>CM060903.1:619579437-624579437 GCA_030737815.1 Allium fistulosum | reverse complement strand
GCCCTGGTGCATCAGTGGCCACTGGAATCTCTACTAGTTTCTATTGTTGCTCTATAGCAGCATCGCTTTTAGGAGTTTGACCGTGACCCGGAAGACCTACAAAATTTGTTAAAACAGGGAGATAAGCCTAAAACCATTGGGCGCGAAGAACAAAACCTCTCATAAATTGGAGAGTAAAGTGGAATACCCATATCCGGCTGGCTCTCGGTGGTAGCTAGAGTGCCCCCTTCCAAAATAGGGGACAACACTTTGGATTTATAACCGGGCTTATCTGGATCATAGCTCAAGTCCAGCTCTAGACCAAAGGAAACCTTTGCTCCAACCACTTGGGAAGAAGAGGGACCCTTAGAATCGGCCTCCAAGGATCTGGTAATATGTTCCCCTTTGTCAGAAGGTGCAGAAACATCAAAGTATCGGAGTCTTGCGGCAGCAAGATCTAGGGGTTTGTTTCCGCAGAGGATCTCCCGCACTAATTTTTCTTCATCAAACTCAACTTTTCCCAGCTCCCTCCTTTTCATCTCAATGATGAGCTCCCAGGCTTCAACAAGTGACTCAAGATAATCTTCGCCAAGAAAACTCAAGTCATGGTGGATGAGGACTTTGGCGTTGTATTCAATGATCAATGGATCAAACAAGTCCTTGATTTCATTCCGACCTGACTCTTTAGCATCTTCTACTTAGGTTTCGATTTGTTCCATCATCTCCTTACGGCATTCCTCTCGTGCATCCTCCTTAAGGGCTTCTATTTTGGAAAATTGCTCATTAAGTTTAATTTTTAGGCTCCTGGTTTCGACAGCCTCTTTACAGTACCTTTGTGATTCTTCCCGAGCCTCAATCTTCTCTTCCCATTCTTTCTTGAGAAGCTCCTCAAGTTCCTCACCGCAGCGAGCTAAGACATCTTTTTCCTTTTGCAAGGAATCTTTTTCCAGAGTGAGTGCCCTGCTGCGATTGAGGGCAACATCGAGTTCTTTCTTATAGAAAGCTTCTAAACCGCTCACTACCTCCGATGTTTCCTTGGCACTTTTCTCCGCCTCGGCAAGTTTTGTTGTTAATTCTGACAGTTCATCATCTTGGTGTTTGATTATGTCTTTATCATCAATCGCCTCAAGCTTGAGACGATCTAACTCATATTGTCGCTCGATTGACACTTCAGAGATTTTTTCTGCTAAGTGTTGAAATGATTCATGCTACATGAACACATCATTAACACACGCGAGAGAACTTTCTTTGGCATGCCCTGGGATCATATGTACCGTGGGAAGGAATTTAAGCCCATCGAAATAGATTTTCGAAAAAGTGGCCTTAAGCTTGGCCAATTTCTCCGCTGTAGAAGTATCAGAAGTAGCAGTTGGCAATGATGGATCGGAAGCGGCAATTGGATGCTTGCTCGATCTACCGTCGTGAGATTGCTTAGAGCTAGAAGAGCTAGAGTGTTGCTCATGTGATGTAGCAATTTGAGGACGGCGAAAGGGAGGCTGGTCTCCACTATAGACAAGAAAATTAGGCTGATTTACCTAGAGAGTTGTCTGAGACAGGGACTTGCACTTGGAAGAGGAGGATTCTCTTGAATGATAGCATTTTTCCCATCCATCGACTTTTTCCCTACACCTCTGCCATACTCTGAGTCGTGGCTAGATCGATGATATGTCGAAGAACATCTTAAGTGATCGAAGGCTTAGGACTAAGGCATTCTACCTGCAAAGACCGAATGAGAACATGTGAGCAACTATTATGCAAAGGATTAATGAAGAGTGTGTAGTAAAGTGCACGTGGTCATGGTGTCCTAGTGTTCACCCCTTACAGACCGATGGCTGTAGCTTTGCTTATGGGTGTCCTGTCTCCTTTATCAGTAGGAAGAATGCCTTCATCGCTCCTAGTAGGAGAATTGAGCCCTTCGATATTGATATTTAGAAAGTCGTACGTCATGATATCGTCGGGAATTCAGAGATTCGAAATCCCTTCAATGAACTTTCCAAGTGTTGGGAAGATGATTCTTCTTCAATAGGAGTGATGATGAATTCTGGATCTGCGGCAGTTTTTCTTCTACGAAGTGTATATGCCAGCTTTTTCTTTCTCTTGGTTGGTGTTTGAGATTGCACGCCTTGTGGCGGTTCGGCCACATGCGCCTTGCCTGGGCCTGCATCAGCGTCATCAGGTTTATTAGCCCGGGAATCCCTAATCTCACCATCTTCAATGTCATCCCGTGTCCCCTCGGTTGGGGGCATGACAGGATTGATGGCATCCCTTTCTTGCTCTGTGACATTTCTCGGCAATGCTGCACTTCTAGGGAGCCCAATGCTACAACCCTCTTCCAACCGCCTGAATAAAGATAGTAACTCATTGGTTACAAGAAGTTTGATATCCCTGCCTTCGACGGGGGTAACGCGAATAGCGTCGACCGCTCTTGAAAAACTAATGCCTTCAGGACGAGGACGGACACTTGTAGGAATCCCGAATGTTAATAGATTCAAAAATATGACTTGGATTAACAGACTTAAGAATAAAATGAAAGTAATACTTATGTCCTTCCAACCATCGCCTCACCAAGCTAGGTGGACATCGAACATAGAACCACTCGTGCTTGAACAGAGAGAGTTTATTCCAAGCGCTTGTTAAGACTTGGCAGTTAGGCGAAGGTTCAAGAAAAACGTAGGAAGGGATTCTTGATCACTATTTAAAGTTGTACATGAATCTTATGTCATCGGGAGTTGGCGGACGAAATAGAACGCTTATGAATAGCAGAAAGGTTACATGTAGGAAGGCGTAACTGTTTGGATGGAGTTGAGTGGGAGCTATTCCGAGATATCTCAATATCTCTCAAATAAATGAATTAAATGGCGGTATGCATCCGGCCCAACACATAAATTTGTTACACGCCGTGTACCCCTCCAGGGGCAAGTGAGGCTTGTTGTTTATTGAAGGAACCAGGACATCTACAAATAGAATTTCATGTATGGAACAAAGCTTGCGAAGGGCAGCCTCACCAATTCGGGAGGCTTGAGAATCTATCGGATTATCTAGAAGAATGGCACCCTCTACTGCATCGGGAGCATGACTTATATCCTCCGCCGGGAGGACCAGAACATCTGAAAAAAGGTTGATCGACGGGCCATAAACTTCCGTCTATTTTGCTTGATAACTGGGAGAAAGCCTACCGGATATAGTCGCAGAGCTCGATTTCGCTTCAGGATCGGTGTGTTGCATGGCCTGTTTGTAAGACATAGCAGCTAAATGCTTTGAGCGTCTGGAGTCCATATTCGCTATACTCAGTAGATAATCGAGGTTAGAAAATTTTACCTGTTTCCTTCATGTTAAGTGTAAGCTAGTGCAGTGTAGTGAAATGTATATCAGAAATAAATAGCTTATAATCAGAAAATGAAGTGGAATGATGAAACTTTGGATTTCGACCAGAGTGACCGTCATCGCCGACCGTCACAACTGGCAAGAAGATTGATCGGTTGCAAAAGCTTTGGTATCAACTATCGGCATGTAAAAGTGTAAAGTTTGTCGTTCAAGTCCATATGCAAGTTTTTAGTATATGTTGAAAGTTCCATGGAGTTGATTGTTCAATTTCAAGTTTAATAGTGAGTATGCAAGTTATATTGTTCATCATCATCGTATATCCAAGTTCGCTAAGGTGAATTAATTACGATTATCCGAGCAAGTAAGGTTGGATTAGATTGCAAGTTTAAAAAATTCCTTATGCCGATCCCTATAGTAGTGCCGATCCCTATGTTTATGCCAGTTCTTAACTTTATACCGATCCCTATGGTTATACTGATCCCTTTCCTAAAGCCTCACGACCGATCCCTCTCTTCGACCTAAAAAGCACCGATCCCTTTCTTTTTATCAATCCCATCGATCCCTTTACTTTCGCATATTTCACCTATCCCTTTCTCACAACAAACGTTGCTAAACCCAAAACATACCGACCCCTTCTACTTCGTCCTCTACTCATCGAACCTCTGCGTAGAGGGGTCGACATAGGTCAAAATATTCAACACCAACCCCTCCTTCATTCCGCCTTCTTCCTCCTTTATCCTCCATTCTTCCTTCTCCTTATTTATTTATCCAAATCCTATCCACCAATGATTCCTCATCCCCAGGCCGTGTCGATCACTATAACATTACAGCCTCAAGCGCCATCTAAATCATTAACGATTTCCTTATCTTACCATGAAATCAAAAAAGAAGTCAAGAAGGCTCACCTATGTGTGAATATATTAAGGAAATTAGCGTGGAGTTCGAAGGCGATAAAAATGGAAAGTATGGGAAGTTGGGTTATAAACGCGAGTTGAATCACGGAAAAGTTTTGTTTCGAAATTAAGGGGAGGAGAAGGGTAGGAAAGTTCGTTTTAATGAAGGAGCGAGAAGGTTCGGTGCTTAAGAAGGAAATGAAAAAATGAAAAAATGAAATAAGTGAGAGTGAAGGGATGGAAAGTTACTTTATATATATGGATGGAGGGATTGGCCCAAGCCCTTGGCACATAGCGTAGAGAGAGGGATCGGCATGAAAGCTCGCCGATCCCTGTTAGCATGGACCCAAAAAAGGGATCGGCATACATATATGCCGATCCCTACAAAAGTTAAAAAAAGAGAGAGAGAGGGGTCGGCTAAACGCATGCCGATCCCTACAAATATAAAAAATGAAAAAAGAGGGGGAAAGAATGAATGATGAATGATGGGGATTGGATATAGGTATGTACGCGAATAAATATAGGCGCAGAAATTATTGGAAGCATGTACATACAAAATGCTATGAAAATTAGCAACGACCCGTGAGTGTTCGAACACGTCCGATAGCCAACAAAAAAACGTGTATATGAACATACACGTGTATGACCCAAGAGTTCAACTTTTGAAATCGACAGAAATTGAAGTCAAAACCTAGAATCTTCTTGTTCGAGCCTGGACCAGTTAACAAAAGCTTATTAGTCTCGCAGAACCAGACTTATATATATATCAATTGATGGAATATAGCACTGAATTTATATTGAGGGAAATCAACCAAGCGTCATGGCGGTCAATAAGACATTCAACACCTTGAGAAAATGATTTGACAATAGCAACCCTTCTGGAAGCTAATTGGGTCTCTTTTCGACAATTCAAACTTGTTTCGATTCAAAGCACGTCATGTTAATAACAAGACGTACTTTAGGGGGCAAGTGTTATTCGACATTCTAGTCTGTCTATGTCAAGCCGATTGCACGAGTTAGATTCGATTGCCATCAAGGCCAACAACTCCAGAGTGATGATTGTGGGACCCAGAAGTCAAGTACAAATGACCGTATAAAGTTAGAATTGAATGGGTTTGATGGATGTACAATGTAGGATGCTCAAAGCATGGAATATGGCTCAATGAATAGAAGGGTTTGACATAGATTGGCTCATTAAGAGGGATCGGCATACTTAATTGAGAGGGATCGATAGGTTTTACTGAAGAGGGATCGACATCCATCAAGGTTTAAGTGCATTCTTGCATACAATGATCAATATCACGAGATCTACAAGTCAAATCCCTATGAAATTTGGAGAGCAAGGTATATGGACCCTAGGGAACCTACCATAGGGATCGCATTCAAAATGGAAGGGATCGACATACACCTCTATAGAGGGTTCGGCAGTAAGTAGTACACAAGTCATATCAAATCAAAGATCGAGCAATAACTCGAGTTCCAATGGTCCAAATGACATGAAAATTGGAGGCTAAACATATTTTAGCATGGAGAAGCCACCATATGGATCACTGCCCAAAAATCGATCAATGAAGGGATCGGTACTGATCCCTCCTCATTGGGAATTCGGCCTAGCGATCCCTCTAATGGGTCCATGTGGATTAGAAGGTCCTTCAGCCGAAGTTTCAGAGAGATTGCTGGTCGTCTTCACCTATAAATATTAGCCCGATAGGTCATTCTGAGGATCTTTATGCTACTTATTACTCTAAACTCTATTGTAATAAAGTGTTTGCGATTTCTAACCACTGTAATCAGATTTATAAGTGATTAATAAAGGATAATATTCAAAGTGGACGTAGGCATACAATGCCGAACCACTATAAGTCTCCACGTCTCTGATTATTGCTTTTTATCTGTTATTAGCTTAACCATTTCCTTAGTTTAATTTAATTTTTCTTCACTTACTTCTCTACAAAAATCTATTCTTAGGTGTTTGTGACCAATTTAGTTGCAAACAATATCAAATTCCTGATATTTAAATCACTATTCAAAAATTTAAATAATCTCTATATTTGAATTCCAGTTATTAAACTTTAAACAATCCCTATATTCCGATATTTAAAATTAATTTAAATATTGAAAATCAAACGACAAAATTCAGGGTCGTTACATTCTTCCCCCTACGAAATTCCAAAGATAAGAAAAATGCCTCCAACCCTTAAACTTTTCACAACCAACTAGTGGAAACAGATTATTTAATCTCTAGGTCTTTAAATTTATGGAAAATTTCGACATCGTCTCTTTTGCACGACTCGATTGAAAAAACTACAAATCGCCACTACGGGTCCAATCCAACAAATGAAAACAAAAGCCAAGTGGCCTTCCATATCTGGGGCATAAAACCATCAACCAAACAATAATATGAACATGTACCTATTTGTTAGGCAACCAAACTTTACTTATGAAACCAAAAGTATCAACTAGCTTTTGTTTCCATATGTGCATCTCATTTACAAATAATATCCAACCATATAACTCATATCCATATAATTTTGCATTGTCCCATGTCAAACATATAATTATGATAAGCCCATAAGATGTACACCTACCATCCATACACAATATCAAATTTGATCGCTCACTCAATCACACAAATTTTATTTCTGAACTAGTATCGCCACTCGACCACTCTAATGCGAACTCTGATCTGGTTCTTTGATTATAAATCATCGTTCTCCTTACATAGCTATATACTATGATAGAAAACTTGGGAATCAAACCAAAAATCCGTATCTAGTGTTTGCCGTCAAGAATCGAGTGAAAAATCCTAACTTGGATCGGGGTAAATCACCTTGAAATCATGCACTCGAAACTGGATCAAACAGTTATGCGAATAAAATGGTCTACTTACAACTTAAGTATTTATTCAATTGGTTTCTTACTATACCAATTTTTTTTATTCATATTCTTTTTTAATCACAATTAATTTACATCAATAGTATTTCATTTAATAGTAAATCATTTACGAACCATTTCATAAAATTTTACTTAAGTTTATTACATCTTATGAAACACAACCTATGTAATTCAATCACTTTAAAACTCAAGTTATACACATTTCAAAAAGCCACAAATTCTTCTTTAATGCCCTTCCACACTTAAGTTTGTTATAAATATTTTATAAAGCACACTTATATTTATTATTCACTTTAAACTTAAATCCGTATTTTTTTAATACTCCGCTACAATCTAAGAGTATATATACAAATTTGTTTTTACTTAACCCAAATGTCCAACAAATTAAAATTTGTTTTAACTTACTATCTCTTTAAATTTATAAGTTACAAAAAATTATTTTCTTATAATTTCTCACAACACTTAGCTTCAGTCTCTATATCAAATTCGAAAGTCCCAACTGTCCAAAATTATCAGAAATTCAATTTCATATCAATAAATAAAATTACCAAACAACATATCAAAATGAGATGCAAAACCAAACTACCCTAATGTATATGATACATGCATCCATATAATGCTTGCTGGAAACTTCAAACTTAAACAGCTGGTTTTATTTCAAGTCTATTTTGAAATAATTAATATATACATATCATTTTTTGTATATCAGATCATACTTTTAGAATTCAAAATAAATTTGTTTTATCCTAACAACTCTATGGCAAAATATTATGGTAGCAATCCCTCACTTAGAAACTCGAAAATGAACTCCGATGATGCTGCAGTTATCATCGAAATTATTTTTCGATGACCGAAGTGAGTTCAGTGCTTTCTACCTCTTTTAAAATCCTTTTAAAACTATTTCTATTCAAAAATACTTCCAAATAATACTACTATTATTTCTTCCAAATTTTGAAAAAAACCATTTCCAAAAACACTAGGATTTAAATTCTCAAATTCTTAGCTTAAATCATTTTTATTTATAAACCACATTTATAAATTATACTTAGATCATTCCACTTGCTTATATAAAATCATTTCACTAATGTTACGTTGTTTAAATTATAATAAACAAATTTTATTAAAGTTGAGATTTTAACACACATTATCACCGAATGCTTTATAATCAAATTGTGAAACTAAATTCACAAGGTGTTCGTTTCAATGTTCCCATAATTACTATTTACCCAACCCATGTAGTGAAAATGATAAACGGCTTAAAATTAACCACAATAGTTAATGCCCATAAACTGGTCAGGCACAACTACTCAATCAACCAATAATAGCCAATGCTCCTAACTGGGTGATCATGACTAATCAAATAATAAATGGTAACAATTGAATATTATCATTACCTAACAAACAACACATCAATAATAACTATATAAATTTTATAAAATTGTTCCATTATATATACAAAATATAATCCAAGGTAAAATTATTTCATTTAACAATTTTAAAACAATACTATGTCGGTTTTCCTTGTTCAAGTGTTTAGAAACTCCTATCGATATCGTGGCATCCCATGTACCGACCAGAATCATAAACCTCTCAACCGATAAATCAACATAATATTAAACATTTTATAGCACTAACAAATACGTGTTTATATGTATATAATACACTCATCTTAGAGTCTCACTTACCCTATTTCAAATGAGTATTCTCCACCAAAGCCTAGGTGTTCGCTCAACCTAAGCTCTAATACCATGTGTTAAGACTCGCCTTTTCATTGCTTAGAAATCTACACTAATACATCCACGGTATTCACGTGCCAAGCATCCAAGTGCAGGATAATTGGGAAAAAGAAAGAAAAGCCAGAACAGAATCTCACATCATGATGAGTAACATATAATATACAACATATCTTTACAAAAGAAAAATTGAACTTTATTATACATATATCAATTAGAGTCAACTAATAATCAACAACCTGGATAGTTATAACAACCGGTCCTTACAATTGCTGATAAATATTAACAACCAATGCAGCGGAAAATAGAATATACGTGAATATGTCTTGAAGGCATCTAGCTTGTCTCCTGAAGCTCCAAAGCATCCGAACCAAATATGAAAATATACTCGGTCTGACCCAAGCATTAGAATAAAATAACACCCGGATCAGTTTGGTAAACCAGCATGAGAAACGCACCTCAATTAGATTTTAAATGTTTATAAAACCTTTCAAAATAAGAGGTATCTCGTAAGACCATGCAACACATAAACACGAATGAGTTTTTACCTTACGATAACCAAACCATTTATATTTGAAAATCCAGTGCTATTATAATAATGTCTAAGTCGAAAATATCAATAAACAAGTAGTTGTGATGTTCGTGAGTGTACATCTCAAAAATAATAGGTATATAATTAAAAACATTAAGGCACTTTCACTAATTGCGTTGGATTCCATGGAGGTTCCTTCAGTACTTCGAGAACGGTCCTCCTATACAAGGATCAGAGTTATCCTTTCGAAGCAACAATACATCAAGGGATGTACAATAGAAATACATAGGTGGCCACGCAAGGCCAAATACATAGCTCCATGTATGCATAACAACTGTAGGTAACTCTAGGAAGGAGATGACCGCACCCTCATGGGTTAGCTAAACCCCTGGCTATGCATCCTATCTCTTGTTTTAGTCATTACCGCTGGTGAGGCTACGTCTAGCATTCCAGCTCATGCACCGCCACCTAAATAGATCATGAATCCCACATAGATTTCCATACCCAACGGATCTTGGAATCACACATGGATTCTCATATCTCAAAATAGATCTCGGAATCACACATGGATTCCCATACCCTAATGGGTCTCGGAATCACACACGGATTCCAATATCTCAAGAAAAACTCAAATCTCCTTTAAGCATAGACCCTGTATATGGGTTTTGAGTGGTTACGGTTTCGAGTCATCTCTTACAAGTACAATCCCCCGCTTACTGGATGTTCCAAAATCAATCCATCGATTTTCGGAATGCTTAATACCGGTTCTTTTGGGAATAATCAGACAATACATAAGAACGGGGATCACCCCCTAACCATTTATTTGGATGGATCTCCTCATCATTTGTCCGAGAAGAACAAAATGAGTATATATGTATAATATAGCACCATTAACGGTTATTGTACCATATAATCCCCGTGTTTCTCCTAGATATTTCCAAAGTTAAAATCCTCCGGTGTTAAGTAGGCAAATATTTTTGTACCACCAAAATTAAGAAGGATTGCATATTTAGGCCAAGATTTGATAGTCAGTTATTTAACTACCAAATAAACAAATATCCCAAACAAAGATTACATTTACCATGGAAACCACCAAGCCTCATAAATTAATTTTCCATTAATAAAAAATCACTTTGTAAATACTTGGAATTACTTCCATATACTTATCTCAACGGATAAGTATACTCACAAAACACTATATTTCCAACACTTAGAAATTATATCCATATACTTGTCTCAATGGTATAAGTATATTCATAAACCATTCCTTTCAAAACTTGGAAAACCTTTTTCACACGCTTATATAAAATGGTATAAGTATAATCACAAAACATTCATAAATTTTTTCTATTTTAGATCATATTAAAATGATCAAAACCCCATATGTCATTAAAAAAGAGATCTTAATAACCCAAAACACTAATTCTTCCATAAATCTCTTTTATTTCATAAATTCCTCCTTTATAAATTCCCAAAATCTATTTATAAACTTCTTTATAAATCTCTAAAATTTGTTTATAAAAATACTCTTTATAAATCTCAACACCCATTTATTACACTTCTCCTTCAAATCGCTAAACCATTTATAAACCTCTTTTCTGAAATTATTTAAAACCCAACTTCTTTTCAAATTCCAAACCTCTTTCAAATTCATAAACTCCTTTACATAAAATCCTTTTTATAAAAGTAATCCTTTAATAAACAATTTATAATTTATTATTATAAATAAGAACTTTAATATCATAAAGATAATTTTTTAACATTTTTAAATAATAGAATAATAAATTTTAAAAACATTTTAAGTGATATAATAATTAATTTTTAAAAACTTTTAATAAATATAATAAAATACATTAAACGACTTTCAACATATAATTAATAAATTTTCAAACAATATTATTAATACTATAATTAACTAACTTTGAATAATCAATAATAAAATAATTTATTATCTTCAGACAGCCTTAATAAGTAACTAATTATCTTCAAACAACATTAATAAAATAATTAATTTTAAAACATGATTAACTTTACTACAGAAATAAATTTTTACAAAAAATTTGTAAAATAGAAATTAAACAAATGCTTGTTAAATAATAATTTAATAAAATATTTTACTTCAAATTATAAAATATGAAGTTGATTTAAATCCCTAACTTTCCAAATCTAGATGGAGGCTTAGCGATTCCAATGGTACTTAAACAAGTTACTATTAAATTCAATTTAATTTCCTAAGTTAAATTATAGGTATTTACATAATCATGCATATATGTAAACCAAATCCATAATTAACAATAAATTGTTAACACATCACTTATCCAGCGTTATCAACTGACACTTAAATAAATGTCAAGTTTATATAATAGTAGAACGACGATTTATTCTACTAAACAAATTGTCCTTCAAAATAAACTCTTCCATTTAATATTAGATGGTGTTTATTCGGCCAAATAGATAACACCAAAGAAGTATGCTTAAATTAACTATGTTATTATTTAAACGACTGATTATATTAAATCAGTATTATTTTATCACTTTATAAATTATCCATTTTCAAAAATGATAATTTATCCAAACCAAACAATCAGTAGATTCAATATCCAAGTAGACAATAAATAATTTTTATTTACTGTATATCTTACTGATTAACCAAAAAGTTGAGTTTAACTCATCGAAATTCCAGTTATCGCCGAAGCATTCTGATTCCATCTCATTTTATTTTAGCTTGAAATTCTATAAGCTCCAATCTCAACCAATCCAATTCCAAATGTAGATATCATCATTACGAATCCAATGCGACTGACCGCGTTTGATTTCAACCTTGTAATTAATTAATAAACCAATCACTTAACTTAATCCTTTCTTTCTCTCCACCTAAATTACCCATGTTGTAGGCGAGATGCCCAAGTGCACGGTCGTGCAACTCAACCACTAATACAGAGCGTTAGGCTACGAATTGACAAATGGACAGCGCCAATGAGCTCCTCTACTCGTACTCGACACGACCATGCCATAATCACTCACTCCGCCCTCTCCTAGGAAGTCGCGACCCACGGGCCAGGCTTCGATCTAGAGAAGTGTCGCATCCTCCAAAAATGTACCGCACTCTATCGCTCTTTTCCAAACATTGCTCTTCGACACCCTCAACCAGCATCCAAGCTTCGAATGACTCAACGATGACCATAGCTTGACAAAATCGTAACCCTAGCTCCGACCTAAACCGTCGAACTCAGAAAATGCTGCCGCACTCTCTATTATAAATGCAAAGGTCACTTCTATTAAATTTTATGATTTTAATTTCATTTGTTTTGAATTTTTGAAAAGAAATTTGCTTGCTTTCCCATTTATAGGAGACACTTTCTTGTTAGTTTTGAGCGGTACGAAATGGAGACAAAGAATAAAAGGGTTACAGAATATGTTGGGTGAGGGTTATATTTATTTTCAAATTTTCGACATCACACTGCATAGGTTTTTGATCGCGTATGAACTCTAAACGATAAAACAAAAGTACGATCACGCTCGAAACAACATCACGATCTCAAAACAATAGTAATATACACTGGTTATTGCATTCTATAAAATCACAAAAAGACTATTGTTTGTCGATATCATCAGACGATAATTTCATTATTTTTCAAATTAAAAATTATGGAAAAACCAAATAAATTAAATAAAAAATATGTCAATAAAAATCGAATTGTAAAAATAAAAATAAATTTTCTTATAAATTATTCAAACCATTATTACAGCAAATAAATTTACAAAATGAATTCACTTCTATTATTTATTAATTAAAATGAGTTAAATGAAACCATTAAATCAAATTAATTAATATCAAATTCAAAATCCCGTTATTTAAATCACTATTCAAAAGTTTAAAAATCTCTATATTTGAATTCCAGTTATTAAACTTTAAATAAACCCTATATTTTGATATTAAAAATTAATTTAAATATTGAAAATCAAACTATAAAATTACGGGTCATTACAAGACCAGAGGGGGATTTTCGACCAGTAATGACAAGAAGTGGAGGCTCCAAAAGTTCGTAATCAGAGAAGTGATGCTTAAAAAGAGAATGGAAAGGAGAGAATTTAGGATCATATCTTTTACTCTATCTCCTTTAATCTTAGCCATCCATTATCAAGCCCTCTAACCCATATTTTGAGCTGCCTATACTCGATGTTGCAGCCAATCCTAACATGCCACATGTTAAACCAATTTGAGCCCAATGAATATTTTGCATTTTAAATCTAAGTTAAAGCAGTTATCAATATCGAATATCGATTAATGTGTTTATAACTTTTATAGATACAATTAATATTTATTTATCAAATCAAAATCAAATTTATAAATATTATTTCATAAATATTGTTTAATTTAATTAATTTATAACAATTATAAATTAAATAAATCATTTGGTCAAAGGAGAATTCATCGTTTTCGGTTGTGTGACTCGTCAAGCGTAAATTAAGTCAGCGATTAATATTGGACTATTCGAATATTAACGTTCATACGTCACTTAGCATGTGGTGTGATATTTTGGCCAAATTTATTGTTTACTTGGTTTCGGTAAAATTTACACCAATTCTCTTCGTCAAAACTATATAACATTGGACGAAATTTAGTAATTGTCCAAATTCCAGTATTATCCATATTTAACTCAATAGTCCAAACACAAAATCCTTGGTTCAATAATAACAATTATTATTAACCGAAATGCTCTAGCTAGAGACTTTCACTTTGAATTGATTTAAGTTGACCGTGGTACTAACCCCGTATATCCGAGGAGACAAATCCTCTTTTGAATGGTGCTTAACCTCCAATACTTCTACTCGACCCAATTACAGTCACTCGATGGACGTCGTGCCATTTGACTATAATCAAAGCAAAACTTTCATATTGAAGATTGGTAGTATTCTTAAGTCGAGAGAACCATGTAAATTAGTTAGATCGATATTTTCTATTCGATCCTAGTTATATTAACCAACATAAAACTATCAAGTGAGACATTTTATAGTTATCCAATAACTATCAGTACATAACCTCCTGGTGCCCGCAACAACCATGCTGCCCAACATTTGGAGAGCATTATGTATTATAGTCTCAACGGATGTATCGATATCTTATCTCGATACATCTTGACTAGGAATATTTAAAATGGTATATTTATTTTTATTGTGATAAATTACTCACGGTTATAACGCTTTGTAACTACTATCACAAAGTATACCATTTATGGATTTTCTATTAAATTTACTTTTAATTAAATTAGTTAATTAAAATAACATATTATATGAAGTATATAATAGAAAGAAAACACCTTTTATTTCGAACAAAATTGGTTATCGAGTTAAATATATATAACAAATTACATAACTGCCTCTGGGGCATACCCCTAACTCTATCAGCCTTAGTTTGTGAATTGCAAATTTCTTCTTAATTTCAAGTTAAGTTCCTAAGGAATTGATTCACTTAAATTCTAAATCTAAATGGCCAGTTTAAATGCTTGTTATCTAAAATCACACAGTGGACTGACATATATATCCAATACTCAAAAGTGTCTTTTGTTTAACATTTAGAACTTGGGAACATAGGAGATAAACATAGCTCATAAGTTGCCACTCTTTATATTGATAGTTACCATGAAATTAGAACTCGGTGGATTCAAGGTCCAATAATGGTTGATTTGCTTTGAAATAGATTCTTTTTCGGCTTACACCTCTTTCAAAATGGCTTGCTAGATGCATCTCTCTATTGTTTAAGTGTGACCCTTTAAAACCCCATCAAAGAAGCAGATTGGAAGAGATCCGAATACATTAAGTAATTATTTCCTTGATTAAACAAACAAATGATGATAAACAATTAGTGAAAATATATGAATTGAGCACAACATGTTAGTAAGTTAAACAAGAAAGCTCTTTTAACATCATTACATTAGTTCAATGACATCATTCATTCTATTTCTCATTATCTCCAACTGGAAAACTAAACTCCTAGAAAAGAAGATTAATACCATGGGATCAAAGGAGGAAATACGTGGTAAGTGGAGACACTAAGCAAAGACACCCAATAAGAGGGAGGAGCTCCAGTTTTAAGGTGAATAAAACTCTAGTGGAACATGAAAATACCCGCAACATCTCACTTAATCATTTCACCTATAGATCATGCACTGCACAAATAGCTTGCCTTATTCTCATACAAGAAAATCATATTCTGGTGTAGTTCCTTCTATAAATATTCTAGCTTCTTTAATTTTTTCATGGCACGACTTTCACCCTTCATCCTATGAGTGCTAATTGTAACTCAAAAGCAAAAGAAAGGTAGCATGTAAAATCTTGAAAGTCTCCTACCAACAACACCTTCCCACTTATCTTAGCCTGAACAGGAGCATAAAAGCTTTGGAGAGGAACGATTCTTATACCTATGTTTAAGTAGAGCACTATTGTTAGTGGCTGTCTTTGGTTATGTGGTCGATGTACCAATGTTGAATTTGTGCGATTCTAATATGTACCAAAAACAAAGAATTTTTTTTAATTGATTCAATTAATCAAGCATGTAATATGAGAAAATAAGGAAGTAATGGAGAAAATAAGGAAGCAGTAGAAATTAACTGATTTAGTAAATCAACTCATTATGAAATATAATGAAATAATGAAAAAATAAAACTTTATTTATTCATGCAATCAATTAATTATTCAATATGAGTTAAGAAAGATATGAATGAATATGTTATGGAAGGAGATGAGTATCATCATTATATATTTGCATTAAAATAATGCAAATCCAAACAAGTATTTTCAAGTAACTAAATTACACTCCAAACTAATTTCTTCTACCTAAGTAATATATCTCTACAAATAAGCACCATATTTTTTTTCATTCATATACAAAGAGAAAGATTTCTAAATACATCAAATTTGAAAATTAGAAACCTATTTCGTCTACTTTAGGGATTTTCAATTTTATTGAGTGCTCGCAATTCCTTGTGTATATTTGATATTAGGGATGTTCCCCCATCTAATTGTAATTTCTAATTTCTTATTTGGCTCTATATACTCTATATTGGTGAAATGAATATAAATTATCGGGTTCTCCAAGGATATAGGTCAGATTGACTGACCATGTGAAATATTTTGTGTTTCTCTTGATGATTGGATGAATGGTTCTAGTTTTTGTTGTTTAATTGACATGCTAATTATTGGTTTTTGTGATATTCATAAAATTATCATTATTTATTGGTATCAGAGCTAGCTGTCTTGTTTCATATTATCATCAATCATGGAATCTTTTGAAAAGAGCAGTAAGACCTATTATCAATTATCCAATTAGCATATTTGATGAAAATGAAGATTTGTGGATTGGAAAATGAAGATGTAGGCAGTATAAAAGAAAGAGAATACAATCAAAATAGTTTTTGCATCGGATAAACTAAAAAAACTTGAATGTTGATACTTTAGAAGAGATGGAGGAGGAAGCTGTTAATACCATCCAATTGAGCCTATCATGTTAGGTCCTCATAGATTTATCTAAGTAGTAAGAAGATGGTAAAAGAACTTTGGGATATATTCTATGAGGATAAATCTCTCACCAACCGCATCATTCTTTAGCAGCAACTTTGTTTCTTCAAGATGAAGCCTGATACTAGTCTTCTAAAACATATGGGTTTCCTTTCCACCTTAGTTAACTTGAAGGTAGCAGATTTATAGATTACAAATGAAGCCTAAGTGGTGATTCTGCTTTGTTTCTTGCCTAAGGATTATATTACATTAGTAAGTCCCATGAAATATAGGCGTAGTAAAATCACCTTGTTCGATGTGAAAGGTAGACTTCATAATCAAATGTTGAGAGACAAATTGACTGGTACTAGCTTGGACAATGATTTAAAAGGCTCGTCTGTTTGTAGAGGAAGAAAAGAAGAAGTAACAGTGAGCCTAGATTTGGTGGTGGAGGTAGAAGTACATCAAGGTCTCAGTTAAGGAGACCTAATAGAAAGAATTGCTATTAGTGCAGGAAGCTTGATAAATTTGTTGCAAAATTTTCAAAGTTGGAATGGAAGAACAACTACCCAAATAAAGCTTTAGTATATATTACAGAGACTTCAGAAATAGAGAGGACACTAATGCATTTACATCTTATTACTCTTCTTCTTAGAGAAAATTATGAATTGTTAATTTTAGTGCATCCTATCACATGACACTTGGTAGGAACTATTTTTATGGTTACCGTGAGGTTGATGAATGAGAGGTTCTCATGGTTTATGATGCTTCATGCCATATAGTGGGTGTTGGCAGTGTGAAGATTAGGATGTTTTACTATGTCGTTAGAACGATTTCTGATGTGCGACATGTGCCTGATTTGAGGAGAGGCTTTACTTCAATTGGGAATTTTAGTAGGTTTCTATTGAAGGAGAGAATTTGAAGGTGGCGAAGGGTTTGATAATTTGTATAAAGGATGTGAGAGTGGAAATCTTTATTTGTTAAAGGGAATACCATTGCTGGGGAATCAGCTTCTGTTACCTCTACTGATTTTGATTCAAACTATACCAGATTATGGCATTTAAGCACATAGGAGAGCACAATTTGGAGAAAAGCAAGATTTGGTTGACTACGTTCATCATTCAAAACTTGGCTTTTATGAAGGGTTTATTTTTGGAAAGAAAACAAAGGTTACTTTTGGCATAAGAGAGCAAAAGTCCAAGTTATAATATGTTCATACAGATGTTTGAGCCCCTTCCCTTAGCCTGTCTTTCGGAGGTTGCAGGTACTTTGTTTTCGTTATCGATGATTTTTCTTGAAAAGTATGGAAAAAACTTTATGCAACACAAAAGTGAAACATTCTTATGGTTTAAAAGGTGAAAATCTTATGTTGAAAACCAATCAAGAAAGAAATTGAAGGATCTTCGTTCAAATAAAGGAGGTGAATTCACATTACATGAGTTCATCAATTTTTGTGAGTCTAAGAGTATTAAGAGGCATTACACCACATCAGGTGATCCTCGGTCTAATGGGATCGTCGAAAGGATGAATTAGATATTGTTTGAAAGAACCAGATATGTTGGTTGATTGCTAGATTAAAGAAGAAATTTTGGGTAGAGATTTTATCCATGTCGGCCTTTCTTATCAACCACACACCTTTTGTGGACATAGGCATGAAAATTCCTGAAGAAGTATGGAAAGGAGAGCCTGTGGATTATTTATTTATCAAAGTTTTTAGATGCCAAACTTATGTGCCTTGGAGCAAAGGGAAGCTGGAACCTAGAGCTCGCAAGTGTATCTTTCTAGATCATAGTAGATGAATGAATATGTATAGGATGTGGTGTCATATTACCTAGAAGATTATTATTAGAGGCATGTCACTTATGATGAAAAGCCTATGTTGAAGGTGGAGCCTTCTTTATCAAAAAATAGCTCAAGGGCAAATGCGGAATACCAAACACAAAAGTAGTCATCATATTGTTGGATCAAATGCATCAAGAAGCATGGTAAAATAGGTAGTTTAAAAAATCCTTTTCATTCATTATGCATGAGATCTTTTATAAATCCTTTTCATTCATTATGCATGAGATCTATTATACTATTATCGTGAACATTATTTAACACTAAATAAATTAAATGTTGTTTGGATGTAAAAGGATTTTTGCATTTAATATTTAATTTAAATTTAAATTCAAAATTTTAAAACTAAGATTTAAATTTTTTCTATTTTTCATTTTACATTATTAAATTAAAAGCTAATTTTATGTTGATTACTATTTTTAAAATTGAAATTTAAGGTATGTTATTACAGATAACATTTATTCGAATGTGCTATTTACTTAAATAATTTCATTATTAATTTATATTGAGACTCGTTTAAAGTGATGTGTTTGAAATAAATATTTGAATAACATTCATTTTAATATAATCTTTAACAAAATTATTTTATTAATTTTGGATAATATTTATTTAAATATAATATTTAATAAATTATATATTATACATATATATATACAAATATATATGTGATTAAATAATTTTGTAACTTGTTTTGATTGAATATGAAAATTTTCAAATAATAAACAATTTCCTAATTTACAATGCCATATATAACTATGTGATATATGGTTTAATACTACCAAATTGTGTAGAAATTTAATACGAACCTAATAACGTAAGTTACATGCAAAATTGAGCTTGTGTGTGAAAGTTATAAAAGTTAAGAGTTATAGGGGTTATTCTATAAATAATAATTATATAGGCAGAGATATAGAATAATAGAATACACAAGGGCTTTTAGATAAAATAACCCTTAGCTTTAGAAAACCCCTAACCTCCTTTGACCTTGTCATTCAATCAGCAGCCGCGGCCGTCTAACACCACCATTGACTATGCCGAAATGACCAGAGCTTACCACATAAGATGACGAATTCATTGGTACCTTCAAATCACATCCGATCACAATTTTCAAAACTATAGCTTTGACATACTGTAACACCCCTAATTTTGATAACATTATTCAGGAGATTTAATTAGATAAATTAAATAGAATAATGTAAATGTTAAATGATAAGGAGATTGAGATTTGAATAAATATAATTAAGGCCATGCTCAATTAATTAATTAAATGGGCTAAAGAATGATTTTTAAGTTAATTAATCTATATAAGGGTATAATGGGAATTTTCCGCACATAACTCCTTACCCTTATATATTCTCGTTCCTCATATTTGTTTTCCCGTTCACGTCATTCAGTAAACAAAAATAGAATCGTAAGAAGAGCTAGACATAATCAAAGAGAAAAGAGAAATCAAATAAAGCTAAGGATTAAAGTTAGGGGAACAAATCTCAATCTCAATCCAATCTCCTTATCTTAATCAAGGTGAATAATAATTCATTCCATCCCTATTTTGTTTTATAATCACATGTTTTCGGATTTAAGGGTAAATTCGTTTTTATGATGATTTGGATGATGATATGCTTAAATTACAATTTGTTTGATTTAAACAAGAATGTTTAAATAAGAATATATGCGGGTTTAGGGCAAAACCGATTGATATTGATGTTTAAATGCCATGGAGAAATTTTATGTTATGTAAAACATGATTTTGGAGTTGGGTTTTAATTTTGATAATTTTCCAAGCTATGGAAAGATTACTACGAATATTCAAGGAAAATATGGTTAATTGGGTTTATAAATTTATTTTAGAAATTATATTGAGAATTTGGGTCCGAAATTTTGATATGTTAGATAACATGATTAAAGTGAATTTCTGTAATTTTGGGGATTTTTCCTAAGTGATTTGTTATGCAAATTAAATTATTATAGAAGAAGGACTTATTTGCAATATCGGTTTTCTTTAATGGAAGGACTTATTTGCTAACTTAATCATGGTTTAGATCTGAAATTAGCGGTAGTTATTTTGGTAAAGAATTTGAAAAGTTGAGGCAACCAATTACAGGTTTACATGTGGTAGGTTAGTTAGATAAAAATTTGCTTTAAGTGGCATCAACCAGCTTTTACTCAGAAAAGTAGGTTCCGCCTCTAATAGAAGCACCTTTCGACTCAGAGCTTCCGCCTTCAATCAATTCGAAACCCCACTAAGCCGAAACCAATACATAAGGTATCATTTAGATGGTACGTAGTGGATTGGAGAAAGACATAAGGCTAGGTGTTGAAAGCATTGCTTTCGGTGTGGTCGATACCTTTGTTTGTTTTAAAAAGAGAAGCGCCTGCCTTTGTTTTATTTAAGCCTTCGAAGGAGTCAAAGCATATGTTTTCGAAAGAGGTTCTCTAAAGGCTTTTGAAAGGGTTATCATCTTATGTTTTAAAGAACAAGCTTTCGAATGGGTTTCTTTACTTGTAAAAATAGTGCTTTCGAAAGAAGGGGTTCCAACCAAGTTGAAGCCCTGATGCTGTTCTTTTGCCTTTCGAGTGTATTGAAGTCATCAATGCTTTCAAAGGGTAGTTTTGTTTTTAAAATGTTTTAAGCCACTTCCTAAATGCATTTGAAAAGGTCAAAGGGTTTCGAAGGCAATGGCTTCGAAAGAGGGTTTCGACGCTATCCTTCAAAATTTTGTTTAAATAATATGAAGCTTTCGAAAGGGATGGTGCCGATGTCATCAAGTTTTCCCCAATACTTTTATATGATAAAGGATGGTTTCGAAAGAGATACTTTCGTTTAAATTCACTTTGACCCAAATGATATTTTTGAGTATAAACCCAATGGTTTCGAAAAGGGGACTTTCAATGGTTTCGAAAGGGATACTCCCAAAGGTTTCGAAAGGGGTATTTTCAAGGGTTTCGAAGCTATGCTTCTAAGAGTTAATAAGTACCACTTTACTACATTTGAAAGGTTTCGAAAGGGAAGTTTTAAAGTGTTTCGAAAGGCAGTGAACTAATGTTTTGAAAGAGATTTATATGCTTTCGAAGGAGGTCATCCAGCGAGGTCGAAAGCAAGGTTTTGAATGTTTCGAAAGCCTTAGTTTTCAAAGCAAACTACCCAATCTCATTTTTAAGGAAAACCATGGCATAAATAAATAAAGTGTTTTGAAAAGGAATTTTTGGAGAAGTTTTCTTTGATTAAAGGGTTAAAGGGATTAACCAAGTTATTGTGTTTACTTCTTCATATATGTATATATATTCACATTGTAAGGGACCCATAAGTGTATTTTGGGGAAGGGCAGAATAACCAGTTAGGTTGACCTAGTAGTGAATATAAATTAAGTTAACTCCTGAATGAGTAGAATTGCTTCCAGGAGGTTAGGAAGACCAGAATGAAGGATGCTAAAACATTAAAGGAAGGTATTGGAAGGGGCCAATAGGTTCTCAGTCAGCCCATGAAAACTGTGTATAGAAAAAGATATTGGCAAGGGCCAATAGGTTCATAGTAACCCCATGAAAACTATGTATAATTGAAGATGTCAGAAAGATAGGTTCATAGTTAGCGCATGAAAACTATGATTTGATATTGGCAAGGACCAATAGGTTTATAGTGAACCCATGAAAACTATAGCCGGAATTGAGATATTGACAGATGACAATAGGTTCCTAGTCAGCCCATGAAAACTAGGATAAGAAGAGAATATATTGGAGTTACCAAAGGTTCCTAGTCAACCCATGAAAATTAGGATAAGAGTAAAGATATTGGAGTTACCAATATGTTCTTAGTGATCCCATGAAAACTATATAACTGGACAGGGAGTCCATAATCACTTTATCAGTTATTAGTCGGCCCATGAAAACTATTAGGTTAATAGTAATCCTAGAAACTATAATTGAGACAGATAGCCAAAATGAATGGGGATAGGTAATCCAAAATTGATTCACTTGTTTGCATATCATCATATCATAATGTTTTGAATTGTTTTAACCATTGTGGATGCAGGAGCACATTATGTGGTTTTATAAAGGCTATAATATACTAGTAAGGGGAAAAGCCGTTTCGCTAAGCGGCGTGGTCTCACTAGATATCTAAATGGTTTGAGACGGTAGATTATTATTCATACCAGGCTTTATGTTTGACTCGAAGTTTATGTTTTGCCCTTAAACTCTCGGGTAATCAATTGATTTTGAGTAGTTTGAGAGTTGAGATTTTCAGGTACCTGATTAGACGAATAAAGCTTCCGGAGACGTGCAGGAGGCATGATAGATATCTAGAGTTCTCTTTTTTTTTATGCTGTGTTGTTTGTAATGGCAAAGTTGTTAAATTTCCTGTATATACTCTGATCATCCAAGGGGCTATCTTTATATGTCGCTCTTGGTGTATGTTGTAATAAATATATTTTCTCTGAACGTGGTTAACGATTGTGGGATTATGTAATGAATTGGAAATGTTTTGAAATGGAATGTGATCTTGTTTGATGTTTTAATTTTTTTCCACATTCATGTGTTTCTATGTATCAATGAATCTAACACCGCCGTATTTGGTCGCCGAGGATTAATAACTATGGATGATTGCAGTATCCGTAGCCGTTAGTTTTGGCCCTCCAAGTAGGGAGATGTTACAAGTTGGTATCAGAGCATAGGTTTATGAAACTTTAAAAGGAAAACTAAACCTAATATCATTTTTCAAACATAATCCAATGAATCAAAAATATGATCGGGGTTGGGATAACGCTATAGTAACGTACTTGTATTTGATATATAGATATATAAATACGTACTCCTCTCTCTCTTAGACCGTTCTTCTGTATCTTACTAAGGCGCGTATGTAGATTTACGAGAAAGAAGATATGGAAGCAGGAAACTGAAGAGGAAATCTTGGTGGAGGAAGCACCACAACCAATGGAAATGCTCGACCTAATACCAGGTTGAAACAAGGTCGACAGGTTAATGTTAACCAAAATGCTGAAGTCAAAATAGGTCCTGGAAATCCACCAGTAGATATGGTGGTGATGTATCAGCTCTTCATCAATATGATGTAGGTAGGAGGTGCTGCTGGAGTAGTTGGAAATGTTGGAGGAGCTAATCTTGAGGCTCCAGTTGGGAATAACTATGCTAAGTTGACAAGAGACTACACCAGTCTTGGTGGGAAGCCATTTATGGGAACAGACGATGCCATAAAAGTAGAGAATTGGCTATTATTGTGAGCGTATCTTTGCTGATTTGGGTTTAGATGATGAGCAGAAGAGAAGGTTGGCTTCAAGACAGTTGCATGGGTCAGCACTTCATTGGTGGAACAGTGTTACTGCCAGAGTTCTGGAGGAAGAGTTGACGTGGGCAGAATTTAGAAGGAGATTTGAACAGAAGTTTTTATCTGAGGTTGCTAAGTCAGCATTGATGAGAAAGTTTATGGATCTAGTACAAGGAGAGATGTCAGTTATTGAGTATGCCACTAGGTTTTATGAGCTGACTCGATATGAGTATGTTATTATTGACACTGACATCAGAAGGAATGAGAGGTTCATTCGAGGTTTGAGGCCCGAGTTTGCTAAGGCGACCATGACACATATCCGTGATCCTTGTAATGTGGTTGTGGATATGGCAATTCGCCATGAAGAAATGCTTGCTGTTTGTGCTAGAGAAAGGCCAGTTGAAACCCAGGGTTCTCAGGGAAAAAAGAGAAAGTTCTTTAAGAAGAAGGGAGCCCAGAAGCGATATGATGCCAAGAAGGCAAAGGTTGATTTAGTTTGCTACAAATGTGACAAGAAGGGTCATTATGCAAATTAGTGCCGGTCAGGAAAGAGAAAAAAGGCTGTAGACAAGAAGAATGTGAAGTGCTTCAACTGTGACCAAGTTGGGCATTATAAGAATCAGTGTCCAAAGCCAGTTAGGGCGGACAAGGGGAAGGTTTTTGCTATTGGACCATCATCTACTAAGCCAACTGCAGGTGAAAAAGGGAAGACTGTGATGGAAAGTATGTTTTTGATTCAGAGTATACCAGTTAGGATACTATTTGATACCGGTGCATCACATTCGTTTATATCCTAGTGTTTGGTTGATAGGTTATGCTTAGAACCCACATACCTTGTTACTTCCTTATGGGTTGCCAATCCAATAAGAGGGTATGCAACTCTGGGGATGAGATGTAACCAGTTAGAACTTGATTTGTTAGGTTATAAGTTTGCATGCAGTCTGTATGTTTTCGATTTTATAGATTTTGGAATCATTTTGGGTATGGATTGGTTGAGAAGGTATGAGGTCAGGATATTTTGCTAGGATGGGGAGATATCACTAAGACACCCTGATAGTCATAACCAAATTATATTCTTAGTAGAGAATTCTGACCGGAGTTGTGACGCCCCACCTCTATACCCACGCTAGCCAAGAACACTATGGAGTAATGCCGTCAACTAGCGCGGAGAATAAGGCTGTTGAGGAGCGACCATCTGTGTAATTGCTTTGTGCGAGTACCGATATGCCAGATAAAAATATAACTTTTCATCTCAAGAGGAAGTCCGACATACTGATACAAACTCAAAGCTACTACACATGGACTATATGGACCTCGAAAACAAATATAGAAATAAACATAACACAAATCAGTCACAGACACCATATCACAGCGGAAAAAGATATGAATATATAGATATAACACATGAAAGTGTACATCAGAGTAGTGGTATGAAAGATCCACGATAATACAAAAGAATAAGTATACATCACAGAGTCTATATCTCAAATGTATACAACAAAAACTACTAATCTAAGTAGTTAGCCAAAAGTCAGAGTGATAAATCCTTAGGGAGAAGTCAAGCAGAAGCACCTGTAACATCTCGGTCTGACCCGAGTATTATTTAAGAAGAAAATAATAAACGGATCAGTCTAGCTAAAATTATCAGATAAAATGAGATAGAATATGAGATATGATAATAAAACGTATGATAACAAAAAGATGTCATACTATGATAAGTATACATTAGAAAACCCACAAAAGTCATACAACATCTCAAGAATCTTAAAACATAGAAAAGAACGTCATATTCTTAATTTAATTCACCAAGCCACAAATAATGACGTAAATATCAATGCCCATCGTAAATGCTGGTGAAACATAAATTCCAGAAATCGATATCCGGAAATCACAAAAGTTAATGACACACAAATTCTAGAAATCATCAACAAGAAATCCAGAAAACACAAGAAAGTGGATGAAGCCTATCAAAAACGGGAGTGTGAAAACTCCCTAACACGCATATCATAAAATGGGTCGTTATCCCATAAAAACAAGCCGAAGCTCCTCCTAACAGGGTATAGTACCCCATTGTGGACTATGAGTCGAAGCTCCTCCTGATGAGCCGAAGCTCCTCCTTATGAGCCGAAGCCCCTCCTGGCTGGGTATTGTCCCCCATTGCGGACTATGAGCCGAAACTCCTCCTGATGAGCCGAAGCTCCTCCAGATTGGGTATTGTCCCCCATTGCGGACTATGAGCCGAAGCTCCTCCTGACTGGGTATAGTCCCCCATTGCGGACAAAGAGACATCGCACATTGCTAGTCTAAACCATAAAATGATCGTCATTGATCATCAAGAAGTGTCGATCACACTAAGTTAGTAAATATAAGAGTTTAGCTTCATGTCCCATAACCACTAGCTTAACTTAAATATTTGCGAACAAATTGTAGATCTCCACTAGAGAATTGTCACAAGAGTTTCAATCGAACAAGTCCATAAATTAACCGATGAAGTAAACGCAAGCGTTTCATACCACTTGTTTTGCTAAGCCGTTTAATTAGATTTTCTCATACGAATGAGGTAAAGGTTTGTATATACTAATAGATTGGAAAACAGTTTAAGAAACGAGCTTTGTAATAAAATAGTGTAAAAATCGTTTTGATGAAAGAGTTTTTGATATTTACTACTAGTATTGAAACCTTTGTAATTAGATGTGACAAATCACAGAATGATTGTAGAAACAATCAATCACAAAATTCACATTCGAAGACGTGAATAAAATCCAAAGAAATCGATACCGAATCCGTTAAAATGGATATTCCACAAAATCCCGAAGAAAATGTCATCAAAGTCGATAATATATGATAACAACAGATGGGAAACAACACGAATCGACTAAATTGGAATTCTCAAGCGAAATAGGCAAACTGGAAAAAGACAGCAGATTCAGACGTTTGAAATAATTGGTTCAGACGTCTGAATCTGGAAAATTAAATATTTTCCAGAACACAGATTCAGACGTCTGAACCAAATATTTCAGACGTTTGAAATAGGCAATTTAAGCCTATTTTCTTTCTGGTTGCATTCGAACCAATTCAGACGTTTGGGGCCTTTGATTCAGACGTCTGAATCTGGGAATAGAAATTTTCCCAGAATGATATTCAGACGTCTAAAATACCAATTCAGACGTCTGAAACTGGAATTTCAGGCATTTCCTGAACCTAGACCAATAATGGCCAAACGATATCGATAACGATCGGACGAGCAACAACGACTAAGGAATTACGCCTAGCGACAACCCAGCCTTAATGGCTCTTCGATACGCCTCGAATATCAATGTCCAACTATCCATAATAGGATATTCACAAAAATTAAACCAAAATACCAAAAATTGGAATATACACAAAATCAATCCAAACCAAAATCAAATGCAAATGAATAAGGGTTAGGAATTCATACCTAACAATCGAAGATAATTATAGACTAAGATGTGAGATGAAAATCTCACCTTTTCACAAAATCAATGAAGAAGAAGCTATAGAGCAATGGCAAGAACAATCACCCTTCAATTCCAACTCAACAAGCTTGAATCTAAGCTTAAAAGAGAAACATTTCCTAAATTAAGTTTAGGTAATTTCTGAAATTGAAAGGAGAAGGAGTTGGAGAAGATGAAGATGATGCTTACCAATAGTTTCTCTTTGAATTTGGAGGTAGAAGCTTGAATTTGCAATTGAACTAGGGCTTAGGAATTTCCATTTCCCATCTCTCCCTCCATTGTTGCTAAAGCTTGAGTATTAGGAATTAGAAATGAAGAAATGAAGAGTTGGAGTAGAGTTGGGTTGATAGAACCAGAATTGGGCAAATGGGTTGAACCCAAACCCAAAGCCCTAAGCGAAAAAATAGCAAAATTCTACTAACTCCAAACATATCGAAGCTTATACTCAAAAAGGTCGCAAACGTCATTTTGAACTCAATGGAAGTGGTCTCGAGTCCTAATTCGACTGTTTGCAAAAAGTAGCTTTTCGGACATCAATCCGATTAACGATTCTATATTTAAATATAAAATCGATAGATATGCGGGTTGTTACAGGAGTAGTTGTGCTTTTTTAAGTGCAATGGAAGTGGGAGAAGAGCTAAGTCAGGTTCGAGTAGCAAGAGAGTTTGCAGATGTCTTTGAGCCAGTCATAGGACTAGCACCGAATCGAGCTGTTGAGTTTCGGATAGATCTTGTGCCAGGAGCTGAACCTGTGAGTAGACCACCTAAAAGGATGACACCTACTGAGATGATGGAATTGAAGGTGCGGCTAGTGGATCTAGAAGGAAGGAATTTTACCAGACCAAGCAGTTCGCCTTGGGGAGCGGCCGCGGTATTCGTGAAGAAACCGGATGGGTCATTGAGGATGTGTATCGACTATCGTTAGCTGAACGAGAGGACGATAGAGAATAAGTATCCTTTCCCGAGAATTGATGATCTATTTGATCAGTTGTGTGGAGCCAGAGTGTTTTCCCAGTTGGATTTGGAAACAGGTTTCCATCAGTTAAGAGTGGCAGAGGACATCATTCCTTTGACAGCATTTCGGACTAGGTACGGTTTGTACGAGTGCCACTACAACAAAAAGGACTTTTTATAGCGTGTAAAAACCGCTATAAAAACTTTCTATAGCGATTCTATAATCGCCATAGATCAACATGTTGTAAAAAGTCTGGTAGATACTATAGCGTGTCATACTTGCAATGGAAAACATATTTTTCTTGCCATCTAAAATAGGCCATATTGGTGCAACTGCTTTTCTATAGCATTATGAAACGTGCTATAGAACTTTTTATGACGCATTTTAGTTGCTATAAATATGTCGACATGCTATATTATTATAGCATTTGAACGCGCTATGGAATCATCGTGTCAACCTTTTATGACACATTGAAATGCTATAGAAAATTCATTACTATCTATTATAGCACCGTCTTATTGCTATGAAAACTATTTACTCTTTGCAAAATATTTTGTATAGCACTAACATGATGCTATAGTATAACAAAGCTGAACAATGTTTCTTTTTATTGCATAGTTAGAACGCTATAAAAAAATTCTATTGCACATTTTTTGCTGCCATAACATTTAAAGCTTACAATTTTCAATTCTACTTATATATTATAACTCAAAAAACCACATTCATCACATTAACATAAGTACACAAATTGAGTCATAAGCCAAATCACAAAATATATATATATCCATAATATTTCATACATGAAGAATTAAACATAAATATTTGTGATAAAAATTAAACATAAGTACACAAATTGAGTGTAGCATACCAAAACGATACATACTAAAAATATTTTAATGACCGTCGATTTATGATCGATTTAAAGGAGAAAGAGTGCGACATCATGTATCAACCTCAAAAGCATCATACAACACCTGTGAAGAAGAAACACAAACATACATATGTTAGTCAATATATACAAGTATGTATAAGTACAAAATATGCATCGCCAAAGACTAAGTTACTGAAACTAGCATAACCCCTAAAAGCTGGCAAATACTTGCTAGACACTAAGATGCAACAATTAGTATAAACAAGTACAGACGCAATTATGAAAACAAACTGTGAAAACTAAAAACTAGTAATAGAATGAAGATAACTTACCATGAATTCACAGTTGCCTGTTTTACTTTGTCCAAAAAGATTGAAAGACCTTCTTTCAGTCAATATAGCTTATGGTCAATTAGCCTGAAGACGATACAAGTAACAATTAAACACTATAACAGAAAAGGACAACATGAAACAAAGTAACACGTTAATACTTGAACAAGTTGCAATATAAATGGCCTATGTCAAGACATACTTGAACAAGTGGCAATATAAATGGCCAATGCCAGCAAAACCACTCAGCCAATATCATTAATCTAGAACTTGCATTTAGCAATGTACAAACGCTATCAGTAAAAGGCTGAACATAAAATAACGTAAGAGTAGAAAAATTTATGCGGAAAAAAGAGAAAAAAATTGAAAGAAGAGAGAAAGATGGGAAACAGAGGAAAAAATACAAACACTAATCTAGAACTGCATATTATAAAAATACCATGAACTGCAAACTCTTGATGGTCTCGGATTTACTGATATAACCTAATGGAACAGAGCTGCAAGCTCTAAAATCCCGAATCAAATTATTTTGGACCAAAATACTTATGAAATCCTTTCAAGCCATTTTATATTTTAACTGTTATTTGGTTGAAATTGAACCAGAAAACAAACATTTCAACCATTACAATTTCCTAATACCTACCAGAAAACAAATATCAAAATCCCCTTCTTTAAACCATATGACCAGACTTCATTTTATGATTCTGACACTCTGTTGTTTACTATAAATGCAGTGTAAATTCAGTTAGACTAAATTGTAATTGGCTAGAATCATAAAACATTTGCAAATGCAGACTTCTTTAAACCATATAATACGTGAAGACTGAAGAGTCCTTGAAGCGTAGAAGGTTGACATAACTTGTTGAAATTGACACACGAGATGCTTGACCTGAAGCTAAAAGTCTATTTGGAAGTAAGGATAATTAAAAAAACAGTTTTGGAAGTAAGGATAATTAAAAAACAATTATTAAGGAAACAGTTTTGGTCTAAAAACAGTTTTAGTTTAAAAAAAAAACTTGTTTAAAAATTTGGAAGTAAGGATAATTAAAAAAAAACAATTGTATCTGTATTTCAGGTAAACAGTTTTAGTCTAATAATAAACTGCCTCATGTCATCAAAAACAACATTAAGGTAGCAAGCAAATCTGGTAGAAGAAATACCTGATTTTTATAGGCTATTACAGATAGTTTGAACTGAGTGAATAATCCTTTCCATAGCCCAACCCAAACAGTTCGTTGGCTTTGCTCTCTTAGCAAACCAAATGCTTCGGGTGAATGGTTGAAAACTAAATCATTGCTGACAATTTGCTATGCTCCTGGAATAACAAACATCCATACAAAAAAATATAAATACGAAGGTAACAGCTGTTAGAAAAATAGAACATATGTAAACTTCATTCCCTTGATTAATAATTATCAACAAATTTGCAATGGAAAAATGACTTTTTACAGCCAGTACATTAATGGATGAATTTAATTCTCTGCCTTCATATGTGGTTAAGTTGAATTTCCCTCATTTAATTTCCTATTGAATCTTTCTTATAGTTTTAATTTTAACTGTAAAGTGTAAAATGTGGAAGATATATGGGAAAAATAGACTAGTTTCTACTTGAACTAACGCTATATGACTGCTTGATACTTAACAATTGCATAGCAAGAGAAACAATACATTCACTGAACTGGTGATATACATGGTCAACTAGTCATTCTAATCAAGTTAACTTTACAAATAGCTGTAAAGATATGAATTCACAACTTTTATACATGGTGATATACCAGTCAGTTTTATTGACAGTTTAGTTTTTTAAAACATGTTCTATTTCTCAACTTCTATACACTATATGTCCAATCCATCTGCCAAAATGATATGAATTCACAAAAAGTATTGTACAAAGTTGTATGAACAAAGTCATCCATTTTTTTATTTCACACTTAAAAACATGAGCTACCTATTCCATTTAGTCTTTAACTGATTGTTTTTTTATTTAATTTGTATTTAAAGTATCAATGTACTAACTTCATGAGCACATATTAACTTTATTAGTAGGTATAATATGTTATGATGTTTGATAATTTTGCCTAGCATTTTAAATAGTGAAACTAATATATATTATCAGCTTGTAATTTTCTTCCTTGAACAAATTTTTTCGTATGTTATCTTGTTACTAGAGTAATATACAGTATGCTTCAACTAGTTAAATACTAAAAATTAAAAAGTCCATTATAGACGAAAATCACTAGCTTAACATAACACTACTTTATGGTCTACATGAAAACATTTAACTAGTGAACTGTAGCTAGTCCATTGTTGCTCTAAATAAAGGTGAAAAATAAATTCACTTGAAGAGTTGGTTATTTTGAAAGGATAGCAGTACCAGACGATTTTGATTGACCTTGCTGTTGCCCTTTAACAGGATGGTTCTTCACCTACATTGCCAAATGAAATCACTTGTCACAAACTCTGTTTAGACATTTCGTTCTGTGTGTGTAAGAGCAACTTATATTTTTCACCAGAAAAGCAAATGCCTCAAATATTCGTTTGAATGAGACAAACACCTTAACAAATTTCAATTATAATTAGCACCAAAAAGAGTTCATATTAATAAAGGTCATCAAACACAAGTTTTGAATTATGAGATTTGCAGTTGCCACTAATATCAATGAGTAGAGAAATAGAAGCAAAAGACTGAAGAAAATTGAGGTGGTATTCAACGATAAAAAATTAATGGTAGGAAATGAGTACCCAACAACACATGATATCCCAAATCACATTAATAGGGGCATCGGTTTTGAGGGCGAGTGGGCTGACATGAGAGCCCGATATGCGATAACCAACATTAATCACTGCAGATCTAAACATAACAACAGTTGGAGAAGTGCATTTAAGTGTGGCACATACGCTGTGTAGACAAAGAGAGGAACATCATGGAGTTCCTGCATATGGATTAAACTATATAAAAAACCATGTATCGAAAAATCTAATTTTTATTTCATATTTTATAGTTACAGCTCTGATGCATTTCACAAATATTTAATTAACAACCTAAGCGATCAATTTAACGGTTACTCCATTGAAAAATCTTAGCTTGAATTTCCGTCTAAGCAAAACAACTAATCGTTCACAATGAAAACTACAGTTATCGGTATAATTTTAGCAACGCCGGGGAGGATTTTAAATAAAACCAAAAAGGAAGCTGAAAGCATAGTACCTCAGATACAGTGGTTAAAACAGCACAGGGAGAGGAGAGGAGAATCGCGATTAATTTCATGTTTCCCGTTGATTATATTCCTTGAACTTGTAAAGTATACATGGGTAAGAAACATGATATACAACCGGTCAACCAATTTATATATAACTCACCAATGCTATTCGGATCCTAATTCTAAATCATAATAACAACATGACATTTAACTGTTGGAAACTACTATCAAAAGCATTAAATTCATGAGAAGTGAAAATTTCAAATTCAAAAACTCAATAAATAGTTCAAATGTTAAAAATGACTGAATTATACGATATAAATATAAGATATCACGAGGGGGAAACTAATGTTAGTTTACAGGTGCACTACCATCATCTAATTTAGCTGATATCTGAAGCATTCATATCTACACAAGAAGACTATCATAATATTAGCTTTTTAGTAAAATTTTAATATAACCAGAGTGCTAAAATATAGTACCTGGTAATTTCACATATGAAAGATACTTTACACCATGGAAACTCTATCTGCCCAATGGTAATATTTGTGATATAAAGTGCACTATGAGTGAGCATCAATGTGCACATCATCCTTATTCACATCTTTATTCTCAGGCTTCAAATCTGAATATGTTTTTAAAACCTAGAAAAGAAGAGTATTTACAAATAAAATAAGCCAGTTTATATATTAAGATAATGAATGTAGATACTATAGCTGCAGTGATACCTCATATATGTACCAAGATGCAAATGCATCAGTTGTAGCATACTGTAGTTGTTCCTTCGACAATGGATTGGCTTCCCAGTTTCTTGCTCTAATATTTTGGGCCTTCGCCAACTGCAATACATAAATGAATAAATAAATGCTATACATATCAATTGAATACATAAATGCATCCATCCTAGTTTGAATTCCAATTTAAACACAATAAATGAATAAACAAATAACTCTTTGATGAAGGTAAATAGTTAGATGATACCTTTGTAAGCATAGAATCTTTAGTTGAATCCTAGTTTGAATCCAAGTTTTCTCGGCTAAATTTCACTACTCTGTCAATGTTCATGTTCACCATCTCTTACTTTCATACGTCTTGGTTGTCAATGGGACACGTGTTCCATGCTCGTATTTTATCTAATGATCTATCTTCTAATGTGCCTCATCGCTCTAGAATGCATGTTGTTCTTTGCTGCTTCTCCACTGCTCTGTAATGCATGTATGTGGATATGAAAAAATATATATGTTTTCCTACTTAATTTTAGCTTTGGAGGAAATCAGATAGCATGACAACTCGACTTATTAACAACCTAGAGCTCAAAGATGGCAAGATGTGTTTCAACACTGTTACCTGCTGTAATTATTGAAGAATTTTGTTGTAGTGATGCATGAAACCGTAATATATACCCTCTTTAGTATATACAAGAACGTTTTCATGTGCATGTACATATGCCAACAGTACTGTAATCTATTTAAATAAAAAAGGCCTAAGGTAGAACATTATTATTGTCATCTTTTTTAGATTTCAGGCCCCTAAATAATTGTTTTAAACGAAATAAGATCATTATATGTTTAACCTTCTATCACAACACCTAGAAGGTACGTTAACATAGCAAGAAACCATGGAACACTTGATTTCAATGAAGTATGCACCACTTTAGTCTGAATATGATTTTCTCATAATACAAGCAACTCCCAAACCAACATTTAATTGTACACATGTTCTTTCATGTACCAGCATTTTCTCCAAACACGGTTATCAAACCATGTAGTTGGATTATAGCTAAAAAAAACATTCAAATAATCTCCTTTGACATTCTTTTCTTTTTTCTTTGTCCTTTTGTTTCTACAATAAATTTTCTAAAAATAAAAACTAAAACTTTCTTACTCATTATCTTTTACATCACTTATAAATAATACTCTCTTCACCAAAAATTTCCAAAACCATTCAAAAAAACTTTATTCGCAAGTGTGTACTAGAACTACTCAACGCACAATTAAAAAAAATAGAAATTGAGAAATATACCTAAAGTCAGGCTCGCGAAATTGAAATCGCGCTTCAGCTTCTTTGAGGAATCGAGCTTCGTTGAGGAATCATGCTTAAGCTAGCTTGAAGAATCACGCTTTAGCTTTGTGGAGGAATCCCCTTCGTTGAGGAATCGTGCGACAAGCTTTGAGGAATCGAGCGGGTTGCGGAATCGAGCTTTCAGAGTGAGGAAGGAGCTGCGATTGAAGAGATATTCGTTAGTGAAGAAGGGATTTGTGATTGAAGAGGGATTCCTGAGTGGGGAGGAGATTCGTGAGTGAAGAGATCTTGTTGTTATTTCGGATTTTGGAATTGAAGTGAAAAGAAGGAATGAATGTTTGGCGGCACAAGAATAAGAAGGAGGGAAACGTAGTATTGCACCGCCAAATTTTCTTTTTGTTTAATGATAGCGTAAACACAAGCTATTTTTAACCTTAATGAGCACTAAATTACCAAACCATAGCAAACCAAGTTTTCATGCAATCCCCGCTTGCTATAAATAGAACATTTTCTTGTAGTGGTGGTTAGTAATGCCATACGAGTGGACTAGGTATGGTTTGTGGATTTGAGGAACCGAGTCTTCCGAGAGTATTTGGATAGATTCGTGTTGGTGTTTATAGATGACATTTTGTTATACTCTAAGGATGAAAGTGTAACAACCCTGGTTTTGGATGATTACCTGTAAATATTAAATTATAATGGTAGTTATAATTTATATTGTGAATTTAAAATAAATTGGAGATTTAAATTATTTATTTGGAATAAATAATGGATTTTGGAAATAAAATGTGAACATAAAGTTTTAAAAACTTTATCTTGGTTGTTTGTGAGAAATATGATTTTTATTTGAGAAAATGCAATAATTCTTGTAATTATTGCCAAGTGTTTCCTTTATTGATTTTTTAAAGAAGTATTTTTTTAAAATGTGTTTATTATAAATAAAAAGAAGAAATTTTGTTTAAAAATAAGTTTTGGTTATAATAATGATGTTAAAATGGTTTATTGCATTTTATTATACAAGAAAATATTTTTTGTATAATTTTTGGAGTTAAAAATGGTGTTTTGTGTAAATATTTGTGCAAATTGGGTATTTATTTAAAAATAAGAGTTTTTGATAATAAAAATATTTTTATAACTAAAATTATCTTTTTATTAGTTGTAAAATGTTTTATTCAACATGGAAATGTGTTTGTATAAATTTATTGTGTTGAAAGCTTGTGAATTTGTGTTGTTTTGAATTATTTACATAAGTGTGTAAGTGCTTTTGAGTGATATTTAATTTCCTTAGGCTAATAATCCTTTTGTTTTGGGCCCAAGCCCATTTAATAATACAAACCAGAAATGAGAAAAAGGTTTTTCTTCTCAACTTAGTACGTTCATTTTTATTTCCACTGTAAAAGCAAAACCGAGAAAGAAAGAAACTTTCCCCTTTTCAATCTAAGGCTTAAATCTCCATCTTTCTTCAATAAAATTGCTGAAAATTATCAAATTAAAGATATTTCACTGGTAATCAATTCCAAAATGAGAGTATTTCATCAAAATCTAGTTTTGTGATTTTGGGTTTGTTTGTAACTGTTGTCTTCCTTTTGCATGTCTCCGTTCTTCTTATTTGCAAGTTACTGAAGCTTTCTTTTACCAAAAGTTTGCAACTTCCTTCAAGTAATCCAAGTTTGCTCTTCATAATTGCAAGGTGAGTTAGTAACTCACAATTTCTAGCAGAAGAAAAGCTTCAAAAGCCAAAATCTGTGCAATATTTAGTCTCTGTTTACTGTATCCTGTAGTTGTTGTTTCTGTGATAAATCTGTTTTGGTTGCTACTTTGCATGACCATATCTTCTTATTCCTATGTCAAAATTCGCTGATTCTTTTTCTATTTGAAAGTTAAATTTTCTACTATGTTCATACCAATTTTAAGTTCAATCTGGGGCCGTTTGGTCCTCTATTTTATGCCTGTAAGTTGAACCCGAGATGGTTCTCAGGCCTGACATTTCCGTTTTCCGAGTTGCTGCAAACATGGCCTGAGTCCATATTTAAGACAACATATCTCTTTCATTTCCTGTCGAAATTCATCGTTCTTTTTTTATTTGAAATTTAAAGTTTTCTACCATGTGCATACCAAATTTCAGTTCAATCTGAGGTTGTTGGTCCTCTGTTTCATGCTTGTAAGTTGAACCCGAGATGGTTTTCAGGCCTGGGCACATTTCCGTTGTCTGAGCTGCTGCAAACATGGCCTGAGTCCATGTTTGAGACAACATCCCTTTTTCATTTCCTATCAGAATTCATTGATTCTTTTTTATTTAAAAGGAAATTTTTTTACTATGTGCATACAAATTTTCAGTTCAATCTGAAATCGTTTGGTTACCTGTTTCATGCCTGTAAGTTGAACCCGAGAGGGTTTTCAAACCTGGGCAGAATTCAACATGGCCTGAGTCCATGTTTGAAATTTCATATCTTTATCATTTCATGTTAGAATTCCGTGAATATTTTTCTAGTTCATAGATAAATTGTTCTACTTTGTGTGTATCAAATTTTAGACCATTCCAAGGTAAATAAGTCATTCAAATTATGTCTGAAAGTTGAACCCGGAGAAGATTTCAGACCTGGGTATTGTTTTTGCCTGTGCATTTTTTTGTGTTCTGCCTTCTTTTTCCGTCCGATTTCTGCATCTTGTATTTGTGATATTTGTGAATTTTTTTGAAGGCTATGATGCCTATCAATAGGCTAGCTAAAATTTTGGAGAATTTGTGATTCACAATGAATCGTTTTTTAGATGAATTCGAATGTCGGTTTTTGGGAATTTTCAATGTTTTTTCTTGATATCGAGCACGGGTTTTTCTAAATAATTTTGAAATAAATTTTAAAATAAATTGGATTTTGAAAGAATTATTATATAATATTTATAAATTATTTTCAAGCTATAAAATCTATATATTCTCTATAATAAGGGAATTTTAAAGTTTGTTTTCCAAAAACGATTTCGAAAAATTGTTTTAAAAGCTTGTTTTCACAAACAAACTATTTTCTATATAAAATACACGTTTTTGCACTATTCGAGCGAATGAGAAGGAGAATTAAACGATTGTGTAAAACACGTGGTATGGGACACATGCGTTTATCTTTTTGGTTAATTCTTGACTTGTACGTTTGATCGTTTTGACCTTCAGGTCGTATTTGCCGATGAGATGAGGTAATATTTTTACTACTTTCTGATGTGGCATTGGCTAGAGGTTAGAAAAACGATTAGTGAGAATGTGTGGTATGGGGCACACTGTTAACACTTTTCGGGTTCTTATCTGAGAGTTTGTGACACATTTGTCTAAGAGACGTATTTTCCAGTACTGGACCTTCGGGTCATTTGTCCTTCCAAATGTTTGTCTAAGAGACGTATTTGTCCATTGAGACGTATTTGTCCTTCGAGATGTTTGTCTAAGAGACGTATTTGTCCTTCGGGATGTTGTCCTTCGGGACGTTTGTCTAAGGGACATGGCATCTTATTTTGAGAGAACAGTACTTGGCGGGCTTCGGCCAAGCACATGCTATATCTTTGAGATGATTTCATTGATTATTTGTTATTTTCCAAGTGTATCGCCATTTTACATATTTGGCCATTTGAGCCATTCGAGACATTATATATGGCGATTACATCTTTGGAAACTTGAACTCCTTATCGAGTTCTATATTTGAGATTTGGGTATGCCAACACTTGGCGTTTATTTTAAGATTTGAGATTTTCCTTTCCATGGCATTTATTTGAGATTTTCACTCTACTTTAAGGAGATACATGTGGTTGCCATTGTGGTGTATTTTCGAGCTTTGAGATTTCTCTATTTTGAGAATAAATTTAAGATTGCCGTTTATGGCGAGTTTGAGATTTCTCCTATTTGGGAGTATGGTTCATCGAAACCATTATTGTTATTTTGGGTTGAAGCCGATGACATGAGGCATGCTTATGCTTAGTTGCTTTTGTATTTGAGTTTATCTCTTTCAAGGCTATATAGATGCTTAGTGATACTACTTCACTTGGAGTAATGACATGTACTTACTTAAGCTATATTTATTCTCATTTGAGAAGAATCATCGCCCTTTACCTTATTCTTCATATTATCACTTATCTTACTAAAATGATTGTTTTAGCTAGACCGACCCGTGTATTTTATACTCGGGTCTGACCGAGTTGTTTCAGGTTAGATACCTGCTTTTGGACTTAGCTTCGCTTTGATGCTTTCGCTTGGATATCTTTTTATCACCCTTTTGTGTCGTCTTGTAGCCTGTTGTTTGACTCTGATATGTATATATATTGTTTTGACTCGTTGTATATAGTGTGGTCTTCGTACCACTTATGATGTATCATTTTGTATTGTACTAGTGATGTATCAGTGTATTTGTATATGTACACACACACACACACACATATATATATATATATATATGTTTATCTATTGTTCTGTGATGTGATGTACATTTAGTTGTTGTATTTTGTTCTGATAGATCCGTTAGCCACATGTAGTTTTGTATTAAGCATTTATTGAATATGTCGATCCACTTGAGATAGAAAAAATTTAGAGCATTAATCGATGTATTTAATAGATGTTTAAGACAAAGCTATAGATGGTCGCTCTTAACCAGCCCTATTCTCTGCATTAGCAGACATTATTGCCCAGTAATACTCTTTGTTAATGTGGGTCTCGGGGTGGGGCGTCACAGCTTGGTATCAGAGCTGAGTTCAGAATGAAATATGATAAACACAGAACCTAAACATATATTACGGTACATCAAAGTATAGTACAAGTGTTACAAATTCCCTAATCATCGCGTCCTTAACTTTTCGTGTCCTTTGGGTAGATATAAGTTTGGAATATGTCTAGGAATATATTTTATTCCATAGTATTCCATAGTTGAATTAATGATATCTCATCCTATGAATAATCCTTATCGTGACTATTTTATTCTAGTTCACTTCGATACGGGTGTTTGACATACATTCGTATCGAAGGAGCTTGTTGATAACGTTGGATGTTTCTTATCTTGTTACATTTTTTAGGATTGCGAATCCTATTGAGGGTGATCGTTGTAGCTTTTCTTTCTGTGCAAATCTGCACATTAGTCATCACCTTGGGTTAATATGATTTGGGGATGGATTGGTTTGTTTGTTATCTAACCCCAATCCTATATTCTAAAAGGATACTATATGTTAGGCATCCTAATTCGGTTGATTAGTGTCTCTAGTTCTTCGAAATGTTGATGATAATTCCGAAGTGTCTTTATTTGTTCTTGAGTTTCGAGATGATGATGTATCTCGAATTCCAGTTGTTTGTGATTTTGTTAATATATGCGAGTCCGTTTTGGGTTTGCTACCCAATCGGGCAATTGAGCTTTGTGTTAGCCTCATTTCTGGTTCTTAGCCTGTTAGTCATCCTTCCACGAGGATGTCCACTAGGAAATGAGAAACTATAGAAGTAATTGCTGAAGCGTGAAGCCAAGCAATTCATTCAGTCCAGTTTTCACCGTGGGGTGCCACGGTTGTCTTTGTTAAAGAAATCTGATGGTATTCTTAGGCTTTGCATCCATTTTTGCAAGCTTTACAAGTTAACCATTAGAATGAGTTTATATTTCTTATGATTGATGACATATTCAATCTATTGAGTGGTGCTAGGATCTTTTCTCAGGTTGACCTTGCACCGATTTTCATCTGCTACGAGTTGCGGAGGATAGCGTTCCTCTTACCGCATTCCACACTCGTATGGTTCTTGTGAGTGGCCCATTATACCATTCGGTTTGGGGAACACTCCAGCTTATTCGTCAATCTTGTGAATCGAGTATTCTGGGAATATCTCGATGAGTTCTTCTTGCGTTCTTTGATTTTGAGTGTAAGCAACTATTTGAATTCTCAAATCTTTCAATAAAAGATATGTTTTTAAGTAAACTTGGATTTTGTTTATTGTGATAAGCAAAGAATATTTTGTAAAGTATATATGAGGCATTTAATTTTATAGAAAATGATTTTTGTGTTGGGTTGTCCATCGAGTGCTTTAAGAATTGTGGTCGATACGCCTGATCAACGTTATCGATAGGAATTTTCTAAACGCTGTGATGAGACAGTCAGACACGGTAAATTGATTTTTTTATAAGTAAAGTTCGAGAATAAATTAATATTGTTTGGGTATTGAATTTTATTTTGATGAGTAATGCAGCCATTGAACCATAGTGAGAGTGGACGAGTGGCGAGGCAGTTTTGATCATTGGGTCAACTCTACAGCCAATCGAAGGGGTCATTCGCTATAAATCAATGGCGAGGCAATACCCTTGTATTATTTGAAATTTTTGGAATTGAATATGCTAATTTTAAACTCTTAGCATGAGTTTGTGAGCTAGTTCTGTTTTGAATCTTGGTTGTATTAAAAATTTGTTGATGTGAATTTGTAAAATTCTTTTGGAAAAACGTTTGAATTAATTATCAACTTTAATTAGTTTTATGCTGATAATTAGTTGGAAATTTAATTTTGTGAAAAAGTGGAAATGTGAATTTGAATTGTTTTGATAAATGAACCATTTATGTAGTATAATCATTTTAATTGTGAGAATGATTTTAAACTTTATATATATATATTCCAAAATTTATTGTATGGATAATCAATAATCATCTTTTGATAATAGAAGAGATTAGTTATCTCTTCCAAAATGAGTTTTCTTAGTAAATTACTTTAAAGTTAGATTTTGGGAAGTTATGAATTTTTTTCCAATTAATGAATTGTTTCTCTTATATTGATTACATAAAGTTGATCATATTTTGGTATGTCTTAGCTTTCCGAGAAAAAGAAGACCAGTTAATAAATGGTTTAGCAGAAGCTTATTTGAAAATGTAATTTGAAATTAAAATGGTTTGGGAAAATCAAAATTTAAATTGATTTGAAAGATAAAATTTGGTATGAAAAGTGCTGTGCTAAAACAATACTAACTTGAGATTTGTAACTTCGAATAAGTTCAAACATTTTGCAAATGGAAGAGCTTTTAGAAATCTATAAATTTTATTTTTACCACATTGGAAGATTTTGCATTTTATTCGGTCAAAAATAGGTTTGAAAGTGAATAAACATTTCTGTCTTATAAGTTTCTAAAATTTGTGCTGAAAGTAAATTCTGCATAACTTTCAAACCGTGAACCCGATTTTGATGATCTTTATATCGTTGGAAAGCTTAGACTTTGTAGAACAACTTTTATTTTATAAGAGTTCTATGATTTTGAAGTTTACTATGTCACAATTTGTTTTCTTTACAGCAGGTTTGTAATTGGAATTTACTTTTTTTTGTGATCATCTGTATTCTACCTATTTTGTGAATGTAATAGAATTGATGTTTAGTATAAATATATGTTTCAAACTGAAATATATTTTGGTAGAAATTAAGAGTGAAACATTTTAATCACTTTAAATGAAGAGTTTGGAGATTAAATTGGATTTTTGAAAGATGTTTTGAAAATTTTCAAAATGTTGAAATTTTTGAATTTGATTATGTAGTAAAAGGATTTTGATATCCTTGAAAATATTTGTTTAGTTAAATAGGAGTATAAAAATCCATTCTTTGAGTTTGTCTTGCCTTTGTGCAATTATCTAGCGACTTGCATTTATGCGGTCGTATTTGTTGGTGGTATTGAGGAAACCACCTACCTCTTATTGAGTTTTCTTACCTCCATTGCGTCAATCTAATGTCGGTGTGGCTCTTTCCGTAGTGACATATGGAAAGTCATGTCGACAATTATCTAGTTGGTTGAAGCTGGGATAAAATTTTGATAATCCCGACTCTATTCGAGAAGCTCATGAGAAATCAACCTCACTCGATTGATCTTTTGTATGGCATCCTGTCTGTGATCTTATTTCGAAGGTAAGACGCCTTTGAATTCATGATGTATTACTCGTAGAAATTCAATGGTCCGCTAATCCCAATATTAGCACTTGGAAAACCAAAGAATTAATCGAGGATCTTATCTTGTTTCTATAACATCTTGTGTTGGGGTGAGAAATTTTAAAATCAAGCTTATCTATCTTCCTTTGCTTGATGAAATAAATAGTGTTGAATACAGCTCTTCTCAAGAAATTGCGAGGATGCAATTTTTATAAGGGGGAAACTCTGTAACAACCCTGGTTTTGGGTGATTACCTGTAAATATTAAATTATAATGGTAGTTATAATTTAATATTGTGAATTAAAAATAAATTGGAGATTTAAATTGTTTATTTGAAATAAACGATGAATTTTGGAAATAAAATGTGAAAACAAAGTTTTAAAAACTTTATCTTGGTTGTTTGTGAGAAATATGAGTGAAATATGATTTTTATTTGAGAAAATGCAACAATTCTTGTAATTATTGCCAAGTGTTTCTTTTATTGATTTTTTAAAGAAGTATTTGTTTTAAAATGTGTTTATTATAAATAAAAAGAAATTTTGTCTAAAAATAAGTTTTGGTTATAATAATGATGTTAAAATGGTTTATTGCATTTCATTATACAAGAAAATAAATTTTGGAGTTAAAAAAGGTGTTTTGTGTAAATATTTGTGTAAATTGGGTATTTATTTAAAAATAAGAGTTTTTGATAATAAAAATATTTTTATAACTTAAATTATCTTTATATTAGTTGTAAAATGTTTTATTAAACTTGGAAATGTGTTTCTATAAGATTATTGTGTTGAAAGCTTGTGAATATGTGTTGTTTTGAATTATTTACATAAGTGTGTAAGTGCTTTTGAGTGATATTTAATTTCCTTAGGCTAATAATCCTTTTGTTTTGGGCCCAAGCCAATTTAATAATACAAACTAGAAATGAGAAAAAGGTTTCTCTTCTCAACTTAGTACGTTCATTTTTATTTCCACCATAAAAGCAAAACTAAGAAAGAAAGAAACTTTCCCTTTTTCAATCTAAGGCTTAAATCTCCATCTTTCTTCAATAAAATTTCTGAAAATTATCAAATTAAAGATATTTCAACAGGTAATCAACTCCAAAATGAGAGTATTTCATCAATATCTAGTTTTGTGATTTTGGGTTTGTCTGTAACTATTGTCTTCCTTTTGCCTGTCTCCGTTCTTCTTATTTGTAGGTTACTGAAGCTTTCTTTTACCAAAAGTTTGCAACTTCCTTGAAGTAATCCGAGTTTGCTCTTCATAATTGCAAGGCGAGTTAGTAACTCATAATTTCTAGCTGAAGCAAAGCTTTAAAAGCCAAAATCTGTGCAATATTTAGTCGTTGTTTACTGTATCCTGTAGTTGTTGTTTCTGTGATAAATCTGTTTTGGTTGCTACTTTGCATGACCATATCTTCTTAGTCCTATGTCGAAATTCGCTGATTCTTTTTTTATTTGAAAGTCAAAGTTTTCAACTATGTGCATACCAATTTTCAGTTCAATCTAAGGTCGTTTGGTCCTCTGTTTCATGCCTGTAAGTTGAACCCGAGATGGTTTTCAGGCCTATATATATTTCCGTTTTGAGTTGCTGCAAACATGACCTGAGTCCATGTTTGAGATAGCATCTCTCTTTCATTTCCTGTCGGAATTCATCGATTCTTTTTTTATTTGAAAGCTAAAGTTTTATACTATATGCATACCAATTTTCAGTTCAATCTGAGGTGGTTTGATTCTTTGTTTCATGTCTGTAAATTGAACCTGAGATAGTTTCCAGGCCTGGGCGCATTTTCGTTTTTTGAGCAGCTGCAAACATGGTCTGAGTACATGTTTGAGACACCGTATCTTTTTCACTTCCTATTGGAATTCATTGATTCTTTTTTTATTTGAAAGCTAAAGTTTTTTACAATGTGCGTACAAATTTTCAGTACGATCTGAAATCGTTTGGTTTCCTATTTCATGCCTGTAATTTGAACCCGAGAGGGTTTTTAGACCTGGGCAGAATTCAACATGGCCTGAGTCCTTGTTTGAAATTTCATATCTTTATCATCTCATATTGGAATTCCGTGAATCGTTTTCTAGTTCATAGATAAATTGTTCTACTTTGTGTGTATCAAATTTTAGACCATTCCGAGGTCATTAAGTCATTCAAATTATGTCTAAAAGTTGAACCCGGAGAAGATTTCAGACCTGGGTATTGTTTTTGCCTGTGCATTTTTGTGTTCTGCCTTCTTTATCCGTCCGATTTTCGACTTCTGCATCTTATATTTGTGATATTTGTGAACTGTTTTGAAGGCTATTATGCCTATCAATAGGCTAGCCAAAATTTTGGAGAATTTGTGATTCCAAATGAATCATTTTTGAGATGAATTCGAATGTCGGTTTTTGGGAATTTTCAACGTTTTTCCTTGACATCGAGCACGGGTTTTTCTAAATAATTTTGAAATAATTTTTAAAATAAATTGGCTTTTGAAAGAATTATTATATAATATTTATAAATTATTTTCAAGCTATAAAATATATATATTCTCTATAGTAAGGGAATTTTAAAGTTTGTTTTCCATAAACGATTTCGAAAAATTGTTTTAAAAGCTTGTTTTCACAAATAAACTATTTTCTATATAAAATACACGTTTTTGCACTATTCGAGTGAATGAGAAGGAGAATTAAACGATTGGGTAAAACACATGGTATGGGACACATGCGTTTATCTTTTCGGTTAATTCCTGACTTGTCCGTTTGATCGTTTTGATCTTTGGGTCGTATTTGCCGATGAGATGAGGCAAATATTTTTACTGCTTTCTGGTGTGGCATTGGCTAGCGGTTAGTAAACCGATTAGTGAGAACGTGTGGTATGAGACACACTGTTAACACCTTTTGGGTTCCTATCTTAGAGTTTGTGACACATTGGTCTTAGAGACATATTTGCCAGTACTGGACCTTTGGGTCATTTGTCCTTCCTGATGTTTGTCTAAGAGACATATTTGTCCATTGAGACGTATTTGTCCTTCGGGATGTTTGCCTAAGAGATGTATTTGTCCTTCGGGATGTTGTCCTTTGGGACGTTTGTCTAAGAGACGTGGTGCCTTATTTTGAGAGAACAATACTTGGAGGGCTTCGGCCATAAGCATGTGCTATATCTTTGAGATGATTTCATTGATTATTTGTGATTTTCCAAGTGTATCGCCTTTTTACATATTTGGCCATTTGAGCCGTTCGAGACATTATATATGGCGATTACATCTTTGGAAACTTGAACTCCTTTCAAGTTCTATATTTGAGATTTGGGTTTGCCGACACTTGGCGTTTATTTTGAGATTTGAGATTTGCCGTTCCATGGCGTTTATTTGAGATTTTCACTCTCCTTTAAGGAGATACATGTGGTTGCCATTGTGGTGTATTTTCGAGCTTTGAGATTTCTCTATTTTGAGAATAAATTTGAGATTGCTGTTTATGGCGAGTTTGAGTTTTGAGATTTCTCCTATTTGGGAGTATGGTTCATCGAAACCATTATTGTTATTTTGGGTTGATGCCGATGATATGAGGCATGCTTATGCTTAGTTGCTTTTGTATTTGAGTTTATCTCTTTCAAGGCTATATAGATGCTTAGTGATACTACTTCACTTGAAGTAATGACATGTACTTACTTTAGCTATTATTTATTCTCATTTGAGAAGAATCATTGCCCTTTACCTTATTCTTCATATTATCACTTATCTTACTAAACTGATTGTTTTAGCTAGACTGACCCGTGTATTTTATACTCGGGTCAAACCGAGTTGTTTCAGGTTAGATACGTGCTTTTGGACTTAGCTTCGCTTTGATGCTTTCGCTTGGATATCTTTTTATCACCCTTTTGTGTAGTCTTGTAGCCTTTTGTTTGACTCCGATATGTATATATATTGTTTTGACTCGTTGTATATAGTGTGGTCTTCGTACCACTTATGATGTATCATTTTGTATTGTACTAGTGATGTATCAGTGTATATGTATATATATATATATATGTTTATCTGCTGTTCTGTGATGTGATGTACATTTAGTTGTTGTATTTTGTTCTGATAGATCCATTAGCGACCTGTAGTTTTGTATTAAGTATTTATTGAATATGTCGATCCACTTGAGATAGAAAAAATTTTAGAGCATCAATCGACGTATTTAATAGATGTTTAAGACAAAGCTATAGATGGTTGCTCTTAACCAGCCCTATTCTACGCATTAGCAGACAATATGACCCAGTAATACTCTTTGTTAATGCAGGTCTCGGGGTGGGGCGTCACAGAAAGAGAGCATGAAGATCATCTTAGAGTTGTGCTTGAGAAGATGAGGCCAAATCAGCTAATGGCAAAGTTTTCCAAGTGTCATATTTGGAAGGAAGAGGTTAAGTTTCTGGTCACGTGGTTTCAAAGAAGGGTTTATCAGTCGGTCCAGATAAGATCGAAGAGGTTAATAATTAGAAGAGACTAGAAATGGTGACTAAGATTAGAAGTTTTCTTGGACTTGCTGGCTATTACCTAAGATTCATCAAGGATTTCTGGCTGATAGCAGCACCTTTGACTAAGCTAACTAGCAAGGAGGTGAAGTTTGTTTGGTCCAACAAATGTGAGGAAGCATTCCTTAAGTTAAAGCATTTTTTGACTAATGCACCAGTATTAGTAGTTCTAGACGGAAGCCAAGGGTTAGTGGTGTATACTGATGCATGTAGGACTGGATTGGGAGCTGTGTTGATGCAGAAGGGTAAAGTGATTGCCTACGCTTCACAACAGCTTAGACTGCATGAAGTGAGATATCCTACTCATGATTTGGAGTTGGCTGCAATGATCTTCGCATTGAAGATTTGGAGGCATCATCTCTTAGGGGAGAGATTTGAGCTATACATAGATCATAAGTCTTTAAGATACTTATTCTCTTAGAAGGAGTTGAATATGAGATAGTTGAGGTAATTGGAGTTTTTGGCTGCTTATGATTTTGGTATAGAGTATACACCAGGGAAAGGTAATAATGTAGAGAATGCTCTTAGCAGAAGACATTAGAATGTGGTGTTTGTAGAATGGAATCTAGAAGCATTGGCTAGTTGTGGTGTGCAGTTAAGATCGACTGCTAGTTCTAGTTAGAGTAATGCCATGTTGTCCTGTATAGAAGTTCGACCAGTGTTGATCGAGAGAATTGCTTCTAAGCAGAAGGAGGATCCATTATTAGCCGAGAAGATCAGAAGGCTTGAGGTTGGAACCGAGATCGATGATTTGAAAGATTTTTGTCTTGACCAGAGAGGATGATTGAGAAAGAAAAGGGCGATTATGTGTTCCATATGTTGAGAACTTGAGGAAAGAAGTTCTTGGGGAATGTCATCGATCCAAGTTTACGATTCATCTTGGAGGGACCAAGATGTATCAAGATATGAAGAGGAGCTTCTATTGGGAAGGTATGAAGAGGGATGTTGGCTTGTGGGTGAGGCAGTGTGCAAACTTTCAACAAGTGAAAACCGAACATCAGAAGCCGAGTGGGTTGCTTCAGCCTCTAGAAATTCCAGTTTGGAAATGGGATTCGATAACCATGGATTTTATAGACAGGTTGCCAAGATCAAATAAAGGAAATGAAAGTATATGGGTCATGGTGGATAGGTTGACCAAGAGTGCCCATTTCATTCCAATAAGTCAACCAAGACGACACTTATTTTAGCTAAGTTGTTCATAAAGAACATAGTTAGACTACATGGGATTTCTAGTAGTATAGTCAGTGACAGAGATGCTTTGTTCACTAGCAAATTCTAGAAGAGTCTACAGGATGTGTTAGGCAACAAGCTCAAGATGAGTACTGCATATCACCCTCAGACGGATGGGCAGACAGAGAGAGTCATTAAGGTACTCGAAGATTTATTGAGAGCTTATGTATTGGACTTTGGTGGATCTTGGGAGGATCACCTACATTTGGTTGAGTTTTCCTATAATAATAGTTACTAGACTAGTATAGGAATGATGCCTTTTGAAGCTTTGTATGGGAGGCCATGCAAATCACCAGCATGTTGGTTGGAGACTGGAGACAGGTTGGTCTTAGGTCCAAATTTGGTTAGGGAGGCGTTAGAGAAGATTGAGTTGATTTGAGAAAGGATGAAGGAAGCTAAATCCAGACAGAAGAGTTATGTAGATAAAAGGCGTAAAGACATAGAGTTCTCAGTTGGAGATAGGGTTTTCAATAAGGTATCACCGATGAAGGGTGTGGTACGGTTCGGAAAGTTAGGGAAACTGGCACCGAGATATGTTGGTCCATTCCAGATTATAGAGTGGATTGGAAAGCTCGCATATAGAGTAGAGTTGCCGAGAAGTATGGCAGGTGTCCATAATGTATTCATGTGTCTCATCTTCACAAGTATGTGCATGATCCAGAGACTACCATTCCTCCAATAGGGTTGGAAGACTTATTAGTAGAGCCTAATTTGACTTTTGTTAGACAACCAGTTTGGGTTGTAGCGAGAGATGAGAAAAGATTGAGGAACAAGACAGTCAAGTTGGTGAAAGTTCAGTGGAGCGACAACGAGAAGGACTGTACTTGGGAGACAGAGGACAAGATTCGAGATACTTATCCTGATCTGCTTTGAGGGTATGTCTATATTAGATTTATATAGATAATTTCTAGTCAGGTAGACTAGTATGGTTATTAGGAGTCGTTACAGATGATTGCTATGTTTAGTATTTAGTCCTTACTGAATTTCAAGGACGAAATTCTTTAAGGAGGGGAGCCTGTAACACCCCTAATTTTTGATAACATTATTTAGGAGATTTAATTAGATAAATTAAATAGAATAATGTAAATGTTAAGTGATAAGGGGATTGAGATTTGAAAAAATATAATTAAGGTCGTGCTCAATTAATTAATTAAATGGGCTAAGAATGGTTTTTAAGTTAATTAATCTACATAAGGGTATAATGGGAATATTCGTTTTCCTGTTCACGTCAATTGGTAAACAAAAATAAAAATGTAAGAGGAGTCGGCCATAATCAAAGAGAAAAGAGAAGAGAAATCAAAGAAAGATAAGGAATAAAGCTAGGGGAATAAATCTCAATCTCAATCCAATATCATTATCTTAATCAAGGTGAATAATAATTCATTCCATCTCTATTTTGTTTATAATCATATGTTTTTGGATTTAAGGGTAAATTCTTTTTAATGATGATTTGGATGATGATATCCTTAAATTACAATTTTTTGATTTAAACAAGAATGTTTAAATAAGAATATATGCGGTTTTAGGAAAAAACCGATTGATATTGATGTTTAAATGCCATTGAAAATTTTTATGTTATGTAAAACATGATTTTGGAGTTGGGTTTTAATTTTGATAATTTCCAAGCTATGGAAAGATTACTACGAATTTTTAAGGGAAAATATGGTTAATTAGGTTTATAAATTTATTTCAGAAATTATATTGAGAATTTGGGTCTGAAATTTTGATATGTTAGATAACATGATTAAACTGAATTTTTGTAATTTTTGGGGATTTTTCCTAAGTTATTTATTATGCAAATTAAATTATTTTAGAAGAAGGTCTTATTTGCAATATCGGTTTTCTTTAATGGAAGAGCTTATTTGCTAACTTAACCATGGTTTAGATATGAAATTAGCAGCAATTATTTTGGTAAAGAATTTGAAAAGTTGAGGCAACCAATTACAGGTTTACGTGTGGCAGGTTAGTTAGATAAAAATTTTCTTTAAGTGGCATTAATCATCTTTACTCAGAAAAGTAGGTTCCGCTTCTAATAGAAGTACCTTTCGACTCAGAGCTTCCACCTTCAATCAAGTCGAAACCCCACTAAGTCGAAACCAATACACAAGGTATCATTTAGATGGTACGTAGTGGATTGGAGAAAGGCGGAAGGCTAGGTGTCGAAACCATTTCTTCCGAAGGGGTCGATACCTTTGTTTGTTTTAAAAAGAGAAGCGTCTGTCTTTGTTTTATTTAAGCCTTCGAAGGAATCGAAGCATATGTTTTCAAAAGAGGTTTTCTAAATACTTTTGAAAGGGTTGCCATCTTATGTTTTAAAGAACAAGCTTTCGAATGGGTTTCTTTACTTATAAAAATAATGCTTTCGAAAGAAGGGGTTCCGACCAAGTCGAAGCCCTGCTGCTGTTCTTTTGCCTTTCATGTGTATTGAAGTCATCAATGCTTTCGAAGGGTAGTTTTGTTTTTAAGATTTTTTAAGCCACTTCCTTAATGCATTCAAAAGGGTCTAAGGGTTTCGAAGGCAATGGCTTCGAAAGGGGGTTTCGACGCTATCCTTGAAAGTTTTGTTTAAATAATTTGAAGCTTTCAAAATGGATGGTGCCGACGCCATCAAGTTTTCCTCAATACTATTATATGATAAAGGATGGTTTTGAAAGGGATACTTTCATTTAAATTCACTTTGATCCAAATGATATTTTTAAGTATAAACCCAATGGTTTCGAAGGGGGACTTTCAATGGTTTTGGAAGGGAAACTTCCAAAGGTTTCGAAAAGGGCACTTTCAAGGGTTTTGAAGTTATGCTTCTAAGAGTTAATAAGTAACACTTTAATACATTCGAAAGGTTACGAAAGGGAAGTTTTAAAGTGTTTCGAAAGGCATGGGCCTAATGTTTTGAAAGAGATTTATATGCTTTCGAAGGAGGTCATCCAATGAGGTCGAAAGCAAGGTTTTGAAGGTTTCGATAGCCTTGGTTTTCAAAGCAAACAACCTAATCTCATTTTTAAGGAAAACCATTGCATAAATAAATAAAGTTTTTTGAAAAGGTGTTTTTGAAGAAGTTTTCTTTGATTAAAGGGTTAAAGGGAGTAACCAAGTTATTGTGTTTGCTTCTTCATATATGTATATATGTTCACATTGTAATGGACCCATAACTGTATTTTGGGTAAGGGCAGAATAACCAGTTAGGTTGACCCAACAGTGAATATAAACTAAGTTAACTCCTGAATGAGTAGAATTGCATCCAGGAAGTCAGGAAGACCAGAATAAAGGATGCTAAAACATTAAAGGAAGGTATTGGCAGGGGCAAATAGGTTCTCAGTCAGCCTATGAAAACTGTGTATAGAAAAAGATATTGGTAGGGGCTAATAGGTTCATAGTAAGCCCATGAAAACTATGTATAATTGAAGATGTTAGAAAGACAGGTTCATAGTTAGACCATGAAAACTATGGTTTGATATTGGAAGGGGCCAATAGGTTTATAGTGAACCCATGAAAACTATATCCAGAATTGAGATATTGACAGATGGCAATAGGTTCCTAGTCAGCCCATGAAAACTAGGATAAGAAGAGATGATATTGGAGTTACCAATAGGTTCCTAGTTAATCCAAAAAAACTAGGATAAGAGTAAAGATATTGGAGTTACCAATAGGTTCTTAGTAATCCCATGAAAACTATGTAATTGGACATGGAGTCCATAATCACTTTACCGGTTATTAGTCAGCCTATGAAAACTATTAGGTTAATAGTAATCCTAGAAACTATAATTGAGATAGACAGTCAAAATGAATGGGGATGGGTGATTTAGAATTGATTCACTTGTTTTGCATATCATCATATCAAAATGTTTTGAATTGTTTTAAACATTGTGGATTAAGGAGCACGGTATGTGGTTTTATAAAGGTTTTAAGATACTAGCGAGGGGAAATCCCGTTCCACTAAGCGGCGTGGTCTCACTAGATATCTAAATGGTTTGAGATGGTAGATTATTATTCATACCAGGCTTTATGTCTAACTCGAAGTTTATATTTTCACCTTAAACTCTCAGGTACTCAATTGAATTTGAGTAGTTTGAAAGTTGAGGTTTTCAGGTACCTCATTAGACGAATAAAGCTTCCAGAGATGTGCAGGAGGCATGATATATATCTAGAGTTCTCTTTTATCTTGATTCCGTTGTGTTGTTTGTAATGGCAAAGTTGTTAAATTGCCTGTATATACTCTGATCATCCAAGGGGGCATCTTCATATGTTGCTCTTGGCATATGTTGTAATAAATATATTTTCTTTGAACGTGGTTAACGATTGTGGGATTATGTAATGAATTGGAAATGTTTTGAAATGGAAGGTGATCTTATTTGATGTTTAATTTTTTTTTCCATATTCATGTGTTTCTGTGTATCAATGAATCTAATATTGCCGTATTTGGTCGCCGAGGATTAATAACTATAGATGACTGCAGCATCCGTAGCCGTTAGTTTTGGTCCTCCCTAGTTTTGGTCCTCCAAGTAGGAGGATGTTACACATACCCTATCATTTCATTACTTTTAGCCACTATTCTATCACCGTTTATCCTCGTTTATCGTCGCCTTTGGCAGATTGATCTATCCTTGTCGCCTCAGGTGTTCGACCATGATGGTATGCACGAGTTAGTGCACATACAATTTATTGAGGAGAAGAAAAATATATTAAAATCCAGATTTATAATAAATTCGTTTAAAATAAATGGATTTCTTTGAGTTTTCATAATATCAGAAATAAGGATAATTCTACAAAAGCCTTTGTTTCTAAACTTAGGGATCTTAGGATTTTTCTTAAAAATTGGAACAAAAATGTTTTTTGGCAATTTAAAAATAAAAAAAGATAATATTTTTAATGAAATGCTTAAAATTAATAAGATAGAAGAATCTAGACCTCTAAATTTAGGTGAACGTGATGTTCTTGCTAATTTAAAAGATGAATTAAATTCTATTTTAGAAAAGGAGGAGGTTATGTGGAAGCAGCGATCAAGAATTCAATGGATCAATGAAGGTGATAATAATACTAAATTTTTTCATAATATAGCTATTGGTAGAAAATGTAGTAATACAATTAATTCTATATTTGTTAACAATATAGAGCTAGTTGATCAAAGAGATCTCAATAAGGCTTTTACAGACTATTATAAAGATATTTTTGGTACTAGTATCAAACATAGAATCAATGTTAGATGGAAAGATCTGTACCCATCCGATTCTATTGTAGATTTAACTGAGCTAGATAATCCTTTTACTGTAGAGGAAATTAGAAAAGCTGTTAATGACTTGCCAGGTGATAAATCCCCGGGCCCAGATGGTTTTCCAATTTTATTTTATAAAACTTTTTGGGATGTTTTAAAATTAGATTTAGTCAATATGTTTAATGAATTCTATAATTGTAATTTAGAATTAGGAAGATTTAATGTTGCAAATGTTATTTTATTACATAAAAAAGTAGGAGCTAAAAACCTAAAAGATTTTAGACCTATATCTTTGATTAATTGCTCAGTTAAAATCATTTCTAAAGTCCTAGCCAACAAACTTAGTACAAGAATGAATGATTTAATTGACTGTTCTCAATCAGATTTTATTAAAGGGAGAAATATCACCGATGGAGTGACAGTTGTTCAAGAGTATATCAATCACTGTTGTAAGAATAACATAACTTGTGCGATTTTAAAACTAGATTTTGCTAAAGCTTTTGATTCGGTAGATTAAGATTTTCTTGTTGACATATTTCATGCTAGAGGTTTTGGTCTTAGATGGATTAATTGGGTTAAGAATTTGCTTAAAACTGGTAATTCCAGTATTATGGTCAATGGTATATTAGGTAATAAAATTCAATCAAAAAGAGGTTTAAGGCAAGGGGATCCTTTATCACCTTTATTATTTAACTTAGCTAATGATGTTTTTTCTAAGATTATTAAAAGAGCTATGGAAAATGGGACCTTAGGAAATGTCGGAAATGACATTTCGCGCAATGGTATTTCGGTTCTCCAATTCGCCGATGATACCTTGCTTTTTTCTTCCCATTTACCTAGACACATTATTACTCTTAAGTTTATTTTATATAGTTTTGAACTTTTATCAAGCTTAAAAATAAATTTTGAAAAAAGTTCTGTTTTAGTTTTAAATGACTTAGATAAAGTTGAAAACTTAGTTGCTAATACTCTAAATTGCAAAACTATGAACTTTCCTTTTGAATATTTAGGATTTGTGATTAGACCTACCAAACTCAAACATGAGGATTGGCTCATAATCATTGATAAAATCAAAAATATGATCTCTAATTGGAATGGTAGATTTTTACCTAGAGCAGGTAGACTAGTCTTAATAAATTCTGTTTTATCAGCCCTTCCGATATATTGGACGTCCATGCATCTATTTCTAGATTGGGTTATCGGTAAAATTGATAAAATTAAAAGAGATTTCTTATAGAGTGGGGAAAATCCTAATAATAGTTTAAAATGTTTAGTAAATTGGAAAATTGTTTGTAAAGCTAAAAAGGAAGGTGGATTAGGAGTTATAAACTTGCGCAATATGAATTTATCCATACTAGGTAAATGGTTATGGAAGTTTAAATATATAAATGATAATGTCATTTGGAAAGAGACCATTTCCAAGTATTATTATAGTGGACATAGTAATTTATATCAAATGGTTTCTCTAGTCACTCAAAACTAGTGAGTGGCCCGTGCTACGCACACGGACAGTTTTCTGATCTATTATTATGAACATTATTTTGTGTAATGTTAAATTTTTTTTCTCTTGTTTTTTCTCTCATGCTTGAAATACAACTGTATTTCATTATATTTTGCTATATTATAGACAAATTTAAAATGTAGACTTTACCTATGTTATAGTTTTTCTTTGGAGAAAGAATATATAAGTTTAGATGGTTTATCCATACAAAATGAAAAGTTATAGTTATGATTGTGTTATTTTGTTTTTCAATATTTAGTAATTAACCATAAGTTATTTGTTCTACATACATTGGGAATTAAAAAATGGTGTACTTTGGAGTAAATAGAGATGTTAGAATTGAAGTTAAGTAGATTCATAAAGCATATACGACAAATAATTTGAAAGTATATTATATGATACAGTAATAAAGTTGATATTAAATTGAATAATTGTCTGTTTGAAGTGAATTTTTTAACTTAGTTGAAATGGCAGTGTGTATTTTGCTTTTGTTCGAACTGCATTAGTGCTTGTGTTGCTAGACTGAATGGTAGAACCAAACTCGTTAGATATAATATTTAACATTAATGTGAGTGGGAAGGTGCATGCATGTGATATGGGTAAACGATCCAATAAGAACACAGTATATGCTATTTTCGTTGGTTGAAGCTAATATAAATCTTTTATTTCAATGTAGCATCATCTTGATTTTTACTTTTAAATCTTTACTCAAAGCCGCCGCTACCGCAATAGCATAAGAAAATTATAGGACATAAATCGCATACAAACAAATCTCAAGGCAATTAATTTCATTACAATAGTTCCCATTAAGTGTTCTTGGGCCAAATTAAAACAACATGAATAGTAAAATAGAACATACAAACCAAAAACAATATATAAATAAACTGATTTGAGAACATGTTAAAGAATTCTATTGTGTTATCATGCCTCTACCACCACGATATCCATGGAAAGCACAACCGTCGCGTCCACGACCACTAATTGGAACTAAATTTTCTTTCCATTTAGCACTGTGGATCTTTAATTATTTCACTCACTCAGCTTCTGTAACAACATTTGCATAGCTATCTTAGCTCTATGGTTTTCCTACAAAATTTGCAAAATAATTAATGAGTAACCCAACAATGATATTTACACAACAGCATACACTTTGACCAATTGCATACTTCTGCATGAGATCGGTCAAAAAAAATAGATTGATCAATACCAATATAGTCACATAGCTATTGAATGCGACAACATTAGCAAATGAATTCATAAAAGCTGTGATTTTCTAGCAATTGCTTGGGTGTGCTGCTTTATATATAATGCTAATCCGGTAAAATTACTTTTCCCTTAATATGCTCTACATCTCGAATCAAGCAATAACTAAACATAGTTTAAATGAATAAGAATTTCTACACATTAAACTGTAGAATAGCTAATAAAATTATTCCTAGGACATGGTTAACAGTTGTTCAACTCTATGAGTTCCTTAGCTTTCCATAAAAAAATATAGATAAAACAAAAGAAATTCTGCATACCCTATAAATTTGCATCACTTTCCTTGTCATTGTTGCGGCTTACTCATCAAATTAAACATCAAGTTCCACCCAAAAGGAGAATTATTGCAGTCAAAATGATACAGTAACATGAGCCAAAAAATGGTCAAGCTTTGCCGTGCAAAAGAGTTGCTATATATGAAAAAATTGAAATATGTAGGAAAGTAAACAAAATAAACATTAATGAATGAAGAGGAGGAAACAAATTTAGTCTGATTTTTACATCAACATTATTAGACTACCTGTAGGAACACATGTTCAACTATTCACACCCCTTCTAACTTTATCACATGTACATTAGAGAAAATTATAGAGTTTATATACCATGAACATTCTAACGTTTAAGTTTTTAGTGAACAGAAAATGTAACTACAATCCAAAAGGGTAAAATTAAATAGAAGGTTGGTTAGATTAAGCTCGTCGAAAAAATTATGTGAATAACCTATTACTTTAGGTCAACTTTTTTACCAACACTTTCTTGAATGATATTCTTTTATTACATGAACTTGATCTACATAAATTGGATGGAGTATTACATTAAAAGAGCATTAATCATATATGTTAGCGTGTTCTTTATTTCAAAACAGAGAGAGTAAAAAAATATCTCAAGAAAAATTAGTAGCCAATACAAATTATACCGTGGTACGTTACCAAACTGTTCCATCTTACATGCACAAATATTGGAACGTTTAAGCTAACAGTCAAACTGGACCTTATAGAGGAAACAAATGTATGTAAAATATATGTATATAATGCTAACTTTTTTATAACTGTACGGTACATTGTTGTGAAAATAGAAAACCAGACTATCCCCTTCTAGTCTTATGCCTAAAGCTATGAACAACCAAAACAGTCGACCTGGAGCCCTACCACCTCCCTAGCATTACATGGAAGATAATACAATTAGGTTAAATTACACCAGCAGAGTATGTATAATGGAAACTGATTGTAAAAACAGATCATGGAGCACTAATTTATGAAACAAAAAAATTAATGAAATTTTTTTAACGGCTATTTAACCAACATTTCAAAATTTTAAAACAACATATATACCATTAGTACCATAGAGAAAAGAACACAATATTTCAAAATTTTAAAACAACATATATACCATTAGTTCCATAGAGAAAAGATCACACCATATATATGCACATAAAAAAAAAATATATACAAATAAAATTGTCTGCCATCGCACACAATTTTACAATTCATTAAATTTTACTTGTCTATGTTCATGCACATAACTAATACTGGAAGTAATGTCTAAAAAAATCAGTAGTCGATATAAATTGTAGCATTGTACAGTACCAAAATAATCCACCTTATATGCACAAATGTGGATTTGTTAAGCTAGCGGTCAAACTGGACCCAACAGAGGAAATAAATATACGTAAACTATACGCATATATGATATAAGAATAACGGAGCATGAAATAATTTGAGTTAAATCAACTGAAGGACTGAAAACAACAAATAAGCATATTGACAGAATTGATATTTTTCTACAGTTGTACAATACGTTGTTAAGAAAATTAGGTAAGCGGATAAGTCTGCAATTGGTAACAGATAATAAAATTACCAGGCTGTCCTTTTCTGATATAAATCCAGAGGCTATGCACAACCAGCAAGGATTACAGTGGAACCCTCCGAACTCCCTACCATGACACAAATGAGAATACAACAAATTAAATTACAGTTAAAGTGCATAGGTAGAGGAAGTTGCTCATAAAAAATTGATTAAAATCACTAATTCACGAAACACAAAAAATAATCAAAATTTGTTTATAGTTTAACCACCCTTTCCATAATTACTTCATCAGAATTACCAGTTGCAACAGAAAACCTACGGCCATTGTCGAACTTGGTTATCCCCAAATTAGATGGTTTGGAGATTCTATTGACAAAGTAATCGACGTAAATCCTAATGATTTAACTCTGCAACTATGATACTGTAATCTCAACAGCCAAAAGTTTAGAAACATCGACACATAGGAAATTAAAAATGGTAGAACAAAAAAAATACAAAGGTACACCAGGAACTCTCTCGCAAATGAGGATGGAAACTAAAATTGGGGGAGTAGTTGTGATTCGGTTTTGATTGGGCAGTAATAACAGGGTAAACTAATTTGTAAGGTCGTGGTATTGCGTTAATTTAATGGGAGAATTAATTTAAAGGACAAAAATTTGTATATTTTTAGCTTGAAGGACACGACCTCAATATTTTAACCACAAGGATGAACATTCTTCTAAAAATTATTCATAAGAACAACATTCTTTCAAAGTTATTCATAAGGACACACATTTTTTCAAAACGGCTACCGAACTAAAAACTGATACCAAAAAACTGCTACCGATAACTACAAACTGAAACCTAAAAACTGTAAAAACTGATACCTAAAGAAAGTTGTCCTTCAGGCTAAAATAATGAAGGTCTGTCCTTGAGGCTAAAATTCTGAGAAATTTTGCAATAATTTCATGTAATTTAAAATGGTTGCACGCTAATTGTCCGCCTCAGCAAGGTTGAAGTTCTGTTTTTGTTTAAGTAAAATATCATTTCTACATCTTGTATTAATTTTGTTCAGTTATGAAATTTTGTCTTCCACTTGTGATTGGCTAATTATTTGAAAATTCATGTAATACAAATTGAATAGACAGCATATACTATCAAACAAACATCAAAGTACAAAATTAAGAAAATAAGTGGAAAACATAAAATAAGAACACATGTGAGATAATAGATTGAAGAGTGTTCGGTGAACCGATTGAACTATCAAGGTCGAGAAAAGGTTTCAATCTGCCATTTGCATTTCAGGAATGAACTACTTAAGATGGTACATGTGAATGTTAAATCAAAAGGTATGAAAACTTAAAATCACAAAAGGGGTTGATTAAATTACCGAATCTGAAGATTCGTATTGTCCTGTAATACATCAAATGTCAAGATCCATCAGCAAAATAGTGCACAGAGAACATTAGAGCGTTTGGGTTATACAACGAAGAACGTTGGTTTTTTGACTAAATTTATTTGTTGGAGGAATAGATGATTTGGGGAGGAAATAAAATCTGTTTGATACGATTTTAGGTTTCCGAAAGGGGATTTAGAGAAGTGATAATTATAGGGTACCAGAACTTATTAGATTAACCGCTCTGCTTATTACTATTTGGTACGGTGATATGATTTGATATTAGCGGGTAAGGGACACGTGGTGATAATACAGTGTTTGGTTTCTCCTTTCCAATATAAATAATAGATAGATATTTCTAATTTTTCTAAAAACATTTTAAAATGTCATGAGATTTTTAACTTAGGAACTAATATAATAGTTCATTCTGGTAATTGTACTTCTTTCTGGCATGACCGTTGGATTTCGGTTTTACCTCTCAAGTTGGAATTTAAAGAGCTTTATGAAATTTGTAATTTTAAGTTTGCTTTAATTAATGAAGTTTATTCTCCCGAGAACGATCCTCCTTGGAATTTTAGTTTTAATAGTATTTTAATAGGTTCTACCCTTAGGCTACTTTCTTTACTTTATGCTAGACTAAATCTTTATAATATTGATAACGATAATGATATTTCTAGTTGGGAATGGGATAAGAGTAAGAAATATACTTCTAATTCTTTATACAAATTTATTAATTTTTCGGGTACACTAAGTAATTCATTTAAATTTATTTGGAAATCTAATGCTCCTCCTAAATCTAAAATTCACATGTGGTTAATACTGCATGGAAAACTTAATACAATAGAATTTTTAAAGAGAAAAAACATTCAAATTGATAATAATTGTTATTTTTGTAATTTACATCTTGAAGATATTAATCATATATACTATGATTGCATGGATTCTTATTACATACTAAATAATTTTCTTAAAATTTTTAACTTTAATATAATAAATAAAATTTCGAATTGTGACTTTTACTGGAACAGTTTTAGATTTAGGTTCAAAAAAAATATTAGATACTTACTTGACTCTTTATTCATTATTATTAGCTGTGTTAGCACCAAAATTGGTCACTAACCTCGTTGAGAAAGATTGTGTAGAGATGTAAGTGATGAAGTTAAATTAAACAAGGAAGAATATGCTAATTTAAATGCAGAAAGTAAGAACATCGGATTTATAGTGGTTCAGCGTAATTGCCTACGTCCACTTTGAGTTTTGATCTTTATTTCTTTCACTAGTAGTTGAATACAGATACAATCCATATATTGATGACCTGAATACAAGTTTGAATTAAAAAGAGGAGAGTATAAAAAATGGCAGAGTCTCCTCAGTGTTCTCCAAAAAAGGTTCCCTTTCATTGTGCCCCTGCCTCTCTATTTATAGATGAAGGTGGGTTGGACTTCTCTGGTGGGCCTGGTAGCTGAATAACTCGGTCCAAATAGTGTAAGTCCTATGCGCCGAACCAGATATGCTGGACGACAGAATGCCGAGCCTCCTCCTTTATGCCGAACGAGGTGAGGCCGGACACTCTGAATGTCGAACATCCATTTGTACTGAATGACCTTGGATGACGAGCTGCAGGTGATTGCCGAACGAGATACGTATCGGAAGAGATGTGGTGTTGAGTGAGGGATGCAGGTCGAATGAGGCTGGAATGCCGAACAGTCCGGGAATGCCGAGCGTGCATTGTAGGCCGAACGTTCATGGATGCCGAACGATTTTATGCCGAGCGTTCTTCCTTGGCCGAACGGTTTTCACTACCGAACGTTTCTCGATGACGGACGCTCCTAGATGCCGAACGCTATTCCATACCGAACGCCCTTTAGATGCCGAACACTGTGCTCGTGCCGAACGGTCTTAACATGTCGAACGCTCATTGTTTAACTGATCGATGGGGAGGCCGAGTACTAAGTTGCCTGGTCAATTCCCCAGGAAACAAGCTGGTATATTTGTTTTGAAAGAAATCAAAGAATTTTTAATAATAATAGTAGTTATTTTAACAAATTGATTTTTACAATTTCTTCATTTTGTTTTAATTGGATTTCTATCCCCAAATATAAATTAGCTAAAAATAATCTATTTAAAGGATATCTTAATAAGGTTAGTTATAATATTAATTTTTTTAAACATAAAAATAATATATTTAATATTCACAATAGTAGTATTAATATTTTTTAAAATTTTTATGATGATTTCACTATTAATCATAACTTACTTATGATTGAAGGTTCATAAGAATTTTTGCACAGCTTAGTTTCTTGTCATTATTGGTTTTAGTTTACAAGTAATTCAGTTCTTTAGTATTGGTCCAAATAGTCTTATTTAGGTTTTAATTACCCATCTTCTTTATACATATTTATGTATATTAATTATATTAATATACATATATATGTATCAATCTAATTCTTTTTCTAAGTCCTTTTTCAGGCTCAGGTATGGAATATAGGGTGTCAGGTTCTTTTTGCAGGTACTCATGTCTTCAGATTGCTGATTTTCGGATTATAGTGAGGTCTATAGAGTAGAGTCTTCCTATCAGGATCACTTACTGTTCCATCACAGAGAGCAGTTTCACTTCAGAGTTTTTGCTTATTCATTCCTCCATATCCAGATGCATAGAGCTCCTTTTTTAGTATATGACGGCATCCAGCATTTCATGGGCTTTTCTTTAGTTTTTAGGTACTCCTAACACCTCAATATCGGGGGTGGCCATGCCGGAACTCGATATCGGGGTGAGATGGGTGGTGGCCTTGCCGGAACTCATCTTAGGGGTACCTGATTTTTCTTATGATATTAGTATTTAGTCTTTGTTACCTGTTAGGCATGTTGGCAGCACCTTATTGTCGTGTTATATATAATTGCATGTGTGCTCTCCTCTATTTATAGAGGATCACACATTTTTCTCAAAAAAATAAATGTATTTTAGCAAAAATAATTTGAAAAGTTTCGCCGATGATCCTACCAATAGAACACACATTGAACTGTCAGCTTGGCCAACTCAATGGTGGAGTTGCAAAGTCCAACATTAAGATATAATTTTTTAGGAGATAGAATAAAATTCTATCTCTAAATAAAGCCTCTGTGGATATATTTATAGCATAACTACTAAATATTTCTCCTTAATATATTTCCACTAGGTGATATTTTATTTATTAATTAGTTATAATAACCCAATTAAACAAAAAACCATTTATCTATTATCAATATGGTCAGCCTTGTAATTCTTAATCAACCTTAATATTTTCAACTAACATATTTTTTTTTCTATTTAATAAATATTATTTCGACCAATATAAATAGTTGAATAAATATATAAAAGTTATATATTTATGAATTAATTTTTCAACCCTTTAATAATATTAAAATAATAATAAATTAGTTAATATAACCATAATATTAATTCCACCATAATAATAACTGATAATCTTTATAAATTATTTCAATGAATTATTTTCAGTTAAAAACAGAAAGTTGCTTGTGACTTCCAAGTATGAACTCAACCCTCGGTATTATTTAAACAATTTAAATATTAAAGCATGTATGGACTTTGCTGAAGTATGGTAATGGACACAAGTTCAGTTGCTTACAGATTATCTTGTTGAAATCCAATTTCTTATCTTTTATACCCTTAATCATTGATATATTACGCATGTTTCTCTTCGTCATCAATATATCACTTAGATTTATAGAACTTGATTAATGGTCAAACTCTATAATATCTATAATTAGTTACAAAGTCCAACATTAATGTCCTTGTTTAAATCTGATAACAATTATCGATTAACTGATTTTCTTTGGTTAAAGACTTTGACTTTACGTTGAATACCAATTATGGTGATAAACTTTATATTCAAAGGAGACAAATCCTCTCTTGAATAGTGTTTCACTTCAAGTCGTTCAACTTATACCCAACTATGGCCTTAACAGTATACATGTTGTTGTTTGATTGACCATAATGAAAGTACATTTTAGAAACTTAAGATTAGCAGCATTCTAAAGTCAAAAGACTACTACACATCGTCAAATGAAATCTTATTTGGCTGTTAATCCAGAGAGGACTCTCGGTGAGTCATTCTGTAATTGTTCCAAACAACTATATGTACATGGCCCCTTGGCGCCCCTAACGATCATGAGTAATTCACCGTCCATAATATGGAGAGCGTATGTGCACTAGTCTCAACGGATATATCCATATCCCATTTTCGATACATCTTTACTGGGAACGCTTAAGGATAAATATTTATTTTATCAATTCAATACTCATGGTTGTAAACGCATTCGTAATTGCATTCCATAAGATAATTTTCCTAAGGATTTTGCTTGTATATATTTAATGTAGTTAGGACATTATTTATATCCCAATATAATAACATATACATAGAAAATATAGCTAAAAACTAACTTCATTTCTAACCAAATTCGTTGTAAGAATTAAGTTATGTAACTAACTTACGTAATTTCCTCTAGGGTACACCCTTAACTCTATCGTACGTACTTTTCGAATAGAGATAAATAATGTTTTTGATGACATTAGGGTTGATAAGGATAGTGTGAAGTATCAAACTCAAGGTGGTGCTCGTTATAGCCTACGACAATTGGAGAAAGAAGAAAGAATAATTGGCTTGATGATTTCATTGGATTATGTATCGATTATATATATTTTGATGATATAACAATATATGCTTTGAGTACCATCCATGATGAGCCAATTACTATAGAGATGATATTGCTTCAAGTGATAGCTCCGGTTTGTTCGTTACCATGGAAGATAAGATGGTGGGTTTAAAAAAGAATCATACTTAGGATTTGGTGGAGGAGATTTAGTCCTTACAAAAAAATCATACTTAGCATTTGGTGCATTTTCCTACAAGTAAGAGAGCAATTGGATCAATTGGATGTGAATGGATCTATAAGATGAAAGATGGCAGCAATGATGACTTGAGGTATAAACTAAGGTTATTATAAAAGAAGTATGTTCAGAAGTAAGGAATTGAGTATCATCACATTTTATTCTCCGGTTGTTAGGCATAATTCCATACACATTTTATTGGCATTAATTGCCCATTTTGGTACGAAACCTGAGAAGCTGGGTATCACAATAATATTCTTGCATGGTGACCTTAAGAAAGACATTTATTTGCAACATGAATAGGAGTTCACTGATAGTAGCAGACCTAGTTTTTTTTCAAACTTATAAAATATTTTTATGGATTGAAATGGTCTCTTAAATAATAGTATAAGAGATTTGATAAGTTTATGATACCTGGGGCACATTATAGATTCTTGAAAGACTAACATGTTTATTTCAATAGGTGTGAAGGGGAAATGAATGCCTTTTACTATAGGTGGATGGTACGTTAATCATATCCCAAAATATGGGTAGGATATGAGAACTAACGTAAAGCTCAATAGGGAGTTTGACATGAAATATTTAGGAAATGTACAAAGAATTATGGGGAAAGATATAGTCAGAATCAGGAATTGAAGCTCACCTAAGCTTGATACATCGAGAAAGTCCTATCTTGATTTGTGTTATGGGCATTTTCACCCACAACATGGTTAATATGAAAAGACGTCAAGGAGCATAGAAACGGCCGGAATATGCATAATAACGATGCCATTATGTAATCGCAACGGCAAGGCAAAGTGTTCAAGGCAATTTTGGTATTATATACTTAAAGCACTTGTAAAAGATTCCTAAGGTCAGGACATGCGCCTAGGTCGAAACCGCATCTCAATCCAAGCAACGGATTGGAAGATATGATCATCTTAGAATTTGCCCACCACCTAACCGACTTAGGCCACACCTTGAAGATATACTACCTACTCCAGGGAACATTCAAAAGCATTGGAATACTCTACTCAATAATATGAAGCTATTGGTCCAAGTTTCATTCAATTCTGACTTAAAATGGAGGAGTTATGGCATAATAACATGTGTAGCTAAAGTAGTTGAGAGTCATGATTCCAACGAAGAGGTCAGGAGTTCGATCCTTGACAAGCACATTATTTTTATGAAATTGTAGAATGGTTTGGTAGGGAACCTAACCATTTACTGCCTAACCGTTTACTACCTAATATGTCTCTACCAAACCTTACACCTATAAATACCTCATGAATGAGCAATAATGGTAAACATGTTACCACCGAACAGATAGACCTCCAGACCGAGGCACCTTCAAAACGAGGCACAGCCCGACCGAGGCATTGCTAAATAGAGAGACTGCCAGACAGAGGCATCGCTGGACAAAGAGACCTCCAGATCGAGGCACTGTCGGATCGAGGCACCACCGGACAAAGAGACCTCCAGACAGAGGCATTGCCACATAGAGAGACCTCTAGACCAGGGCACTGCCAGAGAGAGACTACTGGAAAAAAAAATCCAGACCGAGGCACCACCGGACCGACGATCCATCGAATAGTTGGCCCGCCGGACAAAGAGATCACCGGACAGAGGCATCGCCGGACAGAGAGACTTCTAGACCAAGGCATCATCGAACTGAGGCACTGGCAGACTAAGATACAGATGAGCAAGAGCACTACCAAACTAAGGTGGCCAAACCTAGGGTGCTAAATCAAGGATGCCGCACAAGCTAAAATAGAAAACACCAGACCAAATTTTGTATACATGGAAAGTACCAATTCGAGCATATTATATAGGGAAACCTATCTTTACCTTCATTCCTATAAATAACAAACCATCTAAGAACAATAGGAGAGAATTTTAGAGAGCAAGCTTACAACAGCCTAGCTGGAGCAACCTAGCAAGAACTGCCTAGTTGGAATAGTCTAGCGGGAATGGCCTAGCTAGAATAGCCTAGCAGGAACAGTCTAGTAGGAAAGGCCTAGCAGGAACAATCTAGCAAGAACGACCTAGCAAGAACACTCTAGCAGGGACATCCTAACAAGAACTGGCTGGAAAAACTGCCTAGCAGGAATAGTCTAGCTGGAACTGCCCAACAGGAACAGTCTAACAAGAACTACCTAACAGGAATAGCCTAAAAGGAACATCCTAACAGAGACCGCCAAACAAATAGGCAGCTAAGAATAGCCAAATAGGAATAGATTAATTGACTTCCTTAGGCTATATCTTACTTTCTATTGAGCCTCGGATCATTGTATTTTGTATCTCAGACTTTATATCAAAGATCTATATCAAGAATAATGAAAATGGACAGTGGATGTAGGCACATTCTGGCCGAACCACTATAAAACTTTGTGTTCTTTACTCTACTGCAATTTACTTTCTACACAGTCTATATGTGATCCACTTTCTAAAAATCAATTATAATACAAATATAACAGTTGTGCTATACACCCTGATTCCATAGCTCTATAACAAATCGATTGAAGGTGTTTGCCTATTTTTTAATGCAAACAATTTGGTATGGTGAACTCCAAGCCGACATGCACTCCATTAGGCTCCCATTTCAAGTTAACAAAAGATATATCTCGTACATCGAAAAAAGATAAAAGGTGCATGTCTAATATGATTTACGCTATTATAGTTGGTAGCTTCATATATGCAATGGTATCCACAAGGCCAGATTTGGCCCATGTACTAGACATAGTTAATCTATATACTTCTAACCAAGTCAAAGGACATTGGTAAGTGCTAAAGTGGATACTTAGCTATTTGCATGGCACTTTAGATGTGGGCATATTATATAATGGATTTGATAATGATATCACTTTTAGAGTACTGTAATTTGGATTAAGTTGAGAATAAAGATGAAAGGAAGTCGGTGTCGGGCTATGTATTTACCCTTTGCATAAGCTCAGTTTTGTGGAGATCAAAGTTGTCACCTTTAGTAGCTTTATCAACTCCCGAAGCCGAATTGATATGGATGATGGAAGCGGCCGAGGAGGGATATATTTGTTAGTATTGCATGAGAAATGGAGTTATTCTTAGATAGTCGAAGTGCCATTCGTCTTGTTTAGAGCCAAGCATATAGCTCTTATATTAAGCACACTAATGTTTAGGGGTTCTTTCTTATGTTAGAGGAGGAATGAAGAAGCTTAAGTTGTATAAAATTCATATGAAAGACAACCTTACTGATATGAGGACAAAGTCACATCCTAGAGGTAAGTTTGAGCATTTCTCAAACTTTGCCAGCTTAGTATTGTCCAGTTAGCACCATGGAGCACAAGCCTAACTGTGACGACCTTCCTCCACCTCTAGTACTTGAATATCAACAAAAGTAGGAACATATCCTATAGCATAGTAATGGTACCCGATTGGTGGAGGAAAGCATTAAAGAAAAAGGACAATATAATCAATCAATAGCTTATCATATATCTCACAACGCATAGATAGAATAAAATATCAAATATAGATATAAAATAGAAGGGACGATAACATAATTAAACGAATGAAAAAAAAACATCATCATAGCAAAATGTGGATCATGAGATTGTACATCATAATACATATATGAGTCACTACACCATATGTACATCTTAGACCGCATAATATGAAAATTGGCTCTAATATATTTATATATATAAGTGTCGAGAACTACTCAGCGCTGTATAATGGAATAAGTAGCAGCTCCATATAATATATGAGAAAAGTGTAAGCCTCCTGCTTTTCCTGTAACAACCCGCCTCAAAACGGGCCTAATTTTCGACCGAGAAAAGGCTTATCAAACATTAGACCCGTTTTAAAGATGGTTGTTGGTTGGTAAAAACAACAGACAAAGCTATCTACTAATGCTATCAAAATCTCACAGCGGAAAGGATAAAATATAATTTCTGAAACAGTACCCATTTTATAAAAATTGAAGTATCATAACAAAACATAATATTTCGGTATCCATAGTACAACATCTCAAAATACAATAATATCATGGATAAAATGGTACATCAAAGTATATATAAAAGCATAAGTAGCTAGATAACTGCCACAAGACTCCTCCTTTGCCTTCATCTCCTAGATCTGCATCTTCTTCACTAACCTGTGTTGAGGGAGTCAGAACAACTATGTCTGGTGAATGAAATCTGTAGTCTTTCCATAACAATACTTAGGCAATATAATTTAGATAAGAACATGTCTTACGTATCTTAAACTATTTTTCTTAGAAAACCTTCAACTGTAAGCGCGAAGGCTTTCCCTGTCTAATCCTATAACTTACACTTTTCTAACCTAATTCTATAACTTACTTTCAACTGTAGGCCCAAGGCCATTCCCATTCCATGCATCTACCGTCAATAATGTTCTAATAGTGCAAGAGAAAGTACTCAGACCACTTAATGCCATTTCAATGGAAATTAGGCAGACTCTAACCATTTAAAACCTTTATCTTAGGTATGTCCCCATCATTTAATACCTAACCCAAGGCGGACCCCTCTTTGGTACTATCTAGCTGACATCGCACGGAATCTCATCTGGCCACTTGATACTTCTTTTTAGACTTAGCCACTTAATACCTCAAACCCAAAGTCGACCCTTCTCGAGATATCCTACTACCATGCCTAAACGTCAACCCCAACCATTTAATACTTCCTAATTAGGGAGGAAGGCAGACCCTACAACAACCACTTACTATCCTCGATCCCCGAAGCAGGTCCTACATATTATGACCTATAACCCAACTGTGACCTCTTACATTAGTCCGACCATTCGTAGGCACCGGTAGCCAGATTAACTAGGCACACTTACCCTATGGAATTGGGACTAACTTCGCGTCCTTTGTGGGTGCTTAATATAGGCGATGTCTCACATCAGCCCTAAAGTCACAATGCTGGTAGCCAGATTAGCTGGGCAGACTTCTGTGTGCTTTTGACTGACCTTGCATCCTTATAGCTTAGTCATAATTTACACTCCCCAACAATACTACCACATAGCTTACCGCATTCTATTAAGGCTATAAAGAAAGATCCTTTATTTCACCGCTAATCATAATCATCCATATCTTCCATCCTTTGGGGTTCTAATGCTAATTATTAACATGTTCATTATGTGATTAATACGTGTTATTCATATGCTAATGTATATTTATAAATACTTAAATAAAATATTTCTAAGAGTGCGAAGATTACAACCTATAGTAATCATGAAATGTCAAAACTTCCAATTTATACACGTCTAATTCCATACCATAACACACATATTAGCTAATATGCTAGCCCAACAATAGATTTGTATAAGAAAATAGAATCAATTGCCAAACTTATTTTGTATTAAAATAGTAGAATCAACATCAATAGAGTTTACAGTTCAATCCTCTTACACTCTATTCAACTTCTGCATATAAAATGAAAAACGAGTTCGTACTTAAATTACAGAAATAGGCAGTGCAAACTATAAATAGAAGAATATGCACTTTACACACCATTTCCTAGCTTATTTTCTTTTTTAAACCCTTAATCATGTCAAAAAAGAAAGTGAGAAGTGGAATAGAATGCAAAATATTAAAATTGCAATAACTACACAATCCTGCTATTTTAATATAAAATAATTGAGATTCCAAAACATAAGAATTAACATTTCGCTTTAGGGAACTTTTGAGGGTTTTTGTTTGATATTTTAAATTTCTAAATTGTGTGGAAGAAAGAAACTCACAGAGCTTCGCTTATGTTCCCAAATAATTTGTGAATAAAAGTGAAAGGGCTAGGCTCTTATTTATAGTGGTCAGAAGTTATCAGAACCATAAGATTTAATTCGGTAAAATAATAAAATCTAAACCGTTTCTGGCCTAAATAATCCTAGGCACCACAACATGCACTGGTCGACCGCTCCTACCTAGACGGTCAACCGACACTAGGTAGGTGGTCGATCGGTTGCTTATATATGAGAACTTTTTATTGCAGTCGTTTAATTATTATTTAATTTCTTAATTAATTTTTAACATTAACATTTCTTTTAACATCTTCTCTAACCCATTTCTAATCAAGGTTAATTTTTAAATTTTAAATTCTTAACATTAATTATAAATTTGAATTCGAAAACTTCAAACGTCAATAACTTCTTCGTTTGAGCTCCGATTCCAAAACTTTATATATGGAAATTGATCAGAAAATCACCACGAAGGAAACGGCAGAACTTTCGTGGCCAAATTATGACATCTACAAAATTTCCATTTTTAGCCTTATTATTAATTAATTAATTTCTTATTAATTGTAATGGGTGTTACATGTCCTCTATACAGCTGCATATGCTATCACATAAATGACTCCTTGTCTACCCATTTGAGAGTACTCGAGAGTTATTAGATACACAAATACAAATAACCGTGGGTCAGACAATAGCATGGTATGTGTAATGTATAAGCCTAAAATAATATATATTAACTCCATATACATAAAATAAGTGCAATAGGGTATGGAATATCATACCTCACACGCTCATGCATCCAACAAGTTAGTACATATAAAAAACATATGCGGAACAATCATTAATATGGGTGCACTACTCTATCTCAATACATACAAGGGTGTTGGGGTATTAGAATCGATAATACCTAGCAAACACAACCGTAGCAATCATTTGTAATGGCCCAGAGTTTTATCACTTTGATTTGCGAATATTTAATTAATTTTAAATTTCATTTAATGAACTTTATAATTCAAGTATACTCCTTATAATTAATAACTAGCGATGGTGAAACTGTTTTCAAAATGTGTTTACAAAAATAATTAGTTTTAAGGAAAATCAAAAATGTGATAGAAAATAATTTTCCGAATTTTTGACTTTTTATCGTCTAAAAGTTGTCGGGAATGTTGGGTACATTTTAATAAATACACACACACATATAATAATAACATAAGTACGGTTAGTAACAATATATGGTGAAATATATTTACTTAAATAAATATAAAGAAGATGTGACTTTTATCCAAAATTTTAAATAAAAATAAGATAAGACGTAATGTCACATTTACACATCACATCTTAGTACATGGAAGTGAAGAACATGTTGGTTAAAAGCATAGAGCTTGGGTCCTTGCATGTTTAAGAAGGAGAGGGAGAGGATGGTGATGAGGTGGCACAAAATGAACGGAGGGTATGTTCTTAAAGGGTATTTTTGTAATTTATTTATTCCGCTTTATATAAAAAAAATTTCTAATATTTTCTCTCTCATTTTTTGTTTCATTCCATATTTTTCAAAACTCCACCTTCCTTTTTCAAAGCTTTTTAGAAAATATTTTAATGTCTTCCATGGTTTTCAAAAGTTTAAAAATCATTTCTTTCCTACTCATAATTCTTTAAAACTTGTTTAAACACCCTTTCTTCCTTTTTCAAAAACAAGCCTACACCTACCTCAACACCATAAGATCGAGCCATCCTCCTCTAGGCCAAGCCCAAACCCCACTTCCCAAAGTCCAAAATCCAATTTTAAATAAGGAAAATCCAAGATCTAGGTCAAATTCAAAATATAGTGGAATTTCGGGTTTCGTGAGCTTTTGGTGAGTAAAGTTCACATTTTTAAACAAGCTTTAAACTTTATTTTATTGCTAATAATTGTGTTGATCTTGGTTGAAAATATATTGTATTTGGTGTTGTATATATGTGAGATTATATAAATCGTTTAGTTGTGAACTTGGAAATATAGTTTGAATGTCAAGCGATGTTGAAAGTAGTGTTTTTAACTTATGTATGTTGCTTATGGCATATGTTTGAATATATAAGTATAAGTATGGATGAAGTAAGCTAAAGAGGAAATTAGTGCCTGAATTGTGGTTGTTATTACATCGAGATCCCATGTTTTCAAACTTGTTTTACTTAAGTGTTTTTGAGAAAAAAGTTTATAAGATTTAAACCTTATTTTTAGATTTCAAAACCTTTATACATGTTTTAAAGTAAGTTAAGCAAAAAAGGTAAAGTCTTGAAGGGTATTGGATATGTAATACTAGTTTACAGTTATGGTTATCCATAGCAATAGTCGCTATAGATGAAGTTCGTGGAATCGAACACTTTATTCAGAACTAAAAGTGTTTTCATCTTAAAAATTTTTGAAAAAGTATTTTCAAACCTATTTTAATTATTAAATTTAATTATAAATTATTAATTAATGGTTATAATTTATTATTTAATTAATTAATTTATTTATTAAGGAATTAATGATCATTTAAATTAATTAATAAAGTAAAAGTAATTAGTACTTAATTATTGATTAAGTAAGATAATTATAATTAGTCTATTAAGTAAGGGTTAATTAATTATTAATTAAGAAAAGGTTAATTATTTAATTAATTATTATTTAAGTAAGGTTTAATTATTAATTAACTGCTAATTAATTAAGGTGTAATTATTAATTAATTATTATCAGGCAGGGTTAATTATTAAATAATTATTAATTAGTTTAAAATTTAGTTAAGATTTAATTAAGATTTAATTATTTATTTAATTATTATTAAAATAAAGGTTTTATTTTTAGTTACTTTATTTTCAAGGATTGATTTGTCTAAAAAGCAGCTTTCTTTTGTAAGTGAATGAGTTTAAAGAAGGGATTCTCTTTGTTTGTGCCTTTAAGTAGCCAAACATATATGGAATAGATTGTTGATGACATCTGTTTAATAGAATAAATTCCCACTGTTATAATTAAATGGAATAGATTTTTGATGATATATGTTTAACAGAATAAATTCCCAATCTACTATAACTTAATTGAATAGATTATTTTTGACATCTGTTTAGCATAATAAATTCACGTTTTGCTGTAATTAAATTGGAATTATGTGGATTAATTAAGATGCTAGTTAATTGGATAAATGATGGATTAGCTAGTACTTGCTAATTGATATTATTTACATATCTGTTGCCTATGTAAATACTAGTTATGTGACTTGGAAAGTCAAATTGAATTCAATGGCAACTTGATTTAGTATCATTGTGGTTGTTTGTACCAAAAATGGGCACAACACTCTTCGGAAGTTTTTGAAGAGATAAAAGTGAAGAAAGAAAATTAAAACTGAGGATTATCTAACAAAAACTCCAAATAAAAGAAAGTAAATTGCACAGAAGACAACAATTTAGAGTGGTTCGGCGTTTCGCCTACGTCCACTATGAAGTTTGATGATTTTATTGCTCGGTACTTGAAGATTACAATTTCTTATAATGTAGTACAACTGATTTTATGATCAAAGTCTGAATCTATGGTAGCAGTGGTGATTTGGAGTAAATCTGGCAGAGTCTGGGCGCTCTTTAGCTCTTAAAATTGTCCGACCCCTTTTCTGAATGACCAGGGGCTCTATTTATAGGTGTAGGAGGCTAATATTTCGCCTAAATTTCGGGAGACCAGTTCTGGCACGTGAGGGGGCCCACATGCCCGCTCTCAGGAAATCCGGGCCCACTTTGGGTTCGATTCGAAGTCCATTCGAATCGATCAAGAAATCATCCAATCGAGCTGAAATTTGGTGTGGACATTCTCCAACATGTGCACAAGCTTCTGTGAAAATTTCATAGCATTTGGACTTGTAGAACTCCAGATATTGTCGATTCGAAATGGTGTTCTTTGTTAGGCTGTTTTGCATTCGAATCGATTCACTCGAATCGATTGCTTCGAATCGATGGTAGAGCATGCTTCTGTGATGACGTGGAGCGCGAACTTTGCATCGATCTGCTTTTGTCGCCAGTTTGATCGAGTCCCCGGAGACTTCGCCACTTTGACTCGATGGATTCGAAGACACCAAAAATCCTTGGACTCGAATGACGCCTACTTCGTATCGATAGCCAAAGTGTCTCGATCGATACGGAGTCGATCGCAGCTGGATGGATTCGATGGAAGGCACTTCAATGGATTTGATCACGCTACCCATGCATGGATTCTAAGCAGAGCATCTTGTTGGGTACGAAGCAGGATGTCTTCATTGATTCGAACTAAGGATAACTGAAGGATTCGAATATGGATTCGAGTGATGGATACGAAGCTTGACTATCTGAGGGATTCGAACAAGGAGGTAGCGATCGATTCGGAGCAAACAGACGTTGATGGATTCGAACATAGGTTCCACCTATGGATTCGAATCAGGGGGATCTCCTTCATCTTGTATGGATTATAAGTTAAGCACACGAACTCGGATCGTCTTGAAACTCGGAACGTTGGCTTCCCTGCTTTCGATTGTTATGTCTTGTTAATCGTGGCTCGATCCGGACTTAGACAAAATTCATCGATATCCATAGTGAGCCTGCGTGTAATCGATCTCCAAGACGAACTGTCATTGGTTTCTAGTCAAGTTCTTGGTGTCACGGCCTTGCCAAAAGGCGGGATAACATTTGTCCCCCAAAGTACGTCTTGTGTAAACATGGCGTGCTTTGAAAAGTTGTAGTCTTTCATGCTGAATATTTCTGGTCAATTGGTTACTTGACAGTCGTTCTTCAGTTGTTTTGTTGTAATCTTCTTTTAAACAAATGTTTAACCAGCGTGCTTTGCCTTGATAGACACGAAAATATTTGATGGATACGAAATCTCGATTCGTATTGATGAGTCTTTGTTGCTGTGGGTCCAGTGTTGATGGATTCGAATTGATGGTTTCAAATCGATGGAGTCGAATGTCTCCAGAGCTACCTCTTTATTAGAGCGTTTCGTATTGATGAACTCGAAACATTCTGGATGGATTCGAAGAGATGGATACGAAGAGCGGTCTCGAACTGGTGGTTGCCGATGTTTCCTTCGATTCGATGGAGACCAAAGGTTGATGGATTCGAATAGGTTATTTCGAATCGATCTGGTTTTGACTGGTTGCGAGCGGTCACGTAAACCGGGAGACGAATCGACCCGGTTTCCTTCAGGGCTTCATATAAATACCGGGTACCTTGGCATTTTTTACTTTTTACTTTTCACCGTAGCTTTCTCGTGCGAATGAATCGATCCTATATCTCAGGAACAAAGGCGAACGCGCTGCTCTTTCCCTCGAATCGACCCAGCGCCTAACTCCTCCGATCCAATTATACATTTAGGTAGACAATTCAACTATGTACTTGAAGTCCCAAGATCTTGAAATTTCCCTTATTTCCATTCGTGTTCGAATCGGTCTTGATGGAGTCGAAATCGAGGATAACAACTAGAAAAACGAAAATAAAGGAGAAGTATGGGAGAGAAAGTTAGAGTCTTCCCTTCGTGTCAATCTGGAATAATGGCGATTGAATCGATCTGGGAGATGAGATTTTTCCATGGCTATCGTATCGATCTGGATGTACGAAGTGGGGGTTTATGTTCGAATCGATCATAGATGATGCATCCTCGTATCGATCTATAACGATCGATATGGGAAGTTGTCCCTAGTCGATCGATTCGAAGGTTTTGGGTATATGATCGATAGAAAGTTTGAGCTACTTAGCTATTTCAGAGTTTTATTTCCGGAGATCGATTCGAATGCAAGTTTGATGATGGATGCGAAGGAAAGGTCTCCCGATCGATTCGAAAGCCTAGGTGCGATCGATTCGATCTGTGTCGATTCGATTGGAATCGATTCGAAACCGTGTCCTTCTGATCGATTTGGAATTGTTGACTCCAACTTCGATCGATACGAACCAACTTTCATGGATACATAAATTTCACATAATTAATGGCATGATTCCGACGAGCTTCATCTCTACATACTTTACTTGAACTTTTATACTGCATACTTGACTATCCTTCGAAGCTCGTTGATGGAACTGTTCTTTGACAAATAAATACTAACCAACCACCATGAATTCTGGACGATATGGTTTTAAGACGGTCAGCAATGACGGTCACTCTAACTAGCTTCATAATTTCCGAAGTTTTCATCTTGTTTTCGGCTTCGTTAAACTTACTAAGTATTAGCTGCACTGCACTTCACACACTTTACACTGCGGGATGCACAGGTTTATTGTTTGTTTAACACTGATTTCTGATAAGTAGTCAGTTATGGAATCTTCGAGCTCTCAATAGCAGGAGATTCAGAGTTCTCCCCCTCCGGTTCATGTAATTCCAGATATCCCAGCGGATATGATAGATCCATCCCCTGACGAACTACAAGAGGCTATATTTATTGAGGACCCAGTAGACTCCGTTCAGTCCAATATTTCCGAAAACTTACTGGGTAGGATATGCACGAGACATAATATCTCTTTAGACGATGTACTATTGCCGGGACCTAGTGACAGACCTCACTGTCCGCCCGAAGGGTATACCGCCTTTTATCGACATGCTTGCGCGGCCGAAACACTTCCTCCATTCAATCAATATATTAGGGAGATGCTATCATTTCTTGGAATCGCTCCTTCTCAATTACACCCCAACGGGCACGCGCTACTGAACAGTGCATTTATTGTATTTATGGAACACCTCTTCCGTCCTCCAAGGCCGATGGAAATCAGATATCTATTTAACTTCAAGAGCAGAGGCGATAGCCCGTCCTTTACATTTTTGGAGGCAGTGAGAAACTGTCAAGTTATTACCAGAGCCTGGACCAGACTTAGTTACTTCAAGAATGAATGGTTTTATGTCCGGTGTCCTCCTGGTTTTGCTAGGCGATGGTTGTCTAGACGTAAGTGTCGTAACCTGTTGATGATTTCTTTGACTAATAGCTTTCTGGTATCGGTATTAACATCCTGTTTTTCCTATAGCCATCATCTCCAGACCCGACGGCGGGTATTACAAGGGCATAGTTCGAAGCCTCCAAGAAATTCCGAGTAAGCTGAGACACATCGACTCGGTGTTGAATGACTATAATTTAAGAGCTCTTGGCTTGATTGAAAGGAAACAGAGCATAGTCACCGAAGGGATGCTAAGGCCCATTTCAAAGAAAAAGAAGAACAAGAAGAAGAAGAAAATAGCGAAGAAAATGCTCGGGGTTGTGATAACCGAAGTGAGCGATGAAGAAAGAACTCACACAGATGTAGAGCCGATGGCGGATCTTTTGGGAAATTTTGAAGAATTGGGAGAAAGACAGAAAAGCAAGACCGCCGTTTCTAAAAAACTTAAATCTAAGGGGTGGAAGTCTGTAGATGTGTCTCCTCCCACTTCCGGAGTTATGATTTCCGAGGCCGCCCCTTCTCAATCGAGAGATACTTTCAAAGGGCTTGACGATGTTCCCATCCCGGATTTTATATCGATTCCTCATAATTCCGGGTTGGAGGAATTTCAAGATGTTTTAAATATGAGCGAGCCCTTCCCTTGGAGTGCGGTCAACACTTCCGGTTGGTCTGGGGGTTTACACATTTACACACACTTCCACAGCACCACATGATTTCCGCATACTGAACGTCGCTTTTGTAGGATTCTAAACTGTAGTTTCTTCTTATCGCAGGTGAGATGTCAGGTCATGGATCCACTTTGGATAGGCTCCGTAATGTACGCCGATCTTCCTCATACCATGAGTCCCACTGGAGGGAATCAGATAGGGATCAGGGACGAGGCTATACCAATCAGGATCGCTATGATAGAGATCGAGATTATTGGCGTAGCCACTCTGGTCAAGATCGTACTGACAGAGATAGGAGCTATCAGTACCGACCGCGATCTCGTTCTCCTCCGCCTCCTAGGGTCCCTATAGATCCTCCTGACTCTTCGCATCAACAACCACCTTCTCAATCTTCCAGGCCCGAAACTCAGTGGCAAAGGGTTGAACCGCCTGCAGCTGCCATTGTTGAACAGGCTCCGGCTGAATTGACAAGTGAAGGAGCCATCCAGCTTGCTCAAATGAAAAAGGACTTTCCAGAAATCTGTCTGGATGCATATGTCTTCCCTCCCCATCTCAAGAGGATTCCTTCGGATGCCAAAAATATTGCGCATAGCTATATCCGCGACTTTTATGCTCAATACAAGGAGTGGTACAAAGCAGTCGTGAAAGCTTCAAAGGTAGCTTTTGACCGGGCAAAGGTTATTCAGGAGCGTGATGCTGAGATTGTCAAGAAAGATCGCTTCATCCAGGTTCTTCAATCTGAGATGGAGTCGTCTCTAAACTCTGAACTCCAAGCGCTTAAAAAGCATGATGATGTTGTGGCGAAGATGGCGAGGATGCAGCAGGCACACTGTGCCTTGGTAGAAGGGATGTGCCACCGTTATACCACTGTCGTAGCTGAGCGAGACATAGCCGTTAAAGAGCTGAATGAGCTCAAGGCCAAATTTGCTGAGGTGGTGAAAGAAAAAGACGATGCTAATACCACCGCTCAGGAGGCATGCGACCAAGCTGTGTCACTTCGAGCCGAACTTGCTGCTGCGGTGGCCAAGACCAAGTCTGTGGAGGCAGAAATCTAGGAAAAGATTATGGCGGAGCAGTCCAGGATGGACGTTGATTTCGATGATCTCCTGGTCACATACAACGCCAACGTGCTGGAGCACAGAAATTTATCATGGCTGGGAGATGACTCTATGATTCTGTACAACGCCTGGACTAGGTTGGTAGAGGAGAAGAAAGCAGCGCATCCGGATGAAACGCTGGATAATTTTGAGCTTGAGATGCGCTTGCTTACTGAGGAAGAGAGGAAACTTCTCCACGAGGCGGTGATTTCCGTGGCGAAAGAGAGGCTTGGTGCTCAATAGATAGAGACAGGTGAGGGCTTGGGGATTGAGCATCATGAAACAAGTGTTGGAGCTGTAATTCCGACATTGCCTGAAACCATTGGTGCGGTCGATCCCCAGTCCGTCCCCGCTTATAATCCTGACCAGCCGCAATTGTCTTCCGTTGATGCTCCTGCCTCTGTATCTGCCCATACTTCGGGCCAGGCTAAGGTACTTGAACGCCTCTTCGTATACACTTAGTGTGGTGAATCTGGATCAATACTCTTAGCTAATAATCTTCGTTTTTTCGCATTTCAGTGACTGAAGTCGTTATCTCTGCGCCTCCTGCATCTCAAGCCTCTTATCAAGCGCAGGGGGCTATCGTCACTGAAGCTATTATGACATCTACCGTGGTCGGCGAAGAAGGGGAAGCGAGCATGTTATCTTTCGATGCTCAGATGATTGAGGAACTCCTCAGTCAACCCAACGATCCCTTCGTCGATCCATCCTTTGCTATGAGCGGGACCACTCCGGCTGTTAGTTCTTTTATGCCAGCCACTAGTACTTCCAGTGCGGCTCAAGTATCTCGTGCAGATGAAATCCTTGCCAAGATCAATGCTGAGATGACATCAGTGACAGCTGGCATGAGTCCGTCTGGCCCTGTCCCATTAATGATGATATCGCCGGGCGACACTGTGGTCATTGCAAGTGCTCCTGCCCCACTTCCTGTCATAGCTCCTTTGCCTCCAGTTCCATCCTCCAAGAGAATATCTGTTGCCTCAAGCTCTGATGAGGATGTTGACATTATGTCGCAATCGGAGGGCAAACCGGAGAAGAGCAAAAGATTGAGGAAGAAGTTGGGTAGCGGATCTAGCGGGTCTACCCCGAAGAAGAAACCGAGGAAGAAGAAAGATTGAATTCTTTCTTTAGTTTGCTTGTCATGTTCGGGGCTAGTGTTTTGTTTTGTCATTTTGGTTTTTTCTACAGCCGTGTATAGATGTGGACTCGGCTCCCACTAGTAGGAATTTTTTGAACCATTTTGTAATCGGATTCTTTTTGTTGATAATGGAAATGAAAGTATATTTTCTTTCGCCTTCAATTCGATATTTGTTTTGGTTCTGCCTCCAGTCTTGGGGATTAATATAGGGTTGATGTATGTTTATACTCCGTCTCACACTCTGGAAGTACGGAGTTAAGTAAATGTTTACACTCCGTCTCGCACTCTGGGAGTTCGGAGTTAAGTAAATGTTTATACTCTGTCTCGCACTTTGGAAGTACGGAGTTAAGTGAATGTTTACACTCCGTCTCGCACTCTGGAAGTACGGAGTTAAGTAAATGTTTATACTCCGTCTCGCACTCTGGAAGTACGGAGTTAAGTGAATGTTTATACTCCGTCTCGCACTCTGGGAGTATAGAGTTAAGTAAATGTTTATACTCCGTCTCGCACTCTGGAAGTATGGAGTTAAGTGAATGTTTTATACTCCGTCTCGCACTCTGGGAGTACGGAGTTAAGTAAATGTTTATACTCCGTCTCGCACTATGGAAGTACAGAGTTAAGTAAATGTTTACACTCCGTCTCGCACTCTGGAAGTACGGAGTTAAGTAAATGTTTATACTCCGTCTCGCACTCTGGAAGTACGGAGTTAAGTAAATGTTTATACTCCGTCTCGCACTCTGGAAGTACGGAGTTAAGTGAATGTTTATACTCCGTCTCGCACTCTGGGAGTACGGAGTTAAGTGAAGGATCGTCGTGTATCAAACCATTTTTAGCCTGACGTGATAGCCTGCCCCCGAGCTTGGGTTTCATTTAGCGAGCGGCCGATTGTATCATGGCCACTCCCTACTTGAATAAATTCCACTGCGTGATGGAATTTAGCTCTCCGTGCATCGTGATGTTGTACATTGTATTTAATGAATCACAGCTCTGGCTCGAAGAGATGGCATTTTATTGCTGAAATAAGAAAATATGGCAAAGTCAGTTGCCTTATTACAAATTCTAATTTCGAAATGCAGAAACAAAGTTTAGAATGGAATTTAAACTAAATAGATAAACATAGCCTGTTATTTGCAGTAATGATGAAGACTTTCGCTACTCCAGGCCATTGATAAAGTTAGACCATCAACGGTGGCTAACTTAAATTCGCCATCCCCGAGCTTTCGCTTAATTTTGTGCGACCCTCTCCACATTGATCTCATGTGTGGGAGTGCCGGATAAAAATTTTTTTAGTGACTAGCTCACCGAGTTCAAAAGTTTTAAGTCGGTCCTTGGCACTACGTAATCGGGCAACTCGATTTCGACGTATGATTGTTCTCAAATCAACCTGGTCGCCCTGGACGACCCCAACTCCATTGTCGGTAGGGAACTTTAAAGTTAAACACCACGGGGCGATTATGGCCCTGAATTCTGCAAGGGCGGTCGACCTAAAAAGGCATTATATGGCGAGTCTACATCCAACACAACGATCTGCAATGTTCGAATCGATCTACATTCTCCGGCTCCCAACTCAACTGGTAACTCCACCATCCCAACAGGTATGGTAGCGCTGCCATTGAATCCATGGAGATGAGTTTGGCAGGGTTTTAGATCCCTAGCTTTCATCTTCAGTTGATTATAAGCATGTACAAATATGATATTCACAGAGCTCCCACAGTCAATCAGGATCCTCTTTATCCATATCGGTCCTACTCGGGTCGATATCACAAGTGGGTCAGTAGTCGGGCTTCCGACGTAATCAACATCGCTGTCTCGGAAAATGATGTCGTTAGTCATCGCTCTCTTTCGCTTGGTCGAAGGTCTATCGTTCAAGTTACCATCATACTCGAAGTTTGTACGTCTAACTAAGTTGTTATATGATTCCATTTCCTCCCAGTTCGAACCGCTGGATGAGGACTACCACTTACAACATTAATTACCAATCTCCTCCGACATGAGCTGGTTCCTCCTGTCTTTCTTGATTTTGTGCACAATTCTGATTTGAAGGGCCCGCACCACCAGACTGCGGCGCCCGCACAAACTGATCTAACTTTCTCTCCCTGATCAACTTTTCGATGAGATCCTGCAAGTGTCGACACTCATTGGTATTGTGGCCGTAACTTTCATGGAATCTACAGAACTTCCCTGTTTGAACCTGCCTCTCCGATGAGGGTTTAGGAGCAGGCTTCTTATACTGTACAGTGTTGCAAGTCTGTAAGTATACGTTCTCCAATGATGTATTCAACGGCGTGCAATTATCGAACATTAGAGCCCTACGTCGTGGGCCTCGGTTCTGATCTCTCTTTTTATCCGGACCATTATTGCCTCGCGGTTGAGTCTGTTTGTTCTGTATATTCAACTGAACTTCTCCGGAACTTTCACCGGACTGCTTAACTGCTACATTACTTTGTATTCCTTCAGTTCTGGGCATCGCATCATCCTGCTTCCTAGACTGTTTTGCGTCCTCTTGCCGTAAGAACTGAGCGGCTTTGGAGTAGAAACGGTCCAACGATGCGGGTGGTTTCCCAACTAGCCAATTTCCAAACTCAGAATCGAGATCGATTCCTTTGGTTAATGCCATCAAGATTGAGTTATCATTAGGATTACTAATCTCTACACATGCCGCGTGGAATCTTTTTAAATAACGTCTAAGTGTCTCTCCCTTAGCTTGGGTGACGCTAGATAGGGTGTTAACGTCTTTAGGTCTGGCGACATGCATACGGAACTGTTCGACAAATTTCTTAGCCAGTTGATTGAACGAAGAGATAGATCTAGGTGGCAACCTTGTGAACCACATTGTTGCGATTCCTCCCAAAGAGATGGGGAAACTTCGGCATTTTACTGCATCATCAGCCCTTGCGGCGCTCATTGACCACTCATACTTCAAAATATGTTGATTGGTATCGGAATTTCCTTCGTACATAGGGAGAGTTGGCATTCTGAATCGCCGAGGAGGATCAGCGTATAATATTTCGTCTGTGAAAGGAGTATGACTACGGGAGATCCCCCAGTCGTCATTGGTAAGCCCTTGGCTTTCGCGAATCATCTGACGTATCATGGTTGAAATATCAGGCATAGCCACATTCTGTGCATGCTGAGCTAAGGTGTGGTCGGGTTCCACAGTGCGAGTTTGGACCGGACGCTGTCGACGGCCTATGTCTCGACTCCTTGGCTCCACATCTTCTGGGACGTATGGTTCAGGAGTACGCCCACGTTGTTGATTATTCGGATCTTACAGATTCCGGGTATCAACCCTTGTTTCTACCGTGGCGGTTACAGTGCGATTGTCTATGGTATGCTGTGGAACAGCACCTCCTCGTGACGAGGGCCCGTCCTGGAAGCTAGTTGACGGTCCGACCCTCAATTGTCCTACAGTCAAGGCAGGTGGATATCCGGTAGCTTGTGTATGACTCGCGTCCAATCGAGGACGTGTAGATCTGCCATGATAGTCAGATGAAGCAGAACTTTCAGTGGACGAGTGGGAAGCATCATCCCTCCTGGTCCTCCTGCTCCTTCGGCGGTTCAATTGATTGGTTAATTCAATATTAGCACGCAACTGTTCGGCCAGCTGTTGCCGACTTTGAGTCAATTCTTGGAGCAATACATGGAACTCTTGTTTGGTTACTGACCCTGACGGATCTGAGTGAGCAGTGTTGTCTTGATTGGGTTGTAGCTGCTACGTAGGATTCTGTCTATCCCGACCTTCTTGATCAGCAGCCGTAGAGGTAGTTCTTGTACTAACCATCTTAAGTAGTGGGTTCCTTTCCAAGATTTTATGCAAATCTGAATAGAATGGAAGGATTCTGGATTAGAGATCTGGATCTTCCTCTTGGATTTATGCAATTCGGTATCGATGGTAGATCCAAGGAGCAGGAGAAAAAGTTGGTTTTCTCAGTGAAAGTACCAAAGTGTTTGTACCAAAAATGGGCACAACACTCTTCGGAAGTTTTTGAAGAGATAAAAGTGAAGAAAGAAAATTAAAACTGAGGATTATCTAACAAAAACTCCAAATAAAAGAAAGTAAATTGCACAGAAGACAACAATTTAGAGTGGTTCGGCGTTTCGCCTACGTCCACTATGAAGTTTGATGATTTTATTGCTCGGTACTTGAAGATTACAATTTCTTATAATGTAGTACAACTGATTTTATGATCAAAGTCTGAATCTAAGGTAGAAGTGGTGATTTGGAGTAAATCTGGCAGAGTCTGGGCGCTCTTTAGCTCTTAAAGTTGTCCGACCCCTTTTTTGAATGACCAGGGGCTCTATTTATAGGTGTAGGAGGCTGATATTTCGCCTAAATTTTGGGAGACCAGTTTTGGCACGTGAGGGGGCCCACATGCCCGCTCTCAGGAAATCCGGGCCCACTTTGGGATCGATTCGAAGTCCATTCGAATCGATCAAGAAATCATCCAATCGAGCTGAAATTTGGTGTGGACATTCTCCAACATGTGCACAAGTTTCTGTGAAAATTTCATAACATTTGGACTTGTAGAACTCCAGATATTGTCGATTCGAAATGGTGTTCTTTGTTAGGCTGTTTTGCATTGAATCGATTCACTCGAATCGATTGCTTCGAATCGATGGTAGAGCATGCTTCTGTGATGACGTGGAGCGCGAACTTCGCATCGATCCGCTTTTGTCGCCAGTTTGATCGAGTCCCCGGATTTGAATGACGCCTACTTCGTATCGATAGCCAAAGTGTCTCGATCGATACGGAGTCGATCACAGCTGGATGGATTCGATGGAAGGCACTTCAATGGATTCGATCACGCTACCCATGCATGGATTCGAAGTAGAGCATCTTGTTGGGTACGAAGCAGGATGTCTTCATGGATTCGAACTAAGGATAACTGAAGGATTCGAATATGGATTCGAGTGATGGATACGAAGCTTGACCATCTGAGGGATTCGAACAAGGAGGTAGCGATCGATTCGGAGCAAACAGATGTTGATGGATGCGAACATAGGTTCCACCTATGGATTCGAATCAGGGGGATCTCCTTCATCTTGTATCGATTATAAGTTGAGCGCACGAACTCGGATCGTCTTGAAACTCGGAACGTTGGCTTCCCTGGTTTCGATTGTTATGTCTTGTTAATCGTGGCTCGATCCGGATCGGACAAAATTCATTGATATCCATAGTGAGCCTGTGTGTAATCGATCTCCAAGACGAACTGTCATTGGTTTCTAGTCAAGTTCTTGGTGTCACGGCCTTGCTAAAAGGCGGGATAACAGTGGTCGCTAAGTCTCTTTCCAAATTTTTAAAGTTATGGATTTAAATAACTTCAATTGTATAATAAGTTGAGTTTAAGTGTTTTTAAATGATGTTTTAAAGTAGGTTATTTAATTATTAGATATTTTAAGTTATTTAATTATATTATTAATGATATTTTAAGTTTTTAATTATATTATTAATGTTGTTAGTTAATTGGTTTAGCTTAAGTTTAATTAATTATTTAATTAATGATGTATTTAAAGTTAATTACTTATCTTAATAATGTTGGTACAAAGTTAATTAATTAATTATTTATGACGTTTCAAAAGTAATGAATTAATTAAGGTATTTATAAATGATTATTTGTTTATATATACTTAATAAATGGATTTATTTAAAGGAGATTTTTCAAAAGATATTTGGTAAATGATATTTTATAAAGGATTTTTATAAAGGATGGAGATTTATAAAAGTATTGTAAATATGAAATGGGCTTATAAAAAGGGAATTTTTATAAAGGAATGAGATTTTTTTGACCATTTAATCCTTCTTAATTATGGTGGTATGGAAACATTTGTTCCATACTTAACACTGAAGGATAATGGTTTGGTTTATAGTAAGAAATGTTTTAAATAATATATTTTTTGGCCTATTTAAATATGAATTTGGAAAAGAGGAAATCTCCCTTAAGTTTTGTAAATATACTTATACCATAGAGACAAGTATGTGGATATATTTTCTAAGTATTGAAAATATAATAGGTTATGAATATACTATAATGGTGAGATAAGTATATGAATATTTTTCCAAGTATTTGGAAGGAGTAAAAAGGGGTTTGTGAAAAATATCTTTTGTTACGGTGTTTTAAATCAAATAATTAAAAGAGATTTTAATTAATAAAAGATTAATTAATAAAGGCTTAGTGGATCCTATACGATCGACTATCAAATATGAACCAATTATTAACTCTGAAAATATCGAGGATAAACACGTGAGTTATATGGCACGGTCATCTTTGATGATGCTATACTATGCATATGAATCCTATTTTGTTCTCCTAGGACAAATGATAATAAAATCCGTCCATTTAAACAGTTAGGAGGTGATCTCTGCTCTTATGCATTGTTTGTTTATTTCCAAAAGAAATGGAGTTGAGTTTACCAGAAACTATCGAATGTTGGTTCGAAGAGACCGTGATCGGATAAGTATGAATTATCCGAAAACCACTTCGAACCTACTCGACAGTTTGAATTGAAGAAATCTTGATGATGATGGAATCGAATATGGAGCTCTTTGAAATGCAAGGGCTACTTGCTACTAATCCTGAGGGTGGTTCCAAAATGGATGTAGTAGAAGTAGCGCCTTCGGTTTGTTCATATCCTGAACAACTTGTACAGACAAATGCTGGCATTGCATTGTCAACTAGAGGGAAGTGTTAGCATTCCAAGTGGGATTGCTATCTAAAAAGGTAAATCGTAGCCTCAAGCTTCATCAATCGGGACTGACTAAAACACGGGATATGGCACAAGGCTATGTAGGTTGCACCCATTACGGTATTGTTATCGCCCTTCTATATTATTATTTATGGATTTTGTTGTGCCTAAGAGCTAACCGGCGTGATGTAATATTCGTTACTATCTAGTAAAGGGTAAGCCGGTGTTGCCATGCATGGGTCGAAAAGTTTCGACCTCGGTACATTTTATCTACAGGTGTACTGTGATGGGCGGTACCCCAGTAGCCTTGTCATTGATGGAACCCAACTTCCAATAAGTGTCTTACGGACTTAGTTGTGCCCAAATATGTTGAAATTGAGATGCAAGAATTTCATCTATGTTCTATATTTATTTTTGAAACCCTTAGACATTATTATAATATCACTGGACTTTCTATAGAAATGTTTTGGTTATCGTAAGGTAAAAACCAATCCGTGTTTTTGTGCGTCGTGGTCTTACGACATACCTTTATTTTGAAAGGTTTTATAAAACATTTAAAATCCATTTGATTGCGTTTCTCATGCTGGTTTTACTAGACTGATCCGGGCATTATTTTTCTTATAATGCTCGGGTCAGCATGAGCATATTTTCCAGATTTAGTTGGACACTTGGAGTTGTAGGAGACGAGCTGGACGCCTCCAAGTCGTACTCCCATGTTTTATTTTATCTTCTGTTGTTTGTTTCTTATCTGTACTTATCAGCAATTATAAGGACAGGTTGTTATAACTGTCCAAGGGATGATGATATGATAATTTTACTCTAATTGATCTATGTATATAAAAGGCTTTTTTGTAACATTCATTGATTTATTATAGATTACTCGTCATGTTGTGAGATTCTGTTCTGTCTTTTCTTTTCTTTCATCCTAAAGATCTGTCTTTTTGGCGCTTGGATGTTTGGCACGTGAATACCGTGGATGTATTAATGTCAACTTCTCAGGACCAAAAAGGTGGGCCGCTACATTTGGTATCAGAACCGAAGGTTAAGTGAGAACTTTAGCACTAGTAGGGTAAACTCATTAGAGATAGGGTTAGTAACACTGATGCAGCCCAGAAGGATGTTCAAAATGATGAAGAGTTAGGTCGCATACGACCTAACGAATCTTCTAAGTCGTTACTGGTTGTTGAAGCACAAATTGGTAGAGTGCTAGGTCGCGAACGACCTAACAAGGCCTTTAGGTCGCACCAACGACCTAGTGAAGATCGACAACGACCTAGCGAAGAACTACGAGCTAACAAGGAGGCTAGCGAGTTAGCAGTGTGTGAAGATTGGCGGGGAGCTGAAGTGTTAGGTCGCGAGCGACCTAATGTATCCTTTAGGTCGCACCAACGACCTAGTGGAGAGCTACGACCTAACAGTCTGAAGAGAAAGGAGATACGACCTAGCAAGTTACGACCTATGATAGGTCGCAGGAAAACGTTATGACCTAAGTTAGGTCGCAAGGAGTTAGGTCGCAAGAACTTAAGTCGTGAAGAAGTTTTGAAGCCGCTTTTGTTAAGTCTCTAAGGAAGGAATGCCGTTCATTCTTAGGTCGCGAAGCTCCAGATGCGTTCATTTGTTAAGTCGCAAGAAGTGTTAGGTCGTTAACGTACTAAGTCGCTAAAGGAAGCTGATGTATTGAAGTTAGTTCGCGTGAGTTGTATTTTAGGTCGTGACCGATGTATGTGTTGTAAAAAAGTTGTGTTGTACTTATGTTGTAGTGTTTTTAGGTCGGACTGTCTTAGGTCGTGACATGTTCTTAAGTCGAGATGTTTTTAGGCTATGCTTTGTTTAGGTCGCCTGTTTTCTAGGTCGAAGGTGATAGGTCGGAAACGACCTAAGTGTTGTTGTAATTTGTGTGCGTGTGTTGTAGCCTATAAATAGGCAAGTTGTTTCATTTTGTAGGGTTGTTGAATATTGAATAAAATTCTCTTTTGTTAGCTTTGTGCTTTCAATTTCAATTGGTAGTCGAGTGTATCTCCTATCTCCACTTACGTCATTCGAGTGCGCTCGAATCATCGTTTGTTGAAGCCGATTCACGGTATCTTATGCGCAAGATCAACGTCGAAGAATCGTAGATCTCTTTCCTGGTATCTTCGGATCAACGAGTCAGAGATAGCTAAGAATTTGGTATCTTCGGATCAACGAATTCAGGCATTTCAGTATCCATCAATCCATCGATTGCTACTTTCACCGATTGAAGATCGTTTTGATTAATCCGCTGCGTCAGTTTTGGTATCAGAGCTTGTTCTAGCCAATCATAGCTAGATCGAGACTTGGAGCCTATTCATTTAGAAGTTGAAGAGATTTGCCGAGCTCGAAGTGAAGATTTGAGTTTGTGTTATCACGACCGAGAACTAGTGGGAGTTGTTCGCATTTGTATTAAAGTTTGTAGATTGGATTTGTGATTTGGAGAAGTTGTGTTCATCATTGTTTGAAGTTGTTTGTTCGGATTTGAATTGGAGGCCGAAACTTTGTCCATCGTGTTCATCGCGATTTGCTACAAAGTGGAAGTTTTCGATCCATTTCATTTTGGATCAAAATCCGAAAAGTGTTTGAATTTTGAAGTGTTGAAGAGTTTGTGAAGTTTTCAAGTATGCCGCCAAGAAGAGCTAATCGCCACCAAAACGTAGAAGCTTTGTATCGAAGAGAAGAAGCTGATGAGATGGAGCAAAGAATCAATGAGAACTTTAGTGACAAGCTTAACGAAGGAATTGGCCGGTTAGAGAAGCTTATGACGGAGATGAATCAAAATCGGAGAAGGGTTTCACCTGAATCTAACCATGGGGGTAGTAGAGTCTCGCCACACTCCAATCGAGATAGAAGTGTTGAAAATGATCAAGGGCGTGAGAGGAATGTGAATGATCGTGAACGGAGGAATGTGGATAGAAGGGATGATGGTGGAAGACGTAATGGTAGTAGAGATGTGGGTGGACGAGATAGACAACGATATACATCTGATTTTGAAGAGGAGTATGATGGTGGTAGTGTTCGAGGACAAGGACGAGGACAAGGAAGAAACTACTCTGAGTATGATCACAAGTGGGAGACGGGGATGAAGACTGAAATTCCTGAATTCAAAGGTGGTATGCAAGCGGAGGAGTTTCTAGATTGGGTAGCTAATGTTGAGGAGATTTTTGACTTTAAAGAAGTTCCAGAACATCGTAGAGTGAAGTTGGTTGCTACAAGGTTGAGGGGAAGAGCTTTGGCATGGTGGCAGCAGACCAAACTTACACGTGATCGGATGGGAAAGTCAAAAGTTGAATCTTGGGAGAAGATGAAGAAATTGATGAAAGCAACGTTCTTACCATACAATTATCAATCTTTGATGTATCAACGTTTACAGAACTTGAGGTAGGGCACGAAGACAGTTAATGACTATGCTGATGAATTTTACCAACTGATTGCTCGAAATGATATTATGGAGACGGAAGAACAACTGACAGCTAGATTTGTTGGGGGACTACGAATGCAGATCCAGGATATGGTTAATATGTTCGATCCAAGATCTGTAGCAGAGGCACATCAGAAAGCGTTGGCTTGGGAGAAGCAGGGACGACGAGGAGGTGGTGTGTTTACTAGTTCCAACAATCAAATGAAGGGTGTTAGTGGAAGTTCTAATGTGTCTAAACCTATCAGTAAACCGGTGGTGAAGGAGGCTGAGAAGGCAAGGGTTAACAATGGTTTCAAATGTTACAATTGTCAGGAATTGGGTTATAAAAGCAATGAGTGTCCAAAGCCGAAGAAACGAACCATGATTGTAGAAGTTGAAGATGAGGATGTTGATGGGGAGTGTTCTAGTCCAGTTGAGGAAGATGAACAGGATATTGCGTCAGGAGATGAAGGTTGTAATTTAATGCTGAGGAGATCGTGTATAACACCGAAGCAGGAGGAAGCTAGTTGGTTGAGAAGTAATATTTTTCAGTCAACATGTACTATTCTGGGGAAGGTGTGTAAGTTTGTGATTGACGCAGGAAGCTGTGATAATATTATTTCAACCGAAGCTGTGACAAAGTTGAAATTGAAGACAGAGAAACATCCGAGTCCATACAAGTTAGCATGGTTGAGAAAGGGAGGAGAAGTAAAAGTGGATAGACGAGTTCGTGTTCCATTCTCTATTGGGAAGAAATACAAAGACGAAATCTAGTGTGATGTAGTAGAGATGGATGTTTGTCACTTATTATTGGGAAGACCATGGCAGTATGATCGAGCAGTACAACATGACGGTCGGACCAATAGCTACAGTTTTATGTTTGAAGGCACGAAAATTATCCTAGTTCCAAAGAAGAGATCACAAGGAGAAAGTAAGTCAGAAGAGATTGAAGAGCTGAAAACTTTATTATCTTTGAAAGAGTTTGTTAAGGAGGTTGAGGAAGAGCCTGAAGTGTTTTTGTTGATTGGGCGAGAAAGCAGTGAAGAGGTTGAAATACCAGAAGAAGTTAAACCCGTTTTGAAAGAATTTGACGATGCATTTCCAGAGGAGTTACCAACGGAGTTGCCACCGTTGAGGGATATACAACATCAGATAGATCTTGTTCCAGGTGCTGTGTTGCCACACAGACCACATTATCGAATGAGTCCGAAGGAACATGAAGAGTTGCGGAGGCAGGTAGAGGAATTGCTTGAACAAGGGCGTGTGCAAGAGAGTTTAAGTCCTTGTGTTGTACCAGCTTTATTGGTACCCAAAAAGGATGGAACGTGGAGGATGTGCACTGACAGTCGAGCATTGAATAAGATTACTGTGAGATATAGATTTCCAATGCCGAGGTTGGATGACTTGCTAGATCAAATAAGCGGAGCTACTATCTTTTCGAAGATTGATTTGAAGAGCGGATATCATCAAATTCGTATCAGACCAGGCGATGAGTGGAAAACTGCTTTTAAAACCAGGGAGGGTCTATACGAATGGTTGGTCATGCCATTTGGTCTATCCAATGCACCGAGTACCTTTATGAGGGTGATGAATCAGATTTTTCGACCGTTCATTGGGAAATTTGTGGTGGTGTATTTTGATGATATTCTGATTTACAATGGGAGTCCAGAGGAACATTTGAATCATCTTAGAGAAGTGCTGATGGTATTGCGACAAGAACAATTCTATGCTGCAACGAAGAAATGCGTGTTCATGACGTAGTGTTTTATTTCTGGGATATGTTGTATCGGAAGAAGGAATACAGGTTGACCAAAGTAAAGTCGAAGCAATTAGAGATTGGCCGCAGCCCAAGACGATAACGGAAGTTCGTAGTTTTCACGGGTTGGCTTCATTCTATCGAAGGTTTATACCACACTTTAGTAGTGTGATGGCACCTGTTACGGATTGTATGAAGGGTAAACAGTTTACATGGACGGAGGAAGCAGGAGTTGCTTTTGAACGAATCAAAGAACTTTTGACGTCTGCACCAATTCTAATATTACCAGATTTTCAGTTAGTGTTTGAATTACATACTGATGCATCCAAGGTTGGGATTGGAGGAGTGCTGAGTCAGAAGGGACGTCCTATTGCATATTTCAGTGAGAAGTTGTCAGGAGCGAAGATGCGATATAGTACATATGATGTGGAGTTTTATGCTGTTGTGCAATCTATTAAACACTGGAGACACTATCTATTTCAGAAGGAGTTTGTTCTTTACACTGATCATGAAGCATTTGCAAGGGCAAGACAAGATTTCAGCGAGACATGCATCGTGGATTGCATATCTACAACAGTTTACTTTCGTTTTTAAACACAAGTCTGGGGTGACGAATCGAGTGGCTGATGCTTTGAGTAGGAGGAGTCATTTGTTGACACCAATGAAGATTGAGGTGATGGGGTTTGACATTTTACCGGAACTATTTGTGGAAGATCCTTACTTTATGAAGTTTGTTGATAAAGTCAAGAATGGAGAGATGGATGAGTTCGTGATGGTAGATGGTTTTCTTTTTAAAGGAAATCGATTGTGCATACCGGAGGGTAGTCTGAGAATGAAGATTATCAAGGAGTTACATGAAGAGGGACATGTTGGGAGAGACCGTACCTTACAGTTGATTTCACAGTCCTACTTTTGGCCATCAATGAGGAATGAAGTAGAGAGGTTTGTGGAACGATGTCATATTTGTCAGGTTTCGAAAGGAACTGCGACTAATGCTGGTTTATATATGCCGTTACCGGTACCGACTAAACCATGGATTGATGTTAGTATGGATTTTGTGTTGGGGCTGCCAAGAACACAGCGAGGAAACGATTCCATCTATGTGGTAGTGGATCGATTTTCGAAGATGGCACATTTTATTGCTTGTAAGAAGACGGCGGATGTTGTTCATGTTGCTCAATTGTTTTTCATATAGATCTATCGACTTCATGGATTGCTAGAATCTATTGTGTCGGATAGAGATACTCGGTTTCTGAGTCACTTTTGGTTGAGTTTGTGGAAAATGGTGGGAACGAAGCTGAAGTTTAGTAGTGCTTATCACCCGCAAACGGATGGACAGACCGAGGTTGTGAACAGATCATTGGGGAACTTATTGAGGTGTCTCGTTCAAGATAATCTGAAGAGTTGGGATGTGAAGTTATGCCAGGCAGAATTTGCTCATAATCATGCTAGGAATCGAAGTACTGGGTTCAGTCCATTTCAGATAGTATATTCAAGTGTACCGAAGGGACCGTTGGATTTAACGGTAGTGCCACAATCAAGGAAGACAGTTAAGAAAGCTACTGATTTTGTTGAAGGGCTGACGGAATGTCATAAAATCGTTCAAGAACGATTAGAGAAAGCAAATGAGAAGTATAAACAATCTGCAGATTTGAAACGAAGAAGTGTTGAATTTCATGAAGGTTATTTGGTTTATGCAGTGTTAACAAAAGATCGTTTTCCGGTAGGCGCTTACAATAAATTGAAAGCACGAAAAATTGGTCCGGTGGAAGTTGTGAAACGAATCAATAAAAATGCTTATAAATTGAAGTTGCCAGATGATGTGTATACGTCTGACGTATTCAATGTTAAGCATCTCATACCATATCATGGGAATGAATCCGATGAAGAAGAATTCACAAATTCGAGGATGAATTTTTCTCAACCTGGGGAGGATGATGCAGCCCAGAAGGATGTTCAGAAGGATGAAGAGTTAGGTCGCATACGACCTAACGAATCTTCTAAGTCGTTACTGGTTGTTGAAGCACAAATTGGTAGAGTGCTAGGTCGCGAATGACCTAACAAGGCCTTTAGGTCGCACCAACGACCTAGTGAAGATCGGCAACGACCTAGCGAAGAACTACGAGCTAACAAGGAGGCTAGCGAGTTAGCAGTGTGTGAAGATTGGCGGGGAGCTGAAGTGTTAGGTCGCGAGCGACCTAACGTATCCTTTAGGTCGCACCAACGACCTAGTGGAGAGCTACGACCTAACAGTCTGAAGAGAAAGGAGATACGACCTAGCGAGTTACGACCTATGATAGGTCGCAGGAAAACGTTACGACCTAAGTTAGGTCGCAAGGAGTTAGGTCGCAAGGAGTTAGGTCGCAAGGAGTTAGGTCGCAAGAACTTAAGTCGTGAAGAAGTTTTGAAGCCGCTTCTGTTAAGTCGCTAAGGAAGGAATGCCGTTCATTCTTAGGTCGCGAAGCTCCAGATGCGTTCATTTGTTAAGTCGCAAAAAGTGTTAGGTCGTTAACGACCTATACTAAGTCGCTAAAGGAAGCTGATGTATTGAAGTTAGGTCGCGTGAGTTGTATTTTAGGTCGTGACCGATGTATGTGTTGTAAAAAAGTTGTGTTGTACTTATGTTGTAGTGTTTTTAGGTCGGACTATCTTAGGTCGTGACATTTTCTTAAGTCGAGATGTTTTTAGGCCGTGCTTTGTTTAGGTCGCCTGTTTTCTAGGTCGAAGGTGATAGGTCGGAAACGACCTAAGTGTTGTTGTAATTTGTGTGCGTGTGTTGTAGCCTATAAATAGGAAAGTTGTTTCATTTTGTAGGGTTGTTGAATATTGAATAAAATTCTCTTTTGTTAGCTTTGTGCTTTCAATTTCAATTGGTAGTCGAGTGTATCTCCTATCTCCACTTATGTCATTCGAGTGCGCTCGAATCATCGTTTGTTGAAGCCGATTCACGGTATCTTGTGCGCAAGATCAACGTCGAAGAATCGTAGATCTCTTTCCCGGTATCTTCGGATCAACGAGTCAGAGATAGCTAAGAATTCGGTATCTTCGGATCAACGAATTCGGGCATTTCAGTATCCATCAATCCATCGATTGCTACTTTCATCGATTGAAGATCGTTTTGATTAATCCGCTGCGTCAAACACCCTATGAGTTTGAGCGTATATATATGAGAGCCTGTATTTGTTAGTGCTATAAAAATGTTTTATATTAATTGATCTGTTGAGTGGCTTATGGGTTCTACTCAATACGAGTTGCAAACATTATTGATAGGGATCTCTAAACACTTGAACAAGACTAACCGACGCAGTATTGTTTTAAATGGGTAAATGTAATAATTTTACTTAGAAGTATATTTTATATATTAAAGGGTAATTTTCAAAAGTTAATATAGTTATTTCGATGTGTTTGTTTGTTAGGAAATGATAATATTCAATTATTATCATTTAGGGTGTGATTAGTCATGCTCGTCCTATTTTGGGGCATTGACTATTGTTTATTGATTTATGAGTAATTTTGTAACGACCCGGAATTTTAGTCATTTAAGTTTGGAATATTTAATTGATTTTAAATATTGAAAAGTTAACTTTATAAGTTAAATAGCTTAAATTTTTAATATGGGGATTTATTTGAATAGTGAATTTAAATAATTGAAATAATTAAATAATTTAACCTTGGATTTAATATGAATTAAAATGATTTATGGCTCATATTTGAATTTAGTATAAATAAGAGTGGAATAATAAAAATTTTGAAATTTAGATTTGAAGGTGATTTATTTGGTTTTAGTAAAAATAATCGTTTGAATTAACGTGTGGAAATAGCCTTCCAGGGCAATGTCTAGGGATTAGGCGGAACCAGAATGCCTTGGCGACAACTGGAGTTTCGATGAATTAAACTCACCTTTATGGTTAACCACTATGTTATATAGTTGATAAAAATTGTTGATTGAATGTTTGGATGATTTACTATTTTATCAATCGGTTTGGTTTTACTCCCACCTCTGGAGCAGATGACCTTTTTTTATATATACCCGCCTAGCAGTGGATGACCCATATTGTGTGATTATATATTGTTTGTGATGCAGGGGGATAGGTTGGAGGGATCCAATAGGACTCATCACCACTATTGATTTTATATTTCAATAATAATCCTGCTATATGAATTAATGGATATTAAACCTGATTGTTTGACACTTTTGGGTTATGACATTGTTATATGTTCAACTTAAACTCTGTAGTGATAGAAAATCAATATCGATATTGGTTAAATGTTGGATATCTATTGGCCTCAAATTAGTATATGAAAAATACTGTTAATTGTCATTTGAATTGAAGTTGATTTTTGAGACAGGAAATGATTTTAAAATCTAAAATTGGTTTTGAAAATATTTTGTTTTTAAAGACTAAATTTCTATTTTACTCCAACCGTTTTATCTATCTGTTCTATTTAATATTGTTTTTAAGTTATTTACTTATATTTAATATTGTTTTAAGTTTTTTATACTTTATATTGTCTAAGATTATTTTTATTTAATATTGTTTTAAAGATTATTTATTTATACTTAATGTTGTTTCAAAGTTATTTATCAATATTTTAATATTTTGAAAGTTAATTATTTTAAAAATAAATATGGCATGAAATTAGTAAAAATGATTTATTAATAATGTTTTGGAAATTAATTATTACTATTTATAATAATGGTAAAACTTAATTATTATTGTTATTTAGTAATATTTCGAAATTATTTATTATTATTATTAAGATGTTTTGAAGTTAATAATTATTATTTATTTAAATATTTATTATTCTTAAATATTATTATATAATAGTGGTTTTGAATTACATGATCATTATTTATTTATAAATGTCTCAAGATTTATAAATAGAGTTTTATTAACGGACTTGGGTTTATAAGAAGAGTATATAAAAGGGTTTGGAGGCTTAAAGGAAGAATATTTACAATGTATAGAAAAAAAGTTTATAAATGGTTTTAGAATTGTTCAAAAGGAAATCAAAATGTTTTGGAGACTTAAAGTGAAATTGTTTAAAATGTATAAAGAGGGTTTTGCAAATGATTAGATATTTATAAACAAATTTTAGAAATGTATTTATAGTTTGATAAGAGGAGTTTTATAATTAGTCTTATGGGTTTATAAAGGGTTTATAAATGATTTGAGAAATGAATTAGAGACGTGTTTAAATGGTTTTTAGGGATTTATGACAGAATTTATAAAGGGTTTTGGGGAATGTGTAAAAAGAGAATATCTTCGTCCATTTTGTGAATATACTTATACCATTGAGATAAGTATATGGGTATTTCCCAAGTACTGAAAATATAAGGATTTGTTAATATATCTTTGTAGAGGTATTTTTATGCAAGTAATTGACAAAGTGATTTTAATTATGGAAAAGATTAATTAAAGAGGTTAGTGGTTGCTTATGTGTTTAACCAATTTGGTTCTCCCTATGGAATTAAATCCCTGATTTGAATGTTTGTTTATTCGATAGTTAAATAACCGACTATCAAATTTGGACCAAAAAAGTAACTTTGGGAATATCTACGAGAAAACACATGAGTTATATAGCACAGTCATCTCCGATGATGTTGCACTATGCGTATAAATCTCATTTCGTTCTCATAGGACAAATGATAAGGAAATCCGTCCGCTAACGATTAGAAGGTGATCTCCGATCTTATCTTTGACAGTTTATTTTCTAAAGAACCGGGGTTGAGTAACTGGAAATTATCGAATGTTGTTTCGAAGAGACCGGGATCGGATCTGTTTTTCGAAAACCACTTCAATCTAACTCAAGCGTTTCGAAGTGAAGACATATTGAAGTTGATGGAATTGAGGATGGGGCCTTTTGAAGTGCAACGGTTGCTTGCTACCAATCCTAAGGGTGATTCCAAAAAGGACGTGGTAGAAGTAGTGCCTTCGGTTTCGTTCATTCCCAGAACGAATATGAATGAATGCTGGCATTGCAGTGTGCTTGGAGGGCAGTGTAGCATTCCAAGTAGGACGTGCTGTATAAAAAGTAAAACATAGCCTCAAGCCTCATCAATTGGGAATGACTAAAATAGGGAAGATGCAGTAGAGCTAAGTGGGTCGCTCCCAAGTAGGGTATGATCATCCCTATCTAGAGTCGATATTATCTCTCATTTGTATGCTTCGGGGCCCATTAACCAAGGGGTGATCATATTCGATAATACTAGTCAAGTGGTTGGCCGGTCCTATGTGGCAGGGGTACAAGATGCTCTTATCAAACCATGGTGCATTTTATCTAGAGATGTACAATTGGAAGGTAGTTCCTTACCTTGTCATAGTATGGAATCCAATCTCCGATACGAGCCTTACGGTTTTTGATGTGCCCAACAATGTTGGAACCTGAGATGCAAGCATTCAGCTATTTTAATATTTATTTTTAGCCTTAGACATTATTATAATATCATTGAATTTTCAATAAAAAGTGTTTTGGTTATCGTAAGGTAAAAACTTTGTGGCTTGATCTTACGAGATACCATATTTTCAAAAGATTTTAACAAACATTAAAATTCAATTAAGGTGTGTTTTCTCAAACTGGTTTTTTAGACTGACTCGGGTATTATTTTATTATAATGCTTGGGTCAGATAGAGCATATCTGTAACGATCCCGAATTTTTAAACTATTTTAAATTGAAATTTGAATTAAATTTTGATTTAAATCGTGTATTTGTTTGAATTTTTCAAGTTTAAAATGGGAAGTATAAATTGGATAATAATTTGAATCGGGATTTATAAAAATGTAAAGGAAATTTGCTTTGAAAATTTTAAAGTATAAAATCTTTGGATTTAAAAATCAAATTTATCTTAATTAATTAAAAAATTAAAAACTTTACATTTTTGATATGATAAGATATAGGCAAGTTAAAATAATATAGATATAAATGATGATGTTAAATAGGAAATAAAATTTTATCTTCAAAAATAAATAATAACATAAGTTCATTAATAAAAACAAAATATATAAAAATAATGAAAACAAAACAAAATAAAAGAAATAAAAACAAAATAAAGATAAAAATAAAAAGAAAATTTTACCAGCCCATACTCCTTAAATCACGCCATAACTCACGCCTGGAATCACGATGTTATCTCTGTTAAAACCACGAACCCGCCTCTCTCTCATTCATTCGTAACCTAAAACCTAAATCGAAGAAAGAAAAAAATGGTGGCATCTCCAAATTTAGGGCTTCGACGTTAGTAGCAGCGGCCTCGTTCTCCTCCACAAAAACTAGGGCTTCGGCGACCTCGTTCGTTCCTCCTTCGATCTGCTCCAACTTTCGTTCTTCGATCGCGGCTGCCTCTCTGATCTAAGGTGAGTAGTACTATCTACTCACATCTAAATTCGAGAACCTGATCTCCTACTTGTTCCAATTTGGGGTTTTGTTGCTTGAGTAACTGGTTGACTTCGTTCTTTTAGGCTTCGGCCATACGATTTTGTTCAGATGCTAGAGATGATTTTTGCTGCTTGTTTTGCGTAGTCACCACTGTTTGGTTTTGGCTTGTTTAAATTGTGATTTTTCGTTCGTATAAAATTGTTGAACTGTCGACCTATTTATCTAGACTGTATGATTTTGTATAGATGTTTGGGTTTGTAATCTATCTCAATTTATTCCTTGTTCATCACGGTTTTGACTTAAATCAATTTCTTTGAATTGTTGACATTGATTTCTAAACAAATTCACTGCTCGGCCCTCTTTAAATTGAAACTGCAGTTTATCATTCTGTCGCCTGCAAGACTTCGGGTATTCGATGTTCGCCCTGCAGTAGCCTTGATTTGTTTGATTTATGCTTACCGTTTGATTTTGTAAGTTTTGTCAGTCTTGCACTGTCACCTGTGTCTGCATATATGTGCATATATGCATATGTTTGTGTATATGCATATATGGGTGGATTGACTAGAATGATCTAGTTCATGTGATTTCAGTGTCTGATAGCCACTGTCTTGAATAAATTATGTTGGTTTGGCAGCTTCTTTCGGTATTAACTTTGAAGTTGTTTTTGAACTTGTGATTTCTTGGTTCGTTTGGATTTTGAAAATCGATCTTCGTTCGTGTGGAAATTGATTTACCAGTTCTTGTTATCTTTGGTACTGATTTATCTTGAAGTCTACAAACTTAATTTTGGGAAAATATTTTAGTTGAGAATTTACCTTGGCCATGCATTGTTGACCCTATGTACTTCGGCCTCTGGTCATTCGACTTTAGCTGTTATTGCATTTATTTCTGCTGTCACCTCTGTTCATCATTGTAGTAGCATGCACTGTTTTCTGTTGTTGTTTGGACACTTGCATTTTTGCAGTGCTTCATCCTGCACACCGCTACATGTCTGCACTCATTTGTGATATTGGTTCATCTGAACATGTTTGCATTTCATTTCCTGTAGTTATTCTGTAGCCACTGCAGTTTGATCTTCACCATTTATAATATTGCTGTAGTATGTTGTACTAGTTACTCTTGAAGGGTGTTGACATACATGTCTGTACTATGAAGTCTTGTAGTTGTTCAATCTGAGTTGCATCACTGTGTTGTAGTCTGTTACATCTGGACTTCGGCATTTGACTTTTTAAACAAGAATTTTATCACGACTTCAGTATCATTTTGCAGTTTTCGAACTCATTGATGGGCACTGCTCATACTTGATACTTGATTTATTTTATTGCCACTGCTTCATTTTAGACAGACATGTATATACTTGAACTCATTGATATGAGAGAATTGAGTGTGAAGTTTAAAGGTAAAAAAAAGGGTAAATATTAATGTGGGAAGCAAAGGATATATTTTAGAATATTGAAAGTCTGTAGCAGTGAAATAAACGTTTAAATTTTAGCCTGGGTGTAAGTGGATGCTTGTGTAATTCTATCTTTAATTTCTGTTCTTTTAAGAAAATGGTTTTCATAATAAAATAATGAAACTGAAGTGTAATGGGCACTGCTCATACTTGATATTTGATCACTGTTTCTGCCTATATGTGAATATATTGGTGGATTTGTACTGTCTGGTATTAGCTTAAATTGAAATCAAGATTTTGAAACTAACATTGACTTGGGTTTTGTTTACGAGTCCAGTTTCTTTTGGGCTTTGTTGTTTCACCAACTCACCTGCAGTCGAGTTGTGATGTACTACGGCCTTTGGTCGTGAGTAAGATAGGTTGCACTATCCAGTTTACAGTGCATACATATTTTACCTTTGTTTGTATTACTCCTTTGGTTGTGATTTCATTGTGGCATTGACTCTGCATATACTCATTAATGTAGTCACTGCACTCTTGTATATCATGTAGTTTATTTGGGTGGGCATTTAGGTGGGCCATGTTGCATCTGCAGTGGGGTTTCATCGATTTTGGTCATTCATTACAGTTGTCTTGACCAATTGAGACAGTTTGCATACCATTTACACTGAGTAACCTTATCCACTGCTGCATTTGTTTTTCTTACACTTGAGTTGAACCCAATTTTTGGGTTTGACCTTTGCAGTTTCGACGTACGGTAGTGGCGAGGCAGTGCACGCGTGCGTGCACTGCAGCCACCTAGAATTGGCAGTTTTGAATTGATATTTCTTCGGTGTCGTGAGGCATTGATCTTTTATGCTGTATTGGCGAGGCCGTACACGTGTGCGTGTACGGCAGCCAATCGAGTTTTGATGGCTTTAAAGTGACAATTTCAATTGTTTTAAATTGATTTAGTCGATTTGATAAATTGTTTATTTATCTCTGTTGATGATTTAAATCTGCTGATTTATTGTTAACACTGTTAAGTGTTATATTTTCGTTATCCGATTTCTTTGTTAAAAGAGTCGGATAGACGGGAATTTCTATGACTGTCATCTATTAAATTATTACTGCCTATATGCACTAGTAACTGGTTTGAATTAGACTGACCTGTGTATTATTTTCTTTTGAATATAATACTCGGGTCAGACTGAGTATTTTTACAGCTTGAAGATTTTCGAGCAGCGAAGTTAGAGAGAGAGTAAAGAATCACTTTAGTTTTTCAGAAGAAAATTGTATTTTAAGATATTCCGCTGTATCAGTATTAAATTGTATAAAACTCTGATGTATATAAAAAGATTTATAGTAATGAAATAAATTCTCATTTGTTTTAATTCAGTGTTATTATTCTGTGTTTCTGTGGCTGATTCTGTTTAAACGTTATAAACTAAATAACAATTCGTCTTTTTGAACGTTTCTAGTTGGTTTAATTACCGACTGGAGGCGGTCAAAAGGGGGAATGTTACAAGGTGGTATCAGAGCTTTGGTTTACACAAAGCTTAGTTTATGATGTTTAATATGAATAGTTACTAGAAACACTTTAAAAAGAGAACATTTTTCAAATCTAAAGAAATATAAAATTGTTTGAATGGATTTGGAATTTAACTAAAAGGAAGTTAAATAAATTGAACTTGATTTGATAAATTATTGAGATGAAAATTTAAACTTGAAAGAGAAGTGATTGTATAATATGAATCGGAAAGTCTAAATTAATAAGTTGTATAACTTATAAAATGAGAAAGTTTAAGTAAAACCAGTTGTTAAAATGGTTAAACAGTTTTGTTAAGTAAAACAAAAATTTGAATTTTTGATAGTGATGTGAATTTGACTTTAGTAAAAGTTAAATAAAATGACTTTAGAAATGAAATCTGAGTTAAGTTAAATAAAATAGAATTTCAAATAAATTTGAGGCGAACTTAAGTTGTATGGTGAAAATAAATACAAGTAAAGATAAAATGAAACATTGCTTAAGTAATAGTGAATCAAATTGAATTTGATATCAAAATGAATTGATAAAGTGAAGTTAATGAATATGAATTTGAGTTATATAAAGGAAATTCAACTTTAATTGTAAAAGTGAATTTGTGAATATGGTGAGTATAAGAATTCAATCTGAATTAGAATATAAACCAATTGAAATTAAATGTGTTAAACCAAATCGAATGTAAGCAAAGTAAATAAAAATGGTTTTGCTAGTTGATTGTATAGAAATTCATTAAGTGTTAATGAAATTGAATTAATGGAAATTGAAAGTTAAGAAATTGAATTCAAATTGAAAGATAAGTAAATTTAAAGAGAATCAAATTTGATTTGATTGAAAGCAACTAACTTGAATGTAAATTAGTGAAAGTAAGCTAATTGAATAGGAATGAATGTTAGTAAAATCCAATGTAAATAAATCAAATGAGATTAAATTGGAAATCAATTCAATGAATGATTTACTAAAGAACTAGTTGATTATCTTGGAAATGGAAAACTGATAAATTTATATAATAGTTTAAATTGGAATTTTTGAATTATTATAAACGGTTTATATTGAAGATTTGAAAAGGTTGATATTATATTGGAATTATAAAATGATTTGTATAAGTGTTGAAAATGAAATATTAATGGATTTCATAAGTGGATGAAAAAAAAATTCAGAATTAAAAGTTTTATAATGTGAAGTTATAAAATGAATCGAAGTTGCAAAATAAAAGAATTTATAAGTAATTTACTTGTAAATTAAAATTTTGATATAAAACTGAGCTATAAAGGAATGATTAATCAAGTAAATTTTTTATGAATTGAAGTCTTTATAAATAGAAGTGGAATTTATAAACGATGTTTATAAATCCGAAACTGACTTATTTTGATAAGTAAATTCTTATAGCTTGTTAAAAGATGTATATTCACAATTTTGGACCGTGAATATATTATTGAATAAAATGGACATGTTTTGGAAAAGTGATATTTTAAAACGAAGTTAATTGTTTTAAAAAGATGTTTTCAAAGGCATTGAATATCGAAACCATAGATTTCAACATTCATTGTTGAAATAGACGTTTTCAAATAAAAGAAAATGATGGACTATAACACTGTTGTTATAGTAAATGATATCCGAAAGGAAATGTTTTGTATAGTATCGGGATTTATACATCTATCTAAATTTCGAATCCCTATACTAGTGATTTTGAGTTGTCGTAACGATGTTTTACGTAACATTCGTTTTTGACTCAAATAAAAATGTGAAAGAGAATGATTTCCTTAAAGATGAAATATATACTTAATTTTGATTTAAGTATATCGAATATTTTCAAATGTTGAAAATAAAATGGATTTGTGAATTACTTATTTTTAAATAAGTATGGAAATGTTTTTCCAAATATGAAATGTTGTGAATATATTCCGTAAGGAATAAATGATTTGAAATTCATTTTTGAAGTCGAAGTTGAAAAGTTAAATGAGAATTTGAACAATTTGTTTAATTTGAAATTTTTCAAAAAGATTGAATCGTTAAGTTAAAATTGAGTTTAACTTCGACATCAAAGACAATATAAGTTGAGCTTTGAATTTCAGATAATGATTTGGATTGTATGTCTAACATTGTGAATTGATGAGATAGCAATTGATCTCTATTAAATATATATCTGTTGGTGGCGGAGAATTTATTCTCTTAGCTTAACACCCTTCTCTGAGACGTACGAGCTCAGAGGTTATATATCGATAGACATCAATTCTGTGTTGAGAATTGACGATGTAAGCGTGAAATCCAAATTGAATGTGAAAGTCGATAATGAATGGAATTATGAATATGAATTAGGTTTGAGATAACCTTAAATTTCCAAATCGACTTAGAGGAAAATTTTGAAATCCTCTATTTTGTTATGAATATGAGATATGTAAGTTTTTAGAACTTATATATATGAATGCGGTAAATTTGAAACCGTTAGTTTAGAAAGACATTGTTATGGAAATCTTATGTATGTTTACATAGATGTTATATGTACGAAATGTGAAATGAAAGTACTACATATATGATATGTTTTCTAAACTGAGGATATGGAAAAGTACCTTCCATTTATTATTAGAGAAGGTATTGGAACTCGTGAAGAGTGTCCATTTGAAATTCGTAGCTACGTAGAATTTACATTTAGTCAGAGTGACTATTTGAATCGGAAATCCTTCGCGATAGATCATCGCGATGAGATTAGATTTGATTGATGATTAGCGTAATTTGAGGGGCGATATGTCCACAGTTACAAGCGATTCCACTGGGATAGTGGCGTAACCGCCGGGTAAACTGCAATCTAATGCCAGGCGAAATTTGAGGGGCGTGATGCCTACAGACACGAGCGATTCTACTGGGATAGTAGCGTAACCGCCGTGTGTACTGCAATCTATGGCGACAACCATGGCGAAATTTAAGAGATGAGAAATCTACAGCCACAAGCGACTCTACTGGGATAGTAGCGTAACCGCCGGGTGGAACTGTAATCCATGGGGGAACGTGCTTTTCATATCCATTTTTAAAAGAATTTTTAAAAGTATTTTCACTGGGAATTGAAGCAAGTATATTTAGTACTTGGAGATTTTTAGACCTGCGCCTGGCCAGTGTATGCCTAATGTCTGTGAGAACGAAAATGGACTTGTTAAATTTCGAGTTAGCAAGTATTTTCAAACTGTAAATAGAAAATCAATGATCTGAAAGTAAAATTTCATAATTCCTACTTAATGAACTAAGGAAGAAGATCTTTGAAATGTTTTGAAAGTCCACAGCTTTGGAAGAGATATATTGTATAAATCTCTAACGTGAAGAATTTTAAGTTTGAATCTGAGTGTTGTAAATTAAAAATTTAGTAAAAGACTTTTGGGTTTTGATTTTTGAAAATCAATGAAAAAAAGAGAAGATAAACAAAACTAGTGAGATTAAACAAATGAAATGAATCCTATATTCATTTATTTGTAATAAGTTTTAAGTTTAGTAAAAATTGAGTAGAGTATAAATATTAATGAAATTTTAACAACCTTTCCTTTTCGTGGACGAAAAGTTTTTAAGGAGGGGAGTTTGTAACGATCCCGAATTTTTAAACTATTTTAAATTGAAATTTGAATTAAATTTTGATTTAAATCGTGTATTTGTTTGAATTTTTCAAGTTTAAAATGGGAAGTATAAATTGGATAATAATTTGAATCGGGATTTATAAAAATGTAAAGGAAATTTGCTTTGAAAATTTTAAAGTATAAAATATTTGGATTTAAAAATCAAATTTATCTTAATTAATTAAAAAATTAAAAACTTTACATTTTTGATATGATAAGATATAGGCAAGTTAAAATAATATAGATATAAATGATGATGTTAAATAGGAAATAAAATTTTATCTTCAAAAATAAATAATAACATAAGTTCATTAATAAAAACAAAATATATAAAAATAATGAAAACAAAACAAAATAAAAGAAATAAAAACAAAATAAAGATAAAAATAAAAAGAAAATTTTACCAGCCCATACTCCTTAAATCACGCCATAACTCACGCCTGGAATCACGATGTTATCTCTGTTAAACCACGAACCCGCCTCTCTCTCATTCATTCGTAACCTAAAACCTAAATCGAAGAAAGAAAAAAATGGTGGCGTCTCCAAATTTAGGGCTTCGACGTTAGTAGCAGCGGCCTCGTTCTCCTCCACAAAAACTAGGGCTTCGGCGACCTCGTTCGTTCCTCCTTCGATTTGCTCCAACTTTCGTTCTTCGATCGCGGCTGCCTCTCCGATCTAAGGTGAGTAGTACTATCTACTCACATCTAAATTCGAGAACCTGATCTCCTAGTTGTTCCAATTTGGGGTTTTGTTGCTTGAGTAACTGGTTGACTTCGTTCTTTTGGGCTTCGGCCATACGATTTTGTTCAGATGCTAGAGATGATTTTTGCTACTTGTTTTGCGTAGTCACCACTGTTTGGTTTTGGCTTGTTTAAATTGTGATTTTTCGTTCGTATAAAATTGTTGAATTGTCGACCTATTTATCTAGACTGTATGATTTTGTATAGATGTTTGGGTTTGTAATCTATCTCAATTTATTCCTTGTTCATCACGGTTTTGACTTAAATCAATTTCTTTGAACTGTTGACATTGATTTCTAAACAAATTCACTGCTCGGCCCTCTTTAAATTGAAACTGCAGTTTATCATTCTGTCGCCTGCAAGACTTCGGGTATTCGATGTTCGCCCTGCAGTAGCCTTGATTTGTTTGATTTATGCTTACCGTTTGATTTTGTAAGTTTTGTCGGTCTTGCACTGTCACCTGTGTCTGCATATATGTGCATATATGCATATGTTTGTGTATATGCATAAATGGGTGGATTGACTAGAAAGATCTAGTTCATGTGATTTCAGTGTCTGATAGCCACTGTCTTGAATAAATTATGTTGGTTTGGCAGCTTCTTTCGGTATTAACTTTGAAGTTGTTTTTGAACTTGTGATTTCTTGGTTAGTTTGGATTTTGAAAATCGATCTTCGTTCGTGTGGAAATTGATTTAACAGTTCTTGTTATCTTTGGTACTGATTTATCTTGAAGTCTACAAACTTAATTTTGGGAAAATATTTTAGTTGAGAATTTACCTTGGCCATGCATTGTTGACCCTATGTACTTCGGCCTCTGGTCATTCGACTTTAGCTGTTATTGCATTTATTCCTGCTGTCACCTCTGTTCATCATTGTAGTAGCATGCACTATTTTCTGTTGTTGTTTGGACACTTGCATTTTTGCAGTGCTTCATCCTGCACACCGCTACCTGTCTGCACTCATTTGTGATATTGGTTCATCTGAACATGTTTGCATTTCATTTCCTGTAGTTATTCTGTAGCCACTGCAGTTTGATCTTCACCATTTATAATATTGCTGTAGTATGTTGTACTAGTTACTCTTGAAGGGTGTTGACATACATGTATGTACTATGAAGTCTTGTAGTTGTTCAATCTGAGTTGCATCACTGTGTTGTAGTCTGTTACATCTGGACTTCGGCATTTGACTTTTTAAACAAGAATTTTATCACGACTTCAGTATCATTTTGCAGTTTTCGAACTCATTGATGGGCACTGCTCATACTTGATACTTGATTTATTTTATTGCCACTGCTTCATTTTAGACAGACATGTATATACTTGAACTCATTGATATGAGAGAATTGAGTGTGAAGTTTAAAGGTAAAAAAAAAGGGTAAATATTAATGTGGGAAGCAAAGGATATATTTTAGAATATTGAAAGTCTGTAGCAGTGAAATAAACGTTTAAATTTTAGCCTGGGTGTAAGTGGATGCTTGTGTAATTCTATCTTTAATTTCTGTTCTTTTAAGAAAATGGTTTTCATAATAAAATAATGAAACTGAAGTGTAATGGGCACTGCTCATACCTGATATTTGATCACTGTTTCTGCCTATATGTGAATATATTGGTGGATTTGTACTGTCTGGTATTAGCTTAAATTGAAATCGAGATTTTGATACTAACATTGACTTGGGTTTTGTTTACGAGTCCAGTTTCTTTTGGGCTTTGTTGTTTCACCAACTCACCTGCAGTCGAGTTGAGATGTACTACGGCCTTTGGTCGTGAGTAAGATAGGTTGCACTATCCAGTTTACAGTGCATACATATTTTACCTTTGTTTGTATCACTCCTTTGGTTGTGATTTCATTGTGGCATTGACTCTGCATATACTCATTAATGTAGTCACTGCACTCTTGTATATCATGTAGTTTATTTGGGTGGGCATTTAGGTGGGCCATGTTGCATCTGCAGTGGGGTTTCATCGAGTTTGGTCATTCATTACAGTTGTCTTGACCAATTGAGACAGTTTGCATACCATTTACACTGAGTAACCTTATCCACTGCTGCATTTGTTTTTCTTACACTTGAGTTGAACCCTATTTTTGGGTTTGACCTTTGCAGTTTCGACGTACGGTAGTGGCAAGGCAGTGCACGCGTGCGTGCACTGCAGCCACCTAGAATTGGCAGTTTTGAATTGATATTTCTTCGGTGTCGTGAGGCATTGATCTTTTATGCTGTATTGGCGAGGCCGTACACGTGTGCGTGTACGGCAGCCAATCGAGTTTTGATGGCTTTAAAGTGACAATTTCAATTGTTTTAAATTGATTTAGTCGATTTGATAAATTGTTTATTTATCTCTGTTGATGATTTAAATCTGCTGATTTATTGTTAACACTGTTAAGTGTTATATTTTCGTTATCCGATTTCTTTGTTAAAAGAGTCGGATAGACGGGAATTTCTATGACTGTCATCTATTAAATTATTACTGCCTATATGCACTAGTAACTGGTTTGAATTAGACTGACCTGTGTATTATTTTCTTTTGAATATAATACTCGGGTCAGACCGAGTATTTTTACAGCTTGAAGATTTTCGAGCAGCGAAGTTAGAGAGAGAGTAAAGAATCACTTTAGTTTTTCAAAAGAAAATTGTATTTTAAGATATGTCGCTATATCAGTATTAAATTGTATAAAACTCTGATGTATATAAAAAGATTTATAGTAATGAAATAAATTCTCATTTGTTTTAATTCAGTGTTATTATTCTGTGTTTCTGTGGCTGATTCTGTTTAAACATTATAAACTAAATAACAATTCGTATTTTTGAACGTTTCTAGTTGGTTTAATTACCGACTGGAGGCGGTCAAAAGGGGGAATGTTACAATATCTATAGATTGCCTTGGATGCACTGGAGCTTAGGAGACAAGCTGGAGGTCCAAGATGTATCTACGTATTTCTTTCTGTCTGTTGTGTTGTCTGTTGGTTGAATTTATCGGCAAATTATGAGGATAAGCTATTATAACTGTCCGGGCTGAAATAGGCAAGTGTACCCTGATTGATATATGTATATTACATTTCTTCTTTGAGTAAAGGATTTGTTGTATATTATAGATTATTCGTTCCGCTATGAGATTCTATGTTGTTAGTTTTCTTTCTCTCTTCTGTCTTCTTCCTTCCTTCTTCTTTTCCCCTAACAATCGGGTTTCTCGGCATTCAATTGCCTAGCACACAATACAACAGATGTATTAGTGTCAATTTTCGAGGGTTGAAAATCCAAAGCTGTTACAGCTTGGTATCAGAGTGCATGGTTAAGCGAGAACCTTAGCTTTGGTGGGAATTACTCATTAGAGATTGGGTCAGTAGCACCCTAGAATGAGTTTGAGTGCATGTATATATGAGTGCGTATTTGTTTGTGACATAAAAATGTTTTATACTGTATTGATTAATATGTTGAGTGGCTTTTATATTTTGGTCAATACGAGTAATTAACGTTATTGATAGAGGTCTCTAAACGCTTGAACATAGCAATTCGACATGGTATTATTTTGAAATAGGGTAAATGAAATAATTTTACATTGATTATGTTTTATATATAAAGGAATAATTTTTCATAAATTATTATAGTATATATGGTGTACTTGGTTGTTAGTGAATGATAATATTTGATTATTATCATTTGTTGTTTGTTGTTTGTGTTCTAATAAAAGTTGTTATTATAATGAAAAAAAGATAAACAATTAAGAGATGGTTTTATATGATCATAGTGAAATTATATATAAGGGAAATTTGTAAATACGATTTGTAAATAAAAAGGATTAAAAGCTAAAAATTTGAGAATTTAGACCTCGGTGATTTTGGAAAATTGTTTTTGAAAGGTATCGGAAGAATAATAATAGTATTATTTTTAAAATATTTTGATTAGAATATTCTAAAAGGATTTAAAGGAGATAAAAAGCACTGAACTCACTTCGGTCGTTGGAAAATAATTTCGGTGATGACTGCAGCATCATCGACGTTCATTTTCGGGTTTCCAAGAGAGGAATTACTACCATGGTTGTTTCTTTTATAGTTGTTTGGTAAAACAAGGTTGTTTTGAATTCATAAAGTATGATCTGGAATACAAGGAAATTGTTTATGGTATTGTTTCAAAATAATTTGAAATAAGAACAGAGTGTTTAAAACTATGAAAATTTCCATTTAAGTGTTTTATGAAAATATGAGAAAATAAGTTTTATAACGTATAAAATTTTAGAATTAGTAAGATAAAACAAAATTTTAATTATTTTGAATATAATTGTTAAGAAAAGTAAATTGGAATTGAACTATGAAATGAAATTAGCTCAAGTTAAGTTAAATAAAATGAAATTTGATAGGGAATTTGACTCAAGTAAAGGTAAATAAAGTGAATAATGAAATGAGTTAAATGAAATTGAATTTGACTTAAAATGGATATGGACTTAAGTGGCAAAGTGAAAATAAACATAAGAAGTGTTGTATAAAATGTTTATAATAAACTTTGGTAAAATTTGATGGAATGGTTCTTAAGTGACATTAGTATTGAAGAAATATATTAAAAAAATAAATGAATGTGGATAAAGGGATGTGAATAATGATTATGAATAAATGAATATCAATAAAATATTCTGAATAATAAGAAACCAATTTAAATAAAAACGTTAGGTGTATGTATTATTTTATTCGCATAACTTTTTGATCCAGATTTGAGTACATGATTTCAAGATGATTTACATCAGTCCAAGTTAGAATTTTTTACTCGATTCTCGACGGAGAACACCGGACATGGATTTTTGATTGATTTTGGGATTCTCTATTATAGTATATGGCTATACAAGGAGAATGATGGTTTTTAATCAAGGAACCGGATCTGAGTTCGCACTAGAGCAGTTGTGTGAATGATACTAGTTCAGAAGTGAAATTGTGTGATCGAGTGAGCGATCAGATTTGATATTATGTATGGATGGTATATGTACATCCTACAGGCTTAATAAATTAAGAGTTGACATTGGAAAATTTAAATTGATATGGTTGTGGATTAATTGGATGGATATTATTTGTTTGATGGTTTTTCTGGTTACATTTGCTACATTTGAATATGGTTATTGGATTAGTACATATTATATATTAATATTACTTTCCTATACTTGTTCTTATTGGTTTTTGAGTGATTAGTAGGTGCAGACGATGTATGCTTCGCATTTGGAGCCTTCTTTCGCATTATATAGATTGTATATGCTTGCTAATGCTAATAAAAGGTACACATCTCTGATTACATACCGTATTTTTATATTTTTCCCTATGGGATGCCTAATCCTTGAGGATGAGATGTATATTTGTGACTATATACATATTGTAAATTATTCCGATCGAACCGCACAAAGAAGACGTTGGTGAAATTTTCCCTAAATTTAAAGTGTTAGAATTTTTTTTGAGAATTTTGAGAAATTTTTGATAACTAAAATTTGATGTTTATGTTATAAATTGGAATGGTATTAGTTAATAATTATGAATGAATTAAAAGATGTAGAAAAGGTAATAACAAAGTTTTGACAAATTGATTTATGAAAGTTAAAGGCTTAAAGGATTTGGTAATCTATTTCAACGAATTGGTCTTGAAAAGTTAATGAGTTTGGGGCATTTTTCTTACTTGCAAATTTCGAGGACGAAATTCATTTAAGGGGAGAAGTATGCAACGACCCAAAATTTTAGTCATTTGAGTTTGGAATATTTAATTGATTTTAAACATTGAAAAGTTAAATTTATAAGTTAAATAGCTCAAATTTCAAATACAGGGATTTATTTGAATCGTGAATTTAAATGATTGAGATAATTAATAATTTAACCTTCGATTAAATATGAATTAAAATGATTTTGGGATCTTATTTGAATGTAGTATAAATAAGAGTGGAATAATAAAACTTTTAAATTTTAGATTTAGAGGTGATTAATTTGGTTTTAATAAAAATAATCGTTTTAATTAACGTGTGAAAATAGCCTTCTAAGGCACTGTTTTGGCAGTAGACGGAACTAGAACACCTCAGCTACAATTGGAGTTTCAGTGACTTAAACTCACCTTTTTGGTTAACCGGTATGTTATGTAGTTGATAAAAATTGTTGATTGAATGTTTGATGATTTACTGTTTTATCAGTTGGTTTGATTTTATTCCCGCCCCTAGAGCGGGAGACCTTTTTTATATATACCCGTCTAGTAGTGGATGACCCATATTATGTAATTATATACTGTTTGTGATGCAATGGGGACATGTTGGGGGGATCCAATAGGATTCCTCACCACTGCTGACTTTATTTTTCAATAATATTCATGTCATATGAATTATTGGATATTAAACCTGATTGTTTGACACTTTTGGGTTATGACATTGTTATATGTTCAACTTAAACATGTAGTGATAGAAAATCAATATCGATATTGGTTAAATGTTTGATAGCTATTGGCCTCAAATTAGTATTTTAAAAATACTATAAATTGTCATTTGAGTTGAAGTTGATTTTTGAGATAGGAAATGATTTTAAAATCTGAAATTGGATTCGGAAATATTTTGTTTTTAAAGACTAAATTTCTATTTTACTCCAACCTTTTATCCCTCTGTTCTAAGTAATTTAATATTGTTTTGAAGTTATTTACTTATATTTAATATTGTTTTAAGATTTTTATACTTTATATTGTTTAAGATTATTTTTATTTAATATTGTTTTTGTAACAACTCGTTTTTCCATACCTTTTGAATCGACAAAAAACCACACATGTCCAACAAGCAGATCATTAAGGGTAGAAAGAAAATAAAGGTAGAATAGAATTTCACACGAATGGAATAGCATATATTACTTCAACAATAATATTTACAGTGGAAAAGTTTAAAACATAGATCGGAGTCTAACCTATATTCAGCCTGGATAGTTATAACACCTGCCCTTACAAATGCTGACAATACAAATGCAATATATGCAGCAGATAATAGAATACGTCCATACTGATGAAGATCTCCAGCTCTCCTCTAGAAACTCCAAGCATCTTCAGCTAATCCGGAAACTACTCGGATCTGACCCGAGTATTAAAAATACCCGGATCAGGCTTGATAAACCAGCATAAGAGACTCGAAATTTTAAATGTATAGATCATAACAATGTTATCAAAACCTTTGAAAAGAAGGGTATCTCATAAGACCATGCCACACATAAATATTGATGGGTTTTTACCTTATGAAAACCAAAACACTTTTATTACCAAAATAATTTGATATTATCTTTAATGACATTCTTTTGGAAAACATCTTTCAAATAAACTTATTCAAATAAGGTATCAATACCCGGACTAAGTCTAAGGGAATATATCCGGACTGGGTCAACGGAATATACCATACAGAATATATGATATCAAAAGGGATAACTGAAATGTTTGCAAGTAATTACAGCTATTTTGGGACTACAATCAAAACCGTAAAGCTCGTATTGGAATTGGATTTCCAACATGTTAGGGAACTTCAATAACCACGCATAGCAACCGGAACCTGGTGGTTTTTTCGTGGAAGGACTCACATACCACTATTCCTCATATTGCCAAACTTCTTGATATCCGGTGGCTTCTCATGCAAGGACTCACACACCACGATACCATACAATAAGGGTCCTGTTTGGACACCTTGGTGACCTAGATCATACGCCACTAGTCACCTTGAGGGATCATACGCCACCCTCGTCATACTAAGCCTGAAATATGTAACATAGTTCCCATATGATTTCCGAGATGTGAGGCTAGTGAGGCTACACTCATACTTTCCACAAAGACACGCTTTACTTTTCACAAAGCACAATCCACTTAGAATGCCATTTTGTCATTCCTTTGATCACCATTTGACCTTTACGAACATACAACCTCTAAGTTCGTATGCCTCTGAGAAGGGTGTTAAGCTAAGAGAAGTTGCCTTCTCCGCCACCACAGAAGTATGTTGGTAAAAGTCAACGTTTGTGATCTTAGCAATGCAATGTCTGACATTCGTCCATACAAGTTCGTTCTGGGACTGAACGAAACCGAAGGCACTTTCCTTGGCCATTACTAGGCGAGAAGCCCTTGCAATCCGAAGATTTCAAACACGACAGGACCACCGCTATAATAAATGTCTCTATATTGGGAGCTACCCAGAGAATGTCAACAAGCAGTCCTCCCGCTATGAAGATCTTCGGTCTTCAACAATCGTCATCTTCAACACGTCTTCACTTGCGAACGTATACATTGGTTCGAAGTGGTTTTCGGATAGGAGTTACCCAAATCCGACCCCGATTCCTTCAAAGCCAATTATCGATAAAAAGATGTTTAGTTCATATGTGGATATCAATCATCAATCAATTACTTCATCTTTTATTTAAATCAAATATCTTTCTTAGATATTTTTTTTTCAATTTATTCCATTTTCTTTTCAAGAGTATATAGAATCATTAAGCCTCATTTCTCAAATTATTTGGCTTATTTAAACCTTACTTAAATCTTGGAATAATTCCAAATCATTTTCTCTTTTACTTAGGAAAACCTTTTCAAATCATTCTTTTAATCTTAATCAAAGATTTCTTATATTCAAGTTATAATTTTTAACTTAGGGAAAATATTCCCAAATCATTCATTAAATCTTTATCAAAGATTTCTTTCTTAACTTCAAATTATATTCTTGCAAATCGAAGATTTTCATAACAGAGCACTACTGCCACCCTAAATATGGTAAATTTCACCTCGAGGGACTAATGGCAAGTAGTCTTACATCATGAAGATCTTCGTCGTCAATGATCATTGTCTTCAATATATTTTATTTTGAAAATTAGTTTGTAGGGATTTTCGGATAGGAATCACCCAAATCCGATCTTGGTTTTTTGGATAGGAATCACCCAAATCCAATCCCGGTTCCTTTGTACTAATTATCTATATAAAATGATTATTGGAAGATTTGATGATTGATTTATGCATTTCCTTTTATCAACTATCTTTGATAGATACAAATCTTTATAAAATATTCTTCTAGTGAATATGGAATCGTTATAGCCTTTCTTTGAAATATCAAATCATTTGATTTATTTAAACCTTTTTGAGCTTGGAATAATTCTATTTTATTTCGCCTTTTATTTAGGAAAACTTTAATATAAATTTTAGAGTATCCGGGCTTTCCCTTCGATCTATTCCACCCCTCGTCTAAAAGATAAAACAAGGGCCAGGTAAGTTCAAGGCACTAGTCGCTCCATCCCTAACCTTAGTTACACACCTTATTTTACCGTTTAGCTCTCACAGACGGGACAATGTACTAGTCGTTTCTGCATACTCAATTATTAATCTTCATTTTAGAAATGATTCATTAAACTTCCAAATCATTATTTAAAACAATAAATTATTCTTTTAGAAATATCTATAAAAGATTTGAAAAAGGATTGTTGGTTTAAATCCATAATTCATAATTTATTGAAAAGTGTTGCAAAAGCGTTGTAAAAAGTGTAGCAAAAAGGTATATTCTTCAAAACGACTTTTATATCATTTAGAAATTCATCCTTTCAACTTCAATTACTTTTGAAACATTTTAAAAGATTTTTAGAATTTATTTCATATTTTTAAACATTTTAAAAATATCTTTTTTAAAGAAATCCCTTTTTAGATTTCGAACTGCAAAATCGCGATGTTTTTATAAAATTATTTTGGACATATTTCAAAATTTACTTAATGAAATCTTGATTTTCTTTCTTTGTTGGAAAACTATGGATATAGTAGTCCGGAAAATTCTTATCTCAAAGGATCCCAAGCTATATTCCACTTTGTATACTTATTTAACTTTTTCGGCGCGAAATCGCGAACTACCGTTACGCGACGCGCCTAGTTTTGACTTGTTTTTCAATTTCTTTTCAAACTTCTTTGAAACACTTTTAAATATTTATAAAACATTTCTAAATCATTTTAAACAATATTTCCATATTTCAAACTCATTTTCCATTTTATTTCATATTATAATATTATATTATTATAATATCAGTTTTGACCTTTTAAAAATCATTTAAAGGCTAAATCACTCCATACACATATTATTATGGATTTAATTTCCATTAAATTTAATTTGGTTAATTACTAACCATTTCTCTTATTATTTATCAAAGCAAGTTATCAACCATTTCACAACCATATAATCAACCATAATATCAACCAAGTTATCATCCAACATCAACCAATATTCAACATATTACTTTCTAATTTAACATGTGTATTATCAACTTAAGTCTTATTAAAATAGAACTAAGATTTGAGTACTCACGTTTAACCAAATCGATTAACTTCCTACCAACATTCTTACTAACAACTCTTCACTTAAACTTCAACTAATCAACTTCTACTCCATTCCTTTTGCTTCATGCTATCGACCTCTTCTTCCAAACTCCCGAAAATTCGGTAGAGCTTCCTCAGAACCTTGAATTTGCTCCTAGCTCCTTGAAATGAAATTGACGGCACTTCCTTCTCTTTCTCTTGCTCCGGAGTTCCAGAACTTGCTTCCTTTTCTCACATGGTCCGGCCTTGATGGGTTCCACCTCTTCCTCCATCATTTCTTCACTTCTTAAATGTTAAACCATGTTTTAATGGTATTTTAAGGTATTTGGCCAAGTTTGGTGGTGTTTGGATTTGATTTGATTTTAAGAAAAGTTAGTAAGGAAAAGAGAGATGAAGAAGCCATTAAAGAGTGCTTCAAGGAGAAAGAAGAAGGTGGAAATGGTGTGAAAGAAAGTGAAGGAAGTGGTTGGTGTTTATAGAAAGAAAATGAAGTGGTAAGTTACTAAAATACCCCTTTGCCAAATTACCAAAATAACCTTACTTACTTTTTAAGAAACCTTATTATTTTCAACATTTAACATCACATTTCAAATCATTACTTTATGTCATTTTCACTTAAGTATTAAGTAAAGAATAATAATTATGTTTGCCTTGATTTGATGTTTACCTTTTTATTTTTGTAACTTTTTTGTCTTTTATGCTTACTTTTTGTTAATTATATTCTAGAATTTTCTAAGTATGTTTAGTAAAAGTAAACTTGATTAGTGAATTAATTAATACTTATATTATTTGAATATATGTTCATATATAAGAAAATAAAGGTGCAACAACGTTGCGACAACTTTAAATCGACAAAACGTTGATTTTCGACAAAATGTTTTACGGTCACATTTTGACGTTTTAGTTAAACTATTTATTTATGTAATCCAAATTTAAAAATAAATTTGTATAATGTTATTTAAAAATATAAACACTCGTAAATTAATTAAAATAATTTATTTAACCATTGAAACTTACTTTTTTGAAATCAGGATTTTATCACTTTTGTCGATATAAGCAGTTATTCCTATTTTTATGTATATTTGTCTTTGCAAATCCTATCTAATATTATTTAAATCATAAAATGTTATATATTTTATATTTAAAATTACTTTAAATAGTATATTTTAAAATGATCAAATTCTGGGTCGTTACAGTTTTAAAGATTATTTATTTATACTTATGTTGTTTTAAAGTTATTTATCAATATTTTAATATTTTAAAAATTAATTATTTTAAAATAAATATGGTTTGAAATTAATAAAAATGGCTTATTAATAATGTTTTGGAAATTAATTATTACTATTTATAATAATGGTTAAACTTAATTATTATTGTTATTTGTAATGTTTTTAAATTATTTATTATTATTTTTAAGATGTTTTGAAGTTAATAATAACTATTTATTTAAATGTTTATTATTCTTAAATATTATGACATAATAGTGGTTTTGAAGTAAATGATCATTATTTATTTATAAAGGTCTCAAGGTTTATAAATAGAGTTTTATTGACAGACTTGGGTTTATAAGAAGAGTTTATAAAAGGGTTTGGAGGCTTAAAGGAAGAATATTTACAATGTATAGAAAAAAGTTTATAAATGGTTTTAGAATTTGGTAAAAAGGAAATCAAAATGTTTTGGAGACTTAAAGAGAAATTGTCCACAATGTATAAAGTGGGTTTTGTAAATGATTAGATATTTATAAACGAATTTTAGAAATAGGTTTATAGTTTAATAAGAGGAGTTTTATAATTAGTTTTATGGATTTATAAAGGGTTTATAAATGATTTGAGAAATGAATTAGAGATGTGTTTAAATGGTTTTAAGAGATTTATAAAGGAATTTATAAAGGGTTTTGGGAAATGTGTAAAAAGAGAATATCTTTCTCCGTTTTGTGAATATACTTATACTGTTGAGATACGTATATGGGTATTCACCAAGTATTGAAAATATAGGGATTTGTGAATATATCTTCGTAGTGGTATTTTTATGCTAGTAATTTACAAAGTGATTTTAATTAATGAAAAGATTAATTAAAGAGGTTAGTGGTTTCTTATGTGTTTAACCAATGTTGGTTTTCCCTATGGAATTAAATCCCTGATTTGAATGTTTGTTTATTCGATAGTTAAATAACCGACTATCGAATTTGGACCCAAAAACGTAACTTTGTAAATATCTAAGAGAAAAAACGTTAGTTATATGGCACAGTCATCTTCGATGATGCTATACCATGCGTATAAATCTCGTTTCGTTCTCCTAGGACAAATGATAAGGAAACCCGTACACTAACGGTTAGGAAGTGATCTCCGCTCTTATCTTTGACTGTTTATTTCCTAAAGAACCAGGGTTGAGTTTACCGAAAATTATCGGATGTTGTTTCGAAGAGACCGGGATCGGATCTATTATCCGAAAACCACTTCGATCAAACTCAAGCGTTTCGAAGTGAAGACATCTTGAAGATGATGGAATTGAAGATGGAGCTCTTTGAAGTGCAACGGCTGCTTGCTACTAATCTTGATGGTGATTCCAAAAAGGATGTAGTAGAAGTAGTGCTTCGGTTTCGTTCAGTCCTAGAATGAACTTGTATGGATGAATGCTGAAATTGCGTTATCGCCTAGAGGGCAGTGTAGCATTCCAAATGGGAAGTGCTGTATAAAAGGTAAAACATAGCCTCAAGCCTCATGAACCGGGAATGACTAAAACATAGGAGATGCAGCAGGGCTAAGTGGGTCGCTTCCAAGTAGGGTATGATCATCCCTATCTAGAGTTGATATTATCTCTCATTTGTATGCTTCTGGGCCCATTAACCAAGGGGTGATCATATTTGGTACTACTACTCAATTGGTAGGCCAGTCCTGTGTGGCAAGAGTAAAAAATGTTCTTGTCAGACCCCAGTGCATTTTATCTAGAGATGTACCATCGGAAGATAGTTCCTTAATTTGTCATAGTATGGAATCTAATCTCCAATACGAGCCTTGCGGTTTTAGATGTGCCCAACTATGTTGGAACGTGAGATGCAAGCATTCCAGCTATTTTAATATTTATTTTCACCCTTAGACGTTATTATAATGTCATTGAATTTTCTATAAAAAGTGTTGTGGTTATCGTAAGGTAAAAAATCGTTCATGTTTATGTGCTGCATGGTCTTATGAGATACCTTATTTTCAAAAGATTTTAGTAAACATTAAAATTCAATTGAGGTGTGTTTTCTCACGCTGGTTTTCTAGACTGACTCAGGTGTTATTTTATTATAATGCTCGGGTCAAACCGAGCATATTTACAAATTGCCTTGGATGCACTAGAGCTCAAGAGACGAGCGGAAGTTCCAAGACATATCTACATATTTCTTTGTGTTCCACTGTGTTGTTTACTAGTTGTATTTATTGGCAAATTTCGAGGATAGGCTATTTTAACTGTCCGAGCTGAAATAGGTTAGTGTACCCTGATTGATGTATGTATATTACATTTCTTCTTTGTGTAAAGGATTTTTTGTATATTATAGATTATTCGTTCCGTTATGAGGTTCTGTGTTGTTAGCTTTCTTTCTCTCTTCTGTCTTCTTCCTTCTTCTTTTCCCCTAACAATCGTGTTTTCCAGCATTCAATTTCCCGACACACAATACAGTGGACGTATTAGTGTCGATTTTCGAGGGTCGAAAATCCCAAGCTGTTACAAATTTTCCATTTTAAAGCATGGGTTGGGTAGATAGAAATTGTGGGAATATTCAAACGAACACCTTATGAATTAAATTTCACAATTTGACTATAAGGCGTTCGAGGTTTGAAGTGACCCACTTCTTTATTATTTATTTTTAGTGAATTTTCTGTTGAGTTTTTTTTTTCACACTGTATATACATATATATACATGTCAATGGATCACTATCCTTAATTTAATTCTTCCCAAGATCCTGAATTTTACTAATATAAATATATCAGTATTTAAAATAAATCCTATCATTTATATATGTGAAGATATATAAATGGTTCTTTGCTTATCAGAGTGATTAAAATAGCAAAGCAACTCATTCCTACCTTATTTCTCATATTTAAGAGATTTGGTGTCACATAGCCATTCCTATATATTATATTTTTTTTTTTTTAAACAACCCACTGGGAACAAACACATTAGTCTGTTTATACTAACTAAGAAGTGATCAAGAAATAATCAGTAGTAAACAAGCTTTTAATATAGATGTTTGTGTTAAGTTCTGAATAGTGTCAAAATCAGTATAAAATAAAGTGGATCCTAAGGAAACACAAGCAACATCTAGGCGTAATGGAAACGCGCCTAACTTATACATACAAGGTCACGAGTTCGAGTGCTATGCTGGTCGGTTCAAACACAATTTTTGTTTTTCATTTTTTTTTTAGAACTCAAGCCTGATTAACCTTAGGATTAGATACCACTAGTTCTCTTATTTTCTTATCCTATCTCACCTATTAATTGATCCCTGAATCTATAAGCCATACAATTTAATCCTGGGATTTTGTAATATGATACTTATTGTTCTATATTAAGTAAAAAGTGTTCAACCTAACCCATGCTTATTAGTTTAGCTTGTGTTACTCATTTCAACTTCAAACCATTTTTATATCAGATGAAATACCCATGCTTTAATTTATTAAGTTGCAATAATCAGGTGAACATTGAAATTACAAACTGATTTAAAGGCTAAGCAGAGGAAAACAATACAGTCAGACTAGAGTGCTAACTCAAACTATCATGCTAAATGGAGACTAAGAACATGTGTGCAGACAGTGTGTCTAAAGGCAAAATGACCTGACAAAATGCAAGACTTCCCGGTGAACTTATAATGAAAACAACTGATGATTTTCTAGGAAAGATAACAAATGTTAGTGGTCATTATTCTATTGAATGGTGGGGATGCTCATTACAAACCAGACCACATGCCTCTACAAATTACTACTGGTTTTGACTATGACTCAATATTACCAGATTTGAATTAAGTATCCAGATAACAAGAATTAGATAAGTCTAATTTGCAGTGATGCCTACAAGTATCTAGCATACATATGAGCTTATTACACCAAGCAATACAAGTTTTTACTGGGGAAAAATCAAATGCCCAAAACCAGATTACAGGCTATGCCTTCCAGCCTTTGCATGGACCTATATCAATTATAAGTCATGGTCAAGCCTTACTGGTTAGCCAGGACCAGATTCAACCTATCCACTTAACAAAATTCATAACATACTTTTCAATAACAGCCTTATCTTTATAATTTAAAATCACTTAAACCTTGCCAAGGGATGTATGTCCACATATCATATTATATGGCATACTTCCTTCATCACTTTTCCACCAGAAATCATATAAATAAGTTGCTTAAATCAGTAACTCACAAACCCCACAGAATACTTAAGTTTTTACATGTTCTTTTCAAGTGAACAAAATAAGCATCATTGCTGAGAATACACAAAATAAAAGGAAGTTTGCCTAGATTATCTATTACAGATTATACTGCTACTTCCTTAAGCATTTATTTTTCCTTAATTCATGAAGATCTTCAAATATCCATGCAAGCAAGCCACTTATACATCTTTTCCTGCAGCAATATTTTGGACTGCCTCCATGAAAATGAGACACCCCAATTATTGCAAGGCAACAAATAGGGTCAGAATAAAATTCTGGTATGAGTGAAATCAAAATATAATAACTTGACATTTAAATTATTGTGCAGAGAATTTATGTGCTTGATGCTTATTTGGATTCATAATGTAAACTGGGTATATGAACATGTATAAGCCCCTACTAACACATATGCACACAAGCATCCATTCATCCATCCAATACAGTATACATGTACACATACTCCTATGGAATTAACTCATTTTAATTTCCATAGCTCAACTCTCAATCTCAATTTAAAAATTTAATTTGGTCTTAACTCTTTGCCATTGAACACCATGTGTGCATTGCAAGGGACTCAATTCTGTTAACCCTTGCACAAAGGCCTATAGGACTTAAACAAGTCATGCACATACCCATCATCCCCCTTATGATGGATAGATCAAGGCTTTACTCCTAGATTAGTTTTTATAATCTAGAGACCATTCTCATTTTCTTTCAGAAAATTTATTAACCCTTGAAATGCTGCCATATTCTTTTCTTTTTTTTTTTAAATCAGAGAGGGTTAACTCACTCAGGAATTTCAGCTAACCATAGTAAACATTCATGAAAAGAATACCACATCTCATTTTCCAGTTATTTTATTCAAAATTTGTTTTAACACTGCATATCTTCTATATTCAGGAATATCATGATCACTTAAACAAATCCTGTAAAATCATATAGAAATTCTTATACTCGATTCTACTGTGAACATAGGGTAAGGTTTTTGAGAAAAACCCATAAAACATTTTAGCTTAAGATCTGAACAAATCAGCACATAAATGATTTATTGCATTGTTCACCTTAAGTTTAAAACAATCCAGACATGAGCATGAACCTCCTTTATTCACACTGCCTAGTTCATTTTTCAGTAATACCCTACTTCACAATAAAAATATATTTATCTTACTAACCATATTTATAAACTGGTGTTTTAAGGTGCTGGATCTATATCAGTGATCATGGTATTTTTTTCTTATCAAACAATCAAACAAAGCAAACCAAGCATCAACCAAAGATTTATCAAAACACCTACCATTTTCAGCATTCATTTATACTGAAAAATAGATCAAGCACAAACATGATATGGTTTTTATAAAATAATATGGCTGCCCTTAACTTGGGTCTTAATGCCTTAAGCCTCATAGATTGATTAATCACTCACCTTCCTGCCTCTTTTCCTTGAGAATTCTTTAACCTGAACAATGGCTTTGGATTGCTCTCCTTTCTTTTCTTAATATTTTCTGTTTTTCTGCAGTGAGACTGCTGCTTCCCCTTTAATTTTTAAAACATTGTTTAGGGTTTTAGTAGAGTGAAAAACCCATCTTATCCCCATACAGTTGAGAGAATTTTACATATGATGTCATGGCTAGAAATGCCATTTTCTTTCTGATTTCCAATTCGGGTATTTTCAGTTGCTTTAACTTTTCTTTTCTTTTCTGATTTGCATGCTATTTGCATGTTTCATACACACACCTTATTCTCATGTGACTTTCTTGCATTGTTTATTTTCTTTATGCTAAACTGTAATGTATACATGTATATCCTTTTATGAATTGATTCCTTGTTAATGCTTCAAGCTATTTATTTTCTCTTGATGTACAAATGTATTCATATATTTAATTACCATTTTCATTTTTGTTTTACTGAAAACAACTATTCCCTTCATTATATTTTTAACTTATTCTCACTATTTATTCTCAGGCTGTATTATTTCTTTCTTCCTTGAAAATTCTCCTTTTTCTGACTTTATTTAAATTATTCTTATCTCAATAATTTTGGGTCTTCACATACTCTCCTCCTAAAAGGAATTGTGTCCCACAATTATTCTCTCATACATTTCCATCCAAATGTATACAAAGCATAATTTCAATTGAATGAATTTTCAGAAACTCATTCATTTTAAATCAATCAAACACACATAAAAAAAAAATTTTAAGGTTTCATCATAGTTTTAATCATACCTTTTAAGCAGAAAATAGATTAGGATATTTATCCCTCATTCTATCTTCAGCCTCCCATGTACAATCATTCTCATCCAGACTCCACTGAATTTTTACCAATTTAATTATTTTGTTTCTTAATTTCCTCTCTTCTCTAGCCACTATGCCCACTGGTTCCTTTGTATAAACCAGGTTTTCTTGAATTTCAACATGTGTAGGGGATTCAAGAATAGTTTTCTTATCATGCACCCACTTTCTTAATTGAGATACATGAAATACATCATGTATTTTGCTCAATTCCTCTGGTAACTTCAACCTATAAGCTAAAGTCCCTATTCTTTGAACAATTTCATATGGTCCTACATACCTTGGTGACAGTTTCCCTGCTTTTCCAAATCTCAATATTTTCCTCATTGGTGAAACTTTGAGAAACACATAGTCTCCCACCTCAAACTCTACTGGCCTTCTCTTTTTATCTGCATAAGCTTTCTGTCTCTCTTGAGCCACTCTCATTCTTTGCCTCACTAATTCAATTCTTGCAGAAGTTTCTTTTACCTGGTCTGGTCCAAGCAACACTCTTTCACCAGCCTCCATCCAACATGCAGGAGATAAACAAGGCTTCCCATATAAAGCCTCAAATGGAGCCATTCCTATAGTGGACTGGTAGCTATTATTATAAGCAAACTCAGCTAAATAAATATGATCTTCCCAGTTGCCTCCAAAATCAAGTATGCATGCTCTCAACAAATCCTCTAAAACTTTATTAACAATCTCAGTTTGCCCATCAGTTTGTGGATGGTAGGATGTGCTTAAGCTTAATTCTGTCCCCATAGCTTCTTGAAAGCTACTCCAAAACCTTGAAGTAAACAAAGTATCTCTATCACTAATGATAGTCTTGGGGATGCCATGCAATCTTACTATCTCCTTTACAAACAATTGAGCTAGCTTGTGAGCATTTCTGTTTGAACTTATTGGGATGAAGTGTGCTGTTTTTGTGAGTCTATCAACCACTACCCAAATACTATCATTTCCCCTTCTTGTTCTTGGCAAACCATCCACAAAATCCATTGATATACTCTCCCATTTCCAGGTAGGCACTTCCAAAGGTTGCAATAGGCCTGAGGGTCTTTGATAGTCTGCCTTTACTTGTTGGCATGTTAAGCAATTTGCCACATATTTTGCTACTGCCCCTTTCATTCCTGGCCACCAATAATTTCTCTTGAGATCATGGTACATTTTTGTACCACCAGGATGGATAGTATACTTTGTTTTGTGATGCTCATCCATAACTTCTTGCTTTAGTTCCTCTACATTTGGTATGCAGAGTTTCCCCTTTTTCCTTAAGTATCCTTTACCATCTACCTCATAGTTTTCCACTGTCATGCCTTGGGATATCATGTTCTTTTTCTCCTTCAAATTTATATCTTGATTCTGCATTTGTCCTATTTTATCAACCAGTGTTGAATTTAAGGATATGAGGCTTAATTTACCATATTCAATCATCTTACTGTGTGTCTTATCTGATACACTAGTTTCTTCTTTCACTTCCACCTCACTAAGAATTGTCAAATCCTTGAACTCTGCCATCATTAAGCTTGCCAATTTAGCTTGATGTCTACTTAATGCATCTGCTACTTTATTAGCTTTTCCAGGGGTATACAATATATCAAGATCATAGGCAGCTAGAAATTCTACCCACCTATGTTGCCTCATGTTCAAGTCTTTTTGGGAAAACAAATATTTAAGTGACTTGTGATCAGTAAACAATTCAAACTTAGCACCCAATAAATAATGTCTCCATAGTTTCAATGCATACACCACAGCAGCTAGTTCTAAGTCATGTGTAGCATACCTAGTTTCATTTGGTTTGAGTTGCCTTGATGCATAAGCTATGACTCTACCATGTTGCATAAGCACTGCCCCCAATCCAGATCCACTAGCATCTGTGTAAACTACTAATTCTTCATTGCCTTCTGGCACTTGTAAAACTGGAGCTTCTACCAGTGCCTTCTTTAGTGATATGAAAGCTTGTTCACACTTCTCTGTCCACACATAGGGTTGCTCCTTTTTAGTTAGCTTGGTCAATGGGATAGCTATCCTTGCAAAATCTTTTATAAATCTCCTATAATAGCCTGCCATTCCCAAAAATGACCTCACCTCAGTTACTGATTTGGGTCTGCTCCAAGATTGCACTGCCATCACCTTATTTGGGTCTACACTAACCCCTTGTTGTGATACTATGTGCCCCAAAAATTTTACTTCCTTCTGCCAAAATGTGCACTTAGAGAATTTGGCTTTTAAATCATGTGCCCTCAGTCTAGACAAAACCAGATGCAAGTGTTTTGCATGTTCTTCTTCTGATTTTGAATACACTAATATGTCATCAATAAAGACAACTACAAATTTATCTAGAAAATCTCTAAATGTTCTATTCATTAAATCTACAAAATATGATGGTGCATTTGTCAATCCAAAAGGCATTACTAAATATTCATATAGCCCATACCTTGTGTTGAATGCTGTGTATTTAATACTTTCCTCTTCAACCTTCATTTGGTGAAATCCAGAGGCTAAGTCTAGCCTTGAGAAAATCCTTGCTCCATTTAATTGATCAAACAAATCATCAATTCTGGGAAGTGGATATTTATTTTTAATGGTGACTTTGTTTAATTCCCTATAATCTATGCACATTCTCAAAGTACCATCATGCTTTTTCACAAATACAACTGGAGAACCCCAGTTTGAACTACTAGGCCTTATGAAACCTTTCTGCTCCAGTTCTTCCAACTGATGTTTCAATTCCACTAATTCTTTAGGACCCATCCTAGTAGGCTTCTTGATGATTGGGCTTGCTCCTGGGATTAGCCTTATTTGAAATTCTACTTGCCTATTTTCTGGAACACCTATGACTTCACCAAAGACATCTGGGTATTCATTTATAATTTTTATGTCTTCAAGTGTTAATTCTTTCTCAGTCATGCTACATATTTGGTTAAGGTAATTGATTTTAGCAATTTCACTCATGACTATAATATTTTTACCATTTTCTGTTTTCAGAGAAATAGTAAAATTTTCCAAATTCAAAATTGCTTTGAATTTGCTCAACCAATCTACCCCTAAAATAATTCCTATTCCAGGGTATTTTAATACAAACAAATCAGATTTAAACACATTTCCTCCTATGTTTAATTCTACTCCCAAACATTTCAATCCTAGCAAACAAGAGCTACCCAGGGGACTTTGAATAGACAAGGGATTATCAACTAAATAGCATGTGAGAGTTAATTTATTCACTATGTCTTGGGATATTAGTGAATGTGTTGCTCCAGTGTCATATATAACTGAGATGGGGTGATCTTTAATTAGAAGTATACCTTCCAATTGTCCAGAACTTCCCACTGCAGTTGCTTTTCCCTCAAGTGCTCCTACCTTTGCTCCCTTTTTGAATTCTGGGCAATTCTTTTTAATATGACCCTCTTTCCCACAGTTGTAGCAACTGAATGGGGTTTTCTTAGCTGCCTGACACCTATTACTCATGTGTCCTTCTTTACCACAATTGTAGCAAATAATCTTCTTCTTGACTTCTCCACTGGTTGCTCCTTCAACCTTCTGATTTGAATTTCTCTTATCATAAGGGTGAGTTCTATTTTTCCCTTTTTTATTGTTGTTGTTAGCCCTCATGCTCCTGAATTTTTCTCTGGCATTATCATGTTGTTCAAAAGAGAGAGTAAGATCTATGACTTGATCAAAGGTTTTGTCTTTGTAGGGTAGCATTGCTCTACTTAAATTAGCATTAAGTCCTTGAATAAATCTGGAATTCTTTAATTCTTCATTCCCTATGAGCATGGTTCCATACTTGGATAAGCTCTCAAATTTTTGTGTGTATTCAGTTACACTCATTGGCCCTTGCCTCAGCCTTATAAATTCCTCCAGCAGTGTTGCCTGGGCTGTTGCTGGGACAAATCTTGCCTCAAGCATCTCCTTGAATTGATCCCATGTTATCTCATTTTCTGGCCTCCCTGTGATAATGACCTCCCACCAATCAAGTGCTGCTCCCTTGAGTCTTCTGGAAGCAATTTGCCTCTTCCTTTGATCATTTATTTGCATATCTGCAAATATCCTATCCAAAGTTCTCAACCATGTCTGCACTCCCATAACTCCCTCAGTGCCTTCAAAATCCTTGCCTCCTAAATTTGAAAATGTCTTCAATAGCTTAGATAATTCCTCATGAGGATTTTCTTCTCTATGCACTGCTCCTTCTCTAAATGCCCTCACCAAATCTTGCAAATTGACCATTGGTGTTGTATTGGAGGGTCCTGCTCCATGACTTGGTGGTCTTCCTACCATGATTCACTATTCAATTGCATAGCTAATTAGTCATATTTCTAATTCAATTATTTTCTGCAATTTATTTCTACTGGGAATATTTATTTCTATCATTACTATATATTTATGCTATGTTTTAACAACATAGCTCTGATACCAACTGAAGTGACCCACTTCTTTATTATTTATTTTTAGTGAATTTTCTGTTGAGTTTTTTTTTTCACACTGTATATACATATATATACATGTCAATGGATCACTATCCTTAATTTAATTCTTCCCAAGATCCTGAATTTTACTAATATAAATATATCAGTATTTAAAATAAATCCTATCATTTATATATGTGAAGATATATAAATGGTTCTTTGCTTATCAGAGTGATTAAAATAGCAAAGCAACTCATTCCTACCTTATTTCTCATATTTAAGAGATTTGGTGTCACATAGCCATTCCTATATATTATATTATTATTATTTTTTTAAACAACCCACTGGGAACAAACACATTAGTCTGTTTATACTAACTAAGAAGTGATCAAGAAATAATCAGTAGTAAACAAGCTTTTAATATAGATGTTTGTGTTAAGTTCTGAATAGTGTCAAAATCAGTATAAAATAAAGTGGATCCTAAGGAAACACAAGCAACATCTAGGCGTAATGGAAACGCGCCTAACTTATACATACAAGGTCACGAGTTCGAGTGCTATGCTGGTCGGTTCAAACACAATTTTTGTTTTTCATTTTTTTTTTAGAACTCAAGCCTGATTAACCTTAGGATTAGATACCACTAGTTCTCTTATTTTCTTATCCTATCTCACCTATTAATTGATCCCTGAATCTATAAGCCATACAATTTAATCCTGGGATTTTGTAATATGATACTTATTGTTCTATATTAAGTAAAAAGTGTTCAACCTAACCCATGCTTATTAGTTTAGCTTGTGTTACTCATTTCAACTTCAAACCATTTTTATATCAGATGAAATACCCATGCTTTAATTTATTAAGTTGCAATAATCAGGTGAACATTGAAATTACAAACTGATTTAAAGGCTAAGCAGAGGAAAACAATACAGTCAGACTAGAGTGCTAACTCAAACTATCATGCTAAATGGAGACTAAGAACATGTGTGCAGACAGTGTGTCTAAAGGCAAAATGACCTGACAAAATGCAAGACTTCCCGGTGAACTTATAATGAAAACAACTGATGATTTTCTAGGAAAGATAACAAATGTTAGTGGTCATTATTCTATTGAATGGTGGGGATGCTCATTACAAACCAGACCACATGCCTCTACAAATTACTACTGGTTTTGACTATGACTCAATATTACCAGATTTGAATTAAGTATCCAGATAACAAGAATTAGATAAGTCTAATTTGCAGTGATGCCTACAAGTATCTAGCATACATATGAGCTTATTACACCAAGCAATACAAGTTTTTGCTGGGGAAAAATCAAATGCCCAAAACCAGATTACAGGCTATGCCTTCCAGCCTTTGCATGGACCTATATCAATTATAAGTCATGGTCAAGCCTTACTGGTTAGCCAGGACCAGATTCAACCTATCCACTTAACAAAATTCATAACATACTTTTCAATAACAGCCTTATCTTTATAATTTAAAATCACTTAAACCTTGCCAAGGGATGTATGTCCACATATCATATTATATGGCATACTTCCTTCATCACTTTTCCACCAGAAATCATATAAATAAGTTGCTTAAATCAGTAACTCACAAACCCCACAGAATACTTAAGTTTTTACATGTTCTTTTCAAGTGAACAAAATAAGCATCATTGCTGAGAATACACAAAATAAAAGGAAGTTTGCCTAGATTATCTATTACAGATTATACTGCTACTTCCTTAAGCATTTATTTTTCCTTAATTCATGAAGATCTTCAAATATCCATGCAAGCAAGCCACTTATACATCTTTTCCTGCAGCAATATTTTGGACTGCCTCCATGAAAATGAGACACCCCAATTATTGCAAGGCAACAAATAGGGTCAGAATAAAATTCTGGTATGAGTGAAATCAAAATATAATAACTTGACATTTAAATTATTGTGCAGAGAATTTATGTGCTTGATGCTTATTTGGATTCATAATGTAAACTGGGTATATGAACATGTATAAGCCCCTACTAACACATATGCACACAAGCATCCATTCATCCATCCAATACAGTATACATGTACACATACTCCTATGGAATTAACTCATTTTAATTTCCATAGCTCAACTCTCAATCTCAATTTAAAAATTTAATTTGGTCTTAACTCTTTGCCATTGAACACCATGTGTGCATTGCAAGGGACTCAATTCTGTTAACCCTTGCACAAAGGCCTATAGGACTTAAACAAGTCATGCACATACCCATCATCCCCCTTATGATGGATAGATCAAGGCTTTACCCCTAGATTAGTTTTTATAATCTAGAGACCATTCTCATTTTCTTTCAGAAAATTTATTAACCCTTGAAATGCTGCCATATTCTTTTCTTCTTTTTTTTTAAATCAGAGAGGGTTAACTCACTCAGGAATTTCAGCTAACCATAGTAAACATTCATGAAAAGAATACCACATCTCATTTTCCAGTTATTTTATTCAAAATTTGTTTTAACACTGCATATCTTCTATATTCAGGAATATCATGATCACTTAAACAAATCCTGTAAAATCATATAGAAATTCTTATACTCGATTCTACTATGAACATAGGGTAAGGTTTTTGAGAAAAACCCATAAAACATTTTAGCTTAAGATCTGAACAAATCAGCACATAAATGATTTATTGCATTGTTCACCTTAAGTTTAAAACAATCCAGACATGAGCATGAACCTCCTTTATTCACACTGCCTAGTTCATTTTTCAGTAATACCCTACTTCACAATAAAAATATATTTATCTTACTAACCATATTTATAAACTGGTGTTTTAAGGTGCTGGATCTATATCAGTGATCATGGTATTTTTTTCTTATCTAACAATCAAACAAAGCAAACCAAGCATCAACCAAAGATTTATCAAAACACCTACCATTTTCAGCATTCATTTATACTGAAAAATAGATCAAGCACAAACATGATATGGTTTTTATAAAATAATATGGCTGCCCTTAACTTGGGTCTTAATGCCTTAAGCCTCATAGATTGATTAATCACTCACCTTCCTGCCTCTTTTCCCTGAGAATTCTTTAACCTGAACAATGGCTTTGGATTGCTCTCCTTTCTTTTCTTAATATTTTCTGTTTTTCTGCAGTGAGACTGCTGCTTCCCCTTTAATTTTTAAAACATTGTTTAGGGTTTTAGTAGAGTGAAAAACCCATCTTATCCCCATACAGTTGAGAGAATTTTACATATGATGTCATGGCTAGAAATGCCATTTTCTTTCTGATTTCCAATTCGGGTATTTTCAGTTGCTTTAACTTTTCTTTTCTTTTCTGATTTGCATGCTATTTGCATGTTTCATACACACACCTTATTCTCATGTGACTTTCTTGCATTGTTTATTTTCTTTATGCTAAACTGTAATGTATACATGTATATCCTTTTATGAATTGATTCCTTGTTAATGCTTCAAGCTATTTATTTTCTCTTGATGTACAAATGTATTCATATATTTAATTACCATTTTCATTTTTGTTTTACTGAAAACAACTATTCCCTTCATTATATTTTTAACTTATTCTCACTATTTATTTTCAGGCTGTATTATTTCTTTCTTCCTTGAAAATTCTCCTTTTTCTGACTTTATTTAAATTATTCTTATCTCAATAATTTTGGGTCTTCACAAGGTTAATGTTGGATTAAAATTGGATTTAATAAGCATGTGTATTAAAGGAATGCTAGAATATTTTAGAACAAATATTTGAGAAATGATTTTATAGAAGAAGTTTATTTTATAAAATTGATTTATAAAAAAGTGTATAAATAAAAAGGATTTAAGTAAAGAACTTGAGGACTTAAATCCTGGTGCTTTTGATAGATGGTTTTCAAGGTTTTGGAAAAAAAATAATAACTGTATTTTTTGAATAGAAATATTTCTATGAAATTTTAAAGGAATATAAAGTGCTAAAATCACTTTTGTCGTTAGAAAATAATTCCGATGATAACAGCAGCATCGTCGGTGTCCATTTTCGAGTTTCTAAGTGGGGAAATGCTACCATAGCAATTTGCTATGGAATAGTTTTGATAATTTTTTTTTGGATTTAATCCCTAGAGTAGGATTTGATTTATAAAAGGAAATAGATACATTATTATTCTAAATGTTTTTGAGAAAAGTAGTAATTGTTTTACTGGAAAATAATTTTAAGTATAAATATTTTGGGAAAGAAAATTTTCAAGTAAGAGTATTTTCTTTAGTTGGTCCAGTGATGAGTCTCGATTTGTTTTGTGATAATCTAAAAAAGTGACGGTCGGATGTTTGCCTAAGTGAACGTGGTAGTGCACCTAGTCAATTATTCTCTTTATCATTGTACAATCGAAACAAGTTCAAATACGAAAAAACTTGAAGTATATAAAGAATTGTTTCACAAATTGGATTTTGAAATGGAAGAATTATTTTTAAGTTAACTAGTTTGAGAGGCCCAAAAAATAACTAAAAATGGAAAAGTGATGTGTTCGGATGGTAAGCACTTCTCTTGTGTATTACCCTTCTTGGTAAGGGAATATAAGATACTAGTTGGTAGCACCCAGTTCCTTAGTATCATTTCGGGGTTGCTTGGGATATATATATATATATATATATATATATATATATATATATTCTATGGTTACATATATACTTTCATTTCAAAAAGGATTTTGGAATAAAACCTGGGTATTTGGATTTTGAGTTTAATAAATTCCAATGGAAAAGGTTGACCCGAATAAAGGGTATGTACTCTCAGGATGTAGTAGAGTATTATACAAGTTAAACTTAAGTTTAGTTTTATGAAATGTTTTCATAAATATTTTTAGAGGTAAATGAATTGGAATTAGTGAGAACCATTAAGGATAAATATGTAAGTTGACCATAGATCACTTCTTTTTTTCACATAGTTTTTAATCTAGGATTCGAGTACATGACTTTGAGGTGTTTCACATCATTCCGAATAAGGATCTATCACTCAATTCTTGACGACTAACACTTGGTCAGGGTTCTTGATATGGAACCAAAGTTTTCTATCATAGGATATTGCTATGTGAGGAGAACAAAGGTTTCTAAGCAAGAAGCCTGATCGAAGTCCACACTAAGGAATCAGGTGAGTGATACTAGTTCAGAAGTGAAGTTATGTATTCGAGTAAAGGTCGAATCAGATTTTGCATATGGATGATCTATGAACATCATACGAACTTATGAATAGTATTAAATATTCATGTGGTGAAATTTTGGGGTCGAAATTCTTTTAAGACGGGAGAATGCAACGACCTAGAATTTTATCACTTTGATTTGTGAATATATAATTAATTTTAAGTATTCAATCATTGGATTTTATAACTCAAATATAACCCTTTTAATTAATAACCAGTGATGGTGAAACTGTTTTCAAAATGTGTTTAAAAAAATAATTAGTTTGAAGAAAAAAAAAACTGTGACCAAAAATTATTTTTCGAATTTTCGACTTTTCATCGTTTAAAAGTTGTCGGGAATGTTGTATACATTTTAGTAAACATATATACACACATATGATAATAACATAAGTATGGTTAGTAATAATATATGGTAAAATATATTTACTAAAGTAAATATAAAGAAAATGTGACTTTTATCCAAAATTTTAAATAAAAATAAGATAAGATGTTTTTCAAAACTCCACCTTCCATTTCAAAGCTTTTTAGAAAACTCTTTAATGGCTTTCATGGTTTTCAAAAGTTTAAAAATCATTTCTTTCCTACTCTTAATTCTTAAAAACTTGTTTAAACACCCTTTCTTCCTTTTATACACTTTCTGTAACGATCCGTAATTTTCGATAATTAAAAATAGTTAATTTAATAGGATTTTGTAATTTAATGTTGGAAGAAATTAAAATTTATGATTTAATTAATGAGAATAATAACTAGAATGAAATTTAATAATGTTAATTTAAGGCAATTGATAATTATCTTAACGCAATTTCAATAAATTGAAATAATTGTAAACATAAAATTGGTTATAGATTGTAAATAAGGAAATAATTTAAATATTATATTAATTGGTGAGAAAATATGTAATTGATTGTAATTGGATGAAATTAGTGTTGTGTAAGTATTTATAACATTTGTTTGTAAATAATAAACTTATAAATGTGATTAAATTAAGCAAAAGGTGACAATTATTATATGTTACTTATTTATTTAATCTGTTGAATTAAATTGGAAATCAATTGCAATTAAATGTAATTAAATATTACGTTAATGTAAATTAAGATGATAATTGTAGAATATTAGTGTAATAAGATATAAACCAACGTTAACTATGTCCATAGAGTAATAATTGATTGAACAAAAAGATTGAAATCAAATTAAATCAATTTATTTGAATTAAATTATAATTAATTGGAATTTATATACATTTGAAACGGAACACTGTAATTAGTGTAATATTTAACGCTGAATTGATATGTAAATTAATTTTAGATTATTGTAAATGTCTAAGTAATCAAAAATGATAAAAAATTGTTAGTTATTAAATTTGAAATTAAAAAGTGATTTAATCAATTTAATAATAATTTATTTAATTAACGTGAAAATAGCCATTTTGACCACTGTCTCGGATTCCGACGAAACTAGTTTCATCGGATCCATAACAGTGAATTATTGTAGGATTTCAAGTTTCAGAGCGATCAGACTTGTCGTTTGATCGTACGGGCTTGAAACGCGTAGAAATCAATTTAATTGAATTCAATTTGAAATAAGCTGATTTTAAGCTAACTTCTTCATACAATGGAATTAGGACTTGAAACCTATTCCATTGAGTTTAAAAATATCGAAAACATCTATTGTGATATATGGGATGACCCACTTTCGTTTCGGAAGCGAAACAGGCATTTCGGGTCGTTATTGTCGTTCGTACCAATTTCGATATGTGTTCAATTTTCTTATCGGGCTTTGTTCATATAAATAGATCTTTCTAAACCCTAGCAGCCTTTCTATTCCTTATTACAGTACATACAATTCCATCTGTCTGCTTCTCTTTCTCAATGGCATAAACATATTCCAATTTCAAGACCCTATTCCAATTTCAAATTCAATTTCAAAATCAAACTCCTCCAAACCCTAACATATTATAAACCGATTCGAAGCTCTCGTTGAGCACAAGCTAGATCTGTAGTTTTTTTTTTCAATTTGGGTCTCTATGTGTCCAGAATTTGATGGTTTAATCTCGGCCGTTCATTGGGGGTTTGATCATCTGTGACGGATCGTCGAACCAAGGATACAGTTTCGTGGAGAGTGTCACGCGGAGTTCATCGGTGCCTGTTGCTCGTCAATTCAATGGTAAGATCATTTGGAAAAATTGCATTAGGGTTTCAAACCCATGGGGGTAGCTGCGTTTTATGGTTGATCAAAGGCGAACGCCAGGCCAGGCGTAGGTTGGCGAGCACGGAGGCGGGGGTCTCTAGGTCGCGGCGATGTCAGAGGGGTGGCAGGCGGCATGGTCGGTGGTCGATTATATGGTGGCGGCAGCATTAGGGTTCGTGCACGAGATTGTCTGTAGCTCGATGCAACAGTTAGGGTCGATGGAGGTATGAGATTTTATGACTTTGCCCTTTTTCTCTTTTTTAAAATTTAATTTTCAATGCTTCTAACGCGAATAACGTTTTCATATGAAATCGGATTTGGGCGCGGTTTTCTCCACTGTGATCATATCAAAATTTCATACATTTTGGAACTGGTTTGGACGAATTCCAAGACTGATAGATTTTGGACAATTATTTGGATTTCAAATCGATTTGAAACAAAGGTGAGTGTTTTAACCCACTCACAACCACTAAATTGTCTTATGTCATTTAATTGAATTTATGATGTGATTTAAAATTGATTGGTTGATGTTGGGTATATTTAAATTGTCATTCCAGTAAAATCTGACTTTTATTGAATTTAATCGCTATTTAATTTAATATTGAATTTTAAATTTCCAGTTAATACCTGTTATTGATAATCGGTAAATTGTTGTTATTTATTGGTTGATTTGGATGATGATTGTGATGGATGTTTGATTGTTGATATTGGATGACTGGATATAATATTTTATATTGTTATAGCACTGCAAGTTTCCTATGGGTTGAAATGATACATACCCGAATGATCTATAGATTAGGGAAAAATCATTATGGGTTGAAATGATAAACCCGAGCGATTTTATGGATTTTGAATTTTATTTGGGATTGCGGGTTAAAATGATATATACCCGTAAAATTTAAATTTATTGCGGAGTGAAATGATAAATATCAGTATCACTTAACCATAGGGTATAAAATTATAAACGGACACCGGATTGGTTAAATTAAATGACTTTTAAATCTTTAAATTTTGAATTCAGTTAAACGATATCTTGAAATAGAATTGGATTTATATAAACTGAATTACTTTCAAAAATTCAAGCGTTAATGTTGAAATTGAATTGATTTAATGAATTGTTTAAAGGATTTAAATTGGAATTTCAAAGTTGAATTGTCAAATACAAATGAATTTTATCGAAATTGAGTTGTTGAAAAATATTTGAATATAACTTTGAAAAGTATTTAATTTGAAGTGGTTTAAATCGATAATTTAAACATGGATTTGAATTTGATATTAATTAAATGGTTTAAATGAGAATTTAAATTGAAATACAAAAATTAGTTGTTGATTTGGAAGCTGGACATGGTCCAGATGTATTGAAATGAAAGAAATAGTTCAATTTGACATTAATTTCAACTTTATTATAGTTAATATAAACTGTTTTAGAATATATTATTTTCAAATCCTAATTATTAAGATTTTCAAACTATTAAACTAATTTAAGCTATTTTGAACTATTTGAACTATTTTAATCAATTTAAACCAATTTAATTTATTTTAATCTATTTAATACAATTTAATCCATTTTAATCTATTTTAACCTAACTAACCCATTTTAAATTATTTTAAATCTATCTAATCTATTTTAAATCTATTTAATCTATTTTAAACTATTTAATCTATTTTAAATCTATTTAATCTAATTTAAATCTATCTTAAATAAAATTTAAAATATTTTAAACCCACCTAAACAATTTAAATCTATATTTAAACTATTAAAAACTATTTTAATCTGTTTTAAGCTATCTAAACTATTTTCTAAATCTGAGGTTTTGTAAAGTGGAAGTTTTATATTTAAATCCTTGATTTTTAAGGAGAATACGATTAAATGATGTTAAAACCTAAGTTAGAATTTAAATGACATATTTGATTAAATATGATGATTTTGAAATGATATTTGACCTATTTTGTAAATATGATTTCGAAAGTAATATGATTTCAGAATGTGATATGATTTCAAATGTGATATGTTCTCGAAAGTGAATATGTTTTCGAAAGTGAATATGTTTTCGAAAGTGAATATGATTTCGAAAGTGGTTTTGAGAATATGATATTTGGATATAAATTAAGAATCGATTTTGGAAATTTAAAGGAACCATCCGGTGTGAAATAAGCGTTTGGTTGTTAAAAAGACCGGGATTGGATATTGTCATACTCTCTGCTAATACCGAAACCACTTTATCAACTGTGTACGTGGTGGAGACTCCAGAATGAAGTAGGATGGTTGGGTGTACGATTATGTATGAGGTATTTACGTAGCCCTGACTCCCGTGAGTCAGCTTAGATGTGACTAAAATAGGAGCCATGCCGGGCCATGTGAGGTCATTCCTCCTATCAGGCACATTTCTTCGATACCATTCTATTACTTGTGATTTGATTGGGTGCACCTTTGATTTGGGAGTGTGTCTCGAGGTGGGCGGTAGTAGCTGCTATGCGTTACCACCAGTCCAAATCCGCAAAACGGTGGAATCCTACCCTGGCATTGCCTCGCGTGCCGTGTTCACATGCCCTATCGTGCCTTCTACGAGTTTGTTTTGTACCACACCTATGGAGTGTCGTTTGAGTAACCCTCCAGTTTACGGAGGAGCGTATGGTACTGTATAGACTATGAGAATATATAAAATGTGTTAAGGGGGATATGGGTAACGCCTTAACGCTATTTTTAATACTTTACTTTACTGTAGACGCTATTATAATAGCGTATTGTAATATGTATGTAGATAGTTTAACGGATCCTTAGGAGATGTAATCCCAAACATCTCTTAAGTTATTGCACTCACGTTTGACACTGGATATGAGGTGTCAAAACCCGTAAACATCCCCGATGCCGTTACACTCATATTTATTTACTGTTGATTTAACTTACATAAGATCTTTTAGTTCTGACTCGAGTGTTTTATCTTTTCAATTTGCTTGGGTCAGTCTGAGCTTTTCAGATTATCGAAGACTGCTTTTTGGAGGACGAAGACAAAGAGTTAATACTGTTACTATTTATTTTATTTATTCCACTGCATCATGTTGTTCCGCTGCATTTATTTATTTATTCATGTTGTATGTAACTCTGATCTGTATTGTAAAAGTATAATCAAATGTTATTTGAAAACAGCTTCATGAATTATTTATTTGATTATTATATTTTGTCATTCCACTGCAAGATTCTATATTTGTTTTCTTTCTTTCCCTGTTTTTTTCTTATTTACCCCATAACAGTCATCCCTTTTGAATGGTTTGAGTTTGACATGTGAGGTTTATTGTCGATTTAAACTGTCCAAAAAGGTGGGTCGTTACACTTTCCTCTTTCAAAAACAAGCCTACGCCTACCTCTACACCATAAGGTCGAACCACCCTCCTCTAGGCCGTGCCCAAACCTCACTTCCCAAGGTCCAAATATTTTAAGTAAGGAAAATCCAAGATCTAGGTCAAATTCAAAACATAGTGGAAGTTCGGTTTTGTTTCGTGAGCTTTTGGTGAGTAAAACTCACATTGTAAACATGTTTTAAACTTTATTTTATTGCTAATAATTGTGTTGATCTTGGTTGATAATATATTGTGTTTGGTTTTGTATATATATGAGGTTATACAAATCGTTTGGTTGTGAACTTGGAAATATAATTTGGATTTCAAGTGATTTTGAAAGTAGTGATTTTTACTTATATATGTTGCTTATGGCATGTGTTTGAATATATAAGTTTACGTATGGATGTAGTAAGCTAAAGAGGAAGTTAGTGCCTGAATTGTGGTTGTTATGACATCGAGATCCCATGTTTTCAAACTTGTTTTACTTAAGTGTTTTTGAGAAAAATGTTTAGAAGATTTAAACCTTATTTTTAGATTTCAAAACCCTTATACATGTTTTTAAGTAAGTTAAGCAAAAAGGTAAAGCCTTGAAGGGTAATGGATATGTAATACTAGTTTAAAGTTATGGTATCCATACCGATAGTCGTTATGGATGTAGTTCATGGAATCGAACACTTTTTCTAAGCTAAAAGTGTTTTCATCTTAAATATTTTTGAAAAAGTATATTCAAACCTATTTTTATTATTAAAAGGTAATTATAAATTATAAATTATTTATTAAGGGATTTAATTTATTATTTAAATAATTTATTGATTAAGGAATTAATGATTATTTAAATTAATTGATTAAGTAAAGGTAATTAATTAGTACTTAATTATTAGTAATGTAAGATAATTATAATTAGTTAATTAAGTAAGGGTTAACTAATTATTAATTAGGAAAAGGTTAATTATTTAACTAATCATTATTTAAGTCAGGTTTAATTATTAATTAACTACCAATTAGTCTAGGTCTAATTATTAATTAATCATTAATCAGGCAAGGTTAATTAGTGATTTATTATTAATTTAGTTAAGATTTAATTAAAATTTAATTAAGATTTAATTAAGATAAAATTAGGATTTAATTATTTATTTAATTATTATTAAAATAAAAGTTTTGTTTTTAATTACTTTATTTCTAAGGATAGGTTTGTCTAAAAAGTTGCTTTCTTTTGTAAGTGAATGAGTTTAAACAAGGGATTCTCTTTGTCTATGCCTTTAAGTAGCCAAACATATATGGAATAGATTATTAATGACATCTATTTAGCAGAATAAATTCTCGTTCTGCTATAATTAAATAGAATAAGTTATTGATGACATCTGTTTAGTATAATAAATCCTCATTCTACTATACCTTAATTGCATAGATTATTTTGGACATCTGTTTAGCAGAATAAATCCTCATTCTACTATAATTAAATTGGACTTATGTGGATTAATTAAGATGCCAGTTAATTGGATAAGTGATTGATTAGCTAGTGATTGCTAATTGATTTTATTTACATATCTATTGCCTATGTATATACCAGTTATGTTATTTTAAATGTTAAACTAAATTAAATGGTAACTTGATTTAGTACCATTGTGCTTGCTAAGCCTCTTTTCGAATTTGTAAAGTTATGGATTTAAATAACTTCAAATGTATAACAAGTTGAGGTTTAGTGTTTTTAAATGATGTTTTAAAGTAACTTATTTAATTATAAGATATTTTAAGTTATTTAATTATATTATTAATGATATTTTAAGTTTTTAATAATTATTATTAATGTTGTTAGTTAATTGGTTTAGTTTTGTTTAAAGTTTAATTATTTATCTATTTAATGATGTGTTTAAAGTTAATTACTTATATTATTAATGTTGGTTTAAATTTAATTACTTAATTATTTATGATGTTTAAAAAGTAATTAACTAATTGAATATATTTATAAATGATAATTTGTTTATAAAAAGGCTCATAATTAATAAAATTGTTTATTTAAAGGAGATATTTCAAAAGATATTTGGTAAATTATATTTTATAAAGGATTTTTTTATTGTGTTATAAAGGAAGATTTATAAACGAAGTTGTATAAATAAAATTGGATATTTATAAAAGTATTGTAAATATGAAATTAGCTTATAAAAAGGGAATTTTTATAAAGGAATGAGATTTATTTTGACCATTTAGTCCTTCTTAATTATGTTGGTGTGGAAAGATTCTTTCCATACTTAACACTGAAGGATAATGGTTTGGTCTATAGTAAGAAATGTTTCAAATAATATTTGTTTTGGCGCATTTAAATATGAATTTGGAAAAGAGGATATCTCCCGTATGTTTGTAAAAATATACTTGTACCATTGAGATAATTATATGGATATATTTTCTAAGTATTGAAAATATAATAGGCTGTGAATATACTAATACCGCTGAGATAAGTATATGAATGTTTATCCAAGTATTTGGAAGGAGTAAAAAGTGGTTTGTGAAAAATATCTTTTGTGAGGGTATTTTAAATCTAATAATTGAAAGAGACTTTAATTAGTGAAAAATTAATTAATAGGGGCTTAATGGATCCTATATGGAATTGTATCTACGTTTGATTGTTGTTATTTGATAGATAATCAGATCTGGACAAATTATTAACTCTGGAAATATCTAAGAGAAGCACATAAGTTATACGGCAAAGTCATCTTCGATGATGCTTCACTATGCGTATAAGTTCCATTTTGTTCTCCTAGGAAAAATGATAAGGAAATCCGTCCACTTAAACGGTTAGGAGGTGATCTCCACTCTTATGCATTGTCTATTTATTTCCAAAAGAACCAGAGTTGAGTTTACTTGAAAATATCGACCGTTGGTTCAAAGAGACCAGGATTGGATAAGTATGAATTATTCGAAAACCACTTCGAACGAACTCAAGCGTTCGAATTGAAGACATTTTGAAGATGATGGAATCGAAGATGGAGCTCTTTGAGGTGCAAGGGCTACTTGCTACTAATCCCGAGGGTGATACCAAATGGATGCAGTAGAAGTGGTCCCTTCAGTTTGTTCATATCCTAAACAACTAGTATGGATGGATGTTGGCATTCCATTGTCGCCCGAAGGGCTGTGTTAGCATTCGAAGGTAGGATTGCTATCTAAAAAGGTAAATCATAGCCTCAAGCCTCATCAACCGAGATATGCCGCAAGGCTATGTGGGTCATACCCATTAGGATATTGTCATAACCTTTCCAGATTATTATTTCTGGATTTGGTTGTGCATGAGAGCTCTCGGGGTTGCAAAGAAACCAAAGTGATGTAATATTCGGTACTATCTAGTAAGGGATGGGCCGGTGTTGCCAGCAGGGGTTGAAAGGTTTTCAACCTTGGTACATTTTATCTAGAGGTGTACTGTGATGGACGATACTCCAGTAGCCTTATCATCGATGGAACCTAACTTCTAATAAGTGCCTTATGGACTTAATTGTCCCTAAATATGTTGAAATGTGAGATGCAAACATTTCAGCTATGTTCTATATTTATTTTCGAAACCCTTAGACGTTATTATAATATCACTGGACTTTCTATAGAAATGTTTTGGTTATCGTAAGGTAAAAACCAGTCCTTGTTTATATGCTTCGCGGTCTTACTACATACCTTTATTGTGAAAGGTTTTATATAACATTTAAAATCCATTTGATTGTGTTTCTCATGCTGGTTTTACCAGACTGATCCGAGCATTATTTTTCTTATAATGCTTGGGTCGGCCCGAGCATATTTTTCAGATTTAGCTGGACACTTGGAGCTGTAGGAGACGAGCTGGATGCCTCCAAGATGTACTCCCGTATTTTCTTTTATCTTCCGTTGTTCGTTTCTTCTTTGTACTTATCCCCAGTTGTAGGGACATGTTGTTATAACTGTCCAAGGACCGATGATAGGATAATTGTACTTTGATTGATGTATGTTATTTTTGTAAAGTTCATTGATATAATATCGATTACTCATCACGTTATGAGATTATGTTATGTATTTTCTTTTCTTTCACCCCAACGATCTACCTTTCCAGCACTTGGATGTGCGGCATGTGAATATCGTGGATGTATTAGTGTCAATTCTAAGGATTGAAAAGGAGGGTCGCTACATCATTAATCAGACTTCTACCATTCCTTAGTGGCTTGGGGATGTGATGGCTCTTGCTAGCCTAATGAACCACTAATATGACCCTACTAATGACACCTTCAAAGGTGCCACTAGTAGCCACTCATTGGCAAGCATTCTTACCTGATAACGATCTGGTCAACCCTACTAATGACAGACTCAGTCGTGTCACTAGCAACCACTCATGGTAAAAGGTTTCCCTAAGGTAATCTAAATCCAATACCTGCACATCAACCCTCCTCCTCACCTAGATAATGATAGTATCACATACATGTTGACCCCCTACAAGTTACCCCAAGCTAGAATTTGTCAGCTACTCTTTCTATTCCTAGTCCGCAATATTGATTGGCACTAGTCGATTCCCTATACCAAATCATACTTCTCTATCACATGTAGACTTGTATGTTTCCACTTGTGTCCACTCCAAGACGATTATGGTTTCATTTTGCCCATATACTTAGTCAAAATTTCTTCATTCCCTCATGTCCTCGATCCTTGCTTCTACTTTAGCTTCGAATGCCAAGTTGCCACCGATCCATATGGTTTGGTATCGATCGATATGGATCGGTACCAAACTCCACCAAATTCTATTGCTTTATCTTTAATGCATCAATCCATGTCATGCCTCATTGCCCCGATCGTCTTGCAGACTCCAAAACAACATCGATTAAACCCATCTCCAAGTCAATCTATCGAGTTGCTATATGATCTGAACATCATTATCTTGTGTAAAGAAACTCTCTATATGGTCCACACTATACACTTTTAAGAGTCTTCCATCCATAGATACAACCCCATCACCTCAAATCCCTCAATTCCCATGTAATCATACATTTAAATAGACATGCAATCATAACATACAAGAAATAACATCAAATCAAGTATTACGAGTCAATCAACCATTAACATACACCCAGACTACACATATAAGTCCATATCATTCAAACACATATTTAAAACTATATAAAACCATTAAAACATCATTGAAATCTCGTTTTCAAATTGGGCTATTAATCAAAATAAGGTTTGTTGGTTGAAAAGATGATCCAAAACATTTTTAAACATATATTAAACCACTCCCTAAATGATGATTAAGTCACTAATATAGCACCAAATGAATGCAAATATGAAATAAACAACAAAGTAAACGAAATTTGTCTTTCTCAAACAATGATTAGTTGATCTCCAGTGATGTCTCTAAGCTTTGGCCTCTTAATCGATTGATTTCTCTTTAAAAAGTAAGCTTATTAGTTGATTTTTAGTAAATAAATGTTAATGGTGATTTAGTTAGTTGATTTTTGATAAAGAAATGTTAATGGAGGTTTAGGGATGTGTTTTAGATATGAAAATAAGTGTGTTGATGGCTTTTCCATCTCTCGTTTACTGCTAAGACCCAAAATTAACAAATGGACCAAGTTATTTGGCTTTTGGGATTAACTACAGATCTGTTCCATTAGGGTGAAAACTTAAAATAGTCATAACCCTCAAATGGCTATGCCAAATCGCTATTGTAACCACTCTACGGAACAGGGATAAACTATATCATTCATATGAAACAAGAACCAACCTCCTAATTTGGCTTTTATAAAAAATTATGGTCTCCACAAGATTTCAGTCATGAGAATGTACACTTTTAGCCCAAAGTCCAAAAAGTAAAATTACACTACTTTCCAAAGTTTTAACTCATTTTAAGATTTTATTAAATCACATTTTTTTGATATTACTCTACTTAAAAGTTTACGTTGTTACTTTCTCCACCTTTAAGAATATCGCCCTTGAAATTCCTATCAAAACATCCAAGCAATTAAGTATGCATAATGTACTAGTAGCAAAATATAATAAAGGAAACCTTACCAAATGAAAAGCTCTGAATAAGCGGTCCTAATGCTCTCATCGGTCTCCCAAGTACTATCTACTCATTCTCATTCCATCGAAGCCTTACTTGTTTTATAGTCTTTCTACTATGTTATTTCATCACTACTTGACTATATAAATAGGCCTACGGGATGTTTCAACTCTTGATTAAACTTTTAAGTCATTAAGTTGATCCGATGTGATTATCATACCCGAGTCATGTACAAACTTCCTACGGTGTGAAACATGGAAGAAGTCGTGCACATCCGCTATCTTCTAAGGTAAGTTGACTTTATATGAAAGATTCCCAATTCTATCAAGTATTGAAAAAAGTCCTATAAATATCAATTTCAACTTCCCTTTATTAATGAATGGAACCACGTTTTCAATGGGGAAATTTTGATAAATACCATATCATCAACAGAGAACTCTAGGTCATGCTGTCTCTTATCAACATAACTCTTTTGTCTATCTTGTGCAACTTTCATTCATTTCTAAACGATCTCTATCTTATATGAAGTACCTTATATCATCTTGGTCTAAATACCAGTTTCTCCTCCATTTCCCACCAACATGATGGGGTATTGCTTGGTCGACCGTATAAAGTATCGAATGGTACCATACTAATGTTTGACCGATATCTATTGTTGTATGTAAACACTACTAAGCTTAAATGAACCTCCTATGAGTATGCAAGCTCGTAAAAGATCCACAAGTATATGATTCACTCTCTCGGTTTGGCCATCTGTTTTAGGTGATAAGATGTGCCTAAACTCAACTTTATCGCCAATGTCTCTTGTAAGCTTTTCCCTGATACAGTCATAAATAATGGGTCTCCATCGCTACAATGCTCTTTAATACTCCATGGAATCATACTACCCAAATCACATATAACTCGGTCAATTTTTTGCCATTTTATCGGATTTTAAAGGTATGAATGGCACTCTTCATCAAGCTATTAACTGTGATCCAAATGTTATCATACCCTCCTCTAGTCTTAAAAATTCCATCGATATCTATACCCATTTCCGCTATGGAATTTCAAACGGTCACTGCAAACCACTTAATTTCTTCAACTTAGCTTTAACTGACTGACAATTCATACACTTGAAGATGAAGAACCCAATGTCATTTTTCATTCCTTCTTAATAAAATGTCTACTTCATATCTCTATATTTATTGTTTCTAGGATAAATAAACAACTTCAAACGATGGCGGTCTTGCATCACTTTATCTCTCAGTCCATCTATGTTAGGAACATATAATCTCTCATCAATACAGAGCCAACCATCTTAGTCAAATCTATAATGTCTCATATCTTTAAGCTCTGATCCACCTCTAGCTTAGTAATAATATCTGCTAGTCTGGGATCATACTTCTAACTTATACTAATTTGCTCTAAAAAGTAGGTCTAACCATAAAGCTTGCAAACAACTTCGGCTGAAGCTCACACTTGGTAGGAAATCAAATCTGTATGCTGTAATTGGGAACACTCCAAAAACATAGCTTCCAAAGTGGCATATTTTTGACACATTGCATCTACGAACATATAGAAGATGTCAAAGTCATAGGAGTTTAAGAACTCTAACCAACTCTGTTTGTAGGTTAAGGTCCTTCTACGAGAAAAGGTACTTCAATGACTTATGATTGGAGAATAGCTCGAACCTTTCTCCTAGAAAGTAATGCCTTCATGCTTAAAGCAAATACCATAACTGTTAGCTCTAAATCATGGGTCGGATATTTTCTCTTATGCAGTTTCAGTTGCCTATTCGCGTAAGTGATTAACTTTATCTCTTTTCATCGATACCTCCCCAAGACTAGTACCACATGCATTTGAGTATACTGTCAATTCTCCTTACCCATCTGGGATAACCTACACTAGTGCACTAATAAACTTTTCCTTCATATTAATGAATGCATGCTCACACCTAATGTCCCCAACAAAAGTATGATCCTTCTTCATTAAATGGGTTAACGGTGCGACTCTCTTAGAGAATTCCTTAATGAACCTCCAATAAGAACCCACTAATCCCATACAACTTCTTACATCAGTTGCATTTTTATGCCTTTCCCAATATTAGACTGCTACTACTTTGGCAAGGTCAATAACTATTCCTTGCTTTGAAACAATATGACCCAAGAACCTCACTTCCTTCCCCTCTAAAGTGATACTACAATAAATTAGCCTTCATTTGAAGTTTTCTCAATGTCTCATGAACCACTCTTAAGTGCGACTTATGTTCCTCAATGAACACAAGTACTAACTTGTTGAACTAATCTCAGAAAACACGGTTCATTATATCAATGAAGTATGCCAGTGCACTGGTTAACCGAGCGAAATAATCAACCACTTATAAAATCCGGATGGTGTATGGAAGCGGTAATAGGCACACTATCCCTCATCACTCTCACTTGGTGAAAACCCTTTGCTAAGTCCATTTGAGAAAGCATCCTCGCACCGTGGAGCTAGTCAAAATCAAATAAGTCATCTATTTGCAGAAGGGGATACATGTTCTTTTTTGTTACCTTATTTAGCTCACAGTAGTCTATACAAAGTCCTAAAGAGTCATCCTCCTTGGTGGCGAATACTACAGCTGCTCCATATTCAGAAGTACTCTTCTGAATGTATCCCTTCTTTAATAACTTATTTACTTGCACTTCTAGTTCTCATTGCTCTTTGGGTGTCATCTGTCTAAAAGGCATAACAACAGGTCCGACATAATACACAAGATCGATATAGAACTCAGTCTTCCAGTGTGGTGGTAAATCTATAACCTCCTCAAAAATATCAGGATACTCTCTTATTAGCGGTATTGATGACAACTCGTCATGTTGGATCCTAAGTGAGAATATAACGCTAACTATCACTACATCCTCGGGCATGCACTTAGGCCCATTAGCATTCCCTATCGTCACCAACCTCTCACACGCTTCGCCGATTGAGAATAGAGGGAAGGCTTCGCCATTTGAGAATAGTTTTGAGTGAGGCTTCGCTGATTGAGAATAGTTGTTCATTGAGCCCGGGGGGTGGTGGTCGGGTGGAAGGGTGGTGAGGCTCTCCGGCTCAGGTAATAGAAAATCTCCCTGGTTAGTTTAGGAGTGATAAGTGAAGCCATGGCCTAGTCGGCTGGGGCGAGATTATCACTCCGATCTATGATAACGTTGAATAGATGCGAAGCCACTAAGGGAAGTGAGCCGTGGCCTAGTTGGCTACGGCGAACGGGAATGAAGCTATGGCCTAGTCGGCTACAGCGATTGGCCCGTTTTCAATAACACCGAGCCTTACACAGGGTAGGCCCCGAGCGTCGAGTCCGTCGCCCAAAAAGCAGAGGACGTAGATACGCGTAGAGGGAAAGCCTAGTGTAAGGCGTAGAGTGAACATATCCCATCTCGAGTACTACTCTATATTCCTAAAGCCGACCCATTCCCAAAATAATACCAAACTCGATGAAACTAAGCATAAACAAACCAAAGGAAAACATACGTCCATGACTCAATAATGTGACATCATGACACATCATAATAAAATTAGACTAACCTCGTATGGGATTCTACACTGCAAATGGTCTATCAACTAGATCGGGTTCTAACTTTAAACTATCTTCCAAACTACTAGAAATAAATGACTGTAAAGCTCCCATTGTAACACCTTGGTAATACTAATAATAAAATAAAATAGAATAAGCGTAAAAATGTAATTTTATAGTAAAAGATTTTTTTTACAGAAGTGGGAATTAGACCTCTGGACCTACTCCATTACGTTCGGAAAGTTGTTTATAGTCAGAAATCATATATAACTTGCTAAAAGTGATAAAATGGAGTGAAAATAGTGAAAACTATAGCTAGTGGTAATTTCTTAATTATTGGTTTCAAAAATTGGACTATAAACCTTAATTCTCAATTATAAATAAAGGCATAAGCCTCCACTCTTCCCATTCAAAACCCTAGCCTCTGCCTCCTAAGCATTTCTTCTTCCTTAAAAAGAAATCTGAATTTTAGAACAAAATTAAAAAAGGCAAATCAAATAGAATAGAAAAAGGAAACAAAGCTAGAGGAAAGGAGCAGCGGATACAAATCTAAAGAAAAGAGGGAAAGCTAAAAGGTGATTGGATTTTATCTACGAAACGTGTATGATGGAAATAAGTAATTAATTTTTAGTGATATACCTTTTAGTAATACAAATATGATGTCTCATCTTGAATCTATCTCTTATTCTAATGTTAGGGTGAAACTTAGGCTAGGCTAGTAAATCAGGGCAAGTGGAAGTAAGCTAAAGGCATAATCATAGTAGAATCCATCATAGCATACTAACATATATTCAAGAAGGTTATCTATGCAAATAGAGCCAAATGTACATTCTTTATTAGAAAAACTTCAATTACAAATTGCCCAAACGGCCATGAATCCCCAATTTAAAGCCCTCTTTACAAAGTTGAAAGAAAAATGAAAATGAAAGAGAAAGAGGACTTGGGAAAATTCTACCTTCCTTTAGGGGGGTTACCCTTATTTATATAGAAAATCAGAGCTATTGGCTTCTTAACACATGGCATCCCATTGGAAGTCAGTGGCCAAGATTAATCCACATGGCATACGGTCGAAACAACATGTGGTACACTTATTTAATGATAATTCATGATTCAAGATTATTCGCACTGCCTCTCTTGAAAGTTTCCATGATGGCTTTAATTTGTTGCTTCAAGATAGCAAGCAACAGTTCTAACTCACGCAATGGCATGGATTCTTGATGTGTAATTGTAACAACCCGCACTTCAGGTGGCCCAGATTTTCGCTAAACCGAAACACAAGTCCACTAAAATACGGATCGTTGGTCTGGTATCCTGCAAAGAAGAAAATATAGAAAATATAATAGATCAATCTAATTACTAGCCAAAAATGGACATCTCAAATGCCAAGAGCCTCAGCCAGACAATTGCTCAAAATCATCACCAATATCTGCCCTTCAAAATCCTATGGGTTGTATTGAGGAGGGGGTTAGAACAATGTTCTAGTGACTGGTAAATTATACATCTTATACATAACACTAACTTATGTCGATTGTTCACTATTTCATGTTATGTCAGATTTTATTATTAGTCGCTACTACTCCATTGCTACATACGAGCTATACCCATCTACCCTATGTAGATTTATGTCTATATAGGTGTCTATATATATACACACCCCAAGTCCATTAATGGACTTGCATACTATCCCCACTAGTATCAATCGCTTAACACCTTGTAAAGATCCATCGCCATCGTATCACTAAGAAAATCCTGCCGTGCGCACCGATGATCTCCGATGATCTCCAGTCCACGAGATCCTAATATTTTGGGGATTTTTCACATATGCCAAACCTATGTGTACCTTCGTCTTCTTCTAATATTGTGGATTTTAGGCTCTAACAAACCACCTTGTAGAATTTAGGCTCCATGAACCACCTTATGGAACTTAAATCAATTCTAAGGTAAGCTGTTGGTAGTAAAAAAAATAACAACATTGTATAGCCGTAACTAAACTTTCAGAACTCACAACGGATGGAACAAAATATAATAGCACAGTGTACCCATTTATTTCAAAACCATAAAAATACCATAACACAAAATTCCATAAAAACCGTAACATAATATCCGTTAAAACAATTGTCTAAATACATAAGTACATATAAAAGAAAATAATAATAATAAATATTGTCGCAAGTCAAGCTTCTCCATCTCTAAGCATCGTCACCGCCATCATTCCATCCTTAACATGTGTTGTAATGAGGAGGGAGTCAGAACAACAAATGTCCAGTGAATAAAAACCTCAGGTTTTACCTTTTCAGTACTTGGGCAGTATATTTCAAAATAAGAATATGTCTATAAACATAAAACCATTAAAACCATATAATACTTCTTTATAAGGAAAGGGGGCAGGTCCAACCACTTAATACCTTCCATTCCAAAAGCAGGTTTCTAAAATCCAATATACCAATCATACGTCATAAACAACTAATAATGTGAGAGACAGTACCCAAGCCACTTAATTCCTTTTATAGAAAAATAAGCTGACTCTGGTCATTTAATAACTTAATTAAGGCAGATCCCATCATTTAATACCTATTTCCAAAGCGTGCTCCTCAATGGTACTATCTAGCTGACATCATATGGAATCTCTTAGGCCACTTAATACTTCCATGTAAACAATAAGCAGACTCTGGTCATTTAATACCTTAATTAAGGCAGAACCCATCAATATTTAATACCTATTTCCAGAAGCGTACCCCTGTAGAGATACCATCTAGCATGTCCCCTTGGACATTTAATACTTCATTTGGGGAAAAGAGGTGGGTCCAACCACTTAATACCTTAAGACCCCAAAGTAGACCCTTCGTCTTATGGTCCATACTCATAATGATGTCTCACGTTAGTCCACTATTCGTAGGAACTGATAGCTAGATTAGCTAGACAGATTTCCCCTGTAGAATTTAGGACCAACCTTGCATCATTACAAATATTTATCATAAGGATATCTCACATCAATAAAAATGCACACAACTACTTGTGGCCTCAAATTGAAGGGCAGACTTTCATCATGTAACTCTATTGACGTCGCATCCCTATGACTTAGCCATACATTAATTACTCTATACACACACACACACTCATCTCACTGTTTCATAAATAAGACCTTATAAGGAATTTTTCATTATTACGCCTTAAAATAAAAATTAGGCTATATAAGAGTTTCCTCTTATTTTCGCCTCATAATCAATTACCTTCCTAATGGGGGAAATAAATGTAACAAATGCCTAATTAACTACGCCATATATGCAATAATTATGCGTTAATTACGCCAATAGAGATAAATAAGTATTCGCGCCTAATAAGTTCTAAACACATGGATTTTACGCTCTAAACTAGCGTTAAATGCCAATTCCCTAACCAAATATTATTACAAGTCCTTTTTCTTCAAATTCCTAAGATTTCATGGGATTCTAATATCCAAAATAGGTAATAAATATTCATAACCAAAACTGTAATAATAGACTTGTAAATAAAATAGAAACTCAATTTATTATACCAATTCAATAGAATGTTTTAATGATAAAAATTGCAATCTAAACCCCATATTCTATTCAACTCCTCTTTTACAAAGAAATAGATAAGAATAAGTTATGTAAATTACGAATATAATTCGTAATCTAAACCCCTTATTTTATTGAGGAATCACAATTTGATCCAAAGAAGAAGGAGAAATGGAATAGATTATGAAATTATCAGAAATTGCATAAACGAAACAAATTCCACCAAACTAATGTAAATATTAAAAAATCTCAACACAAAATTGACATTTCGAAATAAAAAGGAATTTTGGGGGATTTTATCTATCATATTTTCGAAATCCGAAAATCTCTAAGGCATATTCAAATCCAAAATGAAATACACTAAACAATTGCTGAAAATGAAATACTAAGGTTTCCACTCATAGATTAGCCTTAGCTTCACTTAAATGAATTTGTAGCCTTCCGATCTCTTCTAGAATCTCTCTCTTTTGATATATACACACACAATATGGAAGAGGTACAATATTCATTAGATACAGAATAATTGGAGGAAGAAGAAACAAATGAGAAATAAGTTGAATTCTTACCTGAATTCTCTACGGAGTTTCTGAATCTTATTATAGAGAGATAGCAGTGGCGGAATTTCATCGTATTCCCCAAAATAAAATGAATAAAAAGTGGAGAGGATATGGTTCTATTCATAAGGGTTGAAACACACTAGAACCGTAGGATGGTAGGTAAGAAACGAATATATCTAGAGCGTACAACTGAATATAACATAGCTTCAAACCCTAGCCGCCACTGGCAATATTCGTTGCCAAACGATCGATCGCCTAAGTGTGATCGGTCGACCGCTATGGTCAACCGGTTGACCTATATAGGTCGACCGCTCCTCTATTTCGGGGAACTTTTATTTTGTGCCGTTGCACAATTATTTTTATTCCCTAATTAACTTTTTGACGCTAAACATTAATTAAATATTTACTTAGCCCCAAGCTAATTTTTGAAATTTAAACCCTAAATTTGATTTCACATTTGAATTTGAATTTGAATTCAAACTAAACTAATTCAAATCTGAAAACTTCAAATGCTCATAACTTACTTGCTTGAGCTCTGTTTTTAGCATATTATATACGGAAAAAGATCAGAATTTCACCATGAACGCAACGGATTAAATTTCATGGCCAAATTACAAATTTTATAAAATTTCCATATTCAACCCTTATCATATTTAATTCAATTTACTTCATTTATTTATGGTTCATTTTACGGGGTGTTACAAAACACCTTATGGAATTTAGGCTCCATGAACCACCACCCCTTCTTAGTTTTGAAGGAATCGTTGTATAGGTTAACTAGTCTTGCCCTATCAAATAAACCAACAAACAACTATGGCATTGTATAACCCTATCCTTCCCGTTGACCGTAAGGGATTGACGCCGAGCTCGAGAAATATGCAAATCCTACCCTAGTTTATAGTACCCAAGTACGCTAGTATATGTACACTTATTGCAACTCATTTTGGTACCTAGGAACCCAGACTATTTGTGAACCATTGCATAAATCTGATCTCACTCGCTGTCCATTTAGATTGCCTAGTGCAATCAAGGCAATACCCCCACTCTAAAACTTGAAGCAGACCTAATTTAAATGTTCACATTTTGCCTTGACATAATTATAATAGATATTTTAAATTATGGCAGACAATTTATAATCAAGGTAATAAGCACAGTACCGACCTTGGGTATCCCTTAGTACGAAGTCGTACACTCACCACAGGTGATATTGGTTGGATATGTTTTTAGCATCCCAACCAAGTCTAACGACCTTCAGACATTGGTCCACTATAATAATAACAGATAATTTATAATTAACCGCACCCGTTATAGACGCATATTCGAGGCTACTTATATACATATTTTAGACTTATGTATAGTTATTCTTCTTTTATTTCTTCACATCTTTTATGTTTGACTTTAAGTCTTCAGTCTAACCATGCATTTATCTTTTATTTCATTAATTTCATTTACCGTCGCTTATTCAGTTATTAATATCGTTGATACCACATTCATTAGTTCAACTTTAATTTTAATTCCTTTACATTCAATTATAAGACTTAATCCATTTCATTAATTCATCTTATTTCTTTTGCCTTTCTTTTTCATTAGTTTCTGTTTTATTAACCTTTCTGTTTCATTCTTATCTAAATATTCTACCTTTAGGATTTACTACATTTTAATAAATTGTAATTAAACTTTATCAGTTAATTGTTGCACAATAAATTTCCATATCTTATCTAATTGAGGTGGTTAGCGTTGTGTTTATAAATTACAAGGAATTCTCTTTTTATTTATTGAAATAGACAGTACAAAATATGGTAATCGTTCATATTTTGTACATCTCTTTCTTTTGTAAGCATATATTTATTCCTTGTCATTTCAAACATCGCACTTTTATGAATTTAGACTTGATATTATATGAAAATCTACTTGCAATAATACAAATTCCAATAAAATAAAATCTCACTAAAATTCCAAAAGTCCAATTAACTTTATTTTCAATCTCATTCATTAATATCAAATAAAATGGAATCTCAATTCATTATGTTTTTAGTTAACTAATCCATTGTAAAACTGATAATTAAAATCAATTCGCAATTACCGAATTAAATCTAATCGTTACGTGATTACAAAAATAAAGCTAATCATTACATAATTTCAGAAATAAAACTAATCATTATGCTTCTGCAATTATTGATACAAATTTATAGGCAAGATTACAGTCTTTAACATTTCATATACATGAATTCGTTGAAATTTAAATTCAATTCTAGGAATAGATCTACAATTACATAATCCAGTATTATATAAAAAAATATTTCCACTCACCTTTAATTAGCGCTTTCAAATCTTTAGATTTAATCCAAATTTGACCCTGTTATATATATTCACCACTTTTTGACTCCCTATTCAGATCCCCAGATAATATTTAAATAGATCTCATTAGAAATAGAATCAGAGAGAGGAGATTTGGATTTAGATTTATTAATTAGAACCAGATCTAAAAGTTTACCTTTGATGTAGCAATCTGATTTGAATCTATCTTCTAGCCTCTATCCTTTTCTATTCTTCCCCAAAGTGTATATGTGCAATCTATTTTATTTTTTTGTATTTATAATTTTTGGAGGAGAAGAGAAAGTGATAGAGCTTCCATACTAATTAGAAAAATAATAAGTTGGAAGCGAAGCCATAGGTCCTAATTTACAGAGGTTCAAATCAATGCTAACTGTCGGATGAAACTACATTAGATCTGGGCCACATGGCCCTTACTATTACTGCCACCTTCAAACATGTACGGGTCGACTTCCTTAACCCATGGTTGACCGCTCACGGTCGACCTAGTACGTGCATTTCCATGCATTTTGATTTTCGTTTGATTCCTTTGTTGATTTATTTCCTTCGTTTGTTGATTGCGTTGATTAGTTTCTGTCTTAATTGATTCATATCAATTCTTGCCCATTTAATAAATCCTCTGAGAATTAATTTGAATGTTAACAATTATTAACATCTAATTAGTTTTGACTGATTTTATTACCACATTTACATATACAATTGTTTCTGACGTTAAAATTTGAAACGCTAATAACATTTTCATTTGGACTCCGGTCGGAAAAGTTTATATAAGAAAATTGATCAGAAAATCACCATGAATCAAACGGTATAAGTTTCGTGGCCAAATTCCAGCAGTTGTAAAAATTCCATTTTCATAATTTATTAATTATTAATTAATTTCTATTTTAATTAATTAACGTAAAAGCGTGGGGTGTTATATTCTCCCCCCTTAAAAGAATTTGATCCCCGAAATTCCGCAAGGATTTGATCATGCAAACCATCACACATCCATTCTACACTAACAATCACCTAGTGTACAACCAATTTTAAAACAATCATGTACATGCGCACAGTGCATCATAATACATATGGTATGAATGAACAAAAATTTCTAATTGGCACCTCCTATATGTATGATTTCTTTTAAGCAAATTTTCAAAAATACGATGCAAACATCCTAAATATACTTGCAGTTCCACCTGAATGCAATTTTTTGAAAGATCAAAATGGTTTTTTACCCAAATTTTCCCACACTCCTATAAATAGAAGTATAGTTCAACCAATTTTTCGTCCAATTCTTACCATCCAAATTCCCAGCACACCATTGCTAACATCCAAATTTAGAAAAAAAAATTAGTTTTCCAAAACCTATCTTCTTATGTTTGGAAAGGGTCTAGATGGAAAATTCCATATTTACATCATCCTCTTATGTAACCACTTTTGACTGTACCTTGGGATCTACTCCTTTGCCCCCATCTTTTTCCTACTTTCCAAAGCACAACATGCATAAGCAACTTTTTATTTTTAAAGTTCAAAAACATCGATATTTTCAAAAATAATCTTTTTTTATTTTTCCACTCATCGACAAGGTATCCAAGAAGACCTTACACAGACAAAACAACATCCGTGTCGCTCATCGTATCCATTTTACTACAATTACAGCTATGTAGTAAAATCTACATAAATCAACTTACCGATTATTTTCCAATGCCATCATGCGGTATTTATGTAACGACCCGCTATTTTGGACCATTCAAATCGACAATAAATCCACACATGTCGGACTTGAATAATTCAAAATACCGAATTGTTAATTTAAATTTGGCAAAACTCAGCATATACAGTAAATAAATCAATCTCAGAATAACAGACACAGAGTAATACAATAATACGCAGTGGAATAGATAAAATAGTAGTTCATGAAGCTACTATATAAACATCAGAGTTAGAAATAAAATACAACAGAATATCTCAAATACAATGAAGTCTTCAGTACGAATAGATGACTTCTCTGAACAAATCAACTAGAAGAGCTGAAAGCTGAGGCGATAATTGGATCTCCAAAGGAAGCTCCAAACTCCAAGGGTAAGACTCAAATGCTGTATCACTCGGTCTGACCCGAGCGTAAAGCAAAATACAAAACACTCGAGTCAGGATTAACATTCTTATATAAATAAATCCAACTCAAGTGAAATATCAACTGAAATACAAGTAACTTAAAGGATGTTTGGGATAACCATCCTTTAAGGATCTTCAGAACTATCTACAAGGTGGAAATATACATTATAACACCGTGGTCATTTAAATTTAATTTATACTTAAAAACCCAAATACCATTTCATTTCAAATATAACTATTTTCCAAGATAGTATATATATTAATTAATTTATAAAGTAAAGCATTTAATTTTCTCAAGTCTCGCAATCGATTCAAATCAACTTCAAATTCCAAATTCAAATTTATTCAAAGCTCAATTCATCAATTCAATTTAGTTCTAAATATACCATTTAAATTTTCAATATATTTCAAAGCTTTAATATTCGACATTTTCAAAGTTAAATTTAACAGTTTCATATAGCACTTGATTTAACTTTATTATTATTTAATCAGGGAATATTCACTTAATAAATTCAATATCATTTAACTAGCCTTAAATTTCATTTTTACTAAATATTTCCTTAAATTTATTTAAACAAGAAATATTCATTAAATTATTTAAATCAAACTCAAGTTATAAATCATATCTTAAATTCCAATTTCAATAAGCTTTATATTGGTTTAATTAAATAAAATTCTTTACTAAATTCAAATTATCTTCCCAACCATAACTTATTCAAATTTTTACCCAAAATCTATTTTGAAATATAAATTTTATACTTAACATATTATATGTATTAAATCAATCTTAATTAAATTTAATATTATAATTAAATCTATATATATATATCATTACCATTCATATATAATAATTTAAGAATCAACATTTATTTAAAACCATATATTTCTTTCTGAAACCATAGAATTCATTTTCAAAATATTTATATATATGGACCAACGGTGTCTGTATATATATATATATCATATGGTTAAGTGATACGGATATTTATCATTTCAATCCGAAATTTAAATATATACGGGTAGATATCATTTCGACCCGTAATCCCAATTCCAATTCAAATGAAAATCGCTTGGGTTTATCATTTCAACCCATAACGATTTTCTCCTATTCTAAAGTCCGTTCGGGTATGTATCATTTCAACCCATAGTGAATTCTATACTAACAGGGAACTTGCAGAGTGATAACAGATAATATAAAATAAAACAATAGGCATATATCATCAATAACAATAGAATAAGAACAACGGGATATAGTGTCATATCCCACAGGTGAACAGTTACAGATAATAGCATATATAACAACTTAAATAACTACAGCAGCATATTTCAATTGTCGTTTCAATTGAAATCAAATTTAATAAATAAAAGAACGTTAATCGTGAGTGATTTGCTCACCTTTCGAGGCTAGAGATGAACGAGAATGAGATAGGCTACGAATCCAAGAACGAATTCCAAAGCAAATTAAGATTGAATGCAAACTAGACGAACAAGGCTGAAATCAAGAATTGATGAACTGAATAAGAATCAGTTTGATATATACAGAAATATTTGTTATTTTATTAAAATAAATATTTTAATCTAAGACAAAAATTAAAATAAAATACATACTTGAAATAATAAGAATCAATTCAGTTCAAAACCCTTTAAATTCATGTATATTCTCTTTATAAAACCAAACTTAAACCAATATACAAATGCAGACACAACATAATATATGCAAACAAAAGTGTATATATGAATAACTAACTATGTGTAAACAAATATGCAGACTTGACCTTATATATACTAACATATACAAATATGTGACTAACCTATACGTATTGTACCACCCTACATGAATAATATAACATGCATAAAACACATTATTAAAACCAAACACATATATGAATGTTAAAACATATATATACTAAGATGGACAAACACAGTATACAAATATATATCAAAACTGTTTAAACACTACTTATCTACATATTAATATATACTTATAACTTTATATCAAATTATATAAAACATATAAGAACAGTTATATATATATATACAGGTTAACAAAGCATATTTTTATTAAATAAATACATAAACTATACGACTTCATAGCATACATATACAACAGCCATAAAAAAATCTTCATGAAACTGTAAAGCTATAAAATAAAATAACAATATGTTCAAATCGTAAATTCTAATATGCATGTATATAAAACTGACTTTAAGAATCCAAATAAAACTGTAAACTCAAATATAACTCTATAAGCTATATATATATACTAATACAAACTCTTATACGAAATATATATACCAGATAATGTCCTCCTATTTATCTATATAAAGATATATATAAACCGCATAAAGGAAAAAAAAATATATATAAAAAACGAATCATAACTACTGTACCCAGATATATAAACTATATGTACATTACCAAAGCTTTCATATACAAACCGATCATATACTAATTTATAAAACATATACAAACTTTATAAAACTCAAGTATAAATACAGATATGTATATATCGATTTAAAGTTTCTCAAGCAAATCAGAGACAAAGGACACAATATATAAACATTACCCGTATATATTTATAGCTGTTACAAGAAAGCGGAGAGGGTAGTGAAGCCTGACGCGGAGGAAGGTCAGAGTTTCGAGCAAGGCTTGGTAGGCTGGTGTTGCAAGCGGAGCACGGGGCGTCGGATCTGGAGAGGAGGCGAAAGGCGAGATCAGGTTGGGCGAGAGGCTACGGCGGCGAACGATGGTCTGGCAGGCGAAGGTTGCTGGTCGGTGGGTGGTCTTTTGTGATGCGACTGGTGATGGGTTGTAGATCTGTATGTAGGCATGGTGGGGAGTTTCGGTTTGGGCAGAGCATTTTGTGTGTGAGTGAGATTAGTTCGAGTGTAGCATAAAAATGAAGGAGCAGATCCAAAATGAAGCAGCGAAATGAAAAGGGGTAGATCTGAATGTATATGCTACAGCAACCAGGCTTTATACATTCCCAATAGACAAGAAAAGAAAAGAACAGCAGAGGCTATAGAAGGTCAAAATATTTTGAACAAGTGTATAAATAAAAGGAATTGTAACGTTCAGTTCCCTTGATTTAGCAAAGGTTGTTTAAACAATTAATGGGTGTACAGCACGTTTCAGATTTGAAACGTAAAGGAAAAAAAAAGTTAAGGCACAGTTTAGGGTTCCGTTACAACGAACAGTTTATTATTTCTATCGCGTACCGGATCTTGAAATACAGAAATGAATATATCGTGGTGATCAGTACGACGAGACGATCAAAACGGTACACAGATATTAGTGGCACGATCATTCGATCAAAAGTCGATAATCAGTACCGAAAATGCTGCTATTTTGCCAGAATTAAGATAAACGGACCAGTAGAAATCCAAATTTGGAAAAACGAAAGATGGCATCTCACTCAGAAGAAGATTTAGAAATTTACTGTATAAAATTATTCAAGTTTGGAAAACATTTTATTACCGACAATTATTAACTGATTTGAGTTTGAGTAAAATTATATAATAAAATAAACTTCAATATTATCGGATGAAAATTTACCAGTAGCTATATTGAAATAGACGTATTCCAAATAATAAATTTTTTATTTTCAAATTTTATTGTTTAAAATTTCACAAATTTCCAGTTAAATATACTTTTAAAACCATTAAATATTTGCGGGTCGTTACACTCTCCCCCACTCAAAACTTTTCGTCCCCGAAAAGGAAGGAGGTAGAAGAATAGAAACAACCAGAAAGAAAAAAATAGATTGAAAGTTAAGATTAAACAATTAATTTAAAACTATATAAATTTTACTTGAAATATTCATTTGAAAACTTCATTTGCAAATCAATTATTTTTAATAATTTAATACTTTTCAAAACCCATTTGTAAAATTTCTTTCTTCCTTTATAAATACCATTTATATGTTTAAATGACACCTTTATAAATATATGAAAAATATTTGAAAACAATTATTTACATCATTACTTATATTTACAAAGAAGCTATTGAAAATTTTAAATCCAAAATAAAACTTTTTTTTATTTATCTCAAGATACTTCCAACATTATAATAAATTAATAATCATTCTCTTTAATATGTTATAACTAATTAATAACTTCTGAAACACTAAAAATTTTCTATTATACCATGTAGTATATAAATAAACAATATTTTAAAGGATATATTCAAAAGAAGGAAAGAAGGAAAGAAGATAGATTCAGAAAAGAGAATATAGGTGAATAAATAAAGCTGAGCAGATAAGGTAGATTCAAAGAATAGTATCGGGCACGAATAATTTATCTAGAACTATAAGAATTTAAATTTCAAATATTAATTCAAAATTTCTTTGTTGGAAATACTTTTATAATAAAATACCTTTATAGTCGAAACAAATTTCCTTTCGAAAATACTTTTATAACTCGATGTTTCAACAAGTTTATCCTCATTCCTGTAGACTCTAACAGTGCGTTGATCAGGCGCAAAGCTAGAATTCTCCAGGTACTTAGTAGACCTGTTTCAACACCCAGTGAAAATACTGGAAAACTTTTAAAATAGATATGGAAAGTACAATCCAATCAAAACAACAAACAAAACCTTTGTCTAACCATGGTTCGCAGATACACAATGGTTATGCCTGGTTCCCCCAGGAAACAATCCATATCCGTAAGCTTTCTCAGCCCTGCGAGTTACGCCATGATGACTAGTAGAGTGCAGGATACACAATGGTTACGCCTGGATCCCCCAGGCAAGACTCAGCCAAGCAGTTGCGCTACTATTCGCGACCTACACAGATTGCAGGATACACAATGGTTACGCCTGGATCCCCCAGGAAACAATCCGTACCCCCAGGCAAGACTCAGCCAGGCAGTTACGCTATGCAGTCGCGATCGTAAGACCATGGGTAACGCCATGGAATTCGAAGGACACTCGAGTATCATATCCGGAAAACCAAAAATCAGAGGGAATAATATCGATAGAATGAATCCAAGATGTGGCCACAAATCGGATATCAAGCAGAAGGCACTTTCCATATCTTTACTTCGAAAATATGTATCATATAGTTCCCTTTTCAAATCACTTTCAAATATCGTACTTATATAAAATCCATTATATATAAGATTTAATTTTCAAATCAAATACTTTCCAAAATCAATAGTATATCAAGTCATACTTATATAGACTTCAATTATATAAGATTTCACTTTCAAATTGAGTACCTTTTCAAATCTGTAGTTTTCGAATCAATTTCATACTTATACAAATCAATTTTATATAAGTTCGACAACTCCCAAATCAAGTTTTTAGTAACATAAGGTTCTCAAATTTCAATTTGTTTCAATATCAGTTCAATTTCAAAATCACATACAATTTCACCAAATTATTTCTTCTCAAATCAAATATCTTTAGTTCCAAAGTTTCCAAAATAATAAATTTAGGAAATAAATCCAAATTTCCAAATCAATATAATTAAGTCAAACAATTCATTTCCAAAATCAATGGTTTTCAAAATCATCTTATATTTACATAAGGTCCATCTCATATCAGGATCAAAATTTTACAAAATAAATTTCGCTGTATGAAGAGCCATATGGGATTGAATATCTTTGCTTTTATGGGTTATATATCTTTGTAATTTAAATTGGAAATCTTCTTTTAGTAAGCAAAGATATTCTAACATGTCAGCTTTCAATTTCAGCGTCAAAATATATCAATGATATTAGAATATAAGATGTACATACGTCATCATTTCGCAGAATCACATTTGATCGCTCGCTCGATCACACAAGTTCGCTTTCGAACTAGTATTGTCCATTCGACTTCCCTAATGCGGATTTCGATATGGTTTCTCGACTAGAAGCCATCAGTCTCCTTGCATAGCCATATACTATGATAGAGAATTCTAGAATCAAGCCCAAAATCCATATCAAATATTCGCCACCAAGAATCGAATGAAAAATCCTAACACGAAATGGTGTAATTCACCTCGAACTTGTGTATTCAACCCTGGATCAAATTAATTATGCGAATAAAACAGCATACGCACAACTTATATATTTATTCCAACTTGTTAAATATATAGTTTCATAAAGATGTTACTAAGTTAAAACATTTAACTAAATTTTATTCAAAATATATTGAAGCCCAAATTCTTTCAAAACATTTCAAATCTAAATTCCATATTTAGAAAAATTCAAAATAGCCTTATTCATTTACTTAACAAAACAGTTTCAACTTATTTAAATCATATTACTTCATACTTAAACATTCGAAACAAATTTATATACTTTATCAAATAATTCATACCTTTCAAAATTTCTTAGCTTTGAAAAGTTAACCTTGATTTGGAAGTGCTCGAACCTTCAAAATAGTTGAAGAAATCATTTTCAAATTCAAGAGTTGGGAATCGACAACAAATCAGTAAATCAATTTTAATAGATAGGGTTATATCAAATCCGAAACTCAAGGACTGAACACCGGCTTACTTCAAATCATTTCAAATATACATACATATATCCTTTGAATATCAAATCTTACTTCGGAATTTGAAATCAAAATTTGTTTCGCAAAATCACTCGCGTAGCAATGCTACTAAAGTGGCCTATCCCTCACTCTGAAACTCGAAAATCAATGTCGATGATGCGTGCACTCATCACCGAAATTATTTTCCAGCGACATAAGTGAGTTCTGGACTTCTATTTTCTCAAACTTCTTTTGGAATTTCTTCGAAATCATTCGAAACTCATTAAAATCATTGGAACATTTCTTATTCGAAAAAATACTTTTAAATCATATTATTATTATAATATATTTCAAAATCTTAAAACCAATTTCAAAATACCGGAGTTCAATTCTCGAATTTCAAATTTTAAAATCCTTCAGTTATAAATCATTTTTAGATAAATCCAATTTCTTATATAGTTTTTCAAAATTACAAATCCTTTCGAAACCTCAAATTCTTATTTTAAAACGGTTTATAATCTTTATCGAAAACATTACACTTTTATATATAGAATATAATAATTTCGATATATAAAACAATTTCTAAAATATAAATAAGCCTGATTTTTCAAAGGATGGTTCAAGAATGGATTTCAAAACAAAGATAGAATTCAAATTAGAGGGACCCTAATCAAATAGGATTCTGATTCGAAGATAAGTTCGAACGAAAATGAGATAATTAATTACAAAACAGTAGTCGGATACACCTATATAAATTGCGGGCGACCTTAACCGGGTCAACCGTGACTTCAAGAATATAATCGTTGCGAAAATCTAAGGCAAATCATCATCCGATCACCAGAAATAGAATTCGGCACAACAAGAGATAGCAGCATCTAAACCGAGGGATATATATAATCTTCGGTGAATCAATGCCAATTGTAAAGGAGTTTCACCCCTTTACAAATCATTCAAATCGGCGGGATCGCCTATTCTAATAGAGATCATTCGAAGTGGAGTTAAGGGATACTCCCGAATCAAAAGAATACAAATAGGGAGAGAGAAGAATGAATTTTGGAACCGCAGGGAATGTTCCAAAGTTCAAAGGAAAATCGAGTCAAAAGGAAGAGATTCAACTCGAACGAAGGTGATTCTGTAAATAAATTTACTATATATGCTAAGTTTTGCCTAGAGCCAAAGCTCTAATACCAACTGTAACGATCCGCTATTTTGGACCATTCAAATCGACAATAAATCCACACATGTCGGACTTGAATAATTCAAAATACCGAATTGTTAATTTAAATTTGGCAAAACTCAGCATATACAGTAAATAAATCAATCTCAGAATCACAGACACAGAGTAATACAATAATACGCAGCGGAATAGATAAAATAGTAGTTCATGAAGCTACTATATAAACATCAGAGTTAGAAATAAAATACAACAGAATATCTCAAATACAATGAAGTCTTCAGTACGAATAGATGACTTCTCTGAACAAATCAACTAGAAGAGCTGAAAGCTGAGGCGATAATTGGATCTCCAAAGGAAGCTCCAAACTCCAAGGGTGAGTCTCAAATGCTGTATCACTCGGTCTGACCCGAGCGTAAAGCAAAATACAAAACACTCGAGTCAGGATTAACATTCTTATATAAATAAATCCAACTCAAGTGAAATATCAACTGAAATACAAGTAACTTAAAGGATGTTTGGGATAACCATCCTCTAAGGATCTTCAGAACTATCTACAAGGTGGAAATATACATTATAACACCGTGGTCATTTAAATTTAATTTATACTTAAAAACCCAAATATCATTTCATTTCAAATATAACTATTTTCCAAGATAGTATATATATTAATTAAATTATAAAGTAAAGCATTTAATTTTCTCAAGTCTCGCAATCGATTCAAATCAACTTCAAATTCCAAATTCAAATTTATTCAAAGCTCAATTCATCAATTCAATTTAGTTCTAAATATACCATTTAAATTTTCAATATATTTCAAAGCTTTAATATTCGACATTTTCAAAGTTAAATTTAACAGTTTCATATAGCACTTGATTTAACTTTATTATTATTTAATCAGGGAATATTCACATAATAAATTCAATATCATTTAACTAGCCTTAAATTTCATTTTTACTAAATATTTCCTTAAATTTATTTAAACAAGAAATATTCATTAAATTATTTAAATCAAACTCAAGTTATAAATCATATCTTAAATTCCAATTTCAATAAGCTTTATATTGGTTTAATTAAATAAAATTCTTTACTAAATTCAAATTATCTTCCCAACCTTAACTTATTCAAATTTTTACCCAAAATCTATTTTGAAATATAAATTTTATACTTAACATATTATATGTATTAAATCAATCTTAATTAAATTTAATATTATAATTAAATCTATATATATATATCATTACCATTCATATATAATAATTTAAGAATCAACATTTATTTAAAATCATATATTTCTTTCCGAATCCATAGAATTCATTTTCAAAATATTTATATATATGGACCAACGGTGTCTGTATATATATATATATATATATATATATATATATATATATATATGTATATCATATGGTTAAGTGATACGGATATTTATCATTTCAATCCGAAATTTAAATATATACGGGTAGATATCATTTCGACCCGTAATCCCAATTCCAATTCAAATGAAAATCGCTTGGGTTTATCATTTCAACCCATAACGATTTTCTCCTATTCTAAAGTCCGTTCGGGTATGTATCATTTCAACCCATAGTGAATTCTATACTAACAGGGAACTTGCAGAGTGATAACAGATAATATAAAATAAAACAATAGGCATATATCATCAATAACAATAGAATAAGAACAACGGGATATGGTGTCATATCCCACAGGTGAACAGTTACAGATAATAGCATATATAACAACTTAAATAACTACAGCAGCATATTTCAATTGTCGTTTCAATTGAAATCAAATTTAATAAATAAAAGAACGTTAATCGTGAGTGATTTTCTCACCTTTCGAGGCTAGAGATGAACGAGAATGAGATAGGCTACGAATCCAAGAACGAATTCCAAAGCAAATTAAGATTGAATGCAAACTAGACGAACAAGGCTGAAATCAAGAATTGATGAACTGAATAAGAATCAGTTTGATATATACAGAAATATTTGTTATTTTATTAAAATAAATATTTTAATCTAAGACAAAAATTAAAATAAAATACATACTTGAAATAATAAGAATCAATTCAGTTCAAAACCCTTTAAATTCATGTATATTCTCTTTATAAAACCAAACTTAAACCAATATACAAATGCAGACACCACATAATATATGCAAACAAAAGTGTATATGTGAATAACTAACTATGTGTAAACAAATATGCAGACTTGACCTTATATATACTAACATATACAAATATGTGACTAACCTATACGTATTGTACCACCCTACATGAATAATATAACATGCATAAAACACATTATTAAAACCAAACACATATATGAATGTTAAAACATATATATACTAAGATGGACAAACACAGTATACAAATATATATCAAAACTGTTTAAACACTACTTATCTACATATTAATATATACTTATAACTTTATATCAAATTATATAAAACATATAAGAACAGTTATATATATATATAGGTTAACAAAGCATATTTTTATTAAATAAATACATAAACTATACGACTTCATAGCATACATATACAACAGCCATAAAAAAATCTTCATGAAACTGTAAAGCTATAAAATAAAATAACAATATGTTCAAATCATAAATTCTAATATGCATGTATATAAAACTGACTTTAAGAATCCAAATAAAACTGTAAACTCAAATATAACTCTATAAGCTATATATATATACACACTAATACAAACTCTTATACGAAATATATATACCAGATAATGTCCTCCTATTTATCTATATAAAGCTATATATAAACTGCATAAAGGAAAAATATATATATAAAAAAAACGAATCATAACTACTGTACCCAGATATATAAACTATATGTACATTACCAAAGCTTTTATATACAAACCGATCATATACTAATTTATAAAACATATACAAACTTTATAAAACTCAAGTATAAATACAGATATGTATATATCGATTTAAAGTTTCGCAAGCAAATCAGAGACGAAGGACACAATATATAAACATTACCCGTATATATTTATAGCTGTTACAAGAAAGCGGAGAGGGTAGTGAAGCCTGACGCGGAGGAAGGTCAGAGTTTCGAGCAAGGCTCGGTAGGCGGGTGTTGCAAGCGGAGCACGGGGCGTCGGATTTGGAGAGGAGGCGGAAGGCGAGATCAGGTTGGGCGAGAGGCTACGGCGGCGAACGATGGTCTGGCAGGCGAAGGTTGCTGGTCGGTGGGTGGTCTTTTGTGATGCGACTGGTGATGGGTTGTAGATCCGTATGTAGGCATGGTGGGGAGTTTCGGTTTGGGCAGAGCATTTTGTGTGTGAGCGAGATTAGTTCGAGTGGAGCATAAAAATGAAGGAGCAGATCCAAAATGAAGCAGCGAAATGAAAAGGGGTAGATCTGAATGTATATGCTACAGCAACCAGGCTTTATACATTCCCAATAGACAAGAAAAGAAAAGAACGGCAGAGGCTATAGAAGGTCAAAATATTTTGAACAAGTGTATAAATAAAAGGAACTGTAACGTTCAGTTCCCTTGATTTAGCAAAGGTTATTTAAACAATTAATGGGTGTACAGCACGTTTCAAATTTGAAACGTAAAGGAAAAAAAAAGTTAAGGCACAGTTTAGGGTTCCGTTACAACGAACAGTTTATTATTTCTATCGTGTACCGGACCTCGAAATACAGAAATGAATATATCATGGTGATCAGTACGACGAGACGATCAAAACGATACACAGATATTAGTGGCACGATCATCCGATCAAAAGTCGATAATCGGTATCGAAAATGCTGCTATTTTGCCAGAATTAAGATAAACGGAGCAGTAGAAATCCAAATTTGGAAAAACGAAAGATGGCATCTCACTCAGAAGAAGATTTAGAAATTTACTGTATAAAATTATTCAAGTTTGGAAAACATTTTATTACCGACAATTATTAACTGATTTGAGTTTGAATAAAATTATATAATAAAATAAACTTCAATATTATCGGATGAAAATTTACCAGTAGCTATATTGAAATAGACGTATTCCAAATAATAAATTTTTTATTTTCAAATTTTATTGTTTAAAATTTCACAAATTTCCAGTTAAATATACTTTTAAAACCATTAAATTTTTGCGGGTCGTTACAATTTAAAATTTTCCAAAACCAAAAATCTTTAGCTTTTAAAATCTTTCCAATGATACATGTATTTTTTTCAAAGTCATATTATTTATAATGAAAACTTTTCATAAATAAATTTTTTATAAAATTTTCTTTTTTCAAAATATATGCATAATTACATTTTATAAATAATTTTTCGCATTTCTGACATAAGGATTTAGCCAACCATTCATCGTCCATAACGGACTCTACTTAATTGCGCGGTAAAATTTAAAGTTCTTAAAAACCTTTCTTTATTAATATCAACCGGCAAACATGTTGAATTTTTAAATTTCAGTCTTTTGGGTACATGAACCTTGATCCATGGCTCACCTTTCCGTAATCATGTCCTCTGTCTTCTGAAATTTATCATCCAAAAAAATTCTATTTTTCGGAACTTCCATTTTTAATTTTACTTTTATTTAGTAGTTAGTCAAATAAATTTTCATAATTTATTACTTAACATTTAGTTCCAACTATTTTCTTTTTCCTTGCATTAGTTAAGTGACTTCATGAAATTTCCTTATTTTATTGTTTTCTCAATCATAGCGATCCACATAAAAAACACATTAAAGGAACATTTCTCCAAACGTACGCCACTGATAGCAATAACTAATACTTACAACCCACGAAAAGAAAACTAATGAAAGGAAACACACACCACTAACTACTACCACAATTAAATGGATCTTCCTAACATGTCATCCTTCAGCAAAAATCTTCAAATCTTATCCTTCTTTTATTACTTACGATGAATAAGGTCTATCCGTCTCTTCAATTCCATACCCATTTATGGAATAACCATGCCTCCTCTCACTGCAGTGGCTAAGAAATATAATCTATGCAGCCTTCATACTAAATGGCAATTAAGCTTGGCGAAATAACCTTTCACATTTACTCTTCTACTTCCAAACTTAAGTTTACCAATATCTTCCATGTGTTTTTACCATCTCACTACTAACTGTTACTGTCTTCTCTTAACCATTCTTTTGATATTATTCTCAATCCTTGGTATTTCTTTTATTCATAAGCATCCTACAAGTATATTCCAAAACATATAGAAGTGCACTTTAATATAATCCTTATGGTTTACACACATATCAACATAATATTCCTAGGCTTTTCTAGTGTCCTCACACTCTATAGTGATTCCTTGTTACTTTTATCCAAAAGCAGTCATTGTTATCTCCTTCATAGCCTTATTCTTTTCCCCGTCTAACCTACGCACTAATTCCTATCAACTCCATGTTTAAAATCTCGATTTGGTCTTTATCATTTTTCTTCAAAAATAAAAACTTTAATTTTTTTGAAATATCTGATCCCAAAACTCTTTTCTTTAAAGTGCTACTTAGAAACTTTTATTAAATTCAAAAATACCTGGTGTTTTTAACCTTTTTCAAAACTTACATTTTTAAGTTTTTCGAATTTTCACTAAACTTAAAAGAGCACGTTAACAATTCTAAGTTTAAAATCAAATCAGCTTTTTCTTTTTAAAGACCTTTTCAACTTTTATTAAAAATTTGGGACTTTCAATTCAATCATTTATTAAGTTTTTCTTTCAAAAACTTATTTATTTCAACCAAACCATTCCTTACAAAAATATATTTTACATGTTTTCAAAACATCTTTCATAACTTTTAAATAATAAAAAATTTAGAGTAGAAAAGGACAACCATCATCTTATTATTTCCTTACATCTCATACTCTTCTTACGTTCAATATTTGGAAGAGTTTCAACTACCATAAAATGGGAACTTTGAAAAGGCACCTAAATTAAATGTACATAACAATGGAAAACGTGTATTTCCCTTTGTTTAGCTTCTTTAATTAGATTACTAACATTGTTTAATATAATTCACTAACACTACTTCTAATTATTACACTTTTTATTATATTTAAGGATTCTATATTTTAATGCATTGGAACATCTTTTCATCCAAGAAGAATTGTTAATGCTATAATTCTCTATGTATCACTTAAAAGAGGATTTGTGTTTTGTGTGAAATTACAAGGAATTATGTTTCATTTTCTTTATTGGAATAGATAGTACAAAATACGGGTTTTCGTAGTTTGTACTTTCTTCCTTTGCATCTACATTCCTTATTATTTCAAACAAAACACCTTTATTTGTAACTTGATTGATTCATAGAAACTTATTTTGTTATCCCTTTTCATTCCAATGAATTAAAATATGTCAAATCCCAAACTAATTAAAATAAATTAAACATCTCTTTTATTTATATTTCAAAGTTTTCTATCATTCAACTCTTTAACCTAAATTGCACTAATTCTAACTGTTTTTCTCTTAAATTTACCATCCTTTTACTTAAACTATTATAGTGCAGTCACTTACATCTCAATTTATCTTCTTTTCTAAGCCATTTACTCTATTCCAAATCCGTACCACTTATATTATCCATCTATATAAATATTTTTATACCTTAAAAAATTTCATTACATAGAAAGATTCATGAGCTATATTGCTCCATCATTTCTTTTCAAAAGAAAACAACCTTTGACAAAATTTCCATCACTGAAATCCAAATATATATATTTTTCTTACAAATATATATATTACCAAAATTTATTGCATACTTTTTGTCCCAAAATTCAATACTTGCTAACTTTTTATTAAAAGTCCTTTTAAAATATAAAATTTATACGTTTTCTCATTTTCGAAAATTTCTTATTATTGGGTTGGACTCAAAGTGGACTTCTGCCTATTTTCTTAAGAACATCTTTCTCTTCCATTAACTGACTTGTCTCTTTCCAAATCCAAAAATCCATTCATAAATTAGGAGTGACCATTTCACACCCTTTTTAAAGACTTCTCCATCTTCCACTTTCTATAACATATGGACTCTTATTTTCCCCTTTATCTGGACTTATTATACATAATCAATCGACAATCAAAAATGGGGATCAACAATCATTATGCTATCAATGCTTGATTAAGGAATCAAGTACCATCCAGTTCTAGGGATATTCCATATGCAACTACTTTATAGATGGAATTTGTAGGATTTTAGCATATACTATATTTATATTTATAATCAAAATACAAATATGTTCACTCAATGTTTCATAATTTTTAGGAATCGACTAACCTAAGCTCTGATACCAAATATAACAATCTGCACTTCAAAGGATCCAGATTTTCGCTAAACCGAAAACACAAGTCCACTAATATAAGGATCGTTGGTTTGGTATCCTGCAAAGAGGAAAATATATCAAACCACTAATGGTAATAACTCATAGCGGAAATAAGAAAATATAATAGATTAATATAATTACCAATCAAAATTGACATCTGAAATGTTAAGAGGCTTAGCCAGACAATTGCTCCAAATCAACACCAGTAACCACACTTCTAAATCTTGTGGGTTGTAATGAGGAGGGCGTCAGAACAACATTCTGGTTACTGGTAAATTATACATCTTATAAATAACACTAACTTATGTCGATTGTTCACTATTTCATGTTATGTCGGATTTTATTACTAGTCGCTACGACTCCATTGCTACCTGCGAACCGTACCCATCTACCCCATATAGATTTATGTCTATATATATACATACATACATATATATACACATACATACATATATATACACATACATACATACATACATACATATATACACATATACACACCACACACACACACCCCAAGTCCCCTAATGGACCTAGATACAATCCCCACTAGTATCAATCGCTCACCACCTCGTAAAGATCCATCGCTATCGTATCACCAAGGAAATCTTGTCGTGCGCACTGACGATCTCCTATCCACGAGATCCTAATATTTTGGGGACTTTTCACATACCCCAATCCTATGCGTACCTTTGTCTACATCTAATATTGTGGATTTTAGGCTCCAACGCACCACCTTGTAGAATTTAGGCTCTACGATCCACCTTGTAGAATTTAGGCTCTACGAACCACCTTACAGAATTTAGGCTCCACGAACCACCTTATGGAATTTAGGCTCCATGAACCACCACCCCATCTAAGTTTTGAAGAAATCTTTGTGTGGGTTAACTAGCCTTGCCCTATCAAACAAACTAACAAACAACTACGGCGTTGTATAACCCTGTCCTTCTCGTTGACCGTAAAGGATGGATGCCGAGCTCGAAAAATATGCAACTCCTACCCTAGTTTATAGTATCCAAGTACGCCTGTATACGTACACTTATTGCAACTCATTTTGGTACCTCGGCACCCAGACTTTTTGTGCCTCATTGCATAAATCTGATCTCACTCACCATCCATTTAGATTTCCTAATGCAATCAAGGAAATGTTATACGTCTAGTATACCAAAACAGAGAATAATCAATTATAAACTCGTCGCACAAGTTTATAACTCAGATTTCCACTACACTGGAATTCTGTGTTAATTATTATAACAATATGATTGTTGTAAATAAATTACAACAACAGCGTTATACTATTTTGAATAAATAGTACAACCAAAATAAAGGATAGAATATAGAATTCTAACCGGAATATGTCTGAGGCTCGTCGTAACGATTTCCTTAAGAATTTTATTTCAAAATTCTCCCAAGATACAACAGACGTAATCTGCACGAGATTGTAATGAGTATGTCTACTCTGTGATATATATGGAATGTTGAGCAGTAGAGCAAAGAAGCAGAAGAAATTAGATTGGAATGGGATTAGAATGTGATCAGTATTCTCTCCTATTTATAATTTCGTCCGCACCCCTTCGAACAGTCGCGTCTGCCTGAAAGGTTGCACCCGTTTCCTTTCATTGCTGCTGTTCGTTTAACGGGCCGCACCCGTTCGCTACTGCCTATGTTCGGCCGCGTCTCTTCAGTCGGGCCGCACCTGTTCGCCTCTAACGGGTCGCACCCGCTTCTGTTCGCCCATGCTTCTTCAGTCAGGTTGCACTCGCTCGCCGCGTCCGCTTATGAACAGTCGTGTCTGTTCACATAGCCTGCAACTGTTAAAAAACCCGGCCCAGTTTTGCAGCAAAATTAGGATCATATTAGACCCAAACCCAAACCCGAGCCCGGCCCGGTTCGGTTCGGTCGGACGGACGGCGGCGGCGCGCGCGCGTGTGTGGTGGAGATGCATGATCTCCCTCCTCACAACGAAGCATACATTTGGGTGCCCCTAGGCCCCAACATCTTCATTGCAAAGCCATATATAAACTAGTATGGCTTAGCAATTTTGGCGATGTGGGACTTTATGTATGTTTCATTCATTTTGTTCTTTAGGAATTCCAACAATCCCCCACATGAATGATAATATACATATCCCCCACACAAAGCGAAATATCACAGAGTACATATGGAATAATGCTTTATCGTGGATAAGTAGATATTTCACTTTGAACTTTCCCTAGTTAAAACTTATCGGATCTACTTGGCTAATCGGTGAATTATTTCATCTTGAACTGTCGGCCTTTATTGTATATCCAGACAATAAGCTTTACGAAGCATTGATTCCCTTCTCATCCAATCTCTTGGTTGTGTTCATTTTGGTCCTGAACAATTTTTGGTTCTGCGAGTGTTTTTAGAGAATAAAAGCCTTTTATTATTCTCATAGAGCCGACCCAGCTCACACTAACATAGGTGATCGCAACCATTAAGAGTATCCTACATATACCCCACTTGTTATTTCCAAGATATGGTCATCATTAAAAAACATAGTTTTAACCTTTAAATACTTCTGTAGGCATGCATTTATATTGTGCACCATAGGAATGGAGTTGGACTATGTCCACGCAAATGCATTACGTCTTGAGTTATTCAGAACTGGTTTGCCTATTGATCCTAGTCCGTGGGATCTCCAGTCGCTAGGATAGGTTTCCGTATAAGATAACTCTTGGTGGTTTAGGCTTTTAAACCCATTCCCCTCGATGCGCAGTCAATTTTCTCTCTTGATAAACCTTTAGTAAACGGATCCGCTAGGTTATCATTTGTTCTCACATAATCTATGGAAATAGTTCCATTAGAGAGTAACTGCCTAACTGTGTTATGGCGTCGTCGAATATGTCGTGACTTTCCATTATACACAAAGTTGTGCGCTCTGCTTAGCGCTGCTTGGTTATCGCAGTGTATGCATATGGCCGGTACAGGTTTAGGCCAGAATGGAATATCTTCCAAAAAGTGACGAAGCCATTCTGCTTCTTCGCCTGCTTTATCTAAAGCGATGAACTCTGATTCCATAGTGGATCGAGCTATGCATGTTTGTTTGGTAGATTTCCATGACACTGCTGCCCCTGCTAAGGTAAAGACATAACCACTTGTCGATTTTGATTCCTCTGAATCTGCAATCCAGTTTGCATCACTATATCCTTCTAAGACGGCAGGATATTTTCCATAGTGTAAGGAATAGTTAGCGGTATTTTTTAAATATCCAAGCACTCTCATTAGTGTTTTCCAGTGTTCCTTTCCTGGATTGCTTGTATACCTGCACAGTCGACTTACTGCATAAGCTATATCTGGTCTTGTGCAATTCATGAGATACATGAGACATCCTATTACACGAGAGTATTCCAGTTGCATTACACTCTCATTAGTGTTTTTATGCAGTACTTCTGATGGATTAAAAGGTGTTCTCACTCCTTTAATTCCATAGTCTTGGAATTTTTCAATCACTTTGTCTACATAGTGTGACTGAGACAATTCAATTCCATTAGGAGTTCTTATTATTTTGATTCCCAAAATAACGTCTGCAACTCCTAAATCTTTCATATCGAAATTGTTAGTTAACATCTTCTTTATGGTCTCTATTACCTGAGTATTTGGACCAAATATTAACATATCGTCTACATATAAACAAATCATCACATATGATTGTCCAATTTGTTTATAATAAACACATTTATCGCATTCATTTATACGAAAACCATTTCTCATCATGACACTATCAAATTTTGCGTGCCATTGTTTTGGAGCTTGTTTTAGTCCGTATAATGATTTTACTAATCTACAGACTTTGTTTTCATTTCCTTTGGAAATAAAACCTTCAGGTTGCTCCATGTAGATCTCCTCATCGAGATCTCCATTTAAGAATGCTGTCTTTACATCCATTTGATGAATTTCTAGACCATAAATTGATGCAATTGCTATTAGCATTCTTATAGAGGTTATTCGTGTTACTGGCGAATATGTATCAAAGAAGTCTACTCCTTCTTTTTGACGATATCCTTTGGCTACTAATCTGGCTTTATACTTGTCGATAGAGCCATCTGCTTTCATTTTCTTCTTGAAAATCCATTTGCAGCCAATAGGTTTTATTCCTGGTGGAATATCAACAATTTCCCAAGTTTTATTACTTAGAATTGAATCAATCTCACTTTGGATTGCTTCTTTCCAACATGAAGATTCAGAAGATGACATTGCTTCCTTGTACGTTTGAGGTTCATGTTCTAACACATATGTGAAAAAATCCGAACCAAATGTCTTGGAAATTCTAGCCCTTACGCTTCTTCTTGGTTCAACTTCCTCAATCTCATGATGGGGTTCATCTTCATGTGAATTGCTTGATTCTTCTCTTGTCCTTTTAGGGACATTATTCCCTTCATTCCTTTTGTGCGGAAACACGTCTTCAAAGAATGAGGCATCTCTAGATTCCATGATTGTATTTACATGAATATCAGCTATATCAGACTTGAATACCAAAAATCTATAGGCACTACTATTTTGGGCTGGCCCTAAATAGTAACAATCTACTGTTTTTGGTCCAAGTTTGACTTTCTTGGGAGGCGGAACTGGAACTTTTGCCAAGCACCCCCACACTTTGAGGTATTTAAAACTTGGTTTGTGTCCTTTCCATATCTCATATGGAATTGTTCCTGTTTTATTATGAGGGACTTTGTTTAATATGTGATTAGACATATTTAAGGCTTCCCCCCACAAGTTTGTCGGTAGACCAGAGGTTAAAAGCATGGCATTAATCATGTCTTTTAACGTTCTGTTCTTCCTCTCGGCTACACCATTTTGTTGTGGTGAATATGGAGCTGTTGTTTGATGAATTATACCATTTTCGGCACAGAACTGTTCAAATGGTGATTCATATTCTCCACCTCGATCAGATCTCAATATCTTGATCTTTTTATTTAACTGATTTTCTACCTCAGCTTTGTACTTTATAAATGATGTAATTGCTTCATCTTTACTATTCAAAAGATATACATAACAATATCGCGTATAATCATCAATAAACGTGATAAAGTACTTTTTCCCACCTCTTGTAGGTAATGATTTAAAGTCACATAAATCTGTATGAACCAAACCTAGTGGTTCGGTGCTTCTATCAACAGATTGAAATGGTTTTTTTAACCATTTTTGCTTCTACACATGTCTCACATTTGTAGTTCTTATCTACTTGGAATTTTGGAATTAATCCCAAGTTTGATAATATTTTCATTTTTCGGAAATTTATGTGTCCTAATCTATCATGCCATAGTAAAATTTCGTGCTCAAGCAAGTAAGAAACTTCAATTTTATTAATAGCACAATCAGAATACATAGTTTTATTGCCGATAACGGCTACATTTGCCTTAAATAGGCCATCACATAAATATCCCCTTCCGATATACATTCCAGCTTTGGACAGAACCATCTTGTCTGACTCGAACACCATTCTGAATCCTTTCTTTGATAATACTGCACCAGAGATGAGATTCTTGCGTATGTCTGGAACGTGGAGCACGTCATTCAACTTGACAGTTTTTCCAGAAGTAAACTTGAGGATAACTGTGCCACTGCCTTCGATCATAGATACTGCAGAATTACCCATATAGAGTTTCTCTTCATGATCGAATTTCTTGTATGTAGAAAACATGGATTTGTCAGAGCAGACATGACGAGTAGCGCCTGTGTCCACCCACCATTGATTAGGATTCTGAACCATATTGCATTCAGATACAACTGCCGAGAAGTTGGACTCATCCACTTCCATGTTGTCTACTAAATTTGCCTCTTTGTTGCGGTCCTTTTTGAGTCTGCAATCTCTAGCGGCATGTCCAACTTTTCCACAAACCCAACATTCACCATTAAACTTTTTGGTTCGTTTGTTGTCTTTTGGTTTGTTGTCTGGAGCTTTCCTTTTCTTCTGGAAATTCTTCTTTTTGTTTTTGGTCTTTGAATCTTCAGCCACAAATGCCTCCTCGCTTTGTTTTGTAATTCCACGGTTATCTGCCTCAATTTTCAATCGGACTATGAGATCCTGTAAAGAGATTTCCTTCTTTTTATGCTTCAGATAATTGCGGTAATCTCTCCACGACGGTGGCAGTTTTCCCGTGATGGCTTCAACCAAAAACGATTCTCCAACCTTATGACCTTCCGCCTCGAGTTCATGAATAATGATTTGTAGTTCATGCAGTTGAGCAGTCACCGGTTTGGAGTCGATCATCTTGTAGTCCATGAATTTGTCTACAATGAATTTCTTAAGACTGATATTCTGCGTCTTATACTTCGTAGCAAGTGCATTCCAGAGTGCTTTTGCTGTCTTTAGAGGTTGATATACTTTGTATAGCACCTTGTCGAGACAATTCAGAATATAGTTTCTGCATAGAAAATCGGAATGTTTCCATGTAGCAACATCTGCTTCCTTGCCTGGTGAAGAAACCGGTTCCTCCTCCTCGAGATACCGTTGCAGACCGAGTGTGGTGAGGTAGAATAACATCTGATTCTGCCATGTTAAAAAATCGTCACCATCTCCCTTGAACGGTTCAGGTCTGTTGTGAGTAGTAGTTTTTGAAAATTCTACTGTTGCCATCTCTGTTTTAGTAAGAAAACAGTAAAATTCTTAAGATGTTATACGTCTAGTATACCAAAACAGAGAATAATCAATTATAAACTCGTCGCACAAGTTTATAACTCAGATTTCCACTACACTGGAATTCTGTGTTAATTATTATAACAATATGATTGTTGTAAATAAATTACAACAACAGCGTTATACTATTTTGAATAAATAGTACAACCAAAATAAAGGATAGAATATAGAATTCTAACCGGAATATGTCTGAGGCTCGTCGTAACAATTTCCTTAAGAATTTTATTTCAAAATTCTCCCAAGATACAACAGACGTAATCTGCACGAGATTGTAATGAGTATGTCTACTCTGTGATATATATGGAATGTTGAGCAGTAGAGCAAAGAAGCAGAAGAAATTAGATTGGAATGGGATTAGAATGTGATCAGTATTCTCTCCTATTTATAATTTCGTCCGCACCCCTTCGAACAGTCGCGTCTGCCTGAAAGGTTGCACCCGTTTCCTTTCATTGCTGCTGTTCGTTTAACGGGCCGCACCCGTTCGCTACTGCCTATGTTCGGCCGCGTCTCTTCAGTCGGGCCGCACCTGTTCGCCTCTAACGGGTCGCACCCGCTTCTGTTCGCCCATGCTTCTTCAGTCAGGTTGCACTCGCTCGCCGCGTCCGCTTATGAACAGTCGTGTCTGTTCACATAGCCTGCAACTGTTAAAAAACCCGGCCCAGTTTTGCAGCAAAATTAGGATCATATTAGACCCAAACCCAAACCCGAGCCCGGCCCGGTTCGGTTCGGTCGGACGGACGGCGGCGGCGCGCGCGCGTGTGTGGTGGAGATGCATGATCTCCCTCCTCACAACGAAGCATACATTTGGGTGCCCCTAGGCCCCAACATCTTCATTGCAAAGCCATATATAAACTAGTATGGCTTAGCAATTTTGGCGATGTGGGACTTTATGTATGTTTCATTCATTTTGTTCTTTAGGAATTCCAACAGGAAATAAACCCACTTTGAAACTTGAAGCAGACCTAATTTAACTGTGCACATTTTGCCTTGACATAATTATAAATGATATTTATAATTATGACAAACAATTTTTAATCAAGGTAATAAGCACAGTACCGACCTTGGAGTATCCCTCTATACGAAATCGTACCACATGTCCTATTGATAGGATATGTTTTTAGCATCCCAGCACAGTCTAACGACCTTCAGACATTGGTCCACTATAATTATAATAGATAACTTATAATTATTCACACCCGTCACAAACATATATTCAAGGATACTTATATACATATTTTAGATTTATGTATACTTGTTCTTCTTTTATTTCCTTTATTGCCTCAACATCTTTTATGTTCGACTTTAAGTCTTCAGTCTAGCTATAATTGTCTTTTATTTCTAATTTCATTTACCGTCTCTTATTTCAGTCACTAACATCTTTGCTACAGCATTCATTAGTTCAACTTTGATTCTATTCCTTTTCAATCAATTATAAGACTTAATCCATTTCATTAATTCACCTTATTTCTCTTGCTTTTCTTTTTCATTAGTTTCCATTTTATTAACCTTTCGGTTTCATTCTTATCCAAATATTCCACCTATAGGAATTACTACATTTTAATAAAGTGGAATTAAACTTTATCAATTAATTGTTACATAATAAATTTCCATATCTTATCTAAAAGAGGTGGTTTGCCTGGTGTTTATAAATTACAAGGAATTGTCTTTTTTTTATTGAAATAGACATTACAAAATACAACAATCATCTGTAACGATCTCGATTTTTCAACGTTTGATTTTGAATATTTGAATGATTTTAAATATTGGATTTGGAATATAAGTTGATTTTAAATATGAAGATTTTGGTTGAAATTAATAGAATGAATTTAAATTTCAAATATAACGATTTATGGTAATACGAAAATGGTAAATAATTGGAATTGGAGTTGAAAATGAATCGAAACGATTTCTAATGTTGATATAAATTCTATTTTAATTAGAATTGAGTTAATAAGTTTATAAAACTGAAATTTCAAGTGATTTCGTCAATTTTGAAAATCGTCGATTTAATCGACACGTTAAAATAACGATCCGAGGCACAGTCTCGGAATTCGACAAAACCTATTCCATTGGATCCGTAATAGTGTATTATTATCAAATTTCAAATTTCGTAACATTTGGATTTACCGTTTGGTCGTACGATCTGAAAAAGCCTAGAATAATTTAATCGAATTTAATTTAAATAGTCGATTTAAAACACTATCTTCTCCATACAATCGAATTGGGACTTGAGACTTGTTCCATTGGGTTCGGAATAGCAGTATAAATTAGGAACGCCGGGCGGCACGCCACAATAGGAGTTCGAAATTTCATAACGCGAGATATTTGTAAAAATATAAAATAAAATTTTTCAAATCAAGGTCAGCTTAGGCGACCTAACCTTTCGTCTCAGCCCACCCTAACCACATGATTATAGCTGAAAACATTTCTGCGAAGCCACCCTTTTCTCTACTCATAAAAATCCTGTGCACCTCCTTTGCTTTCTTTCAGAACTAAATCGAAATCAACCGAAGAAAAAAAAGAGATAAATCGCGACAAGTCACGAGTTCATACTCGAACGTGGCGACGCTGTGAAGCGATGGAGATGCGAGACGACGAAGGAGGAGTATAGGTGCAACCTAGGGTTTGCAGGTGGTGTGATCTTTGAGGGCAGTGAGGGAGCGTGCGATGCGGAGGAGGGCGGTCGGCGTCAGGGAGATGAAGTCACGATCGATGGAGGGGGAAGGGGCGAACGATGCATGGGTGAGGGGTTACTTACTGGAGGAACGAAGTTGAGTTAGGGTTCGTGATTTAGGGCTCGCGTTCGCGTGTGGGTAGATCAGACGATCGGCTGTAGCAAGCTGTAGGGAGTTGCGAGGTTGAGGAGGGGCATCAGACAGGGTTTCGAGGCATGAAAGGGAGGAGCAACAGCACGGTGATGAAGCAGCCTGTATCTCGTTTGAGTGTGAAGGGAGAGGTGCGATCTGCAAATGGAAAACAAGGATTAGGGCTTACTAATTACGTTAATTAAGCTTGACTCTGTAGTTAAGTAAAAATATTTTTTTTATATAAATTAGAATACTTATATATGTCGTAATTGCTTTTACGAGGTCGAATTCAAGTGTGGATTTTTGCGCTGGATTTGTAAGGACGTAGGATTTGAAATAAAATTGGAACAAATTGCAATTAAAAATCAAGGTGAGTAAATCTCACTCATTTGGATTTCTAGTGTTTAATTTAAATATTAAAAATCATTTATTGATTGATTGAATGAGTTGATAATTATTTTTATCACTTGGATGTTATATTATATATATAGTAGTATATATATTAGTAGTTGGATATATTTCCCACCTATTGGAGCGGATGAGACCTAATGCGTCGTGCATAATAGCGGATGACCCTATATAACGTGATATCCCCCTCGAAGTGGGACTGGTATTTTTATGTTGTATTAACATCTGTGGATGCAGGGAAACAGGCTGGAGGGATCCAACTGGATTCCTCAAAAATTTATATCGATTGTTTTTCATATATAATAATATATGATGTGTTAGAATATCTGTTATAGATTATTGTTGTGATGTGAATTATTAGATGCTATAGTAGCACTGGCCTAACTTTTGGTATTTTAAATACCATAAATATTTAGTTTTGGAGTTTGAAAGGATTTAAAAGGAGATTTTGAATATAAAAATGTTTATATCGAAATTTGGATTATTTTTGAGAAATTGATTTGGATAAAAACAATAATTGATTTTGGTTTGTAATTAACTATTCGTAAAAATATTTTAAATAGAGATTTTAAAATAATTTATATAAAGGATTTTTTTAAACGATGGATTTTTAAACGATATTTCTGGAAAATAGGAAATGGAGTGGAGTCGATATTTTAAATAGAATTGTGAAATATATGGAATTTATTAAGAAATGGATTTATAAAATGAGATTTTTTAAATGTGATTAGTTTATGAACAAGTGAAACTCAAAGGAGTTAAAAATTTATAAACGATGTTTATAAACAAGGGAAAATGAAAATTAATTGATAAATTGGAATATAATTTCATAGGGTGAATTTATATCGAGATATGAAAAATAGATTTTAGGGAAAAATAGCGAATTCTATTTTTGAAAAGTAAGGATGGTTAGAGAATCAGAATAGGATCGATGTTTTATAAATCGAGAGGGATTTATAAATTGAATTGGTAATTGGGATTTTAAAAATATATTTTGTTAAGAAGTTAAGTTTTGATTTAAAAAGGAAAATTCTATTATTTAACTATGTAATTTAAAACTAGTTAGTATTGAAATACTTCGGAAGTGAATTTTTAAAATATCTAATATTAATTGAAATTAAATTCTAATTTTTATAATCGGCTTTGTACATCGATTTTTTTATCTAAAAATGAGTTATTGATATTTATAAAATGTGTTTCGATATTTTAAATAATTACCTGAACATGTTTTAAAGATAAATCACTATTCAGTTTAATACTTATTATATATAGTTTTGTAATGATTTAAATTTACTTATAAATCTTCTTGAGATTTGGAAACGGGGTTTATTAAGTAGATGGGATTTATAAGAGAAATTCTCAAAATGGAATTTGGGGAAATGTAAGGAAAATTTCCAAAGTAGTTAAATAAAAATAAACTACGAAAAATGAATTACGATTCATAAAAGAAGTTAGAAATGGATATTTGGAATTATAGATAGGTGCTTTTGACCTTGGAAATATTAAAAGAAATTAATTAAGGAATTCCGGAACTTATAGATTCGTTAAAAACGAGATAAGGAATTTACAATATAAAATTATGAAGGATTTTGAGAAAAGAGAATTAAATGGAACTTTCCTAATTGTTGAAAAGTAAGGGGTTTTGAAAAAATATATTTTTAAATTTTTTACTAAGTGTTGAAATAAGAGATGGTTTGAAATATCCTGATATGGATATAAGTATTTGTAACAACCCGAACTCCAGTGGGTCCGGATTTTTCACAAAAATGCTAAAACTCAAGCCCACTGAAACCCGAGTTGGGAATCTAGTATCCTGCAAATAGGCAAAGATAAATATATCAGAACTCAATTATCTATCTCACGGTGGAATTGATTAAAATATAATAGTAAGTAAATACTCACTCAAATAATGACACTTCCCTAGCAAGTGCCACATAGCTGAGAAGTCTCTGCCAGCTACCTAACTTGTAGGATGTTATGAGGAGGGGGTCAGAACAAAAGTTTTGGTGAATGGATAAGTTATATACTTCTAGGCTTAATTCTACATATATCGTTTTATTTCCATTTACTCTTATATTAGGTTCATTAGGTTACAATATTCTCACCTCTATTCGTGAACCGTGCCCATCTACTCCATAGTAGATAAAAACCTAATAAATAATATGTACATATATGTAGCTATATGCTCAATGACCATATTGGCCCTAGGTACCACCCATGGTACCTTTCGTATCCTCCTCGAAAAGGACTTCATCGTCTAGCTTCGAGAGCGTTCGGTAACTACACATGTAAAAGACCGCTTCGTAAGGCCTACAATACAGATCTCCACTACTTACTATGAAAATGTAAATCGTGTCTGCACTAGTCTATACCAGTGCTCGGACATCCACAATGTACCACCCAGTGCGTACATTGAGGACTACGTAATCGTACTTTACTTTATTGTCCGCTATTTTAGGAAGCAATTCTATTTTATTTGGTTGGTTATGAAAACTATATAATCCATTTGCATATCTTAATATTAGATAATACTATATACAATAATCCGTAACTGCAAGATATCTCTTTTACTATTTTGGAGTATGTAAAATACAGTGGTTTCTCTATTTTACACTAATTTCCTTTTTTTATTTCTTTTATTCTAGCAGTTACGTTTATCGTTATCTTTTAGATATTAAGTTATGGAAATGTATCCTATTTTCTAAACCAACCAATTAATCTAATTATTACTCTCAAATTAACTTTTCCCGTTTTAATGCAATTTATTACAGTAATTCTATTCCTCAACTTTTATTATTTTACATCTAATTTCCTTCATTTCAGTATTCTTAATTATTTAATCCATATTCGCGTTTAATCTATTCTAATCCACACGCGAAGAAAAAAGGAGAGGGTAGAAGAAAACTGACGCATGCATAAAAATCCAAAACGTAGGAAAAAGATGTAAATAAGGCAAAGAAAACAGTGTATAAATACTAACACTGTAAATAAACTACAAGTTTTATTATAGTTCAGAATAATTTAATATGATTAATTACTGAATAAAATTTTGTAAACGGGAATCTAACGATAATATATCTTAAACTAAAAAGATATATAAATAAATCCACTCACATGTCGTCTTTAGCTTCAATCTCTATCCCTTTTAATTTTCTACGCTTGTCTCCGCTTTTCCCCCGTTTTAATTCACTGTAAATTCCCTAATTTGTTTGCGCAATTCTCTGATTACCTCTATGTATATTCTTGCTTAATTTTATTTTTGTTTGGGGAAAGATTTGATTGATAGAGGAGAAAGGAAGAGGGAGAAGAGAAGAGGAGTTTGCTGTAAATGACATCAGTTGATTCAGAGAAAATAGTGTGGGATAGGGTTAAGTTACGTTCAATTTATAGGTGTAGTGAACAACTACGAACCATCCGATTAACTCTAAAAACAATCCTCACCATCATTTATTGATTTGTTTACGTTAGCTTATAACGTATAATTCTCCAATGTTATTCATTTATTCCTTTGTTATACGACCCTATTAATTCACGTTTCCTTCTAAATAAGATTCTCCCATTAATTATCCAATTAATTAGATCATGCATATATATATATATGTATGTATGTATATCCAATATTAATTGATTCTTATATGTTATAATTTCTTGTCTATTTGAACTCGTCAATTAATACCTCTATTAATTGATTGTATATAAAAGTTATACTTTTTAATATATTCTTATTAACTTGCCTTCATCATAAACTTATTTACTTCGTTTGATTTTTGTACGCATTCCAATTCTTTTTTTTCTTTTTAACTTCGAAACAAATAATCCTATAACCGACGTTTTCTTCTAGCTAATTAATTTACATTAGTAACTATTGTAATAAGGGCATATTCTTTGATTAATTGACACCCTTTTTAAAACGCTCAACTGATTGCCAATTAATTAATTGACATGTTTCCCTATTTTAATTGATATCCAAATTAATTCCTATGCGTCACTCAATCACACATTTATTAGTTGTATATATTTAAACCGCCAATCAGGCTTTTAAATCTCCCCGAGATGGCCGAGATGAAAAATCCGAGATATCAGCCAAAATCCGAGATTTGGCAGCCTATTTAGTTATAAGTGTTTTAAATATCGCCCGAGATAGCCGAGATATTTTCCCGAGATATTGGCCAAAATCCAAGATTTAAAACACTGCCGCCAATTCATTACCCAATTAATTGACATATAAGTTTCCCTCTTTTATTAATTGACGCTTACTTAATGTCTTTAATTAATTGATTACGCAGTTATAAATTAATATATGTATGTTATCATTTAATTTATTCCCCGCATACATTTCACTTTATTAGAAGATCCCTTAATTAATTAATGTTATAAAAGTGACATATTCTCTGACTAATTGACACCTCTATGTCTCTTAATTAATTCTCCTTTTAATTGATTGATGCATCAATTAATCAAACACTCATTGCTTGCATAAATCTATGTAACCTATTAATTCTTAAATGCATATATTTGACATTTATATTCTGTTTTGCAATTAAGTTAATTCAATTGATTTTATTTAATTATATAAAAATGCGGGGTGTTACATTCTCCCACCCTTTAGAAAATTTCGTCCCCGAAATTCGACAAGGGTAAAATTATGTAATTCCTTGTATCAATCACATCCATTTTGTGTACATCCAATTTTTTGACCACCCGTGCTCTTGTGCAAAAGTGTTATTCAATACAAAATATATGCATGTACATGAATTTCTAAGCGGTACCTTCTATATGAATGCTTTGCTTCTTTAAAAATTTATTTTAAAACATGATGCACACATCCTAAATATACTTGCAATTTCTATATGAATGCAATTTCTATAGGGGTGTAGTTCAATGAATTTTGCATCCAAACCCTACCATACAACTTTAAATATTCGAATTTCAGAAAAATCTAATTTTTTGAATTCGATCTCTTATGTCAGAAAGAAGGTAGAAAACGGAAAAACTTCATATTTCTCCAAATTTCTTTTGCACACATCTTCCTCCGTACTTTGGATTTAGGCTACTATTCTAAAAAAAATTATTTACTTCCCCAAGCACACTTTACATAAGAAAATATATCTTTTTAAATTTTTCTGTTAACGTTTCTGTCGCTTTCTTTAAATTTGTTATTTTCCTTTTAGTTATCTTATTCTACTTTTACTTTTTTTACAGCAACTAAATACAGCTATCATCTAGGGTAAGGAGGTCTAGAACCATGTCCACTTTGATACAGAAAGGTCCTATTCTAGGAATCCAAGTAACTCATATGCTCCCCCTGCCGCCTATTACTTGTTACCAACTTACGTTGTATTACTCATGACGAATAAGATCTATTCATCTCTTCTATTCCATGCTCAAAATGGAATAACTAAGTCTCATTTACTGCAATAGGTAAGGATTTCAATCTATGCAGTCTTTATCTAAAAAGCAACTAAGCTTGGGGAAAATTTCTCTTTTCCCTTCATTTTTCCCCAACTAAGGTCTACTATTCCAACCACGTGTGTCTTACTATCTTACTAATATCACTTCACTATTCTTCTATAGTCTACACACATAAAGCAACATTTCTAGGTTTCACTAGTGTCCTATACACCTTACGGGAACTTTTATTATTACTACTAGGAGTAATTACTACTATAGCCTAACATTTTTTTTCCCGTTACACCTAGGAAATGATTCCTATCTACTCCACATTTTTGAAAGTTTGATTTGGTTTGGTATTTATCATTTTTCTTCAAAAATTAAAACTCTTAAATTTCTAAAACATAAAATCCCAAAATTCTTGCATTTGAAAGTGTTATTTTGAAGTTTCCTGTTAAATTCAAAGGCACTCGGTTACCTAATATTTTAGCTTTTCAAAAACTTATTTACTTTTCCACCAAACCATCTTTCTTTAAAAACTTGTCTTTCTTGTTCTTAAAACATTTTTTTCATAGATTTTCAAATTTACTAAAACTAGAGTAGATAAGAACAATTATTTTATCAAAAATCTCTTAACTTTCCTACTCTTCCAATTACTGAACCTTGAAGGAGTTTCTAACTTACTACACTTAATGGTTTTATTCCTTAATTTATTGGAATTACTTTCTATTATGAGAAACCCTTAACGCTAAAACCTTCTATGAATCCTTTAAAGGAGGATTTCATGTTTATGTGAAATTATAAGGAATTTATTTTATATTTTCTCGAAATAGGCTATACAAAATATGGTGCTTTCCATACCTTGTACATCTCTTTCATGTATTCCTTATAACTTGCACAAAACATCTTTAATTATGATTCATAGAAAATTATATCATTATTCATTTCATTCCAATAGATTAAAGTATGTTTACTCTATATTCACTTAGATAAGATATTTCCTACTAAATACATTAATTTATCGTACATTATTTTTTTTCAAAAAAACTCATTTTCAAAATTGCTTTATAACTAGAAAATATTTTCATATACTTTAAATAATAAGTGTACATACAAACCACTTTAGAAATTATCTCCAAACCTCATTTGGGTCAAAATAGATGTTGCGTAAAACACCATTACTACAACCCAAAAATACTAGCTTATGGATTCAATTAAAATAAATATTAATAAATCCCATATGCTATGTTAAAACATTTACTTTGGGAGTCACCTACTATTACAATAGTGTCATAGTATATGCTTCCTTTATTTTTACTGAAAATATTTATTACAATAATAAATGTTGTAACCTACGTTTTTGATACTTAACACACTCTAGGTTTTTATATTTAAAATCATTGTTTACCTACAAAGAAACTAGCGAGCAATACATGCTCTATGATCCTTCAAAAAGAATTTCACTTTTAACAAAATTTACTTCATATAAAAACCAATTTAAATTTCATACCACTTATTTTTTCTAAAACCCAATATTTACTTCCTCAAATATATTAACAATTATACTTTTCAACTTTTTTAAATCAAAAGTTTCATTTTTATTGGGTTAGACATAAAGTGGATTTTTTCATACTAAAACCTCTTATTCTTCTCGAAATACAAACACTCTCCCAACTATTCCTAAGGAACTTCCCTACTTCCTAAAACATATGGATACAAATTTTCTCTCAAAACATGGCTTATTTGTATACTATAAATCGGTAATTAATATAGGGCTCAACATACTGGGTCATCCCAAACCTAACTAGCAAACTATCCAAAAACTTTCCATATGTTAAAATCTATAATTGGGGACTATTTGGATTTTAGTACATAATATATTTATATTTTATTCAAAAATACAAATATGTTCACTCACTATCTACCTAGGAATCCTAAACCGAGGCTTTCATACCAAATGTAACAACCCGAACTCCAATGTGTCCAGATTTTTCGCAAAAATGCTAAAACCCAAGCCCACTAAAACCCGAGTTGGGAATTTGGTATCCTACAAATAGGCAAAGATAAATATATCAGAGCTCAATTATCTATCTCACAGCGGAATTTATTAAAATATAATAGTAAGTAAATACTCAACCAAATAATGACACTTCCCTAGTAAGTGTCACATAGCTGAGAAGTCTCTGCCAGCTACCTAACCTGTAGGATGTTATGAGGAGGGGGTCAGAACAAAAGTTCTGGTGAATGGATAAGTTATATACTTCTAGGATTAATTCTACATATATCGTTTTATTTCCATTTACTCTTATATTAGGTTCATTAGGTTACAATATTCTCACCTCTATTCGTGAACCGTGCCCATCTACTTCATAGTAGATGAAAACCTAATAACTAATATATACATATATGTAGTTATATGCCCAATGACCATATTGGTCCTAGGTACCACCCATGGTACCTTCCTTATCCTCCTCGAAAAGGACTTCATCATCTAGCTTCGAGAGTGTTCCGTAACTACACCTGTAAAGGACCGCTTCGTAAGGCCTACAATACAGATGCTCCACTACTAACTATGAAAACGTAAATCACGTCTGCACTAGTCTATACCAGTGCTCGGACATCCACAATGTACCACCCAGTGCGTACATTGAGGACTATGTTATCGTTCTGTCTACTATCTGAATCCCGCCAACAAGGTCTACCTTGTACGGAACTTAGTCGGGGATTTTCTATATCTGTAAAGGACCGCTCCATTAGGCCTACAATACAGATATTCTAGTTGGTATGTCCCTTTCTCATCGTGGCTATGGCCCCACGCAGCTACCCCTCAACTAATTGAAAGACTTCTAAAGAGTAAAGTGGTCGTGCCCTACTGCAAACAATCCAACATCCAATTGGCGGTGCCCCCCCATCCAATGTCTCGATAGTGAAAGAATCATTGGCCTGGTGGTTTAACTCTAGTCTTTCCCGAAATCGCTCTTGGTCTTGATGTTGGCCGATATTCACATGTGACTATCCTTAACCTTACTTGCAAGTACTGGACATACGAATACCCTACTCCGAACATCAAGACCTTCTGACTGCCTATAAAGGTCCGCTTCGTTAGGCCTACAATGCAAATGCAGTCAAGGCATAATCTTTTGATGGAACACCTACAGACCTGCCTCCAGGGATGCAGCTTTGTTAGGCCTACCCAAAGGGCCATCCTAGAGTATCCTCATGTCCCGTTGAAGCCTCGTACTTCTTTAAAGCCCAAAAATACTAAGTTGGACGTGCTTCTCCATTGCTGAAATCCATGATGAACTGCTTCGTAAGGCGCTTCATCCTTTTGGCTGCTCCAAACGCATTTCGATTCTTTTATTAGGCCCTAAGTCTAATCTTTTAATTTGCGTTTAGTTTTCTTTCTTATTCTGTTGGCTACTTATTTTAATTTAATTAGCATATTCTTGCCCTCGTCTCACTTCTAACTATTGTGAGATAACCATATGTCTAATAGGGAATGCTGTTAGTATGAGCCACATTCACTATCTTGCTTATTTAACTTAATATATAACTCTTTAAGTTCAATAAGATAAGCCTCTTTTATTATTTCTGTGTTATTTTCTTATCAACTTAGTATAAGTTGTTTAAATAAGCTCCTATCATTATTCTCTTCTATCATTGCTTACCAATTTATTATAAGTCTCATGATAAGCTTTTCCATTCTTATTTCATAATTATAACCTATGTTATAATTCTACTTATAATTGTTACTTTTCTTCTTTTATATTTCGTTATATAATTACAAGCGTTTCTTCTCTGCTCTAGTCTGCCTTCTTTTATGATATAGAATTTTCTTTAATTCTCTAATATTACATAATTCACTTATCATAATAGTTGCCTAGTTAAATAGCCCGCACAGTAAATACAGACTTAGGCTCCTTCATTTTTTTATAGCCTCAAATTCTTAAATTAATAATTTCCTTGTTTTAAATCGTACTTTACTTTATTGTTCGCTATTTTAGGAAGCAATTCTATTTTATTTGGTTGGTTATGAAAAATATATAATCCATTTCCATATCTTAATATTGGATAATACTATAAACAATAATCCATAACTGCAAGATATCTCTTTTACTATTTTGGAGTAGTGTAAAATATAGTTGTTTCTCTATTTTACACTAATTCCCTTTTTTTATTTCTTTTATTTTGGCAGTTACGTTTATCGTTATCTTTTAGATATTAAGTTATGGAAATGTATCCTATTTTCTAAACCAACCAATTAATCTAATAATTACTCCCAAATTAACTTTTCCCATTTTAATGCAATTTATTGCAGTAATTCTATTCCTCAACTTTTATTATTTTACATCTAATTTCCTTCATTTCAGTATTCTTAATTATTTAATACATATTTGCGTTTAATCTATTCTAATCCATACGCGAAGAAAAAAGGAGAGGATAGAAGAAAACTGACGCTTGCATAAAAATCCAAAACGTAGGAAAAAGATGTAAATAAAGCATAGAAAATAGTGTATAAATACTAATGCTGTAAATAAACTGCAAGTTTTCTTGTAATTCAGCATAATTTCATATGATTAATTACTGAATAAAATTTTCTAAATGGGAATCTAACGATAATATATTTTAAACTTAAAAGATATATAAATAAATCCACTCGCATGTCGTCCTTAGCTTCAATCTCTATCCCTTTTAATTTGCTACGCTTTTCTCCATTTTTAATTCGCTGTAAATTCTCTGATTTGTTTGCGCAATTCTCTGATTTGCTTGTATGTATATCCTTGCTTAATTTTATTTTTTGTTTGGGGAAAGATTTGATTGATAGAGGAGAAAGGAAGAGGGAGAAGAGAAGAGGAGTTTGCTGTAAATGACAGCAGCTGATTTAGAGAAAATAGTGTGGGCTAGGGTTAAGTTACGTACAATTTATAGGTGTAGTGAACAACTATAAACCGTCCGATTAACCCTAAAAACAATCCTCACCATCATTTATTGATTTGTTTACGTTAGCTTATAACGTATAATTCTCCAATGTTATTCATTTACTCCTTTGTTATACGACCCTATTAATTCACGTTTCCTTCTAAATAAGATTCTCCCATTAATTATCCAATTAATTAGATCATACACACACACACACACACATATATATATATATATATATGTATGTATGTATGTATGTATGTATGTATGTATATCCAATATTAATTGATTCTTATACGTTATAATTTCTTACCTATTTGAACACGTCAATTAATACCTCTATTAATTAATTGTATATAAAAGTAATACTTTTAATTTATTCTTATTAACTTACCTTCATTATAAACTTAATTACTCCGTTTGATTTTTGTACACATTCCAATTCTTTTTTTTAACTTCGAAACAAATAATCTTATAACTGGCGTTTTCTTCTAACTAATTAATTTACACTATTAGCTATTGTAACAAGGGCATATTCTTTGATTAATTGACACACTTTTTAAAATGCTCAATTGATTGCCAATTAATTAAATGACACGTTCCCATTTTAATTGATATCCAAATTAATTCCTATGCGTCACTCAATCACACATTTATTAGTTGTATATATTTAAACCACCAATTCATTACCCAATTAATTGACATATAAGTTTCCCTCTTTTATTAATTGATGCTTAATGTCTTTAATTAATTTCTTAATTAATTGATTGCATCAATTATAAATTAATATATGTATGTTATCATTTAATTTATTCCCCACATACATTTCCCTTTATTAGAAGATCCCTTAATTAATTAATGTTATAAAAGTGACATATTCTCTGACTAATGACGCCTCTATGTCTCTTAATTAATTCCCCTTTTAATTGATTTATGCGTCAATTAATCACACACTCATTGCTTGCATAAATCTATGTAACCTCTTAATTCTTAAATGCATATATTTGACATTTATATTCTGTTTTGCAATTATGTTAATTCAATTGATTTTATTTAATTATATAAAAATGCAGGGTGTTACAGTATTTGAGTTGTCTCAAATACTGAGATATTGGAAGGGATTTGAATATATATCGTATAAAGATATTTCGAAAATAAATGTTGGAAAAATTTATAATGTGGCCTAGTGACTACTTATGGATGTTATTTGATAGTTAAATAACCGACTATCAAATTTGGCCAAATTCGTTGATCGTTTTGAAGAGATCGGGGTTGGATTTTCTTGTTGTTAGGTTCACGCATGATAAGAGGTTCTCGCTTTGTGTTTGGTGGCGAGCAAGAGACTCTTACCCCTACATGTCCCTAAGTGGTTGGTTACAGTCGGGAGGCTGGCCGTAAAAGCAAATTCGAGGAACCAATGTAGTGCCACGGTGGAAAGTGGCCGCTGCCTAGGATGGTTGAAAAGCCTACCGGGTCGCTACACTTGGTATCAGAGCTGAAGGTTAAGCGAGAACCTTGGCTTCGATGGGGATTACTCATTAGAGATAGGGTCAGTAGTACCCTAGAATGAGTTTGAGTGTATCAATAGATATGAGTGCGTATTTGCTAGTGAATATAAAATGTTTTATATTCTGTGGATTTATTGGTCGAGTGGCATATAAATTCTGGTCGAGTAATGGGACGCCACTAAATCGATAGGAGTATCTAAGCACTTGAACCAGGTAAACTGACACAGTATGGTTTTTAAGGGGGTAAACGAAATAATTTTACCCAAATTATATTTTGATATAAAAGGAATAATTTTCTAGAAAGTATTATAGTAGATTGATGTGTTTGGCTATTATTATATAATTAAAAAAAAGTTATAAAATTGAAAATGGTTTATAAAAACCAAAATTAAATTGTATAAAAATGAATTATACAAATAAGTTAAAAGTTGAAAATTGATTCAAACCAGAAAATGAAAAATTAAATCCTGAAGATTTTGGAATGTTTTCGAAAGTATTTTGAAATGAATAATAGTAATATTATTTTGGAGATATTTTTGAAAGAAAATTGTTTTAAATGGAATTATGAAGTGATATAGCACTGAACTCACTTCAGTCGCTGGAAAATTATCCTAGTGATGACTGCAGCATCATCAATATTCATTTTTGAGTTTCTTGGTGACGGATTGCTACCGTAGTAATTTGATACAGAGATTGTGTTTGTTAAACAGGTGCTGTTTGGAAATTACGAGGGAATTGTTTTGGATGAAAATCAAGTTTATTTTTGAAAGTTGAAGGAAATGGTTTGTTAAAAACAGAGTTATAGATATATATATATATATATATATATATATATATATATATATATATTATTTCAAATGATTTGAAATACTGGGTGTTTGAATTCTGAAATTTCTAATTAAATAAAAAGTGAAATCAGAAGAGAATAAGTTTTTGAAATAAAACTTAGAAAAAGGTGAACTTCAAGATGAAATTAAAATTTAACTCATGTAAGTTAAATAAATTGGATTTGTAAAAGCAAATTTGTAGGAATTGGAATTTAACTTAAGCAAAGTAAAGTAAATCAATAAATGAAGTAATTATAATAAATGGAATGAAATTAATAGAATGTAATGAGGTTAACTAAATATAAAAGCATATGAATATGAATAAGTGAATGGAACAAATAAATATAAGTAAAGAAGTGTGGAAAATTTTGAAATTAGAATTGAATTCTTACTTGATAAAATTGAATGAATTAAAAATAAATTTGTTTTGAGTGAAATTAGTTTAAATATGAATAACTCGAATATGGTTTTGAAATATTGGTTTAAGGGAATTGAAATTTAAATAAAAAGTGAATTGGATTTGAATCGTATTGAATTGAATTAAATATGTAAATGTGAATTATAAAGCGACTATACAACTATAAGTTATAAAATTGGATTGGATTAGAAATAATATCGAATTGAAGTAAATATAAATTTTGAGTTGTGAAATAATTTTATAACCATAAGGTATAAATTTTGAATGAAATAAAATTTAGGTAAAAATTTGGAATTGTGAATAAATAAATTTGAATAGCTTATAAAATTTGAAATAAATGGAATAAATATACTTAGGCTATAAATAGATGTATAATCTCGAGTTAAAAATAAAATGTGAATATACTTGAGTATAAAATTGATGGAAATGTGAAAAATAATTCGTGTAACTTATAAAATTGGAAAAATGGGATAGAACAACCAAAATAAATATGGTATGATATTTTAAAAGTGAGGAATAAAAGGCTGAACTTGAATTTTAAAATAAATTTGAACTCAAGAAACTAAATAAGGTGATTTTTGAAATGAAAATCAGATATTGGAATATAAAATGAAAGTGAACTAACTAGATAAGTTAATTGAATAGGGAACTTGAGATATAAATGAAATTCGACTTAATTATAAGCGAATTAAATATATTTTGAAATGTTGTCGAATAAAATGGAATTGGATTGAAATAACAATGACTTGAGTTATAAATAAATTCAATTTAAGTGTAAATAAATTGAATATGGCCTTGGATATTATGAATTCGAGTATGAAGCTAAGTTTGAAGCGGAATAAGTGAATGAACTAATTAAATTAATTAGTAAATGGAATGGAATTTGATTGAATACAAATCAATTTAAATAAAATGGATTTGAATGTAATGAAAGTAGATATAAATGGAATGCAACTAAATTGATCGTGAAAAAATTTGAAATGAAATGGAATTTAATTTAAAATGACTATAAGCTCAAGTGGTTATTTTTTTAAATGGATATCATCGAATTTGTATGAAAAAAATGTCAGTTTGACGTGAACGGAAGTAAATAAAATTCTGTGAATTAATAGAAAGTGAATAAATTGATTTTTAAATCAATATGGAATGGATATGAGTTTTTTTGGTATAATATGAATTGAATGCAAATAATTGGGTCGTAAATCATTTCGAATTGAATGAAAAGGTATAGGGATCGATTGAAGGTAATTAAATTAGTGTTGGGAACCTTATAATTGCTTATAAATATATGTTTAACATGCATTGCTAATGAAATTCATGTGTTAACTAGTTAAATAAATGAAATGTTATTAAATTTCATGTTTTTGGTACTTACGTGTTTAAATTGAGTAAGTACAGGTACATGGAGCTGTTTTACTTGAGTTTGATTGCGCAAATTGCATATAAAATAAGCCGCTCGCTTAAAAACACTAATATAAGGTACGTTTTCGGATTAAATACAGCAAATGATATAAATATTGATATATATTGTATTTTCCGACCGTATGGGTCGATGTATATATTTATTTCTCTTGTCATATTGCAAAAGGCTCTCCATACAAAGGTGTAACGACCCATAATTTTACCACTTTGAAAATGGAATATTTAATTTATTTAAATAGTCAAATGTAAAATTTTCAAACATTAAACAATTATGTTTTATATGATAAATAAGAATGGTAAACTTATTTTTTATATTGAATAAAGGTTTTGGATTTCCATTGTAAAATTGACAAAAGTCGGATTCCGATAAAGTAGGATAAATATTCGAGAAATTTGTTTTAAAGGGTAAAGAGTTCCTTTTAAATATATATAATCCATATAAAACTCATTTAACAATAATAGTAATTTAATTTATAATGGTTCGATAAATATGTAAAACTTGTTTTATAAAAGTTGATAAATTTCGTCGCATATCGATAAATCGATGTCGTATTTTTACAAATAGATTTTGATATTATTTTATAAGTCAAATATACTTGTTTTAATTATTTAAAGATAATAATAAATTAATTTTGAAGTTTGGTTTACATGAATAAATAGTTTAACTAAAACGTCAAAATGTAACCGTTAAACATTTTATCGAAAATCAACGTTTGGTCGATTAAAAGTTGTATCACCTTTATTTTTTTATATAGGAACATATATTCAAATAGTATAAATATTAATTAATTATAATCAAGTTTACTTTTACTAAATATAATTAGAAAACTTCTAGAAGTCATTAGTAAAAGTAAGTAAGAATTAACAAAAGTAAGAAAAAGTAAACATCAAATCACATCAAATCAAAGCCAACATAATTATGATATTCTTTAATTAATCTTTAAGTGATTAAGAAATAAAGTAAGGATGTGAAAGATGACGTTAAGTATTGAAAAAGTGGAGATTGCTTTAGGTTAAAGTAAGGTTAGTTTGGTAATTTGGTAAGAGGTTATTTTGATAAATTTACCACTTCTTTCTTTTTCTATAAATACCCACCTCCTTCTTCAGTTTCATTCACACTTCTTCTTTTTTTCTCAACCTTCTTCACCTTCTTCCTCTCCTCTTGAATGGCTTCCAAGCCATATGGAAAAATTAGAAAGAAACAATGTCAAAATATTTACAAAATATTCAAAAGAAATCAATGTTCATTCTCTTCAAATCAAACTCATCTTTTCTCTATATTTTACCTCTTCTTCTCTCGGCCATAACTTCTTCAAAACAGAACCAAAATGCAAAATTCATTTTTTGTACATCATGTATTTTTCTAGTGGCTACAACTTTCATGTTGACAACTTTGTCTCAATCTAAACATAACCATGTCAAAAATCTACTTCTTTCCAGTGCATTCTCTGGCCCAGTTTTTAAGACAGAGAATAGCCCATTTTGTTTTGATCATAACTGATCCAAATAAAAAAAAAAAATTTAAAACCATATGAATTCTAGTGTCTACAACTTTTATGTTGATCGCATTTTCCAGTTTTGAGGTTTGCTATACCTGAAACTAAATTCTTTGAAGTGTATTTTCGGGCTTCATTTTTGTCAATGTGACAATACCTCTTTTTAATTCTATCGTATCTTCCTCAAATAAACTTGGATTCAAATAATTATTTTTTCCAAATTCAATAGAAAAGAATTTTAAACAACTTTTTAGTTAACAAGTTTTCTAAATTTTAAGATTTAGAGGGCCTAAAATCAGATACAAGATAACCTATTTTTCGGATCTAAATCTTGAGAATTCAAGTTCAAAGCTCTACCGCTTCTTCTCTATCCTTTCGGCCAACCTCCATCTCAAGCCTTTACCAAGCTATTGGAAGGAAGAGGATGTTTTTTGCTAGCTTTTAAATGGAGTATGGATTAATAAGTGAAGTGAAGGTTGATTAGAAGGTTGGTAGGAAGTTAATCGCTATGGTTTATGGTGAGAAATTCTATTTAACATATATATATATATATACATGTTTAATATTGTGTTATGATTGCTATGGATGCTTATATATGATTTGATCATCAAGTATTCATTTTTTGATATGATTGTTAAATTATTTTACCAAGTCACGTTAATACACGTCGATAAGCACAAAGGAAATCACTTTCCTTTTGAAAATGAAATGGTGTATATGGAATGCTTAAACCTTTTGGAAATAGTTTTAAAATGAGTTAGAAATGTTTTATAAAAATTTAAATTTTTTTAAAGAAATAAAGAAAGAAAATCAAGATTCCATCTTGTATATTTTGAAATATGTCCAAAACAACTTTTCAAAAAAATCGCGCTTTTGCAGCAAAGTGACCAAAGTTTAAAATTGATATTTTAAATGTTTTAAAAATATGAAAATAAATCCTAAAAATCCTTTAAAATGCATTAAAAGAGATTTAAGTTGAAAATATGGATTTTTAAATTATATAAAAGTCGTTCTGAAGAATATAGCTTTTAAATCACTATTTGCAACACTTTTCGCAACACTTTTCGCACCAGTTTTTAATAACTTTTGAAACATAGTTTTAAACTTAACAATTCTTTCCTAAATCTTTTGTGAATGATTTTAAAAGAATAATTAAGTAATTTAAAGATGATTTGGAGGTTTTAGTAAGAGTTTGAATAAATGGTTAAAAGGAATTGTTTATAACACTTAAACAATAATTGAAGAATATTGAATATAATAACAAATTGAGTATGCCAAAACGACTAGTACATTTGTCCCACTTGTGAGAGATAAACAGTAAAAAAAGGTGTGTAACTAAGGTTAGGAATGGAGCAACCAGTGCCCTAAACTTACCTGGCCTTTGCTTTATCTTTTATACGAGGGGTGGAACAGATCGAAAGGAAAGCCCAAATGATCTAAAAGATCATATTTAAAGTTTTTTCCAAGATAAAATAAAAGATCTTCATGATGTAGGATTACTTGCCACTAGTCCCTGGAGGTGAAATTTACCATAATTAAGATGGCAGTGGTGCTCTGTTATGAAAATCTTCGATTTGGAAGAATATGATTTAAAGTTAAGAAAGAAATCTTTGATTTAGATTTAATGAATGATTTGGGAATATTATTCCTGAGTTAAAATTTATAACTTGAATATAAGGAATCTTTTATTAAGATTTAATGAATGATTTGGGAATGTTTTCTTAAGTAAAGAATGAACTGATTCGAAATTATTCCAAGATAAAAAAAGGTAAATAAACCAAGTAATTTGATAAATGAGGCTTAATGATTCCATATACTCATGGAAAAGAAAATGAAATAAATTGAAAAAAAAATATCTAAGAAAGATATTTGATTAAATGGAAAAATAAAGTAATTAATTGATGATTGATAATCATATATAAACTTAACATTTTTTAATCGATGATTGGATTCGAAGGATCCAGGGTTGGATTTGGATGATTCCTATCCGAAAACAACTTCGAACCAATCTACGTTCGAAGTAAAACATGTTTGAAGACAAATGATTTTGAAGGTGGGGATCTTTATGATGTAGGGTTGTTTGCCACTAGTCTCTCGAGGTGAAAATTACCATATCATATGGTGGTAGCAGTGCTCTGTTATGAAAATCTCTGATGCAAAGACTTCTCGCTACTAATGGAGTAGGAGAAAACCTTCGGTTTGTCCTGTTCCTAGACAACTTGTATGGAAGAATGTCTGACATTGCATTTCTAAGATCATAATGCTGACATTTACAAACGTACATCTGCTTGGTGGCGAAGAAGGCAACTTCTCTTAGCTTAACACCCTTCTCTGAGACGTACGAGCTCAGAGGTCGTATGTTCGTGAAAGTCAATAGTGTTATCAAAGGAATGGAAATGTGGCATTCAAAGTGAAGAAGATGTACTATGTGAAAAGGTAATCGTTTACCTCAAGCCTCATCACTCGGAAATGACAGAAACAGGGTAGAAGCAGCAAGGCTAAGTGGGTCGCTCCCAATTAGGAGTTGTCATCATCCTTCTAGATTTACTATATACATGTCTAAGTATGTGATGAATGTATGACTCGGGTACCTGTTAAAGGTCGGTAACGACCGGATTGATGACATATTCGGTACTATCCAACGTGAGGGGTAGGTCGGTCTTGTGTTGGTTTAAGCGTCGAGTATCTCGACCCTAGGTGCATCCTTCTAGAGGTGTACTGTTGGAAGGTAGTCCCTTACCTTGTCATTTGTATGGAATCCATTCTCTAATAAGTGCCTTTGGACTTGATTGTAGAACCTAGTATGCTGGAATTTAATAATGTAACAATTTTGGCTAAGATTAATAAGTTTATTTGCAAATCTTTTCAAAGATATGTCATTAGAAATAATATCAAATGTTTTGATATATAAAAGTGTTTTAGTTATCATAAGGTAAAAACCCGTCCGTGTTTATGTGTGGGCGTAGTCTTATGAGATACTCCTTCTTTTTAAAGAATTTTATTCCAAGGCTGATATATGACACTGTCATTTATATTTGAGTTTCTCATGCTGGTTTATCAAGCCTGATCCGGGTTTTTTCAATACACGGGTCAGATCCGAGTAGTTTCAGGTTTAGTTGAAGACAGTTGGAGTTTCCAAAGGAGAGCCGGAGATATTCATCTACATATAGACGTATTTCATTATCCGCTGCAGTTGTTCGATGTTTGTCAGCATTTGTAAGGACAGATGTTTATAACTGTCCAAGCTGAATTTAGGTTAGACTTTGATATATGTATCTTTAAAAAATTTCCGCTGTAAAGATATTGTTCAATATTATATAAATTATTACATTGGTGTGAGATTCTGTTTTGTCTATAATTTTCTTTTTCACCCCCTAAAGATCTATCTTTTCGTCCAATTTGGGTTGGACATGTGTGGTTTACTATCGGCTCAAAGGGTATGGAAAAGTAGGACTTTACAAAAGGAGACTCTGCTAAAAAAATTTGAAAATTTAGGGTGTTGGGAAATTTTTGTTAACTAAAAAGTTGATTTTTGAATTGGAATTGAAATAGTGGGTTTTGAATTGGAAATAGAAACTAATGGTTTTAGTAGAAACTAAAAGATATAAAACCATGTAATATCGGATTTTAACCAAGTGGGTTTGGATAAGCTAATGGGTTTGGAGCATTCGTCCTACCTTAGCAAATTTCGAGGACGAAACGAAATTCTTTTAAGGGGATAGGAATGTAACAATCTGGATTTTTTAACGTTTGATTTTGAATATTTAAATGATTTTAAATATTGGATTTGGAATATAGTTGATTTTAAATATGAAGATTTTGGTTGAAATTTATAGAATGAATTTAAATTTCAAATATAACGATTTATCATAATACGAAAATGGTAAATAATTGGAATTGGAGTTGAAAATGAATCGAAACGATTTCTAATGTTGATATAAATTCTATTAGAATTAGAATTGAGTTAATAAGTTTTTAAAACGGAAATTTGAAGTGATTTCGTCAATTTTGAAAATCATCAATTTAATCGACGCGTTAAAATAGCGATCCAAGGCACAGTCCCGACAAAACCAGTTCCATTGGATCCGTAATAGTGTATTATTATCGGATTTCAAATTTCGTAACGTTTGGATTTACCGTTTGGTCGTACGATCTGAAAACGCCTAGAATAATTAATTGAATTTAATTTAAATAGTCGATTTAAAAAGCTATCTTCTCCATACGATCGAATTGGGACTCAAGACTTGTTCCGTTGGGTTCATAATAGCGGTATAACATTAAGAACGCTGGGTGGCATGCCTTAATAGGGGTTTGAAATTTCATAACGCGAGATATTTGAAAAAATATAAAATAAAAATTTTCAAATCAAGGTCATCTTAGCCGACCTAACCTTTTAGCTGAGCCCACCCTAACCATGTGCCTATAGCCGAAAATTTTTCAATGAAGCCGCCCTTTTTTCTATTCATAAAAATCACACGCACCTCCTTTGCTTTCTTTCAAAACTAAATCGAAATCAACCGAAGAAAAAAAAGAGATAAATCGTGACAATCGCGAGTTCATACTCGAATGTGGCGACGCTGAGAAGCGATGGAGACGCGAGACAGCGAAGGAGGAGTATAGGTGCAACCAAGGGTTTGCAGGTGGCGTGATCTTCGAGGGCAGTGAGGGAGCGTGCGATGCGGAGGAGGGCGGTCAGCGTCAGGGAGATGAAGTCGCAATCGATGGAGGGGGAAGGGGCGAACGATGCGTGGGTGAGGGGTTACTTGCTGGAGGAACGAAGTTCAGTTGGGGTTCGTGATTTAGGGCTCCCGTTCGCGTGCGGGTAGAGCAGACGATCACCTGTAGCAGGCTGTAGGGAGTCGCGAGGTTGAGGAGGGGCATCAGATAGGGTTTCGAGGCATGAAAGGGAGGAGCAATGGCACGGTGATGAAGCAGCCTGTATCTCATTCGAGTGTGAAGGGAGAGTTGCGATCTGCAAATGGAAAACAGTGTTTAGGGCTTACTAATTACGTTAATTAAGCTTAACTCTGTAGTTAAGTAAAAATAATTTTTTTTTAATAAATTCGAATACTTATATATGTCGTAATTGCTTTTACGAGGTCGAATTCGAGTTTGGATTTTTGCGCTGGATTTGTAAGGACGTAGGATTTGAAATAAATTTGGAATGAATTGCAATTAAAAATCAAGGTGAGTAAATCTCACTCATTTGGGTTGCTAGTGTTTAATTTAAATATTAAAAATCATTTATTGATTGATTGAATGAGTTGATAATTATTGTTATCACTTGGATGTTATATTATATATATATATAGTAGTATATATATTAGTAGTTGGATATATTTCCCGCCTATTAGAGCGGATGAGACCCAATGCGTCCCTCATAATTGCGGATGACTCTGTATAACGCGATATCCCCCTCGAAGTGGGACTGGTATTTTTATGTTGTATTAATATCCGTGGATGCAGGGAAACAGGCTAGAGGGATCCAACTGGATTCCTCAAAAATTTATATTGATTGTTATTCATATATAATAATATATGATGTGTTAGAATAATCTGTTATAGATTATTGTTGTGATGTGAATAATTGGATGCTATAGTAGCATTGGCCTAACTTTTGGTATTTTAAATACCATAAATATTTATTTTTGGAGTTTGAAAGGATTTAAAAGTAGATTTTGAATATAAAAATGTTTATATCGAAATTTGGATTATTTTTAAGAAATTGATTTGGATAAAAACAATAATTGATTTTGGTTTGTATTTAACTATTCGTAAAAATATTTAAAATAGAGATTTTAAAATAATTTATATAAATGATTTTTTTTAAACGATGGATTTTTAAACGATATTTCTGGAAAATATGAAATGGTGTGGAATCGATATTTTGAATAGAATTGTGAAATATATGGAATTTTATAAATGAGATTAGTTTATAAACAAGTGAAACTCAAAGGAGTTAAAACTTTATAAACGATGTTTATAAACAAGGGAAAATGAAAATTAATTGATAAATTGGAATTTAAATTTCACAGGGTGAATTTATATCGAGATATGAAAAATAGATTTTGGGGAAAAATAGTGAATTCTATTTTTGAAAAGTGAGACGGTTAGAGAATCAGAATGGGATCAATGTGTTGTAAATCGAGAGAGATTTATAAATTGAATTGGTAATTGGGATTTTAAAAATATATTTTATTAAGAAGTTAAGTTTTGATTTAAAAAGGAAAATTCTATTATTTAACTATGTAATTTAAAACTAGTTAGTTTTGAAACATATTTAAATTGAGGAGTTTGAATTTTCAATTTGATTTTGAATTTGAGAATTAGGGTTTTGATTGGAATTGAAATTAGGGTTTCTGCCATTGGGAAGGAAGAATGAGTAGATGAGAAGTACGTTCAAAAATTGGAATTGGCTGCTAGGGTTTTAGAAAGAAAATCTATTTATATAGACAGAGATGGATAAGAACGAATGGACAGATCGAATTGGGTCGAAACGATAACAACGACCCGAAATGCCTGGTTCGTTTCCAAAACGAAAGTAGGTCATCCAATATATCGAAATATATGTTTTTGATATTTTTAAACTCAATGGAACAAGTTTCAAACCTAATTCCATTGTATACAGAAGTTAGATTTTAAAATCAAATTATATTCATTTAATTTCTATTAATTGATTTCTACGCGTTTTGAGCCCGCACGATCAAACGATAAGTCTGATCGCTACAAAACTTGAAATCCTATAATAATTCACTGTTACGGATCCAATGAAACTCATTTCGTCAGAATTTGAGACAGTGGCCAAAATGACTATTTTCACGTTAATTAAATAAATTATTAACTTAAATTGATTTAATCACTTTTAAATTCAAATTTTAAAGTTAACAATTTCATCATTCTTGATTAACCAGGAATTTATAATCTTTTAAAATGAAATTTTCATGTTAAATCAAATATGTAACTATTGCATAAATTTCAACGTTCAATTACAACTGAAATAAATTCATTCATTATAAGTTAAATCCCAAACAACTTCTTTTATTTTGATTCTCACTCTTATTATTGAATCAACTATTACCTGAAGAATATAATTATCATTAGTTTACGCTTCATTACATTTATATTCTACAGTTATCATCTTATACCATATTAATTATAATATTTCAGTTTCATTAATTCCATTAATTACCAATTTAATTCCTTATTTATAAATATAACCAACTTAACTTTACAATTATTTCAATTGATTGAAATTACATTAAAATAGTTATCAATAAGATTCAAACAATAAAATTAAATTACATTCTAATTATTTTTCTCATTAATAAATCATAAATTTTAATTTCTCTCAATATTAAATTCCAAAATCTTATTAAATTTAATAGTTTTAATTGTCAAAAATATGGGTCGTTACACTCTCCCCCACTCAAAACTTTTCGTCCTCAAAAAGGAACAAGAAGGAATTAAGAAACATGATATAATTTTATTCAAAATAGGCAATTTATAAACAATTTATTTACATAATTTAGTTTAATAAGAATTTGAAAATAACTCAACTTTCACAAAATTTTCTAAGTCCTAAATTTACGAAAAATTTCGGCAAAGTCTCCATTGCGCGATTAGGTCCAAAAAAATAATAATATGAATAATTTCAATATATATATATATATCATATTCAATAATAAAATATCCCAAACCATTGGAAAATAATAAGATATCGTTGCAAAACCGTAATCTTAAAACGTACCTATTTGTCGGGCAAACAAACTTTATTTATGAAACCAAAAGCAGTAGTTATTGCTTCCATAAACCTATATCTCACTTATATAATCCAAAGATTTAAAATTTTATATAAAAGAGTAATATATTAGTTGTTCCAATTAGTAACAAAAGAAAATCAACACAAAACATATGCAAACAAAACAGTACAACCATTATACGCAATCAAAGTATCCATCATACATCCATAGCAATCAAACAAATGGTTTGTTCAGGTTCAGAAACTTTTAATCGTATAAGGGTGATAAATAAACTATCAAGTGTACCCTACGCTCAACATCCTTAGATAATAACTTAATAGATTATTCATACAACCTCAAACAATTTGGAGTATCATTTCCCAAACTTCCCACCAGCCAAACAATACAGAATTTAAATGTTATTTAAGTTTATTCTATTGGTTTCCTTTTTTACTCTTTTATTTATTTTCATTCATTCATACAATGTCATTTTTCCATTCATTTACATTCATTTACTTACATGTGTATTTTCCATTCAATTATTTTGAACATCAATAATCAATTCTAAAAATATTATATAGTTTTCTGTGCAAAAATTAATTCACAGTTATTATTTACTTATAAAACTTGATTTCCATTTAATAATAATATTCATTACTGAATCGATTCATACTACTTTTAAATTTACATTTAATCCTTCATATATAGTAGCATTTAATATTAAATATATTTATGAATCATTTCAACAATTTCTTAAGTTTATAATCATTTACTTAAGTGATATTCACTTTTACTATTCAATTTAATTATTAAGCATTTCAACCATTAACTTAAGTATATATATTCCTTGTACATCTTAATTTTTCATTTACATACATATGTTCATTTTGAAGCATTTTTTTATTAAGCTTTTACTTGTGTAATATTCTATTACATATTCATATTTAACATTTCAACTTTTAAATATTTCAGGTAAGTTTTATATATGTTTTAGAATGTAATTGAATGTTATACAAATTTATCTTATTTAGTTTAGTTAACAAAAATGTTCAACAATTTACATCTTCTTAATTTCATTACCCTTTAATTTACAAGTGACAAATCTCCAATTTCTTTACAGTTTCATTAATCACTTAGCTTTTAATTTCTTATTTTTCATTTTTAGAAGTTTCCAACTATTAAAATTTTACTTATTTCTAGAACTTAAAATTATTAATTTAACAGGAACTTAAGAACTAAATACCGGATTTCATTTCAAAACATCATGAAATAATATATAATTATATCTTTTAATATATCAAATCATGCATAGGAAATTTAAAATAAATTTTTGTTTATCAAAACAAATGTGTAGTAAAACTACTATAGCGGTCTTCCCACTTTGAAACTCAAAAATGAAAGTCGATGATGCGGCCGTCATCACCGAAATTATTTTCCAGCGACAGAAGAGGGAGTACAGGACTTATTTCCTTTTAAAATTCTTTTAAAACATTTCTTTCAAATCACATTGAAAATATTTATATCCGAAAATACTTCCAAATAATACTAATATTATTTTCCAAAATCTTTAAAAACCAATTTCAATACCCAGGAACTTAAGTTCTCAAATTTCCAATTTATATTCACTTTATTTGTAAATCCTAGGTAAAATTATTTGATTAACCTATATTTCAAAAACAATATTGTGTCGGTTTGCCCTATTAGTGTTTAGAAATCTCTATCGATGCCATAGCGTCCTATGTACCGACCAGAATTTATAAATACTAAACAGTTAAAATTAACACAATATAAAAACATTTTTATAGCACTAACAAATACACTCTCTCATATAAATACGCTCAAACAACTCATTCTAGGGTATTACCACCCTATCTCCAATGTGTCAAACCCGAAAAGCTAAGGTTATCGCTAAACCAAAGCTCTGATACCAACTGTAACGACCCATATTTTTGGATAGTTTAAATCGACAATAGACCACACATGTCAACTCAAACCATTCAAAAGGGAGGATTGTTAATGGGGTAAATAAGAAATAAGAGAAATAAAGGAAAAACAAAACACAGAATCTCACAATGGAATAAAAAAATATAATAATCAAATAAACAGTTCATGAAGCTGTTTTACAAATACATTTGATTACACTTTTATAATATATCATAGTTATACATACAGCAGGAATAAAATAAATAATGTAGCAGAACAACATGATACAGTGAAACAATAATAATATAATACTAAACTCCGTCTTCGACCTCCAGAAATAATGTCTTCAACGCTGAAATGCTCAGGCTAACCCGAGCTTAATGAAAAGACAAAACACTCGAGTCAGAACTAAATGATCTTACGTAAGTTAAATCAACATCAAATAAATATGAGTGTAACGGCTTTAGAGATGTTTACGGGATTTTACATCTCTCATCCAGTGTATAACGTGCGTGCAATAACTTAAAAGATGTTCAGGATTTCCATCTCCTAAAGATCCATTAAACTATTTATATGTAGGAATATATGCTATATATATAGTGTCTGACAGTAAAGTAAAGTATTAAAATAGCGTTAAGGCGTTACCCATATCCCCCTTAACACATTTTATAAATGTCGTAGTCTATACAGTACTGTAAAATCCACCAAACCGGTGGGCTATCAGGGTACGACACAAAGCAAAATCGTAGTGGGCTCGATAAGGTATATGACAAGGCACGCGAGGCAATGCCCAGGGTAGGATTCTACCGTTTTGCACACCCAGACTGGTGGTAACGTATAGCAGCTACTACCGCCCACTTTGAAACACACTGCAGTAATCAATCGAAGGTGGCCACCAAATCAATCACAAAGTAACAGATATGGCATTGAAGAAGCATGTCCGATAGGAGGAGCGACCTCACTTGGCTCGGGATAGCTCTTGTTTTAGTCATATCAACCTGACCCGCGGGGGCCAGGGCTGCGTTCATACCTCATACAGTAGCGTTCGCCAAACTATCCTACTTCGTTCTAGTTTCTTCACCATGTGCACAGTTGTTAAAGTGGTTTCAGAACTGGTAGAGAGTATGACAATATCCGACCCCGGTCTCTTTAACAACCAAATGCTTACATTTTTCACACCGTGGTCATTTTATAAAACATTTTTTTAATAATAAATCTAGAAAATAGTTTATACCTTCATATCAAAATATCCATATACTTATTCCAAAAGTATAAATATATTCATAAATATCGAGGAAGATTTCTTTCAATCAATTTCGAAAATAATTTATAAATCTCTCTTAAACCATTTATAAACAATTAATATGCTCTAAAGCCATTTATAAAGATATTTATAAATTCCCAAAACAATTTACAACTCTTCCCTTTATCATAAACTTTTACAAAAATTCCTTTATATGCTTCCAAATCCCTTTATACAAGTTCTTTTATAAAAACCCTTTATAAAATCCTTTAAAACCTTTATAAAACCATTATAAAATCCTTTATAAAAATCCTTTTTAAGAATCCTTTTATAAAATCCATTATAAAATCTCTTACAAAACTATTATAAATTCCTTACAAACCTCTTACATTTTTATTTGTTGAAACTATTATAAAATCTATATTTATTTTATTAAACAAAAAATATATTTATTATATTAAATTAAATTTAAATTATATATATTAAAATTATATTAAATTAAATTTGAACTATTTAAAAAAAATATTTTTAAAACTAAATAAAATCATAAGTTAAACATTTAAATTTACATTTAAAACCATATGTTAACTTATAATTTGAAACTTTTAAACATATAAAATAAATTATTTTCCAAAATATAAATTTTGAATAAAATCATTAAATAAAATTTTAAAAATAAAATTTATAAATTAAACATACTTTACTATTTAGAAAATAATTTAAAACCGACCAACGGTGTCCGTATATAGTTTTCTACCCTATGGTCAAGTGATAGGGCATGTATCATTTCAACCCCAAAATAGTTAAATTTTTTAGGTATATATCATTTCAACTCGTATCCCGAATCAATAATTTCCAAATCAATAAAATCGCTCGGTTTTATCATTTCAACCCATAACGATTTTCCCTAATCTATAAGATCATTCGGGTATGTATCATTTCAACCCATGGTGATAACAGGGATATAAACATCCAATTATCCAAAATGTCAACAAATAAACATCCATCATAATCAACATCCAAATCAGCCAATAAATCACAACAATTAACTGGTTATCATTATCAGGTATTTAACTAACAGTTTAAATTCGATATTAATTTAAATGGAAATTTAATTCAATATAAATTCAAATTAAATCTAAATGACAATTTAAATTACTAAACAGCAATCAATAAATTTCTTATCACATCATAAACTTAATTCAACTAACATAAGAAGGTTTAGTATTTGTGAGTGGGTTAAATCACTCATCTTTGATTTATTGTCAATTTAAAATCCAAATAAAGCCAAAAAACCAACAGTCTCCAAATCCAACCAAATTAGTTCCATATTGTCCTAAATTTTCAATACATCGCAACAGAAGAAACCGCGTCCAAATCCGAGTTCGTATGCAAAAGTTATTAAGGTTAGAAGTTTTAGGGTCAAATTTGCAAATATAAAAATTACAGGGACTTTTTTTGCAAAATTACCCTCTGGCTAGATCTGGTCAAGCCGAGACCACCTCTGTCCGATTAATTTTGACCGTGATTTCCCATCACATCAGAGCTCCGTTTGCCACGAGACCACTTGCATCTGAAAGCTATCGACCTCCTCTACGCAACTGAATTGCCGACATCTCATATAGATGCTCCAATCGCCGCCAATCGACGGTCAAAGTTGCAGTGATGATTAACTTCCAAGTAAGATCCCAGCCACACCATTGCTTTTTTCTTAAAATCGAAACTAGATCTGGAATCTACTCATCGAGCTCTACAATACCCAGAAGTCGATTTTGCCAATTGATGCTCCGATCGAAAACCCCCAAATTGACCTCCTTTAACTTCGCCGCCAACACCTTTGACCGTGACTTCCGGTTGATACGAGTGTTTTTTCCAAAAACGATTACCACTAGCTGACTATATTCGTCGAGAGCTTCGAAACGGTATATAATTTGCTATGGTTTGAGGAATTTGAATTTTCAATTTGATTTTGAATTTGGGAATTAGGATTTCGATTGGAATTGAAATTAGGGTTTCTGCCATTGGAAAGGAAGAAGGAGCAGATGAGAAGTACGTATAGAAATTGAAATTGGCTGCTAGGGTTTCAGAAAGAAAATCTATTTATACAGACAGAGATGGATAAAAACGAATGGACAGATCGAATTGGGTCGAAACGATAACAACGACCCGAAAAGCCCGTTTCGTTTTCGAAACGAAAGTAGGTCATCCAGTATATCGAAATATAGGTTTTCGATATTTTTAAACTCAATGAAACTAGTTTCAAACCCTAATTCCATTGTATACAGAAGTTAGCTTTTAAAATCAAATTATATTCATTTAATTTCTATTAATTGATTTCTACGCGTTTCGAGCCTGCACGATCAAACGATAAGTCTGATCGCTACGAAACTTGAAATCCTATAATAATTCACTATTACGGATCCGATGAAATTGGTTTCATCGGAATCTGTGATAGTGGCCAAAATGGCTATTTTCACGTTAATTAAATAAATTATTAATTTAAATTGATTTAATCACTTTTAAATTCAATTTTAAAGTCAAAAATTTCATCATTCTTGATTAACCAGGAATTTATAATCTTTTAAAATGAAATTTCCATGTTAAATCCAAAATGTAACTATTGCATAAATTTCAGCGTTCAATTACAACTGTTAGCACCAAAATTGGTCACTAACACCCTTGAATAGATTTGTAAAGAGATATTAATGAAGAAAGTAAATTAAAGCAAAGACGTAACACAGTTGAATGCAAAAGAACAACAAAAAACTAGAACACCAGATTTATAGTGGTTCGGCGTAACTGCCTACATCCACTTTGAATAGAATCTTTATTACTTTTTCAATCACGTGAATATAGATACAATCCGTAAACAAACCACTTGAATACAAGTTTGAATCGAAAAGAGGAGAGTAAAAAATGGCAGAGTTTCCCTGGAGTTCTCCCAAAAGAAGGTCCTTTCAATTGTACCCCTGCCTCTGTATTTATAGACGAAGATAGGCTGGACTCCCTTCGTAGGCCCAGGAACAAGATACTTCGGCCCATAGCAGGCGACTTTTGTGTACCGAGCCAGGCATACCGAACGGTGGTCGCCGAACGATGGTGGCCGAATGGTGGTGGCCGAACGATGGTGACCGAACGAACCTGGCCGAGCAACCTCTCCTTGGACGCCTAGATTGAGCCATCTCGTTTTGCCATTCTTGACTGAGCGATATTTGCCGATCCCCCTTTGACCGAGCCATGTATACCGATCCATACCTACCGAGCCACACATTCATGCTGAACCATATCGATTGCATCATACCCTTATATCCCCAGTCTCTTTTTGGACAGAATCTTGTCTAGTGCTGACTATAACTTCTGCAACTGTCGCTTTATAGCCGGGCCGAGTAACCGGGTAACAACAACTAAAATAAATCCATTCATTATAAATTAAATCCTAAACAACTTCTTTTATTTTGATTCTCACTCTTATTATTGAATCAACTATTACCTTATGAATATAATTATTATTAGTTTACATTTCATTACATTCATATTCTACAGTTATCATCTTATACCATATTAATTATAATATTTCAATTTCATTAATTCCATTAATTACCAATTTAATTTCTTATTTATAAATATAACCAACTTAACTTTACAATTATTTCAATTGATTGAAATTACATTAAAATAGTTGTCAATAACATTCAAACAATAAAATTAAATTACATTCTAATTATTTTTCTCATTAATAAATCATAAATTTTAATTTCTCTCAATATTAAATTCCAAAATCTTATTAATTTAATAGTTTTAATTGTCAAAAATACAGGTCGTTACAGCCCAACATGCTACCCTTAGGCCAACTTCTCCTCAGCCATCCATAGCTCATCGCTTTCATTCACTGACTGCGATGGTTATGCAGAGCAAGAATGATAGTGGCACTCTTAGGAATGAGAACAATGAAGCTGGCTCGAAAACCGATGCCAAACTCAAAGGAAAAATCATGACTAACCCCTAGATCAAATCAAAACCCGCTAATATAAACCCATTCCTGTTAAAAAAGCAAGCCCGATCTGCTCTTGATGATGATGCTTCGTTATATGGAAGTGATTCATCCTAGGTGGATACTAGGGAAAATTAGATTCGATAGCTAAAAACTCATGTGTTGGCAATGCTTTGCGAATAGAATACTGGAGAAAAGGTCAGGGAATGAGGCTCTTCTACATTTAGTGAGAACATCATAGAAGCAGATTTTCTGGACAACTTTAAACTCCATCAATCGATAAGTTCTATGTAACCACCAACCCAGATGACCGCATCTGCACTTTTGAGTATTAGATTGACATTTTGAAGGTAGGAAGAACGGCTCAATGTAAACTCTTCCCAGTTTATTTAGTCGGTGCAACCTTCCATTGGTTTAGGAGGTATGGACCAGGGAGGTACGGACTAGGGAGGTCTGTTCTTGGAGGCATCTATCTGCATATTTTCAGAGTCAATTAAACTCGGGGAGAGAGGCCTCCCCATATGTAAACACCATTTTATGCATAAAATAGGGCAAAATTAAAATCCTGCACAACTTCACAAAGCGCTTCAAATCCGAGGCACATCAAATTAGAGTAACCAATGAAGAAGTGCCAGTTATGGCAGCTCATACTGGGATCGGAAGAGCTACACCAATATAGGAGAAAAACGGTAGAAAACCATGTCATAGCATGAAGACTTTCTACGAGAGGGCCAGCGACTACATAAGGATGGAAGTGGCCAAATTGACAGCATAAACATAGTGAACTTCTACCCCCAATTATGACAAGAAAAGTGGGGCAAAAAGGGTATCATCCACCTGCGAAACGACAAAAAGAGCTTCGTGGAAAAAACTTCCCTCACCCATACTCTTGGACAGATATATGAAATGACCAGAATAGAGCTTGCATATATTTTACCCAACAAAATGAAGAAGGTGAAGCAGAATCAAGGTGGAGTGTACTATCATTTCCATAGTGCAAATAGGCATCGTACAGATAACTGCAGACACTAGAAAAACGAAATAGAAAAGCTGATTCAAAAAGGATACCTGGGTAGCTTCCAAAAAGATGATAACAAAGACAAGACTGAGAATCTCATCCCGGATCTGAATGAGAACCAAGTATGAAACCCCTCCAACCTTATAGCCTCTATCCATGGAGGACCACATCTTGCTGGAGCAAGTTGAAAGGCACAAGAGAGATATATATAAGAAGCCACGGCCCAACAGAAAACAGTCTTCCATGTTAAGCAGAAGCCAGCATTGGAAATAACCTATACAGTAGTCGACATAACAGAGTCGTATTTCCACACAAGGATCCACTCATTATCTCGATGAAAATTTCAAACTGCACCACAAATAAAGTCTTTGTTAATTCTAAAAGCTCAGCCAATGTCATTTCCAAATCAACATATAACCAGATGAAGCTTCCATTAAAAAATTTAAAGCCTAGTCCCGAGCCGATTTGCCGCTTCAATAACACGGCAACCATTCCTGTGAGGTCAGCAAAACTGTAACATCCCCTATCTAGAGGCCCAAAGCTAAGTGCTACAAATACTGCAGTCATCTATAGTATTAACTTCCGGCGACTAAATACGGCTATGTTAATGGTATCTATAATATCAGAAGCACTTGAATATGAAACAAATCATAGATTTCAAAACAGAATTTTCTATTACATTTCAAAACATTTGTTCCATATTCAGATTACATAAACCCAAAAGTTTCCCAGGTAGTGATAAAATATACTTATTACAAAATAGGCCAAGAGCGACATATGAAGATGCCTCATTGGGTGACCAGAGTCATATAGTCATAATTGACTTAATGCATACACAGCGGAAATAAACAACAAAACAACGAGCTGCAACTCCTAAATAGCTATCAGTTTGCCTCCTACTCTCCTCCGGTAGCTTTATTTGTCATCCTACTAAAACCTGAAAGAACCTTAACTCTCAGCCTACTCAAATCAATTTTGGGCACCCGAGAGTTTAAGGGGAAAACATAAACTTCGAGTCAGACATAAAGCCTGGTGTGAATAATACTATACATCCCGGTTATTAATGTTAAGTAAGACCACGCCGCTTAGTGGAATGAGTATCCCATCACTAACATCCTTTTAAAACATATCTTTTGCAAACCTTTATCCTGCAACCAACACTGATTAAAATGGTAAAGCATCGATATGTAAACATACATATATATATCAGGTAACAAACGGACTATCTGTCCAAACACAATAGTTTTGTTTGGCTTACTATTAACCTTTGGCTGACTCGAGCCTACCTGACAAAATAACAAAATAATCTAACACCTGTTAGACACCAGTTCTGGGCGGTCTGCCCTTAACTATCTGTTAAATACTTCTCTTTTGGACGGTCTGTCCTTAACTTAACATCTCTCAGGGTCACCTGATCCTAATGGTTTTGCGGGTTCACCAATAAACTATCTATATACAAACATATATTCATTTATGTGTGTAATCATAATTTTAGTCTTACCTATGACAAAGCCATACACACTGGAATTTTGGACTAAATTAGCTGGGGCCAAAAGATAATGTATAGGGCGCGACTCTATACCAGTTTCATCTGGTATTCTAATATCTGAGTCATTTCACTTAGGGATACCTTCCCATAATTTTCCTTGAAAACCTTTTCATCTGAAATTGATTTAAAACCTTTTAAACCAAACTTAAACAAGAAAAACATTATACTCTATGCTTTACTCAAAATCACCTTGCCATGCTATATATACTTTACTCAAATCATTGTTGATGAAAACCTTTAAACATTTGAAAGTACCCCTTTTGAAACCATGTAAACCCTTTCTTTTATCTAGGCCAAAAGGCCAAACCTTGCTTTTGAAACCTTTCATATAACCTTTCGAAACCATTTGAAATTCTTTTTCCTTCGAAAGCTAAAAACCATAGATATCTCTCTCCAAAACCATTAAACGTTGCCTTTCGAAACCATAGGAAAACATTTCCTTTAAACTTATTCAAACCATTGGAAAAACCTTTCCTTTAGACCTTTCGAAACCATTAGAAAATAGTACCATTCGACTCATTCGAAACCCTTTGGGGGACCACCCCTTCAAAACCATTTTCAAAACCTTTCGAAAGCATTAAACCTTTTAGAAACTCAAACCTTTCAAAAGCACTTGGGTTCAATTTAAAACATGTGAAAAACACCTTTCGAAATCATTTAAGTCAGAACCATTCTCTTTCGAAACCATTGGGTTATTCTTTAAAAATCACTAAGGGTCATAGAGAAACAGGGTCAAAGCTATCTCTTTCGAAAGCTATAACTTACGTAAGAAAGTGATGGTGTCGAAACTACCCCCTTCCGAAAGCATTAGAGAAGCGGCAGGGTTTTTATAAAACAAAACAGTCCCCTTCGAAAGCTCTGTTTCAAAAAGTAGAAAACGATAGTAATGGCTTTGACATAGTCGGAAGCTATCATTTAAAAACAAAGGCACACCTATTTCGAAACCAACCTTTAAAACCATTGACTTAGTCGAAAGCAGACTTAGTCGAAAGCTATTACTTAGAACAAAGGTGCAACCTTAAAACCTTTTCTTTAAATCTATTGACCTAGTCGGAAGCCAACTAAGTCGAAAGCATCTTAGTCGATAGCAAAGCAGGCGCTTTTCTCTTTTAAAACAAAGGCGCTTCAACCTCTTCGGAACCCCTTAGTTTTGACTCCTACCTTCCGCCTTTGTCCAATTCACCGTGTACCAACAGGTTGATAGTATGTGCATTGGTTTGAGGAAGTGGGCGAAGGGTCTTAGTCGAAAGCTACCCGGGCGGAACCAAAATAGGTGAAACACACTTTTAACATGAATTTCTGATTTAAAACGTTTTTTAGTAAACTTTTTAACTAACCTGCCTTGTTTGTCAAACTCTTATTGGTTGCTAATTTTTTTTCTAAAAGTACTGCCATAATTCCAGAATTTATTTATTTAAATCATTTGCAAAATACCCCTTCTCCTTAATTAAATATATAAAACATTTAAGTCTCAAACCTTAAATAATTTTATATATTCATCAAAACACTTTGAAAAATTCTACAAAAATTCCAGAAAATCCAATTAAATATGTTTTCTAACATGTATAAATTTCAGACCCAAATAATTATTTATTTAACCGTAAATAATTTATAACCCAATAAATCATTCTCTTCACTAGAAATTAATATAAAATCTACATTAATTCAGAAAATTATGAAAATTGAAACCCATCTTTAAAATAACATTTTTGGTCTACATATAAAATTTCAAGGCATTTGGATGTCATTAAATAGGGTTTACACATCAAAACAAGTCATAAAATCTATATGAACAAGCATAAATCATCGACATGTATATATAAACATTTTGCTCTTCAAAATCATGGTTAAATCATGCAAGATAACTCGGATTTCATCTTAAAACCAAAAACATATAGAAAAATGAGATGTAGTTATTATTCACATTAGCTTTGTGAATAGGATGTGAGATTTGATCTTGATTAATTGGTTTGATTCTTCCTCTTAAAAATCTAGCTTTATCTTGTCTTGAGATTGAAAATAGTGGCCGACCTTAGTATATTTTCGTTTGAGAATATTGAAATGAACGTGTGTTTTCAATTCCTAAGGATTTAGGGTATAAGTCCCTCCTATTTTCCACTTTGCTCTTCCTTATTTCCTAACACTTAACTCCATATTAGTTCATTTATTTATTCATTAGCATGGCTCGGCTACCCCTTAGTTTTAATCACAAATCTCAATCCATGATCAGTACATTATTTAATTTAACTAATTAAATATCCTAAATAATGTTACTTAAAATATGAGGGGTTACAATCTCCCCTCCTTAAAGAATTTCGTCCTCGAAATTACGATAAGGAACACAACAAACAATCAAAGGTAAAACATACAATCAAACAAATCAGGATAAGCATCTCTAATCCTGCTCTCAGTCTCCCAAATACAGTCTCTAGCATCGTCACTCCACTGGACTTTCACTAATCTGACTGTCTTGTTCCTCAACTTCTTCTCATCTCTCTGTACTATCTGGATAGGCTTCCTAGCTATAGTCATGTCTGGTTCCACTACTAAATCTTCTAACACGGTCTGTGCTATAGTAGTGTTTGGATCTCTAACACACTTCCTTAGATGAGATACATGGAATACATCGTGGACACCTGCCAAACTGCTCGGTTACTCAACTCTATATGCGAGTTTCTCGATCCTTTCTAAAATAGGAAATGGTCCTACGAACCTCGGTGCTAACTTTTCTGTCGTCCCGAACCTGATAACACCTTTCATTAACGATACTTTGACGAAAACATGATCTCCAACAGAGAACTCTAAATCTTTCTGTCTTCCATCCACATAACTCTTCTGTCTAGAATGGGATTCCTTCATTCTCACCTTTATCAACTCAATCTTTTCTGCACATCTCTAACCAAATCTGGACCAAGCAATAATCTATCTCTGGTCTCTAACCAACAAACTGGAGATTTACATGGTCTTCCATATAAAGCCTCAAACGGTGCCATCCCAGTGCTAGCCCGATAACTGCTGTTATACGCAAACTCGACTAGATCAAGATGGTCTTCCCATGATCCTCTGAAATCCAATGCACAAGCTCTTAACAAGTCCTCCAAGATCTTGTTAACCCTTTTCGTTTGCCCATCAGTCTGTAGATGGTAAACGGTACTCATCCTGAGCTTGGTTCCTAAACTTTCCTGTAGACTCTTCTAGAACTCACTAGTAAATAAGGAATCTCTATCGCTTACTATACTACTAGGAATTCTGTGCAGTCTAACCACATTCTTCATAAATAACTTAGCCAAAATAGGTGTCGTCCTATTTGACTCAACTGGGATGAAATGGGCACTCTTGGTCAATCTATCCACTATGACCCATATGTTTTCATTCCCTTTATTAGACCTCAGCAACCCGTCTATGAAATCCATAGAAATAGAATCCCACTTCCATACCGGGATGTCCAATGGTTGAAGTAATCCAATCGGCTTCTAAGGTTCGGCTTTTACCTACTGACAGTTCAAACACTGTTTCACCCATAAGCCAACATCCCTCTTCATGCCTTCCCAGAAGAAACTTCTCTTCATATCTTGATACATCTTCGTTCCTCCTGGATGAATAGTGAAATTCAAACGATGACATTCCTCCAAAAATTCTTTCCTTATGTCTCCCACATTTGGAACACATAATCTACCCTTCTTTCTCAACCATCCGTTTTGGTCAACATGGAAATCCTTTAAGTCATCGCTCTCCGTTCCTTCCCTTAACATTCTGATCCATTCAACCAAAACCGTATCCTCCTCCTCTCTAGAAGCTATCTTCTCAACCAATACCGGTCGGACTTCCAAACTAGATAACACAGCAGATCCTCCAATAGACCCGGCCTCGGATCTCCATTGCACTCTACAATCTACTAGTGCTTCCAAATCTTTCCACTCAGTAATCATCGCTAACACTACATTCCGATGTTTCCTGCTAAGTGCATCTGCGACCTTGTTTCCTTTTCCGGGCGTGTACTCTATTCCAAAATCGTAAGCGGCTAGAAACTCCTACCACCTTTGGTGTCCCATGTTCAGCTCCTTCTGAGAGAACAAGTACTTCAACAACTTATGATCTGTATAAAGCTCAAACCTTTATCCCAAAAGGTAATGCCTCCACACCTTCAACACAAATATAACTGCAGCTAACTCCAGGTCATGCGTTGGATAACTAACCTCATGTAGTCTAAGCTGCCTAGAAGTGTAGGCAATCACTTTACCCCTTTGTATTAGTACAACTCCCAACCCAGTACCACTGTGGTGACCCTCATCCTAAAATGCTTAAAAAAAAATTTTATACAAGAGGAACTCACCACTAACCCCAAATACTTTTATATGTAAATTTTTATATAGTTTCCAATTATTTTTCCCAAGACCCTGGAATTACTAATATAATCATATCAGTATACAAAGATTAAACCAATTATATATTTGATGATACACAATTGTTCCTTTATTATTATTTATATATATATATATATATATATCAGAGTCAATTTAAATCAAAGTGAAAACAAAATATCATACAATCTATTGACAAGCCATTTATTTCCTTTCTGAATCTTGTTCTACTGCCAGAGGTGTATTTTAGCAAATTACAACACTTAAACCTTTTAGCTGACTATAAATATTAATCTGCCTATATAATTCTATTAACACAAACATAGTGTTTCCTTAATCTTATCAGTGTTATCAGGTATACACATAACACTACTCATAAGTTATTTCCATTTATCATTTTAGGTTGATTAGGAGAGTACTTTTAGCATTTTAAAGTTTAATATGATGCAGACCTACAAACTTGGTGGTTTGTGAGATATGCTTGGAGTTATATAAGGGCTGCTTGGTGTTTTCTTTAATTTGTCCCGGAAGCACATTACACTTCACTGATTGAAATGAAGTGGTTCCAGGCATCCAAGGGTTTGACTCATGGCCATCTAGGCCGGCCATAGTCCCTCCTTTACCACTTGTAAACCCATATCCCTCATGTTAACAAACTTCTACAAAGTGCTACTCCTAAATTTCCAAGCCTTTTTATGTCCAGTTCAAGTTTTCTGGAAAAATCATTCTTATAGGTGTTCAATCATTTATCAAAAATTCAGTACCTTTCAAGTCTACTATTCTCAAAGATCTTTCTGAAAATTTAAATACTCAAATTTATACAAGTTTCCAGAATTCATGCACATGCCAGTATCATTTACCTGCCATACACAAATTCATTTCACTTGAATATTCTACAAAAATCTTGAGAGTTCATTTCAAAAATTATATCCCCTTAGCAGTTCAATTCCCATAAGACAAAATATAAACAATAGAAATCAGAGGTTCAAATATATATACATATACATATATCAGTATCAACTATCTGACATGCATACATTTATTCCACTTGGATATTTCTTATTCAAATCTTGTCAAAACTATTATAATTTTATTTAAAGAAAATCATAGAATAACTCAGGCAATAAAACCAGAGATCATTACATTCACATTTTATATTTATGTGTTATACCCATGCCCTTGTTTTCTCCAAATCAGATGATCACAACATCAATAAAAATCAAACTCCATCAAATATCATTCAAAATGAATTTTACTTAAGTACAAGTTTTCATCCTCAAATACTTAGAAAGTTTCCTACAAGTACTTCAATTGCAGAAAATAGAATTTGTCTAGTAATTCCATTACAAAGCAACTGCAAATTTAAAACAAGTCTCTCTTATTTATACTAGCAGCCAATTCCTTCTTTACTCATCAAGCCAACTTCAATTTCCTGCAAGCCAATCATTTAGCTGCCCCAAATAATTTTTGAGACACCCAGATGATTGCAAGGGCAACCAAATGGGTCAGTTTACACTGGTATGAGCATTTATCAATTTTGTATATATGTACATAATTGTAGTAATCTTGCAATGCCTTCCTAGATTAACAGGTCTTATACTTAGCATGTTTTGGTTTATTCAAAAAGACACAATACCACATTCAACAAATCAAACAATGCACAACAGTCAGTTAAGATTAAGCATGTGTACAAATTTTTAATTCATCCTCATCAAAACTTGGGTAAGTAATCTCTGTTTTATACTCCAAATTTCCACCCAGCAAATTAATCAATGAACAATGTTTAACTAAATTAAATCTAACACCAAATCTGAAAGTTTATAACCCAGATTTTTAAACCCCTACCCCCATTTATTTCATGGTCTTTAACTCCTTGTCAAATGAACACTATGTATGCATTGTGATGGAAACTCCCAGGTTGTTTAAATTATTCCAACACACAAAGGCCTCAGGGTGCTGTTGCACCATGCGCATACTTGCTTCCACCTGAAGTAAGCAGATCATTGACTACCCCCAAGTGACCAGTTTAGTTTTTCTTTTTTTTTATATCAAAGAAATATGACTGCCTGCATATTTTCTGACTCAACCCCATGTTCCCCTATTAATCTTGATCCATGTTTAATGATGATAGAACAAGAATACTTAAAACATGTTAACTCTGAAAGCCAAATTACAGATCAATGCTCCAAACAAAAATGCACAAACAAACACCCATATCACCCATAACAAATCATTTCAGAGATTCAAATAACTCATAGTATTTTTAGGCTGCCTGCAATAGGACTTAATGCCATTGCATACAAAAGATAAATACTCACATAATGTTTCTTCTTTCACTGCCTTAATTTCTTAGAACAGCAAATCCCCCAAAGCCTCAAGCTAGTGTTTCTCCTTGCTTATTTTATTTTTGTTTTGATCCCGAGAGAGTGATGGTTTTGGCCATGTGCAGTTATTTATAAATCCATTCTAGGGTTTTAGAAAATGGGTAATTCCCCTGATACCCTTAGATGTTTATGTACACATCATATTTCTGTGTGATCATAGATTGGAAATGCATACTTTAATTAGCCATTTCGGGGATCATACATTTTTAGACACTCAATACTATTTTCATGACTCCTTTCTACTCATGCCATAAGCATGTGACCCTTAGTTTATTATATTTTTTTTTTAAGTTTTAAGGAAATCTGAAAATCTACTTTGTATATATTTTCTTTCTACCTATCCATTACCTCCTTTCTATCAGACATACTACTATACTTTGTAATGTAAAAATCATTTACCCAAATTATTTGCTTGGAATAAATATGGTATGGAAATTTTATTTGATTCTGTATATGTATATATATATTTCTGCCTTTTTGTCAAATCAGTCAACTCCCTTTTTAAATTAAAAATCACATATATTATGCTAATTATTTTCTGGCATAATTATAAGACATATAAACCTTTATATTAAACCTCATTTTATTTTATCTTCATATAAAACAGCAAACACCCCATATATATTAAATGTATATATATTTACATAATTCTTTGAACATAAAACTATATTTATTTTGAGCTCCAATTTTTCTTCTAATTACCTTGATTCCTTGCATTTTATCAAACAGAAGCTCTCATTTAATTTTATTCATTGCTAAATTTTTTTCTGTTTTAATGCAATATATATATATATATATATACTTTTATATATATCTCAGAATTTTCTAATATAAATATATGTATTATTTTATTTTATTTTAGGGTCATTACAACCACACACATCAGTATAAACAACTAAATCTTAATTCCCCTCCGAAACCACTAACACAGGTGCATGGGTCAACAATTGCTTCAGGCTCTGAAATGCTTCCTCACACTTATCGGTCCATACAAACTTTACATCCTTTTGTGTTAGCTTAGTCATCGGCGCTGCAATCCACTAGAAGTCCTTTATAAACCTCCGATAATATCCCACTAATCCAAGGAAACTTCTTATCTCAGTTACCATTTCTGTTCTTTTCCAATTATTAACAGCTTCGATCTTTTCTGGATCAACTGACAATCCTTTCTCCGAAACCACGTGACCAAGAAACTTCACTTCTTTCTTTCAAAAATGGCACTTCGAAAATTTGCCTTTAGCTGATGCTATCTCAGCGTTTCCAGCACAACTCTGAGATGAACTTCATGCTCCTTCTCATCCTTAGAGTATATCAGAATATCATCTACAAAAACCAACACGAATCTATCCAAGTGCTCTTGGAAAATTCGGTTCATAAAATCTACAAAGAATGCCGGCGCATTAGTGAGTCCGAATGGCATAACTAACCATTCGTATGACCCATATCTCATCTGGAACGCCGTTAAAGGTATATTATCTTCCGCTACTCTAAGTTGATGAAATCCTGTTGCCAAATCTAACCGAGAGAATATCTTGGCACCGCTAAACTGATCGAACAAATTGTCAATCCTTGGTAGTGGATATTGATTCTTTATCGTCTTCTCATTCAGATTACGATAATCGATACATAGCCTTAACGATCCGTCCGGCTTCTTAGCAAATACAGTGGTTTCTCCCCAAGGCGAACTACTTGGTCTAATAAAACTCTTTCCTTCCAAATCCACCAGCTGCACCTTCAACTCCCTCATTTCTGTAAGGGTCATCCTGCTTGGCAGCCAACTTGTCGGTTATTCTCCAGGCATCAAATCAATTCGAAACTCAATGGCTCGTTTTGGTGGCAATCCAACTACAGGCTCAAACACATATGCGAATTTTGTGACTACGAAAACGCAATTCAACTCATCTTCCAACTCTATATCACCCAACAAAACATTCTCCTCACAACTAGGATTTTGTACGGTATAAACTATCTGTTCACTACAATCAGGGTGTCTAAGAGATATTTTCCCATCCTGGCAAAATATCCTAGCATCATACTCACTCAACCAGTCCATACCCAATATAATACCGAACCCTACAAAGTCAAACACATGCAAATTGCAAACAAAGGTGTAACCTAGCAAATCAAAATCTACGTGGTCACACTTCATCCCAAGCGTCGCATACCCTCCTATCGGATTTGCAACTCTTAAGGACGTAACTAAATATGATGGTTCTAGGTTAAGCTTATCTACCAAACATCAAGATATAAAAGAGTGTGATGCACCAGTATCAAACGCTAACAAACATATCATGGATCTGAAGAGTACCTCCCAATACCGCTTTACCTTTCTCCTGCACTGTCGGCCTTGAAGTAGCAGGCTCCAATGCAAACACTTGGCCCTTTCCTTCCTTTGTAGGCTCTTTGCACTGGTTCTTATAGTGCCCGATCTGACCACAATTAAAGCATCTAACTCCTTTCTTCTCAGCATCCTTCTTCCCTTTGCCTGTCCGGCACTCATGAGCATAACAGCCTTTCTTATCACACTTGAAACACACCAAATCAGCCTTTGCCTTCTTGGCAGCCTCCTTTTTCTGAGCATTCTTCTTATGGAAAACTTTCTCTTTTAGCCCTGCCTAACCTGGACTTCCTTCTCTTTCTTCTTCTCCAAACAAGCTAATATTTCCTCTTGCCTCAACGCCATTTCCACTACCACGTCACAGGATCTCTAATGTGCGGCAAAGTAGCCCTCGCTAATTCTGGCTTCAAACCTCTTATAAACTTTTCATTTCATTTCAATACTGTGTCAAAAGTGGCATACCCATACCGGGCTAACTCTTCGAATCTACTAGCATATTCCAGAACTGACATTTCTCCTTGTTCCAGCTCAGCAAACTTCCTGACCAAGACAGACTGTGCCATTACTGACATGAACCATTCTTGAAACCTCCTCCTTAACTCTTCCCACGTCATAGTCTCTTCATCCACGCCAGCAGTTACAGTATTCCACCAAAACAAAGCATCTCCTTGAAGTTGTCTTGAAGTAAGTCTTCTTTTATGCTCGTCATTGAGTCCAAGGTCGGCAAAAATCCTCTTGTAATGTAGCACCCAGTTTTCTAGTTCGATAGCATCCTCCGTTCCGATAAATGGTTTTCCACCAAGCCTAGTATAGTCTCTGCTCTAGTTAGCATACTGATTAACCATCGGAGCTTCCTGAACTCCTCCTCCAGCAGCATTACCTCCAACAACTCCAGCTGCGATTCCAGCTTGTATCATGTTTACAAAAAACTGATACATGGCTCCCATGTCCACTTGGGGAACCCCAGTACCAACATTCTCAACCTGAGTCTGACCTCTTCTAGCATTTGGTTGGGTATTTCCATTTGTGGTGGTGCTTTCTCCTCCTAGGTTAACTCTTCCTCTTCTTCCGTCCATATCTGTATTCAAGCCTCGTGAGATACAGAAGAATATCCTAATAAAGATAGGAGTCTAGAGATAAAGCGTATACTTATATATAGCAAATACAAGTACGTTACTATAGCGTTATCCCATACCCCGATCCTATCTCTAATTCCTAAGGATTATGTTTTCAAAAATCAATTTTAGTTAAAGTTTTTCATAAACCTAGGCTCTGATACCAAGTTGTAACATCCCCTATCTAGAGGCCCAAAGCTAAGCGCTACAGATGCTACAGTCCTCTATAGTATTAACTTCCGGCGACTAAATACGGCTATGCTAATGGTATCTATAATATCAGAAATAGTTGAATATGAAACAAATCACAGATTTCAAAACAGAATTTTACATTACATTTCAAAACAGGTGTTCCATATTCAGATTACATAATCCCAAACGTTTCCCAACCAGTGCTAAAATATACTTATTACAAAATACACAAAGAGCGACATATGAAGATGCCCCCTTGGGTGATCAGAGTCATATAGTCATAATTGACTTAATACATACACAGCGGAAATAAACAACAAAATAAAGAGTTGCAACTCCTAAATAGCTATCTGTTTGCCTCCTACTCTCCTCCGGTAGCTTTATTCGTTATCTTACTAAAACCTGAAAGAACCTTAACTCTCAACCTACTCAAATCAATTTTGAGTACCCGAGAGTTTAAGGAGAAAACATAAACTTTGAGTCAGACATAAAGCCTAGTGTGAATAATATACATCCCGGTTATTAATGTTAAGTGAGACCACACCACTTACCGAAACAGGTATCCCTTCACTAACATCCTTTTAAAACATATCTTTTGCAAACCTTTATCCTGCTACCAGAACTGGTTAAAACAGTAAATCATCATTATGTAAACATATATATATATATCAGGTAACAAACGGACTATCTGTCTGAACACTAAAATTTTGTTTGGCTTACTATTAACATTTAGCTGACTTGGGCCTACCAGACAAAATAACAAAATAATCTACCAGGTAACACCTATTAGACACCACTTCTGGGCGGTCTGCCCTTAACTATCTGTTAAATACTTCTCTTCTGGACGGTCTGTCCTTAACTTAACATCTCTCGGGGTCACCTGATCCTAATGGTTTTGCGGGCTCACCAATAACCTATCTGTATAAAAACATATATTCCATTCTGTGTGTAATCATAATTTTAGTCTTACCTGTGACAAAGCCTTACACCCTGGAATTTTGGACTAAATTAGCTAGGGCCAAAAGATATGTATAGTGCGCGACCCTATACCAGTACCATCTGGTATTCTAATATCAGAGTCATTTCACTTAGGGATACCTTCCTATAATATTCCTTGAAAACCTTTTCATCTGAAATTGATTTAAAACCTTTTAAACCAAACTTAAACAAGGAAAACATTATACTCTATGCTTTACTCAAAATCGCCTTGCCATGCTATATATACTTTACTCAAATCATTGTTGATGAAAACCTTTAAACATTTGAAAGTAACCCTTTCGATCCTATTGAAAGTACCCCTTTTGAAACCATGTAAACCCTTTCTTTTATCTAAGCCAAAAGGCCAAACCTTGCTTTTGAAACCTTTCATATAACCTTTCGAAACCATTTGAAATTCCTTTTCCTTCGAAAGCTAAAAACCATAGACATCTCTCTCCAAAACAATTAAACGTTGCCTTTCGAAACCATAGGAAAACCATTCCTTTAAACTTATTCAAAACCATTGGAAAAACCTTTCCTTTAGACCTTTCAAAACCATTATAAAATAGTACCATTCGACTCATTCGATACCCTTTGGGGGACCACCCCTTCAAAACCATTTTCAAAACCTTTCGAAAGCATTAAACCTTTTAGAAACTCAAACCTTTCAAAAGCACTTGGGTTCAATTTAAAACATGTGGAAAACACCTTTCGAAATCATTTAAGTCAAAGCCATTCTCTTTCGAAACCATTGGGTTATTCTTTAAAAATCACTAAGGGTCACAAGGAAACAGGGTCGAAAGCTATAACTTAAGTAAGAAAGTGATGGTGTCGAAACTACCCCCTTCCGAAAGCATTGGAGAAGCAGTAGGGTTTTTGTAAAACAAAATAGTCCCCTTCGAAAGCTCTGTTTCGAAAGGTAGAAAGCGGCAGTAATGGCTTTGACATAGTCGGAAGCTATCATTTAAAAACAAAGGCATAGCTATTTCGAAACCAACCTTTAAAACCATTGAATTACTCTAAAGCAGACTTAGTCGAAAGCTATTACTTAGAACAAAGGTGCAACCTTAAACCCTTTTCTTTAAATCGATTGACCTACTCGGAAGCCAACTAAGTCGAAAGCATCTTAGTCGAAAGCAAAGCAGGCGCTTTTCTCGTTTTAAAATAAAGGTGCTTCACCCCATTCGGAACCCCTTGGTTTCGACTCTTACCTTCCGCCTTTGTCTAATTCACTATGTACTAACAGGTTGATACTATGTGCATTGGTTTGAGGAAGTGGGCAGAGGGTCTTAGTCGAAAGCTACCTGGGCGGAACTAAAATAGGCGAAACACACTTTTAACATGAATTTCTGATTTAAAACCTTTTTAAGTAAACTTTTTATCTAACCTGCCTTGTTTTACAAACTCTTATTGGTTGCTAAATTTTATTTTCTAAAATTACTGCCATAATTCCAGAATTTATTTATTTAAACCATTTGCAAAATACCCCTTCTCCTTAATTAAATATATAAAACATTTAAGTCTCATACCTTAAATAATTTTATATATTCATCAAAACTCTTTGGAAAATTCTACAAAAATTCCAAAAAATCCAATTAAATATGTTTTCTAACATATATAAATTTCAGACCCAAATAATTATTTATTTAACCGTAAATAATTTATAACCCAATAAATCATTCTCTTTACTAAAAAATTAATATAAAATCCACATTAATTCAGAAAATTATGAAAATTGAAACACATCTCTAAAATAAATTTCTGGTTTACATATAAAATTGCAAGGCATTTAGATGTCATTAAATAGGGTTTTCACATCAAAACAAGTCATAAAATCAAAATGAACAAGCATAAATCATCAACATGTATATATAAACATTTTGCTCTTCAAAATCATGGCTAAATCATGCAAGATAACTCGAATTTCATCTTAAAACCAAAAACATATAGAAAAATGAGATGTAGTCATTATTCACCTTAGCTTTGTGATTAGGATGTGAGATTAGATCTTGATTAATTGGTTTGATTCTTCCTCTTGAAAAACCTAGCTTTATCTTCCCTTGAGATTGAAAATGGTGGCCGACCTTAGTGTATTTTCATTTGAGAATAATGAAATGAACGTGTGGTTTCAATTCCTAAGGGTTTAGGGTATAAGTCCCTCCTATTTCTCATTTTGCCCTTTCTTATTTCCTAACACTTAACTCCATATTAGTTCATTTATTTATTCATTAGCATGGCTCGGCTACCCCTTTGTTTTAATCACAAATCTCAATCCATGATCAACACATTATTTTATTTTATTTAACTAATTAAATATCCTAAATAATGTCACTAAAAATATAGGGTGTTACAATGCATGTTGGTTACAGCCGGAAATGCAGCTCTCCATAAATTATTCAATGCGAGCTTTCTGATCATTGTCTAGCCATCACCATACAACGAATTCTTGGGAAGACCTGCCCTAATAGACCTGGGGCAATTATCTCCCAGAAAAATCTGCTCATGAAGTTCAGCATCCCCGCTACGATAGGGTTGGTAACGGGAGAACAGTTCTTAGCAAGGGAATTGTATAATGTAACTCTTACCTCTAGCAATAAAATTGTTCGAAACTATTATAGCGTCTCTTCTAATACCTATAATAATAGTAATGAAAAAGAAACCAAATCTGTTCAAGGAACTGCATCGATACCAAGTACCAAATCTAAAGCTAAAACAAGTCATCATATGGCTACAACATCAGTAAAGAAAGAAAAGCAAAAGTATATGCATTTGATTGGCAGCGAGGAATATAATTTGGTCTACGCACAGTATTTCTACGAAGAAGCTCAAAAATAGATGCTCACGATCACCTCTCAACCAAAAGAAGAAACAAAAAATGAAAAGGACCCGTATCTAGGGCGAACAAAAAGAGAATTAATGCTAGTGGATGACCTCAAAGATATGCAAGTCGATCCAAAGGACCCTATAAAGATTATCAAGACAGGGAAGAATCTTTGTGCAGAAGCCCGAATCGAACTAATAGACTTTTTAAAAAGATTAGCAGATGTATTTGTCTGGCCACATAGAGAGATGATAGGAATAGATCCAGCCATCATCTGCCATGCACTCAACATTAACCCTGATGCCCATCCAGTCAGGCAGAAGTGCAAAACCCTAAGTTAAGAGAGGTACAATGCTAATACAGTACTTATGAAAAAACCTAATGGAAAATGGAGGACCTGTATAGATTATACCACCATCAATAAGGCCTGCCCTAAGGATAACTTCCCCCTACCTAGAATCGATAAGCTAGTGGATGCAACCAGTGTGCATGAACTGCTTTCATTTATGAATGCATATTCATGGTACAATCAGATAGCTATGTTCGACCTGAGCAGGAGCATACTAGTTTCATGACGAATAAAGGGTTGTACTGTTGCAAAATCATGCCATTCGGGGCTCAAGAACGCTGGAGCAACATACCAAAGGCAAGTTAATATGATTTTCTCATATCAAATCGAAAAGAATGTTGAAGTATATATGGATGACCTGCTAGTTTAGTCGAAGGCAGCATCCAGTCACATCCAAGACCTAGGGCAAGCATTTGAAGTCCTGAGGCAATATAATATGAAACTAAACCCTTTGAAATGTACTTTCGCGATTCATTCGGTTAAATTCCTGGGATACACAGTGATCCATGTGGCATTGAAGCAAATCCAGAGAATATTGAAGCCATAAGGGAGATGGGAAACCCAAAATGTCGAAGGATCTCATGAGCTTAAATGGAAAAGTAGCGGCGCTAAGCAGGTTCGTCTCTAAAGCAATAGATAAGCGCATACCATTCTTCGATCAGGTAAACAAAGGATGAAATTTGGAATGGACTGAAGAATGCAAAGTTGCATTCGAAAATCTAAAAGTCCATCTGGTCAATACTCCCATACTATATAAACCGGTAACAAGTGAGGACTTGTATGTATATTTAGTTGTAACTGATAAAGCTATTAGTGCTGAAGTGCTTTAGGAGGATGAGGGAACCTAGTGGCTAATTTGCTTCACAAACAAGCACTTTCAAGAGTCGAACTAAATTACTCAATCGTCGAAAATCTAGCTGTCTACTTTCTCCTCACGGCAAGAAAGCTGCGGCCCTACTTCCACAAGCATCACATCAAAGTCTTCACAAAAAAACCGCTAAGGTAAATATTGTAAAAGGCCGGAGACATCGGGCCGCTTGTTAAATAGGAAATGGAGCTCAGCCAATATGACATCACCTACTATCCGAGAAAAGCAATCAGACATCAAGCACTAGAAGACTTCATTGTAGAATGCACACTCCCAACCGATCCTCAACTAGAGGAAGAAACGACTACCCCGCAGTTTTGGCAATTATTTGTGGATGGAGCTTCGAATGAACATAGGGTAGGAATCAGATATATGCTGATTACTCCAGATAAGTAGAAGTTATATGGAGTAGTACGACTTAGGTTCAAGGTGACCAACACAAGCAGAATATGAGGCTCTCCTCGCAGGCGTGAGAATGGCCCAGGTAATGAAGGTAACCATATTAAAATTTACAACGATTCCTAATTAGTTGTGAACCATGTGTAGTACAATTACCAAGTAATGGAGCCAACCTTAGCCAAGTATGTGGAATTTCTAAGAAATTACTAGAGAAGTTCGAATAATTTGGTATAGAGCAAATTCCACGGAAAAACAACCCTTCTACCAATTCATTAGCTAAACTTGCAAGCACCAAAGTAGCAAATGAAATGAAAGCAGTTCCAATATGACATCAGGAAGAGCCAAGCATCATAGAAGCTAACCAAATATTGTTCCTAACCAGAGCCTAACGGGCAATGATCCGAGGATCTCAAGACCAGGAAACCAAGGAAAACCGAGGGCGATCCCCAATTGAACCTCCGTTTCAGCAAATTGAAGAAAACACTTGGATGACACCATAAAACAATTCCTACTAAATAGAATCCTACCCTAAAACAGAAATGAAGCTCGAAAAATATGGTACCAGGCTTTGTGCTACTCATTCTTTGATGGCACATTACAAGAGAGGGTTTTCCACCCCTTATCTTAGGTGCATTTCCGCAGAAGAGGGAATACGAATCATGAGAGAAGTACATGAGGGGCAATGCGGGGACCATTCTGGGGTGCCAAATTAGAAAAGAAAGTATCGAGGCATGGTTATTATTGGCCTATAACACTTTAGGATGCAAGAGAATTTGTAAGAAGATGCGGCAAATGTCAAAGATTTGCAAGTATCCCCAAATAGCTATCCCACGAGCTCATCCCACTAGCTAGCCCATGGCCCTTCGATATATAAGACATAGATCTAATAGGTCCACTTCGTATGTCGAAAGGGGAGCAAAGTACGCTATAGTGGCTATATACTACTTCATCAAATCCCCTACAAAATGAGGTTCAATCACTGCGAAAGGGGAGCAAAGTATGCTATAGTGTCGAAAGGGGATCAAATTACCTTTGGCCACCATCACTGTGAAAAAGATAGTCACCTTTTTGTAAGAAATATAATCATAAGGTTCAATCCCCCACAAAATAATTTTTGACGATGGGATACAATTTGAAAGCAGGGAATTTACGGTGCTTTGCGAAAAAATGGCATAATTAAAAGTTTCTCCTCTATCGGGCACCTACAAGCAAATGGATAGGTCAAAGCAGCAAACAAAATTATATAAAAGTTACTTAAGAAAAGACCGCATAAAGCAAAAGAAAAGTGGGCTGAAGAATTATAATTAGCGTTATGGGCTTATAGGACTTCTACCAGATCTCCAAATGGTCAGACTTCTTTTTCATTAACTTATGGATACGAAGCCATGCTCCATGTCGAAGTAGAGGTCCCATCATATAGAAGGATATCATATACAACAGAGAAGAACATGAAGCTGAAGGATGTTGCCGTTGACCTCATCTACAAAAGAAGAGACGTGGCATCAAACATATCTTCTATATAACACCAAAGGATGGATAGAAATTACAACGCTAGGCTCAAGGAATGAAACATCTACAAGGGAGATTTGGTACTACAAAGAGTAATGACCAACACAGAAGATCTAGTGGATGGAGCCCTCGGCTCAAATTAGGAAGGCTTGTTAGTTATAGCAGAAGTTTTAGGTAACGGGGCACACCGACTATCAAAACCTGATGGAAATCTAGTCGCAAGGACATGGAACTTGGAGCATCTTATATTTTATAATTAATGTTACTCATGTAATAAACATTGTATTTATTATGAAAAGTAATAATACAATGAATTGGATGTAGGGATATTGGACGGTCTGAATCGATATAAAAATCTCTTCGTGTTAATCTTTTTGACATAGCTAAATAATTTTGCTGAACGTAAGGACCTTAGATAGTTTGAACTAGCTATCAAAATAAAACTGCGAAAATGCAGCTCGGCTTTTCGGCCAAATAACTAAACTGGACATATGGATATTGGACGGATCGAACCACAATAAAAGTCGGCCCAAACATCGAAGTGAGTGAAGACATCATACTCATAATCTGCGTGATTATATAAAAAGTTTTAAAAAAGTCCAGTCTAGAAGTGAGTGAAGACATCGATCGCCGGCTTCGTGGTAATGTGTACCATAACCCTTCTTACCTTCTCATCATGAACGGCCTGCTCCATCAAGGATGCGTTATCCAACCAACCTAGGGAAGTGGCAATAGCATCAAGGTGGAGTTGAGACTCTAAGATAAAAACTTTGTTCTTAGGACCGTTTATACATTCTACAGCCATTCTCCTGACCCACTCAATCTCATCCAGAAGTTGGTCCTTCGTTTTCTTAGCAGTCCTAAAGTAGGGTCTGAAAAGCTCCTGCATAGTAGAAATATAAGATGAGTTGCTACTGCCAATAGTTTTCGATCCTTTGCTGTAAAAAATTTCTATCTCAATAAGCTTGGCCTCATAATAGCCTTTCAACTTATTCTTCCATGCAAGAACAATATCAAGGTCTGCCCCAGGTAGGGGTGCAAGGGCATCTTCAACGCTAATTTGTCTCACGATTTGCTCATTTAATTCCTTAACTTTGCATTCAAGAGCCTTAATTTCGTTAGTATATACGACTCCATATATGCCTTCAGCACCCTTCGATAAACCTTCTAGCTCAGTAATCCTAGTCAGTGCATGGGAAAGCTTTCCTTCCAAATCAACATTCTCCAGATTTCGAATGAAAAAGGTAGGCTGAAGATCAAACTTGCCGGCACAAAACAAAATAATAAGGAAGTTTGACCAAGTAAAACACTCACAAGGAATTTACAAACTTCACAGATAATCTCAATCTACATAGTATGTGTAAAAAAATATACCCAACTACATATACTTACAAAGTCATTTTAAGTTATAAATTTCTAAAAAAACGACACTAAAAACATCTAAGGGATATTGGCTAGGGGTGGAGCTGAGCTAATATGGATAGTCTTACGTGGATCATAACAAGCTCCCGCCTAATGATCTATTAGCTCTTCCGCGGTCACCTCGAATCCTGCAATGTTAAAAAGGAAACTTGAATTAAACGTAGGGTAGAAACAATTGAAAACACCATGGCGCACTGCAAAGAAATCCACCCCATCTTGCTTTCAGCTTTCTCATGTCTAAGTTTTTCTATAAGGGCGGTAATCTTGTCCTACCCAGGTTTATCAACAAGTGATGCCGTTGTACTGACAGTGGCCCGAGCTTCACGTAGAGAATCCTCAAGCTCATAGATCTTGAGTACAGCTTTTTCTCTCGTGCCTTCTTAAGTATTAATCAGCTCATCCTTAGTTTTCTTGGTATTTCTAGAGAAACGGCCAAAATACCTAAGAGCATCAGTCATCCACCTTTTCTCCCATGAACTAGAAAGCGCCTTCAGCTCCAACTATGTCATATGCCGCTTGTGGTGGTTGGAACATCCCGTATCAAAAGGCCAAAAGCTAAGCGCTATAGATGCTGCAGTCATCTATAGTGTTAACTTCTAGTGATAAAATACGGTAATGATAATGGTATCCATAATATCATAAGCACATGAATATGAACAAAATCACATATTTCAAAAAAACAATATTTTTCTGATTACATTTCAACACAATAATTCATATCCATGTTACATAATCCCTTAACGTTTCCCAGGTAATGATTAAATATATCATTTACTAAATACGCCAAGAGCGACATATGACGATGCCCCCTTGGTTGATGAGAGAAATATTGTCATATCTGACTTATATACACAGCGAAATCAAAACAAAATGAAATGAAAAATCCTATTTAGCTATCCGTCAGCCACCTGCTCATCTTCGGATGCTTTATTTGCCAAAAGACAAAACCTGAAAACCTCAACCCTCAGCCTACTCAAATCAATTTTGAGTACCCGAGATTTAAGGGGAAACAAAAACTTCGAGTCAGACATAAAGCCTGGTGTGAATAATTCTGTTACATCTTGGTTTACTGATATTAAGTGAGACCATGCCACTTAGCGGAACGGGTTTCCCCTCATTAATATTCTCTTTAAAACATATATTTTGCAAATCCTTTCCTACAACCAAACAGGTTAATCAAACTGATTATATCAAAATAGCAATATCCTTTATGCAAATAAATAAACTATCTGTCCACAAAACAGGTAATATGTGAGCAATCTGCACACAATATAATAGTAAGGTCCGTTATGCTACAAATGAACTATCAGTTCATAAAACTGGGCTGATTGCCTGCAAACTAGACTAACTGTCCGTAATCTAGGCGACTGCCTGCAAACTGGACTAACTATCTGAATTAAAATGGACTAACTGTCCGAAATCTTTTCTTAGGGTTAACTACCCTTTAAATTTTACTTGAAAACCTTTTCGGAACGATTTAGTCCTTCAAATCATATATATGCAAGGAAAATATATCTTTAGCTTTACTCTAAGCTATTTTGCCATGTTATATATACTTTACTCAAAATAATGTTGATAGGTTTTAATAAGGATTAACTATCCTTTCAAATAATTTAAAGTCCTTTTTAACTTGAAAACACTTTGGCTAATATGCCTATTTAATATATTCGAAACCTTTATTTAAACCTTTAAACAACCCATTCGAAACCCATGAAGGTAACCCCTTCAAAACCAAGTAAAACCTTTTACTTAATCTAGGCCGAAAGGCCAAATCTTATCTTTCGAAACCATTAAATATATCCTTTCGAAAACATTGGAAAAACCTTTCCTTTCTTTTCTCCGAAAGCTTCAAAATATCAGACAACCCCCTTTAAAACCTTTTAAATATTGCCTTTTGAAAACATAAGGAAAAACCTTTTCCTACAACCCTTTCGAAACCCTGGGGAACCGGCCCTTTCGAAACCATTTATTAAAACTTTTCAAAACAGTCAAAACCAATCCTTTCGAAAGCACTTTGGGTTCAATTTAAAACATGTGGAAACCTTTCGAAACCATTCAAAATTTCATTCCTTCGAAACCATTGAAAAACTTCTCGGTCGAAACCATTTGGATTCTGCCTTCAAGTAGAGCAAAAGGATCAAAAACCCGTTAAAGTCGAAAGCATCTGTTTCGAAACCATTTAAAACTCTCTTTCGAAACATTTGGGTTTTACTTTACTTATAGGAAAAAGGGTCTTAAAACATTTAAGTCGAAGGCTACTGCTTCGAAACCATTTCCTAAGTAATGAAGTGATGGTGTCGAAACCATCCCTTCGAAAGCATTGGAGAGGTGGCCAGGTTTTAGAAAAAAAAACAACCCTTTCGAAACCATCTGGGTCGAAAGGTAGAAAGGTGGCAGCAAAAAGTTCTCGACTTAGTCGAAAACAATTATTTAAAAATAGAGGTACAACCAAATTGAAACCATTTCCTTTAAATCATTTGATTTGGTCGAAATCTACTTAAACGAAAGCCATTTAGTCGAAAGCAAGCAGGTATATTTCTTTAATTTAAAAACAAAGGACTGCCTCAACCTCTTCGAAACCCATGGTTTCGACCTTATACCTTTCGCTCACGTCCAATTCATTACGTACCAGTTGCCTGATACCATATGCATTGGTTTCGACTGTGTCGAAGGCGGTAGTATGGAGGCGGAACCTGGTGCCGAAAGAGACGAAACAGTGAAAAGCTTGCAGCAAATAGTTCTTTTCACCTAACCTGCTTCACGCGTCTAATTATGATTGGTTGCCTCTTTCTTTACCAATAAAAAGTACTTCACTTTGTTAAAAGGGCTGCCGACTTTTCCAGATTTTATAATTTATATCTTTTTACAGAAGGCCCCGTCTCCTCTTTAATTTATATAAACATTTAAGTCCTATACTTTAAATAATTTTATATAACCCTTAAAACACTTAGGAAAAATCAAGAAAAAATCCAAAAAATCACATTATATATGTTTTCTAACATATAAAAATTTCAATCCCAAATAATTAATTATTTACCCGTAATTAATTTATAACCCAAAATATCATTTTCTTTACTAGAAAATTCATATTAATTCCACGAAAACTAAAAAAATCTAAAAATTGAAACCCATCTCCAAAATAATATTTATGATCTTCAAAAAAATTCGCAAGGCATTTGGATGTAATTTTTAGGGTTTTCACCTTAAAACATATCATAAAATCCATATAAATATACATAAATCATCAACATGTATATATAATCATTCCATCATTCAAAATCATGGCAGATCATTGCAAAATATTCGAAAGTCATATTAAAACCAAAAACACAATCAAAAATGAGATGTAAACATTATTCACCTTAGCCTTTGTGATTAAAGAGATTGAGATATGAATAGATTTGATTTGATTTGCTTTAGCTTCTTCCTAGCATTTCTTCTTCTTTTCCATGTTAATGGTGGCCGGCCTCTAGTTATAAAAAAATTCAAATTCAAATGAATGTGTATAGGAATATACAGCCTAAAGGAATGGATATAGGAATGGCCTCTTTCCTATTTTACCCCTTCTCTATTTCATATTAAACTCTTCTTGTAGTTCATGGTTAAATGGAACGACTACACCTTAATTAAAATCAAATCTCAATCCCCTAATTAACACATTATTTTATTTAATTTAACTAATTAAATATTCTAAATAATGTTACCAAAAATCTAGGGTGTTATAGACTCCCCTCCTTAAAGAATTTCGTCCTCGAAATTACGATATGGTATATAACAAATCAAACAAGAAGGTAAAACATACCATCAAATAAGTCAGGATAAGTATCTCTAATCTTGCTCCTAATCTCCCAAGTACAGTCCCTGTCATCGTCACTTCACTGGACTTTGACTAATCTGACCATCTTGGTTCTAAGCCTCTTCTCATCTCTCGCAACAATGCGAACTAGCTTCCTTACTATGGTTAAATCTGGCTCTACCACTAAATCATCTAGCACCACTACAAAAATATGGGTTTTTGATAGCAATAATACATAGTGTTTCGGTCTATCATCTTTTAAATGCTTTGAAATGAAGGGTTTTCGACGCTATCAGATAAAGAAATAGTGTGTATCAACGCTAAAATGGCCAAATCGTCAAATCGCCAAATTGGTTATGCTGCTGATATTAGTGAATAAAGCAAGGAAAGGACAAACGAGAAAGAAGGTGAGACCCGTTAATTAGGTGCAGCGAATCCGCTTTCTCCCATGGCAATTATTTACAGCTCCTTCCTTTCCTTTTCTCATCAAAATGAAGGGCCCGTTTGGTTTCATTTTGTATTTTGAGTTTTGTGTTTTCAATTTGCACTAAGAAATAGCAAGAAATAGGAGAAGAAGATTTATAATTCTTAACTGTTGGGACGACCAACGGACAACGAAAGAGTTTGATTGTTCTCTGTGCTTTTTTTATCTCTCGAAACACGAAAAATAAAATAAACTTGTTTTCTATTTTATATGTTAATTTCATTTTTCAAAATTGTTTGTTTTTCAACTATACATACAACGGATTCGTTTTTGTATAGACGAAAACACAAAACTAAAAATGAAAAGCCAAACGGGGCCGAAAATTTTCCCACATATTTCACAATCGAAGATTACATTTATAAAAGTTATATTGGTAAATTAAAGGTCGATTACATTTCTTCCAAGAAAACTACAATGAAAGATTGATTTCACTACATCAGCAGATAAGTCTCTTGGTAGAAATCGTGTGTCACATTTCTTGCCTACATCTCGCCGTATATAGTTTTCTAATGGGAAGGTAATTTTAGTTGGCGTATATTTAGCACTATCGTTTATAACTGGTTGTTTATACCATTATTGGGAACTTAGATAATATAGTCTAAGTCTGTTAAGTCAAAAAGGCTGTGATATAGTGATCCGATTTGGTAATATAATCTCCTAGATTTAGTAATGGCCATAGTGGGATGGGTAAAGGATTATTTTCTATACAAAATATAGTTATATCAATGCTGCTTTGGATAAAAGAAGTCATTTCAATAAATTCCCATATTCATCTCTTTTTAGTAGAGAGGTACTGTTTTAAGTATCAAATATCAATGTAGGTTTAGTAGAGAGGCTTCTAACTTTTTTACTTGTCATTTCATCAATGCTGCTTCAGATTGAATTGACTGATATTTCCTTGCTATTTATAAAAAGAAAATTTACTCTAATTTTACATTTATTTTTGAGATAGGTTCAGTAACACCTCTAAAATATAACATCTTATTTGCATCTCAATTTAAACCATCGGGTTTGATCAGTGACTATCAATGATGGTGACATGACTACTATAAAAAGAAAAAAAATACAAGTCTTCGGTTGCCATGCCACTATTTGTATGAAATCAATGGTTTATATTGAGGTGTAAAGTGGTGCTACTCAACTTATTTCATTTTTATTTTAGTTTCAGTATAATAAATGTTGCATTAAATTTTCGATTTACATGCAGAGTCCAGGTCCGGATGCTCACATAGTTCACATAGATGGTGCATTTGATCTATTTCATGCCGGTCATGTGGAGGTAATAATAACAATTTTATTGTTATTCTTGCCCACTAAAATAATATATTACTGAACTCTGGACATAAACAATATTTGTATTTGGATTTGTTTATAAAGTGATTAATTGGAGCAAACAGTAGAATTTATAGTATACATAGAAGGTGTTCGACCACTTGTCCAAAAAAAAAGCTGAACGTTGCATGGTATATGACTTAATGTATATAGTCATATTACTTGCAAGGTATTTAGGCTAATTAAATTGGGAAGTGTGCATCGTTGGAATTCTGATTATGACATGAACTTTATGACTTATATAGATATGGATGTATGTTAATTATAACATACATTGTCATTATTCATGAGTTTCCTTTCTTGGGTATTAAACAACTAAAATTTGCATGCAACTTTTTTATGCATCTGTTATAATAAGGCATCTTTAAGATTCTTCTTCATATTTTTTACCTGGCTGGGCAAAGATCCACTTTCAACTTAACGATTGTTATATTGGAATACACTTATTTCTGTTGGCTTTACTTGAAAATATTGAGTATAAATGATATCACTAATTATAGATTAAGACCTAAAGAATGTATGTTGTTTCTTCAATTGGATGGCCAACACAAAATTTCTGCCTTTTAGTACTAAAAGAAGCAAATGTATATAATTTGCAGATAGAGCACTTTAAATCATTCATAGGTTGACTGTCCATATTGACTAATGATGTTTTTGGTAACATAATAAATAGTATTATACTTTTAGACATCAATACTATATTACCATAACCAGATTATAGATATAAACCGTATTAGATACGTAATTCAATGGATATATTATTTTATATTTGTAATTACTTTAACCTTTTTTTGATTTTTTTTCATCCGTCAATCATTAGTAGTCAATTTCATGCTAGTCAATCAAAATAGTGTTAATTAATCACGATTTCTCAATTTAGAAGTGTATCAATATAACTAATAGTAATCAGTTATTTTAAGGAAGAGAAATTGTGTTTCTTATGAACCACTATTACTGTCACATAAGTAAGAGATGTGCTTATCCCTTCTAATTTATTGTTAATAGCAAAAGAAATAGTATTGTTTTTTTTATAAACAATCATTATGAGTGGCTAGCTTTATTTTTTAAGGTAGAGCACAGAAACACTGGTCTTCGGATTAACGATTTACGGTCTTTTATAAGTGATGTATTTTAATAATTTGAGTCTATTAAAATATTCCATATAAACATTTTTGGACTTTCTACTGTTAGGCTTTCCAAAAAAGCCAGTGGTTAAAATTGGTAGTAGTTTGAGCAGTAGGTAAAATGGTGAAATCCATATTAATGTATGTACCAAATTGGAAAGGAAAATAAAAAAGTTGGGTCAAATTATGTATATAGTAGCCAGGTTATTATCAAATTTTATGTATTTTGCGAAAAAGGAAAAAGGAAACTGAAGAATACATCAGTATACTGTAAGAGTTTAAAGTAGATTTGAGAATTCAGTGAAGTAATCGAGTACTAGTTTTCTGATAAATTTTTGACCTTTCATTTTTTTGATAAAATCTTTTGATGCTTTTGAAATTCACCGGTAATCCTTATCCTGTATGATTTTCAGATGGAAATAAAGGACCCAATAACTAAAGTTTCAGGATCATATCTGGAATATGAATGGGATAGAAATCTAAAGATTGAAGTGGAAAATTACTACTATGGAAATATTAGTAAGTTTGGTAAATATGTTGAGACATTTCCATTTGGTGTCTTAGGTGGTTCTGCTTGCATTAAGGTCTTTCATGGATGCTCAGATGGTTAGCATCTAAGGGCCATTAGGTTTTACATTATTTTATTGTTAAAAAAATGTTAAAGTTGTTTGAATTATGCCTGTAAAATAATTATTATTTGTTTAGAGCCATAAAAGAATAAAATTATAGCTCCTAATTTTATTCTTTATTTGAAATAAAATGATAAAAAATAAACATAAAAAAAAGATAAAACAATAAAGATAAAAAATATAAGATTCATAATTTTACCATTATCGTGTTATTATGCCACACTCATAGACCTATAAAACAAATAAGTATGAAATGTACACAATATGACATTATTATTAGTTCCAGTAGAAAAGAAATAATTAAGTTTTATAAGAATTAACAAAGTTTATAAAAATTAACTATTTTTATACTGATAATAATAATAATAAATAATTATAGTAAACAATAGCTTGAATAAATTAACTACGTTATATAAAAATTAAATACGTTTATAAAAATTAACTAAGTGTTATAAAAATGAACATGTTTATAATAATAATAAAATAAGTTTGATAAAAATTAACTATGTTTTATAATTAATAATAACAACAGCCACAATAACAACAACAATTAAGTTTACAAAAATTAACTAAGTTAACTAAGTTTAATAAAAATTAAATAAGTTTATAAAAATTAATTAAGTTTTTAATAATAATAGTAAATTAACTAAGTTTACAACAGTAATAATAAGTTAACTAAGTTCATGAAAAATTTATAAGTTTGAGGTATTTATAAAAATTAAACAAGTCAATAAAGTTTAAGTTTGAGATAATTTATATGTTTAAGTTAATTAAAATATAAGTTATGACACTTTAAGCTTTAGCAATTGAGATAATTAATAAGTTTGATTATAAATAAAGTTATAAATAAGTTAACCAAGCTTTATAAAAGTTTAACTAATCTTTATAAAAATTAACCAAGTTTTTAAAAATTAACTAAGTTTTTATATAATTTAAATAAATTTACACAAATTAATTCTTTAGTTTACAAGCTTTAGCCCACTCCAATAACTTAATAGATATAGCTCAAATTCTAATCGGAGCCCAAAATAATCAAGTCTTTCAAGTCTTTCATTGATATAATATAAGATGGTCTAATGATATCGAGCAAGAAATAATAATGATTTATGCAATTTTCCTTCTTATCTATGTTAGGTGATAAAGCCATATAAATATAACAATGTAATAAAGAGTTGCTTATAAACTTGTTTTTCTCTAAATCGGGTAGGAAGGAGAAGATGTTGTAGCTGAATTGACCAAGGCGATGGAAAGGCAAGGTCTTGATTTGTATGTTACAGCACTGGTAATTGCTCACTTAATTATATTTTCCTTTCTTTTTTCCTCGCTTGTAAATTTTGATCTATTGTTGTACTTGTGATATGTGAAATTACGGTGTTGATGTAGGTCAATGATACCATAGGAATTGTTTATTTTCTTGTATGCATTTGTGTTAGTTTGGCTTTATCCTATCAAGAAAATGGTTCCAAATAGAACGTGAGAATATAATAAGTTATTGGATATATAGGATAAGACCGGTGTATACAAGAACTTGCTTCAAGAAACAGCTTATAGAGTGGATTTGAAACTACCGCTTTATACAACAGTTCGGTGTAGTGCATATCTCCACAAGCATCTCATATATTGGTATGCCTTAGCTTGAAGTTTCTACGCAGGGTGTACGAAAGTACCATTACAACTGCGAAATGGTGCTATAGTTTTGTCTCATATTCAATTTATTTTATTTAAAATGTAGAAAAAGCAACTTTTAAAAATATAAAAAATCTTGACTTTGCTTGTACCTTTTTTAATTAAGATTTTTTTTGTGAGCAAAACCGAACATTTTTTAACTTCCTTTCCCATTTTGAGAAATTACAAGCTTTAAGAAAGCTACTAGTTTTTGAGATATTAAAATAAACTTGTGGGACTTGAGCTGTGTACATGTATTTTATTTTCATATAAGGGTAATATATTAACGTGTGCCTATAGATCATAATTTTACCCCAAAATTGGTTGAATTACATTGGCAATTGAAGGTTTTATCAAATCCAGTGAATTAAAGATTGTAAATAATAGAAATTAATGCATAGGAAATAGAAATTTCCACCACTGGTTGGACATATAGTATGAGTTGCAAAGGGTCTTGGATTCTAAGTATTATAAAATTTTAAATAATAATAAAATTAAATAAGATTTATAAATATTAAATCAGTTTATAAAAATTAACTGAGTATTATAAAAATTTAACTAAGTTAACTAAGTTTTATAAAAATTAACAAGTTTAGTTTATAAATATTAACTAAGTATATAAAAATGTAATATATTACTAAATCTTCTATAACAATAATAGTAGTAATAATAATAATTTATTAACTAAGATTTATAACAATAATACTAAGTTAACTAGGATTTATAAATATTAAATAAGTTTATAAAAATTAACCAAGTATTATAAAATTTTAACTAAGTTAACTAAGTTTTATAAAATTTAATAAATTTAGTTTACAAAAATTAACTAATTATAAAAATATAAAATATAACTAAATCTTCTATAATAATAATAATTATTATTATTATCATTAACTAAGATTTATAATAATAATAATAAGTTAACTAAAATATATAAATATTAAATAAGTTTATAAAAATTAACTAAGTATTATAAAAATTTAACTAGGTTAATTAAGTGTTATAAAAATTAACAAGTTTAGTTTATAAAAATTTACTACGTATATAAAAATATAAGTAAATCTTCTATTATAATAGCAGCAACAGTAGTAGTAGTAATAATAATACTATTTATTATTATTAACTAAGAATTATTATAATAATAATAATAAGTTAACTAAGATTTATAAATATTAAATAAGCTTATAAAAATTAACTAAGTATTATAAAAATTTAACTAAGTTAACTAGGTTTTATAAAAATTAACAAGTTTAACTTATAAAAATTAACTAAGTATATTAAAAATAAAAAATAAAACCAAATCTTCTATTATAATAATAATAATCATTATTATTATTAACTAAAATTTATAGTAATAATACTAAGTTAATTAAAATTTATAAATATTAAATAAGTTTATAAAAATTAACTAAGTATTATAAAAATTTAACAAAGTTAACTAAGTTATATAAAAAATTAACAAGTTTAGTTTATAAAATTTAACTAAGTATATAATAATATAAAATATAACTTAATCTTCTATAACGATGATAATAATAAACTAAGATTTATAACAATAATAATAAGTTAACTAAGATTTATAAATATTAAATAAGTTTATAAAAATCAACCAAGTATTATAAAATTTTAACTAAGTTAACTAAGTTTTATAAAATTAACATGTTTAGTTTATAAAAATTTACTACGTATATAATAATATAACTCTCGCCATCTAATGTTCAGTGTGTTACATTATGCGGTGATATGTATTAAAAACTCAGACTAATACAAAAACAATATGGATGAATAATCCCTAATACAAAGATGACTACAGAGATGCATATTATATAGGAGGTATTAAAATAGTTGTTCCTATTAAAAACATATATACGATTCTATTATCTTAACCATTAGCCCAATCTCTCTGGAAAAATCCAGTATAAAATGTGAAGAGGTCAATCCAATAGATAAACAACATGGTCAAAACATTGCCAGCAAAAACAAGTAGCATACTCTGAACAAAATTGCATCATCAAAATAAAAACAAAGCAAGAGGATAATATATATAGATAGATAGGAAGAAAGCAGGAAAGTGTCTCCAAGTCATAATCTGAAAAGGTCAATTACATACAAATGAACCATTGAATCCATCATGTTGCTTACATGTTCATTTGACTAACATTATTAATATGTACGTGCCAATATACATAGAGAAGCAACCAATCGATACAACAAGAAAACATAACTAGCAACTGTTTCTGAAGGAGTTTAGATTCTATCATGTCACTTATTCATCCAAGAGATAAAGTATTTGCCACTTAACAAGGCAGAGGATTGTTGCAACAACAATTATATAGTGCAGATTGAACGGCAAGGTGATAAAAGGACACATTTCTACCGAGGATTCGTGAAGAATTGTACAAAGAAGCAGAAGATTAGAAAAAGTGGCAGTATATGTTGGAATGAAGGGTTTGATCACAATAGCAAGATTATGATAATGAAGAATGATATTTATACTAATTGGATCATTAGCCTGAACATCAAGGTACGAATTATTGATATACTCAATAGAAATAGGGACATGTAACTATGTCTTAATTTTACTTTAAATTTTTTGTGTAATACTAATTAATTATCTTCTTTGCTTATTTTGGATCATTTTCATAATCTACTTTGATATGGCAGTGATGTTTTGGCCTCTCGAGCAAGTTGTTAATGATAAGCATTTTACCACCAACTCGATTGAATAAAAGTTGCCACCGATGTTTGTATACATATAGTTTGATTACATAAAGTACCCACTGCATTGGCCTGCCGCATCATATTTTATGTTCTAGCTACATATGTTTCTTCCTTTGGGACCCTTTTACTTTGGAATATTTGACATAACAATTGCTAACATCTTGTTTCTTATTTGTATTGTAGATATTAGAGAGAAAATATCAAATGCAAAGCAAGATTAAATCAACTGTTTGACTAGTCTATAAGTAAGTTGATGCAAATATGTATGAAATGTTATGTATGTACATGGGAAAAGTTGTTAGAACGATATGTATGAAATACTATGTCAGTATATGGAAAAAGTTGTTTGAATATGTATCAAATATTGTGCTGTAATTTACATATTTTTTGTTTGTGAAAATATCTTATATTTATACGCGGAGAAGAATTGGGTAAATGGATATTATATGTGAAAAAGCTGAAACGATGATAAATAAATTCCATAAATCAATATTACATTTAATAGCCTTTCATAAACGCTGTCGTTTCATAAACGCTATAGAAAGTAACCATGGGATATTATTAAGCAAACGCTATAATAACTAAATAAACGCTATAGAAATATGTACAAAAAACGCTATACAAATATGCAAACCAACGCTATAGAAGTATCATATCAAACGCTATAAAATATTCACATAAAACGCTATAGAACGTAACAATGGGATAATATTTCCAATAGCGTTTTAGCTTAATAGCACTGGAAAAACGCTATAGTAAATTTATTTTCATAGCGTTTTTGTTCCTGCTATATAAAGCTCAAAACCTACCATAGCATGTCGTTCCTTAGCGTTCTCTGAAACGCAATAGTATGGTATAATAGCGTTTTTCAAACGCTATGAAAGCCCCCTGTTTGTTGTAGTGCATGGTCGGTGCAATAGTAGTCTCCGGGTCTCTAACACACTTCCTGAGATGAGAAACATGAAAAACATCGTGGACTCCTGCTAAACTGCTCGGTAACTCAACTCTATATGCGAGTTTCCCGATCCTGTCAACAATAGGAAAAGGTCCAACGAACCTCGGAGCTAACTTCCCTAATTTCCCAAATCTTATTACACCCTTCATCGGTGACACTTTGACAAAAACCTGGTCTCCAACTGAGATCTCTAGATCTTTCTGTCTCTTATCTATATAACTTTTCCGCCAAGACTGAGCCTCTTTCATTCTGGCCCGAATGATCTCAATCTTTTCTGCAGCTTCTCTGACTAATTCTGGACCAAGAAACAACCTATCCCTAGTCTCTAGCCAACAAACGGGAGATTTGCATGGCCTTCCAAACAAAGCTTCAAACAGTGCCATCCTAATACTAGTCTGATAACTGTTGTTATACGAAAACTCGACTAAATGCAGATGGTCTTCCCATGATCTCCCGAAGTCTAATACATAAGCTCTTAACAAATCTTCCAATATCTTGTTAACTCTTTATGTTTTCCCATCTGTCTGCGGATGGTAAGCGGTACTCATCTTGAGCTTGGTTCCCAAAACTTCCTGCAGACTTTTCCAGAATTTGCTAGTGAACAAAGGATCTCTATCACTAACTATGCTGTGAGGAATGTGGATTACGGATCTTAAGGCTAGAATAACACTAGAGGGGGGATGAATAGTGTTTTTAAGAAATTACTAAATCTTTTTGAGTTTATGTTAATTTGAACACAAATGTAAGCAATATTCAGACACAGATATGATCACAGAAACAAACACAGATGCAGAAATAAAGTAAATGCAGTAAAGGAAAGAACACACCGGATTTTATACTGGTTCGGGGTTACCCTACATCCAGTCCCGCACAATTAAGTACAGATTTCCTTTCAAAAGCAATTCAACAATTACAACCCTCGATTTCAAGGCTACGAGGTACACCCTCAAGAATCACAATCCTCTGGGTAGAGATACTTGATTTCCGAGGCAACAAGTTCACCCAATTGATTTCCAAGGCTACAATCACACCTTTTCTTGCTTGATTGATTTCCAAGGCTACAATCACACCTTTTCTCGCTAGATATATTACAAAGAAGCCTATAGCACTTGGATCTTGTTGAGATAGTGATAGAGAATCAAACCAGAGATAATCTAGTTAGATTCAATGTTGATTTCGGTAGAGTAAGGATAGGATTTTGATTAAGAAAATGTGGAAGAAGAAGAGAAGTGAAAAACCAAAAAAACTGATGTTAAATTCGTTGAAACTAACCCCTATTTATAGAGGAACAACATCCATGTCCATTCATGAAGAGTAATGACAAATAAACACTTCTTTTGAAATTTGAATTTTAACTGACACTATGTCGACATGGTCACCATGGGTATGTCGACATCCCAAAGCAATTTTTGATGATTTGATTTTCTTTGAAAATAACCTTTATCTTATATTAAAACTATTTTAAACTTTATAAATATACTAGACTATAGTTAAAATACACAAGTAAATATAGAGAATAATATATATAAAATTTTCTATAATTTTATTTAAATCTAAGTAAATATATTATAATTAAAAGATAGTTTAAAACAAACGAAGTTTAAAAACAAAGAATATTTTAAGGCTAAAACATCTTTTTGAAAATCATTTGAAAGGATATTTTTTCAGGCTAAAACATTTTGAAAAACAATTTTGAAAATCATCTTGAAGTAGTTTTGAAAATCATTTTGAAGTAGTTTTGCAAGCTTCTTCCTGCAGAATATCTCATCATGACAGGACTCGAGAACTTGTACAAAACCAGGATGTTCGTGGGTTTGTAAGCCACTTGTCATAGGTTTGTATGCTACTTGTCGTGGGTTTGTAAGCCACTAAAAGGTAGAAATGGGTTCCATCCCAAAAGAAAAATGGAGTGAAGATTTCAGTGCTATTGTGAAGTTTTAACATAATTCTAGACTCAATACTTATCTTGAAATCTTGAACTCTTGATAATCTTGATACTCATGAGCCTTCAATCTTGATATCTTGAATCTCTAAACTGTACAGTCTTCATTCTTGGTAGCTGCATGGTTAAATCCTGCATATACATATATATCTAAACTATAATGTTAGTATTTATATTTTATAATCTTATTCTAAGGTTGTTGTCATCAAAACCATCAACTCATGGACTAACAATCTCCCCCTTTTTGATGATGACAACCTTTGTTTATAAAATATTACTTCTATCCTATTGACTCCCCCTAAATCTAATAACTCCCCCTTAATCTATGCCTAACTCTCTTATTTTATATTTCTCCCCCTTTGTCATCAACAAAAAGACAAACTCTAAACTATGTAACTCCCCCTCATTCTTGTACTGAAGTACATGCATTAATAAACTATATAATAGAGTATATATAAGAGATAACTATACTTATAGACATGATATTCAAACAACGATTATAAATATATTAATGTATATTTATACAATCATCAAACCACACCAATGTATAAATCAAGTCAATCAAAACAACCAATTTCAATCAAAAACAATCAATTCAAACAAAGTAATAAAGCAAACAAATTAAACGTTACGGGGAACTTCCACCCATCCTTCTTCTCCGAAAATAGGGTCTGCTTTGATGGCATCCCAATTTTCATTGTCATTTGTGAGAGAGACAGGAGGATGTGCTTCGTTATCATCCTTGTGCAGGGAAGAAATCATCCATCGAATTGCATCGAAATGCCTTTCTTGCTCCTTGATCATCTGCATTTGACTCAACTCTAAGTGTCGCTGGTTACGAAGAATGAATGAGAGAATGTTCTTGAACGAATTAAGAGTCTCTTCAAGATTCTCGATTAAATTATGAATAGGATTTGCCATTTTTGAATTTGTGAAGAGAATAAGAGATAAAGAAGATAGAAAATAATATTGAGTGAAAAATTCTGGAAGAAATAGGTATTTATAGGTATAGGAATTCGTTTGAAATGAATAGACATATGGTAGTTATTCAAATTTCAAATTCAAAATGAATTCTCATTTCTGACCAGTATATGTCGACATGGTCAAGGGGGGTATGTCAACATACTACAGTGAAAATTTGATAGTAATTTTGATTTTGTGAATAATTGTGTATATATATAAATTTATATAATATACTAACATTTATTCAAGAGATAAGATAAGCTAGATAACAGAAAGGAAATTCAATTTCATTGCATAGAAAAGTGATACAATCATTAATCATAAACAACTACATAAATACTCAAATTAAAACAAACTTAAACTAATTAGATATGATATGAAGATATAGAACTAGTTAGAGGATGATGAAGATGAAGATAATCCAAGTTTCTTGCTGACTTTAGAGAAAAACTTGTTCATCTTGGATGACATTTTGTCCAACTTTTTACTAACGGATCTTTTAAGAACCCGTTGATTCTCAACAATAATCTTTTGGTTTTTGAGAAGGGTTTTGTTGGAAGGATTGGAGGGATATTCAATACTTTCTAGGGATGTTTCACCTTCTTCCTCTTCCATTTCTTCATGAGCCAAACGCTCTTCCTTTTCGGCAAGAGTCTCATAAGGTTGAAAAACATATGGGATTTTCATGAGAGAAATGTTTGAGATATTAAAATTTTTTCTTGAAATAAATTCTTCTCCTTTGAAATTTACTCCAAAATAGTTGAAAATCCAAGTAAGGTAAATTCCATGATATAAAGTGTTTTCTCTCATTTGAAAAATTTTAGGACGAAGTTCATCCAAAATAACATGCGCCCAATTGATATCATAATTTCCGAAAATAGGAAAAAGTGCTTTGCACACTTTTGAAGTAGGATTGTTAAAATTTCCCGATCTTGGGGTCAAAGTATGTTGTAAAAGAAGATTGAAAATTCTTGCTTTAGGACGAAAGTTTCGGTTTTTAAATTCAAAGTTTTCATCTCCTTCAAAAATATGATGAAATGTCTCACGATCATGTTCATCGATTTGAAAACTAGAAAGATCCATTCCCGTTCTTTTGCAATTGAGAATGGTACCCAAAAGATCACAATTCAAAACAATTCTAGTGCCTTTGACACTACTCCAAATTTCATTATCATTTCCTTCATAAAATTCTCAATTGAGATTTGCATAGAAAATTTTAACAAGATTTGGGTAACAAGCAAAATCATTTTGAGAAGAATCAACAAGACTAAGAATTTGATTGTTTGCAAAAAGAGTATCAACTTCATAAGAAGCAAAATCTTGAAAAATAGCAAACTTTCCGAGATGGACTTTTCCATAATTAGCATAATTGATGTATGCTTTTATTGCCTCCGGATTATTAAGGAGTTGCTCTTTCAAGTTTCTGGAAAGTCTCATGGTGGAGCGATTGCTTGAAGAAGCCATTAAAGTAGAGAGTAGAGAGATTGGAGTTTTGAAGAGAGAGTTTGAATTTGAAAATGAAAGTGAAAAGTTGTGATAAAAGATAGTGACTAAATAGATTTCTGAAAGACATGTTCTCTGGTCAAAAGATGCCTTTTTAGAGTATTGAATGAAGTGAAAAGATGGAGGGAAATTCAACCATTTGAATTCAAATTTTGAATTTCAAATTTTGTACCCATGTCAACATCATGGTAGGCATGTCGACATGTGCCTGTGAATTTCTATGATTTATTTTTCCTAAGTATCCTAATATATATATATATATATACTTATTATTTTAATGAAGTGACCCACTTCTTCCTATTCTAATTTATGTGATTTTTAGTGAGTTTTTTTTAAAACAAGTGATCACTTCTTTAATTCATTTCCCCCAAGATCCAAAATCTTACCAATATAAAAATATTAGTACCTGAATCAAAGCATGTCATTTATATATACGAAGATATATAAATGTTTCTTTGCCCATCAGAGTAATTAAAATTGCAAAGAAAAATCAATCACATAATATTCTCATATCTGAGAGATATTACGTCACATAGCTTCTTTCTGGTTTTAATCTTTTTTTTCTTCTTTAACAAGCTAAATTCTTTCTTAATTTAAATAATATTCTTTTAATATTTTCTTATTTTATTTTTCAGCCTGTTTCTTAATCCAATTGATTAATTTCCAGATTTTCAATCTATACTTTCCTTTCATTTGTGAAATCAGGAGTTTAACACTTATAGTTTTTTTTTGAATTTCATACTAAGTGTTAAAACAACTCAAGCTTGTGAGTTTAGCCCGGGGTACTCATTCTTATCACTAATGATATTTTCATGTCATGTACAAATACTTATATCTAGGTTTATAATGTATGTAACAGTCTTATGATTATTGTGGTAGTAGTGTGAATTAAAGCCCAGTCAGTGGAAAAACCATACAAGTAAACAAATGCTAACTTAATCTAGCATACCAAGTAAAATTTTGCACATATATGTAAACATCATGTTCCAGACAATTTATTTAAAGTATCAAACCCAAATGAGACTATGGTGCAGACCTCTAATGGGTATTGAATGATGGCTATTGACATAAACCAGGTTGCAGTGAGGTAATGGTCATGCTTAACCTTCAACCAAATTCTTAGATATTGTAGACTCTTAAAGTTTAAACAAGACCAAATGCAAACAGACTTTAGACAGTATTTGATACAACTGAATATTGTTTAATATGGTTATAGTGAAGGCTACTAGTACTATGCACATATCATTTTATAACACATTTGCAATACTGGAAATCAGACATGTAAGAAAGATTTGTGGACTAAAACTTCAAGCTTCTCATGGTCTTATATCAATTTATAAGTCATGATCAAGCCTTACTGGCTAAACCAGAATAGGTTCAACCATCACCTAGCAGTTCTACTACATGCATTATCAAAAGATAACCACTGCATTTTCACTATTTAAAATTTATCAGATATGTTAAAGAAAGTATGTCCACATATCAAATTACATGGCATAACTTCCTTCATCACAGTCTACCAGAAAACATCATGATCAGTTACTTAGATCAGTAGCTCAAGACACATATAATACTTAAGTTTTACAAATTCTTTTCAAATGAACAAAGCCACTACAATACTGAAAGGTTTGCATAGACTTAAGAAAGTTTGCCTAGCTATCTTTATTACAATGAACTACTGCATTTTCAAAAACTCAAGTAGGTCTTCCAATTTTCCAAGCAAGCAAGCTATTCATACATCTCTACCTACAACAATATTTTGAGCTGCCTCAATAAAATGAGACACCCCAAATATTGCAAGGGCAATAAATAGGGTCAGAATAAAATTCTGGTATGAGTGAAATCAATATTAAAAATAACTTGTAAAATTCTTTTAAGACTGTGCAGAGATCATATAGGGTTTGATACTTTCCAATTCCATAATAAGCTTTAGCATATATATAATTAAACCTATACATCAAGCATACATTCAAGCAGTCATTCATCCAATTTGTTCAATTGTACATGTACAAAACTCCTATGGATTTAAACTCTTAAATTCCACAGCCTTCATTTCCAGTTCCATTTTACATTTTTATATGGTCTAAACTCTTGCCTTTGAACACAAAGTGTGCATTGCAAAGGACTCAATTATGTTAACCTTTGCACAGAGGCCTTCAGGACTTGAACAAGTCATGCACATACCCATCATCCACCTGATGATGAGTAGATCAAGGCACCTCTCCTAAATTACTTTGTAATTTAGAGACCATGCATATTTATTCATTTAAGGAATTTTCCTTTCTTTTTTAACTCCAGAAATACTCTTGTAATCCTTTCTTCATTTCATAAGTAAGGAATTTAATTTCCTTAAAAATCATATCTAAACATACCAAACATTCATACCAAATTTCACAACCCATTTCAAAGTCATTTCTGCTTGATTACATTTTTCTAATAACCTGCTAGTACAATAGTTTCTAGAACTTTTCCTCTGCTTAAATAAATCTACTGAAATCATAAGAAATACCAAATTTATTTTTACTATGAACATAGGATGTGGTTTTGAGAAAAACCCATAAACATATTGGATTTTGATCTGAACAAATCGGCACATTTTTACAATATTGCTTTGTTCATATCAATTTTTAAATGAACTAGACATGAGCATAAACCTCTTTGTTCATACTGCCTAATCCATTATTATTCAATACCCTATTTCTCAGTAAATTAATCAAATTATTCACTTATAAAAACTGAGTCCTAAACTCATTTCTGTAATCAGGTGATATGATTGATTAAACAATTTTTAAAACAAAAGTAGTCAATGCTAAAAACAAATCAAAGCAGCAACCAAAAATTCAACCAAAATGCCATTCATGATCATCATATATTTATTCAGAGAAATAAAGATTAACAGAAATCATAATTTGATTTTCATATAAAATAACTGGCTGCCCTTACTTTGGTCTTATTGCCATAAATCTCATAAGTGATTATCACTCACCTTTCCCTTCTTTTCCCGAGAATGCCTAAGCTTGCAAACAGTGTGAGCTCTTCTTTTTTTTAATGTGTTACTGTTTTTCCCTCCGAGAAAACCTCTGCTTTCCCTCTTGATTTAAATCATTTTACTAGGGTTTTACTAAAGGAAAAACCCATTTTATCCTCACATTACTCGGAGAATTATGTGTGTGTTGTTATGGCTAAATGTGCCATTTTCTCTTGGTTTCTATTTCTGGTAAAAGCAGTTATCCACTGCTTTTCCTGTTTACTCTTGATTTATTTCAAATTTCTACTTATGCACAACTAATATTAAACTAGTTTTTAGGCATTTTAATTTACCAAAGAATATATCATTTTCTCCTTATCACTTAATTGTTGAAAACAATTTTCTCCTTACTGAATTATTTTATTTTCTTTTAATATTCATTTTCAAGTTATTTATATAATACATATATATATATACACAAAAATATGTGAATATCAAGCTCCTCTTTACTCGGTTATCTTTCTCCCCATTTTTTTTTAATTATTTTCTCTAACAATCATTCCCTCACCTATTTACCTCATTCATTCTTGGTATTTATTTTCGATTACCTGTTTTTCTTTAAAGTAATTATTTTTTATTCTCAAAAATTTTGGGTCTTCACATACTCTCCTCCTAAAAGGAATTGTGTCCCACAATTATATATATATATATATATTGGTTTATTAGTATACTTCCAACATATCAGAAATTCATCCATCTAAGATCAGTCAAATATTCTTAAATAATATTTAAAGTTATTACAGTTCTAGACATACCTTCAAGCAGAAAACAGATTAGGATACTTATCCTTCATCCTATCTTCAGCCTTCCATGTGCAGTCATTACCATCCAAACTCCATTGGATTTTAACTAGCTTAATTATTTTATTTCTCGGTTTCTTTTCTTCTCTAGCCACAATGCTCACTGGTTCCTTTTTATAAACCAGATTTTCATGAATTTCAACATGTGTAGGAGATTCAAGAATGGACTCTTTATCATGCACCCATTTTCTCAATTGGGATACATGAAATACATCATGTATTTTGCTCAATTCCTCTGGTAACTTCAACCTATAAGCTAAAGTCCCTATTCTTTGAACAATTTCATATGGTCCTATATACCTTGGTGATAGTTTCCCTGCTTTGCCAAATCTCAATATTTTCCTCATTGGCGAAACTTTGAGAAACACATAGTCTCCCACCTCAAATTCTACTGGCCTTCTTCCCTTATCTGCATAGGCTTTCTGTCTCTCTTGAGCTACTCTCATTCTTTGCCTAACTAATTCAATTCTTGCAGAAGTTTCTTTTACATTGTCCAGTCCAAGCAACACCCTTTCACCAGCCTCCATCCAACATGCAGGAGATAAACAAGGCTTTCCATACAAGGCCTCAAATGGAGCCATACCTATGGTGGAATGGTAGCTATTATTATAAGCAAACTCAGCTAAATAAAGATGGTCTTCCCAGTTGCCACCAAAATCAAGTATGCATGCTCTAAGTAAGTCTTCCAAAACTTTATTGACAATCTCAGTTTGCCCATCTGTTTGTGGGTGGTAGGCTGTGCTTAGGCTTAGTTCTGTCCCCATAGCTTCTTGAAAGCTACTCCAAAACCTTGAAGTAAACAAAGTATCTCTATCACTAATGATAGTCTTGGGGATGCCATGCAACCTCACTATCCCTTTCACAAATAACTGAGCTAGTTTATGGGCATTTCTGTTTGAATTTATGGGAATGAAGTGTGCTGTTTTTGTAAGCCTATCAACCACTACCCAAATACTATCATTGCCTCTTCTTGTTCTTGGCAAACCATCCACAAAATCCATTGATATGCTTTCCCATTTCCAAGTAGGCACTTCCAAAGGTTGCAATAGGCCTGAGGGTCTTTGATAATCTGCCTTTACTTGTTGGCATGTCAAGCAATTTGCCACATATTTGGCCACTGCTCCTTTCATCCCTGGCCACCAGTAGTTTCTCTTGAGATCATGGTACATTTTTGTACCACCTGGGTGTATTGTATATCTTGTTTTGTGATGTTCATCCATAACTTCTTGCTTCAGTTCCTCTATATTTGGTATGTAGAGTTTCCCCTTTTTCCTTAAGTAACCTTTTTCATCTACTTCATAATTTTCCACTGTCATGCCTTATGACATCATATCTTTCTTCTCTTTTAAATTTGTGTCTTGATTTTGCATTTGTCCTATTTTATAAACCAGAGTTGACCTTAAGGAAATGAGGCTTAGTTTTCCATATTCAATCATATCACTGTGTGCCTTATCTGATACTTCCATTTCTTCTTTTATTTCCACTTCACTAAGGATTGTCAAATCCTTGAATTCAGTCATCATTAAGCTTGCCAACTTTGCTTGATGCCTACTCAATGCATCTGCCACTTTGTTAGCTTTTCCAGGGGTATACAATATATCAAGATCATAGACAGCTAGAAATTCTACACACCTATGTTGCCTCATGTTCAAGTCTTTTTGGTAAAACAAATATTTAAGTGACTTGTGATCTGTAAACAATTCAAACTTAGCACATAATAAGTAGTGTCTCCATAACTTCAATGCATATACTACAGCAGCTAGTTCTAAGTCATGTGTAGCATACCTAGTTTCATTTGGCTTGAGTTTCCTTGATGCATATGCTATGACTCTACCATGTTGCATAAGCACTTCCCCTAATCCAGATCCACTAGCATCTGTGTAAACCACTAACCCTTCATTACCCTCTAGAACCTGTAAGACTGGAGCTTCCACTAGTGCCTTCTTTAGTGATGAAAAAGCTTGTTCACGCTTCTCTGTCCACACATATGGTTGCTCCTTTTTAGTTAACTTGGTCAATGGGATGGCTATCCTTGCAAAGTCTTTTATAAACCTTCTGTAGTAGCCTGCCATTCCCAAAAATGATCTCACCTCAGTCACTGATTTGGGTCTATTCCATGGCTGCACTGCTATCACCTTAGTTGGATCAACACTAACCCCTTGTTGTGATACAATGTGCCCCAAAATTTGTACTTCATTCTGCCAAAATGTACATTTAGAGAATTTGGCCTTTAAATCATGTGCTCTCAGTCTAGACAAAACCAGATGCAAGTGTTTTGCATGACCCTCTTGTGATTTTGAATACACTAATATGTCATCAATAAAGACAACCACAAATTTGTCTAGAAAATCTCTAAATGTTCTATTCATTAAATCTACAAAATATGATGGTGCATTTGTCAATCCAAAAGGCATCACCAAAAATTCATATAATCCATACCTTGTGTTAAAGGTAGTATACTTAATGCTTTCTTCCTCTACCTTCATCTGATGAAACCCAGAGGCTAAATCTAGCCTTGAAAAGATCTTTGCTCCATTTAATTGATCAAATAGATCATCAATTCTGGGGAGTGGGTATTTGTTCTTGATGGTGACTTTATTTAGTTCTCTATAATCAATACACATTCTTAGTGTACCATCATGCTTTTTCACAAACACCACTGGAGAACCCCAGTTTGAACTGCTAGGCCTTATGAAGCCTTTCTGCTCCATTTCTTCCAGCTATTGCTTCAATTCTATTAATTCTTTTGGACCCATTCTAGTAGGCTTCTTGATAATAGGACTTGATCCAGGAATTAATCTTATTTGAAACTCAACTGGTCTATTTTCTGGAACCCCTATTACTTCTCAAAAAACATCTGGATATTCATTTATCACTTTTATATTTTCTAGAGTTAATTCCTTTTCAGTCATGTTCCATATTTGATTAAGGCAATTTGTCTTAGCTATTTCACTCATGACTAAAATATTTTTACCATTTTCTATTTTCAAAGAAATAGTAAAATTTTCCAAATTCAAAATTGCTTTGAATTTGCTCAACCAATCTACCCCTAAAATTATTCCTATTCCAGGGTATTTCAATATAAACAAATCATATTTAAACACATTTCCTCCTATGTTTAATTCTACTCCCAAACATATTAATCCTAGCAAACAAGAGCTACCCAGGGGACTTTGAATAAACAAGGGTTTTTCAACTTTGTTGCATGTGAGAGCTAATTTATCCACTATGCCTTGTGATATCAGAGAATATGTAGCTCCACTGTCATATATAACTGTGATTGGGTAACTTTTAATTAGGAGTATACCTTCTAATTGTCCAGAGCCTCCTGTTGCATTTGCCTTTGCCTTTGTTTCCAATGCTCCTACCTTTGCTCCTTTCTTAAACTCTGGGCAGTTTCTTTTAATGTGACCTTCTTTCCCACAGTTATAGCAGCTAAATGGTGCCTTCTTGGCTGCTTGACACCTATTACTCATGTGTCCTTCTTTGCCATAATTATAACAAGTAACTTTCTTCTTAGCTTCCCTAGTGGCTGCTCCCTCCACTTTCTTATCCATATTCTTTTTATCATAGGGATGTGCTCTATTTTTCCCCTTCTTTTGATTGTTAGCCCTCATGCTCCTAAATTTTTCCCTTGCATTGTCATGTTGTTCAAAAGAAAGAGTAAGGTCTATGACTTGATCAAATGTTTTATCCTTGTATGGTAACATTGCTCTACTCAGACCTGCATTTAGTCCTTGGATATATCTTGAATTCTTGGATTCTTCATTTCCTATGAGCATAGTTCCATACTTGGACAAACTCTCAAATTTTTGAGTGTATTCAGTCACACTCATTGGTCCTTGCCTCAGCCTTATGAATTCCTCAAGCAATGTTGCCTTAGCTGTTGCTGGAAGAAACCTTGCCTCAATCATCTCCTTGAATTGATCCCATGTTATCTCATTTTCTAGCCTTCCTATGATGATCACCTCCCACCAATCTAATGCTGCTCCTTTGAGTCTCCTAGAAGCTCTCTGCCTTTTCCTTTGATCATTAATTTGCATATCTGCAAATATTCTTTCTAGAGTTCTCAACCATGTCTGCACACCCATAACTCCTTCAGTGCCTTCAAAATCTTTGCCTCCTAAATTTGAAAATGTCTTCAATAGTTTGGCTAATTCCTCATGAGGATTCTCTTCCCTGTGCACTGCTCCTTCTCTAAATGCCCTCACCAAATCTTGCAAGTTAACCATTGGTGTTGTATTGGAGGGTCCTGCTCCATGACTTGGTGGTCTTCCTACCATGATTCACTATTCAATTGCATAGCTAGTTAGTCATATTTCTAATTTAATTATTTTCTGAAATTTATTTCTACTGTGGATATTTATTTCTTATCATTACTATATTTTTTTTTGAATTTTATCCATACAAGAAAATTGGATAATATATTTATGCTATGTTTTAATAACATAGCTCTGATACCAACTGAAGTGACCCACTTCTTCCTATTCTAATTTATGTGATTTTTAGTGAGTTTTTTCTTTTAAAACAAGTGATCACTTCTTTAATTCATTTCCCCCAAGATCCAAAATCTTACCAATATAAAAATATTAGTACCTGAATCAAAGCATGGCATTTATATATATGAAGATATATAAATGTTTCTTTGCCCATTAGAGTAATTAAAATTGCAAAGAAAAATCAATCACATAATATTCTCATATCTGAGAGATATTATGTCACATAGTTTCTTTCTGGTTTTAATCTTTTTTTTTTCTTCTTTAACAAGCTAAATTCTTTCTTAATTTAAATAATATTCTTTTAATATTTTCTTATTTTATTTTTTAGCCTGTTTCTTAATCCAATTGATTAATGAAAATCTATACTTTCCTTTCATTTGTGAAATCAGGAGTTTAACACTTATAGTTTTTTTTTAAATTTCATACTAAGTGTTAAAACAACTCAAGCTTGTGAGTTTAGCCCGGGGTACTCATTCCTATCACTAATGATATTTTCATGTCATGTACAAATACTTATATCTGGGTTTATAATGTATGTAACAGTCCTATGATTATTGTGGTAGTAGTGTGAATTAAAGCCCAGTCAGTGGAAAAACCATACAAGTAAACAAATGCTAACTTAATCTAGCATACCAAGTAAAATTTTGCACATATATGTAAACATCATGTTCCATACAATTTATTTAAAGGATCAAACCCAAATGAGACTGTGGTGCGGACCTCTAATGGGTATTGAATGATGGCTATTGACATAAACCAGGTTGAAGTGAGGTAATGGTCATGCTTAACCTTCAACCAAATTCTTAGATATTGTAGACTCTTAAAGTTTAAACAAGACCAAATGCAAACAGACTTTAGACAGTATTTGATACAACTGAATATTGTTTAATATGGTTATAGTGAAGGCTACTAGTACTATGCACATATCATTTTATAACACATTTGCAATACTGGAAATCAGACATGTAAGAAAGATTTGTGGACTAAAACTTCAAGCTTCTCATGGTCTTATATCAATTTATAAGTCATGATCAAGCCTTACTGGCTAAACCAGAATAGGTTCAACCATCACCTAGCAGTTCTACTACATGCATTATCAAAAGATAACCACTGCAGTTTCACTATTTAAAATTTATCAGATATGTTAAAGAAAGTATGTCCACATATCAAATTACATGGCATAACTTCCTTCATCACAGTCTACCAGAAAACATCATAATCAGTTACTTAGATCAGTAGCTCAAGACACATATAATACTTAAGTTTTACAAATTCTTTTCAAATGAACAAAGCCACTACAATACTGAAAGGTTTGCATAGACTTAAGAAAGTTTGCCTAGCTATCTTTATTACAATGAACTACTGCATTTTCAAAAACTCAAGTAGGTCTTCCAATTTTCCAAGCAAGCAAGCTTTTCATACATCTCTACCTACAACAATATTTTGAGCTGCCTCAATAAAATGAGACACCCCAAATATTGCAAGGGCAATAAATAGGGTCAGAATAAAATTCTGGTATGAGTGAAATCAATATTAAAAATAACTTGTAAAATTCTTTTAAGACTGTGCAGAGATCATATAGGGTTTGATACTTTCCAATTCCATAATAAGCTTTAGCATATATATAATTAAACCTATACATCAAGCATACATTCAAGCAGTCATTCATCCAATTTGTTCAATTGTACATGTACAAAACTCCTATGGATTTAAACTCTTAAATTCCACAGCCTTCATTTCCAGTTCCATTTTACATTTTTATATGGTCTAAACTCTTGCCTTTGAACACAAAGTGTGCATTGCAAAGGACTCAATTATGTTAACCTTTGCACAGAGGCCTTCAGGACTTGAACAAGTCATGCACATACCCATCATCCACCTGATGATGAGTAGATCAAGGCACCTCTCCTAAATTACTTTGTAATTTAGAGACCATGCATATTTATTCATTTAAGGAATTTTCCTTTCTTTTTTAACTCCAGAAATACTCTTGTAATCCTTTCTTCATTTCATAAGTAAGGAATTTAATTTCCTTAAAAATCATATCTAAACATACCAAACATTCATACCAAATTTCACAACCCATTTCAAAGTCATTTCTGCTTGATTACATTTTTCTAATAACCTGCTAGTACAATAGTTTCTAGAACTTTTCCTCTGCTTAAATAAATCTACTGAAATCATAAGAAATACCAAATTTATTTTTACTATGAACATAGGATGTGGTTTTGAGAAAAACCCATAAACATATTGGATTTTGATCTGAACAAATCGGCACATTTTTACAATATTGCTTTGTTCATATCAATTTTTAAATGAACTAGACATGAGCATAAACCTCTTTGTTCATACTGCCTAATCCATTATTATTCAATACCCTATTTCTCAGTAAATTAATCAAATTATTCACTTATAAAAACTGAGTCCTAAACTCATTTCTGTAATTAGGTGATATGATTGATTAAACAATTTTTAAAACAAAAGTAGTCAATGCTAAAAACAAATCAAAACAACAACAAAAAATTCAACCAAAATGCCATTCATGATCATCATATATTTATTCAGAGAAATAAAGATTAACAGAAATAATAATATGATTTTCATATAAAATAACAGGCTGCCCTTACTTTGGTCTTATTGCCATAAATCTCATAAGTGATTATCACTCACCTTTCCCTTCTTTTCCCGAGAATGCCTAAGCTTGCAAACAGTGTGAGCTCTTCTTTTTTTTAATGTGTTACTGTTTTTCCCTCCGAGAAAACCTCTGCTTTCCCTCTTGATTTAAATCATTTTACTAGGGTTTTACTAAAGGAAAAACCCATTTTATCCTCACATTACTCGGAGAATTATGTGTGTGTTGTTATGGCTAAATGTGCCATTTTCTCTTGGTTTCTATTTCTGGTAGAAGCAGTTATCCACTGCTTTTCCTGTGTGCATGCAATTTGCATGATTCACTTGCATATTATTTTCATGTGGCTTTTTTTTACAATACCTTTCATTATACCTGAGTTATTTCTCATTCCTAGCTATTATCTCAGCCTATTTGTTTACTCTTGATTTATTTCAAAATTGTACTTATGCACAACTAATATTAAACTAGTTTTTAGGCATTTTAATTTACCAAAGAATATATCATTTTCTCCTTATCACTTAATTGTTGAAAACAATTTTCTCCTTACTGGATTTTTTTTTAATATTCATTTTCAAGTTATTTATATAATACATATATATACACACAAAAATATGTGAATATCAAGCTCCTCTTTACTCAGTTATCTTTCTCCCCATTTTTTTTTATTTTCTCTAACAATCATTCCCTCACCTATTTACCTCATTCATTCTTGGTATTTATTTTCCATTACCTGTTTTTCTTTAAAGTAATTTTTTTTATTCTCAAAAATTTTGGGTCTTCACATTTAATGTCGATGTATATATATATATCTGGAGTATTATTATAGTATATTCCAGAAAATATTATTATATAATTAATAATAAAAAAATAAAAAAATAATAATAATAAAACAATTATAATAATAAAATAAAAAATAAATTTAAAATTCAATCTACACACCAATTCAAAATCAATCAATCAAGCAATCAATCATCTAATTCTAAGCATGCAATTTCAATCAATTGTATTGTAAATGTGTACCTTTTTCTGAGTCCGTTTCCTTGAATTTGTTGAAGTCGTGAACTGCCGCGAAACACAAATTTGAATTATCTGTCTTTTGATCATCATCGCTTGAGGACGAGTCTGAGTCATCTAGAGTAGCAGTAAATGCACGATTCCGTTTTTTTACCGAATCATTGTTTATAGGAGGATTCTGCCTTTCTAGATACAGACAGTCTCTTTTGATATGGCCTGGTTCATCACAGTTGAAACATTTGACATTGTTTGGCACTACATTCTGATTTCCAGAATTCTTATAGTTGTTTCTCTTGAGATTATTCATCTTTCTGTATTTCAGAAATTTCTGAAAATTCCTGGTCATAAATGCTATCTCTTCATCATTATCACTGTTTGAGTCTGATCCATCGGTTAATGCATTGAATGCCATTGATTTCTTTTCAGATGCTTTGCTTTCTCTTCTCCCAATCATTTGAACTTCAAACGACATTAGATTTCCAATCAATTATTCTATCTTTAAAGTAATGATGTCATTTGCTTCTTCAATTGCAAGTTTCTTTTGATCCCATTCTGGAGTGAGAGAATTTAAAATTTTTCTGACTTGATCTTCTTCCGAAAATTCCTTTCCCAAGGATATTGAAGAATGCACAATATCTTGAAATCGACTATACATATCTGAAATAGACTCATTAGTATTCATTTTAAATAACTGAAACTGATTTGTGAGCATGGAAATTTTGGTCTGTTTAACTTTGCTTGTTCCTTCGTGAGTTACTTGCAAAGTTTTCCAGATTTCATATGCAGACTTACAGACTGACACTCTATTAAATTCATTTCTTTCAAGTGAACAAAATAGAATATTCATTGCTTTAGAATTATTTTGTGCAACAGTCTTTTGCTCAGTGGTCCACTGTGCAAAATTAGTTGTGGGTTCAGAATATTCAGTTTGTGTGATATTCCAAGTATCTAATCATACATATTGTAAATATATTTTCACCTACATGCCCAATATGCATAGTTATTGCCATTAAAAAGTGGTGGTCTGGCAGTAGACTGACCTTCTACAAATGAACTAGTGACAGGGATACTAGTGTTAATAACAGTACCAGTGTTGGTAGCCATTTTGAAAACTTTTCAAAAATAAGATTATGAACCTGGCTCTGATACCAACTGTGAGGAATGTGGATTACGGATCTTAAGGCTAGGAATAACACTAGAGGGGGGGTGAATAGTGTTTTTAAGAAATTACTAAATCTTTTTGAGTTTATGTTAATTTGAACACAAATGTATGCAATATTCAGACACAGATATGATCACAGAAACAAACACAGATGCAGAAATAAAGTAAATGCAGTAAAGGAAAGAACACACCAGATTTTATACTGGTTCGGGGTTACCCTACATCCAGTCCCGCACAATTAAATACGGATTTCCTTTCAAAAGCAATTCAACAATTACAACTCTCGGTTTCAAGGCTACGAGGTACACCCTCTAGAATCACAATCCTCTGGGTAGAGATACTTGATTTCCGGGGCAACAAGTTCACCCAATTGATTTCCAAGGCTACAATCACACCTTTCCTCGCTTGATTGATTTCCAAGGCTACAATCACACCTTTCCTCGCTTGATTGATTTCCAAGGCTACAATCACACCTTTTCTCGCTAGATAGATTACAAAGAAGCCTATAACTCTGAATAGCACTTGGATCTTGTTGAGATAGTGATAGAGAATCAAACCAGAGATAATCTAGTTAGTTTCAATGTTGATTTCGGCAGAGTAAGGATAGGATTTTGATTAAGAAAATGTGGAAGAAAAAGAGAAGTGAAAAACCAGAAAAACTGATGTTAAATTCGTTGAAACTAACCCCTATTTATAGAGGAACAACAGCCATGTCCATTCGTGAAGAGTTATGACGAATAGACACTTCTTTTGAAATTTGAATTTTGAATTTTAACTGAAACTATGTCGACATGGTCACCATGGGTATGCTGACATCCCAAAGCAATTTTTGATGATTTGATTTTCTTTGAAAATAACCTTTATCTTATATTAAAACTATTTTAAACTTTATAAATATACTTGACTATAGTTAAAATACACAAGTAAATATAGAGAATAATATGTATAAAATTTTACTATAATTTTATTTAAATCTAAGTAAATATATTATAATTAAAAGATAGTTTAAAACAAACGAAGTTTAAAAACAAAGAATATTTTAAGGCTAAAACATCTTTTTGAAAATTATTTGAAAGGATATTTTTTCAGGCTAAAACATTTTGAAAAACAATTTTGAAAATCATCTTGAAGTAGTTTTGAAAATCATTTTGAAGTAGTTTTGCAAGCTTCTTCCTGCAGAATATCTCATCATGACAGGACTCGAGAACTTGTACAAAACCAGGATGTTCATGGGTTTGTAAGCCACTTGTCGTAGGTTTGTAAGCTACTTATCGTGGGTTTGTAAGCCACTAAAAGGTAGAAATGGGTTCCATCACAAAAGAAAAATGGAGTGAAGATTTCAGTGCTATTGTGAAGTTTTAACATAATTCTAGACTAAATACTTATCTTGAAATCTTGAACTCTTGATAATCTTGATACTCATGAGTCTTCAATCTTGATATCTTAAATCTCTAAACTGTACAGTCTTCATTCTTGGTACCTGCATGGTTAAATTCTGCATATACATATATATCTAAACAATAATGTTAGTATTTATATTTTATAATCTTATTCTAAGGTTGTTGTCATCAAAACCATCAACTCATGGACTAACATATGCTACTAGGAATTCCATGCAGTCTAACCACATTCTTCATAAACAACCTTACCAAAACAGGTGCCGTTCTGGTTGACCTAACTGGAATGAAATGGGCACTCTTGGTCAATCTGTCCACTACGACCCATATATTATCATTTCCCTTTTTCGACCTTGGCAACCCATCAATAAAATCCATGGAGATAGAATCCCACTTCCATACTAGAATATCTAACGGCTGAAGCAACCCATTTGGTTTTTGGTGTTAAGCTTTTGCCTGCTGGCAAATCATACACTGCTTCACATATAACCCAATATCTCGCTTCATACCTTCCCAGAAGAAACTTCCCTTCATATCTTGATACATTTTAGTACCTCCTGGGTGAATAGAGAACTTCGAATGATGGCATTCCTCCAAGACTTCTTTCCTTCTATTTTCTACACTCAGAACACATAATCTTCCTTTCTTTCTCAACCTCCCATTCTGGTCAAGACTGAAATCTTTCAAGTCATCGCTCTTGGTTTCATCTCTTAGTATCCTGATCCATTCAGCTAATACCGGATCCTCTTCCTATCTAGAAGCAATCTTTTCGATCATCACTGGTTGAACTTCCAAATAATACAAAACAACTGAATCTCCGCTAGACCCAGCCTCGGATCTCCACTACACTCTGCAACCTGCTAAAGCTTCTAAATCTTTCAACTTAGCAATCATCGCTAATACTACATTCGGATGTTTCTTGCTAAGTGCATCTGCAACCTTGTTGCCTTTCCCTAGTGTGTATTCAATCCCAAAATCATAAGCGGCAATGAACTCTAACCACCTTTGCTGTCTCATGTTCAACTCCTTCTAAGAGAACAAATACTTCAGCGACTTATGATCTGTATATAGCTCAAACCTTTCTCCCAAAAGGTAATGTCTCCATACCTTCAAAGCAAAAATCACTACAGCCAATTTCAAATCATGCGTCGGATAACTGACCTCATGCGGTCTAAACTGTTTAGAAGCGTAGGCAATCACTTTACCCCTCCGCATCAGCACAGCTCCTAGTCCTGTTACACACGCATCGGTGTAAACCACCAAATCATGATTCCCTTCCGGAACAAACAATACAGGTGCATGGGTCAATAAGTGTTTCAAACTCTGGAATGTTTCCCCACACTTATTGGTCCACACGAACTTTACATTCTTTCTTATCAGCTTGGTCATCAGCGCTGCTATCGGCGAAAAATCCTTAATGAACCTCCGATAATAACAAGCCAACCCAAGGAAACTCTTTATCTCCGTACTGTCTTGGGTCTCTTCCAACTATTCACTGCTTCAATCTTAGTCAGATCTACTGACAACCCTTCCTCTGAGACTACATGACCAAGAAATTTCACTTCTTTCTTCTAGAAATGACATTTTGAAAACTTCACCTTCAGCTGATGCTATCTCAGCGTCTCAAGCACCACTCTAAGATGAATTTCATGCTCACTTTCATCCTTAGAGTAAATCAAAATATCATCTATGAAAACCAATACGAACCAATCTAAGTGCTCTCGGAAAAGCCGGTTCATCAAATCCACAAAGAAAGCTGGTGCATTAGTCAGTCCGAACGGCTACCTTGAGCTAATGGAAACCTGTTGCTAAATCCAACTGTGAAAATACCTTGGCTCCACTCAACTGGTTGAACAAATCGTTAGTTCGTGGCAATGGATATCGATTCTTTATAGTCCTCTCATTCAACTTATGATAATTGATACATAGCCTTAACGATCCATCCGGCTTCTTGGCAAACACCGCGGCAGCTCCCGAAGGCGAACTGCTCGGCCTGATAAAATTCTTGCCTTCCAAATCTACCAACTGCACTTTTAACTCCCTCATCTCTGAAGGGGTCATCCTGCTTGGCGGTCTACTCACTAGTACTGCTCCTAGAACCAAATCTATCTGAAACTCAATGGCTCGTTTCGGTGGAAATCCAACTACAGGCTTAAAAACATCTGTGAATTCTCTAACCACGAAAACTCAACTCAACTCATCATCTGATCCCATTGCACCCAACAAAGCATACATCTCACCGCAAGAACCTTCTACGGTATAAACAATCCGATCAATACAATTAGGGTGACTAAGTGATATTTTCCTATCTTGGAAAAATATCCTAGCACCGTACTCACTTAACCAATCCATTCCGAGAATAATCCCGAACCCCACAAAATCAAACACATGCAAACTGCAAACAAAAGTATGACCTAACAGGTCAAACTTTAACTGATCGCATCTCATCCCTAGAGTTGCATACCCTCCTATTGGATTCGCAACCCGTAAGGAAGCAACTAAATATATGGGTTCTACGTTAAGCTTATTTATCAAACATCTAGATATAAAAGAATATGATGCACTAGTATCAAATAGAACGCTAACAGTCATACCATGAATCTGAAGCGTACCTCCCAAGACTGCCTTTCCTTTCTCCTGCACTGTTGGCTTAGAAGCAGCATGCTCCAATGCATACACCTTGCCCTTTCCATCCTTAGCAGGCTCCTTGCACTGGCTCTTGTAGTGGCCAATCTGGTCACATTTGTAGCACCTGACATTCTTCCTCCCAGCCACTTCCTTAGCCTTCCCGGCATGACACTCATTAGCATAGTGCCCATTCTTATCACACTTGAAATAGACAATCTCAGACTTCCCCTTCTTAGCTGCTCCACCTTTCTGAGCACCTTTCTTAGGAAAGAATTTCCTCTTCTGATTCTGCCCGCCCTGGACTTCTTTAGCCTTACTTTTCTCTAGAGAATCAAGCAACTCCTCATGCCTTAAGCCCATCTCCACAACAAAGTCAGAAGGATCTCTAATATGAGGTAATGTAGCCCTGGCAAACTTAGGCTTCAACCCCTTGATGAACTTTTCATTCCTCCTTATGACTGTACCCATTGCGGCATACCCATACCGAGCCAACTCCTCGAACTTCCTAGCATACACTAGAACTGACATCTCCCCCTGCTCTAATTCAGCAAACTTCCTAATCAGAGCCGACTGTGCCATTGCTGACATAAACCTCTCATAGAACCTTCCCTTGAAATCTTCCTAGGTCATAGTTTCCTCATCCACCGCCGTAGTCACACTATTCCACTAGAATAGAGCCGCCCCCTAAAGCTGCCTAGATGCCAACCTTCTCTTCTGCTCATCATTGAGCCCCAAATCTGCAAAGATCCTTTCACAGTGCAACAACCAATTCTCTACTTCAATGGCATCCTCCGTTCCAACAAACGGCTTCCCTCCAATCTTGGTGTAATCCCCACTCAGCTTAGCATAATGGTTAGCTACCGGAACTTCCGGAACTCCTCTTCCCACTACTCCAACAGCAACACCTTCCTGCACCATATTCACAAAGAACTGATATATAGCTTCCATTCCAACCAATGGGACTTCAGCACCCACAATCTCTGCTTATGCCTGATCTTGACCTCTTCTCACATTAGGCATGGCATTTCCTTCAGTGCCCTCTCCTCCTTGGTTAAATCTTCCTCTTCTACCTTCCATATCTGTATTCGAACCTTCTGAGATACAGAAAAATATCCTAACAAAGATAGGAGACTAGAGATAAAGCGTATACTTATATATAGCAAATACAAGTACGTTACTATAGCGTTATCCCATACCCCAATCTTACTCTAATTCCTTAGGATTGTGCTTTAAAATCATTCTTAGTTTAAAGTTTTTCAGAAACCATGCTCTGATACCAAGTTGTAACATCCCGTATTTGGAGGCCAAAAGCTAAGCGCTACATATGCTGCAGTCATCTATAGTATTAACTTCTGGTGAAAAAATACGGTAATGATAATGGTATCCAAAATATCAGAAGCACAAGAATATGAAAAAAAATCATAGATTTCAAAAAAACAACATTTTGCTGATTACATTTCAAAACAATAATTCATATCCTTGTTACATAATCCCTTAACATTTCCCAGGAAATGATTAAATACATCATTTACTAAATATGCCAAGAGAGACATATGACGATGCTCCGTTGGTTGATAAGAGAAATATTGTCATATCTGACTTATATACACAGCGGAATCAAAATAAAATAAAATGGCAAATCCTAATTACCTATCCGTCAGCCACCTGCTCGTCTTTGGATGCTTTATTCGCCAAAAGACAAAACCTCAACCCTCAGCCTACTCAAATCAATTTTGAGTACCCGAGAGTTTAAGGGGAAACAAAAACTTCGAGTCAGACATAAAGCCTGGTGTGAATAATTCTGTTACATCTCGGTTTACGGATGTTAAGTGAGACCATGCCGCTTAGCGGAACGGGTTTCCCCTCAGTAATATTCTCTTTAAAACATATATTTTGCAAATCCTTTCGTGCAACCAAACAGGTTAATCAAACTGATTATATCAAAATAGCAATATCCTTTATGCTAATAAATGGACTATCTATCCACAAAATAGGTTATATGTGAGCTATCTGCACACAGTATAATAGCAAGGTCAGTTATGCTACAAATGAACTATCTGTTCATAAAACTGGGCTGACTGCTCGCAAACTGGACCAACTGTCCGAAATCTAGGTCGACTACTTGCAAACTGGACTAACTGTTCGAATTAAAATGGACTAACTGTCCGAAATCTTTTCTTAGGGTTAACTACCCTTTAAATTTTTCTTGAAAACCTTTTCAAAATGATTTAGTCCTTCAAATCATATATATGCAAGAAAAATGTACCTTTAGCTTTAATCTAAGCCATTTTGCCATTTTGCCATGTTATATATACTTTACTCAAAATAATGTTGATGGGTTTTAATAAGGATTAACTATCCTTTCAAATAAGTTAAAGTCCTTTTTAACTTGAAAACACTTGGGCTAATCTATCTATTTAATACATTCGAAACCTTTGTTTAAACCTTTAAACAACCTATTCGAAACCCATAAAGGTAACCCCTTCGAAACCAAGTAAAACATTTTACTTAATCTAGGCTGAAAAGCCAAATCTTACCTTTCGAAACCATTAAATATAGCTTCAAAAACATTGGAAAAACCTTTCCTTACTTTTCTCCGAAAGCTTCAAAATATCAGACATCCCTCTATAAAACCTTTTAAATATTGCCTTTTGATAACATAAGAAAAACCTTTTCCTATAACCCTTTCAAAACCCTGGGGAACCACCCCTTTCGAAACCATTTATTAAAACCTTTCGAATCAGTCAAAACTCAATCCTTTCGAAAACACTTTGGGTTCAATTTAAAAAATGTGGAAACCTTTCGAAAAAATTTAAAATTTCATTCCTTCGAAACCATTGAAAAATGTCTCGGTCGAAACCATTTGGATTCTACCGTCAAGTATAGCAAAAGGATCTGAAACCCATTAAAGTCGAAAGCACTGTTCGAAACCATTTAAAACTATCTCTTTCAAAACATTTGGGTTTTACTTTACTTATAGGAAAAAGGGTCTTAAAACATTTAAGTCGAAGGCTACTGCTTCGAAACCATTTCCTAAGTAATAAAGTGATGGTGTCGAAACCATCCCTTCGAAAGCATTGGAGAGGTGGCCAGGTTTTAGAAAAACAAAACAACCCTTTTGAAACCATCTGGATCGAAAGGTAGAAAGGTGGAAGCAAAAAGGCCTCGACTTAGTTGAAAGCAATTATTTAAAAACAGAGGTGCAACCCAATCAAAACCATTTCCTTTAAAATATTTGACTTGGTCGAAAGCTACTTAATCAAAAGCCATTTAGTCGAAAGCAAGCAGGTGTATTTCTTTAATTTAAAAACAAAGGACTGCCTCAACCCCTTCGAAGCCCATGGTTTCGACCCTATACCTTTCGCCCATGTCCATTTCATTACGTACCGGTTGTTTGATACTATATGCATTGGTTTCGACTATGTCAAAGGCGATAGTATGGAGGCAGAACCTGGTGCCGAAAGAGGCGAAATAGTGAAAAACTTGTAACAAATAGTTCTTTTCACCTAACATGCTTCACGTGTCTAGCTGTGATTAGTTGCCTCTTTCTTTACCAATAAAAAGTACCACACTTTGTCAAAAGGGCTGCCGACTTTTCCAGATTTTATAATTTAAATCTTTTTACAAAAGGCCTTTTCCCCTCTTTAATTTATATAAACATTTAAGTCCAATACCTTAAATAATTTTATATAACCCTTAAAACACATAGGAAAAATCTAGAAAAATTCCAGATGATCACATTATATATGTTTTCTAACTTATAAAAATTTCAGACCCAAATAATTAATTATTTACCCGTAATTAATTTATAACACAAAATACTATTTTCTTTACTAGAAAATTCATATTAATTCAACGAAAATTCAAAAAATCTGAAAATTGAAACCCATCTCCAAAGTAATATTTAAGATCTTCTAAAAATTCTCAAGGCATTTGGATGTCATTTTATAGGGTTTTAACCTTAAAACATATCACAAAATCCACATGAATATACATAAATCATCAACATGTATATATAATCATTCCATCATTCAAAATCATGGCAAATCATTGCAAAATATTCGAAATTCATATTAAAACCGAAAGCACAATCAACAATGAGATGTAAACATTATTCACCTTAGCCTTTGTGATTAAAGAGATTAAGATATGAATAGATTTGATTTGCTTAAGCTTCTTCCTAGCTTTTCTTCTTCTTTTCCTTGTTAATGGTGGTCGGACTCTAGTTATAAAAAATTTCAAATGAAAATGAATGTGTTTAGGAATACACTACCTAAGGGAAAGGATATAGGAATGGCCTCTTTCCTATTTTACCCCTCCTCTATTTCATATTAAACTCTTCTTTTAGTTCATGGTTAAATGGCACGGCTACACCTTAATTAAAATCAAATCTCAATCCCCTAATCAACACATTATTTTATTTTATTTAACTAATTAAATATCCTAAATAATGTTATCAAAAATCTGGGGTGTTACAATGGGCCTCCATCGTCCTTAGTTTGCCCTGGAAATGAAGTTCCACTCTTCTTTTCCACTGGCTTTCCAAATAAAGGTTCACACCCATGGGAGGAGCATGAACCATATCTAATCCAGATCCTTTTGCCGCTTTTCCTCCTTCAATACCTTCCTTCTCTTAAATTGGCGGGCGAGTTGAGCAGACATATCTTCTATAGTTTTATTTAGTTTCATTATTTATGCTTCATAAACAATGCCATAAAGTGCCTCATCATCTTTTACGGATTATTGCAATTCGTTCAACTTTGACTCAACTGCCATGACCCCTTCGCGTAACTTAATGTTAAGTTGATGTTAATGGCTCATCACACCTTTCACCTCCTTAAGCTATGAAAAGGTTTTCTCTAAGTCTTTCTCAGGATTTTCATTAATGAGTGTCAAACGGATATTCTCCTTTTCTAAGGTTGCAGTAAGAGTCATGATCGCAACCTCAAATTTGGGCACATTTGCATCATCCAAGCAATAAACAAGGGGATAGGAAGTATTTTGGATTCAAAGGCCTCGGTAAATTCAAATGAAGGCTCATGGAGACCAGCCTAATTAGTGATAATTAGAACTCAATTCAATGAAAATATAATTGTGCCAAGTCAACATTAAACAAAACATATATTATCAAGAACACTATCACACTATAAGTCCAACGACTCTATATACAAAAAAATAACAACCATATCCAGAACTCACTCCCTATGCACATTCCAAATCCTATGCCTAAACCACTCCAAGTGAGGGCTATCAAGTGGGAAGGAGCCACTTTCTAAAGTTTATTGCCAATGGCGTAGTACAAAATCACTGAGCGCCTCCTTCTCTTTAACGACTTGATCAATCTTGGAAAGCAACCCTTAGGTCTCCTCCCTAAGTTGGGTAATGACTCATCTAACTCTTTCTCATGACTACAAATAGTCGCTGCATTAGGGTTTGAGTATTGAGCCCGTCCTCGCTTTCCTTCAGAAATTTAGTAAACAAAACTTCTTAAGAAGACTAAAAGACAAACAAAATAAGCAACAAAGATGACACGATCATTCCTAAGAAAGTAACAAAATATAATAACAACAAAGGAAATTTACCATAACAAAGTTAAAGTAACAGGCTAACTTTTATTTGCATACTGAAAAGATCTTAAGGTTCACATACAAAAGTTAAGTAGTTACATGAGGACGTGACAAGACCCTGGTTTATTTGGATACCTCTGTATCATCAGGTGCTCCAGTTCCATTGAACGTTGCATTTTTGCTCGGTTGCCCAGAAACAGAAGGAGAGGCATTTTCTACAACAAGCCCCTTGGCCCACTTGTTCCGACAGTGAGTGAGAGCTTTATTAATTCTGATAGGGTCCTGTAAAAAGCTAAGGTTGATCTCAGTGGATAACTAGTGTCGAGTTGAGGCATACATTTGGTAGACCACACTCTAAGTGTTGTTAGAAAGCTTCTTCCGGGATGTTGCTAATGCATCCTCCTTCTCCCTTAGCTTGCGATCTTTCAATGCCAAAGCATCTTCCGCAGTTTTCGCCGCAATCTCAGCTTCAGTGTGACATGCCCTAAACTCTTCCTCGACCTTATTCTTATCGGAAGTTGTTGTGGAAAGGTCTGCCTTAAGCTCGACAATACAGGCAATGACCACGACCGGTCATCCTCCCCCTTTGTTGCACCTCCATCACTAAGGCCCTAACCTAAAAATAGAGAATCATCATAATAAGGAGGGTCAAGAAACAAAATACAAAAGAGAGGGGAACGCTTACATAAGTACAAGCCCGTTCTAGTTTAGCAGCCAAGGCAGAAAAGGCAAGTGCAGGAGGCAGAAGAGCAAGATGAGAAGCAGAAGTGATACTGGAAAGATTATCCAGAGTATCTCACCAGTCTCTCACCAAAGCCGCATATAGTGCCTTCGGGTAAGGGAAAATAGTGAATGCGGAGGTCATGAAGGGACTGCAAAGGTGGAATAGGGTGAACACCAGAGAAGGAAGGTGGGAGGGTATAGTAAGCTTCTTGGAAAGTTGGCTAGAGGCCTCATCATCTCCTTGCCCCCTCTTTCGGGGTTTCGTCTTCGTCGATTTCATAGCCTCAGAAACGCGTCCGCAAGGTTATCTTCTATTTCACCTGTATATAAAAGGAATTTTAAGGTTAGTAAAGGTTCTCACAAAAGTCAGAAACACAAAATTATAGATTTTTAATTAATTTTTTGCAAATTAAACCCCTAGGTTCATCCGAAATTGGGAAAAACTTACAAATAGAATGAGAGAAGTTATGATTCAAGCATAGAAATCCATGCTTTTCTAGCATTAGTTTAGTAAGAAACATTTTAATATTTCTCCCCTGTATGTTTAATCCGAAAATGCAACCTCTATAGGACTCATACAACTTGGTGGCATCATCAAAAAAGACAAGCCGACTTAGATGTGATGAAAGGAAGAAGGGAAGTTGTCAAAATTCGAAATAAAGAAATACCGATCGATCCATCTCTCAGTCTTATTAGGGACAAATGTTAGGATCAATTTTTTAGCTTGGTCATAATATAAACCGACATCACGCCCTGTAGGACCTTTATGGATATCAAACAAAAATTGAAGCTCCATTCAAAGAGGAGGACCATTCTCTGCGTAAAGGATGAAAGTGGCAATTACAAGGGAATAAGAAAGGAAATGAGTTGAATGGGAACAAGACCAATCATAGTTATCCACTCACAAAGGATCATATTCGACAGAAGATGAAGCTTGCATCGAATATACTCGGGAGTGAGAAAAGTAAACCCATCAAGGGTAGTGTGGACACGTTCATGAGGTTCAAGACCCTAGCCTTACAACCTTCGAACCAAAATTGGTTCAAAATACCCTCGATGTCTTTCAGTTGAGTTATCTTGGAAGGTAAAGATAAAGGAGAAGAAGAAGAAGCCATGCAAAAATCATAATGTTAGTTGATGAAAATCACTAAAATAGACAGAGGGCTATAAAAGAAAATGATCCTTACTTCAATTTAAAAAAAAGAAACTAGACCTAAAAAAGATTGATTTAGCAGATAAGAAAATCTGTTTCTTTCTTTCTTTTTTCTCTTGCTTAAACAAAGAGGCGTAAAATAATAAGAAGAAGAGAAAAAATATATTTGTACCTTCCTCGAATTTTTTTCGCATGGTTGAAATGATGGAATTATTTTGATACATCAATCAATTAACAGCAGGGATAACGAGCACAAAGATTAAGATAAATTTACTTGGAAAATAAAGAGATTGATGTTATAGCTTTATAGAGGGTTAGCCAATAGGAGAGTGAAACATATGCAAGAGCATTAAATGCGAAATGGCAATTAGGACTATTTTCTTTCTTGAAAATAAAGAAAGGAATATGAAGAAGTGATGCGATGTGGAGAGTGAAAGTGAACGGAGATAAATCTACACCCATCTACGATCGCTGTAGACTTAGGGGAAAGTGTTACACCCGTATTTCCTGAATTCTGTTAGAGGCGAGTTAATGCAAGTACCAAACCTAAAGGACTGCCCCCATAATAAAGACTGGACTATAAAAAAGGAAGCAAGGAATAAGGCAAAGTCCAAATAGTACTACATCAAAAATCTTAAGACAATGACAAGACTCAGGGACTGCGCCAATCCTCGAAGTCCGGCATTATGTTATGATGATAAGCCAAAAACTTGAGACAGCTACAAAGTGTAGGAAGCAATCTACAACCTTTATACCCACTTCAATATGCAGGACTACGACGTAGCTTCTAGGCTTGCGCCATAATCGTTCACCAGTATAAAAAGCCATAAGAAGATGCCGCCATCTTGATCTGATGTTGAGGTGATGGAACTGCACTTCAATTTTAAAGAAGTACTACAAACCATCGAAGAAATGCATCAATACAACCAGAAGTCGTACTGCATTGTTCAATCTAAAGTAACAACAAAGCGCAATGTCAAGGATAATCAAAAGCCAAATTGCATAACTCGGTAAATAAGTTTCCCAGCCATTAGAATAGGCTGGTAAGGAAACGCACCGCTACTGGGACACAAAAAACATAGGAGCACAAAAAGAGGGACAGAAGAAGAGTATTGCACTACAACCAAAAGGCCCGTCTAATTCTAACGTTATTCTAAAAGCTTATGCATTTCTAACACTTTCAAGCATGGACCTGCACTACACTCATTGTGGATTCCCTAAGCAATACCACATAGAATCAAAAGCATCCCAAAGGGCTGCATATAGGGCTCTCAAACAGTGCTCCAGCGTATGCCCACATTTACAAGTAAACTGCAAAGATACAAGCATCCTTTACCAGTAATTTATGCTGCCCAATACCAAGAGCAGTTCAACGCGGAATCACATAAGGCAACCACCTCCACAGATGGCGACTCGACCTCTTTTGCCAAGTAATATGGCTCGACTTTGACTACCTCCATCTCTAGGGCAGTACTATGCAAGCGTTTCGCTCCAGACAACATAATTTAGCCTCATAGGTATCAATAGTGTCCAAGGTGGAGCAAAGACACAACTCTCAATATTCTTATGGCAAAGATACTGAAGATAACACAGTTTATCTAGAAGAAAAGAGCAACGTCTTGTTACACTCTCACTCACGTACGGAAGCAGTACATAGGTCGCCCGCTTCTCAGACACAGAAGTGCATAACCCTTTAAAATTTGAGTTTCCCGCCTCAATTTTGGGTATTTCCGCTTCAATTTCAAACTTCTCGCCAAAGCCCAAAATTCAACTGCTTAAATAATGGTTTCTCACCAAAGACACGTCAGCAATCCACATATGCCGAATAAAGAGGATGGACGGTTGACACGTGACAAAATCCAAAGGTGGAAACAAAAAGAGCAGAAGGAGGATTTTGGCGATCTACGTGCGTTTCTATACTATAAATAGAAAAAATACTATAGCAGGAAGAGGATTTTTCCTCGATTTGAGATTTTTAAGGTTAATAACCAAAAGTTCTATACTCTCTGCCATTAATATCTGTATTGAGAAATATAAAAGAAGAAAGTGATACCTTTGCCATGGACGTAGGATTCCTTAACATCCGAACCACGTAAATCCCCGTGTCTATTATTTTTTTCTAAACTTTTTTCTTACCTTGTTTTAAGTGCTAGATTCTCTTTTGTTTTTTTTCCTGAATTGGATGTTAATTCAACTTGACATTTTAACAACTAGTTAGAATGCAACTACCTAATTGTGTAACCAATCATCAATACAATTACTATATTTAAGGCAAATTTAACGTAGCTTAAATTTGTTGATTTCTAAGGTTAGTAATGAAAAATCTCATCAACACTAACAATTTTCATTTGAAATCCAATGCGAAATTATGAAGTTAGCTATGATTTCAACATGAATTAAAAGTGAAGTATGTTTCTGTCCAAAAATTGATAATTTCGTGAAACAACGTTGAAATTCATTCGATCATAACTTCTGAAAGGTTTATCCGATTTTGATGATTTTGCACTTTTTGGAAAGCTAAGAACATAAGAAACCACTTTTGTACTATGTATTTCACAAATTTAGTCATTTTCTTGGCTAAAACATCATTTTCTAAAGTGCGCCTGCGCACTTTTAACATTTTTCAGTTTTCACTACTTTTAGAAATAACATCATAACTCTGGTTCTAGTCCATATTTTAGCAATTCGAAAGATGTTTAATTTGGGAAGCTAACACACTATATAAAGATTTACTTTGAGAAACCATAACTTGATTTAGTGGTTTCAACCTTTGAAAGTTAGTCAGAAAGTGGGTTATATATGAATATTATGTTTTATCCATTACATAGTTGCATACTTATCATACTTCTTTATATATGCGACTAATGTTCAAATTGAGTTAAGTATAGGTACTATTGGGTTTTTTTGGATAATTTGGCGATGTAGGCATGCTTTTGCTCGAATAAAAGAAAAATTGCTCGCATAAACGCTTATAGAGATGTATGTTTTTACACTTTATCGATATATGATGTGATATTGTGTTGTTTCCACATGTTTTGAGATGCCCCATTAATTGAGATGTATATATATTGTGATATATTATGTGTTAACCCCCTTTTCGACTCACGACCTAAGAAAGTGTGTCGAGTTAAGGTGTTTGACGACTTAAGAAAGTATGCCGAGTTAAGGTGCTTGCCGACCTAAGAAAGAAGATGACCTAACAATCTAAAGGCGTAACCGACTTAAGGAAAGCTCCGAGTTAACAAGATCTCCGACTTAACAGGCTACGACCTAGGGAAAGATCTGACCCAACAGTTGCCGATCTAACTACTGAGAAGAGCTGCCGACTTAAGAGGTGTGCCGAGGTAGGAGCCTGCCGACTTAAGGTGATCTGTGACTCAAGAGCTAAGACCGAGTTAAGAAGGATGCCGAGTTAGGAGCCTGCCGACTTAAGGTGATCTATGACTCAAGAGCTACGACCTAAGGAAGATTCCGAGTTATGAAAGGCTCCGACTTAAGAATGTTCCGACCTAACGGGTTACAACTTAGTGGGTTTACGACTTAAAGGCTGCGAGTTAAGGTCTTACGAGTTAAGGTCTGATAAGTCGGCAACGACTTAATACTTGTCAAAGACAGCCACAGGATGGGTCGGCAACAACCATTCCTTAACTCGCCACCAACCTAACCCTATTCCTTAACTCGCCACCGACCTAACCCTATTCCTTAACTCGTCACCGATCTACCATAAGTCGGCTACGACTTAAATACTTAGAGAAATTTCCTGAGTCCAGATCAGCTCCTATAAATACCCCGCCACTTCCAACATGAAGAGGACTTTTGGCAATTCATTTCTAAAGCGCCGTTACTCTGTTGAACTCTCCAATCATTCAGCAAACAAGGATCCATCAAGCATTCAAGACACTACAACAACCTTCGAGAGAAATTCTTAACATCCGACATGGATTCATCGAGTTTCATCGCCGAAGATTGAGCTAGTAGTCAAGATTGTTTCTTGTGATCGAGTTGTACTGTTTTCATAGGAGATTTGTATCAATTTGTAACCAGATTCAATAATAAAGAGATTCAAAGTGGACGTAGGCTAAATCTCAAGCCGAACCACTATAAATTGCTGTCTTTTACTGCATTTCTGCTATTTTCCTGCTTGATTTCTGTTCCCGTTACACGGGTGGTGCTTTCACAATCTTACTACACACACCGGGTGTTGGCGTTCACATTTTAACGTTAACATTTTGGTGCTTTCACTGAGAACCCAACTCAGGCTGCCACTCACCATTGCTTCTCAGAAGTTTGCTGAAAGAATTTCCCACAAAATCAGAAGTTTATCAGACATAATGGCTCCCGGAAGGAAACGAAAGTCTGTCAGAACTGATGATGACCGTGACAATACTGCCACTTCTCTCTCTCCAAACCAAGCAGCGCCGAGCATCGGTGTTACGCGACAGGAGTTAGATGCTGCTGTATCCGGACTGTACCAGCAGATTGAAACTCAGAATAACCTGATGATGGAAAGGCTGAATGCTCTATTTGGTACGAGTCAAAGACCAGTAAATAATGAGGGAAACTTTGCTAATGCTGCTCCCAATTCCGAGGGAAGAAATATTCCTCACGGGGGATCAGGTGCTGCCGAAGGGGCACCCCTCCAGGCCGAAGGTTCTAGGCCATCACCAGTTCTTCATGAGCATTTACCTGGACAAACTCCTGAAAAGATGGCTGAGGCCTACTCTGCGAAATCTCTGAACAATGAGGAATATCTCTCTGGTATGATCAAGCAAATAATGAAAGAGAGCATGCAAAGAGATGAAGACGAAAGCGAATGGGGATTCGCACCAAGTAGAACTCCGTTTACCGAAAAGATTCTGAAAGCTGAATTTCCTAGAAAGCTTGTTCCCCCCACTATTCCTGCTTATCGGGGGACAAGTGATCCAAATCAGTTCTTGTATAAATACGATTGGCATATGACCGGCGCAAGGGCAACCGACGAGATAAAGTGCCGATATTTCCCAGTCTATTTAGAAGGGGTGGCGCTTCTCTGGTTTACCAAGCTTCCAGTCCGATCTGTAGATCGGTTTTCTGATCTCACCCGAAAATTCAAAGAGCAATTCAGGCTATACGCTTCAAGGGCAAAAGATATAATGTCACTATCCAGTCTTGAACAGAATCCGGGAGAGCCTATTAAGTCATTCTTGAACCGCTTCAACTTAGCTCTGGCAGAAGTCGATAATGCAGAGCCACGAGTGATTTTGACCTATTTGATGCGTGCCGTTGACAAATCGAGCGAATTTGGGAAATGGCTAAAGATGAAAGAGCCAAATTCGCTCGAGAAATTCTACAAAAAGGCTGACGAATTTATACGCCTAGAGAATCTTTCCGCACCAGCTAAAGTTGTGACAACGGTGGCGGAAAATAATGCTACTACTCAGAGCAAGAAAGAACCGGCAGATCAGAAAAGGGAAAGTAACGGTGGGAAAAGGCAGAAAGACTTCAAAAAGCCCCGTTTTCTTAAACCATCAGACTTTACTCCTCTGACCGATACCCCGGAAAATATCTTCATCGCCACTAAAGATGCTGTTGAATTTCCGAAACCACCGGCCGTGAAAGTTGGGAAGAATGCTGTTCAGAGCGGAAGATTTTGCAAGTTTCACAACCAACCAGGGCATGATACCAATGAGTGCCGCCATTTGAAAAGTCTGATTGAAGAATTGCTAAGAGAGAATAAATTGCAGCAATACGTCAAGAGGAATAGAAAGGACCCATCTTCATCCAGCCAAGGGCAGTTACCTCCAACTAATTCATCTGATTCAGGAGAGAGGCCAGCTGGAAAGGAAAGACCTGTTATTAATGTGATCACAGGGGGGCCTCACCCGGCTGGCAGGAGTTGGGGTGAAATGGAAAGGTATGCAAAAGCTTTGAAGTATGCACCAACCGAAGAAAGTGTCTTAATCCTGGAAGATGTTTCACCTCTAAAGCAGCAAAAAACTTTCCATGATGATATTATGTTCAGAGCCAGGGATTCTGTTAATGTGGAAGCTCCTACTGAGGACCCTATGGTTGTCTCTGTCGGTATTGGGCCGGCTATTGTCAGAAGAGTGTTAGTTGATAGTGGTGCCTCATGCAACATCCTCTTTAAAAGGACATTTGACCAAATGAAAATTCCGATGACTGATGTACATGCTTCTTCACACAAGATCGCCGGATTTACAGGAGAGCTGAAACAGCCGATCGGAACAGTGGACTTGTTTGTTGAAATGGGTGAAGGACCCAAGAAATTGGTTCGGAAGCAAACTTTTGTAATCGTGGATGGATTCTCCGCCTATAACGCTTTCTTGGGCCGGCCTACTCTTGCTGCTTTCAGGGCCGTACTCGCTCCTTGGTGCTTAACAATGAAATTTCCTACTGATAATGGGATTGCTGTTATTAAAGGAGATCAAAATGCAGGACGAGAATGTTATCTTGTAGAACTCCGAGAGGCCAGGAGAAAAGAAATGGGGAAAGATGCGGCAGCTCCACTCCGCATCAAGGAACCGACCCTGTAGCAACTACGGAGCGGCCCCTGTACTGGCGAACACAGCAATGCAAGAAAAGAAATGGATCCCAGGAAAGCCAGTACAGGGGAGAATAGAGTGGTACCCGTGGAGGTAACGGTACCAGTATCTGTAGACCCGAAAGACCCAAATAAAGTACTCAATGTGGGTTCACAGCTAAGTATAACAGTTCAAAATACACTGATATCATTCTTAAAAGCCAATCTAGATGTGTTTGCTTGGTGTCATGCTGATATGTGTGGAATATCTCCTACAATTGCTGTTCACACCCTGAATGTCGATCCGAAATTCATGCCAGTGAAACAGAAAAGAAGAACTCAAGGTCCAGAAAGATCAGCAGCTTTAAAGGAAGAAGTAGATCGCCTCTTAGAGAATAATTTCATCAAAGAATCCACTTATCCAAATTGGGTTTCGAATCCAGTACTGGTTAAGAAGGCAAATGGAAAGTGGAGAGTACGCATTGATTTCTCAGATCTGAACAAAGCTTGCCCCAAAGACTGCTTCCCGTTGCCTAGAATCGATCAAATAGTAGATGGGACGGCTGGACATGAGTTGTTATCTTTTATGGATGCCTATTCCGGATACAATCAAATTATGATGAATGAACCAGATCAGGAGGACACAAGCTTTATTACAGATGTGGGACTCTACTGTTACAAAGTCATGCCATTCGGTTTAAAGAATGCTGGGGCAACATATCAAAGACTTGTCAACGCTATGTTCAAGCCTCAGATTGGCAAAACGATGGAAGTCTATGTTGATGATATGTTAGTAAAGTCAAAGAAAGCAGTAGACCACATGGATCACCTAGCAGAAATGTTCTCAATTCTTCGGAAGTACGGAATGAAGCTTAATCCATTGAAATGTTCATTCGGAGTAGAGTCTGGGAAATTCCTGGGTTTCATTGTGAGCGCTAGGGGCATCGAGGCCAACCCTGCTCAAATCACAGCTTTAAGAGAGGTTAAAGCCCCTAGAACAAAGAAAGAACTGCAAAGTCTCAATGGAAAGGTTGCCGCTCTTAGTCGCTTCATTTCCAAGGCCACAGACAAATGCATTCCCTTCTTTGATGCTCTAAAGAAAGGAAAGAAAAATTTCGAATGGACTCCTGAATGCCAGAATGCTTTCGATCAACTGATTCATCATATGAGAACTCCTCCGGTCCTTTCCAAGCCTAGTGATGGTGAAGACCTCTTCATCTACCTGGCAATTTCATCCCATGCTTTAAGTGCAGCACTCGTACGAGAAGATATGAAAATACAACGTCCGGTTTACTACATCAGCAAACGGTACGCTGGGGCTGAAATGAATTATTCAAAGATAGAAAAACTTGCTTATTGTCTGCTAATCGCTTCCAGAAAGTTGAGGCCTTATTTTCAATCTCATCCTATCAAGGTCCTGACTGATCAGCCTTTGAAGCAAGTCCTGTATCGTCCTGAAACCTCGGGTGGTCTCTTGAAGTGGAACATAGAACTCAGCCAATATGACATCACTTACCATCCCCGAAGAGCAATTAACGGACAAGCTTTAGCAGATTTCATTGCAGAATCCACTGACAAAGGTGACAGTAAGGAAGAAACCACTAACTGCATTCCGATACAGTGGAAGTTGTATGTTGATGGCTCAAGAAACGATTATTGTTCTGGGGCAGGAATTGTGCTCGAAACTCCCGAAGGACGATCACTATGTTATGCATTAAGGCTGGAGTTTCCTTCGACAAACAATGAAGCAGAATATGAAGCCCTTATTGCCGGGTTGAAGATCGCCAAGGAATTGAATATCAAAGTGATACAGATTTTCAGTGATTCTCAACTTATTGTCTGCCAGGTGAAGAAGGAATTTCAGGCCAAAGGAGGGAATTTGCCTGCATATTTGACAAAAACTTCCGAACTCCTCAATGATTTAGATCACTACTCAATAAGCCACATACCCAGAGAGGAATATGAAGGCGGATTCTTTAGCAAAGTACTCAAGTTCCGGAGAAGCTCAATTACTAGGATTATTTCCTGTAGAAGTTCTGTCAGCTCCAAGCATTGATGAAATGGATGTCGATTGGATTATGACTACGTCTCAAGAGCATGAATCATGGATGACTCCAATCAAAGAATACTTACTCGGTGGTTCCCTGCCAGAGAGTTCTAAGGAACGTCGGAAATTATTAAGAAAAGCATCGAGGTATATAATTCAAGATGGCCGATTATACAGACGGGGACTTTCAACCCCACTACTCCGATGTGTAACTAAAGAAGAAGCCAAGACAATCTTAACAGAGGTGCACGGAGGAGAATGTGGAGACCATTCAGGTGGTCAAACACTTGCAAAGAAAATTCTCCGATATGGATACTTCTGGCTAGATATCAATCGAGATGCTGCAACTTTTTCCAGGAAATGTGACAGATGCCAACGATTTGCAAAAATCCCAAGAGCACCCTCCACTGAACTCACACAAATGGTCAGTCCGTGGCCATTTGCCATTTGGGGTATAGACCTAATTGGACCATTACCGATCGCCAAATCAGGAATTAAATATGCTATTGTTGCCGTTGATTATTTCACCAAGTGGGCTGAAGCTGAACCTTTGGCCACCATCACTTCTAAAAAGATGATAAATTTTGTAACGAAGAATATCATTTGCAGATATGGTGTGCCACAGAAGATAATCACCGACAATGGCACTCAATTTGAAAGTGAAGAATTCCAGGATTTTTGCAAACGGTTCAGAATTCGAAAAAGCTTCTCAGCAGTGGCTCATCCGCAGGCAAATGGGCAAGTGGAAGCAGTTAACAAGATCATCAAGTCAACTATCAAAAAGCAACTTGAAAAAGCAAAAGGTGGTTGGGTTGATAAGCTTCCATTAGCACTATGGGCGTACAGAACTACTCACAAAACTGCGACTGGGCACACTCCATTTTCACTGGCATACGGATCTGAGGCAATGATTCCAGTAGAAGTAGAGGTTCCTTCACATAGAAGAGTTCATTTCAATGAAACCGAAAATGAAAAACTGCAACTTGAAGCGCTTGATTTTCTTGATGAGAAAAGAGAGGAAGCTAGGCTCAGAGTTTCAGCTCATCAGCAGAGAATAGCCAGGTATTTCAATTCCAAAGTTCGCCAACGCAGCTTTGAAGTCGGAGACTTGGTTTTGAAAAGAATCATGACAGCAACTGGTGTGTTTGGGCCAAACTGGGAAGGACCATATGTCATAGACACTAAACTTCTTGATGGCACTTTCAAACTCATGACTGTTGAAGGAGATCCGATTCCAAGGGCCTGGAACAGCAACCATTTGCGTCCTTATTTTACCTGAAAAGAGCTCAGCTCAAAATTGTAAAATGATGATGAATGTATCAGTTGTATTGTGAAACATTGTAAATCAGTGTGAATGAATGAAAGCTATAAAGTGGACGTAGGCCCGATTTTTGGCCGAACCACTATAAATCTTGTGTTCTTTACTATTTCAAGATGCTTGTTTTATTTTGATATGTAAATACTTTAAATATATCGCTAAAATATCAATTCAAAATTGCAGGACATTATAACAAGGCTTGCTCATCACAAAGCTAAGCGACTTCCATAAATCAGCTATTACACGAAAAACCAAGCCACAAAAATTTTGTCCAAATTCAAATCCCAAGCAAGGAAAACTTCACATAAAAAGTTGGCGACTCCACTGTGACAAACCTTTGTTCACTAGTTGAGATTGCCGTTATGAATAGACATCCAACTAGATAACTTGCGTTTGTTTCGTGAAGTCATTCAACAGTGAAGTCCATTTCTTCGGATAAAGCAATTTACTTGTAAGAGGAAAAGAAGAAGATGTGCTTGGAAACGATAATAAGAGAGCGCTAACAGGCAGATGATGAAAGAAATTTGCCAACCAACCAAAGCCCTCTAACGAGGCACACCAATAAATGGGAGTGCTTTCCTCAACCAAAAAGATCGGTGGGACTACCGAAGGGGCATCTTGTTAATTGATTGCGGTCATTTGTACAAACAAAGATCCAATCAAGCAACTTACGCCTGCCCCACGAACCCATCCGACCATGAGAAAGTAACTCCCAGGCACTCAAAAGCCCTCTTTGGAGGCACAAGCCCTCTTCGGAGGCACATGACCTCTTGAGAGGCAAAAGCCCTTTCCCAAGGCACCGCAAGCCCTCTTCGGAGGCACATGACCTCTTCGGAGGCAAAAGCCCTTTCCCAAGGCACCGCAAGCCCTCTTCGGAGGCACATGACCTCTTCGGAGGCAAAAGCCCTTTCCCAAGGCACCGCAAGCCCTCTTCGGAGGCACAAGCCCTCCTCGGAGGCACAAGCCCTTTTCGAAGGCACAAGACCTCTTCGGAGGCACAACTCTTTAAGAGGAGCCCTCTCCGGAGGCATGTCCCAAAATAAAATGCTTGAACAAAAAGCATCGTCCAAAAGCACAGCTCAACTCTCAAAGGAAGGACTAACTTGTTCATCTAGAAAAGTTCCTCCTAAAAAAGTTGAAAAATGCCACAAAATTCTTTCGGAAAAGCTTATTTCACTTCATAAGGAAATTCACTTCTTAATAAATAAAAGTGATTATCCCCGAAAGTTGAAGCGTTCTTCAGAAAGAAAAAGTAAAAATTCTTCTAAAAGACTGGATATACTCTATTAAGAGCAGAATAATTCTCCCCTTAAAAGCGGAATAATTGTCCTCTGAAGTAAGAGTATTAGTCTTATAAAAAAAAACTAGGAATATTGCAATGCACTTGCGGCATGGGGGCAATACTGTACAATTCAATTATATTAATAAAAGCAACATGCCACAAGTTCGTTGCAATATCACGGAAAACAGATGTGGAATAAATGCATTCTCAAACGCAGACAAAAAGTTTGCACAAGTAAGAAGAATCGTTTGTTCTACACTTAAAATAAAAGATAGATCATTCTCACATACACAAGAATTTGTACAAGTAAAATAATTGTTTTATTTAGTACTATGAAAATTCTTTACATGTGCAGATATCTCAAAAAGCAAAAGCGGGGACCGGTACCCGCACAATCCCCGGTCAATACATGCGAAGAGAAAAAATAATAAGTAGAAAATCCAGCTTGATTATTCCTTCTTCTCACCACCCTTGGAGCTCTTTCCCGGCCTGATGATTAGCTTTTGAAGTCGTTGTGAGCGGGCAGGGGCAGAAGGAGAAAGCGGTACAGCCGGATCAACTACTGCTTCCTCTTTAGTGGAAGTCTTCTTCTTTTTCCTTACAGCACGCTTCCCCTTCCTTTTTGAAGAAGACTCGCTCCCCGGAGTAGTCAGCAATGTTGAAAGCTTCGTATCGTCGTCAAGAGACCGCTCCGGGGTCTTCTCGATGTCTTCAAAATCCTCCGCCTTCTGTTCCTGAGAAGCAGCCGGATCATCCAAGCCTTGAAGAGCTTCGATTTTCTCTGCTTGTGATCCCGGTTGGGAAGCAGAGGGAGGAGTAATTTGGGAAGACAGAGGAACGGCAATCGAAGGAGTGAAAGCTTGTGTAGTGCTTGGTGCCTCCGCTGTAGAAGAAAAGAAGTTAAAATCAGCATCCCCCGAAAATAAAGAAGGCATCGGTTCATCAAAGTTTAAGTAACAAGTAAGAAGGTCATCGAATTCGGCTAAGTCAAATGACTGGTTCATTAGACCCGAGATGACACCAAGAGTACCTGGAGGAGTTGGCTTTACAAGATCCACCTCGAACTTCTCGGCTTCAATATCATCCAGTGCCTCATCTTCAGTAGGAGTAGTTACAGTCTCCTGGGCAACTTTAGCTAAATGTAGAGAATGAGGGCTGGAATCTATAATATTGACGTCGGCTGAAGTGGAAGTTTGAACGGGGGCAGTTAAAGGAGCTTCTTCTTTTGGAGGCTCTTCTCCCGCTATTTCAGCTCGTACTTTGGCAAGTAGCTCCTTCCCTTTAACAAGAGCGGCACGATCTTCATCGTTGAGATAGCGCTCCTCAAGTTCCAGCTCATTATAGCCGGCCCCGCCAAGCATATCCATTGCAACTTCCCACACTTCAGCCAATGTAATTTCATAATCGGGACCAAGAAAAGAGAGGCTCCCACGACCCAGAACGTTGTGTAAATAAAAGTCAAATAAGGTAGAGCTGACGTCTGCTTTCGTCGCCTCATGTGATTGCTCAGCCGCTTCCTTTTCGGCAACGGCAGCAACCCGGCCAGCGGTAGCCTCATCACGCTCTGCCTCAACTTTAGCAAGTCGAGACTTTAGTAACTCAATCTCCATGTTCTGGGAGGTGACCTTTTCCCGCAGTTCGGCGTTTTCTGTGCGGTACTTCTCATTAACGTGCTGTTCGGCGGCAAGCTTCATTTCTACATCTCTTTGTGCAGCGTGTGCGTCCCGCACTTGCTTCTGAAAGACTTCTTCTTTTTGAGTATATGATGCAGAAGAAGAAGCGAGATTTTCCTTAAGCTGCTTAACTTCAGACGCAAGCTTTGCATTGTCATCTGCAATACTCGTCATTTCCGCGTCATGCTGCTTACGCCATTTGTCCCATTCTGCTTTATCATTCTCCATCGTCATCATCGCCTCAAGGTTAAGATGGTTGACCCTTTGGAGTTCATCAACCAACTTCTGCCATCCAGACATTCTTTCAATATCAAGCTTGACAGCGTCGACATTTCTCAGCATTGCCTGCTTATCAATCGGAACTATGTCCAAGTCAAAGCGCACCCCTTTTAGGCACCAATTCGGAAAACGGCTCTGAAGTGTTGGGGGGCCGTCCTTGACTTGATATTGCGGTCTACTAATGATAGCCTGAATGTCAGATTTCTTCAACGGAGGAGAGCTAGCCAGAATATCAGAAGGAATGGGAGCATCAGTCTTTTCAAAAATTTCAGACGCGTTAGTCGGTTTAGATCGTTTGCTCGGTTCATCGGCAATCTGAGTTTTTCCCTTGTCATCGTAAGACTTCCGCTTATGAGAGTAGTCACTCCTATGCGAAGAGTCATATCGCTCGGCATCTTTCCTTCTTTGCCATTGATCGTAATCCCGCTTCTCCTGGGCTTTCCTTCGAGCTCTCTCTTCATCTGTTTCTTTTGGGGTATCAAGGTACTTCCTAAAGTCATAGGTGCCGCGGCCTCCACGGTACTTGAATGAGTCATAATATGAACCTGTACGTCCCATTGGAGAACCTGAAAGCAGAAGAAGGGTAGAATTTAGAAATTTCCAGGAAAAAGAGGATAAATGCTTATAAGTGCTGAAAAGTCCTAAGTGTGTGTGGCGTGCAAACTACATGCGTCAAATTACAGACCACGCTTTAGTGTGGAAACAGAGACGATTGGCGTAGTAGGCATCTTGGTTTGTTTAAGGGTAGAAGTCGCCTCGACAACGGGAGAAGTCGCTTTTTGATTGCTATCCCCGAAAAGCTCTTGAGAAGTAATCATAATGTCACTCAAGCCATCAAAGGTGTCATCGCCCAAGTGTTCAGCAGATTTCTCCTTCTCAACTTCCACATCAATTGATTTTTCAGAAGCTCGAGGATTCTCTTCTTCCTCAATAATTGGGGGAAGTGCCGACTTGCCAGCTAACCCTACAACATCAGTGGATCCAGAACACTTTATCAAAGCAGCATCCGTGACAAGTGTTTTTGATGCAGCTTCTTCCGCAGAAACTGGGGCATTTGACGCCTCTGCTTGAGAACCCGAAGCAGCCGACGTTTCTGCATCAGAGCTAGGAATTTCATGAATTCGAGTCGACCTGGAAGGGTGCAGAAGCCCAAATTGGTGCAGAAGCTCATCATCTAATAGAAACTGAATACTCCTCTCCTCTACAGGCACCGCCATAAGCCTCTCGAAAGTCACTTTGTGACTGAGATTTTTAGAAGGAGGAGGAAGTGCTGAAAAAGGAAAAAGAGCGAAGTTAGCACTTGATAATCCGAACTTCGGTAAGTTTGAGAGAACATAAGAAACGAATGCAAGTGATCTTACTCCCTATTCTCCAAATAGTATAAAACCCAGGAGGGCAGCGAACATAGAAGAACGGGCTCAGGAAACTGTGCACACTTTCAGGGAGACCGGTGATCAACTTACGATTTCTCGCACTTCTTACAACTATGATGGAGGGATGATCTTTATTTTTGGCAAAAGTACAAAGATAGCGAATTTCTTCGAAAGTAGGAAAGCGGCCCAGCGTTCTCCTAAAAAGCACGCATAGTCCCAGCAAGATGGCGTAGCCATTGGGATGTAACTGAAAAGGGGAAATAGATAGTTGGAGAAGAAGTTCTCGAATGCAGTCATTGAAGGGGGGGATAGCTCCGCTCAAGCACATTTGGCGGTTAACTGCGACAAAGCCACGGGGCGGTTTGTCAGCAGTATCATTTATTTCGGGAAGCAAAGCGTCAGCCTCAGCAATGCCAAACTGGATGCATAGTTGACGAAAGGCTTTATGGCTCAAAGTAGTAGGAGTCCTCTCTGGAGGATCGTTCAGCGGGATAGCAACTGGAAATACATCTTCAGCTTGCTCCGTTCCTTCTTGTGGAGAAGACATTCTACACAATCAGCTGAATGTTCAAATGTGAAGGTGCGCGTTCCCTAAAAGTGTGAAGTGTTGTGCAAAAAACTAATGAAAATAAACGACAAGCATAATTGGAATTAAATTAGTTGACAATCAATCGATTACAGAATTTCAGAACTTGTCAATGATCAAGTGCAGTGTTAATACAGACAAGTCAGTTTCACTTGACTATTATGATTTTGTTTTAATACTTCACTTGAATTGGTTATTGTACAGCATCTCGTTCATATTCATTTAATTTAACTTTCTCGTTATCAACTAATCCGTCACTCGATGTGGGCAGTCAGTGATAGTATATTCGTCCCGGTATTCTGTGAATGTTGTATTAAGCAGGATTGTTAGTTTGCAAAATTGAAGCAATATGTAAAATACATGCAACACAGTTCATAGTTCAACAGTTCGAAGTTCAGGCATAGTTCAAAAATCATCTGTTGGGTCAAAGCCAGAAATCCTCTAAGTCCTAACTCGGTGACGACCTAAGGAAGATTCCCTATGGGTCAAAGACAGAAATCAAGTCCTAACTCGGTGACGACCTAAGGAAGTTTCCCTATGGGTCAAAGACAGAAATCCTCTAAGTCCTAACTCGGAAGCGACTCAAAACCTAGATCGCATGAAACTGCTAAGTCGGCTCCGACTCAAATCAGGAAAGTCACTGGATCGCGTGAAATCCCTAGGTCGTGACCGAGCCAATACCTCAACCAATTCTCCTCCCTAACTCTTCACCCGTTAACCCAATAGCCTCACAGTCAATGACGATCCTCATTCCATCACACCATTGGACCACCCAAAAAGCTAATTCAAATCGAATCAAACCTGCTGCGAATCAGATATATTACTGCCCTATTACAACTACAACAAGGTCGACGGCGATTGCCAAACAATCAAAGAGTTATGCATAATGAATCGCACCATCTAAACACAAATGGAAGTCAAAAACTGGGGAGTTATCGATTCGACAGTGAGCATGGGTGAACGATGACCAGATCGACTTACGAAGTATAACAAGAAGATGATCGGCGATTGGATGGTTGGAGTTTATCTCTGAAAGCTCTAAAGTGCGTCAATGGCTGATTCGAGAAAAAGAACAGATGAGGAAGAGGAAGAAGGATGCAACTATTTATATGCTGGAAGGTAAGTCGACTTGCACGGTGTACGACCTAAGGCATTTGTTAAGTCGTTACCGACCTAACCAAAGAGTTAAGAGAATCGAAGCATACGACCTATGGTTTAGGCATATACTTCGAGGGGCAAATGTTAACCCCCTTTTCGACTCACGACCTAAGAAAGTGTGCCGAGTTAAGGTGTTTGACGACTTAAGAAAGTATGCCGAGTTAAGGTGCTTGCCGACCTAAGAAAGAAGATGACCTAACAATCTAAAGGCGTAACCGACTTAAGGAAAGCTCCGAGTTAACAAGATCTCCGACTTAACAGGCTACGACCTAAGGAAAGATCTGACCCAACAGTTGCCGATCTAACTACTGAGAAGAGCTGCCGACTTAAGAGGTGTGCCGAGGTAGGAGCCTGCCGACTTAAGGTGATCTGTGACTCAAGAGCTAAGACCGAGTTAAGAAGGATGCCGAGTTAGGAGCCTGCCGACTTAAGGTGATCTGTGACTCAAGAGCTACGACCTAAGGAAGATTCCGAGTTATGAAAGGCTCCGACTTAAGAATGTTCCGACCTAACGGGTTACAACTTAGTGGGTTTACGACTTAAAGGCTGCGAGTTAAGGTCTTACGAGTTAAGGTCTGATAAGTCGGCAACGACTTAATACTTGTCAAAGACAGCCACAGGATGGGTCGGCAACAACCATTCCTTAACTCGCCACCAACCTAACCCTATTCCTTAACTCGCCACCGACCTAACCCTATTCCTTAACTCGTCACCGATCTACCATAAGTCGGCTACGACTTAAATACTTAGAGAAATTTCCTGAGTCCAGATCAGCTCCTATAAATACCCCGCCACTTCCAACATGAAGAGGACTTTTGGCAATTCATTTCTAAAGCGCCGTTACTCTGTCGAACTCTCCAATCATTCAGCAAACAAGGATCCATCAAGCATTCAAGACACTACAACAACCTTCGAGAGAAATTCTTAACATCCGACATGGATTCATCGAGTTTCATCGCCGAAGATTGAGCTAGTAGTCAAGATTGTTTCTTGTGATCGAGTTGTACTGTTTTCATAGGAGATTTGTATCAATTTGTAACCAGATTCAATAATAAAGAGATTCAAAGTGGACGTAGGCTAAATCTCAAGCCGAACCACTATAAATTGCTGTCTTTTACTGCATTTCTACTATTTTCCTGCTTGATTTCTGTTCCCGTTACACGGGTGGTGCTTTCACAATCTTACTACACACACCGGGTGTTGGCGTTCACATTTTAACGTTAACATTATGTTTTGATTTTTTGGAACGCTCTCCGTAGGAAGGAGACTTTGCCATAAATTTTAAAAAATATGACACTTAGAATATTTTCACAAAAATTTATCGTATGCATAAGTAGAAATTTGCTAAATAAGTTTATTTAAGTACTAGAATATGATAAGAGAAGTTGCAAAAGGAAAGCCACATAGAGGATTGTGTAAGCTTGTAGAAGATTGTACAATATGTTGAAAGTCAGGGTATGAGTTGCATATTACGTTCCCCTACAAGAAATTACAAGGATGCAATTTTCTTAAGGGAGGAAGTCTATAACAACTCTGATTTCTACGCTATGAAATAAATAAATTAAATTAAAATTGTTTGAGTTCAATATTTGATAATTATTATTTTTCAAAGTAAATATTTATTTAATTGAAGGTTGTAAATAAAAGATTTTTGTTTAAAAAACTGAAGTAAATTAATAATACATTTCGAATAATATACTGAAATCGAGTAAATTGTTTTAATTAAATATAAAATGTTTTTTAATGTATAAATCATTCAAATTAAATTGGAATTTATTTAAAAAGAAAGGAAAAGAGAAAGATAGAAATATAATCAGCTAAAACCAAGCCCAAACTTCAAGCCCAAGCCAAGAAAGAAACCAAAACCCCTTTCCTTCTCTTCCCCATTGTCAAAACCTGGCTCACCATCTTGACTCCATTTTCTAACCCATACCTATCATCCTATCTTTAGCCTAAACCCAAAAAAGAATTCAGAAATCAATCCCATACTAAAAAAATCATGCATGAGTGCTGGCACTTGCATTGATGAACGACCTGAAGGGGAGTTGACTGCGGTGGACAGTGGCTAGATCGAGCGCAAGCGAACGGAAGGCGCGACATTGAGCAGGCGATGATGGAGAGTGCGGACTTGGCAATGGCGATGTAAAGCGTTGGTGTAAGCATGGCTTAGATGTGGAGTTGGACTTCAATGTAGCAGTTAATGGAGCAACGTGGCGGCCGGTGTAACACCCTGAATTTTTGTTAACATTATTCAAGAGATTTAATTAGATAAATTAAATAGAATAATGTGTGTGGAGTAATAAGGAGAATGAGATTTGTTAATTTATTTGGGTTGTACCTTAATTAATCAATTAATAAGATGGTTTAAAACATAGAATAATGAGGAGGCAAAGCGGGAATAGTTCTTTATTCCATTCCCTAAACCCTTTCCTCCCTTATTCATTCTCATTTTTCATTTTACATACTCAAAAGAAAACATAAGAGGCCGACCATCACTAAGGAGAAAAATAAGAATAAATCTAAAAGCATTCAAGGAAAAAAGCTTAGGGAAATTAATCAACAACAAATCTCAATCTGTTTTATCGAATCTAAGGTGAATAATAGTATCCATCTCATTTATTTATGTTTATTTTTAGATCTATGTTCGATTTCTGAATTATTATGATGATATGCCATGGTTGGATAGTTTATATCATTGTTTGATTGAATGATAATTTATTGGAATTTTTGTGGAATTATTCTCAAGGGTTTTAAAGGTAAAAACCTAGTTTTTGATCTCCAATTAACTTGAAATTCTAATATGTTGTGTGAAACATTATTTTAGAGATGGATTTTTAATTTTCCAAGTTCATATGAATATTTTATGAATTTTCTAAGATGGAAAAAGTGTTTATTTCGGGTTTTAATTATTAAAAATAATAAAATTAATATTTTGATCTCAAACTTTTTATATATGAAAGAAGATGGAAAATCAGATTTTTGATGATTTTTGGGGATTGTTCCTAAGTTCTTATGATTTTCTATGAATTTTTGATGATAGAAAAGCTTATAATTAACATTAATTAATGATATTAATTATAAAGGTTTGCAAATTGTTTTGGGAATGTAAAACATGATCTTCTGACAAATTCTAAAATGAACATGAAAAGAGATTTTGTTATCCAGTAAAAATTTGACAAGAGGCTAGAGTTGGTGGAAAGTATTATCCTTAAAAGGAAATAATTTAGTCTTCAAATAATTTATAGAAATGTCATTCCATGTTCTAGACATACGACATCATCATGCTGTTGAAACTCTTTATCCTATTTTAGACTAATGACTATTGAAACTCTTTATCCTGTTTTAGACTTACGACATCGTCATGCTATTGAAACTCTTTATCCTGTTTTAGAGGTACGACACATCATATCTAGAAACTCTTTATCTCATATTTTAGAGGCACAATGCCTCATAACTAGAAACTCTTGATCTCATATTTCAGAGGCACGAAACCTCATATTGCTTATGTATTTTAGAAGCTCAATAGCCCTGTTTTGATAGAAAATGTTTTAAAATCTATGTAAGGATGTGACTATCGATTGAACATATTTTGATGAATGATGTTATACGTTCTTGTTATCATATGATTAGTTAAATTTACATGTTTTATCATTTATCATACTCATATCCATATTACCCAACATTACATCTTGGGATTTGTGAACAAAATTACCAGTTAGGTTGTCTTAGTGGTAAGTATGGTTAAACTAAACTCCTGAGTGAGTATAATTGCATCCAGGAGATCAAATAGATCAATTATGCTAGGATGCCCTGAACTGATCAAAAGATATAACTCATGGATTTAAAACCATATAAGGTTTTAGGTGGGACTGGTGTAAGGTCATGCCCTATGCTTTAACCATTAGCTCCCAGTTGGTAAAGGTCCACGATTCCAGTGCATACGGTTTTGTCCGTGGTGAGACTAAAAGATGTGTTTACAAAGAAATGAACTTGTAGCTCTATATGCTCACTGTTTTGTTTAATTTCTTTTACTCTCAACCATATTTGGATATTTTTGGACATCTGGTTATGTTTTGGCCCGAGTCTGCCTGATAGGTTATTAGTTGGCCTGTGAAAAAATAGGTCATAGTGGCCCTAGGAAAACTATGATTTGAGACAGACAGACAATTTTTCAGTAGGTAAACTTTGGGAATGCATAACCCTTAATGACAAACTAGTCACCTTTACCCATATTGCATGTATATGATCATATCTTATTTTGTTTTAATCATTATGGTTGCAGGTGTAGGATTTATGTTATCATTGACATATTTTGATAAGGTACTAGGGAGTAGAAAACCCATTCCGCTCAGCAGCGTGGTCTCACTAGATATTTGTTATGGTTCAAGATGGTATATTATTATTCACACCAGGCTTTTTGTCTGATCCGAAGGTTTTTTCCCTTAAACTCTTGGGTGCTCATTTGAGTAGGCCGGGAGCAAGTTTCCAAGTTCTAACGAATAAGCTTCAGGAGACGTGCAGGAGGCAAGCTATATTATGAGTTTATTTTCTGCTATGTTATTTTTGCTAGTTTGAATGGATGTAATGATAGGGTTTATACCTGTCAGTATTATGACTCTGATCATCCAAGAGGGCATCATCATATGCCGCTTTTGGAATATAACGTGTAATTATTATATTTTATCTGAACATTGGATCAACGGGATTATGTAATGAACATGAAAGTCTATTAATGAAATGTGTTCTGAAAATTTTCATATTTCTGTGCTTCTGATGTTATAGATATTATTAACTCATTTTATTTTATCACTATGGAATAATACTATTGATGACTACAACATCAATAATGCTTATTTTTTAGCCTCAAAATAGAGGACGTTACAACTTGGTATCAGAGCGTAGGTTTATGTAATACTCAAAAAGATTTTGAAAACATAATTCAAATAAATTAGAAAATAAGATTGGAGTATGGGATAACGTTTCAATATCGTACTTGTATTTGCTATATATATAAGTATGTATTCTATCTCTATTATCCTCTCTTTCTTAGACCTTAGTATGTATTCTATCTCTATTCTCCCCTCTTTCTTAGACCTTTCTTTCGTATCTCACTAAGGCTTGTATGTAGATTACTAGAAAGCAAGATATGGAAACATGAAATGGAAGAGTGAATCTAGGTGGAAGAAGCACCACAAAAAATGGAAATGTTCGACCCAATACCAGAGTGAATCCGGATTGACAAGTAAATTCTAATCCAAATGCAAATGTGTGTGCTGGAACCCCACTAGTAGAGATAGGGACTATGTATCGGTTCTTCGTGAATATGATGCAAGCTAAAGCTACTACTGGTTTGGTTGGAGGAAACACTGATGCAGGAGGTGCTAATCCTTAGGTAATCGCTCACAAAATTTTTGCCAAATTGAGCCATGGTTATACCAGTCTTGGACGAAAGCCTTTTCATGGAACATAAAGTGCTACTGAGGTTGAGAATTAGCTTTTGCACTGTGAAAGTATCTTTGTTGACATAGACTTGAATGATGAGCAAAAGTGGGGGTTGGCATCTAGACAGTTGCAAGAAGTTGCTTTGTATTGGTGGAATGGTGTGACTGTAGGAATACTAGAGGAGAATCTGACTTAGGCTGAATTTAGAAGTAGATTTGAGGAAAGGCTTATGTCCGAGATAACTAAGTCAACTTTTCTCAGGAAGTTCATGGAGTTGGAGCAGGGAGAGATGTCTGTACTGGAGTATGCAACTAAGTTTAATAAGTTATCCAGATATGGATATGCTACTATTGATACTGTGATCAAAAGGAATGAGGAGTTCATTCATGGCTTGAAACCTGAGATTGCTAGGGCAACTAGTCCATATCTCAAAGATCCATGTGGAGATGGCGTTAAGGAACGAGGAAATGCGTTGGGCATTTAGAAATGGAAAGCCTATGGAGACTAAAGGTTTTCAAGGCATGAAAAGGAAATTCTTTACTAAGAAGGGAGATCAGAACAGCGGAGCTGTCAAGAAAGGGAAAGCTAATGTTGTTTGATATAAGTGTGATAAGAATAGGCGCTTTGCTAACGAGTGTAGATCTAGTGATGAGCTCAGAACGGCAGAGCTGTCAAGAAAGGGAAGGTTAATGTTGTTTGCTATAAGTGTGATATGAAAGGGCACTTTGCTAACAAGCGTCGACCTGATGATGGAAAGAAGGCTGCAGGAAATAAGAACGTGAAGTGCTATAACTGCAACCAGATAGGGCATTACAAGAATAAATGCCGAGTACTGCCCAAGGCTGATAAAGGGAAGTCTTTTCTCTGGAACCATCAGCTTCTGGACCGACCGTAGAAGAGAAAGGAAAGTTTGTGATGGGAAGTACGCTTTTGATTTATGGCATACCTATTAAAGTATTATTTGGTACTGGCACATCACATTCTTTTATCTCATAATTATTGGTAGATAAATTAAATTTAGAACCATCATACCTTATTACTTCCTTAAGGGTTGTGAATTCGATAGGAGGTTATACAACTCTTGGAATGAGATATGATCATTTAAATTTGAGTTGTAGGTCATGCATTTAACTACAATTTGCATGTGTTTGATTTTGTGGGCTTTGGGATTATTCTGGGTATGGATTGGTTAAGCGGATATGATGCTAGAATATTTTGTCAAGATAGGAAGATATCATCAAGACACCTTAATAGCTGTGATTGAATTATATACTCAGTATAAAATTCAAGTTTAGATGTATGTGCTTTATTAGGTGCAATGGAAGTGGAAGACAAGGTGAATCGGGTTTTTATTGTAGGAGAGTATGCAGATGTTTTTGAGCTGATTAAGGACTACCACAGAAACGAGCTATTGAATTTGAATAGATCTTGTACCTGGAGCTAAACTCATAAGTAGACCGCCTGTAGAATGATACCTACTGAGATGAAAGAGTTAAAGGTGCAACTGATGGGCATAAAAGGAAAGAGTTTTATTAGACCAAGCAGTTTGCCTTGGGAGCGACCGTGGTGTTCGTGAAAAAACTGGAGGGTCGTTAAGGATGTATATTGATTATCGTAAGTTAAATGAAAAGACGATCAAGAATCGGTATCCTTTACCAAGAATAGATGATTTGTTTCATCAGTTGAGTGGAGCTAAGGTATTTTCCCAATTGGATTTAGCAACAGGGTTCCATCAATTAAGAATGGCAGAGGATAGCATTCCATTAACGGTGTTTCAAACAAGATATAGTTCGTATGAATGGTCAGTCATGCCCTTTGGACTGACCAATGCGCCTGCTTACTTTGTGGATTTGATGTACCAGATCTTCCGAGAGCATTTGAATAGATTCATGTTAGTATTTATAGATGACATTCTAATATAATCCAAGAGTGGATGAGATGATGAAGTTCAGCTCAGAATAGTTCTAGGAACGTTGAGGCAGAATCAACTAAAAGTGAAGTTTTCAAAATGTCATTTTTGGAAGAAAGAAGTGAATTTCCTTAGTCATGTAGTTTCAGAGAATGAGTTATCAGTAGATCCAGCTTATATTGAAGCTGTTAATAATTGGAAAAGGCCCGAGACTGTAACCAAGATAAAAAAATTTCTAGGGTTAACTGGCAATTATAGGAGATTCATCAAGGATTTCTCTCGTATAGCGGCACCAATGACTAAACAACCAGGAAGGACGTAAAGTATGTTTGGACCGATAAATGTCTAGAAGCATTCTTAAAGCTAAAACATTTATTGACCAATACGCCCATGTTAGTTGTTCTGGATGGAAATCAATATTTGGGAGTGTATACTGATGCATGTGGGACACGGTTAGGAGCTGTGTTAATGCAAAAAGGTAAAGTGATTGCCTTCGCTTCTCGATAGCTTAGACTATATGAAGTTTGATATCCGATTCATGATTTAGAGTTGATAGTGTGATCTTTGCTTTGAAAGTATGGAGACGCTATCTTTTAGGTTTGAGTTATCCACAGATCATAAGTCCTTAAAGTATTTATTCTCTCAAAAGGAGTTAAATATAAGATAGCAAATATGGCTAGAGTTATTAGCAGCTTATGACTTTAGCATTGAGTATATGCCAGGGAAAGGAAATAAAGTTGTAGACGCACTTAGTAGAAAACATCAAAGTGTAGTTTTAGCCATGTTAGCAGAATGGAAAGATTTAAAGGCATTAACTACTTATGGTGTGCGGTTAAGGTCAACGGCTAGTTCTAATCGAAATACAGTGATGTTGTCATGTTTAGAAGTACGACTGGTGATGATTGAAAGAATTGCTTCTAAATAGAGAGACGTCCTATTAATAGCTGAACGGATTAGAATACTCAAAGGTGGCACTGATATTGACGATTTAACCGATTTTAGTCTTGACTAGGATGGATGGTAGAGGAAGAAAGGACAGTTTTGTGTTCCGAGTGTTGGAAACCTAAGGAAGGAAGTTCTTAGGAAGTGTCATCGATTGAAGTTTACTATTCACTCTAGAGGAACTAAGATATATCAAGATATGAAGAGAAGTATCTTCTGAAAGGTATGAAGAGGGATGTAGGCTTATGGGTTAAGCAATGCTTGAATTGCCAACAGGTGAAAGCTGAGCATCAAAAACCGAGTGGGTTACTTCAGCCTTTAGATGTGCCACTTTGGAAGTGGGATTGTATATCCATGGATTTCATTGATGGGTTGCCAAGGTTGAATACGGGAAATGAAAGTTCTTGTGTCGTTGTAGATAGATTGACCAAGAGTGCACACATTATTCTCATTAAGTCGACAAGGGCGGCACCTACCTTAGCGAAGTTGTTTATGAAGAATATTGTTTGGTTGCATAGGATTTCTAGTAGTATAGTCGGTGACAGAGATACTTTTTTCACTAGTGAATTCTGGAAGAGTTTGCAAAAAAATTTAGGTACAAAGCTAAAGATGATTACTGCTTTCCATCCACAAACGAATGGGCAAATAGAAAGAGTTAACAAAGTTATCGAAGATTTGTTAAGGGATTGTGTACTAGACTTTAGAGGGTCATGGGAAGACCGTTTGCACTTGTTGAGTTTTCTTATAATAATAGTTATCAAACTAGTATAGGAATGGAGCCTTTCGAAGCTTTGTATGGAAGGCCCTGCAAATCACTAGCATGTTGGTTGAAGATCGGAGACAGATTGATTCTTGGTCAAGATATGGTGAGAGAACCATATAAAAGATTGAGTTGATCCAAACAAGAATGAAGGAAGCTCAGTCTAGGCAGAAAAGTTACGCAGATAAGAGGCGTAAGGATTTAGAGTTCTTATTTGGCAACCATGTTTTTATTAAAGTATCAGTAATGAAGGTTGTGGTACGATTTGGAAAGTCAAAGAAATTAGCATCGAGATATGTTGGCCTATTTCCTATTATTGAAAGGATTGGAAAACTCGCTTACCGAATAGAGTTACCGAATAGTTTGGCAGAAGTCCATAATGTTTTTCATGTTTCTCAGCTTAGAAAGTGTGTGCATGACCCAGAGACTACTATTGCTTAGACTGCATTGGAAGATTTAGTAGTGAAACCAGATATGACTTTTGTTAGATAACCAATTCATGTTATGGAAAAAGATGAGAAAAGATTAAGAAGGAAGACAGTCAAGTTAGTGAAATTCCAATGGACCGACAACAAGAAAGACTGTACTTGGAAGATAGAGAACAAGATCAGAGATACTTATCTTGATTTGTTTTGATGGTATGATCTATATTTGTTATATATACATTTAACTAGTAGGATATGCTAGCATTTTTGTCATATGTTGGTTACACATGTTTGCATGTTTGATATACTTGTTGTGTCCTATATCGTAATTTTGAGGATAAAATTCTTTAAGGAAGGGAGCCTGGAACACCCCTAGTTTTTGTTAATGTTATTTAAGACATTTAATTAGATAAATTAAATATAATAATGTGTGTGGAGTGATAACGAGAATGAATTTTTTAATTTATTTGGGTCGTGCCTTAATTAATCAATTGCTAAGATGGTTTAAAACATAGAATAAAAGGGAACTAATGAGATGGGCAAAGTGGGAATTGTTCTTTATTTCATTCCCTAAACCCTTTCTTCCCTCATTCATTCTCATTTTTTGTTTTACAAACTCTAAAGCAAACATAAGAGACCGACCATTACTAAGGAGAAAAAGAAGAATAAATCTAAAAGCATTCAAGGTAAAAAGCTTGGGGAGTTAATCAACAACAAATCTTAATCTCTCTTATCGAATCTAAGATGAATAATAGTATCCATCTCATTTATTTATGCTTATTTTCAGATCTATGTTTGATTTCCGAATTATTGTGATGATGTGTCTTGATTGGATAGTCTATATCATTGTTTGATTAAATGATAATTTATTGGAAATTCTATGGAATTACTCTTAAGGACTTTAAAGGCAAAAACCTAGTTTTGATCTCCAATTGACTTGAAATTCAAATATGGTGTGTAAAGCATTATTTTGGAGTTTGGTTTTCAATTTCATAATTTTTCAAGTTAATATGAATATTTTATGAATTTCCTAAGATGGAAAAAACGTTTAGTTCGAGTTTTAATTATTAAAAATAATAATATTTTGGTCCTAAAATTTTTATATATGAAAGAAGATGGAAAATCAGATTTTTAGTGATTTTGGGGATTTTCCCAAGTGGTTATGAAATTCTATGAATTTTTGATAGAAAAGATTTTAATTTTATTAATTAATGATATTTGCAACAACCCACCCAGGAATAGACCTAAATCCCGACACAGAAAAGGCCCATTGGGACTTAGAGCCATTCTAAGATAGGTTGTTTCTTGGTGAAAAAATTAAAACATTACACGGTCCACAAAGCTATCTATCAAACTTTTAGAATCTCACAACGAATGAATAAAATATAATAGTGTATCATGTACCCATAAGCACAAGCCATTTTCAGAAACACATGTCATTTTCATAAAATTTAAAATATCTTAACATGGTCACTTCAGTACATAAATCTCAACTGAAAATAGAAATAGCAATAACATAGTCTCAAACGTCTGGGTACATGAGAATAACATAAACTAGATAATAACGAAAGACAACGACCACATCCATCAACTTTCCCCACCTCTTGCTTCCTCGGCAATACCCTAGCCTCTAACCTGTTTGTTAAAATGAGGAGGGAGTTAGAACAACAAATTCTGCTGAAAGAAACTTCAAGTTTTACCGTAATAGAAATCTGGACAGTAGTGTCCGAAAATGTTATATGTCTTTCGTATTAAAATCATTATACACGTACAAAGTTAACTGTGCCCTTCCAGCCCAACTACGCAAAATTCAACTGCAGGCTCTAAGGCTTTTCCAGTCTTACTAGACCAAAGTCAATTGTAGGCCCAAGGCCTTTCCAGCCTGATTATACCCTTTTCATAACTAGCACTTATGATGGAAAAAGGAAATACCCAAACCACTTAATATTTCTAGTGGTGCTTAGGCAGATTCTGATCATTTAATACTATAAATATGCAGATCCCTATCATTTAAGACCTAACCCCAAGGCGGGTCCCTACACGGCTCTTTCTTATAAATCCTATTAGGTTGCTTAATACTTCATCTAAGAAAGAGGCGGACCTTACCATAGCCAGTTAATACCTCAAACCAGAAGCGGACCTCTCTTAAGGATGTCACCTACCGTATTTAAATGCAATTTACGACCCATAACTCACTTGTGACGTCTCACATTAGTCCGACTATTCGTAGGAACTGGTATCCAGATTAACTGGGCAGGTTTACCCTATAGAATTAGGACTAACCTCGCGTCCACTGGAGTTATTTATTATAGGCGATGTTGTGACAACCCGACTTTTCGACCCTCTAAAATCGACATCAATACGTTCACTGTATCGCATGCCAAAAAATCGAGTGCCAGAAAGACAGATTGTTAGGGGAAAAGAAAGAAGGTAGAAGAAAGAAGAAACTAAACAAATACAGAATCTTACATCGGATGGAATAATATATACTATCAATAGTTCTTTACACAAATTAAAACTGTAATATACATATCTCAAATCAGAGTACACAAATCTATAATTACCAGCCTGGACATTTTGAACAGCCCGTCCTCACAGCCCCTCGAATTTCGCTATGAAAATATACATATCTCAAATCAGAGTACACATATCCCAAACTGTAGGCAATCACTTCCCCTCGATTTCGCTAAGAAAATATACCATTACTTCCCAAAAATTTCTTTATATCATAAATATTACCAAATATATTTATAAAACTTCTTTATAAATTTCAAGGTTTAATTTAGAGGAATTTTCTTTTACAAATTTCAAACCTTTTGTAAACTTCCTTTTCAAATCTCAAACCACCTTTACCTTTATAAACTCCTTTAACCAATTCTTTACATAAAGGATTTCTTTTATAAACCATCTATTTCCCGATTATAATAAGATTTTTAAACGTCTCCAAAAATATCTTAGCATTTATTGATAATATAAAAATATTTTTAAAAATATTTCATTAATAATATAATCATTTAACCTTTAACATTTTAAAATTTAATAAAATAAACTAGATCAACCTTTAAATAAAATTAATCAACTTTTGAATTGTGTGATTACTAAAATAAATTTCTAGTTCTAAATGACTAATAATGATAGATAATTTATTATCTTTAAACAAATCAATTAAACAATTAATTTTAAAACACAATTAACTTTACTACATAAATGGTTTTACAAAAACATTTGTAAATAAGGATTTAAACCAAAACAATTTGTATAACAATTATTAAATAAAAAAATCTTTTTACTTCAAATTATAAAATTTGAAGTTAAACAAAAACCATAACATTTCCAAAGTTATACCGAGGCTCGAAAATTCCAATAGTACTTATCAGCTACCATTCAATTCAATTTAACTATCAAAGTTAAATCACAAGCATTTACATAACAGTCATATATGTAAATCAAATCCACACTTAACAACAGTTTGTTAACATGTCTAAAATTTCAATATAAATCAATTAGCATTTTAACAGTGACCAAATTAATCAAGTAGCAGAACAAAAATCAATTCTGCTAACTAATTATCATTCAAAATCAAACTCTTTCATTTTTATCCAACGGTGTTTATTTGGCCAAATATATCACACCAATATATTCTAATTCAATTTACGTTATAATTTAACAACGTAATTCCAAATACAATCCATTTACCAATTTCACACATATATGATTCAATACTGGGAATAAGCTTAAAAATAAACATAAACAGTTTAATAGCAATTTGAGATGTTATATCGTGACCCTAGATCCGGTTCAACCAATCTAATAGCATTTCAACATCTTTGTTAAGTAGAGTATTCGATATTATTGGGCCAACCAATATACGTCTTTATCTTAGGGTTGTCTATGGAAAGTAGACTCTAGTAATGAATCTGGATACCAGAGTCCGACTCTTCCTAGCTACTTGCCTAACCCGACGTATGAAGAAGTCTAGAAAGTTGACTCGGTAAGAAGATCCAGATTTATCCTAGACCTTCATCGGAATTTTGGTAAGTTAAACAGGTTTAAATTTGTTGAATATCTATGTTAAGCAAATCAATAAGATAGTTTTGCATATACTTTAAGGAGGTAATATAGTATGTGGAAATTAGGCATAAGAGCCTCTTTAACAAGTGCAAATAGTTTCTAGGACACACAACTGAAATAATTACTTTTAAGGACAAAATGCAAAATAATTAGTTTATAAGGCCTAAAAACCTATGAAATAATGTCCTTGAAAGTAATTGGACTATTGACTTTGTCCTTAAAAGTAATTATTCTGCTGACTTTGGCCTTGAAATTAATTTCTGTGGATGTGTGTCCTAGAAACTAATTGGACTGCAAAGTTTGTCCTTCTGGTGAAATGCCTCATATAGTATTATACAAGTATAAACTTAAGTCTTGGATTGTTTTAAATTGAAATTGTGTTTCAAGAATGTTTACAAATAAAGTTAAATTGCTATAAGAATGTTTATAAACTCAGTTAACATTTTATGAGATGTGTTATAAATAATTTGAGTGGTAAAAAGAGAATACTATTGAGTAAATAAATATGAACTTATGAAAATGAAATGATTTATAAATGAATTCATGTCTTTGTAAATTACTTATAAAATAAAAGTAAGTTTGCAAGAAATTTTTTATAAATAAAGTTCACTTTTTGAAATGACTTACGAAATTGAGCAGTATTTTATCAGTAAAGATAAACCTTTATAAAATGTATACAAACTCAAGTAAATCTTTTATGAAATAATTTGCAAATATATTTAGTATTAAATGAGAAATAGTATACAGAAAATAAATGTGATTTAAAATGTAGATAAACGTAAGTAAAGTTATATGGAATGATTCACTAATGGTTTTAATATCAAAATGGAAAATAATATATGTAAATAAATATTAATTAATAAAAGATAATATTTGTGTAAATAAATGGAATTTATAATTAATATGAATTAAGAAGTAATTGGAATAATAATGAAACCAATTAGAATAAATACTTAAGCTGTACGTAGATCATTTTATTCACATAACTATTTTGATCCGGATTCGAGTGCACGATTTCGAGGTGAATTGCGCCGATCCAAGTTAGGTTTTTCACTTGATTCTTGACAGCGAACACTTGATACGGATTTTTAATTTGATTCCGAAGTTACCTATCATAGTATATGGCTATGCAAGGAGAATGGATGTTTCTAATCAAGGAACCTGATCGGAGTCCCATTTATGGAAGTCGAGTGAGAGATACTAGTTCGGAAGTGAAATTTGTATTTTTAAGTGAGAGATCAGATTTGATATTAAGTAAGAATGACATATGTACATATTATATCCTTTAATACAATTGATATGATTTTGACATTGGAAAATTAAAGTTGTTTGGTTGTATATCATTTGTAACTAAGTTATAGGTTCATGGAAGCAAAAGCTAGTTTGATGCTTTTGGTTTCATGGATAGAGTTTGATTGCTCGACCAATATGTACGTGTTTATGTTATTATTGATGGTTTTATGCCCTAGATATTGGAGGCCACTTTTGGGCTTTTGTTTTCTTTTGTTGGTTTGGGCCGTTGTGGCTAGTTGTGGGGTTTCCGGATCGAGCCGCGCAAAGGAGGTGCTGTTAAATTTTCTGTAACATTTGAGATTGTAGAAGTTAATAACTCATTTTAATAAATTGGTTTTAAAAGCTTAAAGGTTTGGTAACATTTTTCTTCCTTTGGGAATTTCGAGGATGAAATTCTTTTAAGAGGGAGAATGTAATGACCCGTATTTTTTAACTGTTTATAATTACATATTGGAATTATTTAAATAATAGAATCTTGGATTTAAAGTGAATAAAATAATTTCAGTAGCTTATTTAAATTCTATTTGAATAAGAATGGTAATAATAAACTTTTAATTTGAATTAAAAGTGATTAAAATTGTTTTAATAATAATTCTTTTTAATTAACGTGTGAAAATATCATTCTGGGGCACGTCTTGGATTTTGATGAAACTAGTGCTATTGGATCCGGAATAATAAATTATTGTAAGCCGGCGAGTTTTGTGAAGATTGAACGTATTGTGTGGTCGAGCAAACTCAAATTGCGTAGTGATTAATTTTAGGGATTAAAATATAATATATTTTGATTTTTAAAAGCTAACTTTTGTATATTATGGAATATGTCCCGGTATTAGTTCCATTGTGTTCTGAATAGGGGTAATTAGCTAGGAATGCCAGTGAGCACGTCTCGTTAGAAGTTCGTAATTCTGATGGGTGATTATTGTCGGATAAATTTTCTATAAAAGGACCCTCGCTTCTCTCATTTGCAAAAAACATTAACCCTAGCCATCCTAAATCCAGTGGCCGCCATCATCCATGGTGATCTGGGCCGATTTAGGCGAGGGCGTCAGCATGAAAATGGTGCGGCGGGCCTTAGAGAGTTCATCGATGGTGGTGGATCAGCAGCATAGCAGCGTAATCTCATGTTGAACGGAGTTTGGTTTTTGGGTTCGTTCGTCAGCTATAGGCGATGGCGAGGGATGGGACTGGTGGCGTTGGGAACGTTGGAGGCGGGGCTATCTTTGGTGAGTGAGCGACGGCCGATGGTGGTCGGATGCGGCGGTGTGGATGGAAATCGCGGCGACGTGGGTTTGAAAAGGAGCGACCTAGGTTAAATCGTGATTTGAGGAAGTTAATTAACGTCTACACCTAATTAATTAAAGTTGATTATAATTTAATTAATCTCTATAGTCCGTCAATCCGTATCTTGTTCATAAGAGGTCGGATTTGGATGCAGTTTTTTGGTTAGACTCGTAGCGATGAAATCTATGCATTAGAGTTGGATCCATCGAGTTTGGAGCTTGTTAATATTTTCGTCATAATCGAATGGCGTTCGATTTTGAACTATTAGAAAACGCGTAAGCATTAGTTGGAATTTGGGTGAAATTTTCTCACCGGTTATTTGTTTATTGTTGTGATAATTGTTGTTGTGAAAAATAAAAATAAAAATTGATAGTTGTAACGACCTAGAATTTTAATCAATTAAATTTGAAATATTTAATTGGTTTTAAATATTGGAAAGTTAATTTTCTAAGTTAAATAACTTGAATTTCTAATATAGCGATTTATTTGATAATTAAATTGTTGAATTGAATAGTTGGAATTGTTTAAAATTGTTGAACCTTGAATTTAATATGAATGAGAATGATTTCAAATGTTGATTTAAATTCTATTTAAATAAGAATGAAGATAGTAACTTCTAAATTTTAATTTAAAGTGATTAAATTGGTTTTCATAATAACTCGTTTTAATTAACGTATAAAAATAGCCTTCCGGGGCACTGTCTCAGATTTTGATGAAACTAGTTCCATTGTATCCGTAATAGTATATTATTTTATGCCGTCCAATTTCATGGCAATTGGACGTATCGTTTACCCATGCGGGATTGAAACGTGTAGAAATTAATTTCAAGAATTTAAATTAATATAATTGTGTTTAAAAAGCTATCTTCTGCGTATGATCGAATTATGCCTCGATACTAGTTCCACTGTGTTAGAAATAGAGGTATACCATATAGAACGCCAGGCGGCACGTTTCGATAGGGGTTCGGGATTTTCGGATGTTTAAAGCGGGATATTATAATATAAAAATATAAATGAATTATATCAGCTATACCCGTATCTTATTGCACATACCCTAGCACGTTGGACCATACCATCTCCCTCCAATTTATTTGCAACTAACCAGAGAAATTCGCCTAAATATTTTAAACTCCCTCCTAGCAAATCCAACGGTCGACGTTGCTAGGTGCCTTTAGAGGTGAAATTAGGGAACGACTCTAACTAGTAAATTATAGAGCTTGGCAAGATGAAGGGATTCAATGGTTGGATCGTGTTGATTTGAGTCATGGAGGCCGGAAATTGGTCGCGTTCGTCATGACTATGGGGTCCTTTTTGGTCATTGGACGACAAGGCAGGAGGCTCAGCGAGGGGGGGGGTCGGCGATGGTGTTGCGGCATAGGCGCGTGAGCGGAGGCACGGAGGCGTTAGTCAAGATGAAGGAGTCGTGGTCAATTTGTTTTGTTCGTGCCTGGATGGAGCGTGAATGAGAGGGAAGGTAAGGGATTAGGAATTTTATTTTGTTAAGTTAATTATCAATTAATTATTTTAAAGTTAATAAATTCGTAATTTTTTCATACGAGGCCCAAATTTAATTGCGTTGCGATCGTATCGACGAAGGCTACGCTATTAAGTTGGATTGGACGAATTCGGAGCTAGTAGAAATTTTGGTTAAAATTGAACGTGTAACAACACGAAATTTAAACTATAATAATTAATTGACGAATAAATGAAAAGATAAAATAACTTTATGAAATTATCAGAATTGAGCCACGGGAGTTGCACCATTGTGTCCGTGGTAATTTTTTGGTCGATTTCCATATATAGAACGTCAAAATTCGAGCTAATATGAACAAGTTACGAATTAATCAAGAAATCGAAAATAAATAAATAAATAAATATATGGGCTAGGTCGACCTCCAGCTCGACCTAACCATCACCTAGGTCGACCGCCGGTCAACCTAGGAGGGGGAGCGGTCGACCAGAAGGTCGGCCCGCCCTTTTTTGTGAATGAACGAAGGAGTTCTTCGTTCCAGTAAAAAGCTAGTACGTCAATTTCGTTGTTTTCTCTCATCTGGTCCCTCCGTGCTTCAATCTGACGGCTCCTATTCAGCCTATGACATGGTTGCACCATATTCAATCTCCAAATCCAACAGTTTTAGATCCACTTCTACCCCTATAAATAAGACCTTAGGCCTAACACTTTTTCTCATTCTAGATTTTCTCCGCTTGGGTTCACCTTTTTAGGAAGGACCCTAAAAGGAATAATTTTCCAAGGAGAAAATCTTTTTAATAAAAGTATTTTAATACCCTCAAGTGGATCCGGGAAGACCTAAAGGGAAGAGCTTAGGACCATAGGTGAGTGATTGTAATTGTTTTAGATTTATTTAAGTAATTTAAAATAATAGGGTTTCCAATAGTTGTAGATTCACTACGATTTTTGGAATAACCTTTTTAAGTAGTTTATTTACAGTTTTTAGAATTATTTTCGTCTATTTTTTTTAGCTATTCTTTTTAGTTAATTTTAGTTTATTTCTGTTAATTATAGTTTTTCCATTTATTTACAGATTAATTACAGTATTTTAATTTATTTACTGTTATTTATGCGTTATTTTCATCTTTTTCCTACGCTTTGGATTTTCTTCTATTTTCAGTTTTCTTTTATTTCTCCTTCTTCTTCACGTATGGATTAGAATAGAGTAAACGTGAATTTGGATTAAATTATAAGAATATTGAAACAATGGAAGATAAGATGTAAATTGTAAGGATTGTAATAAAAATGGAATTGGACTGAAATTGTGATGTAAATATTAGAATTAGACTAAATTAAAGAGATTGGCCTAGTTATAACTTAGAATTATAACTAAAAAGAGTAAAAGATGAAATAAGCTTATTTTCATACTTAGACCTTGGGTTAAGTAATAAGCATGATTATAGCGTAGGTTGTAATAAGAAAACAGAACAGAATAAGGCTTATTTTAAGACTTAGGATAAATTAATAAGCACAGATAGTAAGAATAATAACAAAGGCTTATTTAAAATAATTTATCTAAGTTAATAAGCAAAGATGAAAGAAAAGATCCGTACCGACAGCATTTCCCTTATGCTGTTTAGGGTAGGTAAGTGGTCAATAGTTAATAGAAGAGATCCGTACCGACAGAATTTCCCTTATGTTGTTTAGGGTAGATAAGTGGTCAATAGTTAAAAGAAAAGATCCGCATCGGCAACATTTCCCTTATGCTGTTTAGGGTAGATAAGTGATCAATAGTTAAAAGAAAAGATCCGTACTGGCAGCATTTCCCTTGGGACACGCTTATGCTGTTTAGGGTAGATAAGAGGTCAATAATTAAAAGACTAAATCATGGGTATTTGGACATGGGATGTGACTAGATTTTGTTTAACAGGGACCAGTAGCAACAACATTCCCTATTTTCTATGGACATGGTGTCTCATAATAGCCTGAAGTGAGACGAGGGCACGCTTATGCTGTCTAGGGTAAATAAAAGGTCAAAAGAGGGAGCAATAGATAGTGCGAACCGGCGGTGACCGAGCGTGCGGCATCGATTAGGGGAGATAAGTCGCTATTGAGTTGCAGTATGTGTGTCTTTTGTAGACAACATTGCCTTATGTGTAGGAAACTATATAACGTCTAGTCCACAGTAGATACTTTGCGTGTCATTCGTAGACACCATTTCTGTGTAGGGAGCTATATAGCGTCTAGTCCGTAGTAAGGTCTATGGAGTAGCAGGCCGATCAAAGGGTAGAATTAGGATTTCATCCTAATTATAGGATTAGGAATTCATCCTAATCAAAGCAGCTATCAAAGACAAGTGCAAACCATCAAAGTTAATCAATTGTGTTAATTTAGTTAAATCGTATTTATTTCGAGCTTATTTCTTCTTCATATTTCCTTTTTTCCTTTTATATACTAGAACTGTTGTAAGGTCTATTACTTTTACTTTTCTTAAAGATTCTAGTAATTACTATCATTCACCAGACTTTTAGTCTGACCCACTCCTCTATTTTCCCTTTCCCCCTATAGGCAATCAGGGGCAAGAAAAGTAGACCACGGCTTCTTGGAGACTTGTTGGAGATTCTATCATTCCTTCAGTTCCAGTTTTTAGTTCTTTTGTTGAGCTGGTATTTTGAGAGGGATGTATTGTACTTTGATATTATTTGAGACTTTGAGTTTTTGATTTCACGAGACTTGTATGGGTATTTTGTCATATGATGTATTGGGTATTTGGTGACTTATTTTTATCATCTTATATTATGGAATTTGATTTTTAGCAAAATACTGTAATTGTTTCCGCTGCGTTATTATTATTTAATTTTTGTCTTGTGAATCTTAGTCTCTGCTAGTTTTAGTTATACCTACAATGCACCATGCCTTTTAGTGTGTCCTTTTGGGTATACTAAGGGGTGTGGGATGTTACAGAACGTTTATTCAATTTTAATTCAAAACGGAACGTTTAGCGAAAACTGGAATCAAAGTGAGTTAACCTCACCTTTTTGGTTAACTAGTATGATATATGGTTGATAAAAATTGCTGATTGAATGTTTGGATGATTTACTATTTTATATTGTTGGTTTGGATATATTCCCGCCCCTAGAGCGGATGAGACCCTATTACATTCCCGTGTAAGAGCATATGACTCTTTGTACACAATCTCGCCTCAAAGCGGTTGATTTATATTTTACAATTATATACTGTATGTGATGTAGGGGACAGGTTGGAGGGATCCAATGGGATTACTCACACTGTTGATTTTATTTTTCATATAAATTGATATATGATCTGTTGGATGCCATAATTGTTGACATGGATAATTTTCCCTAATTAGTGCCATGGTAAAACTGGGCCATATTTTTAATATTATTAAATATTATTAAATGAGGATTTAGTTTTAAAAAGGGGTTTGAGTGATTTCAAAAATATATACATGTTTTTATAAAAATTCTTGAATTACTAAGAGAAGGAATTTAATTTAAACAAAATTATAGGTATGATTTTTGGACATTATAAATTCATAATTTTATAAAATAGTTTAAATAGAGATTTTTGAAGTGTGGATAAAGATTTTTAAACTCTTAAAATAAGTCCGTCTTTTATAATAAAAAGTTATGGTTTTAAAAAGGAAATACAAATATTTTGATATAAATATTTATTAACCATTTTATATAAAGTGATATATATAGGTACATATATTATAATTTATTTATAAATGTGAATTTTATAAATGTGATAATTTATAAAAGTGATATTTTGCAAAAGAAGTGAAGATCTGTAAAATCATATTTTTGTTAGTAAAATTATGGATTTATAAACTCTGTTTATAAATAAAAGTAAACTATCATCATGTAATAGATTGGGAAAAATAAATCAAACGGTGGATTTATTATACGACGTGGAATATTGTTTTAGAAAATAGTTGATTCTATTTTGGGAATTGAAGTGAGGATAAATTAGGAGATATTAAACAATATTTTATAAAATTGAAGGAAATTTATAGATATAGTTTTATAGATGGAAAAGATTATGTTTACATTTAAGTGTGAAATTGTATAAAGGAAATATATTTATGTTTTTAAAGTTGTTTATTTATATTAATATTGTTTTAAAGTGGTTTATCAATATTTTAAATATTTTGAAAGGTTAATTATTTAAAATATTAATATGGTTTGAAATTAATTATAATTATTTATCAATAAGGTTTCGAAAATTAATTATTTTTATTTATAATAATGTTTAAGATAATTTATTATTATTTCATTAAGAAAGTTTTGAAAGTATTAATTATTTTATTTAATATGTTTTAATTACTATTTATTTATACTATCTATTATATAATAGTATTTTAAAATAAATGATTAAGTTTATTTATAAATGTTCGAGATTTATAAATAGAGTTATAACGGACTTGGGCTTTAGAAGGGAAGTTTATAAAATGGTTCAAGGGCTTAAAAGAAGGTTTTACAAGGTAAAAGAGATTTATAAATGGTTAGATATTTATAAAAGAATTTTAGAAATGGTTTTATGGATTTTATAAAAGTATTTATGGAATTATTGTAAAGTGGTTATAAATGATTTTTCGGATGTATAGAGGAGTTATATAAATGGTTCCTGAGATTTATATAATAGTTTGTAAATGGTTTAAGAAATTTATAACGGAGTTTATAAATGATTTAAAATTTTATAAAAAGACAACTTCCCTTAGTGTTGGTGAATGTTCTTATACCATTAAGATAAGTATACAGATATTTTCCAGATATTAAAATATAAGGGTTGTGAATGAAATCTTTGTAAATGTATTAAATAACCAACTATCGAATTTGGACCCAAAATGTAACTTTGGAAATATCTAGGAGAAACACGTGAGTTATATGGCACATTCATCGCCGACGATGTTGTACTATGCGTATAAATCTTGTTTCGTTCTCCTAGGATAATGATAAGGAAATCCGTCCACTAATGGTTAGGAGGTGATCTCTATCTTTGACTGTTTATTTCCTAAAAAGGGGGTTGATTTTACCGAGAATTATCGAAAAGTTGTTTTGAAGAGACTCGGATTGGATATGTTATAACCACTTCGATCCAACTTAAGCGTTGCGAAGTGAAGACATCTTGAGGATGATGGAAATTGAAGACGGAGCTCTCCAGTGTTTCAATCTGTCCCAGAATGAAGTTGTACGGATGAATGTTGGCATTACATTGTTGCCTGGAGGGCACTATTAGCTTTTCAAGTGGAAAGTGCTATATAAAGGTAAAACGTAGTTTCAAGCCTCATCAACCAGGAATGACTAAAGCAGGGGAGATGCAGCAGGGCTAAGTGGGTCGCTCCCAAGTAGGGTACGATCATCCCTATCTAAAGTCGATATTATATCTCATTTGTATGCTTCGGGGTCCATTAACAGAGGGGTGATCATATTTGGTACTATCAAGTAAGGGGTAGGCCAGTTCTGTGTTGACAAGGGTCAATAGGTTCGACCTTGGAGTTATTTTATCTAGAGATGCACCATGACGGGAGGAACCCCAATAGCCCAGTTATTGCATGGAATCCATTCTCCCATTCGAGCCTTTACGGTTTTAGTTTTATACCTATTATGCTGGAATTTAATTAATGTAACAATTTCAGCTATGATTAATAAGTGTTTGTATCTTAGACACTATTGTAATATCAGAAGATTTCATATGAAATGTTTTGGTTATCGTAAGGTAAAAACTCGTTCGTGTATATGTGCAGCATGGTCTTACGAGATACTTTTGATTTTCAAAGGTTTTCTATAACTTTAAAAATCCAGTTGGATGTGTTTTCTTACGCTGGTTTTCCAAATTGGCTCAGGTGTTATTTTATTATAATGCTTGGGTCAGACCGAGCATATTACAGATTAGTTTAGATGCTTTGGAGCTTTAGGAGACGAGCTGGAGGCCAGAGGCGTATTCGTGTATATGGTTATTTTTCCGCTGTATTCATTGTTGTATTTATCAGCAATTGTGAGGACAGGTTGTTATAACTATCCAGGCTAAAACAGGTTAGTATACTTTGATTGATTTCCGTATATATATGCATATAACAGTTTCTCTTTGTAAAGATCATTGATATTATATTATATATTGTTTCGCTACAATTGTGAGATTCTATGTTGTTTTCTTTTATTTTTCACATTTTCTTTTCTTCTCTTCTTCTATCTTTCCTCTTCTTTCCCATGGTTATCCGTCATTCTATGCAATTTGGGTTGTACATGTGTGGTTTATTGTCAACTCAAAGGGTACGGATTTGCAAGTCGTCACAGTTGGTATCGGAGCGCAAGGTTAAGCGAGAACCTTGGCTTTGGTGGGGTAACTCATTAGAAGATAAGGTAATGGAATGCCTTATTATGAGTTCTGAGTGTATTATATATATGAGAGCATATTTGTAAGGATTTAAAAAAAATTATATTGTGTTAGTTTATCTGTTGAGTGGTTTATGAATTCTGATCGGTATGTGTGACGCTACGATATCGATAGGGGTTTCTTAACGCTTAAATAAGGCAAACCGACACAGTATTGTTTTGAAATTAGGTAAATGAAATAACTTTACCTAAAATATATTTTTATATATAAAAGAATAATTTTTCATAAATTATTATAGTTATATATGGTGTGTTTGGTTGTCAGTGAATGATAACATTTGATTATTATCATTTGTTGTTTGTGTTCTAATAAAAGTAGTTATTATTATAATGTAAACAAAGATGAACAATTGTAAACTGAGTTATATAAGAAAGTGAATTTATAAGTATGAATTATAGAATATCGATTATAATTAAAAAAAAATCTACATTAGTGAATGAAATTTCATAAGTATGTTTATAAATATGATTTTAAAATAAAAATGGATTTAAAACAAGAAGTTTGAGAATTTAAAACCCATTGATTTTGAAAATTTTCGAGAGGTTTTAGAAAAATAATAATAGTATTATTTTAAAAATATTTTGGTTAGAAATATTTTAAAATAGGATTTAAAAGAGATAGAAAGCACTAAACTGACTTCCGTTGTTGGAAAATAATTCTAGTGATGACATCATCGACGTTCATTTTCGAGTTTCTAAGTAAGGGATTGCTACCATTGAGGTTTTGTTTTGGTAAAACAAATTTGTTTTAGATTCCAGGAGTGTAATTTGATAATTAAAGGTGTTATGTGTATATATATATATGATTTCAAAATGATTTTAAATAAAACCGAGTGTTTAAAATTCTGAAATTTTTATCTAAATGTTTTGAGAAAACCTAAGATAATAAGTTTTGAACTTATAATTTGGAAATGGTATAGATAAGAAAAGAAATTTTGGATTAAGATATGAAATTAAAATTTAACTTAAGTAATGTTAAATAAAATGAGATAATGAATTAAATTGAATGAAATGAAGTTTAAACTTAAGAATGATTAAATGAATTTGAATTTGAATTTAACTCAAGTAAAGCTAAATGAAAGTGAATTTGACTTGTAATGGATTAATGAAATTAAATAATGAAAAAAATTACTAAATTAAATATGGTTTGGAAGGTTGTTTGATAAAATTAAATATAAACTTAAGTTGTGAAGTGTTAATAAGCATTAGTGGTGTTGTATAAAATGTTTATAATGAACTTAAGTAAAAATTTGATGGAATGGTTCATAAATAATATTAGTATTGAAGAAATATACTAAGTGATGATGAAATAAGATTTAACTTAGGAAAAGTTAAAATGTAACAATTTTATGAAATGGTCCATAAACGAATTAGTATGCTATGGAATGTTGTTAATCATAAAGTGAATGAAATTAAAGGGAATGAAATAGAGTGAATGTAAGTTAAAAATGTAAATGAAATTGGATGTAAATTAAATGACTGTGAATAAATTGGAAGTGAATCAATTGCATGTTAATAAAATAAGAAAGTGTATAAAGTAGATGTTGACATTTGAAAATGCAAATCGAAATGGTTATGAATTAATTAGATGGATATTAGTTGTTGGATGGTTTTTTTATTATATATAGTTATTGTATATTCTATATGTTATATATTGATATCACTTTCTATATACTTGTTCTCATCGATTGTTGAGTGATTATTATGTGCGGATGGCGTAAGCTTCGCAATTGGGGTTCGGTTTCGCATTATATTGGTTGTAAATGCTTGCTAATACTAAAATAAGGTACACATCTCGGATTACATATCGTATTTTTACATTTTTCCCTACAGGATGCCTCATCCTCGAAGATGAGATGTATATTTATGATTATATATATTGTAAAAAATATCGATCGAGCCGCGCAAAGGAGATGCTGGCGAATGTTTGAAGCATTATAGTCATTATAAACGTGCGTTGAAATCCTTGATAATTGAAATGTATTAAATTGGATAAATTATGAGATATTGAGGAAATATATATATATATATATATATTGAGTTGTTTTACACGCTTTTTGCCGTGTTGGACATAAATGGATAGTTTTAGGAAGTTATATACACTGGAGAACAAAAGGGGTGTTGAAAATCTTTATTTAGTAAAGAATAAAGGGCTTTGATTTTGGACATCTTCCTAAATATTTTAAAAGAAGTTTTGAAGTTTAAAATGTTTTATAATTATTTATGAATTTCAAAATAAAGGATTTTTTACTATAAAACATGTTTTGAACCTTTAAGTTTGGGTTTTAACCTTTAAGTTAAATAAATGGTTTTGTGAAATTAGCTAAAAGTGCATTATCTTAACTAATGAGTGTGGACATGCTTTGGTCTTTAAAATATATGTTTTTAAGTTAATGATAAGTATAGAAATGGTTTTGGGTTGTAGTAAACAATATTTTAGTTACAATTGTTTTTAACCCTTATTATTATTTATACTAGGATTATAATTAGATATCTACTAATGAATATTTAGTAGATAACTATAAATAAATGGTTTTGGGTTTGTTGTGAAAATGTTTTAAACAACAGTTGACTTAGATCCTTACATATAACTGAACCTTTAAAAAGGGAGTTTGAAAGAGAAATGTTTTTAAAACATGAAATAGATTTGGGTTTGTTGTGACAAATGTTTGAGTTACAATTGTCTTTAACTCTTAAATCTAATCAAATCCTTAAAGGCAAGTTTTAATGGAAATGATTAAGAGTGAACTGCTTTGGGTTGTTGTAAACAATGTTTTAGTAACATTTGTTTTTAAACCATTGAATTATATTTTAAAGTGGAAAAATATTATAAATATAATTAGAACTTAAATAATGGAATTTATAAAGATAATAACAAGTATTGAAATCTTTCATAAAAAGATAGAAATGTTATATGTTTAATCTATAAAAGAGAAGGAGTTTGTAGTAGCAATGTTTTAGTAACATTTGTTTTTAAACCCTTTGATTATATATTAAAGTAAGTAAAACTTGTTAAGTGATTTGTGAATATACTTACACTGTTGAGATAAGTATATAAATACTTTTTAAAATAATGAAAAGAGTATAAGTGAACATTGAAATAGTAAAAAATAAGTATATATCTTTTATAAAGAGAAATTATGTAACGATCCATAAATTTATCACTTGGATAAATTATATTTATTTTAAAAATATTAAGATATGGGTTTAAAAGTAAGAAATAATCATGTTTTATGTGGTAAATAATAATAGTTATTTTGTTTGGGAAAAATATTTGCGGACAATTTACCGAGGTAAAATATTGATAATTTGTAGATATCGTCCTAGGTAAAATATCGATAAAACAGCCGAAAATCGTTTTATCAATAAAACTGCTTTTAAACAATAAGGATCGTGCGCGGCTCTAGATTCATACACTAATATATGTATTCAAACAAGATTATGAAATAAATTAATTTGTTTTATTTCTGGAAAATAAAATGTATTTATGACATCGAAGGTTGATATCATCGGTTTTATATATTTCTTCCAAAATTCAAGTTAAGTTTAAATATTAAATAAATGGGTTTTTATTAACAAATAAACCTATTTTAATTATTTAATAATGATGGTAAAATAGTTTTTAAATTTACCAAAATAGATAGTTCGTAGAAAAATAGAAAATGCGACCGAAAAACATTTTCCGGAATTTCGACTTTTCGACACCGGAAATTTGTCGGGAACGTTGTTTGCCTTTATGCACTATATATACACATATATAGTAAATAATTAACCATATAATAATACACTAATAGTATATTATTTTATGTTAATTATGTTTAATAAGTGATGTGACAAGACATGGTTTTAAATATAATAACTTATATATATATAAGTATATATCATTACCTCTTGTCATATCTTAGCATTGTCATCATCTATACTATATTATTATTAGTGAGTTGAATTTCAAGCTCACACAAGCCACCTTGAAATTTGGCAACTGAACGGTCGCATTTTTAATTTCTTTATATTCCAAACTTTAAAATGTGATAACTTTTTCTACATTGATTGGATTTAAGAATCGTTTTCACTATTAAATCTCAAATTTAATATGCTTTCCAATGATATCCATTGTTGATAGCTAAAAATAAATTTTTTAAAATCGTAATTTTATATAGCAGCTTTAATTGTACAATTATTTTGTGTCACCGCTGTGTACTGCGTTTCTGTAACAGCATTATTATGATGATCATAAACATTACATAGTAGTTTTACCTAGATTATTATAATGTATTTATTATCTTTTAACATATTTGAAAGGAATATTTTTTGAATTATACAATTATGGTTGCCTTTGAATATTGTAACTACATTATGTAATAAAGTAATAATCTTGATTGTGTTTGATAGTATTCAAACTTAGTGCAGTTACAATTTAACCCCATCAAAAAATGGTGTAATAATTTATAGGCATTTTTTGAATTAATTTAACTACGTTAGCATTTTTTTATTGCATTTACTATTGATGATTTTGACTATATTTGATAATTTTATTCAATTTTAAAACAATTATAAATTAATGAAATTAAGAAAATGCAATTATAATTTACCAGCAAGTTTTGGGTAAATTTAACTATATTTGAAGATTTTTAACCACATTTATGTGATGAAGTAATAAATTTGGCTACATTTCAGGAATTTATTCAATCTTAATACAATTAAAATTTAACTACATTAATAAATTACAGTTATAATTTAATGACAATTTTGAATTATGCATGGTAGAAATTGAATATTTCAGCTATATTTATGTGATGCAGTAATAATTTTGGTTGTACACGATGATTTATTCGAGCTTACTGTAGTTAAAATTTAAATGCATTAAGCAAAAGCGGTTATTATTTTGCAGTATTTTTGGAATTAAGCAATTATTGTTTCTGAATATTTTAACTGCATTTGTGTGATGCAATACTAATTTAGCTGTAGTAATAATTTTGTTTGATGTTAATGATAGTTATTTAACCGCATTATGAAAATATAATTGAAAAATGAAATTTGATTTTTGATAGCTTGAGATGATTAAATAATTACTTCACATAATTAATGCGTGATTCAACCGTGCGGCTCAGCATTTAATACATTGCTTCCAGGTTTGATGACATAATTTGGCTAAGTTTACTCAATTTCGTTTACAATTACGATGATCAATAATACTATAAGCATATAAGTTGTTGTATTCGGGCTTATGGTAGATGCACAGTTTAAGTGCCGGGTCAAAACATGTGTTGTAGTGAGAATAATGTTGATAACCACCTAAAAGAGTTTATTTTTTATTTTTTGCAGTAAATTCTAAAATCACTTGCACCACCACCGTCGGAAAACTTCTAGAAAACAATTGATGAATGTTTCTTTGTATAGATGATTATGTAGTCATAGTTTGATTATTAGATATAGTTAATAGGTTAGATGAGCAGTGAGAGAATTTAGTAATAATACTGCATCAATCATACTTTTGCCTTTTTTGGCTGCAGGTACAAATACCTTTAATGGTTAAAATAATTGACTGATGTAATGCATCTATTAGGGCCAAGAAAACATCACCTATTTGCGCTCAAGCCAATATCATACACGCGTTGCTAGCAGTTATTTCTGAGGCTAAAAAATGAATGGACTTCTCACAATTGTTCTTTTCTGTATGTTTTGGATATTTTCAAATATTGGTTACTGCGACCAACTGTATGCCGTGTTTTGTCCCCTGCATCGACATAGATCAGATTCGGTGAACAATAGTAATTTATATTGGAACCCATGTTATTTTCTTATTGCATCATCATTTCTATTTCAATTGAATCTTCTGTTTTACTACTTTTCCCCTGTACTACATCTGTTGCTTTTTTCTTTTTTCTTTTCCTCCCTTTTTTCAGCTGTTGACAAATACTTTTCCTGACTGTTTACAAATTTCATCCTATTACTATATTTCTCCCCATTGCAAAAAACTTTTGTTACTCTTATTTAATTGAATCGAACTACACTGTGTCTTTGTGTTTGCAGTTCACAATGAATACTTCAACTATATCTATGCACATTGAAGCAGCCGTGTAATTGCAAAAGCAACAATATTGGCGTTATATGCCACAGTGAATATATCTATGCATTAGCGGATAAATTTTTAACACATTATCCTCTAAATAGTCTGTGAACTTTAACATATTCACTGTAATTGTTTTGTTCAATTTTAATTGTGATTATCATAACCAAATATATCTATGTATTCTTTATCCTACCAAATTGTTATTCATGATGTAACACTATCGTTCAACAATGTTTTTTCATTACCACCGTATTAAATTTCTTATACATTTGGATATGACCTATGCAACATTAATATTTTTTCAACATCCGTGTGCGAAGCACGGGTTCGCACTAGTTATCCATCATGACCTAGAGGATGTGACTAGAGGGGGGGACATGACATATAAGGGGGAGAAAGGTGGTGATGTGACTTGTCAAAATAATGACATGTTAGGATATTTTAAAACTAAGGTTAAAATGGTAATTTTTCTACTTTCTTTCATCAATAAATACACCTCCCCTTCACCATACTTTCATTTACTTCTACATTTCCATTTCCCTAAAGCTTTTTTCATAATTTCATGGATTCTTATGTTAGTATTAAGTTTTTTTAAAATCAAAAGATTTAAACTGTTTTAAAGATGTAAACTTGTTTTGAAACTCATTCTTCTCCATTTTTCCTCCACTTTATTCGGCCATAACTTCCTCTATTTTAAACCAAATCAAGATTTTTCTTTTTTCAAATCGTATAAAATTTCAATAGCTACAACTTTTTTATTTTACCACCTTTTCTAGTTTTAAGCTTAGCTTTGTCAAAATCTCGTTTCTTTGCAGTGTTCTTTTAAACTCAGAAATTCAAGTCTGAAAATAGCTCTCCTTCTTTTGACCATATCGACCTCAAACAAAATCTGATTTGAGTGATTCTCTTTTTTAAATTGTAGAGAAAAGAGTTTTCTAAAACTTTTCTTTTGCCCACTTTTACAAAATCCGAGAGTAATATGTCCAAAATTTAGTGGAAGATGACATATATTTGGGGTGATCTTTGGTGCATCTAAGGCATTTCAGGTTTCAAAGATCTTTGGTGAGTAAAACTACTTTATTTTGATAAAAAATTGACTTTACTATGATGCGTTATTGTGGTGATAATATGATGAATATTTATTATGTTGGTCAATGATGATTTGATGGATGTTTGTGTTTGGTGTTAAATTTTGTATTTGAATGTGATGTTGTCGAGTTGGTAAGCGTATAACCTTATGTTTATATATGTGTTTCATTGCGATGTTAAAAATATGGTAGTATGGATGTATGATTGTGATTTAAGAATCAAATATGTTTAGTTGAGTCAAAGATACAACTTTGTGTGCTGCAACGGACGTGAGATCCGATTCGAAATAAAAAACTATGACTTCTTGTCTAAAAGTTTGGAAATTGTTTCAAAGTTTCTATCTTTGTTTCCAAGTTCCAAAAACTTTAAAAGTTATATTTCCAAACATGAAATAGAAAGGAATCAAGCAAGTGTTTCGCTTAAAGTATGTTTAAGCGAACTGCGCTCATAGCGATAGTCGCAGTTCAATAAAATTTCCGATTTTCGTTTCAAAACGTTTTCTTTTGGAAATTGTTTTGCAAAAGTTTTCCAAACTTGATTAGTACATAAAAAGATTTAAGTTTAGTTAATTTAATAATTTATTTATTTAATAAATTAATTAAAAGTAATTAGTAATTAAGTAAGTGATTAAGGTTTAAGTAACACTTAAGGAAGGTTAATGATTAATTAGTGATTAATAAAGTTTTTAATTAGTGGTTTATGAAGTTAAAAAGTAATTAAATGGTTAATTATTATTTAATTGAGTTAAGTAGGTTAATTAATTATTATTTAATTAAGTGATTATTAAATTAATTTTTAATTAATTAAGGTTTAAATAATAATGAATTGTTTAAACCTTAACTAAGATACAATAGGAAGTTAATTAGGACTTAACCAAGTTCATTAAGTAAATTAAAGTTTAATTATGGTTTAATCTTGATTTAATCTTGACTTAATTATGATTAATTAAGATATAATTAGGGTTTAAGCTAATTGAATATATTTTAATCTTTTCAAAGCTATTTTTAAACTTAATCGGTTATGTTTTAAATCAGTTTTCCTTTTAAGGTTAATTGATTTCAAATCAAAGGATCTCTCGTCTGGACCATTAAGTAGCCAAATGAATTAAAGTAGTGATTATAAAAGGTTGACACATTTAATGGGAAGTAAGTTGACTTGTGTTTAGCACAAATGTTGAATATCGGTAACGTGATAAACACAAGGAAGTTAATTTCGATAAGCGGTTCATAGTAACTTAAGAATATAGAATATACTTCTATATGTACATTTTTCACCGATAAGGGATGTATCTATATTTGTAACTTGGACATCTACCTATGATTGATTGTATGTTATGTATGAATTTCTTACATATCTAATGTTTGGAAGTATTTATGATATAACTTAGATCAGTTAAAACCAAATTTAATGATTCATTGTAGTTGTTGAGCCTCCATTTGGTTTTGTAAAGTAAATATTTCATTTTCTTTTGAAATTGTAACAACCCTGGTTTTGTGATTATCTGTAATATTAAATTATAACGGTGGTTATAATTCAATAATGGAGAAATAAAATAATTTGGAGATGTAGATTTGTTAAAATTGTTTATTTTAAATAAACAATGGATTTTAAATATAAAATGTTGAAAATAAGGTTTTAAAAACTTTATTTTAGTTGTTTGTGATAAAAAAGTTCATTATTTGGTTTTAATTTGATATAATGCAATAATTTTGAAAATTATTGCTAAATGTGATTTTTATTAATTTTAAAGGAAGTATTTGAATTTAATATGGTTGATATTATTAATAAAAGGTGGTATTTTGTTCTAAAATTTTATTTGGATGTAAAAGTGATGTTAAAAAGGTTTGCTGCATTTAATTGGACAAGAGAATGATTTTTGTGAAATTTTGGTTGTTAAAAATAATGTTTTATGTAATTAAAGGTGTAAATTAAAGAATTTAATTAAAAATAAGAATTTAATGATGAAAATAATTTTAAATGGCTAAAATATCTTTTATATGTTATAAAATATTTTTGTTAAACATAAAACATGTTTGTATGATTTTTATGAAGTTGAAAATATGAAAATGTAAGTTAATTATGTAAATATAAGTGTTTAGTGTTTTAGTGTTAATTAGAGTATTAATCCATTTGTTTTCTTATTGGGTTAAGCCCAAATACATCTTTAGCTCAGAAAAAAACATCTTCTTCTCACCTGTACGTTCAAAGTACAGTGTAGTAAACAAAAAGAAAGAAAATTGAGAAACTCTCTTACTCTTTAAAACCTAATTACCAGTTTCTCCAAATCTTTGCTAAATTAAACAATTGAAGCCATTAAACTCAAGTAATCAATCCAAAATCGAAGATAATTTCATCAATTTCTAATTTTGAGAACTTGTGTGGTCTGTAACAATCCTTTTCTCTGTTGCATGTTTGTATATTTCATTTTTACAGGTTCTTACAACTAATTCAAGGCAAAAGCTCTCACTTTCTTCAAGTTTGCTCGGATTTGCTCAAGTTTGTTCAATATTTTGCTAAGGTGAGTTGAAACTCACCACATTCTAGCTTAAAATCATGTTTTCAAGCTGAAAACTGTAAGATTTGCTTACTGTAAACAAAAGGTTGCTTGCTTGAAAATTTATAGTGAAAACCATTCTGGGTTGCTTCTTTTTGTGTTCATATCTTCTTGTTCTGGTCATGATTCCATGCCGGAATTCTTCTAGATTGTTGTCCACGTGTTGTAGATTATACATGTCAAATTTCATGTTCAAATTCATCATGGAACTGCCTGAAACAATCGCTCAAAAATCGAGTCGTAGAAGGCAGAATTGCCTGTAGGAAATGCGACCTACAGGTCAACCAAGGAAGTGCACAGGTCGACCATAGGGTCGACCCATGCCTCACATAGGTCGACCTATGGATCGACCTGGGCATGTTAATTTGCCCAGGTCGATTTCTCTTATCTCCAGTGCATTGTTTTGTTTTCCTTACTTCTTTCAGCGACTTTTGCAACCTGTTTTCGTGATATTTTTGACTGTTATGAAGGGCTCTAACCAATCAATAGGTAAGCCAACATTATTGTTAATCCGTACTCCAGATTGGAGTGTTTTTGGAGATGATTTCATATGCTGAATTTTCAGCGTTTTCAGTGATTTTTGATGTTTTCAAACACGGGTTTTCAAAAACGATTTCGAAATGGTTTTTATAATAAAATAGCTTTTGAAATAAATATTTTACAATATTTATAATTATTTTTAAAGCTATTAAAATTATGTGCTCTCTATAACAAAGAGAATTTCAAAGCCAAAATTTCCAAATGATTTTAGAAAATTGTTTTAAAACTAGTTTTCTCAAAACAAATTATTTTCTATATAAAATACACATTTTTGCACTATTCGAGCATATGAGAAAGAGAATTAAATGATTTAGTAAAACATGTGGTATGGGGCACATGCGTTTACTTTTTCGATTAATTCTGAACATGTTCGTTTGAAGCTAATTTTGCACCCTTTGAGAGGGTGATTTGTGATTTTGTTTTCTATTGTGGCATTAACTTATAGTTAGTAAACTGATAAGTGAGAACGTGCGGTATGCGACGCAAAGTTACCACTACTCAGGTTACTCTCTGAGAGTTTGTGACACATTCACAAGTTATTGCCAGTACTTGGACTATTGGGTCCTATATAAAGCTGTTGGGCTAATCACGGACTGTTGGGTCATATTTGAGACTGTTGGGTCTCCTATATATATAGTACTTGGCAGGCTGTTGGGCCACTTATTGGACTGTTGGGTCCTTTCCACACTTATAGTTGTTGGGCTAATTTCTTGACTGTTGGGTCCTATTCTTTTCGTTGTTGCTTTTCTAGATTTCTTTGTGTTAATTTCTAGAATTTTGATGTTTTATAAATGTTTTCACCATGGTTGCCTCTGTTGGATTATTTATATAATTTGAGTGCTATCGTGTTGTTTATATATATATGGTGATTACATTTTGGAGTTTTGAACTCTTAGTCGAGTTTTATATGTATTATGATTTATAGTTGCCATCCTTTGGCGTTTTAAGGTTTGTATTCTCCTATTTAGGAGTTATAGTTGATGAAAGCCGTTATATTGGCTATTGTACATGCCGATGATATGAGGCGAACATTTGTGATTATTTGATATTGTTGTTGAACTTGTCTCTTTCGAGAAACCCTTATGCCATTTAATAGTTGACCTATATTTAATGTTGCTTCTTATCTTTCGAGAAGAATTGTTATCGTTTATCCTTGCTCCTTACCTATCATATGCTAATCATATTATTTTAAGCTAGACTGACCCGTGTATTTTATGTAATCGGGTCAGACCGAGTTGTTTCAGGTTAGACACCTGTTGTAGATATCTGCTATGCTGCTTCCACTTTGGACTTTCTACTAGTCACCTTTTTGTGATGTTTTTGTAGTGTTTTGTAAACTTTGATATGTACCTATTCATTTTGACTCGATGTATATATTGTGATCCATGTACCACTTCTTTTGTATCACTATGTAGTGTACTATGATGTATCTGTGTATATGTATATATATGTTTGGCTACTGTTCTATGATCTGTTTACGTTTGTTATTATATTTTTTTCTGATAGATTCGTTAGCCACCGTAGTTTTGTATTAAACATTTATTGAGTATGTCGATCCACTTAAGTAGATAAAAGAGAAAAAAAATTATAGCACCCAATCGACGTATTCAATACTTGTTTAACACAAGACTTACGGATGGTCGCTCCTAACCAGCCCTATTCTCCGTATTAACGGATAGTATTACTCCGTAATGCTCTTTGTTAATGTGAGTCTCGAAGTGGGGCGTCACAGAAATGGTCTTCAAAGTTATTCTATTTTGAACAACATATTTGAAGAATGATTTGACAATTAGTTTAAGAAGTTTTATAAATGATTTTGGGTATTCATAAAAATCGTTTTTAGAAATAGTTTCGAATGTTTATAAAACGATTTTATAAATGGGTTTGGATGTCTATAAAGGGAAGTTTTATGCAAGGTTTGAAAGTTTATAAAGAAGTTATGTAACCTGGTTTGAATAATTATAAAGAGTCTCATAAATGAGTATGGAGGTTGATTAATGTTTTGTAAATGAGTTTGGGTTAAAGCAAAAAGGATTTCATAGGTAAGGGAAATTTATAAAAGGATTTATTGAAAATAATTACAACTGGAAATTGAGGTTTGGGTTTCTCGAGGTTGACCTTTTAAAAAAATAATGGTATGGAACATCCGTTCCACACTTAACACCGAAGGAATAGTGATTAGAGTTATCCTTTTCTCCAATTTAAATAATGTAGTTAAATCCGATTAAGAGATATGAAAATGGGAAATCTTATAAATGTTTTGTGAATATACTTATGTGAAGGAGATAAGTATATGATGAAAGTCTATATGAGTGGATCGTATAGATTATATGCAAGTATAAACAGCTAACTATATAATATAACAATATAAACGATAGTATCACAGTAAATGAAAGTAATCACACTGGTATTTATACTGGTTCGGACCTCCCGTCCTACGTCCAGTCCCGAAGCTCATCTTCGGAATTTCCTTTCAACTAACCCTCGCTTAAACCGGAGGAACAGGTTTACAATAGCAGAGTTTCTTTGTCAAGAATGTGTTCTGTAACACGGATGTTGACTATTGAGTACAAGAGTGCTTCCAATATATATCTATCTAGAGAATATCTGAATGAGGAGTTCTATATATATGGAAGAGTTGATTACGGGTAGTTGATTGCTTATAGATCAGGAATAAACAGAGTACAAGAGATAAGAGAGTAAGTAAGTCAGGTTGTTATCTTCTCTTGAATTCCTGATGCTATTTATAGTGATGAAGAGTTTTCTTGTATAGTTGCATCTGCTGTAATCTCCGTAAAGTCGCTTCTGATGGTGATGAAGAGTTGCGACAAAGAGAAGTGAATGTGTCTTTTCGAATGTGGCAGTTGAGCTTTGAAAATGCAAGTCGAGTCTCGAGTCAGACGTTTGGAAAGTAACCTCAGACGTCTGGTCTTCATATCTGTTATAAGCCTGGATACTTTTCAGACGTCTGACGTTGGTAACCAGACGTCTGTTTGCTTCTGAATTATGAACCAGAGGAATCATTCAGATGTCTGGATAGTGCTCTCAGACGTCTGAAAGTGTGCATGTTGCTTTATCTTGTGCATGTCCTATTTCTCTTCAATCTCTTCTGATTTGACGTCTTTTGATTCTTCTCTTGAGTGTTGCTTTAGTCTCTTTGGTGACGTTACTCTATCAACTATATGTAAATATAGATATATATGTACATTCGATTTCCATTGTATAGTTGTTATCATCGAAACCATAGAATTGATTTCCTAACAATCTCCCCCTTTTTGATGATGACAACTATTCAATGTACTTATATATATATTTCAAATCTCCCCCTGAATATGTGCTTAGTTTTGTTGATAAGATTATATATATATTTCTCCCCCTTTGACATTATCAAAAAGAATACATAAAAGTTCAAGTCAAAAGAAAAATTTGCATTAATAATAAGAAGGAGTTCTATGAGGGAGATGTCAAAGCTTTAGACAAGATCTTGAAGTGAACAAATTCCTAAACTTCGTCTGAGTTTTATGAAAGTTTGTTCGTTTAATGGTTTTGTAAATATGTCGGCTACTTGATTTTCAGTACTTACATATTCTAAAGATATAGTTCCTTTTCAACATGGTCTCGTAAGAAATGATGTCGTATATCTATATGTTTGCTGCGTGAGTGACTTATAGGATTTTTGACAAATTTATAGCACTTGTGTTGTCACAATATATTAGAGAATTTTTGATGATTTTACCAAAATCCATTAGTGTTTGTTGCATGTATATTACTTGCGCACATGCTAGAGCTGCGGAAATGTATTCAGCTTCACACGTAGATAAAGAAACACAATTTTGCTTTTCACTAAACCACGAAACTAACGATTGTCCGATAAAATGACATGTTCCACTAGTACTCTTACGGTCTGTTCTACAACCACCAAAATCCGCATCGCTATATGAGACAAGTTCAAAAGGTGATCCTTTAGGGTAAAACAAACCATAATCTTTAGTATTAGATAAATAACGTAAAATGCGCTTAACAGATCGTAGATGAGATTCTTTTGGTTTGGCTTGAAATCGGGCACAAAGACATATACTCATCATAATATCTGGTCGACTAGCCGTTAAATATAGTAAAGAACCAATTCATACTTCGATATAACTTTTCATCAAAATCTTTTCCATTTTCATCTTTTTCTAAGTGAATAGTGGTACTCATTGGTGTTGGTTTGCTTGAAGTTTTATCCATTTTAAATCGATGTAATAAATCGTTACAATATTTTTCTTGGTGAATAAAAATTCCATTTTCTAGTTGTTTTATTTGTAATCCTAAGAAGAAATTTAATTCTCCCATGTGTGACATTTCAAATTCATTTGTCATAATATTTGAAAAATCATTACATAGCTTTTCGTTGGTTGAACCAAAGATGATATCATCAACATAGATTTGTACAACTAAAATATCGTCATTTTCTCTTTTAATGAATAAAGTTGTATCTATTTTTCCTATATGAAAACCAGAAGTTATTAGGTGATTTTTAACGCGTTCGTACCATGCACGAGGTGCTTGTTTTAATCCATATAGTGCTTTATGTAATTTAAAAACATGACCGGGATAATTTTCATGAACAAAAAGTGGTGGTTGTTCAACGTATACATTTTCTTTGATAAAACCATTCAAAAAGGCACTTTTGACATCCATTTGAAATAATTTAAAATTATTATGAGTTGCAAAAGAGAGTAAAGTGCGAATGGCTTCTAATCTTGCTACCGGTGCAAAAGTTTCATCGTAATCTATGCCTTCTTCTTGATTGTAGCCCTGAGCCACTAGTCGTGCTTTATTTCTAACAATATTTCCTTTTAGCAAATTCTCTTTTTCTAGAGTAATGTTCTCACTTTCTATCACATTATTTCTTAATTTTTCTTGAGATATTTCAAGTTCTTCTTCTATTGAAAGTCTATATGAGTGGATCGTATAGATTATATGCAAGTATAAACAACTAACTATATAATATAACAATATAAACGATAGTATCACAGTAAATGAAAGTAATCACACCGGTATTTTATACTGGTTCGGACCTCCCGTCCTACGTCCAGTCCCGAAGCTCCTCTTCAGAATTTCCTTTCAACTAACCCTCGTTTAACCCGGAGGAACAGGTTTGCAATAGCAGAGTTTCTTTGTCAAGAATGTGTTCTGTAACACGGATGTTGACTATTGAGTACAAGAGTGCTTCCAATATATATCTATCTAGAGAATATCTGAATAAGGAGTTCTATATATATGGAAGAGTTGATTACAGGTAGTTGATTGCTTATAGATCAGGAATAAACAGAGTACAAGAGATAAGAGAGTAAGTAAGTCAGGTTGTTATCTTCTCTTGAATTCCTGATGCTATTTATAGTGATGATGAGTTTTCATGTATAGTTGCATCTGCTGTAATCTCCGTAAAGTCGCTTCTGATGGTGATGAAGAGTTGCGACAAAGAGAAGTGAATGTGTCTTTTCGAATGTGGCAGTTGAGCTTTGAAAATGCAAGTCGAGTCTCGAATCAGACGTCTGGTCTTCATATCTGTTATAAGCCTGGATACTTTTCAGACGTCTGACGTTGGTAACCAAACGTCTGTTTGCTACTGAATTATGAACCAGAGGAATCATTGAGACGTATGGATAGTGCTCTCAGACGTCTGAAAGTGTGCATGTTGCTTTATCTTGTGCATGTCCTATTTCTCTTCAATCTCTTCTGATTTAACGTCTTTTGATTCTTCTCTTGAGTGTTTCTTTAGTCTCTTTGGTGACGTTACTCTATCAACTATCTGTAAATATAGATATATATGTACATTCGATTTCCATTGTATAGTTGTTATCATCGAAACCATAGAATTGATTTCCTAACATATGAATGTTGATAAATGTTTGGGAAACGAGATTTATAAATGAAAACGGTTTTGAGACTTAGTGATTGATGTGGCTAATTAAATCTCTAGATTTTGTTGTTGTTATTTGATAGTTAAATAACCGACTATCAAATTTGGCCAAATTTTACATAGGAAGTATGAATGTAAAATTCGAGTTTCGGATAAGGACTCGAATACTTAAGTCCAAAAGAACCTGGAATGAGTCAATAAAAAATTATCGGTTATTGGTATGGAGAGACCAAGACCGAATTTATATATCCGAAAACCACTGCGAACCAGCATGTACGTTCGAGGGGAAGACATCTTGATGATGATTGAAGATGGTGCTCTTTGAAGTGCAAGGGCTACTGCTACTAATCCTGAGGGTGATTCCAAAATGGATGTAGTAGAGTTAGTGCCATCGGTTTCATTCAGACCCAAAATGAACTTGTATGAATGAATGATGGCATTGCGTTGACGCCTGGAGGGCAGTGTAAGCATTCCAAGATGGATTGCTATTCAGGAAGGTAAAACGTAGCCTCAAACCTCACAATTGGGAGGAATGGCAAAAACAGGGAATGCATCAGAGCTACGTGGTTAGCTACCATTAGAAGCGGTCACCCCATTCTAGATGTCCCTTTCAGAGTTGATTTGCACGCAAACACTGTGGTAGTATAAGGCCTCGGTGTCAAGGGGGTGAGGTAATCCGGTATGCCATGTTAAATGGTAATTGTAATTGATTTCCAATTTAACTCAACAGATTAAATAAATTGGTAAACAAATAACAATTGTTATATTTTTCATCCATTTTAGTTGTCTGTTTTGAAATTTAACTTTGTAAGTAATTGCAATTAATGTAATTCAAATATTTCAATTAAAAAGAAAGAAAATGTTGATTGCAATTAATAGATTTAATAAAAGAAATGCACGTTTTGTGTTAAACAAAAAGGGTGTTTTAATGGAAATAAAAGATCATGTTGGGAAAACCAAATTGAACGTTTTCTTTTTAAGGCAAGTATAATTTTTTTTTATTATGCATAGATAAAACCTAAATGCGTACAAATTTGAATATTATTTGAGTTAATGAAGTTAATTTGGTTACGCCTCAAAAAAATTTAATTTCAAAAGGTTGTGCGATGTACATGGTCCCTTCGTTTCTTTTGTTATTAATTGTTGCATGAACATTTTAAAATAGTTACCTTATTATTAATACTTGATCTGTTCATTTCTCCTTCAATTTAATACCTGAGCCTAGACTTTTAGGTTGTATTTAATTATTGCCACCTCATTTTCACATATACAAAATTTTACTTTCCTTTGGTTTGCAAACTTTTCCATTCCTACGTACATTTCTTTATGCATTATTAATGCCTGGAGCTTTCAAAATAAAATGTGACATTTATTTTTGTCTCTCCATCTTCATTTCCTAATTATAAATAACCTGCAGCTTATTTCTTCATTTGCGTTTTGTTCTCCTGACACCGCATATTCAAAAGCTCTTATTCTTGCAAATCCAAAAGCTTTCTTTTATGGAACATGATTTTTTTCATTTTTCGTACACGTCCTGTCCTCATCTTAGTTGTTCTTCAATCTTTTCCTTAAGCCTCATCTTGAGAAAAACGTAAGTATTAAAATTTGTTTATTTTTTTTATGCGTACTAATTAGTATTTTAATAATATTTCTTATAACATGAATATCTTTTGCATATAAACTTTGATTCACGCGCGATTTCTTCTATTGGATTCATATTTAAATTCTGGACAACATGAAATTGATCTAGTTGAATTTGGATACTGTTGAGTTTTTGCGCTTCTGTTTGGATTTTTATGGGCTAAAATCAAAGGTGAGTGTTTTAACCCACTCACAACTGCTAAACTGTCTTATGTTAGTTAATTTAAATTTATGATATGATTAGAAATTGATTGGTTGATGTTCGGTATATTTAAATTGTCATTCCAGTTAAATATGACTTTTATTGCATTTAATCATCATTTAATTTAATATTGAATTTAACTATAAATTAAATACCTGTTGATGATAATCTGTTAATTGATGTTATTTATTGGTTGATTGAATGGTGATTGTGATGTATGTTTGATTATTTGATATTGGATGATTGGATGTTATATTTTATATTGTTATAACACTGCAAGTTCCTTATGGGTTGAAATGATACATACCCGAACGATCTATAGATTAGGGAAAAATCATTATGGGTTGAAATGATAAACCCGAGCGATTTTATGGATTTTGAATTTTATTCGGGATTGCAGGTTGAAATGATATATATCCGTAGATATAAAATATTTGTGGATTGAAATAATAAATATCTGTATCACTTGACCATAGGGTAGAAAATTATATACGGACACCGAATTGGTTAAATTAAATGATTTTAAATCCTTAAATTTTGAATCTATTTTAAATGTATTTAATCTAATTTAAATCTATTTAATCTATTTTAAATCTATTTAATCTATTTTAAATCTATTTAATCTAATTTAAATCTATTTAATCTATTTCAAATCTATTTAATCTATTTTGAATCTATTTAATCTATTTTAAATCTATTTAAACTATCTTAGATCCATTTAAACTATTTTAATCTATTTTTTTAAACTATTTTAGAGTATTTTAACTATTTAAAAATTTATTTTTACTATGGTAAACTATTTAACTATTTATAACTATCTAAACTATTTTCTAAATTTCAAACTAAGTAAAGTGGAAGTGGTTATATTTAAAAGCAAATATGATTAAATGATGTAATAACCTAAGTTGGGATTTAAATAACATATTTTGAGTAAATATGATGATTTTGAAATGAGGGTTTAACCTATTTTGAAAATATGATTTCGAAAGTGATGTGGTTTGAATTGAATATGATATTTTGATATCAATATGAAATGGTTTTGAAAATGCAAAAGAACCATCTGGTGTGTAATAAGCATTTTGTTGTTAAAGAGACTGGAATCAGATATTGTCATACTCTCTGCCAATACCAAAAACCACTTTAACAATTGTGTACATGGTGGAGATTCCAGAATGAAGTAGGATGGTTTGGCGAACGATTCTATATGAGGTATCTACGTAGCCCTGACACCCATGAGTCAGCTTGATGTGGCTAAAACAGGAGCTATACCGGGCCAAGTGAGGTGCACCGCCGATCGGACACATTTCTTCGATACCATATTATGACTTTTCGATTGATTTGGTGGCCACCCCTTGATTTGATTTGGGAGTGTGTTCCGAGGTGGGCGGTAGTAGCTGTTATGCGTTACCACCAGTCCAGGAGTGAAAATGGTAGAATCCTACCCTAGCATTGCCTCGCGTGCCATGTCACATGCTTGATTGTGCCTTCTACGAGTTTGGTTTGTGTCGTACCTATGGAGTGCTCCCTGATAGCCCACTAGTTTACGTTGGAGTTTACAGTATCTGTATAGACTACGACATTATATAAAATGTGTTAAGGGGGATATGGGTAACGCCTTAGTGATATTTTAATACTTTACTTTACTGTAGACACTATTATAATAGCATATTGTACGATGTATGTAGATAGTTTCACAAATCCTTAGGAGATGGAATCTCGAACATCTCTTAAGTTATTGCACGCATGTTTGACACTGGATAGGAGTTGTCTAACCTCGTAAACATCTCTGACGCCGTTACACTCATATTTATTTACTATTGATTTAACCTACATAAGATCTTTTAGTTCTGACTCGAGTGTTTTGCCTTTTCAATTCTCTCGGGTCTGTCTGAGCTTTTCAATGTATTGAAGACCTTATTTCTGGAGGATGAAGACGAAGATTTTGCACTACTATTATTTATTTTATTTATTCCATTGCATCATGTTGTTCCGCTGCATTGTTATTTATTTCTGTTGTATGTAACTCTTATTTTTCTTGTAAAAGTGTAATCAAATGTTATTTGTAAAACAACTTCATGAACTGTTATTTAATTATTATATTTTGTCATTCCGCTGTGAGATTCTGCGTTTGTTTTATTCCTTTTTCTTCTTTTTCTTATTTACTCCATAACAATCCCCTCTTTTGAATGGTTTGAGTTTGACATGTGTGGTTTATTGTCGATTAATACTATCCAAAAAGGTGGGGCGTTATAGCAGCCGGCTCTGTGTTATCATCAGTGCATTTTCTAGAGGTGTATCATTAAAAGGTAGTCCCTTACCTTGCCATTGTTGGGATCCAATTTCCAATATGTGCCTTACGGTTTTGATTGTAGAGCCTAGTATGTTGGAATGTGAGATGCAAGCATTTCACCTATTTTATATATTTACTTTAAACCTAGGCATTAGGATAATATCATGATATAAAATGTCCCGGTATTAGTTCCATTATGTTCTGAATAGGGGTAATTAGCTAGGAATGCCAGTGAGCACGTCTCGATAGAAGTTCGTAATTCTGATGGGTGATTATTGTCGGATAAATTTTCTATAAAAGGACCCTCGCTTCTCTCATTTGCAAAAAACATTAACCCTAGCCATCCTAAATCCAGTGGCCGCCATCATCCATGGTGATCTGGGCCGATTTAGGCGAGGGTGTCAGCATGAAAATGGTGCGGCGGGCCTTAGAGAGTTCATCGATGGTGGTGGATCAGCAGCATAGCAGCGTAGATCTCATGTTGAACGGAGTTTGGTTTTTGGGTTCGTTCGTCAGCTATAGGCGATGGCGAGGGATGGGACTGGTGGCGTTGGGAACGTTAGAGGTGGGGCTATCTTTGGTGAGTGAGTGACGGCCGATGGTGGTCGGATGCGGCGGTGTGGATGGAAATCGCGGCGACGTGGGTTTGAAAAGGAGCGACCTAGGTTAAATCGTGATTTGAGGAAGTTAATTAACGTCTACACCTAATTAATTAAATTTGATTATAATTTAATTAATCTCTATAGTCCGTCAATCCGTATCTTGTTCATAAGAGGTCGGATTTGGATGCAGTTTTTTAGTTAGACTCGTAGCGATGAAATCTATGCATTAGAGTTGGATCCATCGAGTTTGGAGCTTGTAAAAATTTTTGTCATAATCGAATGGCGTTCGATTTTGAACTATTAGGAAACGCGTAAGCATTAGTTGGAATTTGGGTGAAATTTTCTCACCGGTTATTTGTTTATTGTTGTGATAATTGTTGTTGTGAAAAATAAAAATAAAAATTGATAGTTGTAACGACCTATAATTTTAATCAATTAAATTTGAAATATTTAATTGATTTTAAATATTGGAAAGTTAATTTTCTAAGTTAAATAACTTGAATTTCTAATATAGCGATTTATTTCATAATTAAATTGTTGAATTGAATAGTTGGAATTGTTTAAAATTGTTGAACCTTGAATTTAATATGAATGAGAATGATTTCAAATGTTGATTTAAATTCTATTTAAATAAGAATGAAGATAGTAACTTCTAAATTTTAATTTAAAGTGATTAAATTGGTTTTCATAAAAACTCGTTTTAATGAACGTATAAAAATAGCCTTCCGGGGCACTGTCTCAGATTTTGACGAAACTAGTTCCATTGTATCCGTAATAGTATATTATTTTATGCCGTCCAATTTCATGGCAATTGGACGTATCGTTTACCCATGCGGGATTGAAACGCGTAGAAATTAATTTCAAGAATTTAAATTAATATAATTGTGTTTAAAAAGCTATCTTCTGCATATGATCGAATTATGCCTCGATACTAGTTCCACTGTGTTAGAAATAGAGGTATACCATATAGAACGCCAGGCGGCACGTTTCGATAGGGGTTCGGGTCGGATGTTTAAAGCGGGATATTATAATATAAAAATATAAATGAATTATATCAGCCATACCCGTATCTTATTGCACATACCCTAGCACGTTGGACCATACTATCTCCCTCCAATTTATTTGCAACTAACCAGAGAAATTCGCCTAAATATTTTAAACTCCCTCCTAGCAAATCCAACGGTCGACGTTGCTAGGTGCCTTTAGAGGTGAAATTAGGGAACGACTCTAACTAGTAAATTATAGAGCTTGGCAAGATGAAGGGATTCAATGGTTGGATCGTGTTGATTTGAGTCATGGAGGCCGGAAATTGGTCGCGTTCGTCATGACTATGGGGTCCTTTTTGGTCATTGGACGACAAGGCAGGAGGCTCAGCGAGGGGGGGGTCGGCGATGGTGTTGCGGCATAGGCGCGTGAGCGGAGGCACGGAGGCGTTAGTCAAGATGAAGGAGTCGTGGTCAATTTGTTTTGTTCGTGCCTGGATGGAGCGTGAATGAGAGGGAAGGTAAGGGATTAGGAATTTTATTTTGTTAAGTTAATTATCAATTAATTATTTTAAAGTTAATAAATTCGTAATTTTTTCATACGAGGCCCAAATTTAATTGCGTTGCGATCGTATCGACGAAGGCTACGCTATTAAGTTGGATTGGACGAATTCGGAGCTAGTAGAAATTTTGGTTAAAATTGAACGTGTAACAACACGAAATTTAAACTATAATAATTAATTGACGAATAAATGAAAAGATAAAATAACTTTATGAAATTATCAGAATTGAGCCACAGGAGTTGCACCATTGTGTCCGTGGTAATTTTTTGGTCGATTTCCATATATAGAACGTCAAAATTCGAGCTAATATGAACAAGTTACGAATTAATCAAGAAATCGAAAAATAAATAAATAAATAAATAAATATATGGGCTAGGTCGACCTCCAGCTCGACCTAACCATCACCTAGGTCGACCGCCGATCAACCTAGGAGGGGGAGCGGTCGACCGGAAGGTCGGCCCGCCCTTTTTTGTGAACGAACGAAGGAGTTCTTCGTTCCAGTAAAAAGCTAGCACGTCAATTTCGTTGTTTTCTCTCATCTGGTCCCTCCGTGCTTCAATCTGACGGCTCCTATTCAGCCTATGACATGGTTGCACCATATTCAATCTCCAAATCCAATGGTTTTAGATCCACTTCTACCCCTATAAATAAGACCTTAGGCCTAACACTTTTTCTCATTCTAGATTTTCTCCGCTTGGGTTCACCTTTTTAGGAAGGACCCTAAAAGGAATAATTTTCCAAGGAGAAAATCTTTTTAATAAAAGTATTTTAATACCCTCAAGTGGATCCGGGAAGACCTAAAGGGAAGAGCTTAGGACCATAGGTGAGTGATTGTAATTGTTTTAGATTTATTTAAGTAATTTAAAATAATAGGGTTTCCAATAGTTGTAGATTCACTACGATTTTTGGAATAACCTTTTTAAGTAGTTTATTTACAGTTTTTAGAATTATTTTCGTCTATTTCTTTTAGCTATTCTTTTCAGTTAATTTTAGTTTATTTCTGTTAATTATAGTTTTTCCATTTATTTACAGATTAATTAAAGTATTTTAATTTATTTACTGTTATTTATGCGTTATTTTCATCTTTTTCCTACGCTTTGGATTTTCTTCTATTTTCAGTTTTCTTTTATTTCTCCTTCTTCTTCACGTATGGATTAGAATAGAGTAAACGTGAATTTGGATTAAATTATAAGAATATTGAAACAATGGAAGATAAGATGTAAATTGTAAGGATTGTAATAAAAATGGAATTGGACTGAAATTGTGATGTAAATATTAGAATTAGACTAAATTAAAGAGATTGGCCTAGTTATAACTTAGAATTATAACTAAAAAGAGTAAAAGATGAAATAAGCTTATTTTCATACTTAGACCTTGGGTTAAGTAATAAGCATGATTATAGCGTAGGTTGTAATAAGAAAACAGAACAGAATAAGGCTTATTTTAAGACTTAGGATAAATTAATAAGCACAGATAGTAAGAATAATAACAAAGGCTTATTTAAAATAATTTATCTAAGTTAATAAGCAAAGATGAAAGAAAAGATCCGTACCGACAGCATTTCCCTTATGCTGTTTAGGGTAGGTAAGTGGTCAATAGTTAATAGAAGAGATCCGTACCGACAGAATTTCCCTTATGTTGTTTAGGGTAGATAAGTGGTCAATAGTTAAAAGAAAAGATCCGCATCGGCAACATTTCCCTTATGCTGTTTAGGGTAGATAAGTGATCAATAGTTAAAAGAAAAGATCCGTACTGGCAGCATTTCCCTTGGGACACGCTTATGCTGTTTAGGGTAGATAAGAGGTCAATAATTAAAAGACTAAATCATGGGGATTTGGACATGGGATCTGACTAGATTTTGTTTAACAGGGACCAGTAGCAACAACATTCCCTATTTTCTATGGACATGGTGTCTCATAATAGCCTGAAGTGAGACGAGGGCACGCTTATGCTGTCTAGGGTAAATAAAAGGTCAAAAGAGGGAGCAATAGATAGTGCGAACCGGCGGTGACCGAGCGTGCGGCATCGATTAGGGGAGATAAGTCGCTATTGAGTTCCAGTATGTGTGTCTTTTGTAGACATCATTGCCTTATGTGTAGGAAACTATATAACGTCTAGTCCACAGTAGATACTTTGCGTGTCATTCGTAGACACCATTTCTGTGTAGGGAGCTATATAGCGTCTAGTCCGTAGTAAGGTCTATGGAGTAGCAGGCCGATCAAAGGGTAGGATTAGGATTTCAGCCTAATTATAGGATTAGGAATTCATCCTAATCAAAGCAGCTATCAAAGACAAGTGCAAACCATCAAAGTTAATCAATTGTGTTAATTTAGTTAAATCGTATTTATTTCGAGCTTATTTCTTCTTCATATTTCCTTTTTTCCTTTTATATACTAGAACTGTTGTAAGGTCTATTACTTTTACTTTTCTTAAAGATTCTAGTAATTACTATCATTCACCAGACTTTTAGTCTGACCCACTCCTCTATTTTCCCTTTCCCCCTATAGGCAATCAGGGGCAAGAAAAGTAGACCACGGCTTCTTGGAGACTTGTTGGAGATTCTATCATTCCTTCAGTTCCAGTTTTTAGTTCTTTTGTTGAGCTGGTATTTTGAGAGGGATGTATTGTACTCTGATATTATTTGAGACTTTGAGTTTTTGATTTCACGAGACTTGTATGGGTATTTTGTCATATGATGTATTGGGTATTTGGTGACTTATTTTTATCATCTTATATTATGGAATTTGATTTTTAGCAAAATACTATAATTGTTTCCGCTGTGTTATTATTATTATTGTTATTATTATTTAATTTTTGTCTTGTGAATCTTAGTCTCTGCTAGTTTTAGTTATACCTACAACGCACCATGCCTTTTAGTGTGTCCTTTTGGATATACTAAGGGGTGTGGGATGTTACAGAACGTCTATTCAATTTTAATTCAAAATGGAACGTTTGGCAAAAACTGGAATCAAAGTGAGTTAACCTCACCTTTTTGGTTAACTAGTATGATATATGGTTGATAAAAATTGCTGATTGAATGTTTGGATGATTTACTATTTTATATTGTTGGTTTGGATATATTCCCGCCCCTAGAGCGGATGAGACCCTATTACGTTCCCGTGTAAGAGCATATGACTCTTTGTACACAATCTCGCCTCAAAGCGGTTGATTTATATTTTACAATTATATACTATATGTGATGTAGGGGATAGGTTGGAGGGATCCAATGGGATTACTCACACTGTTGATTTTATTTTTCATATAAATTGATATATGATCTGTTGGATGCCATAATTGTTGACATGGATAATTTTCCCTAATTAGTGCCATGGTAAAACTGGGCCATATTTTTAATATTATTAAATATTATTAAATGAGGATTTAGTTTTAAAAAGGGGTTTGAGTGATTTCAAAAATATATACATGTTTTTATAAAAATTCTTGAATTACTAAGAGAAGGAATTTAATTTAAACAAAATTATAGGTATGATTTTTGGACATTATAAATTCCTAATTTTATAAAATAGTTTAAATAGAGATTTTTGAAGTGTGGATAAAGATTTTTAAACTCTTACAATAAGTCCGTCTTTTATAATAAAAAGTTATGGTTTTAGAAAGGAAATAAAAATATTTTGATATAAATATTTATTAACCATTTTATATAAAGTGATATATATAGGTACATATATTATAATTTATTTATAAATGTGAATTTTGTAAATGTGATAATTTATAAAAGTGATATTTTGCAAAAGAAGTGAAGATCTATAAAATCATATTTTTGTTAGTAAAATTATGGATTTATAAACTCTGTTTATAAATAAAAGTAAACTATCATCATGTAATAGATTGGGAAAAATAAATCAAACGGTGGATTTATTATACGACGTGGAATGTTGTTTTAGAAAATAGTTGATTCTATTTTAGGAATTGAAGTGAGGATAAATTAGGAGATATTAAACAATATTTTATAAAATTGAAGGAAATTTATAGATATAGTTTTATAGATGGAAAAGATTATGTTTACATTTAAGTGTGAAATTGTATAAAGGAAATATATTTATGTTTTTAAAGTTGTTTATTTATATTAATATTGTTTTAAAGTGGTTTATCAATATTTTAAATATTTTGAAAGGTTAATTATTTAAAATATTAATATGGTTTGAAATTATGTAACGACCCGATATTTTGGACCATTCGCATCCATTATAAGTGTATAGGTAGACACTCATGCCGGAATTGAATTGCTCAAAATACCGCGTTGTTAATTTAAATTTGGCAAAACTGAACATATACAGTAAATAAAATAATCACAGATCACAGACACAGAGTAATAAATGCAGCGGAAATAAAAGAGATAGTAGTTCATGAAGCTACTATATAAATGTATAAGTTACATCAGAGTTAGAACAAATACACCGGAAGAGTAATACGATACATCAGATACAAAACAGAATACATCACTGGAATCATCGAATACTGAAAGCAGAATAGATGGCTGGATCTTCAAGCAAAGCTCCAACTTCAAAGGTGAGTCTCGAATACTGGTACACTCAGTCTGACCCGAGCGTAAAGCAAAACACAAAACACTCGAGTCAGGATTAACATTCTTATATCAATAAATCCAACTCAAGTGAAATAGCAATTGAAATTCAAGTAACTCAAAGGATGTTTGGAATAACCATCCTTTAAGGATCCGTTAAACTATCTACTATGTAGTAGTGTACGATAAGTAGATAATGTCTATCAGTAATATAAAGATATCAAAATAGCGTTAAGTCATGGCCCATTCCACCCTTAACACATTTTTATTCCCAAAAGCATATACAAGACCATAGTTTCCCCAAAACCGGAAGTCACCAGAGGGCAATCCATATACTAAAGGTACAAATCAAAATCGTAGTGGTCGCGTATAAATGGAATACAAGTATGACAAGGCACATGAGGCAATACCCAAGGTAGTGATACTACCGTTCGCCTGATCCGGACTGGTGAGTACGCAACGCCGCAGCGCCCGCAACACCGTGAAACAACACTCCCAAAATCAAGGTTGCCCCAATCGACAACAAGTAATGAGTAGTTCGAAGAAGTGTGTCCACTTGAGGTAGCTAATCCTCCATTGGCCCGGCACGGCTCCTGTTTTAGTCATTTCCAATTTGACACAAGTGTCAAGGCTATCCATTATCGTTCTCTTTCTTCAGTCATCACGTACATCATTCCAACCACTTCATTCTGGATCATCACTCCGCGTATAGTTATTAAAGTGGTTTTCGGTTTAGATAGAGAGTATATCCATAACCGATTCCGGTCTCTTTAATAACCTTCGAAATTATTTCACCGATTGGTCATTTATATATTTCAAAACCAAATCAATTACAATTTCAATTAGAATTTGCAAACCAACATTTCATTTGTCTTTCTAAATCAATTTCCAAAATTTACGTTTCTAAACTTCCAAATTACCATTTCAAAATCTTATAATTCAATTTCAATTTCAATTTTAAACAGTTCAAATATTGATTCAAGTTCGTATATAAGTTTCATTCCGAAATCATTTAGATTAATTTAATTTAACATTCAAATCAATATAACTTCATTTATCGATTTCATTCAATATTCGTTAAGTAAATTCATCATTCAAAACAATTTCTATTAAATTTCCAATTCATTAAATCCATTATTTAAATTCAACTTTCTTATATCAAAACTTACAAATTGAATTAAATTAAATTCATCAAATCAAATTCTTTAAATTTCAAGTCTTACATTAATTTCAATAAATCACATTTTATTTCTTGTTAAAGAAATTCAATCTCACTTATTTACTTACTTAAATAATTTTTCAAAACTTAATTAATAAAGAACTCAATTTCAATTATTTACGAAGTAAAATTCACTTATTCAAAAGTTCAATTTCGCTTATTAAAGGATTCAATTCAATTTAATCATCAAATAATTCAATCTTATTTAATTATTAAATAATTCAAAACTTAATTATTAAAAATTTCAAAGTTTAATAATTTCAAACTTAATTATAATTTCAAACTTAATTATTAAATCATTTCAACTTAATTCAATTATTTCTCAAATTAAACAACGTTCATTCATCAATTACATTGTTAATATTCTGTTTCAGATTTTTAAATATTAACATTTTCCTTTCAATAAAATTCAAATTTCAACTTCATTTCAAAACCATATTATCTATTTAAATAAAATCTTCATTTTAATTTTAAATCAAATTATTGACCAATCGAGTTTTATTTAATTTTCTATCCTATGTCAAAGTTCAATTTGGGTATTTATCATTTCAACCCGATTCCAATTCAATTCAAAATCAAAGCATAACAAAGGGAACTTGCAGTGTGATAACTGGGATGGTGTCAAAGTAAATAAACAAGCAATAACAAAAAACAATAACAATCCAATAATCAATTCAAATAATCCCGAAATAACCGTATTAATTCGCATTGTTATTTGTACGAATTAATATAATTATTTCTAGAATCTACACTATCATTTCGCGTAGATTAAAGATTATTACATTACGGTTTTTCACTTGTCGTTTCAATTTCAATTTTTACACTACAACAATTAATCCAATATACGTCGATGGTTCAAAGTGTAATTATCACTATTCTACATGTCAATTAATTTAACAATTAAAAGGGGTCATATTCACTAATCAAATTTACATATATGTCAATTCAAATTTTAATTATCCTACGTCAATTTCAATTTCAAATTATTTATCACTTACATCATTAACAATTTAACGTCCAATATAAACATCAAACAATCAATCATTTAACAACCAAATTGGATTATCATTGCATATATAACAGATAATGGTGTCAGATGTCACAGGTGAACTGATACAGGTAATAACAGTGTAAATATCAAACAGCAGCACATTTCAATTGTCGTTTCAATTGAAATCAAATTTAATAAATAAAAGAACGTTAATCGTGAGTGAGTGCTCACCTTTCGAGGCTAGAGAGATTCGACGATGAAATGAGCTACGAATTCCAAAGCAAATTAAGATTGGCACGGATTCAATGAAGAAATAGGCACGACGGACCCAAAGCTGATAAAATGGGAATGATAAGAACCAATCAGAATCATTTTGATATAAACTAAGATATATACGTTATTATAATATTTTATTTATTTTTATTATTTCAATATTGAAATTCAAGGCAAATATTAAAATAATAGCTTCCAAAACCCATATATATATTATCACCAAAATCATCACTAATATAGTATAGACAGATCCAAAACGTATGATGTATATAAACTTATATTCAAAACTTTATAATATAAAATATGAAATAGCATAGCAAGCTAAACAAAGTACGAAAGTAAGACAACCGACTTTAGGCTACAGCATGTAAGTACTATATCTATCATACCATACTTATTAAAATATTATATTTAGCATAGATCTCATGATAAAACATCCAGCTATATATATACTTATAACCTATAATATCTATATACATATTGAAACCAACGCACGTGCAGAAGTATATAGAACCGTAAACAACACTTACTGCAGAAATATATATACATATTTACTACCATATGATGCTTAAATATATAACATAATATAATTATATACAAGTAAATAGATATAGGCGTAAGTTATTTAACACGTGCATAGCTTTCAGTAAGCAAAATCCAAACATACATATACGTGTATTCGAAACCATATATATATATATATAATATAAGATGTCAGAGCTGTAAAAACTATTTCAAAAGTGGATGTACTACAACTTCCAGCTAACTAGCATAACAAAATACTATACAATACTATGTATTAATATACATAACTTATATTTTAATAATGCAACTTAGAAATATATACTTCTATACTTAGAATATATACATACGTTATCACAACTTTAAGACACAAAACCATACAGCCGAAACCACTTAATATATTGTTGTAATAATATAACCTATATATTTATAACACCTTCATTTAGATAAAAAGTATATAAAATATATATGAAACTTAACTTTATACAATTCTAAAATCAATATATAACAATCATAATATATATCTTAGACTAGGAACCACTACAGACAACTAGTATATTAAAACTAGCGTAAATATAGTATTGATTTTTAAACTGACAGGTAAAAAAACAAACCTATATAATAACGAGCAGAGGAGATGCCGGCACGCCAGAGGGGAGCCAGCGAAGGTTCGCGTGAAGGAGGAGAAGGAAAGCTCGGGGTGGCGGGCTGTGATTAACTAGGCTTGGGCAGAAAAGTCGATGGGTGGAGGGGAAGGACAGGGAGGAGGCTTGCGTGCAATCTGGTTGGCATAGGTGAGCTGACGAGGTGACAAACTGCTTGGTGGATGGGCGTTCGGTCGGCTGTGTTTGGGTCAGGTTGCTCGGGAGGAGGGCGGAGCCGAGAGGTTCAGGTGGCAAGGCATTCGGAGGGTCTGGTGGTGGGCTATGGAAGATCGTGGTTCAGGGGAGGCAGAGAGGTGAAAGTTTAAGTGTGGAGGCGATTGAAAGAGGGAAGAAGGTTAGAGCAATGGGCAGTTGGGTCGACTGGGGTGTTTGGCTATGGTGGAGGGATGGGCGGTCGAGAAAGGTGGTGAGTTAGCGTGATGGGCTGGGGTAGGCAGAAGGTTGGTTACGAAGAAGGGGACGGGTTTCTTGAAGAAGAGGAGAAGCAGGTTTCCAACCGATGTAGCTTTATATATTTTGACTTATATATAATTTATTTGCTAGAACATGAACGGTTGGAAAGTGATGCCAGTAAATTAAAGAGAACGAGCACAGTTATTCCGAAATATATAAACAACGTGAAATATTTTTATTTTTTTATATGAAGGTAAGATCAGAACAATATAAGGAAAGAGGACAAAATGAAAGAGAAAGGCAGATGGGAAGGTGAAAGTTCCGGCGGGGAGAGATTAGTTTGAAATTATGAGTAGACAGAGCCGATTCAAATACAATACAACTTTATGAGCTTTAATTGGTAATTATTCTCGGATGAATCACCAAGTGAACTGATGGGAATAATAAAAGTCAGGTACGAATTCAGAGAGTTAATAAAAGCACGTCCATCCACTTCTTGACTGTTGGGACAACGAATGGTCAGTTGAAGACAAAAAGGCTCAAATAACGAACCGCCACGGCTAACTGTTTATAGATTTCACGGCGTACCAGGCTCCGAAATAGACAACGAATATACCGTAGAGATCAGCCTGACGAGACGATCAAAACGGTATACAGATATCAGTGGTACGATCGAATTATAAAAATTCGAATTTCTAATAGCGGAAAATGCGAGAAAAAGTAAGAAAATAAGATCGACGGAGCTAAAGATGTCCGAATTTTAAAAAACAAAAAATAGCGTTTGCTCAGAAGATGGTTTAGAATTTTTCTATGTAAAAATATTTAGGTTTCGAAAATATTTTATTTTCAACGCTTTTTAACTGATTAAATTGAAGTAAATTTACGCGCGAAATAAACTTTCATATTTTTGGACGAAAATTTACCAGTTGCTATGTTTAACTAGACGCATTCCAAATATCAAATTTATATTTCAAAATTTTATCGTTTAAAATTTTCACAAAATTTCAACTAATTACGTATATAAAACAGTTGAAATTTACGGGTCGTTACACTCTCCCCCACTCAAAACTTTTCGTCCCCGAAAAGGAACGAGGTAGGAGAATAGAAACAACTAGAAAGAAAAACAGATTTGAAATACAAAATAACAATTAATTTAAACCATATAAATTCAAATTTAAATTAATTGATATTTAATAATTGATTTAATCCATTTGATTTCACTAAAATCAATCTCAACTATTTCTAAATTCATTATCTTATTATCCAATTATCTTCAATTTACAATTTCTAAAACCATAAATTTGAATAGTCTTTAATTATAATCATTTTTTCTTCAACAATTTTAAATTCTTCTTTATTCCAAATTACTGTTAAATTTATTCTACTTAAAATATCTACTCACCTATATTTAACCTATATAATTTAATTTAAAACATCTAAAGTCGATATTATATCTCATTTGTATGCTTCGGGGTCCATTAACAGAGGGGTGATCATATTTGGTACTATCAAGTAAGGGGTAGGCCAGTTCTGTGTTGACAAGGGTCAATAGGTTCGACCTTGGAGTTATTTTATCTAGAGATGCACCGTGATGGGAGGTACCCCAATAGCCCAGTTATTGCATGGAATCCATTCTCCCATTTGAGCCTTTACGGTTTTAGTTTTATACCTATTATGCTGGAATTTAATTAATGTAACAATTTCAGCTATGATTAATAAGTGTTTGTATCTTAGACACTATTGTAATATCAGAAGATTTCATATGAAATGTTTTGGTTATCGTAAGGTAAAAACCCGTTCGTGTATATGTGCAGCATGGTCTTACAAGATACTTTTTATTTTCAAAGGTTTTCTATAACTTTAAAAATCCAGTTGGATGTGTTTTCTTACGCTAGTTTTCCAAATTGGCTCAGGTGTTATTTTATTATAATGCTTGGGTCAGACCGAGCATATTACAGATTAGTTTAGATGCTTTGGAGCTTTAGGAGACGAGCTGGAGGCCAGAGGCATATTCGTGTATATGGTTATTTTTCTGCTGTATTCATTGTTGTATTTATCAGCAATTGTGAGGACAGGTTGTTATAACTATCCAAGCTGAAATAGTTTAGTATACTCTGATTGATTTCTGTATATATATGCATATAACACTTTCTCTTTGTAAAGATCATTGATATTATATTATATATTGTTTCGCTACAATTGTGAGATTCTATGTTGTTTTGTTTTATTTTTCACATTTTCTTTTCTTCTCTTCTTCTATCTTTCCTCTTCTTTCCCACGGTTATCCATCATTCTATGCAATTTGGGTTGTACATGTGTGGTTTATTGTCAACTCAAAGGGTACGGATTTGCAAGTCGTCACAGTTGGTATCGGAGCGCAAGGTTAAGCGAGAACCTTGGCTTTGGTGGGGTAACTCATTAGAAGATAAGGTAATGGAATGCCTTATTATGAGTTCTGAGTGTATTATATATATGAGAGCATATTTGTAAGGATTTAAAAAAAATTATATTGTGTTAGTTTATCTGTTGAGTGGTTTATGAATTCTGATCGGTATGTGTGACGCTACGATATCGATAGGGGTTTCTTAACGCTTAAATAAGGCAAACCGACACAGTATTGTTTTGAAATTAGGTAAATGAAATAACTTTACCTAAAATATATTTTTATATATAAAAGAATAATTTTTCATAAATTATTATAGTTATATATGGTGTGTTTGGTTGTCAGTGAATGATAACATTTGATTATTATCATTTGTTGTTTGTGTTCTAATAAAAGTAGTTATTATTATAATGTAAACAAAGATGAACAATTGTAAACTGAGTTATATAAGAAAGTGAATTTATAAGTATGAATTATAGAATATCGATTATAATTAAAAAAAAATCTACATTTGTGAATGAAATTTCATAAGTATGTTTATAAATATGATTTTAAAATAAAAATGGATTTAAAACAAGAAGTTTGAGAATTTAAAACCCATTGATTTTGAAAATTTTCGAGAGGTTTTAGAAAAATAATAATATTATTATTTTAAAAATATTTTGGTTAGAAATATTTTAAAATAGGATTTAAAAGAGATAGAAAGCACTAAACTGACTTCCGTTGTCGGAAAATAATTCTAGTGATGACATCATCGACGTTCATTTTCGAGTTTCTAAGTAAGGGATTGCTACCATTGAGGTTTTGTTTTGGTAAAACAATTTTTTTTAGATTCCAGGAGTGTAATTTGATAATTAAAGGTGTTATGTGTATATATATATATATGATTTCAAAATGATTTTAAATAAAACCGAGTGTTTAAAATTCTGAAATTTTTATCTAAATGTTTTGAGAAAACCTAAGATAATAAGTTTTGAACTTATAATTTGGAAATGGTATAGATAAGAAAAGAAATTTTGGATTAAGATATGAAATTAAAATTTAACTTAAGTAATGTTAAATAAAATGAGATAATGAATTAAATTGAATGAAATGAAGTTTAAACTTAAGAATGATTAAATGAATTTGAATTTGAATTTAACTCAAGTAAAGCTAAATGAAAGTGAATTTGACTTGTAATGGATTAATGAAATTAAATAATGAAAAAAATTACTAAATTAAATATGGTTTGGAAGGTTGTTTGATAAAATTAAATATAAACTTAAGTTGTGAAGTGTTAATAAGCATTAGTGGTGTTGTATAAAATGTTTATAATGAACTTAAGTAAAAATTTGATGGAATGGTTCATAAATAATATTAGTATTGAAGAAATATACTAAGTGATGATGAAATAAGATTTAACTTAGGAAAAGTTAAAATGTAACAATTTTATGAAATGGTCCATAAACGAATTAGTATGCTATGGAATGTTGTTAATCATAAAGTGAATGAAAGTAAAGGGAATGAAATAGAGTGAATGTAAGTTAAAAATGTAAATGAAATTGGATGTAAATTAAATGACTGTGAATAAATTGGAAGTGAATCAATTGCATGTTAATAAAATAAGAAAGTGTATAAAGTAGATGTTGACATTTGAAAATGCAAATCGAAATGGTTATGAATTAATTAGATGGATATTAGTTGTTGGATGGTTTTTTTATTATATATAGTTATTGTATATTCTATATGTTATATATTGATATCACTTTCTATATACTTGTTCTCATCGATTGTTGAGTGATTATTATGTGCGGATGGCGTAAGCTTCGCAATTGGGGTTCGGTTTCGCATTATATTGGTTGTAAATGCTTGCTAATACTAAAATAAGGTACACATCTCGGATTACATATCGTATTTTTACATTTTTCCCTACAGGATGCCTCATCCTCGAAGATGAGATGTATATTTATGATTATATATATTGTAAAAAATATCGATCGAGCCGCGCAAAGGAGATGCTGGCGAATGTTTGAAGCATTATAGTCATTATAAACGTGCGTTGAAATCCTTGATAATTGAAATGTATTAAATTGGATAAATTATGAGATATTGAGAAAATATATATATATATATATATATATTGAGTTGTTTTACACGCTTTTTGCCGTGTTGGACATAAATGGATAGTTTTAGGAAGTTATATACACTGGAGAACAAAAGGGGTGTTGAAAATCTTTATTTAGTAAAGAATAAAGGGCTTTGATTTTGGACATCTTCCTAAATATTTTAAAAGAAGTTTTGAAGTTTAAAATGTTTTATAATTATTTATGAATTTCAAAATAAAGGATTTTTTACTATAAAACATGTTTTGAACCTTTAAGTTTGGGTTTTAACCTTTAAGTTAAATAAATGGTTTTGTGAAATTAGCTAAAAGTGCATTATCTTAACTAATGAGTGTGGACATGCTTTGGTCTTTAAAATATATGTTTTTAAGTTAATGATAAGTATAGAAATGGTTTTGGGTTGTAGTAAACAATATTTTAGTTACAATTGTTTTTAACCCTTATTATTATTTATACTAGGATTATAATTAGATATCTACTAATGAATATTTAGTAGATAACTATAAATAAATGGTTTTGGGTTTGTTGTGAAAATGTTTTAAACAACAGTTGACTTAGACCCTTACATATAACTGAACCTTTAAAAAGGGAGTTTGAAAGAGAAATGTTTTTAAAACATGAAATAGATTTGGGTTTGCTGTGACAAATGTTTGAGTTACAATTGTCTTTAACTCTTAAATCTAATCAAATCCTTAAAGGCAAGTTTTAATGGAAATGATTAAGAGTGAACTGCTTTGGGTTGTTGTAAACAATGTTTTAGTAACATTTGTTTTTAAACCATTGAATTATATTTTAAAGTGGAAAAATATTATAAATATAATTAGAACTTAAATAATGGAATTTATAAAGATAATAACAAGTATTGAAATCTTTCATAAAAAGATAGAAATGTTATATGTTTAATCTATAAAAGAAAAGGAGTTTGTAGTAGCAATGTTTTAGTAACATTTGTTTTTAACCCCTTTGATTATATATTAAAGTAAGTAAAACTTGTTAAGTGATTTGTGAATATACTTACACTGTTGAGATAAGTATATAAATACTTTTTAAAATAATGAAAAGAGTATAAGTGAACATTGAAATAGTAAAAAATAAGTATATATCTTTTATAAAGAGAAATTATGTAACGATCCATAAATTTATCACTTGGATAAATTATATTTATTTTAAAAATATTAAGATATGGGTTTAAAAGTAAGAAATAATCATGTTTTAAGTGGTAAATAATAATAGTTATTTTGTTTGGGAAAAATATTTGCGGACAATTTACCGAGGTAAAATATTGATAATTTGTAGATATCGTCCTAGGTAAAATATCGATAAAACAGCCAAAAATCATTTTATCAATAAAACTGCTTTTAAACAATAAGGATCATGCGCGGCTCTAGATTCATACACTAATATATGTATTCAAACAAGATTATGAAATAAATTAATTTGTTTTATTTCTGGAAAATAAAATGTATTTATGACATCGAATGTTGATATCATCGGTTTTATATATTTCTTCCAAAATTCAAGTTAAGTTAAATATTAAATAAATGGGTTTTTATTAACAAATAAACCTATTTTAATTATTTAATAATGATGGTAAAATAGTTTTTAAATTTACCAAAATAGACAGTTCGTAGAAAAATAGAAAATGCGACCGAAAAACATTTTCCGGAATTTCGACTTTTCGACACCGGAAATTTGTCGGGAACGTTGTTTGCCTTTATGCACTATATATACACATATATAGTAAATAATTAACCATATAATAATACACTAATAGTATATTATTTTATGTTAATTATGTTTAACAAGTGATGTGACAAGACATGGTTTTAAATATAATAACTTATATATATAAGTATATATCATTACCCCTTGTCATATCTTAGCATTGTCATCATCTATACTATATTATTATTAGTGAGTTGAATTTCAAGCTCACACAGGCCACCTTGAAATTTGGCAACTGAACGGTCGCATTTTTAATTTCTTTATATTCCAAACTTTAAAATGTGATAACTTTTTCTACATTGATTGGATTTAAGAATCGTTTTCACTATTAAATCTCAAATTTAATATGCTTTCCAATGATATCCATTGTTGATAGCTAAAAATAAATTTTTTAAAATCATAATTTTATATAGCAGCTTTAATTGCACAATTATTTTGTGTCACCGCTGTGTACTGCGTTTCTGTAACAGCATTATTATGATGATCATAAACATTACATAGTAGTTTTACCTAGATTATTATAATGTATTTATTATCTTTTAACATATTTGAAAGGAATATTTTTTGAATTATACAATTATGGTTGCCTTTGAATATTGTAACTACATTATGTAATAAAGTAATAATCTTGATTGTGTTTGATAGTATTCAAACTTAGTGCAGTTACAATTTAACCCCATCAAAAAATGGTGTAATAATTTATAGGCATTTTTGGAATTAATTTAACTACGTTAGCATTTTTTATTGCATTTACTATTGATGATTTTGACTATATTTGATAATTTTATTCAATTTTAAAACAGTTATAAATTAATGAAATTAAGAAAATGCAATTATAATTTACCAGCAAGTTTTGGGTAAATTTAACTATATTTGAAGATTTTTAACCACATTTATGTCATGAAGTAATAAATTTGGCTACATTTCAGGAATTTATTCAATCTTAATACAATTAAAATTTAACTACATTAATAAATTGCAGTTGTAATTTAATGACAATTTTGAATTATGCATGGTAGAAATTGAATATTTCAGCTATATTTATGTGATGCAGTAATAATTTTGGTTGTACACGATGATTTATTCGAGCTTACTGTAGTTAAAATTTAAATGCATTAAGCAAAAGCGGTTATTATTTTGCAGTATTTTTGGAATTAAGCAATTATTGTTTCTGAATATTTTAACTGCATTTGTGTGATGCAATACTAATTTAGCTGTAGTAATAATTTTGTTTGATGTTAATGATAGTTATTTAACCGCATTATGAAAATATAATTGAAAAATGAAATTTGATTTTTGATAGCTTGAGATGATTAAATAATGACTTCACATAATTAATGCTTGATTCAACCGTGCAGCTCAGCGTTTAATACATTGCTTCCAGGTCTGATGACATAATTTGGCTAAGTTTACTCAATTTCGTTTACAATTACTGTAACATCCCGTATATTTGGACCATTTAAATTGACAATAATCCATACTTGTCAACTCAAATAATACAAAACACAGAACATTATGGGATTATAAATACATAAATGTAAATGAGAATCAACACAACATCACAGACTCAGAACAGTCACAAAATAATGCAGCGGAAAAAAAATACATCGTCATAATAGTAGTTCATGAAGCTACTACAGAGAATACAACAATGTCTCAACATAAAGCGACTGAAAAGAGATACAAGATGTCCAATACATAAGTACATCAAATACTGGAAATAAAATGTTATAGATAAAAGCTAAGCCTTCAGCATCTTCGACCAACCTTGACCAGCAACGGAATAGCTTCAGACTGACCCGAGCATATGCAAAAGAAACACTCGAGTCAGGACTCAAAATCTTATACAGGATAATCAAATGCATATAATAAAGTCCATAACTCAAAGGTGAATAGAAACATCATTAAGGGATCGATAAACTACCTACAGAATACGCTAAATAGATAATGACTAATCCATAAAGTAAGATATCAAAATAGGGTTAAGCAGGGCCCATACACCTCTTAACCTGTTTATAATGTCATAGTCTATACAGCACCGTAAGCCCCACCAAAACCGGTGGTTATCAGAGGATACCCCATAGGTATAACACAAAACAAATTCGTAGTTGTCGCGATAGGATAATTAGTATGACAAGGTACATGAGGCGATACCAACTAGGATACTAGTAGTTGCCTGATCCGGACTGATGTTGGGCATAGCAGCTACCACCCCAACACCGCGAAACAACACTTCCAAATCAAGGGGTGCACCCAAATCGAATCACATAAGTAATAGATAAGGTATCGAAGAAGTGTGTCCGCTAGAGATGGCGATCCTCAATGGCCCGGCGCGGCTCCTGTTTTAGTCATGTCAGGGGTCATCCAAATCGTTCTCTTTCTTCAGTCAACACGTTCATCAAAACCATCCACTTCATTCTAGATCAACACTTCGCGTATATTAGTTATTAAAGTGGTTTTCGGTATCGATAGAGAGTATGTCCATAATCCGATCCCGGTCTCTTTAATAACTACGTATTAATTACCCAACAGTCAACTTTTTATTAAAGTTAAAACAAATCAAATCCAAAGGTCAAGTTGCAAATTTGACTTCCAAATTTGATATTTCAAAATTCGATTCGTTTCAATTACTAAAATCATATTTCAAAAAGAAATTCTAGTTCAAGCCCTTTAGTTATCAAAATTTTAAGTATTCACGTTAAATCAACATTTCACTTATTAAATCAAATTCAAATTCATGGATTACATGAAATAGTCAATCTTAGTTCAACTCATTAAATCAAGTTTTATTCTTTAAATCCGTATTTACATTCCTAGGTTCATTACTATATCAATTCTATTTACTACATTCACTTTGTCAAAACTTCGTTTATTCATTTATCAAAACTCGAAATTAAATCACTTTATCTTCTAACCTATTTACTTCTTAAATCTCATTTCGATTAACTTTGTCAAAACACTTTGTTTAACTAAATAAATTTACAAATCCGTTTCAATTCATTACATTAATTCGTTCTCATTTATTTCAATTAAATTCGTTTCTTTATTCCAACAAATCTAATTTATTTAATTCGATAAAATCCATTTTATTTATTTCAAACAAGTTCATTTATTTCATTCAATAAAATCATTTTATTTATTTCAAAACAAATTCATTTATTCGATTCAATAAAATCATTTTATTTATTTCAAAACAAATTCATTTATTCAATTCAATAAAATCATTTTATTTATTTCAAAACAAATTCATTTATTCAATTCAATAAAATCATTTTATTTATTTCAAAACAAATTTATTTATATTTACGTTACCAAATTACAATACAGTTTTCTAAGTTCATTCCATAATTCCAAATAAGTCTCGATTTCAAAACGTTCTTTGTTGACCGTTCGGTTTCTTATTTTAATTATCTATCCTAGGCCAATTCATTTAATTGGGTATTTATCATTTCAACCCGATTACATTTAAATTCAAATTCAAAACATACAAAGGGAACTTGCAGTGTGATAGCTGGGATGGTGTCAAAGTAAATAAACAAGCAATAACATCCATTTGCAACAATTCAACAACTTCAAATAATCCCGAAATAATCGTATTAATTCGCGTTTGTTATTTACGCCAATTAATATAATTATTTCTAGAATCTACACTATCATTTCATGTAGATTAAAGATTATAACATTTCGGTTTCACTTGTCGTTCAATTTCAATTACAACAGTTAATTCAATACGTTCAATAGTCCAAAGTGACATTTATCAAATTCTACGTGACAAACAATTTAAAGGGTCAATTTAATTAATCAATATTCCTCATATAAAGGGGTCAAGTTTAACAATCAAAATTCGACATATATAATTCATTTTAAATCGTTAATTATCCTATATCCAATTTTTAACTTGCAATTAATTTATCACTTAACAATAACAATTTACATCCAATTCAACATCACATAGCAATCATTTATCAATTCAAACTTGCATAAGAATATAGTCGTGAAAATTAATTCACCTTTCGTGGATAAGAAATTTGGCGGCGAAGCACGAAGAAGCAGAAGAGAGACGGTACAGCACAAACAACGGACACGACGACGGAGGAAAGAACAAAAGCTGGAGATTGACGATGCTGCAAAAGGCGCTCAAACGGATGTTTCTGCACATAACGAAAAGAAAATCGGTTACACTTAAACCCATACGTCAACTCATATACACCAGTATATAAATAATGACGACAAAGAAAATGGGTTTTTTTTTTCCTCTTTTCACAGCACGCATCCTTTCTACAAACAACTTAGTTGCAGCACGTCACACATGCCTTACTTCCTCCTACTTCAATATCACCCACCTCCCACTACATGCCAACACAGAATCCAACTTTGAATGTATTATATTTTTCGAAGCTTGCATCACGTAAATGCAAACCGAGCCTATTCTTTTCGTACTTCATTACGTGCTCTGGAGGGTGGAATGAAGGGTGGTGTGAAGGGCGAGGGGATGGAGCGGTCGAGTGTGAAGGTAGGTGGTCAGTTTGATGGTCGGAGGGGAAGGAGTGCAGGCGGCTCGGCGAAAGGGGTGTGGTGAGGCACGTGGGTCTGGGCGGGGGAAGTGACTGGGTGCGGGTTGGCTGGGGTGCCGGTTTGGTGGCAGCGCCGTGGTGGAGGTCAGGGGTGTGGGCGGTCAGTGCGTCAGGGCTGGTGGTTGGCTGGCTTTGGCGTGTGGACGTGGGGTTGCTGGTAGGCGGCGAGGCTGTGTTTGGGTGGAGGCTGAGGCTGGGGTGGCGTGTCAGGCGAATGGGAGCTGGTACGTGGCTGCTGGTGGGTCCGTGGGGCGGAGGCGAGAAGGCACGGCTGGAGGGGTTCGTGAGGCTGTGTGGAGAACTGCCGGGGCGGAGCAACTGCACGTGGAGGATGGGCTGAGGTGACGCAAGGTGGAGGTTAAGGCGTTGCGGTGGGGAAGGTAAGGTGGAAGGCGAAAGACTGGAAATGCGAGTTGAGGTCAGGGAGCGAAAGAGAAGGTGATGCAGGCGAAGGGGTGACATGGAAGGTTGCATCGGGTTGATGTCTTTAGGAAACAGATAATACGAATGCTTTTGCTTATTTTTTCTCTTTTATTATTTTATGATAGAGCAGAACGAAAGAGGGACAGGGAAGAGAATGGGGAAAACATTTACCTGGGTTGGAGATTGGAAATGAATTGTTAGAACAGTACAGTGATAGGGAAATATAATTTCCTATGTTGCTTCGTATCCCACAAAGCTATTCATTTCCCAACGTTCACATCAATTTTCAAAGTAACCCCTTAGCTTCCAACTACCCAATTAAATACATCAGCTGACTTTTATTTTCAGCTTTCCTTTGTAAATGGTTAAAGAATTTGGGCTGAGATTTTACTTAACCGGTCCGTCCGGAACGGTAAAATTAGCGCAACGCTTAACGTCGAACTCCGATTTGTGCAATTTAATATACCATTTTGATCACCGCGACAAGACGCTACCAACGGTATACAGATTATTGCGATACAATGAATTTATAAAATTTTCATTTACGCCGCTTAAATTGTACGATTTGCAAAACAATTTAAACAGAGCAGGCGATGACAGTTTTAGACGAAACGAATTACATAATCTTGATCAGAATAATTTTTACAACATAACTGTGTAAAATATTTGGATTTGGAAGATAAATTTTACGCCGCTTTATATGGACTGATATACAGTAAAACGCGAATGGATTTTACTGTAATATTTTCCAACGAAACTTTTTCTATGTCCATATCTAACTAGACGTATGTCATAAATAAAGTTTGGACGTAAATTGAGATCGTTATAATTTCGAAATTTTTTATTGAAACGATGAATCTAAATTTTTTAAATTGGTCGGAAATTTAGGGTCGTTACAATCTCCCCCACTCAAAACTTTTCGTCCTCGAAAAGGAACGAGACGAGTGAAGTAGAAATGAAATAAGTAGAAAAGTCAAGATAGATTTCGAGAATTGTGGATGATACCTGAAATTAATAGTTCGGGGTTTGAATCCCGAATACTATCCTCAGTTTCCCATGTGCAATCTCGCTCATCTGTGCTCCACTGTACTTTGACGAGATTCACTAACTTCCTTCTGAGTTGTTTTGTCTCACGATCAACTATCCGAAGTGGCTTTCGCTCAATAGTCAAGTCTGGCTCAATAACTATCTCTTCTAACTGAGCAGTAGGGATGGCCATAGATGGATCGTGTACAACTTTGCGAAGATGTGAGACGTGGAACACGTTGTGCACACCGGCGAACTTCTCAGGCAATGCAACTCTATATGCTAATGTTCCGACTCTTTCTGTAATCTCAAACGGACCAACAAATCTAGGAGCTAATTTCCCTTTCCTTCCAAATCGAACAATATTCCTCAAAGGCGACACTTTCAGAAATACTTTGTCTCCTACACCGAATTCGAGATCTCTTCTCCTTTTGTCAGCATAGCTTTTCTGTCTATCCTGTGCCGTCTTCATCTTCTTCCGGATCTCATTCACCTTCTCAGATGCCTCCATAATCATTTCTGGGCCAAGAACTAGGCGGTCTCCCGACTCAATCCAACAGGCCGGTGATTTGCATGGCCGTCCATATAAAGCTTCGAACGGTGCCATGTCGATACTTGCCTGATTATAAAGACGGTTAAATGCCAATTTAAAATTTTCTTATTCAAATTGACAATTAAACGTACCTAGTAACTGTTATTATAAGTGAATTCAACCAAATGAAGATGGTCTTCCCAAGATCCACCAAAATCAATGATGCAAGCACGAAGCAGATCCTCCAATATCTGATTCACCCTCTCAGTTTGGCCATCTGTCTGAGGATGATAGGCTATGCTCAGATTCAGTTTAGTGCCTAAGACGTCTTGAAATGCCTTCCAGAATTTACTGGTGAATATAGGGTCTCGATCGCATACAATACTAGACGGAACCCCATGAAGTCTAACCACTTCTCTCATATAAATCTCAGCCAAACTCGAAGCAGTACGGGTGGTCTTGACCGGAATAAAGTGGGCAGACTTGGTCAATCTATCAACAATCACCCATATACTCTCGTTACCCTTTCTGGTCCTCGGTAACCAATCAATAAAATCCATAGAAATCTGGTCCCATTTCCAACTCGGAATCTCTAGGGGTTGGAGCAATCCAGCAGTCTTCTGGTGATCGGCTTTGACTTGTTGGCAAGTGGTGCATCTACTAACATATGTAGAAATATCCCTCTTCATCCCACTCCACCAATATAAACGCTTCATATTGCGATACATCTTAGTGACACCTGGATGGAATGAAAGTGATGACTGGTGATTCTCCTTAAGCACTTCTTGCCTCAATCCATCGACATTAGGAACACAAATACGATTGTCGATCCTCAAAACTCCATCACTATCAACTTGTGCTCCCACTTTGCTGTCGGCATTACTTACTCTACCCATAACTATCTCCTTCATACGGTAGAGCAAAGTGTCTTCATATTGCTTAGCTTTGATGCGATCCATAAGAGATGGAGAGATACTAAGCTGGAATAACATGCCTTCGATAATATTGCAACAAGACAATGCTTTGCTGCGGCTCAAAGCATCTGCTACCACATTTGCTTTCCCCGGTGTATAAGTGATGTCGAGGTCATATGCAGCTAAGAATTCAATCCATCGGACTTGCCTCTGGTTCAAATCCTTCTGAGAAAAGATATACCTCAAGGACTTATGATCAGTGAATAATTCGAACTTTGTTCCCAAAAGATGATGCCTCCAAAGTTTCAAAGCAAATACAACAGCAAGAAGCTCAAGATCATGAGTGGCATAGTTCAATTCATGGGTCTTCAACTGACGACCGGCATAGGCAATAACCTTCCCATTTTGCATAAGAACAGCGCCTAAACCTTCTCGGCAAGCATCTGTATAAACAGTCAATCCTTCACTTCCATCGATGACTGCAAGAACTGGGGCTGAAGTTAACCTGTGCTTCAACTCATTAAAAGCTGATTCACACTTCTCGCTCCAAATGAACTTAACGTCCTTCCGAGTCAAAGCAGTAAGAGGAGCAGAAATCCGGGCAAAGTGCTCAATAAATCTGCGATAATATCCAGCTAGGCCCAAGAAACTACGGATATCTGTAGGAGTTTTGGGGGTCTCCCAATCCTGTAGATTAATTGATATAAATTAGCGAGAGATAAGATTGTTTGAATAGAATTTCGAATATGATAGAACTTACATTGATTATGGCAATCTTAGCTGGATCGACCGAAATGCCATTCTCAGAAACAATATGGCCAAGGAATCTCACTTCATCTCGCCAGAAATGGCATTTAGAAAACTTGGCTTTAAGCTGGTGGTTTCTGAGAGTTTCAAGAACATAACGAAGATGTGTCTCATGCTCTTCCTTGTCCTTAGAGAAGACAAGAATATCATCAATGAATACAAGAACAAACTTGTTAAGGACATCACGGAAGACTCGATTCATCAAGTCGACGAAGTAAGCAGGTGCGTTGGTCAAACCGAATGGCATAACCAACCATTCATAGAATCCATTCTCGGTCCGGAAAGCTGTCTTATGGATACTATCTTCTGCTATTCTGAGTTGGTGGAATCCAGTGGCTAGATCAAGTTGTGAGAAAACTTTAGCTCCATGAAGCTGGTCGAATAAATCGTTGATGCGAGGCATCGGATAACGATTCTTGAGAGTGCGCTTGTTGAGCTCTCTATAATCAACACACATGCGAAGAGATCCATCTGATTTGGTGACAAATACAACTGCAGCGCCCCATTCGGAACAACTTCTTCTAATCAAGCCCTTAGCAAATAGATCCTCAATTTGAGTTTTTAGTTCAGCCTTTTCTTTAGGAGCCATCCTTCGGTGTGGGAGAACTACGGGCGTAGCTCCAGGAATTAGATCAATACGGAAATCTATTTCCCGTTTAGGCGGGAGAGAGCTGACTTCGCCAAATACATCGGGAAATGACTGAACTATAGGCGTGGTGTCAAGATCATCTGGAGGAGCATCAAGAGAGAATATGAAGCTTCCGGCATATTTCTGAGGTGATTTGCATTTAATGACAAGTGGTAAGCCTTGGTCGCTTACTAAAGAAACTGATCGGGATTTGCAAGAGATGACAGCATCGAATTTGCTTAACCAATCAGCTCCCAGAAGAAGGTCGAATGCTTGAAATCCAAGCACATAGAAATCCCAAGTAAATCGAGAAAAATCATACATCAATGCAACATTTTTGCAAATACTTCGGAGGTTAGCAGGTCCTCTGATGGGATTTGAGACACTTAAAGAAGTAGTAGCAAGAGTGGGCTCTAACTTGAGCTTATTGCAAATGTCAACAGATATAAAGCTATGAGAAGCACCAGTATCGAATAATACTCTAACAGGTGTAGCATGTAAATGAAATATACTACGCAAGGTACCTTGGTCATCCTGAGCGGGTGGTGCAGACGGTGCAGGTGTAGTGATAGCAAATACTCCAGAGGGTGTACCACGCTTGTATAGTGGGCAGTATTTCTTGAAATGACCTGGCTGTAGGCATACATGGCATAAATCTCTCCTACCAGTAGAAGGTGGTGGAATAGCAGCTCCGGTAGATGGACAGCTATTAGCATAATGGCCCTTCTTATCGCACTTGAAGCATGTGATATTAGCAAGATCGATAGGGCTTTTCTGAGCATATCCCAATCCTGTAGTCTTCTGCCAAGCTTTCTTTTGCTGATCAAAGTTCATCTTCCTCTTCCCGGGCTGGCTAGAAGAGGGCTGAGTAGGGGCAGCTTTGACAGTGGATCCCTTAGGCTTCGCCTCATATCTAAGGGCATAGTCAACAAGCTCTGTGAAGGTGCAATGAATGTGGCCGATAAGTAAGTCATAATACTCTGCTCTAGCTCCCATAATGAATTTCTCGTTCTTCAGAAGTGGTGTATCAATCAAGCCAAGTCCGAACTTGGAGAGTTCGTTGAACTTTCTCTCATACTCAGAAAAAGTCATATTGCCCTGCTTAAGATCCATGAAAGCTCTATAAAGTTGGGCCTTCCCAGCAGCTGGCATCCATTGTGCCGAGAAAGTATCCCTAATCCAAAAGATAGACTAGATGAACAATCGTTTCAAAGATAGAAGGAAGAATTTAAACCACTAGAATCCAAACCATTCATACCTAAACTGGGCCCAAGTGATGGTGTCCTCCTCGATACGAGAAGTAACGGATTCCCACCAATCCTGTGCGGCATCTTGGAGTTGCCAAGCAGCAAGCTGACGCTTCTGAGCATCAGTAATCTCCAATCCAGAAAATATCTTCTCCAAACCCTTAAGCCATTGCTGAGCCTCTATGATGTTCTCGGATCCAGAAAACTTAGTACCTCCCAGTTGCGAATACTCCTTGCTAAGAGTAGTGAATTTGACAGGAGCTGGAGCGGCAGGTGCAGCCTGGGCAGGACCATTGCCTCTTCCACCTCTAACATTTCTTCTGGTACTCATCCTGAAATACCAAAAGAGATTTAGAACCAAAGATAAGATGATAGAATGCTAAGAAAACTAATCAACGAATCAAAGGAGCTTGAATTTTTGAAAGGATTTGGATATTGAATCGATTCTCCTCATTCTAGAGTATTGCTACCCTATCTCTAATGAGTTTCTTTATAATCCCGAACTAAGGTTTTTATTTTGGGAAAACCAGAGCTCTGATACCAACTGTAACATCCCGTATATTTGGACCATTTAAATTGACAATAATCCATACTTGTCAACTCAAATAATACAAAACACAGAACATTATGGGATTATAAATACATAAATGTAAATGAGAATCAACACAACATCACAGACTCAGAACAGTCACAGAATAATGCAGCGGAAAAAAAATACATCGTCATAATAGTAGTTCATGAAGCTACTACAGAGAATACAACAATGTCTCAACATAAAGCGACTGAAAAGAGATACAAGATGTCCAATACATAAGTACATCAAATACTGGAAATAAAATGTTATAGATAAAAGCTAAGCCTTCAGCATCTTCGACCAACCTTGACCAGCAACGGAATAGCTTCAGACTAACCCGAGCATATGCAAAAGAAACACTCGAGTCAGGACTCAAAATCTTATACAGGATAATCAAATGCATATAATAAAGTCCATAACTCAAAGGTGAATAGAAACATCATTAAGGGATCGATAAACTACCTACAGAATACGCTAAATAGATAATGACTAATCCATAAAGTAAGATATCAAAATAGGGTTAAGCAGGGCCCATACACCTCTTAACCTGTTTATAATGTCATAGTCTATACAGCACCGTAAGCCCCACCAAAACCGGTGGTTATCAGAGGATACCCCATAGGTATAACACAAAACAAATTCGTAGTTGTCGCGATAGGATAATTAGTATGACAAGGTACATGAGGCGATACCAACTAGGATACTAGTAGTTGCCTGATCCGGACTGATGTTGGGCATAGCAGCTACCACCCCAACACCGCGAAACAACACTTCCAAATCAAGGGGTGCACCCAAATCGAATCACATAAGTAATAGATAAGGTATCGAAGAAGTGTGTCCGCTAGAGATGGCGATCCTCAATGGCCCGGCGCGGCTCCTGTTTTAGTCATGTCAGGGGTCATCCAAATCGTTCTCTTTCTTCAGTCAACACGTTCATCAAAACCATCCACTTCATTCTGGATCAACACTTCGCGTATATTAGTTATTAAAGTGGTTTTCGGTATCGACAGAGAGTATGTCCATAATCCGATCCCGGTCTCTTTAATAACTACGTATTAATTACCCAACAGTCAACTTTTTATTAAAGTTAAAACAAATCAAATCCAAAGGTCAAGTTGCAAATTTGACTTCCAAATTTGATATTTCAAAATTCGATTCGTTTCAATTACTAAAATCATATTTCGAAAAGAAATTCTAGTTCAAGCCCTTTAGTTATCAAAATTTTAAGTATTCACGTTAAATCAACATTTCACTTATTAAATCAAATTCAAATTCATGGATTACATGAAATAGTCAATCTTAGTTCAACTCATTAAATCAAGTTTTATTCTTTAAATCCGTATTTACATTCCTAGGTTCATTACTATATCAATTCTATTTACTACATTCACTTTGTCAAAACTTCGTTTATTCATTTATCAAAACTCGAAATTAAATCACTTTATCTTCTAACCTATTTACTTCTTAAATCTCATTTCGATTAACTTTGTCAAAACATTTTGTTTAACTAAATAAATTTACAAATCCGTTTCAATTCATTACATTAATTCGTTCTCATTTATTTCAATTAAATTCATTTCTTTATTCCAACAAATCTAATTTATTTAATTCGATAAAATCCATTTTATTTATTTCAAACAAGTTCATTTATTTCATTCAATAAAATCATTTTATTTATTTCAAAACAAATTCATTTATTCGATTCAATAAAATCATTTTATTTATTTCAAAACAAATTCATTTATTCAATTCAATAAAATCATTTTATTTATTTCAAAACAAATTCATTTATTCAATTCAATAAAATCATTTTATTTATTTCAAAACAAATTTATTTATATTTACGTTACCAAATTACAATAAAGTTTTCTAAGTTCATTCCATAATTCCAAATAAGTCTCGATTTCAAAACGTTCTTTGTTGACCGTTCGGTTTCTTATTTTAATTATCTATCCTAGGCCAATACATTTAATTGGGTATTTATCATTTCAACCCGATTACATTTAAATTCAAATTCAAAACATACAAAGGGAACTTGCAGTGTGATAGTTGGGATGGTGTCAAAGTAAATAAACAAGCAATAGCATCCATTTGCAATAATTCAACAACTTCAAATAATCCCGAAATAATCGTATTAATTCGCGTTTGTTATTTACGCCAATTAATATAATTATTTCTAGAATCTACACTATCATTTCATGTAGATTAAAGATTATAACATTTCGGTTTCACTTGTCGTTCAATTTCAATTACAACAGTTAATTCAATACGTTCAATAGTCCAAAGTGACATTTATCAAATTCTACGTGACAAACAATTTAAAGGGTCAATTTAATTAATCAATATTCCTCATATAAAGGGGTCAAGTTTAACAATCAAAATTCGACATATATAATTCATTTTAAATCGTTAATTATCCTATATCCAATTTTTAACTTGCAATTAATTTATCACTTAACAATAACAATTTACATCCAATTCAACATCACATAGCAATCATTTATCAATTCAAACTTGCATAAGAATATAGTCGTGAAAATTAATTCACCTTTCGTGGATAAGAAATTTGGCGGCGAAGCACGAAGAAGCAGAAGAGAGACGGTACAGCACAAACAACGGACACGACGACGGAGGAAAGAACAAAAGCTGGAGATTGACGATGCTGCAAAAGGCGCTCAAACGGATGTTTCTGCACACAACGAAAAGAAAATCGGTTACACTTAAACCCATACGTCAACTCATATACACCAGTATATAAATAATGACGACAAAGAAAATGGGTTTTTTTTTTCCTCTTTTCACAGCACGCATCCTTTCTACAAACAACTTAGTTGCAGCACGTCACACATGCCTTACTTCCTCCTACTTCAATATCACCCACCTCCCACTACATGCCAACACAGAATCTAACTTTGAATGTATTATATTTTTCGAAGCTTGCATCACGTAAATGCAAACCGAGCCTATTCTTTTCGTACTTCATTACGTGCTCTGGAGGGTGGAATGAAGGGTGGTGCGAAGGGCGAGGGGATGGAGCGGTCGAGTGTGAAGGTAGGTGGTCAGTTTGATGGTCGGAGGGGAAGGAGTGCAGGCGGCTCGGCGAAAGAGGTGTGGTGAGGCACGTGGGTCTGGGCGGGCGAAGTGACTGGGTGCGGGTTGGCTAGGGTGGCGGTTTGGTGGCCGCGCCGTGGTGGAGGTCAGGTGTCACGTCCCGACTTTCTATGCCCAGAAAGACGTATCGTGAATTAAGAAAGAAAGGGATAGAAGAAGAAAAGAAAGAAAAGAAGAAAGAACAACAACATCAGAAACTCACAGCGGAACGAATGAAATATAATATATCATATAAAATATTACATAGTATCATATACATCAGAGTTACACAACTTATACAACACATATTAGACAGTTATAAACATCTGTCTAATTCATACAACTCAAGTATCACAGATACAGACACAACATATACACAGCGGAATCATCATATATCTACACGGTGAAGCCTCCTGCTCCAAATCTCCTCCAGAATTCGTCAAAGCTAACCTGAATCCCTCGACTACTCAATACAATATTGAGTACCCAAGAGTTTAATAAAACAGAAAATAAACACTTGGGTCAGACATGGGTCTGGTGTGAGTAAACGGTTAGATTGCTTAACTTTGAAAACTTTTGAAAACAAAAGTATCACGTAAGACTCCCCACAAATAAACATGGGTAAGTTTTTACCTTACGCTAACTAAAACGTTTGATAGGAAATCTGATTGTATTATAATAGGGTCTAGGATTTTCAAGTAAAATACAGAAATAGCTGAAATGCTTACATCTCACATTCCAACATAGTTGGGAACAACTAATACGTACGACACTTATTGGAGTTTGGATTCCATACAATGGCAGGGCTACTGGGGTACCGCCCGTCACAGTACGTGGCCTAGATCACCGTACCGAGGAGTACGCCCGCTCCCCTGCAACACAAAGCTGGAACCATCCCTTACTGGATAATTCCGAACAAGATAATCCCGTAGTTGGCGCGACCAACCACACACTAAGCCGAATAAAAGAAAAGGGACCTCTAGACAGGGATCTATCTTGCTCTCAGTGGGTGCTACCCACGAAGCCTTGCTGCACCTCCCCTGTTTTAGCCATTCCCGGTTGATGAGGCTTGAGGTTACGATTACCTTTAATCAGAACATATCACTTAGAATGCTCATCGTCCGCCTGACGATGTGCTGAAAGCATTCAATCCATATAAGTTCGTTCCGGGTTCGAACGAAACCGAAGGCATTATCTCGTTACACTCGTTTTGGAATCACCCTCAGAGTTAACGACAATAACCCTTGCACTCTAAATCTTCATCTTCACTTGAGATTCACGACCTATCGTTAATTTGGATCGATGTGGTATTCGGGTCTCCAGACCTGGAATTCCGGTATACGGAAACCCGATCCCGGTCTCATCGAAATCCAAAACGTATCTTTTAAGGGCCAAGTTGTTTAAAGGTTTTAATCATTTAACTTATATTCAGGATGATATAAACAGATAGATAAATCACATTATCACAATAGATAATTCATATCAACATTTATCTCACAAAGTAGCTTATAGATATCATATTCAAATCATCCAGTATCAACCAATCACCCAATATCAATCATCCAATATTAACCAATCATTCAAAAGCAGAATTGATTAATTCCATATCAATTTAATTAACCTTTAATTAAATTAATTACTATCCTTTAATCACTTGGATTATCTTAATCCTGCTTGCTAACATTAATTAATTAATCATCTCTTAATGATCTTCCTTAATTAATCTCCTTTGATTAATTATCTTTAATTACATTCAAGTAATTATCCTTAACCATATACAGTAATTAACCTTTATTTACTATCATTAATTACAATAATTAATGATCCTTCATTTACTTCCATTAATTAATTAATTAATTAACTATAATTATTTGCATTAATCCTTAATTAATTAAAATTAATTAATCATGCTTCAATTAATTACTTTTATTAATCAACCTTGATTAATTTTATTAATTATATTAATCCTTATTAATTAACCTTTTAATTAATTAAATAATTAATTTTAATCAACCACTTCATTAATTAGTCTTAATTAACCATAAACAGTAATTAACAATTTGTAATTACTTATCTTAATTAATTAACTTCTTAATTAATTATATTAACCTTGATTAATTAATCTAATTAATTAATCTTTAATTACTTCATTAAGTAATTATTAATCAATTATATTAACAAATAATCCTTAATTAATTACTTTATTAATTAATTACTTTTTAATTAATTACACTTAGTAATTAATCTTAAATTAAATACATTTAATTAATCACATTAATTAACTAAAATAATTAAGTAATTAACTCTTAATTACTTACATAATTAATTATCTTCTAATTATTTCATTAAATGATCTCTCTTAACTAATTTCCTTAACAAGTAATTAATCCCATCATTAAATAATTCTTAATCTTTAATTAATTAATTATTCCATAATTAATTAACTTCAAACAATTAACTTAATTAATTCCTTAACTGATTACAACAAGTGGTTCCCATTAATCACTTCAACTAATTACTTCCATGAGAAATTTTCCATTAATTACTTCCATAAGTAATTAAATTCAATAATTAGCCATTAATTACTTTATTAAGTAATTACACTTAATTAATTCATAATTAAGTGAGTATTGAAAATTAAATAAATAATTATTTAAAATTAATTAAACAATTAATTAATTTACTTCTTATATTTTAAATCTTTAATTAATATAGAAAATCATTAATCTTAATTAAACTTTACTTATTAACAAATCATATTCTAATTAAGTATTCTCAAGTTAATAACAAAGATAAATTAATCCTATTTATCTTCATAATTAAATTATTTGAAATTAATCAAAATTTTAATATCTTAAAAACAAACTATTAAATTTGGTTTCAAAATTTTAATAATAACCTTATTTGAAAATAGGGCATTTAGAATCAAATTTAAAATTTAAAACCCTCAAATTATCTAATTTTAACTCATTTATTTGCAATATAAATTTGAAAACTTAGTTATTAAAACATTACTTTAAAACTTTGATTAAATAATTAAATTCAAAACATTCTTTAAATCAAAACTCAAAATTTAATTAAGATAATTATTTATAAAAGATATCATCTTAAACAATTTAAATTTGAAATATAAATTCAATTTATATTTTTAAAGGATTGATTAACTTTTATTTCAAAGAACAAGTTTTTAACTATGCAAATCTATTTCTTTTTTTTATAAATTCTACTTATTACACAACAAGTTAAATCTGTAATAATCACTACAGAACCAAGCCCACAGAACTCGAGCAAATCCCTCAACCCAGACGAGCCAGCCCCGAAGCAAACCCACGCCCTCTACTTCTTCGAGTTGTCTCCCAGAAAACGCGACCACAAACCCGAGTTCAACTCGTCTTCCCAAAACAAAACTCCACCTGTACCCTATCGTGCACGATGCACGTGCACCGGCCCTCTGGCCAACGACGAACTGAGCGACACTTCCCTACGACCACACAATCTCACGCGAACTCAAAGACGTCCCCAGATCGAACAATAAACTCGCGAGTCAAATTTTCGATCACTGATCGAAAAACTGAACCCACACTCGACCACAAACCCACCCAACGCCAACAATCACGACGCTTGGAACCCATGGCTCTCCTACCAGAGCAACGCCGCATCACTACACCTCCATCCCCCATCTCGCGATTGCCTCCGGTGATCTTAGGATGAAGCAACAGCCGCAAAAGCAAGGGTCAACAGGATGAACGATGAAACCCTACTTCAATCGATTTCAAACCAATCAAACATTTGAAAAATTCAACAATATTTTTCCCATCATCCACAACACTAAAACAAGCTCCGATAAAAATCCTGGCTTCAATCATCATGCCGATCAATGGCAAATCACCAAAACTCCCAAAACGGACAAACCCCAAATTCTCAAGAAATACCCAACTTAAAATTCCAAAATACATATCAAAATTCATGATTTGGATTATGTATTCATTTCATAATATTGAATCCATAGATTTCACAGTTTGAAATTTTCATATCATTCATCATTCTCTGATATTCTTGGTTTAACAGAGATGCCAGATTTTTATTTAACTATATTAAGTTTTTTAATCCTTAATCTACACTAATTCAAACATCCTTGGTTTGTAAATCAAGTCCTAATGATAATTTGTACCAGAGAAAATTGAATTCAAATTAAAACAAGAATGTCTGGACCATAAACAGAGTAGGAACAGTCAAGCATACTCTTACATATATGTATATATGTACAGCAGATTCACACAAACATATTCATCTCATCATCAACTAGCATGCAACCAGATTTTGTACTAGATTTATTTATTTTTATAAAGTTATTCACATACGAATCAGTATCATCACAAGCATCCAACTCAACTGTTTTTAAAGAAGTTTACTCACCATTTTATAAGCAGAGCAGTTTTTATTGCTTCCAGGCTTGAATATTTTGAATTTTGGCAAAAAGCTTTTTGATTTTCTTTGTTATTGAAATCCTTTGCATGTTTGATTTACTGCTGAATCTTTAACTTGAAGCTTAGTTGAACTTGAAACTGTTTGAGTTGTTGGTTGTAGCTTGATTCTTCATTTGATTTTATTTTCCAGGTTTTAGTTTATAGGTTTTGAGAAGAAAGGAAGAAAGGACCGAAGACAATTTGAACTGAAAAAAATAAATAAACAGGCTTTCTTCTTTCAAACATTGTTATATATACTTAAATTTTCTTTTAACAAGGTGTTGCCATTTGTTAATTTTAGATTGTAAAATGCTTACAAGTGTCTTTAACATGTTAATATGTTTACACATATTACTTAAGTGTTTTTAAATAAATTTTTATTTAATTTAAATGTAAAGATAAACTTACATACTTTAATTCTCTTAATAAATAAAATTTACATATGTATAAATAAATTACTTTTAAAAGAAATTATTCTAAAACTAATTATAATTCAAATATATCTTATACATGTATTTTTATAACCTTTTAATTTTAAACACTTTAAAGAATACAAAATAAAACTTTTATTTAAACTATCATATTTAAAATAAACAATTATCTTATATTTTGAAAACAATTGAATTAATCTAAACTAACCTTTGAAAAATATTAATTTTAAAACAAAGCTTTAAATCACAATTCATACATATATAAATTATCAATAGATTAAATTAAATTCAAAACAATCCAAATTATAACATATACATACATATATATTATAATCTGAAAGCACATCTTTTATTTAAACAAAAGATTCTCTATTCACAATATATATATCAATATATACATTATAAATAGAATCTATTTTTATTAGCTTTTAAAAGATTAAATTTACCAATTTATATTAAAATTAGAAAGGAAAATTATTAATCCAATTAAATTATTAATAAAGATTATTAAATTTATATTGCCCAAAATCCCGGGATATCACATTCCTTCCCCCTTAAAATAATTTCGTCCTCGAAATTAAAAGCAAAGATAATTTAATAATCTAGCAAAGATTTTAAAACAGCAACCACATACTTATCATCCAATTCCTATCAATCAAAGCAACCAATCAAACAATCAAACAAACCTAACTAACTATTCTGATACAAATCAGGATAGATCTTCATAATACTATCTAGAGTTTCCCAGGTATAAATCATTGGAATACTCACTCTACAGAATCTAAACTGATAACACTACTATGATCCAGAGCTCCTTTCTTCTCTAGATCCACTAATCTGAACAAAACATCAGACCACACTCAAGTTCAGCTCAACTACCAAATCCATCTGAACTGCAGATTCCACAACCAGCGATGAATCATACACGTACTCTCTCAAATATACGTGAAATACAATGAATTCCAGATATCCAAACTGGCCATTCAATCCTGTAAACAAAGAACTACTCCTCTCGAGAATACAAGAAATCCAAAATACTTCGGAGCTAACTTTCCAGACTTACCAAATCTGATAGCTCTTTAATCGGAGAAAACTTAAACCACTTCCAATCTCCAACTCTGAATTCCCAAACTCCTTGTCTCAAATCTGCATAACTCACAGACAATCCTGGGCTACCTCATCTCTTCCTGGTCAGCTTAACCTTCGCTGATGCTTCTTGAAACAAATCTGAACCAAGCACAAGATGATCTCTAGATCTATCAACAAGATGATCTTTCCAAAATCTGCTGAAATCCAAACTTGAAAACTAGATCTGACCCATCCGTTTCCAAAAATTCCTGAGCTGCTACACCAACTCTTCTTTCTCTAAGAACCATCCTACTACCAAACTAACCACTGGTATCGCTTCTGGAATCAAGTCGATACGGAACTCAAACTCTAGATGTAGACAAACTTCTACTTCCACATGAGAAACCTGTCTCAAACAAAAGATTACCCAAGATAAATTCCCAAACTAATCGCAAGTCACTTTTGCGATTCTACCTAGTTCGGATTCCAAGAAACTATTCTTCTCTTTACCAATTAGAATAGCTTAAGCTTTTCCAAACAAGGTTAACCCTTCAAGAAAAACTTCACCATCTTCCCGGACTGCTGATAGAAGAACCACAAAGATTTCTGAACCATCGGAGAAAAAGGCCACACTACTGCATCCAAATTCTATCTCTAGGACACTGCTAAGCCAGAAAATCTTCTTGTCGGCACACAAACACCTTCGAGCTGAAACTGCTACCACAGCTAACCAAAGACTTCTAAATCCATAGGCGGCTCCTCGAATTCCTAAACCATCAGCTAGCTTCACAAAAGACCCCTTGAGATGGGCAGACAATCTCTCAAGAAACTCGAGCTCCAAACCAAACACCAATAACTTACTCTTCTTAAGGGATAATGAGACCATGTCCGAAGAACAACTAATCGACCTTAGTCCCATACTTCAAAATAGACAAAACTCTCTTACTTGATATCAGAGAATTCCTATACAGTCGAGTCTTTCCTGCGGTAGACATCAACTGTTCCTCCAATACCTTCTTAATCTTGTTCCAAAAAGAACATCTCCTTCGGGAACATCCATAGATACTACGTCTTATCACACAGCCGCTCCTTCCTGAAGTCGCCAAGTTACCATCACTTACTTCTGCACAACCGACAGATCCAACTCTAGAAAATCCGCTCACCCGAGCTCAACCAAGCTTACACTTCAATAATGGACTCCGAATCTTGAAAAAGATTTCCTTCAGAGATCCGAGAAATTCTTACACCATTCTGCCAAACTTACTCGAGACGATATTGGGTTTACAGTCTCGATATATACTTCCAACTTCAAACATTCAAACTCCAACTATTGGTAATTGTGTTACACACACTACCACCTTATCTACCTTTATAGCTTATATTGGAAAACCCGAACAGGTAACCCAATAAATAGGTAGAAATACATAAATATATATATTTAAAATGATATATTTTTTTTATATAGAAATTATTTCTGGGTAAAATTATTTCATCTACCTCTTTAAAACAATATTGTGTCCGTTGGCCTGGTTCAAGTGTTTAGAGATCCCTATCAATAACGTTAGCTACTCGTATTGACCAGAATCCATATACCACTCAACCGATCAATTAACACAATATAAAACCATTTTTATATAACTAACAAATACGCGCTCTCAAGATAGACACCACTTCAGAGCCTAGGTATTCACTCAACCTACTGCTCTGATACCATCTGTCACGTCCCGACTTTCTATGCCCAGAAAGACGTATCGTGAATTAAGAAAGAAAGGGATAGAAGAAGAAAAGAAAGAAAAGAAGAAAGAACAACAACATCAGAAACTCACAGCGGAACGAATGAAATATAATATATCATATAAAATATTACATAGTATCATATACATCAGAGTTACACAACTTATACAACACATATTAGACAGTTATAAACATCTGTCTAATTCATACAACTCAAGTATCACAGATACAGACACAACATATACACAGCGGAATCATCATATATCTACACGGTGAAGCCTCCTGCTCCAAATCTCCTCCAGAATTCGTCAAAGCTAACCTGAATCCCTCGACTACTCAATACAATATTGAGTACCCAAGAGTTTAATAAAACAGAAAATAAACACTTGGGTCAGACATGGGTCTGGTGTGAGTAAACAGTTAGATTGCTTAACTTTGAAAACTTTTGAAAACAAAAGTATCACGTAAGACTCCCCATAAATAAACATGGGTAAGTTTTTACCTTACGCTAACTAAAACGTTTGATAGGAAATCTGATTGTATTATAATAGGGTCTAGGATTTTCAAGTAAAATACAGAAATAGCTGAAATGCTTACATCTCACATTCCAACATAGTTGGGCACAACTAATACGTACGACAATTATTGGAGTTTGGATTCCATACAATGGCAGGGCTACTGGGGTACCGCCCGTCACAGTACGTGGCCTAGATCACCGTACCGAGGAGTACGCCCGCTCCCCTGCAACACAAAGCCGGAACCATCCCTTACTGGATAATTCCGAACAAGATAATCTCGTAGTTGGCGCGACCAACCACACACTAAGCCGAATAAAAGAAAAGGGACCTCTAGACAGGGATCTATCTTGCTCTCAGTGGGTGCTACCCACGAAGCCTTGCTGCACCTCCCCTGTTTTAGCCATTCCCGGTTGATGAGGCTTGAGGTTACGATTACCTTTAATCAGAACATATCACTTAGAATGCTCATCGTCCGTCTGACGATGTGCTGAAAGCATTCAATCCATATAAGTTCGTTCCGGGTTCGAACGAAACCGAAGGCATTATCTCGTTACACTCGTTTTGGAATCACCCTCAGAGTTAACGACAATAACCCTTGCACTCTAAATCTTCATCTTCACTTGAGATTCACGACCTATCGTTAATTTGGATCGATGTGGTATTCGGGTCTCCAGACCTGGAATTCCGGTATACGGAAACCCGATCCCGGTCTCATCGAAATCCAAAACGTATCTTTTAAGGGCCAAGTTGTTTAAAGGTTTTAATCATTTAACTTATATTCAGGATGATATAAACAGATAGATAAATCACATTATCACAATAGATAATTCATATCAACATTTATCTCACAAAGTAGCTTATAGATATCATATTCAAATCATCCAGTATCAACCAATCACCCAATATCAATCATCCAATATTAACCAATCATTCAAAAGCAGAATTGATTAATTCCATATCAATTTAATTAACCTTTAATTAAATTAATTACTATCCTTTAATCACTTGGATTATCTTAATCCTGCTTGCTAACATTAATTAATTACAAATTAATTAATTAATCATCTCTTAATGATCTTCCTTAATTAATCTCCTTTGATTAATTATCTTTAATTACATTCAAGTAATTATCCTTAACCATATACAGTAATTAACCTTTATTTACTATCATTAATTACAATAATTAATGATCCTTCATTTACTTCTATTAATTAATTAATTAATTAACTATAATCATTTGCATTAATCCTTAATTAATTAAAATTAATTAATCATGCTTCAATTAATTACTTTTATTAATCAACCTTGATTAATTTTATTAATTATATTAATCCTTATTAATTAACCTTTTAATTAATTAAATAATTAATTTTAATCAACCACTTCATTAATTAGTCTTAATTAACCATAAACAGTAATTAACAATTTGTAATTACTTATCTTAATTAATTAACTTCTTAATTAATTATATTAACCTTGATTAATTAATCTAATTAATTAATCTTTAATTACTTCATTAAGTAATTATTAATCAATTATATTAACAAATAATCCTTAATTAATTACTTTATTAATTAATTACTTTTTAATTAATTACACTTAGTAATTAATCTTAAATTAAATACATTTAATTAATCACATTAATTAACTAAAATAATTAAGTAATTAACTCTTAATTACTTACATAATTAATTATCTTCTAATTATTTCATTAAATGATCTCTCTTAACTAATTTCCTTAACAAGTAATTAATCCCATCATTAAATAATTCTTAATCTTTAATTAATTAATTATTCCATAATTAATTAACTTCAAACAATTAACTTAATTAATTCCTTAACTGATTACAACAAGTGGTTCCCATTAATCACTTCAACTAATTACTTCCATGAGAAATTTTCCATTAATTACTTCCATAAGTAATTAAATTCAATAATTAGCCATTAATTACTTTATTAAGTAATTACACTTAATTAATTCATAATTAAGTGAGTATTGAAAATTAAATAAATAATTATTTAAAATTAATTAAACAATTAATTAATTTACTTCTTATATTTTAAATCTTTAATTAATTTAGAAAATCATTAATCTTAATTAAACTTTACTTATTAACAAATCATATTCTAATTAAGTATTCTCAAGTTAATAACAAAGATAAATTAATCCTATTTATCTTCATAATTAAATTATTTGAAATTAATCAAAATTTTAATATCTTAAAAACAAACTATTAAATTTGGTTTCAAAATTTTAATAATAACCTTATTTGAAAATAGGGCATTTAGAATCAAATTTAAAATTTAAAACCCTCAAATTATCTAATTTTAACTCATTTATTTGCAATATAAATTTGAAAACTTAGTTATTAAAACATTACTTTAAAACTTTGATTAAATAATTAAATTCAAAACATTCTTTAAATCAAAACTCAAAATTTAATTAAGATAATTATTTATAAAAGATATCATCTTAAACAATTTAAATTTGAAATATAAATTCAATTTATATTTTTAAAGGATTGATTAACTTTTATTTCAAAGAACAAGTTTTTAACTATGCAAATCTATTTCTTTTTTTTATAAATTCTACTTATTACACAACAAGTTAAATCTGTAATAATCACTACAGAACCAAGCCCACAGAACTCGAGCAAATCCCTCAACCCAGACGAGCCAGCCCCGAAGCAAACCCACGCCCTCTACTTCTTCGAGTTGTCTCCCAGAAAACACAACCACAAACCCGAGTTCAACTCGTCTTCCCAAAACAAAACTCCACCTGTACCCTATCGTGCACGATGCACGTGCACCGGCCCTCTGGCCAACGACGAACTGAGCGACACTTCCCTACGACCACACGATCTCACGCGAACTCAAAGACGTCCCCAGATCGAACAATAAACTCGCGAGTCAAAATTTCGATCACTGATCGAAAAACTGAACCCACACTCGACCACAAACCCACCCAAAGCCGACAATCACGACGCTTGGAACCCATGGCTCTCCTACCAGAGCAACGCCGCATCACTACACCTCCATCCCCCATCTCGCGATTGCCTCCGGTGATCTTAGGATGAAGCAACAGCCGCAAAAGCAAGGGTCAACAGGATGAACGATGAAACCCTACTTCAATCGATTTCAAACCAATCAAACATTTGAAAAATTCAACAATATTTTTCCCATCATCCACAACACTAAAACAAGCTCCGATCAAAATCCTGGCTTCAATCATCATGCCGATCAATGGCAAATCACCAAAACTCCCAAAACGGACAAACCCCAAATTCTCAAGAAATACCCAACTTAAAATTCCAAAATACATATCAAAATTCATGATTTGGATTATGTATTCATTTCATAATATTGAATCCATAGATTTCACAGTTTGAAATTTTCATATCATTCATCATTCTCTGATATTCTTGGTTTAACAGAGATGCCAGATTTTTATTTAACTATATTAAGTTTTTTAATCCTTAATCTACACTAATTCAAACATCCTTGGTTTGTAAATCAAGTCCTAATGATAATTTGTACCAGAGAAAATTGAATTCAAATTAAAACAAGAATGTCTGGACCATAAACAGAGTAGGAACAGTCAAGCATACTCTTACATATATGTATATATGTACAGCAGATTCACACAAACATATTCATCTCATCATCAACTAGCATGCAACCAGATTTTGTACTAGATTTATTTATTTTTATAAAGTTATTCACATACGAATCAGTATCATCACAAGCATCCAACTCAACTGTTTTTAAAGAAGTTTACTCACCATTTTATAAGCAGAGCAGTTTTTATTGCTTCCAGGCTTGAATATTTTGAATTTTGGCAAAAAGCTTTTTGATTTTCTTTGTTATTGAAATCCTTTGCATGTTTGATTTACTGCTGAATCTTTAACTTGAAGCTTAGTTGAACTTGAAACTGTTTGAGTTGTTGGTTGTAGCTTGATTCTTCATTTGATTTTATTTTCCAGGTTTTAGTTTATAGGTTTTGAGAAGAAAGGAAGAAAGGACCGAAGACAATTTGAACTGAAAAAAATAAATAAACAGGCTTTCTTCTTTCAAACATTGTTATATATACTTAAATTTTCTTTTAACAAGGTGTTGCCATTTGTTAATTTTAGATTGTAAAATGCTTACAAGTGTCTTTAACATGTTAATATGTTTACACATATTACTTAAGTGTTTTTAAATAAATTTTTATTTAATTTAAATGTAAAGATAAACTTACATACTTTAATTCTCTTAATAAATAAAATTTACATATGTATAAATAAATTACTTTTAAAAGAAATTATTCTAAAACTAATTATAATTCAAATATATCTTATACATGTATTTTTATAACCTTTTAATTTTAAACACTTTAAAGAATACAAAATAAAACTTTTATTTAAACTATCATATTTAAAATAAACAATTATCTTATATTTTGAAAACAATTGAATTAATCTAAACTAACCTTTGAAAAATATTAATTTTAAAACAAAGCTTTAAATCACAATTCATACATATATAAATTATCAATAGATTAAATTAAATTCAAAACAATCCAAATTATAACATATACATACATATATATTATAATCTGAAAGCCCATCTTTTATTTAAACAAAAGATTCTCTATTCACAATATATATATCAATATATACATTATAAATAGAATCTATTTTTATTAGCTTTTAAAAGATTAAATTTACCAATTTATATTAAAATTAGAAAGGAAAATTATTAATCCAATTAAATTATTAATAAAGATTATTAAATTTATATTGCCCAAAATCCCGGGATATCACATCAGGGGTGTGGGCGGTCAGTGCGTCAGGGCTGGTGGTTGGCTGGCTTTGGCGTGTGGACGTGGGGTTGCTGGTAGGCGGCGAGGCTGTGTTTGGGTGGAGGCTGAGGCTGGGGTGGCGTGTCAGGCGAATGGGAGCTGGTACGTGGCTGCTGGTGGGTCCGTGGGGCGGAGGCGAGAAGGCACGGCTGGAGGGGTTCGTGAGGCTGTGTGGAGAACTGCCGGGGCGGAGCAACTGCACGTGGAGGATGGGCTGAGGTGACGCAAGGTGGAGGTTAAGGCGTTGCGGTGGGGAAGGTAAGGTGGAAGGCGAAAGACTGGAAATGCGAGTTGAGGTCAGAGAGCGAAAGAGAAGGTGATGCAGGCGAAGGGGTGACATGGAAGGTTGCATCGGGTTGATGTCTTTAGGAAACAGATAATACGAATGCTTTTGCTTATTTTTTCTCTTTTATTATTTTATGATAGAGCAGAACGAAAGAGAGACAGGGAAGAGAATGGGGAAAACATTTACCTGGGTTGGAGATTGGAAATGAATTGTTAGAACGGTACAGTGATAGGGAAATATAATTTCCTATGTTGCTTCGTATCCCACAAAGCTATTCATTTCCCAACGTTCACATCAATTTTCAAAGTAACCCCTTAGCTTCCAACTACCCAATTAAATACATCAGCTGACTTTTATTTTCAGCTTTCCTTTGTAAATGGTTAAAGAATTTGGGCTGAGATTTTACTTAACCGGTCCGTCCGGAACGGTAAAATTAGCGCAACGCTTAACGTCGAACTCCGATTTGTGCAATTTAATATACCATTTTGATCAGCGCGACAAGACGCTACCAACGGTATACAGATTATTGCGATACAATGAATTTATAAAATTTTCATTTACGCCGCTTAAATTGTACGATTTGCAAAACAATTTAAACAGAGCAGGCGATGACAGTTTTAGACGAAACAAATTACATAATCTTGATCAGAATAATTTTTACAACATAACTGTGTAAAATATTTGGATTTGGAAGATAAATTTTAAGCAGCTTTATATGGACTGATATACAGTAAAACGCGAACGGATTTTACTGTAATATTTTCCAACGAAACTTTTTCTATGTCCATATCTAACTAGACGTATGTCATAAATAAAGTTTGGACGTAAATTGAGATCGTTATAATTTCGAATTTTTTTATTGAAACGATGAATCTAATTTTTTTAAATTGGTCGGAAATTTAGGGTCGTTACAATTACGATGATCAATAATACTATAAGCATATAAGTTGTTGTATTCGGGCTTATGGTAGATGCACAGTTTAAGTGCCGGGTCAAAACATGTGTTGTAGTGAGAATAATGTTGATAACCACCTAAAAGAGTTTATTTTTTATTTTTTGCAGTAAATTCTAAAATCACTTGCACCACCACCGTCGGAAAACTTCTAGAAAACAATTGATGAATGTTTCTTTGTATAGATGATTATGTAGTCATAGTTTGATTATTAGATATAGTTAATAGGTCAGAAGAGCAGTGAGAGAATTTAGTAATAATACTGCATCAATCACACTTTTGCCTTTTTTGGCTGCAGGTACAAATACCTTCAATGGTTAAAATAATTGACTGATGTAATGCATCTATTAGGGCCAAGAAAACATCATCTATTTGCGCTCAAGCCAATATCATACACGCGTTGCTAGCAGTTATTTATGAGGCTAAAAAATGAATGGACTTCTCACAATTGTTCTTTTCTGTATGTTTTGGATATTTTCAAATATTGGTTACTGCAACCAACTGTATGCCGTGTTTTGTCCCCTGCATCGACATAGATCAGATTCGGTGAACAATAGTAATTTATATTGGAACCCATGTTATTTTCTTATTGCATCATCATTTCTATTTCAATTGAATCTTCTGTTTTACTACTTTTCCCTGTACTACATCTGTTGCTTTTTTCTTTTTTCTTTTCCTCCCTTTTTTCAGCTGTTGACAAATACTTTTCCTGACTGCTTACAAATTTCATCCTATTACTATATTTCTCCCCATTGCAAAAAACTTTTGTTACTCTTATTTAATTGAATCGAACTACACTGTGTCTTTGTGTTTGCAGTTCACAATGAATACTTCAACTATATCTATGCACATTGAAGCAGCCGTGTAATTGCAAAAGCAACAATATTGGCGTTATATGCCACAGTGAATATATCTATGCATTAGCGGATAAATTTTTAACACATTATCCTCTAAATAGTCTGTGAACTTTAACATATTCACTGTAATTGTTTTGTTCAATTTTAATTGTGATTATCATAACCAAATATATCTATGTATTCTTTATCCTACCAAATTGTTATTCATGATGTAACACTATCGTTCAACAATGTTTTTTCATTACCACCGTATTAAATTTCTTATACATTTGGATATGACCTATGCAACATTAATATTTTTTCAACATCTGTGTGCGAAGCACGGGTTCGCACTAGTTATCCATCATGACCTAGAGGATGTGACTAGAGGGGGGGACATGACATATAAGGGGGAGAAAGGTGGTGATGTGACTTGTCAAAATAATGACATGTTAGGATATTTTAAAACTAAGGTTAAAATGGTAATTTTTCTACTTTCTTTCATCTATAAATACACCTCCCCTTCACCATACTTTCATTTACTTCTACATTTCCATTTCCCTAAAGCTTTGTTCATAATTTCATGGATTCTTATGTTAGTTTTAAGTTTTTTTAAAATCAAAAGATTTAAACTGTTTTAAAGATGTAAACTTGTTTTGAAACTCATTCTTCTCCATTTTTCCTCCACTTTATTCGGCCATAACTTCCTCTATTTTAAACCAAATCAAGATTTTTCTTTTTCCAAATCATATAAAATTTCAGTAGCTACAACTTTTTTATTTTACCACCTTTTCTAGTTTTAAGCTTAGCTTTGTCAAAATCTCGTTTCTTTGCAGTGTTCTTTTAAACTCAGAAATTCAAGTCTGAAAATAGCTCTCCTTCTTTTGACCATATCGACCTCAAACGAAATCTGATTTGAGTGATTCTCTTTTTTAAATGGTAGAGAAAAGAGTTTTCTAAAACTTTTCTTTCGCCCACTTTTACAAAATCCGAGAGTAATATGTCCAAAATTTAGTGGAAGATGACATATATTTGGGGTGATCTTTGGTGCATCTAAGGCATTTCAGGTTTCAAAGATCTTTGGTGAGTAAAACTACTTTATTTTGATAAAAAAATTGACTTTACTATGATGCGTTATTGTGGTGATAATATGATGAATATTTATTATGTTGGTCGATGATGATTTGATGGATGTTTGTGTTTGGTGTTAAATTTTGTATTTGAATGTGATGTTGTCGAGTTGGTAAGCGTATAACCTTATGTTTATATATGTGTTTCATTGCGATGTTAAAAATATGGTAGTATGGATGTATGATTGTGATTTAAGAATCAAATATGTTTAGTTGAGTCAAAGATACAACTTTGTGTGCTGCAATGGACGTGAGATCCGATTCGAAATCAAAAACTATGATTTCTTGTCTAAAAGTTTGGAAATTGTTTCAAAGTTTCTATCTTTGTTTCCAAGTTCCAAAAACTTTAAAAGTTATATTTCCAAACATGAAATAGAAAGGAATCAAGCAAGTGTTTCGCTTAAAGTATGTTTAAGCGAACTGCGCTCATAGCGATAGTCGCAGTTCAATAAAATTTCCGATTTTCGTTTCAAAACGTTTTCTTTTGGAAATTGTTTTGCAAAAGTTTTCCAAACTTGATTAGTACATAAAAAGATTTAAGTTTAGTTAATTTAATAATTTATTTATTTAATAAATTAATTAAAAGTAATTAGTACTTAATTAGTAATTAAGTAAGTGATTAAGGTTTAAGTAACACTTAAGGAAGGTTAATGATTAATTAGTGATTAATAAAGTTTTTAATTAGTGGTTTATGAAGTTAAGAAGTAATTAAATGGTTAATTATTATTTAATTGAGTTAAGTAGGTTAATTAATTATTATTTAATTAAGTGATTGTTAAATTAATTTTTAATTAATTAAGGTTTAAATAATAATGAATTGTTTAAACCTTAACTAAGATACAATAGGAAGTTAATTAGGACTTAACCAAGTTCATTAAGTAAATTAAAGTTTAATTATGGTTTAATCTTGATTCAATCTTGATTAATTATGATTAATTAAGATATAATTAGGGTTTAAGCTAATTGAATATATTTTAATCTTTTCAAAGCTATTTTTAAACTTAATCGGTTATGTTTTAAATCATTTTTCCTTTTAAGGTTAATTGATTTCAAATCAAAGGATCTCTCGTCCGGACCATTAAGTAGCCAAATGAATTAAAGTAGTGATTATAAAAGGTTGACACATTTAATGGGAAGTAAGTTGACTTGTGTTTAGCACAAATGTTGAATATCGGTAACGTGATAAACACAAGGAAGTTAATTTCGATAAGCGGTTCATAGTAACTTAAGAATATAGAATATACTTCTATATGTACATTTTTCACCGATAAGGGTTGTTTCTATATTTGTAACTTGGACATCTACCTATGATTGATTGTATGTTATGTATGAATTCCTTACATATCTAATGTTTCGAAGTATTTATGATATAACTTAGATAAGTTAAAACCAAATTTAATGATTCATTGTAGTTGTTGAGCCTCCATTTGGTTTTGTAAAGTAAATATTTCATTTTCTTTTGAAATTGTAACAACCCTGGTTTTGTGATTATCTGTAATATTAAATTATAACGGTGGTTATAATTCAATAATGGAGAAATAAAATAATTTGGAGATGTAGATTTGTTAAAATTGTTTATTTTAAATAAACAATGGATTTTAAATATAATATGTTGGAAATAAGGTTTTAAAAACTTTATTTTAGTTGTTTGTGATAAAAAGGTACATTATTTGGTTTTAATTTGATATAATGCAATAATTTTGAAAATTATTGCTAAATGTGATTTTTATTAATTTTAAAGGAAGTATTTGAATTTAATATGGTTGATATTATTAATAAAAGGTGGAATTTTGTTCTAAAATTTTATTTGGATGTAAAAGTGATGTTAAAAAGGTTTGCTGCATTTAATTGGACAAGAGAATGATTTTTGTGAAATTTTGGTTGTTAAAAATAATGTTTTATGTAATTAAAGGTGTAAATTAAAGAATTTAATTAAAAATAAGAATTTAATGATGAAAATAATTTTAAATGGCTAAAATATCTTTTATATGTTTTAAAATATTTTTGTTAAACATAAAACATGTTTGTATGATTTTTATGAAGTTGAAAATATGAAAATGTAAGTTATAATTATGTAAATATAAGTGTTTAGTGTTTTAGTGTTAATTAGAGTATTAATCCATTTGTTTTCTTATTGGGTTAACCCAAATACATCTTTAGCTCAGAAAAAAACATCTTCTTCTCACCTGTACGTTCAAAGTACAGTGTAGTAAACAAAAAGAAAGAAAATTAAGAAACTCTCTTCCTCTTTAAAACCTAATTACCAGTTTCTCCAAATCTTTGCTAAATTAAACAATTGAAGCCATTAAACTCAAGTAATCAATCCAAAATCGAAGATAATTTCATCAATTTCTAATTTTGAGAACTTGTGTGGTCTGTAGCAATCCTTTTCTCTGTTGCATGTTTGTATATTTCATTTTTACAGGTTCTTACAACTAATTCAAGGCAAAAGCTCTCACTTTCTTCAAGTTTGCTTGGATTTGCTCAAGTTTGTTCATTATTTTGCTAAGGTGAGTTGAAACTCACCACATTCTAGCTTAAAATCATGTTTGCAAGTTGAAAACTGTAAGATTTGCTTACTGTAAACAAAAGGTTGCTTGCTTGAAAATTTATAGTGAAAACCATTCTGGGTTGCTTCGTTTTGTGTTCATATCTTCTTGTTCTGGTCATGATTCCATGCCGGAATTCTTCTAGATTGTTGTCCACGTGTTGTAGATTATACATGTCAAATTTCATGTTCAAATTCATCCTGGAACTGCCTGAAACAATCGCTCAAAAATTGAGTCGTAGAAGGCAGAATTTCCTATAGGAAATGCGACCTACAGGTCAACCAAGGAAGTGCACAGGTCGACCATAGGGTCGACCCATGCCTCACATAGGTCGACCTATGGATCGACCTGGGCATGTTAATTTGCCCAGGTCAATTTCTCTTATCTCTAGTGCATTGTTTTGTTTTCCTTACTTCTTTCAGCGACTTTTGCAACCTGTTTTCGTGATATTTTTGACTGTTATGAAGGGCTCTAACCAATCAATAGGTAAGCCAACATTATTGTTAATCCGTACTCCAGATTGGAGTGTTTTTGGAGATGATTTCATATGCTGAATTTTTAGCGTTTTTAGTGATTTTTGATGTTTTCAAACACGGGTTTTCAAAAACGATTTCGAAATGGTTTTTATAATAAAATAGCTTTTGAAATAAATATTTTACAATATTTATAATTATTTTTAAAGCTATTAAAATTATGTGCTCTCTATAACAAAGAGAATTTCAAAGCCAAAATTTCCAAATGATTTTAGAAAATTGTTTTAAAACTAGTTTTCTCAAAACAAATTATTTTCTATATAAAATACACATTTTTGCACTATTCGAGCATATGAGAAAGAGAATTAAATGATTTAGTAAAACATGTGGTATAGGGAACATGCGTTTACTTTTTCGGTTAATTCTGAACTTGTTCGTTTGAAGCTAATTTTGCACCCTTTGAGAGGGTGATTTGTGATTTTGTTTTCTATTGTGGCATTAACTTACAGTTAGTAAACTGATAAGTGAGAACGTGCGGTATGCGACGCAAAGTTACCACTACTCAGGTTACTCTCTGAGAGTTTGTGACACATTCACAAGTTATTGCCAGTACTTGGATTATTGGGTCCTATATAAAGCTGTTGGGCTAATCACGGACTGTTGGGTCATATTTGAGACTGTTGGGTCTCCTATATATATAGTACTTGGCAGGCTGTTGGGCCACTTATTGGACTGTTGGGTCCTTTCCACACTTATAGTTGTTGGGCTAATTTCTTGACTGTTGGGTCCTATTCTTTTCGTTGTTGCTTTTCTAGATTTCTTTGTGTTAATTTCTAGAATTTTGATGTTTTATAAATGTTTTCACCATGGTTGCCTCTGTTGGATTATTTATATAGTTTGAGTGCTATCGTGTTGTTTATATATATATGGTGATTACATTTTGGAGTTTTGAACTCTTAGTCGAGTTTTATATGTATTACGATTTATAGTTTCCATCCTTTGGCGTTTTAAGGTTTGTATTCTCCTATTTAGGAGTTATAGTTGATGAAAGCCGTTATATTGGCTATTGTACATGCCGATGATATGAGGCGAACATTTGTGATTACTTGATATTGTTGTTGAACTTGTCTCTTTCGAGAAACCCTTATGACATTTAATAGTTGACCTATATTTAATGTTGCTTCTTCTCTTTCGAGAAGAATTGTTATCGTTTATCCTTGCTCCTTACCTATCATATGCTAATCATATTATTTTAAGCTAGACTGACCCGTGTATTTTATGTAATCGGGTCAGACCGAATTGTTTCAGGTTAGACACCTGTTGTAGATATCTGCTATGCTGCTTCCACTTTGGACTTTCTACTAGTCACCTTTTTGTGATGTTTTTGTAGTGTTTTGTAAACTTTGATATGTACCTATTCATTTTGACTCGATGTATATATTGTGATCCATGTACCACTTCTTTTGTATCACTATGTAGTGTACTATGATGTATCTGTGTATATGTATATATATGTTTGACTGCTGTTCTGTGATCTGTTTACGTTTGTTATTATATTTTTTCTGATAGATTCGTTAGCCACCGTAGTTTTGTATTAAACATTTATTGAGTATGTCGATCCACTTAAGTAGATAAAAGAGAGAAAAAATTAGAGCACCCAATCGACGTATTCAATACTTGTTTAACACAAGACTTACGGATGGTCGCTCCTAACCAGCCCTATTCTCCGTATTAATGGACAGTATTACTCCGTAATGCTCTTTGTTAATGTGGGTCTCGAAGTGGGGCGTCACAGAAATGGTCTTCAAAGTTATTCTATTTTGAACAAGATATTTGAAGAATGATTTGACAATTAGTTTAAGAAGTTTTATAAATGATTTTGGGTATTCATAAAAATCGTTTTTAGAAATAGTTTCGAATGTTTATAAAACGATTTTATAAATGGGTTTGGATGTCTATAAAGGGAAGTTTTATGCAAGGTTTGAAATTTTATAAAGAAGTTATGTAACCTGGTTTGAATAATTATAAAGAGTCTCATAAATGAGTATGGAGGTTGATAAATGTTTTGTAAATGAGTTTGGGTTAAAGCAAAAAGGATTTCATAGGTAAGGGAAATTTATAAAAGGATTTATTGAAAATAATTACAACAGGAAATTGAGGTTTGGGTTTCTCGAGGTTGACCTTTTAAAAAAATAATGGTATGGAACATCCGTTCCACACTTAACACCGAAGGAATAGTGATTAGAGTTATCCTTTTCTCCAATTTAAATAATGTAGTTAAATCCGATTAAGAGATATGAAAATGGGAAATCTTATAAATGTTTTGTGAATATAATTATGTGAAGGAGATAAGTATATGATGAAAGTCTATATGAGTGGATCGTATAGATTATATGCAAGTATAAACAGCTAACTATATAATATAACAATATAAACGATAGTATCACAGTAAATGAAAGTAATCACACAGGTATTTTATACTGGTTCGGACCTCCCGTCCTACGTCCAGTCCCGAAGCTCCTCTTCGGAATTTCCTTTCAACTAACCCTCGCTTAACCCGGAGGAACAGGTTTACAATAGCAGAGTTTCTTTGTCAAGAATGTGTTATGTAACACGGATGTTGACTATTGAGTACAAGAGTGCTTCCAATATATATCTATCTAGAGAATATCTGAATGAGGAGTTCTATATATATGGAAGAGTTGATTACAGGTAGTTGATTGCTTATAGATCAGGAATAAACAGAGTACAAGAGATAAGAGAGTAAGTAAGTCAGGTTGTTATCTTCTCTTGAATTCCTGATGCTATTTATAGTGATGAAGAGTTTTCTTGTATAGTTGCATCTGCTGTAATCTCCGTAAAGTCGCTTCTGATGGTGATGAAGAGTTGCGACAAAGAGAAGTGAATGTGTCTTTTCGAATGTGGCAGTTGAGCTTTGAAAATGCAAGTCGAGTCTCGAATCAGACGTCTGGAAAGTAACCTCAGACGTCTGGTCTTCATATCTGTTATAAGCCTGGATACTTTTCAGACGTCTGACGTTGGTAACCAGACGTCTGTTTGCTTCTGAATTATGAACCAGAGGAATCATTCAGACGTCTGGATAGTGCTCTCAGACGTCTGAAAGTGTGCATGTTGCTTTATCTTGTGCATGTCCTATTTCTCTTCAATCTCTTCTGATTTGACATCTTTTGATTCTTCTCTTGAGTGTTTCTTTAGTCTCTTTGGTGACATTACTCTATCAACTATATGTAAATATAGATATATATGTACATTCGATTTCCATTGTATAGTTGTTATCATCGAAACCATAGAATTGATTTCCTAACAATCTCCCCCTTTTTGATGATGACAACTATTCAATGTACTTATATATATATTTCAAATCTCCCCCTGAATATGTGCTTAGTTTTGTTGATAAGATTATATATATATATTTCTCCCCCTTTAACATTATCAAAAAGAATACATAAAAGTTCAAGTCAAAAGAAAAATTTGCATTAATAATAAGAAGGAGTTATATGAGGGAGATGTCAAAGCTTTAGACAAGATCTTGAAGTGAACAAATTCCTAAACTTCGTCTGAGTTTTATGAAAGTTTGTTCGTTTAATGGTTTTGTAAATATGTCGGCTACTTGATTTTCAGTACTTACATATTCTAAAGATATAGTTCCTTTTTCAACATGGTCTCGTAAGAAATGATGTCGTATATCTATATGTTTGGTGCGTGAGTGATTTACAGGATTTTTTGACAAATTTATAGCACTTGTGTTGTCACAATATATTGGAGAATTTTTGATGATTTTACCAAAATCCATTAGTGTTTGTTGCATGTATATTACTTGCGCACATGCTAGAGCTGCGGAAATGTATTCATCTTCACACGTAGATAAAGAAACACAATTTTTCTTTTTACTAAACCACGAAACTAACGATTGTCCGATAAAATGACATGTTCCACTAGTACTCTTACGGTCTGTTCTACAACCACTAAAATCCGCATCGCTATATGAGACAAGTTCAAAAGGTGATCCTTTAGGGTAAAACAAACCATAATCTTTAGTATTAGATAAATAACGTAAAATGCGCTTAACAGATCGTAGATGAGATTCTTTTGGTTTGGCTTGAAATCGGGCACAAAGACATACACTCATCATAATATCTGGTCGACTAGCCGTTAAATATAGTAAAGAACCAATCATACTTCGATATAACTTTTCATCAAAATCTTTTCCATTTTCATCTTTTTCTAAGTGAATAGTGGTACTCATTGGTGTTGGTTTGCTTGAAGTTTTATCCATTTTAAATCGATGTAATAAATCATTACAATATTTTTCTTGGTGAATAAAAATTCCATTTTCTAGTTGTTTTATTTGTAATCCTAAGAAGAAATTTAATTCTCCCATGTGTGACATTTCAAATTCATTTGTCATAATATTTGAAAAATCATTACATAGCTTTTCGTTGGTTGAACCAAAGATGATATCATCAACATAGATTTGTACAACTACAATATCGTCATTTTCTCTTTTAATGAATAAAGTTGTATCTATTTTTCCTATATGAAAACCAGAAGTTATTAGGTGATTTTTAAGACGTTCGTACCATGCACGAGGTGCTTGTTTTAATCCATATAGTGCTTTATGTAATTTAAAAACATGACCGGGATAATTTTCATGAATAAAAAGTGGTGGTTGTTCAACGTATACACTTTCTTTGATAAAACCATTCAAAAAGGCACTTTTGACATCCATTTGAAATAATTTAAAATTATTATGATTTGCAAAAGAGAGTAAAGTGCGAATGGCTTCTAATCTTGCTACCGGTGCAAAAGTTTCATCATAATCTATGCCTTCTTCTTGATTGTAGCCCTTAGCCACTAGTCGTGCTTTATTTCTAACAATATTTCCTTTTAGCAAATTCTCTTTTTCTAGAGTAATGTTCTCACTTTCTATCACATTATTTCTTAATTTTTCTTGAGATATTTCAAGTTCTTCTTCTATTGAAAGTCTATATGAGTGGATCGTATAGATTATATGCAAGTATAAACAGCTAACTATATAATATAACAATATAAACGATAGTATCACAGTAAATGAAAGTAATCACACCGGTATTTTATACTGGTTCGGACCTCCCGTCCTACGTCCAGTCCCGAAGCTCCTCTTTGGAATTTCCTTTCAACTAACCCTCGCTTAACCCGGAGGAACAGGTTTGCAATAGCAGAGTTTCTTTGTCAAGAATGTGTTCTGTAACACGGATGTTGACTATTGAGTACAAGAGTGCTTCCAATATATATCTATCTAGAGAATATCTGAATGAGGAGTTCTATATATATGGAAGAGTTGATTATAGGTAGTTGATTGCTTATAGATCAGGAATAAACAGAGTACAAGAGATAAGAGAGTAAGTAAGTCAGGTTGTTATCTTCTCTTGAATTCCTGATGCTATTTATAGCGATGAAGAGTTTTCTTGTATAGTTGCACCTGCTGTAATCTCCGTAAAGTCGCTTCTGATGGTGATGAAGAGTTGCGACAAAGAGAAGTGAATGTGTCTTTTCGAATGTGGCAGTTGAGCTTTGAAAATGCAAGTCGATTCTCGAATCAGACGTCTGGAAAGTAACCTCAGACATCTGGTCTTCATATTTGTTATAAGACTGGATACTTTTCAGACGTCTGACGTTGGTAACCAAACGTCTGTTTGCTTCTGAATTATGAACCAGAGGAATCATTCAAATATCTGGATAGTGCTCTTAGACGTCTGAAAGTGTGCATGTTGCTTTATCTTGTGCATGTCCTATTTCTCTTCAATCTCTTCTGATTTGACGTCTTTTGATTCTTCTCTTGAGTGTTGCTTTAGTCTCTTTGGTGACGTTACTCTATCAACTATCTGTAAATATAGATATATATGTACATTCGATTCCCATTGTATAGTTGTTATCATCGAAACCATAGAATTGATTTCCTAACATATGAATGTTGATAAATGTTTGGGAAACGAGATTTATAAATGAAAACGGTTTTGAGACTTAGTGATTGATGTGGCTAATTAAATCTCTAGATTTTGTTGTTGTTATTTGATAGTTAAATAACCGACTATCAAATTTGGCCAAATTTTACATAGGAAGTATGAACGTAAAATTCGAGTTTCGGATAAGGACTCGAATACTTAAGTCCAAAAGAACCTGGAATGAGTCAATAAAAAATTATCGGTTATTGGTATGGAGAGACCAAGACCGAATTTATATATCCGAAAACCAATGCGAACCAGCATGTACGTTCGAGGGGAAGACATCTTGATGATGATTGAAGATGGTGCTCTTTGAAGTGCAAGGGCTACTGCTACTAATCCTGAGGGTGATTCCAAAATGGATGTAGTAGAGTTAGTGCCATCGGTTTCATTCAGACCCAAAATGAACTTGTATGAATGAATGATGGCATTGCGTTGACGCCTGGAGGGCAGTGTAAGCATTCCAAGATGGATTGCTATTCAGGAAGGTAAAACGTAGCCTCAAACCTCACAATTGGGAGGAATGGCAAAAACAGGGAATGCATCAGAGCTACGTGGTTAGCTACCATTAGAAGCGGTCACCCCATTCTAGATGTCCCTTTCAGAGTTGATTTGCACGCAAACACTGTGGTAGTATAAGGCCTCGGTGTCAAGGGGGTGAGGTAATCCGGTATGCCATGTTAAATGGTAATTGTAATTGATTTCCAATTTAACTCAACATATTAAATAAATTGGTAACAAATAACAATTGTTATATTTTTCATCCATTTTAGTTGGCTGTTTTGAAATTTAACTTTGTAAGTAATTGCAATTAATGTAATTCAAATATTTCAATTAAAAAGAAAGAAAATGTTGATTGCAATTAATAGATTTAATAAAAGAAATGCACGTTTTGTGTTAAACAAAAAGGGTGTTTTAATGGAAATAAAAGATCATGTTGGGAAAACCAAATTGAACGTTTTCATTTTTAAGGCAAGTATAAATTTTTTTTATTATGCATAGATAAAACCTAAATGCGTACAAATTTGAATATTATTTGAGTTAATGAAGTTAATTTGGTTACGCCTCAAAAAAAATTAATTTCAAAAGGTTGTGCGATGTACATGGTCCCTTCGTTTCTTTTGTTATTAATTGTTGCATGAACATTTTAAAATAGTTACCTTATTATTAATACTTGATCTGTTCATTTCTCCTTCAATTTAATACCTGAGCCTAGACTTTTAGGTTGTATTTAATTATTGCCACCTCATTTTCACATATACAAAATTTTACTTTCCTTTGGTTTGCAAACTTTTCCATTCCTACGTACATTTCTTTATGCATTATTAATGCCTGGAGCTTTCAAAATAAAATGTGACATTTATTTTTGTCTCTCCATCTTCATTTCCTAATTATAAATAACCTGCAGCTTATTTCTTCATTTGCGTTTTGTTCTCCTGACACCGCATATTCAAAAGCTCTTATTCTTGCAAATCCAAAAGCTTTCTTTTATGGAACATGATTTTTTTCATTTTTCGTACACGTCCTGTCCTCATCTTAGTTGTTCTTCAATCTTTTCCTTAAGCCTCATCTTGAGAAAAACGTAAGTATTAAAATTTGTTTATTTTTTTATGCGTACTAATTAGTATTTTAATAATATTTCTTATAACATGAATATCTTTTGCATATAAACTTTGATTCACGCGCGATTTCTTCTATTGGATTCATATTTAAATTCTGGACAACATGAAATTGATCTAGTTGAATTTGGATACTGTTGAGTTTTTGCGCTTCTGTTTGGATTTTTATGGGCTAAAATCAAAGGTGAGTGTTTTAACCCACTCACAACTGCTAAACTGTCTTATGTTAGTTAATTTAAATTTATGATGTGATTAGAAATTGATTGGTTGATGTTCGGTATATTTAAATTGTCATTCCAATTAAATATGACTTTTATTGCATTTAATCGTCATTTAATTTAATATTGAATTTAACTGTAAATTAAATACCTGTTGATGATGATATGTTAATTGATGTTATTTATTGGTTGATTGAATGGTGATTGTGATGTATGTTTGATTATTTGATATTAGATGATTGGATGTTATATTTTATATTGTTATAACACTGCAAGTTCCTTATGGGTTGAAATGATACATACCCGAACGATCTATAGATTAGGGAAAAATCATTATGGGTTGAAATGATAAACCCGAGCGATTTTATGGATTTTGAATTTTATTCGGGATTGTAGGTTGAAATGATATATATCCGTAGATATAAAATATTTGTGGATTGAAATAATAAATATCTGTATCACATGACCATAGGGTAGAAAATTATATACGGACACCGAATTGGTTAAATTAAATGATTTTAAATCCTTAAATTTTGAATCTAATTTAAATGTATTTAATCTATTTTAAATCTATTTAATCTATTTTAAATCTATTTAATCTAATTTAAATCTATTTAATCTATTTCAAATCTATTTAATCTATTTTGAATCTATTTAATCTATTTTAAATCTATTTAAACTATCTTAGATCCATTTAAACTATTTTAATCTATTTTTTTAAACTATTTTAGAGTATTTTAACTATTTAAAAATTTATTTTTACTATGGTAAACTATTTAACTATTTATAACTATCTAAACTATTTTCTAAATTTCAAACTAAGTAAAGTGGAAGTGGTTATATTTAAAAGAAAATATGATTAAATGATGTAATAACCTAAGTTGGGATTTAAATAACATATTTTGAGTAAATATGATGATTTTGAAATGAGGGTTTAACCTATTTTGAAAATATGATTTCGAAAGTGATGTGGTTTGAATTGAATATGATATTTTGATATCAATATGAAATGGTTTTGAAAATGCAAAAGAACCATCTGGTGTGTAATAAGCGTTTTGTTGTTAAAGAGACTGGAATCAGATATTGTCATACTCTCTGCCAATACCAAAAACAACTTTAACAATTGTGTACATGGTGGAGATTACATAATGAAGTAGGATGGTTTGGCGAACGATTCTGTATGAGGTATCTACGTAGCCCTGACTCCCATGAGTCAGCTTGATGTGGCTAAAACAGGAGCTATACCGGGCCAAGTGAGGTGCACCGCCGATCGGACACATTTCTTCGATACCATATTATGACTTTTCGATTGATTTGGTGGCCACCCCTTGATTTGATTTGGGAGTGTGTTCCGAGGTGGGCGGTAGTAGCTGTTATGCGTTACCACCAGTCCAGGAGTGCAAATGGTAGAATCCTACCCTAGCATTGCCTCGCGTGCCATGTCACATGCTTGATTGTGCCTTCTACGAGTTTGGTTTGTGTCGTACCTATGGAGTGCTCCCTGATAGCCCACTAGTTTACGTTGGAGTTTACAGTATCTGTATAGACTACGACATTATATAAAATGTGTTAAGGGGGATATGGGTAACGCCTTAATGATATTTTAATACTTTACTTTACTGTAGACACTATTATAATAGCGTATTGTACGATGTATGTAGATAGTTTCACAAATCCTTAGGAGATGGAATCTCGAACATCTCTTAAGTTATTGCACGCATGTTTGACACTGGATAGGAGTTGTCAAACCTCGTAAACATCTCTGACGCCGTTTGTAACGACCCAGAATTTTGACCAAATTAAATTGAGGATATTTAATTAATTTTAAATATTTGAACGATGATTCAATTTGAATCCCTGATATAACTTTGAAACTGGCGATAAAAATTATAAAATTTAATCTATTGTAAGTTGAATAAAAATTGAATCTTCAATTTTAAGTTGAAGAAAAATATTTCGAAAGCTTTTAAAATTCGTATTGATGATACTGAAGATAATTGAAGCTTCAGAATTGAGTTTGAAAATGATTTGTTCAGTTTTGAAAATTTATCGTTCGAATCGATATTTGAAAATAAGCATTCCGGGGCGCAGTCTCGGAATTTGACGAAACTAGTTCCATTGGGTCCGTAATATTGAATTATTACCGGATTTCAAATTTTGCAGCTTTCGGAATTAATGTGTGATCGTACGAGGTATAAACGCTTAGACGATAATTATCGATCTAATTTAAATATCCTTATCCGAATGAAATCAAATCAACAGCCACCCTGTATTTCCTTTAGCCAACCTATCTCTGTTGTAGCCGACACGCAGAAACAAATTTTCATGCGAAACATCTTTTCCTGTTCCCTCTCGTTCAATAATTTCTCGACCTTGTTTCCTTCTTCATTTCTAAAGTCAGGAACGAAAGAAAATAAGAATGGCCGTCTCCGTTTAAAACAAAACAAATCCCTCTTTTGAAATCAAAACCCGGCTCCTTTTCTTCTTCATTCTTAAATTGAAATCAGTCGACATCCCCAAATTACAATATACGATATCGAGTTGCGTAGGGTAGGGCTTGCGAGCTCGTCGAGACTCGCGGCAGCATGGGGAGGAGATCACGGAAGTCGAAGGTCGAGAGTCACGTTCGTAGGCGCGAGCGCGAGAAGTGAAGTATGGGACTCGCGACTGGAAGACGGCGAGCCTAGAGGGATTGCGACCGCGTCAATGGCGACGGCGTGTTACTCGATGACAGTGGGTTCGTTTGGGGTGTAGGCCGGCGGCGGCGAGACTGGAATCGCGAGAACTAGGGCACGTGAATCGGGGCTAGGCAGTTCGAAGTCGCCGATGTAGATGGGCAGTAGATGGTCGTGAGTTGATGGCGGCTGGAGGCATTCGTGAAGTCGAGCCTGGGTTGTTCAATATTACAGTAAGGTATAATCTATTTTCGAATTTAAATTTGTATGCGTACCAGTTAGAAAATTTTTACAATAAAATAAATGCTGTTTTAATTTGCAGAAAAAGGGAAAAAAAATTTTGATTTTCGAAATCTATGAATTATTTGTTAATAAAAAGAATTTATGGTTAATTAAATTTATTAAAGAAAAGGTAGTTTTAAATTTAATGTCTTGTTAAATAAATTATTAAAGGAGAAATTGGTTAATTAAAACTATCAAAACAGAAATTTGTTTGAAATTGAATTGATTAGATAAAATAAAATTTTACTAAATGGAAACGGATGGTTCGATTTATTTCAAATATTAATCGATTGTATAAAATTATTTATACAAGGTCAAAATTTGGAGAAACGGTCAAATTGGAAAATGGATGGCAAAATAAAAGCAAAGGTGAGATCTTTCTCACTCAAAATAAATTTGATATTGCAGTTATTGATTTATTTGATTGCTATTGGATGTGATATTAGATATAGTAGGATATATCTATATATATATAGCAATATATACATATTGGCATATGTATATATTGGATTGATTGATTTCCCGCCTCGTATAGCGGATGAGACCCTATTGCGCCGTTAGTAAGCGGATTATTTTTATAAAACCCATATACCGCGATATTCCACCTCGAAGTGGAATTGGTATTGTGCTAACGTCTTTGGATGCAGGGAAACAGGTTGGAGGGATCCAACTGGATTCCTCAACAGTATTTATTTATTTACAGATATTGATGTATATGCTGTTATCATATTGATATATGATGTTTGTTGTTGTGATTGACTAGTTGGTGCTGTTGCATCATCGGATTCAGTTTTTAAATTTAAAAATAACAACTTTTACTTTAAAAGGATTTTAAAGTAATTTTTGAAAGTAGACGTTTTATTGAATTTTTGAATTGATTTATTTCAAATAAATAAACGTCTAAAATTTTAAAGTTATAAAAGTTAAGATTTTTGTGAAATAAAATCAAAGTGTGATTTTTGAAATAAAAGTTAAGAAATTTATGAAATGGTTTAAATTGGGATTTCTAAAGTATTATAAACGGTTTATTTAAAGGATGTACAAAAATGGATATTTATAAATTTGAAATATTGGGATTATAAGACAAGTTTCTATAAGTGTTAAAATGAAGTGTAAATAGGATTTCATAAGTTAATGAAATCTGGAAGTTTTAAATTTTGTGAAGTTTAAAAGAACGATTTCTTTTAAAATAAATGAATTATAAGTTATATTAACTTATAAATTGAATGGGTCATTAAAGAAGATGTATAAATCGAAGTTATTATAAAATGGAGATAGAATTTATAAACGTTGTTTTTTATAAATTCGAAAATAAATCAAATTTGATTGATTTTAAATATAGAGATTATTAAGGGAATTTTATCCACGATTTTGGATAGTGGATAATTATTGAAATAAAAGGTGTAGAGATTATTGGAAAATTGGTTAGTGAAGTATATTCACGATTTTGGACAGTGAATATATTCTTAAGGAAAATGGATATGGTTTTGGGAAAGCGATATTATAAATGAAGTAATTGTTTTAAAAGATGTTTTAAATCGTGTGAACTATCGAAATCATAGATTTCAACATTTATTGTTGAAATAGACGTTTTCGAAAAAATAAGGAAATGGTGGACTATAACACTGTTGTTATAGTAAATGATTTCCAAAAGGAAATGATTTTAATGTAGTATTGGGATTTATATATCTATCTAAATCCGAATCCCTATACTAGTGATTTTGAGTCGTCGTAACGATGTTTTACGTAACATTCGTTTTGACTCAAATAAATGTTATAGTAAATGATTTCCTTAAAGAATGAAATATATACTTAATTTGATTTAAGTATATCGAATATTTTCCAAGTGTTGAAAATAAATGGATTTGTGAATTGCTGACTTATTTTTAAATAAGTATGGAATTGCTTTTCCAATATGAAATGAAACGTTTTGAGATTTTATCTTCTTAAAGATAAATTGAAAATGAATATTGGAATCGATTTGAAAATCGTATATTAGTAGATACTTTTGAAATATAAATTCACTATGGAATTTATAAAAGAAAGGGAAGTTGTTTAAAAAAATAAACGTTGATTTATTTTTGAAGTGGAAATTTTATATCTAGTAAAGATATTTTTGAAGATGAAATAATTTGGAAAATTATTTGGAATCTGATGATGTTGCGCATCTTTATTGATAGTTAAATAACCAACTATCAATAATTACCTTGAATGGGTATTTGTTGTGAATTGGATGAAATTGAATGCCACACTTATTTTTGAATAAGCGCTCACTATTCGGGTTAGCCGGGAAAGGACCATGGGGTCGTATAACCCATTCCGAATATGTGATACGTCGTTATGAATCGCATTTGATGACCGATGTTGAAGACCGGATATTTTTGAAAACGGAAGGATTACCGTTGAGTTACTCTACATCGGTTGATCTCCGATTTAGAGGTTTTATCACCCTTAGTGACGGGAAGTCCGGACGTGATTGGAAATTATCCGGATTTGCAAGGGCTTCGTGAGAAGTGCCTTCGGTTCTGTTCGATCCCGGAACAGACTTGTATGGATTGTGTGTCTGACATTACACTTTGAGATATAAAGCTGATTTCTTTCAAATACATATCTGTTGGTGGCGGAGAATTTATTCTCTTAGCTTAACACCCTTCTCTGAGACGTACGAGCTCAGAGGTTATGTAGTTGAAGTTATCAGCGATATATCCCAATTTGGTAATGTGGCATGCTGAGTGTTGCTGTGTGATGATCAGTGTTTGATCATTTGTGATATGATCATTTGTTTGATCATTTATCTTTGTGATCATAGGTTAATCATCTGTTGACCCAAAGCGTGGCTTTTTGAAAAAGCGTAGCTTTGTGGACGAGACTTCGTCAGGGCCTCAACAACCCGGAAATGGTCGAAACAGGAATGTTGCGGCAAGGTTATGAGGGTCGCGCCCTTTAGGGTATGTCATTTCCTTCTGGAAAGGGGTGGTATCATGGTATGGAGCCCAGATACTTACTCATGTGGATACACTTTCTTTATGATGTGTGATGTTGGATATCGAGCGCTCGGATAAAGGTCCCAAAGGACCGGGTGATGACATATTCGTGAGTTACCTGTTACAGGGGTAACCCGGCCTTGTTTGGCAGAGAGCAGTTTGTCTCTCGGGACGTCCAGCCAGAGGCGATCCTATTCGGCAGGAGGAAAGGAAGTTCCTTAGCCTGACCATTTGTTGGAAATCCATCTTCCAAATACGAACTTTGTACGGTATTAGTTGTAGAACCTGCCATTTACGTACGGTGGTCACCACTGTTTAGATGGTAGCTATAGTAGGCATATGATACTGGTCGTATGTTGGCTAAGATTAATATTATACTTTCGAAATGTTTTCTACACTAGACATTAATAATAATAATCCAATGATTGGCGTAGTAAGCATCTTTGACTATCATAAGAAGAAATCTCCTCCAATTCTGCGTTTGCATTGTGTGTGTGGCGGGAGGTCTTATGGTAGTTTCATTTTCCAAAAGCATTGCGTATCTGATTTATTTTCTTTGTGAAAAATAACTGTTTTACGATCTCACACCAGTCACCATGACTGACTCGGAGTTTATTGTTTCCCTTCTAAACTCTGGGTGCCCACCAATTTCCACACGGGCAGTCTAGAGTTATGTTATCAGGATATTCTGGATATTCTGGAGCTTTGGAAGCAAGCTGGATGGCGAGACGTAGTATTTGTATCTGATAGTATTTATTCCGCTGTGTATTCTGTATGAGGACAAGTTTATATAACTGTCCATTGTTGTATATTGACTCTGATTGATGTATGTATAAACTGATATAGTTCTTTGTTTTAAAAGACTAGTGATTATCTATTATATTTTGTTCCGCTACGATATGTGAGATTCTGATATTGTTTCTATTCTGATCTTGTTCTGTTGTTCTTCTTTTCTTTTTCTTCTATCTTTTCTTCTACCTCTTCTTTTAAACCATAATGGTTCGGTTTTTCGTTCACCTTGAGTAAATCGATGGAGATTAGTGTCTATTCAAGGGGTACGAAAAAGCGGGCTATTACATTTGGTATCAGAGCATATGGTTAAGCGACAACCCTGCTCTGTTGGGTGTTACTCATTAGAGATAGAGTCAGTAGTACTCTAGAATGAGTTTGAGTGTAATAATAGATACGAGTGCGTATTTGTTGGTGAATATGAAATTGTTTTGTATTGTGTTGACTTATCGGTTGATTGTTTATGAATTCTGGTCGGTGCAGTCTAGCTAACTGTAATCGATAGGGGTTTCTAAACTCTTAAACAAGATAAACCGACACAGTATTGTTTTAAAATAGGGTGAATGAAATAATTTTGCCCAAAACTATTTTTGTATAGAAAAGAAATGATTTTCTGTAAATTATTACAGTATATGGTTGCATGGTTGTTAGGAAGTGATAATATTGAAATGTTATCATTATTATATGAAATTGAATAAGAAATTGAAATCGTAACTCCAAAGTTAATAAATAAATTCACATTCAAATGAAATTTAAGAATATAAATTATAAATGTGATTTGTAATTTGAAACGGAATTCCAGAGAAGTTTTTGGGAATGTTTTGAAAAGAATTTGAAAATTTTGGAGATTTGGAAAGTTTAAATCCTTTTTGGAGTTGAAAATGAATTTCAAAGGTTTGAAAAGTATTTTAGAGAGATAAAAGCTCTAAACTTTTTTTGGTCGCTGTAAAATAACTTCGATGATGACCGCGGCATCATTGGTGTTCATTTTCGGGTTTCCAAAAGAGGAATTGCTGCTAAATTGTTTTAAATGGAAGTTGTTTGAAAAATTTGGGTTTGTTTTGGAAATTCAAAGGATAATTTGAATTGTTTTCAAAATGGCTTTGAAAATGTTATTAAGACTCTGGAATGCTATATAAAAATATTTATGAGAATAATAAATGAGTTGATAACTTATACAATTTGTTGTGAATTTAGATTGAATAAATTTAACTTAAGGAATTTTAAGTTGGATTAAAGTAAGTATAAGTGAATCAATAAAAAAAAATCCAAGTGGTAATTTTGAATAAGATATATAACTTATAAAATGAGAAAATAGAAGTGAAACGAATTGTTAAAAAGTGGTTAAACAATTTTATTAAGCAAAATAAAATGTGATTTTGATTAAGTGATGAAATTTGACCTTGGTAAAGTTAAATAAAATTGAGAATCTGAATTGGATTGATAAATGAATTAAGCTATTGAACTAATTGAATGTTGAATCAGTCTAATGTAAATGAATTAGTGAATGAATAAATTGAATGGAATCAATTGCAAATGAAGTGAACTAAAGATAATTGATGAAATTCAATATTCAGAAGTTAAATAGAATCCAAATTGAATTGAAATTGTGAATTGAATTCAAATGAAATTTGAAATGTAAAATTGAATGATAATGAATATAACTTCAATAGTGAAGTAAAAATGTATAAGAAGTATATATTGGAAATTTTGTAATAAGATGTGCAAAATGGTTTGAATGTTGTAACTAGATATTATGGCTAGTAGGACATACAGGTGTATAAAGGAATTGGAATTTTGATTTCAAAGATAAATTTGAATTGCTCGACAAAAGGTACGTATTTGAATTTCAATATGAGATTTGGTGATTTTCTTGTCTAGCCGCTTGGCTTTTTCTTTTCTTTTTGAAATCTGAGAGTCCGTAGGGACGTTTTGTAGTCGTGCCGTATTAGCCGCGCAAAGGAGACGCTGGCGAAATTTTTCGAAAATTTCGAGTGTTAGAAAAATTTTGAGAAAATTTTGAAAGTTAAAATTTGAATTTAGATTTGAATTTGAATTTAAGAAGTAAACAATGTTGTTTGAAACTTATAATTGAAGTTGGAAATTTAGTTGAATTGATAACGAATCTTTAGTGGAGAGATTTGTTTTGATGAATTGATAAAACTATTGGATTGTGAAAAATAGTAGACGAGTTAAGGACCATTTTTTCCTAACTTGTAATTTCGAGGACGAAATTCTTTTAAGGGGGGAAATCTGTAACGACCCAGAATTTTGACCAAATTAAATTGAGGATATTTAATTAATTTTAAATATTTGAACGATGATTTAATTTGAATCCCTGATATAACTTTGAAACTGGCGATTAAATTATAAAATTTAATCTATTGTAAGTTGAATAAAAATTGAATCTTCAATTTTAAGTTGAAGAAAAATATTTCGAAAGCTTTTAAAATTCGTATTGATGATACTGAAGATAATTGAAGCTTCAGAATTGAGTTTGAAAATGATTTGTTCAGTTTTGAAAATTTATCGTTCGAATCGATATTTGAAAATAAGCGTTCCGGGGCGCAGTCTCGGAATTTGACGAAACCAGTTCCATTGGGTCCGTAATATTGAATTATTACCGGATTTCAAATTTTGTAGCTTTCGGAATTAACGTGTGATCGTACGAGGTATAAACGCTTAGACGATAATTATCGATCTAATTTAAATATCCTTATCCGAATGAAATCAAATCAACAGCCACCCTGTATTTCCTTTAGCCAACCTATCTCTGTTGTAGCCGACACGCAGAAACAAATTTTCACGCGAAACATCTTTTCCTGTTCCCTCTCGTTCAATAATATCTCGACCTTGTTTCCTTCTTCATTTCTAAAGTCAGGAACGAAAGAAAATAAGAATGGCCGTCTCCGTTTAAAACAAAACAAATCCCTCTTTTGAAATCAAAACCCGGCTCCTTTTCTTCTTCATTCTTAAATTGAAATCAGTCGACATCCCCAAATTACAATATACGAGATCGAGTTGCGTCGGGTAGGGCTTGCGAGCTCATCGAGACTCGCGGCAGCACGGGGAGGAGATCACGGAAGTCGAAGGTCGAGAGTCGTGTTCGTAGGCGCGAGCGCGAGAAGTGAAGTATGGGACTCGCGATTGGAAGACGGCGAGCCTAGGGGGATTGCGACCGCGTCAATGGCGACGGCGTGTTACTCGATGACAGTGGGTTCGTTTGGGGTGTAGGCCGGCGGCGGCGAGACTGGAATCGCGAGAACTAGGGCACGTGAATCGGGGCTAGGCAGTTCGAAGTCGCCGATGTAGATGGGCAGTAGATGGTCGCGATTTGATGGTGGCTGGAGGCATTCGTGAAGTCGAGCCTGGGTTGTTCAATATTACAGTAAGGTATAATCTATTTTCGAATTTAAATTTGTATGCGTACCAGTTAGAAAATTTTTACAATAAAATAAATGCTGTTTTAATTTGCAGAAAAAGGAAAAAAAAAATTTTGATTTTCGAAATCTATGAATTATTTGTTAATAAAAAGAATTTATGGTTAATTAAATTTATTAAAGAAAAGGTAGTTTTAAATTTAATGTCTTGTTAAATAAATTATTAAAGGAGAAATTGGTTAATTAAAACTATCAAAACGGAAATTTGTTTGAAATTGAATTGATTAGATAAAATAAAATTTTACTAAATGGAAACGGATGGTTCGATTTATTTCAAATATTAATCGATGGTATAAAATTATTTATACAAGGTCAAAATTTGGAGAAACAGTCAAATTGGAAAATGGATGGCAAAATAAAAGCAAAGGTGAGATCTTTCTCACTCAAAATAAATTTGATATTGCAGTTATTGATTTATTTGATTGCTATTGGATGTGATATTAGATATAGTAGGATATATCTATATATATATATAGCAATATATACATATTGGCATATGTATATATTGGATTGATTGATTTCCCGCCTCGTATAGCGGATGAGACCCTATTGCGCCGTTAGTAAGCGGATTATTTTTATAAAACCCATATACCGCGATATTCCACCTCGAAGTGGAATTGGTATTGTGCTAACGTCTTTGGATGAAGGGAAACAGGTTGGAGGGATCCAACTGGATTCCTCAACAGTATTTATTTATTTACAGATATTGATGTATATGCTGTTATCATATTGATATATGATGTTTGTTGTTGTGATTGACTAGTTGGTGCTGTTGCATCATCGGATTCAGTTTTTAAATTTAAAAATAACAACTTTTACTTTAAAAGGATTTTAAAGTAATTTTTGAAAGTAGACGTTTTATTGAATTTTTGAATTGATTTATTTCAAATAAATAAACGTCTAAAATTTTAAAGTTATAAAAGTTAAGATTTTTGTGAAATAAATCAAAGTGTGATTTTTGAAATAAAAGTTAAGAAATTTATGAAATGGTTTAAATTGGGATTTCTAAAGTATTATAAACGGTTTATTTAAAGGATGTACAAAAACGGATATTTATAAATTTGAAATATTGGGATTATAAGACAAGTTTCTATAAGTGTTAAAATGAAGTGTAAATAGGATTTCATAAGTTAATGAAATCTGGAAGTTTTAAATTTTGTGAAGTTTAAAAGAACGATTTCTTTTAAAATAAATGAATTATAAGTTATATTAACTTATAAATTGAATGGGTCATTAAAGAAGATGTATAAATCGAAGTTATTATAAAATGGAGATAGAATTTATAAACGTTGTTTTTTATAAATTCGAAAATAAATCAAATTTGATTGATTTTAAATATAGAGATTATTAAGGGAATTTTATCCACGATTTTGGATAGTGGATAATTATTGAAATAAAAGGTGTAGAGATTATTGGAAAATTGGTTAGTGAAGTATATTCACGATTTTGGACAGTGAATATATTCTTAAGGAAAATGGATATGGTTTTGGGAAAGCGATATTATAAATGAAGTAATTGTTTTAAAAGATGTTTTAAAACGTGTGAACTATCGAAATCATAGATTTCAACATTTATTGTTGAAATAGACGTTTTCGAAAAAATAAGGAAATGGTGGACTATAACACTATTGTTATAGTAAATGATTTCCAAAAGGAAATGTTTTTAATGTAGTATTGGGATTTATATATCTATCTAAATCCGAATCCCTATACTAGTGATTTTGAGTCGTCGTAACGATGTTTTACGTAACATTCGTTTTGACTCAAATAAATGTTATAGTAAATGATTTCCTTAAAGAATGAAATATATACTTAATTTGATTTAAGTATATCGAATATTTTCCAAGTGTTGAAAATAAATGGATTTGTGAATTGCTGACTTATTTTTAAATAAGTATGGAATTGCTTTTCCAATATGAAATGAAACGTTTTGAGATTTTATCTTCTTAAAGATAAATTGAAAATGAATATTGGAATCGATTTGAAAATCGTATATCAGTAGATATTTTTGAAATATAAATTCACTATGGAATTTATAAAAGAAAGGGAAGTTGTTTAAAAAAATAAACGTTGATTTATTTTTGAAGTGGAAATTTTATATCTAGTAAAGATATTTTTGAAGATGAAATAATTTGGAAAATTATTTGGAATCTGATGATGTTGCGCATCTTTATTGATAGTTAAATAACCAACTATCAATAATTACCTTGAATGGGTATTTGTTGTGAATTGGATGAAATTGAATGCCACACTTATTTTTGAATAAGCGCTCACTATTCGGGTTAGCCGGGAAAGGACCATGGGGTCGTATAACCCATTCCGAATATGTGATACGTCGTTATGAATCGCATTTGATGACCGGTGTTGAAGACCGGATATTTTTGAAAACAGAAGGATTACCGTTGAGTTACTCTACATCGGTTGATCTCCGATTTAGAGGTTTTATCACCCTTAGTGACGGGAAGTCCGGACGTGATTGGAAATTATCCGGATTTGCAAGGGCTTCGTGAGAAGTGCCTTCGGTTCTGTTCGATCCCGGAACAGACTTGTATGGATTGTGTGTCTGACATTACACTTTGAGATATAAAGCTGATTTCTTTCAAATACATATCTGTTGGTGGCGGAGAATTTATTCTCTTAGCTTAACACCCTTCTCTGAGACGTACGAGCTCAGAGGTTATGTAGTTGAAGTTATCAGCGATATATCTCAATTTGGTAATGTGGCATGCTGAGTGTTGCTGTGTGATGATCAGTGTTTGATCATTTGTGATATGATCATTTGTTTGATCATTTATCTTTGTGATCATAGGTTAATCATCTGTTGACCCAAAGCGTGGCTTTTTGAAAAAGCGTAGCTTTGTGGACGAGACTTCGTCAGGGCCTCAACAACCCGGAAATGGTCGAAACAGGAATGTTGCGGCAAGGTTATGAGGGTCGCGCCCTTTAGGGTATGTCATTTCCTTCTGGAAAGGGGTGGTATCATGGTATGGAGCCCAGATACTTACTCATGTGGATACACTTTCTTTATGATGTGTGATGTTGGATATCGAGCGCTCGGATAAAGGTCCCAAAGGACCGGGTGATGACATATTCGTGAGTTACCTGTTACAGGGGTAACCCGGCCTTGTTTGGCAGAGAGCAGTTTGTCTCTCGGGACGTCCAGCCAGAGGCGATCCTATTCGGCAGGAGGAAAGGAAGTTCCTTAGCCTGACCATTTGTTGGAAATCCATCTTCCAAATACGAACTTTGTACGGTATTAGTTGTAGAACCTGCCATTTACGTACGGTGGTCACCACTGTTTAGATGGTAGCTATAGTAGGCATACGATACTGGTCGTATGTTGGCTAAGATTAATATTATACTTTCGAAATGTTTTCTACACTAGACATTAATAATAATAATCCAATGATTGGCGTAGTAAGCATCTTTGACTATCATAAGAAGAAATCTCCTCCAATTCTGCGTTTGCATTGTGTGTGTGGCGGGAGGTCTTATGGTAGTTTCATTTTCCAAAAGCATTGCGTATCTGATTTATTTTCTTTGTGAAAAATAACTGTTTTACGATCTCACACCAGTCACCATGACTGACTCGGAGTTTATTGTTTCCCTTCTAAACTCTGGGTGCCCACCAATTTCCACACGGGCAGTCTAGAGTTATGTTATCAGGATATTCTGGATATTCTGGAGCTTTGGAAGCAAGCTGGATGGCGAGACGTAGTATTTGTATCTGATAGTATTTATTCCGCTGTGTATTCTGTATGAGGACAAGTTTATATAACTGTCCATTGTTGTATATTGACTCTGATTGATGTATGTATAAACTGATATAGTTCTTTGTTTTAAAAGACTAGTGATTATCTATTATATTTTGTTCCGCTACGATATGTGAGATTCTGATATTGTTTCTATTCTGATGTTGTTCTGTTGTTCTTCTTTTCTTTTTCTTCTATCTTTTCTTCTACCTCTTCTTTTAAACCATAATGGTTCGGTTTTTCGTTCACCTTGAGTAAATTGATGGAGATTAGTGTCTATTCAAGGGGTACGAAAAAGTGGGCTATTACACCGTTACACTCATATTTATTTACTATTGATTTAACCTACATAAGATCTTTTAGTTCTGACTCGAGTGTTTTGTCTTTTCAATTCGCTCGGGTCTGTCTGAGCTTTTCAATGTATTGAAGACCTTATTTCTGGAGGATGAAGACGAAGATTTTGCACTACTATTATTTATTTTATTTATTTCATTGCATCATGTTGTTCCGCTGCATTGTTATTTATTTCTGTTTTATGTAACTCTTATTTTTCTTGTAAAAGTGTAATCAAATGTTATTTGTAAAACAACTTCATGAACTGTTATTTAATTATTATATTTTGTCATTCCGTTGTGAGATTCTGCGTTTGTTTTATTCCTTTCTCTTATTTTTCTTATTTACTCCATAACAATCCCCTCCATTGAATGGTTTGAGTTTGACATGTGTGGTTTATTGTCGATTAATACTATCCAAAAAGGTGGGGCGTTATAGCAGCCGGCTCTGTGTTATCATCAGTGCATTTTCTAGAGGTGTATCATTAAAAGGTAGTCCCTTACCTTGCCATTGTTGGGATCCAATTTCCAATATGTGCCTTACGGTTTTGATTGTAGAGCCTAGTATGTTGGAATGTGAGATGCAAGCATTTCACCTATTTTATCTATTTACTTTAAACCTAGACATTAGGATAATATCATGATATAAAACGTTTTGGTTATCGTAAAGTAAAAACCTATCCGTGTTTATGTATGGTGTGGTCTTACGAGATACCCTTTGTTTTGGAAAGCTTTCAAATGTAGAAATCAGTTGGTTGTTACTTGTTATCGATTTTTACTCACGCTGGTTTACCAAACCGACCTGGGTGTTATTCCATGTAATGTTTGGGTCAAACCGAGCATGTTTTTCCTAGGTTTGGCTAGATACCTTGGAGTTGGAGAGGAGCTGGATGGTCAAGATGTATTCACGTATATTTTTCTTCCATTGTATTTTAGAGTATGTATGTTTATCAATGTAAGGATAGGTTTTTATGACTGTCCAAATTTGGGATAAGTCTAATGTACTCTAATGTTGTATATATGAATAAATATGATTCCTTTTTGTAAATATCTTTGTTGTATTATATATTATTCGCTGCATTGTGAGATTCTATGTTGTTTAGTCTTCTTCTATCCTCTACCTTCTTCTTTCCTCTACCTTCTTCTTTCACCCTAACAAATCGGTATTTCTGGCACTTGAATGTTCGGCATGTGATACAGTGGACGTATTAGTGTCGATTTTCAAGGGTCGAAAATGTGGTTCGTTACATTTGGTATCAAAGATGAAGGTTAAGTGAGAACCTTGGCCCTGGTGGGGTATACTGATTTGAGATATGGTAAGTGAGACCCTAGAATGAGCCTAAGTGTATTTTAAATATGAGTGCGAATTTTTTAGTGAGTAAAAATGCTTTATATTATGTTGATTAATCTGTTGAGTGGCTTAAGAAATTTGGTCGATGCATTTGGCCAACGTTATCGATAAGGATTTCATAAACACTTGAACAAGTCCAATTGACATAATATTGTTTTAAAATTTTTAAATAAAATAATTTTACCTAGGATATATTTTAGGAATGATTTTCAAAAGTCTATATAGTTATCGATGAGATGTTGGGTTAAAATTGGATTTAGAATAGAATGTGTTTAGTTTAAAAGAAAATCTTTCGATGACCTTACAGAAATGAAAAGGATCATGAGAATGTTAAATCCCGGTGGCTTTGATTAAATGATTTTGGAAAAAGTTGTAGTAATTGTACTTAGGGAGATTTTAAGATATAAATATTTTAAAATGGATTTGAAAGTAGAGTTTTCTTTGGACAGTTCGGGAAGGGGTTTCGATATGTTTTGTGATAATTGAAATAATCTTCTAAGTGACAATCGAATGTTTGCTTAGGCAGATATGATAGTGCACTTAGTAAATTATCCTATTTATCATTGTACAATCGAAATGAGATCGAATCCGAATGAATCCAAAGCTAGTGGATAATTTTATTAAAGAACTATTTATCTATAAATAGTATTGTTTCAAAAGGGAATTTGTGAAGAAAGAAATATATTTATGATTGACTAGTTTGAGTGTCTTGGAAATGACTAAAAATGGGTAAGAGGTGTGTTTGGATGGTAAACACTTCTCTTGAGTGTTTCCCTACTTAATAAAAGGGATATATATATATATATATATAATACTATTTGGTAGCGCCCCGTTACTTGATATCATTTTAGAGTTACTCGAGCTACATATTAAGTTTTCAAAAGGGTTAAATATAAAGTATTATTTCGAAAGTTTTTTTGAAATAAAACCCGGATATTGTGTTCTCGAATCCCTTAAAAGAATAGAGTTTTCAAAATAAAATGATGTCTTGATTAAGAGCGGGTTAACATAAAGTTTTAAATTATTGAACATCCTAGGTTAAGTAAAACCATTTTAAGATTCGAAATTGTATATACTCTTTTGAATGTAGAAGAGTATCATACTAAAATGAATTTGAGTTATAGAATGTTAATAAACTTAAGTAATGTTCTTAAGTAAAATGGCGATTCTTTAAAAAGGGTGATTATAATCTTAGGAAGTAGGAACCAATAGGATTAGTACGTAGGTTGTACGTCGATCGTTTCTCCTTTTCACATAGTTCTCGATCTAAGATTCGAGTACATGACTCGAGGTGTTTCAAACCATTCCGAATAGGGATTTATCGTCTGATTATTGACGACGAGCATTGATTAGGGTTCTTATGTGGAACCAAAGGTTGTTTATCATAGTTTATAGCTATGGAAGGAGAACATAGGTTTCTAATTAAGAAGCCTGATCAAAGTCCATACTAGGAAGTCGAGTGAGCGATACTAGTTTGGAAGAAAAGTTATGTGTTCAAGTGAGTGATCGTACCCGATTTTTACATGGGAATAGTCTATGTACATTATATGGATTAATGAATCGTTTTAAGTATTTCTGGGGATAGGGTTATGGATAATCTCGGGGATGAAATTCTTTTAAGGGGGGAAGATTGTAAGACCCGTAAATTTTTCACATGGATAAAATATATTTATTTTAAAAATATTTAGATAAGGGTTTAAAAGTAAGAAATAATCATGTTTTAAGTGGTTAATAATAATAGTTATTTTGTTTGGGAAAAATATTTGCGGACAAATTACTGAATTAAAATATTGATAATTTGTAGATATCGTCCTAGGTAAAATATTTGTAACACCCTACGTTAAATTACAATTATATATGCAAATAATTTAATTAAGTTATATATGTTTGAAATTTTAAAACAAAGAAATGTTTGTAAATGGGGCAACTAATTAATATTATTTGGAATACATATATATTTTTGTAACAAATAAACTAGAGAGAGAAATTATATAAAATCAATTAATAGGGAAGATTAATTGACGGTGTTTGTTTAAAAGGGAAATTAATATTCAATTATTAGTAGAGGTGATTAATTGACAGGAACTGACAAGAAAGGTAACATATATTGTAGCAACTAATTGATATAATTAGAAACATATATGTTAGTGCAAGAGAATAAAATAGAGGAAGAGCAATTTATGCAAGTAATCAATTGTCAATTAATAAACATGGAGACTTATGGTAATATATATAATTAAGGTTGTGATTCAAAATTCAATTGTAGAATATATGAATGCAATAATTATGGGAGTAAAATAAATTAATATGCTTATATGTGACGAAATAATATGGTGTTGATTGGCATATTAATTTGGTAAAAAATCACAGTGCAGGCAGGGATTAATTGGATAGTAAATTAATTCTAGGTATATATGAAATCTATTAATTGGGTGATTAATAGGGGAATCTTATTTAATCTGTTCTAGTCAAAAGATTCATGGATAAAATCAAAGAAATGGAGCAAGGGATCGAAGTCCCTTCTATAGAAGGAGATTCTGACTCTAACGAGGAGGAAGATGATCTGGAGGATGAAATCATCGTTGAGGAAGGTGGCAACGACGATGATAATGACGACGAGAACCCTAACAATGAGGATAGAGGTCGGAGTTCTGGCGGCAGCGAAGGTGGTCATGATGGTCCTTATGAAGGAGACGACGATGATATTCCCAGGACTTCAGAGAAAATCATTCCTAATCCTAGTGCCCATAAAGCAAGTCAAACTGAACTCCCTGAGCATTCTGATATTCTCGGAAAAGGCGCCAATATTGATGTTGGAGAACAAGAAGGGAAAACGCAAACCCCACAAACTTCAATTTCTATCTCTCAGGTATGGAACTCTTTGTCTAAATGGCTTTTACTTCCAAGATAACAGTAGTTGATATCGTTTTATTTTAGATAAAGAAGAAATCCATTCAACTTTACAAAACTAAGCTTGAAAGAAAACAAGCGAAAATAAATAGCTTGTATAGGGAGTTAGAAAAATAATTAAAAGAACATAATGCACTCTTTGACAAGTATTATAAGCTTAATAAGAGCACCGCAGTGTTAGCGTCCTTCAAAGATAAGGAAGCCGGCTCTGACTGAAAAGGGCACGCCTTCAATATGACAAGCTCTTGGAAGAGAACAGGAAATTAATAACACTCTTTTGGATGTTGATTGAAGATAGGGATATCCTAGTAGACTTTTTATACAAAACTTACTGCAGACATCCAACCATAGATTTTTCATACTTGGGTGATTTTAGAGGGGGACTACTTAGACGGCTACATAGGAGATATTGATATGAATTTGGATCTAATCCACACCCGGGGGTTCGCTAGAATTTACCGCGAGTCGAATCAATCCCTCTTGAATTGCCTCCGAAACAACTCAAATATTATATGGATAAATTTATTTTCGAGTAATTCACAAAATCAATTTTGTATGAACCAGCTCAACATTTTAATTATATAATGCTATTGATTTGTGACTTTTCTGTATTAGTTTCCTTTTATACTTAGCCGTATGTTATTACGTTATTACAGAATAAATGTCTCTCAAGCAGCCTTGTTTCTAGAGATCATTTAAGCAAATATGTCAAATTAAGAAGAGATTATTTAGAAAAGGCCTTGCTCTTGAAATCCTCAAAATTAGCTAGATATTGCTTTCTTAGAGACCTACAGAGGCTTTATATGCAACATCCACGACTTCATTTTGATTTTCTTGGCGAAGAAAAGGAAAGGTTTCTTAAGGAAATCTGAATGTATCACACCAAATTAATATGTGGTCATGATAGTCCTCCTACCGGGGAATGGGATTATAGCGAATATCCTCCAGTTATTACCCCAGAAGGATTTAATGCTCCTTTTGATTCTACAATTACTCTTCCAGCTAATTCTTTGAACAAAGTTAATAATGTCGTTTCCTGGCTTTAAGTGTAATAAAACAAATATTTGATCATTTAATGAGATTGTACCTTTTTTTCTTGAGTTGTAACCTCTATTATTGTGATAAAAGGAATTGGTAATTTGGGCGTTAACTTTTTTTTGTTCGTTTAAATAGGAGTTACAGTTATCCACCATGCGTCTCTCATTAGATTCATTATCTCGTTTCACCAGTATCAGAGATGGGTTGGTAGCGGATGTTGAAAAGAAAAACCTCTTTAAAGATCCCATATCTGCTCATCTTCAAGGCAACACTGAAGCATTAGCAACACTGAAGCATTGGAATGGTGTAGGAAATTTTTGCTTCAGAAGATGATTGTTAGGGACCTTAATGACCAGATTACTAGTCTCGAAGTGTACATCAAGAGTAAAGATGACACAATTTCTCAATTAAAAAGTCAAATTAAATCAAACCCTTTGATTGCCTTTGATCAAGAAATGTCTAAGCTTCTTCAACAGATAAGTGATTTGGAGATAAAATTAAAAGATAGTCAAGCCCGATGGAAATCCCAGGAATTTATCATGGGGGTGACATTCAAAATATTAATTTACCAACTTCTCCAATCTCCTTGTCTATTGTGAAATTGACAAAGTCTTCATCTCTTGCTATTTAAAAATTTCCCGCTACATCTAACCCTCCCTCAGGTTTAAATGAGAAGGGAGTGGGTGAATCGTGCATGAAGGTCAAATTTGAAATGATGAGATATTTTAATGACCAGCAGAAAGTGAGATATTCACAGCACATTAATGAGTATGCGGCTAGAATTCAAAAACTTGAGCATGAAAAATATCTTCTCCGAAAGCACATTGCCGATTTAGAAAGGCAAAATAAAATCCTTAAAGGTGCCAACAAAGCTTTCAACCGTGCTTTAAAGGCTCATATTGAATCCATTGATGATGCTGATGACATTAAGAAAAAGGAAAAGAAGCTTAAAGAAATTCTTTGTATAGAGATTCACCATATTGTCGATCCTTTAATTGCCGAGAATCTAAATAAGGCTGTCCAGGATCTATGAAACATACACTTGTACTATATATTTGTATATGATTTTATAAATTATTTAAATATCACCTGTTTGTAGCCTTTACTTGTTCTTACAATGTTGTTTCTAAATTTGCTTCCTGATAACTTTAACTATGGTTTTTGTATTTTTTGACCCATTCAGTCTTCTTTATTGATCTTGTCTTCCTGAAGAGTACAAAGTAGACAACATTTCTTATCATTAATTTGAAATCTATGCGAGAATATATTTGGTAGTTCTTTATACTATGTGGAATCCTGCTAATTGCAAAAATCTAAGCAATGGAAGTTAACAGATCATACATGTGAAAATAATAAGTGAAGATAAATTCCACAGTTAGGAATGAATAGGAGTTTTGAGATCCATCTTTGGTCATGATAAGAGAAGACCAAAAATCTGACTCTAGTTATATTAATAGAAGACTTGAAATCTAATTATGGAATTTAATAATGGAAGGCTAGAAATCCAAATCTAACATTGGTAATGGAAGTTTCGAAATCCTCTTCTGAAAATAACTGATAGAAGACCAAGAATAATCGTTTAATAATAAAACTCCAGAGATCATTATCTGGAAATAAGTCATAGGAGCTAGGAATTTTCTTTTGGGAACAAACAAATTGAGTCCAGAAACCCTTATCTTGAAATAATAGTAGATTTGAGACCAAGATTCGGGTATTAGTAAGATAGATCCTGGAATTAATAGAAGACCAAAAATTCATAATAGAGGTCTTGAAGCCCAGATTCAGGCATTAATGATTGAAGTCTAGAAATTAATGGTAAGAGACCCAAAACTCAGATTCGGTTATTAATGAAGTCTAGAAATCCTCTCATGGAAATCAGTCAAAGATTGTAGGTTCTTATTTGAGCTTCTTGTTTTGCACCGTTCTTTGGGTTTTGATTCCTTTGACATGTGCCATCTTTTAGGCTCCATATGTTGTCATTTTTTGGTATGCCGCTTCTCGGGCTTGGACACCTTAGTTCGTTGTTGTCTGGTGCGCTTGGTTAGCTTATCCACAAGCAGGACCCAAGGACTTACCCAACCTCCCTCCAGAAGGTGCTCCAGCCAGGCTTTATAGGCGGGACTAAAGGCTTGTTCAGTGCCTTGGCCAGGCCATAGCATGGCGAGACCAAAGGGCTTACTCCATCCTCCCTTCAAGAGGTGCTCCAACCAGGCCATAACGTGGCGGGACCGAAGGCTTGTTCGGTGCCTTGGCCAGGCCATAGCATGGCGGGACCAAGGGCTTACTCTGTCTCCCCCTCCAAGGGGCGCCTTGATCTGGCCATAGCGTGGCACGATCAAGGGCTTGTTGATGCTTTAACCTGGCCATAGCATGGCGCAGATAATGGCTTACTGTAACCTCCCTCCAAGAGGTGCTTTGACCTGGCCAACACGGCGCGGATAAAGGCATTGACCGTTTAAGATAATTTCCAAGTTTAAGGAGAATTCTACTCCCGACCATGTAGATTTCTCTTGAAAAAGTGGTGCTTTATTGAATTCGTTAAGATCGCTTTACAAATCATTAATTTTTCCTTGTCTGAAAAAGTTGATCACCATTCCTTCAAGTGCTCTACATTGATTTGTCTCATGCCCATTCATCATATGATAGTGGCAGTAGGATCCTCCCTGATTCCTCTCGTATTTAGGCTTTTTCTTTTGGGATGGCTAATAATTGAGTTCCTCCTTGGTTAGTAAATAGACATTCTCAATCGATGTAGTCAGATTGCATTCCCTAGGGAGTCTTGGCTTGAAGCTTGTCTTTTGGGGATGATTTCTTGATTTTTTTTATTGCTTAATTCTGAAGCTTCACCTTCAGCGATCAATTCCTTTTCAAAACCTTTTGAAGCTCACATGTAGATAATGTCCCACTTGTTGCTTGATGCCATTTTTGTGCAAAGGTGTAATAATCGACCGTCATTCCCTCTTCAAAGATAGTGCCTTTGGTATAGAGTTGAATTGTCTTCTTTATTTGATCAAACAAGTTATCACTCTTATCTTTTGTTCTCCAAAGGCAAAGATAGGTGTAGGGCCAATGTGAAAGGGGTTTAAACTCCACTTGTTTGGGTCATAAGGATGAGCTCTTTTTTTCTTTATGATCCTTAAAGCTTCCAATCTCAACATTTGCTCTTCATATAGTTTAGAATCTTCAATAGTTCCATGGGAGAATCCAATTGAGTGTGGCTCCGAGGATCCTTGTTCGGATTTTCCAATTTTACTAAGCATGGTGGTGTAAAGTCTAAAATAGGTAAGCTTGGAATAAAATAGGGTTAGAGGAAAATAAAGTTGGGAGTTTAACCACAAGGTCGGAGGTTCATGCCCTCCTTCTAGCACTAAAAATGTTAACAAGAAAACTTGTCAACACCCCAAAATAGAAAAGTGAGACTAGCTCCTTCAAAAGCTCCTTTTGAGTCAGTTGTGATGATTTATAATACCTTCAAAAACCCCTTCCGAGGTGGTTGAAGTGGCTTAAGGTTAGGACCTATTTGATCTAAGTTTTCTAATTGAATCACTTGGTTTCTTTTCCTTCAAAAGGTAATCTTTCGATTGGCATTGATGTAAATAATCCATAACGAGAAACATAGAGAAGCCATAGATCAATCAATATATTCAGAAATGCTAGATACTTCTTCTAAAATAAATTTCTTGAAATTCCAAAAATCTGAGTATTACAAAGGAGTAAAATCCCCAACTTGATTTTAGAATTAGGGTTTACAAATTTAAGAAAGTACAAGCATTGAGTCAATCCAATCGGATCCCCAAAAAAACACCCCTAGGGTCTTATTTATAGGTGCGAGTTGACCCCTTCGAATCAGTCCTTTCAACTTAGTCAAAAGGGTGCCAAGATGTGCTTTCACCGTAGTTAAATTCAGGGTGGCCCTCTAACTTCACTTCTGAATGGAACTTGAGTGCTTTCGATACTGTCAAAAGGTATATCTTTTGGGCTTCGAATGAGTTGGAGCATGGTAGAAGGCTTTAATGTGGAAGATGGCTTTCAAATGCATCCTTGTTGATTGATGTGGAACCGCCATCCTTGTTATCAAACTCATGTAAGCTTTCCTTTATAATTGGGGATGATTCCAACCGATTCGAAAGGCTAACCTATGCTTTCGAAGGGGTAGCTTTGTCCAAATGTTCTTCAACAGAAGGTAAATGATGGCGAAACCCACTGTTTCGAAAGGTTCGGCGCTCAAGCAGAAGCTTATAATTTATTGCTTTCGAAAGGTGCCTTTAATAGATTCGAAACACCTCTATGCATGCGGAAGCAACCGTTTCGAAAGGTAATTAATTGAAGCGAAAGGGTCCCAGTCCCCTTTCGACCTCTTCGAAAGTGCATTGCTCATCCAACTTTTGCAGAAGCATCCCTTCGACTCTTTCGAAAGGTCTTGTTATTACTATAATTCTTCCTGGATCATCCTTTCATATTCTTTAAGGCTTCGATCAAGTTGGAGTGGTTTTTGATGGGAACACCTGGAAGTTTATTATGAGGATATTTTATTATGATCAGGTTGTATGATATGAGCATTAAGAAAAGACGTGGAAGGGGTAATGGCAGTACTTCGATCACCGAGGGTCAAGCCCCAACTGCTAGAAGAATAGGATCATTAGAAGAAGTAGCATCTATACAGCCCTGTATCGACTTTGCATCTTTGTGAAAAGATTTTTCTAATCTCGGAGGAAAGCCTTTTAAGGACACAGAATTCGTTATTGAAGTCCTAGCTTGGCATTGTTCTTGTGAGAAGATTTTCAAAGGATTGGATATTTTAGATGAGCAAAAATGCTTCTTAGCACTGTGGCAGTTATAAGAAGGAGCGGCGGCATGGTGGGACTCCGTTATAGCAAATGTTCCAAAAGGAGGATTTTTCTTGGGTCAGATTTAAGGAGGTGTTTGAAGGTTAGTTCATACCGTCGGCAGAGAAGACTCGGTTATATAGGATTTTCTTGGATCTTGAGCAAGAAGATGGGTCTGTAACAGAATATGAAACCAAGTTCAACGAGTTGAAGAAGAATGAGATGTTTGTGATGGGAATGAGGAAGGAGTTTCAAGAGAAAATGACTGCTTACCTAAAGCAATCTTTCATAGACCTAGTAGACATGACTCTACATTATGAAGTCCTCGAAAAGGAGAAGCTGTTAGAAGCCCCAAGTGGTGTCAACAACAACCCAAATAAAATAAAGTTAAATCAACATGGGAAGAAGAAATGGGGAAGAAAGTATGGAGGAGGCACCTAAGAAAACCGTCTTGAGGATGCTGGTTGTTTTATTTGTGAATAGAAAGCAGCAGGCAGATACTATCTCTTGCATGGTTCAGAAGTCACTTTGTTTTAATTACCACCAGCCAGAGCATATGGTAAAGGATTGCTCGCTAATGAAAAAGGGTCAGCAGGTCAAAGTTTAGACTATCAAGGATGGACTCTCAACTTCTGAAGAAGTTATAGGGAAGGGAGTTTTGGGAGGTACTTTATTCGTATATGGTATTTTTGTTCGAGTTTTGTTTGATACCGGAGCCTCCCATAGCTTTATTTATAAAGAATTGGTTTATAGATTAGGACTTACCCCGAAATTTATAGAAACCCTTAATTGTGCGACCAACCCCATATATGGTACAACTAATCTATGCTTGATGTGTGAAGATGTACGAGTTACATACCTTAACCACCGCTTTCCATGCGACATGTTTGTCCTAGATTTTAAGGGGTTTGATGTTTTACTCGGCATGGATTGGCTAGCAGAGCATAGGGTGGTCCTTGACTGTGTTAGGAAGAAGATAATGTTGATTAATAGAAGGGAGCGTATATTGAAGTATCTTATGAAGAGCCTAAGGAGTTGATGGGTAGTTCTTATATGCCCTTGAATCATCTTAGGAAATTTAGAGTCGACTTTGGTTGTTAGAAATTTCGCGGATGTTTTTTAAGAAGTAAATAGCCTACCCCTTATCGTGAGATTGAACTCAGTATAAACTTGACCCCTGGATGGAAACTTTTGTTCAACCAAGGCGTAAGATGGCTCCGATGGAAAGAAGGGAGTTGATGAATTAGATAGAGGAATTGTTGAGTAAGGGTCTGATTAGGCTAAGTCACTCGAATTGGGAAGCAACCATAGGTTTTGTTGCTCATTCAGATGGTTTGCCAAGGCTTTATATAGACTACCATTAATTAAACAAGTAGTTGTTTAGAAATAAGTATCCCTTACCCAGCATAGATGACATGTTCAAACAACTACAAGGTGCTAGGGTATTCTCGCAAATGGATTTGGACATAGGATTTCACCAACTATGGATATATGAATATGATACACCCTTGACATATTTTAGAAGACTAGAGGGTTTCTTTGAGTGGTTGGTTATGCCTTATAGTCATCATGGATCGAGTTTTAGAGATATATTCAACAAATTTGTGTTGGTCTCAACAGATGGTATCCTTATTTATTCCAAAACCAAGGAGGATCACAAGCGCCACTCAAAAGCCATATTGGAAACATTGAGGAGGCACGCCTTGAAGGCTAAATTTTCTGGGTGCGATTTCTGGCAATTTGAAGTAGGACTCCTTAGACATGTAGTGTCGGAGGATAGTATAAGAGGGGCTTACCTCGAATTGTTGATAGATGAGTAAGTTGTGTGTGTTGTATTGTATATGCACTATTTTGCTATGGATGTTTAGTGTATGAATTTTATATGGGTTTCATGATTTATAATATATGCCCTTTTGTGTTATTTTGAGTTATCCTTGTCTGCTAGTTTTGGGACGAAATTCTTTTAAAGGGGGAGAATGTAATGACTCAGTATCTATTCACTTTAAATATGGATATTTAAAATATTTTTAATAATTAATAAATAGATTTTATAATCAAATAAATCTCTTTTTATATAATAACTAATGATGGTGAAATGGTTTTCAAGAATTATTTACAAAAATATATAGTTTGGAGAAAAATCGAAAATGTGATCGAAAATCGTTTTCCTAATTTCCAAATTTTTTGTTCTAAAAGTTGTCGGAAAAACGTGTTGCACATTTGAGTCAATATATATAAACATATTTACAAATAAATTATAGTATATTTTGATATATAAATATATACTTAAGTTTATTTAAATTTTGACATGAGAATTTATGAAAGTTTAATTAAGTTTTAAAAATAAAAGTGAAAATTGTCATAACATATCATGTCATTAGCAAACATAAGTACTGCAAGTATGAAATGAATGTTGGATCAAAGAAATGAAGGAGGGACAATGTAGTACACATGAGCAAGGAATGAAACAAGGATGGATGAGGTGGCAACTAAGGAGTGGAGGTTATGTAAGGTAAGGTTATTTTAGTAAATTGGACTTTTGAAATTTAAATAAAAGTAATTTCATGAATTCATTTCATCACTTTTTCTTTTTCATTTCCATTCTCTATAATCTCCTACAAGCTCCATAAAGAATTTCGTTGCTTCCGACATTTCCTAAGTTTAAAATTTAAGTTTAACTCACTTTAAAACTCTTAAATCTTTGTTTAAGGCCTCCTTCTTCCATTTCAACACCTCTCCTTCACAAAAAAAGCTCTCGCCTCCCTTTTCTCAACATGGTTGAGCCATTATGGACCTATGGTCGAACCCTTTTGCTTGCTTAAGGCCATAAAAAAATCATTTTCCTAAGTTAGAACCAAAGAGCTAGGTCGTGTGCAAGTTCTAGGGAAAGTTCGAGCGAAGTTAGTAAGCTTTTGTAAGTAAAGTTCTAGCCTTTTTAATAAGATTTTACAACAAATATCATTGCTTAACTTGTTGTAAATATGATGTGTGTTTTGGGTGAAAATAATGTTGGTTTGTATGTATGCATAAGTGCTTGGATTATAGTGATGTTTGGTTATAATTTATATGTGCTTGTATGCCATGATTTGGATATATACTTAAAATGAAATCTCTAATGGTTATGTTAGTTAGCAAGTTGAGAGCTTGGCTTATGCTTGGTGTTATGATGTTGAATACATGATTATATGCTAAGAAAGTTAGCACCTTACTAGTTAAAGCGACACAGAATCCCTTGAATAAAATTTATTATCTTTGGTTTTAAAATCTTCAAAATGTTTTCAAGTTTATAGCTTGTTTAGTTCCAAGATCATACCCTTATGTTTTACAAGCAGTAAAAGTTTCTCCCAAGAGTTAAAGTCAAATAAAGACTTAGAAAACAAAAGTTCAAGTTTTGAAAATCACGGGTCGTATATCGATAGTCGCTATAAGTGCAGTTCGTGAAAACAAACACTTTTTAAAATCTAAATTGGTTTCCACGTAAGCATCTTTTTGAAAAGAGTTTTCAAACATATTGTAAGTAATAAGAAGTATTTATTTATTTATTTATTTAATGATTATTTAATTAAATAATTAATTAAGGTAATTAGTACTTAATAATTAATTAACAGAGGTAATTAGTACTTAAGTGATAATCAAGTAAGTTAATTATAATTAGTTAATTAATTAAAAGTTAATTATTATTTAATTAATAATTTGGGATTAATTATTATTTAATTATATATTAAATATTAATTATTTATTATTTATTTATTAAAATGGGGTTAAATTATTAATTAATTACTAATCAAGTTAAATGTAATTAAGATTTAATTAGAACTTAATTAAGATTTAATAATTATTAAATAAAGGTTTAATTTAATTTTAAATTAACTAATAAAGGTTTAATTTGTTTAAAATTAATCAATAAAGGTTTTGATTTTTGAAGTCGTTTTTTCCAAGGATTGGTTAGGTTAAAATAAGTTTTCTTTTGTAAAAATATTTCAAACCAAGGGATTTCTTTGTCAATTATCCTTAAGTAACCTCAAATGATTATGAAATCAAATGACATCTGTTTAGCAGAATAAAATACCATTCTTCTATTATGATAACTTGGACATGTGTTTAGCAGAACAAAATCTCTATCTGATATTATAATAACATGGACATTTACCTATATGATGAGTGATTATTGTTTGTAGATCCCTTTTACATATCTGCTTGATATGTAAATACCCCTGTTATAACTTGGAAAGTTTATTTGAAAATGAATAAACCATTATGTTCGCTAAGCCTCTTCTGAATTTTGGAAATCATCCTTTTAATCTTATTTCTTTTTAAATAAGGGTTTAAAGAAAATTATTATGGTTTAAAGTAAAGTTATTATTTAATTGAAATGCTTAAGGTTTATCATCATTTCAATATGATATTTTAAAGATAGTTCATTAACTATTTTATGTTAAGTGTTGAAGTTAGTTTAATTAATAACAGCTTGTTATTTAAAAGTTGATTTAAATAATTAATTGTTTATTAAAAAGAACTTGATCGAATAAGATTTATTAAAGAAGATTTCTTTTAAATAAGGAAAATTTATAAAAAGGAGTTTTTACAAATTGAAAAAAGATCTTGAAATTTGGGAAGGAGTTTTATAAATGATTTTGGATATTTATTAAAAGAGTTATATAAATGATTTTGGATATTTATAAAAGAGTTTTATAAATTAATTTGGAGATTTATAAAGTTTTATATAAATGGATTTGGAATTTTAAGTAAAGAAAATTTCATAAATGAAAGAGATTATTAAAAAGGATTTATAGAAGAAACTTATAAAAGAATTTGAGATTTGGATTTCCCTTCACTGATCTTCTCAATTTTGGTGGTATGGAACATTCGTTCCACAATTAAAACAGAAGGAATAGTCTTTGGGTTATCTTTATCTCTATTTTAAATAACACTTGTTTTGACCCTTTTATTATGATTTTGAAATAAGAAATGTTCCATAATGTTTTGTGAATATACTTATGCTGGTGAGATAAGTATATGAATATTTTGATAAATATTTTGGAAAGAGATTTAAATAAATGGAAGATTTATTTAAAGGCTTAGTGGTTGCTATGTGAAATTAAATCTCTGGAATGTTGTTGTTTGTTATTTTATAGTTAAATAACTGACTATCAATCTTAGCCAATTATATCTTAGGAAGTAAATAAGAGCTTCACATGTTCATAATGTTTGAGTTCCCTCGGGAGAACTCATTCAGTGAAACATCTCTAAGGGATATATTAAAGATCCCTTTAGGATTTTGGTTTAGTCCACTTACTTCTGAAAGAACCGGGATTGAGTCAATCGGGAATTATCGATTATTGGTTCGGAGAGACCGGGATCAGATATATTATTCGAAAACCACTTGTAACGACCCGTAAATTTTAACTGTTTTAATAACGTAATTCGTTGAAATTTTGTGAAATTTTAAACGATAAAATTTTGAAATAAAAATTTGATATTTGGAATGCGTCTAATTAATCATAGCAACTGATAAATTTTCATCAGGTAATTTGGAAGTTATTTTCTAGTGAAATTTTATTTCAATTTATATCGGTTAAAATTGATGATAATAAAATATTTTCCAAACCTGAGTATTTTTACATAGAAAAATTCTAATTCATTTTCTGACTAAAACGTCATTTTTTATTTTTCCAAATTCGGACTTCTTTAGCTCCGTCGATCTTATTTTCTGCGTTTTTGCTGCATTTTCCGCTAGTAGAAAATTCGAATTTTTATAATTAAAACGTACTGCTAATATCTGTATACCGTTTTGATTGTCTCGTCGTACTGAACTCTACGGTATATTTATTTCTGCGTTTTGAAGTCCGGATCGCAGCGGAATCCGCAAAAACGGTAACCGTATCGGTACCCGTTTGAGTCCTTTCGTTTCAGAGTCCTTTCGTTTTCTCTTTCTACTCATTATCCAGCGTGCAAAGCTGTCAGCCATTAATATTTATTGTTCTTGATATTCGCGTTGGACTTTTGGTTGTTGCCTTTCACTATTTGCCTGCCGTTCCATTTATAATAAAAGAAACAAAAAAACTGGCTGTTAGATTGAGACTTTTGCTTTTCCCTGGCTTTTCCTTTCACATACCTTTCCTCTGCCTTTCAGTTTTGGGTCCAGCATTCATTTGGGTAAATTTTATGATATGTTATATATTCCATATATTAGGTGCAGTCTGTTCTTTCTTTCTTCATTTTTCTCTTCATCTTCTTTTGCTCTTCCCTATACATTTGCTCCAGCCTTGCCGAGATTGTGCTCACCATCCACATCGTCGTGCAGTCCGCCTCTGTCGCTCCCTGACCCTCGCCTATACTCCGCCTCCCTCCTGTAGCCGACCTCTGCCACCTAATCACCAGCCCCCGCTTGCCTCCATTTGCTCGATCGCCTAGCATTTTTCCCAGCCTTTCGCCACCTTCCTCCGCCGCACCGCCATGCCATCTTCCCCACCAAGTTCCGTCCTTCCTCGCTGCTTATTTCGATAGCCTCGGGTATATTAATATGTATACGTGTAAGTTTTGCTTATCCTATTTATATATATATATAAGTTACAGCAAATGTATATATAACATGTTTAAAGTGATAGTTAAATGGGTGTGTAATATATATGGAAGGCTATATATATAAGCTATATTATATATATATATATATCATCTGTTAGTTTATGCATACATACTTAGGTAGTTTTATATAGTTACAGTAATTTTGGTGTGTGGGATTTCAAAAGGAATTTTATGTATTATATCTATTTTCAATATGACAAGATGGTGTTTCATTTTGATTTGTATTTTTTTGTATATTGATTTAACTGTATATATATATATATATATATATATTTATATGTTTTCAATATAAAGGTTATATGTGTCTAAATATACATATTGGTCCTATGCGTTGGTTTACACATAAGTTTGCCTTAGATAATAACATATTAGATTTGGATATAATAGTTGGATTTCAAGCTACAGGTTGTATATGTAGTTATATACTTTAGCCTGTAAATCTTTAAGTATATAATAGTTTGTTTAAAACATATATATATGATATATATTACTTGTTACGTTTTAATGAAAAGATTAGCATAGTTTACTTTATACATAGGGTGCTGTTAGTTGCATGCTGCATTTTACTTTCTTTCTGGCTATGTGAAAACTCATACACATTCATGCTGTTGCATGTGCCAGGCTGTCATCTTGCATAACTTTATATGTTGAAAAGTTTATAATATAAAGGCATTTAGGCTTGTCCATTTGAAACTTATTTATGCTGTGCACGTTTAATTATACATGAGACTATATGTGATATATATGTCACATATATTTTAATCTGCAAGCTTGTATGTATACGCCATACGTATATGGCAGCCATTTTCTTTTGTTCATTTCTTTTTGTTATCTTTTTTATTATTATTTTTTATCTATTTTTTATTTATTATTTTATTTTATTTTATTTATTTTTTTATTTATTCTTTTCTCTTTGTTTTCAAAATTGCGGTGTTGTGTAAAGGAAGGTGACGGCCTAGACAGGTGCCGTATGCACATTCTGTGATAGCTATCCTTTTATATTCTATAGTTTGCTTTAGGATTTCTGTCTTTCCTATATAAAATGTATTATCTTATATTGCTTGCGTTTTATGGTGGCAGCATACATATTCCGCATCTATATTTTTATCTACTGGTTTGTTTCCATCAAATTTATCGTACTAAATCGACGCTCATTTTTCGCAGCTAATTGATTCATCGTGCCTGAATTCATGCCAGTTCCGCTGTATCGTTCTTTCTGTTGTCGTTCCATCGTTCTCTAGCCTCTAAAGGTGAGCAATCACTCACGATTAATGTTCTTTTATTTATTAAATTTGATTTCAATTGAAACGACAATTGAAATATGCTGCTGCTAGTTATTCACACTGTTATATATGCTATTACCTGTATCAGTTCACCTGTGACATCTGACACCATTATCTGTAATTTATATTTATATATATATATGTCATTATCTGTATCTGTTTACCTGTGACATCTGACACCATTATCTGCCAATTGAAATATGCTGATGTTAGTTATTTACACTGTTATATATATGCTATTACTTGTATCAGTTCACCTATGACATCTGACACCATTATCTGATGATATATGCCTGTTATATTTTTATCATATCTGTTATCACTCTACAAGTTCCCTGTTAATATAGAATTCACTAGGGGTTGAAATGATACATACTCGAACGATCTGTAGAATAGGAGAAAATCGTTATGGGTTGAAATGATAAACCCAAGCGGTTTTCATTGAATTAAATTTGGGATTACGGGTTGAAAAGATATATACCCGTATATAATTTAAATTACGGATTGAAATGATAAATATCTGTATCACTTGACCATAGGATAGAAAATTTTATACAGACACAGTTGGTCTATATATAAATATTTTGAAAATGATTCCTATGGTTTTGAAAAGGAATAAACGGGTTTTAATAAATATTGATTTTAAAGATTTATTAAAGTTGATTTAATAAAAGTTGATATATAATATGTTTAAGTATTTATTTAAGATATATATTTTCAAATATAGAGTTTATATTGATTCAGGTTGGAAAGATAAATTTTAAAATTGATTTGAAATGTTATTTATTTAAGAATTTTACTTAAATAAGTTTGATTTGAAATTTATGAAATTTGAGATTTTAAAGATACATTTTATAACTTGAATTTGATTAAAAGTGACTTAAATGAATATTTCAAACTTATATAAATTTAAATGGGATATTTTGTTTATATAAATTTGTAAATTGAAGTTGTATTTAGATGTATTGAAATGATTAAATAAATATCTCAAAAACTAAATGAAATGAAATTAAATTGAGATATAAATGGAATTATCAAATTTAGTTTTGAAATGTGGAATAATTAAAGCCTTGAAATATATTGAAATTTAATGGTTTATTTTGCGTTTAAAATCTGTATTTGAAATCGTTATAATTCGAAATGATTTATTGAGAAATTGAATTGAGTTGAAATTTGATTAAGTTTGAATTTGGAAGTCGAGTTAATTTGAATCGATTTGTGAATTTGTGGAAGCTATTTTATTTTATAAAGTATTTTTAAACTATATCTACAACTATTTATATTTTACTTTATAAATTATTTTAATATAAACTATTTTATATAAATCATTTTCAATATATATTATTTTATTATAAACTATTTTAACTTATAACTATTGTATATAAACTATTTTTATTTTATAAACTATTTTATTCTATACACTAATTTTAATATCTAAACTGTTTGAGAGGAAAGTATTATGAATTCCAAAATTGTTATGATTTCAGACTATAGTTTCAATGTGTTATGAATTTCAAGATTTTGATTTCCAAAGTGTTTTGATTTTTAAAGACTTACGATTTCAAAAGCGATATAACTTTGGAAAGTGATATGATTTTGGAAATGGATTTATTTAAAGTGAAATTGATATCGTATGGATATGGTTTTGAAATGGCAATGATATTTCGGTTTGAAATATAAACTATTTTGAAAGTTTACTAAATGACCATCGGTGTAATTAATACATAGTTATTAAAGAGACCGGGATCGGATATGAACATACTCTCTGTCGATACTGAAAACCACTTTAATAACTAATATACGCGGAGTGTTGATCCAGAATGAAGTGGATGGTTTGGTGAACGCGTTGACTGAAGAAAGAGAACGATATTGGATGACCCCTGACATGACTAAAATAGGAGCCCTGCCGGGCCATTGAGGTTCGCCACCTCTAGCGGACACACTTCTTCGTTACCATATCTATTACTTTTGTGATTCGATTTGGGTGCACCCCTTGATTATGGGAGTGTTGTTTCGCGGTGTTGGGGTAGTAGCTGCTATGCCCAACATCAGTCCGGATGACGCAACTACTAGTATCCTAGTTGGTATCGCCTCATGTACCTTGTCATACTGTTTATCCTATCGCGACCACTACGATTTGTTTTGTGTTATACCTATGGAGTACCCTCTGATAACCACTAGTTTACGGTGGGGCTTACGGTGCTGTATTGACTATGACATTATAAAAATGTGTTAAGGGGGATTATGGTAACGCCCTAACGCTATTTTAATATCGTACTTTACTGATTAGACATTATCTACAAATCGTATTCTATTGTATATATAGATAGTTTAACGGATCCTTAGAGGATGGTTATCCCAAACATCCTTTGAGTTACTTGTATTTCAGTTGTTATTTCACTTGAGTTGGATTTATTGATATAAGAATGTTAATCCTGACTCGAGTGTTTTGTGTTTCTTTACGCTCGGGTCAGACTGAGTGTACCAGTATTCGAGACTCACCTTTGGAGTTGGAGCTTCGCTTGGAGATCCAACTATCTATCCAGCTTTCAGTATTCAGTTGATTTCAGTGATGTATTCAGATCTTGTATTTGACTATTGTATTGAGATATCTATTGTATTCGAGACTTCTGTTGTATCTTGTTTAACTCTGTTTTATATATATAGTAGCTTCATGAACTACTATTCTTTTGTTTCCGCTGCATTACTGTTATATTACTCTGTGTCTGTGATCTGTGATTATTTTATTTACTATATATGCTGAGTTTTGCCAAATTTTATTTTCAATCCATTGTTTTGAATTATTCAAGTCCGGCATGTGTGGATTTATTGTCGATTTGAATGGTCTAAAATAGTGGGTCGTTACACCACTTCAAACCAAAATATGCATTCGACTGGAAGACATCTTGAGGATGATCTAAGACAGAGCTCTTTGAAGTGCAAGGGCTACTTGCTATTAATCTTGAGGGTGATTCTAAAATGGATGTAGAAGAGGTAGTGTCTATGATTTCATTCAGACCCAGAATAAACTTGTATAGATTAATGCTGGCATTGCATCCCTGTTGGAGGGGAGTGCTAGCATTCCAAGAGGAAAAGTAAAGCGTAGCCTCTCAAGCCTTACAACCTAGGAATGGCTAAAACAAGGGATGTCGTAAGGCTATGTGGGTCACGCCCATTAGGGTACGGTCATCCCTTATCTAGATTGAGATTATCTCTTTTATGTATGCTTCGGAGCCCATTTGATTTTTTGATCGCAACCTAGGGACGATCATATTCGGTACTATCCAGTTAGGAGTAGGCCAGTCTTACTTGCATATAGTCCTGGCGAGGTCCTCGGTTGCATTTTTCTAGAGGTGTACCTTTCAGAAAGTAGTCCTTTACCTTGCCATTTGTTGGAATCCATTTTTCATATTCGAGCCTTCGGCTTCCGATTGCATACCTATAATTGTTGTGATGTACTCGCGTCATGGCTACTTTATTATTGAATACTTTAAATCCTAGACATTATTATAATATCATTGAATTTATAATAAAAATGGTTTTGGTTATCATAAGATAAAACCCGATCATGTTTATGTGCAGCGTGGTCTTATGATTACTCCTCTTTTGAAAAGGTTTTTCAGGAATAAGAAATCCATGTGTTCTGATTTGAGTTTACTCACACTGGTTTACCAGACTAATTCGGACGTTATTTTCTTATAATGCTCAGGTCAGCCCGAGCATATTTTCCAAATTTAGCTGGATGCTATGGAGCTTTCAGGAGACGAGCTGGATCCTCCAAGACGTATTCACGTGTCTTATATTCTTATGCTGTCTTTGTCCTGTATTTTATGGTTTATATTTATTTGAAAGTGTAAGGATAGGTTCCTATAGCCATCCAGACTGATAATAGATTAGTGTACTCTGATGTTGTGTATAATAAAGACGATTTCTTTTTGTAAAGATCCTATGTATATTATATATTTCTCGTCACGATGTGAGATTATGTTTTGTCTTTTCTTTCTTCACCCCAAATGACATACCTTTCGGACACTTAAACGATCGACACACGAATACCAGAAGTATTAAGTGTCATCTTTAGGTAAATAATTTTTTTAAATATGATCTATAAAGTATGGTTTATGAAACATGGTTTGAAGAAAAAATTAATTAAAAGTGTTAACCTCAAGATTTAAATAGTAAGCTTAAAAGGAAAAAAAATTAAAGTGTAAATTTTAAAAATTAAAAAGGTAAAAGCAAAAAGTGTAACTTTAGAACTAAAGTGTAAACTTTAGAATTATTAAGTGTAAGCTTGTAAGAAAAAAAAATAAACTTGGAAATTTAAAAGAATGAAACTGAAGTGTAACGTAGTTAAGATTCAAATATATGTTAAGAAAACCCTATAAAACCTATATTTGTGGATATTACCTTGTATGATTTCTTATCGTATTGTAAGTTAATTCTATCTTGAATGAAAGTTAGGATATAAATACATATAAAAATGGTATTTATAATAGGAAATGTTTTATATAAAAGTGATTTTATATAGGTAGGATTTATAAAATAACGTTTATAAATAAAGAGGTGATAAAAAACAGTTTAGGGAATAACTTTTAATTTTGTTCTGAGATAGCTTAGGTAATCTACTAAGTAATAACCAAAGGCTGATGGGCGTAACGGTACGCTTAGGGGAATATCTCTATTTTCGAGCAATCCAGAAGGTTGTGAACCCGAACAAACATTAAGTTTTGATTAATTAAATATCTTGAATAATGTTAAGTATTAGTTGTTCTTTGTTAATTGTTGTGATCAATTTCTGAGTCGGTATATCTTTCCCCTCTCTTAAAAGAATGGAATTATTAACTTAAATAGCCCTCTTTCTAAATATAAGTAATGATGTTAATAATTATTTTCAAATATTTAACATATATTTATAAGGATGTCTATTATGGATATTTAAATGGCATTTGTAAATGAAATTTACCTTACGTGAAGTAGAAAATTTTATAAATGAATTTTTATAATGTATTTAAATTTGAAGATTATTGACTTTAAATAAAATTTATATATATTATATAAAAAAAGAGTATATATAAATTTTTCTGTTTTACATTTTATGGTATGGAAGAAATGATTTGGAAAGTTATTATTTATAGTATGATATATTTGGAAAAATTTTGAATATTTATTTCTGAAAGAAAAGTTTTTTTTTGAAGTATTTTCACTTGGTGTTAAAACAGGTCAACCAAGTACTTAGAGGTTTTAGACATGTTTCTGGCCAACGTATGGACTAAACTCTGTAAGAACAAGGATAGATGTAATATTTCTCAAGGGATTGTTGATATTAACAGATCTCGCTCTAGTCGCTTGAAAATAATTCCGATGATGACTACAGCATCATCGAAGTTCATTTTTGGATCTTGAAAGTGAGAAATGTATAATAAACCAGTTAAGACATCATACATTTATAAAAGTATTTTGAAAGGTATTTGAAAATAGTTTTGATTATTTTCAAATTTATAGTACAACTAAGCAAGTAAGTTTAAATGTTGTATAAGTTGCTTATTTTAGTAAAATGCTAGATTCTTTACTTCGTTCCTTTTCGAGGATGAAAAGTTTTGAGTGGGGGAGATTTGTAATGACCCGTGTTTTTAACCATTTAAAAATATTAAATTTAATAAAAATAATGGAATATAAATTTTAGAATGAAAATTTTATGATTTTGTTAATGGAAAATATATTAGAATATAAGTTATTACCTTAAATTGAAAAGCATAGGTTTTTTGATTTAAAATGCATTCAGATAAGTTTGATTCCAGAAATAAGAAAAACATTTATTTAGTAAGTAATGTATAACTTTTGTTAAACGCAATAATTTTATAAACATGTCTGAATTACTAAAAGGAAAACAATTATTTTATTTTCTTTCCCAATAATTAGGGTTCATTTAAAATTTAATATTGAAATTAATTGCAATTAAATTTATTGAAATCTTTAAATTAAAAAGAAAGAGAAGTGTAATTAATGAGTGTAAATGTAGGAAACTTACGTTTTGTGATAACAGAATGAGTGTTTCTATGAAAATAAAAGAATGTTTTGAGAACAATAAAATGAACGTTTTCGTTTTGAATATAAGTATAATTTTATAAAAAGAGAAAAATTGAATTTTAAACAAAAAATTTACAACCGTTAAATAGCAGTGGTAGGCGGTACGGAAGTGATTTTAACGCTCACTTAAAATTTAAAATAAATTGAAGTTGTATGATTAAAACGTGGTTTAATAAGCTTAATATGAAATGAATTTAGTTTGCGTATTTTGTGACATCCATTCTATTTCAAATTTAATTAAAAAACGGTTAATAATTTAATGGAAAATATTAATTTTCGAAATGTAAATATTTTTTCATAAAAATGTTTTAGAAAATTTTCTGAGTAAGATGTCAATGTTCGTTTCGTCAAATTCTAATGTTTCTAACTTCGTTTATTGCGATTTGAAGATTGTTCATATGTTTAGCGGTAACATATTTAGCAGCAACAGTGGAATTTTGAAGTGAACGTTAAATTTTAAAATTTAGTATGCTACTATGTACGTATCCGAGCATTGAGAAAATTGGTATACCTAATGTTGTGTTTAGGCACCCGGTGTGTACTGTAGAGCTGTTTGAATTTAGATTCAGGGCATACTATAATTTGAAATAAGGCATGTACACGAATATCTATGTACGTTTGAGTTGGTAGGTGTCATTGCATGCTCACTAATTATTTTTGCCAACTATTTTTCTCTCTCCTTGTATTGAAATCAAATGCATTGAATCCATGTATAAGCGGCTGTTCATATTCATGTCATAGTTTCATAAGCCTACTGTTTATTCCTGAATACATTTCACCTCACAACTATTCACCTTCATTTTTCCTTCCGCACTATTCAAAAACTTTTCACCTGCTCATCTTTTCTATTCACGAAGCCTTTTGCATTTGCAAGCTTCATTTTCAAAGCTCCATTTCCAAACCTTTCACCTACCAAACACCTTAGCCTTTCACTAGATCCAGCACCTGTCGCCCGAAAGGTACCCTGCACCATCACCTCCTCTCGCTTGCACAGCTGCCTACCCTTCGCTTGAAACTCCACATATCTACATGCTTACCACCCTCTCTCCACTTCTTTATCTCCAAGCCTTCTCCTCTTCCCTCCTCCACCTGCCTAACCCTCCTCCGCCTGCCTCCTTCCCATCACCAGCAGCATGCATCCAGGCCTACTCCTCCTCCAACACCTCTGGATCTGAACTACACCCGAATTGCACTCCCTTCCCCCTCCTTGCATTAACCCAGATTTGCCATCTTTGTAACGACTTGTATTTTTGGATTTTCGAATTTGAATATTTAATTTGTTTAAATATTCAAATTTAAATTAAAGTATAATTAAATCTATATTTCAAATTTAGACTTGATTTATAATGACGTATTTTAATTTAATTTATAGGATTTTTTCATAATTTTTAATTTGGAAAACGAGTAAATTTTCGTTTAACGTAATTTACGGCAAACGTTGGCATTTTGAAACTTTACATAATTTAATCACTTGTCTATTTTATTGTTGTTTTGGGATTGCGTCACAATTTTGTACGTAATCATATTTTATTTTTTATCGATCGCAGCTCGTAATCGGACACAATACGGTATGGCAGAGTACCCAAAAATCTTTTCAAAATCAACTCTCACATAAGTACACACAGAGTAGCCATTTTGTTTCCTCTTCCTCCAACCAGCTACCATTTTCCCTTGTCCTTCATTTCTACTACCTTGTTAAATGGATTGGAAAACATTCATCATTTTGTTGCCTGGGTTGTACCTTGCTTATGTGTGCACATATATATACACCTGAACATTTAAACCTTCTTCTTCTTCTTTAAATTTTTCTAAGAATGGGAAATAGAAACCCCACCTTCTATTCAAAAATCAAATCCTCTCAATTTACTCGTTTTTAGCCTTAGCGATCAAAATGAAAGTTGTCCATCTTAGTCTCAGCTATTTTTAGAAATTAATGGCACTCGATTTCATCGAGTATCGATCGAGTTATCGTTAAATTTTAGAAAGGGAAAAATATTATTCACAAACTTCAAAAATTGTTTTCTCTCAATTTTCTTCGAATTGGAGATTGTCGTTAGTGTCGCTGGAGTTACGGTGGGACGTAGTATTTTTGGTGTAAGTTTGGCGGCATATGTGATGGTCATTGGCGATGTTGGTGACCTAGGGTTCAATTTTGGCTGAGACAGAGACATAGATAAATCGAAGAGTGGCGTTAGGTCGGGCTTGAAGAGCTCTAGCTTGTGGTCGAATTTGGTGAATTTTGGCGACGAAAAATGTCACATGATTGGGCACCGGTACGCGATGGTTTTCAGTCGACTTCTGATTGGTGAGGCCGGAGTTCGAGGCGATGGGGGCGTTGGATTGAGCGTTTGAAGAGTAACGTATTGGTGGTCTCAGTGGTGGCTTCGGATGAGGTTGGAGGCATGCAAGGTGCACGTTGTGCACATGTTTCGGCTATAGGATAGGGCCGAAATGATTTGAGGAAGAAGGGTTGCTATTGCATGCTGGTTTGGGTGTGGAGAAGCGGACTTTGCCCATTTGATTTTCGTGAGTAAATGTTATTTAAGTTATTAAATTTTCTAAACAAAGTTGATGACTTTTAAATATTATATCTCATCCATATTTAATCCTATTGACTTGCGGATTTTTGCATTAGACTCGTGTTGACGAGTAATACGCCTTGATAAAATTTGTTGATAATTTTAGTGTAGTATAATTTAATGATAAATCAATACTGTATGATTATAATTACGTTAATTTGGATAATAACATCGTTTAATTAATAATACCTCATTGGTGTTATCTATTTAGCCAAATAAATACCGTACCATTAAAGCAAATTGAATAGGGTAATTTGAACAATGTTTAGCGGAATAAATTACCGTTGCACTAATTAAATTAATTTGGCATTTAATTAGCAGAATAAATCCCCTTTTTGCTATTTTATAGATTTGGACATCCAATTATATATCGTTAATTATGCCACTATGAATAAGTAATATGTTAACCTATGATGGATAGTGTTGAATTTGCTTACATAGTCATTGATTATGTAAATATTAGTTATTATCTTGGAAAGTTGAATTGAATAATATGGTACCTTGTTTAAGTACCATTGTGATCGTTAAGCCTCTTCCAAATTTGAAAGGTTAATTATTGATTTGAAAGTTATTTTAAGAATAATTATTATCTATTATAAGGTTTTTAATGATAATTAATATTTAGTAATAAGATTTAAAAGGTAATAACTATTTATTAATAATGTTTAAAGATAATTGTTTTTAATAATGATTTAAAGTTAATTATTTTATTAATATGATTCTTAAAAGTTATTTCTTAAAGTTATTTAATTATTATTTCAAAGTTATTTAATTATTGTTTTAAAATGTTCTGATTTAATTATTTATTTAAAGTGATTTAACTATACTTTAATTTTTATTTAAAGTTATTTAATTATATTGATTTAAGTTATTTAATTTTATTTATAGGTTAATTAATTATCATATTAATATTAGTTAAAAGTTATTAGATTATTGTATTAATAACATTTTAAAGTTAATTAATTATTATTTTAATATTGTTTTGAAGTTAACTTATTAATACAATAATAGCGCTTAAAATTAATTTAATATAGTATTAATGAGATTCTAAGGTTATTATTTTGGATGAGATTTAATTAAAATGAAATAGAAGGATGTTTAAATAATAAGTTGTTATTTAAAGTTATTAAAAATAATTCATGGTTTATCAAGGGAACCTTACTGACTTAAAGAGTTTATGAAATAAGTTTGTTTAAATATGGGAAGACTTTTATAAATGGCTTTGGATATTTATAAAAAAAATGAGTTTTAAAGATCTTAAAAGGAGAAGTTTTATAAATGGGGCTTTAAGATTTATAAAGAATATTTTATAAATAGATTGTAGATTTATAAAGAAACTTTATAAATAGATTTGGAGATATTTATAAAATAAATAGAATTGGAAACAAAAGGTTGATTTTCATGGCATAATTCAAGTGGCAGGGATTGCCTACATTTTACTATGGATTCGCTGGGATAGCGATGTAACCATTGAGTAAACTGCGATCCATGATTTATACAAAACGGTGCTTTCCATATCTATTTTTAAACGGTTTCAAGTATTTTGGAAAGAAATGGTTTGTGAATATACTTATACCGATTGGATAAGTATATGAATATTTTTATAAATAATTGAAATGTGATTTTAAATTAATGAAAGACTAATTTAAGAGGCTTAGTGATTTCCATGGGAAATGTAATCTTTGTTTGGAATGTTTGTTTATTTGATAGTTAGATAACCGACTATCAAATATTAGCCTAAATATGTAATCCTTCTTAGTTTTGGTGGTACAGAAATATTCCCTACTTAACACCGAAGGATTTTAATTTTGGAAATATCTAGGAGAAACATGGGGATTATACGGTACATTACTGTCAGTGGTGCTATAATGTACGTATAAACATGTTTTGTTCTTCTAGCACAGATGATAAGGAGATCCGTCCACTTAAACGGTTAGGGGGTGATCCCCGCTCTTATGTATTGTCTGATTATTTACTAAAGAACCGGTATTGAGCATTCCAGAAAATCGACGATTAGTTTTTGGAGTGCCCAAAAAGCGAAAGAGTGTACTTGTAAGAGATGACTTGAAAACCGTAACCACTCTAAAACCTTATATGATTCTATGGAGGAGTTTCATGATATATTGAGATGTTGGAATCCATGTGTGATTTCAAAACCCGTTGGGGTATGGGAGTCCGTGTGTGATTCCAAGATCTTATTAAGATAAGGGAATCCATGTGTGATTCCGAGACCCATTGGGGTATGGAAATCCATGCGGGATTTCATGATTTATTTTGGTAGCAGTGCGTGAGCTGGAACGTCGGACGTAGCCTTATCAGCGGTAATGACTAAAACCAGAGGTAGGAGGCATGACCAGTAGGGTTGGCAAACCCATAGAGTGCAGTCGGCTCCACCTAGACGTTACCTACAGTTGTTATGCATGCATGGGGCGATGCACTCGGTCTTAGCGAGACCGGCTGTGTTTTTCCTATTGTACATCACGAGGGATGTATGCTGCTTCAGAAGGATATCTCTGATCCTTGTGCAGGAGGACCATTCTTGAAGTACTGAGGGGACCTCCATGGAAATCCCACACAATTAGCGAACGTGCCTTATCGGTTTTGAATTATATACCAAGTATTGTTGTGATGTACACTCACGAGCATCACAGCTACTTGATTATTATTATTTTCACCCTTAGACATTATTATAATATCACTGAATTTTCTGATATAAATGTTTTAATTATCGTGAGGTAAAACATGTCCGTGTTTATGTGCGGTATGGTCTTACGAGATACCTTTGATTTTAAAAGATTTTACAAATTATAATAAATAAAATTCCTTGTGATTTGAGTTTCTCATGCTGGTTTTACCAAACTTACCCGGGCGTTTTTTTCCTTTAATGCTCGGGTAAGACCGAGCATGTTTCTAGGTTTAGTTGGGTGTTTTGGAGCTTCAGGAGATGAGTTGGAGGCCCAGAAACGTATTCACGTACATGGTTATTTTTCCGTTGCATTCATTGTTGATTTTTTTCAACAATTGTGAGGACAGGTTGTTATAACTGTCCGGGCTGAAGTAGGTTAGTATTCTCTGATTGATATCTGTATATACATATATTATAGTTTGTTTTTGTGTAAAGATTTGTTATATATTATAGATCATTCGTTCCGCTGTGAGATTCTATATTATTATTTTTCTTCTTGTCTTCTTTCTTCTTTCATTCCCCTAACTATCCGCCTTTTTGTTCAATTTGAGTAGGTCATGTGTAACAACCTGCATATTTCACGATTATATATTTAAATGTTTTATTTAAATATAACATCGTTAATCAGATTAAAGTCCGAAATGTTACTTTTTGTAAACAGTCGAATTGGGACTCGAGACCACTTTCATTGAATCCAAAATGACGTTTATAACTTTTTTGAGTATAAACATCGATATGATTGGAGTTGAGTAGAATTTTGCTATTTTTCTATTTTGGGCTTTGGGTTTGGGTTTCAGCCCACTAACCCAACTTAATACCCTAACCCCTCTACTCTTCATTCATTCTACTCCTCATTTCCTAACACTCTCAAGCTAAAGTAAAAATGGGGGAAAAGATAGGAAATTAAAATTCCTAAACCCTAGTTTGTTTAGGAAATACAAATTCAAGTCCAAAATCAAAGAGAAGCTTAGGTAAGCATCCCCTTCTTCTTCTCCACCTCAATCTCTCTCCAATTTTAGAAATTTCCTATAACCTAACTTAGGAAATATTTGCTTATGATCTTAGATTGGAGCTTCTAGAGTTGAAGTTGAAGTGTGGTTGATCTTTCCTTTGTTTTAAAGCTTCTCACTTGTTGTTTTGGGTTTAAAGGTGAGTTTTGAACTCACATCTACACCTATAACTTTCATTGTTGTTAGGTATGAATTCCTAACATCTATTCATGTTCATTTGCTTTTGATTTGAATTGATTCGGTGAATTTTCTAATTTTTGGTTTTTGAGTCCAATTTTATGAAAATCCTACTATGGATGTTTGGACATGATATTTGGGGTGGATCGAAGAGCCTATAAGGCTGGGTTGCCGCTTGGCATAAATCCCTAGTCTTCGTTGCTCGCCCGATCGCTCCCGAATCGTTTTGGCCATCATGGCCTAGGCAAATTGTTGCCCAGACCAGGTGACCAGATGTCTGGTTGCTCAAGTCCAGACGTCTGGTTATGGTCCCTGGAGAAAAAAAATATAAGAACGCAGAAAATAAAATGGCAGAGACAAATTCCAGACGTCTGATTTATAGGTTCAGACGTCTGGTTAGGGCTCAGACGTCTGCTTTGAAATTTCAAACGTCTGGGGGTTTTCTGAATTATTTCCAGAACCCAAATCCAGACGTCTGGATTAAACTCCAAACGTCTGGAACTGTTCATTTTGCCTATTTTGGCTGTTTTTTAGTGGATTTCCAATTTTAATCGATTTTTGTTGATTCGGTTAGTTGTTATCACTTATTATCGACTTTGATGACTTCTTTCTTTGGTTTTTTGGGAATATCCATTTGATGGGTTTGGTATCGATTTCTATGGTTTTGATTCACGTCTTCGAATGTGAATTTTTAGTGATTGATTGTTTCTACAATCATTTTTGTGATTTGTCACTTTAAAATACAAAGATTTCTATATTAGTAGTAAATACTCAAACTCTTTAACAAAAACGAATTCAACACTACTTTTAAATACAAAGCTCGTTTTTAAAAATGTTTTCCAATCTATTAGTATATACAAACCTTTACCTCATTCGTATGAGAAATCTAATTAAACGGCTTAGCAAAACAAGTGATATGAAATGCTTGCGTTTACTTCGTCGGTTAATTCTTGGACTTGTTTGATTGAACTCTCGTGACAATTTTCGAGTGGAAATCTACAATTTGTTCGTAAATATTTAAGTTAAGCTAGTGGTTATGGGACATGAAGCTAAACTCATTTATTTACTAGCTTAGTGTAATTGACACTTCTTATTGATCAGTGATGATCATTTTGTACTTTCGAGTGGAAATCTACAATTTGTTCGTAAATATTTAAGTTAAGCCAGTGGTTGTGAGACATGAAGCTAAACTCATTTATTTACTAGCTTGGTGTAATTTACACTTGTTTTGTGGAGCTTCGTCTCATTTTTATAGGCTAGCGACCTATGGGTTTTATAGAGTTCGGTTCATCGGGCGTACCGTTATTGCACTACGTCGTTGTTCCGAATTATTTGAGTTTCAGGTTCATCGGGCGTACCGTAATTGCACTATGTCGTTGTTCCGAAATATTTGAGTTTTAGGTTCATCGGGCGTACCGTTATTGCACTACGTCGTTGTTCCAACACATTTGAGTTTTAGGTTCCTCGGGTGTACTGTTATTGCACTACGTTGTTGCACCGGCTCTATGGTTAGCGACCATGGGATAGTGCGTTTGTGATACACGTGTTGGTGAGTTTTCATGCTCCCATTTGTGATAGGCCTCCCCCTTGTGTTTTCTGGATTTCTAGTTGTTGATTTCTAGAATTTGTGTTTCACTAATTTTGATGATATGCATTGATAAGCTCTATAAATATTTGTATTTTGGTGAATAATTTAAAGAATATGTCATTCTTTTTAGTGTTTGAGAAGATTTGAGATATTGTATGATTTTTGTTGTTATCTGATGTATACTTGTCACAGTATGGCATTATTGTTATCATACGTTTTTGTCATATCTCTTATCCTATCTCATTTTATCTGATATTTATAGCTAGACTGATCCGTTTATTATTTTCTTCTTAAATAATACTCGGGTCAGACCGAGGTATTTCAGGTGCTTCTGCTTGACTTCTTATTTGGGACCATCATCTGATTTTTGGCTAACCACTTTAGATTAGTAATTTTTGCTTTTATACATTTGAGTTAGAGACTCCTTGATGTATACTTATTCTTTTGTCTAGCACTTGTACCTATTTTCTTTTGTGACGTAGTGGATCTTGTATGACCATTACTTTGATGTACACTTCTATGTGATATATTCATATCTGTTTCCGCCTTAGTGATATGAATATCTGTGACTGATTTGTGTTATGCTTATTTCTATATTTGTTTCCAAAGCCCACATAGCCACTGTGTGGTAGCTTTGAGTTTGTATTTGATATGTCGGATTTCCTCTTGAAATGAAATGAAGTCATACTATCTGACATATCGGTACTTGCACAAAGTAATTACACAGATGGTCGCTCCTCAACAGCCTTATTCTTCGTGCTAGTCGACGGCATTACCCCATAGTGTCCTTGGCTAGTGTGAGTATAGAGGTGGGGCGTCACAGCTTGGTATCAGAGCCAAACTTCGGAACAATGTAGAATAATCTAGCAAGGATCATTATCCTAAGTCTTTCTTAGGAGTCGTGCCTTAGGATTTATCCGAGTCTTAGGACCCGTTCTATCCTATTTGTTTTTATGATGCCTTGTTTTATCAATCAAGTTTGTTTGATATTCATTTTGAGAATAACCTTTTTCCTCTTCTTTCTTTTCTTTCTTATAAAAGAGAAATGGTTAGATCTAGCAGTCCTAGCGCTGGTCAATCCAGTAGTCCTTCTCTGGATGGCGTATTCATGTATGCCCAACAACTTTTGGATCTTGTAAAGAATCAAAGGTTTATCTGTGCTTTGAGTAGGAACCCCAAAAAGGTTTTACCTCTGAAACTAGAAGTTCCATTCGATAAGCTTGTAGATATCACTCTTCGACTAGAAGAGGCCGATAAAGAAAGTGATGTTGAAGTTGTGGATTCCAAACAAAACTTCAACATCAACAAGATGAGGCATATTAAGTTCAAAAGCCCTAATCCCAACAAGAAAGGGAAGCAGGCAACTTCGGTAGCAAAGACTCCTACCTTTAGTCGTGGACAATGCTACAATTGTATTTCTAAGGACCACTATGCAAATAAGTGTCCGAGACCTCTTACTTTTCGCTATTGCAAAGGTTTGGGTCATCTTTTATCTTCATGTCCCAAACTTCAAAGTAGGAGAGAGGGAAAGCTGAAAGTTGTGCAAGCCCCTAGTAACACTTCTCTTGGTCAAGGTATTTCTCATTCAGTCCTTGATGGCACTATTTTATTTCGATCTTCCTATTCGAATTTCTTTTGATTCGGGTGCTTCTCCTTCTTTTATATCAAAAGAACTTGTTGTTACTTTTTCTTTAAATATTATGGGCTTGATGACTTCACTGAGAATTGCGAATCCGGTTGGTGGATCTGCAACACTCAGTTTACTTTGTAAAAATGTCGAGATTATTTTATGTAATTGTGCTTTCCGATCCGATTGCTACTTAGGTTTTGGAATGATTTTTGGGAAAGGATTGGCTTAATCGATATAAAGCCCATATCCTATGTCCAGTGAGGACTATCCATCTTTGACATTCTCAATCTGTTAAGCAGATTTCTATTGTTCTTAATGATTTCGATTCCAATTTGGTGGCATCATTTTATTCTTTAAACCCACATGATGGGGAAAATGTTATTTCCCTCATTCAAGTAGTTTGTGAATTTTTCGGTATTTTGAGCTTGTATTAGGATTACCACCTAAGCGATCTATTTAGTGGTGCTAAGGTCTTTTCAGCTCGACCTTGCCACCGGTTTTCATCAACTACGAGTTGCGGAGGGTAGCATCCCATTTACCGCATTCCGCACTCATTATGATTCTTATGAGTGACTCGTGATGTCATTCGGTTTGTTCAGCTTATTTCGTCCATCTTATGAATCGAGTATTCTGTGAATATCTCAATGAGACCATCCTTGTATTTTTTGATTATGGATGAAAATAACAATTTAAAATTTGCAAATTTTTTTAATAAGATCTTTATAAGTATGATTGGATTTTGTTCTTAAAACGACCAAAGAATATTTGTAAATTTTATAAGTGACATGTTTATCATATAGAAGATGATTTTATGTTGTTTTCCCCATTGAGTGCTTTAAGAATTCTGGTCGATGCGCTTGATCAACGTTATCGATAGGAATCTCCTAAACGCTATGATGAGACAGTTAGACATAGTAAATTGACTTGTAAAAAGTAAAATTTTCTAAAAAAAATGATTACATGAAGTTAATTATAATTTTGAATGTCTTAGCTTTTCGGGAAAGAGGATTAAAAGAACTCTTTTCCGATGCTTTTATTCTTGCGATTCCCGAAGGGAATCAATACTTTATTGTTTGTACCGATGCTAGTCGTATTGGTTTGAATGTCGTTCTCATGCAAAAGGGAACGTGTTATTGCTTATGATTCTAGACAATTAAAGCCTGCCGAGACTAGATATACCACTCATGATTTAGAGCTCGCGGCTATTGTTTTTGCCCTTAGAATTTGGCGTCATTATCTTTTGGGAGAGAAATTTGTTCTCTACATCGATCATAAATCTTTGAAGTATTTATTTTCTCAAAAGGAACTTAACTTGCGTCAACAACGTTGGCTCGAGTCTCTTGCATCTTATGATCTTGATATTCTCTATACTCCCAGAAAGGGAAATCGTGTTGCCGATGCCCTTAGTCGTAAGCAACAAGCGGTTGTTTCAATGATGATATCCGAATGGAATGATCTTGTTTCCTGGGGATTTGACCAGGCAACTAGTGCTCGGCAATAAGTGCTCGGCATCAGAGAGCGACCGGCATCAAGGAGTGTTCGGCGAAGCAACTGACATCCATGAATACTCGGCATAGTACTCGGCCTCCATTAGTGTCTGACATCGAGACTGTTCGGCATACCAGGGTACTCGGCATCAAGGCTGCTCGGCATCAAGACTGCTCGGCATACTAGAGTACTCGGCATCAAGACTGCTCGGCATATCAGGGTACTCGGCATCAAGGCTGCTCGGCATCAAGACTGCTCGGCATACTAGAGTACTCGGCATCAAGACTGCTCGGCATACCAGGGTACTCGGCATCAAGGCTGCTCGGCATCAAGACTGCTCGGCATACAAGGTCGCTCGGCATACCAAAGTACTCGGCATCAAGACTGCTCGGCATACCAGGGTACTCGGCATACAAGAGTACTCGGCATCCCATGGTGTTCGGCGTAATACTTGACATCCAGGAGACATTCAGCACAACTAACCAACATACCGTTCGACATAGAAGGGATGGTTCGGCGCAGAGCGTTCGGCCTCAACAGACAACCATCCCACATTTCCCACGACACCAACATACCGTTCGGCTTAGAAGGGATGGTTCGGCGCAGAGCGTTCGGCGAACCTTGCTCGGCATACGGCGACCACTGTACTCGGGCTGGAGCGTTCGGCAATCAGCCCACTTGGGAAGTCCAGCCCATCTTTGCCTATAAATAGAGGGGCAGGGTCACAGTGAAATGGATCCTTTTTTGGGAGAGAGAACACCGGGGAGACTCTGCCATTTTCAAGACTGATCTTCTCTACTCAACAACTTCACTCAAGCATTTGATTCACGAATTGTATTTGTAATCAACCATAAAGGAAATCAATAAAGTTGAACAAAGTGGACGTAGGCAATTACGCTGAACCACTATAAATTTGGTGTTCTTACTTTCTGCATTTAAATTAGCATTGTCTTCTCTGTTTAATTTACTTTCATCACTTATATCTCTACACAACCTTTCTGAACGAGGTTAGTGACCAATTTTGGTGCTAACACTTTGGTGCTTTCACTGAGAGCTGAACTCAGGGATCTGCTTTGAAGCTAGTGGATTGAACAAATCCCCCAAAGAAGATCCGACTTACTGATAGGACATCCGTTGATTCTACTCAGAGTTCATACCAATAACTCTACAATGGCGAGACCACGTACCAGGTCAGCTTCTCTTAATGCGGATGCCCGAGAGACTGCTAGCGTGCAACAAGCAGGACCTAGCAATCAACCTGCGATCCCGAATGCAGGGATTGCCGCTCAAGAACAGACTCCAGTTGTCACCAGAGTAGAGTTCAATGACTTGATGAGAGAACTTAGGGAAAGCAGGAGACAACTGGGAGAACAGATGCAAGCTAATGCCAACCTGATGGCACAACTCACTCAACAGCAGCAAATAGAATGCTGGGGGCAATCCAGTTGCTTATTCCTCATCTGACAGCTCTACTTCTTCTGATGAACCACCCAGGCGTAGACGCCGTAAGACTAAAGCTGCAAGGGCGGATGCTGCTGTTCGAACAGCTGGAGACCGCGACCAAGCCAGAACTGGAAGCTTCCGAACCGGAATACAGATGGAGGATGGAGCTCCAGATCATCAAAATGCTAACAATGTTGAACCTCACGACGCACGATTGGCAGATCGCCAGGAAAGGAGGCATCAGCATGGACAGGCGCGTAGAACTGACTCCAACCTCCCAACTTCCATACAGACACCCGATCTGACAGCCATGGTCAGGCAACTGATGAAAGAAAATCAGGGCTTATCAAATGACGACTGGGGAGTGTCAAGAAGTCATACTCCGTTCACGGATGTTGTGCTGCAAGTAGCGTACCCCAATCCTGCATACGAAGGAAAGACTGACCCCAGACAACATGTAATGAGGTATGAATGGATGATGGATTCAACCAGAGCAAATGATCCCACCAAGTGTAGGTGCTTTCCGATTACTCTATCTGGGATCGCTACTATGTGGTTCACCCGACTTCCTCCGCGATCCGTATCAAATTTCGAGGAGTTGGCAAAGAAGTTTATTGAGCAATTCAGGATACACACTACACGCCCGAAGGAAGTGATGTCTCTGTCGAGTGTAATCCAGAATCCGGGAGAGTCGCTGAAGGAGTACTTACAAAGATTCCACGTTGCGGCAACTGAAGTCAGTAATCCCAACGACCATGCAATCCTAATGGCGGTAATGAGAGGTGTAGATCCGGATTCTGAATTTGGAGACTGGCTGGCAGGAAAACCTCCAGCCACGCTAGAGCGTTTCTACTCCAAGGCACACCAGTTCATAAGAAGAGAGGAAGCTAGGTGGGTACGACGAGATAAGGCACCGGGACCTGCCCAAGAGTCAATCAAGAGCAACATTGCTGTGAAGCAATTTGGGGACAATTCGGGAAAGGTCCAAGTCAATGTCCAAAGTAAGCCTGTGCAGCCCAAAGAGTCCGGAGGAAGAAGTCAAGGAAAGAGGAAAGAAGCGGGAAAGTGGAAGTCGAGAATTCCAAGCTACAGCGAGTACACTCCGCTAAACGCCCCACTTGAGAACATTTACCTATCCACCTGCAATACTTTTCAGTACAGAAAACCACGTCCAAAAGAATCAACTGAAGAACAGAAGCGGACTGGGAAATATTGCCGCTTCCATGAAACTTATGGACACAACACGGAAGAATGCAGACACCTGCATGATGCTATCGAGAAATTGATCAGACAAAAGAAGTTGCAAGAATTCATAAAGGATCCACAGGAAGGAGGACAGGCAACGTCCAACCCAGGTCGCGCACCAGCTCCACGTCATCCTGAGGAGCCTGCTCGGACTGTTGGAAGACTGGTCATAAATACAATTATCGGTGGACCTCATCCCGCAGATAAGAACTGGCAAGAGATGGAACGATATGCAAGCTCCTTGAAGCATGCAGATTTTGAGTGCTGTTCGAACGTAGAGGACGGGGCCCCTGCTAAGCAGCAGCGCATAATGACAGACGATATTGTGTTCAGGAACAGAGACGCTGATCAGGTAGAGGCTCCGACCGTCGATCCCATGGTCATATCTGCAACGATCGGACCAGCATATGTAAAAAGAATTTTGATTGATTGTGGAAGTTCAGTCAACATCATCTTCAAGAAGGCCTATGATCAGATGAAGCTAGAGACAAAAGACTTGAAACCATCCAAAGCTCGTATCCACGGCTTTAACGGCGCTGCGACTGATGCGGTAGGATATGTCGAGTTACCAGTTGAACTGGGACAAGGCGAGCGTCGGAGGGTACGAATTCTACCCTTTGTAGTTTTGGATGTGGACTCTCCGTATAATGTTTTCTTGGGTCGGCCGGCCCTGGCTGAATTTAGGGCGGCACTAGCCCCGTGGTGTTTGACTTTGAAGTTTCCAACTGACAAAGGAGTAGGCATTGTTCACGGTGACCAAGCAGCTGGTCGTTCTTGTTATGTGGCCGAGCTCCGAGAGGCCCACCAGAGGGAGAAAGGAAAGGTTGCGGACAATCCCGTCCGCATCCTCAATACGAATAATTGACAAGTAGTGCCCGAGCCCTGGCTCGGGCATAGTTCTCGGGTCTACGGAGATATAGATCCGAGAGACGACGATGAGAAACCCAGGGAAGAGAAGGCAACACCGGCTGAATTAACAATTGACATCTCAGTTAGCCGTGACGACCCTTCGCGAATACTGAAGATCGGATCACAGTTAGGCCCCGCAATGACTGAAGACCTTAGCGATTTCCTCCGAGCAAACCTTGATGTTTTTGCCTGGACGCATTCTGATATGTGTGGGATTTCTCCCGCCATCACGAGTCATATGTTGAACATAGACCCGAAATACGTCCCAGTCAAGCAAAAAAGGAGAGGAATGGATCCGGAGAGATCCGCCGCTCTTGGAGAGGAGGTGGACAAGCTCAAAGCAAATGGGTTCGTCCGCGACGCCCTCTACCCGGAGTGGGTCTCCAACCCCGTGCTAGTAAAGAAGGCTAATGGGAAATGGAGGACTTGCGTAGATTATTCCGACTTGAACAAAGCATGCCCTAAGGACAGTTCCCGTTGCCTAGGATCGATCAGTTGGTCGATTCCACAGTAGGACACGAATTATTGTCATTCATGGACGCGTACTCAGGATACAACCAAATCCCAATGCATATTCCGGACCAAGAACACACCAGCTTCGTTACAAATGTCGGGCTGTATTGCTATGTAGTGATGCACTTTGGATTAAAGAATGCTGGAGCAACTTACCAACGTCTGGTGAATCGAATGTTCAAGGACCAGCTGGGCAAAACCATGGAAGTCTATGTGGATGACATGCTCGTGAAGTCACGACGGTCAAACGACCACATTCAAGACTTAGCTGAAATGTTTAACATACTCAGGTTTTATGGAATGAAGATCAACCCGCTGAAGTGTTCTTTCGGCGTTGCATCAGGGAAGTTTTTAGGATTCATCGTCAACGCTAGGGGAATCGAAGCCAACCCAGAAAAGATCCAAGCCATTCGAGATGTACAAGAGTCCAGGACTATAAAGCAGGTACAGAGCTTGAACGGAAAAGTAGCTACGCTGAGTCGATTTATATCCAAGGCAACTGACAAGTGCATCCCATTCTTTGACATAATAAAGAAAGGAAAGAGGAATTTTGAATGGACGTCTAGCTGCGAGGAAGCATTCCAGAACCTGGTAAGGCATCTGGAGAGCCCACCAATGCTATCTAAACCAGTTGACCATGAGATGCTGTACGTTTACTTGGCTATATCCCCTCATGCGATAAGCGCAGCTTTGGTTCGTGAGGAGGATCGAGTCCAGAAGCCGGTATATTATGTTAGCAAGCGTTTAACGGGGGCAGAGAAGAATTACCCTAAAATCGAGAAATTGGCTTATTGCTTGGTGATTGCATCACGCAAGCTACGCCCATATTTTCAAGCGCATTCAATCGGCGTTTATACCGATCAACCCCTGAGGCAGGTACTTCAACGACCGGAAACTTCTGGAAGATTGCTAAAATGGAACATCGAGTTGAGCCAATTCGATATCGCGTACTTACCACGGAGAGCCATCCGAGGGCAAGCATTAGCAGACTTCATCGCTGAATTTACCATACCCATCAAACCGGACGATCACGACATCATTCCCCCCATTCGATGGAAATTATACACTGACGGTGCATCAAACGACCGTTGCTCCGGCGCGGGCGTAGTTCTTATAACTCCGGAAAACCGATCAATCTGTTATGCCCTGAAGCTCGATTTCCCGGCTACGAACAACGAAGCTGAATATGAAGCACTGATCGCTGGCTTGAAGCTCATCAAAGAACTCGGGATCGAATCAGTCGAAATCTTTTGTGACTCGCAGTTAGTGGTTTACCAAGTACGAGGGGACTACCAAGCAAAAGGACGAAAGCTTGCTCCGTACCTCGTTCAGGTCCAAGAACTACTATCAAATCTTGAGCGTTATGACATTTCACATATCCCACGAGAACAGAACAAAGAAGCCGACTTGTTGGCTAAGTTCGTAAGTACCGACGATGCTCAACAAATGGGATTGTATCCCGTTGAAGTCTTGCATGCCCCGAGCGTAGACGAGATGAAAATCGATCGCGTGTTGGAAACAGAGATCGAGAAGGACTCGTGGATAACCCCATTCAAACTGTACCTGACAACCGGGGCTTTACCAAAAAAAAGAAGCGAAAGACGACAGGTCCTTCGAAAGGCTGCGCGGTACGTAATGCAGGGTGGATCCATGTACCGAAAAGGATTCTCAGTCCCGTTGTTACGGTGCATTGCTCATGATGAAGCAAAGCGAGTCTTGAGGGAAGTTCACGAAGGGGAATGTGGCGACCATACTGGGGGGCAAACGCTAGCAAAGAAGATCCTCCGCTATGGATATTACTGGCCCACCGTAAACCGGGATGCCGCGGACTACGCAAGAAAATGCGACAAGTGTCAAAGATATGCAAAAATCCCGAGGGCTCCGTCAACGGAACTCACACAAATGATCAGTCCTTGGCCATTTGCGATCTGGGGAATCGACATAATCGGCTCTTTGCCTCTATCCAAAGGTGGTGCGAAATACGCAATAGTTGCAGTCGACTATTTCACGAAATGGGCTGAGGCAGAACCTTTGGCCACTATCACCTCTAAGAAGGTCATTAACTTCGTTGTACGAAACATTATATGCCGCTTTGGCCTTCCACGCACCATCATTACAGACAACGGAACGCAATTCGAAAGTAGAGAGTTCAAAGAGTTCTGTTTAAAGTACGGCATCGAGAAAAAATTTGCCGCCGTTGCACACCCAAAAGCTAACGGACAAGTCGAGGCCGTTAACAAAATAATCAAGTCCATACTAAAGAAGCGTCTGGAGAAGGTTGGAGGCAAATGGGTAGATGAACTCCCGACAGCATTATGGGCGTATAGAACTACCCACAAGTCCGCGACCGGCCACACTCCGTTCGCCTTGGCATACAGCTCTGAAGCCGTTATACCCGTGGAACTTGAAGTTCCATCGCACCGAGTGACATACTACGATCCCAAGACGAACCAAAACCTCTTGCTGGAATCACTGGACTGCATCGATGAAAAACGGGAAGAAATTGAATTAAGGGCGGCGGCGCACAGACATCGAGTCAAGCGTTACTATGACGGCAGAGTCCGCCCAAGAATCTTTGATGTGGGAGATCTCGTTCTGAAATGAGTCTTCCCGGTACCATCACGCATGAATCCCAGCTGGGAAGGTCCATACGCCATTGAACGGAAGCTTGGAGAAGGAACATTCAAGCTAGCGACCGTTGATGGCGCGACACTCCCCCGAGCATGGAACAGTGAACATTTGCGGCACTATTACATTTAGCATGTTTCCCTTTCTTGTTATAGGCACTATTGTTTCCTGCATGTTTCCATTCAATAATGACTTAGTTTCCTTTTAAAGTTGTAATCGAGCAATTTAGTTGATTCTCATTAATAAAGGCTTGAAGCCACATTTTCTATGAAGTTTCTATATCTCTTAATTGGATGATAAATTACATTATTCTGCACGACATACAGGCTCGTACGAACGATTCCCAATCTCCGAATCCCCAGAGTGCGGAGCGGAGTACTCCAAGTCCCCGGAGCGCGGACTAGAGTATAAACGATTCCAATCTCCGAATCCCCAGAGCGCGGATCGGAGTACTCTAAGTCCCCAGAGCGCGGACTAGAGTATAAACGATTCCAATCTCCGAATCCCCAGAGCGCGGATCGGAGTACTCTAAGTCCCCAGAGCGCGGACTAGAGTATAAACGATTCCAATCTCCGAATCCCCAGAGCGCGGATCGGAGTACTCTAAGTCCCCAGAGCGCGGACTAGAGTATAAACGATTCCAATCTCCGAATCCCCAGAGCGCGGATCGGAGTACTCTAAGTCCCCAGAGCGCGGACTAGAGTATAAACGATTCCAATCTCTGAATCCCCAGAGCGCGGATCGGAGTACTCTAAGTCCCCAGAGCGCGGACTAGAGTATAAACGATTCCCAATCTCCGAATCCCCAGAGTGCGGAGCGGAGTACTCCAAGTCCCCGGAGCGCGGACTAGAGTATAAACGATTCCAATCTCCGAATCCCCAGAGCGCGGATCGGAGTACTCTAAGTCCCCAGAGCACGGACTAGAGTATAAACGATTCCAATCTCCGAATCCCCATAGCGCGGATCGGAGTACTCTAAGTCCCCAGAGCACGGACTAGAGTATAAACGATTCCAATCTCCGAATCCCCAGAGCGCGGATCGGAGTACTCTAAGTCCCCAGAGCGCGGACTAGAGTATAAACGATTCCCAATCTCCGAATCCCCAGAGTGCGGAGCGGAGTACTCTCAGTCCCCAGAGCGCGGACTAGAGTATAAACGATTCCCAATCTCCGAATCCCCAGAGTGCGGAGCGGAGTACTCTCAGTCCCCAGAGCGCGGACTAGAGTATAAACGATTTCCAATCTCCGAATCCCCAGAGCGCGGATCGGAGTACTCTACGTCCCCGGAGCGCGGACTAGAGTATAAACGATTTCCAATCTCCGAATCCCCAGAGCACGGATCAGAGTACTCTAAGTCCCCGGAGCGCGGACTAGAGTATAAACGATTCCAATCTCCGAATCCCCAGAGCGCGGATCGGAGTACTCTAAGTCCCCAGAGCGCGGACTAGAGTATAAACGATTTCCAATCTCCGAATCCCCAGAGTGCGGATCGGAGTACTCTAAGTCCCCCGAGCGCGGACTAGAGTATAAACGATCCCAAATCTTCGAATCCCCAGAGCGCGGACTAGAGCATAAACTATTTCAAGCCTCCAAGTCCCCGGGACACAGAGTCTGCAAGAAGTCCAAGTACTCGAAAGATGTGGGACGAGAGGTACGCCACGTCCAAAAAATGTTTGAACAGCGCAAGAATGGACTGGGAGATAATGCAACTCATAGGAACTTGAGTTATGGCTACAATTAGTCAACAAACCAAATAAAGACAAGAGAAGCATTCAAATACAAAAGAAACTAAAACTTTATTTAATAAGTCCAGAATGGGGATACATGACCACTCCTACAAAATTCAGACCTCTCTATACAAACTACAAATCATGGGAGATAAAAACAATTACAAAGCTTAGTCAGGAAACTTGTTGAACAAGTGCATCGATTATTTCTTCGACTTCTTCTTCTTGTCTGCCTTTGGTGTTTCCGACGACTCCTCTCCCTCACATTTTTTCTTGGACTTTTTGCTTGCTAGAGAGACGGAGTCAGGAGTAGGAGACGGAACATCTAGTGGTTTGGACTTGCCCGGGAGAATGATTTTCAGAGGTCTGTTCCACGGGTCAGTGAGTTCCAGGACTTCAGATTCAACTTTGACTTCGACCTTTCTCTTCTCCTCGTCGGCGAGACGGTCCTTCATGCTCATCTCTGAAGTATGTTCAGAGGCGCCAGTGATTTTAACTTCGTCGCTTCCATCAGCAGGAGATGAAGTATCAAGTTTGTCATCATCAAGCGCCCCGATCACTTGAGCGTCTGGGCCGGGAGTTACCCCTGCGTGAGCAACGTCGCTTGTTTTCCCCGCTTCCTCCTTGGCGTCATCGCTCCTCGGAGTTAGCTCAGCGTCAGAACAACCTGCACGAAAACATAAGAAGTGGGCATTAGAACGAATAACCACTGCTGAAAAATGACGGGATCTCTTCGACTTCTAGAGAAAGAAGAATTTCCTACCAGGATCAGGTTGGCTATCGGTGGCGCGCGGGGTTTCTCCCTCCAGGATAGGTGACAGCACATGAACGCCGAGCCCGGGATCTTCGGGATCATAACTGGCATGCTGCTCGAATGGATCAAGCGTCGACCGACCGGCCGATTGAGCAGCATAAGGAGCGGCGATGTGGGGAGTAGTAGCGTCGGCCTCTGACGGGCCAGCCTCGTCATTCTTCTCTTTCGAAGGGGAAGAGCCTTTGCCATAAAGAGCCAATGCTGCGGATAAATCCGATGGCTCATTCCCCCTCAGGAACTCCTTCACCAATGCATCCTCGTCGATTTCTTCGGAGCCTGACTCGACTTTCTTGATCTTTATCAGAGTTTCCCATGCCTCAGCCAGGGATTCGTGGTAGCCGTCGCCCAAGAATGTTAGGTCGCGGTGCATAAGGACGCGGGCTCCGTACTCGGCGATCAACGGGTCAAACATACTTTTGACCTCTTCCCTGCCGGCCTCTACGGCCGCCTCAAGGCGAGAATCAAGCTCCTCTACAGCCATTCTTTTGCCCTCCTCACGGGCCTCATCCTTCATTTTCTCGACCCCGGCAAGTTCACCGTCGAGCTTTGCCTTCAGGAGTCGGGTAGCAACAATCTCATCACAATACCGCTGTGATTCTTCCTGAGCGGCTATTTTGTCTTCTTTCTCCTTGGAGAGTTGTTCTTTCAGCTCTTTGACTTGAGTAGCGAGCGCGTCCCTTTCTTTTTGGACAGAGTCTTTTTCTAGGGCAAGGGCGCCGCTGCGCTGAACTGCTTCGTCAAGCTCCTTTTTGTGAGCCACCTCTAAGCGAGTAACTACCTCAGCAGTATCTTTTGCACCTTGTTCAGCGGCTTCTAGCTTTGACTTATAAGAGGCGAGTTCTTCGTCTTGGAGTTTGATGATTTTCTTATCGTTGTCAGCCTCCAAATTCAGACGGTCAATCTCGTGTTGACGCTCGACAGATACTTCTGAGATCTTCTCCACCAAGTGCATGAATGCGTCATGTTGAACATAGACGTCATTGTTGCAGGCAATGGCACTTTGCTTCACGTGCCCAGGAATGTGATGGATGGCCGGGAGGAATTTCAAACCGTCAAAACAAATTTTCGGAAACTTGGCCTTAAGGTCGACCATCTTTTCCGCAACAGTTGGGTCCACGGTAGGAGTAGGAGGAGGAGGCTTAGAGAATTCCGTTCTTTTACGCGGCTCTCGAACTTGCCTCGTACTCGATGAACTGGAATGTTGTTCTCGAGCAGCATCAGACTGATAACCCTTCTGCAAAGACTTCTCTTTAGCCGGCTCAGTTGTAGGAGGAAGATCGCGGGACTGGGAAGATTGATAGTGTGCTTTCTTGCGGTGAGACGACTCGCGCGGACGATTGTCCCTATCTTCATAATCACCTCGGTCCCGGCGTCTGCCTGAACCGGAATCCCGTCCGGAGTGATGGAATATAGAAGACCCCTGAAGGCGATCAAGTCCGTGTGAGCGGCCCATATCACCTGCAAAGAAGGGAGATAACAACGAGTTAAGGAGAATTCACGAATTAAAAAGACTTGAAGTATATTATGGAATGCGCATGTGCGTGTGTGTCCTAAGTGTTCCCCCTGATGGACCCGTTCGTTTATCTTTGCTAATCGGAGTATTGTCTCTTTGAGCCGGGAGTTGAACTCCTACATTGCCTCTAGCGGGCGAGGAGAACTTGAGAGCTTCAGGATCATCGAACCCGTAATTAAGTATGTCTTCGGGAATAGAGAGGTTCGAGAAACCCCTCAGAGAACTTTCCAGATGCTGCGAAGAAGCCTCTTTCTCAGGAGGGGTAGGCGTAGATTTTGAGGTGCCACCAACTTTCTCCTTTTGAACCGTATATTTCAGCTTTTTCCTTCCCTTCGAAGGGGAGGATGATGTCTCAATATCCTGAACTTCGATTGTCGGATTCCAAGCGGGACCCACGTTCTCGCCCTGAGTTTCGGGGGCATCATCCTCTTTGCGCTCGCCTTCTTCGTGCGTGTCGGGAGCGCGACGCGACGACGGGCCGGCAAGTTTTTTCCCTTTACCAGATGGAGGTTTGGGAATTGTAACACCTTCTGGAAGGCTGATCCGACGACCAGGAGCTAGCAAGCCGAACCCCGACAGCGATTCATTTGAAATGATAGCTCGAATATCTCGATCCTCGGCCGGAAGAGCTCTAATCGCGTCGACAGCATCAGAATATCCTCGGCCTTCCGGACGCGGGTTGATACCTGAAAAGATGAAATGAAGAGTTAGGAAAAACATGACTCCCATTAAATACGAATAACGATTCAGCAGAGAGACTTACTGCCTTCAACCCATCTCCTAGCAAAACCAAACGGGCAGCGCACATAGAACCATTCCTGTTTGTACAGGGCGAATTTGCTACAGGCCCCTGTCAAGATCTGGCACTTGTGGTATGGCTCGAGGAACATGAAGGAAGGGCTATCTTTCCGTCTCTTGAACATATAAATGTATCGGATATCACCGGGGGTTGGAGGTCTGGAGAAGACGGCCATGAAAAGTAAATAAGTCCCATATAGGAACGCATGGCCATTCGGGTGCAGCTGCGACGGAGCTATGTCTATATACTGCAGCACATCCCAGAGAAATAAATTGAATGGAGGCACGCTGCCCATCCAACACATGAACTTGTTGCAGGCTGTGTACCCGACTGGGGGCAGATGAGGGCGGTCGTGTCTCAAAGGAACTAGCACGTCAGCAAAGGGAATCCCGTGAATGGAACATATCCGTCGCAGAGCAGCCTCGTTGATCTTCGAGGCTTGAGAATCGATCGGATTGTCCAGTAAGATGGTTGACTCCAGAGCATCGGGCGCCAAGTTATGGGCGGGAGAGATAGACGGGTTAGAAGAATCAGCGGCTCCTTGCCTTGCTGATGGCCCAGGTCTGTCAGATATGGTGGCAGAACTAGATTTTCTCGACATCCCGAATAAATAATGAACCTGGCTAAATGCTTGAGAAAGCTATACTTGAAAAACGTTGAGCGTTAGAATTAGCAACACAAGTTTTCCCCCCACGTGGTGTGTGAACTAGTGCAAGCAATTGTGTACAGACAATAAGAATGTTTTAAAAGATATAATAATTAGCTTCGAATCATCGCCTTCGAAGACCGTCATCGTTGACCGTCTCAAAAGCCCGCCTTGAGGTGATTACAGTTCCAGGTTCAAAAGACATATGATTTCTAAAGTAACCGGCCTAAGTGTAGTTTAACATTTATACTGATCGGCATTTAAGTAATGTTCGTCGTCCTAAGTATAGTGTTCGGCTGTGTTAGGCTCGGCTTAAAGAGTGTTCGGCAATTGTATTGTTCGGCATGTCAAGTGTTCGACAATTGTATTGTTCGGCATGTCAAGTGTTCGGCAATTGTATTGTTCGGCATGTCAAGTGTTCGGCAATTGTATTTGTTCGGCTAGAAGACATTGTTCGACCTAGGGAATGTTCGGTGATTGTTTTGTCCGGCTAAAGTCACGGTTCGACCTAAGGATTGTTCGGCTAGATTCAACGTTCGGCCTGAAGTCAATGTTCGGCGTGTCAGTCGTTCGGCATTTGGGCATTGTTCGGCTTTAGTTCGTTCGGCTCAATTATAGTTTGACATGTTAGTGAGCGTTCGGCCTGGCATTGTCCGGCCAAGGTACCGTTCGGCAACTAACCATTACACCGTCCGGCACATGACGACATGCGCCGGAGCAGCGAACGGCGCCATTACCCCCTCCAACACCTTCTTTCTTTTTCTTCCCTTTAACCTCGATTCAACATGAGGAAACTAAGACGATAAGTGGACATACTCCTAACTCCTCCACGCTATGTCATTCGGCAATGCAGACAAGCTATACAAAAACCCTCTACATGACATCGTTCGAACATCTCGTTTGAATATACGAGGAAAAATACCTAAGTTTGCAGATCAGAGATTAAGATGGTGTAGTTAAGTCTCAAATTCGGACGATTGAACAGAATTGTGAGAACGGTGGAAATAAGAAGTAAAAGGAGAGAAGAAGAAAAGGACCTGGTTTTATAGAGGGGAATGGTGGAAGTCGAAGGGGCTATACCCGGTAGAACCGGTCAATACCGGAGCGCTCGGCATCAAGGTGGAATGACGTTCGGCACGCTAGGAACGTTCGGCTCAGAACGTGTCGTTCGGCATCCCAAGCTTGTTCGTCTTGCACCTCCCTTCGCTAGCATTCTCGAGAGGGTACCTCCGAGGTAGATTGTACCAGATTCAAAGCGCACCACGTTTGGCCACGAGATACACTTTGGGGGGCAAGTGTTTCCTGGGGATTTGACCAGGCAACTAGTGCTCGGCAATAAGTGCTCGGCATCAGAGAGCGACCGGCATCAAGGAGTGTTCGGCGAAGCAACTGACATCCATGAATACTCGGCATAGTACTCGGCCTCCATTAGTGTCTAGCATCGAGACTGTTCGGCATACCAGGGTACTCGGCATCAAGGCTGCTCGGCATCAAGACTGCTCGGCATACTAGAGTACTCGGCATCAAGACTGCTCGGCATACCAGGGTACTCGGCATCAAGGCTGCTCGGCATCAAGACTGCTCGGCATACTAGAGTACTCGGCATCAAGACTGCTCGGCATACCAGGGTACTCGGCATCAAGGCTGCTCGGCATCAAGACTGCTCGGCATACAAGGTCGCTCGGCATACCAGAGTACTCGGCATCAAGACTGCTCGGCATACCAGGGTACTCGGCATACAAGAGTACTCGGCATCCCATGGTGTTCGGCGTAATACTCGACATCCAGGAGACATTCAGCACAACTAACCAACATACCGTTCGGCATAGAAGGGATGGTTCGGCGCAGAGCGTTCGGCCTCAACAGACAACCATCCCACATTTCCCACGACACCAACATACCGTTCGGCTTAGAAGGGATGGTTCGGCGCAGAGCGTTCGGCGAACCTTGCTCGGCATACGGCGACCACTGTACTCGGGCTGGAGCGTTCGGCAATCAGCCCACTTGGGAAGTCCAGCCCATCTTTGCCTATAAATAGAGGGGCAGGGTCACAGTGAAATGGATCCTTTTTTGGGAGAGAGAACACCGGGGAGACTCTGCCATTTTCAAGACTGATCTTCTCTACTCAACAACTTCACTCAAGCATTTGATTCACGAATTGTATTTGTAATCAACCATAAAGGAAATCAATAAAGTTGAACAAAGTGGACGTAGGCAATTACGCTGAACCACTATAAATTTGGTGTTCTTACTTTCTGCATTTAAATTAGCATTATCTTCTCTGTTTAATTTACTTTCATCACTTATATCTCTACACAACCTTTCTGAACGAGGTTAGTGACCAATTTTGGTGCTAACAGATCTCAAGACTTTGTCCACTTGTGATATTCGAGATCGTGAATCCAATTCATGTCACTACAACAAAAATACCCTATTACAACGCCCATTTTACAACGGGCATTTGCTGCCCATTGTAATAGATGGCTATTACAACGGTCGATTCCGGACCGTTGTAATAGATGCCCTATACAATGCCCTTTTTACAACGTGCAATGACTGCTCGTTGTAATAGAATGTTATTACAACGGTTCTTTCATGCCCGTTGTACTAGATGCCAATTTTACAACGTTCACAAAATGCCCGTTGTAATAGATGCAAATTTTATAACGGTCACAAAATGCCTGTTGTAAGAGGTGCCAATTTTATAACGCTCATACCGCTTGTTGTAATAGCTGCCAATTTTACAACGGGCTAAAAATGCCCGTTGTAATAGGTGCCAATTTTACAACGGTCATAAAATGCCCGTTTTAACCGATGCCAATTTTACAACGATCATAAAATGCCCGTTGTAATAAATGTTCGTTGCCAATTTTTTCAACAATCAATAATTAATATTTATTATTTGTTAATATTTATTATTTGTTATTTGTTAATATTTAATAATTGATATTTAATAATTAAAATTAATATTTATTATTTGTTAATATTTAATAATTAATCATTAATAATATTATATTAATCATATGTTACTAATTACTAATTACTGATCATTAATAATATTATATTATTTATTAATATTTAATAATTAACCATTAATAATATAATTACACATAATTTTTTTAAAATTGCATTCAATAATTAATAAATATAATTAATATTAAATAATTAATAATTGATATCAAATATTGTTTTTAAATAATTAATAGTTAATAATTAATATTACACCTAGTGTTCCTTGTTTTTCCTCTCCTACTTCTGTTAATTTTCATTTGCCCGCTTATCCCATTTTCACTTAACCTAAATTCCCGCTTTCCCTCTTTTTACTTAACCCTAAATCCAATCCCACTGCAAAATCTTAAACAAAATAAAAAATGTTTCGCATTCTTAATCCTAGTTCCTAATTCCTATGCTACTCGCCGTGCCTTCCGTTGTCAGTTCGTGGTTAGGAGTCTCTCGTCATTGGTTCACGTCGTTGGTTCCCAATCCCAATTCGATATCTTGGTAGCAGCTGGGGCGGTGGATATGATTTCTTTTATTGTTTTCTTTACTCAGATCTCGTCGTTGTCCTCATCATACCTTACTCATATCTACTTTAGTTCGGTAGTTCCTTATTGCTTTGGGATTGATATGATTTCTTTTATTGTTTGCAAGAACCCTAAAATCTGAAAGCAGCTTCCAGCTAAAAAACCCCTTCAGATCCATTGTTATGACGTATTTTGAGTTCACTTGACAGCCGATTTAAATGATGTGATTTATTCTTTAAAGATTTGTAAATAATGGTATTAATGAGTGTAATCTGAGTGCTATCGAGTGAAAAGAATCCCCATGAATTGACATTGACTCAAAGAGGAGGCGAGGCTTTTACTTTCGGGTTCCACGCCACGTGAGCATCAAACCAAGCTCCATAGCAGATAAGTGTCAAGTTCCATGCGCATCTGTATTGCATCCTTTTCTTTGAATAATTGCACGCTAAGTTTTTCATCTTCTTTGTTGTGCAGATCCACACCTAAAATACAAGTAATATAACATACGAGATAAACAGGAAGAAAAGTATCAACATACCTGACCAGAGTTGTGAGTGATGAACTGCCTATGGTCCCATAGCCTATATTCACAAAGCAACAACCATAACCCTGTCTAACTACAGCAGGGTTATAAGATACCATTGTAAGCCCATTGATTGGTTGATATGTAATTTGTGTGTTTTGATTTAGTTTTACTGGTTCTCACCACTCACACAATGCACTTTCACAACTCACGCTCGATCTTATGTTTTGATTGCTTCAAAATCTTTCATTTCATTCCTTCCATATGCACCATATACACATTGAGAACTTAGTAGTAGTAGTAATTAGAAAATAATTATAGTAAAACTTAAACAATTTACAAACACAACTTTCTTGATGGACTACTAAATTGAAAATCTAATTGGTCAAATACACACCATTTTATATGTGTGCATATTTACATGTGTGCTTCAATGATATAGTGTGGGCATGATAGTGGTCACGTGTGTGATTTAGTAGAGAGTTAAGTGTGAGTGCTTCTTGGTTAGGTGTGTATTTTAAATATTAATATAAATGTGCATTGCTGTCAGCGTAGGTAAGTGTGTGTGGAGAGGATCAGCCTTTATTAGTCCATCCAAACGAATCCTTAACGGTCCCTTCTCCTTTCTAGTATAGATGTCTTCTGCTCTCAGACCCTACGTCATAAATATGCAAAGTCAGTAGTAAGAATAGATAGGAAAACCCGTTAACAACTTATACGAAAATGCGCTACTTTGCTAGGTGAAGCTCAAAGTCAAGGGATATTCTAATGAACTTGAAATATTTTTCACGGTAGGAATGATGGCATCATTTTGAAGGACTGTTGCATAATCATGTTTGTTTCTTCATATACTGAAAGAGGGCTAGGAGAACCAAACAATTAAATTGTTTGCATTTAATATATATGGTTTGTGTTTAAAAACAGGCACGTGAAATTTGATCCATTAGTCAAACAAAAGGGTATTAATGTAGTGGGCAGTTGGATAACAAAATTTATACATGACCCAGTGAAATAAAGATGATACTTTTTGCACATAATACACTTTTCAAATAAAAATTAAACACCCAAACAGATACAGCTATGCAACTGGTGTATCCGTGATCCTTCGTATCCCAGTATACATCTTTGGTTATATTCTTTTATCTTCCCGTCATCAACATGTGTGATTCCTTAGGTATATGTGATGTTTTGAAAATTTATAGTTTGACATGAGCAGTTGGATGAAGCACACATAACATAAATGAAACTGATGTAAAAATACATGTATTACTTATAAAATACATTGATGAAACTGATGTAAGTATATATAGGAATCTGTTTACACATTTATTATTCGTAGAATATATATTTTTATGAATAAAAAGCTGCACATGATCAATACAATGAGATCATCATTTTCCATTCTAACTACGTATTTCATATTGAAACGCAGGCACTAAACTTGTTAAGGTCTTGCTTGAACTCTCAGAATTCATTTGATGTCTTCCTACCGAAATGCAAAGGAAAAGGTTATTACCCAATTATTTCTAAATATTTCTAATTTAGAAATGTTTTTGTAACCTACTTTCTAATGGTATTAGTCACCGCTTCAAAAATTAACCATTTGGAAGCTATTAACCATTGTACTTGGCATCAGGACATTGTTTTTCTCGTCGAAAACCTTTTTTTCTTCATTTTGTAATGACCTTAGCTCTCTGCTCACAAGTCCAATGGCTATAATGACGTGAGAATTATGTAGATTGGTAAAGCAGTTTTTGAATCTCTTTATTTTAAATAAACAAAATTACATGTCCAAATGGTAACTAAAATTTCAGCCATCAATTGTAAAAGGGTCATTTTAAATGATTTCCATGGCGAAAAATATTGGGCAGTAGCAAAATTTTAAAGGATGAAAATACACTGATATGAAATTATGTGTTGTCATGGAAGATTAGAAGAAACAACCCGTGTGAGAAGGAAGGGAAAGGATGCTAAACCATAGAACATGGTGAAATGAAGAAGTATAGTTAATGTGGTTGTAGCGGTGCAAGTAGGCTATAATTTGAAGCATTGAATAATAGTAATGTAAAAAATTCCACTAATTTGTATTTTGTTTTAATGAGTGACTTTTGTTTGAAGTTGCAGGTAGCTATTTTTATATTGCATAATACTGGTATTTAGTTCATATTTAGTACTTTTTATTTTGGTTTTTGTTGCTGCAAAATGATATGGGATTACTATGGATTGTTTCAGTGCAGAGATGACGCCGAACTCCATGTTTTACAGTAATCTGTATCAAAATCCCAGCATCCTACCTGTGGCTTCTTTGACCCAGTTTTGGTTCTTGTTTCGGTTTCTTGGGGAGGGTAACATTATCTTTAGGATTGTATGTTTAATAGCAATGAAATGGCAGTTATTTTTACGAAGGAACATCAGTGCACAAATATGAGCCTTTTTGCTATCTTTCCGAGGAAGAAACACAGATGCAGACTATCAAAGAGGCCGTTGGATCAACCGTCGCATGGCATAAAGACTTCATCTCTGTGGTATAGTATGATTGTACTTAGAACATGATATTTGTAGCGGACTATTATGTGTTAATGCTTTATGTATTTAGCATGTAAACTTATCTAACTTTTTGGAGCGTTAGAATTCTATGACTTTAGCTTTTATTCTTTTCGTATGTGATTTTAATTATTTTACGACAATATTTAGTATTAGTATGGATGTATTGCATGGATGCTGCTGTAATTTTTTTTTAAATTTGCATTTATTTTGCAACGGGCAATGTGCGTTGTTATATTAGCTTTTTACAACGGTCAATGCATGTTGTGAAATAGGCTATGCAACTAGTATGGTTAGTCTATTGCAATGGGTTTTGGCCGTTGTATTATAGTGTATTACAACGGTCATAACCCGTTGTAAAAAGGTATACTGCAACGCTTTTTACAACGTGCTTTGCCCGTTGTAAAATGTGGTGGATCTATTACAACGAGGCCTATTACAACGGGCACATGCCCGTTGCGAAAACCATATTACAACGGGCATTGCCCATTGTAAAAAGACTGTTTTGTTGTAGTGTGTTCATCTCTTGTTTTGTGTAGCCGTGAGGCTCATCCTTCTCTTTTAGACTGCATTCTTGGAGCTCAAAGGCATGATCCTAAATTGGCTCTTCTTAGCCAAAGTTGTAGCGATAAAATTGATAATGAAGGTTTGAAAGACTTTGATATTGATGCTCATGGCGGTATTCGAAAATTTGGTAGACTTATTGTGCCAAATATTAGTGATCTTCGTAAAGACATTTTAGAAGATTCTTGTCGTTCTAAATTTACCATTCATCCCGGTAGTAGTAAAATGTACGCAGATATGAAGCGACTTTATTATTGGGATGGAATGAAATATGATATTGCTAACTTTATTAAGCGTTGCATGACTTGCCAACTCGTAAAGGCCGAACATCAAAGGCCCGGTGGGTTATTGCAACCTTTGGACATTCCCGTTTGGAAGTGGGATCAAGTCCCCATGGACTTTATTGATGGTCTTCCCTGTTCTTTTTGGGTCATGATAACCTATGGGTGATAGTAGATAGACTTACAAAATCAGCCCATTTTCTTCCCGTTCGGTCCAATCGGACTGTACCTCATTTGGCCAAACTCTGTGTTAAAGAAACTGTTCAACTTCTTGGAGTCCCTACTTCTATTGTTAGCGATCATGATCCATTGTTTACTAGTGGATTTTGGAAAGGTCTTCAAAAAGCTTTGGGAACAAAGCTTAATTTTAGCACCGCTTATCATCCTCAGCCCGATAGACAAACCGAGCATGTGAATCAAACTCTTGAAGATCTTCTTCGTGCATGTGTTCTTGATTTTGGTGGAAGTTGGGAAGATCATATTTCTCTTGTTGAGTTTTCCTATAATAATAGTTTCCAATCTAGTATTGGTATGGCACCTTTCGAGGCACTCTACGGAAGGCCATGCCGATCTCCTTCATGTTGGCTTGAAGCCGGTGAGAAGCTGGTTTTAGGTCCTGATTTTATTCGTGATGCCACAGAAAAGATTGACCTTACTCATCATAGGATGAAAGAAGCTCAAAGTAGACAAAAATCCTATGCAGATAATCGAAAAAGGAATTTAGAATTTTTTGTGGGAGATTTGGTGTTCATTCGTGTTTCACCTATGAAGGGTGTTGTGCGTTACAGTTGATCGGGAAAATTAGCACCTCGATATATTGGTCCATTTCCCATCACCGAACGCATTGGTTCCACGACTTATCGCCTTTTATTACCGGCTCAATTTTCTGCTATTCATGACGTATTCCACGTCTCTCAACTACGGAAATGCCTTAGGGATTCTGATTCTATTCTTGAGCCCGGTGTTATTGAAGAAATTGAGGTTTCACCTAATTTGACTTATGAACAACATCCTATTTGTATCATTGCTTCGGAGATTAAACGCCTTCGAAATAAAGATGTTCCGCTTGTGAAAGTTCAATGGTCCTCAAATCCTAAGGATTGCTCTTGGGAATTTAGAGAATTCATCAAGCGAACACATCCGGACTTACTCTCTCGTGCTCTTTAAAGGTGAACTTCTCATTTCAAAATTTCTTCTTTTGTGTTGTTATGCCTTAGTATGGTTGTTACTTTTTATCTTCCTCTTAATTATTGCGAGGACGCAATTTCTTTAAGGTGGGGAGTCTGTAACAACTCACATATTTCACGATTATATATTTAAATGTTTTGTTTAAATATAGCATCGTTAATCGGATTAAAGTCCGAAATGTTACTTTTGTAAACAGTCGAATTGGGACTCGAGACCACTTCCACTGAGTCCAAAATGGCATTTACAACTTTTTTGAATATAAACATCGATATGATTGGAGTTGAGTAGAATTTTGCTATTTTTTTATTTTGGGCTTTGGGTTTGGGTTTCAGCCCACTAACCCAACTTAATACCCTAACTCCTCTACTCTTCATTCATTCTACTCCTAATTTCCTAACACTCTCAAGCTAAAGTAAAAATGGGGGAAAAGATAGGAAATTAAAATTCCTAAACCCTAGTTTGTTTAGGAAATACAAATTCAAGTCCAAAATCAAAGAGAAGCTTAGGTAAGCATCCCCTTCTTCTTCTCCATCTCAATCTCTCTCCAATTTCAGAAATTTCCTATAACCTAACTTAGGAAATATTTGCTTATGATCTTAGATTGAAGCTTCTAGAGTTGAAGTGTGGTTGATCTTTCCTTTGTTTTAAAGCTTTTCACTTGTTGTTTTGGGTTTAAAGGTGAGTTTTGAACTCGCATCTACGTCTATAACTTTCATTGTTGTTAGGTATGAATTCCTAACATATATTCATGTTCATTTGCTTTTGATTTGAATTAATTCGGTGAATTTTCCAATTTTTGGTTTTTGAGTCCAATTTTATGAAAATCCTACTATGGATGTTTGGACATGATATTTGGGGTGGATCGAAGAGCCTATAAGGCTGGGTTGTCGCTTGGCATAAATCCCTAGTCTTCGTTGCTTGTCCGATCGCTCCCGAATCGTTTTGGCCATCATGGCCTAGGGAAATTGTTACCCAGACCAGGTGACCAGACGTCTGGTTGCTCAAGTCTAGACGTCTGGTTATGGTCTCTGGAGAAAAAAATATAAGAACGTAGAAAATAAAATGGCAGAGACAAATTCCAGACGTCTGATTTATAGGTTCAGACGTCTGGTTAGGGCTCAGACGTCTGCTTTGAAATTTCAGACGTCTGGGGGTTTTCTGAATTATTTCCAGAACACAAATCCAGACGTCTGGATTAAACCCCAGACGTCTGGAACTGTTCATTTTACCTATTTTGGCTGTTTGTTTTAGTGGATTTCCAATTTTAATCGATTTTTGTTGATCCGGTTAGTTGTTATCACTTATTATTAACTTTGATGACTTCTTTCTTTGGATTTTTGGGAATATCCATTTGATGGGTTTGGTATCGATTTCTATGGTTTTGATTCACGTCTTCGAATGTGAATTTTTGGTGACTGATTGTTTCTACAATCATTTTTGTGATTTGTCACTGTAATATACAAAGGTTTCTATACTAGTAGTAAATACTCAAACTCTTTCACAAAAACGATTTCAACACTACTTTTAAATACAAAGCTCGTTTTTAAAACTGTTTTCCAATCTATTAGTATATACAAACCTTTACCTCATTCGTATGAGAAATCTAATTAAACGGCTTAGCAAAACAAGTGGTATGAAACGCTTGCGTTTACTTCGTCGGTTAATTCTTGGACTTGTTTGATTGAACTCTCATGACAATTTTCGAATGGAAATCTACAATTTGTTCGTAAATATTTAAGTTAAGCTAGTGGTTATGGGACATGAAGATAAACTCATTTATTTACCAGCTTAGTGTAATTGACACTTCTTATTGATCAGTGATGATCATTTTGTACTTTCGAGTGGAAATCTACAATTTGTTCGTAAATATTTAAGTTAAGCCAGTGGTTATGGGACATGAAGCTAAACTCATTTATTTACTACCTTAGTGTAAGTTACACTTTTTTGTGGAGCTTCGTCTCATTTTTATAGGCTAGCGACCTGTGGGTTTCATGGAGTTCGATTCATCGGGCGTACCGTTATTGCACTACGTCGTTGTTTCGAATTATTTGAGTTTCAGGTTCATCGGGCGTACCGTTATTGCACTATGTCGTTGTTCCGAAATATTTGAGTTTTAGGTTCATCGGGCGTACCGTTATTGCACTACGTCGTTGTTCCAACTCATTTGAGTTTCAGGTTCCTTGGGCGTACCGTTATTGCACTACGCTGTTGCACCGGCTCTATGGTTAGCGACTATGGGATAGCGATCCGTTTGTGATACACGTGTTGGTGAGTTTTCATGCTCCCGTTTGTGATAGGCCTCCCTCTTTGTGTTTTCTGGATTTCTGGTTGTTGATTTCTAGAATTTGTGCTCACCAATTTTGATGATATGCATTGATAAGCTCTATCAATATTTGTGTTTTGGTGAATATTTTAAAGAATATGACATTCTTTTTAGTGTTTGAGAAGATTTGAGATATTGTATGATTTTTGTTGTTATTTGATGTATACTTGTCACAGTATGGCATTATTGTTATCATATGTTTTTGTCATATCTCTTATCCTATCTTATTTTATCTGATATTTATAGCTAGACTGATCCGTTTATTATTTTCTTCTTAAATAATACTCGGGTCAGACCAAGGTATTTCAGGTGCTTCTGCTTGACTTCTTATTTGGGACCATCATCTGATTTTTGGCTAACTACTTTAGATTAGTAGTTTTTGCTTTTATACATTTGAGTTAGAGACTCCTTGATGTATACTTATTCTTTTCTCTAGCACTTGTACCTATTTTCTTCTATGACGTAGTGGATCTTGTATAACCACTACTTTGATGTACACTTCTATGTGATATATTCATATCTATTTCCGCCTTAGTGATATGAATATTTGTGACTGATTTGTTATGCTTATTTCTATATTTGTTTCCGAAGCCCACATAGCCAATGTGTGGTAACTTTGAGTTTGTATTTGATATGTCAGATTTCCTCTTGAAATGAAATAAAGTTATACTATCTGACATATCGGTACTTGCACAAAGCAATTACGCAGATGGTCGCTCCTCAACAGACTTATTCTTCGTGTTAGTCGATGGCATTACCCCGTAGTGTCCTTGGCTAGTGTGAATATAGAGGTGGGGCGTCCCATCGTGTGTGGTTTATTGGCCGCTTAAACTGTACAAAAAAGTGGGTCGTTACAACCTAAGCAGTTCGCCTCTATTTTATAATATTCGTGTCCGTTCATGTCATCTTGTGTCCGTTGCTTGGGTGTCGAGATCTTGTTGCTTGTGTTGAGATCTTCGATTGTGTGGTGTACTTGTAGTTGCTCGTAGATCATTGGTGGAGGTGCTGGTCGATTGTTGTTTGGTCAGATTAGTGCAGTTAGATCGGTTCGTGATTGGCTCATTTTGTTTAGAATCGCTATCACGAATCGAACGTGAGTGTTAACTCATGAAATATTATCAATTCTATTGTAGGTTGAATCAACGTAACGCTGTCATAAATTATTTTGTTTTGATGTTTGTGAATTTATATAGACAATAAAATTGAATCTCATTCCTAGTTGAATACCCTGATATGTGATAGTTGATGATTGTTGTAATATATTGTTAACCCTCTTTCGATTCGCGACCTAACGTGTTGAAAAATAAGCGACTTAAGACAAGGACCGACTTAAAGAGGCCTACGACTCAACAGGCTCTGACCTAAGGAATGGTCCGACTTAACGGTTTACGAGTTAAGGAAGGTTCCGACCTAAGGCAGTATACGACTTAAAGAGGCCTACGACTCAATGGGTTATGACCTAAGGCAGTATACTACTTAAGCTACAGGACCGACTCAATGGGTTACGACTTAAGGAAGTCTGCGACATAAGGTGCGGACCGACTCAGTAGTTGACCGACTTAAGAAAGTCCGATTTAACCGGTTACGACTTAAGGAAGTCTATGACCTAAAAGATCTCCGACTTAACAATTAACCGACCTAACTACTGAAAGGAGCATACCGACTTAAGATGTGGACCGACTTAAGGAGCTAACGACTTAAAGGGACTTACGACCTACCGACCAAAGTGGATGAACGACTTAACGAGCTAAAGCAAAGTGAAGACATGTTCCATGCCACATCTTTTAGGTCGCTGCCGACTTACGACTTATACTAAGTCGCGCGCGACTTATCAACTCGTTCAGAAGAATCAAGTGCAGCCGAAGTGATCCCCTATACTGTCACTGACTTACGATCTACGACCTACCCTAGGTCGTGGCCGACTTATCACTTGATAAAATTCTGCTTAGAAATCCTCTCTATAAATACCCCCCAAACTCCAACAAGTGAAGGACTTTTGGCCGATCATTTCTTGAAGCGTCGTCACTCTGCCGAATTCTCAACTCATCCAACATTTGAAGAACTCCAATCACTCAAGACATTACAACAAGCTTTGAGAGAAATCTTCCGCATTCAACACGAATTCGAGGAGATCTTCAACATCGAAGCTTGAGCTAATAGTCGAAAGTGTTTAGGGATCAAAAGATATTGTATTTCACAAGTGTATTGTATCATTTTGTAACCAGATTCAGTAATAAAGAGATTCAAAGTGGACGTAGGCTCGATCTCAAGCCGAACCACTATAAACTGCTGTCTTTTACTGCTTTGTCACTATTTTACTGCTTACTTCTTGTTCCCGTCACACGGGTGGGGCTTTCACAATTCTACTACACACACCGGGTGTTAGCGTTCACTTTTTAGCGTTAACATTTTGGTGCTTTCACTGAGAATTGAACTCAGGAACTATTCTCACCATTGCTCCGCAAGAGTTTGTTGAAAGAGTCTCTCTAAAGACCAGAAGTTTATCTGAAGTCATGGCTCCTGGAAGAAAGGGTAGATCTACCAGATCCGGAAATGCTCATGAGGGAACCTCTGCTTCCCCAACAGCAGATCAAGCAACTCCCACCGTCGGAGTTACAAGGGCTGAATTAGACGACGTAGTGTCGGGATTATACCAACAAATGGAAACCCAAAATGCTTTGATGATGGACAGGTTAAATGCTCTACTTGGGGCAAATCGACAACCAGAAAATTATGAAACAGTCTTCACTGAAAATGCTCATAATTCTCAAGAGAAAGATATTCCTCAAGGAACAGTTGGCTTCACCAAAGGAGCACCTCCCCAAGCTGGAGGATCGGGGCCGCAGCCGCCTCTCCGCGAACGTTTGTTCACACAAACTTCAGAAAAGATGGCTGACGTCTGCCCGGCAAGGTCTCTGAATGAAGAAGAATATCTATCAGGAATGGTTCGCCAGATTATGAAAGAAAGTATGCAAAGGGATGAAGACGAGAACGACTGGGGGTTTGCTCCAAGTAAAAATCCGTTCACTGAAAGAATTCTAAAGCAGAGTTTCCAAAGAAGTTCGTACCTCCTACAATCCCAGCTTATCGGGGGACGAGTGATCCAAATCAGTTCTTGTACAAATACGACTGGCACATGACGAGTTCCAGGGCAACAGATGAAATTAAATGCAGATATTTTCCTGTCTACTTGGAAGGGGTGGCTCTACTCTGGTTTACAAAGCTACCGGTCCGATCTGTGGATCAATTCTCCGATTTGACCCGTAAATTCAAGGATCAGTTCAGGTTGTATGCTACAAAGGCCAAGGACATAATGTCACTGTCCAGTCTAGAACAAGCCTCCGGCGAATCTATTAAATCCTTCTTGAGCCGTTTCAATATAGCTCTAGCCGAAGTGGATAATGCAGAGCCGCGTATGATCCTGACTTATTTGATGCGAGCCATCGATAAATCAAGTGAATTTGGAAAATGGCTAAAGATGAAAGAACCGAACTCGCTTGAAAATTTTTATAAAAAGGCCGATGAATTTATGCGCCTAGAAAACCTTTTCGCACCAGCAAAGGTGGTAGTTGCTAAGGACAACAATAATGATCTTGCTTTTAACAAGAGAGATTTTGGAAATCAGAAAAGGGAAAATGACGGGGGAAAGAACAAGGGGAATGAAAAGAAACTCCGCCGCTTTAATCCTTCAGATTTTACTCCTTTAACTGATACACCAGGAAATATCTTTTTCGCAACAAAAGATGTTGTCAAGTATCCTAAGCCGCCTGAAATGAGAAGAGGTGCAGTGCGTAATGGGAAATTCTACCGATTCCACAATCAACCTGGCCATGACACTGACCAATGTCGCCAGTTAAAAAGTGTGATTGAAGAATTGCTGAAACATGGTAAACTTCAACAATATGTGAAGAGAAGCAAAGTCGATCCAACCTCATCCACTCGGGGGCAAGAATATCCTGCTCCTCAATCTGGCTCTGGCAACAACGCTGCAATGCAAGATTCCGAAAAACTTGTCATTAACGTTGTCACAGGAGGTCCATACCCAGCAAGAGGAAGTTGGAACGACTGCTAATTACCCACAAAACTGCAGCTGGGGCATCTTTCATTCTCTCTGGCATATGAATTCAAAACTACGAATCCAGTAGAAATTGGAATTCAATCTGGAGATTCTGGAACAACAATCACTTGCATCCATTTTTTACTTAACAGCATTGCTTAAATTTGTAAAATAATGATGGATGTAGAACTTTTGTATTGTAAAACGCTAAGAAATTGGTGTGATTCAATTATAAAGAACTGTAAAATTTGTGTTCTCGAATGCTGTAAAATGCCTGTCTCATTTCGATATGCAAGTTTCTTTAAAATATTGCTAAAATGTCGATTATATATTGCAGGCTATCAAAAGCAAAGCTTACTTACTCCACGCATCCCAAAACTCAGCGACTCCTACAAATCACTCAACAATGTTAAGCCACAAAGGAGGCGCTATTCACAAACCGTTAGTGATTCCACCAAAGCGGGCACCTTCCTGACGAGAAGGTTCAAGACTCATGCTAATTAATCGCGATCGTTTGATTAAACAAACATCCGGTAAAGAAGTTTGCGTCTGCCCCATGGATTCACTCGACGATAAAGCACATTCCTCTGGCAACAAGAAAACACCTTGCAAGGATAATGGAACATGCACTTGGAATGGTAAAAAGGAATCACTAGAAAGCAGATGGTGGGAGGATACAAGCAACAAAGCTCTCTTTGAGGCATAACTCTTCGGAGAAGACCTCTTCAGAGACCAAAATCGCTTCCCTTTGGAGACCAAAAATCGCTTCTCTTCGGAGACCAAAAATCGCTTCTCTTCGGAGACCAAAAATCGCTTCTCTTCGGAGACCAAAAATCGCTTCTCTTCGGAGACCAAAAATCACTTCTCTTCGGAGACCAAACATTGCTTCTCTTCGGAGACCAAAAATCGCTTCTCTTCGGAGACCAAAAATCGCTTCTCTTCGGAGACCAAAAATCGCTTCTCTTCGGAGACCAAAAATCGCTTCTCTTCGCTTCTCTTCGGAGACCAAAAATCGTTTCTCTTCGGAGATCAAAATTGCTTCTCTTTGGAGAAACAAAAAAGACCTCTTCGGGGGCACACTTCACCATGCTTGAAGTATCAAACGCAAGCCCTCTTCGGAGGCACGAAGGCCTTTTCAAAGGCACATTTCACCAAAATTGCTTCTCTTCGGAGACCACTAAGCCTTCTTCGGAAGCACTAAGACAAATAAAGCCTTTTAATAAGGCGCATCCAAAAAACTTTGTTAATAGAACCACTAACGACCGCAGCTGAATACTTATGATTATTTGTACAAACAGATATGCAGTAAAACAGCCAATGACTGTCCCGTGGTTCGATTAAACAATGAAATATAATTGTCTAACAAACAGATTAAAACATTTTTCAAAAGCTCATTTCATTGCGTAGGAAAATTCACTTTTTAACAAATAAAAGTGATCATCTCCGAAATTCGAAGTGTTCTTTAGAAAGGAAGAGAGAGTAAAAATTTCTCCCACACAAAATGTATCTATTAAAAGGAGAATAGTACTTCCCCAAATCGGAAAAATTATTCTCTAAAATAAGAATACAAGTCTTTTTCAGAATATTGCAGTGAGCCGTGATACGGGGGCACATATAACTATATTAATAGAAATAACACTCAACCGTCATAACACGAGCTCACTGCAGTATCATATAAAGTAAATAAAGAATCATTTATTCTACACTAAAAATGAGAAATAGATGCATTCTTACGTATACAAGAATTCATGCAAGTAAGAGAATTATTTTATTCAATACTGTGAAAATTCTTTACATGTGCAGATCTCAAAAAGCGGAGACCGGTATCCGCACAACTTCCGATCAATACATGCAAAAAACGGAAAAGGCAAAATCAAGCTCATTTCTCCTTCTTCCCGCCTTTAGAGCCTTTACCCGGCCTGATAATTAGCTTCGAAGGCCGTTGTGGATGAGTCGTAGGAGAAGGAGAAAGAGGCACAACCGGATCAACTTCTGCTTCCTCTCCAGCGGCAGAAGAGCTTTTCTTGCCTTTCTTCGAAATTACGCGTTTCCCCTTCTTTTTCGAGGAAGACTCACTGCCTGGAGTAAAAAACTCTGAAAGCTTCGTGTCGTCGTCATAAGATTGCTCCGGAGTCTTCTCGCCTTCTTCAAGTACCCCTGTTTTTGGCTCTTGCGAAACAACCGGATCGTCCAAGTCTTGGAGGGCTTCAATTTTCTCTTCTTGCGATCCTGGTTGAGAAGCTGGAAGAGGAGTAACTTGAGAAGGAGGAGGAACGGCAGCTGAAGAAGGAGAAGTTGGCATGGCTTTCGGTGCTTCCGCTATAGAAGAAAAGAAGTTAAAATCAGTATTCTCCAAGATAAGAGAAGATATTGGTTCGTCCAGGCTTAAGTAATAAGTGAGAAGTTCATCAAGCTCAGTCAAATCGAATAAATGATTTACTGGATCCGGGTCGATGCCAAAGTTACCTGGAGAAGCTGGCTTTGCAAGATCAATCTCGAATTTCTGGGCCGCAATGTCTTCCAGGGCCTCTTCATCAGTGGGAGTGGTCACAATTTCTTTGTCAACCTTAGCAGGAGGCGAAGAGTGAGAACTAGAGCCAGCAATATCCACATCAGCTGAAACCGAAATACGAACAGGGGCAATGGGAAGTATTTCTTTCTCAGGATGCTTCTCTCCCGTCGCTTCGGCCCGCACTCGGGTAAGCTGTTATTTTCCTTTGGCAAGTGCAGCACGGGCGCTCTCATCTAAGTAAGTAGCTTCAAGATCTGCTTCAGCATAACCGGCACCGCCGAACATATCAATGATCGCCTCCCATACTTCAGCTAAGGTGACTTCATATTCCGGTCCCAAAAATGAAAGGCTCCCACGCCCCAAGACGCAATGGATATAAAAGTCGAATAAAGTAGAGTCAATGCTTGCTTTGATTGCTTTGTGAGACTCTTCGGCCGCAACTTGTCCGGCAACCGCGTCATCACGCTCTTTCTCAACTTTAAAAAGTCGAGCTTTTAACATCTCAATCTCCACGTTTTGGGAAATAGCTGTTTCTCGTAGCTCAGCATTTTCTTTGCGGTATTTCTCAGTAGTGTGCTGCTCGGCTGTAAGCTTCATTTCGGCATCCCTCTGCGCAGCGTGTGCGTCCCGCACTTGCTTCTGAAAAACTTCTTCTTTCTGAGTATGCGATGCAGAAGAAGTGGCGAGATCTTCCTTAAGTCGCTTGACTTCAGATTCGAGCTTTGCATTGTCATCCGCGATGCTCGTCATCTCCGCATCGTGCTGCTTGTAGATTTTATCCCATTCAGTCTTATCGTTCTCCATAGTCAGCATGTTTTCAAGATTCATGTGGTTGACTCTTTGGAGTTCATCAACGAGTTTCTGCCATTGCGACATCCTCTCAATGTCAAGCCTAACTGCATCATGATTTCTGAGCATGGCTTGTTTATCAATCGGAACTAGATCTAAATCAAAGCGCACTCCTTTTAAGCACCAATTTGGAAATCGGCTTTGAAGTGTTGGAAGGCCATCTTTAACTTGATACTGGGGCCTGTTGATGATCACTTGGATGTCGGATTTCTTTAAAGGAGGAGAGCCGGCCGGGATATTAAAAGAGATAGGAGCGTCAGTTTTTCCAGAAATTGCAGACGCGTCCGTTTCATCAAGTCTAACCCGTTTACTCGGGTCTCCAGCAGCATGGCTTTTCCCTTTATCATCATGATATTTCCTTTTATGGAAGTCATCGTCCCTTCTTCTCTGTTGCTCCTCATAAGCTCGCCTCTCTTGAGTTTTTCTAATTGCTCGCTCTTCGTCAGATTCTTTGCGAGTGGGGAGATAGCGTCCGTAATCGTAAGAATCGCGCCCTCCGTAGCGCCTAAAGTTGTCAAAATATGAGCCACTTCGCCCCATTGTAGAACCTGAAATTGAAGAAAAAAAACAAGTCTTAGAAATCTCCAAATTGAAGAAGCAAAGTGCGTATAAGTGCTAAGCTTCCTAAGTGTGTGTGATGTGCGAACTACACGCGTCAAACTACAAACCACTCTTTGGTTGGGGAGTGATAACAGATTGAGAAGCGGGAGTTGATTTTTGAGCTGACGAAGTTTTCTGCAAAGTAGATGTCGCTTCAGTCACAGGAGATGTAGCTTTAGTTATATCATCTTTGAAAAGTTCCTGTGAAGTGATCATCAGATCACTCAACCCATCAAAGGTATCGTCACCATCGTGTTTTGTGGGGCTTTCTTTCTCGACTCCTTTATCATCAACTTTCTTGAAATGTTGAGAAGTTTCTTCTTCTTCAATAACGGGAGAAAGTGCTAATTTGTTGGATGACCCCACAATGTCGGTAGGAGTAGAACACTTTGCCAATGAAGTCTCAATGGTAAGTCCTTTCGGTGAAAGTTCTTCAGCATGGACTGGGGCATCTGATGTCTGTGCTGGAAAATTAGAAACTTCACGAGGCTGAGTAAAGCGGGAAGAGTGTAAAAGCCCGAATTGATGTAAAAATTCGTCTGTCAACAGAAATTGGATACTCCTCTCCTCAACTGGCACCGCCATAAGCCTCTCAAAAGTCGCTTTGTGACCGGAATCTCTAGAAGGAGGAGGAAGTGCTGAAAAGAAAAGGGCAAAGTTAACACTTGACAACTCGGACTTCGGCAAGTTCGAAAAAACATAAGAAACAGAGACAAGTGATCTTACTTCCTACTCTCCAGATAGTGTAAAATCCCGAAGGACAGCGAACATAGAAAAATTGACTTAGAAACCCGTGAACGCTTTCAGGGAGACCAATGATAAGTTTGCGGTTTCTGGCACTTCTCACAACTGTGATGGAAGGATGGTCTTTGTTTTTAGCGAAAGTGCACAAATAACAAATTTCGTCGAAGCTTGGGAGACGATCGAGTGTCCTCCTAAAGAGCACACATAACCCCGTTAAGATAACATATCCATTGGGATGCAGCTGGAAAGGGGAGATGGTTAATCGTAGAAGAAGTGTTCGCAAGAAGTCATTAAAAGGAGGGATAGCTCCATTCTGGCACATTTGTCGATTTACCGCAACAAAACCACGAGGAGGTTTATCAGCATTATCAGGCTTCCCGGGTAGTTGTGCGTCTGCTTCAGCAATTCCAAATTGAATACACAACTGGTTAAAGGTTCTGTAGTTCAAAGTGGTCGAGACCCTTTTTGGAGGATCATTCAACGGAACAACAACTCGAAAAATCTCTTCAACTTGCTCTATTTCTTCTTGTGGAGAAGACATTCTACACAATCAACTGGATGTTCAAATGTGAAGGTGCACGTTTCCTAAAAAGTGTGAAGTGTTGTGCGAAACTAATAAAAAAACGAGTAAGTACAACTGAAATTAAACTAGTCGACAATCGGTCGATTATGAAATTCCAGGACTCGTTAGTTTAAAACTCAAGTGTAGTGTTACTGCAAATAAATCAGCTCTAGTTGATTAGTTTAACTTTGCTTTAATACACTACTTGAATTTGATATCCCACAGCATTTTGTTCACACAATTCATCCAAGTTAATTTCTTTTTTGTCAACTAATCTGTCATTCGATGTGGGGCAGTCAATGGCAGTATATTTGTCCCAGTTTTCTGCAAATGTTATGTCTAACAGGTTGCTAGCTTGTAAATTAATGTGATCTGTGGAAAAGTTCAAACAGTTCAAAAAATTGGGCAGTTTTATTCGACAATTCGAGTCAGGAAGTTCATGTCAAAAGTATGCTCCAAGTTAAAAATTCAAGTTTAAGCAGTTCGCTAAGTATTAACTCGCCCACGACCTAAGGGACAGGCTACGATTTAAGTTAAGTCATCAGTTCCTTAAGTCGCACTGCAAAGAAAGGTCTCAAGTCAGAATGAAGAAAAGTCGCAAAGTCCTAGGTCGTTGCCGACTCACGACCTACTTTAGGCCGTACACAATTCAACACTTAAGTCGTCGAAAGTTAAGTCGAGATTTCTAAGGCTTTAAGTCGTTCATCTTTTTCAATACATCAGAATTGCCCAACTCCTAACCCATTAACCCGTTAGCCTCTCTATCAGCAAAAATCTTCATCTTCCCATGCCATTGAATCACCCCGAAATCACCACAAATCTGATGCAATGCCATTCCATCGCAAACCACGAATCAATCAAACTGGAGTGCCGTAGTCCATCGTTTCGCTCTTACCAATTATCCAAAGTCAGGACAAATCATCTTGAATCTATCAGCAGTCGATTGAAACAAGAGTTGCAGTGGAGCATGGCATAAGCAAAGTGGGATTCATAATTCAATGACAGTCGAGGAATGAATGAGAAAAACGAATTCACTTACGCGATATAACGATAAGGATAACTGGTGATCGAGTATGTGTTTTTCATTATGCTCGGGTCAGCCTGGGTATTTCAGTATTTGGAGACTATTATTTTATGGAGCTAAAGAGGGATTTGAATACTTCTGTAATTTCTCTATATTCTATTGTTTTTTATCAGAAAACATTTGTGTTTCCACCATGCTGTTTATTTTAAACACTGATGTAAACTTTATTAGTAGCTTCATAAACTACTAATGAACCTATTTTATTTCCGCTTCATTGTTTTGTTAATAATATAACTCTAATTTTATTGTAAAGGAAAATCAAATGTATATTGTAAAACAGCTTTATGAACTATTTATGTAATTATTATATTTTGTCATTTCTGCTGTGAGATTCTATGTATTGTTCTCTTTTGTGTTTGGTTCTCTTCTCTTCTTATATTCTTATTGTTGGGCGTGTTCTCACCCAGAAGATCTCGAGACCAAGGAGCTTGATCCATCCATCCAGGTTTGCCTAAACCCATTCGGCATTCTCATCCCACAATGTCCATTCGGCAGTCTCGTCCCAAGGAACTCATCCGGCGTTCTCATCCCACAGTGCCCATCCGGCATTCTCATCCCACAATGCCCGTCCGGCATTCTCATCCCACCATGTCCATTCGGCAGACTCCATGACCGGACCAACCTTCCTAACTCCATAACCGGACCAACCTTCCCAACTCCCACCGAACCACCGCCTGCCGAACCAACTCATTTCCGGTCCAAGCCTCATCTCCAACCACCGAACCAAAGTCCTACCGAGCCAAAGTCCTACCGAGCCAGAGCAGTGCCAGGCCAGATTGTAGCAGCCCAGGCCCACCAGCTGCTATATACCTCCAAGACCCCTACCCCCAGCCTCACTCTATAAATAGAGGGGCAGGGGTACAACAATGGGGGACAAGTTTGAGAGCTCAAGCACGGAAGGAACTCTTTAAACAACTTTCTTTTACTTGTACCAAAGCTTTGTACTTGTAATCATAACAAAAGAAGAGAAATAACATATAAAGTGGACGTAGGCACATTCTGGCTGAACCACTATAAATCTGCGTGTCTTTTTACAGTTTAGCCCCCGTTTTTTACGTATTTGCATAAATCGCTCAAATTACTAAGAATAACATAAGATCTACTAAATCATACAACTTTGAGGTGTTTGTCCATTTTTTGTGCAAACATTTTTGGTGCTTTCACTGAGAGCTAGAAGCTCGAAGCTTCAGCTTCATCTACTTAACAAGTTTTCCTAACAGCATCGTCCGCCACTTGGAAAACATGCCTCCCAAACAGAGAAAAGATGTTAACAAAGGAAAAAACATCGCATCCAGCAGTCTTCCAGATCCAGCTGTCACGAATCAAGTAAATCGTCCTCCTCCAGCAACGGTAACAAATGAAGGACAGGCTAACCCAACCACTCCTGCCACAGAACAGCCTGCAGCAATTACTAGGGCAGATTTGGACAGAGTTGTTGTTGAAGTAACTAACCGCTTCACGTCCCAGCAGGAAGCCTTGGTGGACCATCTCATGTCACGCTTGAGGGACGCTGAAGAATCCAACCGCAACACTGAATCATGGGGCGAGTCCCAGTTTGGAGGATCTCAGAGACAGCAAAGATCTTCCTTCTTCGAAGGAGCTAACGGCAGAAGTAGCCGTGGTAGGAGCCGAGACCGAGCATAGCCCGAAGTTAGGCCTGAGGAAACGTTTGGTACCGAACCCAACGGGGAAGGTACCGGGCGAAGGTCAACTGTAGCTGAGCCTGTCATGCTGCCTAACCACAGAAACACCAGTGAACGGGGCCGAGCTAGAGTTCAGCCCGAAGTTGGACCCGAGGAAGTGCTTAGATCAGAACCCAACAGGGGGAGATCAAGGCAAGGGCCAACTGTAGCTGACCCAAGCGTGCTCCCAGAAGATCAAAGGCAGCCACTGGAAAATATGAGGAATGATAGACGATACCATCCCTACAGGTCGTCTGGACGGAATCAATCCCACAGAACAGAACCAAACTCATTTCTATCTGCTCCAAGTTCTGATGAAAGGATGGCACGCTTATTCAGAGAGTGTGTCCAACGGGAGCAAAGAGATCGAGGGATAGGCGCTAGGGTAACCAGCCCTTTCGCCCGTAATATCGAAATTGCTATCACCCCCCCCCGAGAATGGAAGATGCCAACAATGGAACCCTACAAAGGAACCTCTGATCCCGTTGTACACTTACAGAGGTACACGCAGCATATGCTCATGAGTGGAGCAACAGAGGGAGTACTGTGCAAATGCTTTCCGCTCTTCTTAGCAGATCTTGCTACCTCCTGGTTCTGTCATCTACCCCAAGGATCCATCAGCTCGTGGGAAATGTTGAAAGAAAAATTTATCAGTCAGTTCCGCATTCATGTGGAGCAACCTAAGGACGCTTATTCCTTATCCAGCGTCAAACAGAAACCTGGAGAAAAGCTGCAGCAAAACCTAACCAGATTCAACGCCGCAGCAGCCGCAGTTCAAGATGCCGATGAGAAGCTTATCTTAATGGCCCTCTGCAGTGGAGTGCATCCGGACACTAAATTTGCTAGAAGATTGACAAAAGAAAAGCCAGCTACTTTACCCGATTTCTTCCACGAAGCCGGGAAATACATGAGGCTTGAGGATGCTGCCGTTGAGGGGCAGTCAGGACAGCAAAATAAGACGACCCATGGCAACACCCCTGCTGTGGCGAGGGACGTTCGAAGAAATGATTCCAGAGACAATGTTGGGGGCAAGAAGGTAGAAAAGCGCCTATATCGGCCAGGACCAAGATTCGACACTTACACCCCTTTGAATGAGACCGTCGAAAATATCTTCCTTGCCACCCAAGGCGAAGTTAGATACAAACGCCCACCATACAAGAAAGAATCAGATAACGCACAGAAGTCTGGAAAATTCTGCCGCTTCCACGAATCTCACGGACATGATACCAACGAATGCCATCATCTCCGAGATCTGATTGAGGAACACATCAGAAGGAAGAAACTGGAACGTTATGTAAAAAGTCAAGACAGGACTCCAGCTCCTGCCAATGATAACCCAAGACTACCCTCACCAGGGACCGACAGAGGAAACCGCAACGCTAGCAGCTCTAGTCAAGAGAAGATAGTGGTCCATACCATCTCAGGAGGTCCGCACATCGCAGACAGAAGTTGGAGAGAGATGGAAAGATATGGGAAGTCGCTTAGAGACAATAAAGACTGTGTCAATACGGTTATAGAGGAGCGCCACCCAAAGCGGAAAGAAAGTGATGACATCACATTCAGTAAACGTGACCTAGAAGGAAGACAGTACCCTCACATGGATCCCATGGTTATCTCTACCCGACTCGGTCCCGCCGAAGTTTACCGAATCCTGGTAGACACTGGAAGCTCTGTAAATATCCTGTTCCAACACGCATTCGACAAAATGAAGCTATCAATGAAGGATGTATCTCCCTGCGATAAACCACTACACGGTTTCACTGGAGATGCGAAGATGCCCCTCGGGCAGCTGAACCTCTTTGTTGAGATTGGAAGCCATCCCCGCTCCGTTGTGAGGAAACAGACGTTTGTGCTGATAGAAAACCATTCGGCCTACAACGCCTTCTTAGGAAGACCAGCCTTGTCTGACTTCCAGATTGTCCTAGCCCCATGGTGCCTGAAAATGAAATTTCCAACAGACAATGGGGTAGGGGAAGTGGAAGGAGACCAGGATATTGCACGAGACTGCTATGTAACCGAACTTCGCAACAACCACAGGAAAGATAAAGGGAAAGGTGTAGAGATTGCCCTCTGCACAAAAAGCCTTGAAGCATAGCAACTAAAGAAAGCCCCTCCTCTTCGATACACCAGCAACCCTTTCAACGAATTAGACCCTAGGGACAAAGAGGAGGAGGCCACCGCCGAGCCTGCAGAGGCTATGGAGTTTATATCTGTAGACAAGCACGACTCAAGTAGGCTACTGAAAATTGGGTCCCAGCGGAAAGCTGAATTGAAGGAACAACTCATTGATTTTCTCCGCCACAACTTGGATGTGTTCGCTTGGTCACACGCTGACATGACCGGAATCTCCCCCGACATAGCATGCCACGTATTAAACATTGATCCTACCAAGGCGCCTGTAAAACAAAAAAAGAGAAGTATGGGGGCAGAGCGATCAGCAGCCCTCGATGAAGAAGTAAAGAATCTACTCGCCAATGACTTCATACGAGAAGCTGTTTACCCAGAATGGATCGCCAACCCGGTACTAGTAAAGAAGGCTAATGGGAAGTGGCGGACCTGCATTGACTTCTCCAACCTAAACGACGCCTGCCCAAAGGATTTCTTCCCGCTTCCCAGAATCGACCAACTTGTAGACAGCACAGCCGGGCACGAACTCCTATCTTTTATGGATGCATACTCAGGATATAACCAAATTCCTATGCATGCTCCCGACCAAGACCACACTAGTTTCATCACCGACCGGGGTTTATACTGCTACAAAGTGATGCCTTTCGGACTTAAAAATGCAGGAGCCACCTACCAGCGCCTCGTCAACAAGATGTTTGCAGGGCTAATAGGACAAACTATGGAAGTATATGTGGACGACATGCTGGTGAAATCACGGAAAGCCAAAGATCACGTAAGCCACCTAGGCGAGATGTTTCAAGTACTTCGGCAATATGGTATGAAGTTGAATCCACTAAAATGCTCCTTCGGTGTGTCGTCAGGGAAATTCTTAGGATTCATCGTTCATGCCAGAGGGATAGAAGCAAACCCTGAACAAGTCCGAGCGCTAAGGGACATCAAGATACCTTCCACCCGAAAGGAAATGCAAAGCCTAAATGGAAAAGTGGCCGCCCTAAGCCGATTCATCTCCAAGGCAACGGACAAGTGCGTCCCCTTTTTCGAAGCTCTAAAGAAAGATAAAGGAAAGTTCGAATGGACGGACGAATGCTTAACCGCTTTCCTTAACTTAATCGAACACCTCCAAAAACCACCGGTGCTCTCAACTCCAAGCGAAGGAGAAGAATTATACCTATACCTTGTTGTGTCATCTCACGCTTTAAGCGCTGCCTTGGTAAGAGAAGACAACCGCACGCAACGACCAGTTTACTTCGTCAGTAAAAGGTTTACTGGGGCAGAAGTCAGATATCCTAAACTTGAAAAGTTAGCATACTGTTTACTAATCACTTCACGAAAACTACGTCACTACTTCCAATCCCATTCCATCAAAGTTCTGACCGATCAACCACTAAGGCAGGTACTCCATCGTCCCGACACTTCCGGGCGACTACTTAAATGGTGTATTGAGCTGAGTCAATATGATATCACCTATCACCCTCGCACCGCCATCAAGGGACAAGCCATGGCTGATTTCATTGCAGAGTTCACTACCAGCGAGGATAGGGAGCAACTGGAAATAACAGAAGATATCAAGTGGAATCTCTTTGTGGACGGTGCATCTAACGAACAAGGCTCGGGGGCAGGTGTGGTAATAATCACTCCCAGGGGAAATAAACTGCACTATGCTATAAGGTTGGGGTTCGCTGCCACCAACAACGATGCAGAATATGAAGCAGTGATAGCTGGACTAGAAATTGCCATAGAAATCGGAGCCAATTCTTTGTGTCTTCACAGCGATTCTCAACTTATTGTTAATCAAATACTAGGAGAATTCCAAGCTCGAGAGGAACGACTCATAGCATATCTAAAGAAGACCAAGTTGCTTCTCAGCCGATTGGATCAGTACTTAGTCAAACACATCCCTCGGGAAGAGAACCAAGAGGCCGACGAATTGGCAAAGCAAGCAAGTGTGAGAGACATCACCATCTTCGGGGCAGTAACCATCTCAAAGCAACTGGCCCCGAGTTTTGAGCAAGTGAATCTGATAGCTGCAATCGAAGAAGCAACTTGGATGACTCCCATCCGAGACTACCTACAAAGTGGCACTCTACCCAACGGGCGTAGTGAAGTCAAGAAAATCTTGAGAAAAGCGTCCCGCTATACAATACAAGAAGACATCCTCTATCGGCGTGGTTTCTCTAACCCATTATTAAGGTGTGTCGCCGGAAGGGAAGCCAAGGAAATCTTATCCAACATCCATCAGGGGAGCTGTGGAGATCACACCGGGGGGCAAACATTAGCAAAAAAGATACTCCGATACGGATATTTCTGGCCCACCTTAAGCAAGGACGCCTTAGATTTCGTCAAGAGATGTGACAGATGCCAAAAATTTGCTAAGATTCCACGGCTACCAACAACTGAGATTACTCAAATGACCAGCCCTTGGCCCTTCGCAATATGGGGAATTGACTTAATCGGCGAGCTACCAATGGGCCGAGGCGGGGCCAAATATGCTATAGTGGCAGTTGATTATTTCACTAAATGGGTGGAAGCAGAACCTCTGAATAAAGTATCTTCAGCAAAAGTTATTAACTTCTTGATCAAAAATGTTCTATGCAGGTACGGAGTCCCACTCAAAATCATATCAGACAATGGACTTCAGTTTGACAGCGAGGAATTCGCCAACTGGTGCCAAGAACACAGAATTCATAAAAGCTTCTCATCCGTAGCATATCCCCAGGCAAACGGACAAGTCGAAGCAGTCAACAAAATTCTAAAATCTCTGATCAAAAAGAAGCTCGAAAAGTCAAAGGGCGCTTGGGTGGATGAACTCCCTACGGCACTATGGGCCTACCGCACATCTTTCAGAACATCGACAGGGCACGCTCCTTTCTCTTTGGCATACGGATCAGAGGCTATGCTCCCAGTAGAAACTATTGTGCCTTCCCACCGTCGGATCCACTATAACCCAGAAGAGAACGAAGAAATCCTTCACATGTCTTTGGATCTAATCGAGGAGAGAAGAAACGATGCAGTCCTCAAAACAGCAGCCCACAAGCAAAAAGTGGCAGCACAATACAACTCCAAAGTCAAGCATCGTACCTTGCAGGAAGGGGATCTTGTCCTCAAACGAATCTTCCCTCGCCCTGGAGCACTAGACCCAATCTGGGATGGACCATATGTAATTCATAAAGATCTCCACAACGGAGCCTATATTTTGTCAACAGTGGACGGAGAGGTGTTCCAGAGGGCATGGAACATCCAACACCTCCGTCGATACTTTTCTTAACTTGTATTGCCCATATGAAGTAAATTAACAAAGAGAATCAGTGGACGTAGGCCTTTTCGTGCCGAACCACTTTAAAAAACCTTGTCTCTTTTTTAACTTGTTCCTTTGTATCTTGGCTGCTTGTTAACTTTATCCTTTTCTGTTGAACAAAATCCTGAGTATACAGCATTTCTATTCAAAGCACTCCACAACACAACTTCACCTGGACAAGACCTAACAGGTACTATGCGAATCTATGCCCTCGCCAATGAGACACTTTTGCTCCAGCATCCCTCTGCTGCGGGTTAACTCATTGCTCGCGACGGCCCTTAAAGCCAACTGTAATGAGCCGATTATAAGCCACCGAGAAGGCCGACTATAGCCGAGGCAGCTCATTACGGCGTTAGGCTCGCCGGCAACTGTGAACCGACTATAAGCCCCAACATAAGGTGTGGCCAGCCAGGGGCAGTTCACAGTTGACGATCGGCACCCACGCTAGCCGGCCACAGTAAATCGAATAATACCCATGATTGCGGGCCATAATGGCCCGGGTAGTTACTGTGCGCGATCTCGGCTCCGATGTGTCTTAAGTACGGCTGTGGTAAAAAAGAATTAACTCCCCGCGGAGGCGTAAGATGGGTGACGAATGTCTCCAAGACCCACAGCTAGGGAAAGTGACTACAAAACCCGTTTGCCACGAACTTAAGCACATCGAAGGCCTTCCGTGATTGGAAGTTTTACTATTTCACATATTTCAATTTTACTTAAAAAACTTTCCTCCTATCCTCTATAACAATCCATCAAGTACAGGATACGGAGTAGAAGACACTCGCCAATGGATGCGTGGATCCACAATCAGATGGCAGGGCATTCAACTACTTTCCATGCTCAGTCATACAAGATATTCGAAACTGCCATCTACAAACATAACATGAAAGGCGGTATTTTCTTCCTTTATGTACAAATGCATGACTATAATTTGTTCACACCACACACTAATATTACAAGACATGAAATTATGTTTTAAAACCAAAACCTAACATCAAACACAACTCAATTGCAAGAATACGCATAGCTATATTTCTCCTACAACATGTCGAAAAAGCAACAAACATTCAAGAAAATCAGCCCAAGTTAAAGAATTACAAGCCAAAAATAAGACTATTTATTACAAGTGGCAAAATATTATAACCCAAAGACTACTTTACTATTTTTCGATTAACATATACAACCCTGTCAAACCCACAAAAAGAGTTTTTTCAGATATAATCAAGGGGCCGGCTGCAGTGGAGCTTTATCCTTGTCCTGTTGACCCCCTGTCCAGTCAAAGAAAGGACTCATTAGAAATAAGCAACCAAGTTGATGGAGAAACTAAAAAGAGAGACTTACCAGCGCCTGCTTCCTGACTATCCTGATCGTCATCCTCTACCTGCACGCCTACCTCCTCAGCGGCAAGCAACCGCATACCTTCCTTCACCGCCACCTTCTCCTCCTTGGCAAACTGGGCAGTGACCACATCCATGCTGAAGGCCACGCCACCATCTTTATCCGCATCGGCCTTGGCCTCCTCCAGAGCCCGAAGATAGATCTTAGCCATGATCCTGGGATAATCATCCATCCAAGATAGGTTGCCCTGCTTCCAGGTTCGGAAGTACATATCCTGGAGCATTTCGTCCATCATCCCCTCGTTCTCCTCAAACTCCCTCATCCGGGCCTCGGAAGCCAACAACCTCCCAACGGCAGCATCTCTCTCCGATCGGTATCTCAAGCAGTCGGCTAGAAGGGATCCCCGCATTGCCTCCATCTCCTCCCTCAACTTAGCTTGAGCAAGCTCTGCAGCCTCAAGTTTCCCGGACAATTCCTCCACCTGCTCAAGATCCGCTTTCCGAACCTCGTCCACCGTGGCAATAGCCATGTCAATCCGCTCTTTGCAAGTAGCTTCCATTTTCCGCAATTCGGCCCGACTGGCCTCTTCCATGTTTTTCCTTAATCGTCCAGTAGCAGCCTCATGCTGAGAAATCTGAATAGCCTGATCCGCAAGCTGTTTGGCCTGATCCGAAACCACCAATCGAAGTCGGATATTGGCGCTCCCAATCTCCTCTCCGGCCTTAACCAGCCGGGCATGATGCCCCATCAGCTTCTTGGTCTCCTCCGCCACCCGATCAATATTAGCCTTGGCCTCGTCTCCCATAGTCACTATACGAGTAGTGAGTAAATCGAGATCTAAGGACTTGGCTTCATCAAGTACTCGTACCATGGGGTTACGGGGGAGAAGGTGTTCACCAGTGACTTCGTCAAAAGTAATATCATGAGAGCTTGGATCCAGATCAGGATGACCCGCAAATGGATTACGAGCCAAGTCGGGACGGTCGATATGAATAACAGAAGGGTTTCCAGACGGGTGCGGAGAAGGTGCAAACTCGCTACCCTCCTCAGTGATATCATGAAGAGGCTGAGCCGGAAGCTGAGGACCGGGCAAAGGTTCGGATAAAGGATGACTCCTCTTCCTCTGCTGAATACCCTCTTCGATGACCCCAAGAAGAGGACGGTAGCCGACTACATCCCCGGAGCGTTGGGTCGAGGGCTTCGGCTTAGCAGAAGTTTTGGAAAGCTTATATTGCTCAAGCCTGTGTCGAAGATCTAAGGCCTTGGACGTCTTGCCTGCTCCTGATATAAAGAACAAGTGTCACAAACTTACATCACTATATGATTCGAGAAACGCGGTAAATTACAAGTAAAAAGAAGGAAAAAGAAACACAGCTGTGGTTGTACAAACCCTGGGGAGGAGTAGGATACTGCAATAAGTCCTGGATTTCATTCCAGGACGGGAGCGGGTCATAAAATATTCCTAAGTCCCTATCATTAATGAAGCATGCAGGAGTCAAGAGTTCACCTTGAGTCGTCGGAGCCGCCTTGGCTGGAATGGTCTGAGAAGACTCGCTTGCACCGGTCCCGGCCTTGTCCGCTTTCCCGGTTTTCTCTACCAAAGCCGGATTTTCGTCCAGCCCCTCGAAAGCCTGGTGGAACGCATCATCCGTCCACTCCTAAATCTCGCCCGCTTGCCCAGGAAGCAAGGCCCCGATGCCATCACCACCTTTATCACCTTCCCGACCATCTCCACCCTCACCTTTTTCCTCCTCTATGTCTTCCTCCTCCTGGGTAAGTGGACAGTTGCTGGGGGAGGGACCATCCGACTTCTTGAGTTTCTTACCTCCGACGGCTGGAGGTTTCGTGAAAGGTTTCCGCTTGCTACTCTCTACCGTAACACCTTCCTTGGTCTGAGCAGCTGCCCTCTCCTCCACCGTTTCCCTCAGCTTAACTACTGACTGCTGTGGGAGGATTAAGTTGTACTCCAGAAGGATCGCATTTCTGATCAGGAAGGCAGATGATCTATATTTCCCAAGAATAGCTTCTATCTCGGCCGCCATCTGAACCAGGCGGTCAGTCTCCACAACCGCAAAGCCACCTGTCGCTAGCAAAAATGAGAGAGTATGAGAAGAAGCATCGCAACCGGAATAGAAATTATAAGCGAAAACTCAACTTACATCCAGAGGTGAAACGCCTAAAAGAAACTGAGTCGTCCTTGACAAAAAACCACTCCTTCTTAAACATGCTGAATTTGGAGTACAGATCCAAAACCGGCTTGAAGGTCACAGCCGACTCCAAGCTAATGTATGGGGACCCTTTCTTATAGCCCCTCAGATTATATAGATACCGGATCTCCCGATTGGAAGGAGCGCGACCATACTTCCTCTAGAAGATGACGAAGAGGCTCACCAGTATAGCGTAAGAGTTGGGTTGAAGTTGGAATGGGGCCACCTTTAGATATGTGAGGAAGCTGGCTATCCAAGCGTTGAGAGGAGGAATGGCACCACACATGCAGTGGTATCTACTGTAGGCGAAGTACCCTTCAGGGGGATCGTACGGCATGACTTCTCTCCCCGGCAACAGCAAATGCGCCCTATCAATTCCGAAAGACCGGGAAATGACGTCGAGCTGCTCCTCCTTAAGGGAGCTAGGAAAGCAATCGGGCGGGGAGTTCAGAAGTTCCTGAGGGCCGTACCCGTCCACTAGTGATCTCGGGGTTGGTCCGTGACGTTCGGGATTCGGCTGAGCTGGGGGCACGGCAGAGGAACCTCCTTCGCCCCCGGATTTCTTTTTGTTTGATCGAGTTTCTGCCTTTCGAGACATTTATCTGCAACATCAGAAAAACATGTTGTTAAAACGGGGGATATAAACAAGCGAGTCTATGTAAAGTCCATCCAACGCAAAAGTCCGTCTAGTAAAACAAGGTTCATTCGGTACTCCCGATACCGGAGTTTCGTTCAGTATTCGAGTAAAAGGTTCATTCGGCACTCGGTTGAGCCAAGCTTCGTCCGTCATATTCCATTCGGTAAAAACTGAAGAAAACTCATTCGGCAGAATATTCACTCACCTGATTCGGCAAAAATCTTTGGTTCGGCTAGCACTGTGATTCGGCAAAGGCGAGGGAATGATTCGGCTGATAAAAAAAATGGTGACGTGAGGCTCGTACTTATAGGCAAGCACGAGGCGACCGGACCAAACGGTTGGCACTTTGGACCGAACGGGCTATCCAAATAACAAAGCACGGCACACACTGGCGTATGCCCCACTTTGGGGGGCAAATGTTGGGCGTGTTCTCACCCAGAAGATCTCGAGACCAAGGAGCTTGATCCATCCATCCAGGTTTGCCTAAACCCATTCGGCATTCTCATCCCACAATGTCCATTCGGCAGTCTCGTCCCAAGGAACTCATCCGGCGTTCTCATCCCACAGTGCCCATCCGGCATTCTCATCCCACAATGCCCGTCCGGCATTCTCATCCCACAATGCCCGTCCGGCATTCTCATCCCACCATGTCCATTCGGCAGACTCCATGACCGGACCAACCTTCCTAACTCCATAACCGGACCAACCTTCCCAACTCCCACCGAACCACCGCCTGCCGAACCAACTCATTTCCGGTCCAAGCCTCATCTCCAACCACCGAACCAAAGTCCTACCGAGCCAAAGTCCTACCGAGCCAAAGTCCTACCGAGCCAGAGCAGTGCCAGGCCAAATTGTAGCAGCCCAGGCCCACCAGCTGCTATATACCTCCAAGACCCCTACCCCCAACCTCACTCTATAAATAGAGGGGCAGGGGTACAACAATGGGGGACAAGTTTGAGAGCTCAAGCACGGAAGGAACTCTTCAAACAACTTTCTTTTACTTGTACCAAAGCTTTGTACTTGTAATCATAACAAAAGAAGAGAAATAACATATAAAGTGGACGTAGGCACATTCTGGCTGAACCACTATAAATCTGCGTGTCTTTTTACAGTTTAGCCCCCGTTTTTTACGTATTTGCATAAATCGCTCAAATTACTAAGAATAACATAAGATCTACTAAATCATACAACTTTGAGGTGTTTGTCCATTTTTTGTGCAAACACTTATTACAAGCCCCATTGATAATCTGTCTTTTTAACATTTTGAGTTAGACGTATGTGGTCATTGTCGACTTAAATTGTTCAAAATGGCGAGTAATCACAGTTGGTATCAGAGCTTTGGTTGAGCGAACACCTAAGTCTGTTGGGGTAAACTTATTAAGGGATAGGAAATGCAATGCCCTATTATCAATTGAGGGTATATTATGAGAGAGCATATTTGTATTTTATATAAGTACCTTTTAATAATAATACTAAGAGAAAAATGTTTCTAATGATTTGAAAATAAATTTTTAATTAGGAATCTAATAAATTATTTACGAAAGATATGAAAATTTATACTATTGATTTGAAGTAAAGTAATTGTTATAAAAAGTTGAGTATATTATAAGTCTTAATTTTATAACTAAAACCAATTAAATATGTTTTCAACATCTTTGAGTTTAGACCTATTTAAAATAATGAATTTAATAAATCCTTGGATTTTAAAGAAATTTTAATTTAAAGCTTGTTTAACAATGTTTTTGAATGCATTTGTTTTTCTAATATCATTATTGTAAGATATTATTTTAAAACCTCCTTGAAAAATTTCTAAGTTAAGAAATCCTTGCATAATAATGTAAGAATAGTTGAACCATGTATAAGTTTATTTTGAAAATAAATTTGAATATAAAATGATATGAAAATATATATTTAAAGAGTTGTAGTAAATGCCTTCAATAACACTTATTTCGAAACTCCTCATATTTCTAATTTGTGAAACTTAGTTTAATTAAACAATTTATTGAAAAACTTATATTTTGGTTTGGAGTATTTTCCATTTGAATTAGTAACATGGAATAAATATGATAAAAGGAAGAAGAGTTTTATTATAACATATATTTTTATATACATCTGCTTTTTCAGCAGAGCTAGTTAGGTTGACTATACCCCAACAAGATTTTATTGCAACAAAACAATAAAATAAATAGGTTCAAAATAGACTTTGAACCTATATGAACAAAAAGAACACACAAAAGAAACAAACAAGGGCACAAACCATACAAAGGAAACATAGAAGACAGAACCGAGATAAAATAAAAGAGAACTTCAAGCCCAGACATGAGCTATACCATTTGGGAACTTGCTTGCAGTTCTCTTCAATTTCATATAAGTTCTACCCTTAATTTCATTCCATAGGACCTCCAAGGACTTTCTTTTGTCTTCAAAATTATAGCATTTCTTTCCTTCCAAAAAACATCGAGGTAAACTTTGGTGCAGATTGCTATCAATCTGGTTCTAACAGACTTCCATCTAGTTGATTTAAAAACAATGTTCCACTCAATTTTAGATATCAAGTTAACAGGTCTTCTACTTGCTTTTAGCATAAGTCTCGACCGCAAAGGAGAAAGAGTGGGACATGCAAAAAATAAGTGAGCATAAGACTCCTCTTGATTACAACAGAAAACACATTCTCTACAACATGGCATACCATATCCATAAAGGACATCCCTAGTCAACAAGGCAGAACTGATCACCTTCCACATCATTAAGTTATCTCTAGGAGAGGAGTCGTTTCTCTATATTATGCCAAACCATTTAGAAGCTGGTAATCTATCACTACTTGATAGATGCTTATACACCAAATCAATGGAGTGAGGCTTCTAGTTCCAAGAAATGTGCACAGAAGCTTGAAAATTATAATGCTTGCTCTGGATGCTCTCCTACGGTTGTCTAATTGCCTAGTTGCTGGTATAAGGAAGACCAACATGCCCATAGTTAGAAAGTCACCAGCCTTAGCATGGTAGGGTATGCCAAATTGGACAATCTGTTGATAAGTTAAAACATTTGATATAATCAACCCCTTACTAACCCACGGCTTATGCCAAAAACTAATAGTATTGCTGCCTGAAAAATGAGTTTGCACAAGAGGTAAGAACAAGGATCTAAACCCCAGGAATTTTCTCCATGTCCAACTGCACGACTGTGGTATCTCCAGGTTCTAGAAATCCTTCCTCCCAATGCTATAATGTCATATCCACTTTACCCAAACACTCTCCATCCTATTCAACAAATCATTAAAATTCTTGCTGAAGGCCGCTATGTTCCATAGTTTTAGGTTGAGAATACCCAAACCACCCTTGTGCAAGGGAGCTTCAACCTACTGAAAGAACAAGGGAGAAGTTTCCTAGTATGAATAGTACATGTCTTGAAAAATCTTAGCATGGCAGACCTAACTAGCCTCAACAATTTTTTAGGAAAATAGTACGATTCCAATACACCATTATAGAGAAACTGACCGACTTTATGAGAACCAACCTACTCCTTTAAGAACGGTGTCTATTAGACCAACAATTCAGGGATTCAGTGATTTTGCTATACAAGGACATGCAATTGGCTAGTGTGACTCTTTTAGTTATGAGAGGAAGACCCAGGTACTTCATGTCACCATCCATACATTTAAACCCAGTGCCCTGATACAATCTACTAGCAATGTTTTCAGATATACTTGATAGAAGCATGCTTCATTTGTTTGGGTTGAGCCTAAGCCTAGTCATTTTGTAGAAAATTTCTAATGTTTCAACAATGCAGTTCAATGAGGGGAGCTCAGGTTTTGTAAACAACATAACATCATCAGCAAACACAATAGAGGATACTTGTAGCTTACTACATTTGGGATTGTATTTGACAAGCCTATGAGAGAATTTCAATGACATCATCTTAGTAAAATCTTCCATGACTATTATGAAAAGATAGGATGAAATAGGGTCACCTTGACGTATTCCTTGTTTACTCTTAAAATAACCAACAAGTCTACCATTTATAATAACAGAGAAAGTTGGTGATGATATGCAAGTGTATACCCATGCAACAAAAATCTTAGGGAATCCCGTCAAAGCCATGATCCTGACAATGGCAAACCAATGAACACTATCGTAGGCTTTAGATATATCAAGTTTTCGAACTGCCGCAAGGGTAGAATTAGATCTTCCATAACCTTTCCATAACTCCTAAGCAAGCAATATATTATCCAAAATACTCCTACCTGGCAAGAAGGCAGCTTGGTTGGAGGAAATAACTTTTGGAAGGACAGAAACTAGCCTAGGGGCAAGAATTTTAGATATGCATTTGTAGACTACATTGCATCAGGAAATAGGTCTAAATGAGGTTACAGTGGTTGGAGGATTGATCTTGGGAATTAGAGCAATATTGGTGGAATTAACCTCACCAAGGAGTTTGCATTTTCAAAAAAGTTATGGATAGCTTTGCAATCAGGCCCAAGAACATTCCAAGAGGAAGTAAAGAAGGTGACATTAAGGCCATCAAGCCCACCTATAGATGGTTGATTCATGGAGAATAAAGTCTTTTTTATCTCTTCATCAGACACTTTAGATATTAAGGCAGAGACATCATCATGATTAATGCTAGGAAGATTGGTAGCAGAGATTAAATCCAAATTAGGAGTAAAGTCAGAGCTGTTTCCAAGAAGCTTTGTAAAATAGTCCACAAGATCCTTGTCAACACAATCAGGAGTTGAGTGTAAATTACCATCTTCATCATATATGTTGTGAATGTGATGCCTAGCATGCTTGACCTTGATGGAAGCATGATGGAAAGCAGTGTTCCTATCACCTTCTTCATTCCATTTCTCATGTAGCTGTTGTCTTTTCATGTTAGCTTCCATATCCAGAGCCATGTTGAGTTTATTAAAGAGCCTACCCTCCTCTTGAACTACTTCAACATTATTGGGATATTCCATCATATTGTCCTGAGCTTTCTTCAATTGGTCCTGAAGGTTGGATGACAGCAGACAACCAGTACCAAAATTGCTCATAGCTTTCCTGCAAAACTTGAACATAGGGTTACCAAAATACTTATTAGAGCAAGCTTGCAAAACAATATTATGATAATCTGGGTGCTTGAACCATGCATTAAAAAACTTAAAACTTCTTTTTTCTTTTAAATTAGGGGGCCTAGATAATAGAATTAAAGGAGAGTGATCTGAAAGAATAGGTTGTGGCAGAAAAACAGCAAGGGAAGGCCACTGGATTATGGAGGAAAGGTTACAAAATGCATGATCAATGGTGGTGAAGGTTCTAACACCACTACTACTCATGATGTTCCAGGAGTATCTGGCACCAGATCTGATGATGAGAATGAGATCAAAATCAGATATAGCAATATTTAAAGGGGCAACATCCTTGGGAAGAAGAGGAGTGCCACCCATTTTGTCCTCAAGGTCTAAGCAACAATTAAAGTCTCCCATCACCAGCCAAGGATGAGTGGATTGTCTAAGAAGAGGTAAAGAATTAAGGAACTTGCTTCTAGAGTCAACTGAATTGTCAGCATAAACTAACGTTAGGTAGAAAGATAAGGGAGGTTGAGCTGTGAGAACATAAAAATGAATGAACTGTTTGGAAGTTATGATGGGAGTTAAAGTTAAAATTGCAGGATCATAGAGAACAAGAATTCTACCATAAGGGGCAGACTCAAGGTTGTGATTCAAAGACCATGTGGAGTTGATGTAGTTTGCAGCTTTTAAGGTTAGAGGAGAATTAAGCTTGGTTTCAAGAATTGCAAGAAGACAGAGGTCATGGTGATGAATTAACTTTTTAGCTTGATCAAGTTTGAGATTACTATGAGCACCACGAATATTCCAAGCAGCGAGATTTTTATACATTGAGCAACTATAGATATTGATGAATGACTTCTTTGCTACTCTTAGAAGAAAGAGATCTAGTGAGCCTTCTAAAGTTTGAGATGCTTGAGAAAGAAGCTTAGGGAGTTTTGTTTAACTTGGCATTCTAAAGGCTATCTTGATTTTTAGAAGTTAAGGCATAAGAACTAGATACAAGAGGTTGCTGATCTTGATGATTTGGGGACACCCAGCAAAAAATATTGATAGAGAAAGAATAGGTTGGTGGATTGGAAAAGCTGACAGGGAATGGTGATGAGGAAGAGGGAATAGAGTTCTCTTTTTCATGCATTGAAACAATCATTTGAGTTAATTGTGTTTCAAGAGATAAGCACCAATCTCTATCATAAACAGAAGACAGCATTTCAGCAAAGATGGGTTGACAATGGGTTTTATTCAATTCCTGCTGGTTCATTTTAGTACAAATTTCCTCATCCTGTGCACCAAAACTGTGCACATGAACATGCACACCAGAAACATTTTGGTCTTTGTCTATTTTCTTCTTTCCATTGCCTTCTGTAACGCCAGCTAAATTGTTACCACATTTTTTATCACGCTCCTCTATATTACTAATTTTTCCCACCTCCAATGCCTCCACTTCTTAATTTTCATTATCATCACGTCACATTCCTGGAGCAAACTGAATTTATTACTTGTTAAATATACAACCTCAGTCTGTTGTAATACCTTAGCTACCATCAACCCTTTATTTCCACCCTTTGTGTTATCATCTAGCATCGAGTCACGAACATTCACATCATTCTCTATTGCCTTATTCTTACCACTCCCATGCTCAGATAAATTTTCATTCTTCCTCTCTCCCTGTGTGTTATTTACCTTCTTCCATACTTGCTTCCTTCTTGTATCCCTTGCAAAGTTTGCACTAGCCTTCTCATCGGTGTTTAAACAAACTATTTCCTCTTTTTCACGCATACAAATACCATCGTTTACCTTCTTATCACTCAGACAGGTCTCCATGGTGTGTCCAATCTCTTTACATAAGGTGTGTCCAAACTCTTTACATAAGATACAAGTTTCTGGCTTCCAAAAATAGCTCATCTGAACTTGTTGATCCATTCCATCCAATAGTTTAATAGGGAAACCATCAGGAAGTTCCTATTCTGGGTTAACCTCCACCACACACTTTGAAAAAAAAATCTTTCCAACCTTTCGGTCGATTTATCCATGCACAAAAACTTTCCAACCCTCAAGGCTAGTAAAATTATACCAAGATGGGACCAAGCATATAATGGTATATTACTTAGTTTTATCCATACAGGAACAAATCTGATCCTTCAACAACTATTACCAACGTTTTCATCCTAGGGTTTAACTATAAATAATTTGTTACGCATTACAATTGGGTCAGCCTCAATTATTCTCTTCCAATCTTCATCACTAGTTAATTTGAATAAAAAGAGAAAACCATCAGATTTAACTAAAATCGAGCCTTTTAATTTCCAAGCCTTCTTCAAGAAAAAGATGATAGAAGAGTAGGGAAGTGGCTTATCCAAAAAAAAACCCAACAGGATACTCCTTCCAAATATTGTTCCCTGCTTGTGTCACTTCATGAGGAGGAACTAAAGCAACACCATCAAAAACTAACGGAACATCACAAGGGGAATACTTACCAGCTTTCCTAGGTTTCGCCTTGAACAGAGAATTCAAGGCGGAAGGAGAAGGAGCTGCTGACAAAGGAGGAGGGTCAGAGGATAGACAAGGAGGAGGGACAAAAGAGAAAGGTGGTGCAGAGGAAGGGACCAGAGATTTGACAGGAGGGGATGTGGGTGGCGGGTCAAGAGCAGGAGGTACAAGCAAAGGCGTGATAGGTTAGAGGGATGAGGGCGATAAGTACGGTAGGGATGGCGTAGAAATGGCGGGCTGGAAGGAAGAGTATATAATCTGTTTTAATCCCTTTTAAATATATCTTTAAGTATATAATCTTTGCTTGGTAATTTATGAATATACTTATGTCTTCAATAAAAAGTATTGGAAGTTAAAATAAATATAAATATAATTGAGAATAAATGAAAAATAAATTTAGAGCATGGAATGTTTTGTTAACATTTGTTAATATCACTTAACTTTTATTAAATATTGATTCTAAATGTAGTGTTTTGGGTATATACTTTTATCTTTAATATATAAAAAAATGATATTTTTAAAGGACATTTAAGAGTATAGAATAAATTGGCAAAAAGTTTGTTTAATAAATGAATATTTATGAAATAGTTTTCAGAAAGAATATTTTATAGCGTTTAATAAATAATTCTACAAAGGATTTGTAAAGTATTTATCAATGAAATTTAAGTATGTTATACAAAAGAAATTTATATAAATATGATTTATAAAATGAAAATTTATAAATAAAAGAATTTTATTTAAAGGAAAAGATATTTGGAATAAAGATTTAAAAACTTTGTTTCGTATGAAATTTATATAATGGAGATTTTAAATAAAGGAAGTTTATAAGATTTTAGGAAAAGGTATTTATCTTTGAAAACATTTAAAGACTTTGTTTGAATTCTAGAAAGGAAGTATTCCTATATTAAAAGGTTTTCTCAAATATTTGAAATATGAAAACATTTGTGAAAATAATAGTTTCAGTTTATAAGTATAATATTAATTTCATTTCATATATATGTATTTATGAAAATATTAATTTCATCTTGAGTATAATATTTATGGAAATATCAATTCCATCTTAGAAAGGATATGTAGTTATTTATTTATAAAAGATAAATGATTTTAAAGAAATATTTATAGTAATTCCATTTATGAAAATTAAATAATTTTTGTAAATGTGATCTATAAAGTATGGTTTATGAAACATGGTTTGAAGAAAAATTTATTAAAAGTGTAAACCTCAAGTTTTAAATAGTAAGCTTAAAAGGAAAAAAAAATTAAATTGTAAGTTTTAAAAATTAAAAAGATAAAAGTAAAAAGTGTAACTTTAAAACTAAAAGTGTAAACTTTTGAATTATTAAGTGTAAGCTTGTAAGAAAAAAAATTAAAAGTGTAAATTTAAAAGAATGAAATTGAAGTGTAACCTAGGTAAGATTCAAATATATGTTAAGCAAACCCTATAAAACCTATATTTGTGGACATTACCTTGTAATTTATAAAATAAATTTTATAAATAAAGAGGTGAAAAATAATAGGTTAGGGAATAACTTTCAATTTTTCTCTGAGGTAGCTTAGGTAATCTACTGAGTAATAACCAAAGGCTGAGAAGCGTAACAGTACGCTTAGGAGATTATCTCTATTTTCGAGCAATCAATAAAGTTGTGAACCCGAGCAAACATTAAGTTTTGATTAATTAAATGTCTTGAATAGTGTTAAGTATTGTTTGTTCTTTGTTGATTGTTGTGATAAATTTCTGAGTCGTAATGCCTTTCCTTTTGCTTAAAAGAATGGAATTAATAACTTAAATAGCGCTCTTTCTAAATATAAGTAATGATGTTAATAATTATTTTCATATATTTATAAGGATGTCTATTGTGGATGTTTAAATGGTATTTATAAATGGAATTTACCTTACGTGAAGTAGGAAATTTTATAAATGAATTTTTGTAAAGTATTCAAATTTAGAGATTATTAGCGTTAAATAAAATTTAGAGATATTATATAAAAAAGAGTACATATTAATTTTTCTGTTTAAATTTTATGGTATGGAAGAAATGATTTGGAAAGTTATTATTTATAGTATGGTATATTTGGAAAAAATTTGAATATCTATTTTTAAAAGGAAAAGGTTTTTTGAGGTATTTTCACTTGGTATTAAAACTAGTTTACCAAGTACGTAGAGGTTTTGGACATGTGTCTGGCCAACGTATGGACTAAACTCTGTAAGAACAAAGATATATATAACATCCCTCAATGGACTATTGATATTAACAGATCTTACTCCAGTCGCTTGAAAATAATTCTGGTGATGACTGCTGCATTATCGGAGTTCATTTTTGGGTCTCGAAAGTGAGAAATGTATAATAAACCAGTTAAGACATCAAGAATTTATAAAAGTATTTTGAAGGGTATTTGAAAAAAGTTTTGATTATTTTCAAATTTATAGTAAAACTAAGTAAGTAAGTTTAATTGTTTATAAGTTGATTATTTTAGTAAAATATAGATTCTATACTTCGTTTCTTTTCGAGGATGAAAAGTTTTGATTGGGGGAGATTGTAATGATCTGTATTTTTAACCATTTTAAAATATTAAATTTAATAATAAAATTTTGAATAAAATTGTAAGAAATTAAAATTTTATGATATGTTAGTCGAAAATATATTAGAATATAAGTTATGATCTTATTTGAAACACATAGGTTTATTGATTAAAAATGTATTTAGATAAGTTTGATTTCAGAAATAAGAAAAACATTGGAGCTCGATATTAGAGTGTAATGGGCATTGGTCTTGCTGGAGCTCATTATAGGGGTACCAGAGTTTTTATCCTTTGATGCCTGTACTTAGATTTGCTACCTACCAGGCATGTTGGCAGCGCCTTGCTTTGTGTTATATATATAGTTGCATGTGTGCTCTCCTATATTTCTAGAGGAACACACATTTTCCTCAAAGAAATAAGAAAAACGTTTATTTAGTGATTAATGTATAACTTTTGTAATATGCAATATATTTATAAATATGCCTGAATTACTAAAAAGAAAACAATTGTTTTATTTTCTTTCACAATAATTAGGGTTCGTTTAAAATTTAATATTGAAATTAATTGCAATTAAATTTATTGGTATCTTTCAATTAAAAAGAAAGAGAAGTGAAGTGTAATTAATGAGTTTAATATAGGAAACTTACGTTTTGTGCTAAAATAGAATGAATGTTTTTATGAAAATAAAAGAATATTTTGAGAAAAATAAAATGAACGTTTTCATTTTGAATATAAGTAATTTTATAAAAAGGGAAAAATTTAAATTTAAACAAAAAATTTACATCTGTTAAATAGTAGTAGTAGGCGGTACGGAAGTGATTTTAACGCTAACTTAAAATTTAAAATAAATTAAAGTTGTATGATTAAAATGTGGTTTAATAAGCTTAATATGAAAAGAATGGAATTTTGTATGTGTGTTTGGGAAATCCATTCTGTTTCAAATTTAATTAAAAACCGTTAAATATTTTAATGAAAAATACCAATTTTCGAAATGTAAATATTTTTACCAAAAAATGTTCTAGAAAATTTTCTGAGTAAGACGTCAATGTTCTGTTCATTAAATTCTGATTTTTCTAGCTCCGTTTATTGCGATTTGAAGATTAATCATATGTTTAGTAGTAATGTATTTAGCAGCAATAGTGGAATTTTGACATGAACGTTAAAATTTAAAATTTAGTATGCTATTACGTTTGTATCTGAGCACTAAAGAAATCGGTATATTTATTTTTGTGTTTGGGCACTCGATGTGTTCGGTAAAGCTATTCGAATTTAGATTCAGGGCATGCTATAATTTAAAATAAGGTATGTACACGAATATCTATGTATGTTTGAGTTGGTAGTAATCTGTCATTGCACACTCAACAATTATTTTGCCAACTATTTTTCTCTCTCCTCGTATTGAAATCAAATGCATTGAATCCATGTATAAGCGGCTGTTATATTCATGTCATAGTTTCATAAGCCTACTGTTCATTCCTGAATACATTTCACCTCACAACTATTCACCTTCATTTTTTCTTATGCACTATTCAAAAACTTTTCACCTGCTCATCTTTTCTATTCACGAAACCTTCTGCATTTGAAAGCTTCATTTTCAAAGCTCCATTTTCAAACCTTTCACCTGCCGAACACCTTAGCCTTTCACCAAATCCAGCACCTGTCGCCTGAACGGTACCCTGCACCATCACCTCCTCTCGCCTGCACAGCTGCTTACGCTTCCCCTTCGCTTGAAACTCCACAGATCTACATGCTTACCAACCTCTCTCCACGTCTCCACCTCCCAGCCTTCTCCTCTTCCCTCCTCTGCCTGCCTCCTTCCCATCACCAGCAGCATGCATCCAGGCCTACTCCTCCTCCCAACGCCTCCAGATCCGAACTGCACCCGAATTGCATTCCCCTTCTCTGCATGAATCCAGATCCGCCACCTAAGCAGTCGGCCTCTATTTTATAATATTCATGACTGTTCATGTCATATTGTTTCCATTACTTGGGTGTCGAGATCTTGTTGCTTGTGTTGAGATCTTCAATCGTTTGGTGTACTTGTAGTTGTTCGTAGATCGTTGGTGGAGGTGCTATTCGATTGTTGTTTGGTTCGATTAGTGTGGTTCGATCGGTCCATGATGGGCTCGTTTTGTTTAGAATCGGTACCAAGGATCGAAAATGAGTGTTAACTCACGAAGTACTATCAATTCTATTGCAAGTAATAAATTATTTTGTTTTGATGTTTGTGAATTTAAATGAACATTAAAATTGAATTTCATTGCTAGTTGAACATCTTGATATGTGATCGTTGATGATTGTTGTAATATGTTTAAATTAAGTGGATTTAAATTTTAATAGTATGTATAGGCCTATTAGTTGATAAAAATTGATGATACGGTGATTATATATATGTTTGACCATTGATTACACCTGTTATCACCTTGTTTGAATTATTGAAGTTATATTGATTGCAATATGGATCAATTGAACATTGAATGGTGATATAAAAATCCTTGGACATCTTATATTAATATGGGGAGAAAGTTAGAATCGACAATTTTATTGTTTTGACCCAAAATTCTGATTTTTGAAAAATTTACCGTTTGTCCTTATTTGAAAAATTTTCATGCATGCTGTTTATTTTAAACGCTGATGTAAACTTTATTTATAACTTCATGAACTGCTAATGTATCTATTTTATTTCCGCTGCATTGTTTTGTTAAATGTATAACTCTGATTTTATTGTAAAGGAAAATTAAATGTATATTGGAAAACAGTTTTATTAACTGTTTATGTAATTATTATATTTTGTCATTTCCGTTGTGAGATTCTATATATTGTTCTCTTCTGTGTTTGGTTCTCTTTTCTTCTTATATTCGTATTATAAACCTCATTGATAACTGTCTTTTGGCTATTTGAGTTAGAGATGTATGGTTATTGTCGACTTAAATTGACCAAAATGGCGGGTCATCACAGTTTGTATCGGAGCTTAAGTTGAGTGAACACCTATACCTATTGGGGTAAACTCATTATGGAATACCCTATTATGAGTCGAGGGTATATTATGAGAGAGTGTATTGGTATTTTATATAAGTATCTTCTAATAATAATACTAAGAGAAAATGCTTCTAATGATTTGAAATATTTAAATGGGTGTCTTATAAAGATATGAAAATTTGTACTTTTGATTTGAAGTAGAGTAATTATTATAAAAAGTTGAGTATATTGTAAGTCTTAATTTTATTGATTAAAACTAATTAAATATGTTTTCAACATCTTTGAGTTTAGACCTATTTAAAATAATGAATCCCTGGATTTTAAAGAAATTTTATTTTAAAGCTTGTTTAAAAATGTTTTTGAATGCATTTGATTTTCTAATATCATTATTGTAAGATATTATTTTAAAACCTCCATATAAAATTTGAATATTTGAACCATATAAAAGTTTACTTTGAAAATAAATTTGAATATAAAATGATATGAAAATATATATTTAAAGAGTTGATGTAGTAAATACCTTCAATAACACTTATTTTGAAATTCCTCATATTTCTAATTTGTGAAACTTAGTTTAATTAAATAATTTATTGAAATACTTATATTTTGGTTTGGATTATTTTCCATTTGAATTAGTAACATGAAATAAATATGATAAAAAGAAGAAGAGTTTTATTGTAATATATGATTTTATATACATCTGTTTTAGTCCCTTTTAAATATATCTTTAAGTATATAACCTTTGCTTGGTAATTTATGAATATACTTATGTCTTTAATAAGAAGTATTGGAAGTTAAAAATAAGTATAAATGTCATTAAGAATGAATGAAAAAGTAATTTAGAGAATGGAATGTTTTGTTAACATTTGTTAATATCACTTATCTTTAATTAATTATTAATTCTAAATGAAGTATTTTGGGTATATACTTATATCTTTAATGTAAAAAATATGATATTTTTAAAGGAAATTTAAGAGTATAGAATAAATTGGCAAAAAGTTTGTTTAATAAATGAATATTTATGCAATAGTTTTCAGAAAGGATATTTTATAGTGTTTAATAAATAATTTACGAAGGATTTGTAAAGTATTTATCAATTAAATTTCAGTATGTTATACAAAGGAAATTTATATAAATATGATTTATAAAATGAAAATTTATGAATAAAAGAATTTTATTTAAAGGAAGAAGTTATTTGGAAGAAAGATTTAAAAACTTCGATTTGTATAAAATTTATATAATGGAGCACTACAACACAAATACCCAATTACAACGGCGCTTTGACAACGGTCTAAGAAAGCTTGTTGTAACATAAACCTATTACAACGGTTTTGTCTTGCTTGTTGTAATACAGGCCACCTTTTAACAACTCTTTTACTTTGCTCTTTGTAATAGATACTTATTACAACATTTTTAATTTGCCGCTTATAATAGATGCCTATTACTACTGTTTTTTCCTATTGTAATAGATATCAATTTTTATCAATACCTATTACAACAACTCTTTTACTTTGCTCGTTGTAATAGATACCTATTACAACTATTTTCATTTACCTATTGTAATATATGCCTATTAAAACGATTTTCTTTTGCCAGTTGTAATAGATATCAATTTTCACAACTCTTTTTTTTGCTAATTATAATAGGCACATATTACAACCTTTTTAGTTTACCATTTGTAATAAATGCCAATTTTCAACAACTCTTAATCGATCATCGTTATCTTTAATTATTTATAAATACTTACTTAATAATTTATAGATAGAAATTTATAATTATAAATTATAAATTACAGCATACACATGTTATTATTTATAATTTATTATAATTAATGATTACTAATAAATAATTTCTAATTATTATCTATAATCAATAATAAATAATTTTTACTAACTAATAATTACTATTAAATAATTAATAATTAAGACTAATATTTAATGTTTAATAATTAATAATAATATGTAAGAATTAAGTAGTAATTTTTATTATTTAGTATCTAATATTTAATAATTAATATTAAATAATCACTATTAAATAATTAGTAATTGATAAAAAACTTTTAATGATTAATATTAAATATATAATAATTAATAAAAAACTTTTATTGATTAATACTAAATATATAATAATTAATAATATATGCGTAATAATTAACATTTTATAAGTACTATTTAATTATAATGAAGTAGTTATATGTAAAAGTTAATAATTAACAAATAAGAAGTAATATCTTAATAATTAATGATTACTACTGAATAATTAATAATTAGTATTTAATAAGTAATAATTAAGACTAATATTTATTATTTAAGAATTAATAATTACTATAGTTAATAATTAATAGTTTATAATTATTTTTAATAATTAATAATACATAATATAATTAATTATTAATAATTAATGATTTATAATAATAATGTATAAATTATAATATATACTTAACATTTAATAATTTATACTTAATAATTTATTATAATTGATAATTCATAAATAATAATCATAAATAACAATGAATTATTTTATTATATAGTGATTTATAATTAATTATTTCAATAATTAATATGAAATATTTTAATAATTTATACATATTTTTAATAATTATAATATAGTATAATTAATATTAATAATTAATTGGTTAGTCAATAATTTTTAATAATAATGTATAAATAATAATATATACTTAAAATTTAATAATTTATAGCATCGCGAACCATCCATCCTCCATCGTTTACCTTTTTAGAAACTATAAATTTTTCAAAATAAATTATTTGAATTAATCTTGAATAAATTGGTATTTCGTAAAAACTGTCAGTTTAACTTAAAAAAATTTATGTAGCTTCTTCTCAGTAAAAGAAAATATTTTGTAAAAATCCTATATTTAATTCGGCAATCTATGAATTTTTATAATTATGTTTAAGAAAATAGCTTTATGGTAAAATAGCAATTTTATAAAATTAATTATTTTGACCTAAAACTTTTTCTACAGTTCTTGAATATTATTTGGATAACATTTAATAAAGGGACTCATATTCATTTCGGCCATCAATAATTTTAATATTTTAATCTTTGGAATTAGCTGTTTGGAAAATTAGGAAAATTATTAAATTGATTTGGAAAATTATGAAACTTTACTGGAAATTCGAAAAAGGTGTTTTAAGAACTTTGAAATATAATTTGGAAATTTTCTGCAAATTTTCGGCTTTTTATAAATTAATTACTGTAAAATATGATGTATTTTAATTATTAAAAATAATAAAAAAATTTGGGAATTTTTGAATCTTTTTCTAGAAATTCCTGAAGTAAAATGAAAGATTTTTTATGTCGAACTCTTTCTGATATTCTATATATTTTTTATATAAAATTAAAATGGACAAAACGACATACTTTTATATATTTAACGAATTAAAGAAACCGGGGGCGGATATTGGCATACTCTCTGTCAATACCGGGACCACTTTAATAATTGTATATGCGGTGGATGTTATCCAAAATGTAGATGTTGAATTGGCGAATGTTTACTGGAATGAAGTAAGAGAACAATGATGGATGACCCCGACACTTGTGTCAATTTGAAATAACTAAAATATGAGCCTACGTCTGGCCAACAGGTTAGCTAACTTTAGCAAACATCTTTCCATCATATTACTTTCTTGATTTTGAACTCGATTGGTGCACCTTTTATTTTGGATTGATGGACACAGTCGGCCGTTAGGGGCTACGACCAGCAAGAAAGAGTAAACTAGTAGAATCCTACCTTTGGCATTGCCTCACGTGCCTTGTCATACGATTATTTCATACGAGACCACTATGATTTTGTTTTGTACTATACCTATAGGGGACTCACTGACAGCTACCGACGTTACTGGTGGTGTTATAAGACATGCATAGACTACATGCTTTAAAATGTGTTAAGGGGGATATAGGTAATGCCTTAACGCTATTTTAATATTTACCTTACTGATAGACATTACTTTTATAACGTATCTTACTACATATAGATAGTATAATGAATCCTTAGGAGATGGAAAATCCCGTAACATCTCTTAAGTTATTTTGCACTGTACACCTGACTTTGAATTAACTTACATAAGAATTTTTAGTTCTAACCTGAGTATGTGTTTTTCATTATGCTCGGGTCGGCCTAGGTATTTTAGTGATTTGGAGACTATTATTTTATGGAGCTGAAGAGGAATTTGAAGACTTTGGTTATTTCTCTATATTCTGTTGTTCTTGATTAGAAAACATTTTTGTTTCCACCATGCTATTTATTTTAAACACCGATGTAAACTTTATCAGTAGCTTCATGAACTACTAATGTATTTATTTTATTTCCGCTGCATTGTTTTGTTAAATGTATAACTCTGATTTTATTGTAAAGGAAAACCAAATGTATGTTGTAAAAGAGGTTTATGAACTGTTTATTCAATTATTCTATTTTGTCATTTCCACTGTGAGATTCTGTGTATTGTTCTCTTATGTGTTTTTTTCTCTTCTCTTCTTATATTCTTATTACAAACCTCATTGATAATCTGTCTTTTGGACTGTTTGAGTTAGACATGTGTGGTTATTATCGACTTAAATTGTCCAAAATGGTGGGTCGACACATTCTTCCTCATCTTTGATTAGTACGAAATTATCTTCACATTCCTATCTATTTTATCTTTTTCTTGAATGGTGACAGTTGTGAACTAAATTTTATTTTCCCAAAATTCTAAAGTCTTGGGATTAAAACATTCACCTTAGGCCGCTAACCTAATTTCCTCATTAACCTCCACTCTTACCTATGGTTTGTCGCAGTTAAGTGTCCCCGTAAAATTTTCTTATTTACTTTGCTTCTCAACACATATATTTATCAAGTGGTTTAAATCTCATTCATATAGTAAACATAGGAATAAAACAGGGATATATCTTATACCACATCATATAATTTTCCAATAGCTAAGGGAAACAACTAGCGACTACAACCCAAGAAATCTAAAAGAAAATTTTGCTGGAAGCTGCTAATTATTATCAAGTGGTATAAATGGTGTTGATGTCCTGACACTCCCTACTAAATTAAGATGGGTATTTCTTAATATGTCATCACATTGTTACCCATTTCCTTAAATTTTCCTTTTCGATTCCTAATAAATATGGTCCATCCATTGCTTCAATTAATATCCATAGCAGTTGATCATTACTATCAAAGTTGGAACATTTCCAATTAATCCTTCTTTATTCCCTTTAACCTTCTTCGGGTTTCCAAAATCCATTTTTTACTCAAATTTCTTTCTTCCATAAATGCCATATCAAGTTCCCTGAAACAGTCCCCATTTAATTCCTTTTTCCTCTCATTAATTAAAAATTTATTACCCGTTGAATTTGTAATTAATGCCCATAAATCCTAATCCATTAATTACTAATTAATATGCATATAATCGCAATCTATGTTATTTATATATATTCTATTCGTTAAGCATGGCTATACGTGTGTATATTTCTAACTACTAATTTCTACAACTAAAATACTCATTTTCATATTTTAATTTATCGATCCTATCCATCTAAAAATGTTACCGTCATAATTTCTCGTAAATTAACCATAAAAGAAATTTTTTTTCTTTATTTGAAATTACAAGGAACTATTTCTTTTTTTATTGACATAAGCGTGTAAACTACGGAAAAGAATATCCATCTCTTACATATCTCTTTCCTTTTTAGTTTATTTCTTGTTACTTTAACAACGCACTTTTATACGTATTTTGGAATTAGACAATTTATGGAAATTATGCAGAAACTGATCCAAAATTCAAATATAGAAATTTATATTCTACGAGCAACCTAATGTAACACCCCTAATTTTTAATAACATTATTCAGGAGATTTAATTAGATAAATTAAATAGAATAATGTAAATATTAGTATGATAAAGGGATTGAGATTTGAAAATGAATTAGAGACCGCGTTTAATTAAATAAAATCTTAAAAGAATGGGTTTATGAATGGTTTCATATGTTAATTAATAAGAAAAAAAGGTAAGGGCATTATGGGGATTGGCCGACGCCATAACCCCTAACCCTTGTTCCCATTCTCTACATGCTCATAATTCAAAATTCTAAAACATAAACAAAAGCTCAAGTCGGCCATAACCTAAGGGAAAAAGAGGAGAAGAATCAATTAAAGCTAAGTAATCAAGCAAGGGAATTAATCAAAGATCAAATCTCAAGTTCCTTATCCTAAGCAAGGTGAATAATAATCAAAACCATCTCATTTTTTGTTTTTAAAGAATATTAGATTTCGGGTTTAAGTTTAAATCCATTATGATGATTTTTGATGATGATATGCTTGGATTACATGATATGTTATATTCAAACAAGTTTGTTTGATAAATATTTTATTCGATTTTAAGGCTAAAATCGTTTATATTGGATTTCGAATGCCACGAGGATGTAATATGTTATGTAAAACAATATTTTGGAGATGGGTTTAATTTTTCGTAATTATCCAAGCTATGGATAATTTATTATTAATTTTCAAAGGGAAATATGAATAATTGGTTTTAGAAATTAATTTCGCTAATTATATGAAGGATTTTGGGTGTGAAATTTATACATGTTAGATAACATATTAAAAATGAATTTTGAGAATTTTTAGGGATTTTTCCAAAGTAATTTGCTATGGAAATTAAATTAATTTAGTTGGAGGACTTAAATGTCTTAATTGTTTTGCTTAAGGGAAGGGCTTCTTTGCAAATTATTTTTAATTAAATCTGATATGAATTCGGCAGTCTTTTAGGAAAAATATTTAGTAAAGTTTATGGAAACCAATTATATTTTTACAAATAGGCAAGTTAGTTGAAAAGCATTTACTTAAAAAGGTAATAAAACAGTTTTGCATAGATTCAATGTTTTGCCACTTCCAGTAGCTACCTTTCGACCACATACTTTTGCCCCATCTAAGTCGAAACCAATACACATTGTATCAATGCTTTGATAGGTAGTGGATTGGAGAAAGGCGAAAGGTATGGAGTCGAAACCATGCTTTCGAAGGGGTCGAGGCTAATTTAAATAGCTTTCGAAGATCTTTGGTTTTACTTTCAGAAGAGGTGACGCTTGCCTTGTTTTTAAAATAATGCTTTCGAAAAGGTTTATTATATCCTTCGAAGAGGTTGCCGCCTTTTTGTTTAAAGGATAGCTTTCGAATGAGCTGCCTTGTTTTTAAATCAATGCTTTCGAAAGGGTAGTTTGAACCCAGTCCAAACCATGATGCCGCCTTTATGCCTTTCAACTGGATTGAAGTCATCAACAAGTTCGAAAGGTAGCTTTTGTTTTATAAATGTAATAAGCCACTTCCCAATGTTTTCGAAAGGACTCCAGTAGCCATTTATACTAAAGGTTTCGAAGGCAATGGCTTCGAAAGGGGTTTCGAAGCTATCCTTCCAAATGTTTTACTTAAATGATTAATGTTTTCGAAAGGATACTTCCGAAGCCATTAGTTTTTCCCCAATCATTTTTTTAAAGGTTAATGGTTTCGAAAGGGGTACTTTCGTTTATATTCACTTTGACTCAAAAGTTATTTTAAGGATAAACCCAATGGTTTCGAAAGGGGTACTTTCAAATGGTTTCAAAAGGGTTACTTTCAAATGGTTTCGAAGCTATGCTTCAATGAGTTGGAAAGATATACTTTAATACTTTCGAAAGAAATGTTTGATGGTTTCGAAAATTAAGGTCTAAGGTTTCAAAAGCCTTAGTTTTCAAAAAAAAGAACCCAATCTCATTTTTAAAGGAAAACCCATGGCAAAATAAAGGAGCTTTGAAATGATTTTTAAGTATGAAGTTTTTGAAGAAGCTTTCCTTGATAAAATAATAGGTTAAAGGGATTAACCATGTTATAGGTGAAAATGCTATCAAGGATATTAAACCATAAATATTGTATTGTTATGTTATTGTATTTGCTTCTTCTATAAACATATTCACTGTATAATGGACCCATAGCTGTATTTTGGGGAGAAAAGGGTAGAATAACCAGCTAGGTTGACCCAGTAGTGAATATAAAATTGAGTTAACTCCTTTATGAGCAGAGTTTCATCCAGAAGGTCAGGTAGACCAGAACATAGGATGCCCAGAGATTAATCTAAGAAGTTGTCAGATAGACAGGTTCATAGTAAACCCATGAAAACTATAATTGGAAAGAGTTATTGGCAGGGGCCAATAAGTTTGTAGTGATCCCATGAAAACTATATCTGGATAAAGTTTTTGACAGAAGTCAATAGGTTCTTAGTCAACCCATGAAAACTATGATATGAGAGAAGTTATTGGAGATACCAATAGGTTCAGGGAGAACCCATGAATTAATGAAGTTATTGGAAAGGGCCAATAGGTTCTTAGTGATCCCATGAAAACTATGAGACCGGACAGATAGTCCATTAGCTTTGAACATGTTATTAGTCAGCCCATGAAAACTAATAGGTTAATAGTGACCCTAGAAACTGTAACTGAGACAGATAGTCAAATGAATGGGGATGGGAAATCTAGAATAATTTACTTGTTTGCATATCATCATAATATTTTAAATTGCTATGTTTTAACCATTGTGGATGAAGGAGCACGGTATATGGTTACTATAAATTTTTGGATAAGATACTAGTGTGGGGAAAACCTGTTCCGCTAAGCGGCGTGGTCTCAGTAGATATCTAAGATGGTTTGAGATGGTAGGTTATTATTCATACCAGGCTTTATGTCTGACTCGAAGTTTATGTTTTCCCCTTAAACTCTCGGTGTTCAATTAATTTTAAGTAGTTTGAGAGTTGAGGTTTTCAGGTTCTCCTTAGACGAATGAGCTTCCGGAGACGTACAGGAGGCATGCTAGCTAATAGGAGATCTTTTCTATTTTGATTCCGCTGTGTTTTGATGTAAAGGCAAAGTTGTTTAATTGCCTAGATATATACTCTGATCATCCAAGGGGGCATCTTCATATGTCGCTCTTGGGGTATGTTATAATAATCATAATTTCTCTGAACATGGTTCTCGAATATGGGATTATGTAATGAATTTGAAATGATTTGAAATGGAATGTGAAAGTTGTTTAATGATCTTAATTTTTTTCCATATCCACGTGTTTCTGTTATATCAATGTATCTAACATTACCATATTTGGTCGTCGAGCATTAATAACTATGAATGACTGCAGCATCCGTAGCCATTAGTTTTAGGCCTCCAAGTGGGGGATGTTACAAGTTGGTATCAAAGCATAGGTTTATGAAAAATTAAAAGAAATTTAAGCCTAAAAGATTTTTGAAAACATAATCCAATGAATCAGAAAATAAGATCAGGGTCTGGGTTAATGCTACAGTAACGTACTTGTATTTTATATATATAAGTACGTGTTCGTCTCTCTTAGACTGTTCTTCGGTATCTTACTAAGGCTTGTATGCAGATTTACGAGAAAGAAGATATGGAGGCAGGAAACGGAAGAGGAAATCTCGATGGAGGAAGCACCACAACAAACAGAAATGCTCGACCCACTAGGGGGAAATCGGGTCGATAGGCATATGCTAATGAAAATGTAGATGCCAATGTAGGTGCTGGAAATCTGCCAGTGGATATGGGGATAATGTATCAGTTCTTCGTCAATCTGATGCCAGTTGATGGTACTTGTGTGTGCATGCGACTTATATACTATATACTGCTATATAGTTTTGAGAACCAAAGTATATAACAAGGAGGCACTCTCTCGTATATATACTCTCGATCTAGTCTTGGATGGTAACTAATTTCCTATCTCTATTGGACCATGGTATTAACTCAGGTTAATCGTGTAACCTAAGATCTAATACCAAATATGACCACCGCCCTAAACGATTGACACCCAATATAACTATATAGTGTGCTACTGATGTGCTCGATCGAGGTAGAATGATCATCAAGGGTTAAAATAAAACATCACAGAATATATCGTATATCTCACAGCGCATGGAATAAAATATAATATACATCACATATATCAAATGTGACGATCACCCTTAACCACCATCGACATCCTATATAACAATATAGTACACTGCTGACATGCCCGGCCGATGTAGAACAATCATCAAGGGTTGAAAATGAAATAAAGCATCATAGAACTAGTCATATATCTCATAGCACATGGAATAAAATATAATATACATCACAGATATAAAACATGAGAGACAATAATAACTAAATTATCCAAATATCAGAGTACAGATTCACAAAGTTATACACCAAGTAATAGAGTTTATACAAACAGAAATAAACTCAAACAACTGTCTCATAATAATAGTAAAAAGCAAGCAGGGTCAAGGCTCTATAGTGTTGCATAGTGGAATAAGCATAGAAATCCATATATAATATGAGATAGCTCCATCCAGCTTGTCCTCTACACAGCTGCTGCATTACACCTAGACCTGCTATCTAGTCTACATATTTAAGAGTACTTGAGATAATAAGAAGCAAAGCTATTCGTCGACGGAAATTCTATCGGTTTAGAAAACCGTCGAACGAATTTAGAAATAAAATTTACCGCAAGCGCATGGCATACACTTGTAGTACATGGCGAATACGGGTCGATCCGTAGGGAATTGATGATTTTAAATCTCTATTCAATCAAATTAACCAAAGTTGAAAATGTGATTAGCTAAAAATGTAGAAAACTAGCAAAAGAAAATTGATAAAAATATGAGAGTGTGAAGGCAATTTAGAGGCAATTTCCACTCTCTAGATCGCATAAATCAACAAAATGAAGTTATGATCTCTCTTTTCTTGTCATTAATGTAATTAGTTGATGTGCTTATCATAAGTATGGTGTATTTGTGTTATTAATTAGCACAATATAAACCATCAAACTATAACACAACCACTAATACACATTTAACTCTCATGAAATATGACAACAAAGTTGAAAGCAAAATCTATTTTAAGCATGGCCTATTAACTATTGTTTAGAAATATAGGCCATCAAATTTTAATTTCAACAATCACTTTATTACCATCATCATATGTAGATGAAGAGGTAATCATTGTTTGTGATTATTTAAGCATAGCCTATTTGGTGCCAACAATATAGGCTATCAAATTCACATCAAAAACAACAAGTTAAACCACTTCAAATGATTCATTAAGCACAAAAAGAGAGCATAAACATCAAAATGTTGCATCTACATACTAGAGAGCTTCATTATCCCTAAATTGTAGGGATTAGTCTCTCATATTTGTTATCATATGAACAACTGTAGAAAGCAACATGAAACTAACAAGAGGAAAAAGAGAGCAAAATGTAAGGAAAACTATTCTACTTGCATAAAAGAAAAGAAATCTATACTACAACATAAGAAAGAGAGCATGTAAATGTAAAGAGCATATATTGAATTGCATAAGAAAGAAAAGAAAAATTACAAGAAATAAAAATGGCTAAGTAGCCATGAAAAGAGAAAGTGACGCAGCGGATATTACAAAAACAATGTAGATCGTTGATTGTAGCAATCGGTGGATTGGAAGATACTGAAATGCCCAAATTCGTTGATCCGAAGATACCAAATTCTAGCTATCCCGAACTCGTTGATCGCGCACGATACCGGGTTCAAAGATCTTCAATTCTTCAAGCGTTGATCAAGCGCACTTGATTCCGCGAATCGGCTTCTACAATCGTTGAATCGAGCGCACTCGATTATCCGAAAGAGGAGATAGGAGATTACACTCAACTACCAATTTGAATGAAAGCACAAAGCAATCAAAAGAGAAATTTATTCAAAAATCAACAACCCTTTACAAATTAGAGACTCGGCCTATTTATAGGCGTTTTACAACTCACACAAAAAAAACAACAAAATTTCAACAACACTTAGGTCGGGGACGACCTACGACCTAAAAATGGTGCGACCTAAAATAGACGCGACCCAACAAAGTACACGACTTAACAACAAACGACCTAAAAGATAACAACATAAGAAAATACAACACAGTACTTCACATAGGTCGTAAACGACCTAAAAGTTCACGACTTATCATCAGTGAGCAACTTAAAAATATGCAGCCTCCCAGATCAGCGACTTAAAGAATCAACGGTAGAGATTAACGCGGCATAAGGATCTACGGCTTCAAGCTTCAGACACGACTTAAAAGAGCGGTAGGCAAGTTAGGTCGTTCGCGACCTAAAGCGGTAGGCAAATTAGGTCGTTCGCGACCTAAAAGTGCGGCATATGAGTTAGGTCGCTCGTGACCTAAAAGAGCGATCTTGGTCTTAGGTCGTACACGACCTAAATCTGTTTCATTTTGCACTGTATAGTTAAGTCGCTCGTTTTCCTCGCGACCTAACTTAGGTCGGATCATTCCTCCGCGACCTATCATAGGTCGTGACTCTTTTCTGCGACCTAAAGAACTGAGTAACTGGTTAGATCGCTTGACTGTTGCATCTTTTAACCCCTTAGCTCGTTCCATCGCCTTCATGCTTAACTCATTAACTCGTTTGTCTTCTCCACTAGGTCGTGAGCGACCTAAAATATCGTTAATCTCCTCTTTAGGTCGTGAGCGACCTAAAACTTCCTTAGGTCGTGAGCGACCTAAGACTTCAACTTTCCCGGCTACATCATCTACATCATCCTCCCCAGGCTGAGAGAAATTCGTCCTCGAATTTGTACTTTCTGCATCCACCACAAACTCATCCCCATGATATGGTACGAGATGCTTAACATTGAATACGTCAGACGTATACACATCACCTGGCAGCTTCAATTTATAAGCATTTTCATTGATTCGTTTCACGACTTCCACAGGACCAATTTTCCTGGCTTTCAACTTGTTATACGCGCCCACTGGAAAACGATCTTTTGTTAACACTGCATAAACCAAATCACCTTCCTGAAATTCAACACTTCTTCGTTTCAAATCTGCGGAACGTTTATACTTCTCATTTGCTTTCTCCAATCGTTCCTGAATGATTTTATGACATTCCGTCAACCCCTCAACAAAATCAGCAGCTTTCTTAACTGTCTTCTTTAATTGTGGCACTACCGTTAGATCCAACGGTCCCTTCGGTAAACTTGAATATACTATCTGGAATGGACTGAACCCAGTACTTCGATTTACAGCATGATTATGAGCAAACTCTGCCTGGCATAACTTCACATCCCAACTCTTCAGGTTGTCTTGTACAAGACACCTCAGCAAATTCCCCAATGATCTGTTAACAACTTCGGTCTGTCCATCCGTTTGCGGATGATAAGCACTACTAAATTTCAGCTTCGTTCCCACCATTTTCCATAGACTCAACCAAAAGTGACTCAGAAACCGAGTATCTCTATCCGACACAATAGATTCTGGCAATCCATGAAGTCGATAGATCTCCTTGAAAAACAATTGAGCAACATGAACAGCATCCGCCGTCTTCTTACAAGCAATAAAATGTGCCATCTTCGAAAATTTGTCCACCACAACAAATATAGAATCATTCCCCCTTTGAGTTCTAGGCAAACCCAAAACAAAATCCATACTGATATCCACCCATGGTTTTACAGGCACGGGTAACGGCATATATAACCCAGCATTAGTCGCAGTTCCTTTTGAAACCTGACAAATATGACAACGCTCCACAAACTTCTCTACCTCTTTCCTCATTGACGGCCAAAAGTAGGACTGTGAAATCAACTGTAAGGTATGGTCTCTCCCAACATGTCCCTCTTCGTGTAACTCCTTGATAATCTTCATTCTCAGACTACCCTCCGGTATGCACAATCGATTTCCTTTAAAAAGAAAACCATCTACCATCACGAACTCATCCGTCTCTCCCTCCTTGACTTTATCAACAAACTTTGCAAAGTAAGGATCATCGGTAAATAATTCTAGCAATATTTCAAACCCCGTCACTTCAACCTTCAATGTAGTTAACAAGTGATTTCGTCTACTCAACGCATCCGCAACACGATTCGTCACTCCCGACTTGTGTTTCACAACAAATGTAAATTGTTGCAGATATGCAATCCATGATGCATGTCTCGCTGAGATCTTGTCTTGCCCTTGCAAATGCTTCAATGCTTCATGATCAGTATACAGAACAAATTCCTTCTGAAATAGATAGTGTCTCCAGTGTTTAATAGATTGTACAACAGCATAGAATTCCACATCATACGTACTGTACCTCATCTTCGCTCCTGACAACTTCTCACTGAAATATGCAATTGGACATCCCCTCTGACTCAACACTCCTCCAATTCCAACCTTCGACGCATCAGTGTGTAGCTCAAACAACAACTGAAAATCAGGTAATACAAGAATTGGCGCAGATGTCAGCAACTCCTTGATCTTCCCAAAAGCATTCCCTGCTTCCTCTGTCCATGCAAACTGTTTACCCTTCATACAATCAGTCACAGGTGCCATCACACTACTAAAGTGTGGAATGAACCTTCGATAAAATGAAGCCAACCCATGAAAACTAAGAACTTCCGTTATCGTCTTGGGTTGTGGCCAATCTCTAATTGCTTCGACTTTACTTTGGTCAACTTGTATTCCTTCTTTTGATACAACATATCCCAGAAATAAAACACTATGCGTCATGAACACGCATTTCTTCGTTGCAGCATAGAATTGTTCTTGTCGCAATACCATCAGCACTTCTCTAAGATGATTCAAATGTTCCTCTGGACTCCCACTGTAAATCAGAATATCATCGAAATACACCACCACAAACTTCCCAATGAATGGTCTAAAAATTTGATTCATCACCCTCATGAAAGTACTCGGTGCATTGGATAAACCAAATGGCATGACCAACCATTCGTATAGACCCTCCCTGGTTTTAAAAGCAGTCTTCCACTCATCGCCTGGTCTGATACGAATTTGATGATATCCGCTCTTCAAATCAATCTTCGAAAAGATAGTAACTCCGCTTATTTGATCTAACAAATCATCCAACCTCGGCATTGGAAATCAATATCTCACAGTAATCTTATTCAATGCTCGACTGTCAGTGCACATCCTCCACGTTCCATCCTTTTTGGGAACCAATAATGCTGGTACAGCACAAGGACTTAAACTCTCCTGTACACGCCCCTGCTCAAGCAATTCCTCTACCTGCCTCCGCAACTCTTCATGTTCCTTCGGACTCATTCGATAATGTGGTCTGTGTGGCAACACAGCACCTGGAACAAGATCTATCTGATGTTGGATATCTCTCAACGGTGGTAACTCCGTTGGTAACTCCTCTGGAAATACATCGTCAAATTCTTTCAGTACTGGTTTTACTTCTTCTGGGATTTCAACCACTTCCTGACTCTCCCATCCGATCAATAAGAACACTTCAGGCTCCTCCTCTATTTCCTTCACGAACTCCTTCAAAGATAACAAAGTTTTGAGCTCTTCAATCTCCTCCAACTTGTTTTCCTCCTGTTGTCGCTTCTTTGGAACTAGAGTAATCTTTGTGCCTTCAAACATGAAACTGTAACTGTTGGTACGCCCATCATGTTGCACAGCTCGATCATACTGCCACGGTCTCCCCAGCAACAAATGACAAACGTCCATATCTACGACATCACACCAGATTTCATCTTTGTATTTCTTCCCAATGGAAAACTTCACACGAGCCCTTCGTCCAACCTTCACCTCCCCGCCTTTTCTCAACCAAGCTAGCTTGTATGGCTTCGGATGTTTCTCAGTCTTCAATGCCAACTTCCTCACAGCCTTCGAAGAAATTATATTGTCACAGCTTCCAGCATCAATAACAAATTTGCAAACTTTCCCCAGAATAGTACATGTCGACTGAAAAATATTGCTCCTCAACCAACTACAATCCTCCTCTTGCTTTGGAGTTAAACAGGACCTCTTCATCATGAGATTATAACCTTCGTCTCCCGACACTTCTTCTTCCTCCTCATCAGGTGGTGAATTGGAACATTCAGCTTCTTCATCCTCAACCTCCGCTATCATCGCTCTCTTCTTCGGCTTTGGACATTCATTACTTTTGTGGCCCAACTCTTGGCAATTGTAACATTTGAAACCATTATTGACCTTCGCCTTCCCAACCTCATTCACAACTGGTTTGGCAACAGCTTTTGAAACATGAGAACTCCCACTAACTCCCTTCACTGGATTGTTGGAATTTGTAAACACACCTCCTCCTCGTCTACCCTGTTTCTCCCAAGCCAATGCTTTATGATGTGCTTCCGCTATAGATCTTGGATCGAACATATTAACCATATCCTGGATCTGCATTCTCAATCCCCCAATGAACCTAGATGTCAGCTGCTCTTCCGTTTCCATAATATCATTCCTCGCAATAAGTTGATAGAATTCATCAGCATAGTCATTCACAGATTTCGTCCCTTGTCTCAAATTTTGCAAACGTTGATACATCAAAGATTGATAATTGTAAGGTAAGAACGTTGCTTTCATCAACTTCTTCATCTTCTCCCAAGATTCAACTTTTGACTTCCCCATTCGTTCACGTGTAAGCTTGGTTTGTTGCCACCATGCCAAAGCTCTACCCCTTAACCTCGTAGCAACCAACTTCACTCTACGCTGTTCCGGAACTTCTTTGTAGTCAAAAATCTCCTCAACATTAGCCACCCAATCTAGAAACTCCTCCGCTTGCATACCACCCTTGAATTCAGGAATTTCTGTCTTCATCCCCGACTCCCATTTGTGATCATACTCAGAATAGTTTCTTCCTTGACCTCTTCCTTGAATACTACCACCATCATACTCCTCTTCAAAATCAGATGCATAACGATGTCGATTCTGACCACCAACATCTCTACTCCCTTCACGTCTACCACCATCCCTTCTATCTACATTCCTCCGTTCACGATCATTCACGTTCCTCCCACGTCCTTGATCATTTTCAACACTTCTGTCTCGATTGGAATGTGGCGAGACTCTACTACCCCCATGGTTAGATTCAGGTGAAACCCTTCTCCGATTTTGATTCATCTCTGTCATAAGCTTCTCTAACCGGCCAATTCCTTCGTTAAGCTTTTCACTAAAATTCTCATTGATTCTTTGCTCCATCTCATCAGCTTCTTCTCTTCGATACAAAGCTTCTACGTTTTGGTGACGATTAGCTCTCCTTGGCGGCATACTTGAAATTTTCACAAACACTTCAACACTTCAAAATTCAAACACTTTTCGGACTTTGATCCAAAATGAAACAGATCGAAAACTTTCACTTTGTAGCAAATCGCGATGAACACGATGGACAAAGTTTCGGCTTCCAATACAAATTCGATCAATCAATCTTCGAACAAGCCTTCTTACTCTCGGCCGTGATAAACAAATTCGAATCTTCACTTCAAGCTCGGCAAATCTCTTCAAACTTTAAATTCTCGGCTCCAAGACTCGATCTAACTATGATTGGTTAGAACAAGCTCTGATACCAAAACTGACGCAGCGGATATTACAAAAACAATGTAGATCGTTGATTGTAGCAATCGGTGGATTGGAAGATACTGAAATGCCCAAATTCGTTGATCCGAAGATACCGAATTCTAGCTATCCCGAACTCGTTGATCGCGCACGATACCGGGTTCAAAGATCTTCAATTCTTCAAGCGTTGATCAAGCGCACTTGATTCCACGAATCGGCTTCTACAATCGTTGAATCGAGCGCACTCGATTATCCGAAAGAGGAGATAGGAGATTACACTCAACTACCAATTTGAATGAAAGCACAAAGCAATCAAAAGAGAATTTTATTCAAAAATCAACAACCCTTTACAAATTAGAGACTCGGCCTATTTATAGGCGTTTTACAACTCACACAAAAAAAACAACAAAATTTCAACAACACTTAGGTCGGGGACGACCTACGACCTAAAAATGGTGCGACCTAAAACAGACGCGACCCAACAAAGTACACGACTTAACAACAAACGACCTAAAAGATAACAACATAAGAAAATACAACACAGTACTTCACATAGGTCGTAAACGACCTAAAAGTTCACGACTTATCATCAGTGAGCGACTTAAAAATATGCAGCCTCCCAGTTCAGCGACTTAAAGAATCAACGGTAGAGATTAACGCGGCATAAGGATCTACGGCTTCAAGCTTCAGACACGACTTAAAAGAGCGGTAGGCAAGTTAGGTCGTTCGCGACCTAAAGCGGTAGGCAAATTAGGTCGTTCGCGACCTAAAAGTGCGGCATATGAGTTAGGTCGCTCGTGACCTAAAAGAGCGATCTTGGTCTTAGGTCGTACACGACCTAAATCTGTTTCATTTTGCACTGTATAGTTAAGTCGCTCGTTTTCCTCGCGACCTAACTTAGGTCGGATCATTCCTCCGCGACCTATCATAGGTCGTGACTCTTTTCTGCGACCTAAAGAACTGAGTAACTGGTTAGATCGCTTGACTGTTGCATCTTTTAACCCCTTAGCTCGTTCCATCGCCTTCATGCTTAACTCATTAACTCGTTTGTCTTCTCCACTAGGTCGTGAGCGACCTAAAATATCGTTAATCTCCTCTTTAGGTCGTGAGCGACCTAAAACTTCCTTAGGTCGTGAGCGACCTAAGACTTCAACTTTCCCGGCTACATCATCTACATCAGAAAGAGAGCTTTCTTTTATTTTTGAGATAAAAACTAACTAAAGAGAGACTAAGAGAGGAGAGCCTAAAAGAGAGACTAAGAAGGTGAGGGTTACATGAAACATAAGGGGTCTTTATACATGTATGAAACCCTAATTCATATTTTTGGGGAATGCCCAAATTGCCCTTGAGGTGGTGTGGTGGCCAAGTAATCATTAGCATCCCCTAATCATCTATTAAGTGTGCATGAAGATTTGATGGCCTTTTAACATGTGCATTAGCTCCTAAGTGTACATTAAGGTAGGTGGGTAAGTGGGGTCCTCCATTATCATGCCTTTGAATAATTTCCATCTCCATTCCTTTGTATCTTCTTTGTGCATGCATATATCATCATGAAACCACTTGTATATAAAGTCAAATTCCTATAAAATAATATAGAAATTTCTAATTAAATTTTCTCAAATTAATATATGCACAAAAATGACCATTTTGCCCTTGGATGAAGATGAATATGTGACGATTTGAAAATAATATGAATTTTGGTTTAAACAAGTTAAAATACCCGATATGATCATTTATTTATTTAAATAGATTAAATATGGTGGTAAAAATATGCATATTTACGTGCACATCAAATACCACCACACTTATCTTTTTATTCGTCCTCGAATAAACTAAAACTACGATAAATCCATTTTCGTAGGGAGCACGATTGCATTAAGCGTATGCAACAAGCCATTAAACCCCTGGGTATCCCCAATAGGACGAGTGTTGTCTCATAAGGGTTTTTAGCGGATACTACCCACAAAATCCAATTGCAGGATGAAAATATTTACAAAATGCAAGCTTTATTTACAAAGGGATGAATGCGAATTTTGAAAATATTCACAATGAAGAATTTATTTTTAAATTGACACAACTAAGTTAAATATAGGTTTTGGTCATTATCTTGAAAATTTAAGTCATTTACTCGTCAAAATTTCCAACAAAAATCAAGTTATCATAACAAATAGACAATAGTTTAACTCGTTGTTTCGGTTGATAACATAGTGTAACTATGAAATAAATCCTTAGTAGATTATCAAAGTTTATCAAAGTGGTATTTTCATTTCTTTTCAATAACAAGTCAAATCAAATAAGTTAAAATGGTGCTTGGATTTCATTTGCTTACTCTCTCCAATTTTTTCTTCAAAAATTTTATTGATATTAACGATATTTACATATGCCTAACTCAGGTAAACTGAGGCCAGATATATTACCCATGCACTGCCTTGCGGACTGATGTGAGGGGAATACAGAGCGCGGCGAGTGAACACACAAGTGTGAACACTTATTGACTGTAGGCGTTATTAAAAAGATTTTTTTATATATATACACCTAACTCAGATAAACTGAGGCCAGATATACCGATCGTGCACTGCCTTTCGGGCTTACGTGAGAAGGGTACAGAGCATGGCGAGTGAACACACGAGTGTGAACACATGACTCTAGGTGTTTATTAAAAAAAAATATACATATATACAAGAAATATTTTTTTGTGTTTTGTTTTTTTTCTTTTTGTTTTGTTTTTTTTTCGAAGAGAAAGTTTTGCAAAATCATCTTAGCACCATTTAACTTAGAAGACAAAAAAAATGTTATATCCTTTACTTTAAATTCACCAATTTTTTAAACAAAGATTTTCAATTAGGATGTATTTCACAATTAACACGTATGAATCTTCCTATATATTAGTTAAACCATTGTTATTTATAATCAAACTTCATTTTTATTTTTGTTAAGACAAATAAAATTTCAAAAATTTCTATTTAATAAACCAAAACCATATATTTATCTTATAATGTTTCTTTAAAAATAAATCAAAATGCTTAAAAAAAATTGTTTTTGAAATTTTTTTTAATATTTTTTTTTTGAGTTTTGGAAGAAAAAAATGAAAAATAAAAAAGATAATGAGTCTCCCCCCCCCCCACACACTTGATTTCGACTGTGTCCCCATAGTCAACCCAAGTGGAAGGAGAAAAACAAAAACAAAAACAAAAACATGACATTTATTTAAATGAAAATTAACGGTATTTACACGAGATCAGAAAGTATATCGTCAAAAAGTAAATGAAACGGTCTTCCAAAGACCGATTCATTTGTCTCGTCAAGTATGTGTGACACAGCTTAAGCTCGAAAAACCAAACCATAAATGATTTCAAAGTTGAATGCTGATTTGGGAAAACAAATGTCGTTTTATTAAAAATCTTAGGAGTTGTTTCCTTTTCGATGATTTTTGGGGTCCATAAAACAATTGATTGAAATTCAAGTTCATTTTCACCAATTTGAAATTCAAACTTGTCATTGAAAACTTCTTCAAAATTATTGATTTCAAAATCAAAGTGGTGATTTAAATCTTCCCCATCAGAGTTTAACGACACGTTTTCAAAAAGTCCATAAAACTCGTGTTCGTTAAATTCGACTTCCTTTGTTGGATTATCAACAACTTTATTGCATAAATCAAGTTCAAAATTCAAAGTTGTTGTATTCAAATTTTCAGAAAAAGGAAGATCGAAATTTAAATCGAGTTTCTCACCCTTCAAAAGAATTGAAATCCAACTCAATTACCAAATTTTCAACAACTTCATTAAGATCATCATTTTCCATTTCAAAAGTTGTCATTTGAAAATCAGTGATTTGGGTAAAAGATGGATTATCGTTTGACTCGTCACACGTTGGAATTTGGTTTTGTTTTTCACGTTGTTTCATATATGTTTCAAACAACGAATCCGTGTGATCATCGTAAATTTCGTTCATTTGCTCAACAAAATCCAATTTATAATTATTAACATGAGGATTTTCACTTTGAAATTGTTGAGAACAAAGATTTTCAATCGTAACGTGGTTAAGATTATTCCCATTGCCAAATTCGTTTGAAAAGTTGTTTTGATTTTCATTTTGAGTTTGAAATTCATTTTGGAGTTCGAAATTGAATTGTCATGGGTTATAATCGAAATCGTTTGAATTTGAAGTGAATTCAAATTTTGATTATTTTGAAAACTTTGATTTGAATCATTGCCCAAATATGAATTACACAAATCATTTATCATTTGATTTTGTTGTGTAGAGATTTCAAGTAAAGACGAAATGCTCTTTTCAAGACTTGAGGGTTGGTCATCGTTTTGAAAATTTTGTGGTTCAAAATTTGAATAATTTAAGCAATAGTTGTTGTTAAAATATCCATACGAATTTGGAGTGAAATCATATGGATTATATTGATTTTCATAACTATTGTAAAATTCACGTAAGTGGGGAAACTTGGACATTTTCAAGAATGTTTTTGTTTTTTTTGTAAAGGAAAAATATTTATAAATAAAATTTATTTTTCAAAAGGTAAACTGATTTTTGTTTTGTTTTTTGTTTTTTGGTTTTTCAATTTTTTCTTTGTTTTTGAGAAGGTTTTAATTTTTTTTTTTTGGATTTTTAAAATTTTAAAGAAAAAAGATTTAAAAATTTCAAAGGAAAAGTAATATATACAATTTTTTTTAATTTTGGACTTTGAAATTTTTTTTAAATATGCATGAACTAATGCAACTAAATGAATGCAAGGATTAATTACAAATGATTTATCCTAAGTTAACCCAAAATTGTATAATTACACATTGTCTTAGTTCAACAAGATAGTTCTCAGCCATGTAACAGATAGGATTTATCGGTGCACCACGAATCACCGTAGCAATACAGCCGAAGGTTTTAGTACCTTTAAAGGAACAACCACTATAATATTTACGAACCACAGTAATATTTATAAATGGTTATTACTCTGCCGTAGCCTAGAAACCAAGAAATTAAATTATTCAAAGAAGACAACTTGTCAATATACAATTAAGTCTGTTATTATTAATCAAATTATAAGATGAAATGCAAAACAAAAATTAAACGTGTATTAACAATGCAACTACGAATGGATTTTTGTTTTGTTTTTGAATTTTTGAATTTTTTTTTATATATAAATGCAAATGCAAGAAATCAACAATGCAATTCAAATAAGAGTATAGATGAAAGCGGCAAAAAAAATTTATAAGCAAGCCAGCAATTTATTTTCGGCAGTAGAGCGAAGCAAGCAACTCTTCCTATCTGCTTTGGCAACCTGGAAATTTAAAACAAGATATATACAATTGTTATTATTATTATTATTTGGTTATTTTTTTTATAAAGGAAAAGTTTTGGAAAGAAAACTACTCAAAACAATATTTCTCTTTTTTTTGAAAAGGAAACAAAATTTAAAAGTGAAGTTTTACTTAAAAAAAATTATCATTGACAAAAATCAAATCAAAATAAAAAATAAAAAAACAATTGAAAATCAAACAAATCGAAATATTTTTATTTATTTTTAAAAAAAAATCAAAGAAACAACTTAACATAAACGAAACCAAAGTCACATCCCAAAAACCACGTTCACTAAACAAAAAGTTAAAAGAAACAGACTCATTTTTTTTAATGAAAAGAAAAAAAACTAAATAGAAAATTGACTATGTAAAAAAAAGTAAATGAGAATGACACAAAAACTAAAAAGAAAAACAAATGAGCAACCCACCCGGCCCAGTTATAAATCTGCAACCCAAAATAAAAATTGAAATTGCAGATGAGAATTCTCAAAACCGAAATCAAACTACCCCAAAGAAAATCGAATTTCCCCAAAGCAAATTCTCTTTTTTTTTATAACACAGAACTTCTCGCAATTGAATGTTAAGTCATGGTGATTGAGGTGTAGTGACGTCGCGATGGTTCGAAGTTGATGAAGTTTGTGATTCAGGTATCGTGGTCGGTTTTTGTGGATCGCGACTGCAGTTCAATTGGGCTTCGATTGTTAATTGAGGGATGTTCGGCGATTGTAGGAGGGGATTAAGGTCGAATTGGTTTTTATCGAGTTGTGAAGATGATGCTCAAAGTTGTGGAGGAAGAGGGGGAGCTCGATGTCGGTTCGCTTGTTGGTATGGGATTTGGCAAGGCTGTGGATTTGATTTGCCTGAGGTGGTTGGTGGCGATTTCTGGGTGAAGGCGGTTGTAAGAAATTAGGCGATTGTTGTCGTTTGGATGGGGACGGTTTCTCGTAAAGGCGATGGTTGGTTGCGCAGGCTACAGGCCGTGATTTGACGAGGTTGCAGTTGAGAATTTTGTGTCTGATGTGGATGGTTGTTGGCAATAACGGTTGTTTTGTTGGGTGACAAAGGTTTCGGAGGTTGCAGGTTGTTTCTCGTTGCTTGGTGGAAGCCGTGGGATTGTAGATGGTGAATTGTTGCTGTCAGTTGGCTTCTGTGGTCTGGTTTACGGAGCAGTGCAGTGTGTTTTGGCCAAACAACTATGCAGTGTAGTTTGAAGGGGAATACAGTTGGTATTGTATATATAGAAGTCGTGAATTGTTGTGGTGATTTGACAGTGTGGTGGGGTGGTAACTTGATGTTGAAGTGGTTGTTGGTCGTTCGATTGAGTTGCGTATGGAAGAAGTTGAGGATGGTAGCTGGGATGTTGTGAGTGTTTTTTTTGGCTGATATGGTTATGGGGTGGGGAGGAAGAAGTGACTGTCAGAAGTTTGTTTGTTGTGGTTGGTGTGGTGGTTTGTAGGATGGTGAAGACAGGGGTAGTGGTAAGGGGGGGAGACTTTTGGTGAATGGCTGAATGTTTGTTAGTTTGCAATGTAGAAGGGGCAGTAATGTGTAAGCAGAGTGGTGATGGTTATGCAAGTGGTCTTTGTTAAGTACCAGTGGTATGCTGACTGATGATGGTGATGTTTGAGGCAGTATGTGGCCGATGTATTGAAGTGCTGCTGTATGAAGGTGGATGGCACTATTGGCAGAGGAAGTGGTTTGTTTCTGCAGTGAGATGGTTTATATATAGCAGTGGAAGGATGTGCACACTACAGTGTGGTAAGAAGTGGAATGTAATGTGGAAAAAGGAATGGTCAGGCTGTTATGTTGTTTTGGCAATGGTTTGATGTACATAACAGTGCAGAAGAAAAGAGGTATGGATGGTGGAAGAGCAGTGGTTGTTTTGGGTGTTATAACTGGTTGAGGCAAGGGGAAAGGTGCAGTAAGTTGCATAGTGACAGATACAGGGAGTGAAATGTGTATGCACAGATGGTTGAAGGATGCACAGTATAAAAAACTAGAAATTGTAAATGTATAGAAATGCAAATGTAGATAAAATGAAATGTACAAAATTGAAGAAGAAATAAAATGCAATGTTCTTTTTTTTTTCAATGAGATTGTGTAGTTTTTTATATACAAATGCAAATGCAACTAGAAAAAAACAAAAAAAAACAATCAAAATGCAAGTAACAAAATCAAACAACACACACAAATTTAATTTAAATTTTTTTTAAATGCAAACGCACACAAAATGAAACACACAAAAAATCAAAGAAAACTAATTCAAAGAATAGAAAATTAAAATCAAAGCAAATTCCCCGGCAACGGCGCCAAAAACTTATTCGTCGACGGAAATTCTACCGGTTTAGAAAACCGTCGAACGAATTTAGAAATAAAATTTACCGCAAGCGCACGCCGTACACTTGTAGTACGTGGAGAATACGGGTCGATCCGTAGGGAATTGATGATTTTAAATCTCTATTCAATCAAATTAACCAAAGTTAAAAATGTGATTAGCTAAAAATGTAGAAAACTAGCAAAAGAAAATTGATAAAACTATGAGAGTGTGAAGGCAATTTAGAGGCAATTTCCACTCTCTAGATCACATAAATCAACAAAATGAAGTGATGATCTCTCTTTTCTTTTCATTAGTGTAATTAGTTGATGTGCTTATCATAAGTATGGTATATTTGTGTTATTAATTAACACAATATAAACCATCAAACTATAACACAACCACTAATACACATTTAACTCTCATGAAATATGACAATAAAGTTGAAAGCAAAATCTATTTTAAGCATGACCTATTAACTATTGTTTAGAAATATTGGCTATCAAATTTTAATTTCAACAATCACTTTATTACCATCATCATATGTAGATGAAGAGGTAATCATTGTTTGTGATTGTTTAAGCATAGCCTATTTGGTGTCAACAATATAGGCTATCAAATTCACATAAAAAACAACAAGTTAAACCACTTCAAATGATTCATTAAGCACAAAAAGAGAGCATAAACATTAAAATGTTGCATCTACATACTAGAGAGCTTCATTACCCCTAAATTGTAGGATTAGTCTCTCATATTTGTTATCATATGAACAAATGTAGAAAGCAACATGAAACTAACAAGAGGAAAAAGAGAGCAAAATGTAAGGAAAACTATTCTACTTGCATAAAAGAAAAGAAATCTACACTGCAACATAAGAAAGAGAGCATGTAAATGTAAAGAGCATATATTGAATTGATTAAGAAAGAAAAGAAAAATTACAAGAAATAAAAATGACTAAGTAGCCATGAGAGAAAGAGAGCTTTCTTTTATTTTTGAGCTAAAAACTAACTAAAGAGAGACTAAGAGAGGAGAGCCTAAAAGAGAGACTAAGAAGGAGAGGGTTACATGAAACATAAGGGGTCTTTATACGTGTATGAAACCCTAATTCATATTTTGGAGAATGTCCAAATTGCCCTTGAGGTAGTGTAGTGGCCAAGTAACCATTAGCATCCCCTAATCATCCATTAAGTGTGCGTGAAGATTTGATGGCCTTTTAGCATGTGCATTAGCTCCTAAGTGTACATTAAGGTAGTGGGTAAGTGGGGTCCTCCATTATCATGCCTTTGTATTATTTCCATCTTCATTCCTTTGTATCTTCTTTGTGCATGCATATATCTTCATGAAACCACTTGTATATGAAACCAAATTCCTATAAAATAATATAGAAATTTCTAATTAAATTTTCTCAAATTAATATATGCACAAAAATGACCATTTTTCCCTTGGATGAAGATGAATATGTGACGATTTGAAAATAATATGAATTTTGGTTTAAACAAGTTAAAATACCCGATATGATCATTTATTTAATTTAAATAGATTAAATATGGTGGTAAAAATATGCACATTTACGTGCATATCAAAAGCATAAAACCTCGAGTCAGACAATAGTCTGGTGTGAGCGGTAAATGAATCTGAAAATAATATACAAGTCGATATAGTAAGGAACAAGGGTATATGAACGGTACCTGACTTGTCCCTGCAACCAAAGATTAACATATAATGAATATAATATACTACTCTACAAATATCATACAGGTATACTGCAACTAAGTATGATGACGGGTGTCCAAGCATCCCTATCCCCAATACCTATCCCTAGTGACATCTATGAAAGAAAACAACCAAATCAACCATGACATCCTTCAAACAATCCTCACTATCACTCAATGTGCTCTAGATATATGATAACTTGTATAGCCTTTTCCATGCCGAGGACAAATGGAAATCATTTTCAGTGAAATTATCTTTAGTCTGAAGCTGATATTAGAGCCAAATCCACCAGTCCAAGGTACACAGATACAAACCACAAATCCAGGGAACCAAACAAAGCACCCATGGGCGTTCCCATAATACCCCTGCATTGAGTACAACAGAAAACACTATGAGTATCAATGATCCCTTAACACGCATATCCGAACCCTCTCCTTACTCCATTTGGTTTCCACTATTCTCAAGGAACCATTCAACATTCCTCCATTCCACGTTAGAACCATTCTAATGTTCTATCCACAGGTCACCCTTCTTAGAAACCGTCCTTTGTGGACAAACATTCACATGACTCCTTTCAACATCAGGCCACCACCATCGGAACCTAACTCCATTCACCATTGAGTTGTCATCACCGAAGTTCCGAAGCTATCATCGTGCTACTACATCGCCATTGAACCCCCAGCAAACAAACAAACACCTTCTGCGTGACCTATAGAGCCTCCACTTCCCCTCTTAGAAGTGCCACCCCGATCCCAACTAACCAGACCTCTCGATACTGATCGGTTCTCTCGATACCGAGAGGTGTACTTAGCCAATTTTGGTTAAGTTTCCTCCTCTTCTTCGAGTTATCCCTCTTCTAAGTGCTTGGACCCTGATCGCTCCTCCTAAACCTCTCGACGTCAACTTTAAAGCTCTTGCTGCTAAGTCTGAACCCTTGTTTCCATGCCCTCCAAAGCTCTCGGTACCAAATCCAATACTTAGCCAAATTCCTACAGTTGGCCATCAGTCCTTACCCCTAGCCTTGACTCGAAGAACCATCACCCACCAAGACAATTTACACTAAAAAGGACCTCTCGGTACTGACACAACCTCACGATACGGACTCCTCCCCTTAGCTTAAATTTTGATTCGACTTTATTTCTGAGCTTCCTCTATGCTCTAGAGTCCCTTCTCCAAGTTTTATCTAATTTCGACCATCTATGCCTTCAATTTGCCAAATTGACCACCTCTTTACTAACTACCTAAAATCACTAGAAAACATATCAATTCACAACTTACAAACATGGAACATCATACATATGTATCCATTCATAGATGCAATACACAAGAACATGATAATCAAAAATACTAGTCTAAATCTAACATTTACACTAGCATATGGATATGAATAAAAGGGGTTGCAAAACCATTTAAAACCACTTTAAAACCTTTAAAATTTGTCCATAAACATATATTAGGATGTGATTAAAGTTAGAAAACATTTTAGTATCAAAATCATGTTATAAACATTATTTTTATCTATATAAACATGCATCGTAGAGTGAGAGGTCAAGAAACACTCACCAAATACCTAAAATGCCAATTTCTCCCTTTAGATCTGAAGTGGATAGTAAGGAAGAGAAACTAAAATGATAATCTCAGTCTCCTTTGTGCTAATCACCCCTCTAATTGATGGTTTGGCTAAGATTAGTAAGGAAACGGTGAGCTTTTTGATGAAATTAGGCTTAACGGAGGTTTAAAGCTATTTTGGGGAAGAAGGAAATGACTAAAGTACGGGTTTAGTTAATTACCCAATATTGCAGGCCAACAGTAGCCCAAATTTAAAACTGCTGTAACTTTCAAATGGTATGTTCGTTGTTTTATTATGACCACTCTACGGAATGGAAAACCATCATTTTGAAGCAATAGAAGTGGTTTGAGATCCTAATTAGGTTCCTATCAAAATTTATAGTTCAAACAAGAATTTTAGGATCAAAATGGTTACATAGAAATTCGGCAAAAATTGTAGATGTGGAATTGTCCTAAAAAGTCACTTACCAAAATTTTAGAGTCATACAACCTCATATGAATAAAATAAAAGTATCTTACGATCCTCCGATACGTAAAGCACGGGTCGCTACAATATATATATATATATATATATATATATTACTATATAGTTTTAATAACCAAAATATTACAAGCACGCTATCTCATATAGCACTCGATCCATTTTATGGTGATAATTCCTCCTTATCTCTAATGGATCCCGAGAGGGTTAGGAGTATACCCTAGAGTCAATTATGTAATATGTTACATATATCTAACTCTATAACCAATCTTTTTTGTAATAAAGGTGTTTAATTTTGTATTATATACTTCTTATATTATGATATGTTAGTTAAGTTATTAATTAAGGTATATTAAAATAGAAAGTCCTTAAATGATACGTTGTGTGATAATAATTATAAGGAGCTGTAATCATGAGAAAATTACCACAATGTAAAGTAATATATTTTTTAAATATTTCTAGTCAAGATGTTTAGGGAAAGGATATCGAGACATCTGTTGAGACCAGAATGTGTAACGCTCTCCAAATATTGGGCGGTGTAGTCCTGTGCAGTTAATGCCCCGCTATTACCCCGCCATAACCCTACTATATCACATAGCGGATTTCTACCGCTATGATTTTTCCACATAGCCCCAAATATAGCTTTTCCGCTTTAAGCCCCGCTATTTCCCCTATATCCCGTTATTCCCGCTATTTCCACTATATCTTCTTTAAAAGAAATGAATTAAAAATTGACATTTATACATTATAAAAATTATGAAATTAATTTATTTAATTGAATTTTGAATATATTTTCAGAAATGAAAATACTCCAATATTCTACTAAATTCAGTTATGTTATATAATAGTTTTACGTTTATTTACAGTATATTCGCACATGTTTTTATTTAAAATTATTTATGTACTAATTATAATTTAATTGAATGTTAATTTTTCATTTAATTACCATTTATATATTTGTAAAAACATTAATTACGAGTTTTATATGCTATGTTAGAGTCATCCGCTATATCCCGCTATATCCTCGCTTTATCCCCACTATGACTTTTGGCACATTCGCCACATTGAATCTGCCGAGCGCTTTAACTGCACAGCGGTGTACTAACCAAGGGTACTGGAGCACCAAGGGTTTATGTACTCATAATTATTGGATAACTATGGAATGACTCGTCATAGAGTTTCTTATTATTAATAACAATTAGGTCAAATTAAAAAAAATCTCAATATGACGATGCTACACAGTTCTATCGACTTGCGAATACTATGGGACTTCAATATGAATACTCAACTTTGATTATAGTTAAATCATGGCATGACGATCCATCGAGCGACTATAGTTGGGTCTGAGTTGAAGCATTAGAAGTGAAGCATTATTCTATAAAGAATTCGTCCCCTCAGTTGTAGGAGGTTAGTATAACAATCAACTGTAGTCAACTCAAAGTCAAATTCTCTAGCCAAAGTAGAACAGTTAATAATAAATGTTATTATTGAACCAATGACTTTACTAATGGACTAACCAAGTTGAATGTGGATAATATTGGAGTTTTGACCAATACCAAATTCGATACATTCTAAAGTGATATAGTATCGATGAAGAGAATGTGTGTAAATTGTTGTCACTATTGGTACTGTTTAAGATAAAATAAAATATTATTTTTCACTAAAAGGTCTACAAGTGATAAATTTGGCCAAATTGTCTGTGACGTGTGAAAGTTATTATTTGAACTGTTCAACATTAATCACTGACTGAATTCACACCTCCAAGTCACATAACTGCATTTGTGAATTCTTCGAAAAATCACATGACTTAATTAGCTTATAAAATGTAATGAATTAATTAAATTAACTAATATTTAAGACATATTAATTATTAATTTATTTGATGTTTTGGATAGTAATTGTTTAAATGTATATATAAAAGTTGTATATCTGAATATCGATATACGATATTAGTATACATTTAAGTAGGCTTTAAATAAGATAACTATTTAAATGAGTTTTTGGAAAGTTTTCTCCACATAGCGAAATGTATGGTCAGCCATTGTAACGACCCTAGATTTTAATTTATTTAAATTGATAATAAATGTATTTTTGAATAAAAAATTGTAAAATTTATAAATAGAAGCGAGTTTCCCCGGATCAAATAAATTCTGTATAAATCTTTTAAGTTTTAAAATATTGTATACGTGTGATTTGGATTTAAATTTCAAATAAATGGTTTAGCATATTAACAATATAAAGTAATAAAAACAAAGTATAGAAACAAACAACAATGTATATCCCTGTACAATACAATATTTTTAGCCTATAGAACTAGGAAAGCAAAAATATATGCAAGTAAAGGAAACAAAGTAAAAAGGAAATATCATCTCAGCCGAAATTTAACAAAACAAATGTACAAGCTCATAAATGCAGCCCCCAAACTTGTTACCTCAGCCGAGTAAAGTGATATAAGGCAAGTAAATAAATATGAATTTGTACAATGCTAAATAGTATAAGTGTTGATTGTACAAAACATTAAATGCAAGCATGGCCAAACTTGTAATCAAAGAAAAAAAAAAGACTGCTGTACATTTCATTCTTATACACCAAGTCTCAGTCTTATGCATTCGAAGCAAAGAAAAAAAAATGTCTGAAACAAACTTCAATCTAAAAATAAAATCAAACCAGAGAAAATATCCCTGCCTCTTGTACAAAAGCATATCATCACCTGGAAAACTTGCTTTCTCATTTTCATTCTCGTTCCATTCTAGCTGAGAAAACTGAAGTTAACATCATCTTTTAAACTAAAACAAAAATTCAACTGCAAAACAATTCAACACTTCAACTCAAAACGAGAAGATCAAGAAAAACTTTAGCCTGTAGTTTTTCAATACAGAGAAGCTCTGTTCTTCTGGAAAAATAAGGTGAGCAACTTGTTTTTTTTCCAAACTTCTTTGTTTTCACCAGTGAGTAACTTCTTTTTAAATATATAAGTAAATTAGTTGCTTATTTATTTCTGGAGATAAGTGTTTGCATGTTATAATTTCAAGTTCACTTTTGGTAGATGTATGAATATATGCCTGCTGATTAAAAATATAATCTTGCCTGTTCTAGGATTCAGATTTTAAATCCTGACTAAATTCATGATCTCTTACTCAAACTTTGTTATAGTTTAAGATTTAAACAAGTATGCATGTAATATAAGTTAAAGTTTTAATTTTTTTTTTATTTTATGTGGAAGATAAAAATGAAACTTCACTGTCTCTGGAAATTATAAGGTACAACAGAGCAACCCCTTTGGAAGTAAGAATTTAATCATCTGGACTCTTTGATTTAAGATTATCTACGGATTACATTATCAAAGACTTGAATTTTAAAACCAAAATTAGAATTTATAGTTTGAATTTGATTGGGCATTACTGGTTTTATCAAAAATAGAGTTTTGGGGTGGTTCTGTCAATCGGAGTGGTCGGGGTGGCCAGCGTTGTTTCTGGTGAAGGAATGGGGGTGGTTGAATTAAGGAAAAATATAGGGAGGAGGAATTATGCATTGAGGAAGATTTAGTTTGGGATTAAAATTTTAAACCCTAGTTTTTTTGTTCATCTGAAAATTTATCACGCGGTCTATATAAGTGATCGAGTGCTTCCAGGTTTGTGTGGATGATAGTTGGGGTATGGGAGAGTTAGTAGCCGGAGGCAAGGCCATTCTGGTGATCGGAGGTTGGGTGATTTTTGGTGATTTTCAGATTCGACATTTGCTACTGTGTTGAGCTCGAAGGCTCGTTTTTGATTCGGGGTGTCTGCAGTTTCTCTGATGGTCGGATTGTGGCTAAGGGATGGTCGCCGACTTGTGTGGATGGTCGCGAGGGGTCGGAGTTGGTTGCGGTGATCGTGCACGTGCACGTGGTGTCGTGTGCCGGTGGGTTTCAGGTCGAGGAGAAAGTAGTACAGGGGATCGAGTATTTGCGTGGGTTACTTCGGGGGTTACTCGAGTGTTTGTAGGTGATAAGCCTACTGTCTTTATACATTTAGAAATTTATCTGAGTTTTTTTTAAAAAAAAAGGGAAGAAGAAGAATGTACGTGAGGGGAGAAGAATGACTCGGGAAATATGTGGGAGGGACTCGAGTTTGACTCGAGGAAAGCAGGGGGTCTCTCGGTGTAGTTGAGACCTTCAGCAAAACAAAGAATTTGAAGCTATATCCCTTAAACAATTTTAAGTGATCATTATTGATTAACTGATCAAACAGGAGTAATTAAGAAGGGTTAGTTAATTTGTAATTAATTAAGAAATTAAGAAGTTGATTAAATGTTTTAATGTGTTAACTTAAAAGTTAAGTTAATTTTATATTGATGAATGATTTAAAATTAACTAAAGATCAATTAATTATAAATTTAAAGCTAATTAATTTTTAATTGAGGATAATTAATTAAATGGTAATTAATTAAGGGTTAATTTATTAATTTAAAGACAATCAATTAAATAGTGAAATTTATAATTAAAGATTAATTATTTATATAATTAAAGGTTGATGAAGTATAATTAAAGGTTAATTAATTTTTTATGATCAATTAATAAATGATTAAAGAATAATTAATCAAAATGATTTGTAATTTATTGATGTTGATTAACCAGGATTAGTAATTCATCGGAAATTAATATGATTTGAATTAATCAGACAATTAACTGATATTACTTATGGATGTTTGGATTCTATTGAATGAGAATTTTTTTGATATCCCTGATATATGATGCTTTATGATACATCCTGATTTATGTTGTGATCTGAGATTTTCTGTTTCTGTGATATATTACTATGTGAATGTGAAAACCTTTTGACCCGTAAACGACACTTAAATTTCGATGCGACAGGGAGTCGGATTCCAGTTGGTTATCCGAAACCCACATCGAATTGTAATGATGAATCTTTGTGACTGATAAATTTATTTTATCTATGAATCTGTGAATGAAGATAAGCGTTATGGGTTATACCGCTTATCGATATATCTGTGATGATTGATGTTGTGCACTATTGTGTGAAACCCCTGGACCACACTGTTACACACACAAATATGGATTTCACGTGGAAATCGGTTAAGTCACAGATAATTTAAATTTGATGTTTTTGAAATTGAAATATTAATTTCAATTGATTTTGAAATTTGAAATTTGGGGTTTAAAGTGAAAAGCTTTTGAAACAGAATTTCAAAGATAAAAGTTATTTTAAATAACTTAACCGAGTTTTGAAAATTTAAATAGTTAGATTTAAATTTGGATTCAAGTTTGAAATTAAATCTATGATTTGGAAACTAGGGATAAAAGATGATATAAATGTGTTTGTATGAATTAAACCATTTTAAAAGTACAATTTTGGGAATTTTAATTTAAACCAAGGATTTCAACTCGTATGAATGAATCAGATTTCCAAATTGAAAACTGTTGTTTTCAAATGATAAAAGCTTTTAGATAAGAAAAGAAATTCCAGTTTAAATTAAAGGAATTTCAAGTGAATTGAAAAATGGATTTTCCAAGTTATGAATGAATTCTTTTTGAAAGCTATGAATTAAATCTGTCTATTTTTAACAGATTTAAAGTGATGATTTGTTTAACCCATTCGAAATGAAATTGTTTTGAAAACTATGAGTTAAATCTTTGATTTAAAGATTTAACGAATTAATCAAATTGAAAGGGAAATTGATTTGGAAAATCTATGAATGAATCTTTGTGAAATTAAGTGAACTTTGTGAATTGAATCTTTTTGTTTAAAAGATTAAAATGGTAATTTGATAAACCATTTGTAAAGAAAGTTTGGGTTTAAGTTGTGACTTAATTGAAATCCCAATATCCGTATGTTTTTAAATATTTCGCTCACTATTCGGGTTAGCCGGGAAAGGACCTTTGGGTCGTATAACTCATTCCGAATAGTGATACGTCGTATATGGATAGCATTTGAAGACCGGTGTTGAAGACCGGATATTTTTCGAAAAATGAAAGGACAGCCTGTCGAATGTCTCTGCATCGAGTCGCGCCGGTATAGAGATTTATATCACTCTTTTGTGACGGGAAGTCCGGACGTGATTGAAAGTTATCCGGAATTGCAAGGGCTTCGTGAGAAGTGCCTTCGGTTCTGTTCGAACCCGGAACAGACTTATATGGATACATGTCTGACATTACACTTTGAGATATAAAGCCGATTTCTTTCAAATACATTTCTGTTTGGTGGCGGAGAATTTATTCTCTTAGCTTAACACCCTTCTCTGAGACATACGAGCTCAGAGGTTATGTAGTTGAAATTTATCAGCGATATATCCCAATTTGGTAATGTGGCATGCTGAGTGTTGCTGTGTGATGATCAATGTTTGATCATTTGTGATATGATCTTTTGTTTGATCATTTATCTTTGTGATCATAGGTTGATCATCTGTTGACCCAAAGCGTGGCTTTTTGAAAAAGCGTAGCTTTGTGGACGAGACTTCGTCGAGCCTCACAACCCGGTAATGGTCGAAACAGGAATTGTGCGGCAAGGTTTTCAGGGGTAGCTCCCCTAGGGTATGACCATTCCTTCTGGAAAAGGGTAGTATCATGGTATGGAGCCCAGATACTTACTCATGTGGATACACTTTCTTTATGATGTGTGATGTTGGTTATCGAGCGCTCGGATAAAGGTCCCAAAGGACCGGGGGTGGCATATCTGAGGTTTCTTTTATCCCTTGGGAAAAGGGGTTGCCGGCCTTGTTTGGCAGAGAACAGTTGGTTCTCGGAACGTCCCGCCAGAGGCGTTTCTTTCGTGGAATAGGAAGTTCCTTAGCCTGACCATTTGTTGGAAATCCAAACAAAACAATACGAGCCCTGTACGGTTTTAGTTGTATTACCTGCCATGGAATGTGGTGGTAACCTGCTATTGAACATGGTAGCTATAGTAGGCATAAGTGCGAAATGTCTATGCTGGCTAAGATTTATATTCTACTTTCGAAATTGTTTTCTACACTATGCACTAGTAATAATATCAAATGATTTGATTTTGCGTAGTAAGCATCTTTGACTATCATAAGAAGAAATCTCCTCCAATTCTGCGTTTGCATTGTGTGTGTGGTGGGAGGTCTTATGGTAGTTTCATTTTCCAAAAGCATTGCGAATTGACTTTAAAATTCTCTGCTATTTGTTTTAAAGATAAACTGTTTTTGTTGCTCACACCAGTCCCATGACTGATCCGGAGTTTATTGTTTCTTTCCTAAACTCTGGATGCTCAAAATTTTTCTACACGAGCAGTCTAGAGTTTGGTTTTTCAGATAGTCAGATTAGTAGGTTATCTGGAGCTAGTTCAGTCTTTGGATCGGACTGCACTTGCTTATCTTGGTGTATCGTTATTGGGAGTTCAAGCTATTTCTAGATTAGTGCTTTGAAGATGGAGATTATCCGCTACTGATGTTATCGTTTTCTTTTCCGCTGCTATTTGTTGTATCATATCTCTGATGTATATTGATATTCATTGTATCATTCTGTTGTATCAGATATTGTATATCAATGTATTATTCATTTCTTCCGCTATGTTATTTACTTAACTGTGTTATAAGCTCCGGCGACTCGGATTTGAACGCTCGAATCTACGACATTCGAGTACGATGTAAAGTATGGATGTCGATTTTCGAACGCGAAAATCTGGATCGTTACATAGCCATGCTATAGAGGAAAGGATTTACATAATATCTAATTGAGAATTAATTAAGGAATTAAAGGAGAAAAGTTTAATAGAAACAAGAGGAAAAGATTTTATTCTTTCTTTAAAACAAATTCTCTCTTTCATTGGTTATTTTTAATTCTTTTTCCTTCCTGCTCTTTCAAACCATAGTCGCAACCCCTAATCACATTCGTGGCTGAAATTTTGTGTTCCTGTTACTTGAAATAAAATCATAACAAGTGGTCCGATCCTTACAAAATTAAGTGTTGATTCTTATAATCTAAGGAGGAATTTTTAGATCAAGGTGTTCTAAAGAGTTGGATCTACTTAGATAATTCTTTATATCTTATTTTACATATGTCACCATCCCTTGTATGTACAATTTGTACTGCCAAATACATTTTCAGATGATTTTGTTTAGTGATTGAAATTTAACTGTGAGTTTATGATTTGTTTTCAAAATGTAAATCATTGCAATTACAAAAGGTACAAAATATATAAATTTATGTATTGATGTTTGAATTAGATCATAATGTTTTATGTAAGTTTGGATTTAAAAATTGGTTTTAATCATGGTTAGTTTCAGCAAAATAAATTTATTTATACACATACACACATATTTAACAAATATATTTTCACATATGTTTAATATTTCCTATCATGGTATATTTTGTTGCAATTAAACAATAATGTTGTAGTTGTTGTTGTGTGTGCGCATGCATGTATGTATGTGTGTAATTTTAAATTATTTTATGTTTGAACTTAATTGTGCTCCTTTGAAAATTTTCTATTGTTTGGACTGTATGTGACAAAATATTAAATTTGAATATGAACATGAATAAGAAATTTATAATTATTGGAACAATTTTAATTATGATATTGTTTTAAAGTGATTTTGGTTTATATATTTATATGATGTTTCAAATCTGATATTTAGTACCAAAACATTTTGATCATAGATATTTATGGAATCATTTTTTAATTTAATTTTGAGATTAGATTTAGATTAAATTAGTATTTTGTAAAAGAGGAAGTTGAAAGTCTTTTACGTTTCCTCTTTATTACCAAACCTTTTCTTATTCAATTATGTAGAATTATTATATTAACTATTTATTCATATTATATATAACCATATATAATACATACAATAATAAATTGGTAATATATATATATATATATGTCTAAACTACATATATGGTACTGTTAATAAGTGTATACAAACTATAAAAATATATTATCGTGCATTTAAACTTATGTATATACTTAGGTATTTATGATATGTATGTAGAATTATCATATATGTATGCAAGTGTAATATATATGTATGTATATACATATTAGATATAAATTCCAATATCTATACGTACATACATATGGTTATACACATGACTGTATCTATTTGTTATCAAAGTATGCTATGAATAAATATTAGACATATTCAAATTACACACCAAATAATCATATTCGCTATATATATTTCATATGCATGTCAAACCCCATACACACACACATTGGATGTATTTATACTTGATCAAATTCCATAATTAATTAACATTGCTTTGATTATTTTTGAATAAGACAATATTAACAAAATATGATTTTATTAAACAAGATTGGATCTAGTGAAACCCATTAGACTTCATACACTCACTGTGATCCAAATATGGATTTTTTTTTAAATTCACTTAATTTACCCACTACAGATTGGCCCAGAGCTTCAGATCCATATCAACTTTGGTTAATTACGCACCCTAAGCTATGCTACCAAATGCGATGACCACCTTACACCTTTGATACCCAATATACATGTATAGTGTGCTGTAACAGTACCCAATCGATGCAGAGCAGTAGTCAAGGAGTAAGGTAACAAAATCCAAAGTAACATGTCGTATAACTCACAACGCAAAGATAAAATATAATAATCAACACAAATATAAACATGTGAGATAGTAATAACTAAAATGAACCACACAATCAGAGTGCAACAGGTTGATATAGTTGTATACATGGATCACAAAGTTTATATGTCAAATAATAAACCCAAATGTAACTGTCTCTAATAATAAATAAGCACTGATAAAGCTCCACAGGTTGCATCGTGGAATATTAGCAATGGTAAGCTCAAATATAGATATGTAAAAGTGTAGTTTCCTGCTCATCATCTGTACTGCTTTGTACACTATCTCAGACCTGCTATCTAGTCTACTTATTTAAGTGTTCTCGAGATAATAAGAAGCAAAGCATAAATCCTCAAGTCAAACAATAGTCCGGTATGAGAGATCTACAATCTCAAAATACTATAAAGTCGATATAGTAAAATATGACATAGAGTATGAAGAATCATACCTGACCTTCCAAAGAGTTAGCACATAATAATATATGCTAATCTATTATCATTACGTGGTTGTACTACAACTCAAAGTACAATATAGGGTGTCTAGGCATCTAAGTCAATAATACGTACATCATGTGACATTCCTAGCATAGCAAAGCAAACGTAGAATCCATAGTAACCATTAAACAATCCTCACATCACTTAAAAGTGCATTGGATATATGATAGCTTGTATAACCACGTCAACGATCAAATTATAGATTACAACCTCGGTTACATAATGCTCGATTCCATGTCACTTTGTAAGGCCAAGAACTACACTTACCATCAAAAGTCCATGGTAAGACAGATCTACGATCAAAGCTCTAGGATAAAATCAAATCCTAGTGAGCATCCTCACATGCCTACTCTTTACGAGCACACTCAAATTTTTCATGTTATCGACGATCCCTTTGCACACATCTCCATGGTAGAACACATCAACATCCCATTTTATACATCTCCATAATAAAACGCATCAACATTCCACCTTATAAGTTTACATCAATGGACTTGTCCTTATCGATGATCATGAAAACTCCCATTCTTGAGTAGTCCTGTTTCCTGTTTAAAACTCCCTTCACTTTTCCCATCATCAAATCAATTGTTAATGACCATCCACATTGAAGTAGGTGTCCAAAACATCAAGCGAACAACCATCACATAACCTCTTGAAAATCATGCTGGAATCACAATAAAAATTATGACCGGCATCGGACACTCTAGTGTTATCGGCACTAACCACTCTAGTGTTGTCGGCACCGACCACTTTAGTGTTGTTGGTACCAACTACTTTGGCTAAGCACTAGCCTGTTCAAATCCCCTCATCGCACCATTCTATCCTCGAAGCCTTGCCTCATGTAGCCTAAAGTAGTGGCCCCTATGTCCCAAAGATCCCAGCATGCGTCTTCAAATTACGGTTGGTGTTGACCAAAAATGTCTGTGGGTCTCCCTACTCCCTGTTTCTGAAGCCAAGCCCGAAGTCCATCCTTCAAATCCCCCGAGTCAATATCGTTAAGACCCGATTTGCTCGCTTTGAAACCCCAAAGCAAGATACCACCGACCTCTTTTTCCCTACCACCGACCACACCATCCCTTAGCCATAATGTAACATCCCCCATTCTGAGGCCCAAAACTAACTACTATGAATGCTGCAGTTATCCATAGTTATTAATTCTCGATGACAAAATGCAGCTATGTTAATCATATCAATAATCAGAAGCACGTGAATAAGAAAAAATTTCAAACACAGTTTAATAACAAATTTTCTGATCTCATTTCAGAATTTATATTTCATATTCATTACATAATCCCATTCGTAATCCTAAATCTAGAGAAAATATAATTTATTACAAAATACTCCAAGAGCGACATATGAAGATGACCCCAGGTTGATCAGAGTCAAATACTTGGCAATTATACAACTTTGCCATTGCATGCAAATAGACAAAACCAAACTACATAGTAGAATAGATAGAGCTCCTAATAGCTAGATTACCTCCTGCATGTTTTTGGAAGCTTATTTATCTAATTGGAACCTGAAATCCCTTACTTCTGACCTACTCAAATGAGTACCCAAGAGTTTAAGGGGAAAACCAAAAACTTCGGGTCAGACAATATTCCGGTGTGAATAATAACCTACCATCTCAACCAAATAAATATCTAATGAGACCACGCCATTGAGCGAAATGGGTTTTCCCCTCACTAGTATCTTAACCAAAACATAATAACTATACATTGAGCTCCTACAACCACAATGGTTAGAACATAGAAGATAGCATTTATAATCATGCAACATATATTAGATTACCCATCCCAATTCATTAGATTACCCATCCCAATTTCAAATGACTACCCATAAGAATTTAAACTAACTATCCACCTTAAAACTATGTGGACTACCCATCTTAAACATATTCAGAATTATGTGGACTATCCATCTCACATGTAATTATTACTTGGATTACTCATCCCCTACCACGTTGACTACCCATCACATTTGGTATAATTATTCAAAATTATGTGGACTATCCATCGCATATTTTCCATTTAACTTAAAATGTTATGGATTATCCGTCATACATCCCATAGTTTTCCTAGGATGACTATAAACCCTTCATTATCCTCATAAAGATAATCCATCTTCAGCATGATGTGGACTATCCATCTCACATCTCATAGTTTCAGTCTTAATCCATATTACCCACATGATTATTTTCTTATTTATGTTATCCACGTGATTAATCTATGTCTATTGGTGTCCCCAATTAGGTTGCCCCCTTAAAGTTATAACATTTCAAAGTGACATAAATTGGTAGCCCCAAGTTATCTATGTTGAACTCATTAAATTATACTTTGGTATCCCCAAGGTTTTAAAAACCAAAATCAAAGTCATATGGCTTGTTGCCATTAGGTAATTAAAAATAGATCAATGTCAAGATTCATCCACATTGTGTCCCCAATGATGGTGTCGAAGCTCATAATTTAATATGACATTGGTATCCCTAATGACTACGTTGAAGTAGAAGCACAAGGCTCTTCGCCTTTAATAAAACAAAACATAACACACGCGTTATTAAACCAACGTCGACCTCTATCCAAGGTTGAGGACAAAACTTAAATTTCCTTTAAGTACAAAACTCTTTATAGAAAATGATGTCGTCGACCTTCATAAACTATAGGTTATTCACCCATTAAAATGAAACTTTAACTTTTATAAGTTATATGGCTATATGCCGAAGTTATAGGGTCATCGACCCTCTAGAACATAGGCCTCTTCGCCTCTTATAAAAAAAATTTAGTTAACATAAAAGCAAGCCTTTTTGGAATACAAAAGATGAAGTGCGACATCATGGATATGTGGCATCGACTCTAAAACATAAGGTCACCGACCATGATGCACATCGACCCCCAAGACCCTCGACGTCATTATAAAACTTTCATACTTAAACCACTTCGGCTACTATGCCTCTTTTTATATAGAGTCGAAGACATAATAGCGACGTCATAGCCTTGATTTGGAGAAGAAATGAAGAGATGCGGCATCATTTAAAACAATGATGAAGACATGTGATGTCGTCAACGTCGATACTAAAGCTTTTAAATGTTTAAATGAATCACTAGGACACCATGCCGCCAATCATTTATTGCCGCTGTTGTCCACTTCGACGCCGAAGGAATCACTCCATAGGTACTTAAGTAGCTATCATATTCTTCCTCCTTCATTGATGTCAACCTTCGTCAATGCAACCTCATCTTTAAGCTCGACGACGTTATGGTGGCATGGCATTTTCGTAATTCTTATGAAAACTGTTTTATTAATACTTTAAGTTACTTTTCACCAAATCTTATTTCTTGTCCGATTTCTATTGGATAAGACAATTTCTTTACAAATTCCTTTCAGAAATACTACCGCACTCATATTTTAAAGTCCCAAATACACTTCAAATTAATTAATTAATATCCTTAATTAATTATTCTTTTAAAGGCTTATCTAGCATAATAATTTCATAATAAATCGAAATCACTTGGGAAATATCCTAAAAATTCACAAAAATTAGAGAATATCCTTCTCTTTACCATATAAAAATTTCAAAGCTAAAAGGCATATTTAATTATTTTAAATAATTAAAATTCGAAATTAAGCTATTTCCTCCTTAGGAAATTCATAAAATAATCTATAAAACTTGGAAAATTATGAAATTAAAAAATCATTTCCATGGTTACATTTTATACAACCTATCCAAAAATCAAAGCATCGATTATAATCTTAGGTTTTACCTTTAAAACCCATTTAAACAATTTCATAGAAATTCCAAAAACCTTTATTTTATCCAAACAATGTTTAAACAGCCATATCTTAGCAAAACAAGAATCAATCATTCGGGTATTATCCATTACCTAATTTAAAAGAAAAAATAAGATGGTTTCATTACTATTCACCTTGATTTGATAATGAAGTTGAGATTTGAATGTTGATTAGGTTTCCTTAGCTTTCCCTTTTTCCTTAAATCAGTTGATGTCCTCTTTAGATTGTAGTTAGCCTTCCTCTTCTTTCTTTGATTGTTTTTAGTTTATGAAAAGTGAGAATAACATGAAGGGGAGAGGGTTTAAGAGAAAAGGATATATCTATTTCCTAAATTTCCCCTTTCATATACTCTCTTTATGTTTTAAATTGTAAAACAATCTTATTAACATATTTAGTTAAGGCCCAACCTTAATGTTTATCAAACCTCAGTTCCCTTATCTCACTACACATTACATTATTCTATTTGATTTATCTAATTAAATCTCCTGAATAATATTAATTAAAATTAGGGATGTTTCACACAACCTCACCATCTCAACTCCAAACTCCATGCGACCATAAATGAAGCATGTTCACACCATATCCAACCTTGCACCACTGATCGCATTGAATTTAGAGCCCCCACTGATCGGTTTCACTTAGCGAATATCAAACACTCAAAGGAATCAAATATACATCCAAACAACTCGTTACAAGCATTATATGACATGCATAGATCATTTCAAACAATACAATCATGAATCAAACATTTATAACATCGTAAGTTAACCGTATTAAAAAATAATGATCGATTTGCCAAATATTCAAAAATGGATTAAAAACAACATTTAATCTTTTAAACTTGCTTTAAAACCAACACTAAGTTTAAATTTGTCATAAAACTTGTTTTAACATTCGAAATTATTTTAATAACAATATTTTCAACTATATAAATATGTATTGTATAGTAAGAAATATAAAACACCCATCTAAGATCCAGTTAGGACAAAAAATAAGATAAGTCCAAGATGAACAAAGATTTTCCCAAATCCTAAGACACCAAAATCATTAATTAACTAATCTTTCACTAATCCCCTTATTAATCCCTTGATTTTGCTAACTAAAGTAGAGATATTCGTTTCTTTTGCCTAAGGAGATGAGTAATGATGATTTTGAACTTTTTTTTTTAAGTACGAAATAAAGAGAGGTTGTCCCATCAGTTTGATTAGGCACAAATCCCAAAATGGATTAATGGACCTCATCCAGACTTCATTAAGTATCCACTAATATATCCAAAACTGTCTAAATTCAAATGGCCATTTCTCCTAATCGTTAAAGTGAAAAAAACATATTATGACCACTCTATAGTAGGAGAATCCATCATATCATTCATTTGGAAGTGTTTTTAGATCCTGATTCGACTGCTATTAAAAGTTATAGCCATTACAATTTATCACGGTCAGAATCCAATAAAATTTCTACATGTCAAAGATGTTAATACTCAATATTTCCCAAAGTTATAACCTCATACCATCTAATTTGGATTTAAAAATAATATTTACGATCTTCCGGTATAAAAAATACGGGTCGTTACAAGCTTTTTCTATGTTTTGATCTTCAAAACTTATACAAACTGTTTTGGTGTAATAGATTTAAATGTAGCTGTATCATTCAAAGCCATACAATGTTCCCATTGTATGCCAAGAACTTTAGATCTTGGTAAAAGATTGATATTTTTTAAATTTACGGATAATTTACAGCCTTTTTCTATTTTTTGATCTTCAAGACTCATATAGGAATCAGGATGTATATTTACTCCAAATAATCTATTTGCTAAATTAGACTTAGCTCCACCAATAATACTGTTTAAAGGATTATTGATGATTCTTTCATCCATACAAACTATCATTATTGGAGTATCAATTCCAGATCTAAATAATCCTGTTATTTTTAATTGTATTACACCTATATGTATGTATTTCATTTTTGGATGTCTTGCCTTTAGTTTTTCAGTGTTATTTTCATTTAGAAGGCTTATGGAAGTAAAATCTTCTTCTCCTTTTAATTTGACATTTCCTTGCACCCTTTCAAATATGTACGTATGTTGATTTAGAAATCTAGATTTAAAGGTTAAAGGTTTATAAATATCCTTTCTATCCGAATGAGGAATTACCTTTTTTAATTTTTCTGAATCTTCGTCAGTGATAGTAAATTGTTCTCCCGTGCTATCCTGAATTTGCTAGTTTGATGTTTCATTAGATGTAAAAATATTCATATATATTTTGTATTCATGATATATTTCTGGCTCTTTGTTTCTTAATGATTGAGACGTTGAACCACTTAATGGGATAAATGTATCATGGTCATATATTTCTTCTTTTATAATTGTAAGATCTTCATATTTATGTATAACAAGTAATCCTATTGGGTCTCGTTGTTCTATAAGGTAGTCTTTATCATCCATGCTAGTGCTTTTAAATAGTATAGAAGCATTATTTTTAGAAAGGGGTTCAATTGATCCGTGAGTTATAAAAATATTTTCTTTTGTATGTTTAGGTATATTATAAATTTTTCCATAATACCCTAATGGGATTTTTACCAATAGATGTAAAAATTACTTCAGTTGTATGATATCTTTTTAATCTGCACATTTTCTTGCATATAAAGTATAACCTGGAGAATTTACCTTTTCCTTTTTGGGGAGTACTGCATATATAGTTAAGGGTATGATTTTTATTTGATTATGAGTTTGATTTATTGTAATCATATTTATTTTAAAGTTGTCAAAAGAATCATTAATTTTATCTACTTCTTTGGAAGTGTTCGAATAAACTGATTCAATTTCACATACCGAAGAATTAGCATCACTAGATATATCTTCAATAGTGCCTACATGAATACCGTATTCTTCTATATTTGATACTACAATATTTTGTATATTTATAGGACATTCATTAGTGTATGTCCTTCTTTGTCGCATTTAAAACATTTACAGCCTTTACGAAAAATTTCTTTTTAATAAAAAATTTCGTGGAAATTTTTTTTTCTCTCATGAATTTTTTCCTATATTCCGGTTTTCATTTTTTCCGAGTAATCCGATATTTAGGTTTTGTTTTTCTTTCGAAATTTTTGGCCCTTTTTCTTTCGAATTCAAAGGAACATCCAAACTGTGTATTGATATCTTCCGTATACTTTGTGCAATAAGAAATCCTAGCTCGGAGTTTTTGATTTTATTTTTAATTTGTTTGTGTGCACTTGCTTGCTCACAAACCTTTTCCATAGTATCCATTCATGCCTTTTTTAACAGGCCTGTGTTATGATTTTCATCAGAATTACTTTGTCTTAAGATGTCATACCTTTCTTGTATAATGTTATTCCATGGATAAGGTATTTTTGTAAAATAACCTTTTACCCAAAAAACCTTTTGATCATTACTTTTTAATTGAAAAGGTAAACTTGTATATTTGGTAGTAAATTCTTCTAACATACATATGTCACATAATTGTATTTTTAACAATTGCTTTTCATAATCTGTCTCTTTAAGGAATGTTTCTCCTGTGAAGTCTGCTAATAATAACTTAAGTAATTTGCCAAGAGCTTCTTGTTATGACGGTATATTTTTAATTCTTTGTAGTTGTGTTAGATTTATTCTTTCGAGATTCATTAACCATGCTAAAGCATCTCCTGTCCAATAACTTGTAGCATAATGTATGTATTCCATGACACTCATATTGGGGAGTATTGCATATATAGTTAAGGGTATGATTTTTATTTGATTATGAGTTTGATTTATTGTAATCATGTTATTTTAAAGTTTTCAAAAAAATCATTAGTTTCATCTAGTGTTCTAATAAACTGATTCAATTTCATATACCGAAGAATTGACATCACTAGATATATCTTCAATAGTGCTACATTAATACTGTATTTTTCTATATTTGATATTACAATAGGTCTATTTGGGTGATTTGTCACCCTAAAGTAGTAGCTTGATTCCTTATGTCATTGAAGTAGAAAAAGACAAAGGTCCACAATGCTTCTGGTTAGTTGTGGATATCCAGGTTGGCTAGGGACTCATCATCGAAAGGGTATGTCCCTATAGTGTCTCTCATTATGGAGTCTTGTGTAGCATCCCTCATTTGGAGGCCTAAAACTAACGGCTACAGATGCTGCAGTCATCCATAGTTATTAATTCTCGGTGACCAAATGTGGTAATGTTTGATACATTGATATAACAGAAACACATGGATATGAAAAAATTTAAACTCAACTTAAAAAAAATTTCTCATTCCACTTCAAATCACATTTCAAATTCATTACATAATCAAAATGTGTGAACCACGTTCAGAGAAATATAATTATTACAAAATACACCAAGAGCGACATATGAAGATGCCCCCTTGGATCCTTAACTTTTAGTTTATTTTGATCCTTCTTTCCCCTTGGGTTGTGGTCGGCCTTAGTTCTTCTTAGCTTTTGTATTTGATTTATGAACATATGAAATGAAATATGGAACAAGGGTTTAGGGGTTATGGGATTATGGTATATGGCTATTTCTCATGATACCCCTGCCTTATTCTATTATATAGTTAATTCATAAAACCATTTTATAAACCCATTCCTATAATTTCATTTAGCTAAGCATGGCCTCTATTTAGTTTTCAAATCTCAATCTCTTTATCACTCTAGTCTTCACATTATTCTATTTAATTTATCTAATTAAATCTTCTGAATAATGTTATTTAAAATTAGGGGTGTTACAGACTCCCCTTCTTAAAGAATTTCGTCCTCGAAATTCAGTAAGGATTAAATACTACACATAGCAATCATCTGTAACATCTCCTAACTACCATACTAGCCTACCTGACTAGCAAATAGTCTATATAAAGAAAATATAGAACATACCCTTACAGTAGAACAGGATAAGTATCTCTAATCCTGTCCTCTGTCTCCCAAGTATAGTCCTTCTCGTTGTCGCTCCACTGAACTTTCACCAACTCGACTATCTTGTTTCTTAACCTCTTCTCATCTCTCACTACAACCTGAAATGGTTATCTTACAAAGTCAAATTCGGTTCTACTATTAAATCTTCCAACGCTGTCGGAGGAATAGTAGTCTCTAGATCATGCACATACTTACGAAGATGAGACACATGAAACAAGTTATGGACACCTGCCATACTGCTCAGCAACTCTACTCTGTATGCGAGCTTTCCGATCCTTTCTATAACTAGGAATGGTCCAACATATCTCGGTGCCAGTTTCCCTGACTTCTCGAATCGTACCACACCCTTCATCAGTGATACTTTAATAAAAACTCTATCTCCAACTGAGAACTCTAGATCCTTACGCCTCTTATCTGCGTAACTCTTCTGTCTAGACTGAGCTTCTTTCATCCTTTCTTAGATAACCTCAGTCTTCTCTATTGCCCCTCTAACCAGATCTGGACCCAAGACTAATCCGTCTCCAGTTTCTAACCAACATGCTGGTGATTTGCATGGCCTTCCATACAAAGCTTCGAAAGACGCCATTCCTATATTAGTCTGATAACTACTATTATGGGAAAACTCAACTAAATGTAGGCGATCTTCCCAAGATCCTCCAAAATCCAACACACAAGCTCTTAACAAATCCTCGAGTACCTTATTGACTATCTCTGTTTGCCCATCCATCTGAGGGTGATACGCAGTACTCATCTTGAGCTTGGTACCCAACACATCTTATAGACTCTTCCAGAATTCACTAGTAAACAAAGTATCTCTATCACTTACTATACTACTAGGAATTCCATGCAGTCTAATTACGTTCCTCATAAACAACTTAGCTAAAACAGGTGCCATCCTAGTTGACTTAACTAGAATGAAATGGACACTCTTGGTCAACCTATCCACTATGACCCGTATACTTTCATTTCCTCAATTCGACCTTGGCAACCTGTCTATAAAATCCATGGATATCAAATCCTATTTGTAACGACCCAGAATTTTTGATAATTAAAATTCGAATATTTAATTAATTTTAAATATTTATAAATGGAATTTAGAAGTCGAATGATTTATTATTCGAATATTGGATTTAATTTGGTCAATTAAATCGATAAATTAATAGTTAAATTTCAGAAATAATTGAAAATCGAGTTTAAAATGATTGAAAATGATTTGTAAAATTTTATTTAATCATACTGGAGTTATAGAAATATTTTAGAACTTTCAGAATCGAATTTGGAGTTAATCTATGAAAATTGAATATTTTAATATTTAATTATCGATTGTAAAAATAGCCAATTTTCGAACAGTCTCAGAATTGAACGAAACCAGTTTCATTGGGTCCGTAATATTGAGTTATTGTCGGATTTCAATTTTCGTATTGTTCGGAGTTGATATGTGAGCACACGATATATAAACGCGGTAAACTTTGTTTTGAAACAAATTGAATTCAAATAAAAAAAATGGTTGCTTTCTTTTGTCCGACCGTAAGTACAATATGCCCCCAATTTGTCTCGTTCGTACTCTATTTCTTTTCCCCTTTCTTCTGCAAAACCATACGAGATAAAAGAAAGAAAAATCTCGTTCATTTCAAAATCAATTAATGGCCGCGTTCTTTTTTCTTTCCCCTCTTTAACTCAGAAATTATACCGAGCCCTCCTTCTCAAAATTAAATGACAAGCCTCGTTTAAGAAAAATGGCATCTCGACATTTGCCGCGAGCTTGAATTCGCGAACAGGAAGGGCACTATGAGGTAGCGGTGTCGCGTTCGACGAGTGGAGACGTGCGAGCGCGTGGGCGAGCGCGTGCGTGTGAGGGATCGCGAACCCAGATCTAGGATTTGACTTCACGGGGTTCTCGATGGTGGTGGTGGTTCACATTCGCGTGGGAGGCTGCGATGGCGGCAAGCAGGCAAATATGGTTCGTGGGCTCACGATGGCCTACTCGAGCAATCTCGTTCGATATACTGGCTTCGTCGAAGTGGTGAGGCAGCGCGAGTGAGGCGTTCGCGATGGTTTAGGGGGTCGCGCTCGTACGGCCTGCCGTGGTGCAGTGGTATCGCGAGTGTGGGGTTCGCATGGATCTGGAGCTAAGTCGTGATGGTCGACTTCGTGATGGTGGAGGCACTCTCGTGAACCAGTGCAGGTTGAAGGAGATGTCGACAGAGAAAGGGGTGAGTAGCTTCTTGTTTTTTTTCTTTCCTTCTTCTTTGAAAAAAAAAGGTATAATATTTATGTTTAGTTATAAACTGTTAAGACAGAGAAGTTATGAAATATAGGAAATTCATTAGTTTAAACTAAATGATTAGTTATTTAAATAATATATATATTGGGGAAATTTTATTTAAATTAATAATTAAATGGATTTTTGAATTTAATTGAGTAATTAAATAAATTTTTGGATAAGAATTTGTAAATTTAATTAGGAAATTGGAGCGGGTTTCCCCGACTCAAATATAAGTGAATACATTAGCTAAAAATACAACATACATTAACAAATAAAAACAAACAACATATAGAATAAAATAGAAACGTATTTACATTTTAAAGTGAAAACAATTAAAGCAAGTGTAAACATAGATAATGATAATAATAATAAGCATTAGCTTATAATACAAGACAACAACAACATTTAATTCATTTATATTGCAAAGAAGAGATAACAAATAAAAACAAAGTAATTAAGCAATGTACATAAACAACAAGTATGGAACAAAAGAAATAAAGTATGTGGATTAAAATAAAATAGTAAACAAAACAAAGTAAAATAATAAACAAAACATCTTCACCCATGCTATTGTATAAAACAAGACAGTAAGGCATACATTTAACTAAAATAAAATAAAATACAATACAAAACAAATCAATGCAAACCATCCCTATATCTATTCAGCCGAAGTATGACATTGACAAAAACAAAACAAAAAGAGAAAATAACTTACATTCAAATAAGTAAAAATATAAAGTGATTACACTACAATAATTCAAACAACAAGTATTTAAACAAAGAAAAGGAAAGTATGAAACAAGTATATGCAAATGGAAAAAACAAATCAGGCTAACATGTATAAACTATCACCATTTGTATATGCAAAGTAACAAGTAAAAGTAAAATAAATATTTGTACTATAGCCTCTAGATTTGCAGGCAAGAAAAGAAGTAAAGTAACACATAGTACCATACGAATTGAATTAAAGAAGATAAGTATGGCTATACATGACATGTTCATTAATGCTTGTACCCAAATGTTTCATTTCAGCCTTCATACAAGAAAAAAATCTCTGATCAAAATATAATAATCTTGTACCAGCTGAGATTGTTTTTCTCTTGTACAATTACAACTTAGCCTCTGCATTGTTTTATTTTATATCAAAGTCTTTCCATTCTCGTTCATTTAAAACAAAGCAAGACATTTCAGTCTTTAAAAGAAAATCAGAGCTTTTCAAGTTCCAGTTCAAAGCTTCTTCAGTTAAAAAGAAATCTAGCAATGCAAATGTTTCAGTTTGAAGTCTCAAGTTTTTAAAAGCTTCATTTTTAAGTTTCAAAGCAAAACATTTGTCTCTGGAAACAAAACATCAGAAGTATTCAAGTTTTCAAATTTCAGTTGCAAGCCTTTCCAGTTTACAAAAAAAGCAAGCTCTCTGCCTTTTCAAAATTTGGTGAGTAACTTTTCTTTAAAAAAAACCATAAGTATATTTGAATCTGTTTTATTTCTTGATGTTAGAATGAATACTTCAAGTGTTGTTAAAAATGTTGGTATAGACAGCCAAATTTCCTGCATGTTCGAAAATAAATGTAGGTGTATATAAGAGTTATATCACTCTGTTAATCCCTGTAGGTTTCTATTTTTAAAACAAATAAGAAGCGAGTAAACCACATGACATTAAAGCTTAAGTAAAATTTATTCGATGAACGACCTTTGTTTAACCTGGATACTTAGTTATCATTCTATTTCAACTCTGTGAGCATATGTATTTGAAATTGGAAGTGCTGGTCTATGTATCTCTTTCTCTGTCTAGTTCCAGAGTAAGGCTCATCAACTAAGAAATTTAGTTTCTTGCTCTCTAACCAATATTAGCCTTTGGATTCTAAATGAAAAAGGTATGTTTAGGCAGTGATGATAACTTAAAAATAATTTTATGAAGAATGGGTGTTTGCCGAAGAAAGAAAAGAAAAGATTTTAACTGATGAAACTTTAAACTTGTAAATTTCGAATTCAACAAAACATCAATTCAAGTTTGTAGCTTGAATCCTTACTTAATGCCATGATTTTTAAGATGTATTTGAGGATTTTTAGTGGACTGTTGTAAGAGCAGTTTGATAATGTTCGAATTCGACATTTTGATCAATTTCCGGTGGCGTGTGGATCTATAAGGATCGGGGTTGGGCGAAGAGGTGGACGAGACTACCGGGGTGATAGGAAAAATGGGTAGGGGTGGCCACGACGTCGGAGGTGATAGCGGCGATGGTTTCTTTTTTTTAAACCTAATTTACTGGAGCTAGTTGTTTTGACCACCGCGACTTCGACGTGACGTCGAGTGAAGCGAGGCTTTGGGGGATCGAAGTTTGATGGGTGGCGATGCCATTGGCCGGAGTTAGGGATCTTCAGGTGGTTGATGGTGGCTATATCGAGGCGTCTTTCGATGATCTATTTTGGGTTTACGTTGATCGAGTTACTCGATCTTGATCTACGGCGAATGGGAAGAATCTGGAGGGCTAGGCTAGTCGTGGTGATTCGTGGGGATATGCCGGAGGTATCATCGACGATCAGATTGTCGTCGTCGGTTGTACACGTGCACAAGTGTGTGTGTGCGCGCACTGGAATGTGGAGCTGGGAAGGACGAGTTGAATACTCGAAGGAGTACTCGCGTTTCATCGCGATTTACTCGAAGTTGAGGAGCTGGAGGTTTGCTCTGGAAGTTCTCGCGTTGGTCTCAGGTGACTCGAGAATTTGGAGGGGAATCTCGGGGGATAACTCGAGCAGTACTGGAATTTTACTCGGGTCATTTTGTTTTCAAGTTTAAACAGAACCCAGTTTTTAACAGTTTTAAATTGTTAGGTTTTAAATTAAAACCAATGTTAAGCTGAGGCTAATTCAAGTGTTTAAATTCCAGTTTTTGAAATGGAAGAAAGTTTAAAAATTTAAATACTTTAAATAAATAAATATTTTGAAACTTTAGTGGATTTGGTCTAAAATCCCTTGATAGCTAAGATTTGCTTTAAACTTGTAACTTAAGATTTTTAAAGTTAATTTATAAATTGATTTTGGAATGTGAATTAAGCAAGTGTTGAAATAAGTAATCAGTAAAGATAAATTAAGGTCTTAATTTAAGGACCATTATTGATTCAAAATGATAATTACTTAAGGTAACTAATGAAGAATGGATTTTTAATTAAAGGTTAATTAATTTAAAATGATTAAGAAATCATTATTAATTAAGGGATTATTTATTAATGATTAAATTAATTTATAATTAAGAGTAATTAATTAAATGATAATAAATTAAGGGTTAAATTATTAATTAAAGATAATTAATTAAATGGTGGATTAAATAATTAAAAGTAAATTATTTAAAAATTAAAGGTTAATTAATTTATTATTAATGGTCAATTAATAAATGATTAAAGAATAATTAATCAAGATAATTTGTAATTGATTAATAATTGATTAACCAGAATTAGAAATTTATTCATAAGAGTTAATTTGATTTGAATAAATCAGATAGTTAACTGACCTTACCTATGAATGTTTGAATTCTATTGAATGTTGAATTGGTTGATATCCCTTATTGTGATGCTTTGTGATATACCCTGATTTATGTTGTGATCTGTAATTTACTTATCTCTGATATATATATCTGTGATCTGTACGATAAGCGCTATAGTTTATATCGCTTATCAACTATATTTCTGTATTTTGATCTGTGATGATTGAATAATATTGCACTTGTGTGTAAAACCCCTGGACTACACTTTTACACACACAAATATGGATTTCACGTGGAAATTGGTTAAGTCACAGATAATTTAAATTTGATGTTTTTGAAATTGAAATTTTAATTTCAATTGATTTTGAAATTGGAAATTTCAATTTAAAGTGAAAAGCTTTTGAAATGTAATTTCAAAGATAAAAGTTATTTTGAATAACTTAATCGAGTGTTAAAAGTTAGATAATTTGATTTAAACTTGAATCCAAGATTTGAAATTGAATTTTATGATTCGAAACTAGGGATTAAAGATGTTATACCCATTATATATGGGTTAAACTATTTTAAAAGTATTGATTTGGGAATTTGAATTTAAATTCAAAGGTTTTAACTCGGGCAAATATAATTGGATTTTTCTGAAATGAAAACTAATTGTTTTCAATTAATTAAAGCTTTCATATAAGAAGTGAATTTCAAATCTGTGTTGAAAGGTTTCAAATTTAAAATGAAATTGAAATGTTTTGAAAGCTATGAATTGAATCTGTTTATTTTTAACAGATTTAAAATGGTGATTTATTTAAACCATTCGAAATGAAATTGTTTTGAAAGCTATAAGTTAAATCTTTGATTTAAAGATTTAACGAGTCAAATTGAAATGGAAATTTATTTGGGAAAATCTGTGAATGAATCTTTGTGAAACTGGGTGAACGTTATGAATTAAATCTTTTGTTTAAAAGATTAAAATGGTAATTTGTTAAACCATTTGAAAAGAAAGTTTGGGTTTAAATTGTGACTTAATTGAAATTCCAATATCCATATATTTTTAAATATTGCGCTCACTATTCGGGTTAGCCGGGAAAGGACCTTTGGGTCGTATAACTCATTCCGAATATGTGATACGTCGTATATGGATCGCATTTGAAGACCGGTGGTGAAGACCGGATATTTGCAAAAACGAAAGGACAACTCGTCGAATGTCTCTGCATCGAATGGCCCCGATATAGAGATTTTATCACCCTTTGTGATGGGAAGTCCGGACGGGATCGTGAATACCCGGAATTGCAAGGGCTTCGTAAGAAGTGCCTTCGGTTTTGTTCGAGCCCGGAACAGACTTGTATGGATTGTATGTCTGACATTACACTTTGAGATATAAAGCCGATTTCTTTCAAATACATTTCTGTTGGTGGCGGAGAATTTATTCTCTTAGCTTAACACCCTTCTCTGAGACGTACGAGCTCAGAGGTTATATAGTTGAAGTTATCAGCGATATATCCCAATTTGGTAATGTGACATGCTGAGTGTTGCTGTGTGATGATCAGTGTTTGATCATTTGTGATATGATCATTTGTTTGATCATTTATCTTTGTGATCATAGGTTGATCATCTATTGACCCAAAGCGTGGCTTTTTGAAAAAGCGTAGCTTTGTGGACGAGACTTCGTCGAGCCTCACAACCCGGTAATGGTCAAAACAGGAATGTTGCGGCAAGGTTTCAGGGGTAGCTCCCCTAGGGTATGACCATTCCTTTTGGAAAAGGGTAGTATCATGGTATGGAGCCCAGATACTTACTCATGTGGATACACTTATTTATTACGTGTGATGTTGGTTTCGAGGCGCCTCGGTTAAAGGTCCCAAAGGACCGGGGGTGGCATATCTGAGGTTTCTTTTATCCCTTGGGAAAAGGGGTTGCCGGCCTTGTTTGGTAGAGAACAGTTGGTTCTCGGAACGTCCCGCCAGAGGCGTTTCTTTCGTGGAATAGGAAGTTCCTTAGCCTGACCATTTGTTGGAAATCCAAACAAAACAATACGAGCCCTGTACGGTTTTAGTTGTATTACCTGCCATGGAATGTGGTGGTAACCTGCTATTGAACATGGTAGCTATAGTAGGCATAAGTGCGAAATGTCTATGCTGGCTAAGATTTATATTCTACTTTCGAAATTTTTTTCTACACTATGCACTAATAATAATATCAAAAATGATTTGATTTTGCGTAGTAAGCATCTTTGACTATCATAAGAAGAAATCTCCTCCGATTCTGCGTTTGCATTGTGTGTGTGGTGGGAGGTCTTATGGTAGTTTCATTTTCTAAAAGCATTGCGAATTGACTTTAAAATTCTCTGCTATTTGTTTTTAAAGATAAACTGTTTTTGTTGCTCACACCAGTCCCATGACTGATCCGGAGTTTATTGTTTCTTTCCTAAACTCTGGATGCTCATAATTTTCTACACGAGCAGTCTAGAGTTGGATTTTTCAGATAATCAGATTGGTAGGTTTTCTGGAGCTAGTTCAGTCTTTGGATCGGACTGCACTTGCTTATCTTTGTGCCTCGTTATTGGGAGTTCGAGCTATTTCTGGATCGGTGCTTTGAAGATGGAGATTATCCGCTGCTGATGTTATCGTTTTTTTTTTTCCGCTGCTATTTGTTGTATCATATCTCTGATGTATATAGATATTCATTGTATCATCATTGTATCTGGATATTGTATCAGATATTGTATATCTATATTCTTTTATTTCCGCTGTGTTGTTTACTTAATGTTGTTATAAGCTCCGGCGACTCGGATTTGAACGGTCGAATCTACGGAATTCGAATACGATGTAAAGTATGGATGTTGATTTTCGAGCGGGCAAAATTCGTTATCGTTACATTTGGTATCAGAGCTAAGGTTGAACTTTAGCTCAGGAGTATAACACGTTAAGTAGCTCATTAAAGATAGAGTGAATTAAACTCTAGAATGAGTGATTTCTAAGATATCCGCCTGAATGTCTCAGTAAATTCTCTTACTATCCACTGATAGTGAGTATGAGTACAAGAAGAAGACGAGATAGGGGACAAGGGAATACGACTATAAATGGTCAATACCCTGCAACAGTGGAAACAACTTTCTTATCAATATTCTTTGATTCGTTTCCAAATTCTTTTGATTGCTTCGTACCAGCTCCAGAGAAGAAGTTTCGTTGTGATGATGGCTCTATGAATCGTTGTAGAAAATCCTTACCTCGTATTTCATCGATTTCTTATCAGCTTGTTGATTTAAACCTTAATGAATATGAATTTAAAATTTGAAATTGGGAATTTTAAATAAATTGGAAATTAAAATTTAGGTAAATTGATTAATAGGATATGAAGGCTAAATTGAATTGAATCGATAAAACGATATTGTTTAAAACCAAATTTTGAAATTCTATTGAAATTTCTTTTGAATACCAAAGTCCGAAGAAGGATAAATTGGTATGTATTCTGAGATATTCTGACTTGAATTCGGAATCCGTATCTTGTGTTTGAGGAATTATAGAAGATCGCGTCTGTCTATCTCTCTGTCTTATTTTCGTGCCTACAAATTTCGAGGACGAAATTCTTTTAAGGGGGAAAGTTTGTAACGACCCCGAAATTTAAATTTTATTTAAATTAATAATTAAATGGATTTTTGAATTTAATTGAGTAATTAAATAAATTTTTGGATAAGAATTTGTAAATTTAATTAGGAAATTGGAGCGGGTTTCCCCGACTCAATATAAGTGAATACATTAGCTAAAAATACAACATACATTAACAAATAAAAACAAACAACATATAGAACAAAATAGAAACTTATTTACATTTTAAAGTGAAAAAAATTAAAGCAAGTGTAAACATAGATAATGATAATAATAATAAGCATTAGCTTATAATACAAGACAACAACAACATTTAATTCATTTATATTGCAAAGAAGAGATAACAAATAAAAACAAAGTAATTAAGCAATGTACATAAACAACAAGTATGGAACAAAAGAAATAAAGTATGTGGATTAAAATAAAATAGTAAACAAAACAAAGTAAAATAATAAACAAAACATCTTCACCCATGCTATTGTATAAAACAAGACAGTAAGGCATACATTTAACTAAAATAAAATAAAATACAATACAAAACAAATCAATGCAAACCATCCCTATATCTATTCAGCCGAAGTATGACATTGACAAAAACAAAACAAAAAGAGAAAATAACTTACATTCAAATAAGTAAAAATATAAAGTGATTACACTACAATAATTCAAACAACAAGTATTTAAACAAAGAAAAGGCAAGTATGAAACAAGTATATGCAAATGGAAAAAACAAATCAGGCTAACATGTATAAACTATCACCATTTGTATATGCAAAGTAACAAGTAAAAGTAAAATAAATATTTGTACTATAGCCTCTAGATTTGCAGGCAAGAAAAGAAGTAAAGTAACACATAGTACCATACGAATTGAATTAAAGAAGATAAGTATGGCTATACATGACATGTTCATTAATGCTTGTACCCAAATGTTTCATTTCAGCCTTCATACAAGAAAAAAATCTCTGATCAAAATATAATAATCTTGTACCAGCTGAGATTGTTTTTCTCTTGTACAATTACAACTTAGCCTCTGCATTGTTTTATTTTATATCAAAGTCTTTCCATTCTCGTTCATTTAAAACAAAGCAAGACATTTCAGTCTTTAAAAGAAAATCAGAGCTTTTCAAGTTCCAGTTCAAAGCTTCTTCAGTTAAAAAGAAATCTAGCAATGCAAATGTTTCAGTTTGAAGTCTCAAGTTTTTAAAAGCTTCATTTTTAAGTTTCAAAGCAAAACATTTGTCTCTGGAAACAAAACATCAGAAGTATTCAAGTTTTCAAATTTCAGTTGCAAGCCTTTCCAGTTTACAAAAAAAGCAAGCTCTCTGCCTTTTCAAAATTTGGTGAGTAACTTTTCTTTAAAAAAAAACCATAAGTATATTTGAATCTGTTTATTTCTTGATGTTAGAATGAATACTTCAAGTGTTGTTAAAAATGTTGGTATAGACAGCCAAATTTCCTGCATGTTCGAAAATAAATGTAGGTGTATATAAGAGTTATATCACTCTGTTAATCCCTGTAGGTTTCTATTTTTAAAACAAATAAGAAGCGAGTAAACCACATGACATTAAAGCTTAAGTAAAATTTATTCGGTGAACGACCTTTGTTTAACCTGGATACTTAGTTATCATTCTATTTCAACTCTGTGAGCATATGTATTTGAAATTGGAAGTGCTGGTCTATGTATCTCTTTCTCTGTCTAGTTCCAGAGTAAGGCTCATCAACTAAGAAATTTTGTTTCTTGCTCTCTAACCAATATTAGCCTTTGGATTCTAAATGAAAAAGGTATGTTTAGGCAGTGATGATAACTTAAAAATAATTTTATGAAGAATGGGTGTTTGCCGAAGAAAGAAAAGAAAAGATTTTAACTGATGAAACTTTAAACTTGTAAATTTCGAATTCAACAAAACATCAATTCAAGTTTGTAGCTTGAATCCTTACTTAATGCCATGATTTTTAAGATGTATTTGAGGATTTTTAGTGGACTATTGTAAGAGCAGTTTGATAATGTTCGAATTCGACATTTTGATCAATTTCCGGTGGCGTGTGGATCTATAAGGATCGGGGTTGGGCGAAGAGGTGGACGAGACTACCGGGGTGATAGGAAAAATGGGTAGGGGTGGCCACGACGTTGGAGGTGATAGCGGCGATGGTTTCTTTTTTTTAAACCTAATTTACTGGAGCTAGTTGTTTTGACCACCGCGACTTCGACGTGACGTCGAGTGAAGCGAGGCTTTGGGGGATCGAAGTTTGATGGGTGGCGATGCCATTGGCCGGAGTTAGGGATCTTCAGGTGGTTGATGGTGGCTATATCGAGGCGACTTTCGATGATCTATTTTGGGTTTACGTTGATCGAGTTACTCGATCTTGATCTACGGCGAATGGGAAGAATCTGGAGGGCTAGGCTAGTCGTGGTGATTCGTGGGGATATGCCGGAGGTATCATCGACGATCAGATTGTCGTCGGCGGTTGACACGTGCACAAGTGTGTGTGTGCGCGCACTGGAATGTGGAGCTGGGAAGGACGAGTTGAATACTCGAAGGAGTACTCGCGTTTCATCGCGATTTACTCGAAGTTGAGGAGCTGGAGGTTTGCTCTGGAAGTTCTCGCGTTGGTCTCAGGTGACTCGAGAATTTGGAGGGGAATCTCGGGGGATAACTCGAGTAGTACTGGAATTTTACTCGGGTCATTTTGTTTTCAAGTTTAAACAGAACCCAGTTTTTAACAGTTTTAAATTGTTAGGTTTTAAATTAAAACCAATGTTAAGCTGAGGCTAATTCAAGTGTTTAAATTCCAGTTTTTGAAATGGAAGAAAGTTTAAAAATTTAAATACTTTAAATAAATAAATATTTTGAAACTTTAGTGGATTTGGTCTAAAATCCCTTGATAGCTAAGATTTGCTTTAAACTTGTAACTTAAGATTTTTAAAGTTAATTTATAAATTGATTTTGGAATGTGAATTAAGCAAGTGTTGAAATAAGTAATCAGTAAAGATAAATTTAGGTCTTAATTTAAGGACCATTATTGATTCAAAATGATAATTACTTAAGGTAACTAATGAAGAATGGATTTTTAATTAAAGGTTAATTAATTTAAAATGATTAAGAAATCATTATTAATTAAGGGATTATTTATTAATGATTAAATTAATTTATAATTAAGAGTAATTAATTAAATGATAATAAATTAAGGGTTAAATTATTAATTAAAGATAATTAATTAAATGGTGGATTAAATAATTAAAAGTAAATTATTTAAAAATTAAAGGTTAATTAATTTATTATTAATGGTCAATTAATAAATGATTAAAGAATAATTAATCAAGATAATTTGTAATTGATTAATAATTGATTAACCAGAATTAGAAATTTATTCATAAGAGTTAATTTGATTTGAATAAATCAGATAGTTAACTGACCTTACCTATGAATGTTTGAATTCTATTGAATGTTGAATTGGTTGATATCCCTTATTGTGATGCTTTGTGATATACCCTGATTTATGTTGTGATCTGTAATTTACTTATCTCTGATATATATATCTGTGATCTGTACGATAAGCGCTATAGTTTATATCGCTTATCAACTATATTTCTGTATTTTGATCTGTGATGATTGAATAATATTGCACTTGTGTGTAAAACCCCTGGACTACACTTTTACACACACAAATATGGATTTCACGTGGAAATTGGTTAAGTCACAGATAATTTAAATTTGATGTTTTTGAAATTGAAATTTTAATTTCAATTGATTTTGAAATTGGAAATTTCAATTTAAAGTGAAAAGCTTTTGAAATGTAATTTCAAAGATAAAAGTTATTTTGAATAACTTAATCGAGTGTTAAAAGTTAGATAATTTGATTTAAACTTGAATCCAAGTTTTGAAATTGAATTTTATGATTCGAAACTAGGGATTAAAGATGTTATACCCATTATATATGGGTTAAACTATTTTAAAAGTATTGATTTGGGAATTTGAATTTAAATTCAAAGGTTTTAACTCGGGCAAATATAATTGGATTTTTCTGAAATGAAAACTAATTGTTTTCAATTAATTAAAGCTTTCATATAAGAAGTGAATTTCAAATCTATGTTGAAAGGTTTCAAATTTAAAATGAAATTGAAATGTTTTGAAAGCTATGAATTGAATCTGTTTATTTTTAACAGATTTAAAATGGTGATTTATTTAAACCATTCGAAATGAAATTGTTTTGAAAGCTATAAGTTAAATCTTTGATTTAAAGATTTAACGAGTCAAATTGAAATGGAAATTTATTTGGGAAAATCTGTGAATGAATCTTTGTAAAACTGGGTGAACGTTATGAATTAAATCTTTTGTTTAAAAGATTAAAATGGTAATTTGTTAAACCATTTGAAAAGAAAGTTTGGGTTTAAATTGTGACTTAATTGAAATTCCAATATCCATATATTTTTAAATATTGCGCTCACTATTCGGGTTAGCCGGGAAAGGACCTTTGGGTCGTATAAATCATTCCGAATATGTGATACGTCGTATATGGATCGCATTTGAAGACCGGATTTTTGCGAAAACGAAAGGACAACTCGTCGAATGTCTCTGCATCGAATGGCCCCGATATAGAGATTTTATCACCCTTTGTGATGGGAAGTCCGGACGGGATCGTGAATACCCGGAATTGCAAGGGCTTCGTAAGAAGTGCCTTCGGTTTTGTTCGAGCCCGGAACAGACTTGTATGGATTGTATGTCTGACATTACACTTTGAGATATAAAGCCGATTTCTTTCAAATACATTTTTGTTGGTGGCGGAGAATTTATTCTCTTAGCTTAACACCCTTCTCTGAGACGTACGAGCTCAGAGGTTATGTAGTTGAAGTTATCAGCGATATATCCCAATTTGGTAATGTGACATGCTGAGTGTTGCTGTGTGATGATCAGTGTTTGATCATTTGTGATATGATCATTTGTTTGATCATTTATCTTTGTGATCATAGGTTGATCATCTATTGACCCAAAGCGTGGCTTTTTGAAAAAGCGTAGCTTTGTGGACGAGACTTCATCGAGCCTCACAACCCGGTAATGGTCGAAACAGGAATGTTGCGGCAAGGTTTCAGGGGTAGCTCCCCTAGGGTATGACCATTCCTTTTGGAAAAGGGTAGTATCATGGTATGGAGCCCAGATACTTACTCATGTGGATACACTTATTTATTACGTGTGATGTTGGTTTCGAGGCGCCTCGGTTAAAGGTCCCAAAGGACCGGGGTGGCATATCTGAGGTTTCTTTTATCCCTTGGGAAAAGGGGTTGCCGGCCTTGTTTGGCAGAGAACAGTTGGTTCTCGGAACGTCCCGCCAGAGGCGTTTCTTTCGTGGAATAGGAAGTTCCTTAGCCTGACCATTTGTTGGAAATCCAAACAAAACAATACGAGCCCTGTACGGTTTTAGTTGTATTACCTGCCATGGAATGTGGTGGTAACCTGCTATTGAACATGGTAGCTATAGTAGGCATAAGTGCGAAATGTCTATGCTGGCTAAGATTTATATTCTACTTTCGAAATTTTTCCTACACTGTGCACTAATAATAATATCAAAATGATTTGATTTTGCGTAGTAAGCATCTTTGACTATCATAAGAAGAAATCTCCTCCAATTCTGCGTTTGCATTGTGTGTGTGGTGGGAGGTCTTATGGTAGTTTCATTTTCTAAAAGCATTGCGAATTGACTTTAAAATTCTCTGCTATTTGTTTTTAAAGATAAACTGTTTTTGTTGCTCACACCAGTCCCATGACTGATCCGGAGTTTATTGTTTCTTTCCTAAACTCTGGATGCTCATAATTTTCTACACGAGCAGTCTAGAGTTGGATTTTTCAGATAGTCAGATTGGTAGGTTTTCTGGAGCTAGTTCAGTCTTTGGATCGGACTGCACTTGCTTATCTTTGTGCCTCGTTATTGGGAGTTCGAGCTATTTCTGGATCGGTGCTTTGAAGATGGAGATTATCCACTGCTGATGTTATCGTTTTTTTTTCCGCTGCTATTTGTTGTATCATATCTCTGATGTATATAGATATTCATTGTATCATCATTGTATCTGGATATTGTATCAGATATTGTATATCTATATTCTTTTATTTCCGCTGTGTTGTTTACTTAATGTTGTTATAAGCTCCGGCGACTCGGATTTGAACGGTCGAATCTACGGCATTCGAATACGATGTAAAGTATGGATGTTGATTTTCGAGCGGGCAAAATTCGTTATCGTTACAGTAATTATTTGGGTTAATTAACTTGTTTAATTATTTCAGTTATTTAAAGTAATTTATTTAATAGGAAACTGATTAATAGACTAGTCCAGATTTTAGTGTTAATTAATAAAATCTTTTAAAGAAAAATAATTACAGTATATACATTTACAGTGAGGTAAAGACAATTTGTTTTAGGTTAAACAAAGATATATTGTTAGAACAGTAAATATATATATGTAAGTATGCTGTTGGGAAAATAGAAAATTATTTTCGTATTGATAAAGTTCGGATTTTTAAAATGTTAAAGTTTATATACAATTTGATTTATATACCTATATAATTTATTTTGGAAATGAGGGAAAATATATACATACATATTTATTTACTAGTATAATTTTAAAGTAATTTATTGTTTAAAATTATTTTTGGTTACTAAAGATTTTTCATGGAAAATTAGTTTAATTTAATTATTTGTTTAAATTAAATTATTAGATGGTAATGGATTATTCAACCTAATTCGAGTGTTAATAAAATTATCAAATGTTTATACAAGGTCGAAATTGTGAAGAAAACAAAACTGGAATGGAAAATGGATTGCTATCGTAAAATCACAATGAGATTTTCTCACTCAAATTGAATGTGGAATTTTTGCAGTTATTGATTTGATATGAGTGCTATTGATTGTGATATTAGATATGATAGGATATATCTATATATATATAGCAATATATACATATTGGCATATGTATATATTGGATTGATGATTTCCCGCCTCGTATAGCGGATGAGACCCTATTGCGCCGTTAGTAAGCGGATTTTTATAAAACCCATATACCGCGATAATTCCGTACTGGAGCGGAATTGGTATTGTGCTAACATCTTTGGATGCAGGGAAACAGGTTGGAGGGATCCAACTGGATTCCTCAACTGTATTTACTTATTTACAGATATTGATGTATATTCTGTTATCATATTGATATATGATATTGACTGTTGTGATGGACTAATTGATGCTGTTGCATCATCGGATTCAGTTTTGAAATGTAAAAAAAAAATATACGATTTTTACTTTAAAAGGGTTTGTAAAGTGATTTTTGAAAATATACGTTTTATGATATTTTTGAATCGATTTATAAACGTAAAATTTTAAAGTTATAAAAGTTATAATTTTTAGTGAAATATAACCGAAGTGTCGTTTTTGAAATAAATAGTTGATTTATTTATAAAATGGTTTAAGTTGGGATTTTTGAATAACCATAAACGATTTGTATAGAAAGATTTATAAAATTGATATTTTTGTAAATCAGAATATTGGACTTATAAAACGAATTTTATAAGTGTTAAAAAGAAGTATAAATGTATTTCATAAGTGAATGAAATTAATAGATTTATATTGTGAAGTTAAAAATGAATGAAGTTGTAGAATAAAGGATTTATAAGTAATTTGCTTATAAATTGGATTTTTGCCTTTAAATGGAATATTGATCGAATTTGTTCATAAATGATTCTTTTTAAAAGTTGAAATCGTTATAAAGTACAAATGCGGTTTATAAACGTTATTTATAAATCCGAAATCACTTATTTTTATAAGTGAATTATAGAAGTTAATAAAATGAGATTTATAAACCGGAGTTGTTATAGAAAATAGAAAATGGAATTTATAAACGTTGTTTTATAAATTCGAAATCAATCAAATTTGATGAATTTAATATAGAAGTTATTAAAGGAATTATATCCACGATTTTGGACAGTGGATAAGTTTTTAAATAAAATGTGTAGAAAATATTGAAATGTGGTTAGTGAAGTATATTCACGATTTTGGACAGTGAATATATTATTAAATAAAATGGATATGTTTTGGGAAAGCGATATTATAAAATGAAGTAATTGTTTTAAAAGATGTTTTAAAACATGTGAATTATCGAAATCATAGATTTCAACATTTATTGTTGAAATAGACGTTTTCGAAATATAAGGAAATAGTGGACTATAACACTGTTGTTATAGTAAATGATTTCCGAAAGGAAATGTTTTTATATAGTATTGGGATTTATATATCTATCTTAAAATTCGAATCCCTATACTAGTGATTTTGAGTCGTCGTAACGATGTTTTACGTAACATTCGTTTTGACTCAAATAAATGTGGTTATAGTAAATGGTTTCCTTAAAGAATGAAATTTATACTTAATATTGATTTAAGTATATCGAATATTTTCAAATGTTGAAAATAAATAGATTTGTGAATTACTTATTATTAAATAAGTATGGAATTGCTTTTCCAATATGAAACGAAGGGTTTGAAATTTTATCTTTTGAAGATAAATTGAAAAGTGAATATTTGAAATTTGTTTTCAAATGGTTAAAGTGTGGAAATTTTATATCTAGTAAAAGATATTTTTGAAGAATAAATAATTTGGAAAATTATTTGGAATCTGATGATGTTGCGCATCTTTATTGATAGTTAAATAACCGACTATCAATAATTACCTTTAGATAGGTATTTGTTGTGAATTGGATAAATTTGAATGCCACACTATTTTTTTGAATAAACGCTCACTATTCGGGTTAACCGGGAAAGGACCATGGGGTCGTATAACCCATTCCGAATATGTGATACGTCGTTATGAATTGCATTTGAAGACCGGTGTTGAAGACCGGATATTTTTGAAAACGGAAGGATTACCGTCGAGTTACTCTACATCGGCTGATCTCCGGTTTAGAGGTTTTATCACCCTTAGTGACGGGAAGTCCGGACGTGATTAGAAATTTATCCGGATATGCAAGGGCTTCGTGAGAAGTGCCTTCGGTTCTGTTCGATCCCGGAACAGACTTGTATGGATTGTGTGTCTGACGTTACAATTTGAGATATAAAGCTGATTTCTTTCAAATACATTTCTGTTGGTGGCGGAGAATTTATTCTCTTAGCTTAACACCCTTCTCTGAGACGTACGAGCTCAGAGGTTATGTAGTTGAAATTCATCAGCGATATACTCCCAATTTGGTAACGTGGCATACTGAGTGTTGCTGTGAAATGATCAGTGTTTGATCATTTGCGATATGATCATTTGTTTGATCTTATATCTTTGTGATCATAGGTTGATCATTTTGTTTGACCCGAAGCAGGGCTTTTTGAGAAAGCGTAGCTTTGTGGACGAGACTTCATCGAGCCTCACACCCCGGAAATGGTCGAAACAGGAAGGATGCAGCAAGGTTCTAGGGAGTAGCGCCCCTTAGTGTATGTCATTCCTTCTGGATAGAGGTGGTATCATGGTATGGAGCCCAGATACTTAACCTATGTGGTTGCTGCAAATTTATTACTTTGTGGTTGTTGGAAATCGGGGATCCTCGGGAAGATCGGTTACGATCGGGGGATGGCATACGCGTGTCAGTAGTTACCTATTTTTGCAGAGGTAACCCGGCCTTGTGTTGGCAGAGATCCGGTTAGGTTCTCGGGTCGTGTATTCCAGGGACGTACCCATCGTGGATAGGAAGTTCCTTAGCCTGACCATTTGTTGGAAATCCAAACTCCAATACGCACCTTGTATGGTATTAGTTGTAGAACCTGCCATTTACGTACGGTGGTCACCACTGTTTAGATGGTAGCTATAGTAGGCATACGATACTGGTCGTATGTTGGCTAAGATTAATATTATACTTTCGAAATGTTTCTACACTATGCACTAATAATAATATCAAAAGAATTTGATTTTTTCGTAGTAAGCATCTTTGACTATCATAAGAAGAAATCTCCTCCAATTCTGCGTTTGCATTGTGTGTGTGGTGGGAGGTCTTATGGTAGTTTCATTTTTCAAAAGCATTGCGAATTTGTTTTATTTTCTTTGTGAAATAATAACTGTTTTACGATCTCACACCAGTCACCATGACTGACTCGGAGTTTATTGTTCCCTTCTAAACTCTGGGTGCCCATCAATTTCCACATGGGCAGTCTAGAGTTAGATTATCAGGATATTCTGGATATTCTGGAGCTTGGAGATAAGCTGGATGACGAGACGTAGTATTTGTATCTGATAGTATTTATTCCGCTGTGTATTCTGTATGAGGACAAGTTTATATAACTGTCCATTGTTGTATATTGACTCTGATGATTGATGTATGTATAAACTGATATAGCTCTTTGTTTTAAAAAGACTAGTGTTTATTTATTATATATTGTTCCGCTGCGATATGTGAGATTCTGATATTGTTTCTGTATCTGATGTTGTTCTGTTGTTCTTCTCTTCTTTCTTCTTCTTCTGTTTTCTTCTTCTTCTACCTTTTTCTTCTTTTTAAAACCCTCACTATTGGAGTTTCCGGCGTTCGATTTCTCGGCAGTCGATAAAGTGAGTATCGGTGTCGAATTTTCGAAAGTCAAAAATTTCGGTATGTGACAAAGTGGTATCAGAGCCAATGGTTAAGCGACAACCCTGCTCTGTTGGGTGTTACTCATTAGAGATAGAGTCAGTAGTACTCTAGAATGTGTTGTGTGTAATAATAGATACGAGTGCGTATTTGTTAGTTAATATAAAGTTGTTTTATATTGTGATGATTGGTTTGTTGAGTGGTATATGGATTCTGGTCGGTATTGTCCGTACAACTCTATCGATAGGGATCTCTAAACACTTGAATAGAACAATTCGGCACAGTATTGTTTTTGAATAGGGTGAATGAGATAATTTTGCCCAAAACTATTTTTGTATAGAAAAGAAATGTTTTTCTATGAAGTACTATAGTATATGGTTGCATGGATGTTAGAAGTGATAGTATTAAATTATTATCATTGTTATATAAAAAATTGAATAAGAAATTGAAATTATAACTCCAAAGTTAAGAAATAAAATTCATATACAAATGAAATTAAAGAATGTGAATTATAAATGTGAATTGTGATTTAAAACAGAATTCCAGAGAAGGTTTTGGAAAGGTTTTGAAAAGAATTTGAAAATTTTGGAGATTTGGAAAGTTTAATTCCTTTTTGATTTGAAAATGAATTTCGAAGGTATTGAAAAGTATTTTGGAGAGTAGAAAGCTCTAAACTCTTTTCGGTCGCTGGAAAATAACTTCGGTAATGACTGCAGCATCACTGATGTTCATTTTCGGGTTTTCAAAAGAGGAATTGCTGCCAAATTGTTTTAAATGGAAGTGGTTTGGAAAATTTGGGTTTTGTTTGGAAATTCAAAAGGATAATTTGAATTGTTTTCAAAATGATTTTTTTGAAAAGTTGGTAAGACTCTGGAATACTATATTTAAGAAATGAATTCATATATGAATAGAATTTGTGAATATGAAATATTAATGTGAGATATAATTTGAAATAAAGTTCCAGAAAAATATTTGAAGATAAAATTCATAAAGGAATGGAATTAGTAGTATGAATGTATAGATGATTTTATAAATCAAGATGTAAATAAGTCGAAGACTTATAAAATATTTAAAATTTGATAGAAATGAGATTCAAATTGAAAATGAAAGAATTTGTGAATGAGTAAATAAATTTGAAATTGCAAGTGCAAGATAAATGAAATTGAATGTTAAAATTCATTTTGAATTTGAAAGTAAATAGAACTGGAATTGAATTTGATAAATGAAGTATTAAACTGAAAGTTAGTAAGTGAAGCTAATTGATTATTGACCAAATGGATAAGGTTTGAACAAATTAAATTCAGTGATTATAAATGAAGATAAATTGAATTCCAGTAGAAGTAAAATTGTGAATTGAATTCAAATGAGATTAGAAATGTAAAATTGAATGGATATGAATATGTATAACTTCAACAGTGAAGTAAAAATGATATAAGTAATTTATATTGAAAATTTTGTAATCGAATTTGCAAAATGATTTGAAATGTGTAACTAGATATTATGGCTAGTAGGATATACAGGTGTTATAAAGGAATTGGATTTGATTTCGAAGATAAATTCGAATTGCTCGACAAAAGGTAAGTATTTAAATTTCTATATGAGATTTGTTGATTTCTTGTCTAGCCGCTTGGCTTTTTCTTTTCTTTTTGAAATCTGAGAGTCCGTAGGGACGTTTTGTAGTCGTGCCGTATTAGCCGCGCAAAGGAGATGCTGGCGAAATTTTTCGAAAATTTCGAGTGTTAGAAAATTTTTGAGAAAATTTTGAAAGTTTAAAATTTGAATTTGAATTTGAATTTGAATTGAAAGTAAACAATGTTGTTTGGAACTTATAATTGAAGTTGGAAATTTAGTTGAATTAATAACGAATCTCTAGTAGAGAGATTTGTTTTGAAAATTTGACAAAACTATTAGATGTTGGAAAAAGAGTAGACGAGTTAAGGACCATTTTTCCTAACTTGTAATTTCGAGGACGAAATTCTTTTAAGGGGGGAAGTCTGTAACGACCCAGAATTTTTGATAATTAAAATTCGAATATTTAATTAATTTTAAATATTTATAAATGGAATTTAGAAGTCGAATGATTTATTAGTCGAATATTGGATTTAATTTGGTCAATTAAATCGATAAATTAATAGTTAAATTTCAGAAATAATTGAAAATCGAGTTTAAAATGATTGAAAATGATTTGTAAAATTTTATTTAATCATACTGGAGTTATAGAAATATTTTAGAACTTTCAGAATCGAATTTGGAGTTAATCTATGAAAATTGAATATTTTAATATTTAATTATCGACTGTAAAAATAGCCAATTTTCGAACAGTCTCAGAATTGAACGAAACCAGTTTCATTGGGTCCGTAATATTGAGTTATTGTCGGATTTCAATTTTCGTATTGTTCGGTGTTGATATGTGAGCACACGATATATAAACGCGGTAAACTTTGTTTTGAAACAAATTGAATTCAAATAAAAAAAATGGTTGCTTTCTTTTGTCCGACCGTAAGTACAATACGCCCCCAATTTGTCTCGTTCGTACTCTATTTCTTTTCCCCTTTCTTCTGCAAAACCATACGAGATAAAAGAAAGAAAAATCTCGTTCATTTCAAAATCAATTAATGGCCGCGTTCTTTTTTCTTTCCCCTCTTTAACTCAGAAATTATACCGAGCCCTCCTTCTCAAAATTAAATGACAAGCCTCGTTTAAGAAAAATGGCATCTCGACATTTGCCGTGAGCTTGAATTCGTGAACAGGAAGGGCACTATGAGGTAGCGGCGTCGCGTTCGACGAGTGGAGACGTGCGAGCGCGTGGGCGAGCGCGTGCGTGTGAGGGATCGCGAACCCAGATCTAGGATTTGACTTCACGGGGTTCTCGATGGTGGTGGTGGTTCACATTCGCGTGGGAGGCTGTGATGGCGGCAAGCAGGCAAATATGGTTCGTGGGCTCACGATGGCCTACTCGAGCAATCTCGTTCGATATACTGGCTTCGTCGAAGTGGTGAGGCAGCGCGAGTGAGGCGTTCGCGATGGTTTAGGGGGTCGCGCTCGTACGGCCTGCCGTGGTGCAGTGGTATCGCGAGTGTGGGGTTCACATGGATCTGGAGCTAAGTCATGATGGTCGACTTCGTGATGGTGGAGGCACTCTCGTGAACCAGTGCAGGTTGAAGGAGATGTCGACAGAGAAAGGGGTGAGCAGCTTCTTGTTTTTTTTCTTTTCTTCTTCTTTGAAAAAAAAAGGTATAATATTTATGTTTAGTTATAAACTGTTAAGACAGAGAAGTTATGAAATATAGGAAATTCATTAGTTTAAACTAAATGATTAGTTATTTAAATAATATATATATTGGGGTAATTATTTGGGTTAATTAACTTGTTTAATTATTTCAGTTATTTAAAGTAATTTATTTAATAGGAAACTGATTAATAGACTAGTCCAGATTTTAGTGTTAATTAATAAAATCTTTTAAAGAAAAATAATTACAGTATATACATTTACAGTGAGGTAAAGACAATTTGTTTTAGGTTAAACAAAGATATATTGTTAGAACAGTAAATATATATATGTAAGTATGCTGTTGGGGAAATAGAAAATTATTTTCGTATTGATAAAGTTCGGATTTTTAAAATGTTAAAGTTTATATACAATTTGATTTATATACCTATATAATTTATTTTGGAAATGAGGGAAAATATATACATACATATTTATTTACTAGTATAATTTTAAAGTAATTTATTGTTTAAAATTATTTTTGGTTACTAAAGATTTTTCATGGAAAATTAGTTTAATTTAATTATTTGTTTAAATTAAATTATTAGATGGTAATGGATTATTCAAGCTAATTCGAGTGTTAATAAAATTATCAAATGTTTATACAAGGTCGAAATTGTGAAGAAAACAAAACTGGAATGGAAAATGGATTGCTATCGTAAAATCACGGTGAGATTTTCTCACTCAAATTGAATGTGGAATTTTTGCAGTTATTGATTTGATATGAGTGCTATTGATTGTGATATTAGATATGATAGGATATATCTATATATATAGCAATATATACATATTGGCATATGTATATATTGGATTGATGATTTCCCGCCTCGTATAGCGGATGAGACCCTATTGCGCCGTTAGTAAGCGGATTTTTATAAAACCCATATACCGCGATAATTCCGTACTGGAGCGGAATTGGTATTGTGCTAACATCTTTGGATGCAGGGAAACAGGTTGGAGGGATCCAACTGGATTCCTCAACTGTATTTACTTATTTACAGATATTGATGTATATTCTGTTATCATATTGATATATGATATTGACTGTTGTGATGGACTAATTGATGATGTTGCATCATCGGATTCAGTTTTGAAATGTAAAAAAAAAATACGATTTTTACTTTAAAAGGGTTTGTAAAGTGATTTTTGAAAATATACGTTTTATGGAATTTTTGAATCGATTTATAAACGTAAAATTTTAAAGTTATAAAAGTTATAATTTTTAGTGAAATATGACCGAAGTGTCGTTTTTGAAATAAATAGTTGATTTATTTATAAAATGGTTTAAGTTGGGATTTTTGAATAACCATAAACGATTTGTATAGAAAGATTTATAAAATTGATATTTTTGTAAATCAGAATATTGGACTTATAAAACGAATTTTATAAGTGTTAAAAAGAAGTATAAATGGATTTCATAAGTGAATGAAATTAATAGATTTATATTGTGAAGTTAAAAATGAATGAAGTTGTAGAATAAAGGATTTATAAGTAATTTGCTTATAAATTGGATTTTTGCCTTTAAATGGAATATTGATCGAATTTGTTCATAAATGATTCTTTTTAAAAGTTGAAATCGTTATAAAGTACAAATGCGATTTATAAACGTTGTTTATAAATCCGAAATCACTTATTTTTATAAGTGAATTATAGAAGTTAATAAAATGAGATTTATAAACCGGAGTTGTTATAGAAAATAGAAAATGGAATTTATAAACGTTGTTTTATAAATTCGAAATCAATAAAATTTGATGAATTTAATATAGAAGTTATTAAAGGAATTATATCCACGATTTTGGACAGTGGATAAGTTTTTAAATAAAATGTGTAGAAAATATTGAAATGTGGTTAGTGAAGTATATTCACGATTTTGGACAGTGAATATATTATTAAATAAAATGGATATGTTTTGGGAAAGCGATATTATAAAATGAAGTAATTGTTTTAAAAGATGTTTTAAAACGTGTGAATTATCGAAATCATAGATTTCAACATTTATTGTTGAAATAGACGTTTTCGAAATATAAGGAAATAGTGGACTATAACACTGTTGTTATAGTAAATGATTTCCGAAAGGAAATGTTTTTATATAGTATTGGGATTTATATATCTATCTTAAAATTCGAATCCCTATACTAGTGATTTTGAGTCGTCGTAACGATGTTTTACGTAACATTCGTTTTGACTCAAATAAATGTGGTTATAGTAAATGGTTTCCTTAAAGAATGAAATTTATACTTAATATTGATTTAAGTATATCGAATATTTTCAAATGTTGAAAATAAATAGATTTGTGAATTACTTATTATTAAATAAGTATGGAATTGCTTTTCCAATATGAAACGAAGGGTTTGAAATTTTATCTTTTGAAGATAAATTGAAAAGTGAATATTTGAAATTTGTTTTCAAATGGTTAAAGTGTGGAAATTTTATATCTAGTAAAAGATATTTTTGAAGAATAAATAATTTGGAAAATTATTTGGAATCTGATGATGTTGCGCATCTTTATTGATAGTTAAATAACCGACTATCAATAATTACCTTTAGATAGGTATTTGTTGTGAATTGGATAAATTTGAATGCCACACTATTTTTTTGAATAAACGCTCACTATTCGGGTTAACCGGGAAAGGACCATGGGGTCGTATAACCCATTCCGAATATGTGATACGTCGTTATGAATTGCATTTGAAGACCGGTGTTGAAGACCGGATATTTTTGAAAACGGAAGGATTACCGTCGAGTTACTCTACATCGGCTGATCTCCGGTTTAGAGGTTTTATCACCCTTAGTGACGGGAAGTCCGGACGTGATTAGAAATTTATCCGGATATGCAAGGGCTTCGTGAGAAGTGCCTTCGGTTCTGTTCGATCCCGGAACAGACTTGTATGGATTGTGTGTCTGACGTTACAATTTGAGATATAAAGCTGATTTCTTTCAAATACATTTCTGTTGGTGGCGGAGAATTTATTCTCTTAGCTTAACACCCTTCTCTGAGACGTACGAGCTCAGAGGTTATGTAGTTGAAATTCATCAGCGATATACTCCCAATTTGGTAACGTGGCATACTGAGTGTTGCTGTGAAATGATCAGTGTTTGATCATTTGCGATATGATCATTTGTTTGATCTTATATCTTTGTGATCATAGGTTGATCATTTTGTTTGACCCGAAGCAGGGCTTTTTGAGAAAGCGTAGCTTTGTGGACGAGACTTCATCGAGCCTCACACCCCGGAAATGGTCGAAACAGGAAGGATGCAGCAAGGTTCTAGGGAGTAGCGCCCCTTAGTGTATGTCATTCCTTCTGGATAGAGGTGGTATCATGGTATGGAGCCCAGATACTTAACCTATGTGGTTGCTGCAAATTTATTACTTTGTGGTTGTTGGAAATCGGGGATCCTCGGAAAGATCGGTTACGATCGGGGGATGGCATACGCGTGTCAGTAGTTACCTATTTTTGCAGAGGTAACCCGGCCTTGTGTTGGCAGAGATCCGGTTAGGTTCTCGGGTCGTCTATTCCAGGGACGTACCCATCGTGGATAGGAAGTTCCTTAGCCTGACCATTTGTTGGAAATCCAAACTCCAATACGCACCTTGTACGGTATTAGTTGTAGAACCTACCATTTACGTACGATGGTCACCACTGTTTAGATGGTAGCTATAGTAGGCATACGATACTGGTCGTATGTTGGCTAAGATTAATATTATACTTTCGAAATGTTTCTACACTATGCACTAATAATAATATCAAAAGAATTTGATTTTTGCGTAGTAAGCATCTTTGACTATCATAAGAAGAAATCTCCTCCAATTCTGCGTTTGCATTGTGTGTGTGGTGGGAGGTCTTATGGTAGTTTCATTTTCCAAAAGCATTGCGAATTTGTTTTATTTTCTTTGTGAAAGAATAACTGTTTTACGATCTCACACCAGTCACCATGACTGACTCGGAGTTTATTGTTCCCTTCTAAACTCTGGGTGCCCATCAATTTCCACACGGGCAGTCTAGAGTTAGATTATCAGGATATTCTGGATATTCTGGAGCTTGGAGATAAGCTGGATGACGAGACGTAGTATTTGTATCTGATAGTATTTATTCCGCTGTGTATTCTGTATGAGGACAAGTTTATATAACTGTCCATTGTTGTATATTGACTCTGATGATTGATGTATGTATAAACTGATATAGCTCTTTGTTTTAAAAAGACTAGTGTTTATTTATTATATATTGTTCCGCTGCGATATGTGAGATTCTGATATTGTTTCTGTATATGATGTTGTTCTGTTGTTCTTCTCTTCTTTCTTCTTCTTCTACCTTTTTCTTCTTTTTAAAACCCTCACTATTGGAGTTTCCGGCGTTCGATTTCTCGGCAGTCGATAAAGTGAGTATCGGTGTCGAATTTTCGAAAGTCGAAAATTTCGGTATGTGACACTATTTCCAAACTGGTATCTCCAAAGGTTGAAGCAATCCACTCGGCTTTTGATGTTCGGCATTCACTTGTTGACAGTTCACACACTGCCTTACCCATAAGCCAACATCCTTCTTCATACCATCCCAATAGGAACTCCTCTTTATATCTTGATACATCTTGGTTCCCTCGGGATGAACCGTAAATTTGGATCGATGACATTCCTTAAGAACTTCCTTCCTTAAGTCCTCAACATCCATAACACACAACCGTCCCTTCTTTCTCAACCATCCTCTCTGGTCAAGATTAAAATCCTTTAGATCATCGATCTTCGATCCAACCTCAAGCCTTCTAATCTTCTCGACTAATAATGGATCCTCTATCTGCTTAGAAGCAATCCTTTTGATCAATATGGGTCAACTTCCAAACATGACAACATGGCGGTGCTCTGACTAGAACTAGTAGTTAATCTTAACTGCACACTGAAAGTAGTCGAAGCCTCTAGATCTTTCCATTCTGCCAACATGGCTAGCACCACATTTTGATGCTTTCTGCTAAGAGCATCTGCTACTTTATTTCTTTTCTAGGTGTATACTCTATACCAAAATCATAAGCGGCTAAGAACTCAAGCCACCTCTGATGTCTCATATTCAACTCCTTCTGAGAGAATAAATACCTTAATGACTTATGATCTGTGTATAGCTCAAATCTCTCCTCTAAGAGATAATGTCTCCATATTTTCAATGCAAAGATCACTGCTGCCAACTCTAAATCATGAGTAGGATATTTCACTTCATGCGGTCTAAGTTGTTGTGAAGCGTAGGCAATAGCTTTACCTTTCTGCATCAACACAGCCCCTTCCACATGTGCAACATCCCCTATCTTGAGGCACGAAGCTAAGCGCTACAAATGCTGCAGTCATCCATAGTAATAACTTTTGGTGACAAAATATGGTAATGTTAATGGTATCCATAATATCAGAAGCACTTGAATATGAAATAAAATGAGCACAGATTAGAACAACTTTTCTGATTACATTTCAAATCAATATTTCACATTTGATTACATAATCCCATAATCGATTCCCATATTTTGATCAAATATAATTATTACAAATTACGCCAAGAGCGACATATGAAGATGCCCTCTTGGAAGATCAGAGTACTAAATAGACGTATCAGTCTTAATACATCACAGCGAAAATAAAACTAAAAATCTTCTATATAGCTAGCTTTTTCTCCTGCACGTCTTCAGAAGCTTATTCGTCCAACCTACAAAACCTGAAAAACCTTAACTCTCAATCTACTCAAATTAATTTTGAGACCCGAGAGTTTAAGGGGAAAAACATAAACTTCGAGTCAGACATAAAGTCTGGTGTGAATAATACTATTACATCTCGGTTTACTGATATTAAGTGAGACCACGCCGCTTAGCGGAATGGGTTTCCCTTCACTAATATCCCTTTAAAACATATCTTTTTGCAAATCAAAATCCTGCAATCAAACTGATTAAAACAATAATAGCAATATCATAAATCAGGTAATAAATGGACTATCTATCCAAACAATATAGTTTTGTTTGGCTAACTACTAACCATTGGCTGAATCGAGCCTACTAGACAAAAATAATAATAATCTAACATCTGTTAGACACACTTCTGGACGATCTGTCCTTGACTTATTTCTCCCAGGGTCAACTGATCCTAATGGTTTTGCGAGCTTACCAATAACCTATCCTCCTTCTCTGTATATTCCTTTCTTTGTGTAACATAATTTAAGTCTTACTTGTGACTAAGCCCTACACATTGGAATTTTGGACTAAATTAGCTAGGGGCTATAGCTAATGTATAGGGCGCGACCTTATACCAGTCCCATCTAGTATTCAAATATCTGAGTCATTAACTTAGGGTTAACTACCCTTCAAATTTTCCTTGAAAACATTTCTTTCAAATTTATTTAACCCTTTAAATCATACTTAAATAAGGAAAATATACTTTTTGCTTTACTCAAATCTCTTTGCCATGCTATATGCTTTACATAAAACCTTATTGATGAAAACCTTCGAAACCCTTGGTTAAAATCTTTAAACAATCTCTTTCGAAACTATTAAAAGTATCCCTTTCGAAATAGGTTAACTACTTTACCTTGTAACACTAGGCCGAAAGGCCAAAACATATCTTTCGAAATCATTTATAATAGACCTTTCGAAACCATTGAAAGTGTCCTTTCGAAAGCTTTATAAAACATTAGACATCCTCTTTTCAAAACATTTCAAACTTGCCTTTCGAAAACATTGGAACCCTTCCCTTCGAACACTAAAGGCAAACCTTTCGAAAACATTGGGGAATCACCCCTTCGAAATCTTCATTAGATACCTTTCGAAAGCATTAAAGTCCTTTACTTAAGCAAACCTTTCGAAAGCATTGGGTTCAAGTGAAAGCTTGTGGAATATAGTTTCGAAGCCATTAAAACATTCCTTTCGAAACCTTTTGGTTTAACTTTCAAAATATCAAAAGGGTCTTAAAAGAACTGGGATGAAAGAATCTCTTTCGAAAGCATTTTACCTAAATAAAAGAAAGTGGATGGTGTCGAGACCAACCCCTTCGAAAGCATTGGAGAAGCGACTTCTAAGTTTAAAAGCAAAAGAACCACTTCGAAGGCATTACTTCAAAAGGTTAAATGCGGCAGCAGGGGTTTCGACCCCTTCGAAGGCTTCTTTTTAAAACAAAGGCGACCTCTTTCGAAAGCCCTTTTCCTAAAACATTTGACCAAGTCGAAAGCCGGTTCCTTCGAAAGCCTCATTTATAACCAAAATGGTTCTAAGTTACCAAAGCTACTTCAACCCCTTCGAAAGCCTGTTTCGACTCCATACCTTTCGCTTAACTCCAATCCACTACGTACCAAGGTTGATACCATGTGTATTGGTTTCAACTTAGATGGAGGCGTCAGTATGAGGTCGAAAGGCGGCTGCTATAAGTGGCAAAGCGGTAAAACCTTATAAAACCGAGTTTTAACTTTTTAAAGCAATTTCTTTCTAACTAACTTGCTTTGTTTGTCAAAATATGATTAGTTACCAATTCTTTTTCAAAATATTTTCTAAAGTGGTGCCAAATTTCAGAAATTAACAAATTAAAACATTTGCAAATAGCCCCTCCTCCTTTTATAAACATATAAAACATTTAGGTCCCATACCTTAAACAATTTTATATATTTAATAAAACACTTAGGAAATTTCTCCAAAAATTCCTATAAATCACTTTTAATATGTTTTCTAACATGTTTAAATTTCTAACCCAAAGCTAACATATACTAGCCGAAATTAATTTTAAACCTAATTTAACAATTTTCTTTACTAGAAAATTTATAATAAATCGACATTAATTCAGAAAATTATGAAACTTGAAACCCATCTCTAAAATAATATTTCTGACTTCATATAAAAAAATGTAAGGCATTTGGATGTCATTTGATAGGTTTTTCAGATCATGACTTATCATAAAATCTATATAAACCAACAAAATTCATCAACAAGCTTATATATCTATTTAACATTCAAAACATGGAATAATACTTTGCAAAACATACTCGGATCTGATCTAGAACCTAAAACAATAAATATGAGATGTAATCTATTATTCACCTTTTGCTTGTTTGTTAAGAAAGTTGAGATTTGTTCTTTGATTATTTAGCTTAAGCTTCCTTCTTTAAATTTTGCTTATCTTCTAATGGTGGTCAGCCAAGCTTGGTTAAATTTTTGTTTGTGAACGTGTAAAATGAAAGTGGTACGAGGGTTTAGGGTATAAGAATATAACCTATTCCTATTTTTCCCTTATCTATTACCCTTACTTATTTCATTTTAATTCCATTTATGTTCATTAGTTAATTAGGAACGGCTACCCTCTAATGTTAAAATCTCAATTCCCATAACCATTTACATTATTTCATTTAATTTATCTCATTAAATGTCCTAAATAATGTTAGTCAAAATTAGGGTCGTTACAACATGCATCGGTATACATCACTAACCCTTGGTTCCCATCTAGAACCACTAACACAGGCGCGTTGGTCAACAAATACTTTAACTTAAGGAATGCTTCTTCACATTTGTTAAACCAAATAAACTTCAAGTCTTTCCTTGTTAGCTCAGTTAAAGGCGCTGCTATCCGCGAGAAATTCCTAATGAATCTCCGATAATAGTCAGCAAGGCCAAGAAAACTTCTAATCTCGGTCACCGTATCTGGTCTCTTCCAGTTGTTAACAACTTCGATCTTGTATGGGTCAACTGAAAAACGCTTCTCTGAAACCATATGACCAAGAAACTTAACCTCTTTCTTCCAGAAATGACACTTGGAAAACTTCGCTTTCAGCTGATGTTGCCTTGGCGTCTCAAGCACTACTCGAAAGTGAGCTTCAGGTTCTCTTTCATCCTCGGAGTATACTAAAATGTCATCTATGAATACCAATAGGAGTCTCGTAACGACCCGATATTTTGGACCATTCGCCCGGCACGGCTCCTGTTTTAGTCATTTCCAATTTAACACAAGTGTCAAGGCTATCCATTATCGTTCTCTTTCTTCAATCATCACGTACATCATTCCAACCACTTCATTCTGGATCATCACTCCGCGTTATAGTTATTAAAGTGGTTTCGGTTTAGACAGAGAGTATGTCCATAACCGATTCCGGTCTCTTTAATAACTTTCATAATTATTTCACCGATTGGTCGTTTATATATTTCAAAAGCAAATCGATTACAATTTCAATTAGAGTTTGTAAACCAACATTTCATTTGTCTTTCTACATCAATTTCCAAATTCACGTTTCAAAATTTCCAAATTACCATTTCAAAACTTATAATACAATTTCTATTTCTATTTAAAACAATTCAAATATTGATTCAAGTTCGAAGATAAGATTCATTCTGAAATCATTTAAATTAATTTGATTTAACATTTAAATCAAATTAAATTCATTTATCGATTTCATTCAATATTCATTTAGTAAATTTGCCATTCAAAATAATTTCTAGTAAATTTCCAATTCATTAAATCCATTATTAAAATTCAACTTCTTTATATCAAAACTTACAAATTGAATTAAATTATATTCATCAAATCAAATTCTTTTAAATTTCAAGTCTTACATTAATTTCAATAAATCACATTTTATTTCTTGTTAAAGAAATTCAATTTCACTTATTTACTTACTTAAATAATTTTCCAAAACTTAATTAATAAAGAAATTCAACTTCAATTATTTACAAAGTAAAATTCACTTATTCAAAAGTTCAATTTCTCTTATCAAAGAATTCAAATTTTATTTGATTATTAAATAATTCAATGTTATTTAATTATTAAATAATTTCAAAACTTGATTATTAAATAATTTCAAACTTAATTCAATCGTTTCTCAAATTAGACAACGTTCTTTTGTCAATTACATTGTTAATATTTTATTTCATATTTTTAAATATTAACATTTTCCTTTCATAAAATTTTTAAATTCCAACTTCATTTCAAAACCTTATCATTTATTCAAATAAAATCTTTATTTTATTTTAAATCAAATTATTTGACCAATCGGTTTTATTTAATTTCCTATCCTAGGTCAAAGTTTAATTTGGGTATTTATCATTTCAACCCGATTCTAATTCAATTTCAAAATCAAAGCATAGCAAAGGGAACTTGCAGTGTGATAACTGGGATGGTGTCAAAGTAAATAAACAAGCAATAACAACAATCAATAACATTCCAATAATCAATTCAAATAATCCCGAAATAACCGTATTAATTCGCATTGTTATTTGTACGAATTAATATAATTATTTCTAGAATCTACACTATCATTTCATGTTGATTAAAGATTATTACACTAATATTCATACGGTTCTTCAATTTATGTCAATTATTCAATTTCCTACTACGTCGATTTAAACAACATATCTTTAAATGGTTTAAGTATAATTAACCATATTTCTATGTGTCAATTTATTGAAACATTTAAAAGAGGTCATATGATGCAAATGACATCTAATCAAATTTACCACATATATCAAATCTAACTATTCTATGTGAATTTCAATTTCAAATTATTTATCACTTACAACATTAACAAATTTAACGTCCAATTGTAAACATCAAAAAATCAATCATTTAACAACCAAACTGGATTATCATTGTATACATACAGATAATGGTGTCGGATGTCACAGGTGAACTGATACAGGTAAATTGGTAATAGCATATATAACAGTGTAATTAACTAACAGCAGCATATTTCAATTGTCGTTTCAATTGAAATCAAATTTAATAAATAAAAGAATATTAATCGTGAGTGATTGCTCACCTTTCGAGGCTAGAGAGATTGACAATGAAGTAGAGTTACGAGATCCAGGCACAAATCCAAACAAAGCACAATGGATACACGTTCGATGGACAAGCTGACAGATGGAAATTTGACGAATTCAAATCAGGCTGGATCGATAATGATAATTGATATAAGTGAACATACATATATCTATACATATCTATATACGTGACATATCCTAATTTTAAACATATATTAATTTAAATATATATATATATATTTTCCACGATCATAGTTTCCAATTAAATATATATAAAGTCAACACTTATACATTATATATTTTTGAAATAACACATATAATGCACTATATACATATATATATAGTCAAATCTCTCTAATATATATTTCAAACAAACTGTACAACCTATAGCTTGTAATATAACTTATTATATTCAATTTAATGTTTTGAAATCTAGGGTAGTACTGGTATATGATAAATGCACAGAACTAATATGTCCATCCACGTACTTATAACTTTTATATTGGAACATAGCATAATATAAACAACAAACTGGTATGCTACTTCATTCGCAGTAAAAACATATAATCAAACCAATATTTAGCTTCCGTACCCCCTATATTCAAAATCACTATTTATTATAAAGAGCAATATGAACTTAGTTTATAATAATGTATACTTGCATACATATAATACTCTCTACAGGCAACCCATACTAAATGAACTAACTGGGTAAACCAAAATCAAAACAAAATATGTAAACTTAAAAATATGTATATAACTTACTATATAAAAAAACAGCAGCCTATATTCTAATGTGAAATACTATATATAACAGAGGGGAACGTGTATAGTTTTTTTTTTCAAAGCAAACCCCCCTGTTACTAATTATATGTCGCCAAAATCAAAGTATATATATAGCTTCAACCTATATATATATATATTGTACAGAACATAATACTAAAGATTATATTATCAAATATATATGCATGGATGTATATGCATTATATACTTACAGACTTTCGAATTGATGAGAGCAAATCAATGAGGGGAACGACAACTAGGAGGGGAAGACAACGGGGACAGTGCAGTGGTCGTGGGGTTTCGGCGAGGAGGAGGTGGCGTGGGTCACGCGGTAGAGGAAAAATGCTCGGCGCTTGGGATGACGAGGCCATTTTGGGTGCGGAGGTGGAAGAACTGTCGCGTGTGGCCGTGAGCAGGTAGGCTACGACCAGGCTGATGGCTTCGGTGGCGGAGCAGCTCGCAAGGGAAGGTGGCGGGTGACGTGGCGGAGGCTTGATGTCGCATGGAGTGGTGAAGCGTCGTGAGGCAATGCGCGGGTTGTACGGCAGTGGTGGAGGGCTGTGGGTCGCGGGTTCGGCAGAGGCACGGTGAGGAGGGTCGGGTTGGTGGGGATCGTGCACTTAGGTGGCAGCGAGGTTGGGTACAGGGTGTGCGTGGTAAAGGGGAGGGTTGCTCGGCCTTGACAGGGTGGAGGGTAGCCAAGCGTGGTTAGGCAGAGGAGGCAGCAGCTCGGTGCTGTGTGGTGAGAAAGTAGAGTTGGCGAGTGTGAGGTTGGAGGTCGATTTGGCCGAGGGTGGCGATGATGACGGCGATGCTGCCGCGTGGAAGAGGCCGGTTGTCAGGGCGTGGGGCATGAGTTGCTTGATTATTAATATTGATCATGAAGTTGGTTGTGAGATGAGGTTGCGTGTGGATATGCTATGCAAGTGGAAGAGAAAAAGGCTGGAGGAAGAAAGCAACAGAGGAAAGAAAAATAAAAGGCTCAAAGCTACTATTATTAATTACTTAACTTGAATCTAGGCAGCGCTTTAAGCCAAAATTAAGTGAATGCTGACCTGAATTTAGTACCGTTCGAATAGCAAAAGTCACAAAATTTGAATTCAGGAAATATTTCTGAATCATATTGAATGCAGTAAGCATTGGAATCATCCGGTGAATATAAACGGTCACGGAAGTCCAAAATAAAATAAAGATTTAAATACCGATATGGAAGGCGTTTCACAAATTGTAACGTACACCGGACTCCGAATTTGACGATCGAATATACCATAGAGATCAGCACGACGAGACGATCAAAACGGTATACAGATGTCAATGATTTGATTGAATTATAAAAATTCGAATTTTCTACCAGCGGAAAATGCAGTAAAAACGCAGAAGAATAAGATCGACGGAGTTAAAGAAGCCCAAATTTGGAAAAACGAAAAATGACGTCTTGCTCAGAAGATGGTTTAGAATTTTTCTATGTAAAAATATTTAGGTTCCGAAACATTTTATTTTCATCGCTTTTTAACTGATTAAATTGAAGTAAATTTATGCGCGAAATAAACTTTCATATTTTCGGACGAAAATTTACCAGTTGCTATGTTTAACTAGACGCATTCCAAATATCAAATTTATATTTCAAAATTTTATCGTTTAAAATTTCACAAAATTTTAACTAATTACGTTATTAAAACAGTTGAAATTTTACGGGTCGTTACACTCTCCCCCACTCAAAACTTTTCGTCCCCGAAAAGGAACGAGGTAGGAGAATAGAACAACCAGAAAGGAAACAGTTTTGAAATACAAAATAATAATTAATTTAATCCATATAAATTCAAATTCAAATTAATTGTTATTCAATAATTGATTTAATCCATTTGATTTCACTAAAATCAATCTCAACTATTTCTAAATTCATTATCTTGTTATCCAATTATTTTCAATTTACAATTTCTAAAACCATAAATTTGAATACTCTTTTATTATAATCATATTTTATTTTCAACAATTTAAATTCTTCTTTATTCCAAATTATTGTTAAATTTATTCTACTTAATATATCTAATCACATATATTTAACCCATATAAATTAATTTAAACTATATAAATTTCAATTTAAATTAATTTATATTTACTAATTGCTTTCAAATTCAAGGTATTTTCATAAGTTGATCAAATTTCAATTTATTAATTCTTTCAAAACAAATTTATTTTTCAATTATCTTATTATTCTATTTATCTCTATTAACATTTTATAATTAAAATTTAAGTGTATAACACTATAACCACTCAAATTTTATTTATAAATTCAATTTATATTATATATTATCCAATTACATATTCAACTTCTGAATGATTTAGGTAAGTTGTAATAGAATGCAGTTGAACAATATACCAAAAAAAAATTTCAAATTCAATTATTCAAGTTTAAATATTTATCCAAAATTTAGCTTTATTTATAATTGAAAACATCTTTTAACATAATTTTAAGAATTAAATTTCCGTTTAATTTCAAACCCTTTGGAGATAATTATGTATATACTATATATATTAAATCACATTAAATTTAAAATAATATACCTATATATATATAAATCCAGTCATATTTAAGAAATTCGAATCAAAATATTTTTCCCAAAACAAAACCGTAGCAAAGCTACATAATGGTTTCTCCACTTCGAAACTCGAAAATGAATGTCGATGATGTGGCCGCCATCACCGAAATTATTTTCCAGCGACAAAGAGAAGAGCACTTATTTAAACATTTAAAATTTCTTTGAAAATAATTTCTATTCGAAAGTACTTAAGTTAATACAATTTAAAACCTTAAAACCAAAGTTTGAAATTTTCGAAAATTAAATTCTCAAATTCCCACTTTAAATTCATTTAAATTTTCAAATCAAATTATAACTAAGTTTTATAAATTCATTTGTTTATATGGTGGTAAATTAATGGTTTACAAAACAAATAGTGAAAATCAAATATTACCTTTCTGACAACCAATTCAGTTAACAATTCAATTTCAGAAAATTTATACTTATATATAATATAATCATACAAAACTATTTCATTTACCAAATTTTGAAAATACTATTGTGTTAGTTTGCTCTGTTCAAGTGTTTTGGAAATCCTATCGACAGCGTTGATCAGACGAATCGATCGAAAACCCAAATCAACATCAACAACTCAAACAACACATCATATATTAAAACATTTATATATATTAGTTTACAAATACATTTCTTTGCTCGACGATACAGGAATGAATTTTCAAAATAAGGATAGGGTTTCAAATTTGATGGACTCAAATCAAAGAGAATTCTGATTCAAAGACAAATTCGAAAGAAAAGATAAGATGATTCAGTAACAGAATTGGGAGATGGGTAAGTTTATTTAATTCACGGGCAACCTTACCCGGGTCGTCCGTAACTTCAAGAATAAGATCGATGCTGAATTCCGAGGTAAATCAACACTCGATCTCAAGAGATGGAATTCAGGTATAATAGGGAATAGATAGCATCGTAAATCGAGGATACAGAAATCTCCGGTAAATCAATGCCTATTGTAAAGGAGTTTCACCCCTTTACAATCATTTGAAGATTGGCGAGACCGCCGATCTATTATAGATATCATTCAAAATGGAGATATGGGGTGCTCCAGAATTGAAAGAAGACGAATAGTGAGGGACACGAATGAATTTTTTTTTGGAACCGCAGGGAACGTTCCAAAATTCAAAGAAATCGAGTCAAAAGGAAGAGATTGAAACTCGAATGAGAGTGATTCTGTAAATACATTTACCCTATATGCTAAGTTTTGCCTAGAGCTACCAAAAGCTCTGATACCAACTGTAACGACCCGATATTTTGGACCATTCGCATCCATTATAAGTGTATAGGTAGACACTCATGTCGGAGTTGAATTGCTCAAAATACCGCGTTGTTAATTTAAATTTGGCAAAACTGAACATATACAGTAAATAAATATAATCACAGATCACAGACACAGAGTAATAAATGCAGCGGAAATAAAAGAGATAGTAGTTCATGAAGCTACTATATAAATGTATAAGTTACATCAGAGTTAAACCAGATACAATGGAAGAGTAATACGATACATCAGATACAAATCAGAATACATCACTGGAATCATCGAATACTGAAAGCAGAATAGATGCTGGATCTTCAAGCAAAGCTCCAACTTCAAAGGTGAGTCTCGAACACTGGTACACTCAGTCTGACCCGAGCGTAAAGCAAAAACACAAGACACACGAGTCAGGATTAACATTCTTATATTAATAAATCCAACTCAAGTGAAATAGCAATTGAAATACAAGTAACTCAAAGGATGTTTGGAATAACCATCCTTTAAGGATCCGTTAAACTATCTACTAGGTAGTAATATACGCTAAGTAGATAATGTCTATCAGTAATATAAGGTATCAAAATAGTGTTAAGGCGTTACCATTATCCCCCTTAACACATTTTTATAAGCGTCATAGTCTATACAACACTATAAACTCCACCGTAAACTAGTGGGCTATCAGGGAGTACTCCATAGGTATAACACAAAACAATTTCGCAGTGGTCGCGAATATGGGAATACAAGTATGACAAGGCACATGAGGCAATACCCAAGGTAGTGATACTACCGTTTGCCTGATCCGGACTGGTGAGAACGCATCGCCGCAGCGACCGCAACACCGTGAAACAACACTCCCAAAATCAAGGGTGCACCAATCGACAACAAGTAATGAGTAGTTCGAAGAAGTGTGTACGCTTGAGGTAGCTGACCTCCATTGGCCCGGCACGGCTCCTGTTTTAGTCATTTCCAATTTGACACAAGTGTCAAGGCTATCTATTATCGTTCTCTTTCTTCAGTCATCACGTACATCATTCCAACCACTTCATTCTGGATCATCACTCCGCGTTATAGTTATTAAAGTGGTTTCGGTTTAGACAGAGAGTATGTCCATAACCGATTCCGGTCTCTTTAATAACTTTCGTAATTATTTCACCGATTGGTCGTTTATATATTTCAAAAGCAAATCGATTACAATTTCAATTAGAGTTTGTAAACCAACATTTCATTTGTCTTTCTACATCAATTTCCAAATTCACGTTTCAAAATTTCCAAATTACCATTTCAAAACTTATAATACAATTTCTATTTCTATTTAAAACAATTCAAATATTGATTCAAGTTCGAAGATAAGATTCATTCCGAAATCATTTAAATTAATTTGATTTAACATTTAAATCAAATTAAATTCATTTATCGATTTCATTCAATATTCATTTAGTAAATTTGCCATTCAAAATAATTTCTAGTAAATTTCCAATTCATTAAATCCATTATTAAAATTCAACTTCTTTATATCAAAACTTACAAATTGAATTAAATTATATTCATCAAATCAAATTCTTTTAAATTTCAAGTCTTACATTAATTTCAATAAATCACATTTTATTTCTTGTTAAAGAAATTCAATTTCACTTATTTACTTACTTAAATAATTTTCCAAAACTTAATTAATAAAGAAATTCAACTTCAATTATTTACAAAGTAAAATTCACTTATTCAAAAGTTCAATTTCTCTTATCAAAGAATTCAAATTTTATTTAATTATTAAATAATTCAATCTTATTTAATTATTAAATAATTTCAAAACTTGATTATTAAATAATTTCAAACTTAATTCAATCGTTTCTCAAATTAGACAACGTTCTTTGGTCAATTACATTGTTAATATTTTATTTCATATTTTTAAATATTAACATTTTCCTTTCATAAAATTTTTAAATTCCAACTTCATTTCAAAACCTTATCATTTATTCAAATAAAATCTTTATTTTATTTTAAATCAAATTATTTGACCAATCAGTTTTATTTAATTTCCTATCCTAGGTCAAAGTTTAATTTGGGTATTTATCATTTCAACCCGATTCCAATTCAATTTCAAAATCAAAGCATAGCAAAGGGAACTTGCAGTGTGATAACTGGGATGGTGTCAAAGTAAATAAACAAGCAATAACAACAATCAATAACATTCCAATAATCAATTCAAATAATCCCGAAATAACCGTATTAATTCGCATTGTTATTTGTACGAATTAATATAATTATTTCTAGAATCTACACTATCATTTCATGTTGATTAAAGATTATTACACTAATATTAATACGGTTCTTCAATTTATGTCAATTATTCAATTTCCTACTACGTCGATTTAAACAACATATCTTTAAATGGTTTAAGTACAATTAACCATATTTCTATGTGTCAATTTATTTAAACATTTAAAAGAGGTCATATGATGCAAATGACATCTAATCAAATTTACCACATATATCAAATCTAACTATTCTATGTGAATTTCAATTTCAAATTATTTATCACTTACAACATTAACAAATTTAACGTCCAATTGTAAACATCAAACAATCAATCATTTAACAACCAAACTGGATTATCATTGTATACATACAGATAATGGTGTCGGATGTCACAGGTGAACTGATACAGGTAAATTGGTAATAGCATATATAACAGTGTAATTAACTAACAGCAGCATATTTCAATTGTCGTTTCAATTGAAATCAAATTTAATAAATAAAAGAATATTAATCGTGAGTGATTGCTCACCTTTCGAGGCTAGAGAGATTGACAATGAAGTAGAGTTACGAGATCCAGGCACGAATCCAAACAAAGCACAATGGATACACGTTCGATGGACAAGCTGACAGATGGAAATTTGACGAATTCAAATCAGGCTGGATCGATAATGATAATTGATATAAGTGAACATACATATATCTATACATATCTATATACGTGACATATCCTAATTTTAAACATATATTAATTTAAATATATATATATATTTTCCACGATCATAGTTTCCAATTAAACATATATAAAGTCAACACTTATACATTATATATTTTTTGAAATAACACATATAATGCACTATATACATATATATATAGTCAAATCTCTCTAATATATATTTCAAACAAACTGTACAACCTATATCTTGTAATATAACTTATTATATTCAATTTAATGTTTTGAAATCTAGGGTAGTACTGGTATATGATAAATGCACAGAACTAATATGTCCATCCACGTACTTATAACTTTTATATTGGAACATAGCATAATATAAACAGCAAACTGGTATGCTACTTCATTCACAGTAAAACATATAATCAAACCAATATTTAGCTTCCGTACCCCCTATATTCAAAATCACTATTTATTATAAAGAGCAATATGAACTTAGTTTATAATAATGTATACTTGCATACATATAATACTCTCTACAGGCAACCCATACTAAATGAACTAACTGGGTAAACCAAAATCAAAACAAAATATGTAAACTTAAAAATATGTATATAACTTACTATATAAAAAAACAGCAGCCTATATTCTAATGTGAAATACTATATATAACAGAGGGGAACGTGTATAGTTTTTTTTTTTCAAAGCAAACCCCCCTGTTACTAATTATATGTCGCCAAAATCAAAGTATATATATAGCTTCAACCTATATATATATATATTGTACAGAACATAATACTAAAGATTATATTATCAAATATATATGCATGGATGTATATGCATTATATACTTACAGACTTTCGAATTGATGAGAGCAAATCAATGAGGGGAACGACAACTAGGAGGGGAAGACAACGGGGACAGTGCAGTGGTCGTGGGGTTTCGGCGAGGAGGAGGTGGCGCGGGTCACGCGGTAGAGGAAAAATGCTCGGCGCTTGGGATGACGAGGCCATTTTGGGTGCGGAGGTGGAAGAACTGTCGCGTGTGGCCGTGAGCAGGTAGGCTACGACCAGGCTGATGGCTTCGGTGGCGGAGCAGCTCGCAAGGGAAGGTGGCGGGTGACGTGGCGGAGGCTTGATGTCGCATGGAGTGGTGAAGCGTCGTGAGGCAATGCGCGGGTTGTACGGCAGTGGTGGAGGGCTGTGGGTCGCGGGTTCGGCAGAGGCACGGTGAGGAGGGTCGGGTTGGTGGGGATCGTGCACTTAGGTGGCAGCGAGGTTGGGTACAGGGTGTGCGTGGTAAAGGGGAGGGTTGCTCGGCCTTGACAGGGTGGAGGGTAGCCAAGCGTGGTTAGGCAGAGGAGGCAGCAGCTCGGTGCTGTGTGGTGAGAAAGTGGAGTTGGCGAGTGTGAGGTTGGAGGTCGATTTGGCCGAGGGTGGCGATGATGATGGCGATGCTGCCGCGTGGAAGAGGCCGGTTGTCAGGGCGTGGGGCGTGAGTTGCTTGATTATTAATATTGATCATGAAGTGGGTTGTGAGATGAGGTTGCGTGTGGATATGCTATGCAAGTGGAAGAGAAAAAGGCTGGAGGAAGAAAGCAACAGAGGAAAGAAAAATAAAAGGCTAAAAGCTACTATTATTAATTACTTAACTTGAATCTAGGCAGCGCTTTAAGCCAAAATTAAGTGAATGCTGACCTGAATTTAGTACCGTTCGAATAGCAAAAGTCACAAAATTTGAATTCAGGAAATATTTCTAAATCATATTGAATGCAGTAAGCATTGGAATCATCCGGTGAATATAAATGGTCACGGAAGTCCAAAATAAAATAAAGATTTAAATACCGATATGGAAGGCGTTTCGCAAATTGTAACGTACACCGGACTCCGAATTTGACGGTCGAATATACCATAGAGATCAGCACGACGAGACGATCAAAACGGTATACATATGTCAATGATTTGATTGAATTATAAAAATTCGAATTTTCTACCAGCGGAAAATGCAGCAAAAACGCAGAAGAATAAGATCGACGGAGCTAAAGAAGCCCAAATTTGGAAAAACGAAACATGACGTCTTGCTCAGAAGATGGTTTAGAATTTTTCTATGTAAAAATATTTAGGTTCCGAAACATTTTATTTTCATCGCTTTTTAACTGATTAAATTGAAGTAAATTTATGCGCGAAATAAACTTTCATATTTTCGGACGAAAATTTACCAGTTGCTATGTTTAACTAGACGCATTCCAAATATCAAATTTATATTTCAAAATTTTATCGTTTAAAATTTCACAAAATTTCAACTAATTACGTTATTAAAACAGTTGAAATTTTACGGTTCGTTACAAGTCTATCCAAGTGCTCTTAGAAAATTCGGTTCATCAAATCCACAAAGAATGCTGGCGCATTCGTTAATCCGAATGGCATAACTAACCATTCATACTAACCATACCTAGTCTGAAACGCTGTCAACAGAATATTGTTCTCTGCCACTCTTAGCCGATGGAAACCTATTACCAAATCCAATTGGGAAAATACTCCGGCTCCACTCAACTGATCAAATAAATCATTAATTCTCGGCAAAGGATACCTATTCTTGATCATCTTCTCGTTCAACCTATGATAGTCGATACACATCCTTAACGATCCATCCGGTTTCTTCAAGAACACCGCGGTCGCTCCCCAAGGCGAACTTCTTGGTGTAGGATCGATTTCACCCTAGAGGGGGGGGGGGTGAATAGGGTGATACTATAAATTGTTAAAATTATTGCGGAAGTTATATCAATTTTAACACAGATTTCAACACAGATTAAGCAGAATAATAACAGCACAGATATTGCAGAATAAATAACAGAACAGAACAACACAGAATTTACCCAGCTTCGGCAAAACCCTGCCTACGTGCTGCCCCCAAGGTTTCTACTAGAAATTAGATAGTCACACGCTTACACACGTAAACTCGCGACACCCGCTACTGACTAATCCTAACTCTACGCTCAAAACCCTGCCACAACTCAGCCACTGAGTTGCGAATTCTCAATCTACGCCACGTAGATTGTCCCCTAGTCACACGACTAGAAAAATAGCAATTTTAATACAAATTTAAAAACGATTTAAAAACAAATTAAAAGCCCTATATAAAAATAGATAAAAAACCCCCTTTTTTTATATATTAAACCCTTTTACTCAAAAAGCAATAGCCGGCCCTTCCTCCTTTTTACTTTAGCTCGTTACTTCTCTTATTCTTCTTTGAGAGAAATGATGGCGGCTTAGCTACTGAATTAGGGCTTGTGGAAAAATTGGGGATTTCGTTCCTCTTGCGCTCTGATCTTTTCGGCTTTTCGAAGTGCCGTTCCTACTTCGATCGCGTTGTTGGTTATTCGAGAATTTTGCCTGGCACGATCGATTTCTTGTTGCTTACTCTGACTACTTCGACGTTGATCGAGTTTGAGATGGCTCCGGTATGTTATTTTCCTTTTTGTGCTTATCTGATTTTCGTATTTGAACTCGATGCTTCTTTGCCGATGATGTATAGGGTATTTATATAGGATTCCATCTCCTTGTATTTCGTTCGTCTGATAGTTATTTGATTTCGTCAATCACTCTTGCTTGCCGTTCGATTTTACTTGAATGATGATGATATGCACTGACTTGTTCATGCGCGTATATTCGATTCACACGTCATTGATCGATTTCGTGATGACCACGGTTTCGATTCTGGTCTTGGTCAATTTGCTTGGTCATCACGGCATTGAATTGTATTGACGATGTTTATTTTTGATTCCGTGTTCTGACTTGTTCATTGCGGCTTTTAGTTTGCTGTGTTGCCATCTCTTTGTTGTTCATATATGCTCGACTATTTTAGAACAGCTTTGACTTGATTTATTAAAACTGTTTTGTCTTCAATTTGGTCTCTCGGCTATGTAGTCTCAGGCAATGGCTTTGCTTGTTCACTGAAGTGATGTATATTGGTTGAACTTTGCACTTGATATTTGTGGCCAGTTTGAACTGCAGTTAGTCTTCGGTACTTGATACTGCATAATGCTTGACTTGACTTAGTTTGTGATAATGTTCGACTTGATTCGAACTTGTTGCCTCCTCACTAGAACTTGTTTCACTGTTGCATTGGTTTTGTATTTATGTGTGTCCAGACCTGTTTTGGCATCGCTGTATCTTGTGCATTTGTGATATTTGTAGTCTGATTATTTCACTGCATGTGGTCTGGACTTGCTGCCTTGTACTGGTTCACTTGAGCTTGCACTGTGTTGAGTCATTGCTGGCTTCATGTTGCCTTGAGTTGAACCTATTTTTGAAACTTGGGTTTGACCTTGTACTGATTGTTGTGACATTGTTTTATTGCACCTGAGTTGAATCCGATAATCTGGGTTTGACCTGTGCTCACTTGTCCCTGTAAATTTATCAAGTGTATATATATCGGTGTGCACGGCCTTGTGACATGTACAGTGATACACTGTGCATGTCACATCGTTCGTGTGTGATGAATTTAAATATAAATGATGACGAACAACCCAAATAACTGAGGCAAATAATATTTTCAAAATCCACATTTTATTTTATATTGCAAAAATATTTCTTTTTCAATTTTACTGCGTTAGTGAATATTTTTGCAGATTGCTCAGATACGGGATTCATACTGAAGTGAAGTTGAAGATAAAACTACGAGTGTGAGTGAAATGTAGTGAGGAAATGATGTAACTATGAAATTGTGATGTAATTGTATAGATGTAGTGAGAGCTTGAATTTGTACTATTCAAAATTGTAATAAATATTTGTTTGAATAAAATATTCATTTGAATTCAAATTCTGTGTTATTTATTCTATCCAGCAAATATTTATTTAATCTGTGATATTTAAAATAGTATAGAAACAAATACATTTAAATGACTGTATATATGTTTATTATCATCAAACAAAAATCATATACACGCATATTCAACAATCTCCCCCTTTTGATGATAACAAACATATATTTAAGATTTTGAATATTTTAAATGTATTTGATCATTCAATTTGCTCCCCCTATTTGAATGCTCCCTCTTTACACAATACTCCCCCTACTTATATGCATGAGAATAAAATATTCAAATGAGCTTTGATGCAATTAGAAAATATTTGACCTTTATTTCAAAATCTTAACTTTTCTCTCCCCCTTTTGTTATCAGCAAAAGAGTAATAGTGTTAGAAAAATAGAGATAAGGTGATTGACATTAAAACAATATTAATTCCCAATCGAGTATAAATATTAAAGTTCAATAAAAAATCAAACAAAAATCATAAATACTTTGTTTGACGCATATTCCACTTTAGAATGATAGGGATAATGTCATCATATAAAACCATATAGTTGGGTCTATTTGTGGTATATTTATAACAGGAATTTGAATATCTACTAACCATGCATAACCGTTAGGACTTTTAAATGAGATTAGTAGTATTCCAATTTTTTTTTTTAAAAATGAATTCAAGTATCTTCTAACCACGCATAACCGTGAGGACTTTTAAATGGGATTAGAATCAACTTGTCTATTTAATCAATCAATTTTTGATATGCGTTCCATACATGCATAACCGTGAGGACTTTTAAATGAGCATGGAAGCACATACCAAATTCAAAGTAATTCACTCATGCATAACCGTGAGGACTTTTAAATGAGAGTGAATTCTTTGGATGTTTTTATTTGTTAAAATAATAAAATGAAAAATGAATGATTCCCGTTTAAAATACCACATATTGACTTACTATATTGGATTTTGATGAGTGATGGTTGATAGAAAAATGATAGAAATAGAAATGGTCGTGAAATTTTTGCCAAACAAAATTTTTATAACTCTTGTTTAAATTTTCTAAAGAATTTTATTAAATATACCGTCTTGAGTTATAATATATGATTAATATCAACACTCATCACTTTTTCAATCACTATTTATCTTTTCGATAATTAGTAGGGGATCAGATTAGTTATTGTAGTGATTTAAAATCAATTTCAAAAATAATTATAAAAATAATTTTTCTGAAATAACTAATCTGGAACAATGTCAAAAATGATTTTCTTGAAGGGTTTAACCAAAAAATATCTGTTAATTGAAAATTATTTGAAATGAATAATATGCAGATATGATGCAATTACTGAATGTTAAATCACGTTCCACTAGTAATTTTTCATCAACTAGATTGCCAGTGTAATCTGCATCTAAATTTTTTTTTTTCACTCATCATTTTCAATGTTATAGACCAGACTGTGAAAATTCAACAAATTTTATAAAATCATTTGTAACATCCTTTTTGAATTGAAGCCGTTGAAATAAACAAGCAGTAATCATAGTGTCAGAACAGATAAGCAAATATATCCACTTGTAGCATGAGTAGTCAGTAATCAATCAATTAATTAATCCAAGTAATTCTATTCAATGATGATTGGTCAACATTTTGAATAAGTCGGAATTAACATCATCAATTATTTCATATAACTGGCTGATTTAATTCAGATTATGGTGCAGATTATCACATTTAATTTATCGTTTGATAATAAATACAATTACCTGTTTTACCTGTACGACAATCTTTCGTTGTTGTCCTTGTGAATCTGTCACCTTTATACTAGGCTAAGGAACTTTGATTTGTCGCCCGTTGTGTGTCTGGAACAACCAGAATCCAGATAACACTGATGTTGTTCCTTAGCCTGCCACCACACCTACACGGTAAAATATTTTTGTGACCTATTTGTTTTTATAGGTCCATGGTTGTTAGTGGCAGAATCATTTGAAAAATAATTTTGTGAAGACCCATAACTTTCTATATATGTTCCTTTTGGCACCCAGATTTGTTTAACTTTGAGAGATTCTATATTTGTGCCTTTTGGAACCCAAATTGGAATTGTTTTCACATGTTTGGGTCTATACCAACAATTATTTTGATCGTGTCCAGTTTGTCTACAAATAGTGCACATCAAGTTGACTTGTTTAGTTTCCCTTCTATACCGTTCAGTTTGAGTATACCCAAGTCCTTGTCTATCAATATTGACAGTTTGTTTTTCTAATAGCATATTCAACGATCTTTCACTTTTGGAAATTTTTCCTAAAGTCGTTGACAGTTGTTGGACTTGTGCTTTGAGAGATTCATTTTCGTTTAATAATTGGGTGCACTTTTTAATAGAATTCTCTCTCCTAGTATTTTCATTTTCTTTCAAAATCAGAATTTCATTTTCAAGTGATTTTATATTAATTTCTGATATTTTAATCTCATCTTCGAATGTTGGACACTTATCACACTTAGGGATTCTACTTTGATAGTTTTTAACTAACTGTTCAAGCTGTTCATTTGATTCTATCAAACTATCTCTTTGTGATTCAAGTTTAGCGTATCTTTCCCTAAGTCGTTCAAAACAGCCGTTTACTTCATGGAAATAAATAAGCAACTCAGAATGGGTAAGTTTTGATACCTCACTTGGCTCGTCATCGTCACTGTCAGTTATATTACCTTGAAGGCACAAATCCGCTTTTTCGCTTTCACTGCCAGTGCTTTTATCATCCTCATCCGTTTCATCCCAAGTGGCTGCAAAACTTTTCTTTTTCTGTTTCTTTCCACGGCTGAATTTATTTTGTGGACAGTCGGGACTGATATGACCGGGTTTGTTGCACTCGTAACAGATGATCTTCTGTTTGTCTGGGCTGTCAAATACTTTTGCTATTCTGCTTTTTAACTTTTGGTTTAGAGCTGGATTTCCGTGTTTCTGATTCCACTTTTTGAATTTTCTTATTAACAGCTCTAGTTCTTTTGCACCATCATCATCGTCGTCATCATCACTTTCAGTTGTTCCTTTAAGAGCTATCGATTTCTTCCGAGTATCTCCTCCTTCACGCTCTTCTTTGAATTTTATCTCTAGCTCATATGTGGTGAGATTTCCGATGAGTTCTTCAACTTTCAACTGTTTCAAATCTTTTGATTCTTGAATTGCAGTCACTTTGGCTTCAAAGCATCGTGGAAGGACTCTGAGGATTTTTCGGACTATTTCCAGTTCGGCGTATGATTTTCCGAGAGCTTTCGATTTGTATACGATATTGGAAAGTCGTCCGTACATCTCTTTGACATTTTCTTCCTTCGCCATTGTAAAGTTCTCATATTCGCTGCTTAGCATAGCAAGGCGAGATTCTTTGACTTGAGATGTTCCTTCGTGAGTCACTTCGAGAGTGTGCCATATTTCCTGCGCAGATGAACAATGTGAAACACGATTAAATTCAATTTGATCTAATGAACAAATAATAGAATTCATTGCTTTGGCGTTAGTAATTTGTAATTTGTTTTCTAATTCTGTCCATTGATCCTTTGGTTTTTCTATTTCCTGATTGTTCACTATTATAGTTGGTTTGTTATATCCAGTCTCAACTATATTCCAAGCGTCAATGGTTTCTAGAAAAATTTTCATCCTATTTTTCCAATAAGCATATTCACCATTGAACATTGGTGGTCTAACTATCGACTGACCCTCAGCAAAAGCATTATTAAAAGACGCCATTTTTAAAAAATTCAAATTTTTAAACAAAAATTGATTTTTGAAAAAAAAATCGAATTTTTATAAACAGCAAATAATTGACTCCTATTCCTAGCTCTGATACCACTTGTAGGATCGATTTCACCCTAGAGGGGGGGGTGAATAGGGTGATACTATAAATTGTTAAAATTATTGCGGAAGTTATATCAATTTTAACACAGATTTCAACACAGATTAAGCAGAATAATAACAGCACAGATATTGCAGAATAAATAACAGAACAGAACAACACAGAATTTACCCAGCTTCGGCAAAACCCTGCCTACGTGCTGCCCCCAAGGTTTCTACTAGAAATTAGATAGTCACACGCTTACACACGTAAACTCGCGACACCCGCTACTGACTAATCCTAACTCTACGCTCAAAACCCTGCCACAACTCAGCCACTGAGTTGCGAATTCTCAATCTACGCCACGTAGATTGTCCCCTAGTCACACGACTAGAAAAATAGCAATTTTAATACAAATTTAAAAACGATTTAAAAACAAATTAAAAGCCCTATATAAAAATAGATAAAAAACCCCCTTTTTTTATATATTAAACCCTTTTACTCAAAAAGCAATAGCCGGCCCTTCCTCCTTTTTACTTTAGCTCGTTACTTCTCTTATTCTTCTTTGAGAGAAATGATGGCGGCTTAGCTACTGAATTAGGGCTTGTGGAAAAATTGGGGATTTCGTTCCTCTTGCGCTCTGATCTTTTCGGCTTTTCGAAGTGCCGTTCCTACTTCGATCGCGTTGTTGGTTATTCGAGAATTTTGCCTGGCACGATCGATTTCTTGTTGCTTACTCTGACTACTTCGACGTTGATCGAGTTTGAGATGGCTCCGGTATGTTATTTTCCTTTTTGTGCTTATCTGATTTTCGTATTTGAACTCGATGCTTCTTTGCCGATGATGTATAGGGTATTTATATAGGATTCCATCTCCTTGTTTTTCGTTCGTCTGATAGTTATTTGATTTCGTCAATCACTCTTGCTTGCCGTTCGATTTTACTTGAATGATGATGATATGCACTGACTTGTTCATGCGCGTATATTCGATTCACACGTCATTGATCGATTTCGTGATGACCACGGTTTCGATTCTGGTCTTGGTCAATTTGCTTGGTCATCACGGCATTGAATTGTATTGACGATGTTTATTTTTGATTCCGTGTTCTGACTTGTTCATTGCGGCTTTTAGTTTGCTGTGTTGCCATCTCTTTGTTGTTCATATATGCTCGACTATTTTAGAACAGCTTTGACTTGATTTATTAAAACTGTTTTGTCTTCAATTTGGTCTCTCGGCTATGTAGTCTCAGGCAATGGCTTTGCTTGTTCACTGAAGTGATGTATATTGGTTGAACTTTGCACTTGATATTTGTGGCCAGTTTGAACTGCAGTTAGTCTTCGGTACTTGATACTGCATAATGCTTGACTTGACTTAGTTTGTGATAATGTTCGACTTGATTCGAACTTGTTGCCTCCTCACTAGAACTTGTTTCACTGTTGCATTGGTTTTGTATTTATGTGTGTCCAGACCTGTTTTGGCATCGCTGTATCTTGTGCATTTGTGATATTTGTAGTCTGATTATTTCACTGCATGTGGTCTGGACTTGCTGCCTTGTACTGGTTCACTTGAGCTTGCACTGTGTTGAGTCATTGCTGGCTTCATGTTGCCTTGAGTTGAACCTATTTTTGAAACTTGGGTTTGACCTTGTACTGATTGTTGTGACATTGTTTTATTGCACCTGAGTTGAATCCGATAATCTGGGTTTGACCTGTGCTCACTTGTCCCTGTAAATTTATCAAGTGTATATATATCGGTGTGCACGGCCTTGTGACATGTACAGTGATACACTGTGCATGTCACATCGTTCATGTGTGATGAATTTAAATATAAATGATGACGAACAACCCAAATAACTGAGGCAAATAATATTTTCAAAATCCACATTTTATTTTATATTGCAAAAATATTTCTTTTTCAATTTTACTGCGTTAGTGAATATTTTTGCAGATTGCTCAGATATGGGATTCATACTGAAGTGAAGTTGAAGATAAAACTACGAGTGTGAGTGAAATGTAGTGAGGAAATGATGTAACTATGAAATTGTGATGTAATTGTATAGATGTAGTGAGAGCTTGAATTTGTACTATTCAAAATTGTAATAAATATTTGTTTGAATAAAATATTCATTTGAATTCAAATTCTGTGTTATTTATTCTATCCAGCAAATATTTATTTAATCTGTGATATTTAAAATAGTATAGAAACAAATACATTTAAATGACTGTATATATGTTTATTATCATCAAACAAAAATCATATACACGCATATTCAACACTTGGTCTAATAAAAAAAATTCCTTCTAAATCCACCATCTTCACCTTTAATTCCTTCATCTCGGTCGGTGCCATCCTGCTAGGTGGTCTACTTACAGGTTCTGCTCCTGGCACAAGATCTATTTGAAACTCAATGGCTCGTTTCGGCGGTAGTCTTATAACTAGCTCAAAAACATCTGCAAATTCTCTTGCTACCCGAACCTGACTTAACTCTTCTTTTACTTCCATAGCACTCAATAAAGCACAAGCACTTCGATCTGAATTCTCCACTGAGAATATAATTCGGTTATGACTATTAGCGTGTCTTAGTAATAATTCCCTATCTTGGCAAAATATCCTAGCATCATATTTATCTAACCAATCCATACCCAAAATGATTTCAAAGTTCACAAAATCAAAAACATACAAACTACATGCAAACTTATGACCTAACAAATCAAGTTCTAACCGGTCATATCTCGTTCCCAGAGTTGCATATCCTCCTATCGGACTCGCAACCCTTAAGGAAGTAACAAGGTATGAGGGTTCTAAACATAACCTGTCAACCAAACACTGAGATATAAATGAATGCGATGCACTGGTATATCAAACAGTACCCTAACTGGTATACTTTGAATCAAAAGCGTACCTTCCATCATAGTCTTTCCCTTCTTAGCAGCAGTTGGCCTAGCAGATGATGGTCCAACAGCAAAGACTTTTCCCTTGTCCACCCTGACCGGTTCTTGACACTGATTCTTATAATGCCCAATCTAATCACAATTAAAGCACTTCACTCCCTTCTTGTCTGTGGCCTTCTTCCCTTTGCTAGTTCGACGTTCATGAGCATAATGTCCCTTCTTATCACACTTAAAGCAAACAAGATTAGCCTTCGCCTTCTTGGCAGCTTCTTCCTTCTGGATTCCCTTCTTTTTAAAGAATTTCCTCTTCTTACCCTTAAAACCCTGGGTTTCAACCTGCTTCTCCTTCCCATAAGTAGAAAGCATTTCTTTATTCCTGATTGCCATCTCCATAACAACAGTACTTGGTTCACGGAGACGTGGCAAGGTCGCCCTAGCAATCTTGGGTTTTAGCCCTCGAATAAACTTCTTGTTTCTTTTGATGACAGTGTCAATGGTAGCATATCCGTATCTGGACAGCTCATCAAACTTTGTAGCATACTCAATCACCGACATCTCACCCTACACTAAATCCATGAACTTTCTCAGCAACACTGACTTGGCAATTTCAAACAAAAACCTTTCTTCGAATCTCCTTTGAAATTCTGCCCAAGTCAACTCCTCCTTGGGAACTCCAGCAGTAACACTATTCCACCAATGAAGCACCGCTCCCTGCAACTGTCTAGAGGCAAGTCTCCTCTTTTGCTCATCATTTAATACCAAGTCAATGAATATCCTTTCACAATGCAAAAGCTAGTTCTCTACTTCTATAGCATCCTCCATTCCCAAAAACGGCTTTCCACCAAGACTGGTATAATCCCTGCTCGGCTTAGCATAGTTGTTTCCAAATGGGGCAATAGGATTAGCTCCTCCAACATTCCCAACATTACCCCTAGCTACACCTGCAGCTGCTCCAGCTTGCATCAGATTGACAAAGAACTGATACATCATCCCCATATATACTGGTGGATTTCCAGCACTTACATTGGCATTTGCATTTTGATTAGCATTGCCTATCGACCCTGGTTTCTCCTGTTGAGTCGAGCATTTCCATTAGTTGTGGTGCTTCCTCCACCTATATTTCCTCTTCCATTTTATGCCTCCATATCTTCCTCTCTCGTAAATCTGAATACGAGCCTTAGTAAGATATAAAAGAATGGTCTAAGAGAGATGGGAGCACGTATTTATGTATATATAAGTAACAAATATAAGTATGTTACTATAGCGTTAACCTAAACCCCGATCTTATTTTTCTGATTCATTGGATTATGTTTTGAAAAATCTTTTAGGTTTAAATTCTTTTTAAGTCACATAAACCTATGCTCTAATACCAACTTGTAACATCCCCTATTTAGAGGCCCAAAACTAACGGTTATGGATGCTGCAGTCATCCACAGTTATTAATTCTCGGTGATCAAATGCGGTAATGTTAGGCACATTAATATAACAGAAACACATGGATATGAAAAAAAATTTAAAATCAACTTAATACAAATTTCTCATTCCACTTCAAATCACATTTCAAATTCATTACATAATCCAAATGTGAGAACCACGTTCAGAGAAATATAATTATTACAAAATACATCAAGAGTGACATATGAAGATGTTCCCTTGGACAATCAGAGTCTAAATATAGGCAATTTAACAACATTGCCAATACATAAAAACACAGTGGAATCAAATAGAAAGAACTCTAATAGCTAGCTTGCCTCCTGCATGTCTCTGGAAGCTTATCCGTCTAAAGGAGAACCTGAAAACCTTAACTATCAAACAACTCAAAATCAATTGAGCAGCCGAGAGTTTAAGGGGAAAACATAAACTTCGAGTTAGACAAAAAGCCTGGTGTGAATAATAACCTACCATCTCGAACCATATACATATCTAGTGAGACCAGGCCGCTTAGCGGAAAGGGTTTTTCCCTTACTAGTATCTTAACCAATATGTATAATAACCATATATTGTGCACCTGCATCCACAATGGTTAAAACATAATAATTTAAAATATATCATGATGATATGCGAACATGCAATATATTTTTGATTTCCCATCCCCATTCATTTGACTATCTGTCTCAGTTATAGTTTTTAGCGTCACTATTAACCTATTAGTTTTCATGGGTTGACTAATAACCGATCTAAAATCTTACGGACTATCTGTCTGATTTCATAGTGGGATCACTACGAACCTATTGGTCCCTGCCAATAACTTCATCTAATTATAGTTTTCATGGGTTCTTCCTGAACCTATTGGAATCTCCAATAACTTCTCTCATATCATGGTTTTCATGGGTTGACTATGAACCTATTGATCTCTGACAATAACTTAATCCGGATATAGTTTTCATGGGATCACTACGAACCTATTGGCCCCTGCCAATAACACTTTCAAACATAGTTTTCATGGGTTTACTAAGAACCTATCCAAACTGACAACTCTTCAATCAGTCTTTGTGCATCCTATGTTGTGGTCTACCTGACCTCCTAGGTGCAACTCTACTCATATAGGAGTTAACTCAATATATATTCACTACTGGGTCAACCTAGCCGATTATTCTGCCCTTAGCACCCCAAAATATAGTTATGGGTAAGTTATAAAGTGAATATGGTTATAGAAGAAGCATACATAATAATTGATCATAACATAATCATATAAACATTTCTATTTCCCTATAATCATTTTTCCAATGAAACATGGTTAATACCTTTAACCATTTTTCTTTAACAAGGAAAAGCTTCTTCAAAAATTCCAAAGTTAAATGCCATTTCAAAACTTTTTTTATATTGCCATGGTTTTTCTTTAAAAATGAGATTAGGTTCTTTGTTTTGAAACCTAAGGCTTTCGAAACCTTAGACCTTCTCTTTTGAACCCATTGAAACATGCCTTTCGAAAGTATTCCAAACCTTCTTTCAAAACACTCAAACCATTCCTTTCAAATGCATTGAAATCTTCCTTTTGAAATCATTAAAACATTCCTTTCGAAAGTATTAAAGCTTATCTTTCAAAACCTCTTAGCTCAAGTAGTATTCATTGAAGCATAGCTTCGAAACCATATGAAAGTATCTCTTTCAAAAATCATTGGGTTTAACCTTAAGTATAACTTCTGGGTCAAAGTGAACATAAGCGAGTAACCCTTTAAAAACCATTAATCTTCAAATAAAAGAACTTGGGGAAAACAGATGGCATTCGGAACCACCCCTTCGAAAGCATTAGTCTTTAAGTAAAACAATTGGAAGGATAGCTTCGAAGCGACCTTTCAAAACCATTGCCTTCGAACCTTTAATATAAATGACTATATGGACCCTTTTGAGAGCATTAGGAAGTGGCTTCAATATTAATAAAACATAAACTTTCCTTTCAAACTCATTGTTAAAAGGCTATAAAGAAAGGCGGCCTTTAACCCATTCGAAAGGTATGAAGACGACAGCAAGGTTTCGACTAGTTTCAAAAACAACTACCCTTTCGAAAGCTCCATTTCGAACTTATTATGCGGCAACTCAATCGAAAGCTACTTTTAAAACAAAGGTAAGTGGCAATCCCCTCGAAAGCTATATAAAAGTAATCTCAACCCTTTTGAAAGCTTTTTGGAAAAAAGTAAGCAGGATCTCTTTCGAAAGCTAAACAGCGGCTGGTGGATTGATTCGAAAGCTATTTAAAAAGGCATCAACCCCTTCGAAATCAAGGTTTCCACATCATCCCCTTTCGCCTTCCCCCAATACACTATAAACCAGCTATTTGATATCATGTGTAATGGTTTCGAATGAGTTCGAAAGGCAATCAGGGATGGTTTCGGAAGCAAGCAATTGGAAGTGGCAAGCTTGTAATTCGAAGCAAAACTGATTTTTATTCTTTAAAAGGAACTCTTTTAAACTAACTTGCCTTATTTGTTAAAACATGATTGGTTGCCAAATCCTTTACCAAAATCTTTTCTAAAAAGGCTATCGAATTCACCCATTAATAATTAAAAATATTTAGCAAAGAAGTCCTTCTTCTTAACAAAACATTTAAAACAATTAATTCCTCAAACTTAATTAATTTAATTTCCATAGAAAATCACTTAGGAAAAATCCCCAAAAATCATCTTAATTCACTTTTAATATGTTTTCCAACATATATAAATTTCGGACCCAATATACTTTATATAATTGCCGATATTAATTTTTAACCCAAATTGTCTATTTCTTCCATTCAAAATTCACAACAAATTATCCATAACTTGGATAATTATGAAAATTTAAACCCATCTCCAAAATAATGTTTTACATAACATATTAAATCCTTATGGCATTCAAAACCCATTTTATATGATTTTAACCTTAAAATCGAATCAAATCTTTTTACAACACACTTGCTTAAATCAACATGGCATATAATCAAAGCATATTCAAATCATCCAATTGGTTTTAAAACTTTTAAAACCAAAATTAAGATGTTCTTAAAATCATATATGAGATGGTTTTGTTTATTATTCACCTTGTTTTAGATAAGGAACTTGAGATTTGATCTTGCTTAAATCTTCCTTGCTTGAATCCTTAGCTTTTAGTTGATTCTGATCCTCCTTTCCCTAGGGTTGTGGTCGGCCTTAGTTCTCCTTAGCTTTTGTGTTCGATTTATGAACGTATGAAATGAAAAATGGAATAAGGGTTTAGGGGTTATGGGATTATGGTATACGACTATTTCGCATAATACCCTTGCCTTATTCTCCTGTATAGTTAATTCATAAAACCATTTTATAAACCCATTCCTATAATTTCATTTAGCTAAGCACGGCCTCTATTTAGTTTTCAAATCTCAATCCCCTTATCACCCTAGTCTTCACATTATTCTACTTAATTTAGCTAATTAAATCTCCTGAATAATGTTATTTAAAATTAAGGGTGTTACATCTTGTCTTGACCTCTCCTTTTCAACTTGTTCTTTAAAATTTTCTTCCTGTGCCATTATGCCAACTGGTCCAATTTTGAGTCCGTCTAAGAACTGTTGGACTTTCATTATTTTATTTGTTGATGGTTCGAATTCTGATAGGTAGTCCAATAGCAATACTGTTTTACCCTCAATCACGAAGTGTGCTCCAACTTCACCTTTACTGATGGCTTCAGTAAAGAATTCTTTTACTGCTAATAGCCTTTCATTTTCTTCATTAAAATCTTTACGATTGAATTTAATGAATTTGTGCTGGGGATTTTCTGTTACTGTACGAAATTCCCATAATTGGATAGAGGGGTATAGTCGAATGTATTATCTTTCCTCTCAGATGCTCCATATTCTAAACATGAACATGGAAAAAAGCTAGCTTGAATATTCAGTAAGTTTTTCTTTACAAATGTCAGGAATATAATCTATATATTCTTTAGGATGGCTTGTGTTAACGTAAATTTCATGAACTAAGCCTTTCTTGATATGTTTTTTTTGTATGTCTGTATGTTTGAAAAACAGGCTAACAAGCATGGTCTCCTGTTATTGTTGAGGATTAACTTTTTGTTTTCTAGGATTTTTATTAATTCTATGTCTTCTAATTTCTTAAAGAACATAAGTAATTGACTTTCATCAATGAGATGTTGCTAATATAAAGAAATCATATCTTGTACTGTCATTTCGGCTTCCATCTCTTTAGTTTTTGTGTTGTCGATCTCATAGAGTCTAAGTAATTCTAGAAAGTCTTGAATTCTTAGATTCACAAGATGTCTGAATTTGAGTAAATACTGCTTTCAAATGGCTTTGTTCAGCTGAATTATCAGTGAACAATTCTGCTTCTTTTAGATCTAGAGCTTCAGACCTAGAGGTAAAAGAATGCTGAGATAATTTAGACACTATTTTTTATGTGTCTTGTAATTTTTTGTCCTTCTGGGATATTGTATGTTTCAATCCCAAATAATTTCTTCCTAGTTGGGTTAACCAGAAATTTGCAACTCTATGGTCTGCAGATTGGATGGCTTTAAAACATCCATTAAAGTTGTCATATGTTTGGATTTGTTGTTTTCATTTCCAAATTGTACCGGTCTTTGACAACTGTTGAGGTATATGGCCTTTGCACTCTTGCAGGAGCTATTGGTTTGCCTTTGTTTATTGGAACAAACTTTTGTACTCCAATGGAAGTCATTGCTTTCCCTTTGTTCATCGGAACAGTCTTGGTCTGTTGGACATTTTCTTCGTTTACTCTTGGAGGTTTGTTTGGTTTTCCTTGACGATTTCACTTATTGGAAATCTTCTTGTCTTTTCATTTTTTCTAGTAACTCTTGAATTCTTTTTAAATCGTCTTCATCCATTTTTCATAACTCGTAAGAAGATTAGTAAGAAGATCAGCATCAAAATTAGTGTAACCCAGAATGTATTTGACATCATAATTATAGATTTCTAAATACATTGCTAATCTGATTCTTCGAAGATTTTCTTCTGGATTGTCTACATTATTTTTCTTTAAGAATTGAGCAATAGATTTGTTGTCTATTTCAATTATTAATTGTCTATGTAGTAGATAAATTCTTAGACTTTTGATTGCTAATTTAATAGCAAGTAGTTCTTTGTCATAGATGGCGTATTTAATCTGAAGTTTGTTAAACTTTCCAGAAGAATATGCCACTATCTCCTTTTGTTTTGTGATTAATACTCATGTTCAAAAATTATCAGAAGTGTCAGTTTGTACTGTAAGCAGTTCTTCATCTGAAGGGAAATAGAGGATTTTTTAATCTTTTACTAGATCTTTAATTTTCTTTATTTCCTCTTCTTCGTGTTGTTGTACTGTCATGGAAATTTTATCCATGTTCCATCTTCTTAGCTGTTCCCCATTATGTTGTTTGTATTTTGCTTGTTCTTCTGTAAGTTTCTTCTGTAAATTTTGAGTCTTAGCAGATAAATTAGGAATAGATTTTCTGCCATAATTTAATAGTCCTAAGAAACTTTGAAGCTCTTTTAATGTTTTGAATGTATTAGGAAAATTTCAAATTTTAGTGTAAATATGCTGTTGTAATTCTATTTGTTCATTTTTAATTCTTTTTCCAAAGAAAATCAATTTCTTTTTTAAACAATTCAATTTTTTTAGGACTTAGGATTATATCATTTTTTAGTAATATTTGTGCTACCGTTAGAAGTTGTTGTTTGTGTTCTTCGGCGGTATCAAAGAATACTAGGATGTCGTCCATATAAACAGTAGCAAATGGTAAATATCCGAACATAGAGTTCATCCATTTTTGAAATTCTTGTGGTGCATTTTTTAATCCGAAAGGCATAACTAGCCTTTCAAAATGTCCTTGTGGGTAACAGAATGCAGTTAATTCTATGTATTGTTTATTAGCAAGTTTTATTTGCCAAAACCCTAATTTGGCATCAAATTTACTATAATATTTTGCTCCATGTATCTGTTTCGTCAATTGTTCAGCAGAAGGGATAAAAAAATCCATCAAATTTTGTATAACTATTAAGCTTTCTATAATTTATTGCCATTCTAGCATTTCCTTTTTTGATTTCAACATGATTCCTTATTAAGAAGGTGGGAGAAGAATGAGTACTAAAAAAATTTTGTATTAGTTTTAATTCTGATAGATCCTTTATTTGTTTTGCAAGCTCTTCTTTGTCTGTTGGTGATACCATGATACTGTTAACTCGAACTTTGGAATTTTTGTATTGCTCCATTTGCTTGATTTTACACTACCTTAGTGCTTTACCAAACCATTTTAATGGATTATTTGAATATAGTGGTTCTAGCATATTATGTATTAATATTTTAAACTCATTTGAAGTTGGTATGTTGTAAGTGCAAATTTTGGCTATAAATTTTTTGTTGTTTTTACATTTTCAATTAATGTAACAGGTTTTTCACCATGCTGTGCTGCTGGAGTATAATGTGGTCCTATTGTAACAGGTAATGCTACTCGTGGTACTAAAATGCCAACAAGCTCAAAATAGTATTTGTCAAATGAGGAAAGATGTCTCAGATTGTCCATTCCTAAGATGCAATCACTATCGAAATCTTTTGGAAGTAATGCGTAATCAAAACTGTACATTTTATTATTTCCATGTGTATTAGGTATTTGTACCTGTAATCCTTTTATTGTATTAGTTACATGGACTGTCTTCCCACAAAATCATTTAGTATACCCCTTTTGTCTAAGGGTACCCAGTGTTGCCGGGGTATAAATATTTCTTGTAATAGACTAGCTTCTGCACCAGAATCCAATAAAACATGTACCGTGAACTCCTGATATTCAGGGATACATATCGTTATTAGAAGATATATATGTAATTATGCTTTTCTTTTTAGATCTATGGACCTAATCATTATGTTTTATATTTTCTTTAGGAACCTTTATAACTATTCGGTTAGATTCCTGTTCTTTTTGTTTTTCTAGTATTCTCATTGTTCTTCCTTCTATTGAATTTTCTTGTCTAAAGCTCATACGATGAGTAGTACCCTTTAATATATCAGGTGTAAGCTCAACTTCAAACATTTTGTTATATGATTGTGATCTTTATAATGTATTGGATGAATTTGAACTTTCTTCATTATTTTTAATTATTGTAGAAGTAGTATTTCCATATGCTATAAAATATTCTGTAGGTATTATTATTTTTGGTTTGAGTGATTTTACAAATACTTGAATTTCATTGTCAAATTTTAAAGGTCTTATGTCAAACAATCTGGGTTGGATTGTTTTTCCCAATACTGGTTCAAATAGTTTAACAAATTGTTTTTGTGTAATAGATTTAAATGTAGTTGTATCATTCAAAGCCATTCAATGTTCCCATTGTATGCCAAGAACTTTAGATCTTAGTAAAAGTTTGATATTTTGTAAATTTACATATATTGTACAGGCTTTTTCTATGTTTTGATCTTCAAGATTTATATAGAAACCACGATGTATATGTTAACCCTCTTTCGATTCACGACTTAACGACCTAAAAGATGGACCGACTTAAGGCAGCATACGACCTAAAAGATGGACCGACTTAAGGCAGTTACCGACCTAAAATGTCCAACGACCTAACTACTGAAACGAGTTAGCAACCTAGGGAGTTAGAAGGTCTTATGACCTACCGACCTAACGAGCCAACAACCTAAGAGGTTAAACGACTTAACGGGTTAAAACAAAGTACATCCCAAGTCGCTGTCGACTTACGACTTACACTAAGTCGCGTACGACTTACTAACTCATTAACCAAATGCTGTCGACTTACAACCTAACAACTTGTTCTGGACAGAATCAGGCACAGCTAATACAAGCAGTCCCTTATGTCGTCACCCATGACCTATGATAGGTCGCTTACGACCTAAGCAGGCGAAGACAAGTTCGACAAAGGCAACAAATGAGAGATCTAAGTCGTCAACGACCTACCATTCCATCAAGCTAACTTCTTAAGTCGCGGGTGGGCCTACGACCTAACGTAAGTCATACACGACCTATGACTTGCCGAAATGATGGTGATAAAATGCAACAGTTGATAAGTCGGAGCTGAAGCATCTTAAGTCGCACGCGACCTATGGCATATCTTAGGTCGTCCACGACCTAGGACCACTCCTATAAATACCCCCCTAACTCCAACGGAAAAAAGGACTTTTGGCCGATCATTTCTTGAAGCGTCATTACTCTGCCGAATTCTCAACTCATCCAACATTTGAAGAACTCCAATCACTCAAGACATTACAACAAGCTTTGAGAGAAATCTACCGCATTCAACACGAATTCGAGGAGATCTTCGACATCGAAGCTTGAGCTAATAGTCTAAAGTGTTTAGGAATCGAAATATATTGTATTTTGAAAAGCATTGTATCATTTTGTAACCAGAATCAGCAATAAAAGACTATAAAGTGGATGTAGGCTCAATTACGGCCCGAACCACTATAAATCTGTTGTTCCTTTACTGCTTTCTGCTATTTTCAGTATAAATCCTGTTCCCATACCAACGGGTGGTGCTTTCACGTTACTACTACACACACCGGGTGTTAGCGTTCGATTTTCAGCGTTAACATTTTGGTACTTTCATTGAGAACCCAACTCAGGAATACATTCACCATTGCTTCACAAAAGTTCGTGGAAAAAGTTTCTTTCAAGACCAGAAATTTATCTGAGATCATGGCTCCTTGGAGAAAAGGTAGATCTGCCAGATCCGGAAATGCTGATGAGGGAACCTCCGCTCCCCAACAGCAAACGAGGCAACTCCTACCATTGGAGTCACAAGGGCTGAATTAGACGACGCAGTGTCAGGATTATATCAGCAAATTGAAGCTCAATACGCTTTAATTATGGACAGATTAACTGCTTTACTCGGGGCAAATCAACGGCCAGAAAACAATGAAACAGTCTTCACCGAAGATGCTCGTAATTCCCAAGAGAAGATATTCCTCAAAGAGCAGCTGGCGCCACCAAAGCGCCACCTTTCCAAGCTGAGGGTTCGAGGCCGTAGCCAACTTTTCACGAACATCTGCCCAGGCAAAATTCCAAAAGAAGAGCTGATGTCTACTCGGCAATGCCTCCGAACAATGAGGAGTACCTATCAGGGATGATTCTCCAAATCATGAAAGAGAGTATGCAGAGGGAAGAAAATGAGAACGACTGGGGATTTGCTCCAAGCAAGACTCCGTTTACTGAAAGGATCCTGAAAGCAGAATTTCCAAGGAAATTTGTACCTCCTACTATCCCAGCCTATATGGGCATGAGTGATCCAAACCAGTTTCTATACAAGTACGATTGGCATATGACCGGTGCAAGGGCGTCAGATGAGATAAAATGCTGATACTTTCCAGTGTACTTGGAAGGAGTGGCCCTACTTTGGTTCACAAAGCTACCAGTTCGGTCCATAAATCAATTCGCTGATTTGACTCGAAAATTCCAGGATCAGTTCAGGTTGTATGCCTCAAGAGCTAAGGATATGATGTCACTATCTAATCTTGAACAAGTTCCCGGAGAATCTATTAGATCTTTCTTGAACCGTTTCAATATAGCCCTAGCCGAAGCAGCGAGGTTGGGTCGACTGCTAACTACCCACAAGACTGCAGCTGGGGCATCTTCCAATCTCTCTGACATATGAATCTAAAAAACTACAAGTCCAAGGGAAATTCAATCCGGAGATTCAGAAACAACAATCGCTTGCATCCAATTTTTACCTAATAGCATTGTTTAAATTTGTAAAAATAATGTCAGATGTATAACTCTCGTATTGTAAACCACTGAGAAATCAGTGGGAATCAATAATAAAGAATATAAATTTTGTGTTCTTGACTATTATAAAATGCATGTTTTATTCGATGTGTAAATACTTTAAATGTATTGCTAAAATATCGATTTAATATCGCAGGTCATTAAAACAAAGCTTACCCATCGCAATTCCAAGTGAACCCCATGAATCACTCAATAAACAAATTTCAAGCCACAGAAAGTTCCAAATTCAAATCCAACATAAGATGAACTTTACACCAAAAGTTGATGATTCCACCAAAAGGACACTTTTCCAAAGAAAAGGAACTAGACGCTTGTTAACTAATTACAATCGTTTGTATAAACAGACATCTGATTAAATAACCTGCGCCTGTCCCATGGAATCAATCAACAGTGAAGTACACTCCATTGGATAAAGCAAACTGCTTGCGAAGGAAAGGAACATAGGCTCGGAGACAATAACAGGGGACCATTAATGAGCAAACGACAAAGAGACATGGGCGAGCTGATCAACAAAAGCCCTCTTCGGAGGCACAAGACCTCTTCGGAGGCGCAACTCTTCGGAGGATAAAGCCCTTTACGGAGGAACAAGCCCTCTTCGGAGGCACGCCAATAAATGGAAATGCTCTGCTCAACAAAAAGGTTGATGGAATCAATGAGGCAAGGCCTTTGTTAACTAATTGTGATCGTTTGTGCGAACGAACATCCAATTAAATAACTTGCGTCCGCCCTATGAATCCATTTAACTGTGAGAAAGTAACTTCCAGGCAATCAAATAAAGACCTCTTCGGGGGCACAAGACCTCTTCGGAGGCACAAGCCTTCCCCAAAGGCACATATTGCCCTCTTCGGAGGTAGAAGACCTTCCCCAAGGCACACAAGACCTCTTCGGAGGCACAAGACCTCTTCGGAGGCACAAGACCTCTTCGGAGGCACAAGACCTCTTCGGAGGCACAAGACTTCTCCGGAAGCACAAGACTTATCCGGAAGCACAAGACTTCTCCGGAAGCACAAGACTTCTCCGGAAGCACAAGACCTCTCCGGAGGCACAAGGCTAATCTTCGGAGTCCATGCTACTCCACAGATTCAAAAATGCTAATCTTCGGAGTCCATGCTACTCCACAGATTCAAAAATGCTAATCTTCGGAGTCCATGCTACTCCACAGATTCAAAAATGCTAATCTTCGGAGTCCATGCTACTCCACAGATTCAAAAATGCTAATCTTCGGAGTCCATGCTACTCCACAGATTCAAAAATGCTAATCTTCGGAGTCCATGCTACTCCACAGATTCAAAAATGCTAATCTTCGGAGTCCATGCTACTCCACAGATTCAAAAATGCTAATCTTCGAAGTCCATGCTACTCCATAGATTCAAAAATGCTAATCTTCGGAGTCCATGCTACTCCACAGATTCAAAAATGCTAATCTTCGGAGTCCATGCTACTCCACAGATTCAAAAATGCTAATCTTCGGAGTCCATGCTACTCCACAGATTCCACAACGCTACTCCTCAGAAATGCCAAAAAGCCCTCCTCAGAGGCACACTTCAACTCTCAAGGAAGATTTACTTGTTCATCTTGAAAAATTCTTCCCCGGAAATTGAAGTGCTAAGTAAAATCCTCTTTAGAGGCCCGCTCTACCGCGTAGGAGAATTCACTTCTCAAAAATGTGAAGTGACCATCTCCGAAGGTTGAAGCACAAGAACTTCTCCAAAAATGAGACATGCTCAATTTAAGTAGAATAATTGTTTCCTCAAAGACGGAATAGTTATTCTCTAAAAAAAATAAGAGTACAAGTTTCGCCAAAGCAAAAAGATGTTGTAATGTACTTGTGGTATAGGGGCAATATCATACGATACAACTACAACAATAGAAAGTAGTATTCAAGCGACATACCACAAGCACATAACAATATCACGCGAAAAAGATGTGGAATAAATGCATTCTCAAACACAGACAAAAAGTTTGTACAAATAGAAAGAATCGCTTATTCTACACTAAAATGAGAAATAAATGCATTCTTACATATACAAGAATTCGTACAAGTAAAAGAATTATTTTATTCAATATTGTGAAAATTCTTTACATGTGCAGATCTCAAAAAAGCAGGGACCGGTACCCGCACAATCTCCGGTCGATACAAGCAAAATAAGAAAAGAAGAGCCCAGCTTATCACTCTTTCTTCTTGCCGCCCTTAGTACCATAGCCTGGTTTAATGATTAATTTCGGAACCCGGCATGGACGGGTCGGAGAAGGAGGAGGAGAAGGTGTAACCGGATCTTCCTCTGCTTTTTCTTCTCCAGCGGAAATACTTTTCTTCTTCTTCTTCTTCATGACGCGCTTCCCCTTCCTCTTCAAAGAAGATTCACTTCCCGGAGTAGCAAGCAGTGTAGAAAGCTTTGTGTCATCATCAAGAGACTGCTCTGGGGTCTTCTCGATGTCATCAAGATCCTCCGCCTTCTGCTCCTGCGAAGCGACCGGATCATCCAGGCCTTGAAGAGCTTCAATTTTCTCTGCCTGTGATTCCGGTTGAGAAGCAGAAGGAGGAGTAACTTGAGAAGATGGAGGAGCGACAACTAGAGGGGTGGAAGTTTGTGCAGTATTCGGTGCTTCCGCTATAGAGAAAAGAAGTTAAAATCAGTACTCTCCGAAAAAATCAAAGATGTTGGTTCATTGACACTTAAGTAACAATTGAGAAATTCATCAAACTCGGTTGAAGCAAATAAGTAGTCTGCTAGACTTGGATCAACATTGAAGTTACCTGGAGAAGTTGGTTTGATCACATTGATTTCAAATTGTTCCGCTTCAATGTCGTCTTGAGTCTTCTCCTCGTCCTGAGCAGTGGAAGGCTCAGTAGCTGTGGTTTTAGCTTCGGCATTTGCAGGAGGTGGAAAATGGGAACTAGAGCCAATGTTTTCAGGATCGACCGAAGCCGGAGGACAAGCAGAGTCAGTTACAGTCACTTTTTCTAAACATTCTCCTCCCGCTGCTTCGGCTCGCTCCCTAGCAAGCTGCTCTTTTCCCCTCGCAAGGGCGGCGCGCGCCTCATCATCCAGATAAGTTGCTTCAAGATCCGCCTCGGCATATCCAGCACCTCCGAACATGTTCATTATTGCTTCCCACACTTCGGCTAAAGTGGTCTCATATGTTGGTCCCAAAAAGGAGAGACTACCACGCCCCAGGATGCTGTGCAGATAGAAATCAAACAAAGTGGAACTAATTTTGGCCATCGTCGCCACATGCGACTGCTCAGCTGCCTCTTTTCCAGCAATGGCCTCATCGCGCTCTTTTTCAGTTTTTGACAGCTGAGTTCGTAACCGCATAATTTCCAAATCCTGGGAACTTGCCTTCTCTCGTAGCTGGGTGATGTCGGCGCAATAGATTTCTGTCATCTTCTTTTCGGCTTCAAGTTGGGCCTCAGCATTTCGTTGTGCAGCATGAGCATCGCGAACTTGCTTTTGAAGTAATTCTTCCTTTTGAGTAAAGGAAGTAAAAGAAGTAGCAAGCTGGTCTTTGAATTTTCTAACTTCAGTCTCAAGTCTCTCGTTCTCTTCAGCAATACTTGTCATTTCCACGTCATGCTGCTTGCAAATTTTGTCCCATTCTGTCTTGTCGTTATCCATGGTCAGCATGGCTTCAAGATTCGCACGATTGACTCTTTGCAGCTCATCGACAAGCTTTTGCCATCCGGACACCCTTTCAATATTAAGTTTGACGGCATCAAGGCTACGCAGCATATCCGATTTATCGATCGGAACCAAATCAAGGTCAAAACGCACCCCTTTTAAGCACCAATTCGGAAATCGGCTTTGAAGAATAAGAGGGGCATCTTTGACCTGATATTGAGGTCTGCTGATGATCGCCTGGATGTCAGATTTCTTTAAAGCAGGAGAGCCGGATGGAATGTTAGGAGAGATGGGAGCATCGGTCTTTTCCGAAATTGCAGACGTGTCCTTTTCGCTAAGTTTGGTCCGCTTGCTAGAACCATCAACAATGTGACACTTCCCCTTGTCGTCGTAAGATTTCCTTTTTTGAGAATCGTCACTTCTGCGGGAAGAGTCGTATCGCTCGTCCCTACTCCCATAATGTTGTTCATCTTCTCTTCTGCGGCGCTCTTCATAATCCCGTCTCTCGCGAGCTTTTCTAGAGGCCCTTTCTTCATCGGTCTCTTGACGGGAAGGAAGATAGCGCCTAAAATCATAAGTATCGCGGCCTCCATGGCGCTGGAATTTGTCGTAATATGAGCCAGTACGCCCCATCGGAGAATCTGAAAATGGAAAAGAAACGAAGTTTAGAAATTTCCAGAAAAAGAGGGTAAGTGCGTATAAGTGCTGAAAAATCCTAAGTGTGTGCGGCGTGCAAACTACGTGCGTCAAACTACAAACCACGCTTTAATGTGGAAACGGAGACGACTGGTGTAGAAGGTGTCAAAGCTTGTTTCAAAGAGGAAGTCGCTTCAACAACGGGAGAGATCGCTTTTGAAATATTATCTTTAAAAAGCTCCTGAGAAGTTATCATTATATCGCTCAAATTATCAAAAATATCATCGCCGTGATGCCCAGCAGTACTCTCTTTTTCGACTTCCACGTCAGCCGTCTTCTCAGAAATGTGAGGATTTTCCTCCTCTTCGATAACTAGAGAAAGCGTTAACTTGTTGGACGACCCCGCAACATCGATAGAAGTAGAACACTTTACTAATGCAGTGTCTGCAGTTGGCTCCTTTAGAGCCATCTCTTCCGTTGAAGCTGGGGCATCTGATGTCTGTGCTGGAAAATTAGAAACTTCACGAGGCTGAGTAAAGCGGGAAGAGTGTAAAAGCCCGAATTGATGTAAAAATTCATCTGTCAACAGAAATTGGATACTCCTCTCCTCAACTGGTACCGCCATAAGCCTCTCAAAAGTCGGTTTGTGACCGGGATCTCTAGAAGGAGGAGGAAGTGCTGAAAATAAAAGGGCAAAGTTAACACTTGACAACCCGGACTTTGGAAAGTTCGAAAAAACATAAGAAACAGAGACAAGTGATCTTACTTCCTACTCTCCAAATAGTGTAAAATCCCGGAGGACAGCGAACATAGAAAAATTGACTTAGAAACCCGTGAACGCTCTCAGGGAGACCAATGATAAGTTTGCGGTTTCTGGCACTTCTCACAACTGTGATGGAAGGATGGTCTTTGTTTTTAGCGAAAGTGCACAAATAACAAATTTCGTCGAAGCTTGGAAGATGATCGAGTGTCCTCCTAAAGAGCACACATAACCCCGTTAAGATAGCATATCCATTGGGATGCAGCTGGAAAGGGGAGATGGTTAATCGTAGAAGAAGTGTTCGCAAGAAGTCATTAAAAGGAGGGATAGCTCCATTCTGGCACATTTGTCGATTTACCGCAACAAAACCACGAGGAGGTCTATCAGCATTATCAGGCTTCCCGGGTAGTTGTGCGTCTGCTTCAGCAATTCCGAATTGAATACACAACTGGTTAAAGGCTCTGTAGTTCAAAGTGGTCGAGACCCTTTCTGGAGGATCATTCAACGGAACAGCAACTAGAAAAGTCTCTTCAACTTGCTCTATTTCTTCTTGTTGAGAAGACATTCTACACAATCAACTGGATGTTCAAATGTGAAGGTGCACGTTTCCCGAAAAGTGTGAAGTGTTGTGCAGAACTAATTAAAACAACAAGTAAACATAACTGGAATTAACCTAGTCGACAATCGGTCGGTTACGAGATTTCAGAACTTGTTAACTTAAAACTCAAATACAGTGTTAATGCAAACAAATCGGTTTCAGTTAGCTAATTTAGTTTTGCTTTAATACTTCACTTAAGTCGGTTGGTTTACAACATTTCACACAGTTCGTTTAAGTTAATTTTCCTTTATCAACTAATCTGTCATTAGATGTGGGCAGTCAATGGCAGTATATTCGTCCCATTTTTCTGCAAGTATTGTGTTCAACAGGTCATTAGTATTGGAGATAATCTGTAAAGAAGTTTAGTAATTCGAAGTTCAAGGCAATGCAAATGTGCCAAGTCCTAACCCGGCTGCGACTTAGAACCTATGCTGTAGGAGTTAGGTCGGTAAATTATCCTAAGTCCTAGGTCGTCTATGACCTAAAGGATGAGCTACGAGTTGGGTTAAGTCGGCAACCCATTGAATCGTAATGCATATGAAGAAAAAGGCCCCAGGACAAACTCTAAGTCCTAGCCCGGTTACGACCTAAGGCTTATGCCGTAGATAGTTAGGTCGGTCAAAAATGCAAAGTCACAAGTTGTCGCGGGTCATTCAGATTCACTAAGCCATTTTTGATGAAAAAACTCGAGCGATCTTCCATCCAGGATGATGCTTCGTTTCCCTTAAACCAGTTGACCCCAATTAACCTCCTCTCTGCTAAAAAACTCATCAACTCGCCAGTTTGAGATCCATAAACCCAATAACCCCTTAGCAATTCCCACATCTCCATTAGAGTCATGAGTCAATTAGCCTAATGGCGCCGTAATCCATCACTTCGTTCTCACAAACTGTCTAAGGCTAGGACAAACCGTCTCGAATCCATCAGCAACCGTTTGAAATGAGAATTGGGATGAAGCATGGCATAAGAAAAGTGAGTCGGAGATGGGATTCATAATTCGGTAACAATCGAGGATTGAATAAGAAAAACAAGTTCACTTACGCAAGTGATTGAGTAATTGAATTCGTCTTCGAGAACTTGGATGATTGCTAATGGCGAAATGAGATGATAGAGCAGGTGAAAGAAGAGAAGGAACGACCTAAGCTATTTATACACTGGGGTAGCGAAAGGCGAATCGACACATACGACCTACGACCTTTGATAAGTCGCTCACGACTTAAGAAGATTATCAGAGAACGAGCTAAGGAAATCGAAGCACACGACCTACGACCTAGGCGCGTACTTCGAGGGGCAAATGTTAACCCTCTTTCGATTCACGACTTAACGACCTAAAAGATGGACCGACTTAAGGCAGCATACGACCTAAAAGATGGACCGACTTAAGGCAGTTACCGACCTAAAATGTCCAACGACCTAACTACTAAAACGAGTTAGCAACCTAGGGAGTTAGAAGGTCTTATGACCTACCGACCTAACGAGCCAACAACCTAAGAGGTTAAACGACTTAACGGGTTAAAACAAAGTACATCCCAAGTCGCTGCCGACTTACGACTTACACTAAGTCGCGTACGACTTACTAACTCGTTAACCAAATGCTGCCGACTTACGACCTAACAACTCGTTCTGGACAGAATCAGGCACAGCTAATACAAGCAGTCCCTTATGTCGTCACCAACTTACGACCCATGACCTATGATAGGTCGCTTACGACCTAAGCAGGCGAAGACAAGTTCGAAGAGGCAACATATGAGAGATCTAAGTCGTCAACGACCTACCATTCCATCAAGCTAACTTCTTAAGTCGCGGATGGGCCTACGACCTAACGTAAGTCATACACGACATATGACTTACCGAAATGATGGTGATAAAATGCAACAGTTGATAAGTCGGAGCCGAAGCATCTTAAGTCACACGCGACCTATGGCATATCTTAGGTCGTCCACGACCTAGGACCACTCCTATAAATACCCCCCTAACTCCAACGGAAAAAAGGACTTTTGGCCGATCATTTCTTGAAGCGTCATTACTCTGCCGAATTCTCAACTCATCCAACATTTGAAGAACTCCAATCACTCAAGACATTACAACAAGCTTTGAGAGAAATCTACCGCATTCAACACGAATTCGAGGAGATCTTCGACATCGAAGCTTGAGCTAATAGTCTAAAGTGGTTAGGAATCGAAATATATTGTATTTTGAAAAGCATTGTATCATTTTGTAACCAGAATCAGCAATAAAAGACTATAAAGTGGATGTAGGCTCAATTACGGGCCGAACCACTATAAATCTGTTGTTCCTTTACTGCTTTCTGCTATTTTCAGTATAAATCCTATTCCCGTACCAACGGGTGGTGCTTTCACGTTACTACTACACACACCGGGTGTTAGCGTTCGATTTTCAGCGTTAACAGTATATTTACTCCAAATAATCTATTTTCTAAATTAGACTTAGCTCTACCAATAATACTATTTAAAGGATTATTAACGATTCTTTCATCCATACAAACTATCATTATTGGAGTATCAATTCCGGGTCAAAATAATCTTGTTATTTTTAATTGTATTAGACCTATATTTTGGTATTTTATTTTTGGATATCTTGTCTTTAGTTTTTAAATCTTATTTTTATTTAGAAGGCTTATGGAAGTAAAATCTTCTTCTCCTTTTAATTCAACATTTCCTTGCATCCTTTCATATATGTGTGTATGTTGATTTAGAAATCTAGATTTAAAGGTTAAAGATTTATAAATATCATTTCTATCCAAACGAGGAATTGCCATTTTTAATTTTTCTAAATCTTCGTCGGTGATAATAAATTGTTCTCCTGTTCTATCTTGAATTTGCAGGTTTGATGTTTCCACAGTTGTAAAAGTATTCATATATATTCTATATTCATGATATGTTTCTGGCTCTTTTTTTCTTGATGATTGAGACGTTTAAGCACTTAACGGGGTAAATATATCATGGTAATATATTTCTTCTTTTGTAATTGGAAGATCTTCATATTTATGTATAACAAGTAATCCTATTAGGTTCGTTGTTCTATAAGGTAGTCTTATCATCCATACTAATGCATTTAAATAGTATATAAGCGTTATTTTAAGAAAGGGTTCAATTAATCCGTGAGTTATAAAAACATTTTCTTTTTTATGTTTAGGTATATTATAAATTTATCCATAATATCCCAATGGGACTTTTATTAATAGATCTAAAAATACTTCTGTTATACGATGTCTTTTTAATCTGGCACATTTTCTAGCATATAAAGTCTAACCTGGAGAATTTACCTTTTCCTTTTTGGGGAGTACTGCATATATAGTTAAGGGTATGATTTTTATTTGATTATGAGTTTGATTTATTGTAATCATATTTATTTGAAAGTTGTCAAAAGAATCATTAATTTCATCCACTTCTTCGGTAGTGTCCGAATAAACTGATTCAATTTCACATACCGAAGAATTAGCATCACTAGATATATCTTCAATGGTGCCTACATGAATACCGTATTCTTCTATATTTGATATTACAATATTTTTTTATATTTATAGGACATTCATTAGTGTAATGTCCTTCTTTGTCGCATTTAAAACATTTACAGCCTTTACGAAAAAATTTCTTTTTAATAAATTTTTTCGTGGAAATTTTTTTTCTCTCATGAATTTTTTCCTATATTCCGGTTTTCATTTTTTCCGAGTAATCCGATATTTAGGTTTTGTTTTTCTTTTGAAATTTCTGGCTATTTTTCTTTCGAATTCAAGGGAACATCCAAACTGTGTATTGATATCTTCCGTATACTTTGTGCAACAAGAAATCCTAGCTCGGAGTTTTTTATTTTATTTTTAATTTGTTTATGTGCACTTGCTTGCTTACAAACCTTTTCCATAGTATCCATACATGCCTTTTTTAACAGGCCTGTGTTATGATTTTCATCAGAGTTACTTTGTCTTAAGATGTCATACCTTTCTTGTATAATGTTATTCCATGGATAAGGTATTTTTGTAAAATAACCTTTTACCCAAAAAACCTTTTGATCATTACTTTTTAATTGAAAAAGTAGACCTGTATATTTGGCAGTAAGTTCTTCTAACATACATATGTAACATAATTGTATTTTTAACAATTGCTTTTCATAATTTGTCTCTTTAAGGAATGTTTCTCCTGTGAAGTCTGCTAATAATAACTAAGTAATTCGCCAAGAGCTTCTTGTTTTGACGGTATATTTTTAATTCTTTGTAGTTGTGTTAGATTTATTCTTTCGAGATTCATTAACCATGCTAAAGCATCTCCTGTCCAATAACTTGTAGCATAATGTATGTATTCCATGACACTCATACTAGGGGGTGGTAAGTAGATTGTTCCACTAATATGCTAAAGCCATGTTATAATATTCTTTCGTATTTTTCTTTGAGGAATTCTATCTATATTGAAAGTTAAACTATATATTGAAGAAGATTGTTCATTATAAAAAAATTTAATTATTTTCGTGAAGAAGGAAACCTAATCCAGTCTGACCTAGTACCATGTCTAAACATTTCAGGATGAAGAACATTGTGTGGACTATTATATGTATTTTCGTCCTGATCCTGATCTTCCATATCAACATCAGGAGAGGGATTGCTAACCATGGAAACACCTTCTGGTGGAGGTAACATCATTGTTCCTCTACTAGATTCGACTCCGTTGGTGTTTATTTTGAAATTAATTTTGTCTGATGTGTCAGACATATAATTCGATTATGTCAAACTTTCAAAATCTTGTTCAGAATTTTCATACGAAGAAAGTTTTTCTGTTTTTTTGAATTTGAAATAGTTTATTGCAGCAAAATGTTCTTCGTGGTAGGAATAAAGTTCCATACTATCTATTTCTCCAGCATGTTCTTTTTCCTGAAGAATAAGGTATTTTTGATAATAAGTAGGATCAATATCCTTTACATTTATTTTTTCATTTTCTTCAGAAGTATATTTAACCATTCTAATATTGTTTGCGAATGGATTGTTGATATATTCTGGCCAAAACCTGTTGTTACAGTTTGTTTTTGTAGTTTGTTATTTATATCTTTTACTTCTAATTTTATTTCTTGTTGTAGATCAATCATAAAATTGTGGATTCCATTTTTTGGGTTTTCATGCGTTGGAATATATACAACGTGTTCATATTGTTCTGTATTTAGATTAAATTGACACTTATGTATGTCGAGAATAACAAGTCTATTTTCTTCCATAAAAGAGGATTCTTTGAACATAATTCAACTATGAGTTTAAAACTTCTATTTTTGATAAAATTCTTTTTTTTAATGATAAATCAAGATTCATACTCCTAAGGTTATTAGATTAGTTTTGATCCTATTTTAAGCGGCTAAACACGGTACCCTTTCATGCTATCATAGCATACTATGGATTTATAGTAAGGTCAACCACTAGCCTATACCGTCGCTTCACCTTAATAGAGCAGAGCAATGGTTCGTTTCCAACTCTAATGCATAATAATAAGAACAATAGGCGTTCAAATTGATTTAAAATTCTAAAGAAAAAAGTTATCATGCATAATAATTTCATGGACTCATAATGAATTGTGCCCAAAAGAATAGCTTAGGCTGCCATTAAAAAATTTCTTTAAAATTTTACTCTTTTTCTTAATATATCCAGGATAATTGAAATTAGGAAATATAAAAGTAGAAGAACTTACCAAGTTCAACCAGGCTCCGATACCAAATGTTGTTACCAAATTCCATTCGGTACAAACAAAAGCAGAAAACGTTAATCTTTACAAAAACATGAACTCAGAAAATAGCAAAAGCCAAATATTGAACTAAGATTTTCTTAAGATAGTAGATAATATTACAGAGAATACCGAGTACAATATATATGATAAGAGAAAACAAACTTAATAGACTTTCTTTTTCTGATGATCTTCTCTGAAGGGAGAGCTCCTTATTTATAATCTCTTGAGTCCTTTATTTTATTATTTAATAAGCTTCATATATGTTCTCTCTAGCCTTCTAGGCATAATATGTGTTCATTACTTTATTGCGTAGTCTGGGGATGTATCCTTTCCTTTTTAATTTGTAGATTGGAAACCAGTTAGGTCTATTGGGTGATTTGTCACCCTAAAGTAGTAGCTAGATTCCTTAAGTCATTAAAGTAGAAAAAGGCAAAGGTCCACCATGCTTCTGGTTAGTTGTGGATATCCAGGTTGGCTAGGTTTTCATCATCGAAAAGGTCTGTCCCTATAGTGTCTCCCATTATGGAGTCTTATCTTGACCTCTCCTTTTCAACTTGTTCTTCAAAATATTCTTCCTGTGTCATTGTGCCAATTGGTCCAATTTTGAGTCCGTCTAAGAACCGCTGGACTTTCATTATTTTATTTGTTGATGGTTCGAATTTTGATAGGTAGTCCAATAGCAATATTGTTTTACCCTCAGTTGCGGTGTGTGCTCCAACTTCATCTTTACTGATGGCTTTAGTAAAGAATTTTTGTGCTGCTAGTAGCCTTTTATTTTCTTTATTAAAATCTTTACGATTGAATTTAATGAATTCGTGCTGGGGATTTTTTGTTACTCTATGAAATTCCCATAAGTGGACAGAGGGGTATAGTCGAATGTATTGTCTTTCCTCCCAAACGTGCATATTCTAAACATAAACATGGTAAAAAAAACATGCTTGAATATTCAGCAAGTTTTGCTTTACAAATGTTAGGAATACAATCTGTATATTCTTTAGGATGACTTGTGTTAACATAAATTTGTCAACTAAGCCTTTCTAGATATGTTTTTTGTATTTCTGTATGTCCGAAAATAGGCTAACAAGCGTGGTCTCCTGCTATTGTTAAGGATTAACTCTTCATTTTCTAGGAGTTTTATTAATTCTGTATCATCTAATTTCTTGAAGAACAGAAGAAGTTGACTTTCATCAATGAGATGTTGCTGATATAGAGAAATCATATCTTTTACTATCATTTCAGCTTCCATCTCTTTGGTTATTGTGTTGTCGATCTCATAGAGTTTAAGTAATTCTAGAAAGTATTGAATTCGTGATTCACAAGATCAAATGTCTGCATTTAAGTAAATATTGCTTTCAAATGGCTTTGTTCAGCTGAATTGTTAGTGAACAATTATGCTTCTTTTAGATCTAGAGCTTCAAACTAGAGGTAAAAGAATGCTGAGATAATTTAGACACTATTTTTTTCGTGTTTTGTAATTTTTTGTCCTTTTGGGATATTGTATATTTCAATCCCAAATAAGTTTTTCTAGTTGGGTTAACCAGAAATTTGCAGCTCTATGGTCTGCAGATTGCATGGCTTAAAAACATTCATTAAAGTTGTCATATAAGTTCGCATTTGTTGCTTTCATTTCCAAATTGTACCATTCTTTGACCGCTGCCGAGGCATATGGCCTTTGCACCCCTACAGGAGCTGTTGATTTGCCTTTGTTTATTGGAACAAACTTTAGTACTTTAGTGAAAGTCATTGCCTTACCTTTGTTCATGGAACAGTCTTGGTCTGTTGGACTTTTTCTTCGTTTACTCCTGTGAGAGTATCAGTTTCTTTGGAAACTTGTGAGGAGGAAGCCTCTTTGGAGGTTTGTTTGGCTTTCTTTGATGATTTCACTTGCTGGAAATCTTCTTACCTTTTCATTTTTTCTAGCAACTCTTGAATTCTTTTTAAATCGTCTTCATCCATTTTTCATAATCTGATAAGAAGATCAATAGCAAAATTAGTGTCACCTGGAATGTATTTGACATCATAATTATATATTTCTAAATACATTGCTAATCTGATTCTTCGAAGATTTTCTTCTGCACTATTTACAATTTTTTCTTCAAGAATTGAGCAGCAGATTTATTGTCTATTTCAATTATGAATTGTCTATGTAGCAGATAAATTCTTAGACTTTTGATTGCTAATTTAATAGCAAGTAGTTCTTTGTCATATGTAGCGTATTTAATCCGAGGTTTGTTAAACTTTCCAGAATAATATGTCACCACCGCCTTTTGTTTTGCGATTAATACTTCTGCCCAAAAATTGTCAAAAGCGTCAGTTTGTAGTGTAAGTAGTTCTTCATCTGAAGGGAAATAGAGGATTTTTTGATCTTCTACTAGATCTTTAATTTTCTTTATTTTCTCTTCTTCATGTTGTTATAATGTAATAGAAATTTTACTTGTGTCCTATCTTTTTGGTTGTTCCCCATCATGTTGTTTGTATTTTGGTTTTTTCTTCTGTAAGTTTCTTTTGTAAATTTTGAGTCTTAGCAGATAAATTAGGAATAAATTTTCTGCCATAATTTAATAGTCCTAAGAAACTTTGAAGTTCTTTTAATGTTTTTAATCTATTAGGAAAATCTTTAATTTTAGTGTGAATATGCTGTTGTAGTTCTATTTGTCCATTTTTAATTCTTTTTCCAAGAAAATCAATTTATTTTTTAAACAATTCAATTTTTTTAGGACTCGGGATTATACAATTTTTTAATAGTATCTGTACTACTGTTAGAAGATGTTGTTTGTGTTCTTTGGCAGTATTAGGGAATGTTGGGATGTCGTCTATATAAACAGTAGCAAATGATAAATGTCTGAACATAGAGTTCATCCATTTTTGAAATACTTGTGGTGCGTTTTTTAATTCAAAAGGCATAACTAGTCATTCAAAATGTCCCTGTGGGCAACAAAAGGCAGTTAATACTATGGATTGTTTGTTGGTAAGTTTTATTTGCCAAAAGCCTGATTTGGCATCAAATTTACTATAATATTTTGCTTCCTGTATCTATTTCGTTAATTGTTCAACAGAGGGGATAAAATATCCATCAAATTTTGTATGACTATTAAACTTTCTGTAATTTATTACCATTCTAGCTTTTCCTCTTTTGATTTCAGCATGATTCCTTACTAGGAAGGCTGGAGAAGAATCAATACTAAAACTTTTTTGTATTAGGATTAATTCTAATAGATCCTTTATTTGTTGTCCAAACTCTTCTTTGTCTGTTGGTGATACCATAATACTGCTAACTCGAACTTTGGAATTTTTGTATTGTTCCATTAGCTCGATTTTACAATGCCTTGGTGCTTTATCAAACCATTTTAATGGATTATCTGAATATAGTGGTTCTAGCATATTATGTATTAATATTTCAAACTCATTTGAAGTTGGTATGTTGTGAGTGCATATTTTTGGTGTTTTTACATTTTCAATTAATGTAACAGGTTTTTCACCACGTGTAACGACCTGTAGTTTTAAACATTTAAAATTATTAAATTAAATAAGATTTTTAAATAAAATTGTTAGGAATGAAAAAAATTAAGATTTTACTAATACAAATTAAATTATAATACAAGTTATGAGCTTAAGTAAAATTTCTATTAATGAAACATGTTTGCAATAATGTAAGGATTGATAACAAATGCTAGTGTGTATTTTAATAACATTGGTTTGAGTGAAATTAACAATTGTCTGAATGTAAATTTCCAATTGATTGGAATAATAAATGTTAATAAAGAATAATAAATGTTTCTTTATTAAAGAAGAAATAATATATTTATTTATTTGAAATGTTTGGTAGCTGAAAGATTGATTGCAGAGACGAGAAACTATTATTTTGGTAAGAAATGTATAATTCCTGTTTGTATCCAATAGTGTATAAATATGTTTAAATTACTATTAGATAGGAAATAATTATTCTATTTCTCATTACATATATTTTGTCCATTTTGAAATTCACCTTTGCAAACAATTGAAATTAATGTAATTGAATAATTTCAATTAATGGTAGGGAGGACACCAAATTGTAAATTAATAGGTGTAATCAAACGTAGCTTATGTTTGTGAAAATATAAGGAAAGTTGATTTAATGAAAAGAACATTTATATCAAATAAAATGAATGTTTCATTTGTGAATGTAGGTTTAATTTCATTAAAATAAAGAATAGAATGATTGATTCAAAGGAAGAAATATATGTATATTTGAACTGTGTTTTAGCATACAGATGGATTACAAGAGTAGGAAAATAATTTATTTAAGTAAGTTATTTATTACTCTGCTGTATAAACAACAAATTTATAAAGGTGTTTAAATGACTAAAGGAAACAATTATTCTATTTTTCATCCATTTTAGTTGTCTGTTTTGAAATTTAACTTTGTAAGTAATTGCAGTTAATGTTATTGAAATATTTCAATTAGAAGGGAATAAAACGTTGATTGCAATTAATAGATTTAATAAAAGAAACGCACCTTTTGTGTTAAACGGAAAGGATGTTATAATGGAAATAAAAGATCATTTTGGGTAACCAAATTGAACGTTTTCATTTTTAAGGTAAGTAATTTTATTTATTATGCATAGATAAAAAACTAAATGCGTACAAATTTGAATATTATTTGAGTTAATGAAGTTAATTTGGTTACGTTTCACAAATTGAATTTCAAAAAGGTTGTGCGATGTACATGGTCCCTTCATTTCTTTTGTTATTAATTGTTGCATGTACGTTGTAAATTAGTTAGCTCATTATTAATACTTGATCCGTTCATTTCTCCTTCTATTTAATACATGTGCCTAGACTTTTAGGTTGTATTTAATTCTTGTCACCTCTTTTTCGCGTATACAAAATTTCACTTTCCTTTGGTTTGCAAACTTTTCCATTCCTATGTACATTTCTTTATGCATTATTAATGCCTGAAGCTTTCAAAATAAAACATGACATTTATTTTTGTCTCTCCACCTTCATTTCCTAATTATTAAATAACCTACAGCTTATTTCTTTCATTTGCAGTGTATATTTGTGTTCTTTTTTTGGTAAGTCTTATTGGGTTTGTTTTAGACTAATAGGCTCCTTAGTAAATCAAGAGACCCTAGAAACCCTAAGAGAATTTGGACCCTTGCCACGAAAGGTAGTAACCCATGGCCTAGCCTACCTCTCTCCTCTTGCCACCACCCACCTCCATCACCACCCACAACCCACGGTAGTAACCCATGGCCAAAGCCCCACCTTCCCTCTCCTCTTCTTTCTCATTTTTCCCTTCTTTTTCCCTTCCTTTTTCCCTCTTTCTTCCTCTTATTTCCATGGATTCTTATTCCATTAAACTACTCCAAATCAAATAATTTTTTTTTGAAACCGCGTATAATTGTAATGGGAACAACTTTGTTGTTGAACCCTTCTTCCCATTCCGAATATTTCTATATCAAAAACTCCATTTTTCAAGTCCTTTCTTGGGTCCAGTTTGGCCGAAAATACCCCATATTATACCAATCATATCTCCTTCAGGAATGAATTAAATTATGTGATTATTTTATTCAAATCATTTATTTTTCCAGTGGCTTCAACTTTTTTTTAGATCACTTCTTCAAATTCCTTAATTTGCTATGCCAAAAACTCAAATATTTTCGAAGTATTTTTGAACTCAGATTTTCAACTCAGAAAACACTTATGTTTGTTTTGACCATAACTTCCTCAAGACAGAAGCTTTTTAGGTGATTCGTTTCTAGAAGTGGAGAGAAAACAATTTGCAACAACTTTCTAGTTAGTCACTTTTACAGATTCAGTAATATTCTGGTCTGAATATTTTCTTAAAGATGGCCTAGTTTTAGGTTTGTCTATAGTTTGGATCTTGGGTTGTTTGGAAGTTGGAAGTAGTTGAAACTTGTTTATTGATTCGTGTTCGTGTCTAAGCTTTGTTGGATTTGCTTTGCATTTGGATCTTTGCTAGGAATCTCCATATTGCTCCATTTTTATCATCACCTTCGTTGCCACGAAAGGTGAGCAACACTCACAACTACTATATTTTCTTATGTTAGTTAAATTGAATTTATGATGTGATTAGAAATTGATTGGTTGATATTTAGTATATTTTAAATTGTCATTCAAGTTAAATATGACTTTTATAGAACTTAATTGCCATTTAATTTAATATTGAAATTTAAATTGCCAGTTAAATACCCGTTAATGATAACTAGTAAATTGTTGGTTGTTATTGGTTGATTACAATGATGATTGTGTTGTATGTTCAATTGTTGATATTTGGGTGATTGGATGGATGTTATTGGTTGACATTTTGGATGATTGGATGTTATTTATGTCTATATCTCTGTTATCCCTATGGGTTAAAATGATACAAACCCGAATGATCTTATAGATTAGGGGAAAATCGTTATGAGTTGAAATGATAAACCCGAGTGGTTTTCATTGATTTGGAAATGTTGATTTTTGATACGGGTTGAAATGACATATACCCATATAATTTCTTGAATTTGGATTTTTATTTGGAATTGAATTATTTGAAGGGTTTCAGTTAATTCAAACTTAGGGTTTGTTTTAATTAGATGATTAAGATTGATATTTCGAATTATTTGAAACCCTTTAAATATTATATTCACGTTGTACACTTGATAGGAGATGAAATCCCGTAACATCTATGAAATCATTGCACTAATATTTCTATTTTACTTATTTTGATCTGACTTACATATGATCTTTTAGTTCCGACTCGAGTGTTTTATCTTTTCATTACGCTCGGGTCAGTCTGAGCTTTTCAGTGTATTAAAGACTATTTTCTAGAGGACGAAGACGAAGATTCGGTATATTATTGCCATTTATTATTCCACTGCGTTCTGTGTTCCGCTGCATTATTTGTTTATTTCTGATGTATGTATAACTCTGATTTGAATTGTAAAAGTGTAATCAAATGTTATTTGTAAAACAGCTTCATGAACTGTTTATTTGATTATTATATTTTGTCATTCCGCTGCGAGATTATGTGTTTTGTTTTCCTTTGTTTTTATTTTTTTTCTTATTAACCCCATTAACAATCCTCCCTTTTGAATGGGTTGAGTCTGACATGTGTGGTTTATTGTCGATTTGAACCGTCCAAAAAGGTGGGTCGTTACACCACATTGTGCTGTTAGAGTATAATGTGGTGCTATTTTGTAATAGGTAATATTATTCGTGGTACTAAAACGCCATCAAGATCAAAATAGTATTTGTCAAATGGAGAAAGATGTCTTAGATTTCCCATTCCTAGGATGCAATCACAATCGAAATCTTTTGGAAGTAATGCAAAATCAAAATTGTATATTTTATTATTTCCATTTATATATGTACCTGTAATCATTTTATTTTATGAGTTACAGGAACTTGTTTTCCAGTAATATCATTTAGTATACCCCTTTTGACTAAGGATACCCAAAGTTGCTGGGGTATAAATATTTCTTGTAATAAAATGGATTTTACGCCAGAATCCAATAAAGCATGTACCATGAACTTTTGATATTCAAGGATACATATTGTTAGTGGAAGATATATATGTAATTGTGCTTTTCTTTTTAGATCTATGGACCTAATAATTATGTTTTATATTTTATGTAGGAACCTTTATAACCATTTGGTTAGATTCCTGTTCTTTTTGTTTTTCTAGTATTCTCATTGTTCTTCCTTCTATTGGATTTTCTTGTCTAAAGCTCATACGATGAGTAATACCCTTTAATATATTAAGTCTAAGCTCCCTTTCAGACATTTTGCTATATGATTGTGATCCTTTTAATGTGTTGGATGAATTTTAACTTTCTTATGATGCCATGACATTGTCGTAATTCTTATGAAAACTGTTTTATTACTACTTTAAACTAAAAAAATTCATCAAATCTTATTTCTTGTCCAGTTTTTATTGGATAAGACAATTTCTTTACAATTTATTTTCATAAATACTGCCACACTCATATATTAAAGTCCCAAATACACTTCAAATTGATTAATGGCTTATCTAGCAGAATAATTTTATAGTAAATCAAAATTACTTGGGTAAAATCCCAAAAATTCATAGAAACTGGAGAACATCCTTCTCTTTACCATATAAAATTTTTGGAGCCAAAAACCATATTTAATTATATTAAATAATCAAAACCCAAAATTAAGCTATTTCCTCCTTAGGAAATTTATAAATTAATCTATATAACTTGCAAAATTATGAAATTAAAAAATCATCTCCACAATAATATTTTATGCAACATATCTGAAAACCAAAGCATTTGGAGATTATAATCTTAGGTTTTACCCTTAAAACCCATTTAAATAATTTCACAGAAATTCCATTTACCATTATTTTATCCAAACAATGATTAAACAACCATATCTTGGCAAAACAAACATCGATCATTTGGGTATTATCCATAACCAAATTTAAAAGCAAAAATAAGATGGTTTCATTATTATTCACCTTGATTTTATAATGAAGTTGAGATTTGAATGTTGATTAGGTTTCCTTAGCTTTCCCTATTTCCTTAAATCGCATTCATCCTCTTTAGATTATGGTCGACCTTCCTCTTCTTTCTTTGATTGTTTTTAGTTTACGAAAAGTGAGAATAACATGAAGGGAGAGGGTTTAAGGAAAAAATAGTTCTATTTCCTAAATTGCCCCTCTCATATATTCTCATTATTTTTTAAATTATAAAACAATCTTATTAATATATTTAGTTAAGGCCCGACCTTAATGTTTATCAAACCTCGGTTCCCTTACCTTACTACACATTACATTATTCTATTTAATTTATGTAATTAAATCTCCTGAATAATGTTAATTATAATTTTGGGTGTTACACACAACCTCACCATCTTAACTCCAAACTCCATGCGACCATAAATGAAGCATATTCACACCATATCCAACCTCGCACCACCAATCGCATTGAATTTAGAGCTCCCATTGATCGATTTCACTTAACATATATCGAACACTCCAAACACTCAAACGAATCAAACATACATCCAAATAACTCGTTACAAGCATTATATGACATGCATAGATCATTTCAAACAATACAATCATGAATCAAACATTTATAACATCGTAAGTAAACCGTATTGAAAAATAATGATCGGTTTGTCAAATATTCAAAAATGGATTAAAAACAACATTTTATATTTTAAACTTGTTTTAGAACCAATACTAAGTATAGACCTGTCATAAAACTTGGTTTAACATTTGAAATTATTTTAAAAACATCATTTTCAACTATATAAATATGTATAGTAGTAAGAAGTGTAAACCACTCATCTAAGATCCAGTTAGGAAAAAAACAAGATAAGTCCAAGATGAACAATGATTTTCCGAATCCTATGACGCCAAAATCATTAATTAACTAGTCTTTCACTAATCCCCTTGTTAGTCCCTTGATTTAGCTAACTGAAGTAGAGATATTCATTTCTTTTTGGCTAAGAAGATGATTAATGATGATTTTGAACTATTTTTTTCAAAGTACGAAATGAAGAGAGGTTGCCCCATCAGTTTGATTAGGCACAAATCCCAAAATGGGTTAATGGGCCTCATCCAGACTTCATTAAGTAACCACTAATATATCTAAAAACTGTCTAAATTCAAATGGCCATATCTCCTAATCGTTAAAGTCAAAAACATATTATGACCACTCCATAGAAGGAGAAACCATCATATCTTTCATTTGGAAGTGTTTTAGATCCTGATTCGACTCCTACAAAAAGTCATAGCCCTTACAAGTTTTCAGGGTCAGAATCATCCAATAAATTTCTACATGTTAAAGATGTTAATACTCAACATTTCCCAAAGTTATAACCACATACCATCCAATTTGAATTTAAAAATAATATTTATGATTTTTCGGTACATAAAATACGGGTTGTTACATGCATTATTCCTAATCTTGTATGGATTTATGTAAATTTTCGTTAAACTTTATACAATGTTCATTTCGTTTTCTAAAACAACACAAATCAACTTTTAATGATTCATGACAACTTGTACAATGTTCTTAAGGCCAAGGTTATTATTTTTAGCAGGTTTAAAAAGGTAAATAATACAAAAGGTGTTATAAGCACACCTTTCATTTATGTTACTTAACCCTTCAATTCATGAACAAATACAACCTATTTTCATATGCAATCAGTTTCGGTCCTAGGATGTTTGAGGCCCTAGGAAAAATTGCTATAAAGGAAAAATATTATAAGCGCTGAGATTTGAACTTGCGAACTTGTCTTTAATAGCCTGGCGCTTTACCACCGTACCAAACTATCTTTTGTTAATTTAAGGCCCCTATAATGATATTATATGTAAAATATTCTGTAAATCTGAGGGCCCTGAAATCAAAGGAGATGCCTTATCGGGATCGGAGGCCCTAGGTGGCCGCCTAGCTGGCCCATGCCCAGGGCCAGCCCTGTATGCAATATACTTCATTTCAATTCCATGAAATTATGTAAAACATTTTTATCAAGTTAGCTTCACTAAGTTGGTTATACATGTACGCTTTTGCTAATTTCTTATCTTTAACATAAGTTTATACCAATCTGTTTAACTTGTTAAAAATGTCGTTTTAAATTTCATGGTTACAATATACTTATCTAAATGCTCACATAAAACTATATTCTATAAAGACGCATGTTAATTTTTAGCTAAAGAAACACAAACAAGTCTAATAATAAAGGGGATAAGTGAATCACTCACTTTACTTAGAAATAAATATCATCTTGTCAAAGAAAGATAAAAATGTCATATTTTACCTTAATATCATACCAACCTCATCATACCAACTATATTAACATATAATAGGTATAACATGTAATATATAGCATATAACATGTATTTATAGCCTATTAGTGATTAAATTCAACTATAACCAATGCTAGCTCCATCACATACCACCTTTAGCTCACACCTAGCTCCACCCAACCCTATTCACACACTTGCTTCTACTTCACCATTTCTTTGTTGGCTTAACTCTTTAGCCGCTCCTCTCTACCTTGTTTCCCTTTAACAACTCACTCTAGTGCTTTAGGAATGACATTCAAGGAGTATATGAGAACACTGGTTGACTTGGAGGTGATTAAGCTTTCTAATCTTTTTTGCTTTAGAAATACAAGAGATGATTAAGAAGTGATCTTCCTCTTTTTTATTTAGAAATTAAATAAAGGAACAATTTGACCTAAATCCTTATAATCAAAAAATATTAGGCACAAGTCTCTCCTATTTATCATATATATAAAAAACATCTCTATTTTAAAAATTATTTCTTTAACCACCTATGCACGTTCTCTATCACGTACGCTCTCTCACTCACTCCATCTTCTCCCTGCACGTAATGCGTTCAATCTTCAATTTCACATAATCGATTTAGACTAACGATAGCAAATCCTAAAATTCGAAACCCTAGGTTGATTAAATTTAGAAGGTAACACAAAACTAAAAAAAGCTTGTTTGTATTTTGAAAAGGACAACAAACATACCATAATCGCAAGTATTGCATACTATTATGAAGACCACCTACCATATCTGCTATGCATCTATGAATTTTCAGGCAAATATGTGCATGATAAGAAATTTTGACAAATATTTGCCAAGTGAAATATTTACTTGGCAACAATACTTGTTTGACAAATAGTTTCTCAACAAATATATGTTTGCCAAATACTTTCTTGGCAAATATTATCCAAGAAAAAAAATTTAGGAAAATATTTGCTAAGCAAATTCTTGCTAACAAAAATATATCTTGAAAATATTTACCAGCAATAATTTGTTTGGAAAGTATCTACCAAGCAAAAATTTATCGAGCAAAGATTGCCATAAAATCTTCGTCAGTCAAAGACTTAAAATTATTTTTCAGATCTAAAAAGAGACCTATATCATAGGAAAATCTAAAAGGGTGAAGATGAAAATGGCTGAAAAACAAAAGGATGAAGAAACGGAGAGATCTAAGAATTGACTAGATTAACGAAACATGAACAGAATACGTTGAAGAAGAAAGAGAATTCGAGAATTAGAAGAAGAAATGCACACAGAAGAAAATCAATGAAGAAGAACGAGAACAATGGAGAAAAACGAAGAAGAAACTAATGAAGAAAAAAGTCGTCGATGGTGTAGATCTAGAAAAATTGATGTAAATATATTAAAACTAGTAGGGGCCTATAAAACATATTTTTATAAAATAAGGATGCTACACTAATTATCACTTAATTAAATGTTAAGTTATGTATGTTGTTTATAGTTTCATTTGTAATACGCGCGCGCACACACATATACAAACATACGTACGTATGTCTGTGTGTGTATACACACATACATATGTATATGTATGTATTTGTGTGTATTCCTCTAATAAATATCTTTCATCCATTCTTATCCACTTGCCTTGTCACATTTACATTTTACATGCTTAACGAAATGTGCATTCAAAACTTTCTTAACAACTTTTAGTCTACCCAAACTTGATTATTGATAAAATGTTTTTTGCTTACATTATCAACTTTAATGTCTTTTAATTATATATGTAAATATTTCGAAATTAGGTTTGTTGACATAGTTCATTTATTTTAACATTAATCTCTTTTAATTATGAATGTAAGATATTTCAAAATTAGGATCGTTACAAAATCTCACACACGCTAACAGGGTCCTTTATGAATCAACATTGTAACATAATATGAGTTCGTTACGAAACTCATCGCCACCTAGCATAGGCGAGAATGTTCCTCCGTATGCAGCAATAAGGACCGAATCGTTGTTACAAATAGTAATACTTATCTCCAGTGATGACTTCTTCTACTCATCTATCTCATAGCCTACTGGCTCATCTCAATCAAATCCATCAATTATTCTTTAAAATTCTAGATGGAAGAAAGCTTTTAAAGAACTAACGATTACACTTTCAAAAAATTTATCTTTGTGGATCGAAAACAGAGGTTTTATTTTATTTTCATTGCCTTTTTTTCTTTGTTTTAATAACAAAAAATTTTGAAACGGTGATTCAACATGAAATAGACTTTTGGTCTCATTTTCTCTTATCACCGCCTTTATATCCACCCCTATATAATTTTTTCTTCCATTTTAGTAATTTAATGAATATCGGTGGATGGTTGAGATTACATATGAACATCAAAAGTAGGCATGGAAGATTTTTGTTGAAACTTAGAGCATCTCCAACAGAGCCTTATTAGGGCTGAATATTAAGGGTTGTTCAAAAATCTCACTCTAGCAGTACATATTAGCCTTAATATTAAAGCTAATATTCAGGAGCCAATTCAGAGTTCTGAATTGGCCTCGGGCGTTGATTTAATCAGCGCCCAGTAAAGGGCGCTGATTTAATCAGCGCTCAAAGGTAACGGCCATTAACGGCCACAACGGCTATCCCTCAACGACTAGTTCCAACGGTCATTTTCTGCCTTTTTTATAAATTCACTCTCCTCCCTTTTCCTATCTCCATAAACATCTTCATTCATTTCTTCTACAACCTGTATTATCTAAAAATGACTTCACCTTTGGGAGATTTCATGCATTCTTCTCAGTCTCAAAACTATTACTTAGACGACAGCCAACAACAACCGGGCACTCCTCCCACACAGCATTCATCTAACACATGGAGAAGCAATAAGGACTACGATTTATGCAACATTTACTGTCATTATACGAACAACTCGATTAGAGGCAACGATCAGAGCGGCGATAAGATTTGGAAGAAAATTATGCATACCTTCAACCTTAAGTATCCTAAAAATACTCGATCTTTGTCGGCAATTCAAGGTTGGTTCGGCAAAATCAATCGTCAAACTCAGTTTTATGAATCACAGATTTATAAAATAAAGAAAGCGAATCCTAGTGGAATGGAAGGCGAAGAGCATTTGGTATGTTTCATGTTATTATTAGTTTTTTGTATTTAATCTGATTATTAATTTATTCCTTTTCGGTTTTCAGAAAAGAAGGACGAATGAGGAATTCATAAAGCTTTTTCTAAGGGAAAACGGAGCTAAAAAGGCGCATTATTACCAATTTCCGAACTGTTACGAGTTGCTGACGAGCACACCGAAGTGGAACTCCGATAACACGAAGAGCCCCCGAGACGTTCAAACAAAGGGGAAATGGAAGAATAAAGCATCTAAATCGTCATACTCTTCTAGCCCGGGAGATTCATCTTGTAGGGAAAGTCAATTCGAGGGAGAAAATGAGTTGGATGCGCTCAACCAGAGACCGGATGAAGGTTATAGACCAATGGGAGTCAAAGTAGCAAAGAGAAAGAATAAGGTTGATGCCGTGGTGGATGCTAAAGTGAATGCTGCTCTTGAAATTCACGGAAGAAGGCATCAAGATAGAAGCAAGCTAGCACAGGAGAAGATCGATGTGATGCGTAAGTTTGCAGAAATTGAGCAACAAAAACTGGATATTAAAAGGGAAAGACAAGAACAGATGATTATGGATAAAGATCAGACGGGGATGGATGACATGCAAATGCAGTATTGGATGGAGCACAAACGATAAATAATTATATCCAAGTTCCCTCAAAGTAGTTTGTTTTAATCTTAGAATTGTTTAAGTTGTACTACTTTTGGTTTACTGTATCGTTTATTTAAATCTGCTATATTTTGTTATTAATTAATGTTGTACCATTCTTGTTTCCATTTAGACAAAATCGATAACCAAACATAATAACATTTTGAAGGAAACGCAATACATATTAATAAGATAACTTAAATACTATTACAACGCAAATGCGTACATACATGACAAATAAAATATAAAATTGATCTAACAATCACCAAAGTAATTCCAAATGTGATTCATAAGATCTTTTTGTAGCCAGTTGTAAGTTGTGCATCGTGGTATGAAAGTGGACGTTCCACGTGAACGTTGAATGCTTCTTCTGTTATAAGAACATCATCTCGGAATACTTCTGGCATTTGCCCTGCACCATCATATTCGTAGTGACGTTATTCTTCGTCCATATCCCTTTCATCTTCAATAATCATATTATGCATAATAACACATGCAAACATGATTCTGGACATTTTTTCCCGAGACCAAAGTCGACATGGATTACTAATCATTGCAAATCTGGATTGTAGAACGCCAAAAGCACTTTCTACATCTTTTCTTTGTCCCTCTTACATCGCAGCAAACTTTGCTTGATTTTCTGTTATTGGGTTTGGACATGTCTTTACAATGGTGCTCCATTTTAGATAAATCTCATCACCAAGATAATATATGTGCTTGTAAGTGTTATGCCCAAGAGTAAACGACACTGGAGTTACTCACCAAGTGCCAGATCATTAAATAAGTGTGACCTCTCAATAACATTTAAATCATTGTTAGATCCAGGCATTCCAAAGAAAGCATGTCATATCCATAAATCGTGTGAAGCAACGACTTCCAAGATAATAGTTTATTTTCTTTCTTTACCATTATAAGCTCCTTGGTATTCTTTAGGGCAGTTCTTCCATTCCCAATGCATACAGTTGGGACTTCCAAGCATTCCAGGCCATCCTCTGCTCTCGTGCATTTCTCGAATTCGCACCACATCATCCTCATTTGGAGATCTAAGGTACTCAGTGCCAATAACGTCCACCATAGATTGGCAGAATTTGTCGAGAGTTTCTAACGCGGTTATCTCTACGATTTGATATGCATTATCCAATGCACCGTCATCGTCTTCGTCGTCATCGTCGTCGTCTGCAACGTCGTCAACATGAGCGGGACCACCATGATCAAACTGAAATGCAGCCAGCTGATCCTGCAAATCATCAATCTGTGCCTGCATTGCCTACTGAGTCTGCTGAGTCTGAAGACTGAGTGCCTGGGTTTGAACGAGTGTCATATGTTGAATGGCGGCAATATATCGCCTATGCTCGTCCAACCTACCTGCATACTATAATTACATATAATCTATCAATATACATTTGATTAACTAAAACTGTACAATTAAATATTAATACAATGAATTACCTCATAAGCCGGGTATAGTCCAGTAGTGGGGACACCAACAATATCATGATCCGGGGGAAAAACTATCGGCTGCTCGATAAAAGTACCGGTAAGATCATACGCTCTATAAGAGGCATCCAGACCGAAGTCCATGAGCTGTTGAGAATATTGGGATGAAGTGGTGGGATCAAAAGAAAATGGAGGTGCCTGAACTCTACCGTTGGCAACATGTAGGCCTATATGATCGGAGTCCACTCCTTGAGCGTAGTCAGGTAACATGTATCGTCGAGGAGCAACTCTAACCCAGTAGTTTTCATAGTCCCCCTCCGCTAAAAAAATGTAGAAGCATCTACCCATCCAGTCTGTCTCAATCCCTGTATATATTGTGATCCAATGGTCCGATGTATGCTGAACATGTCGTCGCAAGATAATGGAACTCCAGGGATACGTAACTCCCTAGTAGTCTGAAACCAACATCGCTCCCCCAAATACCAAATAGGAAGAAACGTCGGTGGGAGTAAGATCATCCTCTACATGCCCAAATAATATGAAATAGAAAGTGGATGAGCATCATGCATCATGCCCGCATGTGTCATGACAATCCAATTTGCAGCCCATGGTTCCCGGAATATATTGTTCCTGCACCTCATATCAATCTGCGTACGGGCCTCCATCAGGTCATGTCTAACCCCCATAGGCGCCCGAGAAACGAACGAACACGCTCCCATCGTCTCATGCGCGGAAAATATGTCTCTGGAGCATGACTAGCAGTCTCAACAATACGTGGATGCATGTTCGCCGTGTACTCATAGTACCAGCATGACAGAATGTACCAAAACCCAAACATCCGTCTAACCTCCCCCAACGTAAAAGAATCAAGAGTGGTGTACAAATATCCGAGTATAGCGGAACCCCAGTCTATAGTGTGCAGCTGATTTAAATCGGCTACCGCTGCAAGGTAACCTAATCTAATGGTACTCTTTTGGTTCGAAAAGAAAGTCGAACTAAATAAGTACAGTAGAAATGCTCTAAGCACGGCGTCACTTATAGCCTCGGTGCCCATATGAGCTGCAATGTATGCCTGCAAATATGTAAGAGGAACCACCCCGGAGGCAACATGACCCTCCTCAAACTGGGGTAGATAAATAGTGAAGAGCTCGGGGCTCTCAAATGTATGGTCAAAAGGAAATGGTATCCTGTCACGGCCTCCGATCTCAATCCCAGTCAACATATATAAGTCGGCGGGGGTAATGCCGAGCTCAAAATCCGGAAAATGCAAAGTATGTGCCGTAGGCCACCACCTCTCAACTAGGGCTGCTATAAGTGGACGATCAAATAACTGCGGTGGCCTAATCTGTAAGAAATGTGCAAAAGGACTAGTCTGGAGCCTATCTACTAAAACCTGGGGTAGTGTGTCATACTGCTGTGTACTACACTTCGCCGAAATACCCCGTTAGCTGACGTACCGTGACTAAAAAATCAAAGGGTTGTTCGCGATTATTGTATAATTTAAATTCAAACAACTAAGTAAGGCACTTTATAATATCACATATCTATCTAATAAACATTAATTAATGGTTAGTTATCTATTAGTTAGAATTGTACCTCGACTGCATCCAATGCCGTGAAGATACGATGACTGTATCCCTCTGGTAGCTCGTGCAGAATCCGTAGCTGGAAAATCGTCGTATCTGGTGCTGGAGCAATGTGTGCTGGGCCTACAAGCTCCTCTGGCTGATGTCGAACTGTTCGTCTTGCGATTTTTGTTACACGTGGCGGCAACGTTTTTATATATAAAAAAACAAATAAAACAGATGAAAAAGGGGCTGGTCGTCCCAGTTATAGACGACCAGCCCCGGACGCTGATTAAGTCAGCGCCCAACTGTTGAACGCCCCCTCTTAATATTACTGGGTAATATTCAGTGTCTTAGTATTATCTCCTTAACGGTCGGAGATGCTATTATAAAATGTTTTATTTTAGTACATAAATCGACCCAAATAATGATGCAGGGAACGATTTAAGTGTTTATGTACTTCACTTTTTGTACTACATCTTCATTCAAGAATCTTTGGCTTTCGTTTCAAGATGTTCAACTCATCCAAACTTCATTTGTAGCCACACAAAGAATTCAATTCCTCAACCATCTCATCCTTTCCCGACCAACTAGACCCTCTTCTCAAAGCTAAGGTTCTTCGAAACATAACACAATTGTTTACAAAACACAGCGTTTTATAATTTTTCCAAGCAATATATAACTTTATTAAAACTCCAGTTTATATCATTATGCAATGTTAGTCCTCAATGCAGCAGGACATAAACCATTCCTCCTCGGTAAACCTACAATCTCATCTACCTCCAAAAACATAGAACATAATACACTTTCCTCCTTCAAATTTCCAAGAAATTTTAATAAAACTTTGGCTGCATTTTCATCTGTATTGTACACAACTGCCATTGCCAAGGCATTAACTTATGAAGAAGCTCTAAATCTATCTATAAACGGTTCAAGTTCCTCCGATTTCGATATCGGCCAAATTGTTAACGGGATTGCTAATTTTACGTCGGAAAATCCTTTAATCATTGGTGGAGGAGCTGCTGTTCTGATTGTTCCACTGGTTGTATCTCAATTTTTTGCAAAAGAGCCCAAAAAATGGGGAATTGAAAATGCAAAGGCGGCTTATGCAAAATTGGGTGAAGATGTGAGTGCACAATTGGTTGATGTAAGGGAAGGAAAAGAATTAAATGTAGTCGGGAGACCGGATTTGAAGGGCTTGAAGAAGAAGGCAATCGCTATTGCTTATCGGAAAGATGATAAAAACGGCTTTTTGAAGAAGTTGGCATTGAAATTTAAGGACCCGGAAAATACTACATTGTTCATTCTTGACAAGTAAGATTGCATTAGTTCGTTCTCTAATATGGTGTTCATGATCATAGTTTTCATGATTCCTACCAATTCAAATTCAATTCTCAAATTTCAATTCAAAATTCAGTTCAAACACATTGAGAAAAGATCATTTACCTATTGAAATAAAAAAATTATATTGAACATACATTTCAAAATTTTGGAACAGAAATTTATTCTTTTAAGAACTTGAATGTCATTTGATTATTTGCAAACTTTCTAACATGTAAGTATATACCACTGACATAACATTATGAATTCTTTGAACATACAATTTACGATTTAAAATTGAACTTTATGATTTAAATCTGATTTTGAAAACCATGTTCATGGTAGTTATCGTGGTTTGATTTTGAATGTGTAGGTTTGATGACAACTCTGAACTGGTTGCTGAGCTTGTAACTGCCAATGGTTTTAAATCTGCTTATGCGATAAAAGGTGGAGCTGAAGGGCCTCGGGGCTGGATTGTAAGTACTTATTTGTTAGCAATATCATCATTTTGCTTTCACTGAACTAAGATTTAAAAAGAACCTGGTAATATATTTTTCTACATAACAGAACAGTGGACTTCCATGGGCTCAACCTAAGAAGGCGCTATCTCTCGACTTTGGTGATTTATCAGATGCGATAGCAAATGCATTTGGAGTATGTGGATTGATTGATTTGTATGTTACGGTCTCATTGCATATGAAAATTGTTAAATTTTGATCTTATTGCAGGGAGATTTGGATGGCACTTTTCCTATTTTGGGACTAGCAGCTGCTACTGGTTTAGGTTTTGCTGCCTTCACTGAGGTACACAATGCCTATATAATGCGTTTCTTCTCAGTATAAACTAATAGAGAGTTAATATTGCAGATTGAAACTTTGCTTCAACTGTTAGGCTCTGCAGCTATTGTGCAGTTTGTGACCAAGAAGTTGTTGTTTGCAGAAGTTAGTCATTGTTTCCACATTTAGGTTTCACATCAAGTTGGATAGTTGAATTACATATTTCATCAGTGTTCTGAAATTTTATCTGCAGGATCGCAAAAAAACAGTTGAACAAGTTAACGAATTCTTGAATACAGCAATCGCTCCCAAGGAAATAGTTAGTGATATAAAGGTATATATGTTTTCAAACACCCATGTTTATTATGTTCAAAAGTCTTACTACTCAAGTTATATTCTTAGACTCCTATGTTCATATTGAATTCGTGGATTTGATTAAATTGATGGAAACCCACTATATTTGACATGAATCTATGACACATTTCAAATATAGTTCCAGTCTTCCAGATTCATGTGGGAGTACATTCACACCATTTTACTTTTCCAATTTATACCGATCAACGTTGCAATTTATTAATTAGATGATTGGAAAAGCATTACTTCCAATACAAATTGAGTCGAAGAGTCTTCCACCTCCAGCTCAAGAAAAACAAGAAGCTTCATCAAGTACCACTCAAGATCTGAAAACTGAAACCGTTTCTGAAACAAAACCTGAGTTGAAAGAAGTGTTAGTTGTCAACTCGGTTCCTTCATCTGAAGTTAACGATGTATCACTTTCTAGTTCATCAACATCTCTTTCACCATTCCCGAATGTAAGATCCACTGCACGTTTAATTCTTTTCAGGCATCCTCATGTTATTAGTTATAAGCATAGAATATAATAACACCATGGCTCAATGCATCATAGTTAATATAAAAGTATGTCATGTCGATATGAAGTATTATGTATATTCAACTATGAACGATCAACATTTCTTCTGTGCAGTATTCAGACTTTAAACCACCATCATCACCAAGTCCACCACAAGCAACAGGAAGTGTGAAAGCTGATTCTGTAGTTTCCGAAACTAAGGCTGAGGTGAAAGTAGAGCCCCCAGAAGAAACTTTACCAGCTGTCAATTCAGTTCCAACATCAGAAGTAGTTTCTACCAAATCAAGACCTCTCTCGCCTTTCCCATATGTAAGGATGTACTTCATGTAGAACTTGTGCTAAGTATGTCATATTTTATTGTTTTTGAATTTCCGTAGGACTGAATTCTAGTTAAGTTCTAACAATGCTTATTTGTTACCTCACATTACTTTTTATGACTAGCTTTTATATCTGCTTTTGCAGTATCCAGATTTTAAGCCACCGTCTTCTCCTTCTCCTACCAAAGCTTAGAATTCGGATTCTATCACAGCCCCATGGACAATTTAAAGTTATAGAGGTGCACATTTTCTAAAGTTTAATATGTTGATTGTGATATTATAGATGTTTCTTAATTTTATTGGTGTGGAAAAACTAGCCTAGGTGTTTGAAAATGTCGAGAAATATATCTATTGCTTTATTATTTTCTGTTGACTCTAATACTGGTTATTATCTGGCTAAGAAAAATATGCATGTTAAAATTTGGGAGATTGCTTTATAATCCTGAAAATTATATAGAGTTGATCATGCTATGGAAAGTGTGCCAACATAAATTACCAAAGGATGCTTAGACATACATATTAGTAGCAATATATAGCACATTATATGAGAAAAGCTCGACTAGATAATCTATTACTACATTACATATATAGGCCCCATTAGCTTTCTCATGCATATAGATACAGGTACATAGACTGATACACGCCATACATACATAAATAAACTCGTTCTTAAACTAAGAATGCACTAAGTCACCATTGAGAAATATATGCTTTGATGACCATTCTCACACTTGAAACATATTGTTATTGTCAGCATTAGATCCTTCATTTGGGTTCCTCTCTGTTTCAATTCTACTCACATCAGTACCTACTGGGCTCATTTTTGCAATATCTGCTAGAACTTGTTCAGGCATTTTGTTTTCGCCTTGTTTCCCTTTGTTGTAATCCTTGTAGTATATGTATAGAACCATTTGGATTACTCCAAAAGTGAATCCCAGTGTATTTGGAGTCTGTAATAAGAAGAAAACATCAATTTGTTTGGGAATATAGCGATATAAGATTGAAAAATTGAAAAAGGCTTAACAAATTAGTAATGTTACCGCAACATAAATATCTTTAGTAAGGATGCCATAGAAGAACCATGCAATGGCACTCAATGTGAGGAAGAACGACAAGAAAAACGGCATGAACTCGACACTTTTTGTGCGTATAACAAGCCTCTGTAAACGTAATCAAATGCTAACTAGTAAGTCACTGGAATGATCGATGCAAAAATTGTATCTTGATCATAAACAAATTTTTTATGTATATATAATGGTATAATCCATGTATATTTTTTGACAACAAAAATTCATAGTATAACAGTAACCAAGTAACAGAGAACTTCTTACAATAATGCTTAGAGGTGCTGCGAAGACACTGACTGAGAAGGTCATATTGAACCAACCAACAACTTTTACACGCTCGGCCCCTTTGAAACAAAGCAGGCTAACTAGAACAATTATAGAGAATAAACCCACATTCAACAGTAGCATCCACTTCACTGTGTTAATCTGTATCATCCAAACAAGTTTTAAGAAATAGATTTCACATAACATCGTTGTATTAGTTCATAATTAGAAGTTTAAAATAAAATAAAAATCATTACTTTAGCTTTCTTTGGTGCATAAATGAGGTATATTGACAGATAAATTGTTTCGATGATGCATCCAGCAGTGTTGACAGTGATGAGCAAATATGTGTTAGTTTTGATGATCGCGTAATATATTAGCATCATAGCACTGAAAAATGCAACCACATAAGGAAATGATTGAAATCCTTCAGTTGATTTCTTCCTCAAAATGCGTCGAAATGTAGGTCTGAAAAAACAGATTTACTTTTTAAATATATGTGTGTGTGTAATAGCTATCTAGACTGATTAATAAATATGGAAAAGAAAACCAAAATAGCAAATCTTACACAGGGGCAAGGTAGACCATGAATGATAGTATGTTCCCTGTATGTAATTAACGTAGACATATCAAGATTAACAATGGATGTGTAGAAAATATCAATATATACTTCCTTATGATTTGAAGTATTGAAAATATAATGAAAAGAGAAAATGCATGTAGTCATACCTAGGAGTCCGAACACAAGAGCCCATGGATGATCAAAAGACAAAAGAGCCATTTTTTGAAAAGTCGATGAGTTTGAGAGCTTATTAGTTTGAGAAAAAAAAAGAATGAGCTTCGAAGTTCTTTTCTCGTTCGACAGCTCCTAGTTAATATGTAGAAAATTATGTGATAGGTTGATGTTGAGAATGGAGGAGTTTATATAGAGAGGTGCGGGATGCATGAGCCAACATTCTATTCTCTACATTGCATGCAATTAGGTCATACTTCCACCAACTTAATGATAATTATAATTAATACTTCACAATTAGGACAATGTTAGTTTAATGTGTTATATATCGGGGGAAAGATCATTTTCCCTGGTTAAAATCATATGAGATTATATTGCTTTGATATCGACCGTTCGATTTAAAATCAAATGGTCGGGATCAAAGCAGTATTATGGTGCATTCTGCATTGAAATAAAAGAAGAGGTCCATACATTTAATATGGAACCTTTGATTTAAAATTGATGGTAAAGATTAGACGAGTCATCTTTAGCGAAGGTCTTTTTTTTTAATTTTTTAATTATCAGAGCGGTGTTTATTAAATGATCATTACATATGCATGTGTGGTTGCAGTAATCAATTTTTCATCAAAGTACATAGAACAAAAATACCGTACAGTAGAAGATATCTATTTAGATAGTGATACGTGCATAAACATAGATTAAACTGCATTTAATTATCCTATTGTGTTTAATTACCGTACTCTGTCATCTACATTTATCACTAATGTATGGATCATTTTGCTTTTCAGTGCACTATGATAATTTTGAGTACAAAAATTGTCTTTGGAGGATTATCTTTTTTTTTTTCCTTCTTCTCCTTTTCCAGAGACCTGAGTGGAAACCATTGACATGGCATTTTTTTTTCCTCTTCTGATGTTATCTTAAACTTGATTACTGTTTGCTTTCTTCTTTGCTTTTACGTTTCCAGTGCTTTACTGGAGATGTACCAATTTAAAGTTATTTCATTATGTACAAGACTTAAAAGTTTAGGCCTGTCTGTATAATCTTCGGTTTTTCCGAGGCCAACTGTAAGTTTAAGAAAGTTTGCATACAAAAAGTTATCAGCAGCACTTATGTGATCATATCATGCTTTAGCATATACATGAGCAAAAAGCATATACCTGTATGTCGCAAACAGTGAAATTACAGATTGTCAATTAGTTTTGTGTTGGATAACCGGTTCTTCAGTAGTAGTTAGTTTATTTTTTACCCCTGTATCAGTTTTTTTATGAAAAATCATGCAAGTTTGTGTAAGCCAGAGGTGAAAAGTATCAACATCATAGAATATAATCTTTAACCAAGCTTTCTATGACCCAATCATGTCGAAACATGATCGGCCTTCGTTTTAGATATAATTTATGAAATTAAAAGCTGAAAGCGAACAATGTCACGTCTTATTAAAAATCACATTATAAATCCTGGAGGATGTATCCACCGTTGGTCCCTTGGTACACATTTAGATGTATCAAATGATGTTACTCACCCTCTAGTTTTTTCTTTAGAAAAAAAATACAAATTACATTAAGTTAATTTCCGAAACTATCCTAAGATTGCTGTATGTATATTCCTTTCAGTTCTAAATCCTCGTTTATTTATGGTTTATCCCATAATCCTTATCTCTTATCTCAAACTTCTTATCCCAATATCTTTATAAATGTTGGTACAGTCATTTCATTACCAATAACAGTACATGACACGTAAACTCGCCCACCTTAATTTTGAACACAATACGATATGTATTTTAATATTTTATGACGTCTAATAATAAAATATCAGTTGCAAAGTATAGTAGCAGTTAAAAAGTGGTACAGATTGGTTAGTTTCATAAGTTCACAGAATGCTATGGGATCCTGGTCATGGAAATATATACATTATTTGAAGTGTCTTTTGGACACAGGACCTATTGTATAATCTATCTATTTTTTAGATTATATTAGGTTGTGGGCTCACATTTAAAGAAAAAAAAGTAGCTTGATACTCTTTTACTCTTTGTTAGAATCGATTTAAATAAGTCTTTTTTTGGCCTTTTGAAAACCCTAATAAATGAGTTTTGACTTTCAAAAAGCGAAAAAACGACTTATATAAGTCGACACAAACGAGTCTCTAATAATTTTACGATTGTGACATGCTTAATATGAAAAGCAATTACTTAATATGTTAAGAAGCATTTCAAAAATAAATTAAAATCCGTTGTCAAATTCAAAAAAAAAATCAACTAATTTTATTAATTATACAAGTACCTCGGCACGTGCGATGCACAAGCATATGAAAATTAGGTGTTGTTAACTTTTTGTGAGATTTTGGATCTTACAACACAATGTGTAACGTTGTACGCTCTTCGTACACGACGGCACAAATCAATTGTTTGTTGAACTATTAGTGAGACTAAGTTAATTTCAGAAAATAATAAAATAGAGCAAACAAAGTACTATATCAATATCTCACGAAATGCAACGAACATATAAATCAACGCTTCTGGTAGATTATCCTATTTTCTTCAGCAAAAGAATTGAGACGTGAAATTTTATGCTATAAGAAAGGTAAGCAACTCTCTTTCTTCACAAAATTAAGGGTATTTTGATTGCAGCTAGTAGGCTCAAATCTTTTGTCTTCAAATCTCTGTCTCCATGTGCGCACTCGCTACCAATCATTGATTTTATCATTATCATCATTGGATTTAACTTAGTAGATCTCACGTATTAATAAGATCATTCTAATTCATGTTTGAGATTTATTTGGACACACGGGAACATAGAAAAGAAGGACAGAAGATTTCATCTGGTAGTTAATGAACTGATGTGCTTTCACAACATAATCATAGGATTTATTACATAATTATATAACAAAAATTAAGTGTCCATGAAGTTGAAAGTCATAAAAAAAGAATATCTATGTATAAAATCATAGTTCTGTATGTTTCTTACATTATCATGTCACTCGGGTTGCAAATCGTGTAGAAAGTCGTATGGGGTGAAAATAAGAAATACATGTTCGTATACCAATTAATATTAAAATGTTTCAGTTATCATTAGAGAAACCTGCATAGATTTAATTGAGACTGAGGTTTCTACAAAAATGATAACCATATATACTAAATTGAAGATAATCAAGGATTTAACAAAATCATGGATGACTAATCTTTAAACTTTTTTTTAAATATACAACAAACCAATACATGTAGTGAACCGCCAGGCCATAAATTACTTTTACAAACTGAAAATAAAACAACAGCAATCTTACAGCATGAATTATGCATACAAACTTAAAAGGAAGCAATAACAATCTTATAGTTGACAAGCACCATTGTCCAAGTGGTTGCGTGATTCAGCTTTGGTGCGAGAGATCACAAATTTGAAATTTGCGTAGCGTGATTCGAACGTTTATTAACATGTGATATGTTGTCTCAGTGATATATTGTATATAAAGTACCATTTTTCAAAAAAAATAAAAACAATCTTATGGTAGCTATGGTAGGCTCAAATCTTGCTTTGGTTGTGTGTGACTCTCATGCAGAAGTGGCATCATAAGTTCCTACTTCATCAACAAAAGCTAGCATGAGTAGATTTGTAGAATCCAATTCATTGGTTCTTTGATCATTTAAGCATTCTATTCTTAGTAGTGACTCTTCACTATCCCACTTGAGATCTTCAAACTATGATATGTTCGTCATTACCGTATGAAAATTAAAATCATTTTCTCATTGTACAATTGGACTGCATCAATATATCCAAAGCATAAGTTGACATCTATGTGTTCTGAAATTCCAAACTTTAATAAAGAGTCATCGCTTAGCAAAGGCTGTAAATAGAACTTCATAGTTTACTAATATATGTCCATAGAATGTAATGGGCCTAAGGGTTAGTTTTAATACACTTTGCTAAGCATTCAATCTTAAAGTAGATGGTTTGGCTTAAATCTTTAATGCAAAAGGCCATATTGAGTAATTAGTAGGATTTTAAAAAATACTAACGTTTGGAAGGCTACAACAGTAGATTTAGTATCTCTTACTCATATTTCACAAAGCATATCTATTGACAAAGAAAAAATTATTGCAAGAGATTTATCAACAAAGCTAAAATTATGCCAAACATATCTATTAAGAAAGCTAAAATTATGACCAAACATTTTACGGTAAGCCTAAAATAACAGCCAAAGATTACATGCATGCAAGATGCAGTATGCAATTTATTTGTCATAATTTCCTCTATGCTCAAAACAAGAATGTAAATATGAATAGAACCTTAGGTCTAAGTTGTGAAAACACTCATTACACCAAGAGTAAAATAAATACAAACTGCTATCCTTATCTCCATTCCTATTAATACGGTTGATTTTTTACTTGTCATAGCCTAGAGCATAAAGCTTCTTGCTATAGTTAAGGTAACCATTAGGCTCATTCTTCATCTTCATGTTTCAATAAATTCATTAAGATGTTGTACACATAACATTGAAATATAATTTGTCTTCGTAAATAATTGACCTACAAAATACCAAATGTGCGTATAAAATCAAATAACCCAACATTCCATCTACAGAATACGAAACATGTGTATGTGAACTTGAAAATGGTCATTAATGAACACACGCACACACATATACATACACGCGCATACTCATATAACATACATGCACGCACACACTCATATATATATATATATATATCTGTGTGTGTATGTATGTATGTATACATATATAGCTTTCTGCGTACTATCATTCCCTAAGAAATGTTTGTAGAAGGTTTATAATTTTATTTGTTTGATGATGGCCTATTATTTTCCATAATATAATGATGTTGTTTCCTACCTATAGACCACCTTATGCTTCATGTCTAGCTAATAATTTTGTGTTTCTATCACAAACATACTCCATAATTCACACAATGTTTATTTGAATGCAAAAACGAAAATATTAATATCAATTATTAGGTATGCAACACATTGCAAAATGAGGTAGTAAAAGAATATATAAAATCTACTGAAACTACATAAAACAAATTAAATCCGAAAGAAAAGTATGAAAAAAATGAACTTCTAATTGAACATTCGTTTCACTGTTCTCATTAGTAAGCAACCTTGAATAGAAGTTTTATTTGAAGGTCCAAGTGATTTGGAAACAAATTAATTTATTAACTGATAGTTAATTAATATCTAAGTTTGTGGTATTATGCAATGAAAAAGAAGATTTGGACTCCTGGCAAAATAAAGAAGATTTTCTTCATTAAATATAGTTGAAATCTGAAATAGAATTGATGATATTTTGCAATAAAAAGGAAACAAAATGAAAAACTACAAATGGCAAAGTATTTGATGAAAATGAAACAAAATAAAAATTTGTAATCGACAAACAATTTGTTCTATGTCACGTTTAAGGTACAAATTTACACTGAAAGTAGTTATATGCATTAAAAAGTAAGCTATACGCTATATGGATAACCCACACATGAAACCACATCCATAATAGCTTGGACTAAATTTGTTTAACTCATTTTCCATTACTTTAACAATAGTTTGGACTAACATTATCATTTTTGATTTCAAAATCAACAAAGAAACTCTTACAACATGGCCAGGTTTAAATTCCACTTTTCCACATTGATACTTGACCTCTTCATCTTTATCAAAAAAAAGCTTTATGAATTTTAAAATAAGAGTAGCAGCATATGAAAAAAAAACAATTTAAAAATACTTACAACCTCTGGGGCTTCATATCCCATGTAGATAGTGTTCTACCTGCAATTATATATTATTATTTCTTTAGTGAACGACATACATTCATGAATTACAAGTTAGATGACATTTCCAGATGATTGATTGTGTGCATGATACAACTATAGTATTTTCAATGTAAAAAAAGTAAATGATGTAACACTTGTGACAAAATCCATTCTTTCATCGCATGTATGGAGTAACAAATCAGTAATTACTCTCTGTCTCTATTTTTCTCAAAGCATAATAGATTGCATCAAACTCTTAATGGGATTATACGTTCTTTCATGTGTAGTTCATCTGGGAGTATGGATATTTCATATGATATAACATAAAGAATGAAAAAAAACAAACTCACTTTGTAGTAATTATAACTGTAAATGTGAAGCCAATACTCTGTCTAAATATTTTCTACTTTTCACAAATCGTACATCAAAATTTATTTATCATTGATGATCTTTTCAGTATTTTATTATACACGTATACGAAAGCAGGCTGTGACAAAGTAAGTAGAGTTACTGACCTTGGTTGTATAAGTTGTTACACTTGTATTCATATCAATCTATTGATCGTCAACCAACTTGAAATCTGTAGATACAAAAAATATTACAGCTAGTTATGATAGCTCCCACTAATGGAAATGTTAAATAAAATGCTTCCAGCAATGCAAACGGCCATATAAATTACAGTTGTGATATATATAGTATCCGGAAACAATTATTTCACAATGTAAAGGAAGGGGGTGAGTAAATAGTAATCTTATCTTGCATATTACTGCAATAATCATTCCACCTTTCACTTTCTAGTAATCAATCACTGATAGTTAACTCAAATTCGATATGGGAACAAATCCAACAAAACTAAACAAATATGCATGATATCTTACAACATATAACTTATTCAATGGGTTCTATATAAAAATAAATAAGATAAACTATAATCAAATATAACTTGGGTCAACTATGAATTCTTTTTTTTATTCTTTTTGTTTTAGGAAATAAAATTTTGGTCGATGATGTCCGAATGGAGAAAACATAAAGATACCGTTTCTGCAAAAACCTAGTGACCGCTGGAGAAAATCAACTAAAACTATTGCTTAAAATAAAGGAACCATGTATAAAAATTCACTCTGATAAATTGATCGCTTTTTAATTCCTTATTTTGGAGCTAATTTCCATGTTGCCAACCAATACAAACAGAAGATTGAAGAGATAAAAACTTCTGGAATAAATAACCAAATCAATGTTACTGATTACTAAATATTTATATATGAAAGTAATAATGAATTTAAGATTGAATTCATATTTCTTTCCATCAATGTATAAGCCATTTAAAACAATTAAAGTAATGATGAAGTTAAGGTTGAATTCACATATTACTGCAATAAGCATGCCACCTTGCACTTTCAAGTAATCAATCACTTATAGTTAACTCAAATTCAATATGAGAACAAATTCAACAAAACTAAACAAATATGCATGTTATCTTACAACATATAACTTATTCAATGGGTTCTGATAATACAAAAATAAATAAGATCAACTATAATCAAGATAACTTGGGTCAAATATGAATTCACTTTTTTATTTTAGGAAATAAAATTTTGGTCAATGGAGAAAACAGAAAGCAACTGTTTCTGCAAAAACCTAGTAACCACGGAAGAAATCAATTAAGATTCTTGCTTAAAATAAAGGAATGGAAAAATATATCCATTCTGATAAATTGATCGATTTTTAATACATTATTTTCGAGCTAATTTCCATACTGCCAACAAATCCAAACAGAAGATTGAAGAAATGAAAACTTCTGGAATAAATAACCAAATCAATGTTACTAATCATCAAATATTTATATATAAAAGTAATAATGAATTTAAGATTGAATTCATATATCTTTCCGTCGATGTATAAGCCATTTGAAAATATTAAAGTAATAATGAATTTAAGGTTAAATTCATATATCTTTCTATCCACGTATAAAAAAACGCTTAGTAGGATGATTGATGTGGTATTAACTTAACCTTCATTTCCATCTCCATGAAATTTCTAATTTATATATCAATTTGATGTCAATTGATCTTGGTAAACAAAGGTAATGTTACTTATTAACATGTTGTGTTTTAAATTTAAATTGAAGAGATAGTAATTCCGGGAATAAATAACCAAAGGAATCTTACGAATTACCGAATATTCATGTATGAAAGTTATAATAAATTTAAGATTGAATTCATATACCTTTCCTGTTAAATTTTCAATATACTTTAGCAACAAACAATTATGAAAACCTAGATCGAATTATGTAACCCATATTGATTTAATTGAGAAGAATATAGAGAAAAGATAAATAAATTAGCAGAAGCGTACCTGAAACCATAGTTGATTATGGAGGAGAAGAAGAATTTGATTTGGTTTTCCAAATTGATACAAACCCTAAATCTGAAATTAGCTCTCCATAGAAGAGGGTTATAGAGTTTGTATAGATTGGGGACCATAACCTCTTATTTATAATGTTAACATTTTCTAATTTGGTCCTTCAACAAATTAAAATGCCTCGGGATCTACACATTAATCCCATGATAATTAGATTCTTAAGCCTTGTAGCTTTAATTCAAAATTATATCACCTTTATTATACTTTACACCAAAATAGCACAACACGTTTTGTTTTACATATGTGACCCAAATTATTGAAATATTCCAACAACCTCTCCTTGGGTCACACATGTAGTATTTTTATAAATATGTTTAACTTTATGAGCTACAAAATTTACTATTTATGACAATATGTATTTCTGAAACAACCTTGTCCATTAACTATGCTAGTAAAGAATAAAAGCGGCTTTCGTTCCTTTAGTATAACTAAACTCATCAATGGTCACATATACCAATACAATTAAACGACATAGATCAATCATGAATGCGTAGCATGGAAATTGCATGAACTGTGATCTATAAATGTCTATTTCTAACTGGTCCTACATAAGTGAGATCAAAAGTTCAATAAATGGACTAATTAGAGTGCAAAATAAAAATATACACTTTAATACTTTATTCTGATCGGAAAATTAAGATACTGAATATATCTGAACCAAAATATAGAGCAATGTCATATAAATATGTCAAATACAAACTTCCTCTGAACCAAAATATTTTTATATAAAAGGTACACCCATATGAGTAGCATGCTCATGAAAGACCTTAGGTGAAATTCCTTTTGTAAGTGGATCCACTATCTTGAAGTTTATTCCAATATGCTCTATGAATTTCAATTTATTTTGCATAATTTCTTTATTGAAAATAATAGCATTATTTATTGTCACAACATTACTTTAATGGTCTTTCAATTCTTTATCAATAGTCTACAGCCTTGTGATAATATTTTGCCAACATAAAATAACCATTGGTTCCATAGTAAAGGAGGCTATAAGTGTCTGTATGACAACATTCCTTATATAGCTCCACCTAAAAAAATATTACCTAAAGTGGGCTTTTGTACTTTCGGCATCCAAAATTTTCGAATCATAATGCTTTATGATCTCCAACCAATCCGATGTTTTATTTATGAGCATATAATCTTCCTGTTCCTTAAAAATATCTCATAACCATTTTAGTTACTAACCAATGATCCATTTTCAATGTCAGTAAGATATCTGTCAAATAATATACGCAATAATGTATGTGTTTATGCATTAGCATGCATTAGACTCCATACTATAAATATATAAAGAATCTTTTGCATTTCTTTAGTTTCAAGGATGTTCTTATATCACTATATAAGACAATATTTGTGTCTTTTAGAAAAGGAGAATCAATTGATTCATAGTTTGCATACCAAACCTTTGTTTTTTTACCACTTATCTAACTAGCTCTTTTGTGATAATCTAAATATCATCCATGAATAATAATAATGTATTTGAATTCCTAATACAAAGAGTAATTCATAAATGAGTTTCTTAAGTTGTTTCATCACCATTGAGAAACAGGACTTTAGTATCCTTTCGATATTGCTCAAAATTATAATTTGCAACATGCTCAAAATGATTCTAAATAGTTTTTCAATAAAACCAAAGAGAAAGTCTCTTTGAATTTTTTATATTAAGAGTAGTATTTTCTATAAAAGTTCTGTATACCTTTCCATATTACCCACTTGATCCCATTTGGTTTTGAATATTTGTTTATAAGCAATAATCTTGTTACCTTAAGATAGGGAGAAAGATCTCAAACTTTATTGTCCTTATAGATTTACATTACATATTCATGCTTTAAATCCACATTTCAAATTATTATATTGTATGGATTAACGTAAGCCAACAAAAACATCTTCACCAATCCATTATTTATCCCTACGAAGAAATACTATGGTCATCCAGAATAGTATTTCTTCCTATTTAAGTGGATTTCCTTAGTGACTTTACACCTTGAGATTGTTGAGTTTGTTTTCTTGATGCATTAACCTTAACTTGAAAAAAATAAAAAATTTGTTTAAGTCTTATTATGATCCCTAATTTACTTTTTGTCAATGAAAGAAAACAAATTTTATACATTATCCAAAAAGTAACTGTAGTTGAATCAAAGATAACAATTCTCTTTAAAGACAATGATCCATACTTTATTTCTCCCCCCAAACTCAACATCCTCAAAGATTGTTGCAAAATTCTCGTATTAATTTTTTTTCTTCGTATGAGTTCGCAAAACCTAGTCTTTAAATCGCTTAGAATATCAATAAAGCTTTGCTATCTTTAGTGTTTCATTTTATAATTATTTAGTAAGTTGAAACACATAATCATATTAATCACCAAATCAAACTTTGAGACTTCATTATAAAAGATATTTAGCATAAGCAGATATAAGCTGTACTTTAAATATTAGGAGCTTTAATTCTAGCCATGTTTGAATTTATTCATAAGTTAATCTTATTATTTCTAAATGAACAGTAACAACCTAATTTGTTCATATTAAAAATAGAAAACCGAAATCTATCTAACTGACAGTACAACAAAAGTATCAAACAAATCCAAACAATGTGCATATCTTTTTAGACATGACACGTGTGATTTCTACTAATTTTTTTTATCTGTCCATATATTAAATAAAAGAAACAACTATAAATATATCCGAATGTTATTTCTTTTTCTTTTTTTTAGATCCTCGGTGATTTCTTTATTCTTATTTATACATTTATTTACAATGTAAGTTAAATAGGTACTTTCTATCTTATATACTTCAATCTCTCTTTTTCTTAGCGCAATGCAAAATAAGCTTAGTAAGAGATCATTTTATTCTTAACTTTTTTTTAATAATAATCTTAAATTGGTTATACTATGAATAAAGAGAGTACCAAAAAAATTAAAAATAACTCAAGTGCCTTTAACTTTTGAAGCAACGCTTTTTCATATTGTACTCATTTATGTTTCCCTTATTGACTTTATGAAATCAAACAATATAAAGCGTGTTTGTTCTCCTATCGTTTTTAGTAAAATGCTTTTTTTTTAGTTGATAAAGAACCCTTTAAAATTGATTATCCCTACCGATGTCACACCCTTAGAAGCTTTTGAAATATTCTACTCTACCTTATGATCATTTGACTCTTGCCATTTAAATTATCCCACCTTTCAATGATCTTCGTAACATTATAAGAGCATTCAGCCGTTATTAGTGTAGGTGTGATCCTCCTAAATGTAGGAGCTAGATCCATGCAGTCAAGAACAAACAATATATGTTCTCTTACTAATCCTTAGAATCAGTTCCAAACAAGATGAGAATATTACTAAAATTGACAGATACTTTAGTAAAATTAGTTGAAAATTGAACAAAAATAAAGATTGACTGTATATGCTCATATTCAAATATCAATCATAGTAAATTCAAATAATCGGTAAGCCTCTTCTCAAAATACCCAGTACAACATTAATATCAAGTCTTTGGACAGTAATATTAAATGTGGGTGGTACTCTTGTTGTATTGATCAAACACCAACAATAAATTCAAGTCAAATAATAATCTTCCTTTGGGCCGATTAATTATTTACTTGTAAAACCTTATAATTGTCACATATTTATCATCACACATGTGTAAATGATTTGACCAAATATTAGTCTTCCTTTGGACCAGCTAATGTTTGTATGAATAAATACACTCATATATCAAACATTTTCATGAACAACTAAAATAAGAGCTATCAATTTGATGATATATTATTTCAATTAACTCACTTAAAATGCAGAATATTTACAATTAATTTGCAAAGAGATACCAAAAATATTTTAATTTATTACATTGGCAACATAATATACTGTCATAATTATGGCGAATTAACGCTATGCAAAACAAATGTGCACATTTGAACTTAAAAGGATGTCAAAATAAATGTGCACATTTGAACTTAAAAAGATACCATGGCTTACAAATGAATCATACATTACATGATAAAAGCATGTATATCAAGCCATATAATTCAATGATTAACCGATGTACTAAATAGGTGGACCTTATGTATGCTTACAGTAAGTACAAAACAAAAGTCATGGTCCTGTTATTATTATTTTCATTTTTTTCTTAAACCCATGATAGTACCAAATACATACAAGAATCACCCTTAAGATATCAAATTATTTTAAGGTCTGCAACATGCATCATAAGCCGATAAAAGCAACATAAAGACGGACAAACAAAATGATTGTAATGACTTAGTGCAGGTAATATTCATGGAACATAATTAAGCATATAGAGGTAAACAAAATATTCCACGACCTTTGCTGTACGTATGTTATAGCAACCATGATGTTAACTCTTCAGATTTAATTTATGCTCAAAACTTTGCAGTCACTTACATTCCTCTAAATCCATAACTATGAAGTTAGATAAATGGTTAACAAAATATACTTTTTTTCCCGCTGCTAAACATTTAACTTACTCATTGAAATAGATAAATCATCATGAATCCCTTGAAACCACGTAATTAGATATTTACATATGTACAAATTGACATTGTAGCAAAAATATAAGCGGAACTTAATGCCTTTGACACATAAAAAACCAAATAAAGTGAATATAACCTCTCTCCTAGGAGAAAAAATTGCAAGAATGCATCAAAACTTTGAATGAGAAGAGTTCATTAAGTTCAGGTAATTCCATATTCATTCACATTAGTAGAAATACATAAAGAAATAAAGATAAACTTGCAGACGAGTTGGTATAGAATTGATAAGATGAGCACAACAGGTTCATAAAATGATACACAACGGTCCAAAAACAAAACAAATTTCGAAGCATTCAGTGTACACAATTAGATAACTCAACCTAACATGTTATATACTATCCATATAAGAAAAATTGAAAGAATACGTGAAATGAACAAATTACTTCCATTAGCATTGATATACATATAACATTGGAATACATTGCTTTTTAGTATACACTAACCATAACGTCAAACGTATTCGAGGCCATATATGTTTCCTAGATACATAATGCTAGTTCGTACACTATAGCTGAATCAAAATAAATGGCACAGTGAATCATTATTAGAAACTTATGCTTGTTCATAATAGAATTTAATATTCTGCTTTTACTGTAGTCTAACATTTTGATTTCATATTCATGAGAACTGTCTATTCAATCTACGTATATTATCAAAACTGAATGATAGTTATTATTTCAAATAAAGACTCCTAACAAGAAAAAAACCATTTTTTATTATATATAACTGAACGCATAAATCAGAAAACATAGATCTGGTATCTTCAAGCATACAGTGCTAGATCTATATCTGAATCCAATAGGAACCTCATTTTACTTTAATCTTAAAATTAAAATTTTCTCAACAAAATCAGTAATAGATGACTCTGATACCAACGGTTAGAATTTTGATATCCTTTAGCAACAACCACTTATGAAACCCTAGATCTAAATATGTAACCATATTGATTTAATTGAGAAGAAAATAGAGAAAAGATAAATAAATTAGCACAAATGTACTGAATCCATAATTGGTTGTTGATGAGAAAAGAATTTGATTTGGTCTTCCAAATTGACACAAACCCTAGATAATTTGGAACCATAACCCCTTATTTATAATATTGGCATTTTCTAATTTGACCATTCTACCAGTTAAAATGCCCCGGTATCTACACATTAATCCCATAATAATTAGATCATTAAGTCCTTTTAACTTTAATTCAACATTAGATCACATTTATTAGGCTTTACACTAAAATAACACAACACATTTTATTTTACACATGTAACCCAAATTATTGAAATATTCCAACCTTTCCCTCAATGTATGATCCTTGAAATGGTATTAAATTAGCATCCATTTCCATCTCAATGAGCTTACTAATTACTTATCCATTTAATGAAATTAATTTTGGTAAAAAAGGTAATTTTACTTATTGACATGCTGTGTTTTCAAATGTTATCATATTTGAAAGAAATAAGTTTTTGTTTAGCTATTCTACATTTACACATTTAAAAAACATTTCATCAAACACAAATCATGCAAGATTTAATCAAATATATAAACTTGTGAAAACTTATAAACAGATAAAAATTGTAAGTAATTTAAGAAACTAACCTTGGGAAAATGGATGATAACAAACAAAGAGCTAGTAGTCCTTCCCAAATTATATTACTAAGAGCACAAATAAGAAAAAATACATCAGTTTGTCAAGTACTGGTTTACAAAGTTAAAGAAAATAAAAAGGTAAACAGCAAAAAAAACCACAAACAAATCATTCTTACAAATGCATCATCGTCGTTGGGCCTTTAGACTTCTACATCTCTACTATCTCCACCGACAGCCTTTCGGTATCATGAAAAATACATCCTCTGTTTAATACTTGATGTGTTTTGATTTCAACCCCTTTGTTTTTCAGTTTTCTCCTCGATTCACGAGGTTGTAAAGTGAAGTAAGAAAGAAACATGGCTGGTAAACTGAAATGGGGAAATCACTATAAGAAACAGAGCATTTTCCGACCAGTCGCGGCCGTCGGAAGCCGTTGGGAGCCGTCGGAAAATGCCGTCGCAAATTAAGTCGTCGGTGAACAGATTTTCCGACGGTTCCGACAGCGTCCGTCGACTGTATTTTCGACGGTTACCCATCGGCTTCCGACGGCCGTTGGAAGACACGTGGACGATTACGTTTGTTACCGAAAGCCATCGGAATTTCACCGTCTATTGCCGTCGGAACGTGTCGGTAAAATTTGACATACGGGCCGTCGGAAAACCTGCAAACGTTTTTCTGCATTTCAGCTGCGATTTGGCCTTCCATCCACAATTCATAAATACAACATTTTTCACCCAACTCAATATATCCAGCTCAGATATCCAACATGAAATCAAACTATAGAAAGATAACCAAATATAAAAAAAAACATAAATCAAAACCAATTCATATAAAATCCAACCCAAATCATATAAAATCAAACCAAACTTCACTATCATAATTCTCATACATCTAATTGTACAATATATATACACATCAATGCTTCACCAACCCCTCACAATCAACTCCTAAATATCAGAATCACTACCATCAAGTGTATCATCAAACAATATACATAACAGTTCAAATCCAAATCCACCAACTCAATGTATCATCCAAACTTTAAAAAAAAATGACACAAAAAAAACATACCTATCAATCTGGTCAATCGGCTCCAGAACCTCCCGAACCAGCAGAAGATGGAAAGCGACCACCATATTGCTGCATGTACTCAGCAATATTGCTTCAATATTTGGTTCTTCAACATTTTCATCATTGTCGTCAACTTCAACCGTAAGGAACATTGATCGTGTTGCATCTTCGACCATATTTTCTATACGGTTCGTCGTAACAATTTCATTAGCAGCAATGTCTAATTCAGACTCTCCATAAGTATTTGCTACAACTTCTCCATGACGATCCCAAACATAATGTTCTAGCACGAAATCGTTTTTGCACAAATGGAATTTCACAATATCGGGTAACAAATACTTCAAATGTCTACACCTATTACATGGACAACGAATTTCTGCATCGTTTCCGTTATTACTTAAAGCAAATTCAACAAATACGTTTATACCATTATAAAATCTTTTTTTATTGAGCCTCTCAACCTCCTTCTTTGATACATCCATCTCCTCCGATCAACAAAATAATCGATCATTTTTTCTATTTGAAAAAATATGTCACAAATTCAAAAATAAATATTGGTCATGTTAGAATTCACATTTTATTTTTCAATGTATCAATACAAAAACTTATACGCGTCAATTCTACCCGCTTAAGGATACAATATAGAAGTGTTGATTTATGGTTATCTTTTTTCCTGATCAGTCATCCTACTTCATATTACAAACACAGTAAACACTTACATTTCGTACATTATTTCATTTTAAGCGATTCAACAAAATTTCGGCAGCACTTCCCTTTTGTTTCCTGCATTATACGCAAATGCGTGTACGTAAGAAACAAAAACGAAAAGTGACGACGAAATTTTGTGAATTGTTTGAAACGAAATAATGTGTGAATTGTAATTGTTTACTGTGTTTATAACTTGTCCAATACAGAGACAAATCCAACAAGCATTGTACCAGATGAATATAAATAGTCGTTTTGTGATAAAAACAACTATTTATATAACGATCGTGTACAACACCCGTTGGACAGGGCCAAAAACTCTCTAAGGGACGTAAAAAAAGTATTTTACAAAAAAGAATATATATTTATTAATTTTATACATTTCAAAAAATTATTAATTTACAACATTTGTTCCGCGTATTTTATCGAATAAGTCTGCTTTAGTATTGTTGTCATTTTTCAATACAATCAAATTTCTTTTAGACTCGTGCATTCATTATTGTTGCACAAGTCAAGATGTTATATGACTATTGTCTTATTCCAATTAATACAATACAATGGTAGAAACAATGCATATACAATGGTTTACATATACACACACAATCACAAATTATACATACTATTTACAATTTCACGATAACATATGAATTAGGTATACCATTAGATGCTATAAACCATTATTATGCTAGTGAAAACAATTGCAATCGCTAATTAGCCCTAATTTATCAACTTATGCAAATCTAGATTTAGGGTAAAAATTAGATTTCTGACAAAAATAAAAGATTATACCCGATTTAAAGAGCAATAGACGTTGATTATGCAGCCGGAGAGGATCTGAAAGCTCGAAATTGCTGATTGGAAGCTTGGAGGGAAGATTTGAGGATTAATGGAGGAAGAAAATCGAGCAGGAAATGAAGAAGAAAGACTTCGGCCTGAAACAATATTCGCGAATTTCCGACGGCCGCCGACGGCTCGTCGAAAACCATCGAAAAAGAACCGTCGGAATCCGTCGGTGGGCTCTGTCGTTATAATAGCCTTTTCTAGTAGTGAATGTGTAGGGAAATGACCATGCTTTGGAAAGGGTTGAGAACGTGATGAAGAAATAGGCGAAAGATGTGGTACGTATGTGTGAGACAATTTTACCCTTATTCTTATCGTTTATTTTTTATTTTTCAAATAAGAGTGAGGTTAGTTTTGGCAATCCCACAAAGGCTTCAGATGGTGAAGTGTTGCTGCTACAATGACCGGGGGAAATATCAGTTGAAACGTGCGAATCTAGGTAAATGTGGAAATCATGGGGTAGTTTGGTAATTAAACTACAGGTCCCTCCAACATTTTAGTTTGCTACCTGATGAAATAATTTGCTCGCCTTCCGATTGTTCCAGCATTGTTTATTACATAGATATTAAAATTGATAAATATATGCATCACAGTGGCTATATACATACATAAGAACCGTTATACATACGTATTAAAACTAATACCCACAAGCGCACGCGTGTGTGTATAAGATCAATAACTCTCTTTATTTAGCATCGTTTGAAGTCCTCTGATATCAGCCACAAGTTTATATTTAAATATTTGGTCCATGTATCAGAAAAAAAAAAGAACAAATATTTAAATATAAACATATGACTGATATCGGGGGCTACGAAATGATGCTAAATAAAGATTGCTATTGATCTTATATAGAATACATACACGCACACACACACATATACATACATACCAATACATACACACACATATATATATACATAAATACATACATATCTATACATACATATATATGTACATGTGTGTGTGTGCACGCACGCGTGCGCGCATGTGAACGCATTCATATGTATTAAGTTTGATATATATATGTATCACAATCGAAATTTTGGTTTAATGCATATGAAGTCATTTTAAAGGTGAACATAGTTTTGTATTCAAATCAAAATTGCTTACATGTATCAGAACTTGTGTGTGTGGTGTGTGTTTTGTCAGCATATGCACATACATTCATCAAAGCTGATAAATATTAGTATTATATAAACAAAATTGAGTTCGATATATCAAAAGTTATTGTGTAACTAAATGTAATCTAATATTCAAGTTAGAAAGCAAGATATGTGTATCAAACTTGAGTTAGTAATCAGTTTTATAAGTGAAAATTTGGTTAATAGTATCATTTGATATTTTTAAGCTTGAGCTTAGTTTTATATTCAAATCAAAGTTATTTTTTATATGCCTTAAATCTGATATGTGTGTGTAACAATGTACAAAGGCTGATAAATATCAGTATCATAATCAAAAAATTGGTTTAACGTATAAGTCATTTTAAAGTTGAACATAATTTTATATTCAAATCAAAATTGTTATATACATGCATGTATCAGAAATTATACCTATGTTTGTATTTACACACACATAGATACACACACATATACATATGTATGTATGTGTATCAGAATGATACACACACATACACACACATACATCAAAGCTAATAAATATCATTATTTGGTTTAAATATCAAAAGTTACTGTAAAGATGAGCATAATCTAATATTCAAGTTAATGTGCCAAATACATGTATCACACACACATATGTATGTGTGTGTGGGTTTGCGTTAGGGGGGAAGGGTTGTGTGTTGCAAGTATCAACTACACCTCAAATCTCCTGATTTTGACCACATGTTCGGAATTAAATAATTTACCCTCTCTCTTTTCTCATTTCAAGAGAAAATGTATATTATTTAATTTGAAACATGTGGTTGAAAACTGGAGAGACTTGAGGTGTAGCTGATCATAGTCCATATATGTATACATACATACATATATGTGTGTGTATACATATATGTATGTGTGCGTGTGTGTATGTTTGTCTATGCATGTGTCAAAATGGATAAATATCAGTAACATAAATAGAATTTTGATTTAGTGCATCAGAGGTCATTCTAAAGCAAAGTACGATCTTGTATTGAAATAAGAAACTAAGACAAATTTTGTTGTATATTTAATAAAATCTAAATTAAGAAAATAAAATGAAAAATCATATAAATTTTAGAATATATTTTTTTTCAAATAAGATTTGATCAATTTTTACGCGATAAAATAACAATTTGTTAGCCACTTTTTAACAAAAATATTAAAAGGTTTACGTCGGTGAAACTTCATAATTAATTGTGTTCATAATTAATCGTGTTGGTTGAATTCAAATTAAATTAATTGATAAAATATTTATACAAAGAGTGTAAATGTCTTTATAGAACTTTTTTAGAAAATGAGTTTTTCTCGATGTATGGTCTAAATTTAAAATGCATGTCCTGTTTTTTAAAATAAAAAACCAGAAGCATGTTCAAAATTTGAATGATTTATTTATATGCCCTTCCCATGTATTCACTCTTATATGAAAACTTTCTATTTATTTCCTACAAAGAAACGCGTATACCGAAGGCATTTTTTATGTTTGTTTTTTATAAAGAAAGTGCAAGTTTCTAGTGCTTTAAAAATCAGATATCGTATACAGATATTTAACATGATTTTGAGCCCAAAGAGGCCCATGCCCAAAACGCTGAGTGTATCTAAGTGCATTTAGACAAAAAGATGGGTGGATTCCACTACTTCAATCTGCTTTTCTGATTAAATTAAAAATTTGTATCAAATTTGAACTTTGTAGCAATGCTTGAATTGCGAGAATCAGTAAACCGACAGCGCATCACTTTAAAACATAAGTCGTACAATTATTTACGTACGAAGAATGAACGTTGAAAATTTTCTTTTTAGCTTTCATAAGAGGCAGACTGAAGCTATGAGGAGGCTTCTTTGAATTAAACATGTTCCTTTATTTTTTTTATTTTTTATTTTTTAGCTACAGGCCTACAGCTTTGTAGAGGCTAGCAACCATGCAGGGGCAGACGAATACTGCCCCGGATACTTTTGCGAGCAAACTTTCCATGAGACTGAACTTTTCATCATGACCAGTTGGTCGTTCCTGCATTTCAGCTATATTTTAGTTAACTTCATCCGCAAATAGTCTCTGGAAGTCTATTTGCATTTCCACTTTGAGTCCTTCTCCCACTAAGCGTCTAATGCTTAAAACCACACCAATAACGACACCACAGCCCCTCAACATCTATGATTCCAGTTAGTGTTCAATTACACTTAAAACCATGTACTGTCTACATGGTCATAAAAAACCATACCACTAAGGCTGTCAACGGATACTTTCGGATACGGATAGTGCCATATCCGTATACGTATCCGAAATCATTTTCGAATATCGGATATCCATATATGCTTAATTTTCGAATATCGGATATTCATCCGCTCCGTCCATAATCAATAAATTTAAAAGTATAAATGAAAATGTTTGGATCAACATAAAACAGTTTTTGTACTAACGTTCATAAAAAAACCAAGGAATAAAAAATATGATGATAAAACATTGTTTTATACTAATATCCGTATGTGTATCCAAAAATATTTGAACATTAAACACTAAAACTGTCTGTTTTCACTAAAATGAGCAAAAAACCATATCGTAGTAACATCCAATAGTTAGGAAATAGTTGAAAAATCATATATTAATTAAATATGATTTTAATTATATATATATATATATGTATGTATATATATATATATATATATATATGTATGTATGTATATATATGTATGTATGTATCAGTTAATCGGACGGATATTTTTCGGATACGGATACCGCAATAACCATATCCGTATTCGGAAAGCTTTTCCGATATCGGATATCCGTATCCGCTTTTCTGATAACAGATATTTTTCATATTTTTGGATACGGTATCGGATTTTCCGGATACCCATTGACAGCCCTACATACCACTTCCAACCAAAAATCGGTAAAGTAAACCGATATTTGAATTTGGAGTTAGTAATGCTTAGCAATGAGCTTTTACCGTTTAAAATTATGTCATCCGTTGTGCAAAAATTGCACAAATGCGAAAAAAACAATAAACAAGATTTAGATTTGCCAATTTGAACATCACTCAATCTAACAGCAATTATTTTATTACTCCAGATAAATAGTAAACAACTATAAAAAAGAAAAGAGATGCACAATATTTATACTAATTCCACTATCATCAAGATAGTGTACATCCACTCCAAAAAAGAGAGATTTTATTATACACGAAAGAATTACAAAAGATTACAAGATAATAGTTTACATACCAAAGTCTTAAATTAGGGTTAACAAGAAGAGACACTTTATTAAAGGATCGCCGGCTGAATGCCAGAATGGGTTTACAATGAAGTCTACCTCAATATATAGCCAGTGCAAATCCATAAGAATCGTCGATTAAATTACCAAGATATGGTAAATAAGATAATGGAGGCAATTTACAATGGTAACAAATGGTGCAAACGTAGCAAGTAATTCAATCATTCCTTTAATTATCAAAGATGGAAATAAATAATCTCAAAGCAACGCGTTTACTGATAAAGAAATAATATGCATATCCTTTTGCATATATTTTATTCCATAACGTGTGCTTGTATTTATTTCATTTTCATCTCATGCAAATACAATCCAATAATTTATGCATTTTCAAATTAAAAATAATAAACAAACGTGATTACTTTCCTTGTTACCATAACTTCCTCCTCGATGCTCCAAACAACCTCCTGTCTCTTTCATAGTGATGAACACACAATCCTCTTCAAAATGATATATAATTTGAATCGATTGTAGAATCTCAACACTCCACCTTGATTCAAATTCTCTATTCAATATAAAACTCTTAAAAACGAACTCCACCGTCAACCAAGATCTCTTAACGAGAGATATACCAAAAATGAATACTTACCCAATCGGTTTCGGCAAGGCCACCCCCATCACACCTTGCTAACGAGCTCATACCATGTCTCCGCCTGCCAACAAAATGTTGCAAATACCCAAAATCAAAAGAAGGTAGATACCAAAATAATTTCAAAGCCATCAAGGCCAAAAATAATCCTTTCAACCACCAATCAAATCTCTCTCCTCCCACATACCTTATCTGTCAAACAACAAATTTCTCATGGAAATCAACATAAACCCTCACATCAGTGTTGAGCCATGAAGCAAATATAAGTTCTCAAATCCAGTTGTCCCTTTAACACACTAAACTCCTTAACACCAAAGTTTCAAGACTGGAACGCTCTTCTCTCTCAACATAATCTCCTCCATCTTTATATTGTACAAAATCTTCTTTTCCATCAAAATAAGTAATAGCACAATTACCACCGGATCTACCGCTCTTTCTAGAAACCATTGATACACAAAAATAAACAAATCGCCTTACTCTGATACCAATCTGTTGTGCAAAGATTTCACAAATACGGAAAAAATAATAAACAATATCTAGATTTACCAATTTGAACATCACTCAATCTGTCACATACCGAAATTTTCGACTTTCGAAAATTCGACATCGATACTCACTTTATCGACTGCCGAGCAATCGAGTGCCGGAAACTCCAGTAGTGAGGGTTTTAGAAAGAAGAAAAAGATAGAAGAAGAAGAGAAGAACAACAGAACAACATCAGAACAGAAAACAATATCAGAATCTCACATATCGCAGCGGAACAATATATAATAGATAAACACTAGTCTTTTAAAACAAAGAACTATATCAGTTTATACATACATCAATCATCAGAGTCAATATACAACAATGGACAGTTATATAACTTGTCCTCATACAGAATACACAGCGGAATAAATAATTTCAGATACAAATACTACGTCTCGTCATCCAGCTTATCTCCAAAGCTCCAGAATATCCAGAATATCCTGATAACATAACTCTAGGCTGCCCGTGTGGAAATTTGTGGGCACCCAGAGTTTAGAAGGGAACAATAAACTCCGAGTCAGTCATGGTGACTGGTGTGAGATCGTAAAACAGTTATTCTTTAAAATAAACAACAGAAAATTTTTAAAGTCAATTCGCAATGCTTTTGGAAAATGAAACTACCATAAGACCTCCCACCACACACACAATGCAAACGCAGACTTGGAGGAGATTTCTTCTTATGTTAGTCAAAAATGCTTACTACGCAAAAATCAAAACCTTTTTGATATTATTATTAGTGCATAGTGGAAAACATTTCGAAAGTATAATATAAATCTTAGCCAGCATAGGTACCATTATATTATGCCTGCTATAGCTGCCTCCTGAGGAGACAGGTTATACAATTGAAATCGTAAAGGCTCGTATTGTTTCTTTGGATTTCCAACAAATGGTCAAGCTAAGGAACTTCCTATCCACGATGGGTACGTCCCTGGAATAGACGACCCAAGAACCTAACCGGATCTCTGCCAACACAAGGCCGGGTTACCTCTGCAAAAATAGGTAACTACTGACACGCGTATGCCATCCCCCGATCGTCACCGATCTTCCCGAGGATCCCCGATTCGCAACAAACCACATAGATAATAATAATGCAGTAACCACAAAGGTTAAGTATCTGGGCTCCATACCATGATACCACCTTTATCCAGAAGGAATGACATACACTAAGGGGCGCTACTCCCTAGAACCTTGCCGCATTCTTCCTGTTTCGACCATTTCCGGGGTGTGAGGCTCGATGAAGTCTCGTCCACAAAGCTACGCTTTCTACAAAGCCCTGCTTTGGGTCAAACAAAATGATCAACCTATGATCACAAAGATATAAGATCAAACAAATGATCATATCACAAATGATCAAACACTGATCATTTCACAGCAACACTCAGTATGCCACGTTACCAAATTGGGATATATCGCTGATAAATTTCAACTACATAACCTCTGAGCTCGTACGTCTCAGAGAAGGGTGTTAAGCTAAGAGAATAAATTCTCCGCCACCAACAGAAATGTATTTGAAAGAAATCAGCTTTATATCTCAAATTGTAACGTCAGACACACAATCCATACAAGTCTGTTCCGGGATCGAACAGAACCGAAGGCACTTCTCACGAAGCCCTTGCATTTCCGGATAATTTTCAAATCACGTCCGGACTTCCCGTCACTAAGGGTGATAAAACCTCTAAATCGAAGATCAGTCGATGTAGAGTAACTCGACGGTAATCCTTCCGTTTTCAAAAATATCCGGTCTTCAACACCAGTCTTCGAATGCAATTCATAACGACGTATCACATATTCGGAATGGGTTATACGACCCCATGGTCCTTTCCCGGCTAACCCGAATAGTGAGCGATTATTCAAAAACAAGTGTGGCATTCAAATTCATCCAATTCACAACAAATACCTATCTAAAGGTAATTATTGATAGTCGGTTATTTAACTATCAATAAAGATGCGCAACATCATCAGATTCCAAATAATTTTCCAAATTATTTCATCTTCCAAAATATCTTCCGCTAGATATAAAATTTCCACACTTAATCTTTTGAAAACAATTTCAAATTAATTTCCACATTTCATTTTATCTTTGAAGATAAAATCTCAAAACAGTTCATTTCATATTGGAAAAGCATTTCCATACTTATTTAAAAATAAGCATTTCACAAATCTATTTATTTTCAACATTTGAAAATATTCGATATACTTAAATCAATATTAAGTATATATTTCATTCTTTAAGGAAACCATTTACTATAACAACATTTATTTGAGTCAAAACGAATGTTACGTAAAACATCGTTACGACGACTCGAAATCACTAGTATAGGGATTTGGATTTTAGATAGATATATAAATCCCAATACTACATAAAACATTTCCTTTCGGAAATCATTTACTATAACAACGGTGTTATAGTCCACCATTTCCTTAAGTTTCTCGAAAACGTCTATTTCAACAATAAATGTTGAAATCTATGGTTTCGATTCGTAATACATTTTAAAACATCTTTAAAATGTTTAACTTCATTTTTAATATCACTTCTTCAAAAATGAATCCATTTTACTTAACAATATATTCACTGTCCAAAATCGTGAATATAATTCACTTAACCCAATTTCAATCATTTCTACATATTTTAATTTCACAGAGATTCGCTATCCAAAATCGCGAATATATCTTCTTAAAAAATCTTCTATATTTAATTTATCAAATTCAATCTATTTCGAATTTATAAACACGTTTATAAATTCTATTTCCATTTTTATAACAACTTCGACTTATAAATCTTCTTTTATCAACTTCTATATTTTTACTTATCAAAATAAGTGATTTCGGATTTATAAACAACTTTTATAAATTCCAATTCTATTTATAAAACTTCAATCCCAAATCAATTTCGACATTGATTTCTAAATTTATTTTCAACTTTAAATAAACTTCCCATACTGATTTCTCAAAATTTCATTTCCAAATATTAAATCAATTATAGATTGATTTCTAATTTTATTCATCCCTACTAAAATAAATTCCTTATTTTCCTTCAAATTATTCAATATCTTGTTTTTAAATGGATTCTTTAAATTGAACTCATTTTACATTGATTTCCCAAATCATTTCAATTTACCAATTAAATTTCTAATTGGATTTCCAACTTATCTCCTTTTAAATAAATTCCTTTTAAAGAAAATAAATTTCTATTGTCTTCTTTCAATCTATTTAGAAATCCAGATTTTAAATTAATTTCCTCAATTTAAAATCACTATTATACGAAATTCATTTATTTAACATTTTCACTTTATTCTGGAAATAAATTCGATAAGATTATAAAAATTAACTTTTTATACTTTAAAATTCCTTTCTTCGAATTTATTAAATTTCTAAAATTAAATTCACTTAGAAATTTCTATTTTGATTTCCAAAAATTCAATTTCGTTTATTTTTGGAATCCAATGATATCAAACATCCATTCAGCTAAATTTTAGCTTCCAAACAATTTTCCAGACATCGATATGATCAATAACATCAATATAATCATTCACAGATTCATATCACAGTATAAATAAATTCAATCAAAGTGAGGGGTCCAGTTGGATCCCTCCAACCTGTTTCCCTGCATCCAAAGACGTTAGCACAATACCAATTCCACTTCGAGGTGGAACATCGCGGTATATGGGTTTTATAATATATCCGCTTACTAACGGCGCAATAGGGTCTCATCCGCTATACGAGGCGGGAAATCAATCAATCCAATATATACATATGCCAATATGTATATATTGCTATATATATAGATATATCCTATCATATCTAATAGCACATTCAAACAAACCAACCAAATCAATAACTGCAATTCAAAATTAAATCTGAGTGAGAAGATCTCACCTTAGCATTTAAATTTGCCATCCATTTCCAACTTGACTCGATTTTTTTCTTGCTTATACCTTGTATAAACAATTTATATAATTTTATTAATATTCGAATCAATTGAACAAATCAATTTTTTTCTATTTGATAAGTTTAGTTAACCAAATAATTTATTTTTAACTAGTAATTTAAATTTAAACTAATCCCCTTTTTATAAGAAATAATCTATATAGATCAAAATCTATCTTATACAATTTCCTATATTTTCCCAAAGTCCTATAATATATTTTTCCTGTGTGTAACATATTTATTACCTTTAAATTAAAAACAGAATTTTTTATATCTTTACTGTAAAATAATATAGCTTGCAGTTAAAAAGGCATATATATAATTTTGAAAATAGCCCATAAATTATACAGTAATTTTCCTATTTTTTTCTTTCCTGCAACTTAAAACAGTAACAAATTTTATTTATATTTTTTTTTTGTAAAAACAAAATTCTCTAACTCGTATGTATATATGTATACAGATTAAATAAAATTCAAATCGAAGAAAACAGTTTTATCTAAACCAATTTCTAAATAAATTAAATTCGTAAATACCTTACCGCACTATGCTGAGCATCGCGACCATCAATCTCGCCTTCACGCGAGCTCGAAGTCGTATGAATTCGATCGCCTGCTCGTTGCCATCGCGCAACCCACGCGACTTCTCCAGTCCTGACGTCGCCGCTCCTCGTCGTGTTTACAAGAATCTGACCACCTCGCGAATGCCCTAGCAATCGCCACCAGAACGTCGCCTTCCATCGCCCAGGTCGCTCGAACCCATCGCGAGCCCAGTCGCGACTGTCCCCACTCGAACGCGCGTTCACCTCGATTCGCGAATCCCCCTAATTGCCAGCGAATCACCCACGTCGACAGTCGCTCGAACGACAACACCAGCGTCGCCGCCCTGAACGCCGCTACCCTCCCATCGCTTGCTCGATTATCGCGAGCCCTAAATCTTGCGAACGCGAGAACATTCTCCCCATTTGTTTGATTTCGAAGATTTTCTTCTGCGTTTGATTTAAGTAGAAGGAGACGGGGATGGTAATGAAGTACAGGGGTATGGGAGTAGGTATGGGAGAACGTGGGTGTTGACTAATTTTTAAAATTTAAATTTTAAATTGAATTCGAATCAATTTTGATGCGTTTACACGTCGTATTCTTACATAACAACTCCAAATGCCACGAAATTTGAAATCCGGCAATAATTCAATATTACGGACCCAATGGAACTGGTTTCGTCGAATTCCGAGACTGTTTGAAAATTGACTATTTTTAAATATCGATTCGAACAATTAAATTTCAAAACCGAACAAAACAGTTTGAATTTACATTCTGAAGCTTCTATTATCTTCAGTATCAGCAATACGAATTTTAAAAGCTTTTGAAATATTTTTCTCCAGCTTAAAATTGAAGATTCAAATTTTTATTCAATTCAATAGATTAAATTTTTATAATTTAATCGCCACATTCAAAGTTATATCGGGGATTCAAATTAAATCATCGTTCAAATATTTAAAATTAATTAAATATTTTCAATTTAATTCGTTCAAAATTCTGGGTCGTTACACAATCTAGCAACAATTATTCTATTACTCAAAATAAATAGTAAATAACTATAAAGAAGAAAACAAGACGCACAATATTTATACTGATTCCACTACCATCAAGATAGTGTACGTCCAGTTCAAAGAAGAGAGATTTTATTACACATGAGAGAGTTACAAGAGATTACAATATAAGAGTTTACATACCAAAGCCCTAAATTAGAATTAACAAGAAGAGACACTCTGTAACAACCCTCACTACGCCATAGATGACCTATCGCAATAAAAATACAAGGTGTTGCTAACTACAATGTAACGATAGGTATGCTGATTATTGTCTATTACAACACACGCTTCAAGGTGTTAGCATAGGTATCAACAAGATGTTGCAGTAGCTATAGTTGTATTCAAATTAAAAAATTAATAAAATTAGCAATCCACGTGAATACGATCCAACGGTCTACATTTAATCCAATTGTTAAAATGGATCACCGATCCAAAGGTCTATTGCAACATTAGCTTCAGGATGTTAGTATAGATATCAACATATGTTGCAGTAGCTATAGACTTATAAAAATATTATAAAAAATGAGCGGGCTGAAAATAGAACGCGGGAAGCAGGAAGAAAGCGGCAAAACTTAACAAAAAATATCAAGGGTTTCAGTTAAACACTTAACAAAATAACACTCCACCGCTCAACCTCTCAAACACTCAGCCTCACAAACGCTCAAACACTCTCAATCGCTGTTTCAATTAGGGCTAAAAGTTCAAGTTTGCAAGCTTAATCGGGGTTCGATTAGGGCAAGTTCGAGTTCAAGTTCAATTAGGGCTTTGGTGTTTCAATTAGGTCTTCAATTAGGGTTCGTTTGGGATTCGAATTTCAGTTAGGGCTTCGATTTAATCTTCTGCTTAAGGTATCACTCTATATATATTTCAAGTTTTTCCTGATTTGATTGTTGTGTTGCCTAATTTACTGATTTACTTGTGAGTTAAGGTGTAATCATATTCCTGATTTTACTTGTGAGTTAACTTGTATGTTATTTATGTCTAAATTAGTGATGAATGACGAGGAAAAAATATGGGCAGAACTTCCTAAGTTTAGTGAAGGATATATCAGTGGAGTGAAGCGTTTTATTCAAAATACTTTTTCTAGATTCGCGGTAGGTGATGAAATTGCATGCCCTTGCAAAAAGTGTCATAATCGCAAGTGGTATCGTCAAGAGGTAGTCTACGACCATCTGATTTGGAATGGTCCATCTGAATTGTACGTGAAATGGATTTGTGAGGTTTCCTGTGTAGATCCTGAAAGGAGCGATAAGTATATGGATGGTGAAGCGGGAATAAATTTTGGAGATAATCTCGATGAGATGTTGCATCATACTTATGGAAATATGCAGAACAATGAAAGTGGATCTTCTGATGGAGCAAATGGAGTAGATGCCAATGCTAGAAAATTTCATCATCATGTTGAAGAGGGAAAGCAGCCATTATATCCCGGGTGTACTAAATTTTCGCGATTAAGTTTCATCATCAGGCTTTATTCTTTAAAATGCCTACATGGAATCACCGAGTCTGCATTTACCGATTTATTAGAGTTGCTAAAAGAAGCTTTTCCACAAGCCCACATCCCTTTTTCTTTCAATGCTACCAAAAATATCATTAAAGATTTAGGCCTCGATTACCAAAGAATACATGCATGTCCAAATGACTGCATGCTATATTGGGCAGAAAATGAAAAGGAAAATAACTGCAAAAGTTGTGGTGTTTCAAGGTGGGTTATAAAGGAAAAGAAAGCGGCTGTTGACAATGATCCGGAGAAGCGGATTCACAAAGTACCAGCAAAAGTGATGCGTTATTTTCCACTAAAACCAAGGCTGCAAAGGATGTTCATGTCCAAGGAGTATGCAGAACTTATGATATGGCATGCAGTGGGACGAAAAAATGATGGCAGACTTTGACATCCAGCTGATGGCGAGGTTTGGAAGGCGATGGATGCCAAATATCCTCATTTTTCATCTGAAAACAGAAATATCAGGTTAGTAGTAGCCGCTGATGGATTCAGTCCTTTTCGTACAATGACTACTGCTCACAGCACATGGCCAATCATATTGGTAAATTATAACCTTCCACCTTGGTTATGCATGAAGCCAGAAAATTTGATACTTTCAACCCTTATCCCTGGTCCAGAGTCTCCTAAGAATAGCATTGATGTCTACATGCAGCCTCTTATCGCAGAATTGAAAGAATTATGGGGTCTTGGCATACAAACTTATGATGCCTTAACTGGTGCTAATTTCACGTTACGTGCAAGCGTGTTATGGACGATCAGCGACTTTCCGGGCTATGCAATGTTATCCGGCTGGAGCACAAAGGGTTATTTAGCTTGTCCCGTATGCCATTTCGAGACTTCTTCAACTTACTTGAAACATAGTAGAAAAATGTGCTACATGAATCATAGGAAATTTTTAGATCCGGAACACAAGTGGGGGTTTGATAAGAAAAGGTTCAATGGTGAAATTGAAATGGGGACATCTCCGGAAATTTTATCCGGGACAGACATTGAAGAATTGTTGGCTGGTTATGAAAATATTTTTGGGCAGAAAGAGGTCAACAAGCATAAAAATGAATCCCCTTTTAAAAAGAAGTCAATATTTTTTAATTTACCATATTGGAGTCACAATGTATGTCGACATAACCTTGATGTTATGCACATAGAGAAAAACATTTGTGATAACATACTTGGTACTTTACTAAATATTGATGGGAAGTCAAAAGACCATTTAAGTGCTCGGTATGATTTACAAGAGATAGGCATTAGGGATGTCCTTCATCCAGTTCTATCAGCTGATGGGAATTACATTCAGATCAGGGCTGCCATATTTGAAATGACGAACAAGGAGAAAGAAATATTTTGCTCGGTGTTGGAGAATGCTAAACTGCCTTATGGTTGTGCAGCTAATATCAGCCGGTATGTAAACAAGAAAGAGAGGAAAATTGCAGGGTATAAGAGCCACGATGCTCATTTTCTTCTCCACTACTTGCTGCAATTTGCTGTGAAGAAATCTGTAAAACCTGAAGTTGCACTACCTATGATAAGATTAGGTGCATTTCTAAGAAGTCTTTGGAGTAAAATTATCAATTTGGCTGATCTCAAGAGGCTACAAAAGGAAATTGTGGAAATTCTTTGTCAATTTGAGATGATATTCCCAAATGCTTTCTTCGATATAATGGTGCACTTGCCAGTTCATTTATGCAAGGAAATTGAATATGGTGGACCTGCACATCTTCGTTGTATGTTTCCTATTGAGCGTTATCTTTGTAAACTGAAATCATATGTTCGCAACAAAAATAAACCTGAGGCGTCCATTGCTGAAGGTTATATTGCAGAAGAATGTTTGATATTCTGTTCAAGGTTCTTAGGTGGCGATGGAGCAGGAAAAATGAAATTTGAAACCTGTCCACAGAATCTGGAATATCCTATTGGCACAAGAAGAAACAAAGATGGAAAAGGTATTCATCTAAAAGATTCTCAATGGACGGCATGTCACCGTTACGTTCTATTCAATTGTGGTAACAAGGAAATAGAGAGTTTACTTGAGTAAGTTTTTAAGTTTTATTTTTATTTTAGTAATTATTGAAGAATTAGAAATTTTGTGTCCATCTTTTATTAACCAGGTCTTTATTCTAGGAAACATCGAGCTTTAGTTGATGGTCATGCATTATCAAAAAAATATAAAAGAGAGAGAGAACACAGTCAAGAATTTTGGAAGTGGTTAAAGGAAGAGGTTGGGAAAAAGGAGGACATTTCAAAAGAAGAACAACTGCTTGCAATGGGCCCTCTTACAACAGCTAAGAGATTTACTGGATATGTTATCAATGGATACAGATTTTATACAAAGTTCAGAGATGCCAAATGTACAACACAAAACAGTGGTGTATTTTTGACAGCCTTGACTACTAGCTTTGCAAGTTCGAAAGATCAAAATCCATTGGTTGGTGAAGTTAATTACTATGGATCAATTGAGGAAATATTAGAACTAGATTATTGGGGAGAATTTAGTGTGGTTTTATTTAAGTGTTGTTGGTACCAAGAAGAGAAAGATTTATATGGGCTGACTCGTGTCAATTTTAATCGATTGTGCCAGAAATCTGATCCTTATGTTATGGCTTCACAAGTACAACAGGTGTTTTATATAGAAGATCCAATTGATAAGATGTGCCACAATGTTATCAAGAAATTGCCGAGAGACTGGTGTGAAATCGAAAGCGAAGATGCAAATGAAGATTTGAATGATATCCAGCCTGCTTATGAAATGCGAAATCAAGATTTTGATGTTCGCTGGTGTAGAGATGATGTCCCAATAAGACAAATCCGCCTTCCACCTAGCAAAGTGAAAGAAAATGCTTCTTAATTTCTATGTATCACTATCATATTTAATTAAGTAACCAAATTTAAGTTAGAAAATGTTGTTTCTGCCTTGATTAAATGTTGTAACTGATGTGTCATATTTGTGGCTTTTTTTGGTCTCTTTTTTAGTGTTTCTGCCTTTATTACATTTTAGTGAAGTGACTATTTTATTTTATAATGTAGTTGGTTTATTTTAATTTGTAATTATGTCATTCTAATGTTAATTCCTTCATTTTGTGTAGGATGGAGGCAAATCTAATATTCCATCACAAGGGAAAATTTGAGAAGAATGGATATGTTGGTGGAGAAGAGAGTTTTGTCAAGGGCGTTGATCTGGATATGTTTTCTTACACAGTACTGATGGAGTATGTCAAGGAAGGGCTAAAGTACACTGAAATTGGAGGAGTATATTCATGGAAAGGTACAATGAGTGGGTGGAAATTGGTGAGCAATGATGCAGATCTGTGGGAGTTCATGCAAATAAAAAATAATGGTGATCACATTGATTTCTATGTCGACACCGTGGTCGATGATAAAATTGAGCCAATGAAACAAATGCAGCCACATGTCATTGTACGCCCAAGGAAGAATCTGTTGTGTCCAGGTATAAAAATATCTTCTCATTTGTACTATTTTGATGAATTTGGTCATAAGAAAACTAACGATGAAACAACCTATTTATGATTACTTTCAAATGAATTTAAACCAAGATCCAATTTTGAGCATCCGACTCGAAAATTCATAAATAATAAAGGAACTGGAATATTAATATACACGGTCAAGTCTTAATTTCTTTAATTAAGTTTAAATAATTATGTTTATGACATGATAAACTTGACTTTTATGTCGTTGTATGTTTGCAGCTGCGAAACCATAGAAACGGCAATTTGTCACCACTCACCGTCTGCAACAGGCAGCAAAAAACAAGAAGCAGACTGAAGTCTTTACTCCTAGAAAGTCAGACCGGCTAAACAATCAATAGCCAGCAAAAACCAACGAGACGCAGACTGATCAAGTCCTTACTCCTAGAAAGTCGACACGGCTAAACAATCAACAAGTGAGCGAAGCTGCTGTGAGTCCACGCATGAACAGGAAAAAGGTGATCAGCAAGAAGTCACCAGAGAAGAAAAAGGTGATCAGTAATTCTACAAAGACACCAGAGAAGAAAAATCCAACTGAAGTCAGCGATGCAACTTTGAATATCAACTCAGCAAGTGTCAGGAGTAAATTGGATTTCTATAATCCTCCCGTTGAAGAGGAAAATACGGATGAAAATGAGATTCAAGTAAGAAGACTACAATCTGATCTTCTAATATGATGTTCTACATATTTTGATAATATTTACAATAATGTCTTGTTAAATTACTTTCAGGATGATGATCTACCACCTCCACCACCTCCATCGCTTACAGAATACGAAAAGGAGAGAGCTAAACATGTGTCGCAGAAGAATAGTGTTTTTGAAGCTCTTGGGATGCCTAAATTAGTTACTGGACTGATAAATGAATTTGAAAAAAATAAAGGAAAATCAAAAATGCTAGCTGGAAGCGAAGATTATGCTCCAGAAGAAGAGGAACCTAGTGAAAATGATACTTCAAAAAATTCAGTAAAGGTTCGTTATAGGTGAAGATTTAATTTTATGTTGGTAATTATAGATTAGCTTCCTTATTTTTTTATTTTATTGTTTTTGTGTGCGTATTTTAGAGAACCAAAACGATTACGATTACAAAGCCTCAGTCTGGACCAACAACTCGTTCACGAGCCAATGTTCAATCTGCAACCGATAAGAATGCAACTCCGAATGCAGGGGAAAATCCAGTTCCTACACAAACTGTTGATCCACCATGTAGCATTGAGTTACCACACAATGAAGGAATAGGAACAATGGCTGGTTATTTGGCTATGCGAGAACGCCAGAAGAATAACAGTAGTGGAAGTGGAAGTGGAAGGAAGAAGGCTGTCGTCGGAAATGTGTCGACAAATATTGAAAACGAAGAAGATGAAGATGAAGAAGCTAAAGGTATTATCTAATTGAGTTCTGATTTTAATGGTTTAAGTTCTCATTTAAGTTATGTCTAGCCTTCTCATTACTATTGTATGTACTTTGTAACATTAGTGGGAGCTCCCAGAAGGCTCAGAGGAAAAACAAAGATGGATAAAGTTCATTCAAGGTCATATGACAAAAGAGTTCTAATCCAAATGAATCATCGGGGCCAACCTGTTTCAGACGATGACAAAGTATTGTCTGAACTGAGTTATTTTTTAGGAACACTGAAGAGGAGTGTTCCACTTACTTACAAGTCTTGGTTTGATGTTCCTGCAAGTTTGAAAGGCACGCTGTGGAACTATGTTAAGGTAATTTGCAAACTTAGCTGAATTTTAATTAAATATATGTAACTTGTCACAAAAGTAGCATGACTGTTCTTTTTAACGTTTGATTTGTATTTAAGCAACGGTATATTATTCCGGATGAATGTGAATATTGGGTTTTGAAGTCAATTCGTGACTCTTGGAGGGGGTACAAGAGTCGTATTAAAAAGGCACATTATATGGCCTATGAAACTGATGAAGAGAGGCTTGAAAATAGGCCGGACGAAATTCCACTTGCGGATTTCCAAGTACTCTTGATGTATTGGGGAGATGAAAAAATTCAGGTATAATTTTAAATTTTATCACATAATTTATTTCCCTTTCTATTCATTCAAATCAGGCAGATAAACATCTTTATTTTATGTTTTTATAGAACAAGGCCCTTACAAATTGTGCAAGTCGGAAATTGTATACAGACACACACACTGCTGGTCCAAAACTTTTTTCTCAAATTCGGCATAAGATGGTATGTATTTTGCTTATTTTTTATGGTTGGCTGGGTATGCATTTTCACATTAATTTACGACTCAATAGCTATTATTACCATTTGCTAAAAAAATACATAAAATCTATAAAAATATAAATGAGCCTTTCTTTGCCCTTGTTTGGGATAGAAAACTCAGTTCTTTTCCAAACCAGTGTCCGTCATGCTCATGCATTTGTACACATTTGGTCAATATATGTCAGCAAGTTAGATGCATATTAAACATTAAATATGAGTCCAATCCGTCTCTGTGGAAATTATTAATACAGTGTTTAAGGTATTTGGCAAATTTAGTGATGGTTAAGGTATTGCACCCATCTTAGGGTACTACAAACTCGAATGCAGTATCCTTGTTTGTATAATTTCTGAAACTTAGTGATGAGTTGGTTTGGGACAGTCGAGAAAATGTTTGGGACAGCAAAAATATCCTTGTTTGGGACAGTCGAGAAAATGTTAGTGATATTGTTGCTACATATGTTGTGATTTTATACTTGCCGTTTCTTTATTTTTGCACTTGTAAGCTACTGTTGCTCCATTTTTGCATCTGTGAGTTGCTGTCTAACCTTTTAAATAAAATTAACAACAGCAGCTTTCATTGGTGCATCTGTGAACAGTTTCATCTGTGAGTTGCTGTTTCAAAATGTGACATTAAATAAAATTAACAAATATAACATCTGAATTGAATAGTGATATATGTTCTGGAAAAATTGGTTTGATATTCTTTTGCTGTCTAACTTTTTTCATTTAATTTGTATCAGTCCAACGAATCAGATGGAGAGCTTTTTGTTAGAACTCGCAAGCGGAAAGAAGGAAAGGTGTACAAGACCGATACTTCAGTAATGAAGTATAGAGTTGTAAGAATTTTAATTTCTCTTCATTCAGATGTCAAAAAAATGCTTCATTTTGCGCATCAACATTTTGAAACTGCTTCAGATGTTATATTTGTTAATTTTATTTAATGTCACATTTTGAAACTGCTTTATTTTGCAGGATAAGATTCAAAAAGCAATAGGTGAAGGAGGAAGTGATGAAGTTGTTCAAGAACTGATTTCTGATGGAAAGCGGCACGGTCCAACTTGGCTTATAGGACAGCACACAAAATCTGCAGAAGTTTCAAAAGATGCCCCAACAACAAGCACATACATACAGGAGCTGGCAGCGAAGATAAAGGAAAATATAGTTGAAGAAGTCGAAGCAAAGGTGAACAAGAGGGTCAAAGATGAATTTGATGCAACGGTGAACCGAAAAGTTCAGGAGAACTTGTCATGGGTGCTTAAGAAATTAGGCGAAGCTAACCCTGACATGCAAATTGATGTTGCGGGTCTTTGTGCGACCGTCTGCAGTGATGAAACTGGCACTGGAGCCACTAGAGGCACTGATGGTACTGGTGGCTCGGAAGCATGAAATTTGGAGGCTCGCAAAGATGAATTCACGTGTAGTATGTAGAATTTAATTAGTATGTACTGGCTGTTAATATGAATGCACTGGCTATGTTTGTTATTTTGTACTTGACTAAAACTTGTGTTGCTGGCTGTTATGAAACGACTTGTTGTTTGGCTGTTATGAAATGAATAGCTCTTTGGCTACTATGAAATGCAGTGTAATGTTGCAGTAGTATGATGTTGCAGTACATTTCCAATTTAAATTGCAAAAAGTGTTGTCGTAGATATGATATAATGTTGCAGTACGTGATGTTAAATGTGGTAATAAACTGGAAAAGTGTTGCCATTTTATTGGTAAAAGTGTTACCATAGATTAATGAATGTGGGCCCCACAAAACGGTTCCGTTAAGTTGGTTAACAGAATTAGTGGGCCCCACATGTTGGGGCCCAGATTGTGGGACCCACTTTTTAGTAAATTTAGTACCTGTGGCAACAACAGAACCGATGTTGCCTTAGGGTCACAAAGATGTTGCATTTGAGTCTGCGGCAACGCGGCAAAATGCAACACCGAGAAAGTGTTGCCTTAGCTCGTTTTTGGCCTCCAGCAACATTATTTGGCACTTTCTGCATCACTTCTTGTGTGTTGCAGTATGCAATCTATGGCGTAGTGCCTAGATTTCTGCATATATTTAAATTTGACTTTATTTTATTTTAAATTATTTTAAACTTGTTTTATTTCAAACATTTCATTTCTAAATATAAATTTTGATTGTTGTGTGAATTATAGTTTCAAACTAGTATAAATTGGATATTTCACTGAAAAGTGAATTTCTGTTCAAACTGGTCAAACTTTGACTTTTAACTTTTAAATTTAAATATCCAAATTCTTAAATTTTATCTTTTATTATGAAAATAGATTTAATAACTTGAATACAGCTTTTCGTTTCGTTGGAAACGGAGTTAAACTGTAAAAGTTATGTATATTTCAATATTGAGTGCAATTTGTTTTATTCTGCAATTTTGTTATTTTAATTTGTATAAATTATACTTTATTTGTCATATTTTATTTTAATATGTGTTAATATGTTATTTTATGTATATTTTTATCTTTTAATAATTTTAAAGTGATAATATAATTTGTCCAAAGTTTACTTGAATTTTATTTTAATTTATAATGCCTAGTTTCCATTTTTCTGCTATTTTCTTCATTAAAATTATATTTAATTAAAATTTATTTATTTATTTTGTGAATTCATTTTTATTTTGTGTTCTTATCTTTATTTATAAATACTTTTCAAGTACATAAAAATTTTCCAAAGTTCATTGCATTTATTTTCAAATTTTCTAGACTAGTTTGCAATTTTGTGCTATTTTCTTATTTTGACCTTATATAATTAATAAATATTTATATATATTTTATATTTTGTTATATTTTCGAATTTGTGACTGAATGTATTATTATTTTCAGTAATATAAACTTATATAAAGAAATTTGAAAGGTTATGACTTTTGATTTGCCTAAGGCCTTTTATCTCCCAACCTTTCACATTTGTAACTTATCTTTTCATCAATTAGCCTTTACTATCCACATCTTTCAACTGCATACTCTATTTTCTATTCACGTACATTCATTTTCATTTCTGAAACAAAAGAATTTCGGCCATGGCTATTGAGGAAAGTTTGGGTAATGATTTTCAACTTTTTCTTATTCTTTTTCTACTTGTTTACATTGATTTTTGCATATGTTCTCTATCTTCATAGCTCCACTCCTCCTCAACCAGATCTGGTCCGACCTCCACCACCCCCTTTCTCTGATCATTACCCACCCTACTACAGCACCAAGGCAGGCCAAGCACATCCATGGCAAGGAGCACCACCAAAATCAACAAAAACCACCACATATTACACTAGCCGAGCCTAGATTGTTAGCACCACCTTCTACCACCATTTGCCACCACTACCACCACCACCACCACCTCTGACCTGACCTCCACCCTCTACCACATCATTCACCATCACCATCACCCACTGGCCATGACCCATGACCTCTGGCCGAACCTATTTGTGCCAAAGATGTGAGGTTATGTTGCATTGTTTAGCCTTGAACACCTAGTTTTTGCATCTAGACTTCACCACTTTGTTAACGCATGCTAGGCCGACCCTATGGAACCCAAAACTAGATCCAAACCCACCCCTTAGCCATGCATTTCAGATCTGGAGCTGAAGCATAGATGGTAGAAAGCAAGTGCAAACACTTTGGTTTTGTTTTATGCAGTCGTTCCTAACATTGTTTAGTGGCATCCTGTTTTGAAACTTATGTTTTATATATTTGTTTTGTGTAATGTTTTCAAGGGGTATAGCTTTGGCTCTTCCAATCTCAAATCATTGTCGTGCTTTCGTGCCTCTGGAAATCTTTGTTGTGTGTTTGTGGTTGTCATCTCCAGCTTGAACAAGTGAGTAATTCTCACCAGACAATGTGTACTTATATAACTAGTAAACTGACACCATTTGAATCTGTAAAATTATATCATCCTGTTATAACTGTTATATTATGATCATATGATGCTCACCCCTGTTATTACTCATGTTATATCATCATTTACTGTTATATAATGCTATTCTGTTATTTTATCAGTTTGCCACACTGCAAGTTCCCTGTTAGTATAGAAATCACTATGGGTTGAAATGATACATACCCGAACGGACTTTAGAATAGGGAAAGATCGTTATGGGCTGAAATGATAAGCCTGAGCGACTTTTTATTTATTTTATTTAACTTGGGATTGCGGGTTTGAAATGATAAAACCCGGTTTTTCTTTGTAAACTGCGGATTGAAATGATACATATCCGTATCACTTGACCTAGGCTAGAAAATTATATACAGACCCGTGGTTTATATATTTTTCTGAAATGTTTAAAATATTTTAAAAATGTAAATATTATGATATTTTGATTTAAATTTTATTTAAAATGGTTTCTATAAAATATTAGTGATTTTCTACAAATTAAATAAGTGAATTAAGTAAATGGTGAAGTATAATTTGAAATATAAGTTAATTTTGAAATTTATGATTTTGTTTATAAATGGAATTTATGTAAAGTAAGAATATATGACAAATTTGATTTAAAAGATGAATTTAATGATTTTATTGAGAAATAATGATTTTATAAAGTGTTAATGATTTTGTATAAATTAGAATATGAAATAAATGAATATTTAAGCTGAATTTGGAAATATAACTTAAATTGAATTTTGTGAAATTTGTTTAAAAGTGAAATTTTAATTAAGTAAAATAAATGGAAATAAGTTATATTTTGGAAATTTAAACTTAGTTGTTAAGTTAAGAATTAAATTAAAGAAATGAAAATTTAATTGTTATTTAACTTGATTTTGTATGGAAATTTGACTTTATAAAAATCATAGAAATAAAGGTATTTAAATGATTGTTTTAAATGTGAAAATATATTATTTTATAAGTTAAAATGATTTATATTAAAAGTTAATTATGTGTGAAACTGTAAATAAATCTCTGAATTTGATTTGACAACATTTTTGAAATATAAAGTAAAGATATTACAGCATTGGAAAATGCTGTAGTTGTTTTAAATGAACCAAATAGCAAATTTGAACTAAGGGTTATTATAGCACTTTGTTAGTGCTATAGTTTTAAATTTAACTAAAATTTTAATTGAAACTAAATCAAGATATTACAGCATTCTTAATGCCGTCTTTTGTTAATGAACTGTTTTAAAACATAACATTACGTAGCATTTCCTAAGTGCTGCGAAAGTTGAATATTCATTGTTTTAATAAACTTAAATGAATAAATGATCTTTGAAAAAGATTAAATTTTGGAAATTAAATATTTAATTATTAAATATAATGAATTGACTTTAAATGATTTAAATGGAATAGTTGATTTGAGAAATACAACTATTTTGAAAATGTGATTAAATGGTATTTAAATATAAATTAAATAAATGATATTAAATATTTGAATGAATAATTGAAGTTTATATTAGTATGAAAATTATTTGATTTACTTGTAATTTGAATCTATTTAAAAGATATTGGACTTATGAAATATAGGATATTAAAGCTTTGAAATCTATTTTATAATTTGAATAGTTATTTTGTGGATTAAATCTATATTTGAAATTTATAAGATTTGAAGTGGTCTATGGAAATTTAATTAAAATAAATGATTGAATTGAATTGAAACTTTGGAAATTTTAATATTTGATTTGGAATATAATACTTACACGTTTAAATGGTTTAGATGAATTATTTTGATTGAAATATAAACTATTTAAAAGGTGACTTGAAATGATAATAAATGAATGGTATCTTTGAATTTAAAAAGTATTTAAAGTTGAATATTTAGATTTGAACTCAAATGATATTTTGGTATATATAAATGATTTGAAATGAAGTTTTGGAAAGATATGATATTTTGATATATTGAAATGATTTGAAATGAAGTTTTGAAATGATATGATATTTTAAATATATTGAAATGGTTTGGAATTGATTTAATCTTTATTTTGATAAAGATTTGGATTTGAAATGATATTCTATTTTAAAGTATAAACTATTTTTAAATTATAACCACGGGTTATAATAACGATTGGTTGTTAAAGAGACCGGGATCGGATATGGACATACTCTCTGTCGATACCGAAAACCACTTTGACAACTGTGTACGCGGTGGAGTTTCCAGAATGAAGTAGGATGGTGGCGACGATCCTAAGGTATATACGTGGACCCAACTCCCGTGAGTTGGCATAAGGTGGCTAAAATAGGAGCAATCTCGGACCAGTAAGGTAGCACCTCTTATCGGACACACTTCTTCGATACCATTCTATTACTTGTGATTGATTTGGTGCGCACCCTTGATTTAGGAGTGTTGTTCGAGGTGGAGCGGTAGTGGCTGCTATGCGTTTCCATCAGTCCGTGTGCGTAATTGGTATATCTACCCTGGCATTGCCTTGTGTGCCGTATCACCTACCATATCGAGCTTTACTACGAGTTTCTATTTGTGTCGTACCTAGGGAGTATCTTCTCATAGCCTTGCGAGGTATGCAGGTACTGTGTAGACTATTGGCATATTACGTGTTAAGGTGGAAAATGTAAAGCCTTAACGCTATTTAAAAGTATGTTTATTTTATGATTAGACATTATTATAATAGCGAATATTACTACATAGTAGATAGTTTAACGGATCCTTAAGGAATGGGCGATCCCAAGCATTCTTTAAGTTACTTGTACCTTTATTACAGTTCACTTGAGTTGGTTTACATTATATAAGTATATATTGTCCTGACTCGAGTGTTTTGTGTTTTGCTTTACGCTCGGGTCAGCCTGAGTTATTCACAGATTTGGATTTCCACTCTCTTGGAGATTTGAATCGCTGGAGATTATATGCTTGTCTTGTCCTATCTATTTCAGTTCTGTTGTTCTACTCAGCTTGTACTTGGTTATTTTATTGAGACTTCTGTTGTACTCTATTTCTTCTGCTATATCTTATGTAACTCTGATATATTTATGTAGTAGCTTCATGAACTACTATTTCTTTTACTTCCGCTGCATTATTTTACTCTGTGTCTGTGATCTGTGATTATATTTATTTACTGTATATTCTGAGATTTGCCAAATTTTATTTACAACGCGGTATTTTGAGCAATTCAAGTCCGACATGTGCGGATGCGAATGGTTGAAAATATCGGGTCGTTACACACTCTATTTGATATCGCTGGCTAAATGCTAGAATAAGTTTACAATGAAGGCTACCCTCAATATATAGCCAGTGCAAATCCATGAGAGTCGTCGATTAAATTACCAAGATATGGTAAGAAGATAATGCAGACAATTTACAATGGTAACAATTGGTGCAAACATAGTAAGTAATTCACTCATTCCTCTAATTAGCAAAGATGGAAATAAATAATCCCAAAGCAATGCATTTACTGAGAAAGAAATAATATGCACATCATTTACTAAGAAAGAAATAATATGCATATATATTATTCCATAACGTCCGCATGCTTTTATTTCCTTATCATTTCATGCAAATGCGATCTAATAATTTATGCATTTTCATAACAAACACACGTGATTATTTTCCTTTTTGCGCATTTGTTTCCTTCAATTTTATCACCAAAATTTAACAGTCCATTTTTCTAAATAACTTTATTACAAGATTATGTATCAATCTAATTTTGCATAAAAAATTATTGTAGAAGAAGTTAAAATATTATATAAAATCATGGAGTTTTTTTCCTTTTCCTTTTTCTTTATCTAGAAAACCAGTAAGAATTATATTCAGTCAACAACATAATAATTCCTAACTAGATTTTCCACTAAATTATTCCACTTTTATTTAGGTTGTTATATAATCTAAAATGTACATTATAAAATATAAAAAGACATTGGTTAAAATGTTCTTTTCAATATAGTTATTACCATTATTATATTTTAATTACTACATACCACATATTTTCACGTGGTTCAGTTGACCATACCAATCAAATTAGTAATCAATTTTTCAGTAATATTTTAATTTGTAACTGTCGGTAATGGTTGACAAGCGATAATGTGGTAAAAATGCTCAGTCTTAATTTTAGTATTGAAAAATTTCAGCATATGCGCAAATTAAACATGTTCTGGTATCTTTTAAATAAGCATAATTAAAGCAATCAATTAATGAATAAAATCTTGAGGTTTAAAGGTATAACTGTAATGGTATTAGTGTGTAAATACCAAAGTGACATTTTAATGTCAATATTATATATAGGAAGTTATGGCCATTTAATTAATCAAATCATAATTATTTTCTAAACCTTTTCTTTAGTGATAATTCAGATTTAGAGTTTTTATCGATTTGGAATATCAATCGCTTTGTTTCCATCATCACCAATGTAGGTACGCCTTTTGTATTTATTTTCTTTCCTTCATTCTTCAAATTGAAATCGCCATACATTATTATTGACAAAATTCTAGTCAATATCGAAGTAGTAATTAGTTGAAGTATTAATGATGGTTATTCACTAAAAACATTATTAGAAATGTAAAATAAGGAGTAAATAAGATTAAAATAATCATTTTTAAAACCATCCATCAATATTAAAAAACGAATCCTCTGTTTTAGTGTCCACTCTCTCTTCCCTCTCCATACCTCCCTTCCCTCCTCTCGTACCTTCCCTTTCTTCTTTTGTCACTTCTATCTCTTTGACCATCCCCTCCCTCTCTCCTCCTTGTCCTGCTCATGTCCATCTTCCAGACCCACTACCTGATACCCTTCAACCTCTCCTTGCTAACCTTTACACCTCCTCCAACTTTACTCATTCCATCCCATCTGTTTCTGCTTCCGCCCTCTTCTCCTCCTCTCTTTCATCTTCTGAACTAGAATGGACTACTCTTTTTAAGTGCAAACCACGAAATGCAGGGAAGTATGCTCCTGTTCGGCTGGAAATGAAATACTATGATAAGGCTATCTTCCCCCCGAAAGTATTGCAAGCCGGACTACAATTTTGAGTGAATACATTGTTGGTTTTTTCCTTGATAAGCCACTAGCATACACCGTTGTTATTAAGCACCTTAAGAAAATTTGGAAGTTGAAAGGTAACATTAAGGTGAAGTCGGATGGTAACATTTTTCTCTTTCTTCTTTCAAATAATGATGATAGGAGGAAAATCATAGAAGGGGATCCCATTATCATAAGAAAAATAAATTTCATTCTTAAACAACGAGATCCTCTAATAAGTAATATTTATGGCACTATAAAAGCAGTGCCTCTATGGGTACATATCACAAACATGCCCCTTTTTGTCGGGTCTCTCCTATAGGATTAATTGGCTAGAAAATAGTTTGGGAAGACTAATTTGTTTAGATGAAAATACTAAGAAATTAGAGAGAATTTAGTTGCTAAGTGATTATTTGAGATTGCTCCTAATGAGCAGTTAGTTGAATCCAACCCTGTTCAACTCCCAGATGGTGGAGCTCAACAAATACATGTATACTACCAATGGAGACCAGAAATTTGCAAGCACCGTAAAGTTTTTGGGCATAGTGTTGATAACTGCTTTGAAGTAGATGGTGGTAAAAAGAGAAATGCAAAGGAGAATCAAATGAAAACCCTAAAACTTCAACAGTAAGCAATGCCTAAACAAGGAAGATAAGCCCTAAAGGAAATGGAGAAAGTCAATGTTTGGACCAAAGTTGTGAGCAATAAGAAAAATACTAGGAAGCAGTCAGCTCAAGATGATAATGCAAGAAGTGAAGATCATAACGCATCGAAAATGGACTTATCCAAAGCAAGCAAAGATACTCCTGAACCAAATGATTTTTCCAGTTCATTAGCTAAGAAAAATGATCTTGTTATATTGAGAAGGTCAATCTTGGGATTAGTAACAGCTTTGCTGCTCTTGAAACAATTATTGAATTGGATGAAGAAATGACTGAAGAAATTTCTGTTATTTATACCGCTTCTATTGGTGAGTGTTTCGGTAGTTTGGATGTGAACATTTCAAGCAGCTTGAAACAATCATCTGAGCATAGTTCGCGCTTGGTGCACCCTACAATTATAAATTCTTAAATTACTTCCTTAAACAAGTAACTTGATCAAACCGCATTCCAACTACGGGATCACTCCTCTAATGCAACTTTAAATGAAGTGTTTCAGTAGTTTGGATGTGAATATTTCAAGCAGCTTGAAACCATCAACTGAGCATAGTTCGGGTTTAATGCACCCTACAATTATAAATTCTGAACTTACTTCCTCAAACAAGCAGCTTGATCAAACCACATTCCAACTATAGGATCACTCTTCTAATGCAACTTTAAATGAAGACCACTTCTCTATCTTTGATCATTCTATATCACAATCATCAAAATCCTCTCTAAATACTTCTCCTGTTCTCAAATCCATTCAGTTGTCTAATTTTGCTGCTACCTACTGGAATCAAGTTCGCATGAATCTGAAAATACTGATACTAATGTGCATGTGCATAATGATAGATGTGCACTCCCTCAAGAATCCTTTCTTTCTATTGGCAACCATTCTATATTTGATTCATCTACAACTGTCCCATCAAGCATAACACCCTCTAATACCCAACCTTCTTCCTTTCTAACATGTCAACCATCCTCTCCACCTAATACCATGATTTCTGAATCCAATCTCTCTGAACAATTGAACATCTCCCATAAGCCCGTCTCAAATAAAGTAAACAAGAAGAAACAAAAGAACAAACTCAAACACAAAGCCAAAAATTTATCTTATTTAAAATCAGGTTCTACCTCAAAGTCAAGCCTAACTATATTTGCCTTCAACTCTGATGATGATGATCCTCTCTTACCACCAAACATTACCCCTGATAACACCATCCCTGCTTCTCATAAAAGTACAATAAATTCTAAAAAAAAATCCCTCAATTTTCCAATGATGCACAACATTGCTGCTTGGAATATTTTGGGTGCACGCTTGGACATTAAGTTAGATCAAATAAAGTTACTCATTCATGATCACCAGCTATTTCTAATCTCTATTTCTAAAACTAAATTAAACTCAAATCTCTCTAGAAGAGTTTCTTATTACATTTACCCTTCTTAGTCCTCTATTGACAATTTGCAAACTGCTCCATATGGTGGGCTGTTGGTCATTTATGACCCCTCAATCTTCCTCTTATCCCCTATTCTCTCAAATAAACAACCTATCCACACTGATGCCATTCATCTCCCCACATCAACTTCAATGTACTTCACCTTTATCTATGCAGAAAACTCAATTTCTCAAAGGATCATCATGGTCAATCTCCCTTCTCACTTTAGACAGGAAATCCAGTCACGGATTATGATAGGTGATTTTAATTGCTCCTATCTTTCTTCTCATAAGTCTGGTGGCACCACTTTAACTTTTAGAGACATCTCTCCTTTGAATGTAGCTCTCCATAATTCCTTATTCATTGATATTCCATCAATTGGTTCTCCTTTTACATAGTCCAACAAAAGTAGACATGGAGTGAGAACTTTGACTAAAATTGATCATGCTTTCTCCAACTTTAAATCCCTCTCAATCTGGCCTAAATCTAAAATATATGTTCCAATGCCAATTCTACCTGATCATTGCGCTCTCATCCTCTCCTTTGGGGAACGTGAAATTAAAACTAAAACAAATTTTAAATTTTTTGATTCTTGGACTAATGAAACTGACTTCTTACAGATTTTTCAACGGGCTTGGAACATCAGAACTTATGGCAACCCAATGCTCAAGCTCCAGAAGAAGCTAAAGAACACTAAGAATATTCTTAAGAACTGGGCTAAAAGTAGATTTGGAAATGGCTCAAAATTATCCTCTAGCATTATGGATGAACTTGTGTTGGTTTAGTAGCAAATCATGAATAACTCTCTTGAACCCTCCTTGAGTCTTCTTGAAAGTGAACTATCCTCCAAGCTTACTAAAGCCCTTAATTCAAAACCGTGACGACCTACCTCCTCGGTATTCATGTGCCGCAAATCCAAGTACCGGAGAGGCGGATTGTTAGGGGTTTTAAAAGAAATAAAGGTAGAAGACAGAACAAAACTGAATCTCACATCGTATTTAAAACAACTTATAGTTATATATGTGGAAAGTACATACGATCGCTCCTAAGTGATTCATCAGAGTTACGGTAGGTACTAACCCAGCCAGGGACAGTTATAACTGACCATCCCTTACTAGGGCTGGTGAATACCCAATACATAATACAAAATACAGTGGAAACTAACAATAGATAACTATCCTCGTAAGAACATCCATGCTTCATGTTCCTCCAAAAATGCTCCATGTTTCTCCCAAAATGCTCCATGCTACCTAACTACTTGGCTGCCCGAAAAATAAGGCATCCAGAGTTTAAGAGAATAAGAAAATAAACTCCGGGTCAGTCATGGAACTGGTGAGAAACTCAAAGTATGGATATTTGAAAATAAGGTTATCTCATAAGACCACGCCACACATAAACACGGAATGGGTTTTTACCTTATGATAACCAAAACATTTGCTATGCAAAATCAGAGATATTATCTTTGATGACATTCTTTGAAAATCCTTTCAAATAACATATTAATCATAGCAGGAATTGTTACATTTTTTAATTCGACAGCATAATAGGTTTACAACTATAATATTAAAAAGGTTTGTATTAGAGAACGCATTCCATACAATGACAAGTTAAGGGACTATCTTTCGACAGTACATCTCTAGAAAAATGCACCGGGGCACCAACAGATGGTCCTCTACCAACACAGAGCTGACCTACCTTTACCGTAGATAGTACCGAATATAACATCACCTCGGTCGTCACCGACCTTTACTGGGATCCCAAAGCATACACAACATACCCGACACATAGAGCGTAATTTAGAAAGGTGATGACCATATTATAATGGATGCGACATAGCCCTGCCGCATCTACCATGTTTTTGTCATTCCCGGGTGCGAGGATTAAGGTCATGTTTTACCTTGCATAGAATCATCAAATCCTACTTAGAATTCCACATTGCCATTTCCATCACACACTATTAATTTCCACAAATGTACAACTTTTGAGCTCGTACGTCTCAGAGAAGGGTGTTAAGTGTAAGGGAGGTTACCTCCTACACCACCAAACAGATGTATGTTTGTTAAGATCAATGTACGGGTATTTTAGAAATGCAATGTCAAACATTCGTGCATACAAGATGTCTAGGAACAGCACAAATCGAAGGCACTCTCCTACTACATCCTGTTTTGGGAATCACCCCTAGGTTTAGTAGCGAGAAGTCCTTGCATCAAAGATTCTCAAAATTAAGTACTAATGCCCCCATATGTATATAATATGGAAATCGAGGGGATTGTGGCTAGTAGCCTTTCATTATAAAGATCTTTGTCTTCAAAATTGCCTTTATCAGTTTTTCACTTTCGAACATACATTGTTTCGAAGTGGTTATGGATAGGAATCACCCAAATCCGATTTCGGTCTCTCCGAACCAATTATCGATAAAAAATCTTTTAAAGATATATCATTTCTTTTCTAGTATATGCAGATTATTAAACCTCTCTTTAGCTTTGGAAAACACCAAATCATTTCTCATAAATCATGTTGGAAAACATAATTGAATTAAAAGGATTCATAGAAATTATACTAATTTTACTCAATGTTAAATTCCATATTCAACAGGTACTATTCGTCGAATAAAGGTGAGATCACCATTTAAATTCACAAGAATAGTACGAGTTCCATCCTTGGAATTTAACACTAAGCATAAGAAGATTATTTATATACAACCCAAGTTAAAGAATTAGTTATAAAAACTAAATCTTTTATACTTATCTCGTTTTCGACATTTCGACCTTATCTATTCCTCACCCAGGAAGAGGCCAGGTGAGCTAGTGCACTGGTTGCTTCTAAACATCTCCTTAGTTTAAGCAACCCACATTCAGACCTCACGAATAGAAGAATCAGGTCTACTCATCGGCTTTTAGAGCCAAAATTTAATCATTTATTTATAACAGCTTTTCCTTTAATCATTTATTTAAACTCTTTTTAAAATAATTATAAAACTTCCCAATTATCTTTAAAACACTTATTTATTTGAAAATGTTTATAAAAGACTCGGGAAAAAAAGTTAAGTTAAAACTGTAATTTGTATAAATTATTAAAACTGATACGAAAAGTGCTGCAAATAGTATTTTCAAAGTCTATTTGATCAAAAAAACTTTTTTATCATTTGAAAGTCCATTTTTATAACTCAAATCATTTTAAAAACATTTTAGTATATTTATAGAATTTATTCTATATTTTTAAAGATTTAAAAATATCATTTCAAAGAAATTTCCATTTTGGATTCTGAACTGCCAAACCGAGACTATTTTGAAAAATTGTTTTGCTCATATTTCGAAATCTACTAAATGAAATCTTAATCCTTTTCTTTTGTTTGAAAACTATGATTATAAGAGTTTGGAAAATTCTTATCGTATAAATGGATTTAAACTACTACGGTGCGAAATCGCGAACTGCCGTTACGCGATGCATCTATTTTTGACTCCAATTTCAATTCTTTTCAAAACTTCACCAAACTGAGTTTTAGTGATTATAAACAAATTTAAAGAGGTTTAATCATCTTGTAACGCTTTTATAAATCATTTTAGAAAGTGATTTCTGTTGTGTAATTTTGACGTATATTAAACGTAAATTGTTTGCACATCCAAACAACCATATTTTTCACAACCAAAATATGATGATCAAAACATAATAACCAGTCATTACAAATATATCATATCATCATCCATATCATAATATAAATAGAGTTTTCTCACCTTGAATTCGATCGTTCTAACTTTAAAACGACTATAACTTTGCTATCTCGAAATGGAAGCTCACGAAGCTTGCCCTGATACTTCCTATAGGGCTCAGCCTTGGCTTGCAAAGAGGTGGAAGGCTCGGCCATGGATGGTGGGTTGTGTGGCCATGGGTTTTTAAGGAGGAAAGGAGGATTTTGGCTTTGGGTTTGAGGTGTTTGATAACATATAAGTACTATATGAATTTTAATTTCTTTTTACAATAAATTTTGCCATTATTTTCTTTAGGTAATAGGCCATTAAAGTGGAGAGAAGAAGGTGAAGAAAGCTTAGGAAAATGAAGAGGAAAATGTGAATGAAAGTGAAGATGGATGGTGGGTATTTATTGGCAAATGGAAGTGAGAAAATATCATGATATTTAAGTGCAAACACATCATCATTTCATCACCGCCACACCCTCCTCCTCCATCACTATTTTAGCCAAAGTACCCCCCTATGTGGCTACTCCATGTGCATGTACTTGTGTATAAGAGGTTGACTTTGGTTTAAAGAAATATCATGATATTTACAAATAATATCATGATATTTTCTTTTATTCTTTATTATTAAGTTTTGTGTGTGTGTGTCTTCATGTGCATGTGTATGTGTTCATGTATATGTACATGCATATGTGCATATGTATGTCGTAAATGATCCACAATGTTGCATAACTTCTCTACGTTGAACCGTTACGAACTCTGATTTCGATTTTCAGTCATATTTTCACTTCTTAGTCAATATACATATATTTTTAAATAAAGTTTGAAAAAAATATTTCTATCATTATATAATAATTAAAAGGGTTTCATTTGATATTTAAAATAATTATTAAATATTTACACTACATTTAAATTCAAAAGCTAATTTTCCAAAATAGTGATATCATTGATGATATCATAAAGACATTTTATTTTAAAAAATAAAATAAATAATTTCATTACATATTCGCGCTCATATAAATAAATGAGTGTATGTATCTAGCTCCATGCATGATGTCGGAGGATCTAAGAGCTATTTATCGATAAAATGATTTTCGATCATTTTATCGATATTTTCTAAAGTGTATATTTTTGTAAATATTTATTCAAAATAAGATTACCAATATTATTTATTGTTCAAAACACCATTATTAATATTAAAAATCTTATATTTGAATATTTTTAAATATAAACATTATTTTCAAAAATGATAAATTCATGGGTTGTAACAAGAACTTAGTATGTTGAGACAAAAATCAAGAGAACAATGGAATGTTGATGGTGATAGGAACTCCAAATACTTTCATGCTTCCCGTAAAATCAAACAAATTGAATCGTATATTTCTCAAATAGATGATCAGCATGGCTTAATTCATTCATCCCTAATGATATTGATAATGCCTTTCTTAGTTACTACACTACTCTCCTAGGTAGCCAAGAAGACACCCAATCTGATGGTTCATTTATTTCCTCACTTTCCTTTCCCAAATTAAATTCCTCTCATCAAGACATTCTTTCTAATCCTGTCTCTGATGAAGAAATAAAAAAGCATTGTTTTTAGTATCAGAAAAGAGGCTTGTGGAGGGACTAGTGGGTTGAATGCCCAATTGTTTACTCATTGTTGGCAAATAATAGATAAGGATGTACTTAGTGCAATTCACTATTTCTTCTCCAAGTGCAAGATGATCAAAACCATTAAATCCACAAATCTTGCCTTAACTCCTAAGGTCAGTAGCCTCTCTGATGTCATTTAATTCAGGCCTATTGCCCGCTGCAACATCATATACAAAGCCATATCTAAAGTACTTGATTCCAGACTTAAGCTTGTGCTTGCCTCTCTAATATCTCCCAACCACTCTGCTTTCCTCCCACATAGAAACATTCAGGATAATGTTTTGTTAGCTCATAAGCTTCTCAATGGATACTCTACTATCAATGCTTCTCCTGAAGCTATGCACAAAATTGATATTAAGAAAGCCTTTGACTCTGTTAATGGTCAGCCCTCATCTCTACTATGAATGCCATGAATTTCCATGTTGCCTTCACTGCCTTGATTCATAAATACATTAAAAGTTTGCTACTCTCACCTGATCAACTCCCATTCTGTAGGCTACTTTAAAGGCTCTAAAGGTCTTAGGCAGGGTGATGCTATTTCTGTCTATTTATTTATCATTATAATAGAATCTCTCATGACATTACTTCTTTAAGTTAAGCAAATGAATTTCTCTCTCCATCAAAAATGTAGAAGCCCTCTAATCATCTCTCTAGCTTTTGCTGATGACCTTATCATCTTTACAAAATCATCCCCTTCATCCCTATCCTGCATCATTCTCACTCTGAATTCCTTTGCTAACTTCACTGGGCTATACATCAACCCCTTTAAATCTCACATTCCGCTTGTAAGACTTACCTGTCCTCGGATTAACCATTGCCTCTCAATCGCCAATTTACAACCCTTATAGAACGACATGAGCTATCTTAGTATTCCTTTAGCTATTAAAAATATTACTACAGCTCAATGTTCTCCTTTGTTTGAGAAGATTACATCCACCATGAAAAGATGGAAAAACATATTTTTGAGTTAACCGGGCATACTAACCATAATAAACTCCATCATCTTCTCTATGAATGAATACTGGAGCAGAACCTTTCTTTTCCCATCAAAGCTCATCTCCAATATAAGGAGTTCTATGGTCAGATTTTTATGGTCTGGATCCATCTACTCAAGGAAGCTTGCTTCTATTGCCTTCAAAAATATTGAAAAGGCTAAGTAGCTTGAAGGTCTTCGCATCAAAAATCTATCAATCTGGAACACATCAGCTTTTTCCAAGCATTTTGATGGTCTCCTAAACAACTCTAGCTTTGTCTGGGTTGCCTAGGCTACTAAACACAACCTTAAAGCAGAAGATTTTGTGTTACGGAAGCTAAACCCTCCTCTAGTTGGATATGGAAGGAAATTCTTAAAATAAGATAGTTTCTCCTTCGTTATGTTACTCTATCTCTTGCCAGAAACAGTGGAGCCAAATTCTGGAAGGTGCCTTGGATCGCTGAAGGTAAAATTCTTCAAAACTGTCTTAACTATGATAAGATGGCCTAATTTGGTATCCCTTTACAAGCTAAGGTTGTAGATTATATTAAAGATGGTATAATTAAGCTATCTAGTTCTAGTTGTATTAGAAATACTGCCTTATGGAGCATTTGCACAAACACTTCCTACAGCTCAGTTGATAATGATGAGTACGTCTGGTGTACTAGCAAAAGGAAACACTCTCCTAGTCTATTATACAATGTTATCTTTGAGCAACTACCCCTTCTCAAATTCCCATGATATAGAAGAGTATGGAATATTACTACCTTTGAGAAGCTTAACTTTTTCCTTTAGAAGATATTAAAGAATGCAAATCATACCTTATGCAACCTTAATCACAGAGGTATACCAACCACTACATACTGGCATTTCTGTAGTAGTGCCCCTCAAGATAATCACCACCTTTATTTTAGTTGTTCTTTCGCCTTTTTCCTTTGGAATATTATTAAAACCATAGGTGGTTTTGTTCCTCCAGTTATGACAGCTTGATGGAGTGGGAAAGCTTATACAAGGAAACAGGCTCCGTATTTGTACGAGCTTCTGCCGATTCTCAAAGTTTTTGTAGTGAGTATATGAAAGGAGAGTAATATGAGAGTCTTTAATGCAAAAAACAAAAATATATTAGAACTGTGTCATGAAATTATCAAAGGAATTCACCATGCAATGCTTATTTCACCTTATCACTTTCCTGTAGTGATGGTGGAGAAATGGTGTTTTATTTAAATGTCTCTTCTTTTTTTCCTTCTAGTTTATCTATGTTTTTTATTAGCTGCTTGTAAATTTTCAAGTATTTAATAAAATGGTAGGAGAACATTTAACCCTGCTATCCTAGCCAAATAAAAATTTAATGCAAGTAAAGTAAACGACATAAAATCTATCGACTTAAAAGGGTTCTATGTCCATTATGCCTTCTTATCTTATTGCTTTTACTTCGATTACAAAAGAGATATTAATGGCTTTTTATACTAGAGCATAAAACTAGCAAGAACATATGTCTTGAGTGAAGAAAATTCAGTCATTGTAAAAGTGGATGGGAATCCCTTTTTACAACTGTGGAGACCATATCTTGAAGGGCTAGGTTTAACGCCTTAAGATGCTCAGTTTCCTAGAGCCATTAATTTGTAGTTCAGATGTAGCCAACTCGGACTCCATGTTGATGGAATAGTTCAGATGCATGTTAGTTGGCGAGTTGTATCGTGGCGTGCTTGTGTCAGAGGAGCAGTATGGCACAAAGAGTGGTTGTGGTACTATGACGCTTTGGCCAGGTGGCAGTAAAGTATAAAGAATGGTTGTGGTTGTGGCACAATGACGCATTTGTCAAATGAACAATGTAGTTATGGTGCTTTTCAGGGGAACGGTGTGGGGTTACTTCCTCTTTTGCAGGGGAAACTAGAAGCTTTTGTCAGTAGTCCGCCTACTTACAATAGAATGAAGTGGAGAGGAGAGTTGATCAGTGAGGAGTCTTGATAAATAAGGTTAGGTATAAACAAGACCCATGGGTGAATATGAAGATTTAGGGGTTGGCCTTGGTAGTCAGCTTGGATGCTGGCGATCAAAGTGAGGAGGTGTTTAGAGAGAAATTATGAGGTACTATCCGGTAGAGTTTGCAGATGACCAGTGCTTTTGAGAAAGAAGAGGGCATGGTTCCAAACAGAGGTCATGGGGAGTGTGGGTCTTGAGGCAAAGCTCATTGGGCGGTTGGGCAATTGAGCTGCAGGAGGTGTTGGTTCTTGCTAAGCGGGATTTGCTATTGGTCTTTGAGCACTAATGGGCTTGATTACACTTTTGTGTGAAAAATAAGCAATGTTTCGCCCTTTAAGTACACATCTACGGGCAAAAGAGGACCTGTCTTATTCATAATTAATGCGAATGACATGCGCACATTCTCATTAGTTATGACAATTCGTCTCTCAATTTGGTTTCAGTGATGCAACATTTGATTTGACTGCATTCAAGTAATATCCTACGGTCCAGATCATTTCCCATTTATTTCATCCAATGATTTAGATCAAAGACCAAAATTTATAATAGGGAGGGGAAACCTTCCTCATTCTCTTTACTGTCTTTAATAAGCAAATTCTCCATTAAGGACATCTTCGATCTCTTAGCAAAAAATAGTTCTCTGATCTCTCATAATAAACTCAGACTCATCAATAGTAAGTGTTTTCAATCTCCTCTTCTTCCTTTCTCTTTTTACGTTGTTTTTATGTTATCGAGATTTATTGCTAGTTTTCCCTAGTTTATTCTATATATTGCTGATACCCCTAGTATTTTCAAATATTAATTATAATGAAAGTTTGACATTGCTAGGTTGGATGTTCATCTGAATTTGCCCCGTGGAACTTTAAAAAAGTTAAATTACTGAATTACCCTCTCCATCTATGGAAGAGGACAGTAGATAAGATATTGGACCGAGGGCTATTAAGTGATTTAAAAGGTTCATTTAAAGTTAGGCAAATGGATGGCATTGTTGGGCTTTTATGTTTTAGGGCTAATAAAGATGATTCAAGTTTGTGCAAGGTGGTCGATCTTGTGTTTGTGGGGGCTTATTTGGGGTGCACCGAAGTCATTATCGACCATATTTTGTGTACATCGAGTGTTTGCCCCCGATTATAACATTCTCCCTTTACTTTCCATAGGGTGGTTAAGTAATTAGGTTGTGCTTATGTTTTTGGAGATGGTGGAAGGGAAGAAAATCACAATCGAAGGTGCCTTTTTTTGGTTGCTCCTTTGAAGGCATCCCCATAAAGCTATGGGAGGACAAGGACATATCATTAAAGCTTATGTGAGGCATGAAGGAACTGACGTTATTCCCCAATTTCCATTGTGAGGGGACAAGACGAACATGACCTATCGAGCTGCTTCACTTAGCCAATTCCTTGTATGAAATTTAGCCCCACTCAACTACTACATCCTTTCTTCTTCTGCTTCCCAAATGCGCATTCATCGACGCCTGCCCAGTTGGCTCTTAATGGTTATAGCTTTCTCACCAGCCTATACATCATATGCAGAGAGTTGAATCTTCTAGAATCTCCCCCTCTTTATTTGAGCTATTCACAACCTTTCGAAATTGGTCAGCTCTGATAAGGGCTGGTACTACTACCTCAGAGTCGAGTCACCCCTACCCTGACCTTTGACCTTTAGACAACATGGCTGGCTACCATGATTGTTTTTTCTTCATGTCGTCTGTCATCAACCATGACTTTCGAGTTTAGGTGTTTCGAACCCTTGGTAAGTTTACTTAGATGTTTCTTTTCTTTAAAGTTATTTTCTTCTAATCTTTGTTTTAATCATGTTTGCTTTACCTTTGTAGCTCTCCAGGAGGACTTATGTCATGGTCTGTATTTTACGTATCGAATGATAGTAAAATATTACTTTTAAATTCAAATTGGGTCGTATGACACAACTTTGGAGAAAGTTGAGTATTGATAATTTTTACTTTTAGAAATTTTACTGGATGATTTTACCCCATAAAATTGTAATGGGTATAACTTTTGATAGGAGCCAAATTAGGGTTCGAGACTACTTCCATTGGAAAGATATGATGGTTTCTCTTTCTGTTGAGTAGTCATGATAGTTTTTAAACTTATGGTTTAGGAGATATGGTTGTTTGAAGTTAGACAGTTTTTGGGACACCTTAGTGGGTAATTAGCTAAGTTTGGGATATACCCCGTAGCCCATTTTGGGTTTAGGGTTAATAACGGCCGTTACTCATTCCTAAATCATTCCTTCATCTCAAAAATATATATAAACCTGCATTAAACTTCTCTTTAGCCAAAACCTTCTCCAGTCTCTTCCAAATCAAGTTAAATTCATTGATTAAGAGTAGATAGCAAGAGTCTCTCAAATCTACATTTTTTGAAGAGGAAATTTTAGGAAATTTCTCAAATTTGTCTAATTTTGCGTGAAAACCTTTGATTTTTGGGTGTTTAGTGGGTGATTTATCATCTCACAACATATTACGTATGTATTTATATGTTTTTATATGTTTTAGATCTAATTTTAATGTCAAAATTATGTTTTTATGCTGTTTCAAAACCCAATATGTAGTAAAAGCAAATTTAAAATGATTTAAATTGATTTAATCATGTTGCTTTAATATGTGATTGCCTATATAGATGTTAGGCTATGTTACAGATGTGTTTTAAGATAATTTACCATAATATGATGTATAATTGTATGTTTGGATGGTGATTGAATGTTGTTTAATGCTTGTGTGGATGAAGGTGAGGAATGATATTATAGTGAAGGGTTCCATGTAGACGGACTAGGGATGTGCTCTCTAATTTGATACATAAAGGATGGGAGTTTTGTAAATCTAGAATCTAAGTTCAATAGATCGACTCTAAAGTGTTTGGGGTCACATCAATGCATAGGGAATGCACGTGGGTCAAATAGTATGCATAGCGATGAAACGATGCGATATCGAGGTGCTGGAAGTGCTATAAGATTTTGGCTCGAGTATGGTGGCTAGCTTGATGGCATTTGGTGTATGACTTCATGTTAGGAAAGAGGATGCTTTAGGTTAGCTAGCTTGGTGGTGGAAAACCGAACAACTAATGTTGTCTGGTTGTTGCTTCGGTCAAGTTATTGGAAAACTCTAAGCATGCAAAGTACCGGGCAAGAAATCATGATCAGGGTGAAGTAATAGGCAAGGAATTGTGTTCGGGGTTATGCTTCGGTCCATGGGGATGATGGCTTTGGGTTGGTTGTGTGTGGAATTGCACAGAGCATGGGGATGTAGTTTTGGCTATTAGCTTCGGGCTTGGCATGGGTGTGCTAGAAGGCATAACTAAGTTTACTTCGAGAATCTTTGAGGTTGGCTTGGAGTAAGGATGAGCGGCTCCGGGATGACTCAAGATGACTTAGGGATTTGAGTGGCAACCAATGAAGCGCATTGGCTTCATTGACTCGATGTGGCCAATGACTATGGCATCTCGTGATGGACTAGAGGACAAGTCCTATGTGATAAATTGTGGAGTAGAATAAGATGAGGTTCTACTATCAGTACATGTGCTAAGGATTGATAGATAACTCTGGGGATTATGATGCTTATTTTTGGGGTAAGGTAGTCCAAGCGTACCTAGGATAGTCTATGTATACCCTTGTTGTTAGACGTCTATGTGTGTCCTATCCCTAGCCATCTATGTGAGCATGAGTTGAGCATCCATGACATTGAGTAGTTACTGACCATCTATGTAGGTTATAATAGTAATTGTACATCCAACACACTTAAGTGAGAGATGCAAAGTTGTGTGATGGTTGTTATGTTTGTAATGTGCTTAATATGGATGTCATATTTTTGTAGTATACCTATACACCTTATGGTGTACTTAGTGTAGTACACCCATATATGTTATATAGTAGTTTAGCATATACGTTGTTTATGTGCTAACTTGTTAGATGTATAAACATGTCGGGTATGGCTCCACATATCCTATGTCCTTATTACTATATACGATTTTTATAGTATTTTAAGGTGATGTATCGCTCACACCAAACCTTTGTCCGACTCAAGGATTTATGTTTTGCTTTTTATTATTTCGGGTACTCTTAAATGAGTAGATTAGAGAAAACAAGTTTAGATAGGGCATGGGGCTGTATGGAGTACGAGCAGAAGGTTACACATTTAATATATCTATATTTTGAAGCTTACCATCGCTTATATTCCGTTGTTTAATGTCGTGGAGCCATATCAGTACTTGTATTATTTAAGAGACAATTATTAGAGTTTATTTGGAGATTTGGGATGTATAAACTCTATCATTTCTATTTTTATGGTCTTGTGAACCTGTTGCACTCTGATGTTTTTATTTATGGTTCACTTGATTATATTACTATTTTGTCTGTTGTATATGTGTATTGAAGACTATATTTTATTCTATGCACTGTGGGATATATGATAGCTTCTATGATTATTTTAGTTACTTTACCACCTTGACTATCATCTTACATCGGCCGGGTACCGCCACGGCGCACTTTTAGGTTATATTGGATACCGGAGGTGCAAGACGATCGTCACATTTGGTATCAGAGCCTAGGTTTCTTAGTTGACCTATGTTGATACCTAGATTCGTTAAAAATAAGGTAGGAGCCATCACCTTAGAATGGATAAAGTGATATATTTGAGAGCGTACTTGTTATATTTTCGTGTTTAAAATTATATAGTAGTGTGTATATACAGTAACTCACAGTGCATTCATGGACATCACTTGTACCTTTTGAGAGATTGATCATTCTTAGCATGGCTTATAAGAATAAGTCGACAAACGAGAAATGTTGCCAGGACTTTTGCTTTTGGCATAAAGCAGGGGGCGAGGGATGGGGTAGCTGTGAACCCCAATATGTAGGCTATGTTCAATAATATGATGAGAAACATGTTGCATAATGCTCAAGGAGTTTCTCCGGCTGCTATGGGTGGCGGTGCACTAGTGCAAGCGCCATGGGCTAACTTTGCTAAGCTAAAAAAGATTACTGTAGTATTAGTGGCAGGCCATTCCTTTGAACAAATTTTGTCTTTGAACTGCATGATTGGGTAGACACTTGCATACATATATTTAAGGATTTGGAGTTGGAAGATGCAATGAAAAGGAAGTTGGCCTCTAGGAAACTTCAAGGAAGGGCCATAAACAGGTGGAATGCTATGAAGATAGCTACTCTCTAGGATTAGTTCCATATAGCAGTTTAGAGCTAGAATCGAGAAAAAGTTTACTCCGATGGCCAAAAGTCGGTACTTTTAAGGAAATTTGCTGATTTGAAGTAAGGAGACTTATTTGCCATCGAGTACCTAACTTAATTTGACATGCTTTGGATGTCTTTTATCGACACTCCATTAAAGAAGAATGAAGAGTTTATTACTTGGCTGAATGACTATCTTGGTAAGTAGATGATCAACCACATTTGATGATACCTTCGAAAAGGTAGTGGAGAGGGCTTTGAGGCATAAGAATATTTACCTAAAACCTAAGGATGTCGTTGTTCCAGAGGAAGAGTCCAAACCAAAAGGTGGTGGCGGCAGGATGAGAAAATGGAATAATAAGGGAAAGAAGCAGTTTCATGGTAAAGATTGTCAGAAAAAGAAAAGTAGGAGCCTACTTGCTATAACCATGGAGAGAAGGGCTATCTTAGTAAGAGCTGTAGGAACGAGAAGAAGGGATGCTACAATTACAGCAATCTGGGGCATATAAAGAAGGATTGTTTTGAGCTGCTAAGGAACAAGCATGTTGTGTCTACTTATGCTTTGAATGTTGTTCCTTCTTCATCGAGTGCTCCATTGGTGAAGATAAAGGGGAAGGCATCACGATGCAGGGTATGCTTTCTATTTTGATGTACATGTACGTGTTTTATTTGATACCAAGCTTCACATTCCTTCATATCTAGTGACTTGGTAGATGGATTGGGATTGAGACCTGACTTAGTAGACAGACCATTGATTCTATCAAACCCCGTGGGAGGTTCAACTAGTTTGAGTAATGTTTATTGTGATGTAGTCTTATCAAGTCATGGATGTACCTTTGTTTGTGATTGTTTTGTTTTGGGTTTTGTGGAGCTTGATATGATTTTGGGGATGGACTGGCTGAAGAAGTACGGAGTGATGGTAGACTGTTAGTAGCCACCGACAATGACAGAGACTAATGATGGGTAGAGAGTGGAGTTAGGCTACTTACTTGACGACCAAATAATGGTTAGCATTTTTTATTTGCTTGAGATCCCACATGACAAGTTTCCATATTTATCTATAGTTAGGGAGTATCTGGGCATATTCAAGGAGGTGACCGGTTTACTGCCATACAGGAAGATAGAGTTCCATATAGATTTGGTGAGGGATGTCGGGCTAGTAATTATGTCGTTGAGGTGCATGGCGCGAAATGAGCATAATGAATTAGTGGTGTAAGTGAGTGACCTGTTGGGATGAGGGTTTATTTGAAGGAGTGTATCTGAGTGGGGTGCACCTTTAGTATTTTCCACGAAGGCGGATGACACTTTGAGACTATGTGTGTATAAGCTGAATAAGGTGACGAGGAAGAACATGTATCCTCTTCCATGTAATGATGACTTATATAATCAATTCCGTGGTGCTAGAATATTTTCTCAATTGGATTTGGCGATAGGGCTCCATCAACCGAGAGCAGCAAAGGAGAGTATGCTGATTACTGCGTTTTGTACGCCATCGGGATTTTATGAGTGATTGGTTATGCTATTTGGGCTAACCAATGCATCGACATACTTTGTTGATCTTATGAACCGTGTCCTTTGGAGATCAGCTAAATAAATTTGTTATTATGTTCATGCATGACGTCCTTGTATATTCAAGGATAGAAGAAAACACAAAAAGCACTTGAAGGTTGTGCACGAGGTGTTGAGGAAGCACCAATTGAAGGTAAAGTTATCTAAATGTCACTTCTAATGAAGGGAAGTGTGATTTTTGGGTCATGTTGTTTTTGAGTAGAACATTTCTGTAGACCCTACAAAGGTTGCAATAGTCCACGATTGGGATCGACCCAAGAATGCTACAGACATGAGGAGTTTCCTTGGACTAGTAGGATACTACAAACATTTTTTCAAGGACTTCTCTAAGGTAGCAGCACCGTTAACCAATTTGAAGAAGAAACACATGACTTTTGTTTGGGATTCGAGGTGCGAGCATGCATTTATGAGTCTAAAAGAGAGGTTAACGAGTGCACCATTGTTATTCATTCTAAGTGGGAATAAGAGTTGATAGTATATATAGACGCATGCAGTACTGGATTAGGTGGGTGTTGATGCGGAAGGGAAAAGTTTTCACCTATGCCAATTGATGGCTAAAACTGCATAAGAGGAACTATCTGACTCATGACTTGGAGTTGGCAGCGATAGTGTTCGCTTTGAAGACTATCTTTTAGGAGAGAGGTTTAAGTTGTTTGCAAATAACAAATTATTGAAGTAGCTATTTACCTAAAAGGATCTTAACTTTCGCTACCAGTGATGGTTAGAGTTCTTGGCCTCCTACGACTTTGACATTTTCTGTACGCCCGGTAAGCGAAATGCAGTCGCTGACACATTGAGCAGAAAGAAATTCTAGTTTGCAAGCAATGTTCCTAGAGTGGAAGAAGTTTGACTTTATTGCTCGATAGAAGTAGGAGTAGATATCGATGGATTACCAAGGATCAGAGGAGGGTATCATAAAATCTGGGTCATAGTCGATAGATTGACAAGGAATGCTAGATTTATACCCATAAATCTAGTATAACATCATCCAAATTAGCGGAATTGCATGTGAAAGGGATTATGTGATTACATGGTGTATTAAATTGCATTGTCAGTGACAAGGACCCATTGTTCACTAACGAGTTTCGGAAGAGCTTATAAGAGGCATTGGGATGGAGCTGCATCTGAGTACATCTTATCACCAGCAGACTTACGAGTAGGCCGAGAGGGTAAAACGTACCTTAGTGGATCTTTTACAAGCTTGCATTCTCGAATTCATGGGCTCATAATATGATCATTTACATCTTGTTGAGTGCGCATACAACAAGATTATCAGTCTAACATTGGTATGGTACTATTTGAGGCACTGTATGGCCGACTATGCAACGCTCCTTTATCTTGTTTGAAAGCGAGCGAGAAACTAATATTAGAGTCAGCATGGTCAATGAGACAGCGAAGAAGATCGAGATCATTCAACAATTAATGGAGGCTACCCAGGATAGGTAGAAGAGCTACACTGATAAGAGATGTAGAGATTTGGAGTTCTTTATTAGTGATATGGTGTTTATGAAGATCTCCCTGCTAACGAACGTAGTTCAATTTGGTACTATGGGGAAGTTAGCACCAAGATTTGTACATCCTTCCGATCCACAAGAGGATTGGGAACCTAGCATATAGAATTGACTTGCCTCAGAAGATGGAAGATCAGCACAATGTATTCCATATTTCTCATTTGCAGAAGTTTTTGCATAGCTCAAGCGTGACTATTATACCAGATCGGCTTGATGGTATCGAGATTGAACCAAAAACTTCGAGGCCTTGTAGGCTCATTCATATCATTGGATGTGACATGAAGCAGCTTGGGAAGAACTTTGGAGTTAGTGAAGGTTCGATGGGGTGAAAGTGAAAGCGACTAAACTTGGGAAATCAAGGAGAGCGTGAGGACTGCTTATTCGGAGCTCTTTACCTGGTGTAACTTTTGTTTATCATATTTACTTTCACTTTTGATATGATCATGTATGCTAAGATAGGCGTAGAGATTATTTCTTACTTATGTGTGTATGTTTGGTGTTCAATATGCTTGCTTGTGATTGTTAGGCATAAAGGGTTACTATGTTTGACTTTGCTTTGGTTGTACTAGGGATTTTGGGGGGCGATATTCCTAAATGGGGACGGAAGAGTGTAATGTCCCATACTTTACATATCAGAGAATCATAAATTATTTTTGATTTATATTGGGTCGTCTGACACTATAATTTTGGAGAATGTTGAGTATTGAAAATTTTGATCCATAGTAATTTTATTGTATGATTTTACCCCTGAAAACATGTAACAGTTGTAACTTTTAATATGAGCTTAATTAGGGTCTAAGACCACTTCTATTAAAAGATATGATGATCTATCTTTCCATGGAGTGGTATTAATAGCTTTTGGGACTTATAGTTTAGGAAATATGGCTGCTTGAAGTTAGACAGTTTTTGGGATAACATAATGGGTAATTAGTGAAGTTTGGGATAGGCCCAATAGCCCATTTAGGGTTTAGGGTTAATGGTGGCTATTTTGGTCATTTTAAATCATTTCCTTCATCCCAAATATGGATGTAAACCTCAATTAAACTTCTGTTATTTAAAACATTCGCCAATCTCTTCCAAATCAAGCCAATTCATATATTAATGATTAATTAGAAAGAGGATTAACGAGACTTCCAAGTATACTTTTTAAAAAAAGAAATTTTAGGGATTTGCTGTATATTCTTGGATTTGCCTCCTTTTATTTGCAATTCTTTGATTTTTTGTGTTTGGTGACTGATTTATCATCTCGAAACATATTATATATGTATCTATATGTTTTGACATGTTTTGGATCCATTTTTAAAGCGAAAATTATGTTTTTATGTGAAACCCAACCTAAAGTAAAAACAAATTTAAAATGAATTAAAGTGATTTAATCATGTTGCTTTGATGTGTGATTACCTATATAAACATTAGGCTATGTTACAGATGTGTTTTAAGATGATTTTCCATAATTTGATGTATGATTTTATGTTTAGATGGTGATTGAATGTTGTTGATGCTTGTTTGGATGATATTTGTATATTTGTATGGTTGTAAATGCTCATTGGAGCAAAATGGAGGTGAGAATGATTCTATAGTCGAGGGTCACTATACAGAGGAAGTAGTAATGTGCTCTTCGATTCGATACATATAGGATGGGAGATCCATAAACGTAGAATTGAACTTCGACGGGTTAACTCTAGAATGTTTACGGTCACATCTATGCATAGGGGATGCATGCGGGTTGAAGTAGTAAGTGTAGTGATGGAATCGATGTGAAACTGAGGTTTTGGAAGTGCTATAGGATTTTGGGTTGGTATGGTAGCCGATTTGATGGCATTCAGTGTATGGCCTCAGGCTAGGAAAGAGGATGCTTCAGGTTAGTTGATTCGGTGGTGGAAAACCGGACAACAAATGTTGTTTGGTAGTTACTTCGGTCTGGTTATTGGAAAACTCTGATCAAGCAAAGTACCAAGTAATAAAATGTGATCATGAGTGAACTATCGAGCAAAGGATTATGTTCGTGGTTGTGCTTCAGTCTTTGGGTTGCATAGCTTTGGGTCGGTTGTGTGTGGAACCGAGTAGAGCATTGAGGATGGAGTCTTGGCAGTTGGCTTGGCATGGGTGTTCTTCGAGAAAGACTTAGTGTAACTGTGGGGATCTTTAAGGTTGGCTTAGAGTAAGGATAAGCGGCTTCGAGATGACTCAAGATGACTTAGGGGTTTGAGTGGCAACCAATGAAGTGTAATGGCTCAACGACTCGATCTGGCTAGTGACTATAGCATCTAGTGATGGACCGAGAGGACAAGTCCTGTGTAATAGCTTGTGGAATATAACAAGATGTGGTTTCACTATCTATACGTGTGCTAAGGGGTCGATGGAAAGCTCTGAGTGTTGTAACGTTTAGTGTTAGGACAGGGTAGTCTATGTGCACCCAAGGGTAGTTTGTGTATACCAAGGGTAGTTTGTATGTACCCATGTTGTTAGACGTCTATGTGTCCAATCCCTGCCCATTTGTGCGGGCATGAGTTGAGATTCCACGATGATGAGTAGTTGTTGACCATCTATGTGGGTCGTAATAATTATCGTATGTCCAACACACATGAGTGAGAGATGCAAGATTTTACGATGGTTGCTATGTTTGTTGTGTGCTTGATGTGGATGTCATATTATTATGTAATATCCCTACACCCTATGTTGTACTTAGTGTACTACACCCATATCTGTTAATAGAAGTTTAGCATATATAGCGTTTATGTTGCTGGATGCAGGTATAGGTCAAGTATGGTCCCACTTCCCTATATCCTTGTTACTTTATACAGTTTTTATAGTATTTTGAGATGATGTGTGGTTCACACTAAACTGTTATCTGACTTAGGTTCTATGCTTTCCTTCTTATTATGTTGGGTACTCTTTAATGGGTAGATTAGAGATAACAGGTCGACGCATGGAGCTGTACAGAGTACGCATAAGAGACTACACTTTCATATACCTATATTTTGGAGCTATCGCTTATATTTCACTATGCAGTACTATAGAGCTATGTCAGTACATGTATTATTTTAGGGACGGTTATTAGAGTTTATTTAGAAATTTAGGATGTATAAACTCTATCATTTCTATTTTGTATAGTCTTATGAACTTGTTGCAATCTGATGTTCTTATTTATGTTTCATCTGATTATATTACTGTCTTGCCTATTTTATATATGTTCTGAATACTATATTTTATCCTATGTGATGTGAGATATGTGATAGGTTCTGTGATTGCTTTAGTTACTTTACCACCTTCACTATCATCCTATATTAGCCATGTACCGCCATCGTGCACTTTATTTGTTATATTAAGTATCAGAGGTCTAAGGCGTTCATCACAACCTTGGTGAGGATCAGTCCCATTTTTCCACTAGAACCGAGGCCATCTCCAACTTTCCCAACAACCGCAGGAATATGGCTATCATCTTGATGGATGCTAACCTGCAAAGAACAGGGCTGATGCATCCCAGGTAGAGCATGGTAAGGGACGAGGTGAGGTTCCCAAACCTAAGATGGGGAAGGAGATGATGATGATGGTCACCATTGAGGCTTTTGGAGGAGAGCTCGAGTACGTCTAACAACGTTCGAGAGCAGGATATAGCGCCAAATTGGCAGAAGCTAGTTAAGGAGATGAGGTTGAGTGGCTAGCATACGACCCCTGCTTATACGTCATAGTAGAAACCAAGATTATGGAAACCGCCACTGGACAAAAGGGGCTATAGACAACCGTTTAAGCCATCGAGTGTAATGTCTCTTGGTTCTCATAATACAGTAGTACACCCGAGACTTCGAAGGCAGAGAGGATAGGGTCACAGACAATCACCTTGGACACCCCATAGAGCACAGTCCAAGAACATACCTCTATGTATATAGTCTGTTACCTAACCCGTAGTTGTCCCCCCAATACTTGTTCGTCTATAGGGATGTAAGCGTTGAGAGTGGCATTGACTCTTATCGCCCACCCCTAGTTAGGAAGAAGTGTCAAACTCAGCCCACTAAGGTTAGATATAATTTGCTTGTTTTTCCTTTTCTTTTTGTTCATAATCATCTTGTTTGTATCTTGCTTATCATGCTGCATTACATTTTCCTCTACACTTTTTAACTTAAAGATATTGATTACTTTTTTTTGTTTCGTGGTGTTCAAATTGACTTTCCCGGGCTGGATAAGACCTCACAAGGGAGCATTGCCGCCAAATAGACCCCTCAATAATAGATGTAATAACCCGCCCTTCGTAATACCCAAAAAATCATCGTCTCCTATCAACGGTTGACTTTCAAATACCATAATAGAGATTGTCAAGGTATAATTAGAACGAAACACTAAACCATGACATCGATAGGATCTCACAATAGAATGATAACATATAATATATGGAATATACATGAATATAGTAGGACAAACTATATATATAGATATATAAGATACCACAATAGCGGAAGCAACTAATAAATAAATATAAATACAAATAATCAAAATATAATAATCCCCAATAAGGCGAAGTTCTGAATAATATTTGATACAACAGTCTCATATACATAATACATGTCTGTTATGTGCCACTAAAATAACAAGTATATATATCCAAAATATCGATGTCACGCCTCTAAAATTCTCTGGGTGCCCATCTTGATAACGTATCCCTTGAAGTACCGAACTTCCAAACTACACAATCGAGTAACCGAAAGTTGTCATGAAATAAACAAACAGAGATAAAACGCTCATCATATATAAAGCCTAGTGTGAGGGGAACTATCTCAGAATACTGTATATCAAAACTATATACATATAGGATGGGAATCACTAAGGTCCAACCGGTCCTTTCTACAAACATGGCTCATGGATAATCTGAACTGTCCATAAATAAGTAAAGTAATCCCATATCAAAAGTAAGGAATCATACCATAACCTGCTCTTCTCCTGTAAACAACAAATCAACAAAACTAATATAATGTCACTAATACATAACGGTATACCATGATATGGTAACCCAATATATAAATGTCGAGATAATATAAGTATCACAATATAAGCATATCCTAGAATACACAACAAAATATTAGTCAATTACTATGCTAAGTTTTGTTTAAAACCGAATGATCCACGACAAATAATGTGTGTAAATTGATACTCATCATTGCTAATGGGTGAAGTCCGAAGTGGACATTAACATGATTCAATGATCCCTATATAGGGTCCAATATAAATAGAGTCTGTACCTAATTGTACCGTAAACCCCGAGCCGCATCTAGTGTGATTGAACTCGTGTAGATCTCACCATACCCCATATTGAGTATAAGGGATATATGACCTACTATAAGTTTCTTACACTTATATAGATCTCACTGTAATCCAATGATTCTCATTGAGAGTCCAAAATAAAGAGAGTCGGTACCTAATCGTACCATAGACCTTGAACAACATTCAGATTGATCGAACTCGTGCAGATTTAATTGTACCCCATAGCGAGCATAAGTAGTATGTGACCTACTCTAGATATCTGAAACCTATTTGGACCTTATCATACCCTATATAGAGCATAAGTGATAAACGATACACCCATAGATGATCGCTATCATCTTCTCCTTAATCATCAATGGATTTCTTAGCAAATTCACATAATGTCTCTACAAAAGAGAATGATGGGCATGTCCCGTATAATATGCCATCAGGACCACAAAGGAACACCAATGCCATGTGTGTGTGTATCAAATACAATGTCAAGCAATCAAATACGTCTATCACAAACGAAGGTCAGTATCTCGTTATCGTCTATTAATACATATGACCTCTACTATAAGACCACCAACAAGCATGACCACTAATGTAAGGTTAATATAGTGTATGAGTACTAATATAAGATTAATACTATGTACGATCACTAATATAAGATCGGTACAATCCATCAAATTATGTGTATCCCTAGGTTAAGGCTCAAAGGTATAGTTTTACTCCATTCGATCGTACACGCTTATCAGACATAATCGTGTGACCATTAATTATACCGATCATGTGCCTTATCATTGCTAATTCTATAGGAATCACTTAACATTCACATTCTAATCTTGAGCTTTGCCTTGCTTTCCGCCTCCCCAAGTAGCTCATAGTCTTCCTTGAAGTTGCACTGAAGCTTCCCACGAACTCGCATTCAAAACCGAGAAAGAAACCCCAGTAAAATAGCACCTGACCTAGGCTTTACTACCCAGGTCAGTCCACCAGTGGTCTACCACCCGTCGACCGATCGTAGCCTGTCCCAAGCAATAAACCCTGAGGCAGGTGCCACTCGATCGCTACGACCGCTAATCCATGCGTTATTTCCTCTGTTGCTTCGCCCGATGAGCCGCCTTGCCTTCCAAGCCAGCCTCTTCCCATCAGACCCTCTCCAGCATAGTTCTTCTGCCTATCCCAAGAAGCTTTCATTCATTGCCGAATGATCTCGATCTTCTTCGAAGTTTCTCTAATCATAAATGACCCAAGTATTAGTTTCTTACCCGCTTTTCACCAATATGAAGAAGCGTTGCACGGTCGGCCATATAATGCCTCATACGGTGCCATACCGATACTGGATTGATAACTGTTGTTGTATGCGAACCTTACTACGTGTAAATGATCTTCCCACTAGCCACTGAAATCAAGAATGCTAGCTCGTAAGAGATCGTCCAAGATACAATTCACCCTCTCGATTTGCCCATCTGTTTGTAGTGATAAGTAGTACTGAGATGGAGCTCCATTCCCAACGCCTCTTGTAAGCTCTTTCAAAACCTGCTAGTAAACAAAGGGTCTTAGTTACTCACAATGCCCTTGGGCACACCATGGAATCGCACAACCTACTTCACATACAACTCGGCCAATTTGGATGACATTCTACTAGACTTGATAGGTATAAATCGAGCACCTTTCGTCCATCTCTCGACTATGATACAACTGTTATCGTACCCACCTCTTTTCCTTGGCAATCCATCCATGAAGTCCATGGAAACTTGTTCCCATTTTCACTTAGGAATCTCGAGCGGTTGCAGCAAACTACATGGCTTCTTCTGTTTTGCCTTTACCAACTGACAGTTTATGCACTTTGAGATGAATGCTCCAACATCCTTCTTCATCCCTTTCTAATAAAATGTCTGCCTCATATCATAGTACATTTTATTACCGTCAGCATGTATAGTCAATCTCAAATGATGGCACTCACATAGCATTGCATCCCTTAACCCATCGACATTAGGAATAAACAATCTCCTATCCTTATGGAGCCGACCGTCGCGATCGACCCTGTACTGCTTCATCTCATCAGACTCTACCACTTCCCCTATCTTTGCCGCGATCTCCGCTAATCTAGCATCTCGCCTCTGACCAGTACTGATCCCCTCAATCAAGGTAGGTCTGATTGTCAGGCTAGCCAAAACTTCCGGTTCTAGCTCACATCGAGGTCTAATATCATAGCTAGCGATAAACTCCAACCGCTTCCACTCTAGGAAATCGCTCCCAAGCTAGCATATATCCTACTCAAAGCATCGATAACCGTATTTCCCTTACCAGGCTTATAGAAATGTCAAAGTCATAGGAGGCTAGGAACTTTAACCATCGCTATTGACAAAGGTTAAGGTCCTTCTGGGAGAATAAATACTTTAATGTCTTGTGGCCCGTATACAAGTCAAACCTCTCCCCAATCATGTAATGCCTCCATATCTTCAAAGTGAATACTGTTGCTACCAACTCCAAATCATGTGTTGGATACTTCCTCTCATGTGGTTTCAGCTATCGACTAGCATAGGCGACAACCTTTCTCTTCTGCATCAATACCGCACCCAATTTAGTACTACAGGCATCTATGTATACTGTTAGCTCCTTATTTCCACTCCTAATGACTAAAATCGGTGCAGTCGTCAACCTCTCTTTTAGACTCAAGAATGCATTCTCACACCTCGCATCCTAAATAAAAGTCTAATTCTTCTTTGTCAAGTTGGTTAGCGGCGCTTCTACCTTAGAAAAGTCCTAGATAAAACATCTAGAGTATCCCACCAGTCCAAGGAAACTTCTCACGTCTGTAGCGGTCTTAGGTCGATCCTAGTCCTGTACTGCTGCCAGCTTCGAGGATCTACATCAATACCCTACTCAGAAATAATGTGACCTAAAAATTGCACTTCCCTCCTTCATAAGTGACACTTTGAAAACTTCACCTTCAATCGGTGCTTCCTCAACACCTCGATCGCAATCCTCATATGCTCCTTGTGTTCCTCCTTCGTCCTCAAATAAATAAGGACGTCGTCCACGAGTAATAATACGAACTTATTTAGCTGATCCCTGAAAACATGGTTCATAAGACCAACAAAGTATGTCGGCGTGTTGGTTAGCCCGAACGATATAACCAACCAATCATAGAATCCAAATAGCGTACGAAATGCTGTGATCAACACAGTCTTCTTCGCCACTCTCATTTGATGAAACCCCATCGCAAGGTCCAATTGAGAGAACACCATAGCAGCGTGGAGCTAGCTGATCGAACAAGTCATCAATACGCGGAAGTGGATACTTGTTTTTCTGCATCACCTTATTCAACTCATTTTAATATACATAACCTTATAGGACCATCTGCCTTAGTGGTGAATAATACAGATGTGCCCTACTCAGATATGCTCCTACGAATGAAACCTCACCTCAACAGGTCATTCACTTGCACCTCCAACTCCTTCTGCTCTTTGGATGCCACATGCCTCAAAGGCATAACTATCGGTCTGACATCCTTCACCAAATCTATATTGAACTTTATCTCCCTATGTGGTGCTAATGCAATAACCTCCTCAAATATGTCTGGATACTCCCTCGCTATATGCATAGATTATAACTCGTTGTGTAGGACCTCGAGCGAGTACGGAAAGCTAACCATCACCTCATCGTTAGAAAGGCAGTCTATCTCCAACTTTAACAACCCTAATTTTGAGTAACATTATTTAGGATATTTAATTAGTTAAATAAAATAATGTAATAATTAAGGGATCGAGGTTTGTGAATTTAGAAGGTAGCCATGCCCATTAAACAAATAAACTAAGAAGATTAAAATGAATTAAGTTAGGGTAAGTACACAAGGGCAATATAGGAATAAGTAATATCCTTATACCCTAAAACCTCACATACATTCATTTTACACGTTCATTCTCACAAACAAAAACATAAAAGGCCGACCACCATTAGGAAAGTAAGAAGAAGATAAAGCTAAAATCAAGGGGAAGAAGCTTAAGCAACTTAATCAAAGATCAAATCTCAACTCCTTAATCTCAAGCTAAAGGTGAATAATAACCACATATCATATTTTTAATTGATTTCGATTTTAGATTAAATCCGAGCTAATTTGCAAATGTTTTGCCATGTTTTTGATTGATAAATTGGAGATTTATGCTTGTTGATGATTTATGATAATTCATATAGATTTTATAATATGTTTTAATGTGAAAACCCTATTAAGTGACATCCAAATGCCTTGCGATTTTTGTATATGATCAGAAATGATATTTTAGGGATGGGTTTCAAATTTCATAATTTTCCAAATTAATGTGGATTTATTATAAATTTTCTAGTGAAGAAAATAGTTATTTTGGGTTTAAATTAATTACAGCTATTTTATGATGATTTGGGGTCATAAAATTATATATGTTAGAAAACATATTAAAATCAATTTATGGGAATTTTTATAGATTTTTCCTAAGTGATTTAATAGATATATAAAATTATTTAAGGTATGGAAATTAAATGTTTTATATATTTATAAAAGGAGAAGGGGCATTTGTAAATAATTTAATTTGTTTATTTTTGAAATTTCGGCAGTACTTTTGAAAAAGAAATTAGCAACCAATCATGTTTTGACAAACAAGGCAGGTTAGTTAAAAAGAATTGCTTTAAAAGGTTAAAAATCGGTTTAAACATGCTCTTTACATATTTCACCACTTTTGGCACCCAACTTTCGACCAGGTACTCCCACCTCCATCACCATCGAAACCAATGCACATGGCATTAAAGACTTGGTGCGCAGTAAATTGGACATAGGCGAAAGGTACATAGCCGAAACAAGGGGTTCCGAAGGGGTCGAAGCTTTACTTCGTTTTTAAATGAAAAATGCGCCCACTTTGCTTTCGAATTGGTTAGCTTCCGACTGGGTCAAATTGTTTTAAAGGAATGGTTTCGAAAGAGCTTTAGCCTTTTGTTTTAAGTAAATATTTTCGGAGGGGCCGAAACCCCTTGCTGCCACATTTTACCTTTCGAAGCAATGCCTTTGAAAGGGTTTCTTTGTTTTAAAACCCAAGCCACTTCTCCAATGCTTTCGAAGCATTAGTTTCGACACCATCACTTCTTTACTTAGGAAATTATTTTCAAAAGAGTGCTTTCGACTTAGTTATTTTACGTCCCTTTGTTCCGTTGAAGGTAAAACCCTAAGGTTTCGAAAGAAATAGTTTTAAATGATTTCGAAAGGTTATTCTACATGTTTTACTTAAACTCGATGCTTTTGAAAGGTTTGTTTATAGAAAAGAATTTGAATGCTTTCGAAAGGTTTTAAATGAAGGTTTCGAAGGGGCGATTCCCCAATGTTTTCGAAAGGTCTTAATTGGAAGTTTTCCAAAGGTTTCGAAAGGTATGTTTATGTAGGGCTGTCAATGGATACCCGAAAAATCCGAAATCCGTCCGCATCCGTATCCGAAAAGCGGATAATATCCGATATCCGAAAAAACGGATGCGGATACGGATACGAAGACATCCGCATCTGAAAATTATCCGTCCGGTCTTTGTCAATATTATAGTACAAATTGTGTGTATTTTAGTATAATGAAAGATATTTATTTGTTGTTTTATCAAGTTAATAGTTTATATTATATACATTTAATGCTTATTAACCGCTCAAAACTATTTATTATCGCTATATTTGTTTATATTTAACACTTTTATGATCAATTGGATTGAAAAAATGTATGTTAAACTTAAAATTTATATTTATATTTCTTGATTTATCGGTCGTTAGCGGATAGGATAATTATCCGATATCCGAACGTGTCCGCGGATGCGGATATCCGGTATCCGAAAATCATTTTGGATGCGGATGCGGATATGGCACTATCCGCATCCGAAAGTATCCGTTGACAGGCCTATGTTTATGGTGTTTTGATAAGAAGATGTATAAGGTTTTAAAGCTTTCAAAAGAAAGGTTTTTTAAGGTTTTCGAAAGGTTTATTAAGAATGGTTTCGAAAGGTATGTTTTGGCCTTTCGGCTTAAGGTTTTACTTGGTTTCGAAAGGGGTACTTTCAAAGGTTTAAATGTTTTCATCAACAAAGTTTTGTATAAAGTATATATAACTTGGCAAGGTGATTTGAGTAAAGCATAGAATTATATTTTCCTTATTTAAAGTATGATTTAAAGGTTTGAATCATTCTAAAAGAAAAGGTTTTCAAGGAAAATTATAGGTAGTTGACCTTAAGTAAAATGACTCAGATATTGGAATACTAGATGGAACTGGTATAGGGTTACGCCCTATACATTAGCTATTAGCCCCTAACTAATTTAGTCTAAAATTTCAATATGTAGGTCTTTGTCACAGATAAGACTAAAATGATGTTACACACAGAAAGGAATATATAGAGTGATGATATGTTATTTGTGAGCACACAAAACCATTAGGATCAGTTGACCCTGGAGAAGTAAGTTAGGAACAGGCGGTCCAAAAGAGGAGTATCTAATAGAAGTTAGATTATTTGTTTATTTTGTCTGGTAGGCCTGAGTCAGCCAAAGGTTAGTAGTTAGCCAAACAAAACTATATTATTCAGACAGATAGTCCATTTATTACCTGATTTATTTGCTTTCATGATATTGATATTATTTTTTTAACCAAATTTAGTTGTCGGATTAAGATTTGCAAAAGATATTCCGCTAAGCGGCGTAGTCTCACTTAATATCAAATAACTGAGATGTATAGTATTATTCACACCAGGCTTTATGACTGACTCGAAATTTATGTTTTTCCCCTTAAACTCTCGGGTGCTCAAAATTAATTTGAGTAAGCCGAGGGTTAAGGATTTTCAGGTTTTAGTAGGTGGACGAATAAAGCTACCGAGGACGAGCAGGAGACTGGTGCTAGCTATATTTAGGAGTTGTTTTGTTTTATTTCTGCTGTGTTGTATTAAGTCAATTATGACTATTTAGTACTCTGGTCATCCAATGGGGCATTTTCATATGTCGCTCTTGGCGTATTTTGTAATGATTGTATTTGATCTGAACCTGGGAAATGTTCGGGATTGTGTAACTTGGATATGAAATGTTATTTTGAAATGTAATCAGAAAAGTGTTTTAATCTGTGATGATTTTATTTCATATTCAAGTGCTTCTGATATTATGGATACTATTAACCTTACCGTATTTGGTCACCGGAAGTTAATATTATGGATTACTGCAGCATTTGTAGCGCTTAGCTTCGGGCCTCTAGATAGGGGATGTCACAACTTGGTATCAGAGCATAGGTTTATGAAAAACTTTAAACTAGATCTTTGAAAACATAATCCTAAGGAATAAGAGATAAGATCGGGGTATGGGATAACGTTATAATAACGTACTTTTATTTTCTAGAAATAAGTATACGCTATATCATTATTCTCCTATCTCACATAGGCTATTCTTCTGTATCTTACGAGGCTTGAGTACATATATGGATGCTAGAAATGGAAGAGTTAACCTTAGAGGGGAAGCACCACAACAAATGTAAATGCCAGACCAAATACCAGGAGAAACCTAGGTTAGGCACAAGCTAGAAATGTGGGTGCTGGAGTCCCGCAAGTTGACATAGGAGCAATGTATCAGTTCTTTATCAACATGATACAAGCAGGTTTTGCTGATGGAGTAGTTGGAGGAGAAGTTCAAGAAGCTCTAGTGGTCAACAACTATGCTATTCTGAGTAGGGATTATGCTCAGTTGGGAGGAAAGTCATTCAATGGAACTGAAGACACAATCGAAGTAGAGAATTAGCTGCTTCATTGTGAGAGCATTTTCGCTGATCTAAGGCTCAGTGATGAGCAGAAGAGAAGGTTTGCCTCTAGACAGCTTTAGGGAGAAGCGTTGTATTGGTGGAATAGTGTGACGATTGGTGTAAATGAAGAGACTATGACATGGGGTGAGTTTAAGAGGAGGTTTGGAGAGAGGTTTATGTCAGAGATTGCTAAGTCTGCTCTGCTTAGGAAGTTGCTGAACTAGAGCAGGGAGACATGACTATGCTAGAGTATGCTACAAGGTTTGAAGAATTGGCGAGATATGGGTATGCTACTATTGATACTGTGATTAAGAGAAAAGAGAAGTTTATCAGGGGGTTGAAGCCTGAGCTTGCTAGAGCAATGTTACCGTATATCAGGGATCCATGTGATGTTGTAGTAGATATGGCTTTGAGGAATGAAGAGATGCTTGCTTTTTTGGAGAGAAATAAGGCAAAGGAAGTCCAGGTGGGGCAGAGTTAGAAAAGAAAGTTTTTCCATAAGAAAGGAGCTCAGAAAGGTGGAGCTGCAAAAAAAGGAAAGTTGGAGGTTGTCCGATTTAAATGTGATAAGAAAGGGCATTTTTCTAATGAATGTCACTCGAGTGATGGAAAGAAGGTGATCAGGAAGAAGAACATCAGGTGCTTAAACTGCGATCAAATTGGACATTATAAGAACCAATGCAAGGAGCCTACTAAGGATGGGAAAGGCAAAGTATATGCATTGAAGCCAGCTACCTCGAGGCCAACAGTAGAGGAAATAGGAAAAGCTGTGTTGGGAGGTACACTTCTGATTCATGGTATGTCAGTTAGCGTTCTATTTGATACTGATGCATCACATTCTTTTATATCTCGTTGTTTGATAGATAAGCTTAACCTAGAACCCTCATACCTAGTTACTCCCTTAAGGGTTGCAAATCCGATAGGAGGGTATGCGACACTTGGGATGAAGAGTGACCACCTAGAGTTTGATTTGTTAAGTCATACCTTTGTTTGCAGTTTGCATGTGTTTCACTTCGTAGGGTTCCAAATTATTTTGGGTATGGATTGGTAAAGTATCATGCTAGGATATTTTGCCATGATAGAAAAATATCACTTAGACACCCTGACTGTAGTGATTTGATTGTATATACCGTAGAAATCCCTAGTTGTGAGGTGAATGCTTTTTTGGGTGTTGTAGAGGTAGAAGACGAGTTGAATTCATTTTTCATGGTTATAGAATTCGTAGATGTCTTTGAACCCATAATGAGACTACCGTCGAAATGAGCCATTGAGTTTCAAATAGATTTAGTACCTGGAGCTGAACCAGTAAGTAGATTGCCAAGTAGGTTGACACCTACTGAGATGAGGGAATTAAAGGTGCAGTTGGTGGATTTGGAAGGCAAGAATTTTATTAGGCCAAGTAGTTCACATTGGGAAGCAGCCGCAGTGTTTGCTAAGAAGCCAGACGGGTCTTTAGGGTTATGTATCGATTATCGTAAGTTGAATGAGAAGACGGTAAAGAATCGATATCCATTACCTAGAATTGACGATTTGTTCGACCGGTTGAGTGGAGCCAAGGTATTTTCTCAGTTGGATTTAGAAATAGATTTCCATCATCTTAGAGTAGCAGAGGATAGTATTCACTTTACAGCATTTAGAACTAGATATGGATCGTACAAATGGTTAGTGATGCCGTTCGGACTAACTAATGCGCCAGCATTCTTTGTAGATTTGATAAACCGAGTTTTCTAAGAGCACTTGGATAGGTTCGTGTTGGTATTTATAGATGATATTTTGACATACTAAGGATGAGAGGGAGCATGAAGTTCATCTTAGAGTGGTGCTTGAGACGCTGAGGCAACATCAGCTAAAGGCGAAGTTTTCAAAATGTCATTTTTGGAAGAAAGAAGTAAAGTTTTTCAGTCATGTAGTCTCATAGAAAGGGTTGTCTATAGATCCAACTAAGATCGAGGCAGTGAATAATTGGAAGAGACCCGAGACATGGACTGAGATAAAGAGTTTTCTTGATTAGCTGGATACTATCAGAGGTTCATAAAGGATTTCTCACGGATGTGCAGCACCGATTGCCAAGCTAACGCGAAAAAAATGTAAAGTTTGTATGGACTAATAAGTGTGAGGAGCATTCCAGAGCTTGAAACACTTATTGACTAATGCACCTGTGTTAGTTGTTCCGGAAGGGAATCAGGACTTAGTAGTATATAAGAATGCATGTGGAACTGGGTTAGGGGTTGTGTTAATGCAAAGAGGTAAAGTGATTGCTTATGCATCTTGACAGCTTAGACCGCATGAGGTGAGATACCCGATGCATGATTTGGAATTAGCTGCGGTGATTTTTGCTGTTGAAGGTGTGGAGACATTACCTTTTAGGAGAAAGATTTGAGTTATATGCGGATCATAAGTCGTTGAAGTATTTATTCTCTCAGAAGGAGCTGAATATGAGGACAGAAGAGACGGCTGGAATTTATAGCTGCTTATGACTTTGGAATTGAGTATAAACTAGGAAAAGGCAATTAGGTTTCAGATGCACTTAGCAGAAAACATCAGAATGTAGTTTTGGCAATGATAGCCGAGTGGAAGGATATGGAAGCATTGATGACATGTAGAGTACAGTGGAGGTGGAGATCTGAAGCTAGATCTAGTAAGTAAACTGTTATGTTGTCATGTCTAGAAGTTCGACCAGTGATAATTGAAAGGGTTGCTTCTAAGCAAGGAGAGGATCTAGTATTAGCTGAGCGGATCAAGAGGTTAAAGGATGGAACGGAGAGTGATGACTTGAAGGATTTCAGTCTTAACCAGAATGGGTGGTTAAGGAAGAAAGGAAGATTGTGTGTTTCAAATGTAGGAAACATTAGGAAGGAAGTTCTTGCGGAATGTCATCGTTCGAAGTTCATTATTCATACGGGAGGAACTATGATGTATCAAGATATGAAGAGGAGTTTCTTTTGGGAAGGTATGAAGAGGGATATAGGCTTATGGGTAAAGCAATGTCTAAACTATCAACCGGTAAAAGCCGAACATCAGAAACCAAGTTGGTTACTTCAGCCATTAGATATTCTAGTATGGAAGTGACATTCTATTTCTATGGATTTTATAGACGGGTTGCCAAGATCTAATAGAGGAAATGAAAGTATATGGGTCATAGTGGACAAGTTAACCAAGAGTGCCCATTTCATTCCAGTTAAGTCAACTAGGACGGCACCTATTTTGGCTAAGTTATTTATGAAGAATATAGTTAGACTTCATGGAATCCTAGTAGTATAGTAAGTGATAGAGATTCCTTATTCACTAGTGAGTTCTAGAGAAGTCTACAGGAAATTTGGGGAACCAAGATCAAGATGAGTACCGCTTACCATCCACATACTGATGGGTAAACGGAAAGAGTTAACAAAGTCTTGGAAGATTTGTTACGAACTTGTGTGCTAGATTTTGGGGAATCATGGGAAGACCATCTACACTTAGTCGAGTTTTCATATAATAGTAGTTAGAGGCTAGTATAGGGATGGCACTGTTTGAAGCTTTGTATGAAAGGCCATGCAAATCTCCAGTTTGTTGGTTAAAGATCGGGGATAGGTTAGTTCTTGGTCCAAATTTAGTTAGAGAAGCTGCAGAGAAGATTGAGTTGATTCAGGCAAGGATGAAGGAAGCTCAGTCTAGGTAGAAAAATTATGCTTATAGAAGATGGAAAGACTAAGAGTTCTCTGTCGAAGATCATGTTTTTATTAAGGTATCACCGATGAAAGGTGTAATTCGATTCAGGAAATCGGGGAAATTGGCACCGAGATTTGTAGGACCATTTCCTATTATAGCAAGGATCGGGAAACTCGCATATAGAGTAGAGTCATCGAACAGTTTGGCAGGAGTCCACTATTTATTTCATATTTCTCATTTAAGAAAGTGCGTTCGAGATCCAAAGACTACTATAGCACCGACTGTTTTAGAGGACTTAGTAGTAGAGCCGAATCTGACTATAGTTAGAAAGCCAGTTCGTATAGTCACAAGAGATGAGAAAATGCTAAGGAACAAGACAGTCAGATTAGTTAAAGTCCAGTGGAGCGATGATGAGAGAGACTGTACTTGGGAGACTAAGAGCAGGATTAGAGATGCTTATCATGATTTGTTTGATGGTATGTTTTACCTTTTTGATTGATTTGTTAAGTACATTATCGTAATTTCGAGGACGAAATTCTTTGAGGTGGGGAGTCTGTAACAACCCTAGTTTTGAGTAACATTATTTAGGATATTTAATTAGTTAAATAAAATAAAATAATGTAATGATTAAGGGATAGAGATTTATGAATTTAGAGGGTAGCCGTGTCCATTAAACAAATAAACTAAGAAGATTAAAATGAATTAAGTTAGGATAAGTAGACAAGGGCAATATAGGAATAAGTAATATCCTTATACCCTAAACCCTAACATACATTCATTTTACACGTTCATTCTCACAAACAAAAACATAAGAGGCCGGCCATCATTAGGAAAGCAAGAAGAAGATAAAGCTAAAATCAAGGGGAAGAAGCTTAAGCAACTTAATCAAAGATCAAATCTCAACTCCTTAATCTAAAGATAAAGGTGAATAATAACTACATCTCATGTTTTTAATTGATTTCAGTTTTATATTAAATCCGAGCTAATTTGCAAAAAAATTCCATGTTTTTGATTAATAAATTGGAGATATATGCTTGTTGATGATTTATGATAATTCATATAGATTTTATGATATGTTTTAATGTGATAACCCTATTAAATGACATCCAAATGCCTTGCGATTTTTGTATATGATCGAAAATGATATTTTAGGGATGGGTTTCGAATTTCTTAATTTTATGAATTAATGTGGATTTATTATGAATTTTCCAGTGAAGAAAATAGTTATTTTGGGTTTAAATTAATTACGGCTATTTTATGATGATTTTGGGTCAGAAATTATATATGTTAGAAAACATAATAAAAATGATTTATGGGAATTTTTATAGAGTTTTCCTATGTTTTTTAATTGATATATAAAATTATTTAAGGTATGGGACTTAAATGTTTTATATATTTATAAAAGGAGAAGGGGCATTTTGTAAATAATTTAATTGTTTATTTCTAAAATTTCAGTAGTACTTTTGAAAAAGAAATTAGCAACCAATCATGTTTTGATAAACAAGGCATGTTAGTTAAAAAGAATTGCTTTAAAAGGTTAAAAATCGGTTTAAACATACTTTTTACATGTTTCACCACTTTCGGCACTTAGCTTTCGACTAAGTACTCCCGCCTCCATCACCATCGAAACCAATGCACATGGAATCAAAGACTTGGTGCGCAGAGAATTAGACATAGGCAAAGGTATGTAGTCGAAACAAGGGGTTCCGAAGGGGTCGAAGCTTTACGTAGTTTTTAAATGAAAAATGCTCCTGCTTTGGTTTTGCTTTCGACTTAGTTAGCTTCCGACCGCGTCAAATTGTTTTAAAGGAATACTTTCGAACGGGGTTGCGCCTTTTGTTTTAAGTACTTTCGAAGGGGCCGAAACCGCTTGATGCCGTATTTTACCTTTCGAAGTAATGCCTTCGAAAGGGTTTCTTTGTTTTAAACCCCAAGTCGCTTCTCCAATGCTTTCGAATGGTTGGTTTCGATACCATCACTTCTTTACTTAGGAAATTGTTTTCGAAAGAGTGCTTTCGACTTAGTTGTTTTATGGCCCTTTGTTCTATTGAAGGTAAAACCCAAAGTTTTCGAAAGAAATAGTTTTAAATGGTTTTGAAATATTATTCCACATGTTTTACTTAAACCCAATGCTTTCGAAGGGTTTGTCTATAGAAAGGAATTTGAATGCTTTCGAAAGGTTTTAGATGAAGGTTTCGAATGGGTGATTCCCCAATGTTTTCGAAAGGTCTTAAGTGGAAGGTTTCCAACGGTTTCGAAAGGTATGTTTATAGTGTTTTGATAAGAGGATGTCTAAGGTTTTAAAGCTTTTGAAAGAAAGGTTTTTCAAGATTTTCGAAAGGTTTATTAAGAATGGTTTCGAAAGATATGTTTTGGCTTTTCGGCCTAATGTTTTACTTGGTTTCGAAATGGGTACTTTCAATGGATTCGAAAGGGGTACTTTCAAAGGTTTAAATGGTTTCATCAATAAAGTTTTGTATAAAGTATATATAACATGGCAAGGTGATTTGAGTAAAGCATAGAAGTATATTTTCCTTGTTTAAAGTATGATTTAAAGGTTTAAATCATTTTGAAAGAAAAGGTTTTCAAGGAATATTATGGGTAGTTGACCGAAGTAAAATGGCTCAGATATTTGAATACCAGATGGGACTCGTATAGGGTCGTGCCCTATACATTAACTATTAGCCCCTAGCTAATTTCGTCCAAAATTCCAGTGTGTAGGGCTTTGTCCTAGGTAAGACTAAAATGATGTTACACATAGAAATAAATACACAGAGTGAGGATACATTATTGGTGTGACCGCAAAACCATTAGGATCAGTTAACCCTGGAGAAGTAAGTCAAGGACTGGCCATCCAGAAGAGGAGTATCTAACAAAAGTTTGATTATTTGTTTATTTTGTCTAGTAGGCCCAAGTCAGCCAAAAGTTAGTAGTTAAGCCAAACAGAACTATATTGTTCGCATATATAGTCCATTTCTTACCTGATTTATATGCTTTCATGATATTGATATTATTGTTTTAACCAGTTTTGGTTGTAGGATTTAGATTTGCAAAAGGTATGTTTTAAAAGGATATTAGTAAGGGGAAACCCGTTTCACTAAGCGGCGTGGTCTCACTTAATATCAAATAACCGAAATGTATAGTATTATTCACACTAGGCTTTATGTCTGACTCGAAGTTTATGTTTTCCCCCTTAAACTCTCGGGTGCTCAAAATTAATTTGAGCAGGCTGAGGGTTGAGGATTTTTAGGTTTTAGTAGGTGGACGAATAAAGCTTCCGAGGATAAGCAGGAGGCTGATGCTAGCTATATTTAGGAGTTGTTTTGTTTTATTTCCACTGTGTTGTATTAAGTCGGTTATGACTATTTAGTAGCCTGGTCATCCAAGAGAGCATCTTCATATGTCGCTTTTGGCGTTTGGGATTGTGTAACTTGGAAATGAAATGTTATTTTGAAATGTAATCAGAAAAGTGTTTTAATCTTTGATGATTTTATTTCATTTCAAGTGCTTCTGATATTAATGATACCATTAACATTACCGTATTCGATCACCGGAAGTTAATATTATGGATGACTGCAGCATCTAAAGCGCTTAGCTTCGGGCCTCCAGATAGGAGATGTCACAGCAACCAACGCCCATCATCCACCCCTATCATCATCAACGGCCTCTCACAATCCACCACTACTCCGTACATCTACATCCAATCCATCCCCAGAATAATACTGAACCCCACAAAACCCAAAATAAAGAATCACAAGCAAACAAACATCCATGAATATATATACGGCTAAGTCTCGACAAACCATGCCAATGCTAGTAGAGCCTCCCACTGGGTTCATCACAATCAATTGTCAGTCAACAATTTTGGGTTTCAATCCCAATCTATCTACCAAATCATTAGATATGAAGCCCCGGTGTCAAATAAAACATGTACATGCATATCAAAAATAGAAAGCATACCAGTATAACGATGCTCTTCCCCTTTTCCTTCATCGATGGAGCACTTGATGAAGCTGAAACAACGTTTAAAGTGTAAGCAGACAAAATCTGCTTATTTCTTGGTGGTTCTAGACAATCCTTCTTGATATGGCCCGCCTTGTTTCAGTTGAAACATCCTTTCTTCTCGTTCCTGCAATCTTTGCTAAGATGGCCCATTTGTCCACAATTATAGCACGTAGTTTCCTACTTGCCCTTCTTTTGGCCAACCTTCTGTAACTACTTATTCTTCTTGTTGTTGTCCCACTTTCTCTTGCCTCCCCCGTTGGCTTGCGGCTTTGGCTCATCCTTGGGAGCAACAACCAACTTAGGCTTAGGGTACAAACTCTCATGTCGAAGAGCCTTCTCCACCAGCCTCTCAAAGGTCTCATCAATATGACTCACCAGCTTTTCTCTAAGATAATCGTCCAAGCTCATGATAAACTTATCATTCTTCTTGACCGAAGTATTGATAAAAGATAAACCATACTTCGACAGCATGTCGAACTCGGGCACATACTCCATCACAAACATATCCCCCTGCCTCAACTCAGCAAAGTTTCGAAAGAGCACCGACTTCTGAGCAGTTGGCATTTACTTCTCTTCAAATATTACCTTAAACTGCATCCAAGTAATCCGGTCCTTAGAAGTAGTAATCTTGATGGTGTTCCACCACTTCATAGCTCTTCCTTGAAGCTACCTAGAGGCGATCTTCCTCTTCATCGCATCTTCTAACTCCATATCCTCAAAGATGTGTTTGTAGGTGTCTAACCAATCCTTCACTTCGATGGCTGATTCCGTTCCAAGAAACGGTTTACCACCCAGAGTAGAGAAATCCTTGCTCAATTTGGCGAAGTCAGCCCTTGGTTCCTGCATTTAAGCACCATCACCAACAGTCGCAACAGGAGAAACTTGGGCATTCTGAACCATGTTTCGCACCATCTCAGCAAACATGTTCCACAAGTTGGGGTTAGCAACCCCCGATCCTGCCCTTTCATCAACTCCAGAGATAGAGTACCTAGTAACATTCCTTGTTGGCTGACTCATTTTTACAAGCTATAATGAGAATGATCAGTCTCTTTAAAAGGAATAAGTGGCGACCGTGAATGCAACCTGACTTATACACTAAATATATGCTACTATATAGTTTTGAAAAATTAAATATAACAAGTATGCTCTCTTATATATCCCTCGATCCATTCTATGGCGATAACTCCTTTTATCTCTAATGGATTTGAGTATCAAATTAGGTCATCTACACAACCAAAGCTCTGATACCAAATGTGATGACTACCCTATACCTTTGGTACCTAATATACCTATAAAGTGTGCCATGGAGGTACCAGGCTGATGTAGAACGATAGCCAAAGGTGCAAAGAAATAGAAATCCCACACAGGACTTGTAGAACATCTCACAACACATAGATAAAATATAATATAACAACATAGATGTAAAACAGATGAGGCAGTGTTATAATCAAAAGAACCTTAGATAAGAACATCAGAGTGCATCAGGTTCACAGACTATACAAAACTGAAACAAAGAGTTTATGCAAACATCAGAGTGCATCAGGTTCACAGACTATAAGAAAACTGAAATAAAGAGTTTATGCATCTCAAACCTCCATAACAAACTCTATAGTTGTCTCTAGTAATACAAGTACTGATATAGCTCCATTTTACTGCACAACGGAATATAAGCGATAGTAAGCTCCAAGTATACATATATGAAAGCATAGCCTCCTGCTCATACTCCGTATAGCGCTATGCACTATCTAGACCTGTTATACCTAATTTACTCATTTAAGAGTACCCAAGATAATAAGAAGCAAAACGTAAAACATTGTTTTAGACAATAGTCTAGTGTGAGCGATATATCATCTCAAAATACTATAAGAACCGTATATAGTAAATAGGGGCAAAGGGTATGAGAGACCATACCTGACCCGTCCCTACATCCAAAGAGTTAACACATAAATGCAACATATGATAAACTACTATCACATATGGAAAATATAGGGTATGGGGGTGTGACATCCCCTATCTTGAGGCACAAAGCTAAGCACTATAGATGTTGCAGCCATCCATAGTATTAACTTCCGATGACAAACTATGGTAATGTTAATGGTATCCATAATATCAGAAGCACATGAATATAAAATAAAATCAACACAGGTTTAAAAAATAATTCTGATTACATTTCAAATCAATATTTCATATTCAGATACATAATCCCAAACGATTCCCATGTTTTGATCCAATATAATTATTACAAATTACATAAAGAGCGACATATGAAGATGCCCCCTTGGAAGATCAGATTACTAAATAGACATATCAGTCTTAACACATCACAGTGGAAATAAAACTAAATAGCTCCTATATAGCTAGCTTTGCCTCTTGCATGTCTTCGGAAGCTTATTCGTCCAATTTACTAGACCTGAAAAACCTCAACTTTAATTCTACCCAAATTATATTTTGAGCACCCGAGAGTTTAGGTGAAAATATAAACTTCGAATCAGACATAAAGCCTGATGTGAATAATACTATACATCTCGGTTATCTGATATTAAGTGAGATCACGCCGCTTAGCGGAACGGGTTTCCCCTTACTAATATCTCTTTTGAAACATATCTTTTGCAAATCAAAATCATACAATTAAAACCGACTAAAGCAAGAATAGCAATATCATATATGCATATAAATCAGGTAATCAATAGACTATCTGTCCAAACAATATAGTTTTGTTTGGCTAACTATTAACCATTGGCTGACTTGGGCCTACCAAACACAATCAATTATCTAACTTATGTTAGACAACTTCTGGGCTGATTGTCTTTAACTATCTTCTGAACCTAATGGTTTTGCAGGCTCACCAGTAGCCTATCTTTTCTCTGTTTATTCCTTTCTATATGTAACATCATTTTAGTCTTACCTGTAACAAAGCCCTACACATTGGAATTTTGGACTTATATTAGCTAGGGGCTTATTATCTAAAATATAAGGCGCGACCCTATTCCAGTCCCATATGGTATTCTAATATCCGAGTCATTAACTTATGGTTAACTATCCCATCAAATTTTCCTTGAAAACATATCTTTTAAATTGATTTAACCCTTTAAATCATACTTAAACAGGGAAAATATACTTTTTGCTTTACTTAAATGTCTTTTCCATGATATATGCTTTACACAAAACAATGGTGATGAGAACCTAAATTAATAGGATTATCTATCCCTTTAAAACAAGTTAAAGATCTTCTTTAACTTAGAAAACATTAGGTTTTAAATCCAAGATATCACCTTAGAAACCCTTGTTTAAAAACTTTAAACATTCCCATTCGAATCCATTGGAAGTACCCCTTTCAAAATAGGTTAACCACTTTACCTTGAAACACTAGGTCGAAAGGCCAAAACATACCTTTCGAAACCTTTAAAATAGACCTTTCGAAATAATTGGAAGTGTCCCTTTGAAAGCTTTGTAAAACCTTAGACATCCTTATTTCAAAACACTTCAAACTTGCCTTTCGAAAGCATTGGAAACCTTCCATTCAAATACTAAAAGTAAACCTTTCGAAAACATTTGGGAATCTCCCCTTCGAAACCTTTATTATATATCTTTCAAAAGCACTAAATTCCTTTACTTAAAACAAACCTTTCGAAAGCACTGGGTTCAAGTAAAAGTTTGTGGAACATAGCTTCGAAACCATTTAAAACCATTTCTTTCGAAACCATTGGGTTTAATTTTCAATATATCTAAGGGTCTTAAAAGAACTGTGGGGAAAGTAATTCTTCCGAAAGCGTTATTCCTATGTAAAAGAAAGTGGATGATTTGAAAACCAACCCTTTCGAAAGCATGGAGAAGTGGCTTCCAAGTTTAAAGGCAAAAACAACCTTTTGAAAGCATTGGTTCGAAGGGTGGAATGAGGCAACATGGGTTTTGACCACTTCAAAAGCTCGTTTTAAAAACAAAAGGTAGTAACCCTTTCAAACGCCCTTCTTTATATAAACAGAAGCAAGTTGGTAAAGTCCCCCTTTGAAAGCCTATTTATAACCAAAATAGTTCCAAGTTTAAAAGAGCTACTTCTACCTCTTCGAAAGCACGTTTTGACTCTATACCTTCAGCCTTTCTCCAATCCATTAAGTACCAAGGCATTGATACCATGTGTATTGGTTTCGACTTGGTGGGAGGCAGATGTATGGGTCGAAAGGTGGCTGTTGTAAGTGTCGAAGCAGTAGTCCTTTACAAAACTAGTTTTTTACTCTTTAAAGTAATATCTTTCCAACTAACTTGCCTTATTTGTCAACATAAAATTGGTTGCTAATTCTTTTACAAAACCTTTTCTAAAAGTGCTGCCGAATACAATAATTAACAATTTAAAAACATTTAATAAATTGCCTCTTCTCCTTTTATAAACATATAAAACATTTAAGTCCCATATCTTAAATAATTTTTGTTATCCCGCCCTTTGGCAAGGCTGTGACACCAAGGACTTAACTGGAAACCAAGGATAGTCCATCCCAAAGATCAGTTATGCACACGTTCACTATGGATACTAGTGAATTCTGACCAAATCCGGATCAATTTACAATGGATATGATATGACAAGCAAAGCTATGAAAGCCAACGTTCCAAATTTCAAGTCAATCGAAGTTCGCATGCATGAGATATTGATCGATCAAGTTCAAAGGAACCATAACCATTCGTATCCACACAAATTTGTATCCATCCCTTCAGAGAGCCTCCTTCATATCCATCCAGTATCCATCGGTTCGTATCTGTCACATGTGCATTGCTTCGTATCCATCAAAACCAAGAAAGCAGATCACGTTCGTATCCATGGAGTTCTCGTATCCATCGACTCATAGTCATCGATTTTCGTATCCGTCCCTCCAGCAACTTAAGTGCGTATCCATAAAACAGAGACAACTCGGTTCAAATCGGTCGCCCACTACTTTCTTTCGTATCCATCGAACTGGAGCCATTTCGTATCCAACGTGTTAGCACACTTCGTATTGGTCTTTTACTTACTTGGTTTGTCTCGTTCGTTACTGATCGATACGAAGAAGACCATGCATTATCAATACGAAATCAACCACTCTATAATCTATATGAAAGGATCATCCATCAATTGATATGAAGTGACTACCAACGATCGATATGAAATTAAATGCAATAAGTGGATACAAATGAAGTTACACCAGTGGATACGAAGAAAAACCTAAAGAAAGGAAGACTCGATCACTTGGCATGAAAAGTGGATCGATCCTAAAATATAGCGCCACATCATCTTATCGACATGCGCCAGCATGGATATGAACACCATCGATACGAATACAATCGATACAAACTCGGTAATGCCCTGCAAATCCAAACTTGCATCGATCATAACTCGAGATCTACAAGTCCAGATGCCACCAAATTTTCACAAGAGCTTGCCTGCAACCTCAAGAATGTACTTGATCAATTTCAGCCGGAAGGACCATTTATGGATCGTTACAAACCCAATTCATATCGCTCCCAGATCGAGTCAAAATCACCCGAACTCAATCCCATAGGCCCACTCATGTGAGAGAAGAGGTCTTTCGAGATTTGGGCAAGATATTTGCTGTCTACACCTATAAATAGTGACCCTGGACCTACAGAAAATGGACTTTTGGGCTTCTCTACGCTGACACTCTACCGAAATCATTATTAACCTTCAGTTGTACTGTTGTAATCTCTTGTAAACAGCGAGTGAAATTCAATAAACATCAGTCATTCCATGGTGGAAGTAGGCAATATGTCGAACCACTCTAAATTCGTGTGTTTCTGTGCATTTTCTTATCTGTTGATTGGTGTGTGTGTGTTAGATCTGCCTCATTTTACATTTACTTTCTTCATTTTATCTCTTCAAACAAATCCGAAGAGTGTTGTGCCTAATTTTGGTACAAACACTTTGGTGCTTTCACTAAGAAAACCCAGCTTTTCTCCTGCTCATTGGATCTACTGCCGATATTGGATTGCAAGAATCTAAGGAGGAGATCCAGATTTCAAGCCTAGAAATTCTTCTATCCTATTCACATTTGTACCAAGTCTAGGAGAGAACTTCGCTATCCATCATGGTCAACACTAGGACTACCTCAACAGCTGCAGATCCAGAAGGACGGAATAGGCAGAACCCCGCGCAACTTCCTCCTATAGACCAAAATGATGCCGGACCTTCGAATCCACAAGTCCCTGTCACCAGGGAGGAATTCCATCTACTAATGCAAGAGCTGACTCAAAGCCGCTAGCAACTTACCCAGCAGCTCCACACCAATGCAGAGTTAACCAATCGGTTAAACCATGAAAGACGAAGGAGACCCAGAAAGGATCAGGCTTCCTACTCATCCACTGAGAGTTCGGCTTCTTCTGATTACAATCACTAATCCACGCGCCCACGGCTAGATGGAAGCCATACACAGGCTACTGGACATCAGCGCACTTTGACTATTGGACAACCGAGAGTTGGTCCATCAACCAGCCACTAGACCAGACCCTCTTCCCGAGGAGGGACGGTTCCTTATCACGCTACCAATAACCGTTATGCTGCCACTGCCACCGAGTTGGAAGCTGACACTCGGAACCAAACAGATCTGAACCTTCACCAACGTGATTATACTCCTAAACCTTATGTTCCCAAAGACCTAGAGTCAAGGAGGTGAGGTATGGACCGTCGACCGCGCTCGGCCCATCCTCGCATTGTGGAACCCGACCACACCTTGGTCCAGCATGCCCAGAATGTCCAGATGCCATACATCCCGACAATGATCAGCCATATAATCCGTGAATGTCAGGGCCTCACCAATGACGACCAAGGAATCTCCCGGAGTCATACCCCTTTCACGGATGATATCCTCTACGCTGAACCGCATCGGCGATTCAGAATGCCAACTCTACCTATTTACAAAGGGAGATCTGACCCTAACCAACATATTTTAAAGTATGAGTGGTTAATGAATGCCACGCATGCTGATGATGTGGTCAAATGCTGAAGTTTCCCAATTTCCCTAGGGGGGATCGCAACTATGTGGTTTACTCGCCTACCGCCTCGATCTATCTCATGTTTTGACCAGTTGGCAACGAAGTTTGTTGAACAGTTTCGCATGCATGTCACGAGGCCCAAAGATGTTAATACCATGTCCATTGTCACTCAAGCTCCCGGAGAGACACTCAGACGTTATTTGGAGAGGTTTCGTGCTGCATGTACTGAGATTAGTAATCCTAATGACAACTCAATTCTGATGGCACTAACTAAGGGAATTGATCCTGATTCGAATTTAGCAACTGGTTGGCCGGAAAACCTCCTGCGTCATTGGACCGTTTCTATTCCAAGGCAGCTCAGTTCTTAAGAAGGGAGGATGCGAGACAGTCTAGGAAAAAGGATGACGCATGGCCCAGTGTGGAAGGAATCCAAAGCAAACCTGGGAGAGTTTCGGAAAGGTGCAGTTAAACATACAGAATAAACAGAATCAACATAAAGGCGATGGAAATCAGGGCAGGAAACTGGATCAAAATCGCAGACTGCGACGTAAAGCTCCCATGTTTGACACATACACTCCTTTTAATACATCCCAGGAAAATGTGTACTTGGAAACTTGTAATACTATCCAATATAAAAAACCTACTCCGAAGCAATCATCTGAGAAACGGATTCAAAATGGGAAGTATTGTAGATTTCACGATAGTTATGGCCACAACACGAACGAATATCGTCATCTTCAGGATATTATCGAGAAGTTGATCTGAGAAAGAAAGTTGGAATAGTTCGTTTGGGCGCCGCAGGCTAGAGGTGCAGGCCCTTCAAATCAAAATCAAGTACAAAATTAGGTTAGACCGGAGGAACCCGCTCATACCGGAAGGAGGTTAGTGATTAACACTGTTAGTGGTGGTCCTCATCCAGTGGATCGGAGCTGGAAGGAAATGGAGCGTATGCCAGCTCTATTAGGCATGCGAGCTTCGAATGTTGCAGTAATTTGGAAGACGAGGCTCCGGCCAAGCAACATAAAACGATGACGGACGACATCGTATTTCGAGACAGAGATGCCGACAGAGTCGAAGCCCCTGATCGAATGAAAATGGAAGCGAAAGATTTGAAGCCTTATCAGTCTCGTGTTCATGGCTTTAATGGAAGTGCGACTATACCCACTGGGATGGTGGAGTTACCAGTGGAGTTGGGAGTTAGTGAGCGCCGGAGATTCCGGATATTGCAATTTATTGTATTAGATATTAACTCACCATACAACGCTTTCTTGAGCCGACCGGCCCTTGCTGAGTTCAGGACCGCTATCTTCCCTTGGTGTCTGACTTTGAAATTCCATACCGACAATGGAGTCGAAGTCGTTCAGGGAGACCAGGCTGCTAGACGAGCCTGTTATGTTGCTGAGTTGCGGGAGGCACAGCGAAGAGAGAAAGGAAAGGGAGTAGAGGAATCTCTCTGCGTCCTCTTTGCTGATAATTGACAGTTAATGCTTGGGCCGAGGCCTGGGCACCAAAACTAGTTCCCAAGAGATACCGAAAGCGAAGACGAAGTCAAAGACAGTCAGGGTTCTCTGTCAGAGCTGACGATCGATGTTCCGATCGATAACGATGACAATTCTAAAATGGTAAAGATTGGATCTCAGCTAAGCCAATAGACGAAAGAGGAATTGGTTGAATTTCTCCGGGTAAACCTCGACGTGTTTGCCTGGACGCACTCCGACATGTGTGGGATCTCGTCGGACATCGTGAGCCACACATTGAATATTGACCCGCGGCATGTCCCGGTCAAGCAGAAAAGACGTGGCATGGATCCAGAGAGATCTGCTGCCCTTAAGGAAGAGGTGGATAAACTCAGGTCGAACGGGTTTATCCGAGATGTGTTATACCCAGAATGGGTGTCCAACCCCGTACTTGTCAGAAAACCTAATGGGAAGTGGAGAACTTATGTTGACTACTCAGACTTGAATAAAGCTTGCCCCAAAGACAGTTTTCCACTCCCCCGGATTGATCAGCTCGTAGACTCAACAGCCGGACATGAACTCTTATCCTTCATGGACGCGTATTCTGGCTACAATCAGATACCGATGCACCTGCCTGACCAAGAGCATACCAGCTTTTTCACCAATTGGGGACTCTATTGTTATAAACTGATGCCATTAGGACTTAAGAACACCGGGGCAACCTATCAGAGACTCGTCAACCGAATGTTCGCTAACCAGATCGGAAATACCATGGAGGTGTATGTGGATGACATGCTTGTGAAGTCATGATTCTCCACCAATCATATCAAAGACCTGGAAACGATGTTCAGCATCCTCCGAGAGTACATAATGAAACTCAACCCATTGAAGTGTCACTTTGGGGTCGCATCTGGAAAATTCCTTGGATTCATCGTCAATGCTCGAGGAATCGAAGCCAATCCCGAGAAGATCTGGGCAATCAGAAATCTTGAGACTCCAAAGACTATAAAGCAAGTTCAGAGCCTCAATGGGAAAGTAGCAGCACTGAGCAGGTTCATTTCAAAATCCACCGACAAATGCATTCCCTTCTTCGATCTGATCAGAAAAGGGAAATAGAATTTTGAATGGACTACGGAATGCAGGCTTTTAAATCTCCCCGAGATGGCCGAGATGAAAAATCCAAGATATCAGCCAAAATCCGAGATTTGGCAGCTTATTTAGTTATAAGTGTTTTAAATATCGCCCGAGATAGCCAAGACATTTTCCTGAGATATTGGCCAAAATCCGAGATTTAAAACACTGACGGAATGTGAGGGCGCATTTCGAGCACTGGTCCAACACCTATCCACACCACCCATCCTGTCAAAGCCTATTAATCACGAGAGATTGTACATCTACTTGGCAGTGTCAGAAAACGCAATCAGTGCTGCCTTAATTCAAGAGGATGACCGGATACAACGGCCAGTCTATTACATTAGCAAACGACTGACCGGAGCAGAGAGAAATTATCCAAAGCTGAAAAAGTTGGCTTATTGTCTTGTCATTGCCTTGAGGAAGCTCCGTCCATATTTTTAGGCTCATCATATCACTGTTTACACCGACCAACCGTTACGACAGGTCCTTACGCGGCCTGAGACGTCTGGTAGGTTACTCAAATGGAATATCGAACTGAGTCAGCTCAACATCACTTACACACCAAGGCAAGCTATTTAAGGACAAGTCCTGGTAGACTTCATCACTGAATTTACTATCTCAGAGGACTTGCCCGAAACCAGTGAATCCCCCAAATATGTTTGGAAGCTACATACTGATGGTGCATTGAATGGTCGCAGCTCAGGTGCTGGGGTTATGCTTAAGACTCCTGAAGGCCGATCTATATGCTATGCTTTAAAGTTCGATTTCTGTGCGACCAACAACGAGGCCGAATATGAAGCCCTGCTCGTCGGACTAAGGCTTGCCAGAGATTTAAGAATTACTGCTGTGGAGATTTACTACGATTCATAATTGGTCATGTGCCAAGTTCGGGGGGAGTACCCGGCCAAAGACTGAAGGCTGGCTGCTTATCTTGCTCGGGTTCAGGAGATATCGAGTCAGTTCGATTATTATGCCATCTAGTGCATACCCCGAGAACATAATCAGAAAGTCGACTCCTTAGCAAAATTGGCCAGTACCGGTGAGGCACAGCAAATGGGACTCATTCCCGTTGAGACATTATCTTCCCCGAGTGTTGATCAGATGGAGACCGACTGGGTATTTGAGGTCATTCCCAATAAGGAGTCATGGATGACTCCGTTCAGAAACTATCACGAGCATAGGACCTTGCCAGAGCGCAGGAGTGAAAAATGGCAAGTTCTTCGAAAGGCTTTGCGGTTCACCATTCAGAATGGAGTCATGTATAGAAGTGGATACTCTATTCCTTTACTCTGGTGTATCGCCCATAATGAAATCAATCGGGTATTGCATGATGTACACGAAGAAGAATGTGGCAATCACATCGGGGGGCAAGCTCTTGCTAAGAAAGTACTCCGGTATGGTTATTATTGGCCGACCGTAAATCGTGACGCATCGGATTATGCCAGGAAATATGATAGATGTCAGAAACATTCTCGGATTCCGAGAGCCTCACCTACCGAAATAACTCAGATGGTCAGTCCCTGGCCGTTCGCGGTACGGGGCATCGACATTATTGGTTCTCTACCTCTAACTAAAGGTAGTGCGAAGTACGCCATCGTTGCAGTTGATTACTTTACCAAATGGGCGGAAGCTAAGCCCCTTGCTACTATCACAACGAAGAAAGTTAACAACTTTGTTATACGCAATATTATCTATCGATTTGGTCTCCCACATACCATCATCACTGATAACGGAGCCCAATTCGACAGTGTTGAATTTAAGAATTTCTGTCAACGATTCCATATCCAGAAGAAGTTCTCTGCAGTTGCACACCCTCAAGCAAATGGACAGGTTGAAGCTGTTAATAAAGTTATAAAGTCCATTCTGAAGAAACGACTGGAAAAGGCTGGGGGCAAATGGGTCGATGAACTTCCTACGACCCTATGGGCTTATCAAACAACCCACAAGTCCGCGACCGGCCACACTCCATTTTCTCTTTCCTACGTTTCAGAAGCCGTTATTCCAGTCGAGATGGAAGTACCTTCTCATCGTGTGACATATTATGATCCAAAGACAAATGCTATATTACTTATCGAATCTCTGGACTTACTAGATGAGAAGCGAGAAGAGGCTAATTTGAGGGCAGCCGCTTACCGAAGTCGAGTCGCCCGATTGTACAATGCCAAGGTCCGACCCCGAACTTTTGAACTCGGCGATCTCGTCCTCAAGAGAATTTACCCGGTCCCTTCGCATATGAAACCAACGTGGGAAGGGCCATATGTTATTGAACGAAGACTTGGAGACGACGCCTTTAAATTATCAACCATTGATGGTCTCACTTTGCCGAGAGCCTGGAACAATAAGAGTCTTCTTTGCTACTACACATAACAGGCTTTATTTATTCATTCAGTCTGCTTTTCATTTGCAACTTGTTTATGCATTTCAAAATTTGAATTTGTAATAAGGCAACCGACTTTGCCATATTTTCTTATTTCAGCAATAAAATGCAATCTCTTCGAGCCAGAGCAGTGATTTTTAAAATGCGTCGTACGACCATCACCATGCACGGAGAGCTGAGTTCCACCATACAGTGGGACTTATTCAAATAAAGAGTGACTGTGACACGATCGGTCACTCGCTAAGTGAAACCCGAGCTCGGAGGCAAACCATCACACTAAAGCCAAGAAAGGATTGATACACGACAATCCTCTAACTAACTCCGGCTTCCAGAGTGCGAGCTGGAGTATAAACTTACAAAAGCGGGCTCGAAGAGGGTAGATCCATCCACCTAACGACTTCGCTCGTATTTAAACCAAGTCCAAGGAGGATGGATCTGTCCATCTAAAGACCTCACTTGTTAACTCAGGGTGGATGTGATCCGACCATTCATGATCCTTGTACATCTATCGTTCCCGGAGTGCGAACGAAATCCTAAAACTCAAATCAAATGTGATCAACCGTTTGTTAACCGACTCCAGATTCCCAGAGTGTGAACTGGAGTATAAACATCAAAATGGGTCCCGAGAGCGCGAGCTGGAGTATAACACAAACTGGGTGCAAATCAACCACCCGTGAGACAACTCCGAGTCCCCGAGTGCGGACCGGAGTATAAACACAAATTGGGTGTGACTGACCACCCAAGAATCAATCTAAGTCCCTGGAGCACGAACATATCTCTAATCATTAAACGGGCGTGTTTGATCGCTGACATACAAGTGCAATCCCCAGAGTGTGGATTCGATTACCAATAGATGAGCAAGTGTGATCTGACCACCCGAGCTCGTCTCGTTTCAGCTTCGTTTCAACAAAGTCAAGCTCAACGCATTAAAGGTGAAAAGCGACTGCCAACCGACCATTTCAGTTTATCCCCGGGACTGGGGGCAAAACTTAAGTACCGGCTACTGATCGAGACAGTGTAGTATTGGAACTTGACTTGACGTTCGATTATGACTCGAAGCCATAACTTCGGGACTTAACAACCGAACCCAGGTCTGATTCAGAGACTAAAGTTTCACAAGTATATTGAATGGAAGTTCAAGCGCCAACACACTTAAGAAAATAAACACAAAGTTATGCTGGAAACAAAATGGAATTTTATTTTAACTATTCTTTGAAAAAGAAGGATAAGTACAAAAATCTTTCCAAGAATTCCTACTAGCAGGGGCCGAACCCGCATCTATACACGGCCTACAAGAAGCAAAAAGAAATTCCTATCTATCTACCAAAAAAGGGAGCGAGAAGATACGTCTATTCCCTCAGTTTCTTCTTCTTCCTCCCCGGCGTCGACCCACTAGAGCCACCACTTGGACGCCTCTTCGAGCCTTTGCCTTTTGGTGGTTGGTCTCCAATCGGGGGAATTATGGTAATCTCTTCCTCCAAACTCATGGAAATTGGAATACTTTCTGGAGGTGGAGTTGGAGGGACAGGATCGATGTTAGAAGACGAGGGAGGCACACTGGTGTCGACAACCGTGCCTCCTGGAGAAATCATTCGTAGAGGGGCTGGACCAGGACCCGCCATCCCACCTCCAATACCGCTGGCCCGCAAAGCTGCTTCCATCTCGGCATTGGTCTCAGCTATTATCTCTTCTTCATGGATTGTTTGAGCATCCACAGGGGTGTTGGCAGTTGGGCCCGAGGAGTTGACCACGGGTGCGCCTCCGCCCATAACAAATGGCAGGTTGGCAAAAGTGTCACTTTGATGACTAAGAAGTTCCTCCATTATCTGCTCATCAAAAGTAAAAGTGCTCCCATGCGCTCCATCGGTTGGTGCAACGGCCGTTGTTGTGGTCGCCTCTGTTATAAGGGCCTCCAGCTCGTGATGCGGCTCTTGGGTTGCAAGGGGCGTGGTCGATGCAACTCCTGTCGCCGAATAGGGATAAGAAAAAAAGTGTTAGTGATTACTTCAAACAACGCTACCGACTTTGAATAAGTGCAAGAAATGTTCAGAATACCTTCCTCAGAATGGCTTGTGGATGGAGCCGGAACAGCTTCAGTGACCTGCTCACGAGCTGGAGATAACTGCAATTGATCAGGATTGTATGCGGGCACAGATTGAGGATCAACTGCAGGCGTAGATTCGGGCAGGGTTAGCATAAGAGTTTTAGAACTCACATCATGATGCTCAATGCCAGAACCCTCTCCAACTTCTGGGTGCTGAGTACTGAGCCTCTCCTTCTCAAATGTGATAGTGATGTCGTGGAGAACTCTTCTTTCATCCTCACTCAGCACCTGATTCTCCAATTAAAATTCAGTGTGGTGCTCCTCTTTTTCATCTTCAACCAAGCGGCACCAAGCATTGTATAGATGTCATGGATAGCCTTCGAGCCAGCTTAGGTTTCGATGCTTAAGAACGTTGGCATTATATGTAATGAGGAGATCTTCGATGTCACCCTCCAACCTGGCCTCTGCCGTTCTCACTTTACCCTCAACCCTGGCTTCAGCTTCCTGAACCTTCATCATTGCCACATCCCTCTCATCCCTAAGCACCACAGCCTGCTCGCATGCCTCCTGAGTGGCTTTATTTGCATCATCTTTCTCTTTGACGACTTCAGCAAGTTTGGCTTTAATCTCCTCAAGCTCTTTTAGCACTCCATCCCTTTCGGCCATGACTGTGGTGGTCTGGTGCCCCATTTCCTCAAACAGGGCTAAGTGTGTTCGCCTCATCTCCTCCATCCTCCGGGTTGCATCATTGGCTCTTTTATTGGCCTCTGTTTTTGAATTTCTCGCGGACTCGTTTTCGTCATTGAGCACCTGGATTATGCGGTCCTTCTCAGCGAGATCGGTCCCTAATTTTTCGATTGTCTTTGCCCGCTCAAAAGCCACCGCTGATACTTTATCCGCGGTCTTCATCCATTCCCGGTACTGGCCGTAAACATCATGTATATAGTCGTGCATCGTTTGTTCTGCCTCGATGGGAATTCGCTTTAAGTGCGGGGGAAAGACGAAGCCGTCAAAGCAGATATTTGGAAAATCTTTTTTTAGCTTAGCAATTCTAATCGCTCCTTCCCCGGTGGGCTCTGTGATGGCTTTTTCAGTAACGACGGGAGTTTCAGTTTCGGTCCTCCGACGTTGTTGGTCAGGCCTTGGTGCCAGGGAAGGTGGTATTTGACGCAAAGATTCATGGGTCTATTTTCCAGAACCAGAAGGTTGAGTTGGACCTCTAGGTGGCGGAGAGCGTGACCGGGAACGGCGCCTATACTCTTTCTCCCTCTCTCTATCCCTCTCCCTCTCATAGCGCTCCCTCTCTTGACTAGAGTAGCCGCGATCGCGGTCTCTATCGGCCTCACGTCTGCGAGACTCGTAATATGAACTAGATGAATGACGTGCAGAACGGAGGCTGCCAAGCATAGATCCTCGCTTTGACATTGTGCCTATAAAATGAAAAGAAAAAACAGAGTTGGTATTTCCCATAAATGAATTGCTTGTGATTAGAAACTATGTGTTGCCGTGAAGTGTATGTATGCATATGCAAAACCCCCGACCAACCGGTTATATCGGCCATACTCGAAGGAATTGACTCGCCTAGATCTAATGCGCTCTGTAGCCCTTCCAATCCAGTATCTTGTTGGAGCGACACATAGTCTGGAATTGGAATGTCTGCAAGTCCTTCAAAAGGATTCTCCATATGTGGGGGAGGAGCTTCCGAAATTATAACACCGGCGGCTGGCAGAGACATGACCACGGATTTCCATCTTGAAGACTTGTGAAGCTTATGAGCAATCGCCTTGCCTTTTCTTTTTCCCTCTGAATGTCGAGGACTATTTGAGGGCCCGACTACGAGTTCATCTTCCATGGGCATATCCTCTTCGCCACCCTACTCATCGATTACAATTTCGAGCATTGTACGCTTAACTTGTCTTGTCGGAGCCGCCCTAAGAGATCCTTCAAGCCCTATGCTCTGGTCTCTGTCAATTAGCCCAACGGCCCTCAAATTTTCATCCGTAAGCACCAAGTCGATCTCTCTAATCTCGCCCGACACCTCTTGAAGAATTCGTACTATTTCCTTAAAGTGAGCACCTTCAGGTCGTGGAATTGAAGCTGTAAAAAAAATGTTAGACTAAACCTCGATTACAACTATTCCGTTAGTCGCCAGAGAAATTGCGGCACTTACGTCTAACTAGCCACCGTCTAGCAAATCCTGGCGGGCACCGAACATAGAACCACTTGGTTTTGAAGTAGCTGAGTTTGGTCCAAGTCCCAATCACAATTTGACAGTTTATAGCTCCCTCTAAGAATGTGAAGGAGGGATTATCTCCCGGTCTCTTTACATTGAACAAGAATCTGAATGCAACTGTGATGGGGCAATCCCCAAATAGGATAGCACCTCCTGGATATACTGATTGAATAGTGGGAGCGTCCCGGCTGTGCAAGAAAATCGATTAAAAGCGGTGTAACCTTCCGGAGGAGTGTGTGGCCTGTCGTTCGGCCCGGGTAGCAGGACATCATCCAACGATAGCTCATGCCTCAAACAAATTCTCCCCAACATATCTTCGGAAACATTGGATGGTACGGAATCTTGTGGATTCCCAACAAAGGTCGCTCCTGGTAGCTCGTCCGGAGCTGGACTTATGACTTCGGCCGCAATGGCCGCCATCTCTATTATGGGAAGAGGCGGACTCTGAGCTTCCTGTTGTTGTGAACTTCCAGTGTCCATAGCTAATCAACTCAGGAAAAATCATCATTAGATGACAATAATCCCGTGTTTTCCCTAGTGTGAAGTGCATGAATGTGATATGCAGTGCAGTGCTGTATACTATCTATGAAGTGCTATGAGATTTAAAAAGTGTTTGAACAACGAGACTTCAGAATTCAACTGGAGTGACCGTCATCGCTGACCGTCACGCCCGTGCCATCCAGACTTTGGAGACCGATCCAAATTGAGATTCGTCAAACTTTGTCAAGTTAAAGTTCCATCGACGAGCTTCGAAGGGCAGTAAAATATGCAGTGAAATGATTAAGTCAAATTATGCAAGGCAGAAGCTCGTCGGAGTCAAATGTTCAGATGTGCAAAAAAATTTGTCTCCATCGAGTTCAAACTTAGATTGATCTCCACTTAGACAGTTCGTATCGATGAGGAGAGGGAGCAATTCGTATCGGTCACTTTTTGCATCACTTCGTATTGGTCAAAAGCTTGAGTTCTTATCGATCACCTTGCAACAGTTCGTATCGATCATCCAAGTCATCTTCGTATTGATCCTGCCACGGATCGATACGAAACTGCATAGTTCCAGAAGCGATACAAAATTATACACTTCAGGATCGACACGAATCTCCTCTTCATAACCCTAAGTTGCAGATCAACACGAGTGTACTATCCCCTTCCTCCTTTACCGATACGAAGCCAAGACCAAGCCGTCCCTTCACGAGTCCTTCGTATCCCAAACTCCGTCTTCTCCAAAGGCTTCGAAGGGACCAGCTCCTCAACCCTCGACCTCACTCCGGCCATCCACGGCCATGACTTCACCAGAATCGGCCATGAACGCAAATTGATTAGCAATCGAATTCGAGTCTCTTCATTTTTGACACAATTTCGCTAATTAATTACCTAAATCAAAGTGTAGGTTCAAGGGATTAAGGAGTTATGTTAATTTGGGAACGAGAGTGAGTCCTGTTTCTCAATCTTTTGATCGATACAAAGAAAGGCAGAAAGAATGAAAAGCAGATGAAATTTTTCTAAGACCTAACAGTATTTATATGGACACGAGGTAAAGGTGAGAAACGATTCATCTCCCAGTTAAAATGACCGGTTAGAATGGTCTCCAATATCATCGATACGAGAGCCCTGTTCATATCCATCCACCCATATCAGTCCCGAGCACAACTGCTCATATCTATTTGCCATCGATCCAGAATGTTGTCGTTCATATCCATCAGTAACCTATCGATACGAATGATACACAGGAACTTTTTCGAGTCATTCGGACCCATCAGAGATTTATCGCTATGAGATGACAACTTTGTATCCATTGCTTTGAAGCCTATAGGAGTTTGTATCCATCGATACGAAGAGATTTTAAAGAACGAATTGTTTCGTATCGATAGTTATCGATACGAAATACATATCCCAACTTCTCAAATCGATTCAGGAGAGGATCGATACGAAGGGAAACCCTAAAACAACCAATAAAGCGTTGTTAAAACACGAATTTCACATCGATTCAGGATAGGATCGATACGGAATTCGATAAGAGAAGACTGACAACGACTCGTGAACGTACGAATGTTAACGGGAGTCAGGTTTGCTATCATTCAACACTCGGACACAACAGTGCACAGTACAACAATTGGCAGTCAACAATTCAGTATTTATATTACTAGAGATCAATCAAAGGTCACATCTTTTGATGAAAAGACAACGACTATTCAGCGAATAGGAAAGAACATTTTCAGAATAGAGATTGTAGAGTTTCAACACACGTCATGTTCTCACAAGACGTACTTTGAGGGGCAAATGTTATCCTGCCTTTTGGCAAGGCCGTGACACCAAGGACTTAACTGGAAACCAAGGATAGTCCGTCACAAAGATCGGTTACGCACACGTTCACTATGGATACTAGTGAATTCTGACCAAGTCCGGATCGAGTTACAATCGATATGATATGACAAGCAAAGCTATGAAAGCCAACGTTCCAAATTTCAAGTCAATCGGAGTTCGCATGCATGAGATATTGATCGATCAAGTTCAAAGGAATCATCACCATTCGTATCCACACGAATTCGTATCCATCCCTTCAGAGAGCCTCCTTCGTATCCATCCAGCATCCATCGGTTCATATCCGTCACATGTGCATTGCTTCGTATCCATCAAAACCAAGAAAGCAGACCACGTTCGTATCCATGGAATTCTCGTATCCATCGACTCATAGTCATCGATTTCGTATCCGTCCCTCCAGCAACTTAAGTGTGTATCCATAAAACAGAGACAACTCGGTTCGTATCGGTCGCCCACTACTTTCCTTCGTATCCATCGAACTGAAGCCATTTTGTATCCAACATGTCAGCACACTTTGTATCGGTCTTTTACTTACTTGGTTCGTCTCGTATGTTATTGATCGATACGAAGAAGACCATGCATTATCGATACGAAATCAACCACATTATAATCGATACAAAAGGGTCGTCCATCAATCGATACGAAGTGACTACCAACGATCGATACAAAATTAAATGCAATAAGTGGATACAAATGAAGTAACACTAGTGGATAAGAATGAAGTTACACCAGTGGATACGAAGAAAAACCTAAAAGAAAGGAAGACTCGATCACTCAGCATGAAAAGTGGATCGATCCTAAAATATAGCGCCACGTCATCTGATCGACACGTGCCAGCATGGATACGAACACCATCGATACGAATACCATCGATACAAACTCGGTAATGCCCTGCGAATCCGAACTTGCATCGATCATAACTCGAGATCTACAAGTCCAAATGCCACCAAATTTTCATAGGAGCTTGCCTGCAACCTCAAGAATGTACCTGATCAATTTCAGCCTAAAAGGACCATTTATGGATCGATACGAACTCAATTCGTATCACTCCCAGATCGAGTCAAAATCACCCGAACTCGATCCCGTGGGCCCACTTACGTGAGAGAAGAAGTCTTCCGAGATCCGGGCGGGATATTTGCTGTCTACATCTATAAATAGTGATCCTGGACCTACAGAAAATGGACTTTTGGGCTTCTCTACGCTGACACTCTGCCGAAATCATTATTAACCTTCAGTTGTACTATTGTAATCTCTTGTAAACAGTGAGTGAAATTCAATAAACATCAGTCATTCCATAGTGGACGTAGGCAATATGCCGAACCACTCTAAATTCGTGTGTTTCTGTGCATTTTCTTATCTGTTGATTGGTGTGTTTGTTAGATCTGCCTCATTTTACATTTACTTTCTTCATTTTATCTCTTCAAACACATCTGAAGAGTGTTGTGCTAAATTTTGGTACAAACAATTTTATATCTTTAATAAAATACTTAGGAAAATTCTCCAAAATTCCCATAAATCACTTTTAATATTTTTTTCTAACATATTTAAACTTCTGACCCAAAGATAACATATAACAGCCAAAAATAATTTAAACCCATTTTAACCATGTTCTTTACTAGAAAATCCATAATAAATCCATAACAACTTAGAAAATTATGAAACTTGAAACCTATCTCTAAAATAATATTTCTGACCTTATATCAAAAACACAAGCCATTTGGACGTCATTTAATAGGTTTTTAAAATCAAAACATACCATAAAATCTATATGAAGCAACATAATTCATCAACAAGAATATATATATATATATATATATATATCCATTTAAACAATCAAAACTTGGCATTTTACTGGCAAACTAATTTCGGATCTTATCTAGAAACCGAAAACAATAAAAATGAGATGTAATATATTATTCACCTTAGCTTGTTGTTAAGGAGTTTGAGATTTGCCCTTGAATTATTTTGATTAAGATTTTTTCTTGAATTCTTGCTTATCTCTCCCTTATTTTCTTCTAATGGTGGCCGGCTAGCTTCTATGTTTAAATTTTTTTGTTTGTGAATGTTGTAAATGAAATTGGAATAAGGGTTTAGGGTATAAGGATATAACATATTCCTATTTTGCTCTTATCTTATTCCCTTTACTTATTCATTTTAAATTTTCATTTGTTCATTCATTCTTAAGGCACGACTACCTTATAAATATACAAATCTCAATCCCTTAACCATTTACATTATTTCATTTAATTTTATCTAATTAAATATCTTAAATAATGTTAGTCAAAATTAGGGTCATTACCGACTCCTCTCCTTAATGAATTTCATCATCAAAATTATGATAAGGTACTTATAACAATCAATCATAAAGGTAAAACATACCATGAAAGAAGTCGAGATAAGTATCTCTAATCTTGCTCTCAGTTTTACAAGTACGGTCTCTCTCGTCGTCACCCCGCTGGACTTTGACTAATCTGACTGTCCTGTTCCTTAGTCTCTTCTCATCTCTCGCGACTATATGAACTGGTTTTCTAACTGTAGTCATATATGTTCCACTACTCAATCATCTAACATAGTCGGTGCAATAGTAGTTTCTGGATCTCGAATACACTTCCTTAGGTGAGATATATGAAAAACATTGTGGACCCCTGCCCAACTGTTCAGTAACTCTACTCTATATGCGAGTTTCCTGATCCTTTCTATAACAGGAAATGGTCCAACAAATCTTGGTGCTAATTTTCCTGATTTTCCGAATCTGATTACACTTTTCATCAGTGATACCTTGGTGAAAACATAATCTCCAACTGAGAACTCTAAGTCTTTCCGTCTTTATTCAGCATAACTCTTATGCTTAGATTGAGCTTCCTTCATTCTAGCTTGAATTAACTCAATCTTTTTTGTATCTTCCCTAACCAAATCCGATCCAATAACTAACCTATCCCCGGTATCTAACGAACAAACAGGAGATTTGCATTGCCTTCCATACAAAGCTTCAAAAGGTGCCATCCATACACTAGTCTGATAACTGTTGTTATACGAAAACTTGACTAAGTGTAGGTGGTCTTCCCATGATCCCCCAAAATCTAGTGCACAAGCTCTTAACAAATCCTTTAAGATTTTGTTAAATCTTTCCGATTGCCCATCTGTCTGCAGATGGTAAGCGGTACTCATCTTGAGCTTGTTACCCAAAGTCTCCTGTAGACTCTTCCAGAACTTGCTAGTGAATAAGGAATCCCTATCACTTACTATACTAGGAATTCCATGCAGTCTGACTATATTCTTCATGAATAATTTAGTCGAAACAGGTGCCGTCATGGTTGACTTAACTGGAATGAAATGGGCACTCTTGGTCAATCTATCCATTATAACCCATATAATTTCATTTCCTTGATTCGACCTTAACAAACCATTAATAAAATCCATTAAGATAGAATCCCATTTCCTTATAGGAACATCTAAAGGCTGAAGTAACCCACTTGGTTTCTGATGTTCGGCTTTTACCTGTTGACAGTTCAAACACTACTTCACCCATAAGCCTACATCCTTCTTCATACCTTCCCAGAAGAAACTCCTTTGCATATCTTGATACATCTTAGTTCCTCCCGGATGAATGGTTAACTTTGAACGATGGCATTCTCCAAGAACTTCATTCCTAATGTTTTCCACATTCAGAACACATAATCGTCCTTTCTTCCTCAACCACCCCTTCTGGTCAAGACTGAAATCTTTCAAGTCATCGCTATCTGTTCCATTTCTTAACTTTTTGATCCATTCAGCTAATAATGGATCCTCCCTTTGCTTAGAAGCAATCCTTTTGATCATCACTGGTCGAGCTTACAAACATGACAACATGGCTGTTGCCTTACTAGATCTAGCCTCGTATTTCCATTGTACTCCGCATGTAGTCAATGCTTCTAGATCTTTCCACTCAGCTATCATTGCCAATAATGCATTTTGATGTTTTCTGCTAAGTGCATCTGTAACCTTATTGCCTTTTCCTGGTGTGTACTCAATACCAAAGTCACAAGTGGCTAAAAACTCTAACCACCTCTGCTGTCGCATATTCAACTCCTTTTGAGTGAATAAGTACCTCAATGACTTATGATCTGTATACAACTCGAATCTTTCTCCCAAAGGCAATGTCTCCACACCTTCAATGCAAAAATTACTGCAGCTAATTCCAACCATGAGTTGGATATCTAATATCATGTGATCTGAGCTGTCGAGAAGCATAGGCAATCACTTTACCTTTCTACATTAACACAGCTCTTAATCCTATTCCACAAGCATCCGTGTACACCACTAAGTCCTGATTCCCCTCTGGAACAACTAACATAGGTGCATTCGTCAATAAGTGTTTCGGCTTCTGGAATGCTTCCTCACACTTATCAGTCCAGACAAACTTCATATCTTTCTAAGTTAGCTTGGTCAACGGTGCCACTATCCATGAAAAATCCTTTATGAATCTTCAATAATAACTAGCTAATCCAAGAAAAATCTTTATCTCAGTCAACGTCTCGGGTCTCTTCCAACTATTCACTGCCTCGATCATAGCCGGATATATGGACAACCCTTTCTCTGAGACTACATGATCAAGAAACTTCACTTCTTTCTTCCAAAAATGACACTTCAAGAATTTTGCCTTCAATTGATGCTGCCTCAGCGTCTCAAGCACCACTCTAAGATGAACTTCATGCTCTCTTTCATCTTTAGAGTATACCAGAATGTCATCTATGAAAACCAATAAGAACCTATCCAAGTGCTCTTGGAAAACTCGGTTCATAAAATCTACAAAGAATGCTGGCGCATTAGTTAGCCCGAAAGGCATTACTAACCATTGGTACGATCCATATCTGGTTTTAAACGCCGTCAAAGGAATACTATCCTCAACCACTCTAAGCTGATGGAATCCTATTACCAAATCCAACTGGAAAAATACTTTGGCTCCACTCAACTGATCGGACAAATCGTCAATCCTAGGTAACGGATATCGATTCTTTATCGTCTTCTCATTCAACTTATGATAATCGATACATAACCTTAACGATCCGTTTGGTTTCTTTGCAAACACTACGGCTGCTCCCTAAGGCGAACTGCTTGGCCTGAAAAAATTCTTACCTTCTAAATCCACGAACTGCACCTTTAACTCCTTCATCTCGATAGGTGTTATTCTGCTTGGCAGTCTACTCACCGGTTCTGCCCCTAGTACCAAATCTACCTAAAACTCAATAGCTCATTTTGATGGTAGTCCTATCATACGCTCAAAGACATCTGCAAATTCTATAACAACGAAAACTCGATTCAACTCGTCTTCTACCTCCACAACACCCAACAAAGCATTAATTTCAAAACTAGGGTTTTCTACGGAGTATAATATCCAGTCACTACAATTAGGATATCTAAGTGATATATTCCTACCATGGAAAAATATCCTAACATCATATTTACTTAACCAATCCATACCCAAAATAATTCTGAACCCTACGAAATCAAACATATGCAAACTACAAGCAAAAACATGACCTAACAATTCAAACTCTAGATGGTCACATCTCATCCCAAGAGTTGCATAACCTCCTATCGGATTTGCAACCCTTAAGGAAGTAACAAGGTATGATGTTCTAGGTTAAGATTATCTACCAAACAATAAGATATAAAAGAATGCAATGCACCGGTATCAAATAAAACTCTTACTGACATACCATGAATCAAAAGCGTACCTCCCAACATAGCTTTTACTTTTTCCTCTGTTATTGATCTTAAGGTATCTAGCTCCCTGCACTGGTTCTTATAACGTCCAATTTGATCGTAATTGAAAAATCTCACTCCTTTCTTGTCATCAGCTTTCTTCCCTTTGCCTATCCGGCAATCATGAGCATAGTGTCCCTTCTTATCACACTTATAACAGATAACTTCTCTCTTTACCTTCTTGGCAGCTCCACTCTTCTGAGCTTCCTTCTTATAGAAAAACTTCATCTTCTAGTTCTGCCCTCCTTGAGCTCCTCCTACCTTATTACCCTCAAGATAAACAAGCATCTCTTCCTGCCTCAAAGCCATCTGAACAACTACATCGCACAGATCTCTAATATGTGATAATGTTGCCTTAGCAAGCTCAAGCTTCAACCCATGGATAAACTTCTCATTCCTTTAGATAACAGTATCAACCGTAGCGTATCTGCATCTTGATATCCCCTCAAATCTGGTTGCATACTCAAGCACAGTCATGTCTTCCTGCTCCAACTCAACAAACTTCCTAAGCAGAGTTGACTTCGCAATCGACATAAACCTCTTCTCAAACCTTCTTCTGAACTCAGCCCAAGTCATAGTCTCTTCATTGACTCCGACCATAACACTGCTCCATCAGTACAATGTTGCTCCCTGTAATTGCCTAGAAGCAAGCCTCCTTTTCTGATCATCATTGAGCCCCAAATCAGCGAAAATCCTCTCGACACAAAGTAACTAGTTCTCTACTTCAATTGCATCCTCTGTCCCGATAAACGATTTTCCTCCCAGCTGGCATAATTTCTACTCAACACAGCATAATTATTGACTACTAGAGCTCCTTGATTTCCTCCTTAAGCATTTCCTCCAACTAGACCCGCAGAAACTCCAGCCTGCATCATGTTGATAAAGAACTGGTACATAGCTCCCATATCAACTTGCAGTGTTCCATCACCCACATTGGTAGCTTGAGCCTAACTTGGATTCTTCCTTGTGTTTGGTCTGGCATTCCCATTAGTTGTGGTGCTTTCCCCACCAATGTTAACTCTTCCACTTCTAGCATCCATATCTTACGTCCTTAAAATCTGCATTCCAGTCTTTGTAAGATACAGAAGAATAGCCTAAGAAAGATGGAGAATGGAGATAGAGCGTATACGTATATATAGCAAATACAAGCACGTTACCATACATTATCCCATACCTCAATCTTTTCTCTAATTCTTTAGGATTATGTTTTAAAATCATTTTAAATTTTAAATTTGTTTTAATTTTTCATAAATCTATTGTCTGATACCAAGTTATAACATCCCCTATCTTGAGGCCCGAAACTAAGCGCTACAAATGCTACAGTCATCTATAGTATTAACTTCCGGCGACAAAATACGATAATGTTAATCGTATCCATAATATCAAAAGCACATGAATATGAAATAAATTTAACATGGGTTTAAAACCACTTTTCTAATTTCATTTCAAATCAATATTTCATATTTAGATACATAATCCCAAACAATTCCTAGGTTTTGATCAAGTATAATTATTACAAATTACGCCAAGAGCGACATATGAAGATGCCCCCTTGGATGATCAGGGCGCTAAATAGACATATCTGTCTTAATACATCACAGCGAAAATAAAACTAAATAGCTCCTATATAGCTAGCTTTGCCTCCTGCACGTCTTCAGAAGCTTATTCGTCCAACCTACTAGACCTGAAAAACCTTAACTCTTAATCTGCAAAAATCATATTTTGAGTACCCGAGAGTTTAAGGGAAAAACATAAACTTCAAGTTAGACATTAAGCCTGGTGTGAATAATACTATACATCTCGGTTATCTGATATTAAGTGAGACCATGCCGCTTAGTGGAACAGGTTTCTCCTCATTAATATCTCTTTTAAAAATATCTTTTGCAAATCAAAATCCTGCAAACAAACTAATTAAAGTAAAAATAGCAATATCACATATGCATATAAATCAGTTAATCAATGGATTATCTGTCCAAACAATATAGTTTTGTTTGGCTAATTATTAACCATTGGCTGACTCGGGCCTACCAAACACAATCAATTATTTAACTTCTATTTGACACACTTTTGGACTGACTGCCCTTAACTATCTTCTTCTAGGATCAACTGAACTTAATGGTTTTGCGGGCTCACCAATAGCCTATCTATTCTCTGTGTATTCCTTTCTGTGTGTAACATCATTTTTGTCTTACCTATGACAAAGCCCTACACACTGGAATTTTGGACTTATCTTAGCTAGGGGCTTATTAGCTAAAGTATAATGCGCGACCCTATACTAGTGCCATCTGGTATTCTAATATCTGAGTCATTTACTTAGGGTTAACTACCCCATCAAATTTTCCTTGAAAACATATCTTTCAAATTGATTTAACCCTTTAAATCATACTTAAACAAGGAAAATATACTCTTTTCTTTACTTAAATATCTTCGCCATGATATATGCTTTACATAAAACAGTATTGATGAAAACCTAAATAAGTAGGATTATCTAGACCTTTAAAACAAGTTAAAGCCCTTTTTTAACTTAGAAACCATTAGGTTTTAAATCCAAGGTATCACCTTCGAAACCCTTGTTTAAAAACTTTAAACATTCCCTTTCGAATCTATTGAAAGTACCCTTTTCAAAAATAGGTTAACTACTTTACCTTGAAACACTAGGTCGAAAGGCCAAAACATACCTTTCAAAACCTTTAAAATAGACCTTTCGAAATCATTAAAAGTGTCCCATCGAAAGTTTTATAAAACCTTAGACATCCTCTTTTCAAAACACTTCAAACTTGCCTTTTGAATGCATTGGAAACTTTCCATTCAAATACTAAAAGTAAACCTTTCGAAAACATTAGGGAATCTCCCATTTGAAACCTTCATTATATATCTTTCGAAAGCATTAAAGTCCTTTACTTCAAACAAACCTTTCGAAAGCACTGGGTTCAAGTAAAAGTTTGTGGAATATAGCTTCGAAACCATTTAAAACAATTTCTTTTGAAACCTTTGGGTTTAACTTTCAATATATCTAAGGGTCTTAAAAGAACTGGGGCAATGTAACATCCCCCTACTTGGAGGCCCAAAACTAACGGCTACGAATGCTGCCGTCATCAATAGTTATTAATCTTCGGTGACCAAATACGGCGATGCTAAACTCATTGATACACAGCTCACAAGAATATGGAAAAAAATTAACAATTCAAAAACATATTTCCACATTCCATTCAAAACATTTCATGTTCATTACATAATCCCAAAAATTTAACCACGTTCAGCAAAATATAATTATTACACATACGCCAAGAGGACATATGAAGATGCCCCCTTAGTTGATCAGAGTATATAATAAGGCTAATAAATCTGGCTTCACATCCAAATACACAGCGGAAAAAGATAACTCTAAATAACCAACTGCCTCATGCACACCTCTGGAAGCTTTATTCATCTAAGAAGAGAACCTGAAAACTTTAAATCTCAAACTACTCAAAATCAATTGAGTACCCGAGAGTTTAAGGGGAAAACAAAATCTTCGAGTCAGACATAAAGCCTGGTATAAATAATAATCTAACTTCGAGTCAGACATAAAGCTCGGTAAAAATCCGAGAGTTTGGGCTTTAAAACCGTTTGATTCCTTCGAAATCCTGCTTTTGACCTCATAGTATGATCTCCTTCGAAAGCATTAAAAGCTAAATTTAAAACATCAGGCTCCTGCCTTCCGAATACTTTAAAACAACCCTTTCGAAACCTTTCGATTTTGTTAACGTATTATCATATAAGTATAGAAGCATAGCTTCGAAACTAATTGAAAGTTCCCTTTCGAAACCAATGATGGTTACCCTTCGAAACCACTGAAAGTCCCCCTTTTGAAAACATTGGGTTTATACTCGAAACATCATTTTGGGTCAAAGTGAACATAGGCGAAAGTATCTCTTTCGAAACCATTATAATTCAAAAAGTATTGGGGAAGTTTGATGGTGTCGAAACCATCCTTTCGAAAGCAATAAAACACCTGGGTAAAACAATTTAAGGTTAGCTTCGAAACCCCTTCTGAAACCATTGCCTTCGAAACTCTTAACCCCTTTCGAAAGCATTAGGAAGTGGCTTGTACTTATAAAAACAATTGAACCTTTCGACAACATTGTTGTCTTCAATACCATCGGAAGGTCATCAATTCTAAGAAGGGTTTCGACTTGGTCGAAACTATCCCTTCTGAAAGCTTTAAACAAAATCTAAGTAACTCCTTCGGAAGCTACTTCTTTAAAACAAAGATGGCAGCTTTCTTTCGAAAGCCTCTTTGAAATACCCTTTCGAAACGGGTTTCGACTATGCCGAAACCCCTTTAAAACCAGGCATGTGCTTTTCTTTTCAAACCCAAAACAAAACTATGGAACCAACTCCTTCGAAAGCAATCTTTCGACACCCTACCTTCCGCCATGGTCCATTTCACTACATACCACTTGAATGATATTATGTGCATTGGGTTAATGGTTTTGACTTAGAAGGTTTCGACTAGGTTGGAGGCGAAAGGTCTTGGTCGAAGGGACCTTCTAAAGAAGGCGAACCCCTTTTTCTGAGCAAAAGGCTGTTTTTACCAAATAAAGTAAACTTTTTGTAACAAACTTGCCTACTTGTAAACATTTAATTGGCTTTCGTAAAATTTTAAATAATTTGGATAATTTTTTCCGCATTTTCTCAGATCTAAAATCATCATAACTTTTAACATTAAAGCCCTTTCTATTAATAAAACAATTAAACCATTTAGATCCTCCTTTCAAAATAATTTAATTTCCATACTAAATCACTTAGTAAAAATCCTCAAAAATTCCAGAAATTCACTTTAATCATGTTATCTAACATATCAAAATTTCAAACCCAAATTCTTAACTTATTTTCCAAAATAAATTTATAAACCCAAATAACCATATTTTCCTTTGAAAATTCATAATTAATTCTCTACGACTTAGAAAATTATAAAAATTGAAACCCAACTTCAAAATCATGTTTTCCTTAACATATAATTTTTCTATGGCATTTAAAAATCATTTATCTTAGGTTTTACCCTAAAACCATGCATATCTCCATTTAAACCAACTTGTTTAAACCACATAAATCATAAACCAAGCATACCATCATTCAATAAGTCATAAAAACAAATTTATCTCTTAAATCTGAAACCATATGATTATAAAACAAAAAATAGAGATGTAGTGATTATTATTCACCTTAGATTGGTTAAGGAAATTGAAGATTGATTGAGATTGATTTCTTCTACCTTGAATCCTAAGCTTTACTTGAATTTTTCTTCTCTTCTGCTTTCCTAATGGCCGGCTCCTTTCCTTCTTACGGTTATAATTTTTGCTTATGATAAAATGAACGTTATGACTAAGGGGAAATGGTATAAGGGTGGGAAATATGGGCAGCTATTTGCCCTAATTCCCTTATGTTTAATTACTAAACCATTTATAAGTTCATTTTATTAATAAGCACGACCACTGCATGTTTATTAATCAATCTCAATCTCCTTATCTACATTATTCTATTTAATTTATTCTAATTAAATTTCCTGAATAATGTTGTTAAAAATCAGGGGTGTTACAGGCAAAAGCAACTCTTTCAAAAGCATTATTTCTAAGTAAAAGAAAGTGGATGGTTTTGAAACCAAGCCTTTCAAAAGCATAGAGAAGTGGCTCCAAAGTTTAAAGGCAAAATCACCTTTTCAAAAGCATTGGCTCGAAGGGTTGAATGCGGCAGCAGGGGTTTCGACCCCTTTGAAAGTTCATTTTAAAAACAAAAGGTGGCAACCCATGAGAAAGCCCTTTCTTTATATAAACGGAAGCAAGTTGGTTAATTCGAAAGCTCCAACTCCTTCGAAAGCCTTATTTATAACCAAAATAGTTCCAAGTTTAAAAGAGCTACTTCTACCCCTTCGAAAGCATGTTACGACTCTATACCTTTCGCCTTTCTCCAATCCACTACATACCAAGGCATTGATACCACGTGTATTGGTTTTGACTTGGTGGGAGGCGGATGTATGAGGTCGAAAGGTGGCTGTTGTAAGTGGCGAAGAAGTAGTCCTTTACAAAACTGGTTTTTTACTTTTTAAAGTAATATCTTTCCAACTAACTTGCCTTATTTGTCAACATATAATTGTTTTCCAATTATTTTAAAAAACCTTTTCTAAAAGTGCTGCCGAATTCAGTAATTAACAATTTAAAAACATTTAACAAATTGCCCCTTCTCCTTTTATAAACATATAAAACATTTAAATTCCATACCTTAAATAATTTTATATCTTTAATAAAATACTTAGGAAAATTCTCCAAAAATTCCCGTAAATCACTTTTAATATGTTTTTTAACATATTTAAATTTCTGACCCAAAGCTAACATATAATAGCATAAAATAATTTAAACCCATTTTAACCATTTTCTTTACTAGAAAATCCATAATAAATCCACACCAACTTAGAAAATTATAAAACTTTAAACCCTTCTCTAAAATAATATTTCTGACCTTATATCAAAAATGCAAGCCATTTGGATGTCATTTAATAGGTTTTTCAAATCAAAACATACCATAAAATCTATATGAAACAACATAATTCATCAACAAGCATATATATATATATATATATATATATATATATATCCATTTAAACAATCAAAATATGGAATTTTACTTGCAAAATAATTTCGGATCTTATCTAGAAACCGAAAACAATAAAAATGAGATGTAATCTATTATTCACCTTAGCTTATTGTTAAGGAGTTTGAGATATGCCTTGAATTGATTTGATTAAGCTTTCTTCTTGAATTCTTGCTTATCTCTCCTTTATGTTCTTCTAATGGTGGCCGACTAACTTCTATGTTTAATTTTTGTTTGTTCATGAATGTTGTAAATGAATTGGAATAAGGGTTTAGGGTATAAGAATATAACATATTCATATTTTGCCCATATCTTATTACCTTTACTCATTCATTTTAAATTTTCATTTGTTCATTCATTCTTAATGCACAACTAACTTATAATTATACAAATCTCAATCCCTTAACCATTTACATTATTTCATTTAATTTTATCTAATTAAATGTCTTAAATAATGTTAGTCAAAATTAGGGTCATTACAGGGGGTATCACACATCATACCAAGTACATAGTAAACATAGCATTCATCACACAGCCTCACATCTCTCACTCAAGTGCTTCAGACATACAATAACTCTCTCAGATGCTCAACTCATTGCTCACCCAAATGGATAGGGACTGGACACAAGTAGACGTCCAAAATATTGGTACACATAGACTTCCTTGGGTACATGTAACAACACGCCCTGTAACAAACCTAACTTCCGACCTAGAAAAAGGCCCATTAAAATTTAAACCCATTTCAAAGCTGGCTATTGGTTGGTATAAAGAACAATATAGAGCTATTTATTTCAGAATTCATAGCAAAAGGATAAAATATAATAACAGAAAAAATGCCTATTTCATTAGAAATCCAAATGTCATAAAATCCAAAACATAATACCAATACCAACCGTCACATATCTGTAGTACAACATGTTCAAAATACATCATTATTCTTTAATGGGTACATCAGAAAATAACATAAGTAGATAAATAGATAAATTGCCGCAAGTTTCCTCCTAGCCTTCGTCTTCTGCATTGCCTTTCCTAACCTACGTCGTAATAAGGAGGGGGTCAGAACAACATATGTCTGGTGAATAAATATCCCGACCCTTATTATAAATGTGCTTGGATAGTATAATTTAAATAATAATAGGTCTTTCATAAGCTTTATTCTATGTCTTTCTGACTTTAAGGCCTAAGGTTTTCCCAGTCCAATTTTATCGCCTTTATGTTTTTATCCCAATAGCTTATATCTATCGTCAATAATGGCCTATCAATACAAGAGGTAGTTACCAACCCACTTAGTACCTTTTAATGGAAACTAGGCAGACTCTGACCATTTAATACCTTTATTTAAGGCAGGTCCTCGTCATTTAATATATTTCAAGGCGGACTCCTTACCGATACTTATCTAGCTGACATTGCATGGAATCTTTTTAGCCACTTAATACTTCATATCGAAGTGGGCTCTTTATAGAGGTATCCTCTATCGTGCCTAACCATTAACCTCAACCATTTACTACTTCCTACATAGGGAAGAGGCAGGCCCTCACACAACCAATTAATACCTTCAATCCCTGAAGTAGGTCCTCCGTATTAGGACCAGTACCCCACAATGACATCTCACATTAGTCCCACTAGTCATAGACAATGGTAGCCAGATTAGCTGAGCAGATTTACCCTATAGAATTTGTGACTAACCTTATGTCATCTATAGTTACTTATTATATATAATGTCTCACATCAATCCCAAAGTCACACTATTGGTAGCAAGATTAGCTAGGCAGACTTCCGTGTGCTTTTGACTGACCTCGCATCCCTATAACTTAGTCATAATTTATAACACTCTCTATACATATAATCACACATCTCATCTTATCCATAATTAAGGCCTTATAAGAAAACTTTCATATTTAGCCTCTATAATTAATTACTTTCCTAATTGGGAATTTAATAATAAATAATAACCTATTGACTATGTCATTAATACATTATAATCTTACGTTATTTACGCTAATACACACACACAGAGACACACTTAATAAATTCTAAGCCTGCGAATTTTACGCCCTACATTAACATTTAAATATCAAATCTTCAAAATTATACAAGTCTCATTCCATATCAACACATATACCATAAATCCAATATCCAAAGTCAAATCAACAGACTTGTATAAAAACAGAATCCAAACCCACCTATTTTGCATTCAAACAATGGAATAAATCAACAATAGAAACTTACAATTTACATACATTTACGCTCATTCAACTTCTTTTTACATGAAATTAGATAAAGGGAATTTCTATTCAAATTGTGGAAATAAGCAGTGCAAACCACAAATAAGAATTCATACCTTAAACTTACGAGTCATCTTGTTTTGTTCTTTAATGGGGACCCCTTCTTGTTTAATTTCTTTTCCCGCTGACCCGTCCCATCCTTCTTCTTCTCTTCAGCCTTGTCCTTCATCACCTATCCTTGTACCTCCTTCTGGCTCTCCCTTACCTTCCCTGTCAGTCGTTGTCCCTTCTCTCATCCCTTGTCCTGTCCCTTCCAACTCCTCCCCTATTGCTGAAGTATCATCTGTTCTTCCCATTCATTCTGCCCCAGTTCTCTCTTCTCCTTCTCTGCTCCCGCAATCCTCATCGGCCCTTGCTTGGAACTCTCTTTTCAAGGCCAAACCCATTAATGCTGGTAAATATGTTCCGCGTGACATCCAACTTGTGTACAATGGTGATTCTATTGTTCCTCCAGTTGAAGTTGTTCAGGCTGGAAATGCTATGTGAAAAGATTCCCTTGTTGGTTTTTTTCTTGATAATCCATTGCCTTACACCACTGTCTTGTATTTTCTGAAGAAGGCATGGAAATTGAAGGGCTCTATCTCTGTTAATTCTGATGGGTTTCTGTTTTTATTCAAGTTCACTAATGAGGAAGATAGGATCAGGATTGCTGAATCTGATCCAGTTGTGATGAAGAATAAACTCTTTATTGTTAAGCCATGGGATGAGAATATTGGTAATAGTTGTAGTAGTATCAAAGCTGTTCCTGTTTGGATTAAGCTATCTAATATTCCCTTGTATGCTTGGTCTCCATTGGGTATTAACTGGTTAACATCAAGGGTAGGTAAGCTTCTTTGTATGGATGCTTCAACTGAAAATTTTGAGCGTATTTCTTTTGCTAAATGTTTAGTTGAAGTGTATCCAAAGCATGAACTTCCCGAAAATTTCTCAGTCAAATTGCTTGATGGTTCAGAGCAGATTGTGAATGTTGATTATTTGTGGAAACCTGAAATTTGTACAATATGTAAGGAATTTGGGCATTTGATAGCTAGTTGCAAGAAAGTTTCAGGAGAAGGAAATGCTAATTTGTGTGAAAATAATGTGCAACAAAAATATAGTGAAGTGGAACAGAACAAAGTGAAGGCAAGAAAAAAGGTGGTTAAGGAAGTCAAAGTGAATCAAGTCTGGCAAAAGTTAATAACAATAGGGGTAAAAAAAGGTCAAATGCGAGAAGAAGTGGAAGTTACTATATTGAATATGCCAAGTGAGAAAGGAAAGTCTGCTACAAACGGAAATGAGGAAAACATAACTAATCTTGATGAAGGGAATAGTAATCACAGTGTTGATCAAGCTTGTATTGTTTCCACCTTTAACAAGTATAACTTGCTTCAAACTGATGAGCATGAACAAGGCATATTGGAAGACTTAGATGTAGAGGAAGGTGAAATTTCAACTGATGTGAATTGTGAGGTAAATAATAAGGTCTCTTCCCAGAATAATGTTAGCATTGTTGCTGGTTATGACTTTGGAAGTAAGGTAATAACTCAAAATACTCATGTTGTGGAGCAGCCATTGCCTTTAATTGCAAAAACTGCTTGCAGAAAAAAGATAGTGAGTATTGTTACTGCTGATGTGCATGACCATGGTGATACCCATGTATCAGAATTTGACAGAAACTGGTGCCTTTCTTTTGAGTCTCAAGTAAAGGAATTAATATCTTCCATGCACATATGACATATCTGACGCGGATGTTCAATCTGCACAACCTTCACATTATAATTTTTCAATTGAGTTACCTGGTTGGCCAGTTATTTCCCCCTCCCCTGTTCCTTAATCGGTCCCACCTTCTGATCCTACCTCCTCTAATCCTTCCCTCCCTGATCATTCCTCCCCCTGGTCTCTGTCAATTAGGCAAATTGAAACAAGGGCTCTTTCTGCAAAGAGAAGAAATAATACCCTCTTATCTCCATAATTTATCAATGAATAAAAAAATTGCTTCTTGGAATCTCAGAGGTGCCCACTGCAATTTGAAACTCGATCAGGTGAAAAGTCTTATCTTCAAGTATGATATATGTCTTTTTGGTCTTCTTGAAACTAAGCTCAATCAAACCTTAACCAATCAAGCTGCTGTTTATATCAATCCAGCTTGGGCCTATCACCATAATCTGGAATCTGCATCTTACGGCAGAATTCTTATTCTTTATGATCCTACAGTGTTGTCTCTATCTCCTATTCTTCAATCCAGACAATCCATACATTTTCATGTCCTTGTTTCTCAAACTCAATCTTCCTTCTACATCTCTTTTGTTTATGCTGATAACTCTGTTTCTTCCAGGAATCTCTTATTTAAGTCCTTTCCTCCTCTTAGGCAAAATTATCATCCTTGGGTAGTTATGGGAGATTTCAACTCTTGTTTTGATTATGATGACAAATTTGGTGGATCTCCTCTTCTTCTTGGAGATATTGCTCCTCTTAATCTTGCAATTTTTGATTCTGATCTAATCTTGGTTAATAAGTCTGGAGCTAAATATTCATGGAACAACAAAAGCCATAGTGGTGTTAGAACTTTCACTACTATTGACCACGCATTTTGTAACATTCAATCTCTCCATATATGGCCTTCCCTGTCTGTGTTTTTACCTCAACCCATCATGTCTGACCACTCTCCCTTGATTTTGTCTCTTGGTCCTCATTTAAGAAGTGAAAAGAGAAGTTTTAAATTTTTTAATGCCTGGGTTAAGCATGACCATTTTCTTGTTTTAGTTTCTCAAGTTAACTCTGACTTTATTTGTTTTGGTAATCCTTTGTTCAAGTTTTACAAGAAGTTAAAATGCATCAAACAAGAGATCAAATTGTGGGCTTCTTCCACATTTGGTGCTGGTAGCCTGCTTTCTACCACCCTGAAAGAGCAATTGAAGATTTGTCAAGACAATATGATGGAGCATCCAGATGATGTCAATGCTGCGGCTGAGGAGGGAAGATTATTCAAGGAAGTAAACAATGCTCTTCTTTTGGAAGCAAGTATGAAAAGGCAACAACTTCACAACAAATGGATTGAACAAGGAGACAAGAATACTAAATTTTTTCATGACTCTTTAAAGGTTAAACATGCTAGAGAGAATATTTTTAGTATTTCTGATGAGCATGGCAATTTTTTTTCAACTCCTGATTCTGTTGACAAAGCGTTTATCGATTACTTCTCTAATCTTCTTGGCAACTCTGATGGTTTCTGTCCAGATTTAGACCAAATTTCTTCTCTTGACTTGCCTTGTATATCTCAGCAGGAGGTTGCTACTTTAATTAAGCATGTCACTGATGTAGAAATAAAGTCTACCCTCTTTTCTATGAATCGGCAATCTTCTGGAGGGCCTAATGGTCTCAATGTTACATTCTTCATATCTACTTGGAGTGTGCTTGGCCATGAGTTCTATCAAGCTATACATAATTTCTTTTCCAAATGCAAATTACTGGGGGAAGTCAACTGTACTAACATTGCCTTAATTCCTAAAGTCTCTCCTCCATCTAGTGTGACCTCCTTCAGGCCTATTTCATGTTGTAATGTTGTGTACAAATGTATTTCCAAATTTCTTGCTTCTCGTCATGTTAATGTCCTGCCTTATGTTGTTTCTTACAACCAAGCTGCATTCATTCCTACCAGAAATATTCTTGACAATGTCCTTCTTGCTCAAGAGCTACTAAATGGTTATAGTAGAGGAAATGTGTCTCCTGCTGCTGCTCTTAAAATTGATTTATCCAAAGCTTATGACTATATTCATTGGGCTTCTATTGTTAGGATTATGGCGAAGATGGGATTTCCAAAAAAAATTGTGTCCTGGGTGTATGTGTGCATATCCTCTCCTTCTTTCTCTGTTGTAATTAATGGTAGGCATGTGGGTTTTTTCAGAAGTAAAAAAGGAATACGACAAGGTGACCCTATATCTTCCTTCTTATTTCTATTGGTCATGGAAGTTTTCACTGCTATTCTTAAACTTAAATATTCTCAAAAGATCATCAAGTATCACCCAAAGTGCTCCCACCTCAAAATATCTTCTATCATGTTTGCTGATGATGTTATGCTGTTTACCAAGCCTGAGTTTTCCTCTTTATGTGGTCTAATGGAAGCTCTGAAGTCTTTCAACCTTATGACTGGTCTTTCTATAAATCAGTCAAAATCTTCCTGCTTGTTGCTGGTGTCAGTGATGTTCATGCTGCTGCTCTGTACCAACATTTTGGTTTCTCTTGTATGGCTTTTGATATGAAGTATCTCGGTCTTCCATTAATTACTAAGAGAATAACCAATGCTGATTATTTACCTCTTCTCAATAAAATTACTTCTGTCATGTCCATGTGGGGAAATAGAAATTTGTCTCAAAGTGGAAGGCTTGTTCTTATAAAATCTGTTGTGTTTCCTTCCCTTATCTATTGGTCTCGTACTCTTATTTTACCTACTAAGCTTTTGCTGTTAGTTAGGTCTGCCATGCATAGATATTTTTGGACTGGTAGTGTTCACAATAGGAAGTTGTTGCCTTGCTCCTTTTCTATATTTGAGTCTTCTATGAAACAGGGTGGGATTGGTATTATCAATGTTAGGAAGTGGAACATTGCAGCATTTAGTAAACACTTTAATGACCTTATCACTAAGGAAGAAAGTTTATGGGTTAAGTGGACATGGCAATTCAATATTAAGAATAGATATTTTTGGTGTATGGATATACCTCAGAACTGCAGTTGGAATTGGAGAAATTTGTTGAAACTTAGGGATGTTTTCCTTCCAATGATACACTATCACCTTAATCCTAATACTCCTGTTAGTTTTTGGCATGATCCTTGGGTTAGTAAGGGCTTGATTCTATCTAAAGGTTGTGAGTATTCTCTGATTCATCAATCTGGAATTCATTGTGATGCTAAGGCTAATGATTTCTTATATGAAGGCTATATTCAGATGCCATACAATAGCAGTCAGATGATCAGGCAGCTGTGGAGTGGCATTCATAATATTTTCTTCTCTGTTAATCATCCTACTTCTATTACCTGGGAACATAAGTCTCATTCTATTAACAGTGTGTACAATCAGTTAAATATTACTCCTCCCTTGCCTGCTGCTAGGTTTTTCTCTGTTCTATGGACTAGGGAGCCTAAAGAAAATTTGATGATGTGGAAGGTTGTAAGCTATGCTTTGATGACCAGGACTATTTTGAACAAGTATGGTATGTCATGTTGCACTGAGTGTGTGTTTTGTGATTTGTTTGAGGAAACTATTGATCATCTTTATTTTGAATGCTCGGCATTACTCTTCATGATGGATAGAATAAGTTGTAAATCTGGGTGGTTTTTAACCTCTGCTAACTCTAGCACTGTTTGGAGCATAATTTATAAAGCAACAAGATGGAGGACTGATGAGGCTAGAGCCTTGGTTATCTGCTTGAAAATCTATTTTGATGTGATATGGAGAGAAAGGAATGCAATTATCTTTGAGAATCAGAGGAAAAATCTTGAAACTCTTTGGTATGAAGTCAGGATTCGTACTTTCATGCATATGAAGAGGAGCATTAGGCCTTTCCCTGATGTCATTATTCATGCTTGGGCTTCCTAGCTCTGTTTTTCTCTGTTTATTTTCTTCTTCTCCTTTCTGTTTTCTTTTAGCTTGGTACAAAGCTTGTTTGAATCGTTATTTTTATTGTTTTGCAATAAAACTGGTAGGGGCCCAGTCAACTCCGCTGGCTTTGCCAAAAAAAAAGAATTCATACCTTACACACCATTTTATAATAAAAACACTTAATTAGATCCAAAGAAAAAGATAAGAAGATGAATGAAGGTAAAACATTGAAATTGTAAAATATACACAAATTCTATAATTTTAATAAAAACAATCAATATTCTAACTTAAGAATTGACATTTTGCTTTGGGGGAATTTTGGGGGGTTTTAATGTGATGTTTTTGTATACCAAAATTCCCGAAGGTATATATCAAATCCAAACTAACCTATTCAATTACTAAAATATAAAGACTTAGATTTCCACTCATTGTAGGTCCTTAGTTACTCTTCTTGGATTTGTCATGCCTTCAATATTCTCTTTCAGATCTGACCTTTTAGATACGTCTAACAAGAATTTGTATATATGGATTAGATTCAAAAATTAAAGGATTAGAAGAAAATAGAATTAAAAATAAAGTAATAAACATCAAGAATTTGTTACCTAAAACCCCAAAGAAATTTTTCTGAATTTAAAGAGGGAGACTAACAAAGCTTCGCTAGGTTCCTAAAACAACGACTAAATAAAAGTGAGGCGGCTAGGCTCTTATATATAGTGGTTGGAATGCATCAGAACCATTGGATTTAAGTCGGTTTAAAATAATAAAATCTAGAACGCCCATTGTGCAACAATACCCTGGCAGCCACCTATCCACTGGTTGACTGATGGGACTATTTTGGGTACACTCGATTCACTTGCCGTTGTATATTATTTAATACCTTAATTAATTATTTAACGTTAACATTTATTTTAAAATTTACTTAACCCCCAAGTCTAATTGCTGTGATCTTTTTGAATTTCAAATTTTTGGAATTACTTAATTATTTGAATTTGACTTCTATTTAAATTATTTTGAATCCAAAAACTTCAAACGTTCATAACTTTTCTGTTTGAGCTCCGTTTTCAACATATTGTATATGGAAATTGATCAGAAATTCGCCAAGAACACAATTGCATAACTTTCATTATGAAATTATGACTTTTGCAAAATTTACATTTTTGGCCTTATCTTATAATTTATTTTATTTTATTTATTTCTTGTTAATTTTTATGGGGTATTACAGTACATGCAGACTACCTTGTCCCATCAATAAGCATCACAATCACAGAGTTATTTATTAATCCTTTAGCATACGTACCGATAGTAGTACTGCCTAATAGATGCTAAACTCTTGCCCACATAGGTGGCTAAGGACTGGACAAACACAGACATCCAAAATATGGATATACGCATACTACCTTGGGTACACACAAACTACACTATCCTACTTCTTAGCATCACAACCTCATGTTCAACTCTACGAGCTATCACGCAGGACTCATTCTATTAGTCCATCACCTGATGCGATAGTCACTCGTAACATCGAGTCATCGAAGACGTTGTACCTCCTTGGTTTCCATCCCAAAGTCATCTAAAGCCATCCTAGGGTCATCCATCCTTACCTCGAACCAGCTCTCAAAACCACCAAGCAACTCCAAGTCTTGCCCCGAAGACTATAGCCAAACCGCGCATTCCACCACTGCTGGTCCAACCTCCGACCGAACTAAGAAGGACGCAATCGCCAAGCCAACCAACCAAATTACCCAAACCCTGCTTTATATCCGGTCACCAAACACCCGCACCACCGAACAGACTTTGATGCTCGGCCCCTGAACTGTTCCCACTATCAAACCGAATTCCATGTTCAACCATCGCTTCGGCCCACTACCGAACGGACCTCCATGCTCGGCTACCGAACCACCATCCACCAAACTGAGTTTCTTGATCGGTTGTCGATCCAATCCTCTGACGAGTTAAAACACAGCCCAAACCAAGCACGCCAAACCAAATTCCTAACGCGTCGCGGGATTCAAGTTTCATGTCAATTTCATCACTACGCTCTGTTCTTCGACCCATACGCATTACATATGCAATGATACAACTCTCAACAATCTCGAGTCAATCCGTCGAAAGCTCGGTTTCCTGGTTCGTAACTCTAAGTCGCTCTGATCGACGTTTCAACCATACAAGCATTCACACAAACACAACACGCACAAATCACATCCAACATCCAATCATCCAAACACACATCAAAATCATAGCAATTCATCATGTAAATCACCAAAGCTTATAGAATATTAATTTGACTTTAAAAATGGATTTACAATATGTCAAAATCTATAGATACATACATAGTAAGGTGAGAGATGATAAATAACTCACCAAAGCCTCTAAAATCAAAGTTTTACATGCAAATTGTGCAAATCCAAAAATGAACAGCAAAGATGGAATTTTTCCCTCCCCAAAAATGTAGATTTGAAGATCTCTAATGAACCCCTTGCTAATCTAAACCTATTCTGCGATTTAGACTAAATTCGGAGGAGAAAAGAGAAGGTTTTGGGTGGAGAATGGGTTAATGAAGGCTTATATCTATTTAGGAAGTAGTAAAAGTGAATTGAGGATGATGGTCCAGCCTAATATGCTCTTCAAACCCGTAATGGGTTAGTGCACTTACCCCCATGCTCACCAGTTAAACACTAAGTTGCTTCAAAAAATGCCAATCTTCAGACAGTCATACCTCTTAGCCAGAAAGTCCAAATCATTATTATGACCACTCTACAGAAAGTGAAACCATCATATCTTTCCAATGAAAGTGATCTTGGATAATAATTTAGCTTTACTCAATGTTTGCACCAAAATTTGGCACAAACACCCAGTAAAAATTTATGCAGAGAAATAAATGTAGAATAAAAGGAAACAGTGGATAATAACAGAGAAACGGCAATTAATTCAAAGAATAATATGCACACAATGATTTATAGTGGTTCGACGTTGTTTGCCTACGTCCACTTTGAATAGATTGCTTTATTAGTTACTTTGTAATCCGAGTACAAAAGGGATCAGATCAAAATCCTTAGTTACAAAAGAGTATAAAGAAACTAGCCGCGTAAAATCCCAACAATGAACAACCCAGCTTGTATTTATAGATGAAGATGGCCAAATATCTCTCTGAAAACACGGTAGAAAGACTCTCAAAACCACATGGGCCCACAAGAGAGATCGCATGGCCTAATTTCCAAAGAAGAAGGATTGGTACCGATCCCCTTTTTGGTTGAATTTTAGGATGCGATCCCTATAGTGGCTTCCTCATGCCAAAATATGCTTAGCCTCCAAATTTGCCAACTAGATCAGTGGAGCTCGAGTTATTGCTTGGTCTTTGTTTCAATATGGTTTGCATGTTGCTTTCTACCGATCCCTTCCAATGGAAGTATACCGATCCCTCCAACTTCATCTCCTTGAGGTGCGATCCCTAGGGTAGACTCCTTAGGATCCCCATGTCTTGCTCACAAAATTTCATACGCATTGGACTTGTGGATCTTGACATGTTAATTGTTTTCAATAGAAATGCTCTCACTCCCTAAAACATGTCGATCCCTATTGTTGAAGCCAATTTATGCTGATCCCTCTAGGTGTTGAACCATATTTCATATTTCAAATACTCTGCCTTGCATATCCATCAAGTTCCTTCAACAATGACTTCATGTTACCCTCTGTACTTGACTTCTAGGCCCCACAATCATCACTGTGGAGTCATCGGCTTTGATGGCAGTCCAATCTGACTTGTGAAATCAGTTCAATATAGCCGGGTTAACATGCCGAGTAACACTTGCCCCCTAAAATACATCTTGTGATGAATATGACGTGCTTTGAATCAAAGCAAGTTGGAGTCATTGAAAAGAAATCTGTCTAGTTTTTCAAATAGTTGTTATCCATCTGTCTAATTATTTTTCAAGGTGCTATATTTCTCATTGGTCGTCATGACGCTTGGTCAGTTTCCAATAGTATAAGTTTAGGATTATACTCCATCAGTTGATGTATAGAAGTCCAATTCTATAAGTCCAACAAGCTTTGGTTATCTGGTCCAACCTCAAACTTGAAGGCTTCAAGTTCGACTTCAATTTCCGTTGATTTTTAAAATTGAACTTTTTGGGTCATGCACATGTACGTTCATATACACGTTCTTTGTTGTTGGCTCTCGGTCTTGTTCATACGTGCATAGGTCGTTGCTAATTTTCATTGTAATTTGTATGTACGTGCTTTTAATAATTCCCATGCTCATGCTGGTTTTCATACATGCTCATAGTTGATCCTTCATTTTATCATTTTTTTGATTGTTTGTAGGGATCGACATATGCTTAGCCGATCCCTCCTTTTCATTACTTGTGTTCATAGGGATTGGCATATTGCTAGCTGATCCCTCTCTCTTTCTTTACATTTGCAAGGTTCGGCACCTTTTATGCAGATCCTTCTCTCCATGTTTTAAGTGCCAAAAACATAGGTTGATCTCCTAGTCCCCATATATAAACTAACAAACCCCCTTTCCATCCTTGCTTGCTTCATTTTCCTATCATCCTTCAAATTACCGAACTCTCATATTTCTCTATCAAAACGGAACCCTCCTTCCTTTCTCTACTTAGCTTCAAAAAGAAATCTTCCTGTGTTTCAATTTGTTCTTACAAATTAACTTCCCCTTGCTTTCCATCTCGATCATCTCCGAGTCATTCATCAATTCCTCTAACATATATATACACACAGGTAAGTTTTATAGTCCTTATCTCTCGATCTCATGATGAGATAATGGGTTCCATGCCATTAGCAATCAGGATGGAGTTCGAGGCAATGATGGAACGATAGCCGAAGTTGTTTGGAGGAGATGAAATGTTGGGTATGGAGGGGTTCAGCAGAGCAAAAAGGAGGAGAAAGGAAGAAGTTTCCAACATAGGGTTCAATCGTTTGGTTGAATGGGAGAGATCGGCAGTGGAAATTTAGTGAGAGTTAAAAATAACGAAGTAGAGGGATCTATAAGATGGCTAAGTGGGAGAGGGGATCGGTGGAGTTGGATAATGTGAAGGGGTTGGAAAATTTTGTTAAAAGAAAGTGATCGGCATCATTTGTTTGAAGAGAGGGATCAATACCATTGCTTTGGGATAGGGATCAGCAGATATGGGTTGGCATATAGGGTCGGCCTATAGGTGTCGGCCTATAGGGATCAGCATTTATGTACTTGGGTAATCCTTAGGCTTTGAATTGAACTCGAAACCTAATCCTTAATCATTTGTTTGAGCAATTACAACCAATCCCATTTCAATAAACTTGAACATATGACGACGATGAACAAGAGAACTTGCATATTCAATATTGTACTCAAAACTGAACAATCAAATCCTGGGGACTTAGAACATGAACTAAAACTTAGCAATGGACTTGAATAATAGATCTCACACTCTGATACGCCGATAGTCGATCCCAAAGCTTAGACAAATGATCAATCTCTTCGCTAGTTGAGACGGTCAGCGATGACGGTCGCTCTGGTCGGAATCCAAAGTCTCATCATTTCACTTTGCTGTCTTATTTAGGTTGCTTATTTCTGTAACACACCACACTGCACAACACTAGCTCACACTTAGCATGGGGGGACATGTAAATTTTTCTAATCTCGATTATCTACTGAGTATAGTTGACATAGACTTCAAACGTTCAAAGCGTCTAGCTACAATGTTTTCTAGACCAGCCTTGTAACACAGCATTCCCAAAGCTGAGATGAGTTCCGCAACCATATCTAGCAGGCTTTCCCCTAGTCATCAAAATGAACAAACAGAGGTTTATGGCCCGTTAGCCAACCTTTTTCCTAATGTTCCCGTCCTCCCGGCGGAAGATGTAAGTCCCGCTCCCGATGCTGTAGAAGGCGCTATACTCTTAGATAACCCGACAAATTCTCAAGCCTCCAAAATTGGTGAGGCCACCCTTCGCAAACTATTTTCCAGACATGGAATTCCATCTGACGATGTCCTAGCTCCTTCAAAAAATGACAGGGCTCATTTGCCCCTATAGGGGTACACAGCATGCAACAATATTATGTGATGGGACTGATGAGTGCCGCCCTTCAATTCTTTTATTCGGGAAATTTTAAGCTATCTTAGAATAGCTTCCACTCAACTTCACCCGAACAGCTACGCCTTTCTCCATGGAACCTTTTTATTATTCATGAGCATTCTATTCCGCCCGCCAACTCCTAAGAACATAAGGTTCATTTATAACTTTAAATGATGGTCAAAAAGTCCTTCCTATGTTTTCCTCGAGCCTTCACCTAACTGTCAAGTCTTAACGAGTGTTTGGAACAAACTTACCCTTTTCAAACACGAATGGTTCTACGTTCGATGTCCGCCTGGCTTTGCAAGGCAATGATTGGAAGGACGAAAGAGTCATCTTTGCTTTATTTTCAAATTCTTTAATCTAAGTCATATTCTGGATCAACTAACATTATGAATATCTACAGAGGTCCGCCCACATCCAGAGGGCAATAGTTTTTCAAGTGTGATCTCCACAATTCATGCTACCCCTATCGAAGACGGGGACATTATACTCCTCGTAACTAACGAGTTGTTATCTCTATTTGGGCTATTAGAAGAAGCCTGCATCATTGGGCTTCCTGGAAGTGCTTCATTACCAAGAAGCGTTGTTGAACAAGAAAGGGATATCAATAACCCTGTCATGCCCCCAGTCGAGGGGAATTAGGATGACGCCGAAGAAGGTATAATTAGGGGTACCCAGATCAATGAGCCTGGCGACGCTGATGCAGGCCTAGGAGAGGCGGCTATGGTCGAACCATCATAGGGCGTGCAACCCTACACACCCGCTAAGAGAAGGAAGATGCTTGCATATAAGCTTCGCAGGAGAAAAATTGCTAATGATATGGAATTCGTTATCACTTCTATCGATGAAGAGTTATATTCCCAACATTTAGAATGCTTGATGAAAGGGTTTTCAAATCTCCAAATTCCTGAAGACATTATGACTTATGACTTCCCTAACATCGACATCGATGGGCTCAATTCTCCCACCAGAAGTGGTGATGACATTCTTCCTACCGGCAAAAGAGAGAAAACTCTCATGAGCAAGGCTGCAACAACCGCTCCGTTGGAGGGGACACTAGGACACTCACAATCACCTACACTTCACCACATGATTTCCATCTACCATTTGTGCAATGGGCACTTATACTTTTGTATTTATTTTTTGCAGGTTCGATTCCTCAATCTCGAGCTTTTGATCGCTTGAGGGGTTCCTCGACATAATATGGACCCAGACGTGATTTAGAATCGGGTAGGCGTAGAGAGAGGGATGACGATCGAGAAAGAAGTCATCGCTCGAGGGAATCTTCATCTTTAAAACATAAATCCATCTCGGTAATCCCATTAGGAAGTGATACCTAATCTTCAAGTGATAGTGGTGATCAAACATCTTTTCACGGTCCTCTAGCTCCCGCACCGCTTGAGCAATATTTTGGGTCATCTAGCTCTAAGTAGTCCCGTGATTGTAGGTTGAGAAAATGTCTAATCGTTACTTCTGATCCATATCTACCGACCACTGCTCCTGAAGCTTCCGTAGCAGAGAAATTGGACGAAGTTAAGGTCATTTTCCCAAAGATTTGTTTTGACGGTCTTAAGTTCCTCCCCTCCATTCATACAATCCCAGGGACAACATGAGATAGATCGTCTCAAGCTAGGGGCGATCCACGATAAAGATATAATTAAGCACCAAGATAATGAGATCTCGGAGTTGATGAAAAAACTAACTGAAGCAGAATAGAGTGCCAAGGAAACATCTGAGGAAGTGAGTCGTCTAGATGGCGCCCATAAAAAGGAACTTGATGCTGCCTCAACCGCAGCGGTGCACTCGCCTTGAAAAAAGATTCCTTACAAAAGAAGAAAAATATCTTGGCTCACTGCATTGAGGAGCTTGAAGAGCTTCTTAAGAAAGAGAGGGAAAAGAAGATCGAAGCTCAAGAAGAATCGTAGAGATATTGCGAAGAAGCTATTAAGGCCCGGACTTTGAAGATTAAACTTGATGAGCAACTTTCTTAGATTGAAGACCTCAAAGAAGAGGCGAAGGAAGTGGGCCATAAAGAGATGAGAGAATACCTCGAGGCCCAGGTGGAGGAAGCTAAGGAAGTCGGACAGAATGAAATCAAGGACATGTTCAATCCCCTTATCATCGAGTATAACGCTAAAGTCCTTCTCCACTGGGATATGGGCTTTCTTGGTGGGGGTTATCTTGAGTCGCTCGTCGAGGACTGAGAGTATATTGTCGAAATGAAAAAGAGATACCTTGGCAAAGCCGATTTAGATGAAGAGAAATTAGTGCAGGAGATCCTTCACAGAAATGAACCTCTTGACCTTGCCGCCGCGTAACTTCCATATTTCGACATTCTAACATCTTCCGGCAAAGGGAAAAATATCGTCGAGTCTTCGAAGTCTGAACCAAAGGGCCCCTCTTCTTTTAAAGCAGCCGAAGCATCGTTTGTATTGGCTCAGCATAGGATCTAAGCTACGATCCGGACAAACCAGTTATCAATCTAAAGTTCTGACCCCTATTCTGGAAGGGAGGACCTCGACGATGACTGAATGTCAGCCAGATACAGGTATTCTGCTCTGCTTTCCACTCTTCAATCGATTTCTTTCTTCATGTCCAATGTCATAGGCTTATCTTCTTACTTCAGCAAATCTACAAGTCTTCTGGGTCTCGGCCAAACTCCAAAAAGTGGTGCCGCCGTGGAGCAACAATCGACATCAATTGAGATTACAGCGGCCACCGATGCTCTAGGGCCCAATGCTCAAGTTATTAGAGCGCTCGATGATGATAAGGCTGAAGATCCGCTGCCGTTGGACAAATATGATGATGTTTTGATCACCAGCGCCACTAAACAAACCGATGAGCTTAGCTTAAAGAAGCGCATTGAAAGGGAGGAGTTGTTGAAGAAACAAGCCAAGTCTGAACTCGTTGATGTGGATATTGACGATCCAAATCTCATCCCATTACAAGTCATCCCACCTGGCAGGTTGATTTTTAAAAAACTCCCTCCTACTTTTGAAAGCTCCCCCACCAAAAGTGGTTAAGGATCGAGGAAGCGGATAGGTAGAAGCTTGGGTGGCGCCACTCCCGAAAAATTCAGAAAGGAGAGAAGACAAAAGAAATAGCCGTCGTTTCGGTTATGTTTACACATACTTGTATAGCTTTTTTTTCTTTTTGTTGGCCGTGATTGTACGGGTACAGCCCATGTTTTCTGAATAAACTTGTATCACGATTTTGAAGCTTATTATATAAATAAAAGTTCTTTGTTTTCTGTTGAACCCTCTTGTGAATTGTTATCTAAGTAGTTGAGCTATTACTTTTCATTCAATGTACTTGTAATTCATTTTTCGTTGCTTTGGATGATAGTCCGTTAATTCTATCCCAAGGCCTCCATGCGGTCGTGGCCCTGAGTCATACTAAACACGGGGCTTAAGCCCTAATGTCGTGCTGTTAAATTCAGTGGTTTGAGGGATTACACTCTTGCTCCCAGTCTTAGGTTAGCGGAGTTAGATGGTGGATGGTCGTACTCTATCCTTTGCGAGTTTATACTCCGCCTATCGGTTTCAGGCTGGAGTTCACGGTATAGTGAGTGGTCGAACCATATCCGCACACTGTGGATAATAATTAGTTAGCAGGTGGTCGAATTGCACCCGGCTTGTGTTTATACTCCAGTCCGCACTCTGGGGCCTTAGAGTTATTTCGAAAAATAGTTGGATCGTACTTTCCTTAATTGATTGATTTGCCCCCAAGGTCTGGTGTTTGATTTAGCGAGCGATCGGTCATGTCACGATCGCTTTTGATTTATCTCAGCCCCATCACTCGGTGGGATCTATTCGGTCATTAGATGGTCGAATCACATCCAATCCTCGTTATGTATTCCGTCCATCGGGTTATGAATGAGAGTTATCAAATGAACGATCAGACCATGCTCATCTTGTTTAATTTAATCGGGAAGTAGCATAATTGGTTAGTTCCAAACTCTGGTAACTTGTTCAGACATACCGACATCAGTAAGTTTCATAATGTGACTAACATGTAATGCTACAACAAACACAGATATAAAGGAAGTTCAAAACTTTATTTTCTACATAGAAGGAAATGACATAATTTGTCTTATTACATATCTGGAAAATCAAATGCTAAAGCAAATTCTTAAAGTAAATACAACTGACTGAAAAGGAAATAAACTAACTGAAATAGCATCGTAAATGCTTGCTATTCCATGCCATTTGGTGTGATACCATCAACAGTCGCTATCTTGAAAGTTCTCTCTCCAAGCCTCTGCTCAATGACATACGGTCCTTCCCAGGTTGCATTCATATGCAACGGGGCAAGAAAAACCCGTTTCAAGACGAGATCGCCAATTTCAAAGGTTCTAGGTCGGATTTTAGTGTTGTAGTATCGGGCGACTCGGTGTCGGCATGCAGTTGCCCTCAAATCATCTTCCTCACGTTTCTCATCTATAAAGTCTAGAGATTCCAAGAGGAGATCTTTATTTGTTTTGGGATCGCGATAAGTCACTCGATGGGAAGGAACTTCGAGCTCAACAGGAATAACAGGTTCGGAACCGTAAGCATGAGAGAATGGAGTATGGCTAGTCATGGACTTATGGGTGGTCCTATAAGCCCATAGTGTCGTTGGGAGTTCATCCACCCACTTGCCTCTAGCCTTTTCCAAATGCTTCTCCAGAATGGATTTTATGATTTTGTTCATAGCTTCAACTTGCCCATTTACTTAAGGATGAGCGACTAACGCAAATATTTTTTCAATGCGATCGACGACAAAAGTCTTTGAACTCGGCACTTTCGAATTGAGTCCCGTTGTCTGTTACAATAGTTTGTGGAAGACCTAAGCGACAGATGATGTTTAGGATAATGAAGTTGATTACTCTCTTCGTTGTGATCGTATCTAATGGTTCTGCTTCGGCTTATTTGGTAAAGTAATCAACTACGACGATGGTGTACTTCGCACCACCTTTAGAGATCAGTAAAGAACAAAAAATATCTATGCCCCATATGGCAAATGGCTATGGACTAACCATTTATATTATTTCCATCCGCGGAGCTCTTGGGACTTTTACATATATCTGGCACTTGTCACATCGCCTTACATAATCAACAGCATCTTGATTGATGGTTGAGCAATAATACCCGTAACGAAGTATTTTCTTCGCCAGAGTTTTCCCTCCAGTGTGATCACCACATTCTCCTTCTTGAACTTTTCCTAGGACTCGTTTTATCTCATAATGAGTGATACACTGGAGCGGGGGAATGGAATAACCATTATGTACATAAATTCTTCATGTATGATATATCGTGAAGCTTTACAAAGTACTTATCGCTTTTCATTCCTTTGTTCAGGAAGGACTCCCTGTAGCAAATAGTTTTTAACCGGAGTCATCCACGATTCCCTCTCAAGCTCCATCTATAGGACCCGGTCGATTTCCATCAGGTTTATACTCGAGGCATTTAATACTTCGACTAGAACCAAGCCCATCTGTTGTGCGTCCCCGGTGCTAGAAAACTTTGCCAATGAATTAGCATCTCTATTTTGATCCCAAGGAATGTGTGTAATGCCGTAGTACTCAAAGTCAGTCAACAACTCTTGGACTTGGGTAAGGTATGGAGCAAGCCATTGTCCTTTAGCTTGGTAATCTCCCCTGAATTGGCATACTACCGATTGCGAGTCGCGAAAGATTTCAAGAGAGACTTTATTCCTAGTTCTCTATCGAGTTTAAGTCCAACAATCAGAGCCTCATACTCAGCTTCATTGTTTGTTGCAGCGAAACCAAGCTTTAAAGCATAGAAAATTAATCGATCTTTGGGAGTTACAAGGAAAATCCTAGCTCTAGAACAACGACCATTAGATGCTCCATCTGTATACAACTTCCACCGTATGGTAGGGGTTTCACTACTCTGTGAGAAATCATCTTGCGTAGTAAATTCTACTATAAAATCTGCCAGTGCCTGACCCTGGATAGCCCTCCGGGGAAGATAAGTGATGTCGAATTGGCTAAGCTCGATATTCCACTTGAGTAACCTTCCAGACATCTCAGGTCGCTGCAGGACCTGTCGTAACGGTTGGTCGATGTAAACATTGATAGGGTGCGCCTGGAAGTAAGGCCGGAGCTTTCATAATGCAATCAACAAACTGTATGCCAGTTTCTCTATCTTCGGATAGTTCAATTCAGCCCCTGTCAATCGCTTGCTAACACAATAGACCGGTCTTTGTATTCGATTCTCCTCTTAAGCAACACGACACTTATAGCATGTACCGACACGACTAAGTAGATATATAAATCTTCATGATTCATTGGCTCTCATAAGATGGAGGGTTTCTCTAACTGGTTCACCAAAGCTTGGATTGCGTCTTTACAATCTTATGTCCATTCAAAATTCCTTTTTCATCTCCTAATCAAGTCAAAGAAAGGAATGCATTTATCGGTAGCTCCGAAAATGAATCGGCTTTAGGCAGTAACCTTCCCTTTCAGGCTCTGTACTTGTTTGATAATCTTTGGCGCTTAGATATTGAAAATAACATATATCTTCTTTGGATTAACTTCAATCCTACGGGCATTAACGATGAAACTTAAACACTTTCCTGATGCAACGCCAAAGGAGTATTTCAGAGGATTAATCTTCATTTTATAATGTTAGAGGATGTCGAACATTTCTGCCAAGTCCGTAATGTGGTCGCTAGACTGTCGTGACTTCATGAGAATATTATCCATATATACCTCCATCATTTTTCCAATTTGATCTTTAAACATTCTATTAACTAGGCCCTGGTAGATCGCTTCTGCATTATTCAGTCCAAACGGCATCATCACATAGCAATATAATCCAACATTGGTAATGAAGCTGGTGCACTCTTAATCAAGAATGTGCATCAGGATTTGGTTATATCCTTAGTATGCATCCATGAAAGATAGCAATTCGTGTCCCGCGGTTGAGTCTACCAACTGGTCGATCCTTGGAAGGGGAAAATTGTCTTTTGGACATGCCTTGTTCAAGTTCGAGTAATCAACGCACGTCCGCTATTTCTCATTCGCCTTTCTCACAAGTATAGTATTAGATACCCACTTAGAGTAGAGGGCGTCACGAATAAACCCATTGTCTTTGAGTCTATCGACCTCCTTTTTAAGAGCGACGGATCTCTCTGGATCCATGCCACGTCTTTTTGGTTTCACCGGGACATGCCTCGGGTCGATATTCAATGTGTGGCTAACAATGGCAGGCGAGATCCCACACATGTCAAAGTGAGTCCAAGCGAACATGTCGAGATTTGCTCGGGGAAATCCAGCAAGTTCTTTCATTATCGGGGAGCTGAGCCGCGATCCGATATTTAGGACCCGTGATGGATCGTCGTGGCTGACTGTGATGTCAATTATCAGCTCAGCCGGTGCAGCCTTTTTCTTTTTGGGCTCCTCCTCGTCATCTCTCTGATCTATATCTCTATAGAGCCGACTGTGGTGCCCGAGCCAAGGCTCAGGCGCTAGTTCTCAATCTTCAGTGGCTTGGATGCAGACTGACTTGTCTACACCCTTACCTTTCTTCCGTTGAGCATCCCTCAACTCAGCTACATAACAGGCATGTCCAACCACCCGATCCCCATGAACAACTCCGACACCATTATCTGTTATGAAATTCAAAGTTAAGCACCAATAGGGCAAGAGTTGCCCGGAACTCAGCTAGGGCCGGTTGGCCTAGAATAGCGTTGTATGGAGAGTCAACATCCAAAACAGCAAAACGCAGAATCTGCACTCTCCCATGGTCACCTTCTCCCAACTTTACAGGTAATTCATCATAACTGATAGCTTCAGTTGCAGCACTATTAAAGCTGTGAATGGGGGCTTTAGACAATTTCAAGTCCTTTGCTTCCATCCTCATCTGGCCATAAGCCTTTTTGAAAATTATATTTACAAAACTTCCCTAGTTAACCTATATCCTTCTCAATAAAGCGGGGCTGATCATGGTCGAAATGACCATTGGGTCGACTGTTGGAGCCTCTACCTTGTCTGCATCTCTGTTTCTAAACACAATATCATCTGCCATTATACGTTGTTGTTTTGCCGGAGCTTCATCTTCCGTATTTGATTAACATTCAAAATCCATATGCTTAATCGCGCTAGCATAGCGCTCCATTTCATGTCAACTCATAACAGCCAGATGTGGTTCTCCGAATATTGTATTGATCGCCAATCTTCCACCAACCCCCACAGACTCCTCGGCACTGTGCGGTGCTTGTCCTTGGTTAGTGTTTGCACAAAAAATGGGCAAACACCTCAAGTCGTATGAATTAGTTGATTTTATGTTGTTTTTAGCGATCTGGGTGATTTATGCAAATATGTAAAAAACAGGGACTAGACTGTAAAAGACACACAGATTTATAGTGGTTCGGCCAGAATGTGCCTACGTCCACTTTATATGTTATTCCTCCTTTTCTTCCTTAGATTACAAGTACAAAGCTTTGATACAAGTATCTAAAAGTGTTTGAAAGTTCCTTCCGTGCTTGAGCTCTCAAACCCTCCCCCCCATTGTTGTACCCCTGCCCCTCTATTTATAGAGTGAGGCAGGGGGGCAGGGGTCTTGGAGGTATATAGCTGCTGGTGGATCTGGACTGGCGAAATCTGGACTGGCGAAACCTGGACTGGCGAAACCTGGACTGGCGAAATCTGGACTGGCGAAATCTGGACTGGCGAAACCTGGACTGGCGAGATCTGGACTGGCGAAAGCTGGACTGGCGAAACCTGGACTGGCGAAATCTGGACTGGCGAAACCTGGACTGGCGAAATCTGGACTGGCGAAACCTGGACTGGCGAGATCTGGACTGGCGAAAGCTGGACTGGCGAAACCTGGACTGGCGAAACCTGGACTGGCGAAACCTGGACTGGTGAAATCTGGACTGGCGAAACCTGGACTGGCGAAACCTGGACTGGCGACTTTGGTTCGGCAACACCCTGGTTCGGCGGTGGGTGGAGTATTGATTGGTTCGGCATGGAGAATGCCGAATGGACATGCCGAATGGACCTCGGCATTGGGAATGCCGAATGAAATCTGCCGAATGGGCTTGAGTGTTGGAGTACCGAATGGACTCTGAACCTTGAGTGAAATCCCAGACTTATATATGTTTGCTTGCTTCTTCTTGGCTCGGTCGTGGTGGAAACGCATACAACATTGATATTCCAGTTTTGACCAAAAATGGGATAACACTTTGCCCCCCAAAATATGCCTTGCGGTAGGAAGGCGTGTTTTGTAATGCCATGAGCTGGATGTTCATATCCTATCAACAACCTGTAAAGAACTTGATAATTTTATATGGCCCCAAATGACGACCGTTTGTGATCGAGCTATTTGGGATGAAGCGCGGCCGTTCATGGTCAAGCGCCTAACTTCAAATGACCTCGCGATCGAGTCATTTGAGGTGAAGTGCGACCGTTCGCGGTCAAGCGTCTAAATCCATGCGACGATCGTTCGAGATCGAGTCATTTGCGGTGGAATGTGATCGTTCACGGTCAAGCGCTTTACTTCAAATGACGACCGTTCGGGATCGAGCCATTCGAGGTAAAGTGCGACCGAGCCCGATCAGAGGGCGGACCTCAAATGGCGACCGTTCGCGATCAAGCCACTTAGGGTGAAATGTGACCGTTCGCGGTCAAGCGCCTTACTTCGAATGACGATCGTTCGAGATCGAGCCATTCGTGGTAAGGTGCGACTGTTGGCGGTCGGGGGTGGACCTCAAATGGCGACCTTTCGCGATCGAGCCATTTGTGGCGAGGTGAGTTGTGCCGTTCGAGGCGAGTTTTGCCGTTCGAGGCGAATTTTTGCCGTTCGAGGCGAATTTTGTGTCGTTCGAGGCGAGTTTTGCCGTTCGAGGCGAGTTGTGACCGTTCGCGATCGGGTGCCGTTCGAGGCGAGTTGTGTGTGCCCGGGAGGGCTTTAATATTATTGATGCCAGGTTCACGTTCGAGTGGGTCCCTGGATTGTTTGGGTGCGTGTTCGAGGCGAATAGGTGTGCCCGGGGGGGCTTAATATTGTCGATACCAGGTTCACGTTCGAGTGGGTCCCTGGATCTTTTTGTCAGGGCGGTTTATCGCCATCTCAGAGCATGCCTAAGGATCGTTCGCGACCCCGTACACGTGTAAGTAGCTTAGCCATTTCAGAATTATCAGAACCAAATACCCATTCAACAGCTGAGTTTAGAAATAGAAATGTTCAAACAAACCAAGTCTAAATGTTCAAATCAAAACGAAACAAAAGCAAAGCAAAGATGTCAAAGTGTAAATTCTCACTGTGAAACAGTCAATGATCATTCAGAGCATGCCTGGAGATCGTTCGAGATCTCATACATGTGTAAATGATTTAACTGTGTTAGTGGGAAGTTTACGACTTGTTCATCGTTATTTAAATCAGTGGATAACCAAATGGTGTCTTGGTTCAGGGGCAGCCCTGGCTGATGTAGATGGTGGTCGCTCTGGCTCCACCGCTGGAGCTCGCCTCCTTACATACTGAAGAAGCATACCGTTCCTGATATGTCCCTCCACCTCATCTCTCAGATGCCTGCAATCGTTGGTATGATGACCGTTTAGGTCGTGGAACAAACAATATCTGTCTGATCTCCTTTCGTCAGTGGTTGGATCCCTTCGCATTGGTCTACGGTAGGGAACCCGCTCTCTTGTATCTTGATAAATTCGCTCCAAACTCTCATTCAGCTCTGAATAGGTGGTGAATCGTGGCTCTCTTCGTAGCCGCTTTGTCCTGTCATCATTATCCTCAGCCTTTCTCTTTCCATTGCTAGTTTCCGCACCCCTTCCAGGTGGATTTCCGCTCTTGATTGTGTAAACGTCATCTTCTTCCCCTCTTTCTGCATTAGCATCTTCCAAACGCAAAAACTTTTCAGCCTCATGATAGAACTCACCTAGATTCATAGGCGGGTCCTTAGTTAACGAATTCTTGAACTCTGTGCTATCAGCTATTCCAGATACAGCCGCCATCATAACCATGGACGGATCTGGTCGATCCACTGATGCTGCTGCCGCATTAAATCGCGTCAGAAAACTCCTCAAAGTCTCTCCAGTTTTCTGCTTCAAGGTTGCCAAAGTCATCACATTCTTAGGTCTCGCAATATGGACCCTGAATTGCCTCATGAATCTCTCAGTTAAATCTGCCCATGTTCCTATGGAGCCGCTCTCCAGTTGCCTAAACCATAACGCTGCGATGTCCGTCAAATACAGTGGAAAGCACCGGGCCATGACCTCCTGTGATGCCCCCAGCACTTCCATGTGCCTCATATACTTAGTAAGATGGACCGCAGGGTCTGTCCTCCCATCGTACATCTCTACCGATGGTAGCTTGAATTCTGGTGGGTTCCTAGCCATCCTAATCGCCGAAGAAAAAGGACTCCTGTTTACATCTTCCAAGTCTCTGTTTACTAAACCGCCTCTCATAGCTTTCCTAACCATCTCTGCTAATCTGTCATTGTCTCCGAGCTGTAGTCCTTGTTCAGTGCCTTCGACCTGCCCCCCGAGTCCGCGGGAGTTGTCGTGTGTTGCCCCCATCTCTCTTCCCTGGGTCGGATCGACATGTTCTGCGTGGGTGCCCCCTAGCTCTGGTGCTACGCCAGATGGTCCTGCTCCGTTCTGAACTCCAGTTGCGCCTTGGTTCCGTGCTCCAAGTTGTCCAATCTGTTGAAGCAAGTTCTGGATCATCTCTTCTTGTCTTCTCATCATGGCCTCCATCTCATCCCTGGTGATGAAGACTGAAGCTTGGTTTGCTCCTGAGGAAGCCTCTTGACTCCCTTCCTGTTGACTTTGCTCTGGTGTTGGTCTTCTGCTTGATTGTCTCGCCATGACTCTTCCAATTCGAATCTCTAAACTCTCAAATTCAAATTCCAAGCTGTAGAATCCCTGAGTTCAATTCTCAGTGAAAGCACCAAAAATGTTTGCACAAAAAATGGGCAAACACCTCAAGTCGTATGAATTAGTTGATTTTATGTTGTTTTTAGCGATCTGGGTGATTTATGCAAATATGTAAAAAACAGGGACTAGACTGTAAAAGACACACAGATTTATAGTGGTTCGGCCAGAATGTGCCTACGTCCACTTTATATGTTATTCCTCCTTTTCTTCCTTAGATTACAAGTACAAAGCTTTGATACAAGTATCTAAAAGTGTTTGAAAGTTCCTTCCGTGCTTGAGCTCTCAAACCCTCCCCCCCATTGTTGTACCCCTGCCCCTCTATTTATAGAGTGAGGCAAGGGGGCAGGGGTCTTGGAGGTATATAGCTGCTGGTGGATCTGGACTGGCGAAATCTGGACTGGAGAAACCTGGACTGGCGAAACCTGGACTGGCGAAACCTGGACTGGCGAAACCTGGACTGGCGAGATCTGGACTGGCGAAAGCTGGACTGGCGAAACCTGGACTGGCGAAATCTGGACTGGCGAAACCTGGACTGGCGAAATCTGGACTGGCGAAACCTGGACTGGCGAGATCTGGACTGGCGAAAGCTGGACTGGCGAAAGCTGGACTGGCGAAACCTGGACTGGCGAAACCTGGACTGGCGAAACCTGGACTGGCGAAATCTGGACTGGCGAAACCTGGACTGGCGAAACCTGGACTGGCGAAACCTGGACTGGCGAAACCTGGACTGGCGACTTTGGTTCGGCAACACCCTGGTTCGGCGGTGGGTGGAGTATTGATTGGTTCGGCATGGAGAATGCCGAATGGACATGCCGAATGGACCTCGGCATTGGGAATGCCGAATGAAATCTGCCGAATGGGCTTGAGTGTTGGAGTACCGAATGGACTCTGAACCTTGAGTGAAATCCCAGACTTATATATGTTTGCTTGCTTCTTCTTGGCTCGGTCGTGGTGGAAACGCATACAACATTGATATTCCAGTTTTGACCAAAAATGGGATAACACTTAGGGTTAGATGTCCCATGCCCACCATCCTACGAGGTTTTCACAAATTGTTGTAACTTCCTTTCTTGAATCAGCTTTTCGATAATATCTTGGAGATGCCTGCATTCATTTGCGTGATGCCCATTACATTCGTGAAACCAACAATATTTCCCAGTTTGTTTCTGCTTCTCTGTTGATTTTTCTAGAGGCGGCTTCCTGTACTTCATTGTATTACAGGTAGACAAATAGATATTCTCTAGGGTCTATTCGGTGGCATGTAAGTATTGTACATCAGAATCCTAGGTTTCCCTCTTTTGGAATTGCTCTTTCGTTCTCGGCTCCTATCTCTGCTTTTCTTTTGTTGATTCGGTTTGTTTTGGACATTCACTTAAACTTTTCCAAAGCTATCATCAGACTGCTTTACAGTAATATTATTATGTACTCCCTCTTCATTCGATCCGACAACATTCTTCTTTCTGGAGGATCTGGCTTTCTCCTTCCTCAAATACCGAGTCTTCTTTGTGTAAAATCGTTCCAACTTTACGAGTGGCTTGCCAGCTAACCAATCGCCAAAATCAGATTCTACATCAATCCCTCTTGTTACGGCCATCAATATTGCATGGTCATTCGGATTACTAATTTCTGTAACAGCTGTATGAAATCTCTCCAAATAGTCTTTCAACGATTCTCCCGGAGCTTGGATCACGAAGCGCAGCGATACACATCTTTGGGGCGAGTTGCGTGCATTCGGAACTGCTCCACAAACCTTGTTTCCAAGTCATCAAATCTAGAGATCAACCGCGGGGGTAACCTTGTAAACCACATCATTGTTATTTCAGACAGAGTTTTGGGAAAACATCTACACTTAGTTGCATCATCTGCTTGTGCAGAATCCGTCAGCTATTCATATCTCATGATGTGCTGCCTGGGGTCGGTTTTTCCCTTGTAGGAAGACATCGATGGCATGTTGAACCTCCTTGGATACTCTACATGTAGGAATTATCAGTGAATGCGGTATGGCTTCTCAAGATTCCACGGTCATCATTGGTCAAGCATTGGCTCTCTCTCACCGACTATCTGACCACAACCAACAAGTCCAGTGTTTGGATAGTTGGTACCAAGCGGAGGTTGTGTTCCACCTCACATGAATGGTCCGGTCGATGTCTACGGGTCGTTCCACGCCTTCTTGGTTCAACATCTTCCCGATGTGTATCTCATATATTCACTTCATCGTCATTATGGGGAAGCATTTGTCCACATTTAACTAAACTCCATCATCCAAATCGACCGCAGTGGCTCTAGATTGAATCCCAACATGTATGGGTAAATTCCCTCTTCTAGAGGAGGGACCGATACCGATCCCTATGGAGGGATCATCACCGATCCGTCCTGGCATAACAAAATGGTCTGCCTATTGACGCCCTGAAATCTATGTGCGATATCTATCTATACAGCGATGCCTATGCATGTGATACTCCTCCGATGAACCAGAACTCTCCGATGCCGAGTAAGGGGTAAGGTCCCTTCTAGCTTTTCCTCGCTGTTGCTGACTCAGTTGGTTTATAAGGCTGATATTGGTCTAAATCTACTGATTTAATTGTCAACGGCTATCCATTAGCTCTCTCATCATATTATAGAAATACTCTCTTGTAATAGAATCAGATGGATTCTGTACTTCCACTGGTTCAGCATTCACATCCATTGGTTGACTACTCTGGCCTCCTTGTTGGATACTAACTTTCTTGTTTCCTTCCATGTTCTAAGAAGTAGATCTGGTGTTCCTTACCATTATAGATGGCTTTGCTTAGATTTTTGAAAATTTGAGTAGAACGAGCAAACTTCCAGAAGATAACTATAGATCTCCTTCGGGAGATTTATGTAATCCAGTAGCAACAAAAGGATCCTAATAAGCTGAGAACCAAGGTTCTCATTGAAAGTACCAAAATGTTTGCACCAAAAATTAGCACAAACATCCAATAAATTTTTTTTGTAGAGAAATAAATGAAGAATAAAATGGAAGCAGTGGATAATAACAAAGAAACAACAATTAATTAAAAGAATAACACGCACACAACGATTTATAGTGGTTCGGCGTTGTTTGCCTACATCCACTTTGAATAGATTTCTTTATTAATTACTTTATAATCGGATTACGAAAGGGATGGGATCAAAATCCTTAGTTACAAAAGAGTATAAAGCAACTAGCCATGTAAAGTCTCAAAAATGAACAACCCAGCTTGTATTTATAGATGAAGATGACCACATACCTCTCTGCAAACTTGGCAGAAAGACCCTCAAAACCACATGGGCCCATAAGAGGAATCACATGGCCCAATTCCCAAAGAAAAGGGATCGTTACTGATCCCTTCTTTGGTTGAATTTTGGGGTGCGATCCCTATGGTGGCTTCCTCATGCCAAAATATGCTTAGCCTCCAAATTTCATGCCAATTGGATCAGTGGATCTCGAGTTATTGCTTGATCTTTGCTTTAATATGGTTTACATGCTGCTTTCTACCGACCCTTTCCAAGAGAAGTATACCGATTCCTATAACTTCATCCCCTTGAGGTGCGATCCTGAGGGTAGGATCCCTAGGATCCCCATGTTTTGCTCACAAAATTTCATATGCATTGGACTTGTGGATCTTGAGATATTATTTATTTTCTATAAGAATGCTCTCGCTCCCTAAAACACGTCGATCCCTATTATTGAAGCCAATTTATGTCGATCCCTCTAGGTGTTGAACCATATTTCATATTTCGAACACTCTGCCTTGCATATCCGTCAAGTTCCTTCAACATTGACTTCATGCTACCTTCTGTACTTGACTTATGAGCCTCACAATCATCACTCTGGAGTCATCGGCCTTGATGGCAATACGATCTGACTTGTGCAATCAATTCAATAAAGCCGGGTTAAAATGCCGGGTAACACTCAAAAGTTATAACCGTTACAAATTTCCAAGGGTAAAATCGTCAGGAAAATTTATAAATATAGAAAATGTCACCAATATGCATTTCCTAAAGCTATAGGGTCATACGAACTCAAATGAATTTTTTAAAAAATTACGATCCTCCGATACGTAAAATACAGATCATTACAAATACGAATTGCCTCTACTATAAGACCAATAACATGCATGACCACTAATGTAAGGCCAAAACAATGTATGATCACTAATATAAGATCAATACTATGTATGATCACTAGTATACGATCGGTATAATTCATCGAACTATGCGTGCCTCGACGTCTAGGCCTGAAAATATAGATTTACTCCATTTGATCATACATGCTCGTCAGACATGATCGTGTAACCAATCATTGTACCAATCCTATGCCCGATTATTATTAATCTAATAGGAATCATTAAACATTCAGATCCAAATCCTGAGCTTTGCCTTGCTTTCCTCCTCCCCGGGTAGCTCATAGTCTTTCCCGAAGTTGTGCCAAAGCTTAGCATGAACCCGCATCTGAAACCAAGGAGGAAACAACAATAAAATGGCAGTTAACCTGGGCTTTACTGCCTAGGTTATTGCACCTTCGGTCCACTAGCGGTCTACCACTAGTCGACCAGTGGTAGCTTATCCCAATAAAGCTTTGGGCAGGTGCCACCCGATCGCTACGGCTGCTAATTCACGGGCCATTTCCTTCATTGCTTTGCCCGATGAGCCACCTTGCCTTCCACGCCTGCCCTACCCATTGGACCCTCTCTGGAGTTCATTATTTAATGTTTTTGAAGTGGTTTCTTATATGTTTGGAAATTGACTTCGACACGAAATACATTCTTTGCACGTGTAAAGTTCAACGGGCAAATTTAGTGACTTGGCCTCCTCTAATACGCCAAAATAACATAACTGGCCTTCCTACCTCATGTGATGCCTATATGTATGCACCTGCACCCATTTGGGTTTGTTTATACACATACGGACATGCAACCAGACTTAAACTATAGAGATCAAATTTCGGGCTTTATTGGAGCGATACTCAATCTGGTATCTTCTCATGTAACTTAGCATACACACACACACCCACACACTAACACACACAAATACCTCCGACAATTCTAATTACACTACCAGAGCTATCTTGATTATTATATAACTTCAAATACACGTATACATATAATGCTCATGCATGTATACGCACACGTATATTTAAGTAAGTGACTTAATCATTAATAAATCAAATATTACTTTTATTTACTAAATTATTTCAATAAAAGTAACATATCTCTTTATATTATTTTAAAAAATCTCATACCATTTTATAAAATATAATACTAGCTTATAATTCCTTTTAAGCCCTTGAAATACTGAATCTTTTTACTTAAAATTAAGTATTCCTTTCAGAAATATTTTATAAAACTTTATAACCTTTTTATAAATATCTTATCATATTATTTTATGAAATCTAATATTCTTTATAAAATACCTCTTTCATACTATTTTATAAAATCTCATATTATTTTATAAAATATCTCTTTATACTATTTTATAATTTTTTTTAAAATATCACTTTTATTTATAAAATTATTTCATTACATAAATAATATTTATAAATTAACCATTTACTTACAAAAATCATATCTTTACTTTAAAATAATATTTATAAATGCTAACTAACCTTCATTAAACCTCTAATTACTTTAATAATAAGTGTCGAGCCCTAATTCACTTAATTAGCCTACTAACTTTTCCAAACATCCATTCAGACATTTAATAATTACTAGCTAATGACAAACACATAATTATAGCACTAAATTAGTCTCTAATCACCAATGACATCATACAAAGTCAATATTACTTAGCCCATAATCCAAATTTAGGCTTATTAACTTTTCCAAAAATAGTAAGTACGGTCTTAAAAAAGTAATGAGATGATATAAACATGTTTAAGGCATAAACATAAGCCTATTTACATTATTAACATTCTCTAAATTATTTCATAATTCTTCAAAATCACAAGTAACAAATTAATAAAGTGCAACAAGTAAATATAAGTGAAGAACCATCTCACTCACCTTTTCTTCTCCAAAATCAAGCTCCAAACACCAAAACCCATTCTCAAGCTCTCTTGAAAGTTGAGATCTAATTCCATACCGCACTTCATGCTAATTCCTTAATGGGTTATGTGAGGGATTAAGGAAAGATTAACGGAAGACTATGAGGTGAAGAGAAAATGAAACGTGAAAGTGAAATGGATAGTGGAACGAGGATTATAAAGAGGGTTAGCAACTTAGGCTAGCCAGTGGGTCTTAGCCTAAATTCATTTCATCCACTCAAAATCACTATTCACTCTAAAAATTCATTGACTCCAAACATAGTTAAGTTTATACTCATTCTTCTCGCATTTGGGTGATCGTGCCATCTGTGTTACGATATGACCCCTGATGATGAATGTTAGTTTCTTTCATAGGGTTTTTGTCTAGGTTTTTTCGATCTTGTAAATTGTTTCCATTTGCAATGGGAGTAGCCCCTTTTGTACGAAGACATGATGCAAATAGAAGTATCTTTTTTTTAACTTTTTTTTTACTTTCATTTTCTTTTATTTGAGCATCTTTCTATGTTTCCACGTTTAATTCTATAAGTGTTGTCTTTGTTTTTTATGTGCGACAACATGTATAACGCCAAACATGTGATTGATACCACTTAAACACTTATAAAGAATGAAGAATGTAAGATGTTTATATAAAACATGCAAGAAGAGTAAAGTTTTGAACATTGCTTAGTAGCTCATCCCCAGCTTTAGTAGTGGAAATTTTGACGTGCAAGTTGTTTGCTCATTTGCATGTCTCCTAAGTGGTTAGGGTAGAACACTTATTCCAATTCACCTTAGTTGTAGAATATTTTGCAATTATTTTTATAATTGACTTGTTTACCTTCTTGGCATTTCATTTTTCCTTCTTTTCTTTTTCGATGCGGAGCCCTATTGAAGTGGCATTGTTCCATCTTGGCAGACTAAGCATGTTTTTCTTTAGCCAAACCCCATCATTGTAGGGTCACTCCAACTTTGTGGAGCGAGCAAGCTCTTTATGGCCTAACCCTATCGTGGGAGGTCCACTCCATCTTGATGGGGTGGGAAGCACTATAGATGTAAGAATCAGGACTACTACATGGGTAATTATGCCAATATTTGCACTAGTGCCCCATTTCACTCTTGGGGGAATGGGTGGCATCACAAATGAAGGAATCATGATTTGAACATGGGTTGTCATGCCATCAGTCTGTTGATGGCACTTTTTGGCCCTAGGAGAATGAGAAAACACACGATGAATGTATGAATCGGGGTCGCATTTGGGTGACCACACCATCTGTGTGACGATACCACCATGAACAGGTTGCTTTTGGGTTGCACCCACCTTTTGATGCAGTCTTGAACATGGGCACTAAACTCAATTCATTTCATCGGTAGTATTTTATAGAAGGTTGGAGAAATCTTTTTGTCTATCGCATAAAAAAAGATTTACAAAATCTCGTCGTCTTACATTTGGCTTACAAAGTTATGGTGCTTTATGATTTCGGCTTACAAAGATGACTAAATGTGAAATACTCTAGGGGCTCTAGGATCAAATTTTAAGGGATGTTGGTGTCATTTAGTAGGCAAGATGGTGTGCTCTACTGGCTAAGGTGGCGTTGATCATGTACGACCCCTCCCAGTTTGGTTCGAGGATTGTACTCTATTAGCTTGGTTCTTCATATTGGTGAAGACTCTTTATAAGATGAGATCGTCAGTTATGTACTTCCTTTGTTTAATCCTAGAGCTGTAGTGCTTGGCAACTTTTATTTTGTATGCTTCGATTGGTAGCTCTGTGTCCATCCTCCACTGATCTAGGTCGTTAAGGCCTAACCGCAATAGTTCCTCATTTTTCATGGTTATTTGTTTGGCTCCATAGGGTAGGGACATCCTTCTCCATAGGAAACATTGCCGTGTATTCGTGGGCTAAAGAAAAAGGCGAGTGTCTCGTTGATATCTAAACTAAGGTTTTGTACAATAAGAGTACGAGCGGGAGATCTTCGGCCCATTTCCCTTTCATATTGGTTAAGCATTTCTTTTAGGTCATAATGTTTTTTTTATCGCCTCCACCCAGCATTGGCTTAGGTTGTTAGTTCCTGAGATGATGGTTTTGATGACAACTTAGGACTTGTTATAAAATATAAATACTAATATCTTTGTCTAGATATATATGTATATGTAGGATATATATATATATACAGGTACTAAGAATGAAGACTGTACAGTATAAAGATTCAAGACTGACGAATTCAAGATTGAAGAAATCAAGACTCAAGACTCATGAGTATCAAGAGTTCAAGAGTTCAAAATATTAAGATAAGTAATAGAGTGGATTTATGTTAAAACTTCATAATAGCACTAAAATCTTTATTCTGATTTTAATTATGGAATGGAATCCACCTTCGCGCTTTAATAGTGGGATGGAACCCACGACCTCTCTAGTGGGACGGAACCCACGACCTTCTTTAGTGAAATGGAATCCATGAAACTTTCAAAATGACTTAATTTTAGATTTTTCAAAACTATCTTTTTAAAAAAGACATCTCTTTCTCCGTTTAAATATTTTAGCCTTAATTCAAAAACTATTTTTAATCATATTGATTTCAAAATCATTTCTTATTTTTAAACTATCTCCTGGTTTTAATGTTTTAGCTTTAATCTCAAAATATTTATATGTTTAGTTTTTATTACTTTTATATTTCATAAGATCACTTTTCAAAGGTTTTTTTGATCATAAAATATATTCAAAATAGTTTACAAAGTTCTAAGATTGTTTCGACAAACTTTAGAAAGAAAATCTCTTTAAAACAAAAATCAATTTTCAAAAAATACTAGGGGATGTCGACATTCCTATACCCACCATGTCGACATGGTAGCCGTAGATTTTAAATTTCAAATTTTCAAAAGAAGTGCTTATTCGTCATAACCTTTCATGAATGGACATGACCGTTATTCTCCTGTATATACTAGTAGTTTTCAAAGAATTTTCACTTAAGATTTCTTTGTTTTCTCTCCTCTTTCTCTTCCATTCTTATTTTCAAACATTCTTAACAAAACTCTACTGAAATCCTAAGCGAATCAAACTCGATCGTCATTAGTTTGATTCTCTGCCACTCTCTCTCTCTCTCAAAGTTCTTAGTGCTATTCAGAGTTATATGATCATTTGTAATCAAAGATCAAAAGATCGAAGTGTATCGAGTCTCTCTGTGTCAAAGTGTGATTGGAAACGGTCTGATTGTGGCCCATAAATCAATTTGGTGTGATTGTAGCCCATAAATCAATTAGGTGATCTTATAGCCTGGTTAAATCAAGAGAGTTTGCTCTAGACTCGGAGACAGGAGGGTGTATCTCGTGGCCTTGAAATTGAGGTTGTAATATCGATATTATATTTGAAAAGAAATCTGCACAAGAAATTGTGTGGGATTGGATATAGGGTAACTCCGAACTGTTAGGAAATCAAGTCTACGGTTTCGATGACAACAACTATACAATGGAAATCGAATGTGCATATATATTTCTATTTATAGGTATTTGCTAAAGAAACATCACTAGAGAGACAAGAACAAGGATCGAAGAACATATCAAGAAGCTACAAGTTAATAAAATCAAAAGAGCAATGACACAGACACAAGAGAAGCAACATGCACAAGTTCAGACGTCTGGGTGCACTAGCCAGACGTCTGATTTAATTCTATGGTTCGCAAATCAGACAGAATCAAACGTCTGGTTATTATACTCAGACGTCTGAATAGTAACCATATGCAAAAATATATAAAAGACAGACATCTGAAACATTTTCCAGACGTCTGATTTTGAACTCGGCTGCTACCATTCAAAGAACAACTGTCACAATTGAAAAGACACCTTCACTCCCCTTCGCTGCAACTCTTCATCATCATCAGGAGCGAACGTAGAACACTTGCTAATGGATACAACTACTCAAGGAATCTCTCTACCACTATAAATAGCATCAAGAATTCAAGAGAAGAACCAACCTAACTTACTTGCGCTTTCTACTCTTATACTCTGATATATTCTTGATCTCAAGCAAATCTATACTTGTATTCTACTCTTCCAAATATACAGTTCCTCATAGACAACACTCTCTAGATATATATTGGAAGCATTTGTACCATATAGTCAAAATCCGTGTAATAGAGAACACACAGTTGACAAAGAAACTCTGCTATTGTAAACTTGTTCCTCCGGGTAAAGTGAGGGTTATTCGGTGAAAGGAAATTGCGAAGAGGAGCTTCGGGACTGGACGTAGGACGGGAGGTCCGAACCAGTATAAAATACCTGGTGTGATTATTCTTGTTTTTATACTTTAATATTGATACAATATAGTTTAATTTAGTCATATAATTGTCATTTATATAATCGATCCACCATACTATAGACTTTCATTTGGTATTAGAGCAAGGTTTGATCAAAGTACAGTAACACGTTTTTGAATCATTTTAATATGGCAAGTATTTTTCAAGAAGGACAATCCACAGCACGACCCCCACTTTTTAATGGCTCTAACTATGCATATTGGTCAACACATATGAGAATTTTTATGGAAGCTAATGGTCTAGAAATTTGGTCAGCTACTCAAGATAAATATGAAGCACCTACTACTGCTATGAACACATGGACCGATGCACAAAAGACCTTAGCATCAAACAATGCTAAAGCTATGAACGTTTTATTTTGTTCTCTAGATAAAAATGAATTTTCACATGTCATGTTATGTACAACTGCATTTGACATTTGGCGTACCTTACAAATCACACACGAAGGTACAACAAAGGTCAAACATGTATTCTAGATTTCAAACTATCCAACATGAACTTATGGCATTAGGAGTTAAGTTTACTAATTTTGATTTAGTTTCTCGAATACTCAACTCTTTAATATCAGATTGGGAAAGGAAGGTATTAGCTATTGAAGAAGCTAATGACCTCTCTACTCTCAAAACTGAAGAATTGATAGGAAATTTAATGTCCTATGAAGCTAATTTGCAGGCACGAAAACAACTAAATTCAGAAAAGAAGAACATAGCATTTCCAGCAACAAAAAATGATGATTCTGATTTAGATGAAGAAGAGATAGTCTTCATTGCCAAGAATTATAACATATTTAAGAAATTTAGAAAGATGACCAAATTTCAAAAGGAAGGGAAGTCCAACACAACAAACCTGTCTCAAATCAAGTGTTATGAATGTGATCAATACGGACATAGGAAGAAGGATTGCCCTAAACTCAATAATGATAAAAGGAAGAGCAAATTTGAAAAACTCAAAAAGAAGAAGGCTTTCAAAGTAACCTGGGATGACTCAGATTCTTCATCATCTGAAAGTGATAGTGATGGAGAACAAGCTAATGTGTGTTTTATGGCATAAACTGATGAGGTATGTCCGGAAATTAGTTATGATGAATTATTAGAACTTAGCATGTAATTAGATGATAAATTTAGACAAATTAAAAAATTAAACAAAGAATATATAGCCAAAATAAATAGATTAGAACTTGAAGTAGGAATGTTAAAAGACAAAAAAACTATCTTAGAAGAAGAACTAGAATTATCTCAAGAAAAAATCAAAAATAACTTGATAGAAAGTAAGGCTATTATTATTGATTTTGAAAACACCAAAATAGTAAAGGATAATTTGCTAAAAGAAAATGTCGACTTGAAAAGCAATATTGAAATATTGAAAATTTAGAATTAAAAGAACAATTAGATAAAATTACAAATAATGTATCAAAATTCAATAAAGGAAAACAAGATTTGGAAAATCTTATCAAAACTTCAAAACCATCAGGCAATAGAAATGGAATAGGATTTAAAAATACTTCTAAACAAAAAGGAAATGATGCAAAAAAAAATTAGAAATAGAAGAACAAAAAGTTTATTTACGTCTAATATGAATACCAAAACTATGAAAATTTGGATTCCTAAGACAAATAATAAATTGATTAAACAAAAACATATTAATAATTTCTTAGAGAATGTAGTCTACAATAAAAACTATATTTATAAAGGTACCAAACCATCTTGGGTATGGCTACCTTCTCCTAACAATTAGGACCCTAACAAAAGTATATGGGTACCAATTAAAACATCTTTTATTTTGCAGGTACTCAAAATAAAACATAAGGAGAAATGGATACTAGATAGTGGATGCTCCAAGCATATGACCGGAAATTCAAAAATGTTATCAAATATAACATACATCGATGGTGGAACGGTAACCTTTGGAGATAATTCAAAAGGATATGTCGTTGGCACTGGAGAAGTCATCAACCTTGGTATTTCTAACTCTCCTATTATTACAAATGTTTTATTAGTAGAAAATCTAAAACAGAATCTACTAAGTATTAGTCAATTATGCGACAAAGGTTTTCAAATAAATTTCGAAAAAGATAGATGTAATATTTTAGATAATAACAAAAAACTTATATTTGAAGGTTTTAGAAACAAAAATATCTATGTATTAAACATGAATATAAATAAAAATTCAAATTTATGTTTAACCGCCAAACATAATGATCCATGGTTATGGCATAAACGTTTTTGTCATATCAATTTGAAAAGTATTAATAAGTTGGCAAAATATAAGTTAGTTAGAGGTTTACCTAAAATAAATTACAAAGTAGAAAATTTATGTGACGATTGTCAAATTGGAAAAATAAAGAAAACCTCTTTTAAATCGAAAAATAATATTTCTACAAAACAACCATTAGAATTATTGCATTTAGATTTATTTGGTCCAACAAAAATACGATCTATTAATCACAACAAATATGTTTTCGTGATAGTTGATGATTTTTCAAGGTATACATGGACCTTGTTTTTAAAACATAAAAGCGATACTTTTGGAATGTTTAAAATATTTGCTAAAAGAATTAGAACACAAATGGACTTGAAAATTAAAAATATTCGAAGTGATCACGGAGGAGAATTCGAAAACGATCTTTTTACTAATTTTTGCAATAAGAAAGGAATAAGTCATAATTTCTCTTTTCCTCGCACACCTCAACAAAATGGTGTAGTAGAAAGCAAAAATCGTACGTTACAAGAATGTGCACGAACACTACTAAATAGTAGTAGTTTACCAAAACACTTTTGGGCAGAAGCTATTGCCACAGCTTGTTACGTATTAAATCGAGTAACCATACGTCCTATGACTAAACAAACTTGTTTTGAAATATTTTTTTGGAAGAAAACCTAAAGTATCATACTTTAAAACTTTTGGTTCAAAATGTTTTATATTGAATACAAAAGATAACTTAGGAAAATTTGACCCAAAGGCCGATGAAGGTATCTTTGTTGGATATTCGGATCGTAGCAAAGCATATATAATTTTTAATAAACGAAATAATACTATTGAAGAAAGTTTACATGTTTCATTCGACGAAAATCTATTTAAGCATCGTACTAATGATGAAGAAGAGATTATTCCAATAACAAATTCAATAAATTCTATTAATAATGAAACGAATATGCAAAATAACAATTTAATATCATCTTCTAGAATTCTTAAGAATCATCCAAAAGATAATTTCATTAGAGATCTCAATTCTAGAGTAACTAGAAATCAACTTAATCAAATATGCCATATAGCATTTGTGTCAAATATTGAACCAAAAAATTATAAAGAAGCTTCAAATGATAACTTTTGGATAATGGCTATGTAAGAAGAATTGAATCAATTTGAACGTAATAATGTTTGGGAACTAGTACCAAGACCTGAAGACCAATCAGTTATAGGAACAAAATGGGTATTTAAAAACATAGCAAACCAGAATGGAAATATTGTTAGAAATAAAGCACGTTTGGTTGCTCAAGGTTATAATCAAGAAGAAGGTATCGACTACGACGAAACTTTTGCACCAGTAGCAAGACTCGAGGCCATACGAACATTACTCGCTTTTGCAAATCATCACAATTTTAAACTGTTTCAAATGGATGTCAAAAGTGCTTTCTTAAATTGTTTTATCAAAGAAAACGTATATGTTGAACAACCTCCATTATTTACTCACGAAAAATATTCCGATCATGTTTTTAAATTACAAAAAGCTTTGTATGGTTTAAAACAAGCTCCTCGAGCTTGGTACAAACGACTTAAAAATCACTTAATTACATCTGGTTTTCAAATAGATAAAATCGATACAACTTTATTTATTAAACGAGAAAATAACGATATTTTAGTTGTGCAAATTTACGTAGATGATATTATTTTTGGTTCAACTAATGAAAATCTTTGTAATCATTTCTCAAATATTATGACCAATGAATTTGAAATGTCTCGCATAAGAGAATTAAATTTTTTCTTGGGTTTACAAATAAAACAACTTGAAAATGGTATTTTTATTCATCAAGAAAAATATTGTAACGACCTATTACAACGCTTTGGAATGGATAAAATTTCAAGCAAACCAACACCGATGAGTACTACTGTTCACTTAGAAAAAGATGATAACGGAAAAGATTTTGACGAAAAATTATATCGTAGCATGATTGGTTCTTTACTATATTTGACGGCTAGTCGACCCGATATTATGATGAGTGTATGTCTTTGTGCTCGATTTCAAGCAAAACCAAAAGAATCTCAGTTAAGAGCTGTTAAGCGTATTTTGCGTTATCTATCTAGTACTAGAGATTATGGTTTGTTTTACCCTAAAGGATCATCATTTGAACTAGTTTCATATAGTGATGCGGATTTCGGTGGATGTAGAACAGATCGTAAGAGTACTAGTGGAACATGTCACTTTATCGGACAATCATTAGTTTCATGGTTTAGCAAAAAACAAAATTGTGTTTCTTTATCTACTTGCGAAGCCGAATATATCTCCGCAGCTCTAGCATGTGCGCAAGTAATATACATGCAACAAACACTTTCGGACTTCGGCAAAATTATCAATAAATCTCCAATATATTGTGATAACACGAGTGCAATAAATTTATCAAAAAACCCTGTCAATCACTCATGAACTAAGCATATAGATATACGACATCGTTTTCTACGAGACAATGTTGAAAAAGGAAATATCTCATTAGAATACGTAAATACCGAAAATCAAATAGCAGACATCTTTACAAAACCACTAAATGAACAAACTTTTATTAAACTTCGACGTGATTTAGGGATTTCCTCTCTTCATGATCTTCTTGCTTAATAATTCCTGTTTCATCTAGACTATATTTAGTCATGTGTTTTTTTCCATCCACAAATTATAATCACTAATTTGTGCACCCTTTGTTTTTTAGATAGTTAGTTTTTCTATAAATAATTTTTTAACGTATATATAAACAGTTATACTTCAAGAAAAATTTTATACACACAATTCATTTTTTTTCTCAAGAATTAAAATATAGCCATGTCTTCTGATAACTCTTATATTTCCATCTCGATGCCTACGCCGGATAGCTCGGTTGATACACCCCAACGGCTTCCTACACCCACACCAATTCATGAACCGACGCATAGGTGGTCCTCATATCATACGGGATTTACTCCTGATAGCAAGAAGACCAAAAGATCTCTGTTTGTATCTCCTAACACAAAGGAGAAAATTGATGAAATTCATCATTATCAGAAACAACAGATAGATCTTCAACGAGAACTATATTTTGAACAAAAAGTTATAGCACGTCGCCTAAGCTTTTTGGAACAAGTAGCGTGAAGTTTTGTACGTCACGAAAGAAAGATGTCCATGAACCATTTCCGAAGCCTTGCAGTTCTTTAGATCCCTCATTTTCATATCGTACCCCTTCAGATCCATCACCAAGACGATTTTCTGGCTCTCCAAGAACCCACGAACGTGGTAATATATGGTCTCCACTTAAACCATGGAAGGATAACAAGTCAGGAGATCGTACAACTCCATCGCCTTCTAAATAAATTATTTTAGTTTTATTTGTATGTATCTATGTTTGTTTGTTATTTTACACAAATAAACTATATTTTTATATATAAAATAGAGAATCAAGAAATAAGTAAAACCATCAAATTTTAGGATATTTTTAGAAAAGTTGCCTAAACTAGACGTCTGGATATAGACCTCAGACGTCTGACACTCTGATATACATCTAATTTTTAAGCACTGTGCATATGTCAGACGTCCAAAATACCCCCCAGATGTTTGAAAATTTGCTCGGTCTACTCGACAAATTAATCAGACAATTTCAGACATCTGAAACTCAATCCAGACGTCTGACTTAGTTCTCTGCCATAAAATTTTCAAAATGTCCCTAAACAAGACGTCTGATTTTTAAACCCGGACGTCTGATAAAACTCTCTGTCTATCCAATTTTTAAAATTCTAACAAACCAGACGTCTAACTTAAAAAGCAGATGTCTGAAATTATCTGTTGTACCTAATCTAGGGCAAACCAGACATCTGATTCGGATCCCAGGCGTCTGAAATTCAATCGACTCTTTAAATTAACCCAGATAACATCATTTTATTACTTTCGTTTCAAATTTTGCATCTGCGATTTCATCAACTGACGATTTTTTTCTCAAAAATTCAAGCTCAATTCACAATGCCTCCTAGAACTAAAAATCTCAAGACATCAAAATGCAAACAAGACCAACCAACAACATCTTCAAACCCCCAAGTCTGTTCAGATGATCAAATTGAAAAATGGATGAATAGAGCACCACATTCAATCAAAAGGTACGAAGATATACAAAAGGAAAAACTACACACAGGTCCTTTCTATAATCTACTTAAATTTCCAATGTACGATTTGGATGAAATATGTGAAAATGCCGGTCTAGACACTTTAATTTCATTCACTCCTAATGACGTCCAAATCGATCAATTGGCAATATTTCTTTTTTATGCAAACTTAGATAGCACTTCAGTATGGAACACTGAAGACGAAGATAACTGGCTATGGTCTAGCATGTATGGCAATACGATTAGACTTACTCCTGGCATAATCGGGAGAACCTTAGGATGTTCTGACACAGGCGAAGATTTATACAACATACCCGATATGCGCTTCAAGCCAAGAGATAGTATAACACATCAGATTTGGGAAGCTGAAATGCCAAAGTTTGCTTCTAAATATCTACGTCCAAAAGCACGACTCCTAACTCGAATGATAATCAACACTATTGTTCCACGTATGGGAAGCCATGAGCAAATAACTGAGTTGAAGCACAAAGCCTTATATGCTTTATTTAGTGGAACACGGGTTAATTGGGCCAAATTCATCTTCGACGAGCTCAAACAATTTTGGACTCGATCACGGCCATCAATTATTTACCCAACTTATATTATGAGACTTCTTCATGCACATAACATTCCATCCTACCTATCAACCTTCGAAGAAATATCACCTAAATATGCTTCCACCAAATTTTTCTCGCTTATGCACTTACCCGAAATTCCTCCAGAGTTTATCTCCTTTGAAGATTGGACGCACAATCGTCAAGCAAGACAAGTTGAGCCTCCTCTTCAACCACACATTGAACCATCTCAAGAGGAGGAACAACATCGAGAAACAACTCCACATCCTCCTACACCATTTGATTATCCGGGACAAGATGAAATTATGGAGACTCGAATGGATACAAATCCAAATGAAAGTGTCGAGATCTCACCCTTCGAAATCAACATATACTATCTCAAAATCAAAAACTTTTGGCTAAGCGGATTGATAGCTTCAAAAAATCGTTTGCTACACGCCTAGCCACAGTTGAAGAATCTCTTTCGACTGTTTTATCGGTTCTCAAAGAAGTACTACAATGGGTTCGTGGTCCAACACCGCCTTCTGAAGATTGGCCAACCCTAGTACCTTCTCCTCCCGCAAAACATTCCAAACTTTCTGAGGATGAACCTCTCAAGCAAGTTTTGACATCTCCTACAAAGACTAGCACTTCTGAAAAAGAAGAAACAAAGGAAGATGATCAAGATAAAGGTTCTCCAAAGGAGTCATAGATTTTAGGAATCATATATTTTAGGATTTTGGGTTTTCAACGTTTGTAAATTAACAAAATCTATGTATGCATTCACTTTCGAATTATTAATGAAATTTTCCTTCTGTCTTAGACGTTAGTTAAATTGTTTATAATTCTTTTTGATAATGCCAAAGGGGGAGAAATATAAGTATAATAATAAAACATTAAGAATAAGCACATATTCAGGGGAGATTTATAAATTATATATAAGTACATCGTATAGTTGTCATCATCAAAAAGGGGGAGATTGTTAGGAAATCAAATCTACGGTTTCGATGACAAAAACTATACAATGGAAATCGAATGTGCATATATATATTTCTATTTATAGGTATTTGCTAAAGAAACATCACTATAGAGACAAGACCAAGGCTCGTAGAACATATCAAGAAGCTACAAGTCAATAGAATCAAAAGAGCAATGACACAGACACAAGAGAAGCAACATGCACAAGTTCAGACGTCTCGGTGCACTAGCCAGACGTCTGATTGAATTCTCTAGTTTGCAAATCAGACAGAATCAGACGTCTGGTTATTATACTTAGACGTCTGAATAGTAACCATATGCAAAAATATATAAAAGACAGACGTCTGAAACATTTTCTAGACGTCTGATTTTGAACTCGGCTGCTACCATTCAAAGAACAACTGTCACAATTGAAAAGACACCTTCGCTCCCCTTCGTTGCAACTCTTCATCATCATCAGGAGCGACCGTAGAACACTTGCTAATGGATACAACTACTCAAGGAATCTCTCTACCACTATAAATAGCATCAAGAATCCAAGAGAAGAACCAACCTGACTTACTTGCGCTTTCTACTCTTATACTCTGATATATTCTTGATCTCAAGCAAATCTATACTTGTATTCTACTCTTCCAAATATACAGTTCCTCATAGACAACACTCTTTAGATATATATTGGAAGCATTTGTACCATATAGTCAAAATCCGTGTAATAGAGAACACACAGTTGACAAAGAAACTCTGCTATTGTAAACCTGTTCCTCCGGGTAAAGTGAGGGTTATTCGGTGAAAGGAAATTCCGAAGAGGAGCTTCGGGACTGAACGTAGGACGGGAGGTCCGAACCAGTATAAAATCCCTGGTGTGATTATTCTTGTTTTTATACTTTAATATTGATACAATATAGTTTAAATTAGTCATATACTTGTCATTTATATAATCGATCCACCATACTATAGACTTTCACGAACCAGTATAAAATTCCAGTGTGTTCTTTCCTTTACTGCTTTTATTTACTATTTGCATCCGTGTCTGGTTCTATGATTATCTCTGTGTTTGTGAATTGCATCTGTTTGGGTTTAATTTGAAAAGAGTTCAAAAAGATTCATAAAATTAATTAAACACTATTCACCCCCCCTCTAGTGTTAATTCTGCCTTAAGATCTGTAATCCTCATTTCCAACATTTGGTATCAGAGCATTTGTTTTCAAAGTTATCATAATATGAATTTTGAAAAAGTTTAAAATGGCAATTTTTGGAGAATTTGTTAACACTAGTTCAAAACTGTCCAAATCATCATTGTCTCATAAGTCTGCATATTGTTATTATAGAAAATCAAGTTTTGATAAAAATGTGTGATCCTCTACATGAGAGGAGAGCACACATGCACATATATATAACAATAGTAAAGGAGCTGCCAACAAGCCTGGCAGGTAGCAAAAGAACTCCCCATACAAAAAGAAAAAACAAACCCTCCCAAACTCCTAAAAAATTGAACACCAATCCTAAAGAGACGAACACCATCCAGATACCAAGACCAATAGAGACACCAAAAGAGCAGCAGCCATCTGAGAAACTTCTGTAACCGCAACCTCAACAGCTAAGCTGAATCATCACAAAAACAGCATCTACACAAACCCCAGACAAACTCCAATACAACAAAAATCCCCCACTAACTCAACAACCGTCAATCAAAAGACTAAAAACCTTTACGATTTAAACGAGGACTTCTCCTAATATTATCAACCGAATATCTCATTTTAGTTCTTCTCTTCAATTTGGCTTCGTGAATTAATTCTCTAGCATGGGCAGGAGAGCAAGGAAATTTACCTAGAGCCGCAAGAAAATAATACATGACAAATCTAAAACCCTCGGTCCAATAATAGATAGCTTGATCAGATTGCTGCAAATTGGAACACTCCAAATCACCCCTTACATTGCTAACAATAGAAATGTTCTCCAAACCACTTGCATCTTGAATAAAAGAAAAAACACCCTTTGACTCATTCACTACTCTAAAATTAACAGGCTCAATCCCTTTATCAACAACATTATTCAAATGAACATTAAACTCTAACGAATATTCCAATCCATTGACCAACGATGGAATACCAAACTTAAATCCAAAACATCCCAAGGAATAACAAATTGAGGCACCAACATACAAGAAGAATCAAAATTAAAACTCCCAACATTTTCAAGAAACATGAGACCATCCTTGCACATAATAGTTTCCTTTTTCTTCATCTCAGTTAAAGTATATCCAATAGTAGAAAAAACAATAACCCCTCTAGATTCTGAAACTGACACAACAGCTCTCGAGTCTACATTCAAAACTTTATCACTGAATATCTCCATCTTTTGTGAAACAGCTGTACAATGTGACACAGCAAGCATGCTTGCACATTTAGAAATGGCAGACTTAATAAAACCAACAGGTCTAACCATCTTCTTTTCCACATTATCACTTAATGACTTACCTGAAACATCAAACAACTCATCAACAACGACAGAGGATCCATCCTCCACTTCATTCCCATAAAAACCAATCGATTCAGATGAAAAAAAACCTTCTAAACAAGATTCACCATAAAGGAACTCATCTGAACCGCAACCTTTTACCTTATTAACTTTCTCAATATAATCTGAAGAAAGAAACTCTCCATCAGTTGCAAGATTACTTTGATGAAAACTAACAACTACCTCTTCTTCCCGATCATCAGTAATGTTAATTTGATCTTCACCAGCCTCAATACAAAAACTAGTAATAGGAACAAAATCATCAAAAAAATCACAACCCACAGAACAAAAACTTCCAACAGAATTTACTGTAATCTCATTAACATCCATGTTAGATGAAATCAAAACATCTGACTTGGAGACATCACCAGGAAAACTATCCTCCAATTCATGTTTATGAGAGTAACAATCATTAACACCAGGATCCAAAAGAAACAAGTCAGGATGAAAATCTATATTCAAATCGGATACATATGACTTCTCAATATCCATCCATTGCAATTCCACCAAATCACGAACAACAATATTACTTTTTGAAAAATCTTTAGCTTGAAATCCATTGCAATTAACATAGTTAAAGTACTTACCAATGTTATCGGAAGTCAAGCAATCGAAGTGCCAAGAAACTTTGTTGAAAAGATAGGAACCTTCCTCTATATTTCCTACACAACTATCCAGGACAAGCCCCTTAATCTCAAGAAATCAAGAACAAAGAAATAATGGTGATCTTGAATACTCATGGGCTTTGAGAAAATCGAATCGGAATAAGGAAAAACGGGCTCTGCATTAAGAAAAGGGTTGAATTTCAATGGGCACGAAGATCTCTTGTGACCAACCACTCCACATTCAAAACACCGAATTGAATTAGAACAGTCTTTGATCTTGTGATTATAATCTCCACACCGATAGCAGTAAAAACCCCTTTTCCAATTAGAGTTACGAGCTTTTTGGGATTAAGAATGAGAAAACCTATCTGTTCCATTAAACGAGAAAGATTTGGGACCAGAATTTACATGACGTTGTGATGTAGGTGGATATCTTAATTCTAGGAGAAAAGCGAAAGAAGATGAAGAACGCTCGCCATTTTCTTTAGATCGATAGTACAAATCAAGTTATATACCGAATTCGTGGTTTGTGCAGGAATAGATGTGTTATATGGCTTTTGAAGAATCAATACTCAATGGCCAAAAGGTGCAAATCAAGAAAAACAAATGGATACTTGATAGTGGATGTTCAAGTCACATGACTGGTAATCCGGAGATACTGAATGACATAATTTATGAAGATGGAGGAATGGTCAACTTTGGTGACAATTTCAAAAGGATATGTGATTGGTATCGGCAATGTCGGTAACTCTAAAACTCCTACTATTTCTGATGTTCTGTTAGTTAGGAATCTAAAACATAACTTACTTAGCATAAGTCAACTATGTGACAAGGGCTACAAAATTAAATTTGAAAAGGATAAGTGTCACATCGAAGATAATAAATCAAATACTATTTTTAAAGGAATTTGAAAGAAAAATATTTATATTCTCAGTATGAAAATCTCAAATGATAACCTATGTCTTTTGACTAATACAAGTGACCCTTGGATTTGAAATAAAAGATTTGGGCATTTGAATTTCAAACTCTTATCTAGACTTTCAAAACTTGATCTAGTAAGAGGTCTTCCTAAAATGAATTTTATAGTAGATAGTATATGTGATGCTTGTCAATTAGGAAAACTTAGGAAGAGTTCATTCAAATTGAAAGATATGATTTCAACTTCAAAACCTCTTGAGTTACTTCATTTTGATCTGTTTGGTCCATCCCAAATTTAGTCAGTAAATCACAGTAAATATGTTTTTGTAATTGTAGATGGTTATTCTAGATTTACATGGACAATTTTTCTGAAACATAAAAGTGATGCTTTTAAAAAGAATTCAAAATCAACTTTCTTTAAAAATCAAAACTATTCGTAGTGATCACGGTGGAGAATTTGAAAATGAAAATTTTGAGAATTTCTGTAATAAAAAAGGAATAACTCATAGTTTTTATTTTCCAAGAACTCCATAACAAAACGGAGTGGTAGAGCATAAAAATAGGATGATTCAAGAGTGTGCAATAACTATGCTTCCAGATAGTAAATTACCAAGAAATTTTTGGGATTAAGCAATCGCTACAGCTTGTTACGTTTTGAATAGGATTTTAATTAGACCTCTAACCAATAAAACACCATATGAAATTTTTTCAGTAAGAAACCAAAGGTATCTTATTTTAAAGTAAATTCTTTATTCTAAATACAAAGGACAATTTGGATAAATTTGATCCTAAATCCGGCAAAGGAATCTTTATTAGATATTCTAATAGAAGTAAAGCATACAAAGTTTTCAATTTAAAAACTAACACTATTGAAGAAACAATGCATGTATCTTTTGATGAAAATTTCAAAGATTTTGTTCAAATAAATGATGAAGATGATTTTGTTACTTTAAATAATGAATCAAATGAAACAAATTGTGAAACTGTTCATCCTAATAAAAGGATTAGGCTTTTAAAAGATCATCCTATAGAAAATATACTATGAAATATTGAATCTGTTGTTATGACTAGAAATCAACTAAACAAGATGAGTAATGTAGCTTTTATATCAACTATTGACCCCAAAAATCCAAAGGAAGCATCATCTGATGATTCATGGCTTCTTGCTATGTAAGAAGAACTGAATCCATTCACCAGAAATGATGTATGGGAACTTGTTCCTAGACTAAGGACAAAACTATAATAGGAACTAAATGGGTTTATAAAAATAAAATGAATGAACAAGGTGAGGTCATTAAAAATAAAGCTCGGTTAGTCGCGCAAGGTTATTTTCAAGAAGAAGGAATAGACTTTGACAAAACCTTTGCACCAGTAGCAACATTAGAAGCCATTAGAATTCTACTTGCTTTCGCAAATCACAACAGTTTCAAATTATATCAAATGGATGTTAAAAGTGCCTTTTTAAATGGTTTTGTTAAAGAGGATGTTTATGTTGAACAACCTCCACTTTTTGAAGAAGAAAAGTTTCCAAATCATGTTTACAAAATAAAGAAAGCTATATATGGTCTGAAACAAGCTTCTAGAGCCTGGTATGACAGACTAAGATCTTACTTATTACAATCAAATTTTGAAATTGGTAGAGTAGATAATACTCTTTTTATTAAAAGAAACAAAAATGATATCCAATTAGTACAAATTTATGTAGATGATATCATTTTTGGATCAACAAACAATGAAATGAACAAAGAGTTTGAAAGTCTATAGTATGGTGGATCGATTATACAAATGACAAGTATATAACTAAATTAAACTATAGTGTAACGATAGTAAAGAATGTAAATAAGAATAATCACACCAGGATTTTATACTGGTTCAGACCTCCCGTCCTACGTCCAGTCCCGAAGCTCCTCTTCAGAATTTCCTTTCACCAAATAACCCTCACTTCACCCGGAGGAACATGTTTACAATAGTAGAGTTTCTTTGTCAACTATGTGTTCTCTATTACACGGATTTTGACTATATAGTACAATTGAACTTCCTATATCTCTTGGATGATTGAATACAATATTGTTCGAGAGAATATAGAAGTGTATGATCTTAGATTTTCAGATTGGACAGCAAGTAGATGATTAGAACAAGAGATGATCAAGATAGAGAGTCAAGTTGTAAGGTAGTCAGTTGTATTCTTTCTCTTGATTCCTGATGATATATATAGTTGTAGAGGTATACTGAGTAGTTGCATCCATTAATGAGTGCTCTATAGTTGCTTCTGTTGATGATGAAGAGTTGTAGCGAAGAGAAGCGAAGACGTCTATTCAAATCTGGCAGTTGAAGTTTAAATTTCAATCCCGAGTTTGAATTCAGACGTCTGGTATTTGTATCAGACGTCTGGTATTTGTATCAGACGTCTGGTATTTGTATCAGACGTCTGGTAGTATATAATTTTTGTACAGTGTAGATTTCCAGACGTCTGGGTGCATCTACCAAACGTCTGGTCTTGTCGGTTTTGTTGTTCCAGAGGATATTTTAAGACGTCTGGCTTGTGCACTCAGATGTCTGAAAACTGTGCATGTCCTTTTTATGCATGTTTCTTGTTGCTTCCTTGATCTTATCGACTTGTAGTCTCTTGTATCGTTCTTTGAGCCTTGTTCTTGTCTTTTTAGTGATGTTGCTCTAGCAATTTCCTGTATATATACATATATATGTATATTTTATTTTCATTGTATAGTTGTTGTTATTAAAACCATGGATTTGATTTCCTAACAATCTCCTCCTTTTTGATGATGACAACTATACAATGTACTTATATGTAATTTTTATAAATCTCCCCCTGAATATGTGCTTTCCATTATCTTATCTCCCCCTTTTTGATAATGACAACTATACAATGTACTTATATGTAATTTTTATAAATCTCCCCCTGAATATGTGCTTTCCATTATCTCTCCCCCTTTGTCATTATCAAAAAAGAATGAGGGAATCATATTTGCAAATTCCAAAATCTTTCCTTTTGTTTCTCTAAGTACCTGTAATAAATAAAAATCATTTTTTGGTACCCACTTACTATGTTAGGGTCCGAGGAGTTAGATCTTTAGAAACCATACCCATTTGGGTGTGGTTGAACCTTTATAAATATAATTTTCATTATTAACTACCATATCAAAATAATCATCAGTGTATTTTTCTCTATTTTCCAATTAACAGGAACCCAAATACTTAGATAATTTTTATTCATATTTCCGTTCAATGATTTTGTAGTTCTAGAGAAATTATAAATATTATTGGCCATAGCAGTATTTGAATTTCTATAAGAATTTGATCTAGACTTTACTCGAAATTTAGTACTAGTACTAACATTTTTACTATACATGAAAGCGTATCTAGTGTTATTTCTACAATCAGTTTTATTATATCCTAAACCACTTTTGTCATGTAAAGGTCTAGAACTAGATAAAATCATGTTTAAATCGTTTTGACCTTTATTAAATTTTGTGACTTCAATGTTAAGTTTATCAAATTTATCTTTGAAGTCAAAATTATTATTTTCAAATGAAGTATTACTGTTTTTCAAAATATCAATTTCCTTGTTTAATTCAGAATTCTTCCTTTTTATCGTACAGTTCTCATTTTCGAGAAGAAAAATTCGAGATTCTGAATTATCTAAAGATGATTGTAATAAATCATTTTGTCTTTTCAAATCTGTAATTTCTTTTGAAAAAAAATCCTTTTCTTTATCAAAGATAGTATTTTTATTTCGCAAAACATTGATTTCCTCTAAAAGATCATTGTTTTTATCTTCTAACTGCTCATTTTCTTTTTGTAGGAAAACTTTTTGTGAAACAAGTTCTTCTACGGTATTTTCAAAACATTTAGTTTGTTTTATCAAAAATTTATTTTCCTCTTTTAAACTGGAAATTTCTTGCTCACAATCTTTTAATTTTCTAAAGAAATTCTATTAACTTTATTCAAGGTTTTACAATCTTTTAATAACTCACTAAAGCAATTCTATTAACTTTATTCAAGGTTTTACAATCTTTTAATAACTTATCATGTGCTAACAGAAGATCTTTATATAAAGAATCTAAGCATACCGATTGTGATCTGAGTTTAGCCATGAAGCATTTGTCTGTTTTCCCCATTGATTCTTCTTTATTGCTCTTCCTCTTCCTATTGCCTTGACTAGATCTCTTTATAGCCATTTATTCTAGGATGTTGTTACGATCTCTAGAATCCCAGGCTCTGATACCAATTGAAAGTCTATAGTATGGTGGATCGATTATACAAATGACAAGTATATAACTAAATTAAACTATAGTGTAACGATAGTAAAGAATGTAAATAAGAATAATCACACCAGGATTTTAAACTGGCTCGGACCTCCCGTCCTACGTCCAGTCCTGAAGCTCCTCTTCAGAATTTCCTTTCACCAAATAACCCTCACTTCACCCGGAGGAACAAGTTTACAATAGTAGAGTTTCTTTGTCAACTATGTGTTCTCTATTACACGGATTTTGACTATATAGTACAATTGAATTTCCTATATCTCTTGGATGATTGAATACAATATTGTTCGAGAGAATATAGAAGTGTATGATCTCATATTTTCAGATTGGACAGCAAGTAGATGATTAGAACAAGAGATGATCAAGATAGAGAGTCGAGTTGTAAGGTAGTCAGTTGTATTCTTTCTCTTGATTCCTGATGCTATATATAGTTGTAGAGGTATGTTGAGTAGTTGCATCCATTAATGAGTGCTCTATAGTTGCTTCTGTTGATGATGAAGAGTTGTAGCGAAGAGGAGCGAAGACGTCTATTCAAATCTGGCAGTTGAAGTTTAAATTTCAATCCCGAGTTTGAATTCAGACGTCTGGTATTTGTATCAGACGCCTGGTAGTATATAAGTTTTGTACAGTGTAGATTTCCAGACGTCTGGGTGCATCTACCAGATGTATGGTCTTGTCTTTTTAGTTGTTCCAAAGGATATTTTCAGACGTCTGGTTTGTGCACTCAGACGTCCGAAAACTGTGCATGTCCTTTTTGTGCATGTTTCTTATTGCTTCCTTGATCTTATCGACTTGTAGTCTCTTGTATCGTTCTTTGAGCCTTGTTCTTGTCTTTCTAGTGATGTTGCTCTAGCAAGTTCCTGTATATATACATATATATGTATATTTGATTTTCATTGTATAGTTGTTGTTATTAAAACCATGGATTTGATTTCCTAACAGAGTTTTCTAAAATAATGACAAAAGAGTTTGAGATGAGTCATATGGGTGAACTTACTTTCTTTTTAGGATTACAAATAAAACAATTATATAGTGGTATTTTCATTAGTCAAAAAATGTATGCTAGGGATCTAGTTAGTAAGTTTGGTATGACCACTCCGACTGGAAAACCGACTCCTATGGCAACCAATGAAGCCTTGAATAAAGAAGACATGTCAAAAGATGTTGATCAAAAACTATACAGGGGAATGATTGGATCGCTACTCTATATAACTGTGAGTAGGCCTGATATCATGCATAGTATCTGTCTCTGTGCAAGATACCAATCTCAACCCAAAGAAGCCCGTTTAAAAGCTGTTAAACGTATCCTAAGATATGTTAAACACACTTTAGACTATGACCTATTTTACCCTAAAAATGATTCATTTGATTTAATGTCATATTGTGATGCTGACTATGTTGGTTGTAAATCAGATCGAAAAGGTACAAGTGGAACTTGTCACATTTTAGGACATTCTCTGGTTTCCTGGTTTAGTAAAAAGCAATATACTATCTCACTATCAACAACTGAAGCAGAATATATCTCTGCTGCTTTGGCTTGTTCTCAAGTTATCTATATGCAACAGAGCCTAAAGGATTTTGGATTAAATATTTCAAAATCACCAATTTATTGTGACAATATAAGTGCAATAAATTTATCCAAAAATCCTACTCATCATGCCAGAACCAAACATATTGATATCATACATCATTTTCTCAGAGATAATATTAGTAAAGAGATTATTTCTCTTGAATTTATCAACACTGAGAATCAATTAGCTGATATTCTGACCAAACCTTGAATCAATCAACCTTTACTAAATTAAGAAGAGAACTAGGTATTTGTTCTATAAACGAGATATAAAATATAAATATAGTAACATATATATTTAAATAAATAGAGAAAAACAAAATTTTCAAAGGGATGTCGACATGCCCCTACCCCCATGTCGACATACAACAGTCAGATTTGAAATTTTGATGTTCCTTCTAAAATCAGTTTGGTGGTTATATAACCACAATATTTCGAATTCATCTGTCTTCTCACTTCATTTTCTCTGTAATAAACTTCCGAAAATACAAAGTAATGGCCTCCTCTTCTAAATCAAACCAAAATGCAACCATTTCCTTCCCTTCTCCTAATTCTGGTCTATTCCAACGTACTACATTGGCTCGAGTAATGAAGATCGATGAAACTATGAAGAATTCTCTACAAATGTTGATTGATTTACAAGTCATGCAAATAAGGATGGCAAAATAACAAGAGAAACAAGGAAAGATTCTTAGAAATTTGCAAAAATTTCTAATGGATAATCATGCAGACCCTATTGTGATTGAAGATGATTCCTCTAACATACGTATTCATAATCCATTAGAGGGCGATGAAGAAGAGGAAGAAGAGGAAGAAGCGCAAATGGACGAGGATAATAATGTTGTTTGCGTTGGAGAAGTCTATTTTGACAAAAATGGTAATTTGGTTGAACAACATGGAAACTTTTGTCTCCATTACCCTAATTGTTCGATTCACAAGTCACTAATTGTAAAGGACTCTCGTTAGATTGTTATTATATTAATGTTTTTATATTTTATGTACTTGTATATATTTGTGTCTATGTTTCATATATATATTTGTGTAATGTAACATCATATATAATAAAATTAGATTTATGTTTCGCTTATTATACTTCGTTATTAGCATTTAGTTCCATAGTATTAGTTTAAAGGGGAGTTTTGTAGTTTAAACTTAATTTTTTTGATGACAAATGGGGAGAATTATAAAATAGGATAGTTAGGTTGTTAGCTAGGCTTAGATTAAGGGGGAGTTGTTGGAATAAGGGGGAGTCAGAGTAGAATCAGAGTTTGGTGGAGTATATTTTATAAACATAGGTTGTCATCATCAAAAAGGGGGAGATTGTAAGTTCCTGAGATGATGGTTTTGATGACAACAACCTTAGGACTTGTTATAAAATATAAATACTAATATCTTTGTCTAGATATATATGTATATGAAGGATATATCTATATATATATATATATGCAGGTACTGAGAATGAAGACTGTACAGTATAGAGATTCAAGACCGACGAATTCAAGATTAAAGAAATCAAGACTGAAAACTCAAGAGTTCAAGATATCAAGGTATGTAATAGAGTCTAGATTTATTTTAAAACTTCATAATAGGACTAAAATCTTTATTCTGATGTTAATTGTGGAATGGAGTCCACCTTCTCACTTTAATAGTGGGATGGAACCCACGACCTTCTCTAGTGGAATGGAATCCATGAAATTTTCAAAATGACTTATTTTTAGATTTTTTCAAAACTATCTTTTCAAAAAAGATATCTCTCTCTCTGTTTAAATATTTTAGCCTTAATTCAAAAACTATTTTTAATCATATTACTTTCAAAATCATTTCTTGTTTTTAAACTATCTCCTGGTTTTAATGTTTTAGCTTTAATCTCAAAATATTTATATATTTAGTTTTTATTACTTTTATATTTCGTAAGATCACTTTCCAAAGGTTTTTTTAATCATAAAGTATATTCAAAATAGTTTACAAAGTTCTAAGATTGTTTCGACAAACTTTGGAAAGAAAATCTCTTTAAAACAAAAATCAATTTTCAAAAAATACTAGGGGATGTCGACATGCCTATACCACCCATGTTAACATGGTAGCCGTAGATTTTAAAATTCAAATTTTCAAAAGAAGTGTATATTCATCATAACCTTTCACGAATGGACATGGCCGTTATTCTCCTATATATACCAGTAGTTTTCAAAGAATTTTCACTTAATATTTCTTTGTTTTCTCTCCTCTTTCTCTTCCATTCTTATTTTCAAACATTCTTAACAAAACTCTACCGAAATCCTAAGTGAATCAAACTCGATCGTCACTAGTTTGATTCTCCGGCACTCTCTCTCAAAGATCTCAGTGCTATTCAGAGTTATAAGATCATTTGTAATCAAAGATCGAAAGATCAAAGTGTATCGAGTCTCTCTCTATCAAAGTGTGATTGGAAATGGTGTGATTGTGTCCCGTAAATCAATTGGGTGTGATTGTTGCCCATAAATCAATTAGGTGATCTTATAGCTTGGTTAAATCAAGAGAGTTTTCCCTAGACTCGCAGACAGGAGGGTGTATCTCATGGCCTTGAAATCGAGGTTGTAATACCGACATTATATTTGAAAAGAAATCTGCACAAGAAATTGTGTGGGACTGGATGTAGGGTAACTCAAAACCGGTATAAAATTCCGATGTGTTCTTTCCTTTACTGCTTTTATTTACTATTTGCATCTGTGTCTGGTTCTGTGATTGTCTCTGTGTTTGTGAATTGCATCTGTTTGGGTTTAATTTGAAAAGATTTCTAAAAGATTCATAAAATTAATTAAACACTCTTCACCCCCCTCTAGTGTTAATTTTGCCTTAAGATCCATAATCCGCATTTCCAACATAGGTGTGGGCAATGGGGGAGAAGTATATTTTGATCTCATTCCTTTTACAGAAGTCAAGGGATTGGCCACTTTCGAATTAGTTGTCATTGTCAGTGATGATTTTGTTTAGGAGACAGAAGCAGCAGATGATGCTTTTGTTGATAACAAAGTTCAAAACCTTAGGATCGGTGACCTCTGTGAGGGGGCTTTGCCACAACTCATTTGGTGAAGTAGTCCATGACAACTATGAGATGGTTGTATCTTCTTTTCACATTTGGTTACTTTCTAGTTAGGTTGGTCCCTCACATATCGAATGATCATGAGGAGGTTATTGAAGTCGGCATATTGGGGTAAGCTTTAGGAATTTTGGAGAATCGTTGGCAGTGGACTCTCTTCATGATGTATTCCATGAAATCTTTTATCATTATCGGCCACCAATACCCTTACGAATAATTTTCTTTACAAAGCTTTAACCCTAGTATGGTACTCGCAGAAGCTTTCATATGGTTCCTCAAGGACATGTTCAGCTTCGGCTAATGTGATACAACATTATAGTGGAGTGGAGTAGCCTATTTGCATGGCTTACCATCCATGATCGTGTATCTAGGCGCCCAGCAAATATTTTCCTGGCCTCCTTGCGATCTCCGAACAGCTCACCACTCATCAAATATTTCAAGAGCAATCCCCCAGCTACCTTGCTGTTTATTGCTGATTTTTATAGCCATCACAACTTGTTTTATGCATCGATTGCTTTAGACTTCTAAAGGACCAAAGAATTAATGTCCATCGGGTTACTTGTTGTTTTGGCCAACTGGCCGACCTTCACATTCTTCTCCCTTGGTATTTTCTCAAGTTTGAAGATGGAGAAAGCATCGATTAGTGTCTTAGCTTCAACGACATACTGGGCCATTGTCTTGCTCGTTACTTGGAATTGCTCGCTAGTTTTATTTATCATGATTGCAAAGTCATTATACACTTTGATGGACCCAATTTTGAGCTCTTCCGCCATCCAGAGACCGGTCATGATGGCTTCATACTGCAATGAACAACATTTAAAAAAAATATTATTTTCATAACCAAATAGAGCCGAATTAGGCAATAAATTAAGTGAATGTTGAGCATTGATATTTTTTGACCCATATAAAGTATTTTGGATTGTTTTATCCCTGAAAACTTATAAAGGATATAACTTTTGAGTAGCCAGACATTAGGGTTTGAAATCACTTCCAAATGAAAGATACCACTTCCTAATAAAAGATATGATGGTTAGTCTTTCCGTAAAGGTCATAATAGATTTTTGGCCTTATGTTTTAAGAGATATGGCCATTTGAAGTTATATAGTTTTTGGATAAATTAGCGACATCAGACTAAGCTCGTAGTTAGCCTACACCTGGTGGGACAGCCACTAATCATTTTCTCACTTTAGAAAAACTATTCTAAACTACCATTCATCATCTTCTTAGCCAAAAGCATCTTAAATCCTTACTAGTGGGGTCAACTCAACTTATTAAAGAGAGATTGGCTAATTATTATTAGGGTTCCAAAGGATACGGGACATCTACCATTCATCTTATATCTATATTAATTTCTACGCTATTATGTCTCCTAATATATTATGATTGTTTATATAGTATTAAACAATGTTTTTGTAATGATTTTAAAGTTAAATACGTGATTCTTTCTAGGTCTAAACTTGAAGGATTTAGGCCAGCCCGCAGCGGAGGAAATTTAAAAAAAAAAATCATCTATTGGGCCTATGAAGTCTAACGGACATATTAGATCCAATCTAATATTGTTTTAATAAAATCATATTTTATCAATTTTGTCTTAGTTTTATTAATTTAATCCTAATTTAATTAAGTGTCAGATATGAAAAGGTTTGAATATATCAAATATACTCATACTTTAATGTGGAAATTAGCCACAAGGGCCTCTTTAGCAAGTGGAATTAGTTTCTAGGACACACAACTAAAATAATTACTTTCAAGGACAAAACGTAAAATAATTAGTTTCTAGGGCCTAAAAACCTATAAAATTATGTCCTTGAAAGTAATTGAACTGCTGACTTTATCCTTGAAAGTAATTATTCTACTGACTTTGGCCTTGAAAGTAATTTCTTTGAATGTGTGTCCTAGAAACTAATTGGACTGCAAAGTTTGTCCTTCTGGTGAAATGCCCCTACTTTAATTGTGTGATAGAATTGCTAAATATAAGGCAAATATGATTAATTGATGAAAATATATAGAAATAAAAAGAATAAATCTTGATAAAGTCACATAAGGATCTAATAGGAAAAGAAATAAAAGGCGGCATCGTTGATTGATTCCACCTTCTCTCTTTAGCAAACTTAATTGATACAACATTTAATTAACATGCAAGAGGTAGACACAATAACATAAACAACACATAATAATTAATATGTATATATTATTGCGTCACTTTTAAATTATTTGATAATAATAAAATGGTTTAAATCATGCTTTGGAAATTTGAAATACAAATATTAAATGTTTGCATGTACACATGTATATATAATTATGTGTATATAATGACTAAACTTTCTAATTAATTCAAAACAAACTTCCATACTACATTAAAAAAATTCGATGCATTAATAAACTTATTTATACTTGACTTAGTTAACAAAGATACATGTATACGTATAAATTAAGAGATTTAACCTAAATGAATTTTTTTTACAAAACAAAAGTGGAACAAAACAAATTAAGCAATATATTAACAATCCTCTAAAATACTTAAATAAGGACATTTGAGATAACAAATTGGGTAACAAATTTAGAATATTATTGTAATCAATTTTAAGGATTAGATTCATTATTGAAACATTTTTTAATCACATTTAACTTTATAATCGAAACACAAAGTCCTCGGTTCAATTAAAACAATTATTATTAACTGAACTACTGTAGTCTGAGATTTTGACTTTGAGTTTACTTCAGTTGACCGTGATACTAAACCCATATAACTGATAAGACGAATCCTCACTTGAATAGTGTTCTACTTCCAATACTTCCATTGGGCCTAACTATAGTCGTTCGATGGACGTTGTGCCATGATTTAACTATAATCAAGGTAAGGCTTTCATATTGAAGATCAATAGTATTTTCAAATCATGAGAACCATGAATATTAGTTACTTCGATATTTTCTGTTTGATCTAAGTTATATTAACCAACAGAAAATTATCAAGTGAGTCATTCAATAGTTATTCAACAAAAATCAATACAAAACCCGTTGGTGGCCCTAGTAGCCATGAGTAATATACTGCCCAACATTCAGAGAGCGTTACGTACTCTACTCTAAATGGAAGCATCGACGTCCGATCTAAATACATCTTAACTAGGAATATTTAAAATGATGTTCTTATCATAATGTGATATAATACTCATGGTTACAACCATTTATAACTGTTATCACAAACACATCATTTATGGACTTTCTGACATATATACTTAATTTAACTAATTAATTATTTATAACATTTTATAACAAGTATATAACAAAAAGGAAACACTTTTATTTTGAACAAAATTGGTTACCGAGTATATTTATATAAAAAATTACATAATTGCCCCTAGGACATACCCCTAACTATATCAATCTCCCACTTGCACTTGGGGTCAATTATGGAATCTATTTCCAACTTCTCCAATTGGTTTCTTCAAAAACCAATCGGGTCAATCCTCAATGAATGGGTATGCTATTATGTTTTAATTATCTGCTATGTCAATCAACTCTCTACGACGTAGATAAACTGTCTTTATCATATGGAATAGGTCAGATTACGTTTCTCCACTTTTAGTAAGATCTTATCATTGCATTGTTATCATGTAATAATAATTTAGTATTCTTAATACTTGGAATCACCTTTAGCTCAGATATAAATTTATGTATTTATATTTGTACTTTTCTTTTATCGTAGCGTTATTCAAGGTGATTTACTTAGCCTTTTCATTGAGTCGACCACAACGTTTTGTTTGAAATATTTCCAACATAAAGCTTCTTAATTAAGATTTGAACTTGAATTTAATATTGACATAGTATACTCGATAGCACTTATGAAGATTGAGTCCAAACACTCCTTCATAAAGAGTTCGTTGTTTCTTGAAACAATTCTCTAGAAATACTCAAAAACACTACACGCTATCATTTAGTGACCTTAATTTATGCTTGTTATTTACTGCATGTACCAAATACATAAGAAAAGTATGATATTTTAGACATGTATGATTATTCATATTGCCAATGCATAAAGAATCCATCTTACATGTTCTATATTAAGCATTTTAATAAGGTGTCACTGGATATCACTTTGGGACATTCCCCATATCCTTTATACTTATTATGAAAGATATAATTTACAATCCAATATTGAGTATTAAACAAACAAATTATTTCTGACTTTAACATAAGTTTACCGTTAACAATCAGAAATATGTTGTTTAATTATCGTTTAGAAATATCTATATATCTTTTAGTTGTTCTTTTTTATAGACACGTGCTTCCTCTGCATTTTGATTGAAAATCAAACTATTTAATATTTCTATCAAAATACCTACTCATTTTTATACTTATAGAATGACACCTTTGTATCATTTCTTGGATCATGTTCAAAAACTCACAAACTTAATATTGTTCTCACTGACTTTGAGACACTTTGGCTGTTCTGTACAAATAGTTTATTCTAAATCATTACAACAACAACAATTAAGCCATTATTCCCAAACAAGTTGGGGTCGGCTAGAGGTGGAACTCAAAACTAAATGACAAATTCAATTTAAAAGTCATAATAATAACAATAACAATAATAAAATAAAGTCAAATAAGTAAATTAATAATAATAATAACTAAGTAAAATAAAATTAAAGATATATATATGTGTGTGTGTATTAAAAAAATGATAATAATAATATTAACAGTGACAATGGTACTAATAGTAATATTGGTCAAAGACCAAACGCTACGTCTTAGGCTCCTGTTTCCTAGTTCTATAATCTAAAATTTATAAAACTCATAACTCATGGTTCCGGTATGTGGATCACTAACTTCCATGTGCTCTTGTCCGACACCAGCTCTTCGGATATAGTACAATCCTTCAAGTCCCTTTTTACTACTTCCTCCCATGTCAACCTTGGTCGACCTTTACCTCTCTTTGAGCATTCGATGCGGCCTATAATTCCAGCGCGCACAGGTGCCTCAGGCGGCCTCCATTGAAGATGTCCAAACCATCTTAAGCGATGTTGAATTAGCTTCTTCTCAATTGGTGCTACTCCAAGTTTATCACGTATATCATCATTTATAATTCGGTCTCTTCTTGTATGACCGCAGCTTCATCGCAGCATACGCATCTCTGCTACGCTTATCTTCTGGACGTGTTGGCTTTTAGTAGACCAACATTCCGCACCATACAACATCGCAGGCCTGATTTTCGTTTTGTAGAACTTTCCTTTAAGCTTCTGTGGGACTTTCCTGTCATAGAGAATGCTAGACGCTTGTCGCCATTTCATCCATCCCGCTCGAATTCTAAAACTAACATCTTCATCAGTCTCACCATTATACTGCAACATTGATCCTAAATATCGAAAGGATTCCTTTTTGGGAACTATTTGTTCGTCCAGAGTGACATCTCCATCCTCTGACCTGACACCGCTGAACTCGCACTTCATATACTCTGTTTTAGTTCTGCTAAGCCTAAATCCCTTTATTCTAAAGTCTGTCTCCACAGCTTCGGTTGTCTATCAACCCCAATCCTACTTTCATTAATTAGCACAACATCATCAGCAAATAACATACACCAAGAAAGCTCACCTTGTATACCCTTCGTAGCTTAACCATCACTAGGGCAAAAATGTAGGGGCTCAAAGTTGACCTTTGATGTAATCCTATGTTAATGAGAAAGTTACTGGTTTTACCATCGCATGCTCTGACACTAATCACAATATTATCGTACATATCTTTGATCACTACAAGAAAATGGTTTATTGATAGCACGAGGGGATAGCAATGCAACATGACTTGCTATCGTTACTTATTTAATAGTCATTTATATTAGAATTATAGCACTAACACGCTGTAAATTAAAGGGAAAAAGTTGCGTGGAAAATTTTACTCTCCCTCTCATATTTCAGTCTCTACCGCCAACATTTCATCTTTACTTCCAAAGCCCTAAATTATTCTTCCTCAACTTCACTGCTCACCGTTTCCTCAACTTCGCTCCTCGTTGTTCCTCAATCCAACTGCTCGACGCTACTCCAATCTGCCAGCGATTTGTGCTTCGATTCCTCAAGCACGCAATATCGTGCTTCGATTCGTCAACCGTGGGGAACTTCGACCACTTTTAGGTATATATTTTTCAATTTTTAGGTATATACTCCACGCAATATTATGCTTCGATTCCTCAACCGCGGTGACACACTCAGTTTTAATTGAGGCATATTTGCCTCAGTTTCATGCACGCGCCAATTTAAAATCAAGTGATATGTCTCGGCAGAGGCTTTTTTGGCTCGGTTTTTACTTATGCGACTTGCCTCAGTTTTAACCGAGGCGTACACGTCTCGATTAAAACTGAGGCAACACACTATTTGCCTCAGTTTTAACTGCAGCCTATTTGCTAGATAGCTATATTTGCATAGGAATAAGTATAGCTAAAGCACTAGATTTGTTATGATCGAGGAATTTTTACTATTTTGGTCTTTTTATAAATAGAAGTTTCAGACTAGTTCGTAAGTTTCCTTAACTGCTTAAATGTGTTTTACATGTATATCTTGCATTACAACTGTCTTATGTTGGTTCTTGTTTTGATAGTTCTTAGCTTTTATTTTTAATCAATGTTCCTCCTGACAATTTTTTAATCCAACTTTTCAATAGCAATGTGAATTGACATCCATATATTACAATCTTAAGTACCAGCTAACTAATGGTTTTTTGAAAATTTTGTTACAGAACTCTAGATGCAATACATGATTGTGCAAGAAAAGGAGATTGTGATAACTTGCTTATTCATTTAGAGAATGGAATACGCGTGAATTCAAGAGGTTAATTTTACATCTCCTTTTCTTATTTACTAATCTTAACATCAATGCAAATTATCCTTTTAGAGAGCAAAACGAAAAGATATCATGTACCTGGTAACACTTCTCTTTTTTGTAATTCAATTATGGCACAATATCACTGCTTTTTGTTGATTCTTAGAAACAAAAACACATTTGTATTTGCAAGGCACTCTCAATATCATATGTAAATGGTTTGTCCTTTCAGCATTCACATATTTATGTTAAAGATGTCTGCTCAAGCACCTTATTATTTAAGTGTTTGATTTGTCAATATTCAGATAGTGAAGGGAGGACACCTCTACACTGGGCCATAGATCATGGACATTTGAATGTTGTGGAAATGCTTTTGCGTTGGAATGTCGAGTGAATGCCAAGGTATGAACCAAATCATAAGATCGATTCAAGGAGAAACCAACATTAACTTTTCAATGCTTGATATTAAATAATGATTGATTTTTGTTTTACAAATAATTTAGCAATTAATAATATTTTGTTTCTAAGCCCAAGTAATTAATAATAGTTTAACATTTAATAACGCATGACCTTTTCCTAGCAATTTCATACTTACTCTACTCAAACAACATACTCATATATACAACTTAAAGTATACGATAATGAAGGTCAAACCCCACTGCATTATGCTGCTGTTTGTGATAGAGAAGCCATTGCAGAATTGCTTGTGAAACACAATGCTGATACTAATTCTATTGACATTAGCAAGAACTTCTATCTCTAGCTGGAAGTAAAAACCAATCTGAAAATCATAATTTAGATAACAATCAACATAATAACCTGAAAATTTGAACTGCGACCCATGCTAGTTTGTTTTTAAGTATATTGTTGTAGTGTTACTCCTTCAAGTCAAGTTCAATAAGGCATCCAACATTGAAGTGCACAGCAAAGAAATCGAAATTAAGGGAAAAAACATTACTTGATGTGGTATCAAATGTATTTATTTGATGTAGTATCAAGTGTACATCAAACAATAAAGTGTTGTTATTATTTCTAAGATGATAGCACAAAGCTACAGGTTGCCAAAATTATAAGCTCAAGCACTACAAAAGATGAATGGACGAAATATAAACTTGTACATGATTTGTAATGGATCAACTAAGATCACAATGATTTGTGGAACAAAACTAAATGCATTTTTAATGCAATCAATTTACAGACTTGTACATGATTTGCAATGGATCAATGGAAAGAATTACGATATAAACCGTACAACGATCATAATGGATCAAGATTATTTTTCATACAAATAAAAGCACATTCAGTAAAAGAATAATTATAATACATAAAATGATATTTATGTCCTAAGACAAATATAATGAAGTGTTTTCATGAATTTTTTTTAAACATATGCTCAGTTAAAATCCGAGCGAGTCAGTTAAAAAATTGAGCAAGTCAATTAAAAACTGAGCCTACGCTCAGTTATAAACCGTGCAAGTTTGCTCAATTAAAAACTGAACATCTAACCAAGCGTTTGCTTAGTTAAAAACTAAGTCTATGCTCAATTAAAAACTAAGCATATGCTCAGTTAAAAGTTAAGCGAGGTTGCTCAGCTAAAAACTGAGTACGAGCTCGGTTAAAAATGGAACATAAGATCAGTTAAAAACTGGGTAAAAACTGAGCATAAGCTCGGTTACAAAATGAGTTAGAAACTGGGAGAATGCTCAATTAAAACTAAGCGAGTTTGCTCTGTTGAAAACTGAGCTCATGCTCAGTTGAAAACTGAGTGTATATCTAAGCGTTTTCTCAGTTAAAAAGTGAGCTATGCTCAGTTGAAAACTGAGCATGTGATATGTTGAAAACTGAGCTCATGCTCAGTTGAAAAATGAGCGCGTTTGCTCAGTTGAAAACTTGTCAAGTTTGCTCAGTTAAAAACTAAGCATGTTGCTTTGTTAAAAAATGAGCATAATTTCGTATTTGATATTTTTCTTCATCGGTAAAATGACCAAATTGTACACATTTTCAAACAATCCAATATTTCTGTGGAAATCCTTTCTTTAGATGCAAAATTACTTTTAACCTCAGGGTTATTTAAGATTCTTAATACATGGATCCACAAACTAAAAGAACTGATTACTATGACTAAGATGCCATATTTTGTTGCTGAAATTGATTAACAACTCACTATAAGAGAAGTTTGTTGCCTTGCTAAAGAATTAAACACAAAGTACAGAACAACATAGAGAAGAAAAAAACATACTATTTATAATCTGATAAGAGAAGTCTGATGAAAAATAGTAATGGTGTATTTATATTGTGTATTTATTTGAAAAGGAAGAATTGGAATTGTAAGAGGAAGAAATCAATATAACATATTGTTCAAAGATATAGAAAATATTTTGTTATAAAGGATAGAATTGGAATGAGCTCTGTAAACTTTAAAAAAAATGGCTAGTTTGATCATCAACAGAACTCAACACCTAAAGGAACAAAGTCATCAATGAAACTAATCTTGGAGGCAGAGCCTTAGTTCCAATTTGTATTAAACTTATGCGTATTGCTTCCAATTCCAAAACAAATGTTGCCTAAAATTGATTTTTTGTTGTTGTTGTTGTTGTAATACATTAGACAGTATAAGATTTGATCGACTGAATAAGCAAATATGTAATTGGCAGGGAGATACAAGACCCAGCTCTACCGCATGATGGATGCAAGCGGTGGCTGCCCTTATGGTCACTGCTGCCATTTCCGTCATGCTCTTGCCCCTCGCCCTCATGACAATTAATCATATCATTTCATATTATATCAGACTGTCCTTTTACTTGTTTCCAATTTGGACGTGGGGGCTGCTGTTGTATCAAAATAAGAAGCGCCCTTATGATAAACTCTTCTATTTTCTCTCTTGTCTGTTACAGTATATAGAACATATACTTTACGTCTAGTTTGACCTCATTTGTGTTTTACTGTTGTTATGTACTGCAAATGCAATAATATTGTAATTCTTCTAGATTGAATAAATCCATCAAATAATCATTTCTCTATTTGGATAATAGTTTATGCATCATCTTAATTTCTTTGGATTTGTCAGCAATTCATCCACTATATCAGTTTCTTTCTAAATGCTTTCACATTAGTTTCAATATTATAATAAGATGATGGATTTGAACATCAGTGTTTCAGTGTTATTTTCTTATAGTACTTCTTTGAGATAATAAAAACCAAAATCTTCTTTCACTAACGCCGATAACATTTGTTTGTTTGTCAATTTTGCTTGCAGTTGTCGTTCTCCCTCACCCTTTCGATGGCGGCTACCGGTCTTCTCCAATCACCTGTCTTATTGTCCTGAAGGCATCGACAGGTTTTCAAGTGCAGGTACTCTCTCTATCATTTTTCCCTTTGATGCTTTTAACTTCTTTTTTTTGGAAGATGTTTATGAACCATGGATTTCAATGTTGAAGAATAATCTCTTAATTTACTGATTTCCATGATTTGCTATAAATTTTTTGGTCGACTGTGTATCTTTATCCCATCATTTAATTATTTTTCTTCTGACTACGATAGAATGATGATTTTATCTTTAAAATTTACAAAGGGTTCATGGTATCTTTAAGTTAAGTGCAAGGTAATCATGTTTTCTTTTTATTTTATAATATGAATTTATATAATTACAAAATGGAAGATATATGTGTGAGTATTAATATACTATACTCTATTTCTGCAAATGTGACTATTCTTTTAAGGATTAAAGTAGCTGAGCAAAGGCATCCAACTCATTAAAAGCAATCTCATTTTTGTTTGCTGATTTTGATTGTTTTAAACTGAAATCATTATATCTTCTAGGTTAAAATATAATAATATAATTAGTACGTATGGACACTTCAATGAAAGACGATTGTTCAAAGAAGATTGTTCTATGATTTTATTCTGTAGGTGCTGATTGTTGTTATAAGAATATGTACTCTTTAACACAATAATAATGGCAACAGAAGCAGTAGGGATGGGTACTCATATGTGGAGTAGGATAGAAGGGAACAAACTCTATGGACCTGTGCAGAACATAGGTTTGTTAACCTTTTAGATTTTTAGATTGATTGAATACAAATTTAAAAGTGTGTGCATGTGGTGAATTGAAATGCTAGATATTTTAATCAATAAGATGTATTTCTTAAAATGAAATTTGAAATGGAAAGTTTTGAAGATTGTACGTAACAATCATTTTTCATAAACAAATAAGACATTTTGGGATCTTCTAATGAAGTAAAAGCTCAATTTGTTCACTTAAAATAACAAACATTTTAGAATTTTTAACTGAAAAGTATGGTTTATAGCATCCACACTATTTGTTTGCCATATTGTTGTAAGTGCATCATCAGTTGAGGTAGTAATAAATAATTGAAATCATCCGACGTGAACTACTATAGTCTAGCGGTTTATAAATGGGATTGATTTTTCAAGAATTTCCCGGGCTCAGTCAGATGAATGTAATTTGTGATGTACTATGCTTATTATATCGTGTTATCAAATATACTTCTCATTATAAATCTTAACTTATGCCAAAAATTATATAATCACATAAACACTATCATACCAGACAATAGATTCAAAAATAATTTGATTGTCCATGTGATGTTTAAAAATATAAGATGTATCACTAAGATATTTATTTATATATTTATATTTATGTAGAAATAGACAAAAATTAAGAGTAAAAGGAGGTATCGCAAACTGTCTACTGACCTGTATGAAAAAAATCAAAAGCTGATAACGTTTCAGTTTTTGAGTATGTAAACCACTATAACTGTAAGAGACTAAGAGGTTACCAATCCAATTTTCAATTGCCTTTAGTACAATAGTCTACATTACGGTCGTAGTAGTTATAAACTATTTAACTGTCTTCGCTCCATATTTATATTTGATTGAGCCATTCTGAGTACCTACATTGGTCCAGAAAAATGAATAATGTCCATGTAAGAGTGTGATTTGCAACTATCACAATTTATAAACTGTCTCCCTGTGTCTATCAAATTGGTAGCGATGGAGGGTAGGAATTTGGTTCAATTTATAAGCATCGTTTGGAGGAACAGCAGTAAAAATATATTATTAAGCTAGCATAATTTATTTATGTACCTGATTTTCAAATGCTATAGTCGGCTCTAACTGTAAAACCAGTGCACACAATATTAACATGTTTTTGAAATTTGTTCTGACTAAGTTTACTTATTAATTTTTGATACAACATTACGTAACCTATACAATTTCACACATTTTTTTTGGAAGAGAGTTTTTGTTGGATATGATGTATTCTTTCCTATATGTTTATACAATTTACCATAAATGTTTAGACTGAATCAAGAAACACTTATATTTCTTACTTCAGTTGCAAGTTTATAATTGATGTGTATATTGCAAGTAAATGATTGACTGATTTAGTTTATTTTTATGTACCATATTAGGGTATAGATGTAGATGTATATATATAAACATTATTTGGTTCTTGTTGTGTTCTGAAGTAGTGGATAAAACTTAGATTTCAGATTGTATTGATTACAACTTTACCCAGAATCCTAGCAAGCCAGTGCCACTGTCCTTAGTGTGCTTCTTTAAAGCATGATTGATCACAATAACAGGATCATTAGGGGTTATGCTAGTTTCAGTAACTTAGTCTTTGGCGATGCATCTTTTGTACTTATACATACTTGTATATATTGACTAACATATGTATGTTTGTGTTTCTTCTTCACAGGTGTTGTATGATGCTTTTGAGGTTGATACATGATGTCGCACTCTTTCTCCTTTAAATCGGTCATGCTTAACGACAATCATTAAAATATTTTTAGTATGTATCGTTTTGGTATGCTACACTCAATTTGTGTACTGATGTTTAATTTTTATCACAAATATTTATGTTTAATTCTTCATGTATGATGGATATATATATATTTTGTGATTTGGCTTATGACTCAATTTGTGTACTTATGTTAATGTGATGAATGTGGTTATTTGAGTTATAATATATAAGTAGAATTGAAAATTGTAAGCTTTGAATGTTATGGCAGCAAAAAATGTACAATAGAATTTTTTTATAGCGTTCTAACTATGCAAAAAAAAGAAAAATTGTTCAGCTTTGTTATACTATAGCATCATGTTAGTGCTATACAAAATATTTTGCAAAGAGTAAATAGTTTTCATAGCAATAAGACGGTGCTATAATAGATAGTAATGGATTTTCTATAGCATTTCAATGTGTCATAAAAGGTTGACACGATGATTTCATAGCACGTTCAAATGCTATAATAATATAGCATATCGACATATTTATAGCAACTAAAATGCGTCATAAAAAGTTCTATAGCACGTTTCATAATGCTATAGAAAAGCAGTTGCACCAATATGGCCTATTTTAGATGGCAAGAAAAATACGTTTTCCATTGCAAGTATGACACGCTATAGTATCTACCAGACTTTTTACAACATGTTGATCTATGGCGATTATAGAATCGCTATAGAAAGTTTTTATAGCGGTTTTTACACGCTATAAAAAGTCCTTTTTGTTGTAGTGGATAAGGGTAATGTACTTTGTTAGAACTCTATTCTAAATCATTATTTAGAATTTTTCATTTCAGCACATACGTATCAAAGCACGAGTCTTACCAAGTGATAATTTGTGAGTTAATCTGAATTAACTTGAGCTCGTTAAATAACGAATCTATTATGCTAATTTCAATAATTGAAATTTATGATGTAATTCTTATCAACGTTATTCATTATATTACAACTGCATTAGTTTTTTACTTGAAGACTCATACGCGACCAATGGGTCATATCCCTTCGGGCACAATTATCTAAATCATATCTCGATACTACACTTGGAATCCATTTTGAATTTGCGCATCATACTATATCGTAGAGTCAACACTTTTAATGGATTAATTGGCTGCTGAGGATTATCTATTCTTGACATTGATAAGAATCCATTTTACTACCAATAGTTTCTAAAAGAAATCTCTTCACTAGGAAATTAGTATTTCTTGAAACAACAATTGTTTCTCAATGCAAAAGAATAAGTATTCATAAACACTTTATGAATTGCTTTATATTTAAAATTGAGGTTTTAGTTTATACCCGTGTGAAACAGACACCGGTTATATTGCTGTCACTTTATTCCTGTGTGAAACACAAACTCCCGACTGATACTTTCTTGAGCAACCCTACAGTTACATAACACAATTACATATACTGACAGAGGAATGTTTAGTTATAATCTTGATGCAAGTATGTGAATTGATGATGAGTAGCATCAGTGCCATATTATGTTGTCTATCCTTTTTTACTATTATCTTTGATTTTGGTAACCCTGGATATTAATGTCGTAAATTGGCAAAACTTTAATCTTAATAATATACGTGGAAGATGTAGGTTAACCAAATTGGCAACGAGACTGAGTCTATTAGGGCTGCTCTTGACTCAAAAGCTGTAGGTTGGGGAGTGATGGTCAGCCACTATAGTGGAGAGACTGAAGACAACTTTATAGCGGATCTCTCTGTAGGTTTGGCAAATGGACAGGTTAGAGCATATATCCATATTCCTTGGTTTATTTTATTTTTGATGTTGTAATTCTGATTTGTTGTTAATTTAACAGATCAAAACAGGAGCACCAAGTAGAAGTGAGCGGTTAGCTAAGTATAATCAGGTAATACTTAATGTTTACAAAGAAATTCGCTTTAGCCTCAGCTTGTCTAAGAAATGTTTACAACCAGTGTTTTGGTTTTTATATTTCAACCTCTTTTAAAATAAATTTATCAACTCCGTAGCTCCCTACACACTTGGTCCAAAATAAAACCAAAATAGAAAGTAGTTTAAATAGAACAAAAGTGGCAAATACCCAAGATAGTTATTACTGTTATTTTCATGTGTAGTGCTTGCAATTATATTATAGTGTGATTCTCTGCTTATAGCATGTGCATGTTCTTCATAGTTGAGTTGTTTGCCACTTGGTCCCTCCATAGATATACATTATATGTGCAGAACTTTAGTGGTCTTTTAGGTTCTCAACGCCAGTGGTGACTGTAGTGGACTCCTCTACTACAATGGTGTCATAGGTACGCTGTTGGCCACGTTCATCGAAAAAAGTCTTTAGGTTCTCTACTGTGGCATGCATTGTATATCCACTATGTCCCTTTTAAATTGTTAGCGTATTCCAGATATGCCACCGGTGCATTCAAGATTTTACAATTTATATTTTTTTGAGCATGTTGTCTTAAACACTGAAGTTGCTATAAATAACAATCACTTCAGTTGTAGAGCTTGTTTTTAAGTGCTATTTAACATTGTTTCTGGATATTTTTCAACCTCTGTTTCACACAATGTTTTCATAACCGGACCGTGAGTCAAACCGTGAGGACTCAGGGTTCGAGGTTTCGAGGGTTCGACTGGTCGAACCGTCAAGAACCGCACATTCTTTTTTGTAAATTAATACATTTAGATGCAACGTATTAATCTTAAGTACACAATAAACCAACATCTTCAATAAAAATATACGATATTAATTCATAATCCACACGTTAATTCTAATATGAAAAATTAAACAAAATTTGCTAAACTAGCTGCACTAATTACGAATATAAAACGGGCGGAGATTTGAAAACATATTTTGAAGCGAAGAAATTGCGCATATGGGAGGGTTCAACCGGGTTCAAATGAAAATAAGAGAGAATTACACGACGAGAATGTAAGAAAAACAAAAGAACCGTGGTTCAACCAGGTAAAATTGACGGTTGAACCGTTGGTTTAAAGGTCCGACCAAGGTTCATCGATAAATGAGGTCCGATTGAATTTCGGGCCGTGGTGGTCCAAGGTTCAGGGTTATTCGAGGTTGGACCGCGGCAGGGTTGGGTCATGAAAACACTGGTTTCACAGATTACATCTAGCTACATTCAGGTATTTACAAAAGTGCATAATACAAGTCTATTTTTTCTTTAATTCTTTACTATGTAAACTGTTATATTGAAACAACCATTTCGTTAACAGTATTAGCATCAGCTATATGTGGTACACGTGCATAAAATTAGGAAAAATGAGATTATAATTAAAATGGTTACTTGCCGGCATTTGACAAAATGAGCTCTGTATAAGTTCTTTTAACCCGCCTAAGATAATATAATATCTATACTATATTATTATTAGTGAGTTGAATCTCAAGCTCACACAGGCCCTCTTGAAATTTGACAACTGAACAGTCGCATTTTTAATTTCTTTATATTCCAAACTTTAAAATGTGATAACTTTTTCTACATTGATTGGATTTAAGAATCGTTTTCACTATTAAATCTCAAATTTAATTTTTTTCCAATGATATCCATTGTTGATAGCTTAAAATAATTTTTTTGAAATCATAATTTTATATAGCAGCTTTAATTGCACAATTATTTTGTGTCACCGCTATGTACTGCGTTTCTGTAACAGCATTATTATGATGATCATAAACATTACATAGTAGTTTTACCTAGATTATTATAATGTATTTATTATCTTTTAACATATTTGAAAGGAATTTTTTTTTTGAATTATACGATTATGGTTGCCTTTGAATATTCTAACTACATTATGTAATAAAGTAATAATCTTGATTGTGTTTGATAGTATTCAAACTTAGTGCAATTATAATTTAACCCCATCAAAAAATGGTGTAATAATTTATAAGCATTTTTTGAATTAATTTAACTACGTTAGCATTTTTTTATTGCATTTACTATTGATGATTTTGACTATATTTGATAATTTTATTCAATTTTAAAACAGTTATAAATTAATGAAATTAAGAAAATGAAATTATACTTTACCAGTAAGTTTTGGGTAAATTTAACTATATTTGAAGATTTTTAACCACATTTATGTGATGAAGTAATAAATTTGGCTACATTTCAGGAATTTATTCAATCTTAATACAATTAAAATTTAACTACATTAATAAAATGCAGTTATAATTTAATGACAAATTTTGAATTATGCATGGTAGAAATTGAATATTTCAGCTATATTTATGTGATGCAGTAATAATTTTGGTTGTACAAGATGATTTATTCGAGCTTACTGTAGTTAAAATTTAAATGCATTAAGCAAAAGCAGTTATTATTTTGCAGTATTTTTGGAATTAAGCAATTATTGTTTTTGAATATTTTAACTGCATTTGTGTGATGCAATACTAATTTAGTTGTAGTAATAATTTTGTTTGATGTTAACGATAGTTATTTAACCGCATTATGAAAATATAATTGAAAAATGAATTTTGATTTTTGATAGCTTGAGAAAATTAAATAATTACTTCACATAATTAATGCTTGATTCAACCGTACAGCTCAGCGTTTAATACATTGCTTCCAGGTTTGATGACATAATTTGGATAAGTTTACTCAATTTCGTTTACAATTACGATGATCAATAATACAATAAGCATATAAGTTGTTGTATTCGGGCTTAAGGTAGATGCACAGTTTAAGTGCTGGGTCAAAACATGTGTTGTAGTGAGAATAATGTTGATAACCACCAAAAATAGTTTATTTTTTATTTTTTACAGTAAATTCTAAAATCACTTGCACCACCACCGTCGGAAAACTTCTAGAAAACAATTAATGAATGTATCTTTGTATAGATAATTATGTAGTCATAGTTTGATTATTAGATATAGTTAATAGGTCAGACGAGCAGTGAGAGAATTTAGTAATAATACTGCATCAATGACACTTTTGCCTTTTTTGGCTGCAGGTACAAATACCTTCAATGGTTAAAATAATTGACTGATGTAATGCATCTATTAAGTCCAAGAAAACATCACATATTTGCGCTCAAGCCAATATCATACACGCGTTGCTAGCAGTTATTTATGAGGCTAAAAAATGAATGGACTTCTCACAATTGTTCTCTTCTGTATGTTTTGAATATTTTCAAATATTGGTTACTACGACCAGCTGTATGCCATGTTTTGTACCCTGCATCGACATAGATCAGATTCGGTGAACAATAATAATTTATATTGGAACCCATGTTATTTTCTTATTACATCATCATTTCTATTTCAATTGAATCTTCTGTTTTACTACTTTTCCCATGTACTACATCTGTTGCTTTTTTTTTTCTTTTGCTCCCTTTTTTCAGCTGTTGACAAATACTTTTCCTGACTGTTTAAAAATTTCATCCTATTACTATATTTCTCCCCATTGCAAAAAACTTTTGTTACTCTTATTTAATTGAATCGAACTGCACTGTGTCTTTGTGTCTGCAGTTCACAGTGAATACTTTAACTATATCTATGCACATTGAAGCAGCTGTGTAATTGCAAAAGCAACAACATTGGCGTTATATGCCACAGTGAATATATCTATGCATTAGCGGATAAATTTTTAACACATTATCCTCTAAATAGTCTGTGAACTTTAACATATTCACTGTAATTGTTTTGTTCGATTTTAATTATGATTATCTTAGCCAAATATATCTATGTATTCTTTATCCTACCAAATTGTTATTCATGATGTAACACTATCGTTCAACAATGTTTTTTCATTACCACCGTATTAAATTTCTTATACATTTGGATATGACCTATGCAACAACAATATTTTTTCAACATCCGTGTGCGAAGCACGGGTTTGCACTAGTAGTTGCCATATACTAGGCCCTTCTTCGCATGTCATACGATTCATATTAATTTGTCCCTCTTGTTTCACTTATATTATATATATATGGACACGCACAACTTTTTTATATCAGTCATTATCCTTGTTTCACTTATATTCTATATATATGGACACGCACACCTTTTTTATATCAGTCATTATCCTTGTTTGACTTATATTGTGTGGGCAAACTCAATATATATTATCATAATACACACAAAAACGCATATTCATGCGAAACTATTCTCCAGTATTATATTATCGATAAGTTTTATAGAAATTTAGCTAAGTTGAATTTTTATAAAAATCAACAGATTTTACAAATATTGTCATCAGCATTTTCTTCTTTTAATGCTTCACCACTTTTGGTATTTTCCTATCGCCTTTCCTTTTGAATTTTGAAGGCTTCTAGCTTCTTTTCAGTGCACAAGTGGTTGTGGATTCAAACACATATAATCACATTTCTCAAGTTCCGTATAGTATATATCTTTATATCCATTGTTTTGTCACTAGGATGTAGCAGCGTTCGATTGATAGCCTTAGCATTTGCAATTTTCCACAGTCTTCAGAAGCTGTCAAAACCTGCCTGCAGTATTACAATAATATTTGTGTGAGCTTCAATAGAAGTTCCTGTTATTTCATATAAAAGGAACTTGATAGATAAAAGGGTTTTAGACTTCCAATTATCATTATTCTTAAATAAAAATGCACTTTAATTTATCTTGTGTTCAGTATCAGAAATAAAATGCATCTGTAGCATTATTCTTTTGTTGCCTTGTTCTTTTCCGTTGAACGTCAAAATATCATAGGCAATACAATAATTAATGGATAAATCTATGTTATTAAAAGTTAGATTTAACCAACCGAAATAGTATATCTGCATTTACATATAAATACTATATTCTGGAATAGGAAAAGAAAAGGCTCTTTTTTTTTTTTTTTTTCAATCTAAACTACTTTATTGATTTCTACTAAAAATATTCACACATTGTTTTCTATATTTATTATTTAATATAACTGCAGCCTAAAGGAAAAATAAAACAAAAAGCAAAGTCTAAAAAACACTAATACTTATAATCCTAATACCATAACCTTCCACTAAAAAAACTAACTACAAACCGCTTGCACTGACAATCTCTTAACAGCACCCCCTTCACAAGCTCCAGTTTCACCAAGCAAACTTTCATCAGCTGTAACCGTGCATGATTCTGAACCAACACATGCTTGTTGTACCTTATCAAGAGCCAAAGAAGATTCACAAGAACCTTTGCTGAAACTTTCACAAGTTCCCTTAGAATCTCCAAAGCTAGCAAACTCAATCTTCGAGATTCTTGTTCCTGGACATGCAAGTGTTAAGCTTTCCTTCTCAAACACTGTCCCGCAAATCTTACCTACTACAACTGTTTTGAAGTTAACTGCACTGGTGTTGCCTCCAATCTCTTCGAACAGTGTCAATGTATTTGGCCTGTCTGGGTACAGAAACTCTCTTGGGACATGGTAGTATCTCTGTGATACTTCACCACATCCAGTTCTGTAAGCACGGTCTGCAGTGAATTCTCCTCTATAGTTGTATTCTGTACACCCATCTTCTTTAGCTATGTAATTTGCCCAGTATCGACCGATGCTGTTTCCGTTTACCCAGGCTTCTCCTTTTCCCATTCCTAGTAAGTCCACTACTGCTGGGTCTGTTCCTAATGGAGCTTGAAATGTTGCCTTATACCAAGTGAATGGTCTGTAGAACTGAACCATATGTGTTGAATTTCTCCAGTTTTTGCCTTGGTCATAACTCTCAACATGAGTTTCGACCTTCTCACTGCTTAACCCGATCATGTATCTCCATCTGTTATTTGACAAATCAAACGTTTTGTTTCCAGAAGTGGATGGTGCAACAAGTTGAACTGGACCATTGATTATACCCGTAGGAGTTTTTTCGTAAAATGCTCCATAATTCTTCAATCCCACAGTGCTACTAAGCAAAGCCAAGTCGTTTGTGCCTTTTTTGATGGTCACTGGGAACTCAGAAGTGAAATTGAAGGGACCATCCTTTGAATATTGATACCCAACGTGAACTCCATTAAGAAAAACATGAAGACCATGACCAGTTGAGTTTACTCGAAGTATCATATTAACATCGCTTTCTTGATTAACATCGACACTTGTGATGTACCACAAGTAATCACTAACATCTGCGCTTACTGGAACTTGTTCCAGAAGTTTAGTTTTAATCAAAACGGGTTTTTTGCCATGCACTTGATTTCTATATATTTCAGGCTTCCATTTCCATGAAATGTTGGTCGTTTCATCTTCAATGCTGCTTGGTCTCTTAACCATCACGGAAGTCTGAGCGGTGATCTTAGCAGTGTTAAAAACTTCAGTTTTGCAGTCGGGTAAAATGCTAATTGACCAGGCAGGTAAAAAGTAACTAGCCCCGTCGTATTTAACCCATGAATCTGTCGCATTGTTCTTGTTGTGCAAAAAGCAGCCTGATGTTCCGTTTTGGATACTGAATTTTGTAACAGATAAATCATCAAGCTCTATTTGACTTCTGTCTCCATAAACAATAGCATTCTCCATTTGTTTTATGGCTGCATGGAGGTTCTTCAGATGGCCCCATTTTGGCTGCCTTATACTGCCATATTCATCGAGGGGTGCATCATAATCATAAGATGTGGTGATGTATGGTCCTCCCGTAGTTCTTCCAAAATTTGTTCCACCGTGGTACATGTAATAGTTTTGCAATGTCCCATTGTTGATAAAGAAACGCGCAACGGAATAGGCTAAATCCTCAGCTGGCCTATGCGGGTCAGGTAAGTCCCAAGCTTTAAACCAGCCAGTCCAGTTTTCAGTCCAAATCTTCGGGCTATTTGCATTGTTTGGTTTGAAATCGTTGCAGTAGAAACCATTACATGTGTTTATCATGGGTTGAGGAGCATCAGATTGTTGGCACATGATCCATGGCACACCAACATTGAGTGCCTCCACTACAAAAAAACATTGCATTAAAGACTGAAAATTACAGTCTTTAATCACGTAATTCGGTCTTTAAATTATACCTAAAGACCGATCAAAGACTGAAATTTCAGTCTTTAAATTCCTAGTCGCAAAAAAATATTAAGACTGACATTTCAGTCTTAAAATATAAAAACTGATATTGCAGTCTTAAATATATTTAAAACTGAATTTTAAAGACAGAAATTCTGTCTTTTATCAGTCTTAAATTTGCATAATTTCGACGCATACAATATCCACAACAGCAAAATATGAAATATTTTCATGAATTTAATATATCATCATTAAAATTTCATAAGCGTCAAAATACATTCAGTATTACATAACATCTAACAAAAACACACAAATGATAAAGTACTCAATGTATTGTAACTCATGCATTCAAGAAGATATGTATATACATTACTTTAACAAGAAAGCCAAGATAACATGTCCAAACATATTTCAGTAACAAAAAGATAATCCAACATATTTATTAAAACATGTGCACATGTTACTTCTGAAAGAAAAAAGAATGGCAAAACGTGTCCAATAACATATACGTACATATATTATTTCAACATGGAAAACAAAACAAACAAGTGAAGTGGGAACGCTAATCACTCTATACCCTCATAATGTTGATGTTCTTCGAAATTGCGAGGTGGCTGATAAGGCATAGAAGGTCCCGGAAACTGTTGCATATGTGAATATTGTTGCACATATGGTAGTTGTTGCATTAGATCAAAAAATAGCATGATCTGTTGCGCAGTCCCTAATGTGTTGGAATACAAAGGTGATTGTTGCGATGGATATCAATGGATATCAACTGTGACCTGGTACATAAAATACATAAAGTACTATTAGGACAAGAAATGTTGAAAGTAGAATTTTCTATCTCATTTATGAACACAGGGAAAAACATAAAAATGCGAATAAAATGGAACATGAATTGCTTATTTTCTACTTTTTCTACTATACTTACTGACATACCACTGCAACTTCCTAGCTTTTAATTTACATGCATAATATTAAAAATAATACTTCAGCCTTCAAGCCTTGTTTGCTACTTAAATGCACCTGATTTAATTTATAAATTTGGTGTAGTGATTGTGCCATGTTTTAGGTAGCAGTTTCACAGACTATCCTTCTAGTTTTAAAGCCAGCCACTTGTTCTATTATATGACCAGCTTGTTTCAAAGGCCGCTGATTTTGTATCATGTTTTATTATATGGTCAGCTTGTTTTCAAGCCAACTAATAGCTGATGCACAGCATGTAACGCCTACCGACTCACTAGCTGACTCCATTGATTTTTCATGTTATACACCAACACGTTTCAGCTATCATGCAGCCATCTTGCAATATACTAGCACGCTTCAACCATCATGCTGCTTTGCATTTCAGGTTTCAAATTGTTTCAAGCGCCCTACATCTGGTAGCACGTTTTAGATTTCATGCTCATTTTAGAAACTAAGGTAGTGTTTGCCGAGAAAATGCAATTTGTGTTTCGCGTTTTTAATATACATGTCAAATGACGTAGTAGATGAATAGGCATCGGAGAATCCTAGTCAATACAACAATGGGAGAAATGTTAAGCGATAAAGAGAGAACTAAATCAAAGGTTTATATTTTGTTTTGGTACGCAGATCATTTTCCGGCTATCTCATGTTTGTTTCAGCTGCATGCATCATCACTGCCTTTTCTTTATTTTTCTCTTTTAAAAAAGAAGAAGGAGAGTTTAACTTGGTGGTTGATAAAATGATTGGAAAATATGGTACCTCGAGTTTTCTTTTGTAAAATAAAGATTTTGGTGTACGAACTAGAGACTTCTATTTCATTTCATACGCACATTTTTATATAGCCTATGTTAACAGACCAAAAGAGTTTGACGTAGAAAATATGTATTATTATACGTACATCATCACTATTTGAATGATTTGGAATTTTTAAATAGCAGCTAAATTTTCTGCCTTCGGTTTTTACTACTGGGCCAAAGATTTGTATGTATTGTGAAATTCAGAAAGGTCATCATTAATTTAAGGTAAAATATTTGGATCTGAAATTTGCAAAGTTTTCTACTTTTTTGTTTGACAACCAACTTTAATTTAGTTTAAAGAACTTTTGAAGTAATTAAGATGGGACTTATATTTATCTCTCCTGTAAAATAGGTTGTGAAATATAGAGTGGGCATTACTAATTAAGTAACCTTTATTTTATTTATAAAAGGATTCTTTAAACTAGGATATGCAAAACCTTGAGACCATAATCTACTTTGGTGGTGAAATATTTGTTCATTTCACATGTACTGCACATTTTTTGATGTATATTTTGTGATGAATATGTTAAACTTGATGTTATAATACCTATTTTTTGTGCTACCAATTAATTATGTAGCTAAAAAAGAAATAAATATGCTAAAAATTAACTGATATGGCATATGCATTAAATTATGCAATATCTTATGAGACCAAAAGGATACCTATGCAATAACTTATGCAAAGGTTATGCATAAATTAATGCATTGACATTAACACAAGTTACATTAAATTTGTTTTAAATCAACTTTTCTATGTAATTGAACCACAGCTAGTAGAAACTATTCGATCGATTTATACTTAAATTGTCTCATAAACTTATTTAATCTCAACATTTGGAATGTATATCTTAATATACTTCTATAATTAGCAGACAATATGAAAGAAGTATGATTAGTCCCAGAATAACAAACACGGCTAGTTCAACTCAAGAAGACATCAGTGACATGATATTCAAGAAAGAATTAGGAAAAACAACCGACATGAGACTGGCCAACACTATGAAATAGATGGAACAAAATATGGTTGGAAAGAATGAAACAAACTGGTATATTCTAGTGATGAAAGAAGCAACATTGAAACAACTTATCAGTCTTCCCTTGAGGTAATGATTAATTAATCAATGATCATCTACTTGCTAGTAAGTTTTATTCAAGTAATATCATAATATAGTAATATGATAGTATTTATAATTTAAATTTTGATATGCAGAAACTTATCAACAATCATGCCATGGATAGTAAACGTAAGTTCAATCACAATTCCAACACAGAAAAATCTACCACTTCAGAGGTAAAAAAGGCAAAGACATTACAAGAGTACAATGATTATTAACTCAAGCATCAAGCCAAGAGTCATCATAATGAGTTTATATATCTTTAGTGATAAAAATACTTATAGGCATTTCTCCTTTTTTTAATAAAAATGAGTTTATCATTTTGATAAATCTTTAGTGGAGTAATAGACAAAGTTGGTCCTTAGTTTGGGCGAGCTGGGCAACAACCCAAGGCCCGCTGCTAAAGGGGCCCAGGTTTGTATATTATATTTGGTTAATCTGTTTTAAAAACAAACAAAAGCAATTTCATAAAGTAGAACCTCCTCGTTTTCTTCATTCTTTCTAGAAATAGCTTTCTCCACGCTCTTACATTTTTCATTATAGTTATCTATAAATTAACATATTTTTATTTCTATGTTGAACGGCCTAAGATCAGTCTACATGATTTAGAGATATGGGAGCTGAAATATTACTAAATAAAATTATTTGAACATTTTTTTGACTTATCTGGTTTTTTTCCTTTTTTTTGAATTTCTTGTTTGGCTTATTCTCTTGAATTGGTAGTTAAGGGTTCCAGACTAAATTATTAGAATTCATATTTAATAAATTATGTTATATATGTCATATTGATTAAATGAATTGATTATCATGCGAATAGAAGAATATGCAAAGAAGTATTGAGCAAAATGGCTGTGCTATAAAAATGAAATAAAAAAACATAAAGATGTGTTCTGTAATTTTTCAACTTTTATACTTATGAGGTTTGTTTACAAAATGGGGAGCCCAAATTTGAAATTTGCCCATGACCCGATATAACATTGGGTCAGCCCTGGTAGTAGATGTGTATGGATTATTAGTCAGATAAATGCATGGTTCCATGCTAGTCTATTTTTCCTTTACTTAAAAAATAGAAGTTGATATGTTATCTTAATATCTGTAGCCACTTATCAAATGCTAGGGAAAATGACGCACTTTGTGTAAATTACCCAAAGTTGTACTGTATTACTAGAACACTTAAAAGAAGTAGTGAACCACTATACATAAAGGCAGCAACGATTATGTTTTCGATGGCATATTGATTGACAAATTGATAAAATCTTTTTTATGAAGGTCGTAGACATTTGTCGGAACAAAAACAACTCACCTTTTTCAGTTAATCAAGTAAATTATTTTTAATTTAGTCAGTTGGTAGGGTATATAAAAATAGATGAACAGTAATTGCGACAAGGCTGGCACTAAGAATAATAGAAATTGTGAGTAAAAATTACACTAACCTGTGAAATGAGAAAATGTACCAGTAAATGGAGAAAATCCCATTTGTTGCGACTGTGTAGGCATTGTGGCATGTGTAGGCATGGTGGCTTGTGTAGGCATGTTGGACTAATCGGGAATATAAGGTGATCTTGGTACATCCAGTTGCGAAGACGTTACAACATGATCAGGGGTCTGCGTATCTACAGCAGACTGCATAGTTATACCGGGGGCTACTTTAATTTATCCAACACCCTATTTAAATATAAGAGATGCATTAAAATAGATAACTACATATACATTCGGGAGTAATTGCATATTTAGAATTTATAGCTCTAACCGTTGAACAATTTCTTCCAATGAAAATTGATTAAATATTGGCTAGGTAGATGGAGCTAGAGTAGAAGTACATCTTTGATGAGCATTGGCTGAAGAAGACCGAGAACCTCCGTGTAAACTACTAACATCTACATAAGGTGCTCCATAAATCTTTCCTTTGTTAGCCCCCCCCCCCCCCCGAATCCATCCAATGTCGTGGATTGAAAATATCCATTGCTTCCTCTGACTCAGCCTTCTTCTTGAGATAATTCTCCTGATTGAAAAAATATAATCATCGATAATGCAAACATACTAACTGTTTAAACTAAATAAAATTATTACCATTGTTTTCATAGATTTGTCATCCACATATCTACTACTCTTACAAATTTTTTTGGTATTTTTTAAGGAGTTGGATGGATCTTTCAAAACGTGCCAATATCGAAATGCCTCATGAAACGCTGGTTCCTTTCCTGTTACAACTTTCTGCATTCATTTACATTAATATTATAAAATTATGATAATTGATAATAATATTAACAAGGGTGAAATCCTACATGCTTGCACTATTTATGCATTTATATAATGTGTACATCTATATATCATGTGCGCTTATACTACACATGCATTTGTTTTGTTACCAAAGTAATATTTTCTTCTTGTATTTTGACTATTAGTATAGTATATTTAGGACACCGGATTTGTTTTCAATATTGACAACCCATCATCGTCTTTAATGTCATTCAAAGTGTGCACGATATGTGTATAATGTGCTATACGACTGTTTCATAATAATGGAACAATTCACTATAACCAAATAATTATTTATCCAACTTCTCAATTGAAGGTAAGATTTCATAAGTGATCAATCTATTGAAGTTGGCAAAAATACGATGTTTTTGAATTTATGAGTGTAAAACTCTTCTACATTGTAGTACTCTTAGCTTTGAAGACTGTATAATGTGAATACATATCGTAAATCATGAAGTTTCAGTTTGGAGACGATACGCTGTTGTTATACTGCTGCTGTCGTAGCAATACATTGGTGTCACAACAGCAGCAGTATAACACTATGGCTGAGGCAGCAATGACATGCTCTTCTTATAGCAAAATGAAAAATGATATAATATATATCCTCTTAACTTTATCCATTTAAATATAATTAAAAGATTCGACATATATACTTAAACTAGCATAGTGAATAGTTTACAGGATGAAAAATGACTTAAAAATATTTGACTTACAATTTGTTCATTATGTGAGGCTATCGAAACAGAACCAGCACAATGATGAGTGTAGGTCCCTTCTTTTGACGCAAGGCGATTTTTTCGCATTATTTCTCTTCTTTTCTCAAATTCCTCTTTCGCCCAATGAATATCAATCATCTCATTCCATATATCAGGAGGAATCCAAACAGGTGGATGATCCTTGCATTCTATTATACTAGTTGTCTTATTAGCTATTTTTGTTGCTTCTCGTGCACGGTTTAGTTTTTTCTTCAAATTTTCTTTTGCTGCAGCCTCCCATATTCTTCGGATTGTTGGTTCATGATTTTCATCATATGAGAAATGTCTCTACATAAAAGATCTTGTTACACTCGAGAAATAAAAAAAAAATGAGAGTAATACACGACTACAAAAAAAGACTGTCATATGATAGTGCACATTGCTCTTTGAATTTACTATGTGTTAGTTGGTAATTCAACAAGTTTCATCGTAGCATATCACTAGGCATAATTCAATGCAAATATGCATGTTTTCGAAGGGAAAACATATAGGAAAAGTGCATAGGTAAGATAGTAAAATATAGGAAAGTACAAAGTAGTATTGTATCATAGCAATGCATTAGAGAGATATAGGTGAAGGTAGATCCAACTATCACATAGCAAAATAGGAACACATTGTTTAACTATAAATTGCACGGTAAATACTGTAATCAACTAAAATGCCAATCTTTATTGGTGTGTAGACAATATTATTAAAAGTACAATTAGAATCTCATTGGAAAAGTAACTACAATGCCGACCTTTATTGGTGTGTAGACAATATGCAGGTTGATGATAAAGTAGTAAAGTTTGACAAACAGTCTACTGGCAGTAAAGCTCGATTAATAGTCAAATCATGTTAAAATATGAATCTACCTTAGGATCCACCTATTAATAAATAATGTACATATAAAAATCAATCAATAGTTGAACAAGTATCCATCTCAAGTCTCCTTTCAGCGAGCGACCCTAACAAACCTTCGGTTACAAATGCAAGTACCAACGAAAAAAATAATTTTGGCAACAAGGAATATAATGTCATTATCAATTAACCTGTACTTTTAGATAATTTTAGTTTCTATATTTTTTCATTTTTTTGATCTATTTATAAAACAAATATCACACAACCTTTTGTGCTCACTATTTTCATATTTAGTCTTCTAACTGCTGCCTTTATATATGAATAAAAATTGTTTCATAAATGAAACAATAAAAACATCCAGAAACATCAAACCATCTTGTGTTGCTAAAGTATGCAGGATAAAAATATTTATCCACAAACAAAATGTAGTAGCATGCATACACAATAGTTTTCTACAAAATTCTTACATTTTCTATATAAGAACCATATTCCAAATTTAAGTGAATTTTAATCAATTCAAAATGCAAACTCAAGCAAGTTAACCAATTATGAACTCAGTACAAACAACAAACTCAAGAAACATAATCAAACCCAACTCAAACAATTAACTGAAAATACCTTGATTTTCAAATTACCTATCGAGAGCTGGAGAAGTCAAGTAGAGGCTGGAGTCATCGTTTACAGAGTAGTCAAGGCGCTAGGGTTTTAAGGCAGTCTGTAGAAATGCAAAAAATTAAAATTTGTTAATTAATCTCAATTTCCACATTGCTACTCGCTTATGAATCAGAAACTCTACAGAAATTAACAAATTTTGCAAAAACTGAAAAATATTACCTCTTGATAATAATTCGGAGATGGTGAATGAAGTCTGCGCAATGGGTGATGACTGGCTCGCGTAAGAATCGTGGGAAGAGGGGGAAATATCTTTTTTAGCGCGAGATGAAAATGATTCATTTAGATCTGCGAATTTTAAGGTAAGATGGGATCGCGATTTGAGATCTGTAGATTTTAGGGGGAGATGGGATCTAGAACTTGCGAATTTGATTTTAGGTAATAGTAATTATAAATGGGATGCTCATATCAATGGCATACTAGTGTGTAACTCGTGCGTTGCACACGGTAATATTGTTAAAAAATATTATTTATATTTTAATTAAATTGAGTTTATTTGAATAATTTGAATTAATGATCGACATAACTAATCAAATATAAAGAGTTAAATGTAAAAAAGGTTAAAATTGGGAAGAGCTTTTTACAAATTTGTAGTTGAGAAGAGCATAGACCTTATGGTTAGGTTATTTGCATGTGAACTTTTTTTTTGAATCAGACGTGAACTTTTATTCATATTTAAGTTTTCATTTTTAAACAATTTTATCATTGTAGTTAACCATAAATTTCATGTTCTTGTAGAAGGGTCATGCTTATAATTTTGATAGTTGCAAAATAATGTTATGTAGCATTTAGTTGAGTTATGAGTTGGGTATGGTTTGATAACATGTTGAAGGTGAGAATGTTTGTATAATCTAATTTTTATCGGTTTAATCTGTGCGTTCACATCATAATGTTGTAAAATATAAATTTATCTTTTAAAAGTTGTTAAAATGAAATTATATTATGTAATGTATACTATTTTTTTGAGATAAATGAATTGGAATAAAAGAGTTATTATTATTTATGTACACATTTATATTATGTGATTTATATATCTTCATATATCCGAATAAAAAAAAATTATTATTTTTCTCATATACAGGAATATTGTATATATATTGAAATCCTCTTATTTTGAGGATTTATTAGATGGATTAATAAATATTAGTTAATCATATTTATTTCAATAGTTTAAATTTTAGATTACACAATTAGTTAAATATATAGACTTAAATGTAAAATATTAAAAGATAATTGAAAAAGGTTTCTAAGTAATTGTAAAAAAAATTAAATTTTTAGGTATTTGAAGTTAATATAATTTTACAGTGCAATGTAGGATAAATTCATTTAGTAAATAAATTATAGAATAAATTTGTTATTGTTATTAATGTGTATGATTTTTATTATGTAACTTATACATATTGGCATCTAAATCAATTTTTTTTACCAATTTGTTATGCACCTATAATATACATATTGAAAATTTCATCTTTTAAGGCTTATTAAAAATATTAGTTGATTAAATTTATCAATTAGTTTAAATTTTAGACTATGTAATTAATTTAAATGTGTGGACTATAATGTAAAATTTTGAGAAAGAACCGTGAAATATTTGTAAATAATTCTAGATTCTTTTAATAATAGATATTCAAATGTAAAATAATGTGAAAAGTTTAATAGAATAATTGTAAAGTAGTAATCATAGAATTTTGAAAATAAAATATCCACTTAGAGAGAATTAAGGAGAACACAGATAACCCCTAGAATTAACGAGAGAACTTCAAATTCTTCTGCTTTACTATTATTTAATAGATTGGTATAGATGGCATATAGTATAATGGACAATTATTTTATTTTATAAGGTAACACTAATAAATTTATTGCTAATTACCAAATTTATAGATATTTTATTTCCAATGAATTATAATGGATGCCTAACAAACAAATGTATAAAATGGTAACATATATTATTTCATACCCTTAAAACTAGGATATTAGCAATAAATTTCATAACATGGGATTTCATGTCAATTTTTTTTGTTTCCACTTCAAATTAAATAGTTCAATTGTAGACAATTCAAATTAAACATAAAATTTAAATCTCAAAATCATGTGCTAAAATTAGTATGATTCATAAAGTATTAAATTCTTCTCTGGCTTTTGCTTAAATAAAATCAAGTTCAAATTTAACATCAATATAATAACAGCTTTACATTTTAATATTCAAAAATTAAATTCAAATTGATTAAGGACCACTAGCTCAACTATTTAGTGGTGTGATGCTCTGGCCTAAATTCTAAAGGTCGTGGGTTTAAATCCCTCAAACACAAAAATGAATGCTCCGCTTAAATAAAGTATCACTTTTACCATTAAAAAACAATTGAATTCAACTTTTTTTTATATATCAATGATTAAGCAAAAATTAAATTCCATTCAAGGTAGTATAGTTTGAGTATAATTTGAAATTTAAAATTTGCAAATGTGAATTAGAAGAATTTCATAAACTTACTTTGATAGGTGGATGAGAGAGAGTTAATAAATGAGATAAATATTTTGCTTTATTTCAAAATTAGGTGGTTTCGTAATATAAGTGGTATATAGTAAGTAAAAAGTGACGTATGTGAGTTTTTTTTAAAGGGTATATATATATATATATATTAATTTACATTGTATAAATAGAATTTGTTAGCTCTTTTTGGAAGTTATTAAATGAACTATCGGTTTAGCCAATAGCAATAAAGATTAATGGTAATATATATGTACTCACTTTCTCTTTCTATCATCTACGCCACCCTCCAATACTGTATAATATATTTTTTCATCCTTTTACATCCACCGTTCATTTTCTTAATTTTCCAAAAATATCTCTAATGTATTTCTCTAAAATTCCATAAACTTGAAATTTTATTATAAAATTATTATAGTTAATTCGGTAATTTTGAACATTAATGTATAAGGATTTAAGATGATTTCGTTTAAAATATCTTTCCAGATAATAAGAAATGAAGATATGGCAAGGACGGCTTAGAAAAGGAAATTGTTCAAGTTGATAAATAAATTCGAAGTGACATTCAAGTTTGTAGAAATTGTTAACCACAATGGTGGATGCTTGAAGGGATTTTTTTAATATTTCTTTGGTGTTTATGTAGGTGACATTAAGGAATACATTAGCGGGGTGTATATGGTAGCATCCATAAAAAAAGTTAACCTATTTAGGGTAAAAATTTTATTGAAGGGAGAACTAAAATATCAATTATCTCCTTATAAAACCCATTTAAGTTTATTGAATCACCCATTTATAATCTATGTTACTTTCTTCTTTCTGACATACAACTAATAGAGTTAGGGGTATGTCTAGAGGCAATTATGTAATTTGTTATATATATTTAACTTGATGGCCAATCTTGTTCAAACTAAAAGGTGTTTTCTTTCTATTATATAGTTGATATAATGTGTTATATTAAGTAACTAAATTAAAAGTATATTTAATAAAAAATCCATAAATGGTATGTTATTTATGATGGGTTAAATCTCCTTAGATTTGAAAATTTATTTGTTCTTGTTATCCGCATCTTATTGTAATTGAAACCCACACATGATTAAAGGATATTTTGATAATAAATTGATTACAATAAACTTATAAATTTGTACCGTATTTGACATGACTAATATCTTTCTTTAAATAATCAAAGGATTGTTAATATATTGCTCATTTTAGTATATTTCACTTTTGTTTAAAAAAACATTTTTCATATAGGTTGAATCTCTTGATTTAATTATATACATATATATTTTGTTAATTAATTTAAGTTTACATAAGTTTATAAATACATCAGAAAATTTAAATGTAATGTAGTTTATTTTGAATTAATTAAGAAGTTTTGGGTTAATCTTTATATACAAATAATTATAACTATATGTATATATATATACATATAAAACTTAATGTATATATTTCAAATTGTATAACTTAAATGATTTATTAATATCAAACAATTTTAAATGAGGCAGTAGTATATGCATATGAATTATTGTTGGCTATTCCTATTCTTATGTCATACTGATTCATTAATTGCCAATTGAATGCTGCATAAATCGAGTTTGTCAAAAAGGGAAAGATGAATCAGTCATCTTTGTTAGCTTTTATTTCTTTTCCTTTTGTCCCTTATGCAATTGCCTTTAAACTTTTCTTATTTATTCATATACTTCATGTTATCAATTGATCATACTTGCCTTATATTTAACTATCAAGGAACGGCTGACAAGTCCCTAGAATTGAAAGATGATGGAAGAAAAGTCCCTCCTGAAAAAGTTATGAAAATTTGGTTCCTATTTTTAGTTTTTGGCTAATTTATGCTACTTTTGCCCTTGATTTCAATGATGGGGCCGATTTTCTAGAAGAGGAAAATTTGGTAAAAATAACAAAACAGAAACCTAATTTACATGGGTTTATGAGTAGAGACTTTTTGTGCATAGGCTTTGAGAATAGGGACCTTTGGTCCAAAACCCCCTTTAACTATTATGCCACACTTTAAGGAATGAATGTATTTGATATATTCAAACCTTATTTTTATATCCCATTCTTGATTGTTTTAGAATTAAATTAACAAACAAAATATGGTAAGAAAATTTAGATAATACCTAAATGCATTTAGACTTCATAGGCCCGTTAATGATCCAAAATGGTTAAATTTTTGAAATTCGCTCATTTTTCCACTTCAGGCTGGCCCAGTTCCAACAACAACTATCATCTCTTTCTATTTCACTTCAACCCTTGACTCTAATTCCTTAGTTCTCTAATAAAAAATTTACGAAGGAATCATCATTGTAAATTCCATCTTTCTCTTCGTCTCAACTTTAATTTCTATATATGTCCAACCTCCATTCTACCATCAAGCTGACAAGGAGTTGTTTTTTCTACTAAAGAGATTTTAACAATTTCTTTAAACAATGTATAAGATCTAATGTCTTAATTAAAATTTAAAATATAGAATGAAATTATTTAGTTTTTTTTTGAAAATTTTAACATTTTATTGTTACTTCACATGAAATAAGAAAGTTGTTGGAATTTGTGGTGTGGTGTTTGAGACAATAATCTGTGCTATGTATGACATATCTATATATAAATGTTGGTATTTGCATCGTAATGGACATGGTAGCAGGTGGTGTGACATTTTGATCAACTTTATCACTTAGTTTCGATAAAATCTAATTATACTTTAATTAAGTGTTCAAATTGAATATCGATATTATTCTCAAGTCGAGAAAACTGTATCAATTAGTCATTGTTTGCACAAAAAATGGGCAAACACCTCAAGTCGTATGAATTAGTTGATTTTATGTTGTTTTTAGCGATCTGGGTGATTTATGCAAATATGTAAAAAACAGGGACTAGACTGTAAAAGACACACAGATTTATAGTGGTTCGGCCAGAATGTGCCTACGTCCACTTTATATGTTATTCCTCCTTTTCTTCCTTAGATTACAAGTACAAAGCTTTGATACAAGTATCTAAAAGTGTTTGAAAGTTCCTTCCGTGCTTGAGCTCTCAAACCCTCTCCCCCCTTGTTGTACCCCTGCCCCTCTATTTATAGAGTGAGGCAGGGGGGCAGGGGTCTTGGAGGTATATAGCTGCTGGTGGATCTGGACTGGCGAAATCTGGACTGGCGAAACCTGGACTGGCGAAACCTGGACTGGCGAAATCTGGACTGGCGAAATTTGGACTGGCGAAACCTGGACTGGCGAAAGCTGGACTGGCGAAAGCTGGACTGGCGAAACCTGGACTGGCGAAATCTGGACTGGCGAAACCTGGACTGGCGAAATCTGGACTGGCGAAACCTGGACTGGCGAGATCTGGACTGGCGAAAGCTGGACTGGCGAAACCTGGACTGGCGAAACCTGGACTGGCGAAACCTGGACTGGCGAAACCTGGACTGGCGACTTTGGTTCGGCAACACCCTGGTTCGGCGGTGGGTGGAGTATTGATTGGTTCGGCATGGAGAATGCCGAATGGACATGCCGAATGGACCTCGGCATTGGGAATGCCGAATGAAATCTGCCGAATGGGCTTGAGTGTTGGAGTACCGAATGGACTCTGAACCTTGAGTGAAATCCCAGACTTATATATGTTTGCTTGCTTCTTCTTGGCTCGGTCGTGGTGGAAACGCATACAACATTGATATTCCAGTTTTGACCAAAAATGGGATAACACTTTGCCCCCCAAAATATGCCTTGCGGTAGGAAGGCGTGTTTTGTAATGCCATGAGCTGGATGTTCATATCCTATCAACAACCTGTAAAGAACTTGATAATTTTATATGGCCCCAAATGACGACCGTTTGTGATCGAGCTATTTGGGATGAAGCGCGGCCGTTCATGGTCAAGCGCCTAACTTCAAATGACGACCGTTCGCGATCGAGTCATTTGAGGTGAAGTGCGACCGTTCGCGGTCAAGCGTCTAAATCCATGCGACGATCGTTCGAGATCGAGTCATTTGCGGTGGAATGTGATCGTTCACGGTCAAGCGCTTTACTTCAAATGACGACCGTTCGGGATCGAGCCATTCGAGGTAAAGTGCGACCGAGCCCGGTCAGAGGGCGGACCTCAAATGGCGACCGTTCGCGATCAAGCCACTTGGGGTGAAATGTGACCGTTCGCGGTCAAGCGCCTTACTTCGAATGACGATCGTTCGAGATCGAGCCATTCGTGGTAAGGTGCGACTGTTGGCGGTCGGGGGTGGACCTCAAATGGCGACCTTTCGCGATCGAGCCATTTGTGGCGAGGTGAGTTGTGCCGTTCGAGGCGAGTTTTGCCGTTCGAGGCGAATTTTTGCCGTTCGAGGCGAATTTTGTGCCGTTCGAGGCGAGTTTTGCCGTTCGAGGCGAGTTGTGACCGTTCGCGATCGGGTGCCGTTCGAGGCGAGTTGTGTGTGCCCGGGAGGGCTTTAATATTATTGATGCCAGGTTCACGTTCGAGTGGGTCCCTGGATTGTTTGGGTGCCTGTTCGAGGCGAATAGGTGTGCCCGGGGGGCTTAATATTGTCGATACCAGGTTCACGTTCGAGTGGGTCCCTGGATCTTTTTGTCAGGGCGGTTTATCGCCATCTCAGAGCATGCCTAAGGATCGTTCGCGACCCCGTACACGTGTAAGTAGCTTAGCCATTTCAGAATTATCAGAACCAAATACCCATTCAACAGCTGAGTTTAGAAATAGAAATGTTCAAACAAACCAAGTCTAAATGTTCAAATCAAAACGAAACAAAAGCAAAGCAAAGATGTCAAAGTGTAAATTCTCACTGTGAAACAGTCAATGATCATTCAGAGCATGCCTGGAGATCGTTCGAGATCTCATACATGTGTAAATGATTTAACTGTGTTAGTGGGAAGTTTACGACTTGTTCATCGTTATTTAAATCAGTGGATAACCAAATGGTGTCTTGGTTCAGGGGCAGCCCTGGCTGATGTAGATGGTGGTCGCTCTGGCTCCACCGCTGGAGCTCGCCTCCTTACATACTGAAGAAGCATACCGTTCCTGATATGTCCCTCCACCTCATCTCTCAGATGCCTGCAATCGTTGGTATGATGACCGTTTAGGTCGTGGAACAAACAATATCTGTCTGATCTCCTTTCGTCAGTGGTTGGATCCCTTCGCATTGGTCTACGGTAGGGAACCCGCTCTCTTGTATCTTGATAAATTCGCTCCAAACTCTCATTCAGCTCTGAATAGGTGGTGAATCGTGGCTCTCTTCGTAGCCGCTTTGTCCTGTCATCATTATCCTCAGCCTTTCTCTTTCCATTGCTAGTTTCCGCACCCCTTCCAGGTGGATTTCCGCTCTTGATTGTGTAAACGTCATCTTCTTCCCCTCTTTCTGCATTAGCATCTTCCAAACGCAAAAACTTTTCAGCCTCATGATAGAACTCACCTAGATTCATAGGCGGGTCCTTAGTTAACGAATTCTTGAACTCTGTGCTATCAGCTATTCCAGATACAGCCGCCATCATAACCATGGACGGATCTGGTCGATCCACTGATGCTGCTGCCGCATTAAATCGCGTCAGAAAACTCCTCAAAGTCTCTCCAGTTTTCTGCTTCAAGGTTGCCAAAGTCATCACATTCTTAGGTCTCGCAATATGGACCCTGAATTGCCTCATGAATCTCTCAGTTAAATCTGCCCATGTTCCTATGGAGCCGCTCTCCAGTTGCCTAAACCATAACGCTGCGATGTCCGTCAAATACAGTGGAAAGCACCGGGCCATGACCTCCTGTGATGCCCCCAGCACTTCCATGTGCCTCATATACTTAGTAAGATGGACCGCAGGGTCTGTCCTCCCATCGTACATCTCTACCGATGGTAGCTTGAATTCTGGTGGGTTCCTAGCCATCCTAATCGCCGAAGAAAAAGGACTCCTGTTTACATCTTCCAAGTCTCTGTTTACTAAACCGCCTCTCATAGCTTTCCTAACCATCTCTGCTAATCTGTCATTGTCTCCGAGCTGTAGTCCTTGTTCAGTGCCTTCGACCTGCCCCCCGAGTCCGCGGGAGTTGTCGTGTGTTGCCCCCATCTCTCTTCCCTGGGTCGGATCGACATGTTCTGCGTGGGTGCCCCCTAGCTCTGGTGCTACGCCAGATGGTCCTGCTCCGTTCTGAACTCCAGTTGCGCCTTGGTTCTGTGCTCCAAGTTGTCCAATCTGTTGAAGCAAGTTCTGGATCATCTCTTCTTGTCTTCTCATCATGGCCTCCATCTCATCCCTGGTGATGAAGACTGAAGCTTGGTTTGCTCCTGAGGAAGCCTCTTGACTCCCTTCCTGTTGACTTTGCTCTGGTGTTGGTCTTCTGCTTGATTGTCTCGCCATGACTCTTCCAATTCGAATCTCTAAACTCTCAAATTCAAATTCCAAGCTGTAGAATCCCTGAGTTCAACTCTCAGTGAAAGCACCAAAAATGTTTGCACCAAAAATGGGCAAACACTTCAAGTCGTATGAATTAGTTGATTTTATGTTGTTTTTAGCGATCTGGGTGATTTATGCAAATATGTAAAAAACAGGGACTAGACTGTAAAAGACACACAGATTTATAGTGGTTCGGCCAGAATGTGCCTACGTCCACTTTATATGTTATTCCTCCTTTTCTTCCTTAGATTACAAGTACAAAGCTTTGATACAAGTATCTAAAAGTGTTTGAAAGTTCCTTCCGTGCTTGAGCTCTCAAACCCTCTCCCCCCTTGTTGTACCCCTGCCCCTCTATTTATAGAGTGAGGCAGGGGGGCAGGGGTCTTGGAGGTATATAGCTGCTGGTGGATCTGGACTGGCGAAATCTGGACTGGCGAAACCTGGACTGGCGAAACCTGGACTGGCGAAATCTGGACTGGCGAAATCTGGACTGGCGAAACCTGGACTGGCGAGACCTGGACTGGCGAGATCTGGACTGGCGAAACCTGGACTGGCGAAACCTGGACTGGCGAAACCTGGACTGGCGAAACCTGGACTGGCGAAACCTGGACTGGCGAAATCTGGACTGGCAAGACCTGGACTGGCGAGATCTGGACTGGCGAAACCTGGACTGGCGAAACCTGGACTGGCGAAACCTGGACTGGCGAAACCTGGACTGGCGAAACCTGGACTGGTGAAATCTGGACTGGCGAAACCTGGACTGGCGAAACCTGGACTGGCGACTTTGGTTCGGCAACACCCTGGTTCGGCGGTGGGTGGAGTATTGATTGGTTCGGCATGGAGAATGCCGAATGGACATGCCGAATGGACCTCGGCATTGGGAATGCCGAATGAAATCTGCCGAATGGGCTTGAGTGTTGGAGTACCGAATGGACTCTGAACCTTGAGTGAAATCCCAGACTTATATATGTTTGCTTGCTTCTTCTTGGCTCGGTCGTGGTGGAAACGCATACAACATTGATATTCCAGTTTTGACCAAAAATGGGATAACAGTCATATTGATATTTTCTGTTTGACCTTAGTTATATTAACCAACAAAAAACCACCGAGTGAGTCGTTCCATAGTTATTCGGTAACTATCACTACATAACCCCTTGGTGCCTCAACAACCACAAGCAATACACTGTCCAACTTTTGCAGAGCTTTACGTACTCTAGTCTCAACAGGTACATCGATATCAAGTTTGGATGCACCTTGACTAGGAACATTTAAAATGGTATATTTGTTTTCATTGCGATCAATTACTCACGATTACAATACTTTATGACTACTATCACAAAACATACCATTTATGGATTTTTTTTATTAAACATAGTTTTAATTAAATTAATTAATCAATGTAACATATTATGTAAAGTATATAATAGAAAGAAAACACATTTTATTTCGAACGAGATTAGTTATCGAGTTAGATATATGTAACAGATTACATAATTGCCCTTAGGGCATATCGTAACTCTATCATATTTCACATAGGTTTCCCTACAATTTCCAAATGGGAATAAATTTCCTACAACCACGACTACACGCACCCTTGCTACACATCGAGGGGGAGCTCGCAATGCCGACTCATCGAAGTGTCTCATTGTCGGCATCTATATCCACCTCTCAATGGCAGCATACGCCTTTGATTGTTGCATTGGGATCCAACAACAACACAACATCACATCATGTCATATGTGGCCACACACTCAACTAGGCATCATTTAGTGTTGTGCATCCATCGTAGAACTTCCTATGAGTGCCATTTGCAATAGAATCACCCCTAGTCGAATAGTGTCGTCTAATAGGAAACTAGCTTTCCTACTCTTAACATACATATACATATACATATATGTATATATACACATATACATACATACATACATACATATATATATATATAATCTACTAAATAATTTATTTATAACATGGGCCCTAGGCCGAGGTTTAGATTGCATTCTGGAAAATGCCAACTAGTCGACAGTTGGTATAGGGGCGGTCGACCAGTCGTCGCTGATTAGGGTTATTAATTTGTGATTTTAATTCATTTGCGAATTTTTAATTAATGACGTTCATCTCCAAAGTCCCATTACACTCACTACAGATCCAAGCTTTTCCCTTTGAATCGCCTTTGGAAATCTTCCCCCGTTTGTTAGCTCTTCGCTTGATTCATCCTTCTTGATCTCTCTACTTTTATTTTTATTTTGTTTTAAAGAATTAGGTTTGGTGAGGAAAGAATTCGATAGAGTTTCAGGAAAGCAGACTAATTTTTATGAATTATGGTTTACATTAGCTTATGTATTTATAGGTATTTTGGTCATTGATCAACCTTGGAGAATCTTTGTTCACATCATGTACGTTAAACATTTACTTCAATCTCAAGTAAACTACACCGATCAAATCTGGGCTGTTTATCGCTCAAAACCTATGTCCTGACACATCAACTGATCGACCATATATATATATATATATATATATATATATATATATAGGGGCGGTCGATCGTTAACGGTCGACCAGTCCCCGTATAGATGTCAACCAGTGGAGCTATTTATTTTATGATAATTTAATTTCCTTTTTTGCTTACGTAATTATTATTATTTTTCAAAATTTAAAAGGTTTGTAAGTTTTTCATACTAACTCTGGTTTCAAATTGTTATGTATAAAAATCATGCAGAAAATCGCTACAAACGCAACAGTGTAAGTTTCTTAGCCAAATTCGAAGATTTGTAAAAGTTTCATTTTCTTGCCTTTGTTATATTTAAATTTAATTCTTTTATTAAACTTTGGCTTAAATTTTCGTACTGTTAAATAAAGCTTATTAGTAATGTGAAAAGAACAATTAGTTTGTGCTTTTACAGGAATATGGATGAAACTTATAATAATTTGAATCTAGTAACATATAATGTTGTGCTTAGATTTGGTTGAGAAGTTTTTAAAATAGATCTTTATATTTATTTATTTTTTAATCAACTGTCCAATCAATTTTTATTATCCATCAGCTAACGGGTAATGATAGGTTAATTCCATAATCCAACCACTGTTTTCAAATATTAAACGACGTTTTGATTGGTAGAAACGATATTAAGTTGGTTAAGTTATAAAATTAGAGCTATTTTTATGTTTGATGTTTGAAAAGTGGAACGAGAAGATAGGTCTCAAACATGCATAAAAAGGAATATTTAACCAAAAAAAAAAATTATGTTATTTTTAAGTGATAAGTTTGAGCGTTGTCCTATTAGGTTGATGCTAACCAGCACTAAATACAACTTAAATTCTTCTTTATAAGGACGATGATACTAAATACATATTATCATCCATGAAGACATTAACATGAATTATCAACATCAACCATTAGATTTACTTAAGATAGAAGCAATGAATATTTAATTGTTTTAAGACTTCTTAAAAACCGAATTAAAGACCGAAATAAAGACTGAGATTCGGTCTTTAAGTAGTCTTAATATTTATAAACCGATTTAAGACTGAATCTCAGTCTCTAACTTGAAATTCTAAAGACTATTTTTTTTAGTTTTTAATCAGTCTCTCTTTAAAGACCAATCAATTTCAGTCTTTATTTTTCAGTCTTTATATGGATGTTTTTTAGTAGTCGGCCATTTTTGCAGACCAATTGATATATCTTTTGCCTGCCTCTCCATAACCATCCATGATGTTTCCATATTCATTCTCAATCTGAGTAAGAATAATAGGCCCTCCTTGTGGTGCAAGTAGTTTTTCATTTTTTAGCATGTCCACGATTAATGTTGTGAACTTTTGCATTTCATTCTTAAAGGGCTGATTATCTGTTCTGAATTCCATTCCAGGAATTTTTCTTAACCATGCTGGAAGTCCACCAAGATTCCATTCAGCACAAACGTAAGGACCTATACGCAAAATAGAGTATAGTCCTGCATTTTGAATTTCTTTTATAAATCTGACGAGATCCAGGTTCCCTTCGAAATTTTTTTTTTTTTCCAAATAAAAGTATATAATCAAAATGAGAATAAGAGCCATTCTCCGGGGCTTACAGAAAAGGCTAGCATCAAGCGACACCACCCAAAGACCCAAATTTTAAAAAGAACAAGAAAAACCAAAAATACAAGACTCAGCGGGAGCTATTCCGCCCTGAATGTAGAAAGGAACAGAGAAAAAGAGACCACCAGCAAACCACCAACCCGTCTTTACCATACGGAAAGACCAGACCTCCAATCAGAACCACAGGAGCGATTGCAATGCAAACAACCAACACTGAGAAACCAACGCAGACTACCTCCAGGATAGGAGACTAATACTGGCCCACCGGATCGACCAGAACAGATAACCCTGGCCAGAGAAGAAGGAGACGGAACCACGGGCTGAGCTCTGCGCAGTGTAAGCAAGACAAATCCAAACCACAGAAACCACTACGAAAAGGCCAGGCGAGGAGCTGCAGCGTCCCAGAGTAGGAAAAAAAGACCCGCTCGACCTTTCTTGAAGAAACCAGCCAAAACCCACCAGGCAAGCACAAGAGAACGCCTAACAGTGAAAAACCGCGCAAACCTGAACAGAAGCTAGCAAACACATTAAAGTAAAAAGAGGGGGGGGGGGAGAGGGAATAAGGCGGTGTGTGAAAGGCACCACCTTACTGAGAAGACTCAACCAACTCCAAGTCTGGCGGCCGACTGCACGCAAGTGATCGATAGCAGTCCAACTAACCGCCGGGATCTTTGGCTCATTGGACCCTTGAAAGGTCTACCTCGAAATGCCAAGAACACATCATTCCTCACGCGATGGATGATGGAAAGCGGATCCACAGGAACGTTGTCGAAAATGGCCTTATTTCTTGCGCACCAGACATGGAAAAGAAAAGGCTCTAGACCAAATATGATAGTGTAGAAATAAAACTAATAAATTAGTAATGTTAATTCAGAATTAAATGGTTCGAATCACGATTAAAAACGTATAATGGATAAGTCATGTATAGCTCCTCGGCAACATCATTGCAACATCAGTTTTTTTTTAAATATGTCGGGCTCATGGCCCAGCCCGATCTAGGCTGTGCACAGCCCTTGGCCAAACTCAGGTCTGGCCAGGTGACCAGAAGAGCGAGGACTAAGGAGTTTAAGTTTGTATGCATGTTTAATATTTCTTAATAGTAAAAATAAATAGGATAGGCAGAAGTTGCCCTAAGTAGAAATCAATGGTACGAATGTCCATCTCAAACCATTCGCCGCCAAAGTAGTTAGCCGTAAAAACTAAGAAAATGAAATTCAGTTATCTCAATGTGCTTCTTAGATTTTTTTATAGCCACCTCTTTTAAAAAAAAGTATATTCCCCCGTGCTCAAACTAAAGTAAAATAAGGGGTGTTATCCTTCACGCAACCTTGTTTGACTAAGTTGTTCATCCAAATTCTGAGCATAGAACTTACCTTTAACCCAAGGGTGCAAAATCCCATAGCTGATTTTACTCTACATGTATTGACAACATAACATGATGCAATATATTAAAGGGTACTTTTGGCACAGGTCCTTATTAAGTTTCAAAATTCACGAAAAGTCCTTCACTAAATTTCAGTGTAAATTAGGTCCCTGTTTTTTATTCACGATTATTGCAGAGCATGATGCAACATTTCATAAAAGTTGCTGACATTTCCGCAACATTTCTGTATACTGTGAACATAGTGTATGAAAGTTGCTAAAATATCAACACTTATTTATAAAAGTTGCTGAAATTTCAGCAACATTTATGTACACTGTGAACACAGTTTATGAAAGTTGCTGAAATATCAGCACTTATTTATAAATGTTGCTGACATTTCAGCAATAATTTTTCTTTGTTTTTACAATAAAACTTTGACACAGATAGTTGCTGAAATATCAGCACTTATTTATAAAAGTTGCTGACATTTCAGCAATAATTTTTCTTCGTTTCAAGAAAACAGGGATCCGCTTTACAATGAAACTTTGACAGGGACCCGCTTTACAATATGAAAGTATGATAGGGATGCCTTCCTAATTTTCACTATATTAAATGCCTCTACCTTGAACTACAAGACCCATATTTCTTGCTGCACTACTATATGTGTGTGTGAGTGCTTATTTTACGTACTCAAAAGAGTAACGAGACCAATAACTACAAATTATTGGTTGATTAATGATTATATTCATTTATATGCAACCTAATGTAGAATAAGGATTTTAGAAAGGTTCTAACCAGCAATGAATAAAAATTTATGCAAATTAGTCTTAACTTTTGAACCCAAGTATAATTTTTACATTTGTTCGTTAAGTCCACAATCCTGCATTTAGATTTATGTGGATGGGTGATGTTCTATTTTGAATCAGAGATCAATTATCTTAAACATTATTTATCATACAAGTGAATTGTGATATAGTAAGTAATTAGCTTTTGCATCGTAGCATTTTTTCAGTTTTACTTCTTTGGTATAAATTAACAGATTATGTTTATACAAGCGATAAAGTTGTAAGATTAGATAAAGAAAGGTTTCATCCTTTTTCCACTTTATGTTATCACAATTTGGTTAAATTAAGAAAGTTCAACAATCAAATTAATGAAAAGCGGGGAGAGCTTGGTTTACTCGGTGCTTTCTTTGCATACACGAAAGTTAGCAGAACTATATTTTTCTTTACTCTTAAACTTTCCTATATATGGCGCAAACGTTGCATACTGGAGTCTCCTTAGTTTATATATCTTTAGTGAATGGCTTCACGATTGATGCAACAAACCAAAGTTAAGGCAGTGGCGATCTAATTAAAAGCTCATTCCTAACTTTAAATACATTTTTCCATGCACACGTCCGTCGGACGTGCAAACATACTGGTAGTTAATAATAAATAGGCGAAACACCATTTTATCTCCATTAATGCTCCTATGGAGATTTTTGCGCAATTTCTTTATTTATTAAAAACACGAAAATGTTACCAAAGCTTAATGGCTTCGTAGATATAATAAATAATCCTATGAGAGGAAAAATATTGGATTCCTATATGGAATAAATGGGAAACTGATGCAGCGCAGAATGTTAAAGGCATAGGTCGCTCACGACCTAAGGAGTTAGAGGAGGAAGCGAGTGATGCTGGGAAGAGTGGTCTAACGACCTATGATAAGTCGATAAGCAAGCTAAAGAGTGGTACAGCCCAAATTGGTGAAGTGTTAGGTCGCATACGACCTAACAAGGCCTTTAGGTCGCTCCAACGACCTAACGAGATACTGGAACGACCTAACATGTTGTTAACTCATGTACGACTTAGCGAGTGGGAAAATAGAGCGCTGGAACGAGCTAAGAGGGTGCTACGACCTAACAAGTCACGACCTATGATAGGTCGCAGGAAGACGTTACGACCTAAGTTAGGTCGCAAGGAGTTAGGTCGCGGAGTTTTGATTCGACCTATACTAGCTCGCAAGAAAAGGTCACGACCTATGATAGGTCGCTGGGTAATCTGGGAAGTTAAGTCGCAAGACTTAGGTCGCAAAGTTGATCTGGAATGCCGTATGTTCTTAAGTCGCTGAAGTTTGCAGCCGTAGATTGTTATGCCGCTTTATCCTATGCCGTTGATTTAAGTCGCGAGAAACTTTAAGTCGCGAAGATTTTTTGAAGCGCTTCTGTTAGGTCGCTAATGAAGGGATGCCGTTCATCTTAGGTCGCGAAGCTCTAGAGACCGTTCATTTGTTAAGTCGCATGTCATCTGTCTTTTAAAGGGTGTACTTTAGGTCGTATACGACCTATGTAAGACGTTGTAAGGTGTTGTATTTTCTTATGTTGTAATATTTAGGTCGCTGCCGACCTATACTAAGTCGTGTCTGTTAAGCCGCATGTATAATGGGTCTTGTGATGTAACTATGTTAAGTCGCGTAAGTTTTAGGTCGCGTGAGCTTAGGTCGTAGGTCGCTCACGACCTAAGAGTTGTCATTTTTCTGTTGTAATTGTTGTAGCCTATAAATAGGCAAGTTGAATCATTTTGTAAGGTTGTTGATTTTTGAATAAAATTCTCTTTTGATTGCTGTGTGCTTTCATCTAAATTGGTAGTTGAGTGTAATCTCCTATCTCCTCTTTCGGATAATCGAGTGCGCTCGATTCAACGATTGTAGAAGCCGATTCGAGGAATCTAGTGCGCTAGATCAACGCTCGAAGAATTGAAGATCTTTGAACCCGGTATCGTGCGCGATCAACGAGTTCGGGATAGCTAGAATTCGGTATCTTCGGATCAACGAATTTGGGCATTTCAGTATCTTCCAATCCACCGATTACTACTTTCATCGATTGAAGATCGTTTTGATATATCCGCTGCGTCTGTTGGGTGAATTCTTACCCGGAAGACCTCGAGACCCAGAAACGTGATCCATTCGGCAGACCTCGTTCGGCAGTCCTCCATCGAATCCATTCGGCAACTACCACCGGTCCAACCTCACCATTCCACCACCGGACCAACTACCACCGGTCCAACCTCGCCATTCCACCACCGGACCAACTACCACCGGTTCAACCTCGCCATTCCACCACCGGACCAACTACCACCGGTCCAACCTCACCATTCCATCACCGGACCAACTACCACCGGTCCAACCTCACCATTCCACCACCGGACCTACTACCACCGGTCCAACCTCACCATCCCACCTCCGGACCAAGTGATGCCGAACCAAGTCATACCAGGCCGGATTGTAGCAGCCCAGGCCCACCAGCAGCTATATACCTCCAAGACCCCTACCCCCAGCCTCACTCTATAAATAGAGGGGCAGGGGTACAACAATGGGGACAAGTTTTTGAGAGCTCAAGCACGGAAGGAACTTTCAAACAACTTTCTATTACTGATATCAAAGTTTTGTACCTGTAATCAGAATAAGAGAAGAGAAATAACATATAAAGTGGACGTAGGCACATTCTGGCTGAACCACTATAAATCTGCGTGTCTTTTTACAGTTTAGCCCCTGTTTTTTATATATTTGCATAAATCGCTCAAATCACTAAGAATAACATCAGATCTGCTAAATCATACAACTTTGAGGTGTTTGTCCATTTTTTGTGCAAACATTTTTGGTGCTTTCACTGAGAGCTAGAAGCTCGAAGCTTCAGCTTCATCCGCTTATCAAGTTTTCCTAACAGCATCGTCCGCCACTTGGAAAACATGCCTCCCAAACAGAGAAAAGATGTTAACAAAGGAAAAAACATCGCATCCAGCAGCCTTCCTGATCCAGCTGCCGCGAATCAAGTAAATCGTCCTCCTCCAGCAACGGCAACAAATGAAGGACAGGCTAACCCAGCCACTCCTGCCACAGAACAGCCTGCAGCAATTACTAGGGCAGATTTGGACAGAGTTGTTGAAGTAACTAACCGCTTCACGTCCCAGCAGGAAGCCTTGGTGGACCATCTCATGTCACGCTTGAGGGACGCTGAAGAATCCAACCGCAACACTGAATCATGGGGCGAGTCCCAGTCTGGAGGATCTCAGAGACAGCAAAGATCTTCCTTCTTCGAAGGAGCTAACGGCAGGATTAGCCGTGGTAGGAGCCGAGACCGAGCTCAGCCCGAAGTTAGGCCTGAGGAAACGTTTGGTGCCGAACCCAACGGGGAAGGTACCGGGCGGAGGTCAACTGCAGCTGAGCCTGTCATGCTGCCTAACCACAGAAACACCAGTGAACGGGGCCGAGCTAGAGTTCAGCCCGAAGTTGGACCCGAGGAAGTGCTTAGATCAGAACCCAACAGGGGAAGATCAAGGCAAGGGCCAACTGTAGATGACCCAAGCATGCTCCCAGAAGATCAAAGGCAGCCACTGGAAAATATGAGGAATGATAGACGATACCATCCCTACAGGTTGTCTGGTCGGAATCAACCCCACAGAACGGAACCAAACTCATTTCTGTCCGCTCCAAATTCTGATGAAAGGATGGCACGCTTATTCAGAGAGTGTGTCCAACGGGAGCAAAGAGATCGAGGGATAGGCGCTAGGGTAACCAGCCCTTTCGCCCGCAATATCGAAATTGCTATCACCCCCCGAGAATGGAAGATGCCAACAATGGAACCCTACAAAGGAACCTCCAATCCCGTTGTACACTTACAGAGGTACACGCAGCATATGCTCATGAGTGGAGCAACCGAGGGAGTGCTGTGCAAATGCTTCCCGCTCTTCTTAGCAGATCTTGCTACCTCCTGGTTCTGTCATCTACCCCAAGGATCCATCAGCTCATGGGAAATGTTGAAAGAAAAATTCATCAGTCAGTTCCGCATTCATGTGGAGCAACCTAAGGACGCTTATTCCTTATCCAGCGTCAAACAGAAACCTGGAGAAAAGCTGCAGCAATACCTAACCAGATTCAACGCCGCAGCAGCCGCAGTTCAAGATGCCGATGAGAAGCTTATCCTAATGGCCCTCTGCAGTGGGGTGCATCCGGACACTAAATTTGCTAGGAGATTGACAAAAGAAAAACCAGCTACTTTACCCGATTTCTTCCATGAAGCCGGGAAATATATGAGGCTTGAGGATGCTGCCATTGAGGGGCAGTCAGGACAGCAAAGTAAGACGACCCATGGCAACACCCCTGCTGTGGCAAGGGACGTTCGAAGAAATGATTCCAGAGACAATGCTGGGGGCAAGAAAGTAGAAAAACGCCTATATCGGCCAGGACCAAGATTCGACTCTTACACCCCTCTGAACGAGACCGTCGAAAATATCTTCCTTGCCACCCAAGGCGAAGTTAGATACAAACGCCCACCATACAAGAAGGAATCAGATAGCGCACAGAAATCCGGAAAATTCTACCGCTTCCACGAATCCCACGGACATGATACCAACGAATGCCATCATCTCCGAGATCTGATTGAGGAACACATCAGAAGAAAGAAACTGGAGCGCTATGTAAAGAGTCAAGACAGGACTCCAGCTCCTGCCAATGAAAACCCAAGGCTACCCTCACCAGGGACCGGCAGAGGCGACCGCAACGCTAGCAGCTCTAGTCAAGAGAAGATAGTGGTCCACACCATCTCAGGAGGTCCGCATATCGCAGACAGAAGTTGGAAAGAGATGGAAAGATATGGGAAGTCGCTCAAAGACAATAGAGACTGTGTCAATACGGTTATAGAAGAGCGCCACCCAAAGCGGAAAGAAAGTAATGACATCACTTTCAGTAAACGCGACCTAGAAGGAAGACAGTACCCGCACATGGATCCCATGGTTATCTCTGCCCGACTCGGTCCCGCCGAAGTTTACCGAATACTGGTAGACACTGGAAGCTCTGTAAATATCCTGTTCAAACATGCATTCGACAAAATGAGGCTATCAATGAAGGATGTATCTCCCTGCGATAAACCGCTACACGGTTTCACTGGAGATGCGAAAATGCCCATCGGGCAGCTGGACCTCTTCGTTGAAATTGGAAGCCATCCCCGCTCCGTTGTAAGGAAACAGACGTTTGTGCTGATAGAAAACCATTCGGCCTACAACGCCTTCCTAGGAAGACCAGCCCTATCTGACTTCCAGATTGTCCTAGCCCCGTGGTGCCTGAAAATGAAATTTCCAACAGACAATGGGGTAGGGGAAGTGGAAGGAGACCAAGATATTGCACGAGACTGCTATGTAACTGAACTTCGCAACAACCACAGGAGAGATAAAGGGAAAGGTGTAGAGATTGCCCTCTGCACAAAAAGCCTTGAAGCATAGCAACTAAAGAAAGCCCCTCCTCTTCGATACACCAGCGACCCTTTCAATGAATTAGACCCTAGGGACAAAGAGGAGGAGGCCACCGCCGAGCCTGCAGATGCTATGGAGTTTATATCTGTAGACAAGCACGACTCAAGTAGGCTACTGAAAATTGGGTCGCAGCCGAAAACTGAATTGAAGGAACAACTCATTGATTTTCTCCGCCACAACTTGGATGTGTTCGCTTGGTCACACGCTGACATGACCGGAATCTCCCCCAACATAGCATGCCACGTATTAAAAATTGATCCTACCAAGGCGCCCGTAAAACAAAAAAAGAGAAGTATGGGGGCAGAGCGATCAGCAGCCCTCGATGAAGAAGTAAAGAATCTACTCGCCAATGACTTCATACGAGAAGCTATTTACCCAGAATGGATCGCCAACCCGGTACTAGTAAAAAAGGCTAATGGGAAGTGGCGGACATGCATTGACTTCTCCAACCTAAACGACGCCTGCCCAAAGGATTGCTTCCCGCTTCCCAGAATCGATCAACTTGTAGACAGCACAGCCGGGCACGAGCTCCTGTCTTTTATGGATGCATACTCAGGATATAATCAAATTCCTATGCATGCTCCCGACCAAGACCACACTAGTTTCATCACCGACCGGGGATTGTACTGCTACAAAGTAATGCCCTTCGGACTTAAAAATGCAGGGGCCACCTACCAGCGCCTCGTCAACAAGATGTTCGCAGGACTAATAGGACGAACAATGGAAGTATATGTAGACGACATGCTGGTAAAATCACGGAAAGCCAAAGATCACGTGAGCCACCTAGGCGAAATGTTCCAGGTACTTCGACAGTATGGAATGAAGTTGAATCCACTAAAGTGCTCCTTCGGAGTGTCGTCGGGAAAATTCTTAGGATTCATCGTCCATGCCCGGGGGATAGAAGCAAACCCTGAACAAGTCCGAGCATTAAGGGACATCAAGATACCTTCCACCCGAAAGGAAATGCAAAGCCTAAATGGAAAAGTGGCTGCCCTAAGCCGATTCATCTCCAAAGCAACAGACAAGTGCGTCCCCTTTTTCGAAGCTCTAAAGAAGGATAAAGGAAAATTCGAATGGACGGACGAATGCTTGACCGCTTTCCTTAACCTAATCGAACACCTCCAGAAACCACCGGTACTCTCGACCCCAAGCGAAGGCGAGGAATTATACCTATACCTTGCTGTGTCATCTCACGCTCTAAGCGCTGCCTTGGTAAGGGAAGATAACCGCACGCAACGACCAGTTTACTTCGTCAGTAAAAGGTTTACTGGGGCAGAAGTCAGATATCCTAAGCTTGAAAAGTTAGCGTACTGTTTACTAATCACTTCACGAAAGCTACGTCACTACTTCCAATCCCATTCCATCAAAGTTCTGACCGATCAACCACTGAGGCAGGTACTCCATCGTCCTGACACTTCCGGGCGACTACTTAAATGGTGTATTGAGCTGAGTCAATATGATATCACCTATCACCCTCGCACCGCCATCAAGGGACAAGCCATGGCTGATTTCATTGCAGAATTCACCAACGAGGATAAGGAGCAACTGGAAATAACAGAAGATATCAAGTGGAATCTCTTTGTGGACGGTGCATCTAACGAACAAGGCTCGGGGGCAGGTGTGGTAATAATCACTCCCAGGGGAAATAAACTGCACTATGCTATAAGGTTGGAGTTCGCTGCCACCAACAACGATGCGGAATATGAAGCAGTAATAGCCGGATTGGAAATTGCTATCGAGATCGGAGCCAATTCTTTGTGTCTTCACAGCGATTCTCAGCTTATTGTTAATCAAATACTAGGGGAATTCCAAGCTCGAGAAGAGCGACTCATCGCATATCTAAAGAAGGCCAAGTTACTTCTCAGCCGATTGGACCACTACTTAGTCAAACACATCCCTCGGGAAGAGAACCAAGAGGCCGACGAATTGGCAAAGCAAGCGAGTATGAGGGACGTCGCTATCTTCGGGGCAGTAACTGTCTCAAAGCAAACGATCCCAAGTTTTGAGCAAGTGAATCTGATAGCTGCAACCGAAGAAGCAACTTGGATGACTCCCATCCGAGACTACCTACAAAATGGCACACTACCCGACAGGCGTAACGAAGTCAAGAAAATCTTGAGGAAAGCGTCCCGCTACACGATACAAGGAGACATCCTCTATCGGCGCGGGTTCTCTAACCCATTGTTAAGGTGTGTCGCCGGAAGGGAAGCCAAGGAAATCTTATCCAACATTCATCAAGGAAGCTGCGGAGATCACACCGGAGGGCAAACGTTAGCAAAAAAGATACTCCGATACGGATATTTCTGGCCCACCTTGAGCAAGGACGCCTTAGATTTCGTCAAGAAGTGTGACAGATGCCAGAAATTTGCTAAGATCCCTCGGCTACCAACAACCGATATTACTCAGATGACCAGCCCTTGGCCCTTTGCAGTGTGGGGAATTGACTTAATCGGTGAACTGCCAATGGGTCGAGGCGGCGCCAAATATGCTATAGTAGCAGTCGACTATTTCACCAAATGGGTGGAAGCAGAACCGCTAAATAAAGTATCTTCAGCAAAGGTTATCAACTTCTTAATCAAAAATGTTCTGTGCAGGTACGGAGTCCCCCTAAAAATCATATCAGACAATGGACTTCAGTTTGACAGCGAGGAATTCGCCAACTGGTGCCAAGAACACGGAATTCACAAAAGCTTCTCATCCGTAGCATATCCCCAAGCAAACGGACAAGTCGAAGCAGTCAACAAAATTCTGAAAACTCTGATCAAAAAGAAGCTCGAAAAATCAAAGGGCGCGTGGGTGGATGAACTCCCTACGGCACTATGGGCCTATCGCACATCTTTCAGAACATCGACAGGGCACACTCCTTTCTCTTTGGCATACGGATCGGAGGCTATGCTCCCAGTTGAAACCATTGTGCCTTCCCACCGTAGGATCCACTATAACCCAGAAGAGAACGAAGAGCTCCTCAACATGTCTTTGGATCTAGTCGAGGAGAGAAGGAATGATGCAGTCCTAAAAACAGCAGCCCACAAGCAAAAGGTGGCAGCACAATACAACTCCAAAGTCAAGCATCGTACCTTACGAGAAGGGGATCTTGTCCTCAAGCGAATCTTCCCTCGCCCCGGAGCACTAGACCCAATCTGGGATGGACCATATGTAATTCATAAAGATCTCCACAACGGAGCCTATATTTTGTCAACAGTGGACGGAGAGGTGTTCCAGAGGGCATGGAACATCCAACACCTCCGTCGATACTTTTCTTAACTTGTATTGCCCATATGAAGTGAATTAACAAAGAGAATCAGTGGACGTAGGCACTTTTTCATGCCGAACCACTTTAAAAAAGCCTTGTCTCCTTTTTTAACTTGTTCCTTTGTATCTTGGCTGCTTGTTAACTTTATCCTTTTCTGTTGAACAAAATCCTGAGCATATAGCATTTCTATTCAAAGCACTCCACAATGCAACTTCGCGTGGACAAGACACAACAGGTACTATGCGAATCTATGCCCTCGTCAATGAGACACTTTTGCTCCAGCATCCCTCTGCTGCGGGTTAACTCATTGCTCGCGACGGCCCTTAAAGCCAACTGTAATGAGCCGATTATAAGCCACCGAGAAGGCCGACTATAGCCGAGGCAGCTCATTACGGCGTTAGGCTCGCCGGCAACTGTGAACCGATTATAAGCCCCAACATAAGGTGTGGCCAGCCAGGGGCAGTTCACAGTTGACGATCGGCACCCACGCTAGCCGGCCACAGTAAGTCGAATAATACCCATGAGTACGGGCCATAATGGCCCGGGTAGTTACTGTGCGCGATCTCGGCTCCGGTGTGTCTTAAGTGCGGCTGTGGTAAAAAAGAATTAACTCCCCGCAGAGGCGTAAGATGGGTGACAAATGTCTCCAAGACCCACAGCTAGGGAAAGTGACTACAAAACCCGTTTGCCACGAACTTAAGCACATCGAAGGCCTTCCGTGACTGGAAGTTTTACTGTTTCACATATTTCAATTTTACTTAAAAAACTTTCCTCCTATCCTCTGTAACAAACCATAAAGTACAGGATGCAGGGTAAGAGATACCCGCCAATGGATGCAGAAATTCACAAACAGATGGCAGGGCAGTCAACTGCTTTCCATGCTTGGTCATACAAGATATTCGAAACTGCCATTTACAAACAGAACATGAAAGGCGGTATTTTCTTCCTTTATGTACAAATGCATGACTATAATTTAATTTTTTCACACCACACGCTAACATTGCAAGTCATGAGATTATGATTTAAAACCAGAATCTGACATCAAACACAATTTAATTACAAGAATATACATAGCTACATTTCTCATACGATATGTCGAAATAGCAACAAATATTCAAGAAACGACAGAATCAGCTTAAGCTAAAAAATTACACGTCAAGAATAATATTATTACAAGTAGCAAGAATTACAACTTAGAAGTTCCTCTACTGTCTTAAGACTAACAGATTCAACATTGTCAAGCCTACAAAAAGAATTTCCCAGGTCAAATCAGGGAGCTGGTTGCGTCGAAGTCTTGTCTCTGCTCTTTTGCCCGCCTGTCCGGTCATAAAAAGGATTCATTAGTGATGAGTAACCAAGTTAACGGAAAGACTAGAAAGGAAAACTTACCAGCACCTGCTTCTTGACCATCCTGGTCGTCATCCTCTACCTGCACACCCGCCTCTTCAGCAGCAAGCAGCCGCATACCCTCCTTTACCGCCACTTTCTCCTCCTTAGTGAACTGGGCAGTGACCACATCCATACTGAAGACCGTTCCACCTTCTTTATCTGCATCAGCCTTAACCTCCTCCAAAGCCCGAAGATAGGTCTTGGCCATGACCCTGGGATAATCATCCATCCAAGAGAGATTGCCCTGTTTCCAAGTCCGGAAATACATGTCCTGGAGCATGTCATCCATCATTCCCTCGTTCTCCTCAAACTCCCTCATCCGGGCATCGGAGGCCGACAACCTTTCGGCGGCAGCATCTCTCTCCAGTCTGTATCTCGAGCAATCAGCCTGAAGGGACCTCCGCATCACCTCCATCTCTTCCCTCAACTTAGCTTGGGCAAGCTCTGCAGCCTCAAGTTTCTCGGACAATTCCTCCACCTGCTCGAGATCCGCTCTCCGAACCTCATCCACCGTAGCAATGGCCATGTCAATCCGCTCTTTGCAAGCAGCTTCCATTTTCTGCAATTCGGCCCGACTGGCCTCCTCCATGGTTTTCCTTAATCGCCCAGTAGCAGCCTCATGCTGAGAAATCTAGATAGCCTGATCCGCAAGCTGCTTGGCCTGATCCGAAACCACCAATCGAAGTCGGATATTGGCGCTCCCAATCTCCTCTCCGGCCTTAACCAGCCGAGCATGATGCCCCATCAACTTCTTGGTCTCCTCTGCCACCCGATCAATATTAGCTTTGGCCTCGTCTCCCATAGTGACTATACGAGTGGTGAGTAGATCGAGATCTAAGGATTTGGCTTCATCAAGTACTCGTACCATGGGGTTACGGGGGAGAAGGTGTTCACCAGTGACTTCATCAAAAGTAATATCATGAGAACCTGGATCCAGATCAGGATGACCCGCGAATGGATTACGGGCCAAGTCGGGACGGTCGATATGAATAACAGAAGGGTTTCCGGACGGGTGTGGAGAAGGTACAAACTCGCTACCCTCCTCAGTAATATCATGAATAGGCTGAGCCGGAGGCTGAGGACCGAGCGAAGTTTCGGATAAAGGATGGCTCCTCTTCCTCTGCTGAATACCCTCTTCGATGACCCCAAGAAGAGGATGGTATCCGACTACATCCCCGGAGCGTTGGGTTGAGGGCTTCGGCTTAGCAGAAATTTTGGAAAGTTTATATTGCTCGAGCCTGTGTCGAAGGTCTGAAGCTTTGGGCGTCTTGCCTGCTCCTGATATAAAGAACAAGTGTCACGATCTTACATTACTATATGATTAAGAAACACGGTAGATTACAAGTTAGAAAAGGAAAAGAAACACAGTTGTGGTTGTACAAACCCTGGGGAGGAGTGGGATACTGCAATAAGTCCTGGATTTCATTCCAGGACGGGAGCGGGTCATAAAATATTCCTAAGTCCCTATCATTAGTGAAGCATGCAGGGGTCAAGAGTTCACCTTGAGTTGTCAGAGCCACCTTGGCCGGGATAGCCGGAGAAGACTCACTTGCACCGGTCCCGGCTTTGTCCGCCTTCCCGGTCTTCACTACCAAAGCCGGATCATCATCCAACCCCTCAAAAGCTTGGCGGAGAGCATCATCCGTCCACTCTTGCATTTCGCCTACTTGCCCAGAAGATAGAGCCCTGGAACCATCACCACTCCGTCCATCGCCACCATCATCACCAAGACGCTCAACGTCTCTTCCGCCCTCTGCCTCACCTCTTTCTTCCTCCGCCTCACCTCTTTCTTCCTCCGCATCTATCTCCCCCTGAGTAAGTGGACAATTGCTGGGAGAAGGACCGTCCGACCTCTTAAGCTTCTTACCTCCGACGGCTGGAGGTTTCGTGAATGGTTTTCTCTTTCCGCCCTCTGCCGCAACGCCTCCCTTAGCCTGAGCAGCCGCCCTCTCTTCCGCCGTTTCCCTTAACTTAAATACAGACTGCTGCGGAAGGATCAAGTTATATTCCAGAAGAATCGCATTTCTAATCAAGTAGGCAGATGATCTGTATTTCCCAAGAATGGCTTCTATCTCCGCCGCCGTCTGAACCAGGCGGTCAGTCTCCACAACCGGAAAGCCACCTGTCGCTAGCAAAAATGAGAAAGTATGAGAAGAAGCATCGCAATCGGAATAAGAATTATAAGTAAAAGCATCAACTCACATCCAGAGGTAAAGCGCCGGATGGAGACGGAATCGTCCCTAACAAAGAACCACTCTTTCTTGAACATGCTGAATTTAGAGTACAGGTCCAAGACCGGCTTGAAGGTCACAGCAGACTCCAAGCTAACATATGGGGACCCCTTCTTATAGCCCCTTAAATTATACAAGTACCGGATCTCCCGGTTGGAGGGGGCGCGACCATACTTCCTCCGAAAAATAACAAAGAGGCTCACCAATATGGCATAAGAGTTGGGATGAAGCTGGAATGGGGCCACCTTCAGGTACGTGAGGAAGCTAACTACCCAAGCATTGAGTGGCGGGATAGCACCACACATGCAATGGTACCTACTATAAGCAAAGTATCCTTCGGGAGGACTGTATGGCATGACTCCTGGGCCCGGCAGCAGCATGAGGGCTCTATCGATCCCAAAGGAACGAGATATAACGTCGAGTTGCTCCTCTTTGAGAGAGCTAGGAAAGCAGTCAGGCGGGGAGTCCAGCAGCTCTTGGGGACCATATCCATCCACTAATGACCTCGGGGCAGGCCCATGACGCTCCGATCCTGATTGAGCTGGGGGCACGGCCGAGGACTCTCCTTCACCCCCGGATCTCCTCGTATCTGATCGAGTTTCAACTTTTCGAGACATTTATCTGCAAAAATGGGAAAAGTATATCGTTAGAATATACAAGCAGCGTAATCTGGAATTTCGCTTAGAAATTCGAAGTATGAAACACGTGTTCCCTCGACACAACAGTTCATTCGGCATTCAGCTCGTAGGTTCATTCGGCACTCGACACAACAGTTCATTCGGCATTCAGCTCGTAGGTTCATTCGGCACTCGACACGTTGGTTCATTCGGCACTCAACCCATAAGTTCATTCGGCAAAAAGAACCTCACCTTGATTCGGCGAAAGTTTGATTCGGCAGAGATAGATTTGGCAAAGGTCTGATTCGGCGTATGTTTGATTCGGCAAGAGTTGTTCGGTAAGGAAAAGCAAAGGGGGTATAGCCCCTATATATAGCCAAGCGAAAGGCAACCGGATCAACCGGTTCGGCATTCCTCGCCGAATGGATCTATTTCAACTACGGGAAACGCCCAAGCACGAAACAAAGCGCGACACATGCAAACACGTGCCCCGCTTTGGGGGGCAAATGTTGGGTGAATTCTTACCCGGAAGACCTCGAGACCCAGAAACGTGATCCATTCGGCAGACCTCGTTCGGCAGTCCTCCATCGAATCCATTCGGCAACTACCACCGGTCCAACCTCACCATTCCACCACCGGACCAACTACCACCGGTCCAACCTCGCCATTCCACCACCGGACCAACTACCACCGGTTCAACCTCGCCATTCCACCACCGGACCAACTACCACCGGTCCAACCTCACCATTCCATCACCGGACCAACTACCACCGGTCCAACCTCACCATTCCACCACCGGACCTACTACCACCGGTCCAACCTCACCATCCCACCTCCGGACCAAGTGATGCCGAACCAAGTCATACCAGGCCGGATTGTAGCAGCCCAGGCCCACCAGCAGCTATATACCTCCAAGACCCCTACCCCCAGCCTCACTCTATAAATAGAGGGGCAGGGGTACAACAATGGGGACAAGTTTTTGAGAGCTCAAGCACGGAAGGAACTTTCAAACAACTTTCTATTACTGATATCAAAGTTTTGTACCTGTAATCAGAATAAGAGAAGAGAAATAACATATAAAGTGGACGTAGGCACATTCTGGCTGAACCACTATAAATCTGCGTGTCTTTTTACAGTTTAGCCCCTGTTTTTTATATATTTGCATAAATCGCTCAAATCACTAAGAATAACATCAGATCTGCTAAATCATACAACTTTGAGGTGTTTGTCCATTTTTTGTGCAAACAGCGTCAGTTTTTGGTATCAGAGCTTGTTCTAGCCAATCATAGCTAGATCGAGACTTGGAGCCTAATCATTTTGAAGAATTTAAAGTTTGAAGAGAAGCCGAGAGCTTGAAGTGTTAAGCCGTGGCCGAGAGGAAGAAGAGTTCATCATTGTTCGAAGATTGATTGATCGAAATTGAATTGGAGGCCGAAACTTTGTCCATCGTGTTCATCGCGATTTGCTACAAAGTGGAAGTTTTCGATCCGTTTCATTTTGGATCAAAGTCCGAATTGTGTTTGAATTTTGAAGTGTTGAAGAGTTTGTAAAGTTTTCAAGTATGCCGCCAAGGAGAGCTAATCGACACCAAAACGTAGAAGCTTTGTATCGAAGAGAAGAGGCTGATGAGATGGAGCAAAGAATTAATGAGAACTTTAGTGAAAAGCTTAACGAAGGAATTGGTCGGTTAGAGAAGCTTATGACGGAGATGAATCAAAATCGGAGAAGGGTTTCACCTGAATCTAATCATGGGGGTAGTAGAGTCTCGCCACATTCCAATCGGGACAGAAGTGTTGAAAATGATCAAGAACATGGGAGGAACGTGAATGATCGTGAACGGAGGAATGTAGATAGAAGGAATGATGGTGGTAGGCGTGAAGGTAGTAGAGATGTGGGTGGACGAGATAGACAACGATATACATCTGATTTTGAAGAGGAGTATGATGGTGGTAGTGTAAGAGGACAAGGAAGAAATTACTCTGAGTATGATCACAAGTGGGAATCGGGGACGAAGACAGAAATTCCTGAATTCAAGGGTGGTATGCAAGCGGAGGAGTTTCTAGATTGGGTAGCTAATGTTGAAGAAATTTTTGACTTCAAAGAAGTTCCAGAACATCGTAGAGTGAAGTTGGTTGCTACGAGACTGAGGGGTAGAGCTTTGGCGTGGTGGCAGCAAACCAAGCTTACACGTGAACGTATGGGGAAGTCAAAGATTGAATCTTGGGAGAAGATGAAGAAATTGATGAAAGCAACGTTCTTACCTTACAATTATCAGTCATTGATGTGTCAACGTTTGCAGAATTTGAGGCAGGGCACTAAAACAGTTAATGATTACGCAGATGAGTTTTACCAGCTTATTGCCAGGAATGATATTATGGAGACGGAAGAGCAGTTGACATCTAGATTCATTGGGGGATTGAGGATGCAGATTCAGGATATGGTTAATATGTTCGATCCAAGATCTGTAGCGGAAGCACATCAGAAAGCGTTGGCTTGGGAGAAATAGGGTAGACGAGGAGGTGGTGTGTTTACTAATTCTAACAATCAAGCGAAGGGTGTTGGTGGAAGTTCTAATGTTTCTACACCTATCAGTAGACCAGTGGTGAAGGAGGCTGAGAAGGCGAAAGTTAACAATGGTTTCAAATGTTACAATTGTCAGGAATTGGGTCATAAAAGCAGTGAGTGTCCAAAGCCAAAGAAGAGAACCATGATTGCAGAAGTTGAGGATGAGGATGGTGATGGGGATTGTTCTAGTCCAGTTGAGGAGGATGAGCCGGATATTGCGTCAGGAGATGAAGGTTGTAACCTAATGCTGAGGAGATCGTGTTTAACACCGAAGCAGGAGGAAGCTAGTTGGTTGAGAAGTAATATTTTTCAGTCAACATGTACTATTCTGGGGAAGGTGTGTAAGTTTGTGATTGACGCAGGAAGCTGTGATAATATTATTTCAACCGAGGCTGTGACAAAGTTGAAATTGAAGACAGAGAAACATCCGAGTCCATATAAGTTAGCATGGTTGAGAAAAGGAGGAGAAGTGAAAGTGGATAAACGAGTTCGTGTTCCATTCTCTATTGGGAAGAAATACAAAGATGAAATATGGTGTGATGTAGTAGAGATGGATGTTTGCCACTTGCTTTTGGGAAGACCATGGCAGTATGATCGAGCAGTACAACATGACGGTCGGACCAATAGCTACAGTTTTATGTTTGAAGGCACGAAAATTATCCTAGTTCCGAAGAAGAGATCACAAGGAGAAAGTAAGTCAGAAGAGATTGAAGAGCTGAAAAATTTATTATCTCTGAAGGAGTTTGTTAAGGAAGTTGAGGAAGAGCCTGAAGTGTTTTTATTGATTGGGCGTGAGAGCAAAGAAGAGGTTGAAATTCCAGAAGAAGTTAAATCAGTTTTGAAAGAATTTGACGATGTATTTCCATAGGAGTTACCAACGGAGTTGCCACCGTTGAGGGATATACAACATCAGATAGATCTTGTTCCAGGTGTTGTGTTGCCACATAGACCACATTATAGAATGAGTCCGAAGGAACATGAAGAGTTGCGGAGGTAGGTAGAGGAATTGCTTGAGCAGGGGCATGTGCAGGAGAGTCTGAGTCCTTGTGCTGTACCAGCTTTATTGGTACCCAAGAAGGATGGGACGTGGAGGATGTGCACTGACAGTCGAGCATTGAATAAGATTACTGTGAGATATAGATTTCCAATGCCGAGGTTGGATGACTTGTTAGATCAAATAAGCGGAGCTACTATATTTTCGAAGATTGATTTGAAGAACGGATATCATCAAATTCGTATCAGACCAGGAGATGAGTGGAAGACTGCTTTTAAAACCAGGGAGGGTCTATACGAATGGTTGGTCATGCCATTTGGTTTATCCAATGCACCGAGTACTTTTATGAGGGTGATGAATCAGATTTTTCGACCGTTCATTGGGAAATTTGTGGTGGTGTATTTTGATGATATTCTGATTTACAGTGGGAGTCCAGAGGAACATTTAAATCATCTTAGAGAAGTGCTGATGGTATTGCGACAAGAACAATTTTATGCTGCAACGAAGAAATGCGTGTTCATGACGCATAGTGTGTTATTTTTAGGGTACGTTGTTTCAGAGAAGGGTATACAGGTGGACCAAAGTAAAATCGAAGCTATCAGAGATTGGCCGCAGCCCAAGACGATAACGGAAGTTCGTAGTTTTCACAGGTTGGCTTCATTTTATCGAAGGTTCATTCCACACTTTAGTAGTGTAATGGCACCTGTGACTGATTGTATGAAGGGTAAACAGTTTGCATGGACGAAGGAAGCAGGAGTTGCTTTCGAATGAATCAAGGAGTTGCTGACGACAGCACCAATTCTAGCATTGCCTGATTTTCAGTTGTTGTTTGAATTACATACTAATGCGTCGAAGGTTGGAATTGGAGGAGTGTTGAGCCAAAGGGGACGTCCGATTGCATATTTCAGTGAGAAGTTATCAGGAGCAAAGATGAGATACAGTACATATGATGTGGAATTTTATGCTGTTGTGCAATCTATCAAACACTGGAGACACTATCTATTTTAGAAAGAGTTTGTTCTTTACACTGATCATGAGGCGTTGAAGCATTTACAAGGACAAGATAAGATTTCAGCGAGACATTCATCGTGGATTGCATATCTGCAGCAGTTTACTTTTGTTGTTAAACACAAGTCAGGGGTGACGAATCGAGTGGCTGATGCTTTGAGTAGAAGGAGTCATTTGTTGACTACACTGAAGTTGAGATGACATGGTTCGATGTGTTGCCAGAATTATTTGTCGATGATCCTTACTTTGCAAAGGTGGTTGATAAAGTCAAGGAGGGAAAGACGGATGAGTTTTTGATGGTAGATGGTTTTCTGTTCAAAGGAAATCGATTGTGCATACCGGAGGGTAGTCTGAGAATGAAGATTATCAAGGAGTTACACGAAGAGGGACATGTTCGGAGAGACCGTACCTTACAGTTAATTTTACAATCCTACTTTTGGCCATCAATGAGGAAAGAGGTGGAAAGGTTTGTGGAGCGTATTCATATTTGTCAGGTTTCGAAAGGAACTGCGACTAATGCTGGTTTATATATGTCGTTACCTGTACCAATTAAACCATGGGTTGATGTGAGTATGGACTTTGTGTTGGGGTTGCCGAGAACGCAGCGTGGTAATGATTCCATTTATGTGGTGGTTGATAGATTTTCGAAAATGGCACATTTTATTGCTTGTAAGAAGACGGCGGATGCTGTTCATGTTGCACAGTTGTTTTTCAAGGAGATCTATCGACTTCATGGATTGCCAGAATCGATTGTGTCGGACAGGGATACTCTTTTTCTGAGTCATTTTTGGTTAAGTTTGTGGAAAATGGTGGGAACGAAGCTGAAGTTTAGTAGTGCTTATCACCCGCAAACGGATGGACAGACCGAGGTTGTGAACAGATCGTTGGGAAACTTGTTGAGGTGTCTTGTTCAAGATAATCAGAAGAGTTGGGATATGAAGTTATGCCAGGCAGAGTTTGCCCATAATCATGCTGTGAATCGAAGTACTGGGTTCAGTCCATTCCAGATTGTTTATTCGAGCTTACCGAAGGGACCGTTGGATTTAACGGTAGTGCCACAAACAAAGAAGACAGTTAAGAAAGCTACTGATTTTGTTGAAGGGTTGATGGAATGTCATAAAATCGTTCAGGAACGATTGGAGAAAGCAAATGAGAAGTATAAACAATCTGCAGATTTGAAACGACGAAATGTTGAGTTTAATGAAGGAGATATGGTTTATGCAGTGTTAACAAAAGATCGTTTTCCAGTAGGTGCTTATAACAAGTTGAAAGCCAGGAAAATTGGTACGGTGGAAGTTGTGAAGCGAATTAATGAAAATGCTTACAAATTGAAACTGCCAGATGATGTGTATACGTCTGAGGTATTCAATGTTAAACATCTCATACCATACCACGGAAATGAACTCATAGTAGAGGAGGATGGTGCAAATTCGAGGTCGAATTTTTCTCAACCTAGGGAGGATGATGCAGCGCAGAATGTTAAAGGCATAGGTCGCTCACGACCTAAGGAGTTTGTAGGTCGCTCACGACCTAAGGAGTTAGAGGAGGAAGCGAGTGATGCTGGGAAGAGTGGTCTAACGACCTATGATAAGTCGATAAGCAAGCTAAAGAGTGGTACAGCCCAAATTGGTGAAGTGTTAGGTCGCATACGACCTAACAAGGCCTTTAGGTCGCTCCAACGACCTAACGAGATACTGGAACGACCTAACATGTTGTTAACTCGTGTACGACTTAGCGAGTGGGAAAATAGAGCGCTGGAACGAGCTAAGAGGGTGCTACGACCTAACAAGTCACGACCTATGATAGGTCGCAGGAAGACGTTACGACCTAAGTTAGGTCGCAAGGAGTTAGGTCGCGGAGTTTTGATTCGACCTATACTAGCTCGCTAGAAAAGGTCACGACCTATGATAGGTCGCTGGGTAATCTGGGAAGTTAAGTCGCAAGACTTAGGTCGCAAAGTTGATCTGGAATGCCGTATGTTCTTAAGTCGCTGAAGTTTGCAGCCGTAGATTGTTATGCCGCTTTATCCTATGCCGTTGATTTAAGTCGCGAAGATTTTCTGAAGTGCTTCTGTTAGGTCGCTAATGAAGGGATGCCGTTCATCTTAGGTCGCGAAGCTCTAGAGACCGTTCATTTGTTAAGTCGCATGTCATCTGTCTTTTAAAGGGTGTACTTTAGGTCGTATACGACCTATGTAAGACGTTGTAAGGTGTTGTATTTTCTTATGTTGTAATATTTAGGTCGTTGCCGACCTATACTAAGTCGTGTCTGTTAAGCCGCATGTATAATGGGTCTTGTGATGTAACTATGTTAAGTCGCGTAAGTTTTAGGTCGCGTGAGCTTAGGTCGTAGGTCGCTCACGACCTAAGAGTTGTCATTTTTCTGTTGTAATTGTTGTAGCCTATAAATAGGCAAGTTGAATCATTTTGTAAGGTTGTTGATTTTTGAATAAAATTTTCTTTTGATTGATGTGTGCTTTCATCTAAATTGGTAGTTGAGTGTAATCTCCTATCTCCTCTTTCGGATAATCGAGTGCGCTCGATTCAACGATTGTAGAAGCCGATTCGCGGAATCTAGCGCGCTAGATCAACGCTCGAAGAATTGAAGATCTTTGAACCCGGTATCGTGCGCGATCAACGAGTTCGGGATAGCTAGAATTCGGTATCTTCGGATCAACGAATTTGGGCATTTCAGTATCTTCCAATCCACCGATTACTACTTTCATCGATTGAAGATCGTTTTGATATATCCGCTGCGTCAGAAACACAATATATTCTTAATATACGCATTACTATCCAATTAAACTAAATGGAAATTTTTTAAATACTTTAACAAGCATGTTGGTCATGTATTTATATTTACATAAATCATGGAAAAGTTACAATAGTTGATCATATATATTGGCTATTCTCATGTAAACGCCAATTAGTTAAGTAAATTGCAAATCAACGCCTGCATGTATACCTAGCTAATTAACTATTTACTGCTAATTAATTTACAACCAATTAATTTGCAGCCAATATAGTGAAATAAAGTGGCAGATTATTTAAGGTAGTGATTCCTTTACAATTAGCATGTATTATATGCTGTATGAAATTAATAATAATCCCAAAACTGATATGTCAGGCTTCCCGTAACATATATGTTTTAGTTTTAGGAAACTGTAGTTCTTTTTTGTAGTCATATACTTCATTGTTTTATTGTAACTTTAGTGAAACATGGCCAACTCCTTTGCAGAAACATGGCAGAATATGACCAAAACATAGTGCGCCATAGAAGCAACTGATTATATCAGCACTACTGCTGGTATTAAAGTGAGGATGGTAACTGGCGATAATATCAACACTGCTAAAGCCATTGCTACAGAATGTGGGATATTGATAGACGATGGTATTGCTATATGGTCCTGATTTCCGAAACAAAAGCCCTGAGGAGATGAAGGAAATCATACCAAAAATTCAGGTGTGATTCTTTATACCATTTCATGATCTGATTTTATTTTTATTTTTATTTTCAACATAAAGAAGGTTTGTTATAAACTGGACAGGTAATGGAACGATCTTTGCCGCTAGACAAGCATACACTTGTTACGAATTTGAGAAATATGTTTGAGCAAGTAGTTGCTATAACGGGCGATGGGAATAATGATGCTCCTGCTTTGCACGAGGCATATATCGGTCTTGCAATGGGTATTGCAGGCACAGAGGTAGAAAAACCTGCTCGGTTATTTCTACAAAAACAGTTTATATAACTGTGATGCAGTGTATACCTTAATTTGCCTCCACCATAGATCGCTCCTTCTAGATTGTTCGCAATGGCAAAGTCGAAATCCTAGCTCGCGATGACGAAGATGATCGAGAAGCCTTAGTTCGCGCGCGCGAAGCGACAGAAGATCGCAATGGGTTCCAACCTAGGTCGCGAGATACTTCAATGAACTACAACCCAAAATCAGCCGCGATCTACGACCTACGACTCATTCCCATCGCGACCTACGACCCAAGCTCAGGCACGACCTACGACCCAATCTCAGCCGCGACCTACGACCTACGACTCATCACCAATTTTCCGACCTAAGCCCTATGTTGCCGATACATTCCATCCTAATTCCATTGTCGCCGAATCCACATCGCATTCACCGACTTAACCCTAAATCTTTTCCAGAAGGTCGCGAACGACCTTAGTTTTAAGTCGCGGCCGACTTATTGCTGACATGGGAGATTTTTAAGTCGCGAAGTGGTGATTTTAAGACGCTGTCATTTTTTTATGTCGCGTAAAAGCTTATGTCGAGAAGAAGCCTAAGTCGTTGCCGAGTTACCATAAGTCGTTGCCGCGAAACTCCATTAAGTCGCTACATTTTGTTGACTCGTTTGTATTGTGTAGTCTTAAGTCGTGTACATATTGTGTTGTAAATGTAAAGTCGTGTGTTGAGTTGTAAGCCTATAAATAGGCAAGTGGTGTCATTTGTAAAAGTTGTTGATTTTGAAATAAAATTTCCTTTGTTAGCTTTGTGCTTTCATCCAATTGGTAGTCGAGTGTGATCTCCTATCTCCACCTTCGGTCAATCGAGTGCGCTCGATTCAACGATCGTGAAGCCAATTCGTGGAATCAAGTGCGCTTGATCAACGTCGAAGAATTGAAGATATACTTTCACGGTATCGAGATCGATCAACGTGACGTAGATAGCTTGAATTCGGCATCTTCGAATCAACGAATTTGGGTCTTTCAGTATTCATTAATCCACCGATTGCTACGTTCATCGTATCATCAATTTTTGTATTCCGCCGCTGCGTCATTTGGTATCAGAGCTAGAACACAAGGAGTTTGCGTAGATTTTTGGAGTTTGTACGAGATTTACATCATTTGGAGAAGTGGGTTATCGAGATTTTGAAGAGATTTGTTCGTTTGGAGATTTCAACAAGTGGGTAGTTTTGATTTGAAGATTTTTAGATCGAAGTGAAGTTTTGTTGAAATTTGTCGAAGAGTGATCATGCCTCCGAGAAGAGCTAACCGTTATCGCAACATTGATGCTTTATATGGGAGAGAAGAAGCAAATGAGATGGAGCAAAGAATTAATGAAAACTTTAATGAGAAGATTAATGAAGGGATTGGTCGATTAGAGAGGATGATGTTGGAGATGAGTCAAAATCAGAGAAGAGTATCACCTGAATTGAGCCATGGGAGAAGTAGAGCTTCACCACATTCAAATCGAGAGAGAAGTGTTGATAGTGATCATAGAAGCGTGGATCGAGATTGTGATAGAAATGTTGATGATCGAAGTCGGGATAGAAATGTGACTGATCGAGATCGGAGGAATGTAGATCGTAGGAATGTTGGTAGAAGAAATGGTGGTGGTAGAGATGTTGGTGGTCAGGATCGACATCGATATACATCGGATTGTGACGAAGAGTATGATGGAGGTAGTGTTCATGGACGAGGACGTGGACGAGGAAGAAATCAGTCGGAGTACGATCACAAGTGGGAATCTGGGATGAAGACTGAAATTCCAGAATTCAAAGGTGGTATGCAAGCTGAGGAGTTTTTGGATTGGGTGGCTAACGTTGAAGAAATTTTTGATTTCAAAGAAGTTCCAGAACATCGTAGAGTGAAGTTGGTTGCTACAAGGTTGTGGGGAAGAGCTTTGGCATGGTGGCAGCAAACCAAACTTACACGTGAACGAATGGGGAAGTCAAAAGTTGAATCTTGGGAGAAGATGAAGAAATTGATGAAGGCAACGTTCTTACCTTACAATTATCAAACTCTGATGTATCAACGTTTGCAGAACTTGAGGCAGGGCACAAAGACTGTTAATGATTACGCAGATGAGTTTTATCAGCTTATTGCAAGGAATGATATTATGGAAACGGAAGAACAACTGACATCTAGATTCATTGCGGGATTGAGAATGCAGATCCAGGATATGGTGAATATGTTCGATCCAAGATCTATGGCGGAAGCACATCAGAAAGCGTTGGCTTGGGAGAAGCAATTAGGCGTGGAGGTGGTGTGTTTACGAATTCCAATAATCAAGTGAAGGGTGTTAGTGGAAGTTCTAATGTTTCTAAACCTGTCAGTAAACCAGTGGTGAAGGAGGCTGAGAAGGCAAAGGTTAACAACGGTTTCAAATGTTACAATTGTCAGGAGTTGGGTCATAAAAGCAATGAGTGTCCAAAGTCAAAGAAGAGAGCAATGATTGCTGAGGTTGAGGATGAGGATGAGGAGGCTGAAGATACTAATCAATTACCAATTGAGGAGGAAGAATTGTTGTCTGGAGATGATGGTTATACATTAATGATGAGGAGGAATTGCTTAACACCGAAGCAGGAGGAAGAGACTAGCTGGTTGAGGAGTAACATCTTTCAATCGACGTGCACTATCTTGGGAAGGGTTTGCAAATTTGTTATTGATGCTGGAAGCTGTGATAACATTATCTCTACAGAAGCTGTAAAGAAGTTATCATTGAAGACAGAGAAGCACCCGAAACCGTATAAGTTAGCTTGGTTGAGGAAAGGTGGGGAGGTGAAAGTTAGTCGAAGGACTTGTGTTAATTTTTCAATTGGGAAGAAATACAAGGACGAAATTTGGTGTGATGTTGTGGACATGGACGTATGCCATTTATTGTTGGGGAGACCGTGGCAATATGATAGGGCGGTGCAACATAATGGGCGTACCAACAGTTACAGTTTCACGTTTGAAGGCACGAAGATTACTCTCGTTCCCAAGAAGCGTCAACAAGAAGAAAACAAACTGGAGGAGATTGAAGAGCTGAAAACTTTATTAACCTTGAAGGAGTTTGTTAAAGAAGTCGAAGAGGAGCCGGAAGTATTCTTGTTAATTGGGCGTGAGAGCAGTGAAGAAGTTGAAATTCCAGAAGAAGTTAAACCAGTATTGAAAGAATTTGAGGATGTATTTCCAGAGGAGTTGCCAACGGAGTTACCGCCGTTGAGGGACATTCAACATCAAATTGATCTAGTTCCAGGAGCTGTGTTACCTCACAGACCACACTACAGAATGAGTCTAAAAGAGCATGAGGAGTTGCGAAGGCAGGTGGAAGAATTGCTTAAACAGGGGCGTGTGCAGGAGAGTTTAAGTCCTTGTGCTGTACCAGCTTTATTGGTACCCAAAAAGGATGGAACGTGGAGGATGTGCACAGATAGTAGAGCATTGAATAAGATCACAGTCAGATACAGATTTCCGATGCCGAGACTTGATGATCTGTTAGATCAAATCAGTGGGTCTGTAATCTTTTCGAAGATTGATTTAAAGAGCGGTTATCATCAAATTCGAATCAGACCAGGGGATGAATGGAAAACAGCATTCAAGACGCGAGAGGGGTTGTATGAATGGTTGGTAATGCCATTTGGACTTTCAAACGCGCCAAGTACGTTCATGAGGGTGATGAATCAGATTTTTAGACCATTCATTGGGAAGTTTGTGGTGGTGTATTTCGATGATATTCTGATATATAGTGGGAGTCCAGAGGAACATTTGAATCATCTAAGAGAAGTACTGATGGTACTGCGACAAGAACAATTTTATGCTGCAACGAAGAAGTGCGTGTTCATGACGCATGGTGTTTTATTTCTAGGGTATATTGTATCGGATGGAGGAATAGAGGTTGACCAAAGTAAAGTCGAAGCGATTAAAAATTGGCCATAGCCCAAGACGATAACAGAAGTTCAAAGTATCCACGGGTTGGCTTCATTCTATCGAAGATTTATTCCACACTTTAGTAGTGTGATGGCGCTTGTTACTGATTGTATGAAGGGCAAACAGTTTTCATGGACGGAGGAAGCAGGAGTTGCTTTTGAACGAATCAAGGAGTTGTTGACGACAGCACCAATTCTAGCATTACCTGATTTTCAGTTGTTGTTTGAATTACATACTGACGCATCGAAGGTTGGAATTGGAGGGGTGTTGAGTCAGAGGGGACGTCCGATTGCATATTTCAGTGAGAAGTTATCAAGAGCGAAGATGAGATACAGTACATATGATGTGGAATTCTATGCTGTTGTGCAAGCTATTAAACACTGGAGACATTATCTATTTCAGAAAGAGTTTGTTCTTTACACTGACCATGAGGCGTTGAAACATTTACAAGGGCAGGACAAGATTTCAGCAAGACATGCATCATGGATTGCGTATCTACAACAGTTTACTTTTGTTGTTAAACACAAGTCAGGGGTGACGAATCGTGTGGCTGATGCGTTGAGTAGAAGAAATCACTTGTTAACTACATTGAAGGTTGAAGTGACGGGGTTTGATATGTTGCCAGAATTATTTGTCGATGATCCTTACTTTGCAAAGTTTGTTGATAAAGTTAAGGAGGGGAAGACGGAGGAGTTTCTGATGGTAGATGGTTTTCTGTTCAAGGGAAATCGATTGTGCATACCTGATTGTAGTTTAAGAATGAAGATTGTAAAGGAGCTACATGAAGAAGGCCATGTTGGGAGAGACCGTACATTACAGTTGATTTCACAGTCTTACTTTTGGCCGTCAATGAGGAAAGAAGTGGAAAGGTTTGTGGAACGGTGTCATATCTGTCAGATTTCGAAAGGAACTGCAACTAATGCTGGGTTATATATGTCGTTACCTGTACCAACTAAACCTTGGGTTGATGTGAGTATGGACTTTGTGTTGGGGTTGCCGAGAACGCAGCGTGGTAACGATTCCATCTATGTGGTGGTTGAACGATTTTCAAAAATGGCACATTTTATTGCTTGCAAGAAGACGGCAGATGCTGTTCATGTCGCTCAACTATTCTTCAAGGAGGTTTATCGTTTACATGGATTACCTGAATCTATTGTTTCCGACCGAGATACTCGATTTCTGAGTCACTTTTGATGAGTTTGTGGAAGATGATCGGAACAAAGCTAAAATTTAGTAGTGCATATCATCCTCAAACAGATGGGCAAACGGAAGTGGTAAATAGATCGTTGGGTAACTTGTTGCGATGTCTTGTGCAGGATAATTTGAAGAGTTGGGATATGAAATTATGTCAGGCAGAATTCGCACACAATCATGCTGTCAACCGTAGTACGGGGTTCAGTCCATTTCAGATTGTATATTCAAGCTTGCCAAAGGGACCATTGGATTTAACGATAGTGCCACAACCGAAGGGGATAGTTAAGCGGGCTGCTGATTTTGTTAATGAGTTGACAGAATGTCATAGAATCGTTTAGGAACGATTGGAGAAGACGAATGAGAAGTATAAACAATTGGCAGATAAGAAGCGAAGAAGTGTGGACTTCAAAGAGGGTGATTTTGTGTACGCGGTGTTGACGAAAGATCGTTTTCCAGTTGGAACGTACAATAAGTTGAAGGCTCGAAAGATTGGTCCAGTCGAAATCTTGAAGAAAATCAATGATAATGCATATCGGTTGAAGTTGCCAGATCATATTCATACCGCTGACGTTTTCAACGTTAAACATCTTATACCTTATTATGGAGATGAACAATCCAATGGGGAGGAACTTTTAAATTCGAGGACGAATTTTTCTCAACCAGGAGAGGATGATGCAGTGTATACCTTAATTTGCCTCCACCATAGATCGCTCCTTCCAGTTCACAATGGCAAAGTCGAAATCCTAGCTCGCGATGACGAAGATGATCGAGAAGCCTTAGCTCGCGCGCGCGAAGCGACAGAAGATCGCAATGGGTTCCAACCTAGGTCGCGAGATACTTCAATGAACTACAACCCAAAATCAGCCGCGACCTACGACCTACGACTCATTCCCATCGCGACCTACGACCCAAGCTCAGGCACGACCTACGACCCAATCTCAGCCGCAACCTACGACCTACGACTCATCACCAATTTTCCGACCTAAGCCCTATGTTGCTGATACATTCCAGCCTAATTCCATTGTCGCTGAATCCACATCGCATTCACCGACTTAACCCTAAATCTTTTCCAGAAGGTCGCGAACGACCTTAGTTTTAAGTCGCGACCGACTTATTGCTGACATGGGAGATTTTTAAGTCGCGAAGTGGTGATTTTAAGACGCTGTCATTTTTTTATGTCGCGTAAAAGCTTATGTCGAGAAGAAGCCTAAGTCGTTGCTGAGTTACCATAAGTCGTTGCCGCGAAACTCCATTAAGTCGCTACATTTTGTTGACTCGTTTGTATTGTGTAGTCTTAAGTCGTGTACATATTGTGTTGTAAATGTAAAGTCGTGTGTTGAGTTGTAAGCCTATAAATAGGCAAGTGGTGTCATTTGTAAAAGTTGTTGATTTTGAAATAAAATTTCCTTTGTTAGCTTTGTGCTTTCATCCAATTGGTAGTCGAGTGTGATCTCCTATCTCCACCTTCGGTCAATCGAGTGCGCTCGATTCAACGATCGTGAAGCCAATTCGCGGAATCAAGTGCGCTTGATCAACGTCGAAGAATTGAAGATCTACTTTCACGGTATCGAGATCGATCAACGTGACGTAGATAGCTTGAATTCGGCATCTTCGGATCAACGAATTTGGGTCTTTCAGTATTCATTAATCCACCGATTGCTACATTCATCGTATCATCAATTTTTGTATTCCGCCGCTGCGTCAAACTGTAGAATATTGAACATTCTTCTACACTCAGGTGGCCAAAGAAAATGCTGATGTGATAGTGTTGGATGACAATTTCACAACCATAATAAATGTAGCAAAATGGGGACGTGTAGTTTACATCAATATAAAAAAGTTAGTTCTGTTTCAGCTAACTGTCAATGTTATCGCTCTCATGGTTAATTTTGTTTCAGCGTGCATCACGGGTACATTTATATATATAACAATGTTTCTTAACTGCATTATCATGCAATTGCAGCTCAATAACATATGAAATATATAGGAAGTGCTCCTCTTACTGCTGTCCAGTTACTTTGGGTCAATATGATCATGGACACGCTCGGTGCACTCGCCTTAGCAACCGAACCTCCTAACGATGAAATGATGAAATGTCCACCAGTAGGTAGAGGAGAAAATTTCATCACATGGTACATGTGGCGAAATATCATTGGTCAGAGCATGTATCAACTAGTTGTACTTGGGCCTCTCATGTTCGATGGCAAACGCCTTCTCAAGATTAGCGGACCAAACTCCAATGCTGTCATCAATACTTTCATATTCAACACTTTTTTTTTGCCAGGTATATATTATGCTATGTATATATAGTAAGTGGTGTAGTAATGGTGTAACTAAGGTTTGTTGTTTGGTTGTGTAGGTATTCAATGAAATAAACAGCAAAGAGATGGAGAAAATAAACGTGTTTAGAGGAATATTTGGAAGATGGATATATATTGGGGTATTGATATCAATAATGGTGTTTCAAGTAATATATAGCGACGTATGTATCTTTAGTGTTTGAATACTTCTATGTGTCGTTTTGGTAAGATTGTTTGTGTATAATATTAGTTCTGTTTACTTGCATTTGTAATCTTCATACGTAGTTATGAAATATAATGAACACATGTTGTTTTGGTGTAATTTTATTTGTTCACATATAACGTATTGGTAATCAAATGTGATCTTAGAGATATTTAAATTTATTATACATATATGCATTGAAACGTCAAAAAGAAGCACATAAAATCTTATGCAATAAGATGATAGCATTAAAAAATGCTATAAAAGATAAGAATAGCATTTGTAAAGCGATATACAAGCATTAAAATATGTTGGTAAAACGCTATTGTTAGAAACTTTTTATAGTGTTTTATTCTTGCTGTCTAATAACCCTTCCTATTTATAACATGTTTTTTTACAGCGTGTGCAAAAAGCCAATAAAACAATTCAGCATTTTCCAAACGCTATTAAAAGAACTTATTTATGGGGTTTTTAGTGTTGCTACCATAGGTCACAGACTTATAACAACATGTTGATATACAGTATTCATAAAAACACTATAAAAGCCTTTAATAGCATTTTTTAAACGCTTAAAAGTCCAAATTGTTGTAGTGTAGTAATTAACATATTTCCGTACGAAACCAACAACCACTCATATAATTATTACATTCAAACAACTGAAAGACACATAAATCACAGAATGAAATACGATATATAAACAATTCAATACAAAATATTTTTAAAAAATAACCATGTTCACATAAAGTCCATAACTGTATAGATATAGTAGTTTCAAGACAACCAAGTTTACATAACTAGTCTAACAATGATGTAACATTATAAAAAATGGCGGTTCGAAAGCTTTTGCTCCCATCGGCAAACCAACCTGAAATGATGCACGCGTTGGTAGAAGTCTTCTTGTAAAAACTATACACGAAGACAACAAGTTAATTTTTTCCCTTTGACTGTATGAACTTCAACATGAATATTAAGTAATCCAGCAAAAACATGTACTCTATTAGAAAAATACTCACATTGAACATAAACATCATTCACATTCTTGAAATCGTTGATGTCCGCCAACCTAAACTAAGTAGAACAAGCATGACGCAAAACCAACTGCTATGAGCTATATGTGTGTGCATGTGTGTATAGCATCACTTAAAACAGTCAACTTTAAAAGAAATCCTAAGATTATTCGGAGTAGGAAGTTTTTCGAATTAATTTCTTCTAACGTATTTTTATATTCCACGTAAACATTAGTGAATTTCAACTGTCAAATAAACAGAGAAGTGATAAAAATCTCACATAAATGTAGTGTTAACAACATGGGAGAAAGTGGCTCCGCCAGCTCTGAGAATTGCTCTTACGTTCTTCATGCTCTACAAATCACAAAATAAACCAGTAAGTCAACTAACAATATGTTGTAACATGTACTTAGACTTTCACTTGATCGGTATCTTATTTTATTTACCTGACGAGTTTGCTCTTCCACATCTGTTGAAATGATTTCTCCTAACTGCATATACATATTTCATTCAAGAATATAGTTTGTTGTAGGATCGTTTTCACCCTAAAGGGGGGTGAATAGGGTGATACTAAAATTAATACGGAAAAAATAATAACAGAAAGTAATGCAGCAAAAATCACACACAGATTTACCTAGCTTCGACAAAAACCTACCTACGTGATGTCCATAAAGTTTCTACTAGAAATTAAGTAGTCAGACGCTTACAAACACATGTAAACTTGCGACATCCGCTAACTTGACTAACCTAACTCTAAACTCAAAACTCTCCCACAACTCAGCCACTGAGTTGCGAATTCTCAAACTACAAAATCGTAGTTCGTTCCTAGTTACACAACTAGAGTTTGACTCAAATTTTAAACAAAAGAAAATTACAAATGAAATAAAAACTCAAAACCCTATTATTAAAAATAAAGCCCAATACTATAATAAAGCCGGCCCACTTTAAATTATAATAAAGAGACGTCTCCCCTTTCTTTTGTATACTTCGACCGTTCTTTGTTACTCGTTCAAAAGCTAGGGTTTTGATTGAATTGAAGCTGCCCTTGAAATTGATCGATTGGATTGAAGAATTCTTTTCTTTGCTTCGTCAATCGACTCCTGACTTTGATTGCATGTGGTTGCTTCAATGCCGAGTTCGAATGAATGTTGCTTTTAATTTGGTATGTGATTTGCCCCTTTCGATTTTTAATTGTGCTCGACTCTTATTGTTTTCGAACTCGATGCCATTGCCAATGATGATAATTGGGAATTTATAGGGAACGAAACCCTATTATCTCGTTTGTATAATTTGGTTTGAATTTGTCAGTGAGTTTGATGCTTGCATTGATTTCTAATCGAATGGTTGTGTGATTTTTTGACTTGTTCATCATATCATCAGTCGTATTGATTTGAATTTTTGTTTGGAGTCGGTTCCGTTCTGTGCTCCTTTGACTCCAGCATTTGAATATACTTGACTTGTTCATTTGAAATCTCCTGTGACATTAAACCATTTTCTGAATTTATGTTTGAACACTTTAACACGGTTTTACGTAGACCATTACTTTTTGAAACTCCTCTTGACTTGTTCGAACTGCTACTTGCAACTGTTTGTTTCTTTTTGAAACATGTAAACTGCTTTTCTGTAAAACTGTAAACTGCTTCGAGTCATTTTATTTTGAACTGCCATGTTCACTTGTGTGTGTTGCTTATGTCTTGTTAGCCTTGCTTGCTTCAAGTCATACTTGCTGTATGTTGTTGATGTTGAAACTGATCATTTGCTGGTCTGTGTTAGCCTTTCTGTGTTCATACCTCTGTTCTGATTTGGAGTGACCATTGCATTGAATTTGAGTTCATGCTTGAATTGCATATGTAGAAATGGTGGTCTTCATGTTGCACTTGGTTCTGGTTCATGTCTGTATGCTGTTGCTTTATGAGTGGCTCCACTTGAGTCTGTTGGTCTTCACACTTTATTCATATGCACATGAAACTTGGTTGATTTGAGTCTGGTGCACTTTGAATGTTGGTCATCTCCATTTGGATACATACATACATTTATGTATGTATATATGTCTGTGTTCATGTAATCTGGTTTCATGTGGAGCTGTTGTTGTCATGGTCTTGTTCACTGCCCTAGTTTGGTTGAGTATTATGTTGCATGTTTGCTTTGAGTTACCTGTGTAGTTTCTTCGAGTCTGGTTGCATGTGTGGATTTGCATTCATATTGATCTTCATGTATGTTGATGTCTTCTCTGTTGAAGTCTGATCTGAGTTGCATCCCTTTGTGTTCATTCGAGTCTGGTTTGCATTCATGTTGTCTTGTTCTTGCCTCGAGTTTGAATGGTCTTGTTACCCTTGCATTTGACTAGAACTGAACTTGTACTCGACCATTTGGTTAAGGCTTCATGAGTCTGCACTGTGACTGGTTCCATTTGAATACTTGTGTAATCCATGTACTTGTGTTATTGGTTGGATTTGAAGTCTGCATGTAGCTTGATATATCGCTCCTTGTTTGATTTCTTTGTATTGTTGTTTGATTCATTTTTGTGTTCTCTGTTGCTCTTGAAGTTTGGTACAATTGAGCATATTTCTTTGTTTGGTTGTCTTGTTATTGTGTTGAGTCTTCACTGTTGAATCTGAGCATGTTTGAAGCTCTATTGTCACCTCTGGTTATTGTAGTCTGGTTCTACATGTTGTACATGTTGAATCTTTATGTGTCTTATTGAAGTCTTGCTCTGTACCTTGCTTTTGTTCATGCCTGAGTTTGCATTTGAGTCTTCATGTTGCATTGTTGAAACTGAGCTTGTTGTTGTTGTATGCTCTGACCGGTCTGGGTTCAATGATGACCTTGTCGTTTGCATGTTGGAGTCCATGTTCACAATTGGGTTGTTCACTTGAGTCTAATTGTATGTTGATTTGGTTCACTTCAGTTTTGTATTGTTAGAAGTTTGGTTCCTTGCAATTTCTTTGAGCCAATTCATGCCTAAACATTTTTTTAATGTTGTTGACTGGTCTAGTTCTTGTGCCATTTGAAGTCTTGTTGCATTTCAACTTTGCATTCAGGATTTTGTAATAGCATGCACATATTCATGTATATACATGCATACATATGCATGTATACATGTGTAATTGGTTATCTAAGGCAAACACAAATTTTTAAAACACACACTTTATTTTATACTGCAAAATATTTCTTTTTCAATTTTACTGCGTCAGTGTTTATTTTACAGATAGTTCAAATGCTGGATACAGGCTGGAACAGAGTTTAAGATCAAATACGAGTGTTGAGTGAATATGTAGTGAGGTGAAATTGTAAAGTGAAAATTATGTTGTAATTGAAATTGTATTGCAACTGAAAATGTATAAATGAAGTGAGAGCTCAAATTTGCATTATATGAATTTGTAATAAAATATTTGTTTAAATATGAATTCTGAGTTATTTATTTTATTCAACAAATATTTATTTAATTAGTTCAAAAATAAAATAGCACAACAACAAATACATTTAAACGAATATATATATATATATATGTTTATTATCATCAAACAAAAATCATATACTAGCATGTTCTACATTTGTTATATAAAGTTGTAATTGGACATGCACAATAATCTATACTATCTTATTATTAGTGAGTTAAATTTCAAACTCACACAGGCCCCCTTGAAATTTAGCAACTGAACAGTCTCCGAGTTAACCCTAAATCATTCTTTCTCTTTCTCAACTCAACTGTCACCCAGTATAGTCTGATTCCTCGCTAGAGGTTAGAAGATAGCTAATTTTCCTTGGCTCTGCCGCCTCCTTCCATTTCTCAATCAGATCAATTTTTTAATTTCTTTTATCTCCGGTACCTCCTAACCCTAATTCCAATATAAGGGAATTGAGCGGTATTTCTTCTAGCCGACTGTCGCTTTATTTTCTTGATTTCATTACATCATTTTCATTTGAGGTAAATTCACTTTCCCATCTTAAGGTTTTAATTTCCTTTATTTTTATTGATTAGTTGTACTGTTGTCTACTTTCTATTGCGCATGCTTTCACATCTAATCCACCTTCGCTCTATGTTCCATTTTCGATTTTGTTTGAGGATCGGGTATTTCAGCCTACCCCTTTGTTGTTGTAACGACCCGCTATTTTGGACCATTCGCATCCATTATAAGTGTATAGGTAGACACTCATGCCGGAGTTGAATTGCTTAAAATACCGCGTTGTTAATTTAAATTTGGCAAAACTGAACATATACAGTAAATAAATAATCACAGATCACAGACACAGAGTAATAAGTGCAGCGGAAATAAAAGAGATAGTAGTTCATGAAGCTACTATATAAATGTATAAGTTACATCAGAGTTAAACCAGATACAACGGAAGAGTAATATGATACATCAGATACAAATCAGAATACATCACTGGAATCATCGAATACTGAAAGCAGAATAGATGACTGGATCTTCAAGCAAAGCTCCAACTTCAAAGGTGAGTCTCGAATACTGGTACACTCAGTCTGACCCGAGCGTAAAGAAAAATACAAAACACTCGAGTCAGGATTAACATTCTTATATTAATAAATCCAACTCAAGTGAAATAGCAATTGAAATACAAGTAACTCAAAGGATGTTGGAATAACCATCCTTTAAGGATCCGTTAAACTATCTACTATGTAGTAGTGTACGATAAGTAGATAATGTCTATCAGTAATATAAAGATATCAAAATAGTGTTAAGTCATGGCCCATTCCACCCTTAACAAATTTTTATTCCCAAAAGCATATACAAGACCGTAGTTTCCCCAAAACCGGAAGTCACCAGAGGGCAATCCATATACTAAAGGTACAAAACAGATTCGTAGTGGTCGCGAATAGGGAATACAAGTATGACAAGGCACATGAGGCAATACCCAAGGTAGTGATACTACCGTTTGCCTGATCCGGACTGGTGAGAACGCAACGCCGCAGCGCCTGCAACACCGTGAAACAACACTCCCAAAATCAAGGGTGCACCAATCGACAACAAGTAATGAGTAGTTCGAAGAAGTGTGTCCACTTGAGGTAGCTAATCCTCCATTGGCCCGGCAAGGCTCCTGTTTTAGTCATTTCCAATTTGACACAAGTGTCAAGGCTATCCATTATCGTTCTCTTTCTTTAGTCAACACGTACATCAATCTAACCACTTCATTCTGGATCATCACTCCGCGTATAGTTATTAAAGTGGTTTCCGGTTTAGATAGAGAGTATATCCATAACCGATTCCGGTCTCTTTAATAACTTCCGTAATTATTACACCGATTGGTCGTTTATTTATTTCAAAACAAATCAATTCAAATTCAATTACAATTTGTGCATCAACATTTCATTTGTCTTTCAAAACCAATTTCCAAAATTTACGTTTCAACTTCCAAATTCATTTCAAAATCCTATAATTCAATTTCAAATTTTATTCAAAACAATTCAAGTATTGATTCAAGTTCGTATATAAGTTTCATTCTGAAATCATTTAAATAAATTTTATTTAACATTCAAATCAATTTAAATCCATTTATCAATTTCATTCAATGTTCGTTAAGTAAATTTTCATTTAAAACAATTTCTGTTTAATTTCCAATTCATTAAATCCATTATTTAAATTCAACTTCCTTATTTCAAAACTTACAATTTGAATTAAATTAAATTCATCAAATCAAATCCTTTAATTTTCAAGTCTTACATTAATTTCAAAAAATCACAGTTTATTTCTTGTTAAAGAAATTCAATTTCACTTATTTACTTACTTAAATAATTTTCCAAAACTTAATTAATAAAGAAACTCAATTTCAATTATTTACGAAGTAAAAATTTACTTATTCAAAAGTTCAATTTTACTTATTAAAGAATTCAATTTAATTTAATCATTAAATAATTCAACCTTATTTAATTATTAAATAATTCAAAACTTAATTATTAAATAATTTCAAAGTTTAATAATTTCAACTTAATTATAATTTCAAACTTAATTATTAAATCATTTCAAACTTTAATAATTTCAAACTTAATTATAATTTCAAACTTAATTCAATCATTTCTCAAATTAAACAACATTTCTTTCATCAATTACATTGTTAATATTTTGTTCCAGATTATTAAATATTAACATTTAAATTTCATAAAAATTTAATTTCCAACTTCGTTTCAAAACCATATTATTTATTCAAATAAAATCTTCATTTTATTTTCAAATCAAATTATTTGACCAATCGGGTTTTATTTAATTTTCTATCCTAGGTCAAAGTTCAATTTGGGTATTTATCATTTCAACCTGATTCTAATTCAATTCAAAAATCAAAGCATAGCAAAGGGAACTTGCAGTGTGATAACTGGGATGGTGTCAAAGTAAATAAACAAGCAATAGCAACAATCAATAACAACAATCCAATAATCAATTCAAATAATCCCGAAATAACCGTATTAATTCGCATTGTTATTTGTGCGAATTAATATAATTATTTCTAGAATCTACACTATCATTTCATGTAGATTAAAGATTATTACATTATGGTTTTTCACTTGTCATTCAATTTAAATTTTAACACTACAACAATTTATCTAATATACGTCGATGGTTCAAAGTGTAATTATCACTATTCTACAGGTCAATTAATTTAACAATTAAAAGAGGTCATATTCAACTAATCAAATTTTAACATATAAATCAGTTTAAAATTGTTAACTATCCTATATCAATTTCAATTCTGCATACTATTAATCACTTAACATTAACACATTAACATCCAATATAAACATCGAACAATCAATCAATTATCAGCCAAACTAGATTATCATTTCATAATTAACAGTTAATGGTGTCAAATGTCACAAGTGAACTGATATAAGCAATAACATATATAACAGTGTAATTAACTAACAGCAGCATATTTCAATTGTCGTTTCAATCGAAATCAAATTTAATAAATAAAAGAACGTTAATCGTGAGTGAGTGCTCACCTTTCGAGGCTAAAGGAATAGAAGATGATACAGATACACACACTGATACGGACACTGAAATTTGAATGATGAATCGAAGCAAACAACATCGGCCCGAATTCAACGATCAAAGCTGGTAAAAGAATTAGATGGAACAAATCAGAACGGGGTTGATAAAGATAATTGGTAAAAGTGAACTCATACGTATATAACTATATATATATATAAATCATATTTTAAATTCCAAACACATATTAAATTAAATGTATATGTACGCAAGCTAAAAAAAATCAAAATGTAAATGTATCTCAAAATCATTGTTTAAACTACAACTCAAATATTAAGGTAAAACATCTATATAACAAATTTGCTCAAATTCACTAACTAGGACAAGCATAAGACATAAACAACGGTGGGGATTTAAAATTGATTGTATATCTGAAGGCATACAATTCATCATGTTGCCATAAAAGAATGGGCCTACCAACTATGCCAGATTTAGCGGTCCAAAGTGCAGATCATGGTCCAATGTCCCTTCTCAAAGTTTATTTGTTTCCCTCTCATGTATATAATTTAAAACCAACCTGTATAAAGTATATTTACGTGCTCATGCTTAAAATCAACTTTTAATCCCTTTACACATAGAAAACTAAAACCTATATAAACTTTATGAACCTAGATTTATTTATATTTGTTCATAAGCTGACACACTTTATAAACTACTAACTACTATAGTTCTGCAATGACAATCATACATATGTATAGACTACTATGCTTTACCTATCTATAAATCACTTATCAATTTCAACTCTGTACATTGCCTAACTGTCACACTACAATATATATAGCAATGCCTAATTTAGCTATATACAGGCATATCACCTTTCAAATACAACACAGTGACAAGTCATGTCATCAAAACAATTGATATATATGTGTGTATATATAAAGTTAGTATCTTTAAAACAAGTATTAGTAATAACATATTATACTTTAAAGTCAACAAGATTAGTATAATCCAAAATACATAAAATGCATACCGGCAGAACTTTATACATATACTATAACTTATATAAATATCTATAATTGGAAACCCGTACATGTATACTTGTATATAGATTTATATATATATTTATTAAAATATAGCATATACCCTTTAAAAACGTACCGATACAAACTATATATATGTAAAAACATATAAGTATACGGCCATATACAAGAGCAGGCAAAACTTTATACCTTTCACAACTTAAATATACCTATAAACATAATATAAGATATTATATATCATTAGTATTATTAACATAAGCGAATACATAACTTACGTGTATTAAAATCAATACTAATAACCAAATACATTACCTTCAACAATTTCACTCACATATAGGCGTAAAGCTTAGAAAGCTGCAATATAGTGAAAGGAACAGCAATGCAAAGGTGAAGGAAAAAAAAACTCGGCAAAGATGATGGAGGGATCGGCCACGCTAGGGGAGAAGGGTTGCGCTCGGGTTCGAAATGAAGGCGACCAGGGGAGGTCGGCGTAGTGGAGCGGTGGCCGGAAGTAGGCTTGGGTGCGGGTGTGGACCTGGTGGTGGGTTCGCTGTGACCTTGGCGTTGGGCGGTTCAAAGGAAGGAGGTGGCGAGTGTTGTGCGCGAGTCGGTGGGTATTTTTGTGGTGCTCAGGCAGTGGTCACGGTCGGGTTTGGTGATGATGGGGTGCGTGCCGGGTGAAGTTTGGATTAGCTTGGGTTACGGTGGAGGTCGAGTGGTGGTTGCCGATGTTGATGGATCCTCGGTTGCAAGAAGGAGGCGGAGGCATGTGGATCTGGGTTGGGTTGTGAAGCTAGTAAGTAGCGACTCTTTGGTATTCGAGGAGTACGGTGGGTAGATGCGACCTTCGACTTCAAGGTGGTGGGTCGAGATGGGTTGGAGGGTGACTGACTTGGTGATAGACTTTGGGAAGAAGGAGGAGATGAAAGGTGGGAAGGAGAGGCTCTGCGTGTAGAATTTTTTTTTTAAAGTATGCTAGAACAGAAAGAGAAATTGGAAGGTAGAGACCTATATGTTGTACATGCATGTAATTTATTAAGAAAGAGAAAGGCTTAAATCATGCAACGTATGAAATGAACCAACCAGAGAACAATGGAAAGGAACAAAAAATATTGAACAGTGGAATGGCCAAAAGTCGTACGTGATTTCCCAGGGAATAATTTAAAGTTGCTGACCATTGGTCTTTGTTTTCTTTTTGAACGACGAGAAAAATAAATGGTCACAAGAAAATAAAAGACGGACCGCTACGATTAAACATTTCACGTGTTCCGCAGCAAACTTCAAAAACAGAGAAATGAATATACCATAGAGATCAGCACGACGAGACGATCAAAATGGTATATAAATATCAGTGGTCCGATTGAATTATAAAAATTCGAATTTTTCTACTGGTGGAAAATGCAAGAAAAACGCTGAAAAATAAGATCGACGGAGCCAAAGATGTCCGAATTTGGTAAAACGACAAACTGACATTTTGCTCAGAAGATGGTTTAGAATTTTTCTATGTAAAAATATTTAGGTTTCGGAAACATTTTATTTTCATCGCTTTTTAACTGATTAAATTGAAATAAATTTACGCGCGAAATAAACTTTCATATTTTCGGACGAAAATTTACCGGTTGCTATGTTTAACTAAACGCATTCCAAATATCAAATTTATATTTCAAAATTTTATCGTTTAAAATTTCACAAAATTCGACTAATTACGTTATTAATAAAACAGTTAAAATTTACGGGTCGTTACAATCTCCCCCACTCAAAACTTTTCGTCCCCGAAAAGGAACGAGGTAGGAGAATAGAAACAACCAAAAAGAAAAATAGTTTTGAAATACAAAATAACAATTAATTTAAACCATATAAATTCAAATTTAAATTAATTGATATTCTATAATTGATTTAATCCATTTGATTTTACTAAAATCAATCTCAACTATTTCTAAATTCATTATCTTATTATCCCATTTCTTTAATTTACAATTTCTAAAACCATACATTTGAATAGTCTTTTATTATAATAATATTTTCTTCAAAAATTTTAAATTCTTCGATATTCCAAATTACTGTTAAATTTATTTTACTTAATATATCTACTCACATATATTTAACCCATATAAATTAATTTAAAACATATAAGTTTCGATTTAAATTAATTTACATCTATTAAATTTAATTTTTTTTTATATTCAAGGTATTTTCATATGTTGATCAAATTTCAATTTATTGATTCTTTCAAAACAAATTTATTTATTCTTTCAAAATAAATTTATTTCATTATTAACTGAGTTTACTTATTATCCTATCTAACTCTATTAACATCTTTATAATCAAAATTTAGTGTATAACATTTATTATAAACACTCAAATTTTATTTATAAATTCAATTTATCTCATATATTATCCAATTACATATTCAACTTCTGAATGATTTAGGTAAGTTGTATTAGAATGCAGTTGAACAATATACAATAAAATTTTCCCAATTCAATTATTCAATTTTAAATATTTATTCCAAATTTTGGTTTTATTTATAATTAAAATCATCCTTTAACAAAATTTAAGAATTAGATTTCCGATTAACTTTAAACAATTTAGAGATATATATAATATATTTATATCAAATCAAATTAAACTTTAAAATAAGATACATATATATATATATATATAAATCAAATTTATACTGAGGAAATTCAAATCAAAATATTTTCAAAACAAAACCGTAGCAAATCTACAGAATAGTATCTCCACTTCGAAACTCAAAAATGAATGTCGATGATGCGGCCGCCATCACCGAAATTATTTTCCAGCGACAAAGAGAAGAGCACTGATTTCAACATTTTAAAATTCTTTGAAATGGTTTCTATTCGAAAATATTTCAAATACTATACACTTTAAAATTTTAAATCAAAGTTCGAAATCACCGGAAACTAAATTCTCAAATTTCTGAATTAAATTCATTTCAAATTCCAAATCAATTTATAAACCGTATTTATAAATTTATTTAGAACAATAAATGATAATCAAATATTATCATTTCAAACAAACAATTTAATTAACCTATTAAATTCCAAAAAAATTTTACTTATATTTTCACAATATAATCAAACAAATTTATTTCATTTTCCAAATTTGAAAATAATATTGTGTCAGTTTGCTATGTTCAAGTGTTTTGGAAATCCTATCGATAGCGTTGATCAGACGAATCGATCGGAAACCCAAATCAACATCAACAACTCAAACAACACAGCATATATTAAAACATTTATATATTAGTTTACAAATACATTTCTTTGCTCGACGATACAGGAATGAATTTTCAAAATAAGGATAGGGATTCAAATTTTTGTTGACATAAATCAAAGAGAATTTTGATTCGAAAATAAGTTTGAAACAGAAGATAAGATAATTCAATTACCACAATCGAGAGATGGATGAGTTTATTTAATTCACGGGTAACCTTAACCGGGTCGTCCGTGACTTCAAGAATAAGATCGATGCAGAATTCCGAGGTAAATCAACACTCGATCTCAAGAGATGGGATTCAGGTATAGCAGGGAATAGATAGCATCGTAAACCGAGGATACAGAAATCTCCGGTAAATCGATGCCTATTATAAAGGGGTTTCATCCCTTTACAAATCATTCGAAGTTTGGCGAGACCGCCGATTCACTGTAAGGGTCATTCGAAATGGAGTTATGTGATGCTCCAGAATTGAAAGAAGACGAATAGTGAGGGACACGAATGAATTTTTGGAACCGCAGGGAACGTTCCAAAATTCAAAGGAATCGAGTCAAAAGGAAGAGATTGAAACTCAAAATGAAAGTAATTCGGTAAATACATTTACCCTATATGTTAAGTTTTGCCTAGAGCTACCAAAGCTCTGATACCAACTGTAACGACCCGCTATTTTGGACCATTCGCATCCATTATAAGTGTATAGGTAGACACTCATGCCGGAGTTGAATTGCTCAAAATACCGCGTTGTTAATTTAAATTTGGAAAAACTGAACATATACAGTAAATAAATAATCACAGATCACAGACACAGAGTAATAAGTGCAGCGGAAATAAAAGAGATAGTAGTTCATGAAGCTACTATATAAATGTATAAGTTACATCAGAGTTAAACCAGATACAACGGAAGAGTAATATGATACATCAGATACAAATCAGAATACATCACTGGAATCATCGAATACTGAAAGCAGAATAGATGACTGGATCTTCAAGCAAAGATCCAACTTCAAAGGTGAGTCTCGAATACTGGTACACTCAGTCTGACCCGAGCGTAAAGCAAAATACAAAACACTCGAGTCAGGATTAACATTCTTATATTAATAAATCCAACTCAACTGAAATAGCAATTGAAATACAAGTAACTCAAAGGATGTTGGAATAACCATCCTTTAAGAATCCGTTAAACTATCTACTATGTAGTAGTGTACGATAAGTAGATAACGTCTATCAGTAATATAAAGATATCAAAATAGTGTTAAGTCATGGCCCATTCCACCCTTAACACATTTTTATTCCCAAAAGCATATACAAGACCGTAGTTTCCCCAAAACCGGAAGTCACCAGAGGGCAATCCATATACTAAAGGTACAAAACAGATTCGTAGTGGTCGCGAATAAGGAATACAAGTATGACAAGGCACATGAGGCAATACCCAAGGTAGTGATACTACCGTTTGCCTGATCCGGACTGGTGAGAACGCAACGCCGCAGCGCCCGCAACACCGTGAAACAACACTCCCAAAATCAAGGGTGCACCAATCGACAACAAGTAATGAGTAGTTCGAAGAAGTGTGTCCACTTGAGGTAGCTAATCCTCCATTGGCCCGGCACGGCTCCTGTTTTAGTCATTTCCAATATGACACAAGTGTCAAGGCTATCCATTATCGTTCTCTTTCTTCAGTCAACACGTACATCAATCCAACCACTTCATTCTGGATCATCACTCCGCGTATAGTTATTAAAGTGGTTTCCGGTTTAGATAGAGAGTATATCCATAACCGATTCCGGTCTCTTTAATAACTTCCGTAATTATTACACCGATTGGTCGTTTATTTATTTCAAAACAAATCAATTCAAATTCAATTACAATTTGTGCATCAACATTTCATTTGTCTTTCAAAACCAATTTCCAAAATTTATGTTTCAACTTCCAAATTCATTTCAAAATCCTATAATTCAATTTCAAATTTTATTCAAAACAATTCAAGTATTGATTCAAGTTCGTATATAAGTTTCATTCTGAAATCATTTAAATAAATTTTATTTAACATTCAAATCAATTTAAATCCATTTATCAATTTCATTCAATGTTCGTTAAGTAAATTTTCATTTAAAACAATTTCTATTTAATTTCCAATTCATTAAATCCATTATTTAAATTCAACTTCCTTATTTCAAAACTTACAATTTGAATTAAATTAAATTCATCAAATCAAATCCTTTAATTTTTAAGTCTTACATTAATTTCAATAAATCACACTTTATTTCTTGTTAAAGAAATTCAATTTCACTTATTTACTTACTTAAATAATTTTCCAAAACTTAATTAATAAAGAAACTCAATTTCAATTATTTACGAAGTAAAAATTTACTTATTCTAAAGTTCAATTTTACTTATTAAAGAATTCAATTCAATTTAATCATTAAATAATTCTACCTTATTTAATTATTAAATAATTCAAAACTTAATTATTAAATAATTTCAACTTAATTATAATTTCAAACTTAATTATTAAATCATTTCAAACTTTAATAATTTCAAACTTAATTATAATTTCAAACTTAGTTCAATCATTTCTCAAATTAAACAACATTTCTTTCATCAATTACATTGTTAATATTTTGTTCCAGATTATTAAATATTAACATTTAAATTTCATAAAAATTTAATTTCCAACTTCATTTCAAAACCATATTATTTATTCAAATAAAATCTTCATTTTATTTTCAAATCAAATTATTTGACCAATCGGGTTTTATTTAATTTTCTATCCTAGGTCAAAGTGCAATTTGGGTATTTATCATTTCAACCCGATTCCAATTCAATTCAAAAATCAAAGCATAGCAAAGGGAACTTGCAGTGTGATAACTGGGATGGTGTCAAAGTAAATAAACAAGCAATAGCAACAATCAATAACAACAATCCAATAATCAATTCAAATAATCCCGAAATAACCGTATTAATTCGCATTGTTATTTGTGCGAATTAATATAATTATTTCTAGAATCTACACTATCATTTCATGTAGATTAAAGATTATTACATTATGGTTTTTCACTTGTCATTCAATTTAAATTTTAACACTACAACAATTTATCCAATATACGTCGATGGTTCAAAGTGTAATTATCACTATTCTACAGGTCAATTAATTTAACAATTAAAAGAGGTCATATTCAACTAATCAAATTTTAACATATAAATCAGTTTAAAATTGTTAACTATCCTATATCAATTTCAATTCTGCATACTATTAATCACATAACATTAACACATTAACATCCAATATAAACATCGAACAATCAATCAATTATCAGCCAAACTAGATTATCATTTCATAATTAACAGTTAATGGTGTCAAATGTCACAGGTGAACTGATATAAGCAATAACATATATAACAGTGTAATTAACTAACAGCAGCATATTTCAATTGTCGTTTCAATCGAAATCAAATTTAATAAATAAAAGAACGTTAATCGTGAGTGAGTGCTCACCTTTCGAGGCTAGAGGAATAGAAGATGATACGGATACGCACACTGATACTGACACTGAAATTTGAATGATGAATCGAAGCAAACAACATCGGCCCGAATTCAACGATCAAAGCTGATAAAAGAATTAGATGGAACAAATCAGAACGGGGTTGATAAAGATAATTGGTAAAAGTGAACTCATACGTATATAACTATATATATATATATAAATCATATTTTAAATTCCAAACACATATTAAATTAAATGTATATGTACGCAAGCTAAAAAAAATCAAAATGTAAATGTATCTCAAAATCATTGTTTAAACTACAACTCAAATATTAAGGTAAAACATCTATATAACAAATTTGCTCAAATTCACTGACTAGGACAAGCATAAGACATAAACAACGGTGGGGATTTAAAATTGATTGTATATCTGAAGGCATACAATTCATCATGTTGCCATAAAAGAATGGGCCTACCAACTATGCCAGATTTAGCGGTCCAAAGTGCAGATCATGGTCCAATGTCCCTTCTCAAAGTTTATTTGTTTCCCTCTCATGTATATAATTTAAAACCAACCTGTATAAAGTATATTTACGTGCTCATGCTTAAAATCAACTTTTAATCCCTTTACACATAGCAAACTAAAACCTATATAAACTTTATGAACCTAGATTTATTTATATTTGTTCATAAGCTGACACACTTTATAAACTACTAACTACTACAGTTCTGCAATGAAAATCATACATATGTATAGACTACTATGCTTTACCTATCTATAAATCACTTATCAATTTCAACTCTGTACATTGCCTAACTGTCACACTACAATATATATAGCAATGCCTAATTTAGCTATATACAGGCATATCACCTTTCAAATACAACACAGTGACAAGTCATGTCATCAAAACAAATGATATATATGTGTGTATATATAAAGTTAGTATCTTTAAAACAAGTATTAGTAATAACATATTATACTTTAAAGTCAACAAGATTAGTATAATCCAAAATACATAAAATGCATATCGGTAGAACTTTATACATATACTATAACTTATATAAATATCTATAATTGGAAACCCGTACACGTATACTTGTATATAGATTTATATATATATTTATTAAAATATAGCATATACCCTTTAAAAACGTACCGATATAAACTATATATATGTAAAAACATATAAGTATACGGCCATATACAAGAGCAGGCAAAACTTTATACCTTTCACAACTTAAATATACCTTTAAACATAATATAAGATATTATATAACATTAGTATTATTAACATAAGCGAATACATAACTTACGTGTATTAAAATCAATACTAATAACCAAATACATTACCTTCAACAATTTCACTCACATATAGACGTAAAGCTTAGAAAGCTGCAATATAGTGAAAGGAACAGCAATGCAAAGGTGAAGGAAAAAAAACTCGGCAAAGATGATGGAGGGATCGGCCACGCTAGGGGAGAAGGCTTGCGCTCGGGTCGAAATGAAGGCGACCAGGGGAAGTCGGCGTAGTGGAGCGGTGGCCGGAAGTAGGCTTGGGTGCGGGTGTGGACCTGGTGGTGGGTTCGCTGTGAGCTGGGCGTTGGGCGGTTCAAAGGAAGGAGGTGGCGAGTGTTGTGCGCGAGTCGGTGGGTATTTTTGTGGTGCTCAGGCAGTGGTCACGGTCGGGTTTTGTGATGATGGGGTGCGTGCCGGGTGAAGTTTGGATTAGCTTGGGTTACGGTGGAGGTCGAGTGGTGGTTGCTGATGTTGATGGATCCTCGGTTGCGTGAAGGAGGCGGAGGCATGTGGATCTGGGTTGGGTTGTGAAGCTAGTAAGTAGCGGCTCTTTGGTATTCGAGGAGTACGGTGGGTAGGTGCGACCTTCGACTTCAAGGTGGCGGGTCGAGATGGGTTGGAGGGTGACTGACTTGGTGATAGACTTTGGGAAGAAAGAGGAGATGAAAGGTGGGAAGGAGAGGCTCTGCGTGTAGATTTTTTTTTAAGTATGCTAGAACAGAAAGAGAAATTGGAAGGTGGAGACCTATATGTTGTACATGCATGTAATTTATTAAGAAAGAGAAAGACTTAAATCATGCAACGTATGAAATGAACCAACCAGAGAACAATGGAAAGGAACAAAAAATATTGAACAGTGGAATGGCCAAAAGTCGTACGTGATTTCCCAGGGAATAATTTAAAGTTGCTGACCATTGGTCTTTGTTTTCTTTTTGAACGACGAGAAAAATAAATGGTCATAAAAAAATAAAAGACGGACCGCTACGATTAAACATTTCACGTGTTCCGCAGCAAACTTCAAAAACAGAGAAATGAATATACCATAGAGATCAGCACGACGAGACGATCAAAATGGTATATAAATATCAGTGGTCCGATTGAATTATAAAAATTCGAATTTTTCTACTGGTGGAAAATGCAAGAAAAACGCTGAGAAATAAGATCGACGGAGCCAAAGATGTCCGAATTTGGTAAAACGACAAACTGACATTTTGCTCAGAAGATGTTTTAGAATTTTTCTATGTAAAAATATTTAGGTTTCGGAAACATTTTATTTTCATCGCTTTTTAACTGATTAAATTGAAGTAAATTTATGCGCGAAATAAACTTTCATATTTTCGGACGAAAATTTACCAGTTGCTATGTTTAACTAAACGCATTCCAAATATCAAATTTATATTTCAAAATTTTATCGTTTAAAATTTCACAAAATTCGACTAATTACGTTATTAAAATAGTTAAAATTTACGGGTCGTTACAGTTGTGCGTTAACATGTTTTGAACCTTTAAAGATGCAGCAATATTTGATTTTTCTGTGACTGCGTTTTTCTATGTTCATGAATATTGTTGTTTGTTGAGTTTCTTTAGTGTATGATTGTGTTAGCTCTGATTTAGCTATTTCTATTTCTTTACCGGGTTTACATGCATCAACTATAAATCAAAACATTGGTTTTCAAAAAAAAAAGTTGTATACTTCTACCGGTATCACCTTTCTTTTCCACTCAATCAGTTTCTATCCTTTTTTCTCTCCTTCAAGTCACAAACTTGCAGCAATACAATGCCTGGGTCACTAGACCATGAAGAGCAAGATGCGAAGACCTTTGCTTCCGGGGTAAATAAACCTGTAAATAATCATTCATGTGATGAATCGAAATGTATAAAAAAATGATACTTGAGTATTGTATTGTTCCAGGAAGTTGATTATTTGAAATACGATAACTGTAACAACCAGAACATTGATCCACATACAAGGTAAGTAAAAGTATAAGTGGTTATATAGCACTTGAGCATAAATATTTGATTACTGGAATATCTAAATAGGTACATTAAGATGGGCAAAGCTTTGCAAAACTCTGGATGAAGCATCTTTTACTCCTTGTGTGAATGGTAAGTTTACACACTAAATAAATACATATTGATTGGCAAAATTTGAAGCATAGGTATTAATGTGATGGATCAATATTATACAGGGTCAAGAAGACCCAGCTACATGGGCTGTTGATGTAGGAAATAACTGGAGGACAACAGGTGATATTGAAGATAATTGACATTGTTCTTTTTTAAGTCCCTTTTTCAACCTATATACCTTTACCAATTTTAGAACAAAGTCATTTTGTTTGTTGCTCTGTGGCAGTCTGTACAGATTACAAATCTAAAATAATACCAGCTGCTGTAGTTGATGAACAAGAGGATGACTTCTATAGAAGATGATAAGTCAAGCAAGGTACTACATGCTGAGTAGTAAATTAAGTAATTAAGAGTTTATATGTATTTACTTTAACTTCTTTCATGAATGTTTCACGTTATTTCAGTATTTTGTTTTATTCAAACTATCATACTCTCACCAAATTTCCTAGCATTAATGTAATGCAGATATAGCTTCTTGCAGCCTTTTTTTTATTATATTGAAAATTTAAAAATCATGTTTCTAAATTTTTATTACAATGGTTTTAAGTTGAATGTGAACTATAATAATTTGAAGGATTAAAGATGAGTGTATCTATGTATGCATGTACTTATATGGAAAAGTTCTATTACATCCTTCTTTGATACACTATGTTCATAAAATTTATTATTTTTCAAGCTAGGTAATTTGAAATTGGATAATTTCTCATAAATATGTTCTTACATCCCTCAGGACCATCTTCACGGAATTTTGGTTAATTTGAATAATCTAACATGTTTAAAATACATTGCAAATCAGACAGTTTATTTTTTTTGCCCTATTTATATTTTTAAGTGATGATATTGCCTTGACTGTTTAAAAGTCTTACAAATTCAAAATGATCTCAATTTTTATGAACATGATTTTAAAGCATGACTTGAATAATCTCATAGCTTCATTTGATTTTGAACAGTGCAACACTAAAAATTCATATGGTTCTAGAATGAGATTTAGAAAAGGAGGGTTGTAGTGTTTCCTTACCCATATATATTATATATATTTGTGTGTGTATACACATACATAGATGCATGCATGCATGCATACATACATATATCCATATATATATATATATGTGTATTTGGACATTATTGTGTTGGATATTTTGATGTTTGTTGTTAGTGTGCTAGAAATTAAATATCACTACCATGTTAATATTTGATTATTAAATAATTTTGTAAGGGTATCTAACCCTAGATCATAACTAATTGATTCAAAGGAGCTTGAGATTCTTAAATGGTTAATTGATATAAGGTATTGACAATCTATATTTTATGCTTAGTAAGTTCAAAGCGTTGTATGATCTATGGTACTCTCAATAAATTTCCTTAATTTTTGTAAGGAAAGCATAGCTTTAGGATGTTTTTTCGCTTTACATTGCTAGATAGTATTTTTCTCTCCCAACCGCTAAATGTGAGGCAAATAATTATAAGAAATTAAGCTAAATCAATACATTTTTTCAGCAACAAAAGAAGATGTCACCTATTATTAAACACTAGAACATTAAATTTATCCATCTAATTCTCAAAAGAGTCGCTTTATCTGAGGATGCACATTTATGTTTGGAAAGAGTAGTGAATGCATTTTTCAACTCCTAATTTCATGAAGTTCAACTTTTTCAGACTTAACTCATCTATTTTTTAAATCTAGACATATTTCACAAGTAGTGGATGTGTGCAATATTCCACCTCCATGATTTGTAAACTTGCTATTATTATGAACATACATTAAAACCGTGTTATAAAATAGTCGTTTTATATTGAATAGTGTATTATTCATATTTCATTTGTATGCAAGTACCAAAATAAAATTCGACGAGTAGCGTAAATCAAGTGTTGCAACACAAAAGCATAACAATCTTAAAGTACGACTGATAGTTAAAAAAGCTTTCAATGGATTGGGGACTTATAATCAGTGGGTTAAAAGAATAGTATTATTCAAAATTTTCATATGGATCATGCTTAGGATACATTATTCTTCTTGATCAACATTTGATAGCAACATAGAACCAAGTATATTTAATACTTATGTTTTTTTACCATCATATTTTAGTTGAATACCTACACAATTCAGTATAAAAACTGCAGTATAATTTAGGAAGTTTTACTTCCATTCATATATTTATGTAAGTTTATTAATTCCTAAGATAGCATTTGTATTTGCCTACACAAACATTTATTGTTTCAATATGAGCCATAAGCTTCAGTTTCAGAATTAGTCTTTTCCTCATCAGACCATACAAATAACTGAAATCTAATAATTTCTTCCCTTTTATACTTTGTGTTGGGTGAGTTTCAGCCGAACCAACCCACTACCGAACCAGCCTTCTCCAAGCTACTACCGAACCAGCCTTCTCCAAGCTACTACCGAACCAGAGACGTTCCCACTCACCACCGGACCACCTACCACCAGACCAAGTTCTCTCGGACCAAGACATGCCGGACCGACACTACCAGGCCAGATCGTGTCAGCCCAGGCCCACCAGCAGCTATATACATCCAAGATCCCTGCCCCCAGCCTCACTCTATAAAAAGAGGGGCAGGGGCACAACAATGAAAAAAAGTTTGGAGAGCTCAAGCACGGAGAGAACTTTCAAACAACTTTCAAATATTTGTATCAAAGCTTTGTACTTGTAATCTGAACAAGAAAGGAGAAATAATATATAAAGTGGACGTAGGCACATTCTGGCTGAACCACTATAAATCTGCGTGTCTTTTACAGTTTAGCCCATGCTTTTCATATATTTGCATAAATCACCCAAATTTTTAAGAACAACATAAAATCAATTAAATCATGCGACTTTGAGGTGTTTGTCCATTTTTTGTGCAAACATTTTTGGTGCTTTCACTGAGAAGCTAAAAGCTCGAAGCTTCAGCTTCTTTCACTTAACCTTCTTCCTAACAGCGTCGTTCATTGCTTGGAAAACATGCCTCCCAAGCAGAAGAAAGATGTTAACAAAGGAAAAAACATCGCAACCAGCAGTCTTCCAGATCCAGTGGTCACAGATCAGGTGAATCATCCCCTTCCAGCAGCAGTACCAGATGAAGGTCAGGAAAATCCGATAACCCCAGCCTCAGAACAGCCGACAGCAATTACTAGGGCAGATCTAGACAGGGTTGTGGCGGAAGTGACTAACCGCTTCACATCCCAGCAGAAGCCTTGGTGGACCATCTCATGTCACGCTTAAGGGATGCTGAAGAGTCCAACCGCAACACTGAATCATGGGGAGAGTCCCAGTCCGGAGGATCTCGGAGACAACAAAGATCTTCCTTCTTCGAAGGAGCTTACAACAGAAGCAGCCATGGTAGGAGCCGAGACCGAGCACAGCCCGAAGTTAGGCCTGAGGAAACGCTTGGAACCGAACTCAACCGGGGAGGTACCGGGCGGAGGTCAACTGTAGCTGAGCCTGTCATACTGCCTAACCACGGAAACACCAGTGAACGGGGCCGAGCTAGAATCCAGCCCGAATTTGGACCCGAGGAAGTGCTTAGATCAGAACCCAGCAGGGGAAGATCGAGGCAAGGGCCAGCTGTAGCTGATCCTAGCATGCTCCCAGAAGACCAAAGACAGCCACTGGAAAATATCAGGAATGATAGACGATACCATCCCTACAGGTCATCTGGACGGAATCAATCCCACATAACAGAACCGAACTCATTTCTATCTGCTCCAAATTCTGATGAAAGGATGGCATGCTTGTTCAGAGAGTGCGTCCAATGGGATCAAAAAGATCGAGGGATAGGCGCTAGGGTAACCAGCCCCTTCGCCCGCAATATCGCAATATCGAAATTCACACTGGAAGCTCAGTAAATATCTTATTCAAGCATGCATTCGACAAGTAAAGGACGTTTCTCCATGCAATAAACCACTACACGGTTTCACTGGAGATGCGAAGATGCCCCTCGGGTAACTGGACCTCTTTGTTGAAATTGGAAGTCATCCCCGCTCCGTTGTGCGGAAACAGACATTTGTGCTGATAGAAAACCACTCGGCCTACAACGCCTTCTTAGGAAGGCCAGCCTTGTCTAACTTCCAAATTTTCCTGGCCCCATGGTGCCTAAAGATGAAATTTCCAACGGACAATGGAGTAGGGGAAGTAGAAGGAGACTAGGACGTTGCTCGAGACTGCTATGTAACTGAACTTCGCAACAACCACAGGAAGGATAAAGGGAAGAGTGTAGAGGTTGCTCTCTGCACAAAAAGTTTGGAAGCATAGCAACTAAAGAAAGCCCCTCCTCTTCGATATACTAGCGACCCTTTCAATGAATTAGACCCTAGGGACAAAGAGGAGGAGGCCACCGCCGAGCCTGCAGAGGCTATGGAATTTGTATCTGTAGACAAACATGACTCGAGTAGACTATTGAAAATCGGGTCCCAACTAAAAGCAGAGTTGAAAGAACAACTCATTGACTTTCTCCACCACAACTTGGATGTATTTGCATGGTCACATGCTGACATGACCGAAATCTCCCCTGACATAGCATGCTACGTACTAAACATTGATCCTACTAAGACGCCCGTATAACAAAGAAAGAGAAGCATGGGGGCAGAACGATCAGCAGCCCTCGATGAAGAAGTAAGGAATCTACTTGCCAATGACTTCATACGAGAAGCCATCTACCCAGAGTGGATCGCCAATCCGGTGCTGGTAAAGAAGGTTAATGGGAAGTGGCGAACATGCATTGACTTCTCCAACTTAAATGACGCCTGCCCGAAGGATTGCTTCCCACTTCCCCGAATCGATCAACTTGTAGACAGCACAACCGGGCACGAACTCTTATCTTTTATGGACGTATACTCAGGATATAACCAAATTCCTATGCATGCTCTCGATCAAGACCACACTAGTTTCATCACTGACCGGGGATTGTACTGCTACAAGGTAATTCCTTTTGGACTTAAAAACGCAGGAGCCACCTATCAGCGTCTCGTCAACAAGATGTTTGCAGGGCTAATAGGACAAACTATGGAAGTTAATGTGGATGACATGCTGGAAAAGTCAAGGGAAGCCGACAATCACGTAAGCCACCTAGGCGAAATGTTTTAAGTACTTTGCCAGTATGGAATGAAGTTGAATCCTCTAAAGTGCTCATTCGGCGTATCATCAGGAAAGTTCCTAGGATTCATCGTCCATGCCAGAGGAATTGAAGCAAACCCTGAACAAGTCCAAGCTCTGAGAGATATCAAGATACCTACCACTCGAAAGGAAATGCAAAGTCTGAACGGGAAAGTGGCCGCCCTAAGCCGATTCATCTCCAAAGCAACGGACAAGTGCGTCCCCTTCTTCGAAGCTCTAAAGAAAGACAAAGGAAAGTTTGAATGGACTGACGAATGCTTAGCAGCTTTCCTTAACCTAATTGAACACCTCCAGAAACCGCCGATACTCTCAACTCCAAACGAAGGCGAAGAGTTATACCTATACCTTGCTGTATCATCTCACGCTCTAAGCGCTGCATTGGTAAGAGAAGACAACCGCACGCAGCGGCCAGTCTACTTTGTAAGTAAGAGGTTTACGGGGGCAGAAGTCAGATATCCTAAACTTGAGAAGCTAGCGTATTGTTTGCTAATCACATCACGAAAACTACGTCACTACTTCCAGTCCCATTCCATCAAAGTTCTGACCGATCAACCACTGAGGCAGGTACTCCATCGTCCCGACACTTCTGGGCGACTACTTAAATGGTGCATTGAACTAAGTCAATATGATATCACCTACCACCCTCGTACCGCCATCAAGGGACAAGCCATGGCCGATTTCATTGCAGAATTCACTACCAACGAAGGTAAGGAGCGGTCGGAAATAGCAGAAGACATCAAGTGGAATCTCTTTGTGGATGGTGCGTCAAACGAACAAGGCTCGGGGGCAGGTGTGGTAATAATCACTCCCAGGGGAAATAAGCTGCAATATGCTATAAGGTTGGAGTTCGCTTCCACCAACAACGATGCACAATATGAAGCAGTGATAGCTGGATTAGAACTTGCCTTAGAAATCGGGGCCAATTCTTTGTGTCTTCATAGAGATTCTCAACTTATTGTTAATCAAATACTAGGAGAATTCCAGGCTCGAGAAGAACGACTCATAGCATATTTAAAGAAGACCAAGTTACTTCTCAGTCGATTGGACCACTACTTAGTCAAACACATCCCTCGGGAAGAGAACCAAGAGGCCGACGAATTGGCGAAGCAAGCTAGTATGAGAGACGGCGCTATTTCCGGAGCAGTAGCCATCTCAAAGCAACTCACCCCAAGTTTTTTGCAAGTGAATCTGATAGCTGCAACCGAAGAAGCAACTTGGATGACTCCCATCCGAGACTACTTACAAAGTGGCACACTACCCAACGGGCGTAACGAAGTCAAGAAAATCTTGAGGAAAGCTTCCCGCTACACAATACAAGAGGACACCCTCTATCGGTGCGGCTTCTCTAACCCTTTATTAAGGTGTGTCGCTGGAAGGGAAGCCAAGGAAATCTTGTCCAACATTCATCAAGGAAGCTGCGGAGATCACACCGGAGGGCAAACTTTGGCAAAAAAGATACTCCGATATGGATATTTCAAGCCAACCTTAAGCAAGGACGCCTTAGATTTCATCAGAAAATGTGACAGATGCCAGAAGTTTGCTAAAATTCCACGGCTACCAACAACTGAGATTACTCAAATGACCAGCCCTTGGCCCTTCGCAGTATGGATAATTGACTTAATCGGCGACCTGCCAATGGGCCGAGGCGGGGCCAAGTATGCTATAGTGGCAGTCGACTATTTCACCAAATGGGTGGAAGCAGAACCCCTGAATAAAGTATCTTCAGCGAAAGTTATTAACTTCTTGATCAAAAATGTTCTATGCAGGTACGGAGTCCCATTCAAAATTATATCAGACAATGGACTTCAGTTTGACAGCGAGGAGTTCACCAACTGGTGCCAAGGGCACGGAATTCACAAAAGCTTCTCATCCGTAGCTTATCCCCAGGCAAACGGACAAGTCGAAGCCGTCAACAAAATCCTGAAAACTCTGATAAAAAAGAAACTCGAAAAGTCAAAGGGCGCTTGGGTGGATGAACTCCCTACGGCACTGTGGGCCTATCGCACATCTTTCAGAACATCGACGGGGCATACTCCTTTCTCTTTGGCATACGGATCGGAAGCTATGCTCCCAGTTGAAACCATCGTGCCTTCCCACCGTAGGATCCGCTATCACCCAGAAGAGAACGAAGAACTCCTTCACATGTCTTTGGATCTAATTGAGGAGAGAAGAAATGATGCAGCCCTCAAAGCAGCAGCCCACAAGCAAAAAGTGGCAGTACAATACAACTCCAAAGTCAAGCATCGTACCTTACAAGCAGGGGATCTTGTCCTCAAGCGAATCTTCCCTTGCCCTGGAGCACAAGATCCAATATGGGATGGACCATATGTAATTCATAAAGATCTCCACAACGGAGCTTATATTTTATCAACAGTGGACGGAGAGGTGTTCCAGAGGGCATGGAACATCCAACACCTCCGTCGATACTTTTCTTAACTTGTACTGCCCATATGAAGTAAATTAACAAAAAGAATCAGTGGACGTAGGCATTTTCGTGCCGAACCACTTAAAAAAATCTTGTCTCTTTTTTAACTTGTTCCTTTATATCTTGGCTGTTTGTTAACTTTATCCTTTTCTGTTGAACAAAATCTTGTGCATATAGCATTTCCATTCAAGGCACTCCACAGCGCAACTTCACCTGGACAAGACCTAACAGGTACTATGCGAATCTACGCCCTCGCCAATGAGACACTTTTGCTCTGGCATCCCTCTACTGCGGGTTAACTCATTGCTCGAGATGGCCCTTAAAGCCAACTATAATGAGCCGATTATAAGCCACCGAGAAGGCCGACTATAGCCGAGGCAGCTCATTACGGCGTTCGGCTTGCCGACAACTGTGAACCGACTATAAGCCCCAACATAAGGTGTGGCCATCCAGGGGTAGTTCACGGTTGACGATCGGCACACACGCTAGCCGGCCATAGTAAATCGAATAATACCCATGGTTGCGGGCCATAATGGCCCGGGTAGTTACTGTGCGTGATCCCGGCTCCGATGTGTCTTAAGTACGGCTGTGGTAAAAAAGATTAACTCCCCGTGGAGGCGTAAGATGGGTGACAAATGTCTCCAAGACCCACAGCTAGGAAAAGTGACTACAAAGCCCGTTTGCCACGAACTTAAGCACATCGAAGGCCTTCCGTGATTTGAAGTTTTACTATTTCACATATTTCAATTTTATTTAAGAAACTTTTCTCCTATCCTCTGTAACAATCCCTGAAGTACAGGACACAGAACAAGAGACATTCGCTAACGGAAGCGGGTACTCACAACGAGACACTGGACTGCATTCCATACTCGGTCACACAAGACATTCAAAGCTGCCATCTACAAGCAAAATATAAAGGGCGGTATTTCCTTCTTTAATGTATAAACACGTGGCTATAATTTATTCACACATCACGCTAACATTGCAAGTCATGAAATTATGTTTTAAAAAAGAACTTGACGTCAAACACAATTTAATTACAAGAATATGCATAGCCATATTTCTCATACAACATGTCAAAATAGCAAAAACATTCAAAAGACGACAAAATCAGCTTAAGTTCAAAAATTACACGTCAAGAATAGTGTTGTTTATTACAAGTAGCATAATTACAACCTAAGAGTTACGTTACTGTTTTGAGACTAACATATATAACAATGTCAAGTCCACAAAAAGATATCCAGGTCCAATCAAGGAGCCGGCTGCGTCGGAGTTTTATCCTTGTCATGTTGCCCACCTGTCCGGTCAAAGAAAGAATTCATTAGTGATAAGAAACCAAGTTAACGGAAAGATCAGAAAGGAAGACTTACCAGCATCTGCTCCTTGATCATCTTCCTCTACTTGCACACCTGTCTCCTCAGCTGCAAGCAACCGCATGCCCTCCTTCACCGCCACCTTCTCCTCCTTGGTAAACTGGGCAGTAACCACATCCATCCTGAAGGCCACACCACCCTCCTTATCCGCCTCAGCCTTGGCCTCCTCTAGAGCCCTAAGATAGATCCTAGCCATAACCCGGGGGTAATCATCCATCCAGGACAAGTTACCCTGCCTCCAAGTACGGAAGTACATATCCTGGAGCATCCCATCCATCATCCCCTCGTTCTCCTCAAACTCCCTCATTCGGACCTCAGAAGCCCGCAGCTTTGCAACAACAGCATCCCTCTCCGATCGATACCATAAACGGTCAGCCTGAAGGGACCTCCTCATTGCCTCCATCTCCTCCTTCGACTTGGCCTGAGCAAGCTCCGCGGCCTCAAGTCTCCCCGATAGTTCCTTTACCCGCTCGAGGTCCGCTTGCCGAACCTCATCCACCGTGGCAATGGCCATGTCAATCCGCTCCTTACAGACGGCCTCCATCTTCCGCAACTCCGCCCTACTGGCCTCTTCAATAGTCTTCCTCAATTGCCTGGATGCGGCCTCATGCTGGGAGATTTGGATGGCTTGGTCGGCAAGTTGTTTAGCCTGGTCGGAAACCATCAACCGTAGCCGAATGTTGGCACTTCCTATCTCTTCCCCAGCCTTGACCAATCGGGCATGGTGCCCCATCAATTTCCTGGTCTCCTCAGCAACCCGGTCAATATTTGCCTTAGCCTCATCCCCCAGAGTTACGACCCGGGTAGTAAGCAGATCAAGGTCCAGGGACTTAGCTTCGTCAAGCACCCGTACCATAGGATTACGAGGGAGGAGATGCTCACCAGTAACCTCATCGAATGAGGTGTCATGAGATGCCGGGTCTAGGTCCGGATGACCCGCAAACGGATTGCGAACTAAGCCGGGATGATCTATTGGGATGACGGTTGGATTTTCAGACGGATGGGGGGAAGGCATAAACTCGGTGTCCTCCTCCGTAATGTCGTGAATAGGCTGGAGTGGGGCCGGGGGACCAGGGAGAGATTCAGACGAAGATCGACTCCTCTTCCTCTTCTGTATATCTTCTTCAATAACTCCAAGAAGAGGACGATAGCCGACTACGTCTCCAATTTGAATTTTGAATTCAAATCACAATCAAAATTGAACAGGTTGGAAAACCTAATTTGAATCTGAAAAAAGCTCACCTTTGTAACACGATAGGGGAAGGCAGAGGAGTAAAGCGATGTTATGGAGCTAGTCAGGACACTCAAGCGATGGCGAGATGAGGTTCAAAGCTAAAGGAAAACTAGGCCTTTGAGAGAAGGTTTTTTAGGATTTTGGGTGATTTTCAAGGAAGGCGCTCGTGAATGAAAACATTAAAAATAGAAGGCGGGAAGGGAAAAAATTCAGCGCCTTCTAAAAGTGTTAGGCGGGATATGTTTAGTAGCATTTGATTTATTATTTTATTTTGTAAATCAATGGTTGCACTAGTTATTCAATGCTAATATTTACTGCACCATAACAAATTTTCTTGTAGTGTCGGATGCCACATAGGCCTTACTCTGTCTCCTTCGGTTTTGGATGTCACAAAAGCCTTTCTCCTTCAATCGAACCCACTACCTAACCATCCACTGTTACTTAGCTATTTATTAAGTTAACATTCAACCAATCATCATGCAATTATTAATATTGATCGTATTGTTGTCATCAATGTCTCGGGTTACGTTCTCGGCCATCTTAATCTTTATTATGCTTTTTTATCTCCGAAAGTTACCATTTCTAGTTTACACATTTTTCCAAGGGTTACACTTATCTCGGCACTCAATGTTCTCATCTCATCTAGGGAAGCTTGTTATAGTTTAGTATCGTGATTTCGGAAATCAACTCTTTAATTTATCTAAAATCACCTCCTCTACTAATATTTCCTCCATAATCATCGACCGCCTTCAGTCCTTAGTTAATACCATCAGTTTGTCAACCCCAACCTTAAACTTTGCTTATCTTAGCATTTCTACTTTAACCGTTATACTTAAGATTTTGGTTTTATTAAACTTTCGGTTTGGCTCTTCCTCCTTCGGCATTGCCATTTAGTACACATCGGAAACCGTTCCTGCACAACAGCCACTAACTTTTCACGTGTCGACTTCTAATTCATTTTACTTAGTCCTTTTTTACCATTATCTAACACGTTGAACACAAAATGTTGATTTTGTCTTCAACCCAATAATTAATTAAACTATTTAATCAAATAACCTTCTGGTCATCACCTATTTACCCTTTAGTTCCCTATCATAATTCTTCGGCTAGACTTAATTTCCTTTGGAAACTCCCTAATTCGTTCTCGGTTTCTTATGCTAAATTAATCATGTATACTATTTCTCATAACTAACCAAATTTTCTTCATTTACGGATCTTAGTTAATTTATACCAATTTATCTACTTAATGATAAATTATATTAATCAAAATCATTTTCTAACATGATGTTCTTATCTCCGCATCTAATACCTCATGCCAATCATACATAAATAGGTAAAATCATAGGAATGACCAAATTATCATACGGCTGTGAGAATACAAGAAAGAAAATATTAGGGATGTACCTATACTCTTTTAGTTGATGAAGAATTTTGTTCCCATGGCTTTAGTATGTTCTTTTCTTCTTGTTTTTAGGCCGCAAATACCATTAAAGAGCTCAAGCTTTTATTTTAAGTTTTTTTAAATATAAAAGAAAATGAAAGAGGGAGGTGGTTATCTTCACTTCAAAAGAATAATTTTGGCTACCGACCTTCTATCCCATTTTCTAATAAATTTGCTAGCCCTTATAATTGCATTGAATTCTTATTAATTTAGATTCAACTAGGATTTTCTTAGTGTCACTTGATTCATCCAAACATAATAAGTAAATAAAACATTTCACGTATGTTTACCCCTTTGACATTATCACACTTCTTAACTTCATAATTAAGTAAATAAAACATTTCATGATACAAAGCTCTAGGCTTCCTTATGCCTAATCTAGCATACACACACATGGGTTCTTTACCCATGCTTCTCAATCGAAAATGTATTAGTGCCCCTACCAAAATATAGTAATAAAAATCAACCATAATATCACAAACATACACATAGATATATGTGTATATGTATATATATATATGTATGTATGTATGTATGTATATGTATGCATGAATGTATGTATATATGTATATAAGGTATGCATCAAGACATGACAAACATAAGAGTTAAGTTAAGCAAATAACTCGGGATAAGTCCCCTTAACCTTATCCTTTATTTCCCAAGTACAATCATCTGGATTCTCACTTTACTGGACCCGAACAGGTTATACTTCTTTATTCCGAAGCTTTTTCTCATTTCGGCCTATAATTCGAATACGCTTCCTAACAGCTAAATCTTCCATAGCTCTTGGAATCACAAAATCCATGGGGTGTCGGACGTACTTCTGTAGATGTGATACATATATAGAACACATTATGCACCCTAATAAAAGCACTCGAAAAATTGACTTTGTAATCTACCCTTCCAAGTTTCTCTAATATTCGGAATAGACCAACATATCTTGGTGCTAACTTTCTAGCTTTTCCAAACCTCATAGTGCCTCTCACAGGCAACACTTTCACAAACATGTGATCTCCCAAATCGAACTGCAGGTCTCTTCGCCTCCTATCGACATAATTCTTTTGTCTAGATTGGTCATCCTTCATCCTTTATCTATTCAATTTGATCATCTTTGAAGCCTCCCTTACAAAATCTGGAATTATCGCAAGTTTATCTCCCATCTCGCACCAACTTATTGGCAATTTACAAGGCCTCCCATACAGCGCCTCAAAAGGTGCCATCCCAATGCTGGATAGGTAACTATTCTGTAGCAAAATTCTAAGGTGATCTTCCTGATATCCACCGAAGTCAACACACATGCTCTTAGCACATCTTCCAACACTCGATTGATCTTTTGGTCTGGCCATTTGTTTGTTGATGGTAGGTAGTACACATACACAACACTAAATTTAAAGCGCTCTATATGCTTTGCTAAAACACATTGGTAAATAATGGGCCTCAGCCACTCACTACTATAGTACATGGAATTCCATGAAGTCTTACTATAGTCTTGACATGTATTAGTGCCATCTTGGCGGACGTCCTTGTGGACTTTACTGGAATGAAATGGGCACTCTTAGTTAACCTATCAACCATTACCCATATACTCTCGTTCCCTGCCCTAGTCCTCGACAACTTATCATCAAAATCCATCGAAACCGAATCCTGTTTCAATTCCAGAACTTGCAAAGGCTGCAAAAAGCCACTTGGCTTTTGATGCACAGCCTTAACTTGTTGGCATGTAAGGCATCTCCCCGCACATTCTCCGATATCTCTTTTCATTCCTTCCTAGTAGAAGCCCTGTTTCATATCTCGATACATCTTTGTGCCTCTTGGGTCAATGACAAACTTGGAACAATGGCACTCGTCCAAGACTAGCTTCCGTAGGTCTCCTCGATTTAGAGCAAACAATCTTCCCTTCTTCCAAAGCCATCCTTTCTTATCAATATCGAAGCCCTTTAGTTCTTTAGTATCGACGCCACTCTTTAAGCCATTGAACATTTCGACACATAATGGGTCCTCCTTCTTCCCTTTGAAAATTTTCTCCATAAGCATTAGATGAACTTCTAAGCAAGAAAACATTCCTGAATCTAGAATCGAACCAGCCTTCAACTGAAACTGCACATTACACGATGCTAACGTATCCAAGACATTCCACTCTTCGATCATTGCCAAAACGTATTTCTTCTATTTTTGGCTTAAGGCATCATAAGCTTTATTTCCCTTCCCTTATGTGTATTTTATTACACAAACATATGATGTCAAGAATTCTAGCCATCTTTGTTGCCGCATGTTCAACTCCTTCCGAGAGAAAAAATACCTTGAAGATTTACGGTCCACAAATAATTTGAATGTTCCCTCAAGAGGTAACGTCTCCAAATCTGTAGTGCAAAGACAACTGCATCTAACCCTAAATCATGGGTTGGAAACTGAACCTCATGGAGTATTGGCTTCTTGGATGCATAAACTATAATCGTGCCCTTCTACATCAATACAGCTCCTAAACGTGAACCTAAAGCATCTACGTACATACTATGTCTCTGTTTCCTTTTGGCATAACCAACACCGGAGCCTTTGTTAGCTGAAGCTTTAACTCTTAGAATGTTGCTTCATACTCCTTCATTCAGATATACCTTTCATTCCTTCGGGTAAGTCTGGTCAATGGTGTTGTTATTCTAGAGAAGTCCTTAATGAATCTCTGTTAGTACCCAACCAACCCCAAGAAACTCCTTATTTCAGTGACTGTCTCTGGTCTCTTCCAATCACTTATATCTTCAACTTTCATAAGATCTACTGCTAACCCATCCTTTAAGACCACATGGCCTAGGAACTTCACTTCTGGTTCTAAAAATAGCTCCTGGAAAAATTTGCCTTTTACTCGTGTTCTCTCAACATCTCTAGTACCAATCTAAGGTGAACTTCGTAGTCCTCCTCGTTCTTAGAATTGACCAAAATATCATCTATGAAGACTAAAACAAATCTATCCAACCGACCATGAAGGACTATGTTTATTACATTTACAAAGAAAGCCAAAGCATTAGTCATCCCAAAAGACATTACTAACCATTTATATGAACCATACCTTGTCCTAAATACGGTCAAAGGAATTCTTGCCTTAGTAACTCTTAGTTGATAGTGTGACGACCGCCCATGACCCCCGCACTGAACCTAGAGATAGTGCGCTGTAAAGTGTGCCAGGCAGCCATGGACGATTGTTAGGGTAAATTAAAAACAGCAGAATCTATCGTATAACTCACAGCGCATGGACAAAATACAATAGAATATATATATATAGTGAAGCTTCATAGAATAGAATGTCATCATATAAAACTTCATAATAGTTGAACACAAACATCTGAATAGTCAATACATCAAGCCTCACTACATATCACTCAGAGAATTATACAAGCAGCGGAACATCCAGTACATATAGTAAGAAAATAATATGCAATCCTCCAGCTCGTCTTCGTCATCAGCATCGTCGGAAGCAAGAACAGCACCTGTCACCTGCTACCTAGTCTGCCCGTCCCAAAATGGACGAACAACCCAAGGCAATAAGAGTTAAAACATAAAGCCTTGAGTCAGACAACAGTCTTAGTGAGCGGTAAATTAACTAACAACATACCAAAAGAGCATAAAGGAAAAAAAAGGAATAGGAATCCAACCCTCCCACTCCCCCTCTTTCTACAGTGATAGCCCCCAGACACACACTAAGCAGAAGCAAACATAGCATAGCAAACATTTAGAGTAAAGCAATTATCACTCGAGTCAAGGGCGATGTTTTCCAAGTACAAACCCCCAAGGCCTAAACCAAGATCAGATAAGCACCCAGAAAATACCGCTCTTGAGACCGAATGACGATACAACTAAACATCCATGACTCTGGCTATCACTGTTATCATTGCTTCGATATCACCGTTAATTGAATGACCGGCACATTCTTTCAGCCGTCCGTCAAGGGCTAATGGAAACCCCGGTTCTAGACATAACTCCGCACGTCGTCAAAACCCGTGCCTAGGACTATCGAATCTGCCCAGAGTACTTGACTACCAATCAGTAGTCTTTAGGGACTATCGAATATGCCCAGCGTACTCTTGCTTTGAGCATGCTAGAACCTTCAACAACGATGAAATCTCAGCCTTCTTAGTCATCCTCCTCGACGACTATTTCCATACTAGCTCAAGCGCCTCTCGAGCAAACCATTATCCTCAAACTCAAACCATTTCACCGAGTTATCAACATGCTTGGAATGATCCCGTCTGGATTAGACCAAGACTATCTCATATCATGCCTCGCTTCATCACATCCTAGCAAAGCCTCATCTGAACATCATCATAAAATCTATGCATATGAGCTTCATCATCCGCTACATATGCCATGAGCAGCTTTCCCAATTCAAGAGCCTTTCCCTTAGCTTTTGAATCATCTTTGACCATCTTGTCTAAATCAAATCATCAATCAACTAATTCATAACAATCAACTAAGTCAATCATTAATCCAAGTAATCAAACATTCAAACATGATCTAATAACAATTATAACAATAATGGCAATCTTGTAAATAAAGAGTCTAAATCTAACAAGCATGAAAACATGAGCAATATCTCTACAACTTGATGAATGAACTTGCATAGGTTAACATGTAGTAAAATGGATGTCAAATCATCATGAACAATAGATCTATACTTAAGTTTACAGAAATGCATGGAAATCACTACTTTAACACCAAATCAAGCCAACGATCCGATATACTCTTTTGGATCCGTGTGAGAGATAATTGCCACTCACCAAATCACCTAAACACCCCAAAAGCAACACACTTCAGATCTGGACAGCGAAGGATCTAACTCGATCTATCACAAATCCGCTTCAAACGATGAAATCTCTCTTCGATGGATGTAGATCTTTAACCTAAGCTCTTGGATCTTCGATTTGTATGGAAGGAAGCACAAGATTAAAGTGGAGAAAAGAAGTGAAGAAGTGTAGAACTCGAGCTCTCAAAATAGCAGCACTTCATCGCTTCAAAATCCCAATCCCAAAAATGAAGAAATGGACGTGTATTTATAGGCAGATTTTCTAGGTCGTCCGCCCCCTTAGGTCGTCCACGACCTAACAACCCCAACCTACGACCTAATAGATCTGCGCATCCACGACCTACGACCTATCGCATGTGCGCGACCTAACTGCTTAGCCCTTACGCGACCTAACATAAGTCGCGACCTAACTGAGATGCCGACCTAACACACACGCGACCTAACTTCAACACAAGGTCTCACGACCTAACTATAACGACTTAGCACCTTTAGGTCGTTTAACGACCTATCTATTCACAGAAGCTCACGACCTAACTAACTTAGGTCGCTTATGACCTAACTAAACACAGAAGCTCACGACCTAACTAAACACAACACCCCATAGGTCGCTCACGACCTAACTACTTAACTAGAATACGAGTTAACATCCACGCGACCTAACGACTCAACCCACTTATCTTCTTAACTCGTCCACGACCTAACCTTCTTAGGTCGTTAACTCGCTTAGTTCCTTAGGTCGCTAACTCCTAGGTCGCCAATTTCCTTAAGTCGCCAAATCCTATAGGTTGCCAACTCTTAGGTCGTTCACTCTCTTAGGTCGCTCCATCCTCTCAAGTCGCTCATTCGACCTAACCTACCCCACGACCTAAGCCACCACACGACTTATCTCCTATACGACCTATCCCAAAATCCTTAGGTCGCCAACTTCCTTAGGTCGCTCCACTTCCTTAGGTCGTCTACTCCGACCTAACTACTATACGATCTAGGACTTAGACTATGGACGACTTATCAACAATGCGACCCAATGATAATTGTTTTACGATGTTTTGATCCGTAAAAATACGGGTCGTTACATTCTCTCCCCCTTAGGTATTTCACCCCCGAAATTCCAAACAAACAAGAGCGAACAAATACTATTCTGCATGTCTACCATCCATAGCAATCAACAAACCATGCATCCAATTACTAGCCTAGCATGCAGAATTCTAAGACTAGAACAAGTTACAATGTCGTTAGATGACACGACACCTTAGGGCCATACCTTGAAGAGTTCAGGATGAGCTGCCTTCATCCTCTCTTCCACCTCCCATGTACAGTCGTTATCATCATCACTCCATTGTATCTTGAGCAACCTAACCACCTTCCTCCTAAGCTGTTTCGTGTCGGTTTCCACAACACGAAGCGGCTTACGAGGTCTCTTATCGACTGGATCAACTTCGAAATCTTCACAGATATCAGCAGAAACCATAGTATTCGAGTCGTGCACATACTTCCGTAGATATGGTACATGAAAAACATTGTGCACAACCGACATCTTCTCTGGTAACTCCAATCTGTAGGCGAGCTTTCCAATTCGCTCGATGATCGGGAATGGTCCGACAAATCTCGGAGTCAATTTTCCTTTCTTCCCGAATCGAATAACATTCTTCAGTGGAGAAATCTTCACAAAAACCATATCACCTACGTCAAATTCCAAATCCTTACGACGCTTATTGGCATAACTTTTCTGACGGTCTTGGGCTGCCTTCATTCGTTGCCGAATGATCTCTATACAATCTGAAGTCTGTCGAATCATCTCTGGTCCAAGCATCAGCTTTTCTCCTGTTTCTAACCAACATGTCGGAGAGTTACACGGTCTTCCATACAATGCTTCATACGGTGCCATACCAATGCTTGACTGGTAACCGTTATTATACGAAAATTCCACCAAATGAAGATCATCTTCCCATGATCCTCCAAAATCTAAAACACAAGCTCTAAGGAGATCTTCCAAAACTCGGTTAACTCTCTTAGTCTGACCATCTGTTTGGGGGTGATAAGCTGTACTCAAACACAACTCGGTTCCCAAAACCTCCTGGAAGCTCTTCCAAAATCCACTAGTGAACAATGGATCTCGATCGCTCACTATACTCTTCGGAATACCATGGAATCGAACTATCCACTTAACATACAACTCAACCAACTTTGATGCAGTCCTAGTCGATCGAACAAGAATGAATCTTGCACTCTTAGTCAGACGATCTACAATAACCCAAATCCCTTCATTTCCCGTTCTTGTTCTAGGTAACCCATCAATAAAATCCATCGATATTTGCTCCCACTTCCATGTAGGAACTTCTAATGGCTGAAGCAATCCACTTGGCTTCTTCTGTTCGGCTTTTACCAACTGGCAGTTCATACACTTGGAAATAAAATTTCCAACATCCTTCTTCATACCTTCCCAGTAATAGGTTCTCTTCATATCCCGATACATCTTGTTTCCACCTAGATGAATTATCAACTTCGAGTGATGACTTTCCTTCAGCACCTCATTCCTCAATTCATCCACATCGGGAACAACTAGTTGTCCTTGCTTCCGAAGCCAACCCTCTCGATCGACCTCGAATCCTTTATCCTTTTCTGGGTCCAATCCAGATTCCAAATCACGGATAACCTTGACAAGCTTATCATCTCGCTTTTGACTCTCATCAATTCTTTCCACAAGAGTCGGTCTTATTGATAAGTTTGCCAACATCTCAGGTTCCAATTCACATCTGGGCCTGAAGTCAAATCCAGCTAAATACTCGAGATTCTTCCATTCTGAAAACATGGCTCCCAATCCTGCATGTCTTCGACTTAACGCATCTGCCACTGCGTTACCCTTTCCCGGAGTATAGGCTATATCAAAATCATATGATGCCAAAAACTCTAGCCATCGTTGCTGCCGAAGATTCAAATCCTTTTGGGAGAAAAGATACTTCAACGACTTATGATCTGTAAACAACTCGAATCGAACTCCCAATAGATAATGTCTCCACATCTTCAGAGCAAAAACAATCGCTGCCAACTCCAAATCATGAGTCGGATAATTCCTTTCATGCGGCTTCAGTTGTCGACTTGCATACACAACAACTTTATTCTTCTGCATCAGCACTGCTCCAAGTCCAGTACCACATGCGTCGGTGTAAACCATCATCTCATCATTCCCACTTGGAATAGTCAAAACAGGATCACTCGTCAATCGCTCTTTCAGGATTCCGAAAGCTTGCTCACACTTAGCATCCCATCTGAATACTTGGTTCTTTTTCGTCAATCCTGTTAATGGTGCAGCTACCTTGGAAAAGTCTTTGATAAATCGACGATAATATCCTGCTAATCCAAGAAAACTTCTCACATCAGATGCATTCTTAGGTCTAACCCAATCCTGGATTGTTGCCACCTTAGCGGAATCAACCGCTATTCCATTTCCAGAAATAATATGGCCTAAGAACCTCACTTCACTCTTCCAGAAGTGACACTTTGAAAACTTAGCCTTCAGCTGATGTTTCCGTAAGATTTCCAAAACAATACGCAAGTGCGTCTTGTGCTCTTCTTCAGTTCTAGAATAAATCAGAATATCATCCACGAACACTAGCACGAACTTGTTCAACTGATCTCTGAACACTCTATTCATAAGATCCACAAAATATGCTGGCGCATTAGTCAATCCAAACGGCATTACCAGCCACTCAAAGAAACCGGATGTTGTCCTAAAAGCAGTCTTCAGCACACTATCCTTAGCCACTCTCAACTGGTGAAATCCCGTTGCCAAATCCATTTGAGAAAACACCTTAGCTTCGTGAAGCTGATCAAACAAGTCATCTATTCTCGGCAATGGATACTTGTTCTTCTTAGTCACTTTATTCAGCTCACGATAATCCACACACAACCTCAACGATCCATCTGCTTTGGTTGCGAACACAACTGGTGCACCCCATTCGGACACACTACGCCGAATGAATCCTTTCTGTAAAAGGTCATCAACCTGCACCTTCAACTCCTGCTGTTCCCTAGGCTCCATCCGCCTAAGAGGCATCACAACAGGTCTGGCTCCTTCAACTAGATCTATACGAAACTCGATCTCTCTATGCGGCGGTAACCCTTTGACCTCGTCAAAGACATCCTCAAATCCATTAGCGATTGGCACAGATGACAGTCCATCCCGTGGAACAACCAGCGAATACATGAAGCTCATGAAGACGCCTTCTTCATGCTTACATCGTATCACAATCTTTCGCCCCTCCACATTCTCGACTGTCACCTCCAACCTTTCACAATCAACCTTTGCCGCATACTTCCTAAGCCAGTCCATACCCAAAATAATTCCGAACCCCGCAAAGTTCAGAACAAAACAATCACAAACAAAAGAGCAATCATGACTCGATACAATCAGACCACGGCATAGCATACACAAACAAGACGAACCCCCAACTGGATTAGTCACAACCAATGGCCTATCAACAATATCCGGTTCTAAACCCAACCGGCCTACAAATTCGTTACAAATAAACGAATGCGACGCCCCAGTATCAAATAGCACTCTCACTGGAACACCACATATGGAAAGAGTACCTTGAACCACCACACTCTTTCCTTTCTCTTCAACGGTAGGAGCTTTCGAAGATGATGGAACAGCTCCCAAAGCATAAGCTTGCACAATCCGCTTGTCCTTCCGCGGTTCTGGACAATTCCTCTTGACATGCCCCGGCTTGTCACAGTTGTGGCACTTCACCGGCACCTTTGGATTCTTGCAATCCCTGGAGAAATGGCCCTTCTGCTGACAATTGTAGCAGGTCACTTCGCCCTTCGGCTTCTTCTGGCCATCCTTACCCTTTTTCTGCTGCTGCTTCCTCTTCTTGTTTCCACCCTGCTGTGGTCTAGACTCTTCCTTGGTCACAGCAACAACAGATCCCTCTTTAGGAAACAGATTCTCATGCCTGAGAGCTTTCTCCACAAGCTTCTCAAATGAATCGTCCAAATGATCCACCAATTGCCTCCCAAGATAACTATCCAAGCCTGTCACAAACTTCTCATTCTTCTGGTACGAAGATTCAATATACGACCGGGCATACTTGGACAAAGCTTCAAACTCAGAAACATACTTAAGAACCGGTCTTCCATCTTGCTTGAGCTCCACAAACTTCTTGAACAGAACAGACTTCCGAGCTGTAGAAATGAACTTAGCTTCAAATCTGACTTGGAATTGCTCCCAAGTAATTTCTTCCTCCGGAGTATCAATGGTGATAGAGTTCCACCAATCAGAAGCTCTCCCTTGAAGCTGCCTTGATGCTAACTTCCTCTTAGTTGCATCCTCAATTCCCAAATCACTAAAGATCCTTCTACAAGCATCTATCCACCTCTGGACTTCAATAGTTGACTCCGTTCCCAAGAAAACCTTTCCTCCAAGAGCAGTATAATCTTTACACAGCTTAGCAAAATCCACTGGTTTTGGAGTTTGAACTTGAACTCCAACATCTACCGATGGCCCCGGGGCTGGCATCCTTCTCATGATCGAGGTCATCATAGCCTCGAACATAGCAGCATAATCTGCAGCCCCCTCAGTAGCACGGCCTTCCCTAGCAATTGGTCTCCCTCTTCGACTCATTCTCAATATCTATAAAAAAAGAAATGATTAATACACCTTGAGAAACAACTGCATAAGGAATTCAAATCCTTCTAAACTACTATATTATATATAATAATCATCCATCAAAATACAATTACGTCTCTCATACGTAGTTACATCAGCAAGCGTTGGGTAAAATCGATTAACCAATGCTCTGATACCAAATGTGACGACCGCCCATGACCCCCGCACTGAACCTAGAGATAGTGCACTGTAAAGTGTGCCAGGCAGCCATGGACGATTGTCAGGGTAAATTAAAAACAGTAGAATCTATCGTATAACTCACAGCGCATGGACAAAATACAATAGAATATACATATAGTGAAGCTTCATAGAATAGAATGTCATCATATAAAAATTCATAATAGTTGAATACAAACATCTGAATAGTCAATACATCAAGCCTCACTACATATCACTCAGAGAATTATACAAGCAGCGGAAATTCCAGTACATATAGTAAGAAAATAATATGCAATCCTCCAGCTCGTCTTCGTCATCAGCATCGTCGGAAGCAAGAACAGCACCTGTACCTGCTACCTAGTCTGCCCGTCCCAAAATGGACGAACAGCCCAAGGCAATAAGAGTTAAAACATAAAGCCTTGAGTCAGACAACAGTCTTAGTGAGCGGTAAATTAACTAACAACATACCAAAAGAGCATAAAGGAAAAAAAGGAATAGGAATCCAACCCTCCCACTCCCCCTCTTTCTACAGTGATAGCCCCCAGACACACACTAAGCAGAAGCAAACATAGCATAACAAACATTTAGAGTAAAGCAATTATCACTCGAGTCAAGGGCGATGTTTTCCAAGTACAAACCCCCAAGGCCTAAACCAAGATCAGATAAGCACCCAGAAAATACCGCTCTTGAGACCGAATGACGATACAACTAAACATCCATGACTCTGGCTATCACTGTTATCATTGCTTCGATATCACCGTTAATTGAATGACCGGCACATTCTTTCAGCCGTCCGTCAAGGGCTAATGGAAACCTCGGTTCTAGACATAACTCCGCACGTCGTCAAAACCCGTGCCTAGGACTATCGGATCTGCCCAGAGTACTTGACTACCAATCAGTAGTCTTTAGGGACTATCGAATCTGCCCAGCGTACTCTTGCTTTGAGCATGCTAGAACCTTCAACAACGATGAAATCTCAGCCTTCTTAGTCATCCTCCTCGACGACTATTTCCATACTAGCTCAAGCGCCTCTCGAGCAAACCATTATCCTCAAACTCAAACCATTTCACCGAGTTATCAACATGCTTGGAATGATCCCGTCTGGATTAGACCAAGACTATCTCATATCATGCCTCGCTTCATCACATCCTAGCAAAGCCTCATCTCAACATCATCATTAAATCTATGCATATGAGCTTCATCATCCGCTACATATGCCACGAGCAGCTTTCCCAATTCAAGAGCCTTTCCCTTAGCTTTTGAATCATCTTCGACCATCTTGTCTAAATCAAATCATCAATCAACTAATTCATAACAATCAACCAAGTCAATCATTAATCCAAGTAATCAAACATTCAAACATGATCTAATAACAATTATAACAATAATGGCAATCTTGTAAATAAAGAGTCTAAATCTAACAAGCATGAAAACATGAGCAATATCTCCACAACTTGATGAATGAACTTGCATAGGTTAACATGTAGTAAAATGGATGTCAAATCATCATGAACAATAGATCTATACTTAAGTTTACAGAAATGCATGGAAATCACTACTTTAACACCAAATCAAGCCAACGATCCGATATACTCTTTTGGATCCGTGTGAGAGATAATCACCACTCACCAAATCACCTAAACACCCCAGAAGCAACACACTTCAGATCTGGACAGCGAAGGATCTAACTCGATCTATCACAAATCCGCTTCAAACGATGAAATCTCTCTTCGATGGATGTAGATCTTCAACCTAAGCTCTTGGATCTTCGATTTGGATGGAAGGAAGCACAAGATTAAAGTGGAGAAAAGAAGTGAAGAAGTGTAGAACTCGAGCTCTCAAAATAGCAGCACTTCGTCGCTTCAAAATCCCAATCCCAAAAATGAAGAAATGGACGTGTATTTATAGGCAGATTTTCTAGGTCGTCCGCCCCCTTAGGTCGTCCACGACCTAACAACCCCAACCTACGACCTAACAGATCTACGCATCCACGACCTACGACCTATCGCATGCGCGCGACCTAACTTCTTAGCCCTTACGCAACCTAACATAAGTCGCGACCTAACTGAGATGCCGACCTAACACACACGCGACCTAACTTCAACACAAGGTCTCACGACCTAACTATAACGACTTAGCACCTTTAGGTCGTCTAACGACCTATCTATTCACAGAAGCTCATGACCTAACTAACTTAGGTCGCTTATGACCTAACTAAACACAGAAGCTCACGACCTAACTAAACACAGCACCCCATAGGTCGCTCACGACCTAACTACTTAACTAGAATACGAGTTAACATCCACGCGACCTAACGACTCAACCCACTTATCTTCTTAACTCGTCCACGACCTAACCTTCTTAGGTCGTTAACTCGCTTATTTCCTTAGGTCGCTAACTCCTAGGTCGCCAATTTCCTTAAGTCGCCAAATCCTGTAGGTTGCCAACTCTTAGGTCGTTCACTCTTTAGGTCGCTCCATCCTCTCAAGTCGCTCATCCGACCTAACCTACCCCACGACCTAAGCCACCACACGACTTATCTCCTATACGACCTATCCCAAAATCCTTAGGTCGCCAACTTCCTTAGGTCGCTCCACTTCCTTAGGTCATCTACTCCGACCTAACTACTATACGACCTAGGACTTAGACTATGGACGACTTATCAACAATGCGACCTAATGATAACTGTTTTACGATGTTTCGATTCGTAAAAATATGGGTCATTACAGATAGAGTCTAGCGGCCAAATCTAACCGTGGGAAGCTCCACTCAACTGATCAAACAAATTATTTATTCTCGACAATGGATAACGATGTTTCACCATTTGCTCATTCAGCTTCCTATAGTCGATACACATCTGAAGTGATCAATTCTCCTCCTTTGCAAATACTACTAACGCTCCCTGTGGTAAAGTGCTTGGCCTTATGAAACTTCGATGCCCTATTTTCACTAACTACTCCTTCAATTCCTCCATTACCTTAGGCAACATTCTGCTAGGTGGTCTACTAACAAATTGGGCCCCAGACACCAAATCAATGCAAAACTCAGTCTTTCTTTTTGGAGGTAAAACCCTCACTAGCTCAAAAAAATCAACAAATTCTTGAACTACAAAAAAACCTATTTATCTCCTCCTCAAGGCTTTCCATTACACATAATGAAACTCCCGGCGCTGCTTTTATCTCATTCAAGGATACTAAGATCCCGTCTCTTCCTTTCTGATTTTGTAGGGCAATGCTTCTGTCAGCACAATAAATTCCAGCCTCATTCTATACCAACTAATCCATACCCAATATTACTTTGTATCCCTTGAAGTCAAATACATATGGTCACACAAAAACAAATGGTCCCACGGGATAGATTCTAGGTCAGTGCATCTCAACCCGAGAGTGGCATGTCCACCAATTAGATTAACCACACACAAAGAAGTAACGAACTAGGTAACATCCTATCCTACTCTATCAACCACATCCTTAAAAATAAAAGAATGTGCAGCTCTAATATAAAAAAGAACTCTAATTGAAAAACGTGAAATTAAAGTCATACCTTTGAACACAACATTTTTGTCCTTCTCCTCAGTAGAAGATCCTACTCTCGAGCCTTTGAAGGAAAACAACTTTTGTCTGGTTCCATCTGTGGAAGTCCTTGTTCTTATCGTCGATTGATCATAATTGAAACATTTGACCTCAGCCACCATAGATGGTTGCAAACACTTTGACGCATAGTGCCCTTTTTGCCCACTATTATAGTAAACAATCTTTGAGATATCCCAATAGCCACCTATTTTGAACTTTTATGTTCGGTTGTTTTCCCTTCTACCCCTTCTGGTAAGGGTTAAACCTCTATTTCTACTCTCCTTTCGGCCTAACCTCAACCCTTTTCTCCTCTTGGAACATACTGTCATATCTTCGAGCCATATCTACCACAAACTCGTAAGGAGATGTCAAATAATCCATCACCTTATGAATCGGCCCTTTCTTTAACCCCTAGATGAACTTCTCATTCCTCTTTACCGATCAACTCTTGGATGTACTTGGCCAATGCATTGAATTTATAAACATAATCTTTGACAGACAGATTCCCTTGCCTGAGATCAATGAACTCTATCAACAACACACTATTCTAAGCCTTGGAGATGAACTGAGCCTCAAACCTCTTTCAAAACTGTTTCCAAGTGATCTTCTCTTTAGGAGTTTCTATGGTTACCATTTTCCACCAATCTAAAGCATCTTCATAAAGTTGTCTAAAAGCTAGCCACCTCTTCTGATTATCATTCAACCTTAAGTCCCTAATTGATACGCTTACTAATTTTCATTCAATCCAACACTTTCAATGCCAACTCCTTTCCTATGAACGCCTTGCCCCCAAGACTTCTGTAATCCTAAGTTAACTTAGAGAAATCCACTGTTACTGTTGATCCTAAATCAACGACTTCTAACATAGATTCTCTCATCATCTGCATTATGAATTGCTGGAACAAGACATTCACATCCATCCCTACCATAGGCAGGACTACCTCATTCATTGTTGCCGGAGGCACTTCTCCATCATTGCCTTCAACATTCTATGTACTATCATTCTCCCTCCTAACATTAGGTCCTCCCAGTGTAATTCTTCCATTTCTCAAATCCATTTTCTTCTAAGAAAGCCTTCATCAGAAACAGAAGAAAGAAAGTGATTTAGAAATAGCATTTCTTTACAAATTTATATATATCTCTATATACAAAAAACAAGTACGTCATATACTAGCGTATACCCTCGCAAAAGTGTTTGTTTATTTATTTTAAGCTCCGCAGACCTGATCTTTGAAACCCAAAGATGGAACCCCAATATGCTTAATAACATTGGAATTATATTTCAGCAATAGTGATGAGGTCAGTTATATTATAAGTCTCAAGTAAACAAAGCAAAAATATAAATTGAAACATATCATCACAACTTTTAGTTTAGCAGTTATTTTTACAACCCAAAGTCATGCCACATGGGGTCAAAAATATAGTGCATATAGCTAATATGACGATATGGGCACTAACACAAGATAGAGCAGAAATAAACACAAATATAACACCCAAGCCTCCTGCTTCGTTTCAGGCTTCCATTATTTGGCAATTCCCAAAAACGACCGCCTAAACTTTAACTAAACCTGCTCGAATGAGTACTCGTGTGTTTATAACAAAAAAAGAATAAAAACATGGGTCATACATAAATTCTGGTGTGAATAACATATTACCCCAAAGCATACAAGATAGTGAGACCATGTCGGCAATATGCGAAACCGCTTATCTCCTCACTTTCTGAGGAAATAATATCAGAATGTATAATTAGTTTAAATTATAACATCATTACCAAATGTCAACACTATCATGATACCATAACCGAAAGCATCCCCTCTGTTTATGTCACGGAGAAAACTTCAATGTTCCATTATTCCATACCCTTGTCTACTTTAGGCTTTACGTACTTTTGCGGCATACACACACATGCACTCGTATTATTAATGTTCTACCATTTGGCTGCCACTAGGGCCCTATGCCTATATACTATATACATTAATTACACTGTTTCTCGGCTGCCACTATGGCCTTACACCTCGTCGTTCTTGGATGCTACTTAGGCCTTACGCCAATGCTTTTCTTCTTTGGTTTCCATATATGCCTTATACCTATTTTGCTTTCAATTTCGATTGCCACACAGGCCTTACACCTTCACTTTTGGATTTTATACTACCACCTAAGACCTTATGTCATACACTGTTCCCTTGGTTTCCACTTAAGACTTTCACCAATTGCTTTCCTACTTCTAATGCCATACATACCTTACTTTTTTGCCTTTATTTTCGGATTCCACACATGCCTTACTCCTTCGCTTTTGGTTTTGGATGACATACAAGCCTTACTTCTTCAATCGAAACCACTACCTAACCATCCACTATTAGGCCTTTCACTTAGCTATTTATTAAGCTAACATTCAATGTGATTATTAATATTCATTGTACTATTGTCATAAATGTCTCGAGTTCCGATCTCAACTACCTTTAGCCTTATTGTGCCTTATTATCCATAGGGGTTACCATTTTCAATTAACACATTTTTCCAAGAGTTACATTACTATCAGCACTTAATGTTCTCGTCTTGTCCAAGGAAGCCAATTATAGTTTAGTCTCGATGCTTTCTGAATTTAACTCTTTAATTTATCTAAAATCACTCCTTTACCCTTATTCCTACTTAATCGTTGACCACCTTGAGTCCTCGATTAATACGTTTGGTTTGCAGAACTCAGCCTCAAACCTTGCTTATCTTAGAATTTCTATTTAAGCGGTTATACTAAAGATTTCAATTTTATTTCTATTTAGGATCGGCTCTTCCTCGTTCGGTACACATTGGAAACTATTCCTACACAACTGCCCCTAACTTTACACATGTCGACACCTGATTCATTTAAATTCGTCCTTCCGGACCATAATCCGAGATTTTCAACACAAAACGTGGATCTAGTTTACAACCACTTAAATAATTAAACTCTATAATTAATAATCTTCATATCAACACCTATTTACCCTTCGGTTCCCTACCATAATCCTTCGGTTGGATTTAATTTCCTTTGGAAACTACCAAATTCATTCTCGATTTTTCTATAGTAAATTAATCATGTATAATATTCCTTACAACGAGTCAAATTTTATCCATTTATGGATCTTAATTAATTCATATCAGATTATTTACCCAAGGATAAATTATATTAATCAATACCATTTTCTAATGTGATATTCTTATCTCCTTATCTAATACCCCATGCCAATTAAACATAAACAGGTAAAATCATAGGAATGGAAAAATTATCATACGGCCATGGGGAATACAAGGAAGAAAAGAACAGGGAATATATTATTCACCTATACTCTTTTAGTTGATGAATTCTTTTGTTTCCTTATCTTTAACCTTTTCCTTTCTTGTTGTTAGGTCGCAAACGCAATTAAAAAGCTCAAACTTTTATTTTAAGATTTTCTGAATGTAAAAGTAAATGGGAAGAGGAAGTGGTTATATTACTTTAAAAGAATAATTTGGGTCGTCGGCCCATTATTCCATTTTCTTATAAATTCGCTGGCTTTTACGATTACAATTAATTCTTATTGATTTATATTTTAAACAAGGATTTATTTAGTGTCACTTGTATCATCCAAGCATAATAAGTAAATAAAATGTTCCATGTATATTTACCCATTTTTACATTATCTCACTTCTTAATTTAATTATTAATTAATTAATTATTAAATTATGGGGTGTTGTGGACATAGTGTGCTCTACCATCGATTTGTATGCTAAATGGATCATTATTAACTCTGTATATGATGTTTGTTTTATGGGGCAAGTGTACATGAGGACGCTCATAGTGTATCCTGGACCTTTGTGATGGACTAGCCTGCATAAGTGATGGCAGTACCTATGTGATGGTAGGTGATTGAATATTGAGTCCAATTGCGATTAGTGTGTTATTGACCTATATGATGGTCATATGAGTTATCATATATCTAAAGGCATTTTAGTGATGATGCAATACTATGGTGATGGTTGTTGTGATTGTTATGTGTGTTATGATTATTGTGTTAACTTTTGATGATTGGGTTAGATGTCACATGATGTCTGTATTTTATGTTAGATACCCCATTACCCCATATTGTATTTAGTGCAATACACCCATATAACGATAGTATTGGAAGTATTGTGTTATGTTCTAACTTGTTGGTTGTAAGACTATGAAGGTATGATTTTCCATACCTTGTGTTACTCTTTACTATATCAGCTTTTATGTTATCTTGTGATTTTAGACCTCTTATACCAGACTATAGTCTAGTTCGAGGTTTTATGATTTGCTTCTTATTACCTTGGGTACCATAAAATGAGCAGACTAAATAGTAGGTAAACACATAGAGCTTTAATAGTGCCATGTTATTATTTATCTAGAGGTAGTTTATATTTATGTTTATTATTTGATGTGTAACTCCATTACTTGTTTTGTATAACTATAATGAACCTGCTATGCACTGATTCTTTGGTTCATTTTAGTTATATTACTATCTCACATGTTTTGTTATATTATCCTATGCGCTATGAGAAGTACAATATGTTTTGGTTTTGGTTGTTACTACTTTACCCTAGGTCGCTGCCTTACATCGACCTAGAACTGTTGTAGCGCACTATACATGTATATTGGATATCGAAGGTGTAGGATGATCATCACATATGGTATCAGAGCTTAGGATGACCGCCCTAAGCACTGATTCCATTAGAGATAAGAAGGAATTATCATCTTAGAATAGATTGAGTTATATATGAGAAAGCATACTAGTTATATATTTTGGTTTTCAATAATATATATAATATTGTGACAACCGTCCTATACCACCGACGTCCAATATACATAAGATAGTGCATTGTTTCCATGCCCGGCCAATGTAGCATGACCGCAAAGGGTTAAAAGTAAAGAAGACTAATCACAGAATATGTAGTATATCTCACGGCGCATCGAATAAGATATAATAGTCATAACATATATAAAACAGTAGAGACAATAATAACTAAGTGATCCAAAAATTATAGCACAGATCACAGATTTATACAACATAGTAGTATAGTTTATACAAAATAGGAATAAACCTAAATAAACTGTCTCATAATATAAGCAAACACTGTCTAAGGTTCTACATTATTGCACAGTGCAATAAGCATATGTAAGTCCATATATAATACAAGATAGCTCCATCTGCTCTTCTTTTGTACAGCCACCACGATCACCAAGACCTGCTCTCTAGTCTACTCATTTAAGAGTATCTGAGATAATAAGAAGCAAATCGTAAAACCTCGATTTAGACAATAGTCTGGTGTGAGAGATAAATGAATCTCAAAATACAATACAAGTCGATAAAGTAAGAAACAAGGTATAAGAATCATACCTGACCTGTCTCTGCAACCAAAAGAGTTAGCACACACATCATAATATGTTATTCTACTAAATACCATAAAGCATACCAACAACACAGTATACTACTGAACATCTAGGCATTGATCTCCAGGACTACCTATATCATGTGACATTCCTAGAGTGATAAATGGCTAATGAAGCAACAATAATAAATATAGTATCCATTAAACAATACTAACTCGGTGTGCTTTGGATATGTGATAACTCGTATGGCCTTTCCACTACCAGGGTTAATAGATAAATCCCAGTCTCCAGTATACTTGATACACTGCCCGAAGTTGTTGCTAGACCCATTCCACTGGTCTAGGCTAAACGACTATATTCCATCGATTTGGGGTACCAATCAAAGTACCCATGGGTGCAATCACAGTACCTCTATTTTGGGTATAACAAGAAACACTCCGAGTCCCAAAGATCCCTTAGCACGATTTTCTGAGCCCTTCTTGCTCTATTTTATTTCCATTCATCTTTGCAGGACCATTCCACATCCCATCTTTCCACGATAGAATAATTCAACATTCTATCCATGGGTCACCCTCAAAGAACCCACCCATATGGATCTCACGACTCCTTTCAACTTCAAGCCACCATTATTGGAACACTTGTAGACGTCCTCATTAGTCATAGAACCAACTCTTCAAAGTTCCAAAGTTATCGCATTGAAGTTCTTGACCTAGCTTCAACCTTCATCGTGATATCTCATCACCATCAAGTTCTCTTAACAAAAGCTTACCAATCTTATGCCAAGTCGTAGGGCTCTCCATCGTGAGTGCAATGTAAGAAACCTCGTTCAAATCAGACCTCATATGCAAAAGATATGGGTAAATACCTCCAACATGACCCATAGACAATACATTTGCCTCCATGAAGTTCCACTTAGAGGTTTCCATCGGATGGTTTCCCATTGAGAAGTCTTCCGCCGAGAGGTTTTTCACCAATAGGTTTTCGACGAGAGGTTTCCACCGAGTGGTTTTCCACCGAGAGGTTTCCCGCCGAGAGGTTTCCCACCGAAAGGTTTTCTACCAAGAGGTTTCCCATCGACCGAAACCTCTCGGTACTGACACCTTTATCTTGCTCCAAACTTGATGCGACTTGAATTGTGAGCTCTGCCCATGTTCCATAGTCACTCCACTAAGTTTCATCTAATTTGAAGCTGTTTTACCTTTATTTTGCCCAAATCGGCCACCTCTTTTCCTAACTACACTAAATTACTAACAAACAATATCAAACCAATTCATTGAAGCATGCATTTCAGCAAATATTGTCAAAACAATTAATTTAACTTAGAAATCATATTAAAAATGCTAATTTTAATTGTACTAACACGTATAGGATTGTGAGATCAAGTAATCATTCACCAAATACTCCAAATTACCATTTTTAGATCCAAACCCGAATTAAACAGTAAGCAACCTAAACCCTAAGGTACCAAAATGATGAGTTGATGGTCCTCTATGCTAATTACCCTTCAAATGATCAATTTATGCTAGTTTATGTAACGGCCCAGAATTTCGAACACTTCGTATTTAAATATCTAAATTATTTAAATATTTGAATCTAAGATTTAATATGATTAAATATGATCTTATAACCTTATTAAACATTTTTTAATTAATAACTAATGTTAGAAAAATTATTTTTGAAATGTGTTTACAAAAATATACACTTTGGATAAATATTGAAAATGTTACCGAAAAATGTTTTGTTAAAAATTAACTTTTTATACAATACAAGTTATTTGAACATATTACAACTTGACTAGTTATCATGTATAAACATATGATAATAATAAAAACACATCCTTATATTAACTAAATAATTAATTAAACTAAGTTTGAATTAGTAAAAGCAAGTGAAAACATTAAGGACAAAAGGACTCTTAAATCACTCCTTGATTTAAGGAAAGCATGCTTATGTAAGAGCATGATCTTACATGCTTAACTTCATGTCTAAGGATGGGTTTATTCACATTTATCCACTAAATTCCTAACTCTAAACACACATGCATACACCACTTCATTTTCACAAACAATCCACTTCTTCACTTCTCTCTTTTTTCCACTTTCAATGGCCTTAGGCCATGCACTTTGGTATTGGATAAATGGCCTTTGGCCATGGGTAATAGGAGGGAAAAGAAGGAGTTTTGTGAGCTAGGAGGAAGTGTTATGGCCTAGGGCCGTGAGCATCCATGGTGATAGAGGAAGGTGGAGAGGTGCATGTGCATTACAGGAGGAAAGGAAGGGTTTTAATAATGTTAGGTTAAAGTTAAGAATGTTGGAAGAAGTGAAATGAATGTTGTTAGGAAGAGATTTGGTTGGAATAAAAGTGAGTTAATCTCACTTTGATTACACTATAAATTGGTTGCAAGTTAACTTGAAATATTGCTTGATATTTTCTTGCTTAATCTCTTGATAATTGTTGTTAAATCACATGTTAATATGCTTGCTCTATATTAATAATAATAGACATTAACTACTTAAAGTTAAACCCTCGATTATATACTTTAAAAAGTATATAAATTGTTAAAGCAGTTACTTACAAAACCATTGAATTGTGATAAGTTCATTTGAACATTTAAAATAAATAGATTGATGTTTATATATGTCGGTACATGTTTAGTAGTAGTATGGTTGGAACTTGGAATCATATATGTATATAAATTAATATGACACCAAATATTGGATTGAATACGGAATTGTCCGTATAGCGATAGTCGCTATAAACGCACTTTGAATCCCTTAAACTATAACTTGTGAAAATGGTGATTTAATAACATATCTTAATAATAACTTGTTTAGTTATTTTTACACTTCTATAAGTGTTTAGAAAGGCAAATAATATGTTTGGGAAAGTTATAGAAGAAGTAAATCAAAGTAACAAAATATTGAATTAAAAAGGTTGTTATAGCGACACTTTTAAAAATATTCCGTCTTTGAAAATAACACGCATTTTTAAGGAAACTTTCTTAGAGGTTTCTTCAGCAATTTATCAAGTAAATAATGTATTATTCTTATTGGGAAAGTTTTGGAGCCTAATTCATTTGATAGCTAGTTGAACGAAATGCAAAAAGTTATAGCGAAATAGTCGCTATAAGTGTAGTTCGGTAAAATGCCTCATTTTCGGGAAATTCTCCAAAATAATTAAAAGATATTCTTTGAGATTTTTCTTCATGGTTTCCAAGTACCCAAAGTATACTAACTATTGTAAAAACAATGTATCTAAAATCATTTGTTAAGGTTTTGAAAACTAGAGGCAAAGTTGTAGCAATAATGTGTTAAAACTTGTAATAGAACTTTAGACAACATTTATGAAAATGTTATCTTTGTTATTTGTAACTATAAATTGTTTTAAAATGATATTTAAATTTTATATTTTTCTCTAATCTTTTAGTGTTGTTTTCTAAATTATAATAGAGCGTTTTAAATTTGGTTTCAAGTTTAAATATATTTTTAACAATTAACTATGAATTTCTAAGCTAAGTAGCTTCTAAAATTAAAACTTGTTTTTTTATTTATTTCAAAATTCTTTATTTTTACATAATATTCTATATAAATAATTATCATATATTTTAAGTAGTTTTAAAAGTATTTTATCATATTAATAAGTATTTTGAAGATATTAATGTATAAATAAGTTTTAAATATTAAATTAAGTATTTTATAAATATAATAAAGGGAGTTTGGATTTTAGCACTTAAGTTAAAATAAATTGTTTTACGAAATCAATTAAAAGTGTATTGCCTTAATTAATAAGTGTGGATATGCTTTGATCATTAAATAAATGTTTAAATTTATTAATGGATAAGTAAATGGTTTTGGGTTTGTTGTGACAAATGTTTTTAGCAACACTTGTCTTTAACCCTTAAACGTAATTAAACCTTTAAAAGGAGAGTTTTAAAGATAATGATTAAATGGAATGGTTTTGGGTTTGTAGTAAACAATGTTTTGGCAACATTTGTTTTCAAACTCTTGAATTATATTTTGGAAGAAATATTATAGATCTTTAACAATGGAATTTTAAAAATAATAACAAGTATTGAAATCTTTTATAAAGGGATATAAAATGTTATATGTTTAATTTATAAAAGAAAAGGAGTTTATTTTCACAATGTTTTGGTAGTAATTTTTTTAATCTCTTTGATTTTATTTCAAGTAAGTAAAACTCGTTAAATGGTTTGTGAATGCACTTATACCATTGTAATAAGTATATGAATACTTTTAAGTGTTGAAAAGGGTATAAGTGAAAAATTAAACAATATATACAAGTATATAAAGGGAGTTTTATTAACAATAAAATATTAATAAATAAAGGAAGTCTTGATTTATAAAAGAGAAGTTTTGTTTGATAAAATATATTTTCCTGATAAGAAGGGTTTTAAATTAATAAAAGATAAATTGATTAAAAAGGGATTAAAAGTCGTTTATGTGACTTGACCTTCCCTTGCATGAAATGATGGTGCAGGCATGTTTACTTGCTTATGCGAGAGTATTCGGGACTTAGTTACCTTATGCGATCATTCTCATTATTATTGAATAAGACCAAATTCATTGACTTAGTCTTGGAGAGACCGTGTTTGGTAAGCGTTCCACTTATCAAAAACCACTACAAGGCCGAGATACGGGTTCTCTGTTTTTGAAGCGAATGATGGAAACCATGTGTGGTTCTGGAATCTTTTGAGATAATGGAATCCATATGGGGTTCATTATTTGATCGAGCTTTGTTGAAAACTCGTCTTAAGATGCCGAACGTTGCCTCGACATCGGGAAATGACTAAAGACAGAGTAGGATGCATGATCATGGGGTTTAGCTGAACCATGAGGAGTACATCAACTTCATATCTAGAGTATGCTTATCGATATATTGCACATGGGGAGTTGATGATAATTAGTACACATTATTCATGCGAGTGTTCGAATGATGGCCTAGTTGTGTTTACCTTATGGTATATTTTATCTAGAGATATAAGGCGGTCGAAAGGTATTTTCTGATCCTTGTCATAGGAGGTCGGTCTCATTGAGGAGGTCTCCATGAAAAATCCATTTATACAAACGTACCTTAGCGGTTTTTTTGTATACCTAGATATGATATCAATGTAACCAATGTAAACATTTCAGCTATGATTTATATTTATATTGAACACACTAGACGTTATTATAATGCCACTAAATTTTCCTATGAAATGGTTCGGTTATCATAAGGTAAAAACCCGTCCGTGTTTATTTGCGGCGTGGTCTTACGAGATACCTTTATTCTTTAAAGGGTTTTACAAATATAGTAATTCAAACTACTTGAGTCTTCTCATGCTGGTTCATCAGACTGATCCGGGTGTTACTTTTTTTATAATGCTTGGCTCAGCCCCGTGTATATTTCCAGATTTCATTGATGATCGTTGGAGCTCTTGGAGAGAGGAGTTGGATGGTTCCCTATCATAGTTTTTATTTTCGTTGTATTACTTTATTTATTTTTATCTCAACAACTGTGAGGACAGGTTGTTATAGCTGTCCAGGCTGATGATAGATTAGTTTACTCTGATTATTATATCTATACGGTTTCCTTTGTAAAAGTATCATTTTGATATTATATGTTATCGTTCCGTTGTAATATTTTGATATTGTGTTCTCTTCTTTCTTATTCCTTTTCTTTTCTTCTTTTATTTTACCCTAACGTTCTGTCTTTCCGGCACTTGGATGCTCGGTATGTGAAAACCATGGATGTATTAGTGTCGACATTTGGGGGTCGAAAAGGCGTTCGTTATAGTTTAAGAAGAAAAGGTGAAATTTTTAGGTGAAAAGATGAATAATGGAGGTTAGGTAAATGTCTTGGGAAGTGAAAAGTGACTAACTTCAGCCCCAATCCCCCTATTTTCCTCCAAACTCGAATTGGGTAAATGGGCTTGGGTTTAGGTCCATTCAATTATACTAATATGTGGCCAGAAGCCCTCAAACTTAAAATAGCAAAATCTCTCAAACAGTAAGTCCATTTTCCTATTATAACTAGTTTGCAAATAGAGAAACCATCATTTTGAAGAATAGAATGGTTTCGGACCCTAACTCGCTACTCAAAAGTTATAGGACTTACAAGATTTTCATAGTCGAAATAGTCACATGGAAATTGATAAAAATCATTGACATGGAAAATGTTCCTAAGAGTCATTTCCATAGTTATAGAGTCATACGACATCATTTGAATTAAATAATAATATTTTATGATCCTTCGATACGTAAAACATAGATCGTAATATAGTAGTAATCGCATTGCATACACGTGTATCACTCATGAGCTTTCCTTTATGAGAAACTAATCGTTCTTATTACATTTTGTAAGGATGGAAAGGCATATCGGGAACTTTACATATGAAGCCAAGGGTAGAGGGGTCACCAAGGTAGTAATTAACCTAGGATTGCAGGTGATGTTATTCATATGATGATAAACATAATGCAAAATGTCTAAAGAGAAACTCTATGAGCAATGGGAAGTGGTGCTCAAATAATGGTGCAATTAACCATTGTTCCTAAAGTGGAAGCTAAACAACAAGTGGGCTAGAGTAACAAAAGGAACAGGGAAAACAAAGGAAAAAAGCAGTCTTGGAACAAAGGTGGAGGAAAGAAAGGTAGTTGCATACCCATTATTTACCAATGTTCTAAGAAGGGCCATCCCAGTAGGGATTGCAAAGAAAATAGAAAATATGCCACAACTCCTCAAATTTGGCCATGCCTATCCAGACTATCCAGAGCCATCCATAGAGGCATAGTTCCAAGGAAAGGGTGGTCAAAAGAAAGGTAAGTGGGAGCCAACATTCTATATCTGAGGAGAGAGGGGCCATCTGAGTAAAGACTGTAAGAACGATGGGAAGAATGCTACAACTGCCATAGTTTTGGTCATATCATGAAGGATTGCCTAGTGCCAATAAAAGGATGGGCATGTTATAGGAGCTTCTGCATTAAACATTATCCTGACTTCTTTGAATGCTCTATCAGGAAGAAGAAGCGAAAGACGTTTCTATCTAATCTATGCTTTCTATTTATTATATACCTATTTGTATTTTATCTGATACTAGTGCATCACATTCATTTATATTTAGTAACTCGGTAAATGGACTAAGATTAAGACCTGATTTAGCGGATATAACTCTGGTAGTGATGAACCCTGTGGGTGGTTCAACCAGTTTGTGTAAGATTTTTCGTGACTCAATGTTGTTGAGTTATTGACGCTTGTTCTCTTATGATTGTTTTGTACTTGGTTTTGTTGGGTTTGGTATCATACTAGAAATGGACTGGCTAAGGGTATACAGAGTCATATTGGATTATGAAAGATTATAGGTAATTGTTAGGAAAAGTGATGAGCATAGGGTAGAGTTGTGCTGCATGCCCGAGGATGCAGTGTTGGTCAGCTTCTTATATTTGCACGAGGTCCGACATACGGAATTTTCATCAATACCCACAGTAAGAGAATATTTAGACGTATTTAAGGAGGTGATAGAATTACCTACACAATGGAAGATCAAGTTCCACATCGACTTAATTAAGGATGCAAGGTCGGTAGTTATGCCATTGAGGCATATGGCACCCATAGAGCAATGTGAGCTCGAGGTGTAAGTAAATGACTTATTGAGAAAAGGGTTCACTTGAAGGGGTATATCTAAGTGGGGAGCACCCCTAGTGTTTTCCATGAAGATGGATGGCTGTCTAAGTATAGTGAGCAAAATAAAGTGATAATGAAGACAAGTATTCGCTCCTACGTATACATGATTGTTCAACTAACTCCATGATGTAAAGCATTTGCACATTGCGATAGCATCCACCAACCAGGAGTGGTGAAGGAGAGTGTGCCAATTATTATATTCCGTATGCCATTGGGATTCTATGAGTGGTTGGTTATGTCGTTCGGGCTAACCAATCCACCGGCGTACCTTGTTGATCTTATAAATCATGTTTTTAATGCTCAGCTAAATAAGTTTGTACTTATGTTCATTGAAGATATTCTTTTCTTCTCTTGGACAGCAGTAGAACACAAGACGCATTTGAGGATTGTGCTAAAGGTGACGAGGAAGCACTAGTTAAAGGCGAAGTTTTCAAAGTGCCACTTCTAGAGGAGGAAAGCGTATTTTTTGGTCATGTTGTCTTTAAGTAGGGCATTGTTGTCGATTCTACTAAGGCGACAACAGTCCAAAGTTGGGAAAGACGCAAGAATGCTATAGATGTGAGGAGTGTTTTTAGATTGGTAGGATATCATAGACAATTCATAAAGGACTTATCAAAGGTAGCAGCGTTGTTAACCAACTTGACGATGAAGAACCTGACCTTTACTTGTGACATGCGATGTGAGCATGCGTTTGCTGGCCCGAAGGAAAGCTTGATGAGTGCACCAATGTTATTCATTCCAAGTGGGAATGAAGAGTCGACCATGTACATAAATGCTTGTGGTACCGAATTGGACGTGTATTGACGTAAAGGGGTAAGGTTATCGCATAAGCTAGTCAGCAACTAAAACCGCTTGAGACGAAATAACTAGCCCATGGCTTGGAGTTAGTGGCAATAGTATTTGTGCCGAGCATTTGGAGGCACTAATTTCTTGGGGGGAGGTTTGAGTTATTTGCCGAGCACAAATCATTAAACTACTTTCTTTCATAGAAGGACCTTAAACTTTGTCGACGGCTATGGTTAGAGTTCTTGACCTCCAACGACTTGACATTTCTTGTATGCCTAGTAAGGGAAATGTAGCATGTGATGCTTTGAGTATGAAATATGCTAGCTTGAGGACTATGTTCCTAGAGTGGGTACAATTAGAGTATATTATAGATTATGATTTCCGATTGAGAAGTGAGCTTGAACTAGAGATGTTAGCAAGCTTGCTTATTAGACCAAATCTGATAAAGAAGATTGGTACTAGTCAGAGATGTTATGCTGGACTAGAGAAAATCATGGCTAAAATAGAGACTGGAGTAGAGTCAGAAGAGATAAAGTAGAAAAAACTCAACGGAGATGGTTGGCTCCATAAGGACGGTAATTTTTTTGTGCTTGATGTTGATGGGTTGAGGGATGAGGTAGTATCAATGGAGATTGACTGTTCATTCCGAAGACAATAAAATGTATTGTGATATGAAGCAAACATTTTATTGGGAAGGGATGAAGAAGGACGCCAAGACACGCATCTCAAAGTGTATGAACTGTAAGTTAGCAAAGACTGAGTAAAAGAAGTCTAGTTGTTTGCTACAATTGCTCAAGGTTCCCAGTGGAAGTGGGAATAGATATTGATTGACTTCATTGATGGATTGCCAAGGCCTAGAAGAGTGTACGATAACATCTAGGTCATAGTTGGTAGATTGATGAAGTGTGCTCGATTTATACTCATAAAGCCCAGTAGAGCAACATCAAAGTTGGCCTAATTGTACGTGGATTGGATATTATAGTTAAAGAATATTGTAACCAATCAAAACCCATTATTTACAACCGGATTTTGGCAGAGCTACAGGAGGTACTTGTGATGGAGCGGCATTTGAGTATATCTTATCACCCACAGACTGATAGAAAGACAAAGAGAGTAAAACATATCTTAGAGGGTCTCTTATGAGCTTGCATTTTACAATTTGGACGCTTGTGGGATGATCATTTGCATCTTGTTGAGTTCGCGTACAAATATAGTTACAAATCAAGCATTGGTATGACCTCGTTTGAGGCATTATGTGGTCAACCATGCAAATCCTTCATGTTAGTGAGAAACGAGCGAGAAATTAATACTTGGGCCTGATATAATCGTGGAGACTTGAGAGAAGATAGATATCATTTGGCAATGAATGAAAGCTGCTCAGGACAGACATAAAATCTATGCTGATAAGAGAAGACATAATTTAGAGTTATGTCACATCCCACCTTTATACCTACAATGCAGAAGAATATTACTGAGTGATGATATCTTAATATATGGAGAATAAAGCAATAATTAGGCTGTCACATATGAATATTTCATTGGGCTAACATCGGTAAGTATTTAAAATCACATACTATTCACCTATACGTACTCGGTATTGGCACAGAGCAATAGATATGTGTGTTTCAAAGAAAGGAAAATGTATACTATAAAATAAATAATAGAGATCATAACCATAGAACACAGCTATAAAATATAATAGATATCGTATACAAGTCTACGTGGGCTTACAAAAATAAGTCAAGTACCCACTATTCTCAAAATATACATGTACAACATATGTCCATCAGATATATCGTAACATAAATAAAAAATATACACAAGAAGCTACAAAAATACATATATAATACAACATCCTTCTAATACTAGCCTTCGAACTGTGCCTAACAAACACAAGCTAGTCCCTTTGTCCCTCAATCTGTAATATCCCGGACTGACCCGAGTATTATATAAATAACACACGGGTTGGACTATGTTTAGAATTCTGATATCAATAAGTAATATTAACTGGTATGGTATAAACAAGTTATCTTAAAGGAAAATACTAACATCTCAAATGTAACAACGTATCTCAAACAATGTATGTTTATCATCACCCATATCAATGCAAAGTCATTCAACATATCAAATGTTACAATATCAAAAAGGGTGAACTAACTACGCAACCAACAATAATCAACACACAATAATAATCAAACTCAACCATGGCATTCTCTTTATCTCTCAGATAATCATAAAGCAGACATACCAGGGACCCATCATACTCAACATACATATAAATAACAAATAAGCAACGATTATAAACAAATGTCAAGCATAGATATGGCAGGCTATCAGCTATGCCATAATTAACTCTCAACTAACCGCATAACAGATGAATCGGTATAAGTTAAACTCCTTGTATGACAAGCCCGTAGCAATGTCATAGATAATCTCATAGATAATCATATAGCACATATATGGGGTTGACTACCCAATGGGTTCTCAGCCTAAGAAATAGGCATATTGACTCTCAACTATATACCTAATGGTACCACAATGGAAAATAAGTGTAGTCTATTCCATTTCATTAACAACCAAAAATGAGATTGATAGCTCTCAGCTCTGCTTTAGAGGCCTTCCTAACACAGCGCTACCCTTACCGTCTTAAGTTACATTAATGGTCATCATGACTTGTTATTATCCATATTGCACTAACATGCAACATGACTACGAAATGCAATTATCATGACCTTGCAAGTGCCCTCAAATGGTAACAGACTACTGGCCTAGGTGACACAAGGAAATGGCTCTCAGCCATGACACTCAGCCATGTACGACAAAATGTGTCACCGACCACATGGCATGACCCCGTAATAAGTCCAATAGGATGGATGCTGACCTAATCTAGTCTACTTCTTACGAAAATAAAAGGAGTACAGTCATCATAGATTTACAACTATGGTTCTCAGCTCACAACACGTTATAAGTGAATACCTCTTACAACTCATCTCCGTATAAGTGACATTTACTTACAAAAAGTAACTGAACAAATATCAGCACAAGTGTCCAATACCACCTGGTGTTACTCGCTCGTTTACTCAATGCTCGTAACCTACAATCGCTTCGCATGATAATATTCTATATAAGGAGTATAAAGAATAACCGAAGAAATATCACCAAACGTCCTATACTAGACGGTATCATAACTCTATTTATTAAATATTCTCATTGTAGAGAAAATGTAATAAAGCACATAATTCATTTAGAAAATATATTTTATTTATATAAAATAAATAAATTTTTTGGAAAGCCTTTATATTATGTATACGTAAAAAACAATTCCTCCCATTTATTTAAAATCAAATATAGGAATTTTAAACCCTATAATTAATTCCCAAATCGCTTTTCCAAATTTAAAAATCATAGAAATCTCTTTAAAATCAAACATTATTGATTATTAATCATCCCGTAACTTTCTACAATCAAACACAATTTTTAAATAATTTTGAAGAAAACAAATAAATTTTCTATTTAATAAAATTATTTCTTTTGTACAATAATTAAACTATAGAATATATTATAACATCTCTTCCTTGTACTCAAAATTCATGGAAAAATCTCTTAAAACCAAAGAATATTTACCAGAAGTCATTCCACAAGCATTATATATATATATATTTTAGCATACAAAACAAACATACACTGGCCTAGAGCAACAGGGCTCCAGGCTCCACAACCGGTCGACCGATTGCACAACAATTCACCCATTGTCGCGGACCTGGAGCCGAAAATTTCCCCAAGCCTTCGTCTCTTTTCGTGCTCCTCTCTGCTAACTAAACTTCTACTCATTTCAATGCAATTCAGAGCACTGTCAAACATGTACAACCTATACAAACACCTCAACAATGAACAAACAACAAATTCAAGTAGATTCGAGCACACAAAACATGAATTGGGTTCACACAACAAACAATATATAGAGCAGTCAAATTCTACTCAAAGTCATCACATAGCTCAATGAAATCAAGCATACATCTACACTAAATATAGTTATGAGTAAATAAATTATTCAACCTTAGCAATAACAAGCTCCAAATCTTCCTTTAGCACTCAACAATAGCTCCATCTCCTTCTCTTCCACTAATTATAAGTTACCGAAGCTAACTCCAAATAAGTCAAAACACAATCTTGCAAGCTTCTAGTGGTGTAGCATCATGTTAAGAAGCTTTTATCTTGGTTTAAGGAATTATAGAATTTTTTTTTAAATTTTACAATTGTTTTAATCTTTCTAAAAGGATTTAAAATGAGTTACTGTGTGAAAAATGAGCTACGAGAGAAGATATTTGATAAGGTAATAGAAGCCTCCAAATTTGTTAAGAGGACAATATGTTTGCTTTGAACTTTAGTTAGGGACCTGGGCCTCTTATGGGCTTCAAAATAAAAACTATCTCATTATATTTCTGCCTCTTCCTTTGCAAATAAATTTATATTTAGCTCAAAATATCATCAAGTCCCAATAAAAATAACATTTGCCCCTACTACTGTTTAGGCGATACTGTATATTTTGACAAGAGCTTAATTTCCATAATTTCCCCCCATTTCGAAATAATTATCACTTAAATTACATTTTTATGCCCATTTATAAATAAATTCGCAATTCCTTATATAAAAGGAATAAAATGCATTCTTCACAAAAATAAACTTTCAAAACTCTTTTATTCACAATATTTGACTTTATATAAGTTATTTATCTACCTCAATTTATTTAAAAAAATCATTTTCACTTTATAAATACCAATATCACTTCAAAAAGGCCTAAATTATCATTATTTATAACTTATTGCTTCAAAAATATTTAATACTAAAATAATTCATTTAATAATCTGCTTGATAAATAATTCCTTTCGGTATAGTCAAATATTATCAATTAATTTTTCTTTCTTAAAATCTATATAATAGATACTTTGTTATTAAAGTCTCCAACTTCACAAAAATACTTCATCATTTAAATCCCAAACAAAATTCTATATCTCTGGATAATCTTAAATTTCCAATATTATAATTTAATCCTATTTATTTATTTTTAACTTTACTATTGATTTTGATTAATTGCTTCTCAATATCAGGTTGTTATAGACTACCCCCTTAAGGAAATTGTGTCCTCATGATTCTTTATAGGAAACTCTAAAACGAGTTAGTGTTTTTTTTATCTTTACGGCACCCACCAATAATTAAATACAAGCACACAAAATTCAACCATCAAAACAAATCAAAACAGTCAAAGCCAATCACAAACAAATCACACAAAGCTCTATATTACTTTCTCAAGTTAGCACGTAGAGTGTTCTACATCAACCAGTTAATATTAAATAGAGCAACAAAAAACAATACCCTAAAATATTCGATAATTGGTTCTGGCCTCTATTTAGGCATATACCACCGATTGTACCGAACAACTACTTATTAAGAGAAGTAATTCTTCTTCCATCCAAGGCTCCTTCTCAACAACTCATCAAGCTCAACCACACATCAATTATGTCTTTTACCCAACCAAAAGACTATCATCCTTGCCAAAAACTAAAGTCAGGGGCTATGAGTTTGAACAAACTCATTTAGGAAGATTCAAAACTCTCATATAACCAAAATACATTTCAGATGTCAAATTTTTCCGATGACTCCAGAGCAATCTCCAAAGTACTAAGTGTATTTTGAAAATTCATAACACATAATACACATAATTATGAACATTGCCTTTTAATTCAAATATATCTCATTTTTTTATATTTTATAAACTATTTCATGCCATATCATACCTAGATACACTACATCCATTTAAAAATAAATAAATACCTTAATATACATAGGTATAAAACACTTTAAGGTGTTTAAATGTATAATTGATTTTGAAACTTTGCCAAAGTAAGGCTGTAATAAAATCCATAGATTCTTATTCCTTTCCAAAACCTTTCCTAGATATATGAAAATACAGAGGACCCTAAAATATTTTCCACATCACTCAACTCTTCAAATTCTGAAAACTATTATTTTTATAAAAATAAGTCTTCTTCTTTAAACTTCAGTTTTCATATAACAGATCTCAAAATTTTGAGAAATGTTTAAAGAAAAGTAGTTTCTTATACCCACAACAATCCATAAAGGACAAAATCATCAAAAATGGATTAACGGTTTGAAAGTTATAATCAAAATACATCAAGGTCTCAATATTCAAAATCTTGAAAAGAGATGTACTTCTGTACAAAACATAATTTAACACTTGAAACCCTAAAAATCCCAAAACTTCATTAACACAAAATTTGTACTTCATAAAAATTCCTTTCAAATCAAAGAAATATAAACAAAATACAATCATGGGATCAAAAGTTGTGGTTGTTTTAACAGAACACTTGAAAATTTAAAATTTTCAAAATTATGTCCAAATTTTTTGATTTCATTCAAATCAACTTTTCCGCATGGAAACATCAAAATCAAATAAAATCACCCTACATTAAAGTTGTTTACTTTCAAATCCACTTTTTGAAAAAAACCAAGAAATACAAATATCCAACATTTTAGTAAAAATTTGTGCATAGAAAACTAAGCAGGTTTTCGTTTTTCAATTCAAAACACTTTATCTTATACAAATATCATTTTAAATAAAATTTTCCAAAAACCCACTTTATTTTAAGTAATTTCCAAAACAGCCCCAATGTATTCTTTTAATTCAAAAGCCTAATATTACCACAAATCAAACTTATATGCCTCTTTAGTGAAATTTTTATCAATGCATGCCACAAGTAATATGTTACCCCGCCTTTTGGACAAGGTCGGGATACCAACAAATTGGAAAAAAAGGACGGATATCAGGAACGGAGATCGATTGGAAACAAGGCTATGATCGATACCGTCAAAATTGGACCGAGCTCCAATTAATGTGGGATCGATTGGTAATGATGAACAAGGTTTAGAGAGGCTACATTTCAAATTTCAAGTCAAACGGAGTTTGCATGCTCGAGTTATGGATGGATTAAGGTTCATGGAAACTGGTTCGTATCGATATGGTTCGCATTGATCACATAGTAGTATGGATATGGAAAAGGCGCCTTGCTTCAGATTGATGGCTTTCGTATCGATGCAACATGCACCGATCTGGTTAAACATGGCAAAAGTATGGCAGCACACTTCGTATCGATCAAGCTGTGATCGATACGAAGAATGGAGCAATGGTCACATAGGGGTTTGGATGAGCATTTCCTACCGATTAAGTATTGATCGATACGAAGGACATATGCAGAGGATGGATATGAAAGGCAAGCACAGATCGATGCGAACGAAGGCACATGTGATGGATACGAAAGGCAGGTAGTTGGGGATCGATACAAACAGAGGCATGGATACGAAATGATGGACATGATCCAATGGAATATGATGTTTACGAACAAAATGGATCGATGGATATGAACAGTGTGGATATAGATGGATACGAAGAAAGCAAAGTCAAGACAAAAGAAGCGGTCAGCGAGCATGAAAAATGGATCTGCACACGATTATCGCTCCACGTCATCGATCCAGGAATGATCAATACGAAGAGGATCGATGAAAAACGATCGATACAAAGATGCCAGCCTACATTGGAAAACTACAACTTGGATCGATCATAACTCTCATTCTACAAGTCCAAATGCTATGAAATTTTCACAGGAGCTTCCTTATGCACTCAATAACGTCCATGATCGATCTCAACTTCATTGGACTACTCTTGGATCGATACGAATTGTACTCGGATCGATCCAAAATCACTCTGGATCGATCTGGCGGGCCCACCTGCGCAAGAAAAGAGGTATTCTAGGTTTTAAGGCGGATATTTTTGGATTTACACTTATAAATAGCGGTCCTATGACAACTAAAAGGGGGATCTTCTTCTGCTCTTTATGCCAAAACTTTGCTATTTTGTTCATTGATATTCAAAGGCATGTAATTATAATCTCAATACAAAAGGAATGAAAGGATTGATTCAAAGTGGACGTAGGCCGGAGATAGCCAAACCACTATAAACCTTGTGTTCTTTGGTTTCTTACTCATTTTAATTTTGATATTCTTCATTTCCATTCTCTACATTATCTGGATCTGAGATCTGTGTTAAGATATCGAGGATTTGTGTATGTACACTGGTGCTTTCACTACTTCTAGGGTTTGTGACCAATTTTAGCACAAACACTTTGGTGTTTTCACTGAAAAGGGACTAGCACCCGTTACAGTAGACTTGGAGTTCAAATTTGGCAAGCTAAAGGATCAGATCTAGAAGGACCCATGGCCAAGCAATCAACCAGAAGACAAAGAATGGAAAGGAGTTAGCATGAAGGAAGACATGAGGCTTCCTCAGGAGCTAATCAGACTTCAGTTTTCATCACGAGAGACGAGATGGAGATGATGATGGATGCGATGCAGGAAGGAATGCTGAAATGGCAGGAGGAAGTAATGCAGAACCTTCTCAGATAGTTTGGGCAGGCAGGAATAGCTGGAGCTGCAAGAGTTCAGATCCACGAAGCTGGAGCAGCAGAAACAGAGGCAGTTCATAATCAAGACCGAGAAAACACAAAAAACAGGATGTAGGACAGAGCAGGACCATCGAGGGCAACTCCTGTACTCGGGGGCATACTCCCGAATCATGTTGGCTCAATTCCAGGAAGGATACTAGGCACTGTTGTGCAGTTTGGAGCTGATCAGGATATGGACGCTCATCTAGAAGGACTGGCTTCACAATTCCCTTGTGGACTCAGAGGCAGGTTGGAGATAACAGTTAAAGGCTACCACTTGATGGCAACGGCAGATTAGCGGACGTGATCAGACGGGCTATGAGGGGAGGATTAGTGAATAGAGACTTGGAGGATGTGCATAGGAGCCCCTTTGCTCCTACGATCAGGCAAGCTAGAAACCAACCGGATTTCAGACTACCAACGCTAGAGATGTACGATGGGAGAACGGATCCCGCTGTTAACTTGACAAGGTACATGAGACACATGGAAGTGCTGAGGGCATTGAAGGAAGTCATGGCGCGGTGCTTCCCTTTGTATTTGACGGATATAGCAGTATTATAGTTCAGACAGCTGGAGAGTGGCTCTATTGGTGCATGGACAGAGCTGATTGAGAGGTTTATGAGGCAATTTCGGGTCCACATAGTCAGACCCAAGAACATGATGACTTTGATATCGATGAAACAATGGAAGGGATAGTCGCTTAGGGACTTCTTAACCAGATTCAATGCGGAAGTGGCTACGGTGGATCAGCCTGATCCATCGATGGTTTTGATGGCGGTAGTCTCAGAAATTGCAAATAATTCGGATTTCAAGATATCGTTGAAGCGGGATCCACCGATGGATCTCAGGGAGTTCTACCATGAAGTGGAAAGATTTCTAAGGCAGGAAGATGCATAGGCCGAGAGAGAAGGGAGAGAGGCTGAAGCTTATGCGGTGAAAGGTGGAGGTCCACCCAAGGAGGATCCAAACAAAGACGATGGAGGTAAAAGGAAAATGAATGACAACGGTAGCACTTTGAAGAGGCCACGGAGGGAGTCAAAGTTTCCTTTTAACATGGATTTAACTGAAACTCTGGAAAGGATTTACTTGGATACTCGAGGGCGCCTCTAGTATCAAAGGTCGGAAAAAAGGGAACCCTCTGAATACGAGCGGGCACCGGGAAAGCACTTCTTATTCCATGAGCTGGATAGGCATAGCACAAACGACTGCAGGCATTTGAAGGATATCGTTGAGGAGCATGTGAGGAATGGTCATTTGCAGCAATACATAAGGAATCAAGCTGTGGCAGTGGAACAGGAGCGGCCACCGCCCACCCCGAGCGAAGATGGCACTGGATCTAGGCATCGTCATCTTGTTATCAACTGAATGGATTTATGACTTTGAATAAGTAATAGAACTCGAGGTAATACGGCTAAGTCACTTATACATGTACGGGATCGAGGACGGTCCCTAGGCATGCTCTGACATGATGATAAACCATGATGCTCAAGTCTATGAAATCTTGTTTTCTTTCTGTTTTTCTGCAAACTTTGGTTTCTTCCTTGGTTGTACGGACATTTATTTAGTTTTTCCTGGTTGCACAGACTTTTATTTTGTTGATTGGACTTTGTGATGATTGGATTTGGATTAATGTAATAAATAATACAGGTCATGCGATTAAGGTCCCGACCGGAGAGACGTGGCAGGAATCGCAAGTTACGAGTCCCTTCGTCGGAGAGCGATGGAATGGACTCGAACGCAATATAAAAGTCCTCGGTCGGAGAGTCGAGGCCGGAGAATATAAAAGCCCTCGACCGTAGAGTTGAGGCCGGAAAATATAAGTCCTTGACCGGAGAGTCGAGGCCGGAACAGGATAAAATGACCCGGTGAGGTCTATGGATTTGAATTTAAACCCAGAGAGGTCATGAATTCGGATTTCGATTTAGGATAAATTGACCCGGAGAGGTCCCAGATTTGGCTAAGGGCCCGGAGCGGTCCCGGATTTGGATATCGACCCGGAGAGGTCATAGATTTGGTTATTGGTTATTGGATATAGACAGATTACAACTCGGTGGACGGGTTCGGATGGCTATGGAATTGGCTAAGGATTTGGTTACTAGATTCAGAATCGGATATCGACTTGGAGCGATCATGGATTTGGATAAGGATATGGCTATGGCACTCAGATAGAATGGCTTGGTAATAGATTGGATTATGGATCGGATGGTATGGATATGGATAACATATGGACTTTGGGTGTTGGATTTGAAGCTATTCAAAACACGCCTTCTTACCACAAGGCATGTTTTGGGGGCAAATGTTACCCCACCTTTTAGACAAGGCTGGGATACCAACAAATTGGCAAAAAAGGATGGATATCAGGAATGAAGATCGATTGGAAAAAGGCTATGATCGATACCGTCAAAATTGGACCGAGCTCCAATCAAGGCGGGATCGGTTAGTAATGATGAACAAGGTTTGGAGAGGCTACATTTCAAATTTTAGGTCAAACGAAGTTTGCATGCTCGAGTTATGGATGGATCAAGGTTCATGGAAACTAATTCGTATCAATCACATAGTAGTATGGATATGGAAAAGGCGCCTTGCTTCGGATCAATGGCTTTCGTATCGATGCAACACACATCGATCTGGTTGAACACGGCAAAAGTATGGCAGCACACTTCGAATCGATCAAGCTATGATCGATACGAAGAATGGAGTAATGGTCATATAGGGGTTTGGATGAGCATTTCGTATCGATCGAGTATTGATCGATACGAAGGACATAGGCGGAGGATGGATACGAAAGGCAAGCACAGATAGATGCGAACGAAGGCATAGGTGATGGATACGAAAGGCAGGCATTCGAGGATCGATACGAACAGAGGCATGGATACGAAATGATGGACATGAGGCAATGGAATATGATGGTTACGAACAACATTGATCGATGAAAACAAACAGTGTGGATATAGATGGATACGAAGGAAACAAAGTCAAGACAAAAGAAGCGGTCAGCGAGCATGAAAAATGGATCTGCACACGATTACTGCTCCACATCATCGATCCAGGAATGATCGATACGAAGAGGATCGATGAAAAACGATTGATACGAAGATGCTAGCCTACGTTGGAAAACTACAACTTGGATCGATCATAACTCTCATTCTACAAGTCCAAATGTTATGAAATTTTCATAAGAGCTTCCTTATGCACTCAAGAACGTCCATGATCGATCTCAGCTTCATTGGACTACTTTTGGATCAATACGAATTGTAATCGGATCGATCCAAAATCACTTTGGATCGATCTGGCGGGCCCACCTATGCAAGAGAAGAGGTATTCCAGGTTTTAAGGCAGATATTTTCGGATTTACACCTATAAATAGCAGTCCTATGGCAATTAAAAGGGGGATCTTCTTATGCTCTTTATGTTGAAACTCTATTATTTTGTTCATTGATATTCAAAGGCTTGTAATTGTAATCTCAATACAAAAGGAATAAAAGGATTGATTCAAAGTGGACGTAGGCCAGAGATAGCCGAACCACTATAAACCTTGTGTTCTTTGCTTTCTTACTCATTTTAATTTTGTTATTTCTTCATTTTCCTTCTCTACATTATCTGGATCTGAGATCTGTGTTAAGATATCGAGGATTTGTGTATGTACACTGGTGCTTTCACCGACCAATTTTGGAACAAACATAATATAAATGCCTTTTCCTTGATAAACCCTTTCCAACATCACAATATAAAATTCTCACTATTTACTTTCTCATTTTCCAAAATATTTATATCTTCAAAACTCAATTTTACCATAAATTAAATATGTTTATTACTTTAATGAGAAACCTTCATCAATGCATGCAAATAATATAATACACTATTTCCTTGAAAATTCTTTTCAATTTCTCAACATCATATTTCACAAAATTACTCTTGTTTATTCTATGAAGACACTATAATATCTCAATCATCATTAATACATTTATTACATTATTATTTTTCCTTAAAAAATTTTCTTCATAAAATATATGTTATTCACATAAATAACATTTTGAAAATTTATACTTTACTCAAGATACATGAAATTCATATCCCTTTCAAAATTTATTTAAATTGAAAACTTATACAGACACCTTTTTACATCTCAATGCATCTTATTAAAAATATGGTTACAACATCCATTCAAGCCATAAATTAAAATCATACAACATGTCATGCACATAATTTACATCATCACATACCATAAATTTTCAAATTCACAATATTTGGAAATATAATGACATTGCCTTGCTATAGATTTTAGAAATATGCTTTGCCGATTGACTAAAGTATTGATCGTGTAATCAATATTGCCTCACCTTCAATCCCACAATCCACTAATACTTAATGGCTACAAACGTCGTTTCAAACTTTCAACTTATAATATACCTTTATTATTCTCAAAACAATTCATTACATTACCATATATATATATGTATATGTTTGTATGTATGTATGTATGTATCTATATATATTCTCATGCCAAAATATTTAGTAAAACACATTTATATCTTTCTTATAATATTATATTCTTCTCAGATATAGTATTTTTAATACTTCCAAAATATTACACTCTTCCAAAATATTAAACTTTTCCAAAATACAACTTAACCTATCTTAAGGCGTTAATTTTTCTAAAATAATGTTTAGTTTTCCTAAAACATTTTGATAAAAATATTGTATTTCCTTCCCAGGTATAATTTTTTTTAAATATAGGTTATTTACATTTCTCAAAATATTTTCCAAAAAGGTTACCTATAACATTTTCAAAATATATTACTCCTTCCAAATATTATTTATAACCTTCCTCAAAATATTCGCTGCAAAACACTATATTCTTTTCAAAACATTGTGTCAATATGCCTTGTTATAGTGTTTAGGGATCGATATCGATACGTTGGTCGAGCGAATCAACCTGAACACATAAAATACTCAATGGACAAATCAACATGAAATTAACTTCAAGCAGTTCTTTATATATATAATTCAATAAGGTTGTTTTATTAAAATAACTGCTTTTCGGTATTAAAATATTTCTAATAATCTTTATAAATAGAATAAAATAATCAATCACTAAAAACAATCCAAGCATCACTCATCAATCATTCAGGCATACAAACATCCAAGATTTTAGTTAAATTCTTAATCACATCACATCTTTAATTACATATATACTTTCTATATAAAAATAGCTTTTTTATTCATTGCGGTTATTTCAGAACTAAAAATCAATGCTAGTTTTAGTTTTTGAGTGACAACTCCTACCTAATGCCACACTCAAGACTGAACCCAAAAAATTTCTCCAAATTTACTACATAAAGCAACAACCAATCAGAATCAATACATAAAAGTCAAAACATGTAACACCCCATAATATGTAATAAGAAATTAAATAATTAAAATAAGGTTAAAAATGAAAATTCTATAAATATTAGAATTTGACTATGGGAGTTACACCATTATGTCCATGGTGATTTTCTAATTAATTTCTATATATAATATATTGAAGTAGGAGTTCAAGTAGAGAAGTTATAACCGTTTGAAGTTTTTGAATATAAAATAATTAAAATGGGTTTAAATTTAAATAATTGAATTTTGAAAATTTTAAAATTTGAATTTAAGCAACTAATGTTAAGGATTACTTAACGTTTAATTAAGCATAAGAGTTAACATGTAACGTATAATGTAATTACGGTAATAAATATAAAAGAACGGAAGAAAATAATTCATTCCAAGAATGATGCACCGGTCAACCGCCCAAGAGGAAGCGGTCGACCGGTGGAGAAGTTACGGTTGTGAAAACCCTATGCCAAATGGACCATATTTGTCTATTTTAAATCCAACGGCTCTCATTTCTTCTCACCTCTATAAATAGACCCCTAGACCCCTCCTTTTCTTGATAAAATTCTAGGAACAACGGTGAAGCTCTATCAAATTCTTTTCCCTTAGTTTTTCAGAAACAGTAAGATTTTAGGGAAAGATGTAACAGAGAATTAAAAGCGATGTAAATCAGATCATATCTTCTTCTTTAGATTTTAGAGTCAGTTGGAGTTTTTAGGTAAAAGGTTTAGATGTTTAATTCTTTTGATTTTTATTCTATTCATCTCTAGTTTCTGATTCTAAATCAAGTTTCTATATACAATTCACTTTGTTATATATTCCAAAAGAGGGAGATCTGAAAGGGAATTAGGCGTGGTGGTATCAAATCCAGTTGGAAGCACGCAATTACTTATGAGTGGAATATCAAGTTTTTCTCATTTTTGTAATTGAATTGTATTTATTTGGATTTGATGTATGCCTTGGGAAATTTTGATAAACGAAAACAAAACATTTAAAACCCCCAAAGTTTCCCTAGATAAATGTCAATAATTGAATATGTTGGAATTTTTTTTTTTGAAAAGCAATGGGCTAAGGGAGCCCTGCCCAATTTTATTCATCACACAGAAGAACATTACAAATTCAATCAATTACAATGCATAAAAAACTCATAGCATAATGAACTTACAAACAAAATTAAAATAAGAACTTGTACATTCCATTTTCCTTTCATTTCAGTCTTTTAATCCTTTTAAGAATTCTTCCATTTATAATTCTGTATAAAGTATCTGAATCTTCCATCTTCAAGTTAAAAATTCTTCTATTCCTTTCAAACCATATCTCATAAACAAAAGATTTCAAGACAATAATAAGGATCATTGCATTCGGAGTTTTCCATCTTGTTGCCTTAAAATATTGAACCATTCAATTCTAGAAGATCTGATAGGCTTATGAAACTTTCCATTTAAAAGCAACCTGCACCAGATTGTAGAAGCAAACTTGCATTCAAAAAATATATGAGTGTTAGATTCCGAATGAGTATGACAAAACACACAGTCATCATTGTTTATCACTCCCAGCAATGTCAATTTCTGTTTTGTATTTATAGCATTTGCCATGATTTTCCATAGTAAAAAATTCTCTTTTGCAGGAGATTTATCATTCCAAATTCTTGTAGACCATGGAAAAATATCTGGATTTGTACATTCAATCAGAGATTTATAAACCAGGGATATAGTGTGTGGCTTTCCTTTGAAAGACCAGAGAACTTTCAGCTTTGCAGATGGTAGTTCTAAAGAAGCAATTTCCTTCCATAACTTCCTAACCAGATTTGAACTATAGTATGGAAGAGTAATAGTGTTTTCATTAATATATGTTGAAACTTTTGCATTAAGAGAAATTCCAGTCTGTCTTTGTAATGAGTAAGGTAGACTTTCCTGAATTATGAAACCAGACTTTGCCCAGGGAGATGCCCAAAATGATAAATCATCATTCTCTAATGGATTACACTGTATTAAAGGAAGAAGAGTATGTCTCAGCTTTAATAAACTTCTCCAACTCCAGCTGCAAATATTAGGAATGTTCATAGACCAGAAGTCCTTTCCTTTTATTAGATTTTTCTTTATCCATTGAGTCCAAAGATCATCATTATCAGATAATATCTTATCATAATATACAGAAACAGCTGCAATATTCCAAAGTTTCAGATTAGTAATGCCAAGTCCTCCTTTATCTTTTGGAAGTTGAATCATTTTATAAGAAATTGGAATGAGTTTTTTTGAAAAAGGATCACCATGCCAAAAAAAACATATTCATTGCACTATTAACCATATTATGAGTTTGTTTGGTAGAATATAGTGCCTCATCCAGTAACTTGCCATTGCACTTGCTATACTTTGAACTATGACCAATCTTCCTGCTTGAGATAATTTTGTGTTAGGCCACATAGAAAGTTTTGCAGTAATCTTCTCATATAATGGAAGACAGTCATTTTTAGTAATTCTTGCAGTGATAAGAGGTAAGCCTAAATATTTAGCATTATGATTCATTTCCTTCAGACCAGAGACAGCTATAATATCATTTTTCAGATTGTCATTAAGCCCTGCTACTAAAATATTTGATTTGCTGAAATTTATCTTTAGACCTGTAATTTCATGGAATATCTTCAGAACCTCCAGAATTGTAGTAATATTATTTGTAGTTGGTTTGGTGAAAATTACTAGATCATCAGCAAAAAGAAGATGAGTTATCAAAGGATCCTTGCATTTTGGATGTAGATCCAGTTTTTTGAGTATCACTTGGTCAATTAAAAGGGAATTCAGAATTTCCATCACTATTATGAATAACAAAGCAGAAATTGGATCACCTTGACGAACTCCTTGAGTGCCTTTGAAATAACCTTTTGAATTTCCATTTCTTATTAGAGAAAAGTGAGCAGTAGAAATACAAGTATAAATCCAGGCTATAATTGGTTTAGGGAAGTTCATTCTGGAGAGAATTGCTATAATGGCACTCCATGAAACTGAATCAAAAGCTTTTTGGATATCAAGCTTTAACATACACCTAGGAGAGATACTTTGAATTCCATAACCTCTTAGGAGTTCCTGAGTTAATAAAATGTTGTCACTGATATTTCTCTGAGGCAAAAAAGCAACTTGATTTCTTGAAATGATATATGGTAGAACAGTTTGTAATCTATTTGCTATAATCTTGGCTATAATTTTGTATAAAACATTACAACATGAAATTGGTCTGAAATCAGCTACATTGATTGGATTGTTACTCTTTGGTACTAGAACTATGTTAGTAGAATTAACACCAATAGGAAATTTATTTTATAAAAACTCCCTGATGAAATCGAAGGGAGCCCCTCCTGCATAGTCCGACCACATACAGGAAGGAGGTTAGCCAGCCCAGCACAGAGATTTGATGTCCCCAACCCGTTTATAAGTTCCGGGGACCCATCTCCGCGCCTTGAATGGGAGTAGGGCAGACGGGGATCGAACCTACGACCCTGTTACCGGGAAGCAAGTATCTTACCACTGCGCCACTACTTGCGGACAAAAACTTTGGGGCCATGGATACTTTGTATTCCATAGCCTTTGGTTAAGCCGGTTTTATAAGTGGCCGTGCACTATGTCTCATTATTGTGGCCGCTAGGTATCGAACCGGTGCCACTACAACACAATGTAGCAACTCCACTATGTCTTAACCACTGTGACCAATAGGAAATTTATTGTGTGAGAAGAAAAATTGGATAGCTTTGATAACATCCACTTTAATAATTTTCCATGTATTCTGGTAGAAAAAAGCATTATATCCATCAGGGCCACCACTACTATCCGGTTTAAGAGAGAAAATTGCTCTTTCAATTTCCTCTGATGATACCTCTTGAATCAGCTTGTTAGCCTGTTGATCATCCAAGCATGGAGTTTGTAATGTAAACAAGGGTAAAAGATTAGGAATTAAAGGCTTTGGATTGGAGAGAATAGATGATAAGTAATCTATGAAGGCTTTTGTAATTGAATCTTCACTCTCTAGCCAAGTTCCATTCATATCTTTGATGCACTAAATCCTCCCTTTAGCCTGTTTGACTTTAATAGCTTCATGAAAATATTTTGTATTCCTATCTCCATGTTTTTCATAGTTTTCATGCAATACTTCTTTCCTCATTAAAGCTTCAACTTCTAATGCCTCATACAAAGCCTTTGAAAGATCAGATTCTTGTCTGGCTAAACTTTCATTCAATGGGTTTTGCTGTAATTGAATTTGTATAAGAGTAAGTTGATTCCTAATTCCAGCAGAAAATTTTGAACCATCTCCAAAGTTGTCTTTAGCCCAAATTTTTAATTTATTTTTCAATCTTTGAAGCTTTGTTTTGAGAATGTACATAGGATTTCCAAAAATTAATTCCTGCCAAACCTGCAAAACAATGCTATAAAAATCTTTATGATTAGTCCAAGATTTGTAAAATTTGAAAGATGGGTTCCTATTATTAATAATATCTCCCCATGATAAAATAATTGGAGAGTGATCAGATATTGAAGGATTCAGGAATTTGCAAATGAGATTTGGCCAAAGATTAATAGAATGAATATTATGAAATGCATGATCAAGTTTACAAAAAGTTCTAGGACCATTTTTGCTTTTGTTATTCCAAGTAAAATCAGCACCAACAAAATTTATATGACAGAGAGATAAATTGTTTAGAGCTTGTTTCAATGGAGTTATTTCTTTTAGGGATAGAGGAATGCCACCACATTTTTGATCAGATGCAAACATGCAATTAAAATCCCCAAGAATTATCCATGGAAGATTATGTTGAACAAGAGAGGAGAGTTTTGATAGAAGATAAAGTCTTCTGTCTAAATTATTTTGAGCATATACAAAGGAAATCAGAAAAGATGTGTTAGAGGCTAAGGATATAGCACTGAAATGAATGATTTGATCATCCTCCATTAACTTTGTCATCTTGAAAAAGTCTGAATTCCAAAGAACCAAAATTCTTCCATATGGAGCACTAAACAGGTTATCTTCATAAGACCAGTCTGGAGCAATATTTTTACAAGCTAAGGCTGCCTTTGTCCTATTCAACTTTGTTTCACTGATAGCAATAAGATGTATTTTTTGATCTTTAATCAATTTCTTCACTTCAGCTTGCTTAGATAATGAATGCCCTCTTCTGATATTCCAATAAGCTATATTATTGATCATCATCATAAAAGTTTTGGAGAAATAATATTTATGGGATGCTTCCTTGTATGTCTATTACCACTAGAAAAAGATGAAGATTCCTTGCAAGATACATTATTATCTTTCGGCTGTATTTCATCAATATTGAAACTGATCCCACTATTAAGGTCATCTATTGGTTCATTGAAGGAGACTCTTTTTTTACCTCTATTTCTTTTTTTGTTATTTGATAAAACTTGTTCCACACTTTTCTCTTTTGGTTTACAGGGAGGTGGTAAAATCAGGTGATTAGGAGGAGTAATATTGATATATGGAGAGGATTGATCAGGGATAATTTCATTACTGCTTTTTAACTGCTCTACCAAAATAGGAGATTTCATAGCTTTATCATTTTTTAAATCTGATATTTCCTTATAGATTTGACATTTCAAATTTTTATCTGAGTTTTCAGACAAAATCTCGTTATGAACTTTGTCAATATCAGGATCTCTTTCAACTGAACCCTTATCAACCATGCCAATTTCAACCAAGCCATGATTATTTGCCTGATTAATAATCTGAACATTTCCAGATTGAGAAATCTCCGTCTCACCTTCTTTTGTTTGTATATTAATATTATCTTCCTCATCAATATCATATAGAGCCATAAAAGAATTTGAAGTTGTATCCTTTCCTTAAGTCCCAAATCATCCAAAATAATATGTTCAGAGCTTAATCCTGAAGTACTTTTGTCAATACTATCCTCTGTTTCCTTTTGAGAAATCTTATTCTGATCCCAATTCTTCTTCCCAATGTCTGCAAAAAGATTATCTGATTCCTTAGTCGAAATATTACCTTCCATAGAAGATTGTTGATCTTTTTCCTTTTTCCTCCAGACTTTCGTAGTCTTCAAATTTACATTTCCAGAATTGTGCTTCTTCATTACCTTCTCATGTAAATTATTCTGTTCTTTGAATTCTATGTAAACATTTGGTTCAAAAACACTATCAAAATGCAAATCAGATCCCTCATCCTTACAATATCCTTAACACTCCCTAGTTTCATGACCAAACACTTTGCATATACAACAAATTTTTGGTTTCCAATCATATACAACCTTAACATGAGGGCAACTATCACCTAATTCACCAATTACAATATGCTCAGGAAGTTCTTGATCAGGTGAAATTTCAATTAAAGCCTTAGCATACTTGAATCTTGATAATTTTTCAGTACTTTCATCAAGGCATATCAAATTACCAACATGACAAGCCAACCAATTTATACCAAGTAATGTCCAAGCAATCAGGGGAATTTTATAGAAATGTACCCAAACTGGAACTTTTTTAATCTGTTCTTGAACATAGCCATATGAAGGATTCCATCTTGTTATAATGAACATTTTACCTTTAATAAAGATGGGATCAGATTGCAATATCATCATTCTGTCTGTGTCATTCGAAAACTTGAAATAAAAATTTTCATTATCAGATTTTATATCAACTTCACCTTTCAATCTCCAAACGTTTCTCAAATGCTTGGCAACAGACAAATAAGAAAGGGATCCATCCAAAAAGAAACCAACCAAATGATCACTCCAGTACTGAATTCCTTCTTTTCTAACTTCTTCAGGTAGAGGCTTAGGTAAACCATCTTTCTTGATCTCAAATTGTCTAGGCACAAAGACTCCAGCATTTCTTGGTTTTTTCTTGAAAAGCGATGACCACTTATTAACCATTCCAGAGGACTGAGATGTATTAAAGATCTGCTCAGAATTCACATTATCATTCTTATCTGATAACAAAGCATTTTGATTCTCAGAATTCAGACAAATATCAGAGGCAGACAAAGTAAAAGGAGGAATCACAGGAGAAAGAGAAATCGGGGATGAGGAAGAAGGAGAAGGCAAAGAGGATAAAAGAGAAGGAGGAATCAAAGACGGGGGAATAGGAGGATTCGAGGGGAGAGGAGGAAACGAAGATGAGTGAGGAGGAGGAATCAGGGAAGAAGGAGACGGAGGAATCAGGGAAGAGGGAGGAGGAGGGGGAGGAGAGACCGCCATTTTTCATTCAAAACTCATTTCATTCATTTCTTCCAGAATGCTTGATATGTTGGAATTTCAATTGTTTGTATTAACATAGTAGGATCAGATCTATAATTGAGATATAGATAATTTATAATCTATTCCACTTTATTTCTTTTGATTTCACTTGTAGTAGTAAAAGGATTCTAAAAGTAAATAAAGTTAGAAATGGTGTGCAAAGTATGAATTTAATTATATTGTAGTTCGCACCGCCTATTTCAGGAAATTAAACATGTATGGACCTTTTTTCCCTTCAAGTTGCTAGAGGTAAAAGTTAAATAGAACATAAAAGATCTAAATTATAAGAATTGTTTTTCTTGAATTAGAGGAGGTAATTATACCATGCTAATACAAAATTAGTTTGGTATATATTATTCCTTTTTGTATACAAGTTGGTTGTTGGCTAAGGATATTAGCCATATTTTTATTTGGAGTTTGGGACTTGTAATAGTTTTACTTTTGAATTGGTTAGTGATTTCTTTATTTCTGATTAGAGATATTTTATTTATATCTCGTGCGTATATATATATATAATATTAACATATTGATTATTAAAGTTAATAATGTAATAATTATAACATATCGAATGTACTGATTATAATTAATAGGGTAGTAAATAGAGTTAATTTCTTAGGAAGGTAGTTAATGATAATTATGGGAATTAATCCATAATTAAAGGCGTAATAAGTGGCTACCTGGCCTAGTTATTAATTGTGTAGGATAATGTATATATACAATTGGTATATACATGAGGCATGACTAAATTATAGGGATGCAGGGTCAGTTTAAAGTTACATAAAAGCCTACCTATTAAATCTGGCTAACAGTAGTATAACTTTAGGGGATGATGTGGAACATCACCTATAATAAATAACCTCAGTGGATGCGAGCTTAGTCCCAATTCGATTGGGTAAGTCTATTTGGTCAATCTAGTTATCAGTACCTAAGAATAGTCGGACTAATGTGAGACGTCACGATTTGGGTTATGGGTCGTAATCACATTATTAATACGATAGGAGAAATTTTTAGAGGGCCCACTTCGGGTTTAGAGGTATCAAGTGGCTATTGTAGGGTCTGCCTCTTTCCATTAGGAGAAGTACTAAGTGACCTGATCGGATTTCTTACTATGTCAGTTAGTGAGAACCACGTAGGGACCCACCTTGGGTTAGGTATTAAATGACTGGGACCTGCTTATTTTTATATGTACTAAATGGTCAGAGTTCACTAGTTACTAATAAAAAGGTATTAAGTGATTTGGAGGCTCTCTCTGGCATCGTTAACGATACTTGCATTAGAATTTAGAAATGGACTGTAAATGGGTTTGGTATTAAATGACAACGACCTGCCTATTTTATAGGTATTAAATGGTTAAAGTCTACCTAATCCCCAATAAAAGGTATTTAATGGTTTGGATGCTTTCTCTGGCATCGTTTAGGTTAGTTGCGTTAATTTTGGAATTGGACTGGAAAGGCCTTTTGACTTACAGTTAAAATTATTAGTATGGTATAGTTTAAATGCGTAAGACATATTTCTTATCTAAAAGATACTGCATAAATACAATTATGGTAAAGCCTGATATTCACATTCACTAGACGTTTGTTACTTTGACTCACTCCTCATTACAACACATAGGTTAGAGGAGACAATGCTGATTTTAAGGACTAAGTTGGAGATGAAGACTTGTTGTAACGACCCGTAATTTTTAACGATTTTTATAATGTAATTAACTAATTTTTTCTTGAAATTGAAACAATTAAATTTGAAAATGAAAATTTGATATTTGGTATGCGTCTATTGAAACATAGCGAATTGCATATTTTCATTGGGAAATATGTAAGTTAGTTCTGTTGTGTAATTTTCAATTTCAATTTAAATCAGTTAATTTGATGAAAATAAAATATTTTTGAAATCTAAATATTTTTATATAATAAAAATGCAAATGAATTTTTGAGTGAGACATCATATTTCGTTTCACCAAATTTGGACTGCTCTAGCCCCGTTTATCTTATTTTCGGCAAATTAGCAGCAGTTGGCAGCAAATATCGACTTTTGATAGGATAGTCGTATCGCTCATATCTATATATCATTTTGTTCATCTCGTCGTGCTGATCTCCGCTGTATATTCATTTGTGCATTTCGACGTCCGGTATACGGCTAAATCTGCGAAAAACGGTTAGCCGTATCGGTACCCGTTTGAGCCTTTTTGGTTTCGATATGGCCATTAATTTAGCCACCGTGAGAAAGTAAATGGCCACTTTCCTTTATTATATTCTCAATTCAATAAGGTGACTGTCACTATTCCCTATTTCATAATATATTATTCTGGTTTTTCACATTCTTTCTCCCTTCCTCTATCTCTGGTACGTTTTGTCTCTTCAATTTTGTGCTCTGTTCATGCTCTTATAAAAAAAATTAAGTTTTTTGAAACCAACTGTTTACTATAAAGTTAATATATATATTATGGCTTGAGAAATCGTGTTTTTCCCTTAACCTACTTAACATTGCTTGCTTTGCCGCCACCCAAGCTTCCAGCGACGAAGCCATCTTCCCTTTTCCGTTCGCTTGCTCCAAGACCAACCTAGCTCTGCTCCACTGCATACACACGTCCTCTCCATGACCCCTTCGTTTGCCTCACCCTTCCCACGCATAGATACCACACCTACTGCCATAGCTCCCCATATCCGACCTTGTTTTCCATTGCTCGACCTATGCAGCCCCACCACCGAACACTTCCACCTTCAACGCACACCATCTCCTCATTCCGCCCACCATCAGCCCCATCTCCAATCATCAGCAACCTCGTCGACAGCCGCCATCCCACCAAAACCCTCCGCCCATTTTCCTTCCCGCCTCAAAACCCAAATGCTCCACCGAACAAGCAGGCCATCACCGACCTCCTCCACCTTGAACTCATCTCTCCTCCCACCGCCGAGACAAGTCACCATCGGGCTCCACTTCTAGACCCGCGACCACCGACCTGTCCCACACAACTGCCGAGTTCAGGAGCCACTGCCGTACCCATCTACTGCAGCCATCTCCAAACCTCGTGCCCCTCTGACAACCGTTCCAAAGCTCCCCACCTTCCAGTCGCCCATCACCAGAGAACAGCAGCCCACGTTTTCAACAGTAGCGCACGCAACCACTTCTCACCCCACACCTGAACATACACCACCTATAGCCACTTCGAACACTCCCACGTCCATCCACTCATCCGCCACATAACAGACCCGAACAACCTGATCGCCACCCACACAGCAACCCATGGTCGGCCGTGGACCACTGCCATCCCTTGGCCTTCACCGATCCGCGACCACTATCTCCAATGACCACTCCCCTCTGACAGTCGAATGCCTATACGTTCTGGTGTTACAAGATATTGCTCCATCTATACAAGCTCGCCTTGGTTAAATTCAGGGTTGCCTGTACGTTTGTATTATTTGATATAAGGTATCTATAAGATATTGCTTTGTACGTTCTGAATTCAGGTTTGATAACCAACATTATTAACATAAGATATATATTATATATATATATATATATATATATATATATATATATATATGTTTACAGTATATATTATATTATAAAATAAGTATTATATATGTTTACATTATATATTATATAAGAGAGTTTATATAGAGAAGTATTATATATTATACTATTTTGTGTTCTGTTATATGAAAAGTATGTATAATATGTTACGTTTGGATTTTAGAACACACACACATATATATATATATTAAGTTTATATATGTATTTTTCTTGTCTACCTTCAGCCCGTGTAAAAAAATAAATTGATTTTAAATTATATATATGAAGTTTATTTTATTATGTGTTTAAATTTAAAGATAGATTTTTCTTAGATAATATATATATGTTATTTAAATATGTATTTTAAATTTAATATTGATTTTAAGAAAATATAATATATATTTTGTTTCCATTTATATCAAGCTATTTTGATTTGTTTTCATCAATTTCATGTTATTCCAGCCTTGCTTTGTTCGTCGAATTCGTATTCATCATGTCGTGCTTTGGAATTTGTGCTTGGATTGTCGCATCTTGTTCTTGTCTATTTCTCTAGCCTCAAAAGGTGAGCAACCACTCACGATTAACATTCATATATTTAGTAAATTAAATTCACATGAAATGACGATTGGAATATGCTGTTAGATTTGAATTGTTAAGCTATTTGATTGCTAAATATGATATGCCATTATGTGCAATTGTTCACCTATGACATATGACACCATAAACTATTGTATATATTATTTGTTATTGATGATATATGCCTGTTGTTGATATGTTATATTATTATCATATTTGTCCTCACTCTACAATTTCCCTATTAGTTTAGGAATCCCTATAGGTTGAAATGATACATACCCGAACGATATTTTAGAATAGGGAAAAATCGTTATGGGGTGAAATGATAAACCCAAGGGATTTTTATTGCTTTTGAATTTTGGGATTGTGAGTTGAAATGATATATACCCGTAAATATTAAATTTAAATTGCGGATTGAAATGTTAAATATCTGTATCACTTGACCATAAGATAGAAAATAATATACGGACACCGTTGGTCTATATTTTGAAAATGATTTCCAAAGTTTGAAAGGAAATATATGGGTTTTAATAAATATTGATTTTTAAATATAATATAAAGATTTTTATTTTACTGTATGTGTAAAAGTTAGATTTTAAAATTATATATTTTGGATATTTTAAATTTATAATTTAAGTTTTAAAATGAAAATTATAAAATTTTACTTATAACTTTATTATTTTAAAAATATATAAAATAAGATTTAAAATATATTTAAATAAAAATAAGATTTAATTTAATTATAACTAATATAATAAATTTTATTAAGAATTTAATTTACTAATAATATATAATATGTTAAGTATTTATTTAAATTAGATTTTTGTAATAACTTTAAGTAAATGGAGGTTTGAAAGACAAATTAAATAAGAATTGATTTATAATTAAATTTGTTTAGAATTGAATTTAAATAAGGATTGATTTGAATTTATTGATTTTGAGATTTTAAAGATATGTTTTATAACTTGATAACTTGATTTTGATTAAAAAGGACTTAATGAATATTTTAAATTTAAATAAAATTGAAATCAAATATTTAATTTTGATTTAAACTTGTAATCATGGATTTTATTTAAATGGTTATTAAATTGATTTAATGAATATTTCAAAATTAAAAAATTAATTAATTAAAGTTGAATTTGAAATATGAACTAAATTTATCAAATTGAGTTATTGTAAATGTTTGAATATTTAAAACTTTGAAACTTATTGAAATTGAAACAGTTTAATTTGTAGTTCAAATCTGTATTTGAAATCGATGTAAATTAAAAATGGTTTTATTAAGAATTTGAATTGAATTGTAATTGATGAATTGAGATTGATTTAAATTGAATTTTGGAACTAAAGTTGATTTGAATTGATTTGTGGAATTGGACGAAACAATTCTAATTTGAAACTATTTTTGATATAAACTCTTTTAATATAAACTATTTTTAATATAAAATTATTTTATCTATAACCTACTGTAAATATAAACTATTTTAATATATATAAAAAATACTTTTAAATATTCAAATTTTTAAGTGGGAACTGTTATGATTGAGATTTAATGTTTTTAATTGCAAATATTTAATAAGATGGTTTAAACTATTTTGTAGTTATGATTTCGAAAATGAATATGATTTCAAAAGTGATACGATTTTGAAAGGATTGTGATATTTTGAAATGAAGTATAAACTGTTTGAAATATAAAATGACCACGGTGTGAAATAAGCATTTGGTTGTTAAAGAGACCAGGATCGGATATTGTCATACTCTTTGCCAATACCGAAAACCACTTTAATAACCGTGTACGTGGTGGAGATTCCAGAACGAAGTAGGATGGTTTGGCGACGATTCTATATGAGGTATTAACGCAGCCCTGACTCCCGCAAGTCAGCTTGATGTGGCTAAAACAGAAGCTATACCGGGCCAAGTGAGGTCGCTTCTCCGATTGGGCACATTTCTTCGATTGGGTGCACCTTTGATTTGGGAGTGTGTCTCGAGGTGGGCGGTAGTAGCTGCTATACGTTACCACCAGTCCGGGAGTGCAAACGGTAGAATCCTACCTTGGCATTGCCTCGCGTGCCTTGTCACATGCCTTGTCGTGCCCACTACGAGTTTGTTTTGTACCATACCTATGGAGTGCTCCTGAGTAAACCACTGGTTTGGTGGAGCTTACAATATCTGTATAGACTACGGGAATATATAAAATGTGTTAAGGGGAATATGGGTAACGCCTTAATGCTATTTTAATAGTTTACTTTACTATAGACATTATCTATGTAGCGTATTGTAATATGTATGTAGATAGTTTAACGGATCCTTAAAGGATGGGAATCCCAAACATCCTTTAAGTTATTTTGTATTTCACTTAACATTTCACTTGAGTTGATTTACTAGTATAAGAATGTTAATCCTGACTCGAGTGTTTTGTGTTTTGCTTTATGCTCGGGTCAAACTGAGTGCAACAGCATTTGAGACTCACCTTTGGAGTTTGGAGCTTTTCTTGAAGATCTGTCTTATATCTATTCAGCTTTCAGTTATTTCTAGCTGTTGATGTTCAGTCTTGTCAGTTACTTATGTATTAGAGATTCCTTTGTATTTGAGATTTCTGTTGTATTTTATTCAAGACTCTGTTGTATCTTTCGTGGCTTCATGAACTACTATTTATCTATTCCGCTACTTATTGTTGTAAAACTCCGTGTTTGTGATTCTGTGATTGATTTATTTACTGTATATGCTAAGTTTTGCCAAATATAAATTAACAATCTGTTGTTTTAAGCAATTCAAGTCTGACATGAGTCGATGATTGTCGATTTGAATGGTTCGAAATAGTGGGTCGTTACACTTGTGGCAGTTATTCATCTATTTATGCTTTTTAAATATTTTTAATGTACCCAATTCAGACAATTATGTTATTTTGAAATATTGTAATATGGAGGTTTTATGTAGACATGTTGTGAGATTTGGTGATAACATGTATTGTTTCTGAAATGGATACTTGTTTCTGATATTATTTTTTGTCCATTCCGCTGTGAGATTTTAAAAGTATAGATAGATAGCTCTATGTACTATGTATTGTTTCAATTTTATTAACCGAACAGCTCGCTTTGAGATGGGCCTAAGGTTCTATGGGCTTTTATTGAGTTGAAATTAGGTCTATTTTGGGCGTGTTGTTACAAAACACCAATACAAAAACCAAAACAACATATGTGCCCACTAGAAAACAATCTATTCTGCTATGCCACTTAGATCACTACTAGATCATGCTACATCAACTCGCATTGACACTACATATCACAGTGATGAATTTAAGGTGCGACATCGAATTAGAGTCTTCTAAAGTTTCCATAATCAGACCGTTACCTTCTTATTCCAAAGCCATACAAAGTTCTGATATTCATAACCAATGCTAACACTACTAGTTACATTAGCTACTTTTACCTTCACTACCCTCATTAACTATCTTGTATCTCAAATAGAGAATTACACTCGGAAAGAGGTTGAAGTAAAGATACTATATATCAAAAAAACATCATATATATCCCAGATGATTACCTGAGTAATCACCGTATACTCCCACTAACCCTTACTATAGGATGACTAACAACTACACCCATACTACAACCAAGACTTGTGTTTCTTATACTCTATGTTGTTCTAAACCTGCTCTAATACTAATTGTAAAACCTTATCTCTATACCCATACTACAAAATAGTACTATTGGGTGTTACTATCTGGTAATATAAAGAATAAGGCAATACTAGGCTATCATGTATAATATTCCCTAGGGCTATCACCGGTACGTAATTAAAATCACATACTACTCACTTATATGTACCCGGTATCGACACAAAGCAATAAACATGTGCGTTTATAGGATAGAACAAAAACAACATATAATAAATAATAGAGATAAAAGAATCATAGAACACTGTGATAAATTATAGTAGAAATCAAATACAGGTCCAAGTGGGCATAAAAAATAAGTCAAATGCCCATTATTCTCAAATTATACATGTACAAAAATGTCCACCACATACATCTCAACACAACATCAAAATGTACATAAAAGGCAACATAAATACATATATAATACACTATCCTACTAATATTAGCCTCCAAACTATGCCCAACATTAATAAGTTGGACTGACATGGGTATTATATAAATAACACACAGGAAAGACCGTGCCTAGAATATAGATTCAATATATAATAATAACTGGCATTGTTTAAAGAAGTGTTCTTGAAGGGAAATATATATACATCTCAAATGTAACAACATGCCTCTATTCACATATATCATAATCCATATTAATGTAAATTCAATCAATATGTCAAGTGGTACCGTTTGCACAAAAAAATGGAGAAACATCCCTAATCGATTTGTTGTAGAACTGTGTATACGGGGTGTATAACATAGCTTTCATATTTGTAATTTGATTGACTTTAAGAAAGCATATCACAGATAGGTTATGTAGAAAGTAACTTACAGTAAAGTAAAGAACACAAAGATTTATAGTCGTTTGGTCAGAATGATCCTACATCCACTGTCCATTTTCATTATCCTTCGTATAGATCTTTTCTAGAATACTAGGGCACAAAATAAGATGATCCGTTACTCAATAGAATGTAAGATATAGACCCAAGGGAGTCTGTTTGACAACTCCCATTCATCTATTCCCATTCGTCTATTCTTGCTTGCCTATTCATGTTCATATGTTCAAGCTCGCCTATTCCTATTTAGCTTCTCCTGGTCGGCCATTCCTGTTCAACTATGTTCGTGAGATTATTCTTGTTTGGCTATTCCCGTTAGCCTATTCCTATTTGGCTGTTCCTGTTTGCATATTCCTATTTTGCTGCGACTGTAAGCCAATCCCCGGCTTTCTCTGACTTATCCTCTATTACTATTGTAAACTCGGCTCTTGCGAATTCTCCTCCACTGTTGTTGGAAGCTTGGGTACTTATAGGAGTGAAGGTATATGGAGGTCAGGCCGATAAAATAAGCAGTTTCCCTGTATAAAATGCTCGATTCAATTATTTCCATATATAGAAGATATGTTCCAAAAGTTCCATATATTCAAGATTTCCTTTCTATATATGCTCGGTTCAGTTTGATGGTCATTGGCTCGTTGGTGCTTGCTTATTTGGTAGTAACGGGATGGTTCTGTGGTGGCTTCTTCGATAGGCAGACCTTGTTGCATTCCTAGCTTTGTCTGGGTCCTTCGCGCCTTAGTTCGGTAACTCTTTACATCGGATCTATATTCATGTCTTATAGTTTCAGCACTGGACAAGAATTCCTATCCGTTGTTCCCACTACCGAATAAGATTCTCTATTCAGTCGTTAGGCCACTAGACAGGAATTCCTGTCCAGTAGCTTGACTACTGAACAGTTGGGTTGGGGACGTTTTTCCATGCCTACTTCTTACACTTCTACTTGCGCAACCCCAAGGGCATCTTGCCAACTTCTTCCCTCTTTGCTTAAGATACTTTGACCAAGTGATGATGGTTTGATCTCTGATTGCTATAACATCTGCTAGATCTCTCTGGATTGATTACAACAATTATGGGTTGCTACATCCATTATTAGCAAAGCTCCATTGCTGTAGATCTTCATGTTAGTTCAGTGACACTTGATGTTGGATTGTATATTTGAAGGTGATTAGGTAATGTTGGGATGATTCTTTATTGTCCAAAAGTATTCCTGAAATTTGATTAAGCAGGATTCTCCTAGGTAGGGATTTGGTTAGGCAATCTCCAAAGCTCCAAGTTTGTCTGCCATTATTGCTTATTCATCTTCCTCTATAGTTGAGCTCAACCATGAGGTATTTATAGATGTGTGGTTGGGTAGAGTTCTGTTAGGTAGTAAACGGTTAGACAATAAACAATTAGGTTCCGTATCGGAGCGTTTTTCCTATTCTATAAAAATAATATGCTTGCTAGGAATCAAACTCATGACCACTCCATTGGAAGCTTGACACATAACCACTGGAGATACACATGTTTTTATGTTATAACTTCTTCATTTTAAGGCAGAATTAAATGAAACTTGGACCAACAACTTCATATCATTAAGGTATGGTTTTGACTTAGATGCATGTCCAGAACTTAGGAATATTATATAAGTGCTATCAGTATACTTTTAGACTGCTCCAAATTTTTCCCTAACACTTTGTCTTGCCCTTATGATTACATGATGGCGCCTTCATATGCAACTTCTGGCTGTTTCTATGCTTCTAGATGTCTTTTCATATTCACCATGTCATGGGTGAAAGTGCCTATAATAGGTACAATACAAAATGAGTGAATTAACTACACAACCAACAATAATCAACACACAATAATTATCAAACTCAATCACGATATGCTCTTAGCTATGCAACATATTTTCTCTTAGATATTCATAAAGTAGACATACTCGGGGTCCTTCATACTCAACATATAGACAAATAATAAATAAGCATCAATGGAAAATAAATGTTAACAAAAAATAGCAACATGTTCTCATACATGCCAAGATTAGCTAAGAGGTAGCAAAACAATAGATAAATCGATACAGGGTCAAAATCCGCAGTATGACATGTTCTTAGTAATGTCATAGATTATCTCATAGATAATCATATAACACATATACGAGATCAACTACCCTATGGGCTCTCATCCTTAGAAATAACTATGTCATCTCTCAATAATATTGAAAGTGCACTAAAGATCAAATAATATAAATAAACAAATTATATAAATATAAAGATTGCACCAGTGAATTTTGTACTGGTTCGAACTTCGAGTCCGATGTCCAGTCCCAGTTTACTTTTTGATTCCCCTAAAATACCCCCTCTTCAGTTGGAGGAACAAGTTTCTATATGACTGCCTGAACCCTCAAACATGACTTCAACACTTTGCCTATAGATCTCCAACATGATTTAACTCAAATAGAATAATTTCGACTTTTCTTGATGTTCTTTTATAATATTGATAAACCTCTTTAAATACACCCTTCATATAATTTCCTTTGATAATGGTGATTTGAATGTGCAGAAATAGGAAGTAGAAGATTATTTTGAAAGCATTTGAAGTCTCAAAGTATATAGAGTGTAGAAAACAAAGTAGCAAGGTGAGTTCAAAGATTCATGAAGTAATCTTTTTTATAGTGTTTCAAAGGTCCTTTTTAAAGAGAAATAACCATTAAAACATATACAATCTTTTATTGAAGAAGATGGCCTTTCAGAACAAACTTGTCTATTTAATAAGAAAATGACAATTGTAGGTATTCAAATTTTAGTTCAGACGTCTGGATTTTTACAGTGTGGAAATAGAAAGAAAAGAGTTCAAAATGGCCTTATCAAACGTCTGAATTCTTATTTAGATGTCTGATTTGAACACTTAGATGTCTAAAAGAAGGAGTTAAATAATGGCTACGGGTTTCTAGCATCCTTTTAGTATTTAAAATAAAATGGAATTAGTATAATTTTAGTATTTTTCAGATGTCTGGTTTAATTTTTCATACGTTTAACTTTCCTTCAAAAGAGTAGTAAATTTTCTAGGAAAAAGATTTCCATGTATATAAAAAAAATTTGAAAGAAAATAATTCTAAATATAAATTTTTGTGTGTGTCTCATTATCGGAGGAAATTGTATGAGTTATATCTAAGAATTACAATATTTGACTATTCTATCTTGATCTTCAATCATCATGCATTTTGTCTAAGTAGCTCATCGTATACCTAAAGAAGCAACATGTACAATAAATTTTGAAATGTATAGTTATCACTTCAAAACTAAAAAAGAAGGCTCTAACATTCTCCCCCCTTTGAAGATGACAACTATACATGATATAGATTTATAAAAACTATTTTTACTCCCTTATCAATATGCCTAGGTTTTCTCGCCCTTTGTCAGCATAAAAACCAATAAGAGAGAAGGAGAGGAAAATGAAAAAGTGAAAGGGTAAAGGGATGACATAAACACATAGACGATGAAGCCACATACTTCACAACATACCAAATGTCGTAAAACATTTACAATGTCACACAACATACTGCAAAGTGACAAACATACGACATCACAAAGAAACTGAAGAACCAAATGTACTTGTACTTGCACAAATGAAACAACAAAAAATGTTATCACTAAAAAAACACAAGCCATAATGTAGACAAAAAAGAGCTTCTCCAAACATGCAACATCAAAATTACTTGAATTTTTGAGTTCTTAAAAATGTTAAAGACAAAGTAAATATTACGGAAATTTTAGAATATAGTATTTTTTACCTCATTTCTATTACATCCAATTTTGCTTTGTATCTTGATTTTCCATAGCATAAAAAGCATCATCCGGATCGTTAGGAGGTGGAGGTGTTGAAGATCCTGATTTCCCACTCAATTTCTTCCATATTTTGCCTAAAAATGATTTTATTCCACTCAAGTTTTTCAATTTTGTCAACTCTTCACTTAAGGGATCTAAAACCTTTAGACGTCTTTCTTTCTGGCTTCTTTTGATTTTTAGAGGTTACAATGGTAGATTGATGAATTTGGTTCCATCTGAATTATGTCAAATTAGAGAAGATAACATTAACAGATAAAGCCTCACTACTCTTCTTCCTCGCCATTTTCGTTTTCATCACTCGATTCTTCTTATTCTTATATCTCATGAGCTGTTTTCTTCTCTTTATTTTTTGGAGCCGAAGAAGATGGTTGTTCAAGTGGAAAAAAAGAGTATTAATGTTTTGCATATATACCTCATAGGAATCATATTTAGGAACTAATTTTGAGAGTTCCATCAAACTAAAGAGTCCCTTTCTTAAATAAGTTATTTAAAGAGGTGGTCCTCATACCCTTGTATTTTTGAGTCGTTGAGAAGATACATGATGTAAGGGGCATAAATAGCGGTCTTCCTCTTTTGAAAGAAGGTCCTTAGTTCATTGTAAATAAAACTACCATAGTTTACTTTGATATTTCCTAGAATAGTATACAAGGCTTTATAATCCATATCATAAATAAGTTCATGACTGCCCATTCTTGGAATAAAAGTGTTAATAATCATTCTTTTCATTAAACGGGCTCTTGGCTAAGATCTTTTGAGTTCCCGTTTCCTTTATCATACCAAACGCGATGGCTAATTTGATTTTTTTCCCATCATGAGTCTCAGTATTAACTAGGTCTATTCCTTTGTAGCCACATTTGAGAATTTTCACTATATTAGTTATATTATATTTGTTGATTTTCCATAAACACTTGACCATAACCAACCTTCATCATTATGAAGTCTAATACATTTTCCATTTATGTTGGCTAAGAAAATTTGAACCGTCGAAATATCAATCTTCACATTATTTTCGTCAAATTTGATAAAGGAGATGATTCTAGCCATATTACTGAATTCTTTAATATTATAAGTGGGAAAGTCATTCAACTTGCAGAAAGTACTCTGAAAGATCTTAGTATATGATAAAGCTTTAAATCTCTCAATACTATGTAGAGGAAGCCTCTTCCGATCTCCTTTTCTTGGATGCAGATCTGGGGACCATAGGCTTAAAATTTTGAAATTGATTTGGAGGCTAGGTTTTTGGTTAAAAAGTTTTCAAGAAAAATAAAGAATAGGAAGAAGGTGGTTAAATGTATGAAAAAAGGTACGAGACATTATTGAAAAATGCATCCGAGTAAATAACGATTAAAATTACTAGTTGACTAGATCTTTGAAATTGTTTTTCCAAACATCTAAAGTTATAGAAATGTTTTCCCAAAGTTTTAGTTCAAAATAAAGTATATTGAGATGCTTGAAAACGTATTTAGATGTTAGAGTTTTAGTTTAAAAAATAGGTGTAATGACCTACCTTTTTGGACGGTTTAAATCGATGATAAACCACACACGTCAGACTCAAACCATTCAGAAGGGCAGATTGTTATGGGGTAAATAAGAAAAAGAAGAAGAAAAATAAAATAAACACAGAATCTCACAGCGAAATGACAAAATATAATAATCAAATAAACAGTTCATGAAGTTGTTTTACAAATAACAATTGATTACACATTTCATTTCAGAATCAGTACATACAGCGGTAATAAAGAATAATGCAGCGGAACAGTATGATGCGGCGGAATACATTTGTATATAATAATAGTACAAAGTCTTCGTCCTCCAGAAAGCAGTCTTCGATAAACTGAAAAACTCAGGCTGACCCGAGCGAATTGAAAAGACAAAACACTCGAGTCAGAACTAAAAGATCTTATGTAAGTTAAATCAACAGTAAATAAATATGAGTGTAACGGCGTTGGAGATGTTTACGGGGTTTGACATCTCCTGTCCAGTGTCTAACGTGAGTGCAATAACTTAAAAGATGTTCGGGATTACCATCTCTTAAGGATCCGTTAAACTATCTACTATGTAGTACAATACGCTATTATAATAGTGTCTATAGTAAAGTAAAGTATTAAAATAGTGTTAAGGCGTTACCCATATCCCCATTAACACATTTTTATATATTCCCATAGTCTATACAGTACCGTAATTCCTCCGTAAAATAGAGGGCTATTAGAGGGCACTCCATAGGTATGGTACAAACCAAACTCGTAGAAGGCGTGCTAGGTCATGTGAACATGGCACTCGAGGCAATGCCAGGGTAGATATACCAATTGCACTCTCGGACTGGTGGTAATACATAGCAGTTACTACCGCCCACCTCGGAACACACTCCCATAATCAAAATCAAGGGGTGGCCACCAAATCAATCAGAAAGTAATAGTATGGTATCAAAGAAATGTGCACGATCGGAGGTGCGACCTCACTTGGCCCGGTATAGCTCTAGTTTTAGTCACATCCAAGCTGACTCACGGGAGTCAAGGTCACGTAAATACCTCATACAGAATCATTCGCCAAACCATCCTACTTCATTTCTGGAATCTCCACCACGTACACAGTTGTTAAAGTAGTTTTTGGTATTGGCAGAGAGTATGATAATATCATATCCCGGTCTCTTTAACAACTAAACACTTATTTTACATCAGATGGTTGTTTTACGTTTCAAAAGTCAATTCACAATTGATATCAACATATCATATTCTCATAACCATATCATTTTCGAAATCACATTTACTCCCGAAATTATATTCACTTTCAAAGATCATATTCACTTTCAAAATCATATTCACTTTTGAATTTATCGATAAGGTAGGTTAATTAAATCCTAGTTCCAAAATCATCATATTTACTCAAATATGTCATTTCACTAAAAGGGTATCAATTCCAAATTCTAACTCAGGTTGTATCATCATTAAGGATTTAAATATAAATACTTCAACTTTTACACAGTCTGAAATTTTATAAAATAGTTTAGTTTGTCATACATAGTTTTAATAGTTTTAAAAATAGTTTAAATAATAAAATAGTTTACATAAATTTAAATTTGATTTAATTAGATTTAAAATGATTAAAATAGATTAAATAGATTTAATTTATATTAAATAGATTTAAAATAGATTAAATAAATTTAAAATATATTAAATAGATTTAATTTATATTAAATAGATTTAAAATAGATTAAATAGATTTAATTAGTTTAAAATAGGTCAAATAGATTAAATTGGATTAAATATGTTATAATAGATTAAAATAAATTAAAATAGTTTAAATTGATTAAAATAGTTAATTTAATTAAAATAGTTTAAGTTAGTTTAAAATAGATTTAAGAGTTATATCCAAACATTTTCAATAACTCAATTCCGATAAATTCATTTATATTTGACACTTCAAGTTTGAAATTCCAGTTTAAATCCTTTGAATAATTCATTAAATCAATTCCAATTTCAGGATTTAACGCTTGGATTGTCGAAAATAATTCAGTTTATATAAATAAATTTCTATTTCAAAATGCCAGTTAACTGAATTCAAAATTTTAAAGAATTAAAATCACTTAATTTAACCAATCCGGTGTCTGTATATAATTTTCTACCCTATGGTCAAGTGATACAAATATTTAGCATTTCAATCCGCAATTTAAAATTTTACGGTTATATATCATTTCAAACCGCAATCCCGAATTAAATAAAATCCATAAAATCGCTCGAGTCTATCATTTCAACCCATAATGATTTTTCCCTAATCTATAGATCGTTCGGGTATGTATCATTTCAACCCATAGGGATCTTGCAGTGTTATAACAATATAAAGTATAACATCCAGACATCCAATGTCAACAAATTAAACATTCATCACAATCATCATCCAAATCAACCAATAAACATCAATAGATAACTGATTATTATTAACATGTATTAAATTGACAATTAAATTCAATATTAAATTAAACGATGATTAAATGCAATAAAAGTCAAATTTAACTAGGATGAGAATTTAAACCTACCAAACATCAATCAATAAATTTCAAATCATGTTATAAATTTAATTTAACTAACATAAGATAATCTAGTAGTTGTGAGTGGGTCAAAACACTCACCTTTGATTTCAAATCGATTTGAAATTCAAATTTAGGCCCAAAATCCAAACAGTCTTAGAATTCGTCCAAACCAGCGTCAAAATGTCCGAAATTTCGATACGATCCCAGCGGCACAAACCGCGGGTAAATTTGATCTCGTATGCAAAAGTTATGATAATTAGAACATTCGAAATTAAAATTTTAAATAAAATAAAAGAGAAAAAAAACAAACTTACACTCAACAGCCACGTCATCCCTTCCTGCTGAAACCCTAACCTGCATCGACGTTCGCGCATCCCATCAAGACGCCGCCTCAACTGACACGCGACCAGTCCCCACGCCCACGCTTGGCCATCGCGGCTACCAAGGCGACTCCGACGATCACCTCTCAGGCTCGCGAACCCCCTCGCGTACGCCTCGGGTCGAGGCCTAAGTCCAGCCGACACCATTATCAAAAACCCTAGTCGAATTTTCTCCACGATCTGGCCGTTAACATCACAAACTACCAACACCGATGAACTCCACTCACCAATCTCCACCCATCCATACCATCCAATCGACGATCCGAGCAAGTTGATCAAGATGCGATGAACGACCGTGAATGATTTGAGTGGTGAGTTAATATCGTCACGATTGCAGCTCAAACTATATCATATTATATATCAATTAGAAGCTCTTATTACATTAATATCTTCCAATTTCATCTTTTACCATAATAGTTGCCATATTTCAATTACATTGAATTTGTAAATTTTATTATAATTTAAAATCCCAATAAATCAATTTATACTTATTTCACTTCTTTTTATTACATCAATTATTGCCTTGTAAATATAATTAACATTCTATACATTTTATAGCATTCACCCTTTTACAGTTATCATCTTAACTCATTTTACGTAACATTTTAATTTCATTTAATTATAATTGATTAAATAAATTGGTAACAAATAACAATTGTCACCATTTCTACACTTAATAACATTTGTAAGTTTATTATTTACAACAAATGTTATAACCACTTACACTATACTAATTCTATCCAATTACTATTTATTACACATTATCAATTAATTAATACATCCTTTAGATTATAAATTACTCCTTTAATCCAATTATCAATTAATACATGTTATTACAATTAATTTACAATCTATAATCAATTATAACTTTTTAATCATTTCAATTAATTGGAATTACATTTAATGCGGTCATCAATTACCTTAAATTAATACTATTACATTTTATTCTAGTTATATTCTTTTTATTAAATCACAATTTTTTTATTTCTTCCAATATTAAATCACAAACTTTATTAAATTAACTTCTTTTAATTATCGAAAATTATGGGTCGTTACAATCGGTTATAGGCATCAAAATGTTTGGTTTTTATATTTAGACGTCTGTTTATACTCGTAGATGTCTGGTAATATTTTTTGACATTTTAAAGATGATAAGCACTAAAAAATTATAAATTGATCTGTAAACTTATATGTATGTTTATATTTATAGAAACATATTAATTTTTATGTAAAAATACTTATAAAAGATTTTTTAAATAAAACCTCTTAAAGAGCAAATACCTAAAACTCTTATTATTTTAAAAAAAGTATTTCCACAAAAAGGATTTTGTAAAAATATAAGCGACAAGGTTTTCTGAATTTACAAAATCTAGTAATAAAGATGCCTTTTTCTATATTATCTCTTAAAAATGATATCTAATATTTATATGTTTTGTTCTAGAATAATTTACGTAGACAAATTTATTGTACTTATAGTACTACTGTTATCATGAAATACGGGCGATTTAGATAATTTTACGCCAAATTCTTGAAGTGTTTGTTGCATATATATGACGTGAGCACTAGCTAAAGTAGCAGAGATGTATTCTGCTTCACATGTCAAAAGTGGAACACAATTTTGTTTCTTACTAAACCATGAGACAACAGAATGTCTTATAAAATAACAAGTACCACTCGCACCTTTTCGATCCCTTTTGCATCCTCCAAAATCATCATCATTATAGGACTACAATTCAAAAGAACAACCTTTAAATAAAAAATTCCAGTCTTTAACGTTGGTCAAGATGCATAAAATTCATTTCACGGCTCACAAGTGTGATTCTTTAGGATTTTCTTGGAATCTAGCACACAAGTGGACTCTCATCATTATATCTAGTTTACTAGCCGTTATATAAATTAAAGATCCTATGATACTTATATATAATTTTTGATCCATATCTTTATGAAATGACCCTCCTATTTCTACTCTAATTCCATAAGGATTTTTTTTTTAAGGTAAAGAGGATGTATATACATATAGATAGATATATCATCCATTGCAATTATAATTCTCAGGGTCAATATCTTTCTCCAATAAACCAAATATATCCAGGATCACAATAATCAACCAATATAAATATATCAGTACATTCACAAAGATAAGCACATACATATGAGGATGTATATGCCTCTCTTGTTTGAATCAGAGTTCTGGAAAACAAGAGGATATTGGATTGCTGATTTTTTTTTTGACCAAACAATCCACTGGAAACATATACTTTAGTCTGTTTATCCTAACTAAGAAGTGATCAAGTAACAATCAGGGGAAAGCAAGCTTTTAATATAGATGTTTGTGTTAAAGTCTGAATAGTATCAAACTCAGGCTAAAAGAAAGCGGGTCATAAGAGAACACAAGCAACATCTAGGCGTAATGGAAACGCGCCTAACTTATACACGAGAGGTCACGAGTTCGAGTACTATGCTGGTTGGTTCAAACACAATTTTTTTGTTTTTTTTTTCATTTTTCTCCTGTACAGTTTGGAACCTGTTATCTACCTATATCTGCACATATATACTTTATTTTTGCCTATATTCTATCATACAAAACAATAATTCTTGCTTTATTATTTTTGAAACCCATTTCTACAACCTGGAAGGCTTCATGATTGATGTAAATTAAGGGTCTGTTGCTTGGGTTTTGTAAATGATAGAAGTGTTTATCATTATCCACGTTTGAATTTCTTCTCACAAAATCTGTTTGGAATTAAGAATGCATTTGGTTAGAATCTGAGTGAAATTCAGATTCTTATCACAAATACAAAGGAAAAGGTGTGGTAATATTTGCACTAAACATGTTTATGTGCATATATATCTGCAACTATTTGGGTCTGGCTTACAATTCCCTTATTACAAATCCTTTCTTTAAAAATAGGACATGAGACATTTGTATGAAACAAGTTTAATTATGGGAACCTTGCAGCCATATAAAACATTCAATCTATGCCTATTTTCTTTTGTATACATATGCCATGGTAGAAAATAAAACCATTTAATTCTCTGAAAATCAACTATCCAGATTTTCCAAAACTTAAATCCTTTCCAAAGACTCAAGATTGACTAATACATTTATAAAATGTAATCATTCGATTTTAACATGGTGTTCTTGCTAAATCCACTTACAAGATTTGATTAATTTTCTTTTTTAAACATAACAGATATTTAACTTGGTTCATAGATTCCAGATACAAGTCAATCTCTTAATAAAATACCTAACAAAATATCCATCCAATATTCAACACTTAATACAAGTAGCAATTTAAATTGTCAATACATGCAGATTTCAACATTTAGGCTCTTATCTAACTAAGTTTAGCATGCTATATCTTCTTCTCAAAGCCTTGCTCCTACTCCTACTTAGTTGCTGCCATCCCTGAAAAAGTATTTGAAACTGCCTCATTTTAAATGAGACACCCCAGATGCCATTAGCACACTAGGGTCAGACACATGTCTGGTATGAGAAAGCTCACAAAAATAATTAGTTAATTAGGTTAAAGTCAAGTTAAGTACATATACAGAAAGTTCGGCCCTTTGGAATCAGGCAAATACTTGTGTGCATGCTCTGTGTCATTGTGCATGTGCACACTTTAATTTTCTTTCCAGAGACTACATATATAAATCTGGCACATACATTCAAGCATACAATTCAATCATAGTCAAACAATCATTCATACCAAACAGGAAAATAACCAATATGAGTTAAATCATTTATTCAATTCTCATATTTCAAATCTGGGAAAAACTCTAGTTTTCTCATCATCTCAAGTATTATTCCCTTGGTATATTTATCTATCCTTGGTCTCATCTGCAATATTTATGAATCAATGGACACACTGTAATGAACTAATTCACTCCATTACACAAAGATCTCAGGACTTAAACAAGCCATGTGTCAACTTGTGTTACTCAAGCACACAAGTCATTCCTGCAGTGTTCTTGACCCCCAATTTCCTAATCAGGTTTAAGTTAATAATAACCCTTTTGATTTTTCATGACAAAACCATTCAGTGATTCATTTCATTAGCTAAAAACATCCATAACATGGCATCTCATATTATTCATGACCATACAGAGGCAAACAAGCAAACAACCATTGGTGATTACAAAATAAGGTTCTGTATATATATATATTCATCCTGGTATTTAAAAGGAGTTTAGGCAACTAACATTGGCTTATGGTTTCTGGGAGAGTTTTTCTTTTGCAAACATTTGTGCTTGAGTTAAACTCAGGATGACCTGGTTTCACTGAATCACAAAATTTTGTTTGCTATGCATTTTATTGAATCAGGAGCATCAGCACATAGGCAACCCTATTGCACCCCTAATTCCTTTCTATTTCAAGCCTCAGCACTTATACATGAGTATATTGCAGCTCAACATTATTTACATCTTTCTGGGTTGAGCCAAAACCAATACTACTTGCCTATTCTCAACATTTTATTTTCTGGGTATTTGTTTATATCCCTAAACATTAACATATCAGAGATCTGAGTGTATAAAACAGATATGTATACTAACAACACATAAAACTTTGTTATAATAAAACAAGTGATCAACCAAAGAGAATCAAAACATTTTCAGATTTAAATTCACAAATAAGCATTTATATATGAAAATACTCTTTTAAGAAAAATACTTATAACTGGCTGCCTACATTAGGACTTATTGCCCTTAGGTTTTTGAGTGAGTTTTCTCACCTAGCTCTCTTCTTTGTTTCCTTAATTAATTGATGAGCTTCTGCCCTTAGCCTCAAGCTCTCTTCCTTCCCTTGTCTTATGATTTCTATGGTGTTGTTTGTTTTTTTTTTCAAAATTCTTTTCTGAGGAGGAGAGGAGGCTGCTGCATATACATGTATATATATACAGGGTCTCTCTTAGGGTTTTGGGTATTGGCTAAGGCCATTTTTGCCCACCAGAAAAATCATGTTATCTGCATTTTTTAAACCCAAAGTTTTACCCTTCCCGGCTTAATTTGGGTGAAGAGAAAAGTGGTTACACATTTTTTTCAGAAATTTGCTTTTCAGAAAATACTTTTCCCCTTGTCTACAATCATGCTAAAAATGTGACTTGATTTTTGTTATTTATTAAATACTCTTTTCTAATTCTGCCTATACCAAGCACTTCCCTGTTTTATCTTATTTTTTTCTATTTTTAGCTTTCATGCAAATGGTATGTACTTCCTTCATTTATTTATAAGAGGATTATTCCTTTTTATATCTTCATTCTTTTTATTTCTGCTTCTATTAAAATATGTCTGTATATTTTATTTCACTAGTTTAAACTCTAGTATTTTATTAACACATATATATTTATATAAGTCTTACTGAAATAATTAGTACACCCTCCTATATATTCATACATCATTCTATACTGACACACACATGCACATGTACACTCAAAAATATTCAGTAGCATTCATATATATATTTACTCATGCATACTACTTTTAAGAATTTAATCTACATATATATATATATATATATATATTTCCGTACACATCAATATGTATGTATTCTTGGAGTTCAGGGTTTTAGCTTATATTCATGTGCATTTCCTGTGCACACATGTACACACACTGATACACTATCAAGCTATATCAATTCCTCCTTCAAAATTTATTTAAAAATTATTTTAAATTTATTTATATTTTTCAGAATAAATTCCTAAAATCTTGGGTCATTACATACACCCCTCCTTTTAGAAATTGTGTCCCACAATTTTCCTAAGCTTAAAATAAATTTTAAACTTAATTCAGAGAACAAGTATATTCTCTACCAAATAGATTCTTAGTTCTATACTAACTAAAAATATATTCATCCAAAATAAAGAAAACAATCAAAAATCAGAGTTACCTTAATCTGAAAATAGCTTAGGATAATTCATCCTAACTTTGTCTTCTAATTCCCATGTGCAATCACTAGGATCAAGACTCCACTGTACCTTCACAAGTTTCAGAGATTTATTCCTCAACTTCTTCACATCTTTTGCCAAAATTCCCACTGGATCCTTTTCATAAATCAAATTAGGATTTATCTGCACTTGGGTTGGGGTTTCAAGAATTTCTGCCTTGTCATGGACCCATCGTCTCAATTGTGATACATGAAAAACATCATGTATACCTTGCATGTTTTCTGGTAATTCCAACTTATATGCCAAGGGACCAATTCTCTCCAGAATTTTGTATGGTCCAATATATCTTGGGGTTAATTTGCCTTGTTTTCCAAACCTCAGCACATTTTTCATGGGTGAGATTTTGATGAAAACAAAATTTCCCACCTCATATTCTACCTGCCTCCTTCTCATGTCTGCAAATTTCTTTTGCCTATCTTGAGCTGCTGTCATTCTTCTTCTTACCAACTCAATTTTCTCCTTGGTTTCTTGTATGTACTCAGGTCCTAAAATAGACCTTTCTCCTGCTTCTACCCAGCAAACAGGTGACAAACAGGGTTTACCATATAAGGCTTCAAATGGAGCCATTCTTATGGTGCTTTGGTAGCTGTTGTTGTATGTAAATTCAACTAGATGAAGATAATCTTCCCAGTTGCCCCCAAAATCCAGTATACATGCCCTCAACATGTCCTCCAAAACTTTGTTTACCACCTCAGTCTGCCCATCTGATTGAGGATGGTAGGCAGTACTTAAACATAGTTCACTTCCCATTGCTTCTTGAAAGCTTCTCCAGAATTTTGAAGTGAAGATGGTATCCCTATCACTCACAATGGTTTTGGGAATGCCATGTAACTTTACCACTTCTTTTATAAAAATTTGAGCTAGTTTTGGTGCTGTTCTTTCTGACTTGACTGGGATGAAGTGTGCAACCTTGGTTAGCCTATCAACTATCACCCATATACTTGTATTACCTCTCTTAGATCTAGGCAGTCCATCTATGAAGTCCATAGATATGTCTTCCCACTTCCACTGTGGTACACTAAGAGGTTGCATCAACCCTGATGGTCTTTGAGTTTCAGCCTTGACTTGTTGGCAAGTCATACATTTGGCAATGTACTTAGCTATATCAGATTTCATCCCCTTCCACCAGAAGTCTCTTTTCAAATTTTGATACATTTTTGTGTTACCTGGGTGTATGGAGTATTTACTTCTGTGATATTCATTCAATATCTCCTTCTTCAATTCTATGTCCTCTGGTACACACATCCTATTCTGGTATCTCATATAACCATCTTTATCAATGTGGTGATTCATTACTTCCTCCCCTCTTGAGAGGAGCATTCTCTTCTCTAATAAGTGAGCATCTTGTTCTTGCATTTTTCCTACCTTCAGAATTAAATCTGGTTGAAGTGTCATTAAGCTTAACTTCCCTTTATCTTCTTGTGCACCATGCATCTGCTCATTAATGTGCACACAACCATTCTCCCCAATCTCTAACTCAGTTAGCAAAAATAAGTTTTTAAATTCTTCTATCATCATCATAGCCAATTTAGCATGCTGTCTACTTAGAGCATTTGCAACTTTGTTTGCTTTACCTGGTGTATAAAGTATGTCAAAGTCATAGGCAGCTAAGAACTCCACCCATCTATGTTGCCTCATGTTCAAATCTTTTTGTGAAAACAAATATTTTAGAGACTTGTGGTCAGTGTAAAGTTCAAACTTAGTGCCTAACAAATAATGTCTCCAAAGTTTTAAAGCATATATCACAGCTGCTAATTCGAGATCATGTGTGGCATACCTTACTTCATGGGGTTTAAGTTGTCTGGATGCATATGCAATGACTTGGCCTTGTTGCATCAACACTGCACCCAAGCCAAATCCACTAGCATCAGTGTATACCACTAATTCTTCATTTCCATGTGGTACCTTTAGGATTGGAGCATTCACCAATGCCTCCTTCAACTGTTCAAAAGACTTTTCACATTTTTCTGACCAAACAAAAGCTTGGTTCTTCCTGGTTAGGTTAGTGAGTGGTGTAGAAATTTTTGAAAAATCTTTTATAAACCTCCTATAATACCCTGCCATCCCCATAAATGACCTCACTTCACTCACAGTGCTTGGCCTCTTCCATGCTTGAATAGCCACTACTTTATTGGGGTTCACAGAAATTCCTTTGGCAGATATAACATGGCCAAGAAAATGTACTTCCTCTTTCCAAAACACACATTTTGAAAATTTTGCCTTTAAATCTTTTTCCCTTAATCTAGACAAAACCAGGTGCAAATGATGCTTATGTTCTTCCACTGTCTTGGAATAAATCAAAATGTCATCTATAAAAATAAGCACAAACTTGTCTAAACAATCTCTAAAGGTTCTGTTCATTAAATCTACAAAGTAAGATGGTGCATTGGTCAAGCCAAATGGCATAACCAAAAATTCATACAACCCATACCTAGTGTTAAAGGCAGTGTACTTGATGCTTGATTCTTCCACCTTCATTTGATGAAAACCAGATGCTAAGTCTAGTCTAGAAAATACTTTTGCCCCTGCTAATTGATCAAAAAGATCATCTATTCTTGGCAATGGGTATTTATTTTTAATAGTTACTTTGTTTAATTCTCTATAATCTATGCAGAGTCTTAAGGAGCCATCTTGCTTCTTAACAAATACCACTGGTGCTCCCCAGCAAGAATTACTTGGTCTTATAAAACCCTTTTCTTCCAATTCTTCTAACTGTTTCTTTAATTCTTTTAGTTCATTTGGCCCCATTCTAGTTGGCTTTTTAATCACTGGGCTTGCTCCTGGAACTAGATTGATCTGGAATTCTACTGGTCTATGGTGTGGAATACCCTTGACCTCACCAAACACATCCAAATATTCATTGACTATGGGAATTTCTTCAATGGTTAGTTCATTGAAATCTTTTTCTGAGTCAACTAAATGATATAGTTTTCCTTCCTTAGCTACCTCACATAAAACTGTGATTCTCTGGCCTCTAGAATTTTGCAATGATATGGTGGATGAGTCTAAATTAATTATGGCTTTAAATTGCCTTAACCAGTCTACCCCCAATATAACACCTATATTTGGGTAATTCAAAACATATAAATTGGAAATAAAAATATTTCCTCCTATGTTTAATTCCACATCCACACAAATCATATTTAAAACACTAGAACTCCCCAATGGACTGTGTATATGCAATGGGGTTTCAACCAATATGCAATTCAGTTTTAGCATTTTAACCAATTCATAAGAAATTAAAGAGTGAGTTGCCCCAGTATCATATACTACTGTTATGGGTATGGTACAAATAAGTAATGTACCTTCCACTTGGCTATGGTTTACAGTGTTACTCTCCACTGTGGCTTTGCCTTTTCCTTCCAAATTTGCCAATTTGCCTTGCTGTTTATACTCAGGACAATTCCTCTTCATATGCCCCTCTTTCCCACATAGATAGCATTTGAAAGCTCCTCCTTTCAATTCTGGACATCTTGGTTTGATATGCCCTTCCTTTCCACACTGATGGCACACAATTTTCTTCTTGTTTTCCTTAGCTTTGACATCTCCAGTGCTTTTGTTACTAGCCTCTTCTTTCTTCTTATCATAAGGGTGATACCTCCCCTTACCTTTCTTGATATTATTGCTCTTAAAATTTCTGAACTTCTCCCTTTCCTTGTCATGCTGCTCCAACCTCAAAGCTAAGTCTATCACATGGTCAAAAGTCTTGTCTGCATAGGGTAACATGGCTCTGCTAAGTCCTGGGTTCAGACCTTTTATGTACCTATCATTTTTAGATGCCTCATCTGCCACAAGCATTGCTCCATATGTGGAAAGCCCCTCAAACTTTTGAGTGTATTCTGTGACAGTCATGGTTCCTTGTCTAAGTCTAATGAATTCTTCTAGCAAGGTAGTCTTTGCTGATGCTGGTACAAACCTTGCTTCCAACATCTCTTTGAATTGATTCCAAGTGATTTCATTCTCATTCCTTCCTGCAATGATTACTTCCCACCAGCCTAAAGCTACTCCTTTTAGCTGTCTTGAAGCTACTTGCCTCTTTCTTTGATCATCAAGTTGCATGTCATTGAAAATTCTTTCCAATGTTCTCAACCATGTTTGAATTTCCATGATACTCTCTGTCCCTTCAAAGCTTTTGCCTCCTAAATGAGTATATGTCTTAAGTAATTTTGAGAGTTCTTCATAGGGATTTTCTTGCCTTTGTCCTGCCCCATCCCTAAATGCTCTCACCAAGTCTTGCAGATTGACCATTGGTGGTGCATGGGAAGATCCTGCTCCCTGATTTGGTGGTCTCCCTACCATAGTTTGCTAATAATAATTTACATAGCTGGTTAGTTTGATTGGTAATTTGGTTGTTTAAGTGGGTTTTTTTTTTCACACTGAACACATTGTTATATATATATATATATTTAGTTCCTTTAAATTTTATTTCTATCTAAGAACTTGATCCTTACTTCTACTATGTTGAATAACATAGCTCTGATACCAACTGAAATGACCCTCCTATTTCTACTCTAATTCCATAAGGATTTTTTTTTTAAGGTAAAGAGGATGTATATACATATAGATAGATATATCATCCATTGCAATTATAATTCTCAGGGTCAATATCTTTCTCCAATAAACCAAATATATCCAGGATCACAATAATCAACCAATATAAATATATCAGTACATTCACAAAGATAAGCACATACATATGAGGATGTATATGCCTCTCTTGTTTGAATCAGAGTTCTGGAAAACAAGAGGATATTGGATTGCTGATTTTTTTTTTTGACCAAACAATCCACTGGAAACATATACTTTAGTCTGTTTATCCTAACTAAGAAGTGATCAAGTAACAATCAGGGGAAAGCAAGCTTTTAATATAGATGTTTGTGTTAAAGTCTGAATAGTATCAAACTCAGGCTAAAAGAAAGCGGGTCATAAGAGAACACAAGCAACATCTAGGCGTAATGGAAACGCGCCTAACTTATACACGAGAGGTCACGAGTTCGAGTACTATGCTGGTTGGTTCAAACACAATTTTTTTGTTTTTTTTTTCATTTTTCTCCTGTACAGTTTGGAACCTGTTATCTACCTATATCTGCACATATATACTTTATTTTTGCCTATATTCTATCATACAAAACAATAATTCTTGCTTTATTATTTTTGAAACCCATTTCTACAACCTGGAAGGCTTCATGATTGATGTAAATTAAGGGTCTGTTGCTTGGGTTTTGTAAATGATAGAAGTGTTTATCATTATCCACGTTTGAATTTTTTCTCACAAAATCTGTTTGGAATTAAGAATGCATTTGGTTAGAATCTGAGTGAAATTCAGATTCTTATCACAAATACAAAGGAAAAGGTGTGGTAATATTTGCACTAAACATGTTTATGTGCATATATATCTGCAACTATTTGGGTCTGGCTTACAATTCCCTTATTACAAATCCTTTCTTTAAAAATAGGACATGAGACATTTGTATGAAACAAGTTTAATTATGGGAACCTTGCAGCCATATAAAACATTCAATCTATGCCTATTTTCTTTTGTATACATATGCCATGGTAGAAAATAAAACCATTTAATTCTCTGAAAATCAACTATCCAGATTTTCCAAAACTTAAATCCTTTCCAAAGACTCAAGATTGACTAATACATTTATAAAATGTAATCATTCGATTTTAACATGGTGTTCTTGCTAAATCCACTTACAAGATTTGATTAATTTTCTTTTTTAAACATAACAGATATTTAACTTGGTTCATAGATTCCAGATACAAGTCAATCTCTTAATAAAATACCTAACAAAATATCCATCCAATATTCAACACTTAATACAAGTAGCAATTTAAATTGTCAATACATGCAGATTTCAACATTTAGGCTCTTATCTAACTAAGTTTAGCATGCTATATCTTCTTCTCAAAGCCTTGCTCCTACTCCTACTTAGTTGCTGCCATCCCTGAAAAAGTATTTGAAACTGCCTCATTTTAAATGAGACACCCCAGATGCCATTAGCACACTAGGGTCAGACACATGTCTGGTATGAGAAAGCTCACAAAAATAATTAGTTAATTAGGTTAAAGTCAAGTTAAGTACATATACAGAAAGTTCGGCCCTTTGGAATCAGGCAAATACTTGTGTGCATGCTCTGTGTCATTGTGCATGTGCACACTTTAATTTTCTTTCCAGAGACTACATATATAAATCTGGCACATACATTCAAGCATACAATTCAATCATAGTCAAACAATCATTCATACCAAACAGGAAAATAACCAATATGAGTTAAATCATTTATTCAATTCTCATATTTCAAATCTGGGAAAAACTCTAGTTTTCTCATCATCTCAAGTATTATTCCCTTGGTATATTTATCTATCCTTGGTCTCATCTGCAATATTTATGAATCAATGGACACACTGTAATGAACTAATTCACTCCATTACACAAAGATCTCAGGACTTAAACAAGCCATGTGTCAACTTGTGTTACTCAAGCACACAAGTCATTCCTGCAGTGTTCTTGACCCCCAATTTCCTAATCAGGTTTAAGTTAATAATAACCCTTTTGATTTTTCATGACAAAACCATTCAGTGATTCATTTCATTAGCTAAAAACATCCATAACATGGCATCTCATATTATTCATGACCATACAGAGGCAAACAAGCAAACAACCATTGGTGATTACAAAATAAGGTTCTGTATATATATATATTCATCCTGGTATTTAAAAGGAGTTTAGGCAACTAACATTGGCTTATGGTTTCTGGGAGAGTTTTTCTTTTGCAAACATTTGTGCTTGAGTTAAACTCAGGATGACCTGGTTTCACTGAATCACAAAATTTTGTTTGCTATGCATTTTATTGAATCAGGAGCATCAGCACATAGGCAACCCTATTGCACCCCTAATTCCTTTCTATTTCAAGCCTCAGCACTTATACATGAGTATATTGCAGCTCAACATTATTTACATCTTTCTGGGTTGAGCCAAAACCAATACTACTTGCCTATTCTCAACATTTTATTTTCTGGGTATTTGTTTATATCCCTAAACATTAACATATCAGAGATCTGAGTGTATAAAACAGATATGTATACTAACAACACATAAAACTTTGTTATAATAAAACAAGTGATCAACCAAAGAGAATCAAAACATTTTCAGATTTAAATTCACAGATAAGCATTTATATATGAAAATACTCTTTTAAGAAAAATACTTATAACTGGCTGCCTACATTAGGACTTATTGCCCTTAGGTTTTTGAGTGAGTTTTCTCACCTAGCTCTCTTCTTTGTTTCCTTAATTAATTGATGAGCTTCTGCCCTTAGCCTCAAGCTCTCTTCCTTCCCTTGTCTTATGATTTCTATGGTGTTGTTTGTTTTTTTTTTCAAAATTCTTTTCTGAGGAGGAGAGGAGGCTGCTGCATATACATGTATATATATACAGGGTCTCTCTTAGGGTTTTGGGTATTGGCTAAGGCCATTTTTGCCCACCAGAAAAATCATGTTATCTGCATTTTTTAAACCCAAAGTTTTACCCTTCCCGGCTTAATTTGGGTGAAGAGAAAAGTGGTTACACATTTTTTTCAGAAATTTGTTTTTCAGAAAATACTTTTCCCCTTGTCTACAATCATGCTAAAAATGTGACTTGATTTTTGTTATTTATTAAATACTCTTTTCTAATTCTGCCTATACCAAGCACTTCCCTGTTTTATCTTATTTTTTTCTATTTTTAGCTTTCATGCAAATGGTATGTACTTCCTTCATTTATTTATAAGAGGATTATTCCTTTTTATATCTTCATTCTTTTTATTTCTGCTTCTATTAAAATATGTCTGTATATTTTATTTCACTAGTTTAAACTCTAGTATTTTATTAACACATATATATTTATATAAGTCTTACTGAAATAATTAGTACACCCTCCTATATATTCATACATCATTCTATACTGACACACACATGCACATGTACACTCAAAAATATTCAGTAGCATTCATATATATATTTACTCATGCATACTACTTTTAAGAATTTAATCTACATATATATATATATATATATATATTTCCATACACATCAATATGTATGTATTCTTAGAGTTCAGGGTTTTAGCTTATATTCATGTGCATTTCCTGTGCACACATGTACACACACTGATACACTATCAAGCTATATCAATTCCTCCTTCAAAATTTATCTAAAAATTATTTTAAATTTATTTATATTTTTCAGAATAAATTCCTAAAATCTTGGGTCATTACACTTTACCATTTTCATCTTTATCTAAATGTAGGCTAGTACTCAATTGTGTATGTTTACTAGAAGTATTTTTCATTCCTAATCTTTTAAGTAAATTATTATAGTATTTTTCTTGGTCAATAAAAATACCATATTTAAATTTTTTAATCTGTAAACCTATAAAGTAATTTAGTTTAGCGTTTCAAATTCTTTTTCATAATGTTAGAAAACTCATTATACAAAATTTTATTTATAGAAACAAATATTATATCATCAATTTATTAAAATGTCATTATTTTCCTTTTTTATAAAAAGTGTAGAATCAAATTTGCCAATTTCAAAGCCAAAATTTATAAGATAACTCTTTAACTGTTCATACGAAGCACGAGGTCCTTATTAAGTCCATAAAGAGCTTTCTTATGTATATAAACACGATTGGGGAAAATTTCATGCGTAAAGAGAGCAAGAGTTTTAAAAAAACATTTTCGTTTACAAAACCATTAAAAAAACACTTTTTACATCTATTTTAAAAGGTTTTAAATTATGGTGGCAAGTGAAAGCTAGTAAAATTCGTATTGCTTCTAAATGAGAAATATGACGAAACTCTCTTCATAGTCAATCTCTTCTTCTGGATTATACCCTTGTGCCTCCAATTTAGCTCTATTTCTAATTATTTCACCATATTCATCAACATTATTTTTGAATACACATTTTTCTCCTACAATGGCTTGATCATTTGATCGTGGAACCAATTCTCAACATCATTCCTTTTAAATTGATTTAATTCTTCTTGCATTGCCATAATCCAAAAATCATTTGAAGCTTCTTTATAATTCTTTGGTTCTATATTTCAATTAAATGCTTTTTGACGCATTTGATTTAATTGACTTCTAGTATTGGACCTGATATTTACTTCACCAATAATGTTATCAATTGGATGATCTTTTAATATACATGGTGGTGATTTTCAAGTATTTTCGTTGTTGGTATCTTTATGAGAAATTTTTTCGAAAGAAGTTGGTTTGTTAAAATGTTTTCACCACCATCACTATTAATTTTGAAATTCTCATCAGAAGATACGTGTAATACTTCTTTAATGGTATTGCATCTCTTGTTAAAGAATCTATAGGGTTTATGTCTTTACTAATTCCAAAAAAAAAATCCTTCGTCGACTTTTGAATTAAATTTGCCTAATTGATCTTAGAATAAAACATTCTGAACAAAAAATTCTTAAGTTAGAAACATTATGTTTTCTTTCATTAAAAAGTTCATATAGAGCATGTTTAGTCAAGGCTTTATAGAAATACAATTAAGAACATAGCAAATAGTAGGCACAACTCCAGCGTAAAAATTCTTAAGTAATTGCCAACACTTAATAACATTCTTGTGCATTCCTGCAAGGTCCTATTTTTTCCTTTTTACAACTCCATTATGTTGTGTAATTCTAGGAAAGGAGAAATTTTGACTAATACCATTTTTATTACAAAATTCATTGAATAATTCATTATCAAGTTCATCTTCATGATCACTTCTAAGGTTTTAAATTTTCAAAATTTTCAAATTTTGAATTCTTTCGGCAAAATTTTGAAAAATTCAAAATTATCGCTTTCATGTTTCGAAAAACGAAGTCCAAGTGTATCAAGAAAATCAGCCACTATAACAAAGACAGATTTGTTATAATTTAGTGACCATACTTTGGTTGGTCCAAATAGGTCTAGGTGAAGCAATTCTAATTGTTGTAAAATAGAAATCAACATTTTAGATTTAACAGAGGATTTAGCAAGTTTTCCTAATTGGAATGCATCATATAAATTGTTAACCTTAAAACTCATTTTTTGCCAATCTTATAATAAAACATGTTTAAAAAGTTTTTTTTATATATTTAAAATTAATGCGACAAAAGCGTTCGTGCCAAAGCAATGAATCGTTGTCATTTGCTAGCAAATACATATTATTATTATAGTTAATTTTCATATTTAAAACGTAAATATTTCCTTTTCTAATACATCGAAAATTAAAATTTTATTTTGATAAAAAATATTGCATTTATCTTTTTTAAAAGAAATTGTAAAACTTTTATGACAAAGTTGGCTTATACTTAATAAATTTTATTTTAAATTTTTAACTACTAGGACATTTTTAATAAGAAAAGAGTTAAATATACTATCAATGCACACATCGCCTATGCCAATCACATATTCTTTGGAGTTACCTTCAAAAGTATCGGTGTCTCCATCAATGTAGGTTATGGTTGTAAGCATTACTTTGTTTTTCATCATGTGTTTTGAGCAACCACTATCAAGTATCCATCTATCAATTTTATTTTCGAGTACCATAAAAAAATTGAATCGGTACCCACTTTCTACATTAGGGCTCTAAGATTTAGACTTAGGAAACCATCCATGAGGGTTTGGTATTCCCTTTACAAATAAAATCATTATTATTATGAAAGTTTAACATGAAAGTTTTTATATGCTTATCTCCAATAAGGTGATTATCAACTTTTGGAACCCATATTTCTGTAGTTTTACTATTTTTTATTTTGGTTTTTTCTTGACTAACAATCTTACCTTTTTTGAAATTAGTAAATAGTGAACTATAGTACTTAGGAGTTGGTTTCTTGTTATTAGAGATACTAAATTCGAATCTCGTTTTATCAGATGAGGAATTTGAGGTTTTAATAATTCTAAATAAATTTTCTCTACATTTGTTAAAGTTAGGAACATTTATAGTAAGATTATCAAAATTAGTTCTTAGCATTTTTATTTTCTTACTAAAAGTGTCAATGATAAAACCTAAATCAGAAATTTAGTTTGCTAATTTGACACTCATCTTTATAGATTTTGACTTCACTACTTAAACTGGTGATTCGAGAAGTTTCAAATTATCACAAGAATTTTATGATTTTTGAAGTTCTTCCTCTAATATTCATTTCATCTTTCAACATATCAATTTCTAATTAAACTCTATTTAATTTTCCTATAGTACATTTATGAGTTCTTTAAAGAGCCTTTAGTTTTCTAAGAAGTTCAAAATTTATTTAAATAAGATCTTTAGAGAAGGTACTATTTTGTACTATTCATCTGAAGTTACTATTCACAAAGTTACTATTCACCGGCACTATTTGCCAGTACTATTCATCTTCGTTTATTAACAATTACTGTAGAAATTCTTCAGTACTAGTTTATCGAACTATTATTATTTTAATTCTATCTGATAAAATCTAGCTAATCCAACTTATTATTTGCCTTTGAAACCCGGGACTTTGTCCTTAATTCGTGTAGCAGTGTTTTTGCCGTTTGTTGCCGTGGATAGGCGTTTAAGGAAGTTTTGCATAAATCGTTGAAAGTGATAAGGTAGATAATATGGAAAGACTATCTAGAGCATTATCATTTAGAAATAATAATAATAACGGTCTAGATAATCTAGATAGGGAAATTCTCAGTAAAAATAAAGAGATTACTATAAATGAAGATTTAGAATCTAATTTAAACAACTGGAATATTCCGGCTTATTCGCCTTCTAAGATTTATAAGAAAACTGGAAGTTTTATTACAAAAACCAATTATGTAATCAAGACAATTGAACAGGCAATTCCTTTATTTGAAGGATATAGTTCATTTAGTCTATTTTCAAAAAAAGTTTTTAAATCTACATAAAGAAAAATATAATTTTAAGCATGTTGGATTAATTCTAGTCGCTTTAAAACCAGCAACAAGATTAGGACTAAATACGTCTGCTATAATTGAAGTCAGAGACAAAAGACATAATAAATTCCATGATTCCTTATTAGGAATAGTTGAATCAACATTATGTGATGGACCAATTTATTTTTCATGTTTTCCAAATTTTACTATGTCTTTAACATACCCAAATTTACTCCAATCTATCTGCCTGGACATAAAAACTGAAGGTTTTAATATGAAACCAGGAACACAAAATGTAATTCTTATTTATAGAATATGTTATAAAGTAATGAATACTATTATTGCTAATACAAAAATATTCCAATTAAAAATCAAGGTACAACTACATTGTTTATAACAGACGTTAGTAAAAGTAACGTTGTAATTCCAAAATCAATTAGTTGGAATGAGGTAAATTTACCAGAAAAATGGCTTCTTGAAGAAGCAAATGAACCCACTAAAATAGAAAATAAAAAATTAAAAGAAATTGTTGAATATCCTGAGGGTGACGTTGAAATCAGATTTTCAAAAGAAAGAGTCACACACCTAAAATTAGGTTCTAACTCTAAATTAGAGGAACCAAGATTCAGCAATGCTGAAACCACTACTTTAAAAATAGAAAAGGAAAATGTAATTGTAAGGAACACAACAGACAGAGTTAGTCAACCTGAATATAGGGTTGAAATTCCTTCATCAAATCCCAGATCGCCGACACCTTCACATATGGGATATGATGAGGATAAATCTGTGTTTGGTATAAATACTATAACTCTTAATGAAGAGTTTAAATTTCCTTTTTCAGAATCTGAAAAAACAAAGTTTTATTCAGAAGAAAACAAATATAAAAGGAAATGGTTCTTTATGAAAGATCCTAAAGAACAAGAAAAGTGGATAAAAAGATATAAATTATTTTTAAAGAAAATGGGAAATGATCTACCAAAAGATTACGATATCTTTATAATGATAGAAAAATTCTACAAAATAGAAAAACAAAAGGATACTTTTCTAGATTTTGATGATTTGTTGACAGTTTTTAATATAAATTCTACTTATAAAGATTATACTACTAAAGCAGGAAAGACTATTAGGAGTATACATCCTCCAGAAGCAAACTTATCAGTTAAAATTGATAAAGAAGAAATTATTGCTACTCCTTATAGGAAAGATAGGACATTTGAAGCTATCGTAGAGCAAAATAATTTTACAAATTTAACATTACGATCAATAGGTAATCAACTTACAAGAATTGGACAAGGATCTAATAAATATCAAACGAATACAACAAATATCTATGATACAGATGAAGTTTTATTCAAACCCTGGTTAGCACAAAACTTAGAAACGAATATGGATAAACCAGGAGAAAACTCCGAAATTTAAAAGAAATAATGAAAAGGTTACACGCCTTAAATATTAATGAAAAGGAAGTTGCACCCATAATTAAAGATAAGGGATCTAGAGAAACTTCAGAACCAGAATCCAATAATAATTCAGATGAAGAAGTAAATAATTTACAAAATATGTTCTTAAATATAGAAAAAGATAAACCAGAAAATAATTTTGAAATTAATAAAATTAATTACGGAAATACCTCGTATAGCAAACCTTATTATACGAGACCGATACCAATCGACCTCTTATTCGAGGAGCAAAACAATTATGGAGTTGTATCTTTTGATGGTACCTCCATTGTAGAATGGAATATTGATGGTTATTCCGAATACCAAATACAAACTTGTCTGAATTATATGACAGTGCATGCTATTGCATGTTTAATTAAAAATAATTCGGACGATAGAATAGCAAGAGCTATTGTACAAGGATTTACAGGACAACTAAAAGGTTAGTGGGATTTTCATCTTTCTAATGAAGCAAAAGCGCATATATTTACTGCAACAAAATTAGAAGATGGAATGGCTAAAACAGATTACGTAAATACGCTAATATATACAATATCTAAACATTTCATTGGAGCCACTGCTCTTCAAATGGATAGAACACAAGAACAGTTAATGAATTTAAAATGTCATAATTTATCTCAATTCAGATGGTATAAAGATGTATATTTTTCAAAGTTATTTACTAGAAGTGATAGTAATCACGAATTCTGGAAAGAAAAGTTCTTATCAGGACTACCACATTTCTTTGCAGAAAGGGTTAAAAATCGTCTGAAAAAAAATGGAACTATTCCTTATAACCAATATACTTATGGTGAATTAGCAGCAGAGGTTGTTGCAGAAGGAATTCATTTATGCAATGAAATAAAATTACATAAACAAATTCAAAAAGAAACAATCTATGAGAAAAGAATTTTAGGGGATTTTTGTGATCAACTTGGTTTATTACCAGTAAAACCAACAAATGAAGATAAAAGATTTAAAAAATCATCCAAGAGAAAGTTTTATAAAAATAAAAATAAAATTTTTCGGAAGGAAAATTATGTAGAAAATAGTAAAATTCCTAAAAGGAAATCACTTAAACCTTATAAAAGAAAAGAGCAAAATAAACATGCTCAAAGAAAAATTCCAATATGTTGGAAATGTAAAACACCAGATCATTATGCTAATAAGTGTAAATTAAAAAATAAAATAAATAATCTTGATATAGATGAAGAATTAAAAAATTCATTCACAAAATTATTTATATCAAGCTTTGACTCAGAAAGTGAAAATTTAAAATTATCTGTAATCACAGAAATTGATTCAGAAACTGAAAATGAATCTGATTCAGATAACAATTCAGATCTGACAGTTGCGATGGTAATTGTGACTATTACAAAGCTTTAAGCAAATGGACTGTTTATGTTAACAAAAGAAGACAATTTTATTTTGGATATCATAGACAAAATTTCAGATGCAGAAGAACAGTTAAAAATATATTTAGAATCACATAAAATTGAAAAGAAACTAAAGCTAAAAGAGCCAGAAACTTATAGTTTAAAAGATATTTTAAATAGAGTTAAAACTTCAAATAATATTAACCCACTAAATACTGAAACTACGATTGCAGAATTACAACATAAAGTTAAAATACTTAAACAGGAAATAAAGGAATTAAAAGAAATAATGTCTCTAATAGAGATAAAACCTAAAGATGATAATCAGAATAATGACAATATTTTAGGAGAAGAAGAATTAAACTCTTTAAAATTTATTAATGCAGTCGATAAGGTAATTACCCATAAATGGCACACTAAGGTCACTATTGTAGTTCACAAAGAATATTATTTTACTACAATAGCAATGATAGATTCAGGCGTAGACTTAAACTACATCAATGAAGGGTTAGTACCTTCAAAATATTTTTCTAAAACCACCGAAATACTAAATGCCGCAGATGGCAGAATACTATTAGTTAATTATAAGCTACAAAACACAGCCGTTTGTAATAAAGGAATTTGTTTAGAAATGCCTTTTATAATGGTTAAAAATTTATCTCATAATGTTATACTAGGAAATCCCTTCTTACATTTGTTATATCCTATAACAAAAATATCAAAAGAAGGAATTACTAGTACTATTAACAATCAAGAATTAACATTCAAATTTGTGTCTCAACCACAACATCATAAAATCGATATTATTCAAAAAAGTATTAAAAGAAAAGAAAATTTTCTAAACTCTTTATCTCAAGAAATAAATTATAAAAGAATAAAAGAAAAATTATTACAACCAAGTTTACAACAAAAGATTAAAGACCAGCAAAGTTCTATTGAGAAACTATTTGTGCAGATACTCCTAATGCCTTTTGGCAGAGGAAAAAACATGAAATAGGTTTACCTTACGAACTTGACTTTAAAGAAAGTCAAATTCCAACTAAAGCTAGACCTATAGCCATGTCTCAAATACATTTAGAAATCTGTAGAAAAGAAATTGAAGAATTATTACAAAAAGGTCTTATTAGACCATCTAAAAGTCCATGGAGTTGTTCAACATTTTATGTTGAAAATGCAGTGAATTGGAACGAGGAGTTCCAAGACTGGTTATAACTATAAACCTTTAAACAAAGCATTAAGATGGGTTAGATACCCAATTCCTAATAAAAAGGATTTATTAGCAAGACTTTATTCAGCCAAGATAATGTCTAAATTTGATATAAAATCTGGATTTTGGCAAATTCAGGTTAAAGAGGAAGATAGATACAAAACTGCATTTACTGTTCCATTTGGACACTATGAATGGAATGTAATGCCTTTTGGTTTAAAAAATGCCCCTTCAGAATTTCAAAAAAATATGAGTGATATTTATAGTGCTTATACATCATTTACCATAGTATATATTGATGACGTTCTTATATTTTCGGAATCGATTGACCAACATTTTAAACATCTAAATATTTTTATAAATATCACTAAAAGGGTTGGATTAGCTGTATCAGCTAAAAAGATAAAACTTTTTCAAACAGAAATTAGATTTCTTGGACACATTATAAAAGATGGAACAATATTTCTTATTGATAGAGCAATTATATTTGCAGAAAAATTTCCAAATGAAATTAAAGATAAAAATCAATTACAAAGATTTTTAGAAAGCTTAAACTATGTTTCTGAATTTTATAAAGATCTAGCTTATGATGCTAAACCATTGTTTTAAAGACTAAGAAAAAATCCACCTGCTTGGGCAGAAGAACATACCAAAGCAGTAATAAAAATAAAATAAAAAATAAAGGAAATTCCTTGTCTTGCAATTCCTAATCCTGAGGCAATTAAAATAGTTGAAACTGATGCATCAAATAAAGGTTACGGTGGCATTCTTAAACAAAGAATTAATAATAAAGAATCCTTAGTCAGATTTACTTCGGGAATTTGGCAGGGACCTAGTGTTAATTACTCTACTATCAAAAAAGAGATATTAGCGATGGTATTGTGTGTACAAAAATTTGAAAGTGATTTATTAAATCAAAAGTTTTTGTTAAGGGTAGATTGTAAGTCTACCAAAGAGATTTTACAAAAGGATGTTAAAAACATTGCATCAAAACAAATATTTGCTAGATGGCAAACAATATTATCAGTATTTGATTTTGATATTGAGTTTATTAAAAGATCTGATAATGTTTTACCAGATTTCTTAACTCGAGAATTTTTACAGGGAAAAAATGAATAAAGGCAAGGAAAAAGAAGAAAGCAGTAAAACTGCACTATCTCGACCTATAACGACTTATAAGTCGACATTTCAAAAGGATGAAAAAATTCTAAGAGAAGAAGTCTTAAAAACTACTCCAGTTGATGAACAACTCAGAGCTGATGCTTATGAGTTAGCGGTAAAATCCGTATCTACAAGAGAATACTTATACCCATATATTCCAATATCAACCATATGGGTATCTTCTGTGGAGAAAAAATACTTTCATTTATCCGCTGAAGTGGTTATGACCTTTTATTTGAAAAAATTTACCGATCCGTATCTTTATCCAAAGGACTTCAATTTCTATCAAGAAATCCTAACCTACACAGGTTTTGTGAAATTTGATCAGCCATGAGAACTGGTGGCGAATGGGCTTTCTCCAAAGCCTCTATTGTTAAAATAATTACCCCACAATAATGGGAAGGTGATTTATATAAGCCTAAAGAATTAATTATAAATTCAAAAAATCCTTATAGGAATAAATTAAATTTTAATTACTTTGACTATGTTAAAGCTTGGGATCTTGCTTTCTCTTATGAAAATAGGCAGAGAAAATATAGTTGGTTTATTCAACTTAAAATTCAAAACACCACAAAATTTCCAAATTGGTTTTAGTTTGGTTTTCAAACTTTGGATTATATCCAATAATTTTACCACAAAAGATAAGAAATATTTATGATGAATTTGTTCGAATAAATACTTCTATGAAGTATCATAATCTAATATTTGCAGCACTTTATCAAGTGCCTTAGATTATGAAATGAGACGTTGTTATTATTCCAAGAATGCTACAAAAGCTTGAAATAAAATGTGAAAGTCTTCCTTATTTAGGAAGAAGAATTTTAATAAAATGATGGGATGAATTTGAATTTTTTAAAGATTCAATTTATTTAGAAAAGGGTTTAATCAGCCATGAACCACAAAAAATACCAGATTCACCTAAAAAGGAATTATCCGAGTTATTAAAAGAACTAATGGCAAGTTCTTCAAAAGGAAATTTGAAAATATAGCTTAAAGCTATATTGGATTCAGACAGTGATGATGAGCTTATGAGCATGTCTACAGATCAAAGCTCATGAAGAAGCCTAGAAGAAATGGAAGGTTATATGCTAAAAGCAAAAGGCACAATGTTAGATGCTTTAAAAAGAAGGTTAATGGGGTTTGGATAGTGTACGCGTATTTCCATCAGCCAGGTATTGTGACTTTCATTATGGATGAAGTACCATTATCACCTCCTCCAGGATTTCCTCCACTAGTACATCTTCCAGAAGGCCCTCCATAGAAAGGATAAAATTCAAGGCAAATTATCTAACAGACATTACTGTATATGATAAATAAAGATAAGGTGATAATTTATAAAGGTATGCCAGCAAAATATTCTACTTTAAAGATGCGGACAACCAAAATCACATCATTTCAGAAGAAAATGAAGAGATGTCACATCATGACAATGACAAAAGGCATTAATCATGGCTAAAAGATAAAGATGGATTGCATGTGCCAGCTTGAAATAAGGATGGAAGGATAAAGAAAGCTGCTGGTTTATAATTACTTAGTAACCGGATGTATTACTATATATAGGTGTGTGTATTTTCAGCTAAGAGGCAGAAGTTTTAGTAAAAAATAAAAGCTTGTAAAATATTTGTAATGGTAGACAACCACTCTCTGTAATATATTCCATATGGTCTGTCTGAGCCTGTAAATTAACTTCATAGGACACTAGCCTTCTAATTAACTTTTTGGGTTTGAGGGTCGAAAGATCATTAGCCTCTTTAATAGCCAAGACATATCATTCCCATTCGTTTGCCAAGGGGCTAGGGATTTTTGAGTCGAGACTATATCAAAATCTAAAAAACTTTCACCTAAAGCCATAAGAGTATGAGTAATATCTTGAAATTTAGAATACATATCTGCAAAATTTTCATTTCGCTTCATCCTAGAATTCTGAATTTGATTATTTAACATGGAAATTTTACTTTGATTTAGTCTATTAGTTCCTATATGAGTAACTTATAGTGCTCACCATACGTAGTATGTAGTATTAAACAAACTAACTCTATTAAACTTATTTATGTTTAATAAGCAAAATATGATATTCATAGCTTTAGCATTATTGGTTGCATCTATTTTTTGAGTGTTAGACCATATGGAATACTTAGTTTAGGGTATATTGTACTTGTGTAGCATTCCAAATTTTATAATCATTTTCTTGAATATGAATTCTCATTCTAGTCGACTAATAAGCATAATTAGAATCGGTAAATAGTGGTAGTCATGCTGTGGATTGATCTTTAACAAATGTAGCAGTAGTGTTATCCATATTGCTAAATATTCATAAACTTTGTTAGGGTTTTATAAAAAACTTGCTCTAATACCAAATGAAAGTTCGCTAAGGATCTATATAAATAAGTGAATATTAGGCACGCATCCTTAAAAGCAAACTTAATTCACTAAAACTCCTCCCGCAAGAAAACATACTTTGCAGGTCCCTGTTTTTCATTTCGGCTGTTTTTTCCCTAAAATATCCCTCCGCTTCTTGCACGATTGATTTTAATAACGAGTTTATCTTTCTTGATTTCATCTTCTTCTTCATTGGCGAACTTATGTTTCTTGATTTTATCTTCTTCTTCAATGGCGAGCTCAGCTTTCTCGATTTCAATGAAAAACTACAATTATACACAATAGTTGCAGAAATGTCTGCAATTATATGCAATAGTTGCAGACATTTCTACAACTATACCATATAGTTATAGAAATTTCTACAACTATATGCAATAGTTGCAGACATTTCTGCAACTATATGCAATTGTTGCATTTATGCAAATATGCAATAGTTGCAGAAATGTATGCAACTATATGCAATAGTTGCAGACATTTCTGCAACTATACCATATAATTGCAGAAATTTCTGCAACTATATGCAATAGTTGCAGACAATTCTGCAACTATAGCATATAGTTGCATTTCTGCAAATATGCAATAGTTGTAGAAATGTCTGCAACTATATGCAATAGTTGCAGACATTTCTGCAACTATACCATATAGTTGCAGAAATTTCTGCAATTATTTGCAAATGTTGTAAATTTGAAAAAAAAATCGTAAGTGTTCAAAATTTGCTGAATTGTCTGCAAATATATGAAATAATTGCACCTTTACTACAAATTTGAATTTTTGGTATCAACAATGGATCTCATTTTAAAGATCATAAAATTTGCGATTTTTTGGTGAAAACGGTATGTTGATCCGATTTTTCTACATAAAGTTATTCGCGTTTGAAATGTTAAAAACATAAAAGGGTATTTGGGTCTTTTTGCGTGCACGAATTTGAATATAGGGACTGGAAATGTAAGTTTAGTTTGGGAAGGATGTTTTTTCTATTTTGAAACTTATTAGGGATGTGAGCCAAACTTACCCTATAAATAAACTGATTACATAAATAAGCTAAGTAAAAATATAGAAAGTAAAAGATTGCACAAACAATTTTTATACTAGTTCGGACTTCTAGTCCTACCTCGACACCTATACCCTTATGAAATTTCACTAAACTACCCACTCTTCACTCAGAGGAATAGGTTTCTACAAAACTGCTTGAACAGTCAAATAGAACTTTGACATGTTTCTTGAAGATCTGTAACAGGACTTCACTCAAATAGAATAATTCTAACATTGACTTGATGTGTTTTTTATAACATTGATAAGCCTCTTTTAAGTACACCATTCCTATAATTTACTTTGATAATGGTGATTTGGATGTGCAGAAAACAGGAAGTAGAAGATTTTGTTAAAAGCACTTAAAGACACAGAGAATATAGAGTATCGAAATCAAAGTAAGCAAGATGAGTTCAAAGATTCAAAAAACAACCTTTTTTATAGTGTTTCAAAGGTCTTTTTTGAAGATAAATAACCATTAAAATAGATATAACCTTTGCTTGAAGAAGATGATCTTTCAAAACGAACTTGCCTGTTCAAGAAGAAAATGGTCGTTATACGTATTCAGATGTCTAAATTTAAATTCAGACGTTTGGATTTTTACAGAGTTGAAACAGAAATAAAATAGTTCAAAAATGGCCTTATTCCAACATTTGAATTTTCAATCAGACCTCTGAATTTTTTTTCAGACGTCTAGTTTGAACAATTAGACGTCTACGAGGAGTTAAAAATAGCTATAGGTTTTAAGACCTCTGGAATATTAATCAGATGTTTGAATAAATATTCAGACCTTTGAATAATCTTTTAGGCGTCTGTTTCATACAGAAATTTGAAACAAAAAGTAATTTGTGTAATTATAGTATTTTTAGACGTTTTGTTTAATTTTCAAACATCTTACTTTTCTTTTGAAATGGAAGTAAATTTTTTGGAAAAAATTCTATGTATATAAAACATTTTGGATGAAAATACTTCTGAATGTGAATTTTTTGTGTGTGTCATTATGAATGGAAATTATACAATTTATATCTGAGACTTACAACATTTGAATACTCTATCTTGGTCTTCAATCATTGAGCACTTTGTCTAAGTAGTTCATCATAGTCATCTAAGATTTTTATACCTGAAAAAGCAACTTTTACAATCTATTTCGAAATGTATAGTTGTACTTCAAAACTAAAAAATGAGGCTCTAACACGTATGCCCAATGATACTGCAAAGGCGAATAAGTGTAATCTATTTAATATCATCAATAACTAGATAAGAGACTGATATGCTCTCAACTCTACTCCGGGATCCTTCTTTACATGCTCTTAGGGCTACCCATATAGTCTTAAGTTACCTCGACAACCATCGCGACCTAATATCCATCATGCACCGACATACTAAATGACTACATAATGCAATGGTTACATGGAAAAGGTCATCTTAGTAAAAACTGTAAAGGTCCAAAGAGTGAAGAAAGGAAGTGCTACATCTATGATAGGGCTGGGCGTATGAAGAAGGACCATCCAAAGATGTAGAGAGGTAAACAAGATGAGTTTGCTTATGGATTGAATGTCATTCCTACTTCGTCGACTACTCCATCAGCGAAGGATAAAGGGATGGGCATCATTATCCAAGGTATGTGTTTTGTTAATGTTAAACTTATACGTGTTTTATTTGATATTGATATATTAGACCCTTTATATCCAGTGACTTAGTGAGTAGGTTACGGTGGAGTCCTGACCTAGTAGGAAAACCTTATTTTTGTCTCAAACTTAGTGATGGTTCGACCAACTTAAGTGTGGTTTGTCAAAAATTAATGGTGTTGATTCGTGAATGCATGTTTGCTTGTGATTGCTTTGTTTTGGATTTTGTTGGGTTCGGTATCATTTTTGATTTATAGTGACTAAAGATATGCATAAGTATGGTGGATGATCAGACGTAGTTGATGACGACAGGGACACGAAGGAGCCATAGGCTAGAGTTGGGCTGCATACTTGTGGATGCAATTATGGTTAACTTGTTGTATTCACTTAGCATCCCACATGAGGAGTCATCATGTTAAAAAGCGAGGAAGTATCCAAAGGTGACCGCACTATCACCACGTAGAAGGATCAAGTTTGTATTGACCTAGTGAAGGATGTTATGCCAGTGTTTTACCTTTAAGGGGGATAGTGCTCAAAGAGCAATGATGGTTGGAGGTTTAAGAAGGTAACCTATTGGAGAGGAAGGCTCTTTCATAAGAGTATATCAATATGGAGAGCACATGTAGTATGCGTGTAGTAGTATTCGTGTAATAGGTGGAAGGCTCTTTGAGATAGTGTGTTGAATACCGGGAGCAAAGTGAGCTTACATTGATGTTCATAAGCGATATTCTTGTGACCTTGAAAGTGAAGGGAAGTGAAATATGCACCTTAGGATTATGCTAGAAATATCGAGGAGACATGCCAATTAGAGAAGTAGTGTTCCTAATGTAGATACGATTTAAGTATATTACTCGTGATGATTCCTATCCAAGATGAGAGCTACAGCCAAAAGTGTTGGCGAGTTAGATGACAAACTGTGTATGTCTGATATTGGTGGATTTACGGATGAGTTACAATGAGAGTGTCATCATATGAGATTCATTATACTTTTTGATGGTAGTAAAACCTTTGGACATATATTTTATTCAAAAAGGATGAGGGAGAACATCAAGATCGAAGTGTATGAATTACCAATTAATAGAAGCAGAGCGGTAGAAGCCCAGTGGGTTGTTGCAACTTCTAAGGATTTTTCGATGGAAATGGGAATATAACTTGATGGATTACCAAAGATTGGAGTGAATGTGGGGGTGACATTTCAGGAAAGACAGGGAGGGCATGAGGACCATTTATCTAGAGATCTTTACTCGATAAGACTTTCTGTTTGTCACATTTACTTTCGCTTGTGATACGATGAAGAGTAGTTTAGTACCTTGCATGCTAATATAGGCATAGGTTTGTTGTCTTGCTTATGTCTGCATGATTGCTTAGTTTCATGCTTGCTTATGATTGTTAGGTATATGGGGTAACTATATTTTTTGACCAAACCTAGTTTGATGAATTTCGATGGCGAAATTCTTAAAGAGGAGAGAGTGTAACAGTAATATTAATGTATTGGAGGATCATAAAATATTATTTTAAAATTCAAATTGGGACATATAAGGCTGTAACTTAGGTATTGCTGAGTAGTAGCATTTTTTATTTTTATAATTTTTATTGGACGGTTTTGATCCTAAAAATCTTATAATGCCAATTCTGATAAGTGCCGAATTATGGTCTCAAACCACTTCCAAATAAAATATGTTGTGGTTTCTCTTTCCGTAAGGTGATCATAATAGTTTTTTGGGCTTATGGTTTAGTAGATATGGGTTTTGAAGCTTGGGTTATTTTTAGACTAATTAGTTGGTAATTAAGGAGTGATTAGTGCAGGCCGTTAATTAATTTCAGGATTAGGGTTAGGGGCAGCCTCTGTGGCAGCTACTAGTCACTATAAATACATATGCAAACATTTCTTAACCTCCATTGACCTTCTTTTACCTAAATTTCATTATTCTTTTAATAATATTAACTTAAATCAAATAACTGAAAAGGGGATTAAGCAAGAGATTAGCAAGGTGCATTTTAGATTTTAAAAATTTATGCCCTAGGAAGTGTGTAGTCACTTCCTAAATTTAAATCTACTCTTGTTTTGATCAATCTATGCATGTGTAGTGATTCTATTCGCTCACCTTACTATAATTATTGATATATTTTTTTAAAAAAATTTCAAGCTTAAAAAATATATTTTTGATTAGATATTTGCTGTCCATTTTTGATCTACCTCGATTTGCATGTTTTTCATGTATTTTTGGGTGATTAGTAAGTGATTTATCACCTCTAGACCTACTATATATGTCCATATAGGTTTTAACATGTTTTGAATCCAATTTTAAAGTCAAAATTATGATTTACTTCTATTTGAATTTTAAAATTAAAACAAAATTGAATTTAAAATGATTTAAAGTGATATGAACATGTTATTTGGATGTATAATAGTTCATATGAATGTTAGGCTAGGCTATGGATGTATTTTGATGTGAGTTTCCATGATACGATGTTTTTTTGCTTGTTTGTATGTATGTTTGAATGCTTGAAAATGCTCATTAGAGAGAACTGAGGTTGGTAACTGGTTCTATGGTTAGGGTTCTCTTTGTTGAAGAATTAGTGATGTACACTCCAAGTCGATACACAAAGGTGGTACCATATAAGGTGTTTTGGGTGACTTGGTGGCAAACTTAAGGGAACTCCTGACTGGGGAAGCAGAACGCGATAGTGACCATGGGACGATGGGAGGTTGGTTCGGTTGTATGGCGTTTTGGGGGTGATTTTTGGCTAAGGGGGCTGAAAACCTTGAGCTGACTTTGGTGCAATTATATGGCCAGACATAAAATGGGTTCATGGCCGAATAAGAACTTTGGTTAATCGGTTGACTTTGGTCTAGTAGCCTGGTCTTAGGAATAACCGGCAAGGTGAAATAGAATTGAAAGCTTAGGGCGACCTTGGGCCTTATTTTGGGCTTGGCTTGGGGCTACTTCAGCACTATCCTAGGACTACTTAGGATTTTTGGAGGTTGACTCTGGTCAAGTGTGGGACAACTCCGGGACAACTCGAGATGGCTTAGTAGGAAAGTTCAGGCTCAACCAGGAAAAAGTAGCTAAGGAATGGATGGAATCGATCAGAACAACCCTATCACAACCGTCTAATTTGAGTTCTTCAAATTTACACCGAGCTTTCAGAAATGGAAGAGCATATTATGGTGAACCTTCATAGAAATATTAGAGATTATCCAATGGTGGGATCTTGAGGTATCAAGGAATGATGATTGATATGAGGTGAAAGAGACCTAGGAGTTGCTTTGGGATAAACTTAGGGAATTTGGTGATTTGCTTCAGGACTAACCTAGAGATTTTCTTAGACTTTCGATGGTTTTCCAAAATTGCTTCGAACTTCAATAAATTGACAATGTGAGTCATATGGGTCGAGGGCTCCAAGTAAGAGGTAGTGGTAGACCGAGTGATGGTCCGAGGAGGCATGTTTGACGAGGTGAAGTGCTGGAATAAGACGTAGTGTGTTCTACTTTCGAACCATGTGCTGAAGGGATCGTCGATAACTTTGGATGTGATGTGTGTTTCGTGGGGCAAGGGTATGTGAGGACTCTAACCAATGTACCCTAGACCTATGTCATGGTTTGACCTTGCCATAGTGAGGGCGGTACCGATGTGATGGTATGTGTTCAAGTACCGAATCCTATTGAGATGTAGAGTGTTACCAACCTATGAGATATTCATAAGAGTTATCTAGTATCTAGATCATCTTAGTGATGATGTGAAGCCTTACTGATGGCTATGGTGAGTTGAGACCTAGGTAATGGTCATGATAGCACTATACCTTTGTGATGGTAGTGATGACGTTGTACCCGAATGATGGTTAAGATGGTGTGAAGCTTCATTACTGGCTATGAAGATGCAAGACCATAATGTTGGTAGTAGCAACATGAAATCTTAGTGATAGTTGTTTTGTATTTGCTATTTGTTTTGTATTTGCTATTTGTTTGCTATAATACTATGGTACGACTGTTATATGCTTGGATGGATGTCTTGTGATGTAGACGTTGTTGAATTAGGTACCCCGATACCCGATGTTATACTTAGTGTAGTATACCATATGTTGTGGGCATTTTTGCCCACATCATGGTGAATACGAAAAGACATCAAGGAGCATAGAAATGAGTGAAAGATACATAATAAAGGCGCCATCATGTAATCACAAGGGCAAGGAAAAACTTTAGGGAAAAATTGGAATAGTCAAAAAATATAGTCAGAGTTCTTGAAGAATATTCCTAAGGCCACGACATGCACAAAGGTCTAAACCACGTCTCAATTCAAGCTACGGATTGGAAGATATGATCATCCTAATAATTTCTCCACCACCTAAATGACTCGGGCCCCACCTTGAGAGCTACTACCTACTTCACGAAAATGGAGCATTCTAAGGCATCAAAATACTCTACTCAATGATACGAAGCTACTAGTCCAAGTTTCATCCAATTCCGACTTGAAATGAAGGAGTTATGGCATAAAAGCATTTGTAGCACAGTGGTAAAGACTTGTGCTCTTCATCCAACCTACCCGGGTTCAAGTCTTGGCAAGCACATTATTTTTATGAAACATGAGGAATGGTTCGGTAGGGAATCCGTGTGCTTAACCATTCCCAATGTAAGGTTGGAAGAAGAATAAGGTAGAGTAGAAGGAAGCAAGAAGAGAAAGAAAAGGCAATGCCACTCCCTTTCCTATATTCAGTACCCAAGGTACCGAATAGGAAATCTTGTTTGGTAACCATTGTACCGAACAAGATCACTTGCACAGTTAAGAAGGGTGGCATTGTTCAGAGAATCAGAATAAGGAGGATGTGCACACCGGACCATACCTACAGAAGCATATCGAACCAAGCACCAAGGGAACCCACTGTACCAAGCACCATAGGAACCCACCGAACCAATGAAAAGGATGCATGAACTTAGCCAACAAGATTACCATGTATATTCCATCGAACTAACCTACCGTGGACAGAGCTCCTAACCGAACTGAACGGTGAATATATGGAATGAAATCTGCATGTATTTTGAGGTTGTTGATTATATTCCTAATACCTAGGAATATTCCATCTGGACAAGGTATACATGGAAAATTCCTAACTTTTCGAATTGATGACACCACATCTTCACTCCTATAAATACCAAAGCATCTAACAAAAATGGGGCAGGATTCGGGAGAGCCAAGCTTACGATAGTAATGCCATACAAGACCTAGGAAGCGGTTCGGCAACGAACCAAAAAGGACGATATCGAACCAGGAGCAGCCGCAGCAAACACTTCTTATTCCCTCATTGAAATTATGGTCAATGGAGGATAAAAATGATCATTGGGATCAATCTAAGAGCCATAATCTTTCCCATAACTAAAGATAAAGTCATCATCAGTGAGATGAAAGAAATTGTTCCCCCTGAATGGAACGATCGAGCTATCATTGAAAACCACCCTAAACTGAAGGATAGGACGACTCGAATCGTTAGATAATTCATTCAAACGTGACCTAGTGGGGTGAGGAATTTTAGCTTAGCATTGCCTTCTCCCTAGAGAAAGGACTACCAAGGACCCTAAAGGTTTTAGGATCTATGAGCTGGCAAAGTACATGAGATTGGAATGCACTGCATCAAAAAGGCAGTCTGGTATAACTACTAGAAAAGAGTCTAGAAATGGCTGGGAATGATGATGGAAAATATAGTCCAGATAGACTGAGTCTAGAGTTATGTTTCCAAACCATCAAGAATAGATGCAAGGAAGCAGGTAAGGTAGGAGGAGCCATGAAAGCCGATGCAGAGCTAATCAATACCAGACCAATGTTGATGTAGGAACCACAAACTTGGCTATCAAAATGGGACCACCTAAGCTCATACCAATTAGTACACGGGTGGTTGATCCATTGCACGGAGGGCACGACGTGCTCCACCAAGCAAATTAAGGAAGCATTCCAGTAGTGGAAGCAAGTCACTACTACTGTATCGAGTGTTAGGTGAACGGGGCAGGAAACCAGAGCTTGACAAGATGAACCATAGTCAGTTTACTTCGAACATCATTTATGCAGTCAACCCCCAAATTTTAACGCACTGGTCATGGAGCAATACATTGGAAAAACTAACCCTTGAACCCATTTGAGGCGCTACAATTAGCATATGGAAGCAGTTGGAGCTACGAAGGTAGATGATGTCGTTGCTTTCCTCTATTTATGTCATACTTAGAGACTATTTGGTTTAGTCATTTGGAGCACTAATCTTTTAATAATGGGTCTTCAGGCAAAAGAAACTTACGAAGAAACCTTGCATTGTTCAGTACTATAGCAGCTGCTATGCGATAACTTAACGAGTGGATTGTCCTTATGGTTGTTTCCTAAGGAATTTATAGGAAAACGGAGTTTTACGAGGAACTTATGGAAAAATTAATTGTCAACTAATCCTATTAAGCCTAAAAGTTTATGCGCTTAGAGGATTCAGATATCAAGATAGGATTGACAAACATCAACCAGGTTAGAGATGAAGAGCTTCAGGATAGGTAACGCTTTAGAAGGCATGGTGAGCTTATGTGTTCGCAGCTTATAAAGGCTCCAGAAAGAATCTATCTTGCTAGTAACTACTATGGAAACAGTTGATTACAGTGAATTAAGGATAGAGAATCAAATGCACCAGAGTCGAAAACCAGCAAGTACCTCTTGTTCCATGAGGTTTATGGTCATGAGACTAATGAACGTAGACAGATCTCACAGGTATATTCTGGATTGAAACACTAGGGTAACTCCATCGAAATGTCACAAACTCTAGACCGCAGCCCTTTGATGGAAAGGATTTCCCATGAAGATAGAGTGTAAAGCATGCTTAGGGGCACAATATTAGATCCCCTATGGACAATAGAGCGGGTCCTCTTACTAGATATCTGAAGATAGATATGCATGAAAATTGTGAAGAACAGAGTAACCAGATAGCAGAGCATAAACTTCATAGTCCCGAAGCCAGGGTTCAACCCCATCAAAGACAACAAAAAACCAGGTACATCTCCTCCAGAGATAGTGGAGTGTAATTCTGACCCATTCCATTGGTAGGACCAGACATCTCTAGAGATGGTGGATCATAATCATTTCAAAAAGCCCTAAAGACAGAGTCAACTTCATATAAATATGAAGCATGATAATATAGAGACTAAATACCCTCATAAAATGTGGGGACAATAATGTAAAGGTATCGCTTACTTTAGTAAATAAATTTGAATTATATCTAATATAAATACTTGAGGCATAATAATACCATGTCACATGACTATGCGACACTCGTAGAAGTGACAAAAATACTAATGGATGGGCAAGAATGAATGTTCTTGACACCTACGGGTCAAATAGACCTCTTTCCTTGCAGGCTAGACCGAATGACAGAGTATGGTACAGTAATATTAAAATTGGAAATAGCTAAAGAATTAGGAATCTGGACACTATGTATCCATAGCGACCTGCAAATGGTTGTGAACCAAGCATTTTGGGAGTCCTAAGTCAGCAGAGAACGATTGGCATCCCACTTAAAAGGAAAAGGAGCAAGGCTTTGCTTAAGTGCAAGAATGCTATATGGTTAAGCACATCCCATAGGAAGATAATTGAGATGCTGACGGTTTAGGAAAGATTGGCTTGCTTGGGAAATGGATCGCTTTTGGATTGGTTTTAGTAAAATCTTCACCACTAAATGGAATAAAGAAAAGAAGGTGATGCACAAGGCGACTGGGAACACCATACAGGATGGCAACCTATACATAAGAGTTTTCACTAACCTGCTATTAATGCACATGACTGCAAGAGGGGCTAAGGAAATATTAGATAACGTACATCAGGGCAGTCAATGAGACCACACTGGGGGCAGACCCTAGAAAAGGAAATCTCACGAGCACTGATTGAAATAAAGAACTTCTTATAGCTATAGGTGGAGTTAAGTATGTAATAGTGGTTGTAGATTACTTTATCGAATATGGAGTTCGACCATAGATGATCTCAGACAATGGATGATAGTTTGATAGTCATGAATTCACCAACTTCTATCAGCAACATAGAATTAGGATAAGCTTTCCTACAGTGACTCACCTGCAGGTCAATGGATAGGTTGAAGGGGCCATCAATGTTCTCAAAACTCATATAAAGAATCATTTGGAAATTGATCAGGGAGCTTGGATGGATGACCTGCCATTGGACTTTATGCATATCATACTTCCTATGAAATTACAATGGGATATAATTCTTTTGCTTTAGCCTACGATTTGTTGATTATGCTACCCATCAAAACTATGGTCTAATCTCATTGAAGAATCTACTCTAACCCGTAGGAGAATCAGGAATTGCTAAATAGGTCCCTGGATCTAATTAAGGAAAAACGGGAAGAGGATACTTTGAAAACCATGGTAATCTAGCAAAAAGCGGTGAAACCAATACAACTCTAGGATGGAGCAACGCCCGCTCAAGGAAGGAAACCTAGTTCTGGAGCGATCTCCCCTTGGCTAGGGGCAATTGGCGTGATTTTGGAAGGATTATATTTTATCATCAAGGATCCAAGGAATGGAGCCTGCATTCTCATCATCGTGGATGGAGCATTATCCAGGAAAACATGGAATGCCTAAAACCTCTGTTTCGTGCACTAACTATTGCAACTACATGGATTATGGATAGGTGGATTAGTCAATCATCGCTGTATTACCGAGCCTCATGGATGGGGTGAGACCATGGTAGATGGTCAGTGCTACCAAACCATCACAAGAACAGCCATCCATGCCAAATAAGTCCCGATTTCTAGAATTATATGGGCGAGGCCATTGCATACTAGGGGCACCCAACACTAGCACATAATGGAAAGCTTGGACAAACTTCATTGCCGGCAATGGCGAGCTCGATCGGCCCATGGTCAGGACACGACCACCAAATGGGTGCTCGCCATTGACGATTGGCACAAACTTCCCTGCGGGCAATGGCGAGCCCGATCAGCCCATGGTCAGGACATAACCACCAAATGGGTGCTCGCTGTTGAGGATCGTCCCAAAATTCTTTACTGCCAATAACGAGCTCGATCAGCCCATGGTCAAGACATGACCGCCAAATGGGTGCTCGCCATTGACGATTGTCCCAAAATTCTTTACTACCAAAGGCGAGCCCGATTAGTCCATGGTCAAGACATGACCGCAAATGGGCGCTCGCCATTGACGATCCGCCAAAACTTCTTTGCCGATAATGGTGAGCCTGATCATCCCATAGCCAGGACATGACTGCCAAATGGGTGCTCATCGTTGATGACCGGCCTAAACTTTTTTGCCGACAATGGCAAACCTGATCAGCCCTTGGTCAGGACATGACCACCAAATGGGTGCTCGCCATTGGCGATTAACCCAAACTTCTTTGCCGACCATGGCGAGCCCGATTAGCCCATGGTTAGTACATGACCATCAAATGTGTGTTCGCCGTTGACTATTGGCCCAAACTTCTTTGTCAGCAATGGCGAGCCCGATCAGCCCATGATCAGGACATGACTGCTAAATAGGTGCTCGCCGCTGACGATCGGCCCCAAACCCTTGGCCGACAGTGGTGGACCGGAAAGATCCCTATTCGAGTGTCCACAACTGACGAGTGGCCCCAACCTTCTCAAACGGTAGTGGTGGACCAGAGTGATCCCTATCCGGGTGTCCACAGCTAACGATTGGCTCAAACTTCTCGTGAGTAGCTGCAGACCAGAGTAACCCTAATAAGGTGTCTACCATTGATGATCGACTATGACCTTTTCGAATGGCTATAGAGAACCCGATTTATAGGTAGTCAGGACACAACGACCGCCTAGTTTGATTCATGCTCGACATTCGGCTTTGGATTTCTACCAGTAATGGATAATTGAGCATGCTCGTAGAAGAACATAACTGTCGATCGTACGGCTCAATGCAAGTAGTCATTACTGGGATTTCCTATGAAGACTATCAACAGACCAACACTATGGCAAAAGAGTTTAAAGTATGCTTGGAATATGTATATGATAATAAGAAAACTAGAATACTGAAAGTGCATGAGAACAAACAAGAATACATGGGGTGGATTACAAAGACACTCCACAAGGGTATGTTCACCTTGCCAAACTTATCAGTGGTTGATCATGTGCAAATATGCTTAGGGAAAAGGAAGAGTTGCAAGAAGAGCTAGCAAAACAACACGTTACTACTTCACCAGGGTTTTCACGATATTGAACGTGTCAATGATGGACCCTGCACAAGTACATGAGGATGCAATAAAAGATTGCTTACAGGTTAATATCTAAGCAAGGATATTATACAAACACAATGCAATAACAATCCTGAATAGGTATGGTAATTTCATTTATAATATTTACCAGACATGTGCGCTCAAGTGTTCATACAGGAAATATAAAGTAGACCAAAAGAAGCAGCGGTCATAGAAACGGTTTACCCTACCAAAATTGTTGGTGATTCCATACAAGTATGCGCGATAGCGGCGAGAAAGGTTGCTAATGGAACAAGCAACCAATCAATCACATGGAACAAATATATAATGATTACTAGCTAGGACAAGGAGAATATGGACATGGATAAATATCAGACGCAACAAAGCATAAACATAAAATGAAGGCTAGCTTCACAGCACAAGCACATGATCAATGCACATTCAAAACATCCACAAAAATCTCTTACCTAGCCAAATATTTTTGTGATTGACCTATACTAGTATGCATGGTAGTTATGAAGGAATCATTAGTGGAATAAATTGGCAGTCATGTAGGAAAAACACATCACAACCACCAGTCTTAATTGGCCAAACTATAATCAATGCAACAAAAAACACATCATCAAATCCATGTACCATGGATATATTCCTTTCCCAATGGCACCTTGATATTCTCGAAACATTCATAAGACAATGCACGACCCTGAGGACCCAGGAGCAAGGAGGTTGAGCTAGAGGGAGCAAAAGCTTACCGGATATAGATGAGAGTTAGCGGGAACTCATACTAGATGATTAAACTACGTACCGAGAAAGAATTAACTGCTAACATCATACTAATAAAAGGATGTCCTGGAACGATCAATGAGCTTTCTTCGAGTGAAGAAGACTCTGGAACATATTAGCAGCAGAAAACGTACCAAAAGAAAGAGAATGAGGATATATATATATGTGAGGTTCGAGATAACGTTTGCATGAGAAAGAAAGACAAGTTTGGACGAAACAAAGCACACTTTGTATTCTATGAAAGTATGATTTGAGGGGCAAGTATTATGGGAATTTTTGCCCACGTCATGGTGAATAAGAAAAGACGTCAAGGAGCATATAAACGGGCAAAAGATGCATAATAAAGGCACCATGATATAATCACAAAGGCAAGACGATGTGTTAGGGGCAAATATGGAATAGTCAGAATATATAGTCAAAGATCTTGAAAAATATTCCTAAGGTCAAGACATGCACATAAGTCGAAACCGCGTTTCTATTCGAGCTACGGATAGGAAGATATGATCATCTTAACAATTTGTCCACCACTTAACCGACACGGGCCCCACTTTGGAGAGCTACTACCTACTTTAGGTAAATGGAACATTCAAAGGCATTAGAATACTCTACTCAGCGATAGGAAGCTACTGGTTTAAGTTTCATTCAATTCTAACTTGAAATAAAGGAGTTATACATTATGCCACAAAGCAAATCAGACAACAGTGATCACACAACATAAGGCAGATTCTTTGTTATCCCACTTTTTCTACCCAACATATGGAAAAATCATCTGTTGTCTAACATAGCCCCTGAAATCATTATGATATTCCATACATGTTATTCAAACAACATTTTATCTGTTGTTTGATTGTAGTTATCAAAAAATTTAGATTTGGCTCCATAAATATTTTGTCTCCCTCCAAACTTGGTCAACGTTTTACCATTTCCTTCTCATATTTTAGTTTTGTTTTCATACCATACTTATCTGTTGTTTGAACAAGTTGTCAAAACATTTAGTTTTTGGTCCACATTTTATATTTCGATTTCACTCTCCGTGTATTACACTTTTCGGTTGTTTGTTCAAAGTTGTAGAAAAATTCAGTGTTCAGTCCATATTATACTTTGGTTTCCCTCTCAACGTTTTATATTCCCTCTTGTTATTTTTGTATCACTTAATCTCTCATGACATTCTCTCCCCAATCGAACCCTAATCTCGACGATTCAGCAGCGAAACCCTAATCTCCGCGGGGATAAGGTGTACCCCAATTCTTTTGTCCTCGGCTTGTGAAATTGTGATGAGGATCTGGTGATTGTTATTGGTTGTTATCGGTTGTTTTATTATTGGGAAATTTGTCTGTTGTGTTTACTGCTATTGTTCTTCTTCTTATTGGTTAGGCTACTCCTTACCGCTTTTGGTTTGTATTCAATGGTTTCAACTCTACCGTCCGCAGTGTCATTTAGTATTGAATACAAAATGGTTTCTACTCAAATATAATGGTTTGATTGGTTTCTACTATATCGTCTGTATTTATCATTATTGTTTTCAATTTCTCTGAAAACATAGTAAACTTTGTTAATTTTGTTTACTTTAGATGGATAATCTCAGTTATAGAATAACAATAAACTTACTGCAATTTGTTTAGTTGTATATGGATAAATCATGGATGAATGCTGATAGACATTCACACAAATTTGAAAAGGGATTAGTAGCTTTTTTATAGTTTGCATCAGCTAATGCTAGGGATAAAAAAAATATACTTTGTCCTTGTTTGAAATGTTGCAACACATATAGATTCTCCATTTCAGTTATTAGGGATCATATTTATTTGAATGGCATTGATGAGGTTATCAGCATTGGAAGTGTCATGGAGAACCAAATATAATTAGGTCGGAGCCTAATATTGGAGAAGAATCTAAAGTGAAGATAGGGAATCTCATAGTGGTGTGTGGGAGGATGGGGTAGATGGGGAATGTCATAGTGGTGTGTGGAAGGATGAGGTAGATGGGGAAGAATGTGAGGATGAACATATTTTAGATGACTCAGTTGAGTGTATGAAGTATGTGGAGGATAGTGATAAGCTACTGTACCCTGGTTGTACGAAGACAACTAAGTTGAACGCTAGATTTTCAATGTGAAAGCAAGGCATAACATGATTGATTGCTATTTTACAAAATGTTATTATTGATTAGGGGTTTGCTTCCAGAAGATAATTTGGTTCCACACTCCTTGTATGAAGCTAGAAAGAGTCTTGATGCATTAGGAATGAAATACAAAAAAAATTCACGCTTGTCCTAATGACTGCATGTTGTACAGAGGGCAGCATGTGTAACACCCCACACCCCTTAGTATATCCAAAAGGACACACTAAAAGGCTAGGTGCGTTGTAGGTATAAACTAAAACTAGCAGAGACTAAGATTCACAAGACAGAAATAGGTAAAAACAACGGAAACAATTTAAATAATAACTTATTTAGAACATAACTTCATAATTGCTTTAAAAACCAAATAAGTCACCAAATACCAAATACATCACGTGTCAAAATACCATACATATATGTCTTATGAAATCAAAGAAAACCATAGTCTCAAAAATCAGAGTACAACTATTCCCCAACATGTGCCAGTACAAATAAAGAACAAAAAGCTGAAATAAAAGAAGTGGAAGTACATAGTGAAATCTCCTTCAAAGAAACCTCCAAGCAACTGCAACATATTGTCCTCTTCCTTGATTGCCTATGGGAGAAAAGGGGAAAATGGAGGAGTGGGTCAGACTAAAAGTCTGGTGAATGATAGTAATTACTAGAGTCTTTAAGCAAAGTAAAAGTAATAGACTTTACAACAGTTCTAATATATAAAAGGAAAGAAAGGAAATAGAGAGAAGGAATAAGCAGGAAATAAATACGAATTAACTAAATTGACATAATTGATTAACTTTGATTGTTTGCACTTGTTTTTGATAGCTGCTTTGATTTGGCTGAATTCCTAATACTACACTTTGATTAGCCTGCTACTCCATAGACCTACTGCAGACTAGACGCTATATAGCTCCCTACACAGAAGGCAATGGTGTCTACGAAAGACACACATACTAAGCGCTTGGAACTCATAACGATTTATGAGCCATCACTGGAATTCGCATGCGTGACCACCACTAAGCTCGCGTTACCTGTTGTTCCACTTATTGGGTCTTCTTATTACCCCAAGCTCCAGCATAAGCGTGCCCTTCGTCTCACTTCAAGATTATGTGAGACACCTCGTTTCACTTCTGAAGTTATGTGAAACACCGTGTCCATAGAAAAAATAGGGGAAATGCTGTTGGTACTAGCCCATCATCCAAACAATATCTAGTTGCGCCCCTTGTCCAAATCCCCATGATTTGGACTTCAACTTATTGACCATTTACTGCCGTTATTAACACTAGTATAAATCGCACGTACGTGCATCTAATAGCTTTGATGGTCACAACATTTTTATTTTAAAAAGTTATGTTGGCGGTGTCGGTTGCAAATTTATAGTGAAATTATGTTTAAGGGTGCTTGAGAAAGGGATGGTGGTGGAGATTGTAAATCGACGGTAATATTCCGTTGGTGGATTGGGGCATTTTTTGAATTTCAAAAGGACACGGTTGAAATTCAATTCATCGAATTCTCATTATTAATAGTAGAGATAAGCCTGCCCCTCGTCTCACTTCAGGATTATGTGAGACACCTCGTCTCATTTCAGGGTTATGTGAGACACCTTGTTTCACTTCAAGGTTATGTGAAACACCGTGTCCATAGAAATAGGGGAATGTTATTTGGTACAGGTCCTACTTTAATTCTTTGCTTATTAACTTGGATAAATTATTTAAATAAGCCTTTACTTTTGTTCTTACTATCTGTGCTTATTAATTTATCCTAAGTCATGAAATAAGCCTCACTCTGTTCTATTTCTTATTATAACCTACGTTATAATCATGCTTATTACTTAACCCAAGGTCTAAGTGTAAAAATAAGCTCCTTTCATCTTATACTCTTTTTAGTTATAATTCTAAGTTATAACTAGGCCAATTATCTTTAATTAGTCCAATTCTAACATCAATATCATAATTAGGCTGAATTTCAGTCTTAATTCAATTTTTATTACAGTCTTTACAATTTACATCTTATCTTCCATTGTTTCAGTGTTCTTATAATTTTAATCCATATTCGCGTTTAATCTATTCTAATCCATACGCGAAGAAGAAGGAGAAATAAAAGAAAACTGAAAATAGAAGAAAATCCAAAGCGTAGGAAAAAGATGTAAATAACGCATAAATAACAGTAAATAAATTAAAATACTGTAAATAAATGGAAAAGCTATAATTAATAGAAATAAATTAAAATTAACTGAAAAGAACAGCTAAAAGAAATAGACTTAAAATAATTCTAAAAACTGTAAATAAACAACTAAAAACGTTATTCCAAAAATCGTAGTAAAACTACAACTATTGGAAACCCTATTATTTTAAATTACTTAAAGAAATCTAAAATAATTACAATCACTCACCTGTTGTCCTAAGCTCTTCCCTTTAGGTCTTCCCGGATCCACTTGAGGGTATTAAAATATTTTTATTAAAAAGATTCTCTCCTTGGAAAATTATTCCTTTTAGGGTCCTTCCTGAAAAGGTGAACCCAAGCAGAGAAAATCTAGAATGAGAAAAAGTGTTAGGCCTAGGTTCTTATTTATAGGGGTAGAAGTGGATCTCAGACTGTTAGATTTGGGGATTGAATAGGATGCAACCACATCATAGGCTGAATAGGAGCCGTCGGATGAAAGAACGGAAGGACCAGATGAAGCTAAAGAATGAAAAATACGTGTTCGAAAACCTCTGGAACGAAGAAAATTTTCTTCGTTCCATACCTGTAGGTGGGTCTACCTCCCCTCCCCCTAGGTCGTCCGGCCGGTCGACCTAGGGCGTGGTTAGGTCGACCCTGGGGTCGACCTAGCCCAATATTTTTTTCTTCTTTTCTTGTTTATTTTGTTTCTAGCTCATATTAGCTTGGATTTTGACGTTCTATATATGGAAATTGACCAGAAAATTACCATGGACACAACGGTGCAACTCCCGTGGCTCGATTCTGATAATGTCACAAAGTTATTTTATTATTTCATTAAATAATGAATTAATTATTATGAGTTAAATTTCAGGTTGTTACATTCTCCCCTCCTTAAGGGATTTCGTCCTCGAAATCTCTAAGGATAAAAGAATGAACTAATGTGTTCATCCAAGTTCTGCAACCAACTACTCAATCATCAACCATTCATCCATTGTCCTTAAGTTTTTTTTTCTAATGCAATTTATGATACTTATGCAATTAGTGTAGTGTTAATGTCCCTAACTAATGCAAAAGATTAGGCGGTCCACTGATTCAGTTGATCTCCTTTTATGAAATCATGTCTGTGCCATGTATCCAAATGAATGCAAAAATTCCTAATGATAACTGATAGTTCTATATGTGTGCTACAAACATCATCCAAATGCAACAATCATGTGAAAATCAGCCATTTTTAGCAACCATGGAAAATAGGATAAAAATGCGTACACATCCATATGCATATGCTCTAGTGTCCTAGTTAGACCGATCCCTAAGATATAATAGTGCCTAGTGTAAGTATATGCGTCCATAGCATCCACGAGCAAACACTTGCAACCACTAGCATACATCATACATCATACATAACATGTTCTATTAACATGTTTACATCAAACCCTACCATCCATAGGTTAAATCCTAAGTTCTACCCTCCCAAAGTATAATAAAGGAAAGAACCTATTCAAAAATAAAGATGGAAATAGGAAATTCAAAAACTTATTATCGAAAAGATGAGGATATGAAACACGAATTTTCTCCTAATCAAACCAATCTTCTCCTAAGTCTTTCTAACCATGTCGGGACTAAGTAGCAATCTCTCTATTGACTCTAAGCAACACGAAGGCGACTTGCGCAGTCTTCCATAAAGAGCTTCGAAAGGTGCCCTGTGATAACCCTGATTTTGTGAGCAAACTCATGATTTAATTTAGTTTATATTTGTTTAAAATTGCATTGAAAAGATAGAAATAGGAAACTGATTTGCAGATATATGGTTTAAAACATGTATATGTGCACAAGATATTGCACATACATGCACACAGTTTCTGCATAATAAAATAGGCATAAATCAATATATAAATTAAAATAACTAATTTAGAAATACATATGCATGAAGATAGGATTTTGTCTTTAAATAAATCTGGCACAAGGAAAATAAAAAGACTTAGGCAGAAAAATTAGGCATACATATGTTATACATAGACACAGGCAAGCATTGCTAATGGAAAGAAAAGGGAGAAAAACAAAGCTTGCATGGAAATGGTATGAACCCTTAAATAGATACTTTATCCATTTCCAGCAATTCCTTTGCTTAAGAAAAAATTAAAGTCATGCATATAACATGACCCGGGGAAAGATTAAAAGAATGAGGTTTATTTTCTGGAAAAAAAATAACAAGGACCACCTACCCTTTTCTTTTTATGAATCAAGTGTAAGGCAGATCATATTATAGGGTAGAACTGACATTGGGTAATTCCATAAAACCCTAGTAACAGCCAGGATTTATATAAAGAGGCTTAGTGTAGTGAGATCATACACATTTGCTATTCATAACCAAAAGGAAAAATAGAAAAAAAAAATATAAGCCAGAGAAAATAAGGAGCACCGGCCATTAGAGTTAGAGGAAGGCGGAGGATCAAAAGAAAAGCAAGGCTTAGGAAAAAAAAGGAATTAAGTGTGAGTAACCTCACTGAAAACTTTGGCATTAAGTCCTGAATATTGAGGCAATCTATTTGAATTAATAATTTACTTTTGCAAGTTATGTTCATTATATGATTTGATGACTTTGGTTTGTTAATGATCTGTTCAAGTGTAAAACCCTTCATAGTGATTTACCCAAAAGTAAGAGTCATGGAGTTCATGTTTAAATGTTTATCTGTGATGAGAATTAATTTTGAGATGGAGCGATTTCTTTTCATGGGTTTTCTTCATAAAGTTATTTATAAAATCCCAGGATTCATGTAGTAGATATATGGTCTGTAAACGGAAAGAAATATGGGGCTGCAACATTGTGTTGTTGCTTATGTCTCATGTTAACTGAAACAAAAGAAAATGTAGAAGTGCAATGTTATACATGTGCTGAGCTTCTATGTTTTATGAACTACCCATATCAAAATATATACTTATGGTTTAGCCAGATCTTCAAGATTAATAAGGATCTGATTGAACCCGAGGTAAGAGAAGATAACTAGTAAACTACTTATGACCATATGTTTATAACTTGATCCGTTGTAACCCATAGGCAAAATAATATGCTAAGAAATCACATTTGTTTTCATGATTAAATGTTTGCTTCTGAGAATATGACTTACCAATCCCTGGATGAATACATGTTGGTTGAATTGTTTATTTTTCTCTGATTGAAAAGTGAGATGCAGAGGGGATTAGCACAATTATGAAAAAGGAAATAACACTTAGTAATTTAACTAAGGACTTTGGATCTTAGGGCTATAAAATATAGCTTGGCAATGGGAACATTGCAAGCTCACACATGGTATGTTTATACCCAGGGGCCTGAGTGTGCTGGGTTAACAGAGAGATGTCCCAGGCAATGTGTGTTTAAAAAAAAGAAAGTAGCTAAAGACCCTGTTATAATTGATAGTGAACTATAGAAATAGGTTCAGGAGAGGCTTGAGTGAAGTCCCTGATGGCCAGTAAATTTGTAAAGGGGGCATGATGACTGATTTGATGATTGCATTGGTTGGTTTATGATGGTTTATTGGTGAATCTTATGATTGTTTTCTCTAAACTAAATTACCGTGATCATATATAATTTGTTTAGTACTGATATGAATGCACATGCCTCACAAAAACATGCATAAAGATGATACTGAGTTCTTGGTAGATCTATGGATCTAACAAGGTTCAAGGGCTACAACAAACTAATTTCTAAACTGGACCGAATGTTTGAGTTTGGGGTGAACTAGTGTCTTCAAACTAAACTTGGATGGTTGTTTACACCGACAATGTGGGCAACATAATGCTTGTCGGAGATGATCCGAGAAGTAAGTACTTTCCTAACATAACCATATATTTCTTCTGTGAGTTTCAAATATGTTTTTAGTTATCCCTTCTCTTATTTAATAATTGTTATGTATTTATTTATCTCCTCTCTTATTTCATAAAAGGGATTCTATAGCATGGTATGTAAGATTTTCAACTACACAAAAAGGTGGTTCAGAAGATTAATTCTCTTATCCTAAGGAGCAAAGGCTCTTCATCTTCCAATGAAGACAAATCAGTTGACAGTGAAGTTAAGCTCTATATCAGCTACTTTAATTCAAAGCAAGTTGACATCAGATCAAAGTAACTCATACATACTATGGTGGTTTTAAGGTTCTCTTATATCCCCATTTATTTGTCCCAGTATTAGTCTAGTATGTACATATAGTCAAAATTGTATATGTTAGTTTGTTTGAATGAATTGGATTTTTTACGGACATTCATTGAAAATTTAGCACATGAATACCAATGCAACTTAGACAGATATAAATCTCTGTTATCTGATTTCAAAATTAGTTATAATTTTAAATATGAACATAAAAACCATTACAAAACTACATTATTTGTCAGAAATAGACGAAACTTTGTTATACAAAATTGAATTAGTGGTATCTATATACTATTATCCTGTAAACTTATCATTTAGAATATATCTATATTATCAGAGAATACAATACCATGAAATTCAAACAGTCCTACACTCGTAATATAGCAACATGCTAGTTACAAAATAATATTGTAAATAGCTAATCTCAATAATTTCATAATCCAAATTTAAAATAAAATTATTAGCAATATCAAAACGAAATAGTTAACCACTATAAACTAGATCATTAACCAAAGAAAAATCAATTATGTAATTTTATTGAAATGATGGAGCTAACTAAGTGGAACAACGATAATATGAGGCGACCTTGTTGCTGCGACTGCGACTTGGGTTCGAAAACCGTGAATCCATTCCACGAATCCTTCTGACTCCATCCATCCGCGTTGATGATAAAAAATTTAAGCTAGCGAATAATTTTTGGCATAACAGATTTTAAAGACTGAACCAGAAAGGGGAGACTCTAGTAAAAGAAAGGGGGAATTAGAGTTTCTTATCATTTGTTATTGGGGCAAGAGAAAGAAACGAGAAATAAAAATAAGCGGGATAACGAAAATAGGATGGACCGAAATATAATATTAACCCGCCTTTCCAAAAAACGCTGCAATTTTATAAGATTTGTGAAAATAGTAGCATTTCAGGTTGAAACGCTGGCAATAAATGCTACTAATAGGACTTTTTCTTGTAGTGTAATTCATTCAAAGTATTTGAATATAAATAAAAGTCATATAAAATCATGTTTTCAGGTAGATTACTCATACCAGACATTAGTCTGACCCTTTTGTGTTTATGCACCATTGGGTGTCTCATATTTGTATGAGGCAGTTAATGGTGATTATGCAGGAAAATAGGAATTTCATTGATCAAGCTTTGGATGAGTTAACTGCTTAAGGAAATTGGATGCTATTTTAAAGACTTTGCTGAAGTTAAATTAGATATTCATGTTGAACTATGTTAAGATATTTTGTTTAAGTTGCTTAGAAAAACCAATGTATTGTTATTTACTGTTTTGTAAGTGTTGAACTTATATGTATCAGCTGAAACTAAGTGCTTTGTTTAGCAAATGCTTTGCTAAGAAATGAAACTCTAAAACTTTAAGAATAGTTAGTTTAAGTGGTAGAAAAATCTGAGATTAAAAGGGTTTAAGGATTGAACATACAATCAAGTGGTTGGCATAGGAAAACTCATGTTTAGGTGATATAAGATCTGATAGAGGAAAAGGTTTGAGTGGCCTTAGAAAAGAAAACAAAATGATATGTACTTTGCTTAAGAAAAATGTAAGTGGAATGTGGCTAACATGACCATTTCCTTGAGCCTGGGTTAAGCCAGCACAAAAGAGTTTTAAGTTTAGTTTTCAGCTCTGTTTTATAACCCAAGTATAGGGTAGACTCATACATTTTGTTAACAAGAGAAAAAAAATAAGGCACCTGAATTTCCCACTAACACACACAGGCACAGAAACATGCACACACACATGCACAAGCAAAAGCACTGTTCATACAGTAATTAAAATCATGGAAATTCATGCAAAATGATAAGTCTTGAGACATGAAACCAATAGTTATGCAATAACCCAAGTATACTTTGAAAATCAGGTTTTTAGATACACTATTGCTATGTAAAGAGTATTACCTTTAAGTAATACCCAAACAGATTTCTACTTACAAATTTCTGTACTCTGATTTAAGTAGAAAATGACTTATATATCTTCATATATGTAAGTTTAAGATGAAATGAATAAACCAATATTTTTATATTGACAAAAGATCCTGGATAGAAGAAAAATTGGAATGCAATGTTTTCTTGATTAAATGGCCACTATAAATTTTTTTTTTAAGTGGATCATTTCATGCCCCTCCATTGCTAGCTTGAAAACTACTATCATATGGGAATTCCACTAAAGGAATATTCTTTTCCCAAGATTCTTCAAAATAAAAATACACGTCCTCAACCATATATGCCTTACAATCTTACTAATTTCACTTTACCGTTCTTCTTTAACTTGCTCACATGAAACAACATTCCTAGGTTCTCACTAGTGCCCTATATGATTTACGGGAAACTCTATTATTACTTCCAAAAGTAATTATTGTTGTCTCCTTTATAGCCTTACACGTTTTCCATCACTCCTTAGGGAATGATTCCTATCTATTCCACTTTTAAGAGTTTGGTTTGGTGTTTATCCTCTCATTTCAAAAACTAAGGTTTCTAAATTTTCAAATCCCAAAATCTTTGTCCTTAAAGTGTTATCTTTAAGTTCTTCTTAAATTCTAAAATACTCGGTTGCTTAACATTTTATGTTTCTAGATTTGCATCCTTACATCTTTTTGAATTTACATTATTTCCCAAAACTAGAGGGAAAAACTTTCAAATTCTAAGTCCAAAACTTATTCCTCGCTTTCTTTTAAAAACCTTTTCAATTTTCTATAAAATTTGAATTTTCAAATTCTACTTTTATTAAGTTTTTCATTTCAAAAACTTATTTACTTTTTCACCAAACTATTTCCTTTTTAAAATATCTTTAAAATATCCTTATGTGTTTTCAAAACATCTTCTTATTACACCTAATGGTCTCATACCTTAATGTATTGGAACTACTTTCTCCTATGAGAAATATTAACGCTAAAATCTTCTATGAACCTTTTAAAAGAGGATTTCATGTTTATGTGAAATTACAAGGAACTTATTTTATATTTTTTGAAATAGGCTATACAAAATATGGTGCTCCCATACCTTGTATATCTCTTTCATGCATTCCTTGTAACTTGTACATAGAAAATTATATCATTATTCTTTTCATTCCAATACATTAAAGTATGTTTAAATTATATTTTCTTACGATAGACATCTTCTAATATCTAACTTACTCTTTTTTTTCTTCAGAAAAACTCATCTTCAAAACAATTTTAAAATATCCATAACCATAAAACATTTTCTTATACTTACTTAAATAATAAGTGTATTCACAAATCATATTTATTTATATTCTTAGAAATTATCTTTTAAAAGTGCATTTTTATTTGGGTTCAAAACAGATGTTGCGTAAAACACCGTTACTACAACCCAAAGATACTAGTGTATTGATTTAAATAAAAATAAATACTAATAACCCTTACCTACTGTGTAAAACATTTCCCTTGGGAGTCACTTACTATAACGGTAGCGTTATAGTTTATGCTCCCTTCCTTTTTCACAAAAACTTCTATTACAACAATAAATGTTGTAATCTACGTTTTTGATACTTAATAAGCTTGTAACGCTCCACCCCGAGACCCACGTTGGTAAAGGGAATTAACAAGTAATTATGTCTACTAACGCAGAGAATAAGGCTGGATAGGAGCGACCAACATAGCATACAATACCTATGAACTAAACATGTCAAGTATGTGTCAATTTTTTTTTTCCATTACCTCATGTGTGGTTGACACGTCTAGTGCATAACTATTGCACACTACGGTGGCTATATAACATTTCAGAAATAATGTAATATAATATGCGGAATAATCAAAGTCACAGAAAAGCAAACCCAGATCAGTCATATACATACATAACCGTCACCATACATATCCATATAATACATCATACAAGAGTAACTACTAGGTAGCTAAGTGTCAAAAATATACATCCCAGAAATATACAAGTGATCATAAAGGAGTAGTCCTAAAAGACGAAGACTAGCTAGCCAAAATATACATATATGTGTCCCACCAAAAAGTATCAAGCTGAACTGGAGGCAAAAGAAATCCGAGCTAACCTGCAACTCGGTCTGACCCGAGTGAAAAACACGCGGGTCAGGCAACTAAACTCATCAGTAGATAAGGAACTGTAGGATAATAAGTAAAGGGAAGCATTCATTCTGTTGTACCCAACAGAATAAATGAAAGGTTCAGTGATAATCAAGGGAGATGCCAAGCTAATATTCTAATGTCATGCGTAAGGAGAATTGTGATTAAGTTAAGTAAATTATTAATAAACATCCATGAAATCATGAAAACTCATAAGTCTCCAACAAGTCATGAAACAATCTAAATAATCATGGACCACAAAATAATATCGCCTTATTCATATGTAAGGCTATAGAAATCATCAAATCCCAATAAATCATAAAGCTTCAAAAGATAATTTTTTTTGCACGTGCTTTTGAATCTCCACTAGTACTATACTTTGGTACCAACAATCGTGATGATCGGGATCATGTCATCTAGATGGATCTTGACAATCTTGACGACTACGTAGTCTATAATTTAATCAATCCCAATCGGTGACGTCAAATGCCTGAGTAATAGTAAATTCATGATTTGGGGTATAATTTCAAATCTTGATTCCCCAATAAACTCGAGGCCTCATAGTACTAGTCCAATCTTGAATGTGTATCAACATCGAGACTAGGAACCCAGAAGGGTATAACCCACGTCCCATACGATGAGTTATCACCTAATGGTTTACTAATCACTCATTGGTTCCACATTAGGAAAAATCATAAATCAATATAATCACAATGCCTCGTTTCATCGGCGAATGTAAATAATCAAGTCGTAGCAATTCCGCTACGATAAATCAAAAATAAATTCAAACTTGTCTCATTTCATCGACAAGTGAAAACCTAATCAAAATTATAAAATCATAATCAACCATAATTGGTTTTGCCTCATTTCATCGGTGGGAGCACTACAATCTTGATAGTCCATAATCGAATAAGCTCTAAATCGGGAGTTTTTGGACTATGTCCACATATTAGCCAAATCCGCTAATATGGAAAAATGCTCTAAATCAATCTCGAGGTACCACATAGTGGTTAATAATCTTGGGGGAAATCAAATGATTCCTCAAAATCATTTCGATCGTACAAGTCCGTATTTAACCGATGAAGCAAATACGCACGAGTCCCATACCTCGTGGTTTTTACTAAATCGTTTAATATACTTTCTCATACGTCCGAACATTCATGAAAAATGTTTAATATAAAATGTTTAACATCATATTACCGAGATACAAATTGCGTATACATGTTCATAAATGCAAACCATTTTCAATAGTTTAAAATCAACACTAGTCCATGCAACAAAACACAGGACAGTAAGGAACATTTGCAGTTTTAGCATAGCAAACATCAAAATCACAGAAAACACATAAAGCAAAAGTTGTAGCCACTGAAATAAGCTTCCCGAAACATCCAAAATTATCAAATTCCGATTAGAAACGAAAAAGTTATGGCAGATTTCGTTTCTGCCTCAACAACAGAGCAGATTTGATTTGCTCTCGGGTTAACAGTAGAAAAGTTCAATTTTGACATAGTTAACCACAAAATTGCAGAAAACTCAACAAACAAAAGTTGTAGCCAATGAAATAAGCTTTCCAAAACATCCAAAATTATTGAATTCTGATTTGAAACACAAAAGTTATACAAAAAATACTATGAAGCAAAAATATGTTTTCTGTGCAAAACCCTCTCGGGTTTGCAACTTCCACAGCAAATACAGAGGTCCAAACGGACACGAAACTCGATGAAATTTGACATGAACAAACTAGATCAAGTGCACTATAATCTGGAAAAAGAATGGCATCAATCCGACACCGGATGAGCCAGATATGATCAAAATAACAATGGACAGTTTCAGCAAAATATTGCTTTTCAAATCAAAGTTTTTGTGCCTAAAACATCAAACTAAGCATCAAAATGTTTTTAAGCCGCACAATTCCTTTGCTTACAGTTGCTGTAAGTAATTTACTTACCTTTACAGTGAAGGAGGAGGTTGATTGGAGCTTCAAGATGGAGTATTTCAGCTGGTAGTGGCCTCTAAACTACCTGTAGGAGCTGAAAAAAGACATGCATGGAAGAGAATCATCAAAACAACACGTACAATATCTGAAATCTACAATTTCCAAGGAGTTGAGATGAGAATTGGTTAGAAGATTACCTTTATATTGATTTTAGACTTAAATTCTCTTGATTTCAGCTAGGATTTGGTTTATTTGGGCAAGATTTACAAAGAGGAGGCCATCGTTATGTTTACTGGAGGTTTTCTTTTTATTTTCTTTCTGGAGAAGGAAATGAACGGAGTAGAGAAGAAAGGTACGTACAAAATTACAGAAGTGTCTGTTGGGCTTAGGGTAAGGATCCAATATCCACAATAAAACCCATTAGGACTTAGGCAAATCTTTGATTTTTAGTTTATGTAATTTTTTTTATGTATGTAATTTCTTTAAATCTCCATATCTTATACATATTAAATCCGATTTTTACAAACTTAGGTGCGTTAGAACCATTACAACTTCTAGATTCCAAATAAAAAGATAAAAACACAATTTTAACAATTATATTATTATTTTTTATTAATATTATTCTTATTTAACCAATTTTCATATTTTTGCAAAATAAATTGTAAACTGTCACAATTGGTTAAACATAAATATATTTTATACTCCAATAAATGTAATTACATGATTAACACCAAATAAATATTTTCTTATCATTTTTAATCATAATTACTATGATTAATTATTTTAATAATCAATTCTCTTGAGTTTTAATTAATAAAATGGCAATATTGGCAAATAACACAATATTGGGCAAATTATTAAATTTAATTGAATGTATCCAAATCAATACATTCAAAAATTCATGAAATAAAGTAAAAACTCTATTTCACACATGCTTGTCATTTAAATCTTAAGAATTATTATTATTTCTTATGTTTTAATAATACAATGGCAATATTGACAATAAACTCAATATTGTCATGATCTATATATTAAATCCAATAGTCAAACAACTATACTCAAAAATTCCCGAAATAAAGCAAAAACTTTATTTTGCTTAAGTTCATCAATTATTCAACAAGGAATAATTATTTCTTCTTATTCTCCATATTTATTTATTTTCAATAGCTCAAATTGATCCAAATTCATTGTTTATTAAAATAAACAACATTTTCTTCTTATTAATTTAATTAATCCCAATATTAAATTATAATCATCATTATAATTTAATATTTATGGTAATCTCCAAACCGGGGTTGTTACAGACCTCCCCCCTTAACAAAATTGCGTCCACGCAATTTCTAAGGGAAAAATGTATAACAATTCAAAGATTCAAACGGAAGAAACAAGAAATAGCTCGAGATAATAAATTCTCACCATTACCAAAAGAAGAAAGAAAACCCGAAAAAGAACGCTCGATAGATTCTTCGGTTTCCCAAGTGCAATCATTGGGATTTTCTGACCATTGAATCTTGACAAGGGGCACACTCTTGTTTCGAAGGCGCTTCACCTCCGTACTAAGTACTCGAATAGGCTGTTGAAAGGTAGATAAGCTCGGTAAGATCTCGAGCTCAAGCTGCTTGGATGGATCAATGATAGAGTCTGAATCTCGAAGACACTTCCTCAACTGAGAAACATGGAAGACGTCATGAATACCGGATAAGTGAGACGGAAGTGACAAACGATAAGCAACCGGACCGATGCGCTCAATAATCGGAAATGGTCCTATAAAGCGAGGAGCCAATTTCCCCGTAGAGCTAAAGCGCATCACTCCCTTCATCGGAGAAACACGGATAAAGACATGATCACCAACAATGAATTCAAGAGGCTTCCTACGGTTGTCCACGTAGGATTTCTGACGGCTCTGAGCCTCTTTCATTCTCTGTCTAATAAGGAAAATCTTCTTCGAAGAATCACGAATCGAATCCGGTCCAAGAATAAGCTTCTTGCCAGATTCTAACCAACAAGATGGAGAACGACACGGTCTGCCATAAAGAGCCTCAAATGGCGCCATGCCAATACTAGATTGAAAGCTGTTATTGTAAGAGAATTCTACCAATGGAATGTGGTCCTCCCATGAACCACTAAAATCAAGAATACAAGCTCGAAGGAGATCCTCAAGAATACGATTCACCCTCTCCGTCTGACCGTCAGACTGAGGATGATAAGCAGTCGAAAGATTAAGCTTTGTACCCAAAGCTTGCTGAAAACTCGCCCAAAAATGACTAGTAAATAATGGATCACGGTCACAAACAATCGAAGAAGGAACACAATGTATCCGTACAATTTCCTTTATGTAAAGCTTTTCCAAGAGAGGGGCATTCCTATTAGATTTAATAGGAATAAAATGAGCAGACTTCGTAAGACGATCAACAATGACCCAGATACTAGAATGACCCGACCCCAAACGAGGTAGGCCGTCGACAAAATCCATCGAAACTTGGTCCCACTTCCACAGTGGAACTTCAAGAGGCTGAAGAAGACTAGATGGTCGCTGATGCTCGGTCTTAACAAGCTGATAGGTTGGGCACTTGCTCACATAACTCGCAACATCACGCTTCATACCCTCCCAATAGTAAAGACGACGCATATCCGCATACATCTTACTACTACCCGGATGAATGGTATACTTAGAGCGATGACAATCGTCAAGTATGTCACGCCTAAGTGCTGAATCAGAAGGCACAACAATACGGTTCCTCAACCGAAGGCAACCGTAAGAATCAATCGAATAATCCCGCAACTCCTCATCACGGGACTCAGATGAGCAAGACTGAATGAGACGTATACAACTATCATCATGCCTCTGAGCCTCTGAAATACGATCTAAAAGAGATGGACGAGCGTCCAGACTAAACAATAAAACTGGAGAATCAGACGATGGAGCTCGATCACGAATAACACAAGAAGATAGGGTCAATAGAACATCCCATTCGGCTAACATCATAGGAACCACAGCCGAATGCTTGCGACTAAGCACATCTGCAACTCGATTACCCTTACCAGGGGTATACTCAATATCAAAATCATATGAGGCGAGAAACTCTAACCATCGCTGTTGCCTCATATTCAAATCCTTCTGTGAAAAGAGATACTTAAGAGATTTGTGGTCGGTGTAAAGGATGAAGTGCTCTCCCAAAAGATAATGACGCCAAATCTTCAAAGCGAAGACAATGGCAGCAAGCTCAAGGTCGTGGGTAGCATACCGAATCTCGTTCGGACGTAACTGTCTCGAAGCATAAGCAACTACCTGATCTTTCTGCATCAGAACGGTGCTAATACCACTAAGGCTGGCATCGGTATAAACGATAAGATCTTGGTTCCCATGAGGAACCACAAGAACAGGAGCATTAGTCAGAAGCTCTTTCAATCGCTGAAAAGAAGCCTCACACTTATCGGACCAGATAAATCGAACGCCTTTTCTCGTAAGGCTAGTCAATGGAAGCACAATACGGGAAAAGTCTTTGATAAAGCGGTGGTAATAACCCGCTAAACCCAGAAAAGAACGAATCGCATGAACATTCTCAGGCCTCTTCCAACTCTGAATAGCCTCGACCTTAGAAGGATCAACGGAAATACCTTCTGAAGATACAACATGGCCTAAGAACTTCACTTGCTTTTCCCAGAAGTGACACTTAGAAAGTTTTGCTTTAAGTTGATGTTTGCGGAGAGTACTCTAAGACAATTCTAAGATGTCGAGCATGGTCCTCTTTGGACTTTGAATATACTAGAATATCATCAATGAAAACAAGTACGAACTTATCGAGATATTCCCGGAATACTCGATTCATAAGATCGACAAAGTAGGCAGGTGCGTTCGTCAACCCGAACGGCATGACGAGCCACTCATAAGAACCATAGCGAGTGCGGAATGCGGTGAGAGGAATACTATCTTCCGCCACTCGGAGCTAATGAAAACCAGTGGCAAGGTCTAATTGTGAAAAGACCTTAGCACCACTTAATTGATCGAACATGTCATCAATTCGAGGCAAGGGATAACGATTCTTGATGGTTAATTCGTTAAGCTTGCGATAGTCAACGCAAAGCCTAAGAGTCCCATCGGACTTCTTCACGAATACAACTGCAGCACCCCACGGAGAAGAACTAGAACGAATGAAATGCTTAGCTTCAAGCTCAAGGAGTTGCTTTTTGAGTTCCTCATTTTCCCGTGCAGACATTCTCGTAGGAGGACGACTAACAGGCTGAGCACCTGGAATAAGATCAATACGAAACTCGATAGATCGCTTAGGAGGCAAACTAGAAACAGGCTCAAATAAATCAGCAAAGTCGCAAACAACTGGAATAAGAGATATATCACCATCAATGTCATGAGAACCGAGAGCAAATAAGGAAGCCATAGAGTCACAATCAGAATCACAAAGCGAGAGAGATAGATGATCGGGACAATCAGGATGTCGAAGATAAAGAACTCGCTCCATTCAAAGAATCCTGGCATCGTATCGAACTAGCCAGTCCATACCGAGAATCATATCAAAACCAAGGAAAGGAATCACATGCAGTTTCGCATGGAAGGAATAACCGCATATCAAAATCTCAACATCATCACAATATAAGCTAAAAGTAGCGGATCCTCCAATAGGATTAGCAATCCGCAATGAAGTAAGCAAGCAAGACACATCCAACTGTAAATCATCAACGAGTTCCTTCGATACGAATGAGTGGGACGCACCCGTATCGAAGAGCACTCTAATATAACGATCATGAAATAAAATAGAGCCTTCCAAAATAGACGAGGATGTACCTTTAGGCTGAGAAGAATCACCAGAAGCAGATGCTACATTAAGCTGTCCCTGACGAGGTCCTTTCCCCTTCTTGGGGCAAGAAGCAACTAAATGTCCCTCTTTCTTGCAACAGAGGCACCTTTTGGGTTTGGGACATTCTCTGACATGATGATCAGGGGAGCCACAATTGAAACAAGCAAATGATTTAACTGAAAGAGCTGGCTGAGACTGAGAAGAGGAACCACTATACTTCTTCTTCTTCTTAGAAGGAAAAGACTTAGGCTTGCCAAAGAACTTCTTCTTGTTCGGGTTGGCCCGAACACTCGTATCATCATCACTATCTTTTTCCTTCTCGACTACATCAAGACGAAGGGCCATATCAACAAGCTTCTCGAAAGAAAGCTCAAGGCGAAGCATAAGGGCCTTCTTCAAATACTTCTTGAGCCCGGAAACAAACATAAGATTCTTCTTGTAAGGAGTGGAAATGTGCTCAAGACCATACTTTGAAAGACTTTCGAAAGAGGCAACATATTCAGAAACAGATAGCTTTCCTTGCTTAAGCTCAAGGAAACGTCGAGCTAGAGTAGCTTTCTCAGAATCAGGGATAAACTTGAGCTCGAACCGCTCACGGAACTGATCCCACTCAAGTGAGGACTCATCAACCTCAGAAATCAGAAGATCATACCAATGAAGGGCTCGTTCTTGCAACATACTAGATGCTACAAGAACCCGATGGCGGCTAGAAATCTCCATACGGGTAAAGATACGCTCACAAGAACTGAGCCAAGCCTCGACCTCAATAACAGACTCGGTGCCTTTGAAGGGCTTGCCACCGAGATGAGTAAAGTCACTGCACATACGTGCGAAGGCAGACTTCTGCGGAGTAGAAGAAGAACCAGAAGTGGGAGGCTGAATGCTCCGCACAAGCTCTAGAATCTGGTCGGTAGACATGTACACGCCTTCGGGACGGGAACCACTGGATGGTCCCGCCGCTGAAGAACGTCCTCTACCATGTCCAGACATAGCTAAAAGAAAAGATAAGCTAGGATTATTCACAGGGTAAATATATGTATTCACAAGAAATTCGAATGCGAAAATTAAGGAATACTACGGAATAAAATATACATCCCTAGATGTATTCCATTCTATTTACCCCAAAGGAATCGAAAAGGGACACACTTGAATCATGGGTAAGACAAATATAAGTAAAGATGAAACGGGTCGTGATTTATGGGATGATACATGTAGATGTATAATACTAAATGTATGGTATCTCGTGTGCTGTTCTGTGTATATTACATTATTTTTCTGAAACGATGCTCTTATACCAAGCTGTAACGCCCCACCCCGAGACCCACGTTAGTAAAGGGAATTAACAAGTAATTATGTCTACTAACGCAGAGAATAAGGCTGGATAGGAGCGACCAACATAGCATACAATACCTATGAACTAAACATGTCAAGTATGTGTCAATTTTTTTTTTCCATTACCTCATGTGTGGTTGACACGTCTAGTGCATAACTATTGCACACTACGGTGGCTATATAACATTTCAGAAATAATGTAATATAATATACGGAATAATCAAAGTCATAGAAAAGCAAACCCAGATCAGTCATATACATACATAACCGTCACCATACATATCCATATAATACATCATACAAGAGTAACTACTAGGTAGCTAAGTGTCAAAAATATACATCCCAGAAATATACAAGTGATCATAAAGGAGTAGTCCCAAAAGACGAAGACTAGCTAGCCAAAATATACATATATGTGTCCCACCAAAAAGTATCAAGCTGAACTGGAGGCAAAAGAAATCCGAGCTAACCTGCAACTCGGTCTGACCCGAGTGAAAAACACGCGGGTCAGGCAACTAAACTCATCAGTAGATAAGGAACTGTAGGATAATAAGTAAAGGGAAGCATTTATTCTGTTGTACCCAACAGAATAAATGAAAGGTTCAGTGATAATCAAGGGATGCCAAGCTAATATTCTAATGTCATGCGTAAGGAGAATTGTGATTAAGTTAAGTAAATTATTAATAAACATCCATGAAATCATGAAAACTCATAAGTCTCCAACAAGTCATGAAACAATCTAAATAATCATGGACCACAAAATAATATCGCCTTATTCATATATAAGGCTATAGAAATCATCAAATCCCAATAAATCATAAAGCTTCAAAAGATAATTTTTTTGCACGTGCTTTTGAATCTCCACTAGTACTATACTTTGGTACCAACAATCGTGATGATCGGGATCATGTCATCTAGATGAATCTTGACAATCTTGACGACTACGTAGCCTATAATTTAATCAATCCCAATCGGTGACGTCAAAGGCCCGAGTAATAGTAAATTCATGATTTGGGGTATAATTTCAAATCTTGATTCCCCAATAAACTCGAGGCCTCATAGTACTAGTCCAATCTTGAATGTGTATCAACATCGAGACTAGGAACCCATAAGGGTATAACCCACGTCCCATACCATGAGTTATCACCTAATGGTTTACTAATCACTCATTGATTCCACATTAGGAAAAATCATAAATCAATATAATCACAATGCCTCGTTTCATCGGCGAATGTAAATAATCAAGTCGTAGCAATTCCGCTACGATAAACCAAAAATAAACTCAAACTTGTCTCATTTCATCGACAAGTGAAAACCTAATCAAAATTATAAAATCATAATCAACCATAATTGGTTTTGCCTCATTTCATCGGCGGGAGCACTACAATCTTGATAGTCCATAATCGAATAAGCTCTAAATCGGGAGTTTTTGGACTATGTCCACATATTAGCCAAATCCGCTAATATGGAAAAATGCTCTAAATCAATCTCGAGGTACCACATAGTGGTTAATAATCTTGGGGGAAATCAAATGATTCCTCAAAATCATTTCGATCGTACAAGTCCGTATTTAACCGATGAAGCAAATACGCACGAGTCCCATACCTCGTGGTTTTTACTAAATCGTTTAATATACTTTCTCATACGTCCGAACATTCATGAAAAATGTTTAATATAAAATGTTTAACATCATATTACCGAGATACAAATTGCGTATACATGTTCATAAATGCAAACCATTTTCAATAGTTTAAAATCAACACTAGTCCATGCAACAAAACACAGGACAGTAAGGAACATTTGCAGTTTTAGCATAGCAAACATCAAAATCACAGAAAACACATAATACAAAAGTTGTAGCCACTGAAATAAGCTTTCCGAAACATCCAAAATTATCAAATTCCGTTTAGAAACGAAAAAGTTATGGCAGATTTCGTTTCTGCCTCAACAACAGAGCAGATTTGATTTGCTCTCGGGTTAACAGTAGAAAAGTTCAATTTTGACATAGTTAACCACAAAATTGCAGAAAACTCAACAAACAAAAGTAGTAGCCAATGAAATAATCTTTCCAAAACATCCAAAATTATTGAATTCTGATTTGAAACACAAAAGTTATACTAAAAATACTATGAAGCAAAAATATGTTTTCTGTGCAAAACCCTCTCGGGTTTGCAACTTCCACAGCAAATACAGAGGTCCAAACGGACTCGAAACTCGATGAAATTTGACATGAACAAACTAGATCAAGTGCACTATAATCTGGAAAAAGAATGGCATCAATTCGACACCGGATGAGCCAGATATGATCAAAATAACAATGGACAGTTTCAGCAAAATATTGCTTTTCAAATCAAAGTTTTTGTGCCTAAAACATCAAACTAAGCATCAAAATGTTTTTAAGCCGCACAATTACTTTGCTTACAGTTGCTGTAAGTAATTTGCTTACCTTTACAGCGAAGGAGGAGGTTGATTGGAGCTTCAAGATGGAGTATTTCAGCTGGTAGTGGCCTCTAAACTACCTGTAGGAGCTGAAAAAAGACATGCATGGAAGAGAATCATCAAAACAACACGTACAATATCTGAAATCTACAATTTTCTAGGATTTGAGATGAGAATTGGTTAGAAGATTACCTTTATATTGATTTTAGACTTAAATTCTCTTGATTTCAGCTAGGATTTGGTTTATTTGGGCAAGATTTACAAAGAGGAGGCCATCGTTATGTTTACTGGAGGTTTTCTTCCTTTTTTCTTTCTGGAGAAGGAAATGAACGGAGTAGAGAAGAAAGGTACGTACAAAATTACAGAAGTGTCTGTTGGGCTTAGGGTAAAGATCCAATATCCACAATAAAACCCATTAGGACTTAGGCAAATCTTTGATTTTTAGTTTATGTAATTTTTTTATGTATGTAATTTCTTTAAATCTCCATATCTTATACATATTAAATCCGATTTTTACAAACTTAGGTGCGTTAGAACCATTACAACTTCTAGATTCCAAATAAAAAGATAAAAACACAATTTTAACAATTATATTATTATTTTTTATTAATATTATTCTTATTTAACCAATTTTCATATTTTTGCAAAATAAATTGTAAACTGTCACAATTGGTTAAACATAAATATATTTTATACTCCAATAAATGTAATTACATGATTAACACCAAATAAATATTTTCTTATCATTTTTAATCATAATTACTATGATTAATTATTTTAATAATCAATTCTCTTGAGTTTTAATTAATAAAATGGCAATATTGGCAAATAACACAATATTGGGCAAGTTATTAAATTTAATTGAATGTATCCAAATCAATACATTCAAAAATTCATGAAATAAAGTAAAAACTCTATTTCACACATGCTTGTCATTTAAATCTTAAGAATTATTATTATTTCTTATGTTTTAATAATACAACGGCAATATTGACAATAAACTCAATATTGTCATGATCTATATATTAAATCCAATAGTCAAACAACTATACTCAAAAATTCCCGAAATAAAGAAAAAACTTTATTCTGCTTAAGTTCATCAATTATTCAACAAGGAATAATTATTTCTTCTTATTCTCCATATTTATTTATTTTCAATAGCTCAAATTGATCCAAATTCATTGTTTATTAAAATAAACAACATTTTCTTCTTATTAATTTAATTAATCCCAATATTAAATTATAATCATCATTATAATTTAATATTTATGGTAATCTCCAAACCGGGGTTGTTACAAAGCTCTAGGTATAAATCTTTGTTAACTTTCAAAGAAACTAGCGAGCTATATATGCTCTATAATTCTTCAAAAATAATTTCACCTTTTCAACAAAATTTTCATCATATAAAAACCAATTTAAATTTCTTACTATTTTCCCAAAAACCTAATATTTACTTTAAAAATATTGACAATTATATAATTTTTTTTTCAATTCTAATAATTCAGTTTATTGGGTTAGACATAAAGCGGATTTTTCTACTTACTACCCTAGGAGTATCCTTCCTAAACTTTGGAAATCTCATTTTCTTATTTAAAGTCTTTTGTTCCTATACTCATATTCTAAGGTACATCCTTTTCTAAGGTAAATCCACCTATATGAAACAATTATAATTTCTGCAATTATCTACACGTGGCTTACCTCCTTTTCTATTGTACATCCCCAATCTTTTTCTACCACCCTTTGGATTTTCACAATCCGAGCCTAAATGTACAAAACTGTTCATCAAACTCTTTCCATGTATAGACCTTCTCTAGGCCCCAAGAAATACACTTCCTTATGCCAAAAGTGATACTTCAAGAACTTTGCTTTTAATTGAAGAATGCGGGGTGTACGAAGAACCTCCTCTAAATGAACAGCATGCTCCTCCATGCTCTTGGAAAACACCAAAATGTCGTCCACGAATACAACCACAAACTTATTTAGGACTTCTCTAAAAACACGACTCATCAAATCTACGAAATAGGCTAGGGCATTGGTTAGCCCAAAAGGCATAACCAACCACTCAAAGAATCCGTCGGGTGTCTTAAATGCGGTCTTATCAATGCTGTCATCAGCGACCCTAAGCTGATGGGATCCCATGGCTAAATCAAGCTGAGAGAATACCGAAGAGCCAACTAACTGATCAAAAAGGTCATCTATCCTAGGGAGTGGATAACGGTTCTTCTTTGTGAGCTTATTTAATTCCCTATAGTCCACACAAAGTCGAAGAGAACCATCCGCCTTAGTAGCAAAGACGACTGGTGCTCCCTACTCCGATATGCTCCTTCTTATGAAACCCTTCTCCAAAAGCTCACGGATCTTGCTTTCTCAATTCCTTCCTCTCCCTAGGTGCCATGGGTAATGCTACTAGCTTAGCATTACCAGTCAAATAAATCCTGAAGTCAATCTCTCTCTTAGGGGGTAGTCCTCTAACCTCCTCAAAGACGTCTGGAAAATCTCTGACGATAGGAATCAAATCTAACTCTGATGATGATGAATCGAGGGAATAAAGGAAGCTCAACATAACTGACCCTTGCGGGTCGCAAGAAATCTCGAGAGTCCTACCGCTGCATGTCTCTAGTCTAACGACTCTCCTCTCGCAGTCTAATATAGCTCTATATGTGGATAGCCAATCCATTCCCAAAATCATCCCATACCCTGAAAATCCCAATACATAGGCGTAACAGTCAAATTCCACGCCTAGGATAAAAAATTTCAAACCCGTACAAACCATAGACAAGTGTGCCGATCCTTATATAGGGTTTGAAACAACAATGGGGTCTACTACTAAAGAGATGTCTAAGTGCAAACAATATACAAAAGAACTCGTAATGAAAGGGTGTGATGCTCCAAAATCGAAAAGAGTCCGAATGGGAAAATCAGAAAGAGAGATTAATCCTTCTAAAGAGATTTTCCTACCTCTATCCGAATCACTACTAGAAAGTGCTGCATCCAAAACTTGTACCTGCACCGTAGGTGCGCTTGCTCTCTACCCCGTTCTTTAAGGACAAGCTCTACTAAGATGACCGGGCTGTCCATAGTTGAAACACCACCCCTTCAACATTTTATTCTTATAGTCCCTTGCATAATGACCAACCCGTCCATAGTTATTGCATTTCCCGCTTTTCTTGATCCACTTCTGAGGTCCTCCAAATCTAACATCCTAAACCTTTGCTCCATAACCTCCAACCTAGCTCGTGCCTCCTCGAAATCTTCTGTGCCAGAAAATGTTTTGCCTCCTATACTAGTGTAGTCCTTATAAAAGTTGGCTGATGTGGGTGGGTTAAAGGGATTTCCGCCTACTGGTGTTGTATTGGGCACTTGCCCTTGCACCTCTGGTACGGTAGCTCTACGGAGCCAGTCAGCCATACTATGCAAAGAAAGCTTAGGCTTGAAAGAATCGAAAGAAGGTTGAACTGGACCTTTGAGGGGATTTTTATAAAAACTCTTTTATACTTGAAAACCATTTCTAAGAGTTCCTTGAAAAATACTTTTAAAATAAGTTATTTTGGAAAAAAATATTTTACTTTTAAAATATTTTTTTTAGGAATCCTATAACCTGGCTCTGAAACCAAATGTAACACCCCACACACCTTAGTATACCCAAAAGGACACACTAAAAGGCATGGTGCATTGTAGTTATAAACTAAAACTAGCAGAGACTAAGATTTACAAGACAGAAATAGGTAAAAACAGCGGAAACACTTTAAATAATAACTTATTTAGAAGCGAACTTTATAATTGATTTAAAAACCAAATAAGTCAACAAATACCAAATACATCACATGTCAAAATACCATACATATATGTCTTATGAAATCAAAGAAACCATAGTCTCAAAAATCAGAGTACAACTATTCCCCAACATGTGCCAGTACAAATAAAGAACAAAAAGCTGAAATAAAAGAAGCGTAAGTACATACTGGAATCTCCTTCAAAGAAATCTCCAAGCAACTACAACCTATTGTCCTCTTCCTTGATTGCCTATGGGGGGGAAGGGGAAAATGGAGGAGTGGGTTAGACTAGAAGTCTGGTGAATGACAGTAATTACTAGAATCTTTAAGCAAAGTAAAAGTAATAGACTTTACAACAGTTCTAGTATATAAAAGGAAAGAAAGGAAATAGAGAGAATGAATAAGCTGGAAATAAACATGAATTAACTAAATTGACATAATTAATTAACTTTGATTGTTTGCACTTGTTTTTGATAGCTGCTTTGATTAAACTGAATTCCTAATACTACCCTTTGATCGGCTTGCTACTCCATAGACCTACTGCGGACTAGACGATATATAGCTCCCTACACAGAAGGCAATGGTGTTTACAAAAGACACACATACTAAGCGCTTGGAACTCGCAACGATTTATGATCCATCACTGGAAGTCGCATGTGTGACCATCACTAAGCTCGCGTTACCTATTGTTCCACTTATTGGGTCTTCTTATTACCTCAAGCTCTAGCGTAAGCGTGCCCCTCGTCTCACTTCAGGATTATGGAAGACACCTCGTCTCACTTTAGGGTTATGTGAGACACCTCGTTTCACTACAGGGTTATATGAAACACCGTGTCCATAGAAATAATAGGGGAAATGTTGTTAGTACTGGCCCATCATCCAAACAATATCTAGTTGCGTCCCTTGCCCAAATCCCCATGATTCGAACTTCTACTTATTGACCATTTACTACCGTTATTAACAAAATCGTGCCCCTCATCTCACTTCAGGATTATGTGAGACACCTCGTCTCACTTCAGGGTTATGTGGACACCTCGTTTCACTTCAGGGCTATGTGAAACACCGTGTCTATAGAAATAGGGGAATGTTATTTGGTACAAGTCCTACTTTAATTCTTTGCTTATTAACTTAGATAAATTATTTAAATAAGCCTTTACTTTTGTTCTTACTATCCGTGCTTATTAATTTATCCGAAATCTTGAAATAAGCCTCACTCTATTCTATTTCTTATTATAACCTACGTTATAAGCATGCTTATTACTTAACCCAAGGTCTAAGTGTAAAAATAAGCTCCTTTCATCTTATACTCTTTTTAGTTATAATTCTAAGTTATAACTAGGCCAATTATCTTTAATTAGTCCAATTCTAACATCAGCTCAATTTCAGTCCTAATTCCATTTTTATTACAGCCTTTACAATTTACATCTTATCTTCCGTTATTTCAGTGTTCTTATAATTTTAATCCATATTCGCGTTTAATCTATTCTAATCCATACGTGAAGAAGAAGGAGAAATAAAAGAAAACTAAAATTAGAAGAAAATCCAAAGCATAGGAAAAAGATGTAAATAACGCATAAATAACAATAAATTAAAATGCTGTAAATAAACTGTAAATAAATGGATAATCTATAATTAACAGAAATAAACTAAAATTAACTGAACAGCTAAAAGAAATAGACTGAAAATAATTCTAAAAACTGTAAATAAACTACTAAAAAGGTATTCCAAAAATCGTAGTAAAACTACAACTATTGGAAAACCTATTATTTTAAATTACTTAAAGAAATCTAAATAATTACAATCACTCACCTGTGGTCCTAAGCTCTTCCCTTTAGGTCTTCCCGGATCCACTTGAGGGTATTAAAATATTTTTATTAAAATGAGTCTCTCGTTGGAAAATTATTCCTTTTAGGGTCCTTCCTGAAAAGGTGAACCCAAGCAAAGAAAATCTAGAATGAGAAAAAGTGTTAGGCCTAGGGTCTTATTTATAGGGGTAGAAGTGGATCTCAGACTGTTAGATTTAGGGATTGAATAGGATGCAACCACGTCATAGGCTGAACAGGAGCCGTCGGATGCAAGAACGTAAGGACTAGATGAAGCTAAAGAATGAAAAATACATGTTCGAAAACCTCTGGAACGAAGAAAATTTTCTTCGTTCCATACACGTAGGCGGGTCGACCGCCCCTCCCCCTAGGTCGTCCGGCTGGTCGACCTAGGGCGTGGGTAGGTCGACCCCTGGGTCGACCTTGCCCAATATATATATTCTTCTTTTCTTGTTTATTTTGTTTCTAGCTCATATTAGCTCGGATTCTGATGTTCTATATATGGAAATTGACCAGAAAATTACCACGGACACAACGGGGCAACACCCACGGCTCGATTATGATAATTTCACAAAGTTATTTTATTATTTCATTAATTAACGAATTAATTATTATGGGTTAAATTTCGGGTTGTTACATCATGCAGGTGAGTTTGCTGCGACATTTGTCGCATTTCACGCTAGAAATTAGGAAAGGATGAAAAAGAATTAACAAGTGTTCCTTCTTAGGTTTTGTGGTACTTTCCACTAATTCCAAGATTGAAATGGATGTACCAATCGATAAATACATCAAAGAATCTTACATGACATGACCATGGAAGGAAGAAAGATGGAATAATGTGACATCCAACTGATTCCCCAACTTAGGATTCAATAAACAAAAAATGGCCGAAATTTGGTAATGAGCTTAGAAACCTCAAACTAGCACTATCATATAATGGACTTTACCCCTTCAGCTCCCAATATAGCAAGTTTTCTTGTTGGCCTGTTTTGCTTCTCACGTATAATCTTCCTCCATGGATGTGTATGAAGAGGAAGTTTATGATGTTGATGTTATCAATTTCTGGGCTAAAATAGCCGGGTAATGATTTCGACATCTATCTTCAACCCTTAATAGATGACCTTAACTTATTATTGGAGGGTATTGATGGAGTATACAATGGACTAAGAGGTGAATAATTCACGTTGAGAGTAGTACTTCTCTGGACTATTAATGACTTTCCCGCTTATGGGAACTTGTCTTGTTGCATAGTGAAGGGTTACAATGCTTGTCCAATATGCATCGATAAGATAAAACCAAGGTACATGAAGCATGGTAGGAAAATGTCGTTCATGAGGCATTGGAGGTTCCTATCGCGACATCATCCTTATCGAAAGTAGAAAAAAGCTTTCGACAACACAGTAGAGGAGGACGTGGCTCCTATTCCATTAAGTGTTAGCAAGAGTGAAGGGTCTGAACTGTGAGTTTTGCAAAAAGGTAGATCTTCCTTTAGTGATGGGTTGTGCAGATCGTATCAAACCTGTATGGAAGAAGAAGTCTTCTTTTTTCCAGCTAGAGTATTGGCCATATATTCCATCTCGACATATGCTTGACGTGATGTATATAGAGAAGAATTATGCTAAGGCCCTTCTTGGTACCTTGTTGAATGTTCCAGGGAAGACAAAAGATGGGGCTTCAGCTAATTTAGACAATTGCGTGATCGGCATTAGGATGGATTTGGTAGCTAAGGATGGTGCCAAAAATTTGAAGTTGCCTACGGCTAGTTGTGACCTTCTTGTGAAAGAAAAGAAAATTGTTTGCAACTCTTTCTTTAACATGACCATGCCAATAACTTTTTTATATAATGTTAAGAATCTTGTCTCTATGCATGATTTAAGACTTGTTGGTTTTAAGTCGCATGAATGTCACACCGTATTGCAATTTCTTCTCCCTGTTGCATTGCGTTCTATTCTAAAGAAGCCGGGGAGGTATGCAATCATACGCTCTACCTATTCTTCAAGCCAATATGTGCCAAAGTGATTGATCCTTCAAGGTTGGAAAAAATGCAAGCTGGCCTAGTAGTTACAATTCGCTTGCTTGAGAAATACTTTCCTCCTTCATTTTTCGACATTATGATTCATTTGACTGTTCATCTTGTAAGAGAAGTAGAGCAATAAGGTCCCGTTTTTTCCGATGGATGAACCCCTTTGAAAGATATCTGAAGGTATGTAAAGGATGGGTGAAAAGTTGCAGACATCCGGGGGGTGAATAGCATACCGCTACATAGTTGAAGAGGCTGTTAAATTTTGTGCCGAACGTATGCTTGACAATCCTAGTACTGCTGGAATTCCATAATGTTCCAGATTAAAAATCCATCATGCCACCAAAAGAAATTCAGGAGTGTCATACTTAGAGTTTATGGAAATGCATTTGATCAAGTACATATCTGTGTATTGCATAATATGGAGGATGCAAGGCCGTACTTTGCGTAAGTTTTATGTTACTTAACTATATACTGTTTTTTGAATATATGGAATATATTATAATTGTTTTTTATATGGCTAATTTGTTTGAATTTATGTTAATCCAGTGAACACTTGGAGATATTGAGGTTGGAAAATGTTAGCATACCCCCAAAAACAGAGAAATGGCTGAAGGATGGACAGAATAAGACATTTGTGACATGATTAAAGAAAAGGGTAAGTCGTCGATTTATTGATGACTAAACGAAGTGCTTCCAACTTGTAATTTTTTTTAAATTGAAAGCTAATGCATAATGTGTATATTGTTCTTGCAGGTATCAGATGTACTTGACATTCCTGGAAACAAAATTTCAGAAGAATTGAGGTGGATTTCAAGAGGACCAAACCATAAAGTGCCTATCTTTGTTACATACATGATTGATGGAGTTCATTTCACTACCAAGGAGCATGATGACATTCGATCAGTTCAAAACAATGGAGTATTTTTGCAAGCAGATGTAATGCTAGTATCTAGTGCTAAGGATGAAAACCCCACAACAAAGGATATGGACTTTTACTGTGTGATTACACAGATTTGGGAGATGGACTACTACAACTTTAGTGTACCTATATTCAAATGTGATTTGGTTGAGAATGTTAGGGGCATCAAAGTAGATGAACTTGGGTTTGCTTTGGTCAATATGAATAGGAAAGGGCATTAAAATGATTATTTAGTCTTGGATGCATATGTACAACAAATTTTTTACATACAAGTCCCCCTGGATCCACTATGGTCAGTGGTAGTACGATGCCCCGACAGGAACTACCAAGGGGCCAATGAAGATGAGGAACTAGAAGATATTGAAAATGGATCAACGACCATAATGCCACAATGCCATCAGTAGAGACTTTTGATGACATTATTAGTGACGAAAATAGCAATTATAAGCGACCTGGAGACAAGGAAATAGATGTTTATGAGGATGAACCTCAGAAATAGACTAGGCTTGATTATTTTGTCAAATTGCTTTAAGTTTATGGTCTTCGATATGCTTGAAAATATATGAAGACTTCTTTGGATTACTTTGAGTTTGTGTTCTTTGTAGCTTTAAAATACACGCTTGTGTTCTTTGATATGTTTGAGTTTATCAAATTGCTATGAATTTTTACATACTTGTGTGGATTACTTCTGTCTATTAATTGTTTCCATGTTTATTTCACTTAATGTGGTTTCTAACTTCTTTATTTTTAGGTAATGGCTCCAAAAAATACGTTTGCAACTTCAAACAAGTGAAGGTTCACCTTCATGTCGTAAAGTTCAAACAAGTGAAGCTTTACCTTCACCTTGTAAAGTTCCAAGCCCAAAAAAACCTAAAAATACAATAAAGAAGAAGGTTGTCAGTTCCATATCCAAGAGTGCTGCGGCAACATCCAAGAGTGTTGTGGCAACATTCAAGAATGTTGTGGGCACAATATCCAAGTCGGTTTCAAGTGGTAACAATCATGGAAAGCGGAAATTACCTGAGGATGAAGATGAGAATGTAACTGGCGGATTGCAATTGCTGAAGCAAGGAATGGTGAAGATGAACCGCACTAACAAGCAAGTTACTAGGGGAAAGAGATGGAAGGTTGACTTTAGTGCCAAAGTGGAACCAATTGGAAAGGCTACGACATGGATGCAGTCCTACATTTGGGTGCAAGCATGAACAACGATCTCAATAGCTATTTCTGATTGAAGACTTGTTCCTCCACATGAGAATGACATTATTTTTACTTGTGCAGAGGTAATTGAATTGTCCATTGATTACTTGTATAATCGTAGCAATTAGTTAAAAACATTATTATGTTAATTTGTTCATATACATGTAGAAAGCATTTGTGGTGCATAAAGAATGGAAGAAGCTTATTATAACATCAACGGGTAATAAATGGAGAGGGTTCAAGAGCAGACTAGTTACCAAGTATGTGATGCCCTATTTAGACTCCCTTGGGATGTTGGAGTTCCCTACAGATGATTATTGTTTCATTCAGAAGGGCGACTGGGATATTTTTGTTGATGAATGAATCACACAAGGATTTATGGTACACCTTCGAATTGCTTATGTCCTTTTATTTTATAGTTGGTTCCATAGTAGTTAAAACTTAAAAAGGCGCAAGGTTGCATAGTAAAATTAACTTTTAAAACTTTAGATTAACTTTAAATTAACTTTAATATTAACTTTGAAATAATTTTAAGATTAACTTCAAATTAACTTTAAATTGACTTTAATATTAACTATAAATTAATTTTAATATTAACTTTAAATTAACTTTAATTTTACTTTAAGTTAACTCCAATTTTAAATTAAAACTCTAATTTTAAATTAACTTTAAATTAACTTTAATTTTAAATTTACTTTAAATTTATTTTAATATAAATTTAAATTAATTTTAAACTTAGCTTTAACTTAACTTTAATATTAACTTTAAATTAATTTTAAATTAACTTTATATTTACTTTAATATAAATTTAAATTAACTTTAAATTAACTTTAATATAAACTTTAAATTAACTTTAATATTAGCTTTAAATTAACTTTAATATTAACTTTAAATTAACCTTTAAATAACTATAAATTTAAATTAACTTTAATATTAACTTTAAATTAAATTTAAATTAACTTTAATAATCAACTTTAATGTTCGCTTTAAATTAACTTTAATATTAACTTTAAATTAACTTTAAAATAACTTTAATTTTAAATTAACTTTAAATTAACTTTAATATTAACTTTAAATTAACTTTAAATTAACTTCAGACTTAAAAATTAAATTAACTTTTAAAAACTAAGCCTTCATAACTATGGTTGGTTCGATGATGCCATGTCATTATATAATGTATACTTCTATATGTAATTTATAGGAAATTCGCGAGGCCCAAAGAGAAAAATGGAAAGGAAATGTGTACCCTCATCGGATGGCATGCAAAGGATATGCTAATCTGATGCAAGAACTTGTTAGTGTTGCTTACACAACTACATGATATCTAAAACTAAGTGGTTTAGGTTTTGTTAGAATGGACTGATAAATGTTCGCATTATTTTAATATATATATATATATATATAATTGCAAACCATTCCTGAGAAAGAACTATTTTGTGGTATTCTATGGTTAAAGGAACGTCAAGACAAGAATGGAAACTTCAAGGACCTAGAAACACACGCCGTTGCCGATAAAATTGTAAGAGTAACCAATTTTTTTTATCTACCTTTTTACTTTGTATTTATTGAAATAAATGTAGATGAATCCAATATATTTGATTTTTTTGTCAGGAGGCATTAACTAAAGATGCTGAAGCTGGATCCGTTGAGGTAAACTAACCTAATGATGTTCTGACAATGGCTTTGGGGACCCCCGAGTATCCCGACAAGGTACGAGGTTTTTTTGGCTTTGTCAAGCCTGAGTCTTATTTCAATTTTCCAACAAAACACCGAATGGAAAGATCATCAGCAAATATAAATATCACTCCATCAAGTGTTCGTAAGATTATACAACAACAACAACAACTAAGCCATTATTCCTAAACAAGTTAGGGTCGACTAGAGATGGAATCCAAAACTGAATGACAATCAATTTAAAAGTCATAATAATAACAATAACAATAATAAAATAAAGTCAAATAAGTAAATTAATAATAATAATACCTTAGTAAAATAAAAATAAAGATATATATATATATATATATAATGATAATAATAATACTAGTAGTGATAATGGTACTAATAGTAATATTAGTCAAAGACTAAACACTACGTTTTAGGCTCATGTTCCCTAGTTCTATAATCTAAAACTTAAAAAACACATAGCTCATGGTTCCGGTACATGGATCGCTAACTTCCACGCGCTCCTGTCCGACACCAGCTCTTCGGATATACTCCAAATCTTCAAATCCCTTTTTACTACTTCCTCCCATGTTAACCTTGGTCAACCTCTACCTCTCTTTGAGCATTCGACTCGACCTATAATTCCAATGCGCACAGGTGCCTCAGGTGGCCTCCGTTGAAGATGTCTAAACCATCTTAAGCGATATTGAATTAACTTCTCCTCAATTGGTGCTACTCCAAGTTTATCACATATATCATCATTTCTAATTCGGTCTCTTCTTGTATAATCAAAGCTCCATCGTAGCATACGCATCTCTGCTACGCTTATCTTTTGGACGTGTTGGCTTTTAGTAGGCCAACATTCCGCACCATACAATATCGCATGCTTGATTGTCGTTCTGTAAAAATTTCCTTTAAGATTCTGTGGGACTTTCCTGTCACAGAGAATGCCGGACGCTTGTCGCCATTTCATCCATCGTACTCGAATTCTAAAACTAACATTTTCATCAATCTCACCATTATACTGCAACATTGATCCTACATATCGAAAGGATTCCTTATTGGGAACTATTTGTCCAACCAAAGTGACATCTCCATCCTCTGACCTGACAGCACTGAACTCGCACTTCATATACTCTGTTTTAGTTTTGCTAAGCCTAAATCCCTTTGATTCTAAAGTCTGTCTCCACAGCTCCCGCCGTCTATCAACTCCAATCCTACTTTCATCAATTAGCACAACATCATCAGCAAATAACATACACCAAGGAATCTCATCTTGTACACCCTTCGTAACCTCATCCATCACTAGGGTAAAAATGTAGGGGCTCAAAGCTGACCCTTGATGTAATCCTATGTTAATGGGAAAGTCACTGGTTTCACCATCGCATGCTTTGACACTAGTCACAACATCATCGTGCATATCCTTAATAAGGGTAATGTACTTTGTTGGGACTCTCTTCTTTTGCAGAGCCCACCACATCACCTTTCGTGGTACTTTATCATAATCTTTCTCCAAATCAATAAGTACCATGTATAGATCTTTCTTTTGCTCCCTAAAACTCTCCATAAGTTGCCTTAACAAGAAAATCGCCTCTATGGTCGACCTTCTAGGCATGAAACCAAATTAGTTTTTTGAAACGCTTGTCATTCTTCTTAATCGATGTTCAATGACACTCTTTCAAAACTTCATTGTATGACTCATAAGCTTAATTCCTCTGTAGTTTTTGCAACTTTGGATATCTCCTTATAAGTAGGTTCCATTTCCATAAGAGAGGCCGTGGTTTTTACATTGGCTCGCCAAGCCTATCACAACCTTCCTCCTTTATCCTGGCTTGAGACAGGCTGCATAGAAAATTACACAGGCGGAGTTTGAGAAGAAGGATGAAATGAGTAAGCAATAGGCTTGGTTTGAGGAAAAGTTAAAGCAGATAGAATCAAAGTGGGAGCTTCAGAAGAAGGTAGAAATGAGTAAGCAACAGGCTTGGTTTGAGGAAAAGTTAAAGCAGATAGAATCAAAGATTGGAGCGGTAGGGGAATTGGGTAATTCACTCAAACTATCCACACAAGGCAGCCATTTCTAGGAGCATTTGGGGGAAGGCAGCTAATGACATTGAGCATGCAAAGAAACAAGATGCGAAGAAGGGGATGGAAAATAAACAAAATGCAAAGAAAGGGTTGCCAGCGGTTATTGAGGAACATATTAAGTCCTCAAAAAAAATTGACTGAAGACTTGGAAGTTTGTGAAGAAATTTTGGTAAATACCTGCTACCCTAATTTCATTGATGTTGTTAACTTGATTAGCTATGATAAACCTTGTATGATACATAATGTTTTTGGTGCAGACGAAAGAATCCGTGTTTGGCAACAACAATGTTGAGTTCACACTCGTAGTTGATTCTGTGGATAATGTCGTTGCTTTTGAAACCGTCATTGAAACCAATGACGATGCCACAGACCAGAAGATCCATGGCATTCCACTTGGAAAAGAAAATGCATGCGTCTCAATCACCAAAATTGTTGTTCCTGATGCCTTGCTAACAAATCCTATCAAAGGTGAATTAATGATAATGCAAGAAGCGCTTGCTGGTACATATATTGCTTGGCCAAGAAGCTTGATCTCAAATGCAATAATTAAGAAGGTAATTTCAGTATTTATGCATGGTTACCATGTACTCACCCTATATTAATAGACTTCACATATTGTACACTTTTAGTTTCTACTGTTACATTTCAAGTTAAAATCATGAATCCTTCACTAACGAACATACCGGTTGTTGTCACTTGGATTGTAACTATGATTGTCGCACACCGTGGCTTTTAACAAACGATAGTTTGATGACAAATCATTTATGAGTAAGTGTATCTTCATTTGATGACAAATCATTGGTGAATAAGTGTATCTTAGTTCTTTTTATATACTTAATGTAAATAATTAATAAGTTTTATGACCAGACTAGTTTGTGTAGTAAACGAAGCTTAGTTTAAAGAGTGAATTATTTCCTTACAAAAAGCCGTTACTATTGCACCACTTGTCTAATTTGAAAATGAAAATTCAATCAAATTATAGTGAAAATTGTTATTCGATTATAAAATGCATAACATAAGCAATAATATTACAGTAATCATTTGTAGATGATCGAGGGATATTAAATAGACAACTTTTTTCATAAGGTTAATTCATAAGTTTTTACATAACCAATGTTTTACTTAATTTGATATTTGATTGCCTAAACAAGTTGAGTGTTATTTACATAACTTGGAGGTCGATAAGCCTCATGCTGTCAAGAAGAAGAAGAAATATGATCTTAGTGAGCCTGATGACGCTGAAGACCTCAACACACTACCCGCTAAACTGCCTGCAACATTGAAGGTGCTTTGCCAATGGGCCAACACATCCCTGAAGAATAGGGTTAGCATCAAAACCACTTTGGACGAGGAAATATTTAGTTTACCAAAAAAAGTGGCTATCTTTAGGAGAGATATACATGCAATCATAATTTTTTTTGAGACATCTGCTCAAGTCATTTTTTTTATATGAGGTAGGTGTTAATTATTCTTTTAATGATGCATTGGTGTTGCTTATGTCATTGTTGAGACATCTGCTCAAGTCACAAATATTTAATGTTGCATTTGGTGTTAATTATTCTTTTCTTATATGCTTTTATAACTACCTTCATGAAGCAGTTAAGAAATTTAAGATGACAGACATGGTTGCCTTCATATATCCTGCTTATACAGATGCATGCAGATGTGGAAATTTAGCTAAAATAGCTTCTGGTTTGGCCAAACGGTATAAACAAGGGAAGCCTGATCAGATTTTCTTGGTGCCGTATAACTCAGGGTATGTACAATATGGTTCTCTATATTGATATATCAAATTTTGTACTTGATTCATGTTGTATATACTTTGTTATGAATGCTGAGTAGAATTTTCAATATTAGTAATCATTGGTCTTTGACGGGCGTGAATCCCACTGAAGAAAGTGTGCATTTCATAGATCCATTGAGAGGACGATTGTGTGGTGAAGAATGGATGAATATTGTGAATAGGTATGTGCAATTGCTATTTTATATTCTAATTTTTTGAGTAGTTTGGTGGTTTATCTTTGTTTGCTTTGCAGCTCCATTGCAATTTACAATCAGGACAAAGTGAAAGGCAAAAAGAAAGTTCGATGGACGCCTTGTTTGGCGCGTACTCCATATTTCTCAAGTCTGGCGACTTTTCTTCCTCAACATGATTGATTACCTTATAAGTTTACTTGACATCTATGCATGTTTCATGGAGCTCTGAAACAAATAGGTTAATTGACATGTGGATTGTGGGTTATGCGCTATATAAAAGACATCGTAAAGGACAAGAATCAACTGTGGGTTGCTAAGGTAATATATGTCAATGTTGTATTTTAGTTAGGCATATATCGAGATCCATGCCAAGTAAAGTTAACATCTGCATTTCCTATTTGTTGTAGTGGGAGAAGGATCTAAACAATACCTTTTCCCAAAAGGATATTAATATCGCTCTGGTGGAGTGGGCTACGTATGTCTACAAGTTTGCTAAATCATAGTGCCTAAATTCTATATATGCCTGCTATTATATTATATAAATATATGCATCTTGCAATTGAACCCTGGTTAGTTAGTTTTGCCAATGTTGGTTTTGTCGTATTTTGTATATCTGTGGGTTCAGTTGCATAGTTTATGTAATTAGTGTTGAACTGCTGCTTGTAGGATATGTATTTGGATTTGGTGTCGATGTTGGTTTTGTTTAATATTGTATTTAGTAGAAATGTGAACTACATTATGTTATCTGAACAGCTTTGTGTCATTTCATTTAAGAAAGAACAACACGTACAAAAACTGATTTGTGTTATCTTAACTGCTTTAAAAACACATTTATCTGTTGTAAGAAGCCGGTTGTAAACATTAGGAGAAATGTGCATTTCATTAAGATTACAAAAAACTATTATGTTATTAACTTTAAGACAACGTATAATATTCATCTCTACTATTTGTAAAATAAGAACAACACATCAGATAACATACGACTTTGTTTTTATGTGTTGTGTTAGTTATTTTAAGATGACAGGGCATCTATGGTCTAATGTGCAATGAGACGGCACGAGATTTAACAACAGATATGCGATCCGACAATGGAGCATATCTATTGTGTGATTCAGTTTTTCCCATAGTGATAGCAAAAAAGCATGTGTAGCATAGTGGTAAAGCCTTGTGCCCTTCAGCCAATCCACCCCGAGATCGAGTCCTGGCAAGCACATTATTGTTATGGGGCATGAGAAATGGTCCGGTAGGGAATCTAAGTGCATAACCATTTCCAATGTAAGGTTGGAAGAAGACCAAGGCAGAGTGGTAGGAAGCAAGAAGAGAAAGAAAAGGCAATGTCACCTCCTCCCTCTATTCGCTACCTAAGGTAACAAACTGGAAGTCTTGTTCGGCACCCCTTTGGGTACCTAATAGGAAATCCTGTTTGGTACAATAGCATCGAACAAGATCACTTGCATGGTTAAGAGGGGTGGCATTGTTCAAAGAACCAAACTAAGGAGGGATGTGCATACCAAACTATACCTACAGAAGCACACAGAGCCAAGCACCAAGGGAGCCCACCAAACTAAGCACCAAGGGAACCCACCGAACCAAGCACCAAAGGAACCCACTGAACTAATGAAGGGGGTGCATGAACTTAGCTAACAAGATGGCCACATATATTCCACCGAACCAACCTACCTAGGACAGAGCTCCTAACCAAACCGAACAGTGCATATATGGAATAAAATCTACATATATTTGGAAATTGTCGATTATATTTATAATACCTTAGAATTTTCCATCTAGACAATATTTACATGGAAACTTCCTAACTTTTCGAATTGATGACAGCACATCTTCACTTCTATAAATTCCAAAGCATCCACAACAATGGGGAAGATGCGGGAGAGATAAGCTTACAATAGTAATGGTAGACAAGACAGAGAAAGCAAGGAGCAGCCTAGCAGGATCAGCTTGTAACGACCCGCTATTTTGGACCATTCGCATCCGCACATGTCGAACTTGAATGATTCAAAATACCGAATTGTTAATTTAAATTTGGCAAAACTGAGCATATACAGTAAATATATAATCACAGATCACAGACATAGAGTAATAATTGCAGCGGAAATAAAAGAGATAGTAATTCATGAAGCTACTGTATACATATCAGAGTTAAATAAGGTACAATAGATGTCTCGAATACAATAGTCAAATACAAGAATCAGAATACAATCACTGGAATCAACTGGATATCTGAAAGCTGGATAGATAGCTGGATCTCCAAGCGAAGCTCCAACTCCAAAGGTGAGTCTTGAATACTGGTATACTCAGTCTGACCCGAGCGTAAAGCAAAACACAAAACACTCGAGTCAGGATTAACATTCTTATATCAATAAAATAAATCCAACTCAAGTGAAATAGCAATTGAAATACAAGTAACTCAAAGAATGTTGGAATAACCATCCTTTAAGGATCCGTAAAACTATCTACTATGTAGTAGTGTACGATAAGTAGATAATGCCTATCAGTAATATAAAGTATCAAAATAGTGTTAAGGCGTTACCATTATCCCCCTTAACACATTTTATATAAGCGTTATAGACTATACAGCACTGTAAACTCCACCGTAAACTAGTGGGATATCAGGGAGTACTCCATAGGTATAGCACAAAACAAATCGTAGTGGTCGCGTATATAGGGATACAAGTATGACAAGGCACATGAGGCAATACCCAAGGTAGTGAAACTACCGTTTGCCTGATCCGGATTGGTGAGAACGCATCGCCGCAGCGATCGCAACACCGCGAAACAACACTCCCAAAATCAAGGGTGCACCAATCGACAACAAGTAATGAGTAGTTTTCGAAGAAGTGTGTTCGCTCGAGGTAGCTGACCTCCATTTGGCCCGGCACGGCTCCTGTTTTAGTCATTTCCAATTTGACACAAGTGTCAAGGCTATCCATTATCGTTCTCTTTCTTCAGTCATCACGTACATCATTCCAACTACTTCATTCTGGATCACACTCCGCGGGTAGTTACTAAAGTGGTTTTCGGTTTAGATAGAGAGTATGTCCATAACCGATTTCGGTCTCTATAATAACTTTCGTGATTATTACACCGACTGGTCGTTTTAATAAATTTCAAAACCAAATCAATTACAATTTCAATTAGAATTAGTAAACCAACATTTCATTTGTCTTTCTAAATCAATTTTCATAATTTACGTTTCAAAACATCCAAATTACCATTTCAAAATCTTACAATTCAATTTCAATTTCAATTTCTATTTAAAACAATTCAAATATTGATTCAAGTTCGTATATAAGTTTCATTCTGAAATCATTTAAATCAATTTAAATTCATTTATCGATTTCATTCAATATTCGTTAAGTAAATTAATCCTTCAAATCAATTTCTATTTAACTTCCAATTTATTAAATCAATTATTTAAGTTCAACTCCATTTTATCAAAACTTACAATAGCATTAAATTAAATTAAATTATTTAAGTGTGATAACTGGGATGGTGTCAAAGTAAATAAACAAGCAATAACAAAAATTAATATCAATCCAATAATCAATTCAAATAATTCCGAAATAATCGTATTAATTCACATTGTTATTTGTGTAAATTAATAAAATTATTTCTAGAATCCACACTATCATTTCATGTAGATTAAAGATTATTACACTAATATTTATACGGTTCTTCAATTGTCATTCGATTTCAATTTTAACACTACAACAATTAATCGAATATACGTTCAATGGTTCAAAGTGTAATTATCACTATTCTACATGTCAATTAATTTAACAATTAAAAGGGGTCATATTCAACTAATCAAATTCAACATATGTGTCGACTTAAATTTTAATTACCCTATGTCAAATTTATTTGCATAATATTTATCACTTTATACATTACAATTTTAACGTCCAATTGTAAACATCAAACAATCAATCATTTAACAACCAAACTGGATTATCATTGCATATATAACAGATAATGGTGTCAGATGTCACAGGTGAACTGATACAGGTAATAACAGTGTAAATATCTAACAACAGCATATTTCAATGGTCGTTTCAATTGAAATCAAATTTAATAAATAAAAGAACATTAATCGTGAGTGATTGCTCATCTTTTGAGGCTAGAGCGGTTTGACAATGAAAGGAGTTACGAATTGCAAGCACTACTTCCGAAATAAACTAGATTGGCACGAATCGACGAGCAAAGCTGTTAAATAGGAATTTTCGAAATCAAATCAAACATTCAACATAGCAACAAATAAAAAACATGTCCTGCGTCAAAGTTTAACAATATAATTCTATGTGCTACCGAGATCGAAATGGTCTGAAATTTAGTATGAATAAAGATCAAAACTTGTGTTTCAAACTGCAAAAGAATCACTTGATTTGGACAAGAGGCGAGAAAAGTTACGATGTCACGAACATAGACTCAAGCCATGTTGCGACTGTCAAATGTTCAGGTCTGAAAACCCCTCTGGGTCTGACTTTCAGGTAAGAAACAGAGGACTGAACCACCTCGTATGAAGCTAAAATTTAATATACAGAAAGTAGAAAACTTTATCTTTTAAACAAAAAAAGAATCACTGTATTCCGACGTAAGACGGAAGAGATACGATGCGTCAAACACGAACTCAGGTCTTGTTTGCACCAGTGTAAAATAATTTCAAGTACAAAAGAACAACTGCCTGGGTCAAACTTCCAGATCCTCGACCACTAATCAAACGATGCCGGATTTTGCTGAAATTTGACAGACATAAACTAGGTAACTCCGACTCTTTTTTAAAAATAAAATCAACCCATTCCGATAAAACATGAGTGAGATATGATATCGTGAACACGAAGTCTAACTGCTGTTCAGAAAGAAAAAAAACAACAAATTATATACATATATATAAGCCTACGTATATATATATTCAGCAAAATACTTATACCATAATTCCTTCATTTCCTTTCACAGTAAAAGCAAACTAAAATGATATACAATATATTTAACTAATGATATTATAATACTATAACCATATCATGCTAAATTACGGGCTGATATGCTACAACATCACTTGTTATAGAAAACGCTTGTAAAACATATTGCATAAAACAAATACTATATATATACAATATATACATATAAACTGGTAGATATACAACCTGCGCTGACAACAAATGCAGAAAAATCTATACAGACAACTTTTCATATATCGGTTGTTAACAAATCAAATAAAATATAAATATAAATTTGTAAGTGTTAAAACATAATATAAAGTAGCACGCAGGCTCCAGGCAACAACATGTACGGACATATATATATATATATAACCATTTTTATATAGTCAGGGCAAATAAAAATATGCAGATCAATATATAACTATCAAGTCTATATTTTTATAATATAAACAATATAAAGAACACATATTAGGGACCTAACTGCAAACTATAGTTATATGAATAGTGCTTTCTTCCCTCCTCCATATATATTACCTGCTACTTCATTCTAGGCCATGCATGCAACTCCTCCATCCCGCATGTACCTGCTCACGGCCAGGCACGGTGGTGGTTGCATAGGCCGAGTTGGCGAACAGGTTGGGGCGGAAGATGATGGTGGTACAGGCTGTTGGAAGTGGGTGAAAACAGTGGGCTGTTGTGGTCGAAGCTAGCTGTTGTTTTTGCGGAGTGGAGGCGGCCATGGCTGTCGACTTGAGGTTGTGCGTGGGCTGTGTAGCGGAGGAAATGGTTGGGTACAGATCGGGTTATGTGGTGGTGGATTTTGTTAGGAGTGGTGGTGAGTTTGGGTTTGGAGAGGAAGGTCGGTGAGAAGCTGAACAAGGTGACGCTGCCGCATGCTACAGGGAGGAAGAGATTGGGTAGAGGAATTTGAAAGAAGAAATGACGATCAGTTTCATTTATCTGATATTGTATATTTGATATATGCATTTCAATGAGCATATGGGTGGAAGAGAACCAGTTCTATTGGGAATTTAAACGAACTATAAATTTGCTAGGAAAAGCAAAAGTCAAAACATTGGATTTTGAAAATAATAAAAGCCGGAGGCTATAATGTTTAACCTGATGGATAATGAATGGTCACCAGAAATGTAAAAGACCCAAGTAAGAAACTGATACTGTAATTGTTTCGCGGATTCCATGGTGTATCAGACTCCGGAACACACAAACGAATATTCCACGGAGATCAGCACGTCGAGACGATCAAAATGGTATAAAGATACCAGTGGTACGATTGAATTATAAAAATTCGAATTTTTCTACTGGCGGAAAATGCAAGAAAAACGTAGAAAAATAAGATCGACGGAGCCAAAGAAGTCCGAATTTGGAAGAACGAAAAATGACGTTTGCTCAGAAGATGATTTAGAATTTTTCTATGTAAAATTATTTAGGTTCCGAAAACATTTTATTTTCATCGCTTTTTAACTGATTAAATTGAAGTAAATTTACGCGCAAAATAAACTTTCGTATTTTCGGACGAAAATTTACCAGTTGCTATGTTTAACTGACGCATTCCAAATATCAAATTTATATTTCAAAATTTTATCGTTTTAAAATTTCACAAAATTTCAATTAATAACGTTATTAAAACCAATTAAATTTACGGGTCGTTACACTCTCCCCCACTCAAAACTTTTCGTCCCCGAAAAGGAAGGAGGTAGGAGAATAGAAACAACCAGAAAGAAAAAAGATTGGAATACAAAATAACAATTAATTTAAACCATATAAATTCAAGTTTAAATTAATTGATATTCAATAATTGATTTAATCCATTTGATTTCACTAAAATCAATCTCAGCTATTTCTAAATTCATTATCTTATTATCCAATTATCTTCAATTTAAAATTTCTAAAACCATAAATTTGAATAGTCCTTTATTATAATCGTATTTTTTTCAGCAATTTAAATTCTTCTTTATTCCAAATTATTGTTAAATTTATTATACTTAATATATCTAATCACATATATTTAACCCATATAAATTAATTTAAACCATAAAAGTTTCGATTTAAATTAATTTATATTTACTAATTGCTTTTAAATTCAAGGTATTTTCATAAGTTGATCGAATTTCAATCTATTAATTCTTTCAAAACAAATTTATTAATTCTTTCAAAACAAATTTATTTCATTATTAACTGAGTTTACTTATTATCCTATCTAACTCTATTAACATCTTTATAATCAAAATTTAGTGTATAACATTTATTATAAACACTCAAATTTTATTTATACAGACATTTTTTTTATTGTACATTATCCAATTACATTTTAACTTCTGAATAATTTAGGTAAGTTATATTGAAATGAAATTGAGTATTATACACGTAAATTTCTAATTCAATTATCTCAAGTTTAAGTATTTATTCAAAATTTTAGCTTTATTTATAATTAAAATCATCATTTAACATAAATTCAAGAATTAGATTTCAGATTCACCTCAAACCATTTAGAGATAATTATGCATATACTATATATATCAAATCAAATTAAATTTAAAATACTACAACTATATCTATAAATCAATCATACTTAAGAAATTTAAATCAATTTAATTTCCATAATAAAACTGTAGCAAAGCTACGAATTGGTCTCTCCACTTCGAAACTCGAAAATGAACGTCGATGATGCGGTCGTCATCACCGAAATTATTTTCCAGCGATAAGAGAAGAGCACTGATTTAGACTTTAAATTCTTTGGAATGATTCTTTTTTGAAGATATTTAAATACTATACACTTTAAAACTTTCAAATCAAAGTTTGAAACCACCGAATATTAAATTCTCAAATTTAGTTTAAATCCATTTAAATTAAAAATCAATTTTAACCCATTTTTATAAATTCATTTATTTATATTATCCAATAGTCAATGGTTTATGAAATAATAAATGAAAATTAAATATTATCATTTCGGACAACAACTCATTAACAATTTAATTTCAGAAAAATTTATACTTGTATATACAATATAATCATTCAAAAATTTATTTTGTTTACCAAATTGAAAATGATATTGTGTCGGTTTGCTCTGTTAAAGTGTTTTGGAAATCCTATCGATAGCGTTGATCAGACGAATCGATCGAAAATCCAAATCAACATCAACAACTCAAACAACACAATATATTTTTAAAACATTTTAAATATATTTTTACAAATACAATTCCTCGCTCGACGATACAAGAATAGATTTTCAACGCAAGGATAGAGATTCAAATTTGATAGACTCAAATCAAGGAGATTTCTGATTCGAAGATGAGTTTGAAACAGAAGAAAGGATGATTAAATAACGAAGTAAGAAGATGGATAAGTTTATATAAATCGCGGGCAACCTTAACTGGGTCGACCGTGACTTCAAGAATTAGATTGATGCAGAATTTCGAGGCAAATCTACATTCGATCTCAAGAAATAGAATTCAGGTATAGCTGGAGATAGATAGCATCGTAAACCGAGGATACAGAAATCTCCGGTGACTAAATGCCTATTGTAAAGGAGTTTCACCCCTTTACAAGTTATTCGAAGTTTGGCGAGACCGCCGATTCATTATAAAGATTATTCGAAGTAGAGTTATGGGATACTCCAGAATTAGAAGACGAAGAGTGAGGGACACGAATGAATTTCAGAACCGAGGGAACGCTCCAAAATTCAAGGGAATCGAGTCAAAAGGAAGAGATTGAAACTCGAATGAGAGTGATTCTGTAAATACATTTACCATATATGTTGAGTTTTGCCTAGAGCTACCAAAGCTCTGATACCACTTGTAACGACCCGCTATTTTGGACCATTCGCATCCGCACATGTCGAACTTGAATGATTCAAAATACCGAATTGTTAATTTAAATTTGGCAAAACTGAGCATATACAGTAAATAAATAATCACAGATCACAGACACAGAGTAATAATTGCAGCAGAAATAAAAGAGATAGTAGTTCATGAAGCTACTATATACATATCAGAGTTAAATAAGGTACAACAGATGTCTCGAATACAATAGTCAAATACAAGAATCAGAATACAATCACTGGAATCAACTGGATATCTGAAAGCTGGATAGATAGCTGGATCTCCAAGCAAAGCTCCAACTCCAAAGGTGAGTCTTGAATACTGGTATACTCAGTCTGACCCGAGCATAAAGCAAAACACAAAACACTCGAGTCAGGATTAACATTCTTATATCAATAAATCCAACTCAAGTGAAATAGCAATTGAAATACAAGTAACTCAAAGGATGTTTGAATAACCATCCTTTAAGGATCCGTTAAACTATCTACTATGTAGTAGTGTACGATAAGTAGATAATGCCTATCAGTAATATAAAGTATCAAAATAGTGTTAAGGGTAAGGCGTTACCATTATCCCCCTTAACCCATTTTATATAAGCGTTATAGACTATACAGCACTGTAAACTCCACCGTAAACTAGTGGGATATCAGGGAGTACTCCATAGGTATAGCACAAAACAAATCGTAGTGGTCGCGTATATAGGGATACAAGTATGACAAGGCACATGAGGCAATACCCAAGGTAGTGAAACTACCGTTTGCCTGATCCGGACTGGTGAGAACGCATCGCCGCAGCGATCGCAACACCGCGAAACAACACTCCCAAAATCAAGGGTGCACCAATCGACAACAAGTAATGAGTAGTTTTTGAAGAAGTGTGTTCGCTCGAGGTAGCTGACCTCCATTTGGCCCGGCACGGCTCCTGTTTTAGTCATTTCCAATTTGACACAAGTGTCAAGGCTATCCATTATCGTTCTCTTTCTTCAGTCATCACGTACATCATTCCAACCACTTCATTTTGGATCACACTCCACGGGTAGTTACTAAAGTGGTTTTCGGTTTAGACAGAGAGTATGTCCATAACCGATTCCGGTCTCTTTAATAACTTTCATGATTATTACACCGACTGGTCGTTTTAATAAATTTCAAAACCAAATCAATTACAATTTCAATTAGAATTAGTAAACCAACATTTCATTTGTCTTTCTAAATCAATTTCCATAATTTACGTTTCAAAACATCCAAATTACCATTTCAAAATCTTACAATTCAATTTCAATTTCTATTTAAAACAATTCAAATATTGATTCAAGTTCGTATATAAGTTTCATTCCGAAATCATTTAAATCAATTTAAATTCATTTATCGATTTCATTCAATATTCGTTAAGTAAATTAATCCTTCAAATCAATTTCTATTTAACTTCCAATTTATTAAATCAATTATTTAAGTTCAACTCCATTTTATCAAAACTTACAATAGCATTAAATTAAATTCATCAAATCAAATTCTTTACATTTCAAGTCTTACATAAATTTCAATAAACACATTTTATTTCTTGTTAAAGAAAATTCAATTTCACTTATTTGTTTACTTAGTTACAATTTCAAAACTCAATTTATAAAGAAACTTAATTTCACTTATTCAAGAAGTTAAATTTCACTTAACAAAGAATTCAATTTTTATTTAATTATTAAATAATTCAATCTTATTTAATTATTAAATAATTTCAAAACTTAATTATTAAATAATTTCAAACTTAATTATTAATGATTCCAAATTTTAAAACAACGTTCATTCATCATCTACTATGTTAATATTTTGATTCAGATTGTTAAGTATTAACATTTCCTTTCATTAAAATTCAAATTCCAACTTCGTTTCAAAACCATATTATTTATTTAAATAAAATCTTCAATTTATTTTTTAAACAAATCATTGACCAATCGGGTTTTATTTAATTCTCTATCCTAAGTCAAGTTCATTTGGGTATTTATCATTTCAACCCGATTCCAATTCAATTCAAAATCAAAATATAGCAAAGGGAACTTGCAGTGTGATAACTGGGATGGTGTCAAAGTAAATAAACAAGCAATAACAAAAATTAATATCAAACCAATAATCAATTCAAATAATCCCGAAATAATCGTATTAATTCACATTGTTATTTGTGTAAATTAATAAAATTATTTCTAGAATCCACACTATCATTTCATGTAGATTAAAGATTATTACACTAATATTTACACGGTTCTTCAATTGTCATTCGATTTCAATTTTAACACTACAACAATTAATCGAATATACGTTCAATGGTTCAAAGTGTAATTATCACTATTCTACATGTCAATTAATTTAACAATTAAAAGGGGTCATATTCAACTAATCAAATTCAACATATGTGTCGACTCAAATTTTAATTACCCTATGTCAAATTTATTTTTGCATAATATTTATCACTTTATACATTACAATTTTAACGTCCAATTGTAAACATCAAACAATCAATCATTTAACAACCAAACTAGATTATCATTGCATATATAACAGATAATGATGTCAGATGTCACAAGTGAACTGATACAGGTAATAACAGTGTAAATATCTAACAGCAGCATATTTCAATGGTCGTTTCAATTGAAATCAAATTTAATAAATAAAAGAACATTAATCGTGAGTGATTGCTCACCTTTTGAGGCTAGAGCGGTTTGACAATGAAAGGAGTTACGAATTGCAAGCACTACTTCCGAAATAAACTAGATTGGCACGAATCGACGAGCAAAGCTGTTAAATAGGAATTGTCGAAATCAAATCAAACATTCAACATAGCAACAAATAAAAAACATGTCCTGCGTCAAAGTTTAACAATATAATTCTATGTGCTACCGAGATCGAAATGGTCTGAAATTTGGTATGAATAAAGATCAAAACTTGTGTTTCAAACTGCAAAAGAATCACTTGATTTGGACAAGAGGCGAGAAAAGTTACGATGTCACGAACATAGACTCAGGCCATGTTGCGACTGTCAAATGTTCAGGTCTGAAAACCCCTCTGGGTCTGACTTTCAGGTAAGAAACAGAAGACTGAACCACCTCGTATGAAGCTAAAATTTTATATACAGAAAGTAGAAAACTTTATCTTTTAAACAAAAAAAGAATCACTGTATTCCGACGTAAGACGGAAGAGATACGATGCGTCAAACACGAACTCAGGTCGTGTTTGCAGCAGTGTAAAATAATTTCAAGTACAAAAGAACAGCTGCCTGGGTCAAACTTCCAGATCCTCGACCACTAATCAAACGATGCTGGATTTTGTTGAAATTTGACAGGCATAAACTAGGTAACTCCGACTCTTTTTTAAAAATAGAATCAACCCATTCCGATAAAACATGAGTGAGATAAGATATCGTGAACACGAAGTCTAACTGCTGTTCAGAAAAAGAAAAAAAAATAAACAACAAATTATATACATATATATAAGCCTACGTATATATATATTCAGCAAAATACTTATACCATAATTCCTTCACTTCTTTTCACAGTAAAAGCAAACTAAAATGATATACAATATATTTAACTAATGATATTATAATACTATAACCATATCATGCTAAATTACGGGCTGATATGCTACAACATCACTTGTTATAGAAAACGCTTGTAAAACATATTGCATAAAACAAATACCATATATATACAATATATACATATAAACTGGTAGATATACAACCTGCGCTGACAACAAATGCAGAAAAATCTATACAGACAACTTTTCATATATCGGTTGTTAACAAATCAAATAAAATATAAATATAAATTTGTAAGTGTTAAAACATAATATAAAGTAGCACGCAGGCTCCAAGCAACAACATGTACGAACATATATATATATATATATATATATATATATATATATATATAACCATTTTTATATAGTCAGGGCAAATAAAAATATGCAGATCAATATATAACTATCAAGTCTATATTTATATAATATAAACAATATAAAGAACACATATTAGGGACCTAACTGCAAACTATAGTTATATGAATAGTGCTTTCTTCCCTCCTCCATATATATTACCTGCTACTTCATTCTAGGCCATGCATGCAACTCCTCCATCCCGCATGTACCTGCTCACGGCCAGGCACGGTGGTGGTTGCATAGGCCGAGTTGGCGAATAGGTTGGGGCGGAAGATGATGGTGGTACATGCTGTTGGAAGTGGGTGAAAACAGTGGGTTGTTGTGGTCGAAGCTAGCTGTTGTTTTTACGGAGTGGAGGCGGCCATGGCTGTCGACTTGAGGTTGTGCGTGGGCTGTGTAGCGGAGGAAATGGTTGGGTACAGATCTGGTTATGTGGTGGTGGATTTTGTTAGGAGTGGTGGTGAGTTTGGGTTTGGAGAGGAAGGTCGGTGAGAAGCTGAACAAGGTGACGCTGCCGCATGCTACAGGGAGGAAGAGATTGGGTAGAGGAATTTGAAAGAAGAAATGACGATCAGTTTCATTTATCTGATATTGTATATTTGATATATGCATTTCAATGAGCATATGGGTGGAAGAGAACCAGTTCTATTGGGAATTTAAACGAACTATAAATTTGCTAGGAAAATAAAAAGTCAAAACATTGGATTTTGAAAATAATAAAAGCCGGAGGCTATAACGTTTAACCTGATGGATAATGAATGGTCACCAGAAATGTAAAAGACCCTAGTAAGAAACTGATACTGTAAATTGTTTCGCGGATTCCATGGTGTATCAGACTCCGGAACACACAAATGAATATTCCACGGAGATCAGCACGTCGAGACGATCAAAATGGTATAAAGATACCAGTGGTACGATTGAATTATAAAAATTCGAATTTTTCTACTGGCGGAAAATGCAAGAAAAACGTAGAAAAATAAGATCGACGGAGCCAAAGAAGTCCGAATTTGGAAGAACGAAAAATGTTGTTTGCTCAGAAGATGTTTTAGAATTTTTCTATGTAAAAATATTTAGGTTCCGAAAACATTTTATTTTCATCGCTTTTTAACTGATTAAATTGAAGTAAATTTACGCGCAAAATAAACTTTCGTATTTTCGGACGAAAATTTACCAGTTTCTATGTTTAACTAGACGCATTCCAAATACCAAATTTATATTTCAAAATTTTATCGTTTTAAAATTTCACAAAATTTCAATTAATAACGTTATTAAAACCAGTTAAATTTACGGGTCGTTACACGTTGGTAGGAACAGCCTAGCAGGATCAGCTAGCAGGAGCATCCAAGTAGGAATAGCTAGCAGGAACAACCTAGCAGGAACAACTTAGCAGGAACGGCTAGCCAGAACAGCATAGCAGGAATAGCCTAGCAACAATATCCTAGCAGTGGCAACCTAGCCAAAACTATATAGAAACAACCAAACAGGAATATGTAGCCAAGAATAGCCAAACAGGAATAGCCGAACAGACTTACTTAAGACATATCTTACTTTCTATAGAGCTTCGTATCATTGTATCTTATATCTTAGACATTATATCAAAGATCAATAGGAAGAATAATGAAAATGGAAAGTGGATGTAGGCACATTTTGGCCAAACCACTATAAATCTTTGTGTTCTTTACTTTACTGTAATTTTACTTTCTGTGTAGCTTACATATGATATGCTCTCCAAAAATCAATCATCGTACTAATATAACAGCTGTGTTATACACCTCATATCCATAGCTCTATAGTAAATCGATCAGAGGGGTTTGCCTATTTTTTATGCAAACACCATACGATGATAATGTAGCATATACAGTGTTATGTGCTAACTTGTTGGATGCAGGGACATGTCAGTTATGATTTCTCATACTTAATGTTCCTACTTTACTATATCAACATTTATAGTGTTTTGTGATTATTTATCACTCACACCACACCGTTGTGTTTTATGCTTTGCTTCTTGTTATCTTGGGTACTTTTAAATGAGTACACTAGATAGTAGGTCTGAGATTAGCATACAGAGTTATTCTGTGGATGAGTAAGAGGCTGGTGCTTACATATACTTATATTTTAAGTTTATCACTATTCCGTTGTGCAGTATTATGTTGCTTTTATTAGTTCTTATAGCTATATTTAAAGACAAATTTCTTTTGAGTTTATTTTCGGGATGAATAAACTTTATTTCACTTCTTTGTATAACTGTTGTGAAGGCACTCTGATACTAATTTTGGTTTAGTTAATTATACTTATATGTCATGCCCGTTTATAACTATGTTGATATTATATTTTATTCGATGCATTATGAGATATATGACAGGTTATGCCTGGAGATTTAGTTATTTCGCCATTGATACTATCCTACATCCGCCGAGTTCTTTTGTTGCAGACCTTACATGTATATCGGTTACTAAAGATGTAGGGCAGTCATCATAGGTCCTATAGTTATTGGGTAACTATGGGGTGACTTCTTCGAAAGTTTCCTGTTGACTGATTACGACTAAGTCAAACAAGAAATCTCCGGGTAACGATGTTGCATAGTTACCTTGGCTTGAGAATACTATGGAACTTTGATGTGAATACTCCACTTTGATTATATTTTAATCATGGCATGGCGATCCATCAAGCGACTATAGTTAGGTCCTAGCTGAAGCATTCGAAGTAAAACACTATTTAATAGAGAATTCATCTCCATAGTTATACAAGCTGAGTATCATGGTCAAATTTAGTCAACTCAAAGTTAAAATCTCTGGCCGGAGTAAAAAGTTAAGAGGAAATGTTATTACTGAACCAAGGATTTTGTTTATAGACTCATTGAGTTGAATGTGGACAATAGAATTTTGACCAAAACCTAACTCTATACATCCTAATATGATACAGTATTGACGAAGAGAACATGTGTAAATTATTATCACCAATGGTACCACTTAAGATAGCATAAAATATGATTTTACTAAAAAGGTCTATAAGCGATGGATTCGGCTAATTATTACGCCTCCAACTAAGGTGACGTATGAAAGTTAATGTTTGAATATTTTAATATTAATTGATGACTGAATTCACACCTCTGAGATGCATAACCGCATTTGTGAATTCTCTGACAAATGACACGATTTAATTATTTTATAAAATGTTATAAGTTGATTAATTTAATTAATATTTGAGAAATATTAATTATTAGTTTCATTTGAAGTTTTAGGTGTTGCAAATAATTATTTGGATGTTTATATAAAAGTTATACATACACATATCGATATACAATATCGATATACATTTGAAAATGCTTTATATGTCAATAATTATTAATGGTTTTATGAATTTTTAGTCCATAAATGGGCCATGCATGGCTAGCCATAGAGGAAGGTGAATCATCTACATATTAGATCTAGAGTTAATTGAGAATCAAATGTGGAAGTTGTAAAGAGAGAATAAGAAAGGTTTTTATTTTCTCATTAAAACAAATTCTCTCATTTATTGTCTTCCCTTGATTTTCTTTTCTTTTTTCTCCCATCCATGGCTACTCCCATTTCTTCACCACGGCTGATTATTTTTCCATTTTCACCCAAAATAAAATCTAACAAAATTTAAAAAGGTGGTTCATTCGATTATAGTAATATCGGGTGGTGGATCATGCGTTTTAGGAGTCGATTTGCAAATCAAAGTGTTGCAATGGGTAAGATCATGTCTGGTACAAATTCCATTTTATATTATTCATTAATGATATTCAACTTTGATCAAAATTCATGTATACGTAAATATTCAATTGATACTTATCAGATTTGATTAATAATTATTTATGTATCGTCATTTATAAAACATGAAACCAATTCTTTATACATATTTAAGAGAAATAGTTTATTGATCTATGTTGGCTGCAATAAAATATTTGTATACTTATGTAAATTAACCATAAATTTGATTTATTTAAAATAATGAGTTTTATATTCAAATATTTGAATTTTACATAAGCATCTTTGTGTTGTTGAAACATTAAAACATCTTAAATCATATAATTTGATTAATTCGATTCTAATTCCAAACAAAATATTTTTATGCTTTCAATATTTAATCAAATGTATTTGAAATTTAAATTTAAATTAATTTTGAATTATGATGAACACACATATATGGAATGTTTTGAGTAATCAATTCTTATTCAATCTTAATTATGACAAAGTTTTAAACGTGATTTTATTTATATGTATTTATATGTTAATTCAGGTTTCAAATTTGAGTGCTAAATTTTGATTACGGATAACTCGGTAAATACATTTCCTTTAGAGATTAGATCTAGATTTAATTGAAAACTCGTAAAAGAGAGAGGTGGAATTATTTAAATATAGTGTATTGCTAAAAGCACCCAAAAAAGAACCGATTAATACCATTTCTAAAGAGCACTATAAATAATCATCGTACATGTTATTTCCTACCATCAAATATACGAAACAGGCTACCAATTCATGTAACCCTAATTTCCCTCCTCCTTTTTTATCATCTTCTTCAAAAGCTCACTTCCTCACTTCGCAATAGTGGGAAAGTCAACCAGAGTCACTAAGTGGCAAAGCCAACCATCTCACATCTAACCTTTCGGTCCTCCTCAGTCATTGCATAATTCTTTTTCTCGATTTTAACTTGAGTCGCATCTAGGGTTTTATGTCCAATGGTCGTTTATTGAATGACAGTGAATTGGTCATTTGGGTTTTGAATGATCGTTTATTTTCATGACTTTGCAAATTTGGCATCATGATAACTTGCAGATATTTTTTCGTGGTTGTTTATTGGCGACTAATTCCTATTTAGGTTGGATTATTTGCTGAGTAATGCTAGTTCACAAACGTCATTGCATTTTTGAAGAATAGAATTTTTTCCTCATGTAATTGCAAGATTACATTTTATCAGTTTATACTAAAGACTTATGTTTTTACTTATTGTTTAATGAGGTAAAGATTGTTTGCATTAAAGATATTTATATTTATAACTTCATTAGATTATTGCAGTGATGGTACTGATACCGTGGATTTCTCATAATTTCAGGAAAAGAGAAAGAACACTTAAATGCATCTTCTCGGTGGAAATGAGCATTGGAACTTGAAGAAGATAAGAAAATAGGCATTGTAGAAAAATAGAGGGAAGCACATGATGTTGAATCAACTGGAAATGTAGAGGAATTAAATGATAATAGTTCACATGATAAAAGATCGAAGGACGATAATATGAATGAAAATGTGTCTACTAAAGTAGGTTCTGATGATGATTGATCGAAGGATGATAGGTTGAATAGAAACGTGTGTAGTGAAGATCAGAGCGATGATGGATTAAGTTTGAATAATTCAAAGGACAAAGAGGCGCCACTGATGAACTTAACGCCTTTGAATCCTTCTACTTCAACTTCGACAATTGCTTCCCTACTGGTAAATGCTTCTTCTATATTTAATTTTTTTAAGCTCATATAGCAAATAGTGCTTGGAACAAAAAAGAGGTAATTAAACACTTAAAACCGTTATAACTTCTATATATTAATAATCATTACATTATAATTTTAGTAATTGTTTATTATAAGAGAGAGAACCACTCAAATGTATTACACATGGGAGAAAGCTAAGTGAGTGAGTACAGAAGATTGGTCAAATCAAATTGTTGAAATAGTAAAAAATTCAGGTTTGTACAATTTGGCTCAGTATACATATAAACGTGTAGATTATGTTACTATTTCAGCTTTCATTGAAAGATAGCATCCAGAGACTAATTCGTTTCATATGTCATTCAGAGAATTGAAAATTACATTGGATATCATGAAAGTTTCAGTTGTTGGTCATTCTATTTATAGGGCAGATGATAAACGTGATGCTACTAATATTTTAGTTGAATATGTTGGAGTTAAAGCCGATATTGCGAGGGAAGAATTAAAAGATATGAATTCTATATAGCTTAATTTTATGCTGGAAATATTCAATGAAACACCAAAGAAATATGATATGACTGAGAATGATTATGTATACATTGCTCATGCATATAACCTCTACTTTGTGGGATGTACATTGTTTTGTGATAGTTTGGTACGATGGTATCATTTAACTATTTAAAATGTTTGTCAGATGTTCATATTTTGAGTGAGCAAGCATGGGGAATGAGGGTAATAGCATATTTATATCGGAAACTTGATTTGGCTTACGATGTGATGCTAGATATTTGACTGTCTATTTTATATTATTGACTGTATGTGTATTAAACATTTTTTTATTTCTTCTTCAGACAATGTCATAGCCCACTAAAGTAATTTTTTAGGCATCGATTTATGACCACTTCCTTATGATTCCTAAAGTTGTTCCTTGTAAAAAATTATATTATAACACTATGCCTAGAATACGTAGATGAGAGCTAAAAATTGGTCTGGTGATACAATATCTGTTATAATTTGATTTAGAGAACAAAAGGATGATTCAACTGCTCAAAATGTAAGTTTCAATTTGTTGTAGGATTTTAATTTATTGATATTTAATATCTTACGTTGTCTTTCAATTTGTAGATATGTTGGGATTCTTATTACAATATTACATCTCAATTTCCTTTACCCAAAGTTGCATTCTACAATAGTGTTATATTGTGTTTTGACATTGTTGAACCATTTTATCCCAATAGACTTTTACAACAATATGGAATTTGTCAACACATTCCAAAAAATCCTATGGAGCCTAGAAAATGTCGTAGAAGGTTGACTGCTAATCAATATCTAATTGAGTATGGTGTTAAGAAAATTGGCTGGGTCATTTGTTTTCTATGAAATCACAATCCCCGATTGTAGTGGACCCTTGGGATTGTACTACCAAATACATAGCATGGTATATTAGTGTTTTACATCCGATAACTCAAAATCCTGAAATGAGCCAAAACACTAGTAGAAAAGCTAATGTGGTGAAAAATTGGTAAAATTCGACAACTTTACATAATCAATTGTAGTAATGTCTTAATTGAATGTTAGTTAATTTTATTGTGTTTTAATTGAAAAAGATTGGCTGCAAGAAAAGTAGTTGACTTATTGAAGAATATTTAACTGATCGTCGTCCAAAAGAAGTGATGGGTTTTGGTGATAGCACAACGAGAAGCTGTGGACTTTTTGAAGAAGCCTTAAATGAACTAATAAATGAGAGAAACATAAGAAGGGAAAGAATGATATGAGAGGATGAAGAATGATGTGAAGTTGGAATGTATTTTGTTAATTTATTTTATTTTATGTGTATGAAACCTAGTTGTAATCTGTATGGTGCTTGGAACAAGAATGGTGTGTGGAACGTTATGGTATTTTGGAATGCTATTTTTAAATCATTTTTGTTTGGTAATGAATGTATTTTTTGATATCTTAATATCCTTTTGTTTGCTATTATAGTTTTCTTTTTGGAACAAGATTTGTATGGAGTTATAGTTGGTGCTAGTGTTGGAGTTATAGTTGGTGCTAGTGTAGCGTTATAGTTGATGTCTTCTATTGTCTCTTTTTATAAAGTGGCATGTGAGGATGTATGATTGTAAAGGAGTTCTTTTGTTGACTATGAATTTGGATTAATGCTTCTTCTTTTAAGATTCGAGTTGTATTTGATACTTGAAGTAATTTGCAGAGGCTATTCTCTATGCATTGGTGGTGTAATAACAAGTTTGCATGGAATTATCATGCAGATTATCTTTTTAGGATGTGTATTGTTCAAATAAGAAAGTAGAAAGTGTGGAAGTTTGAAAATCTTGAAGTTTTTTTTACCGGTTGGTTGTTATTTATACATAGGTTGTCGACGGGATGTAGACAAGGAAAATGCTAGCTTATTGGATGGTTATTGCTTTAATCATGCAATAATAAATCGCATAGCTTCTTTCTCATCTGCGATGATATATAGTCATGGAAATTTGTTAGCTTGCTGGTGGGCTATTATTGAAACCGCACGGCATTTCATCGTAGAGTCGTAGACATCGACTATAAATAGTCGTTCGTACAGTAAATTGAATTTAAGTTTTGCAATATTTTGTTCAGTGGTGGTACACCACCACTTTAAAATATATTCGATGCGTCAGCACCTTCCTAATTTTAATCTTACTGTTATTTAAAACCGTGTGTTCATAAATGGCCATGGGTATATTATTTCGACAGTTATAAACAACCGACTGGACTGTAATTTGTATTTTTTTTAACAACACGGTCATGAACAAAACCAAGCGTTTTGAATTTTATAACTATTCGGATATATCAAAAACAAACTGAACATTTCAAAATCAAACATAAATGATCAAAACCAAAAATAACTATTCATTACATAGACATCCTTTCATTACATAGACATTCTTTCATTTCAGAACATTCATAACATACTTTCATCACTTGTTTAGAACCAAAAAAAATGCTAGTTATGAGCATCACTTGGAGTAGTCTAATACGGATAGTATATCAAACATTAACGGGTAGATATATAAACCACTACTTGGTTGAACATGTTAGCAATTAAATACCCAGTTTAGGCATAATCATCCAATTGTTTTTAAAACATGGATTGGTATAACAATCAATAGAATCTTTTAATTGTTCACAAATAGAAATATCAAAATGCCTAACATTCAATTCGCAGTTCTTGTTTAGCTCTTCTAACAAAGCATTCCTTACTTCTATCCAGTAGGAATTCAGTTCTTCTACTTTTCCAAAAATACATCTAAATCCACAATACCATCGATGGTTACATCTTGAACATTAACAATAAACGGATGTACAAAATCAGGTATGAATGATAAAATAATAAATCTAGAATTCACTGGTTCCTTATCACTTTTAGCAAAGTTCAGTTTTGGTTGTTTTGGCTTTGGTTGTAACATTGTATTCACACTAGATTATGAAATTCTTTCATCACTTGTTTTTGCATACTCAAAGGCCGAGAGATCACGCTTTGTAGAATTTATTTGTTTTTTCTATTTTGCAATTAGCTTGCTTTTGCTATCGGTTGGTCTTCCTTTATGTTTGACTACTTTAGGATCAATTAGTGATGTTGTTGATGGTAAGGCTATCACCTTTAACATGAGTAGCATGACTTTCTTTTTCTCGATCACGGCTTTCTCAAATAACATTCTAAAGTGCAATAACTCAGCTGTATGAAGTAGTTCCAATGAATCTTTGACTTGTGGAATGTAATTCAACCTTCTTAGGTATTCATCTGTAAGTCCAATAGGAATAGCATAACCATCAATGCAATATCGGTATAACTCATAAGCACAAGGAAGACCATACATTATTCAATTCAAATGATCGCAAGTTGAATCATCAATAGCAATTCCTTTCATGTTCACCAATTCTTTGACAATCAAATCCAATGCAAAAAAGAAAGTCTTACCTCGAAATTTTATAAATAACAAAATTTCATGTGCTTTACGGACTGCTCCTACACTTCTTTCAAAAGTAGCTTTTATTTCGGTACATTGTAAACACAACATATTATCAACTTTAAACCAAGCAAAGGTAAACGCGGCATGTTTTTTCAACTATGCATGCGAAGAATCTGCTCTATTTGTTATTCTTTTGTCATGATGTTTGATTGTATTTGTCCATGCATATGCAATATACTCTTTATATGGAAAAATAATGTTCTTCAAGATACATAAGACTATGTGGGTAATCTATCCAATCTTTCTTGAGATCTGTCATACATTCCCAAAATTCTTCAGACGGTGCATGAATAACATTTTTTCCAATTTTGCAAAAACATTTTAAATGCTTTAAATGTTAGAAACTCTGGTTTGTAATTAACAATCACAATATTCCTTATATGCTAAAGACATATCATTAATTTGCTTTCGGAAAACCTTTCTAAGTTCATTTATCAACACCCATTCCCTGTCAATAACTATTACCACGAGTAGTTTATTAGATAGGTAAAAATGTCTTAGTTTCCAAAGAGCCAATTCATAATTATCTTCTTTCTTCTTTTCCAAAAGGGCATATGCAATGCCAAAAGTTCTACCAGTAGATGTCATCCCCACCATTTGTAGTAATTGCATATTTAAGTGATTTGTTTTATATATGCAATCAAAAAGCAATATAGATCGGAAGTACTTACCAGGATAGATAATTATGAATAAAACCACATCAAATCTATGAAATGACCGGTTGCTGATTTAGACTTATGAAAATAAACATAATGCTTTTCAACTAATAGTTTCATTAACTGTTGCATAACAGATCTACATTCCATGGCTGAAAGTTGCATCTTGTATTTGGCAGTGTAAATAGTTTTCAAAGTTGATGTATTCTCCGAAAATGTTTTCTTTATAGTAGGCCGCATTTTCTCTTGGCTGTACACCAGCAGGGATCGTATCTGTTAATTTTTTTTCTCATCATCGTCAATCCTACTGCATAAGGGTGTCCCTTTAACAAATTAGGAAGTTCATGATTATGCCTACCATTATGTACATTAACCTTCCAAATGTCATCATATAGATACACATCTTTGAGTAAGAAAAGAAAATTGTATTTTCTTATCACATTTAGTTTATGACGTTTAACATTTTTATCAATTTTCCTTTTCTTTGAAACAAGACTTCAGTAAATTCCTACTCTTTCGCAACCTAATTGCAACCTAGGTTACTTCCATGGTCCTAACATATCAGATTTGACAATAACAATAACAATCTTCAATTTTTTCCCTTGAATTTTGTACCAATGCAGCAATGCATTTCGAGAATCAAAAACTTAAAATTACAAACAAACAAATAATTAGTACCAATACTCTGGTATGCATGACAAATGATACACTGTTTAAAAAGAATTACTCGATCGGTTTTAAATTTGCATGTTACATCAACATGAACTATTTCAAAGTGATTTGACTGAACGTTTTCTATGTTTGACTCATTTTCATACTCCATTACTTTCTTACTATTCATTTCTTTCTCATTGCATATGTAAAAATCTTAAAGCTAACTCAAATCAGAAAACATCAATTATCGGTTACACACACACACACACACATATATATATATAATCTTAAACCAATGGATCAAAAAAATGTAAAAAATCAACTTACATCAGACAATTTGATCTCTACATCATCAGTCTTCACATCATCAATTTTTTATAGCACGCAAAATCATTAAGAAAATCCTATAAAATAAATCTCATATTAAATTCCTCAAATGAACTATATAAATTCAAATATTTAACTATGAATACATACCTCATTTAGATCATTGGAGTTCTCTTCTTCATTTTTATTATTTGAATTCATCAAAAAACAATGTCTCATATCAATCAATTGAGAAATTCAATAACAAAACACTAGCGGTCATTTCTAAATACCACAAAAAAATAGAACGAACCCCAAAGAACAAATAATCATTGCAAAATAACATTAAAAACTAGCAAAATTAATTTAAATCCAAATCACCTCATTTTCTTCCTTAAAACATTGATATTCACTAAGTCACCTTCTTCCTTAGGAAGGTTCTCTCCCTTCATTGGTTAGCAATTCAAAGCTGAAAATTTAATTAGTTTCGATAATATATTTTTGAACTTTTGAGATTTTTGGTATTAGGATTAGAGAATAATGAAAATGACGGAGGATGTAGAGGAAGAAAATAAACAAGAGAGGATAAAGATGTGATGAAGTATTAGGGCTTAAGGTTTTACGTAATGAAGAAGAAAACGCATGTGATGAGAGGAGGGTATTAAGCTAGGTGATTAATGATTGAGTGGAGAAATAATAGTGGCATTAGCAAGCACCTTAATTAATTGAGGTAAATTAAAAAAATGGTATTAGTCAGCCTTTTCATGGTGTTCACCATTTCCTATTTCCTTTTAGGCATTCATTTGATTAGATCTAGATCTAGTATTTACTAATTTCCTTTTCTCTTTAACACCAAGCCCTCGTATTTGTTTATATATATATATATATATATATATATATATATCTTCTTTTAGCTGTATAGATTAGTTTCAAAAACACACACAATACACACACACATGCATACACACACACACAAGAGGCAACACACACAGAGTTATATATATATATATATGCACATACATATACATATGTATGGTACAATTAATATGTGTATACAAATAATGTACATACATTGTAGTATAATTAAACATGTGTATATACATAGGCATTTATACTCCCGATATGCCTGAGAACTTGTCACATGCATATAAAAGTTTAATATATATGCATATACAATGGTCATAAATTCTAGTATCCATATATGTGTGTCTCTCTATATATGTGTGATGTGTGTGTATGATTGTACATGTGCTATTATATCTTTATATTACATGTGATGTTATGAGTTTGTATATGGCTTCAAATAATTATTCAGTCAAATTAATTAATACAACTAATTAACAAATATGAAATAAATAAAAAATGATTTTATTTAATACTTAAATTGGATGTAATGCCTAACAATAAACTTCATAAGCCCATTAGGATCGAAATAGGATTTTTTTTTCAAATTTACCCTTTTCACCATCAAAGAAATAGACCGGGATCGATCAATGGTATCAAAGCCCATATAGCCTATGTAGTTTGATCAGCCAGCATTAAGGGCCAATTAATATACTTTTCTATCTGATGGATGTCTAGAGTAGTAGTGTCTAAGCTTGGGTTGGTTAATCTAGTACCCTCCCTTCTCTGGCTACTAACCTGGATCAATGGGTGGAGCAAATCAAAAGGTTACCCAGATGTAAGGCCTAAATTGATTTTTGTCCCTAGGCTAATTTTCAAATTACAATTTAAAATTTAAAAATATATTTTAAGTTTAAATGTTAAGATTAAAAACATAAAAGAAAATTTTACAAGTGCTATAAAATAAATCCAAAATTTATCAATTTTTTTTTGAGAAATTAATTTAATATATTTTAAAATTTTAAAATAACTTAATTAATTTGGTTAATTAATTAAGTACTTAATTAAAATATACATACATATATAGTGATATATGTATATGTAAATATAAAGGTTATAGTTGAAATTTTATCTTAAATTGTCTAAGGTAGATTAAAATAAAAATTTCAAAATTTATTAAATTACGTAATTAAATTTTTAATTAAATTATGATTTAGTTGATATATAATTAATTAAATGTTAGCTAATTAAATTGCATGTATAATATATATGTAAATAAAACTATAAAGGTTATGGTTCAATAAAACATTATGTTTTTATTTTTTAAATTTTTTTGAGAAATTAAATAAAATAAATTTTTTAAATTTATAACATGTAACTAAAATGTTTGATTAAATAATTAATCAGTTAATAGTTAAGTAACTAACATATATATATATATATATATGAAATTGTAATGATCATAGCTGGATATTCTTCTTAAATAATTTAAGATGAATAAAATAAATTTTCCGAAATTTAGATAAAATTTAATCAGATTAGTTAATTGATTTAAAGAATAAAAATTAATTAAATATGATTTAATTAATAAAGATGCATGTATATATTACATAAATTAGTTAAACTATACAAATTATAAATAAATTAAACATATATAACTATATATTTATAAATATAATAAAAGTGGAACTGAAATAAACCCAAAATAGATTTTTGGAGTAAATACGTATGTGTAGTATATATACCGTTATTTCAGACGTGTTTTACGCTTGAATCACGAGTGTATTTCTTAAGAAATACATTATTCCTTGAGTCAATGTCACTCAAAATATATTATAGATTATGAATCTATAATATAAAGTTATCCTCTACCATTTATATATCGATAGATTAGTTGCATACTCTTTAGTTGTTGAGCAAACTCAATTTAGGGATATTATGTATAGTACTGTCAGTATATTACTGGACGGGGTAAGATACATGCATGTATTTGTTAAGTAAACTTAATGTACATGCATTATACTTAGGCCATCATGAAATGGAGGTGCAAGTGAATAAGTTCTTTAAATTTATTGAACAAACTAAAGGTTGAGATTGAGTTTAGGACAAACACCATGATTAGGAGTTGTATATGATACAATCGATAAATGGTTATTCATCGCTTAGAGGCCTATAACTTGTTGAGCAAACTCAAAGTCAAAATTCCAAGGCAACAGTCCTAACACCCACCAGAGGAATCAAAAGATTTTTATGTTTCTCTTAGGGTTTTAAGGAATATAATAATATAGTGGAAGCTTTATTACAAAAAAATGAAATTCAAAATTTAACCATTTTAATACCGTAAGAATGCATGCTATATAATTAAAAGTATCTACTTCAATAACTTTGTGCAGTTGATCCAATTGATAAAATTGTTTATCATTTGAAATATACTGATGAATTGAACTAAGATTATAATAAAAATATAGGATATACTTAGCAATAAATTATTTGGCATGCTATCATTTTAAGATCCATGCAAGTGCCAAAAATTATATAACTACGTGTGCATTTATAGCTTGGTCATATAACTATTTATTTGCCTGAAAGTGAATTTTTTCTTACATGAGTTTGAACTCTAAAGCAATATAAAGACATGGATATTTGACTCATATTAGATCACATATAAAAGTTGTATAGCGAACAACTGTGTTCACAATACATAAAATCTCGATGTAATTTGTTCACTCAAGATAAGCAAGTAAAAAATAGTGCTAAATCATGTGTTTAATATGATTGAATATTGTGAGAATTTTTTTGAATAGAAAAAAATAAAAGACCAGGGACTGAAGACCGACCTAGGAATTCGATCACTGAAATGTCAGTTTTGATCAGTTTACTTAAGTGCGGCTTGTTCAATATTCTTAAAATGTACCTGGTGCCTTATCCCGGCTACAAAATGGTAGTTACAAAGACCAGAGTTAATTGTTGATGGAAGAAGGGTCACGAGATGAATCTACTTCGAGTCGCTGAGAGGTTTTCTTTGAGTCAAGGGAGTGTTTCTCCAGACCATCTTAACATCAACTCTAGGTTTGCAAGAAGATGGCTTCGGATCAGCAATGAGAAGTGCAAGGGGTCGGTAGTTAACATTAGGGATCTGTGTACCTATTTGGGATCGGTATACACCTTGGGGTCAGTGATTACTCCGGATCGGCAAAAGCTCGGGTCGGTATTGCATAAAATGAGTCTTGGGTCAGCATGTCCTAGGATAAAACCCAGGTCGGTATTCCATATGCTCACCCTCGGATCGGCATAAGGCATAAGGGGTTCTATTCGGCAAGTTGGGAGCGTTCGGTATGTTTGGAGTGGTCAACAAGTTTGGAGCCCGGGTCAGCATAATGGGAGCGATCGACATTATGGCATCGGCCTTATGGGGTCGGCATCTTTAGGTCGGCATTATTGGCATAGCAATGTTGGGCTGAGTTCTCTTGGTGATGGGCCCAAGTGACCAAAGGGAAGTCCAAGCTCTGAGACGTCAGGCTACCTCCATCTATAAATACAGGGACAGGGGTCCATTTTCGAGGATCCTTTTTGAGAACCTAAGGAAGACTCTACCATTTTATGTACTCACTTTCTTTTTGCTCCAACTTGTATTCAGACTTTTCCTTGTGAATTGTATCTATAATCGAGTGATTGATAAAGCAATAAAGAGTATATTCAGAGTGGACGTTGGTAATCAACGCTGAACCACTATAAATTCTATTGTCTTTACTTTTTGCTGTTCCGTTTTGCAATATATTGTGTTATTCCTCCTTTTCCATTTGATTTCTTCATTTATCTCGCTACACAAATTTATTCAGGGGTGTTAGTGACCAATTTTGGTGCTTTCACTGAGAACCTCGATTCTCAGGCTATTAGGATCGTCTTTGTTGCTACTGGATTGAAGAAATCCCCCAAAGGAGATCCAGCTTCGTTCTCAAAAATTTATAGATATTATTCAGATCTCTCATATTCTAAGCAAAGGACTCCAATATGGTAAGGCGCACCAGATCTACCTACCGTAATGTCGATGCTAACGAGACTGCTAGTGTCCAATAGGGAGGGCCAAGCAACCAACCAGGTAATGCAGGTGTGGAACCCATTGCAACCCAGAACCTTGCTGATTCCATTACCAGGGCTGAATTCAATGATCTGATGAGGGAGTTGATGGAAAGCTGGAGACAGCTAGACGAGCAAATCCAAGCAAATGCCAATTTGATGAACCAAATTGCTCAACAGCAACATCAAAATGCCGAAGGAAGTCCCGCTTCATACTCGGAGTCTGACGGCTCAACTTCATTAGACGGGCACCACAAGAGAAGGCGCCGTAGGATTGAAATAACACGGCTGGAGCGACGGAGCAGCACTGGACAGACCGCCATGGGTAGCAAGTTCGGGTTGGTGTCGAACCCTCCCAAGGGGTCGGTGTCGTTCCCTTAACCATGAGGATGGCTCCTCAGTTGCAACTGGGGGGTCATATTCATTTTGAGACTGGGAACTTAGATGCCAAAGTACAGTTGAATGCCAACCAATTACCTCCCCGGGATGATGGCGAGGTGAATCCTCAGGACATGCATCCTAAGAATAATAGGCCAAGAGGGCGTGAGATGCCCCGGAGACACCGGCTAGAACATTTACACAAGATAGAACCCGACCTGGCACCCCCTATCCAGACCCCGGACTTATCCGCAATGGTCAAGCAGTTGATAAGGGAGAACCAGGGCTTGACTAGCGACGATTGGGGAGTCTCCAGGAGTCATACTCCATTTACCGATAACATTTTACAGGCCGAATACCCCCGAAGGTTTAACATGCCTACGATGCCTGCTTATGAAGGGAAGACTGACCCTCGGCAACATGATATGAGGTATGAATGGTTGATGGACTCGGCTAGAGCCAATGACACAACCAAATGCAGATGCTTCCATATAACGCTGTCTGGGATTGCTACAATGTAGTTCACAAGGTTACCTCACGGTCAATCTCGAGATTTGATGAGCTGGCTACACGATTTGTGGAGCAGTTCTAGATTCATGCTACTCGCTCCAAAGATGTGATGTCGCTGTCCAGCGTAATGCAGGCTTCGGGTGAATCACTGAATGATTATTTACAAAGGTTTCACGTTGCTACTACAAAGGTTAGTAATCCAAATGACCATGCCATACTTATGGCTCTGACAAGGGGGGTTGATCCCGAATCCGAATTTGGTGATTGGCTAGCTAGAAAACCGCCGGCCATGCTGGAACGTTTCTACGCAAAGGCACATCAGTTCATGAGAAAGGAGGAGGCCAGGTTGTCCAGAAGGAGCACTGTTACAGGACCAAACGGGGAAGTGGTGCAAAGCAACATTGTAGTGAAGAAATCTAGCAAGAGCTCTGGAAAGGTCCAGGTCAACGTCCAGAATAAGCCGGGGTAACAAAAAGGAACTAGAGGAGGAAATCCGAATCGGAAGAGGGAATCTAGAAAGTGGAAGCCGCGAATTCCTACTTATAATAGTTATACACCCCTGAACACTTCATTAGAAAATATCTACCTGTCCACCTATAACATTTCCAGTACAGGAAGCCACGTTCGAAGGAATCGACCGAGGGACAGAAGCAAACCGGGAAATACTGTCGATTTCACGAGTCCTACGAGCACAACACTGATGAATGTAGACACCTCCATGATGCCATAGAGAAATTGATTCGCCAGAAGAAGTTGCAGTAGTTTGTCAAGAATCCGTAGGAAGGCGGACAGGGAACATCTGATCCCAATCGAGGACAAGCTCCGCGCTGACCCGAAGAGCCTGCTCAAACCGGCGAAAGATTGGTAATAAACACGATAGTTGGTGGACCACATCCTGCAGACATGAGTTGGCAGGAGATGGATCGTTATGCTAGTTCTTTGAGACATGTGAATTTCGAGTGTTGCTCAAACACGGAGGATTGGACTCTGGCAAAGAAGCAGCGTATGATGATAGACGATATAGTATTTAGGAGTAGGGATGCCAATCGAGTGGAGGTTCCCACTATTTATCCGATGGTTATCTCTGCCATGATTGGACCCGTGCTTGTGAGAAGAATATTGATTGATTATGGAAGTTCTGTTAACATCATCTTTAAGACGGCTTATGATCAGATGAGGATGGAGGCTAAGGATTTGAAACCATCTAAAGCCTCTATACATGGTTTTAATGGTGTGGCTACTGAAGCAATAGGTTTTGTTGAGTTATCGGTTGAGTTGGGTGAAGGCGAACGTAGGAGGATACAGATCGTACCATTCATTGTTTTGGATGTTGATTCGCCATATAATGATTTTCTAGGCTGTCCGGCCTTGGCTTAGTTTAGGGCAGCTCTTGTCCCATGGTGCTTGACTTTGAAATTTCCCACAGGTAATGGAGTTGGTATTGTGCATAGTGATCAAGCAACTGGACGTGCTTGTTATGTGGCTGAGCCGAGAGAAGCTCAGCGGAAGGAAAAGGGAAAGGGTGTGGACAGATCCGTCTACGTCCAAGTTACTGAAGATTGATAAGTAGCGCCTAAGCCTTGGCTTGGGCACCACAGTCGGTTCTATAGGGATGTAGATCCGAGTGACGATGAGGAAGAACCCAAAGAGGCCAAGGCAGTTCCGACTGAACTGACGATCGATATCATAGTCAGCCACGATGATCTGTCATGGGTATTGAAGATCAGATCACAACTCAGTCCTTCGATGATGAGGGAACTCACTGATTTTCTCCGAGCGAACCTTGATGTGTTCGCTTGGACTCATTCTGATATATGTGGGATCTTGCCCGCCATCGCGAGCCACATGCTGAATATTGATCCGAAGTATGTCCCTGTAAAACAAAAGAGATGAGGCATGAACCCAAATAGGTCTGCTGGTCTCAAGAAGGAGATGGATAAACTAAAAACCAATGGTTTTTATTCGCGACGCCCTCTATCCCAAATGGATATCTAACCCTATACTGGTAAGGAAGAAAAATGGGAAATGGAGAACATGTGTTGATTATTCAGACCTGAACAAGGCATGCCCTAAGGATAGTTTTCCCTTGCCGAGAATCGATCAGCTAGTTGACTCGACCGTGGGACATTAATTGCTGTCATTTATGGATGCGTACTCGGGGTACAACCAAATTTCGATGCACATCCCGGATAAGGAGCACGACAGTTTTGTCTCAGATGTTGGGTTATACTAAGTATGTGGTGATGCCGTTCGGATTGAAGAATATAGGAGCAACCTATCAGTGTATGGTTAATCGAATGTTTAAAAATCAAATTGGTTGGACGATGGAAGTCTATGTGGATGATATGCTCGTGAAGTCACGGTAGTCAAACGACCACATTCGAGACTTAGCAGAGATGTTCGACATCCTTGGATTTTATGGCATGAAAATCAGTCCATTGAAGTGCTCCTTTGGCGTAGCATCAGGAAAGTTTCTGGGATTCATTGTCAACGCACGAGGGATTGAAGTGAATCCAGAGAAGATTCAACCCATTCGGGATATACAAGCACCCAGGACTATTAAGCAAGTGTAGAGCCTGAATGGGAAGGTCGCTGCGTTGAGTCGATTTATATCCAGGGAAACCGATAAGTGCATTCCTTTCTTCGATTTGATAAAGAAAGGGAAAAGGAATTTCAAATGGACGCAAGATTGTGAAGATGCGTTCCGAGCTCTGGTGAGTCATCTAGAGAGACCCCCTGTTTTGTCGAAGCCCATGGACCATGAGGAGCTGTATATTTATATAGCCGTATCGCCACACGTCATAAGTGCTGCTTTGATTTGTGAGGAGGACCAGATCCAAAGGCCAGTGTACTATGTCAGTAAATGATTAACGGGGGCAGAAAGAAACTATCCAAAGGTAGAAAAGTTGGCATACTACTTGGTGATCGCATCGTGCAAGCTTCACTCGTATATCCAGGCACATCCAATTAACATCTACATCGACCAACCTTTACGGCAGGTACTATAACGGCCCGAAACCTCTGAAAGGTTGCTTAAATTGAACATCAAGCTCAGCTAGTTCAACATCACCTACATGCCTTGAAGAGTTATCTAGGGACAAACATTGGCATATTTTATAATAGAGCTCACTATGCAAGATGAACCAAATGGAAGCGATATGATTCCTACTGTACGATGGAAACTATACACCGATGGAGCATCCAATGATCATTGTTCTGGAGCTAGTGTCGTTCTTGTAACCTCCGAGAACCGATCGATTTGTTATGCCTTGAAGCTTGATTTCCCTGCTGCGAACAATGAAGCCGAATATGAGGCGTTGATTGCTGGACTGAAGCTTGCTAAAGAGCTCGGGGTGAAATCGATCGAAATCTTTTGTGACTCGCAACTGGTGGTATACCAAGTTAGAGGGGACTACCAGGTGAAGAGACTATGGCTTGCCCCATACCTTACCCGAGTTCAAGAGTTGTTGGCCGACCTCGAATACTACGACATTTCGCACATCCCGCGCGAGCAAAACGGGGAAGTCGATTCATTGGCAAAGTTCACAAGCACTGGAGATGCACAACAAATAGGCTTGGTTCCCATCGAAACCCTACATACCCCGAGTATAAATGCGATGGAAGTTGATCATGTGCCCTAGACAGAAACCGAAAAGGAATCCTGGATGTCCCCATTTAAAGAATACTTGTTGCATGGAACTTTGCTTGAGAAAAGGAACGAAAAGCGGCAAGTCCTTCGCAAGGTCTCGCGGTATGTTATGCGAGATGGGATTATGTATCGAAAGGGATTCTCAGTTCCTTTACTTCGGTGCATCGCCCATGATGAGATAAAGCAGGTCTTGAAAGAAGTCCATGAAGGAGAATGTTGCGACCACACTAGTAGGCAAATGCTAGCTAAAAAGATACTCCATTACGGATACTACTGGCCAACCGTGAACCGGGACGTCGCAGATTATGTGAGACGATGTGATAAATGCCAGATATATGCGAAAGTCCCAAGAGCGCCGCCGACAGAAATCACACAAATGGTTAGCCCATGGACGTTTGCGATATGGGGAATTGACATTGTTGGCTCATTGCCAATTTCCAAAGGTGGCGCAAGGTATGCAATTGTCGCAGTTGACTACTTCACTAAATGGGCAGAAGCGGAACCATTAGCTACGATCACCACCAAAAAAGTCATTAATTTTGTTGTGTAGACATTATATGCCGTTTTGGTCTCCCGTGGACTATTATGACCGAAAACGGAACTCAATTTGATAGTGTTGAATTTAAGGAGTTTTGTCGGAAGTATCATATTGAGAAAAGGTTAGCGGCAGTCACTCACCCTAAGGCGAATGGATAGGTTGAAGCTATAAATAAGATAATTAAGTCCATTTTTAAAAAAATGTTTGGAAAAGGCTAGAGGCAAGTGGGTGGACGAACTTCCTACGACACGTTGGGCATACAGAACCACTCACAAGTTAGCGAGTTGGCATACTCCATTCGCCTTAGCCTACGGGGCTGAAGCAGTTATACTTGTGGAGCTTGAAGTCCCTTCCCATCGGGTAAACCATTAAGATCCCAGAACAAACCGAGATCACTTATTGGAGTCATTGGATTTGTTGACGAAAAGCGCAAGGAGGCTGATTTAAGAGCGGCTGCACATCGGCACCAAGTCGCCCGATATTATAATATGAAAATCTAACCAAGAGCTTTTGATGTGGGCAACCTTGTTCTGAAGCGAGTCTTTCCAGACCCATCACACATGAATGTTACATGGGAAGGTCCGTACGTCACCGAACAGAGGCTTGGAGAAGGAACTTTCAAGCTAGCGACTGTTGATGGTGTAACGCTTCACAGAGCATGGAATAGTGAACATCGACGTCGCTATTTTACCTAGTTTATTTCTTTTGCATTTCGATCATAGTTGTTTTCAGTATATGCTTTTCTTGTTGTTTTTGGTTTCGATATGTAATAAGAAAAATTAGGCTGTCCCCATTTTCTGTGATGAATAAAAGCTTGAAGCTACTTTTCTATGAACAACTATTGTTTCATGTTATATAATTATGTGTTGAGATTTATTAACACTGACATATGTGACGTATGAATGCACACATAGAACTAAAAATCGACCAACTATATTAGAAAAGAAAACACTCTAAGTCCCCAGAGTGTGGATTAGAGTACTCTGAGTCCTCAGAGAGCGGGCTAGAGTATAAACGATTTGAAAAATCTCTAAGTCTCCGGAGTGTGGATTAGAGTACTCTGAGTCCCCAAAGCGCGGACTAGAGTGTAAATGATCTGAAAAATCTCTAAGTCCCTAGAGTGCAGATTAGAGTACTTTGAGTCCCTAGAGCGCGGGCTAGAGTATAAACGATTTGAAAAATCTGTAAGTCCCCAGAGTGCGGATTAGAGTACTCCGAGTCCCCAGAGCGCGAACTAGATTATAAACGATTTGAAAAGTCTCTAAGTCCCCAAAGTGTGGATTAGAGTACTCTGAGTTCTCAGAGCGCGGACTAGAGTATAAACAGTTTGAAAAATCTCTAAGTCCCCAGAGTGCGGATTGGAGCACTCTAAGTCCCCAGAGCGCGGACCAGAGTATAAACGATTTGAAAAATCTCTTAAGTCCCCAGAGTGCGGATTAGAGTACTTTGGGTCCCCAGAACGCAGACTAGAGTATAAATGACTTGTAAAATCTCCGAGTCCCCAGTTGCGGACTAAATTATAAGTGATGTGAGAAAAGCCTATAAGTCCAAGGGGCGAACTTAAAAATGCCAAGTGTCCAAATCAGCAGATGAACGCGAGAACTTTCGACCGTTTACTTCCAGCGGGCTCCGGTCTATGATCGATAAAAAATTCTCAAACCATTAGCGATAGAATACGACTGTTGGCTAAGATTCAGGCCTAGTGTCGATAGCGACTTTCGGTAAAATCCATAGAGAAGCTCTAAGATTAAGGTAATAAATTATCGGCAAAACCCGAAAAAATTATCACAACTACTTCAAGCATAAAGATTAATCTGCCATTGAAATAATAACGCATTCGATGATTGGCTAAGTAACAAAATTTTATTTACACTCCAAAAATTTCCTTACAACCCTCCGAAGGTTCGGAGGCCAAGTCTATACATATACTGCTAACAAGAAAAAGAAAAAGGGAAAAACAACTATTCAACTCTAATTTATTCGAACTAAGAAAAATATTACAAGGCCCCAACTATTTCCTCACCTTTCTATCTTTTTTGGCTTTTCGAGAGTCGTCTCAGCCACGCATTTCTTTCGAGATCCCTTGCTACCTTGGGAGGAGGTACTTGAGGAAGGAAGGGGAACTACCATGGGGACAGACCCGCCTGGAGGAATGAATTGCAGTGATCTATTAAGGGGATCATCAACCTCCACCACCTTGGGCTCACCCTTAACTTTGAGCTTTTCCTTCTCCTCTTTTTCGATCTGCTCCTTCAGACTGAACTTGGTGGTGTGCTCAGAAGCGCCTGTAAGCATAACATCATCATGTTCCTCCACAAGTAATGGATCTTCTGGTTTATCCTCATCTAGGCGCCCCAATTACTTAAACATCAGGACCAGGAATGTCTCCAACAACTGGTGCCTTAGCTTCTTTTCCCTCCCGCTTCGTGGTGACATCGCTCCTCGGAGTCGACCTGTGCAGTTAATGTCCCGCTATTACCCCGCTATAACCCTGCTATATCTCGTAGCGGATTTCTGCCGCTACGATATTTCCATATAGCTCCAAATATAGCCTTTCCACTTTAAGCCCCGCTATTTCCGCTATATTCCGTGATTCCCGCTATATTCTGCAATTTCCGCTATATCTTTTTTAGAAGAAATGAATTGAAAAATGACATTTATACATTATAAAAATTATGAAATTAATTTATTTAATTAAAATTTTAATATGTTCTTAGAAATGAAAATACTCTAATATTCTACTGAATTCAACTATGTTATATAACAATTTTACGTTTAGTTACAGTATATTCGTACATGTTTTTATTTAAAATTATTTATGAATTAATTATCATTCAATTGAATGTTAATTTTTCATTTAGTTACCATTTATATATTTGTAAAAACATTAAGTACGAGTTTTATATGCTATTTTAGAGTCATCCGCTATATCCTACTATATCCTCGTTGTATCCACGCTATGACTTTTTGCACCTTTGCCGCATTGAATCTGCCGAGCGCTTTAACTGCACAGGAGTCGACTCAGGACCGGGAAGACCTACAGGGTTTCGTGAAAAAGCAAATGTTAGATTACGGTCGTTATTCGCCGAAAACAACAACATTTTAGATTACAAAAGGTCAATAGAAGTACCGGCATTCGGTTGACTTTCGATGGTCATAAGAGTACTCCCTTCAATAATCAGAGATAACTTATGAATGCCAAGTCCAGGCTTTTCCGGGTCATAACCGACATGTTGTTTGATCGGTTGAGAAGATGAAGTCTCAGTTGGTTGAGCGAAAGTAGGACCCTGGGGCTCAGTGCCAGATGGCTCGACGGTATCCTTTTTCTCTTTAGATGGTAGGGGAGCTCCGCCAAACTGAAGCTTTATAGTAGCCAAGTCGGATGGCTCATTTCCTCGAAGCACTTCTTTTGCGAGTGCCTCTTCATCGATCTCTGCCACGCCCGACTCCACTTTCTTGATCTTAACAAGGGTGTCCCAAGCTTCGACAAGCGACTCAAGATAACCGTCGCCCAAGAAGGTTAGATCACGGTGGAGGAGAACCCTTGCATTATATTCAGCAATGAGTGGGTCGAATAAGCACTTAATTTCCTCCCTACCGGATTCGGTCGCTGCCTCAATTCGGGAGTCGGTCTCTGTGAGTATTGCTTTCTTGCCCTCTTCGCGAGCAGCTTCCTTCAACGCTTCAATCTAGGAGAGTTCCTCATTGAGCTTTGCCTTCAAGTTTCTTGTCTCGACGATTTCCTTGCAATATTTCTGCAACTCCTCTTGCACTTCTATTTTCTCCTCCTTTTCCTTAGATAGTAGTCTCTCCAACTCCTCCGCATAGTGGGCTAGAGTGTCTTTCTCCTTTTGCAGGGAGTCTTTTTCTAGAGCCAAAGTGCCGCTGCGTTGGAGTGCATCATTTAATTCCTTTTGGTGAGTAGCCTCTAAGCGACTAACTTCCTTGGCCATCTCTTTGGCATTCTTTTTTGCATCCTTAAGTTGGGCTTTGAATGAGAGCAATTCACTATCCTGATACTTTATGATGTCCTTATCGTGGACGACCTCTAACTTAAGGCGGTCGATCTCAAGATGATGTTCAATAGAAACCTCCGAGACTTTTTCAACCAAGTGTATGAACGCCTCATGTTGTACATATACGTCATTCACACATGCAAGCGAATCTACTTTGGCAATCCCAGGGATGGGATGTATAGCCGGGAGGAACTTTAGCCTGTCGAAGCAAATCTTTGGAAAGATGGCTTTAAGCTTAGCTAATTTCTCCATCTTGGTTAAGTCGTGAGTAGGGACTAAAGGAGTTCATTCTGATGAAATCAATGTTTGTTTATGGTTCTCATGAGACTGCCTAGTGCTTGAGGAGCCGGAATGCTGGTCGTGGGAAGCATCGGACTGAGAGCCTCGGTGTGTAGGCTTGTCTCCACCACGTGCAGGAGGATTTGTAGGGCTGCTTTGATAGGAAGTATACCCTTGGGATTCCCTTTTGGAAGACGAAGATGATTCTCTAGAACGTTAATCTCTCTCCCAGCCTTCATCTCTCTCTCTACGTTTTTCAGACTCGGAATCCCGGCCTGACCGGTGGAAGATAGAAGAGCCACGGAGGCAATCGAAGCTGTGTGAATGAGTCATTGCGCCTATAAATAGGGTTAAACAAGAACATGTTAGTAGATGCTATATAAAAAGTTGAGTGCAAGTGAATGGTAGAGTGTAAGTGCTTGTGTGTGTCATAGTGCATCCCCCCAACAGACTGGTGGCTTTTTCTTTACTCATAGGAGTTTGTTCTCCTTGATTGGGAAGTTGCGTGCCTTCACCGCTTCTTGCAGGAGAATTAAGTCCTTCAACACCAAGGTTAGCAAAGTCATAATTTAGTAGGTCACTCAGAATAGAAAGGTCGGAGAGTCCCTTCAGCGAGCTCTCCATTTGTTGGGAAGACGACCCCTTCTCAATAGGAGTTATAATGAATTTTGGGGTCTCTCCAGTGTTCCTCTTTTTAATTCTATTCATCAAAATCGTTTTCTTTTTCGAAGAAGGTTGCAGCTGGCTTGTCTGTGGAGCATTGGCTGTTGGAGCCTGTCCATGACTTGTGTTTTCATTATTAAGCTCTGGGGCTTCTGTTTCTTTGATCTCCTTCCTTATTGCCTTCATGGACTCCTTCAACTGGGTGAACTGTAGGGCCGACTTGTTCTCTCCTCCTATCGGTGATCGTCCTTGAGGTTTCTCTACTCTCTGGAAGGCCAATTCTACAACCATCTGCTAGTAGCCCAAATAGCGAGAGCAGATTGTCGGTGACTAATAGTTTGATATCTTGATCCTCTACCGAAGTAGCACGGATAGCCTCAACTACCTTGGAATACCTGACGTCTTCGGGCCGAGGGCGATCACCTGGAAGAGTTGTAAAAGTTCGTGAGATTAGAGAGAGTGTGATTTAAGTCTTTGAATTAAGGGCGGAAACGGGAATAAAACTTATGTCCTTCCAACCACCTTCTTGCGAAGCCGGGAGGACATTGCACATAGAACCAATCTTGCTTGAACAGGGAGAGCTTATTCCATAGACCCATTAGAACTTGACATCGGGTAGTGGCTCAAGAAATACGTATGAGGGGCTGTCAACTCGTCTATTGAAATTATAAATATATTGGAGGGAGTTGGTGGACGGAATAGGACGCTCATGAAAAGTAAGAAAGTGACGTGGATAAATGCGTAGCTATTAGGATGCAATTGAGTAGAGGCGATTCCCATATACTTCAGCACTTCGCAGATAAAGGAGTTGAGGGGTGGCACGCCCTCGGCCTATCACATGAACTTATTACATGCAGTGTACCTGGCTGGAAGCAGGTGAGGCCGGACTTTCCTCGACGGAACCATGACATCTTCGAAAGGAATCCCGTGAATATAGCACAATCGATGAAGGGCTGTTTCGCCGATTTTTGAAACCCGTGAATCGATCGGGTTATCCAAGATAATGGCATCATCCACAATGTCGGGAGCCGGGTCTATAATCTCGATGTGAAGATTTGGAATGTTGGAAAAAAGATCTAACTGTTGGGTTGATGTCTCTACTATCTCTCGTTGCTGGCTTGGCCCGGGCTTATCAGACAGAGTAGCGGAGCTCAATTTCCTAGCTGGCTTAGAAGACATCGCGGGAGAGCGCTTTGTGTAACTGGATACCTGTGTTAGCTATACTCAAAAGACAATCGATATTAGAGGTAATAATAATCCGTCCCTCCGTGCTGTGTGTGAACTAGTGCAATGGATTTGACATAAATGCAAATAGCTTAAGACTGGAAAAGCGAAAGTAAAACATCAAATTTCTTAGTTTTCGTCCCAAGAGATCGTCATCACTGACCGTCTCGGACAGCGTGGAAGGTGATCGACAACAAAAGTTTTAGGATCGGATGTTGACATCACTACAAGAAAACCCTCTATCTATTGCAAATCAGTACAGCGTTAGACGCCCGCCAACTATTATTTCGCTATTTAGGTCCACTTAATTATCTTCTCCGTGCTATTAAATGCAGTGCCAAAAAATAAAGCGGCAACATATTCATTTTCCCTCCATCCGCACTAATCCTCCTAAAAATAAAGCGGCGGGTCTCCAAAACAAAAGCCAATCGCTTAATCTTTTTTCTTCTTTATGCGTTGTTTTCTCCCAATCACCTTAGCAACTCCATATCATTATGCGCTGTTTTCTCCCAATCCCCTTAGCAACTCCATATCACTTTGGCTGTCATCAAAGTTTATAGCAGGTACTCCCTAGTTTTCATCAATCCCTCTATTTACTGTTAGATTTCGTTCTGGAAAAAGTTTGACTTCAATTCACGTGAATCCATTATTATTGCCATTTTTAGGTTAAAATCAATTCAAATTAGGGTTTATTTCTTTGCTGGAGCACTTATTTTAGGGTTTTTTACTGGTTAAAGTTTGGGTTCGCATGAAATTGGGCGTTCTCGTCTTCGTTTTGATTGCAAGGCAAAGTGTGGCGGTTGGAGTTCGGCTTGGGGGAGGAGGTTCAATGTGGACGGAGAGGCCCTAGACGAGCTGCACTTTGTCAATGGTAACAAGAAGGCCTGGTACATATTGGGATATACGTGCCAAGCATGTAAACTATATATTATAACTATATATGTTCCAGGTACGTATTTATATATTGAACTGAGTTTAGCTTGAGAATGTCATCTCGGTTGAAATTGAGATTGTTTGTATAGTTGTTGCATACCTGGATAAACTACAATCCACGATATCTTCTGAGTAGTTTGGTCAGACGAGTGAGTTTTATGGTGACCTCTAAGTTGATAATAATACATATTTCTCATTGATAATGTTAAATGATGATTATCAAAAGGAATCATTTTATTTGTAATAGACTGACACTATAAATGACAATACTTCAAGCTTAAAACACATGCTTTTTTGGCATCGGCAAAAACTGGTTCAGTCAAACTCTGAAAAAAAGCACGCAAAACTACAAACTATACCATAAAATCATTATTATATACATGTAACAAGAACAATTTTGACAATTTAAAGATAACTATAGTGAAAGATGAAGGCAACGCTGCCAGGTAGCACAGTTGGTATGAGCATTTTAAGTCATTTTGTTTCATGTGGTTGCAATGACCGTGAACATAAGATCCAGGCTGTGGAAAAGAAACTATATTACGAGTGACCATCTTTACAATTGTATGTTACTATACTAGACTCTCAATGATGAACTTTTATCATCCTTTTTTACTCAAATAAACTTACGAATCCATATATGTTCTTAATTCTTAAATTATATGTTGTGACATCTTAACACTGTCAATTACTCTAGTGGTGCTTAGGAGTCACTTTTTTTGAGTTGTAGTCTCTTTTATACAAGTCAAGCCAGTAAGTTTGACCTTGGCCTCTTTTTGCAGTATGCATTACAGAAACTGCACCATGAAAGTCCAAGGCTGATGTGTATTATATACATCACCAACATGTGGGCCATGCCGGACATTAAAACCAATGCTGGACAAGCTATTTTACTTTTATGATTATCTTATCATTTCACACAATGCTTCCCATGGTGGATTTTTTCTTTCTTTCACAATGTAGGGAATTATCCTCATTGAATGACAAAAATTCATTTCATTTTTTTGGATATGTATCGAAAAGATATTTCCAGCCAAATGGTATTATGTTGTATAATTGGTCCTTGATTAAAAGTGAGTACATTAGTCCCTAAAATTCCTAAATGTTTCTGTATTAGATTTACCAAACTCGTCTATTTTGAGCATAGAAGTCAACTGCAAAAATAGATAATGTTTGCACTTAATGCTGTGTGTAGTTAACATCATAGAGTACTTGGATGATGTATGTAAAGTTACATTCTCTAGTATAAAAGCTAGAAACCTTTTTTTTATTGCTAATTACTGTCAAAAGGGTAACTAGTTCATGAAAGATAATATATTTATCAATACAAGTCTGAAAATGACATGCCATCAGAAGCGGAAGATGGATGAAACACATGTAGAGGTATGAACTTTCTTTTTTTTCTTCAAATTTTCATGTGATATTCTTCTAGTTGGAAGCACCTCTTCTTTTAGCACTTTTATTTTAAATTTATTTGACGGTTGATTAGTTCCAGTAACGATCACTTTTGTTCCAATCAGCAAGGTCATGAGGAGATTGATGCTTCCAGTTTGCGTGAACATGAGGAATTCACTAAGGTGAAAAATATTGCAAAAACAGAACTTGGAAGATATGAGATTGATACATGGTACTTCTCACCTTTCCCGCCAGAATATAATGATTCTTTAAAACTTTTCTTTTGCCTAAATTTCATGAAGCGTAAAGAGCAGCTTCAGAGGCATATGGTGAGGTGCAACTTATATTTGAACTTCTCTTCTGTGAATAATATTTGATTTCACATGAATACTATTTGATTTGAAAGTTTTGTATCTTAGTTGAATACTTAAATGATCTGTGACTATTTAAACTACAACCAATTTATGTCACAGCAAGGATAATTGTAACGACCCGACTTCCTATGCCCAGAAAGTCGCATCATTATGAAGAAAGAAAGGGGTAGAAAATAGAAAAGAAGAGAAGAAAGAAAGAAACAACAACAACGATCTCACAGCGGAACGAATAAATTATATTAATAACATAAACTATTACATAGTATACAACACTTATCAGAGTTTACACAACTATACAACACATACTAGACAGTTATAAAACATCTGTCTAGATATTACAACTCAAATACAATACAAGACTCTAACACAGATATCAACACAGCGGAATACTATATCTACGAACGCCGAAGCCTCCTGCTCCATTGCTCCTCCACAATTCGTCAAAGCTAAACCTGAATCCCTTGGCTACTCGTAAAAATTTGAGTACCCAAGAGTTTATAAAACAGAAATAAACACTTGGGTCAGACATGGGTCTGGTGTGAGTAAACGGGTTAAAATTGTTTAACTTCAAAACCTTTTGAAAACAAAGGTATCACGTAAGACTTCCCACACATAAACATGGAAAAGTTTTTACCTTACGCTAACCAAAACATTTGATAGGAAATCTGATTGTATTATAATAGGGTCTAGGGTTTTCAAGTAAAATACAGAAATAGCTGAAATGCTTACATCTCACATTCCAACATAGTTGGGCACAACTAATACGTACGGCACTTATTGGAGTTTGGATTCCATACAATGGCAGGGCTACTGGGGTACCGCCCGTCACAGTACGTGGCCTAGATCACCGTACCGAGGAGTACGCCCGCTCCCCTGCAACACAAAGCCGGAACCATCCCTTACTGGATAATTCCGAACAAGATAATCCCGTAGTTGGCGCGACCAACCACACACTAAGCCGAATGAAAAGAAAAGGGACCTCTAGACAGGGATCTATCTTGCTCTCAGTGGGTGCTACCCACGAAGCCTTGCTGCACCTCCCATGTTTTAGCCATTCCCGGTTGATGAGGCTTGAGGTTACGATTACCTTTAATCAGAACATATCACTTAGAATGCTCATCGTCCGCCTGACGATGTGCTGAAAGCATTCAATCCATATAAGTTCGTTCCGGGTTCGAACGAAACCGAAGGCATTATCTCGTTACACTCGTTTTGGAATCACCCTCAGAGTTAACGACAATAACCCTTGCACTCTGAATCTTCACCTTCACTTGAGATTCACGACCTATCGTTAATTTGGATCGATGTGGTATTCGGGTCTCCAGACCTGGAAATCCGGTATACGGAAACCCGATCCCGGTCTCATCGAAATCCAAAACGTATCTTTTAAGGCCAAGTTGTTTAAAGGTTTAAACATTTAACTTATATTCAGGATAATATAAACAGATAGATAAATCACATTATCACAATAGATAATTCATATCAACATCCATCTCACAAAGCAGCATATAGATATCATATCCAAATCATCCAGTATCAACCAATCACCCAATATCAATCATTCAATATTAATCAATCATTCAAAAGCAGAACTGATTAACTCTTAATCAATTTAATTAACCTTTAATTAAGTTAATTATTATCCTTTAATCACTTGGATTATCTTAATCCTGCTTCATTGATTTATTACATATCAACTTATTAATCATTTCTTAATGATCTTCCTTAATTAATCTTCCTTGATTAATTATACTTTTAATTACATTCAAGTAATTATCCTTAACCATATACAGTAATTAAAATTTAATTACTATCATTAAATTACAATAATTAATGATTCTTCATTTGCTTCCATTAATTAATCACTTTTATTAATCAACCTTGATTAATTTTATTAATTATATTAATTAATAATCCTCTAATTACTTCATTAATTAATTACCTGCTAGTTAATTAAATAATTAATCTTTAATTAACTACATTCATTAATTAATCTTAATTAATCATAAACAGTAATTAACCATCCCGTAATTACCTACCTTAATTAATTAACTCTTTAATTAATTATATTAATCCTTAATTAATTAATTACTCATTTAATTAATTACCTTAGCAAGTAATTATTAATTAACTTTAACTCTTTAATTAATTAATTACTCTTTAATTAATTATATTAATAAATTCTTTAATTAATAACATTAAGTGATTAACCCTTAATCCCTTCTATTTAATGACTTCCATTAATTAATTACTCACTAATTACTTCCATAAGTAATTCTTCTTAAATTAATTACATTCAGTAATTATTCATTAATTGCCTCACTAAGTGATTACACTTAATTAATTATAAGTGATTATCTTTAATTAATTAGACTAATTAATTAACCTAAAATTAATTACATTAATTAATTACTCAATTAATCATCACATAATCTTTAATTAATTTATTTCTTAATTACATTTATTTCCGCTAATTACTTCATTTAGTAATTATCCTTAATTACAAATAGTAATTAACCTTTAATTTTAATTTATTGATTAATTATCCTTAATTAATCTCAACATAACTAATTAAGAATAAACTTGTATTTATATTAAATACTTACTCAAATCATTTACTTCATTAAAACCAAATTTAGAAATCAATTTTGAAATATAATTTATTTTAAACAAAGCAATTCAAACATTTAATTTTAATATACTTAAAATCTTTGAAAATCCTTTTAAACTTGTTTTAATTAAATTAAACAAATATTCATCTTTGAAATCTTAATTATCATATCCTCTAAACTCATCCTTTTAATATATACTTTGAAATCTAGATTAAACATTACTTTTGAAAACTAGAATAATATCTATAACTTTTAAACTTAGCTTGCTTTGTTTTAAAAATTTTAAAACTTGATTTCTTCACAAAACCTTTGCTAGAGATTAAAACAGAAATCATCTCGGCCAAATTCGAGTCGTACACACCAAAAACTCGAGCTATCTTCGAGTCAAACTCGTACCCTTCCCGAACAAACACAGAACCACTCGCGTACAACCACGCGAACTCACCTGCTTCGAGTCGTCACGCAACCCACACGAGACCAATCCCGAGTTTCCCCTTCTTACCCAATAACACCAACAAACCCAGATAACACAAACGTGCACGTGCACGTGCACGATCATCAGAACGACATCGGCTCATCGCCGACGATGCTCACAAGTCGTCGACTGCCCACTCTCAACGTTCAACCACTCAGATCGATGAAAACGACAATGAATCGAAAACGAGACTTTCGACACCAAGGAACCCAAACCCATCGATGAAAACTTACTTCGCCGCCGACGATCAAGACGACTGGAACCACGACACTCATCCCAGAGCACCACCACATCGCCACTCTGCTATCTCCTACCTCGCGATCCACTCCGATCTTCCCTAGCCTACGCCATTTCCTCGACAGCAACCACGATCAGATACACATCGAAAACCCTAGTTCACCTATTTCCGGCCTCCACGACCATCAGAAAAATCCTCCAATATTTTTCCCGAGAATCTCACCATATTAACCACCCCCAGACCAAACACTATCCCATTCGATCACGCCGATCACCAGAATTCTGCAAATTCCCAATTCTCGTCTATCTCGAGATAACTCACCGGATACTTGCTTAAAATTTTTGATTTGATTTCCAAAATTCATCAATTTTCAATGCAAACTTATTTATATAATTCAAACATGATTTCCAGATAATCAAATTTTGACCTGTCTTTGATTTTCTCTGTAAATTTTCAAATTTTGAAATCATTACTGAATTTAAATTCTTGATATTATTTTTAAAATTTATGATACCTTATTAGAGTCATTATTCATTTACAAATCCTAGCATAAATCAAATGTATGGGTAACAGGAATTTTCCTAATAAATCTGAAGCCTGAGATGAGAACAGAGAATCATATATATACATATCTACAGGTATTTACAAACATTCTACTATATGTATATGCATTCATATCCAAATCATACATGTAAACATTTTATATTATGTCACTACAACATTCATCACAGAGAACAACATATGAACAGATTCAAAACTGTTTTTAAAAGAATGTTTACTCACCTGTCATTTTTAAACAGAGAACAGATAACATGATCTGTTTCCAGGCTTGCATGTTGATTTGAACTTGATTTCTTTTTTTTGCTTAGTTGAATTTTAAACTTTGCTATTTGATCTTTGAATTTGCTTAGCTGCTATGAATTTCCTTGAGTTGAGGTACTGCTTTTAGCTTGCAATTGATCTTCTTCAAGTTTGCATTTCCAGATTTCCATTTCTCTTTGCAATTTGATTTCCAGATTTATCTTTGATTTTAGATTCGAATATATTTTTAGTTTTTGGTTGTAATGAAGAAAACAAGAGTTCAGCTAAAAGTAAAATAATTTTCTTCTTTCATATTAATTTTTATAACTTAAATTTTCAAAAAGATAAAATTAAGCCACTTGTCTTCTTATGTTGTTAATTAGCTTACACCTAAGCTTTTTTTGTTTACACATGTCTCTAGACCAATTTAATATGATTACAAGTGTAAATTCTTGTTTATTAATTTATTTAAAACATATACATGTATTTAAGAAATGTTTGCATAGATAAAATGTATTTATATAAATAAGCTTTTAGATTTTTACATATATATACAAATGTGAATTTATGTAAACAATTATAAATTACTTATGTTTTGATCATATTAAATGTATCATATGCTTGAGTATTTTTGTTTTACTTTATATATATACTTTCACAAAACAATTTATCTTATGATAAAAGACTATTAAACAATGAATCCTTGATTTAAATCTTAAATATCATTTTCAAAAGTATTAAATCAAATTATCCTTTCAAATTACAAATTATATATATATATATTATTAAGGTTTGAAAACATTATAATCAAATTTAAATCCAATACTTTTCCATTTCAATATATACAAATATATATATTCTAAATGGAAAATACTTTTAACATTAGCTTGATAATTATCATATTGAATTTAATACATAACTTCAAATAACAATATATATGTTCATATATATTATAATTTGAAAACATAATTTTATTAAATTAAAAGATTCCCTATTCATAATATATATACCTATATATATATATATTATAAATATAAACACTTATATTAGTTTTAGAAAGATAAAACTTCCCAATTTAAAATATTATTAACCTTTTAAAATGAATTGAACTTGTCAATTTATAAAATAAATCAACTAATCAATTTAATTATTAATAAAGATTATTAAATTGATATTGCCAAATTTCCGGGATATCACATTCCTCCCCCCTTAAAATAATTTCGTCCCCGAAATTTAAAAGCAAAGATAATTTAATAACCGAGTAAAATTTTTAATTTTAAACAGCAATCACACAAATCAATCATTATTATCAATCATAGCAACCATATAAATCAAACAAATTTAATTATCCAGACAAATTCTGGATAGAATTTCCTCGAGTTTCCCCAAGTATATATATATACCGGGATACTCGTTCTACAGGATCTTAACTAACTATCTACAATAATCTAGAACTCCTTCCCATCTAGATTACAAATCTGAACAAAATATCAGACTAAACTCAAAACCATCTCAACTACCAAATCCTTCTGAACTGCTGATCCCACAACCAATGACAGATCAAACACGTATTCCCTCAGAGATACGTGAAATACAATGAATTCCAGTTATCCGAACTGGAAACTCAATCCTGTAGATCAAAGAACTAATCCTTTTGAGAACACAAGAAAATCTCAAAATACTTCTAGAGCTAGTTCTCCAATCTTACCAAATCTTGTATCTCCTTTAATTGAAGAAAACTTAAACAATATCCAATTTCAACTTCATCCTTCTTGATCAGCTTAGCCATTGCTGATGCTTCCTGGAACAATCTAGACCAACATCAAACCAATTTCCGGATCCTTCTCAACAAAATGGTTTCCCAAAAATCACCGAAATCCAGAACACAATTCTACTCCACAAACATTAGAGAACTATGAACTACTTCTCCTATCTGGAATAGCCAAAACAGTTGCACTTGACAACCTTATCTCCAAATCCTGAAAATTTCTTCACACTTAGAGATACACTTGAATTTCCTATAGAAATCCTCTACTCCAAGAAAATTACAACTCCCGGTTGCTTCCACTCTAGAATAGCTGCTATCTTGCTTTCGCTGCACAACTCTGATCTGGAGTAGAATGCTGATGAAGAACACAAGCACAAACTGGACAACACATCCCAGAAAATATCGGATAATCTCAAAAGAATACTCAAACTATCGCAAGTCACTTTTGCGATCAACCCAGCCAAAATGCAAAGAAACTGTTCTCTCTTTACCAATCAGAACAGCTTACACTTAATTATCCAATCTATCGAAGAAATGAATCCACTCTGCTGCTTCTGAACTCCACCTTCAGAAAACTGCTCAGCCAGAAAACTTCCTGCCAATACAGAACACTCCGAGCTGCACTGCTGCCACAGATGCCAAAGACTTCCTAACCAAAGCTTTTCGAGAAACCCGAACTTCAAACCAAACAGAATCACCATGCTGAACTCAGCCACAACACCGAAGCAGACACACTTCCACAACTTGTTCCAAAGAAAACATCTTCGGGAACATCCATATTCACTGCGTCTCATCACACAGCTACTATTACCTGAGATACCAAGATACTATCACTCGCTTCTGCCCAACTGACAGATCCAACTCTACTCATCCAACTTCAAAGATAAACTCCGAACCTTAACAGGTTTCCTTCAGAGATTGTGAAATCCTTACACAACTGTAAAGTTCACTCGAGACGGTATTAGGTTTACAGTCTCGACAAATACACTTCCAACCTCAAACATTCAAACTCCAACTATTGGTAATTGTGTTACACACACTACCACCTTATCTACCTTTATAACTTATATTGGAAAACCCGAACAGGTAACCAAATAAATAGGTAGAAATACATAAATATATATATTTAAAATGATATATTTTTTTATATAGAAATTATTTCTGGGTAAAATTATTTCATCTACCTCTTTAAAACAATATTGTGTCCGTTGGCCTGGTTCAAGTGTTTAGAGATCCCTATCAATAACGTTAGCTACTCGTATTGACCAGAATCCATATACCACTCAACCGATCAATTAACACAATATAAAATCATTTTATATAACTAACAAATACGCGCTCTCGTATATATATATATATATATATATATATACTCAAACAGGTTGCTACAGATCCTATCTCTAATGAACAACCCTTCCGAACCTAGGTATTCACTCAACCTAGTGTTCTGATATTCACTTAACCAAAAGCTTAGGCATTCGCTCAACCTATGCTCTGATACCATATGTAACGACCCGACTTCCTATGCCCAGAAAGTCGCATCATTATGAAGAAAGAAAGGGGTAGAAAATAGAAAAGAAGAGAAGAAAGAAAGAAACAACAACAACGATCTCACAGCGGAACGAATAAATTATATTAATAACATAAACTATTACATAGTATACAACACTTATCAGAGTTTACACAACTATACAACACATACTAGACAGTTATAAAACATCTGTCTAGATATTACAACTCAAATACAATACAAGACTCTAACACAGATATCAACACAGCGGAATACTATATCTACGAACGCCGAAGCCTCCTGCTCCATTGCTCCTCCACAATTCGTCAAAGCTAAACCTGAATCCCTTGGCTACTCGTAAAAATTTGAGTACCCAAGAGTTTATAAAACAGAAATAAACACTTGGGTCAGACATGGGTCTGGTGTGAGTAAACGGGTTAAAATTGTTTAACTTCAAAACCTTTTGAAAACAAAGGTATCACGTAAGACTTCCCACACATAAACATGGAAAAGTTTTTACCTTACGCTAACCAAAACATTTGATAGGAAATCTGATTGTATTATAATAGGGTCTAGGGTTTTCAAGTAAAATACAGAAATAGCTGAAATGCTTACATCTCACATTCCAACATAGTTGGGCACAACTAATACGTACGGCACTTATTGGAGTTTGGATTCCATACAATGGCAGGGCTACTGGGGTACCGCCCGTCACAGTACGTGGCCTAGATCACCGTACCGAGGAGTACGCCCGCTCCCCTGCAACACAAAGCCGGAACCATCCCTTACTGGATAATTCCGAACAAGATAATCCCGTAGTTGGCGCGACCAACCACACACTAAGCCGAATGAAAAGAAAAGGGACCTCTAGACAGGGATCTATCTTGCTCTCAGTGGGTGCTACCCATGAAGCCTTGCTGCACCTCCCCTGTTTTAGCCATTCCCGGTTGATGAGGCTTGAGGTTACGATTACCTTTAATCAGAACATATCACTTAGAATGCTCATCGTCCGCCTGACGATGTGCTGAAAGCATTCAATCCATATAAGTTCGTTCCGGGTTCGAACGAAACCGAAGGCATTATCTCGTTACACTCGTTTTGGAATCACCCTCAGAGTTAACGACAATAACCCTTGCACTCTGAATCTTCACCTTCACTTGAGATTCACGACCTATCGTTAATTTGGATCGATGTGGTATTCGGGTCTCCAGACCTGGAAATCCGGTATACGGAAACCCGATCCCGGTCTCATCGAAATCCAAAACGTATCTTTTAAGGCCAAGTTGTTTAAAGGTTTAAACATTTAACTTATATTCAGGATAATATAAACAGATAGATAAATCACATTATCACAATAGATAATTCATATCAACATCCATCTCACAAAGCAGCATATAGATATCATATCCAAATCATCCAGTATCAACCAATCACCCAATATCAATCATTCAATATTAATCAATCATTCAAAAGCAGAACTGATTAACTCTTAATCAATTTAATTAACCTTTAATTAAGTTAATTATTATCCTTTAATCACTTGGATTATCTTAATCCTGCTTCATTGATTTATTACATATCAACTTATTAATCATTTCTTAATGATCTTCCTTAATTAATCTTCCTTGATTAATTATACTTTTAATTACATTCAAGTAATTATCCTTAACCATATACAGTAATTAAAATTTAATTACTATCATTAAATTACAATAATTAATGATTCTTCATTTGCTTCCATTAATTAATCACTTTTATTAATCAACCTTGATTAATTTTATTAATTATATTAATTAATAATCCTCTAATTACTTCATTAATTAATTACCTGCTAGTTAATTAAATAATTAATCTTTAATTAACTACATTCATTAATTAATCTTAATTAATCATAAACAGTAATTAACCATCCCGTAATTACCTACCTTAATTAATTAACTCTTTAATTAATTATATTAATCCTTAATTAATTAATTACTCATTTAATTAATTACCTTAGCAAGTAATTATTAATTAACTTTAACTCTTTAATTAATTAATTACTCTTTAATTAATTATATTAATAAATTCTTTAATTAATAACATTAAGTGATTAACCCTTAATCCCTTCTATTTAATGACTTCCATTAATTAATTACTCACTAATTACTTCCATAAGTAATTCTTCTTAAATTAATTACATTCAGTAATTATTCATTAATTGCCTCACTAAGTGATTACACTTAATTAATTATAAGTGATTATCTTTAATTAATTAGACTAATTAATTAACCTAAAATTAATTACATTAATTAATTACTCAATTAATCATCACATAATCTTTAATTAATTTATTTCTTAATTACATTTATTTCCGCTAATTACTTCATTTAGTAATTATCCTTAATTACAAATAGTAATTAACCTTTAATTTTAATTTATTGATTAATTATCCTTAATTAATCTCAACATAACTAATTAAGAATAAACTTGTATTTATATTAAATACTTACTCAAATCATTTACTTCATTAAAACCAAATTTAGAAATCAATTTTGAAATATAATTTATTTTAAACAAAGCAATTCAAACATTTAATTTTAATATACTTAAAATCTTTGAAAATCCTTTTAAACTTGTTTTAATTAAATTAAACAAATATTCATCTTTGAAATCTTAATTATCATATCCTCTAAACTCATCCTTTTAATATATACTTTGAAATCTAGATTAAACATTACTTTTGAAAACTAGAATAATATCTATAACTTTTAAACTTAGCTTGCTTTGTTTTAAAAATTTTAAAACTTGATTTCTTCACAAAACCTTTGCTAGAGATTAAAACAGAAATCATCTCGGCCAAATTCGAGTCGTACACACCAAAAACTCGAGCTATCTTCGAGTCAAACTCGTACCCTTCCCGAACAAACACAGAACCACTCGCGTACAACCACGCGAACTCACCTGCTTCGAGTCGTCACGCAACCCACACGAGACCAATCCCGAGTTTCCCCTTCTTCCCCAATAACACCAACAAACCCAGATAACACAAACGTGCACGTGCACGTGCACGATCATCAGAACGACATCGGCTCATCGCCGACGATGCTCACAAGTCGTCGACTGCCCACTCTCAACGTTCAACCACTCAGATCGATGAAAACGACAATGAATCGAAAACGAGACTTTCGACACCAAGGAACCCAAACCCATCGATGAAAACTTACTTCGCCGCCGACGATCAAGACGACTGGAACCACGACACTCATCCCAGAGCACCACCACATCGCCACTCTGCTATCTCCTACCTCGCGATCCACTCCGATCTTCCCTAGCCTACGCCATTTCCTCGACAGCAACCACGATCAGATACACATCGAAAACCCTAGTTCACCTATTTCCGGCCTCCACGACCATCAGAAAAATCCTCCAATATTTTTCCCGAGAATCTCACCATATTAACCACCCCCAGACCAAACACTATCCCATTCGATCACGCCGATCACCAGAATTCTGCAAATTCCCAATTCTCGTCTATCTCGAGATAACTCACCGGATACTTGCTTAAAATTTTTGATTTGATTTCCAAAATTCATCAATTTTCAATGCGAACTTATTTATATAATTCAAACATGATTTCCAGATAATCAAATTTTGACCTGTCTTTGATTTTCTCTGTAAATTTTCAAATTTTGAAATCATTACTGAATTTAAATTCTTGATATTATTTTTAAAATTTATGATACCTTATTAGAGTCATTATTCATTTACAAATCCTAGCATAAATCAAATGTATGGGTAACAGGAATTTTCCTAATAAATCTGAAGCCTGAGATGAGAACAGAGAATCATATATATACATATCTACAGGTATTTACAAACATTCTACTATATGTATATGCATTCATATCCAAATCATACATGTAAACATTTTATATTATGTCACTACAACATTCATCACACAGAACAACATATGAACAGATTCAAAACTGTTTTTAAAAGAATGTTTACTCACCTGTCATTTTTAAACAGAGAACAGATAACATGATCTGTTTCCAGGCTTGCATGTTGATTTGAACTTGATTTCTTTTTTTTGCTTAGTTGAATTTTAAACTTTGCTATTTGATCTTTGAATTTGCTTAGCTGCTATGAATTTCCTTGAGTTGAGGTACTGCTTTTAGCTTGCAATTGATCTTCTTCAAGTTTGCATTTCCAGATTTCCATTTCTCTTTGCAATTTGATTTCCAGATTTATCTTTGATTTTAGATTCGAATATATTTTTAGTTTTTGGTTGTAATGAAGAAAACAAGAGTTCAGCTGAAAGTAAAATAATTTTCTTCTTTCATATTAATTTTTATAACTTAAATTTTCAAAAAGATAAAATTAAGCCACTTGTCTTCTTATGTTGTTAATTAGCTTACACCTAAGCTTTTTTTGTTTACACATGTCTCTAGACCAATTTAATATGATTACAAGTGTAAATTCTTGTTTATTAATTTATTTAAAACATATACATGTATTTAAGAAATGTTTGCATAGATAAAATGTATTTATATAAATAAGCTTTTAGATTTTTACATATATATACAAATGTGAATTTATGTAAACAATTATAAATTACTTATGTTTTGATCATATTAAATGTATCATATGCTTGAGTATTTTTGTTTTACTTTATATATATACTTTCACAAAACAATTTATCTTATGATAAAAGACTATTAAACAATGAATCCTTGATTTAAATCTTAAATATCATTTTCAAAAGTATTAAATCAAATTATCCTTTCAAATTACAAATTATATATATATATATATTATTAAGGTTTGAAAACATTATAATCAAATTTAAATCCAATACTTTTCCATTTCAATATATACAAATATATATATTCTAAATGGAAAATACTTTTAACATTAGCTTGATAATTATCATATTGAATTTAATACATAACTTCAAATAACAATATATATGTTCACATATATTATAATTTGAAAACATAATTTTATTAAATTAAAAGATTCCCTATTCATAATATATATACCTATATATATATATTATAAATATAAACACTTATATTAGTTTTAGAAAGATAAAACTTCCCAATTTAAAATATTATTAACCTTTTAAAATGAATTGAACTTGTCAATTTATAAAATAAATCAACTAATCAATTTAATTATTAATAAAGATTATTAAATTGATATTGCCAAATTTCCGGGATATCACATTCAAATAATTAGTTATTGAAATAATCAATTTAAAACTGGGATGGTGTCAAAGTAAATAAACAAGCAATAACAACAATCAATAACAACAAACAAATAATCAATTCAAATAATCCCGAAATAACCGTATTAATTCGCATTGTTGTTTGTACGAATTAATATAATTATTTCTAGAATCTACACTATCATTTCATGTAAATTGAAGATTATTACATTATGGTTCTTCAATTGTCATCTATTTACAATTTCATACATCATCAATTTAACAACATACATTCAGTGGTTCAAGGTGTAATTAAACAAATCCTACGTGTCAACAAATTAACAGTTAAAGGGGTCATATTATACAAATGTCAGTAAATCAAATTTAACATTTAACTATCCTATATCAAGTTCAATTGCATTCTATTTATCATTTTAACATTAACAATTTAATCGTCCAATATAAACATCAACAATCAATCAATTATCAGCCAAACTGTATTATCATCGCATAAATAATTAACAGATAATGGTGTCAGATGTCACAGGTGAACTGATACAGGTAATAACATATATAACAGTGTAATTAACTAACAGCAGCATATTCCAATTGTCGTTTCAATTGAAATCAAAATTAATAAATAAAAGAACGTTAATCGTGAGTGATTGCTCACCTTTCGAGGCTAGAGATATAGACAACAAAGTTGAGTTACGAAATCCAGGCACGAATCTCAAAACAAGGCAAGATTGAACTCGAATCGACGAACGAAGCTGATAAATAGGAATAGACGAAATCAAATCAGAACTGAATCGATGAAGATAATTAGAATCAGTTTGAGAAAACAGCAAAATATATGCACTATTATTATAACATATTCTTTAACTAATATGTATATACTCTGAAATAAAATAAAATACCGTAGACTTATATTGTAAAGTGATGTACTTATTATGTATACCTTCTTTATACATATTCTAATATTAACCCATACTTTTTCCTTCATAATAAAACTCAAGTATGCCTAACATAGATCTGGGGCCACACTCTATATAAACAACCTTTCATACAGGCTTTCCATTATATACAACTGACATGACATAAGCCTACAATCAAAACCTATATATACGATTTTTTTCTATAAGCGTATATCACATACGGTATCCTATATCTTTATATTGAACAAGTAACTTTCAAAATCTTGAATATACTACATATATATAATACACTTGTACATTCTGTCACATGTGAGATTCTAGAACCAATTTAAATAAACTTTACTATGAAAATCAATACCTTACGCAGTGTATATATATATCATATATAACCAAATCCAACATTTCAAATATAAGTAAACTACTATATCTCTACAGATTATATAACTCAAATAACTATAAATATGTATACCCAGCTTATAATATATGCACATATACCAATATGCAGCTCGACACTCTGTACATAAAACTACATCAGACTAAACAAGATTTACATATATAACTGACTATATAAAACATACTTATAGCCTAAGGTTCGAAAATCAAATGGATATACACAACAAAACTTATATAATCTAACGTGTGTAGACATGTTTAAGTGAAGGTTTAAACTAACGTGTGCAGATCCTTACACAGACCATTTAGTATTTATATATAGACTAACCCATGCAGACATCCAACTCATATGCAAAACGTAATTTACACGAAAGCTTATAACACATATTAATAATATATAAACATATATAGCTATTAGACTTGTACAAACTTTTTATAAAATATATCTTCCCTTAACTAACATACGTATATCTATACCGAGTTAAACATATGCACTGCAAATATATATTTTTAAACCTTATATATATATGCCATATAATACAAATAGGTATAACTAGCCTACGCAAACATTATATACAAAGCAGAATATATTCTTATACTTCAATATATATATATTTTAAAACAATACTTAAAAAAAGCAAAAGAATAGATAGATCTAACCTTAAGGCAGCCTGGCCGAAGATGGTAGGGGAAAGGTCGTAGCATCGAAGGGAGGCTGACCAGTATGGAGGCGAGTGGATCGAGTTGGTCGCGGGGTGATTGTCTTCATTCGAGCAGTAGGTGAGGGGATCTACTGCTAAGGCCAGGGGAGAGGGACGCTCGAGTGGCTGCTGCACATGGAGGAAGATGGGTTAATGGGTCAGTGGTGGGTGGAAGGCCGAAGTGGAGGGGACGTGAGGAGTTCGACGATGTGGCATAGTCTGGGCAGCGCATGTCGAAGGTGAGGTGAGGCTCTGTGGCTGTCAGAGACGTGAGGTGCAGATGAGTGGGGATACGTGGCCGAGGGGAAGGATAGGAAGAAGAATGGGCTGTGGGTGGCTTGCGGCTGTTGTGAGGAGTTGTCGCGGGTGGTCGGAAAATGGTGGCTCGGTGGTTAAGCTGCTATTGGCCGAGGTGAAAGAAATGATGATGCGAGGTGTTGCGAGCTTGGGCTCGGCAGGAGCTGGTAGGTAAGAGAATGGTTGATGAGGCCAGGAAAAGTTCGATCGTGAGGTTATTGTCAGGGCGGCTGAGGGAATGTGAGGAATTACAACAGTGAAGCGGAAAAATGATAGCAGGCTAACAGGTTTGAATAAATGTTGAAGCTCTACCTCTCCATTTTCTTTTGAAGAATGTACAGGCAAAAATATGAAGAGACCAAAGAAATTGGATGGACCAACGTATAAAGAAATGGACCTAGGGAAAAGATAAAGTCAAAGCTTAAAATTTTGGGAATTGTAAAGGGTAGCAACCATTGGTTTTAACGGTGGAAAATAAAAAGTCACCGGAAACCAAAGGACTCGGGTGCGAAACCGATACGATAGGTGTTTCACAGATTTCACCGTACACCGGACTACGAAACAGAAAAATGAATATACCGCAGAGATCAGCACGATGAGACGATCAAAACGGCATACAAATATCAAGGATACGATCGAATTATAAAAATTCGATATCGGTACCGAAAATGTTGCTAATTTACCAAAATAAGATGAACGGAGCAATAGATGTCCAAATTTGATGAAACGAAAGATGACGACTCACTCAGAAGATGATTTACAAATTTTCTATGTAAAAATATTCAGGTTTGGAAAACATTTTATTATCATCAATTTTAACTGATTAAATTGAAGTAAATTTACGCGCGAAATAAATTTTCATATTTTCGGACGAACATTTACCAGTTGCTATGTTTAATTAGACGCATTTCAAATATCAAATTTATATTTCAAAATTTTATCGTTTAAAATTTCACAAAATTTAACTAATTACGTTATTAAAACAGTTAAAATTTACGGGTCGTTACACTCTCCCCCACTCAAAACTTTTCGTCCCCGAAAAGGAACGAGGTAGGAGAATAGAAACAATCAGAAAGAAAAACAGATTTGAAATACAAAATAACCATATAAATTCAAATTTATTTTAATTGATATTCAATAATTGATTTAATCCATTTGATTTCACTAAAATCAATCTCAACTATTTCTAAATTCATTATCTTATTATCCCATTTCTTCAATTTACAATTTTTAAAACCATAAATTTGAATAGTCTTTTATTATAATCATATTTTTCAACAATTTAAATTCTTCTTTTATTCCAAATTATTGTTAAATTTATTCTACTTAATATATCTAATCACATATATTTAACCCATATAAATTAATTTAAACCATAAAAGTTTCGATTTAAATATATTTATATTCACTAGCTAATTGCTTTTAAATTCAAGGTATTTTCCTAAGTTGATCTAATTTCAATTTATTAATTCCTTCAAACAAATTTATTAATTCTTTCAAAACAAATTTATTTCATTTATTAACTGAGTTTTACTTATTATCCTATCTAACTCTATTAACATCTTTATAATCAAAATTTAGTGTATAACATTTATTATAAACACTCAAATTTTATTTATAAATTCAATTTATCTTATATATTATCCAATTACATTTTCAACTTCTGAATGATTTAGGTAAGTTGTATTAGAATGCAGTTGAACAATATACAAATAAAAATTTCCCAATTCAATTATTCAAGTTTAAATATTTATTCCAAATTTTGGTTTTATTTGTAATTAAAATCATCCTTTAACAAAATTTAAGAATTAGATTTCCGATTAACTTAAACAATTTAGAGATATATATAATATATTTATATCAAATCAAATTTTAAAATAAGATACCTATATGTATATAAATCTAATTATACTGAAGAAATTCAAATCAAAATATTTTCAAAACAAAATCGTAGCAAAGCTACAGAATGGTTTCTCCACTTTGAAACTCGAAAATGAATGTCGATGATGCGGCCGCCATCACCGAAATTATTTTCCAACGACAAAGAGAAGAGCACTGATTTCAATATATATATAAAAAAAATCTTTGAAAACGGTTTCTATTCAAAAATACGTTCAATAACATACATTTAAAACCAGAGCTTGAAATGTTAGGAAATTAAATTCTCAAATTCTAAATTTTAAATTCATTTATATTTCAAATCAGTTTATAACCCATGTTTAAAAATTCATTTTTAGAACAATAAGTGATAATAAATTATTATCATTTTAACAACCAATTAAATTAACTTGTTAAATTTCAGAAAATTTTACTTATATTTTCACAATATAATCAAACAATTTATTTCATTTTCCAAATTTGAAAATAATATTGTGTCAGTTTGCTCTGTTCAAGTGTTTTGGAAATCCTATCGATAGCGTTGATCAGACGAATCGATCGGAAACCCAAATCAACATCAACAACTCAAACAACACAATGTACAAAACATTTTTAATATTTATTTACAAATACACTTCCTCGCTTGACGATACAAGAATAGATTTCGAAGCAAAGATGGAGATTCAAATTTTGATGGACTCAAATCAAAGAGAATTCTGATTCGAAGACAAATTCGAAAGAAAAGATAAGATGATTTAATAACAGAATCGGGAGATGGGTAAGTTTATTTAATTCACGGGCAACCTTAACCGGGTCGTCCGTAACTTCAAGAATAAAATCGATGCTGAATTCCGAGGTAAATCAACACTCGATCTCAAGAGATGGAATTCAGGTATAGCAGGGGATAGATATCATTGTAAATCGAGGATACAGAAATCTTCGGTGAATCGATGCCTATTATAAAGGAGTTTTGCTCCTTTACGAATCATTCGAAGATTGGCGAGACCGCCGATCTATATAAAGATCATTCAAAGTGGAGTTATGGGATGCTCCAAAATTGAAAGGAGACGAATGGTGAAGGACACGATTGAATTTCGGAACCGAGGGGAACGTTCCAAAATTCAAAGGAATTGAGTCAAAGGAAGAGATTGAAACTCGAATGAGAGTGATTTTGTAAATACATTTACCCTATATGTTGAGTTTTGCCTAGAGCTACCAGAGCTCTGATACCAACTATAACGACCCGGAATTTTGGACCATTCGCGTCCATTATAAGTGTATAGGTAGACACTCATGCCGGAGTTTAATTTCTCAAAATACCGCGTTGTTAATTTAAATTTGGCAAAACTGAACATATACAGTAAACAAATAATCACATATCACAGACACAGAGTAATAAATGCAGCGGAAATAAAAGAGATAGTAGTTCATGAAGCTACTATATAAATGTATAAGTTACATCAGAGTTAGAACAGATACAACGGAAGAGTAATACGATACATCATATACAAATTAGAATACATCACTGGAATCATCGAATACTGAAAGCAGAATAGATGGCTGGATCTTCAAGCAAGCTCCAACTTCAAAGGTGAGTCTCGAATACTGGTACACTCAGTCTGACCCGAGCATAAAGCAAAAACACAAGACACTCGAGTCAGGATTAACATTCTTATATTAATAAATCCAACTCAAGTGAAATAGCAATTGAAATACAAGTAACTCAAAGGATGTTTGGAATAACCATCCTTTAAGGATCCGTTAAACTATCTACTAGGTAGTAATGTACGCTAAGTAGATAATGTCTATCAGTAATAATAAGATATCAAAATAGTGTTAAGTCATGGCCCATTCCACCCTTAACACATTTTTATTCCCAAAAGCATATACAAGACCGTAGTTTCCCCAAAACCGAAAGTCACCAGAGGGCAATCCATATACTAAAGGTACAAATCAAAATCGTAGTGGTCGCGTATAAATGGAATACAAGTATGACAAGGCACATGAGGCAATACCCAAGGTAGTGACACTACCGTTTGCCTGATCCGGACTGGTGAGAATGCAACGCCGCAGCGCCCGCTACACCGTGAAACAACACTCCCAAAATCAAGGGTGCACCAATCGACAACAAGTAATGAATAGTTCGAAGAAGTGTGTCCACTTGAGGTAGCTAATCCTCCATTGGCCCGGCACGGCTCCTGTTTTAGTCATTTCCAATTTGACACAAGTGTCAAGGCTATCCATCATCGTTCTCTTTCTTCAGTCATCACGTACATCATCCAACCACTTCATTCTGGATCATCACTCCGCGTATAGTTATTAAAGTGGTTTTCGGTTTAGATAGAGAGTATATCCATAACCGAATTCCGGTCTCTTTAATAACTTCCGTAATTATATCCATAACCGAATTCCGGTCGTTTATTTATTTCAAAACCAAATCAATTTCAATTTCAATTACAATTCGTAAATCAACATTTCATTTGTCTTTCGAAATCAATTTCCAAAATTTTCGTTTCAAAACTTCCAATTTACCATTTCAAAATCTTATAAATCAAATTCAAATTTTATTTTACCATTCAAATATTGATTCAAGTTCATATATACGTTTCATTCCGAAATCATTTAAATTAATTTGATTTAACATTTAAATCAATTTAAATTCATTTATCGATTTCATTCAATATTCATTTTTCCATTCAAAACAATTTCTATTAAATTTCCAATTCATTAAGTCCATTATTCAAATTCAGCTTCATTATATCAAATCTTACAAATTTGAATTAAATTAAATTCATCAAATCAAATTCCTTAAATTTCAAGTCTTACATTAATTTCAATAAATCACATTTTATTTCTTGTTAAAGAAATTCAATTTTACTTATTTACTTACTTAAATAAGTTTCCAAAACTTAATTAATAAAGAAACTCAATTTCAATTATTTACGAAGTACAATTCACTTATTCAAAAAAATTCAATTTTTTTCTTATTAAAGAATCCAATTAAATTTAATCATTAAATAATTCAATCTTATTTAATTATTAAATGATTCAAAACTTAATTATTAAGTAATTTCAAAGTTTTATAATTTCAAACTTAATTATAATTTCAAACTTAATTTTAAATCATTTCAAACTTAATTCGATCATTTCTCAAATCAAACATCGTTCTTTCATCAATTTCATTTTTTTATGTTTTGTTTCAGATTTTTAAAATATTAACATTTTCCTTTCATTAAAAATTCAAATTTCAACTTCATTTAAAAACCATATTATTTATTCAAATGAAATCTTCGTTTATTTTAAATCAAATTATTGACCAATCGAGTTTTATTTAATTTCCTATCCTAGGTCAAAGTTCAATTTGGGTATTTATCATTTCAACCCGATTCCAATTCAATTCAAAATCAAAGCATAGCAAAGGGAACTTGCAGTGTGATAACTGGGATGGTGTCAAAGTAAATAAACAAGCAATAACAACAATCAATAACAACAAACAAATAATCAATTCAAATAATCCCGAAATAACCGTATTAATTCGCATTGTTGTTTGTACGAATTAATATAATTATTTCTAGAATCTACACTATCATTTCATGTAGATTAAAGATTATTACATTATGGTTCTTCACTTGTCATCTATTTACAATTTCATACATCATCAATTTAACAACATACATTCAGTGGTTCAAGGTGTAATTAAACAAATCCTACGTGTCAATAAATTAACAGTTAAAGGGGTCATATTATACAAATGTCAGTAAATCAAATTTAACATTTAATTATCCTATATCAAGTTCAATTGCATTCTATTTATCATTTTAACATTAACAATTTAATCGTCCAATATAAACATCAACAATCAATCAATTATCAGCCAAACTGTATTATCATCGCATAAATAATTAACAGATAATGGTGTCAGATGTCACAGGTGAACTGATACAGGTAATAACATATATAACATTGTAATTAACTAACAGCAACATATTTCAATTGTCGTTTCAATTGAAATCAAATTTAATAAATAAAAGAACGTTAATCGTGAGTGATTGCTCACCTTTCGAGGCTAGAGATATAGACAACAAAGTTGAGTTACGAAATCCAAGCACGAATCTCAAAACAAGGCAAGATTGAACTCGAATCGACGAACGAAGTTGATAAATAGGAATAGACGAAATCAAATCAGAACTGAATCGATGAAGATAATTAGAATCAGTTTGAGAAAACAGCAAAATATATGCACTATTATTATAACATATTCTTTAACTAATATGTATATACTCTGAAATAAAATAAAATACCGTAGACTTATATTGTAAAGTGATGTACTTATTATGTATACCTTCTTTATACATATTCTAATATTAACCCATACTTTTTCCTTCATAATAAAACTCAAGTATGCCTAACATAGATCTGGGGCCACACTCTATATAAACAACCTTTCATACAGGCTTTCCATTATATACAACTGACATGACATAAGCCTACAATCAAAACCTATATATACGATTTTTTTCTATAAGCGTATATCACATACGGTATCCTATATCTTTATATTGAACAAGTAACTTTCAAAATCTTGAATATACTACATATATATAATACACTTGTACATTCTGTCACAGGTGAGATTCTAGAACCAATTTAAATAAACTTTACTATGAAAATCAATACCTTACGCAGTGTATATATATATCATATATAACCAAATCCAACATTTCAAATATAAGTAAACTACTATATCTCTACAGATTATATAACTCAAATAACTATAAATATGTATACCCAGCTTATAATATATGCACATATACCAATATGCAGCTCGACACTCTGTACATAAAACTACATCAGACTAAACAAGATTTACATATATAACTGACTATATAAAACATACTTATAGCCTAAGGTTCGAAAATCAAATGGATATTGTAACGACCCGGTCTTTTCGTGTCAGTTTATAAATGACGATTTAAATAGGTTAAACAACTACAATTCGAATTTTATTCAAGTTGACATTCGTTTATATAAATGGTGATTGGAGTTTCTATCGAGTGGAAATTCTTTTGATAAAAATTGTTAAGTATTGCGGGCTTTAGGAATTTTATTGGCCCATGGGGTTTCCTTTTGTACCGTGCTATCTCGTGTGATAACCGACCCTAAAACCCTAAAAAAAAAGAAAACAAACAAAAAGAATAAAAATGGTGGCGGCATTCTCTTCGTCTCGTTCAGTCCTCTTAGAGCAATTAGGGTTCGCGCACCTCAGCGATCTGAAGGGAGAAAGAGGAGGGCTTTGGCTGCTCAATCGAGTTCAAGCACTGGCTTCGCTCGATTGCAAGGGTGCTCGGCTTCGAATCCATTTCGTGCTATTCGTAGGCAAAGGTGAGTAAATTACTTACTCACATCTAATTCGGGCTTGGTATAGTGCTTCGATAGTTTAATTGTGTTTCGTTGTTGATGATTTTTATCTGTCTTGGTTCAATTCGTGTTTTATTGGTTTCGTCCATCTTGACTGAGATTTTGCTCGAATTCATATGTTTTTGTAATTGTTTATCTCGGCTATTGATTGAATCTGTTTATCACTTGTTCGAAACTGTCATTTATTTAAAACGACATTGAGTTGGGGATTGCAATTCCTAGGTGATCTTCATTGCTTCCCTGACAGTTTTAAAGTTACTTTGGTTTAAAAAGAAAAAAAAACAAATAGTCTTCGACACCACTATGTTGACATCGGCTTTGCTACTACTGGTGTGTTGGCTTCGGCCATTATATGTTTGTTTTACTTGGGGCTTTCGACTTGAGTCTTCTGTATATTGAACTTTCGTTGTTTTTGACTTTGGTATACTTTACATTGACCTGTGCTACTTCGGTCATTTGTTTTTGGTTAGATGCCTGTGACGATTTTCGACTTTGTCAATTCGAATATCTTGTGATTTCTTTGTACACACGGCTCTGTTCATTTTCTTTGATCATTGTGGCTCTGACCTGATTTATTCCGAGTCATTCGATGTTGTTATGATATGTTTGGCCATTGAAGTTAATTTGTTGTGCTCGATTTCTTTGAGCTGTTCGTTTTGGGTTTGATAGTTTTATGTTCGTTCGTGACCACCACGATTTCGATTCTTGTCGGCTTTAGTTACTTGAATTGTTCGAACTTATTATGGTTGACTTCGACTTTAACATGATCACTGTCTATTGCTTATGCCTTGCTGATTTGGGTCATAGTGATTTTTATCTCCTGTAGCATTAATTTCAATAACTGCAACTTGACTGGGTTGGGCTTCTGGCTTAACTCTGATTTTTGAAATGTAAATTACTTGTGCCGTTGATTTTACTTGCTGTCACAATAACTGGTGCATTGCCTTCATGTGTTGTCTGTGCACTCCCTAATATAGCACTTAAGTCTTGTTTAAGCTTCCATGCATGTCCACTGAACATTTATCATATATGTCATTCACTGAGCCTGGTTTGAGTCTTGCTGTCTGGCTATCTTCACTTGACTTGGTTGATCTTGTATATGTTGTGACTCTAATCTGGTCTGCACATCTGAAATATTCACTGACCTGAGTCTTGTTGTGATGGGTATCTCCACTTTGTTCTGTTGAGCCTGTCTCTATTGTCTTTGACCTGGAGCCTGTAGTGATGCTACCATTAACTTAAGTTAATTTGCAACTTCAAGCTAACTTCCACCCTGCCTGTGCTCAGTGTGGACTGACTTCATGTCTGTTGAGATGCTAAGGTCTTTAACTTGTGAAATGATTAGCATGTTACACTATCTGTTTTGTTTCCTCTGTTGTTTGGTTGAGATGTTGGCATATTGTCTCGGGTAATATGAGAATCTATACGAAGTTCATTAATGTAATTGGGCTTTGCTTCTATTTGCATGTGTGGTCAGGCCTGTCCTATATAAGAAGCAGTGATGTTTTCCTTGTAATCTTCATTGCTCTGTTCTCTTCTTGGTAGTCTGATACTCTTGCCTTGACTTTGGTCTGCATTTTGGTCTGTCCCACTATTGCATTCAAATTATCATACCTGCACTTTGAACTTGGATAAACTGGAACGTGATGGTTAGACTTCACTTGATCATATATGTTGCCCTCATGTTCATGAACATTAGTTCTTGCTTCACTTTGGAAATTTCAGTTTTAATACTGTATACTGCTTAGTCGTATATGCAGTTTTCTTTTTGTTACCATACTACAGTTGGATTACCTTATCTTTGGGCTCTTGATTGTCATGTTGAATTTGAGAAATTTGGGTATTGACTGCTGTCATGGCTTGTTCGATATCACAGTTTTGATCTGAAGCGTGAACTTGTTCACCGCTTCCTTTTCGCTTGAGTTAGTTGATTTTGCCTTTGTTGGTTCGTGAGTGTTTCAAATTGATTTTTGAGATTTTACAGTGAGTTGAATCCGGTCTCAAAGACTCGGGTTTGACCCTGTAAGTTTATTTATGTTGACTTCTACAGTTTTGATTGCTGTTAGTTTTCACCGTCGTGATGATTTCACGTACTGTGTGGCGAGGCAGTGCACGCGTGCGTGTACTGCAGCCACACAGAAATTTGATTTGATTGATCTTTTTGGATTGCTGATTGGTTGTTTAACACTGTTTAGTGTTATATCTACCGTTATCCGATTCTTTTATCGAGGAGTCGGATATACGAGATTTCTGTAATTGTCGTCTATTTAAATTATTACTGCCTATATGCACTAATAAACTGGTTTGAATTAGACTGACCTGGGTATTATTTTCTTTTGAATGTAATACTCGGGTCAGACCCGAGTATTTCAGGTTGTAGATTTCTTTCTTTGAGTTGCTGTTCGGGATTGAAGACTTTTCACATCTTCTGAAGTTGTCGGTCATTTTGTAGTAGTCGTGTCATTGTATAGAATGATATGTATTCATGTATATTAGTCGATAATGTACTTGTATATATAACTTCTAGAGTCGACAGTTGTAGTTGTATCATATGTATTGTGTCAACTATGTATTAACTGACATCGGTTATATATATATGAGATTTTTGTTAATCTGTGTTCCGCATTTATATTATCTGTGTTATTGTTATATCTAATGTCCTAAACTATTATGAACTATCGTAGTTTGTTTTATACTGATAATTGGATATGTCGATGGGAGTAAATAAATAATAGATGAAAAATAAAAAGTATATACCACTCCTATCGAGATAACCAATATTAGTGTAAGGCCAATTACGGATGGTCGCTCCTATCCAGCCTTATTCTTCGTAATAATAGACAGTATTTCTTTTAATACTCTTTGTTATTATGAGCATAGAGGTGGGGCGTTACAGTTGGTATCAGAGCTTGGGGTTTATGGACATAATATAAAACTTAACTCGGATGGAACATATGTTACAACTATTGGTCGATGTTTTAATTGTGTTTGAGTCAAAACTAAAGTTTTGAAATTTGGATGAAATTTTTAAATATCTTTATTTAAAAATAATAGTGAAATTGTGTTCTGATGATTTGATTGATTTGTGTTCTGTTTATCAGAGTGCGCAGCGGAAACAGTGAAACTGTCTTCGCTGAGTACAACTGATAATCTTTTTGATTTAAGAATCAAAATACGAAATTGATATGAATTCCAATTGTTGTTTACATAGCTGTAATTATTTGTTTCTTTGAGAATTTCGAATCCAAATTGAGGATTCGAGGAAATTGCGGATATGTGATTTTTGTTGAAATTTCCGCTGGCTTTCTTTTGTACTAATCATCTAGTGATTAGATTTTTGCTGTTTTGAATTATCTTCATTGAAGATACATTTGAAGGATTTCTTTGTTCATTTTGTAATACGTGCAAAAATTTGAATTGCACGTTATTGCATTTATTTTACGTTGAACCGATGCTTGGTTATGATACGTATTTTGTTGCCGTTATTTTTATAACGGACTTTTTACACCAATGCTGAATTTTTGAGGCACGGTGTTTTATTGACAATTTTAATAAATGAAAATTCACTGATGTCACATTTTGATGTGAATCCTTTGATGAGATATTTGATGTTTTAAAATTTCTGTCGCTTTGACTTCAGTAACAGCCAAAATTTTAAAAAAAGTGGATTTTCAAGCGGTTATTCCGCAATACTGATTTGTGACCGTTTTTACGGTATTTTGAGAAGTACAATTTCCTTATCAAAATTGTTACTAATATTGTTGTTTTAATCACGTGATTGGAAAATCGTTTTAAAATGAAAATTGTTTTATAAAATTTTAGCAGTTTGCGTTTTCAAAAGGATGAGAAAGCGACTTAAACGATTCAGTAAAATCGAGGATTATGACCCCTTTCTTTTACTGATTCGCTTAACTCCGGACTTGTTCAGTTGAGGATGCGAATTGTTATTTTTACAAAATAAACAAAATTCTTTTCAAAAATTTTACAGTTTGCGATTTCAAAAGAATGAGGAAGCGATTTAAACGTTTCAGCAAAATCGAGGACTATGACCCCTTTCTTTTACTGATTCGCTTAATTCCGGACTTGTCCGTTTGAGAATGTAAAGTGTATTTTTACAAAATACACAATTTTGCACTTTCAAGGAAACAATGAAGTGATTTAAACGATTTGGCAAAAGTGCGGAGTATGGAACCACACTTTTACTATTTCGGTTAATTCCGGACTCGTTAATTGAATATCTGTTGTTTTGATGATTCTACACTTTCAAGGAAACGATGAAGAGAATTAAACAATTTAGTAAAACTCGTGGTTATGGGACATGTGCGTTTACTATTTTGGTTAATTCCGGACTCGTTAATTGAAATATTTGATGTTTTCGTGTGCTTTCGAGCCACTATGTTGGACCTTCGGGTCATATGATGGACCTTCGGGTCAAATACCAGTACTAGACCTTCGGGTCATTTGTTGGACCTTCGGGTCATTTGTTGGGCGCCAAAAATTATGTTGAGTACTTGGTAGGCTTCGGCCATTTGTTGATGCACGTGCGGCGAATTAAAAACTCGCCATCTGATGGGATCGATCCAAGCTTTTATGTTGATTTTCTAGTCTTCTTAATTGACTTCTAGATATTTGTTGTTTCCAATTATCTGCAGGTAATTGGATATTTGTTGTTTCTAATTATCGCTTGTGATAATTAGATATTTGTTGATATGAGTTCTGATTATCGTTTTTGATAATCGGATATTTGTTGTTTCTAATTATCGCTTGTGATAATTAGATATTTGTTGATATGAGTTCTGATTATCGTTTTTGATAATCGGATATTTGTTGTTTCTAATTATCGCTTGTGATAATTAGATATTTGTTGATATGAGTTCTGATTATCGTTTTTGATAATCGGATATTTGTTGTTTCTAATTATCGCTTGTGATAATTAGATATTTGTTGATATGAGTTCTGATTATCGTTTTTGATAATCGGATATTTGTTGTTTCTAATTATCGCTTGTGATAATTAGATATTTGTTGATATGAGTTCTGATTATCGTTTTTGATAATCGGATATTTGTTGTTTCTAATTATCGCTTGTGATAATTAGATATTTGTTGATATGGGTTCTGATTATCGTTTTTGACAATCGGATATTTGTTGCTTTTAATTATCGTTTTAGATAATTAAATATTTGTTGATTTGAGATTTAATTATCGCTTTAGATAATTAAATATTTGTTGCTTTGAGATTTAATTATCGCTTTTGATAATTAAATATTTGCTGATTTCGGATTTAATTATCGCTTTAGATAATTAAATATTTGTTGATTTGAGATTTAATTATCGCTTTAGATAATTAAATATTTATTGCTTTGAGATTTAATTATCGCTTTTGATAATTAAATATTTGCTGATTTCGAATTTAATTATCGCTTTAGATGATTAAATAATTGTTGATTTGAGATTTAATTATCGCTTTAGATAATTAAATATTTGTTGATTTGAGATTTAATTATCGCTTTAGATAATTAAATATTTGTTGCTCTGAGATTTAATTATCGCTTTTGATAATTAAATATTTGCTGATTTCGGATTTAATTATCGCTTTAGATAATTAAATATTTGTTGATTTGAGATTTAATTATCGCTTTAGATAATTAAATATTTGTTGCTTTGAGATTTAATTATCGCTTTTGATAATTAAATATTTGCTGATTTCGAATTTAATTATCGCTTTAGATGATTAAATAATTGTTGATTTGAGATTTAATTATCGCTTTAGATAATTAAATATTTGTTGATTTGAGATTTAATTATCGCTTTAGATAATTAAATATTTGTTGCTCTGAGATTTAATTATCGCTTTTGATAATTAAATATTTGCTGATTTCGGATTTAATTATCGCTTTAGATAATTAAATATTTGTTGATTTGAGATTTAATTATCGCTTTAGATAATTAAATATTTGTTGCTTTGAGATTTAATTATCGCTTTTGATAATTAAATATTTGCTGATTTCGGATTTAATTATCGCTGTTAGATAATTAAATATTTGTTGAATTTAAAATTTGATTATCGTTTTTGATAATCGAATATTTATCTTCTGATTATCGTTTGAGATAAGTAAATATTTGCGATTTGAAAATTCAATTATCGTTTTGATGATTGAATATTTGTGACTTTTGAGATTTGAGCTTCGTCTTTTTCTCTGGCGATTCAGATGAGTAATTTGATTTACTCACATTCAATTCGTGCTCTGTATGGGATTTCTGCTCTGTTTTTCCTTCTCTTTTAGTTGCTGGAACTCGATTGTTCTTGCTTTTGTTAGTCATCTGATTTTGATCCCTGATTCCCACGATGTTGATTCTTTTGATGTGAAACCGTTGAACCTTTTGATTTCTTATCTAATACTTCCCCGTTGACATTTTCTTTGTTTATGCATTCGACATTGCCATGCTCATATGGATGTTACATTTTGCCCATTTATTCCCTATAATTGCGTGGACGCAATTTCTTTAAGGAGGGGAGTCTGTAACGACCCGGTCTTTTCGCGTCAGTTTATAAATGACGATTTAAATAGGTTAAACAACTACAATTCGAATTTTATTCAAGTTGACATTCGTTTATATAAATGGTGATTGGAGTTTCTATCGAGTGGAAATTCTTTTGATAAAAATTGTTAAGTATTGCGGGCTTTAGGAATTTTATTGGTCCATGGGGTTTCCTTTTGTACCGTGCTATCTCGTGTGATAACCGACCCTAAAACCCTAAAAAAAAGAAAACAAACAAAAAGAATAAAAATGGTGGCGGCATTCTCTTCGTCTCGTTCAGTCCTCTTCGAGCAATTAGGGTTCGCGCACCTCAGCGATCTGAAGGGAGAAAGAGGAGGGCTTTGGCTGCTCAATCGAGTTCAAGCACTGGCTTCGCTCGATTGCAAGGGTGCTCGGCTTCGAATCCATTTCGTGCTATTCGTAGGCAAAGGTGAGTAAATTACTTACTCACATCTAATTCGGGCTTGGTATAGTGCTTCGATAGTTTAATTGTGTTTCGTTGTTGATGATTTTTATCTGTCTTGGTTCAATTCGTGTTTTATTGGTTTCGTCCATCTTGACTGAGATTTTGCTCGAATTCATATGTTTTTGTAATTGTTTATCTCGGCTATTGATTGAATCTGTTTATCACTTGTTCGAAACTGTCATTTATTTAAAACGACATTGAGTTGGGGATTGCAATTCCTAGGTGATCTTCATTGCTTCCCTGACAGTTTTAAAGTTACTTTGGTTTAAAAAGAAAAAAAACAAATAGTCTTCGACACCACTATGTTGACATCGGCTTTGCTACTGCTGGTGTGTTGGCTTCGGCCATTATATGTTTGTTTTACTTGGGGCTTTCGACTTGAGTCTTCTGTATATTGAACTTTCGTTGTTTTTGACTTTGGTATACTTTACATTGACCTGTGCTACTTCGGTCATTTGTTTTTGGTTAGATGCCTGTGACGATTTTCGACTTTGTCAATTCGAATATCTTGTGATTTCTTTGTACACACGGCTCTGTTCATTTTCTTTGATCATTGTGGCTTTGACCTGATTTATTCCGAGTCATTCGATGTTGTTATGATATGTTTGGCCATTGAAGTTAATTTGTTGTGCTCGATTTCTTTGAGCTGTTCGTTTTGGGTTTGACAGTTTTATGTTCGTTCGTGACCACCACGATTTCGATTCTTGTCGGCTTTAGTTACTTGAATTGTTCGAACTTATTATGGTTGACTTCGACTTTAACATGATCACTGTCTATTGCTTATGCCTTGCTGATTTGGGTCATAGTGATTTTTATCTCCTGTAGCATTGATTTCAATAACTACAACTTGACTGGGTTGGGCTTCTGGCTTAACTCTGATTTTTGAAATGTAAATTACTTGTGCCGTTGATTTTACTTGCTGTCACAATAACTGGTGCATTGCCTTCATGTGTTGTCTGTGCACTCCCTAATATAGCACTTAAGTCTTGTTTAAGCTTCCATGCATGTCCACTGAACATTTATCATATATGTCATTCACTGAGCCTGGTTTGAGTCTTGCTGTCTGGCTATCTTCACTTGACTTGGTTGATCTTGTATATGTTGTGACTCTAATCTGGTCTGCACATCTGAAATATTCACTGACCTGAGTCTTGTTGTGATGGGTATCTCCACTTTGTTCTGTTGAGCCTGTCTCTATTGTCTTTGACCTGGAGCCTGTAGTGATGCTACCATTAACTTAAGTTAATTTGCAACTTCAAGCTAACTTCCACCCTGCCTGTGCTCAGTGTGGACTGACTTCATGTCTGTTGAGATGCTGAGGTCTTTAACTTGTGAAATGATTAGCCTGTTACACTATCTGTTTTGTTTCCTCTGTTGTTTGGTTGAGATGTTGGCATATTGTCTCGGGTAATATGAGAATCTATTCGAAGTTCATTAATGTAATTGGGCTTTGCTTCTATTTGCATGTGTGGTCAGGCCTGTCCTATATAAGAAGCAGTGATGTTTTCCTTGTAATCTTCATTGCTCTGTTCTCTTCTTGGTAGTCTGATACTCTTGCCTTGACTTTGGTCTGCATTTTGGTCTGTCCCACTATTGCATTCAAATTATCATACCTGCACTTTGAACTTGGATAAACTGGAACGTGATGGTTAGACTTCACTTGATCATATATGTTGCCCTCATGTTCATGAACATTAGTTCTTGCTTCACTTTGGAAATTTCAGTTTTAATACTGTATACTGCTTAGTCGTATATGCAGTTTTCTTTTTGTTACCATACTACAGTTGGATTACCTTATCTTTGGGCTCTTGATTGTCATGTTGAATTTGAGAAATTTGGGTATTGACTGCTGTCATGGCTTGTTCGATATCACAGTTTTGATCTGAAGCGTGAACTTGTTCACCGCTTCCTTTTCGCTTGAGTTAGTTGATTTTGCCTTTGTTGGTTCGTGAGTGTTTCAAATTGATTTTTGATATTTTACAGCGAGTTGAATCCGGTCTCAAAGACTCGGGTTTGACCCTGTAAGTTTATTTATGTTGACTTCTACAGTTTTGATTGCTGTTAGTTTTCACCGTCGTGATGATTTCACGTACTGTGTGGCGAGGCAGTGCACGCGTGCGTGTACTGCAGCCACACAGAAATTTGATTTGATTGATCTTTTTGGATTGCTGATTGGTTGTTTAACACTGTTTAGTGTTATATCTGCCGTTATCCGATTCTTTTATCGAGGAGTCGGATATACGAGATTTCTGTAATTGTCGTCTATTTAAATTATTACTGCCTATATGCACTAATAAACTGGTTTGAATTAGACTGACCTGGGTATTATTTTCTTTTGAATGTAATACTCGGGTCAGACCCGAGTATTTCAGGTTGTAGATTTCTTTCTTTGAGTTGCTGTTCGGGATTGAAGACTTTTCACATCTTCTGAAGTTGTCGGTCATTTTGTAGTAGTCGTGTCATTGTATAGAATGATATGTATTCATGTATATTAGTCGATAATGTACTTGTATATATAACTTCTAGAGTCGACAGTTGTAGTTGTATCATATGTATTGTGTCAACTATGTATTAACTGACATCGGTTATATATATATGAGATTTTTGTTAATCTGTGTTCCGCATTTATATTATCTGTGTTATTGTTATATCTAATGTCCTAAACTATTATGAACTATCGTAGTTTGTTTTATACTGATAATTGGATATGTCGATGGGAGTAAATAAATAATAGATGAAAAATAAAAAGTATATACCACTCCTATCGAGATAACCAATATTAGTGTAAGGCCAATTACGGATGGTCGCTCCTATCCAGCCTTATTCTTCGTAATAATAGACAGTATTTCTTTTAATACTCTTTGTTATTATGAGCATAGAGGTGGGGCGTTACAGATATACACAACAAAACTTATATAATCTAACGTGTGTAGACATGTTTAAGTGAAGGTTTAAACTAACGTGTGCAGATCCTTACACAGACCATTTAGTATTTATATATAGACTAACCCATGCAGACATCCAACTCATATGCAAAACGTAATTTACACGAAAGCTTATAACACATATTAATAATATATAAACATATATAGCTATTAGACTTGTACAAACTTTTTATAAAATATATCTTCCCTTAACTAACATACGTATATCTATACCGAGTTAAACATATGCACTGCAAATATATATTTTTAAACCTTATATATATGCCATATAATACAAATAGGTATAACTAGCCTACGCAAACATTATATACAAAGCAGAATATATTCTTATACTTCAATATATATATATTTTAAAACAATACTTAAAAAAAGCAAAAGAATAGATAGATCTAACCTTAAGGCAGCCTGGCCGAAGATGGTAGGGGAAAGGTCGTAGCATCGAAGGGAGGCTGACTGGTATGGAGGCGAGTGGATCGAGTTGGTCGCGGGGTGATTGTCTTCATTCGAGCAGTAGGTGAGGGGATCTACTGCTAAGGCCAGGGGAGAGGGACGCTCGAGTGGCTGCTGCACATGGAGGAAGATGGGTTAATGGGTCAGTGGTGAGTGGAAGGCCGAAGTGGAGGGGACGTGAGGAGTTCGACGATGTGGCATAGTCTGGGCAGGGCATGTCGGAGGTGAGGTGAGGCTCTGTGGCTGTCAGAGACGTGAGGTGCAGATGAGTGGGGATACGTAGCCGAGGGGAAGGATAGGAAGAAGAATGGGCTGTGGATGGCTTGCGGCTGTTGTGAGGAGTTGTCGCGGGTGGTCGGAAAATGGTGGCTAGGTGGTTAAGCTGCTATTGGCCGAGGTGAAAGAAATGATGATGCGAGGTGTTGCGAGCTTGGGCTCGGCAGGAGCTGGTGGGTAAGAGAATGGTTGATGAGGCCAGGAAAAGTTCGATCGTGAGGTTATTGTCAGGGCGGCTGAGGGAATGTGAGGAATTACAACAGTGAAGCGGAAAAATGATAGCAGGCTAACAGGTTTGAATAAATGTTGAAGCTCTTCCTCTCCATTTTCTTTTGAAGAATGTACAGGCAAAAATACGAAGAGACCAAAGAAATTGGATGGACCAATCGTATAAAGAAATGGACCTAGGGAAAAGATAAAGTCAAAGCTTAAAATTTTGGGAATTGTAAAGGGTAGCAACCATTGGTTTTAACGGTGGAAAATAAAAAGTCACCGGAAACCAAAGGACTCGGGTGCGAAACCGATACGATAGGTGTTTCACAGATTTCACCGTACACCGGACTCCGAAACAGAAAAATGAATATACCGCAGAAATCAGCACAATGAGATGATCAAAACGGCATATAAATATCAAGGATACGATCGAATTATAAAAATTCGATATCGGTACCGAAAATGTTGCTAATTTACCAAAATAAGATGAACGGAGCAATAGATGTCCAAATTTGACGAAACGAAAGATGACGACTCACTCAGAAGATGATTTACAAATTTTCTATGTAAAAATATTCAGGTTTGAAAAACATTTTATTATCATCAATTTTAACTGATTAAATTGAAGTAAATTTACGCGCGAAATAAATTTTCATATTTTCGGACGAAAATTTACCAGTTGTTATGTTTAATTAGACGCATTTCAAATATCAAATTTATATTTCAAAATTTTATCGTTTAAAATTTCACAAAATTTAACTAATTACGTTATTAAAACAGTTAAAATTTACGGGTCGTTGCAGTTTTCTTCTATTTTTACAACAATAATAAATTTTCTTTTATTTCAGAAAAAGTGTGATTTGAAGCATCCACCTGGAGATGAGATTTACCGAAGTGGCACATTGTCTATGTTTGAGGTACAATTTTTATATTGGATGATTACAACCATTTACCAAGCTCACAGTATGCAATTTAGTTTCTCTTACACTTATATACATCTTCGTTAGAATGGTTAATAATATTAATTTAATGTTTTTTTGATCAGCAATAACTATATCATGTGAACTGTGAGCAGGTTGAAGGAAAAAGAACAAGGTTTATTGGCAGAATCTATGTTTTCTGGCTAAACTTTTCCTTGATCACAAGACATTGTACTATGATGTGGATCTGTTTTTATTTTACATACTTTGTGAATGTGATGATCGAGGTTGCCACATGGTTGGATATTTTTGAAAGGTACTTTTTCCTTGACAAATTCAACAAACATGAAAGACAAGAAATAAATTTAACCACATGAAACAAAATTGTTGTCACATGAGTGTGTAAAGTGGTCAATAAAAATTCCCACCAAAAGTGTCAATTATCAAGAGGAATAAGCAAGGATTAAAAATACGTAGTTACAGAAAATTATAAAATTTTGCTAGAAATTAGAGTTGAGCACAGAGGTGAGGCGATAAATAATTATGTTTTCTACCTTTTCTCAATATCTTTAGCGCACAATCTACTGATGAAAAATTGTTTCTTTAATTGATCACTTAAAATCTGTTTTCTAGCATCACAGTTAGAAAGTATGCATGTAACAATTTCGCACTACTACAGCTAATATATGTTTTGCCAAGTCCTTTTTGCAGTTGAAGAATCCTTCTATTTACAGTACTTCATTTTTCTCAAGCCTTTCATTGTTTATCATGTATGTTCGGTTAGTTTTGGAGTACTTGTTGAAACTATTATAAATGTTGTGTTTATGTCTGTTTCACATATAGCGCTAATGTCGTATCTATTTGAGGGCACTTGCATGTATTCATAATTTTCTAGTTGCACGCGTTACAGACTATTTGAATAAGCTTTAACGTTTGTTAGAACTGGATTCTCTATATAAACGTGTAGGCCTTTTGTATAAATGTGCAGGCCTTTTATATAAACGTTTGTTAGAACTGGATTCATAACTTTGTTACTGTAAGACCCTTTATTGTTTATTCCTAACTACTTAGTTACTGGGTTCTCTATATAAATGTGCAGGCCTTTTGTATTCTGTGCTTATAACTTCTATATTAACTGATGCAATTAAGGATGTTGTTGATCGACCATGACCAGGTTTCATTTATGGTTGGCCAAACTGATATTTTAAGTGACATCTTTCCACCAAAACCCCACTTGGTAATTATTTCTTTAACCTTCTCATTTTAATTTGATTTCTTAGTTACCATTTGAGTTAATTTCGATTGCGACTTCTCCAAATTTTTAGTGATAAATAATGATATCCATTTAAGACGATCCAGACTCATTGCAATAATAGTGAGTTTCTCATTAATAGTTTGAATGCAGATGATAGTTTACATATGGGTTTTGATCTCTTTTCCATCTTGTATCTCTACCGATAATGCAAATCCACAGTTTAGTGTTTTATGGAAGTCAATTAAAAATGAAATGTATGCACTGCTCCATATACCCAGTACCTGCTCCATGTATATGAATACATGTGATTTATAAAATTTTGTATATGAATACATGTGTTTCATATAATTTTCTTTCACATGCATTCAGTGAATGTAATAGAAATATTCTTTAATTGCAAGGGACAATATATAAGAGGCTAATTAATTCACCCTCGATTGCTGTCTTTCCCCATCCCCTTGCAAGTTTATCCAGGATTTCAAACAAGGTTCCCTTGCATTAGTAAAAATTTACAGTTAGTAATTTTATAAACTGGTTTTATAACAGTAAACTATGTAGTTCCATCAGAGGATGACATGGAAACTCACTTTTCTAAGGTACTCTGTCAGGAATATAAGGTGATCTGGGTGCTTCAATACACCGAGAAACTGCACTATATTTCGGTGATGTAACCTTTGCCACAGACCAAGTTCTTTCATGAAACAACTCCTGCATTTTTGTAGAATTACTCACCCAGGTAACAAACAACATATTGGGAGATTTATATATCATACGTTTACAAATGTTAATAAGAAGAATTAGCATATAAAAAATTATATTAGTTTTGAAGGTGAAAAAAAGGCATTTGCCTAGTATGTTTGCAGATATACCAGGTCACAACCCATTAGCTTTGTTTTGTACAAATATACATACGCTACCAACTAACAGCATTTCGGGTTTACCTAAATTGCGCTGAATAGCCACACACAGTTTCAGTGATTATAGACACAAAAAATGAAGTTATCAGCGGCTCACTATTCTGGGCCAGAAGTTTGACTGAGAATGCTGTAGACTGCACATATAGGTTCTTCTTGATCGATCTAAGGATAATTATTTGCTTGCATTCTAGACAAGTTGGGCATGAATGGCATCTATGTACCTTGAAGAGGAGTGTTGACTACTAGAATAATAAAGCACCATGATTATAGAAATCTCCTTTTCACATTCTTTCTATTTATTGTTGTAAAAAAACAAATTAACCTGCATGTAACTGATACTTTTCTAGACATGAGCCTACAGTTTAGGTTCTGTGTTTTCATATAGTGCAGGTGTGTGCAAATGATGAATATTTGGAAGTAAATCACATGATGAATGTGCTAAAACATGTTCGCCTACCGTTATTTTTGCTGCTAGAACTACTTTTTGGTTTTAACGTATGTACTAATTGCTTTTGTTTTGCTACTGCTACTTGTTTTATATATTTTTTTGAACTATTGATGACAAACTATTTATGTTTGGTGTAAGAATATTGTGTAATTTGATTATGAAATTTCATACGTCGGTTATCAAATATGTGTCCAAAATGTGGTATTGATATAATATGTTGATTTTGAAATGTGATATTGATATAATATGTTAATTTAGAAATGTGGTATATATATGCACATTATGGTGGATGTTTGTAGAAATGCAATTAAAACATTCCACAACGTTTTTAAAACGCTGTTAAAACATTCCACAGCGTTTTTAAACGCAGTTAAAACATTCAACAGCTTTTTAAAAGCAGTTAAAACATTCCACAGCATTTTTAAAACGCTGTAGAAAGTTTTAACAGCGTTTTAAAAATGTCGTTAAATTATATCTAAAAACATAAAGCACGATCTATTGCAATAACAAAACGCTGTAAATAAATATCACAACATTGAAAAAACGCTATAAAATCTTATCTTAGCACGAAACAAATGCTAAGAAAGATCTATAACTGCACCCAACCAAACGCTGTTAAAAGATTTCATGACACCAGGGAAACGCTGTTAAAAATAACATTTAATAGCGTTTATTTCTTGTCATTGTATATCCCTGACATATAACTGCATGTCGATATACAGCATACGCAAAAACACTGTTAAAAGCTTTTACAGCGTTTTTAAAACGCTGTTAAAAGTCCTGTTTGTTGTAGTGCATTCAGAGTTATGAGATTCTGGTGTTTGAAAATGTTGAGTTAGCTTTACACTTAACTCATGTTAGGGGAATGGGCTTAGTTCATTCAAGTTCTATCAATTCATATATGCTAGTCGTGATTATTATTAGTCACATTGTGCTGAGGTGGTGAAATACGCAGTTAGATGATTGAACAAATCAAGTTAAAGTGGTTTAAAGTGCGTCAACTCCGATCCCAACCACTAATGTCGATCCCTTCCTTAAAACCCTATATGCCGATCCAAATTTTCCTAAGGGAATGCCGACCCCTTCTCATTCATCCTATATACCGATCCCTCCTTAAACCTATATACCGAACCCTCTCTCCAGCACTATACCAATCCCTCTTCCTCTCCCTCTCTCAAATCCTATGCCGAGCTCTCAAAAACCAACTCCAGCCTACGCCGAAGCCCTTTCTTCCATCTTTGCTTGCTCTCTCCCTCCCTTCCTTGTTTTCTCCTCTTCTTCTCGATGCAAAATCCTATGTGCCTATACGACTCTCAAACTAGGTCAAGTTCGAAGGGCATGGCCTTGTAATTCGAAGTGGAGCGTGAATTCGTACCTATGTGGTTGTTTCGAACTGAGTAGGTAGATGTTGAAACTTGGAACTGAGAGATGATGGGAAGTTGTGATTGGGAAGATGGCCTGCTATTATCGTGATGGCAGTTCGATAAGGGAGAGGTGTAGCGCTTCGGATGGAAGATAAAACTTAAAGAAAATGAATGTGAAGAAGTGGAGAAGGATGTTGATTTGGGTTTTTATATGGAAGGGGTAGGAAGTTGAACCGGTTTCTTCCAAGAGACCCGGTCGTCACAGTTGAAGGGGTTGGCCATTATGTATGCCAACCCCAATTTATGTGCACCCAGAAAGGGATCGAAATTCCTATGCCGACCCCTCCTTTTAAAAAAGTGTATATATATATATAATAAATAATAATAATAATAATAACATAAAATAATGATTGAGTGAGAACTGGTCATAAGCTTGATAAAATTCCTTGTGAATCCAACCATTGAAAGGTTGTATGCATTCAACTTTTGGAAAGTTAAACAAGGAAAACCCGAGGTTTTCTTAAGACTAAACTTATACATTCAAGAGAGACAAGGCTTCATCGAAGGTTAATAGGAAACAACGATTAGTTAATGACTTGAACGAGCCTGCCTTTGGAAACATGGATTATTCATTGATTCAAAGCACGTCATGTTATTCACAAGGCGCACTTTTGGGAGGGGGCAAATTTTACCCGGTGCCTTGGCCCAGCTACAAAATGGTAGTTACAGAGACCATAGTTAATTGTTGATGGAAGAAGGGTCAGGAGATGAATCTACTTTGAGTCACTGAGCGGTTTGCTTCGAGTCAAGGGAGTGTTTACTCCGGGCATCTTAACATCAACTTCAAGTTTGCAAGAAGTTGGCTCTGGGTCGGCAATGAGAAGTGCAAGGGGTCGGCAGTTACCATTAGGGATCGGCGTACCTATTGGGGATCGGTATACAACTTGTGGTCAGTGATTACTCCGGATCGACAAAAGCTCGAGTCAGCATTGCATAAAATGAGTCTTGGGTCGGCATGGCCTAGGATAAAACCTAGGTCGGTATTCCGTATGCTCACCCTCGGATCGACATAAGGCACAAAGGGTTCTGTTTGGCATACTCCGCGTCGGCAAGTTTGGAGCGTTCGGTATGTTTGGAGTGGTCGGCAAGTTTGGAGCCCGGGTTGGCATAATGGGAGCAATCGGCATTATGGGATCAGCCTTATGGGGTCGGCATCTTCAGGTCGGCATTACTGGCATAGCAATGTTGGGCTGAGCTCTCTTGGTGATGGGCCCAAGTGACCAAAGAGAAGTCCAAGCTCTGAGATGTTAGGCTACCTCCATCTATAAATACATGGATAGGGGTCCATTTTCGGGGATCCTTTTTGAGAACCTAAGGAAGACTCTACCTTTTTTGTACTCACTTTCTTTTTGCTCCAACTTGTATTTAGACTTTTCCTTGTGAATTGTACCTACAATCGAGTGATTGATAAAGCAATAAAGAGTATATTCAAAGTGGACGTAGGCAATCAACGCCGAACCACTATAAATTCTGTTTTCTTTACTTTTTGCTGTTCTGTTTTGCAATATATTGTGTTATTCCTCCTTTTTGATTTGATTTCTTCATTTTTCTCGCTACACAAATTTATTCAGAGGTGTTAGTGACCAACTTTGATGCTAACATTAATAATATTCTAAAGCAATTTTGTTACACCCAAAATTCTAAGAACAAATTTATAGATGGAAGAGCCATTATATGCAATTAAAGGGTATCATGGTGCTATTTGGAACTTTGATGTGTAGATGGAAACCATTGTATGTAATTAAAAGGCATCGTATGCAACTTGAAACTTTCACGCATAGATGGAAACCATCATCTGCAATTAAAGGACATCGTGTGCTATTTCGAGCCTTCATATGCAAAACCATCAAGTGTAATTCAAGGCCATCAAGTGAAAAATAGCCTTCGTGCATAATTGGAGCCATCGTGCATAATTGAGGACGTATTTTACGTTTCGAAGGATCGTAAAATATTATTTTTAAATATATTTATGGTCCTATGACTCTATAACTTTGGGAAATGCCTATTAGTGACATTTCCTATATTTGCAATATTTTTGGATGATTTTACCCCTAAAAAATTGTAACGGCTATAACTTTTGATAAAAGCCAAATTAGCACCCGAGACCACTTCCATTGGAAAGATATGATGGTTTTGCTTAGAGTGGTCATAATAGCGATTTGGAGGGCCATTGTTAGGCGATATGGCTGTTTGAAGATTGAGAATTTTTGGATCAGCTTAGTGGGTAATTATGAGTTTCGGCGCAAGCCAACATACCCATTTCGGGTTTGGGGAGTTTATTAGGCTAAACCATCGTCCCCAATTCACTTTTACACCTTCTCAAATAGATTTAAGCCCCCATTAATCCCTTCTCCACCCAAACTTTCTCTTCTCTCATCCAAATCAAGTCTGGATCATATATTAGGTTAGATTAGTAAGGGAATTCATCAAAGATATTCAAATCTATATTTTTAGGGTGGAATTCATCTTTGTTGTTTATTTTCGGATTTGCATGCCAAACTTGGATTTTGGTGGTTTTGGTGAGTGATTTATCATCTCTTATCTTATTATATATGTATCTATAGGTTTTGACATGTTTTAAACCCATTTTAAAGTCAAGTTATTTTTTTAAAACTATTTTCTAAGTTAAACCTGAAGCAAATCGAATTTTGAAGTATTTAAAGTGCTTTTAATCATGTAATTTAAGAGTATAGATGCCTTTGCAGGATTATAGTTGCTTTTATATGTTAAAGGCTATATTATGGATGTATTTACATGATGAATTGCTATGATTGTGATGTGTGTTTGGACGATTGGAGGTTAGATGTGATTTTTGTGTGTGTTGTGTTTATGTGAGTGCATGTGTGGTTGAAAGCCCATCAAAGCGACTTAGAGTTAGGAACCATGAAACCGGGCTTCGACGGATTGACTCAAGATTGTTTGGAGCTATATTGTTGCATGTGGAATGCACAAGGGTCAAAGAATAGAGTGTAGTAGTGAAATCGATGCGAAACTTGGATTCTGCGACACTATAGAAAATTGGTTCGGCGTGCTTGGTTCAACATTGGTTGGTTTAGGCTAGGTTTTGGCTCGATGGAGGGATTGGATTGGCAACTAGCCAAGAAACCTAGTTCGGTGGATGGTGGTTTGGTGGCCAAGCATAGAGGTATTTTCAATGGTAGGCTGGAGAGGTGGCCGAACGTGGAATTGGTTTGATGGTGGGACCGGTTTGGGGGCCGAGTATGAAGGTCTATTCGATGGTAGAGGTTTTCAATGACCAAACTCGAAGCATGGTTTAGGTGATTGAGTAGTTTGCTCGGTGATTGCATCTTGCTTGGCTCGGTCAGAGGTTGGACTAGCAGTGATGGAGTGTGGGGTTTGGCTATAGACTTCGAGGCAAGACTTGGGGTTGCTTGGTGGTCTTGAGAGTTGGTTCGGGGTAAGGATGGATGACCCGGGATGGATCTAGATGACTTTAGGATGGCAACCAAGGAAGTACGACGACTTTGATGACTCGATGTGGCGAGTGACTATCACATCTAATGATGGACTGAAAGGGTGAGTCCTACATGATAGCACATAGAGTGAAACATGAGGTTGTGATGCTTGAGAGTAGGATAGGATAGTCTATGTGTATGCAAGGTAGTTTATGTATACCCATATTTTGGACGTCTACGTGTTTCCATTCTCTAGCCATCTGTGTGGGCAAGAGTTAAGCATTTATGGAGCAATTCTACTATCAGTACGTGTGCTAACAGATTGATGGATAAATCTATAGTTGTGATGCTCATTAACGGGACATGGTAGTATGTAGTACCCAGGGTAGTCTATGTGTACCCATATTTTGGGCCTCTACGTGTGTCCAGTCCCTATCCATTTATGTAGGCAATGAGTTGAGCATCTGAGAAAGTTATCGTATATCTAAAGCACTAGAGTGAGAGATATGAGACTAGGTGATGGATGCTATGTTTACTGCATGCTTGATATGCTATATGATTCCGTCATACCCCATATTCTCCACTTGTGATATTAGTTTAGTGTGTATTGTGTTCATGTGCTAACTCTTTGGATGCAGGGATAGGTCATGTATGATCCTTCATATCCTATGCCCTTAATTCTATATACGGTTTTTATAGTATTTTGAAATGATATATCGCTCGCACCAGACCATTGTCCGACCTGAGGTTTTATGTTTTTTCTTCTTATTATATTGGCTACTCTTAAATGAGTAGATTAGGGATAACAGGTCTGGGTAGTGCATGGAGTTGTATGGAGTACGAGTAGAAGGCATTGCTTTCATATATTTATACTTTGAATCTAACTATTGTTTATATTCCATCGTGTAGTGCTGTGGAGCTATGTCAGTACTTGCATTTTGAGAGATGATTATATAGTTTATTTTGGAGATTTGGGATGTATAAACTCTTTATTTCAGTTTTTGTATATTCTGTGAACCTAATGCACTCTGATGTTTTATTTATGGTTCATTTGATTATATCACTGTCTCACCTGTTTTATATCTATGTTATTATATTATATTTTGTCAATGCATTGTGAGATGTTCTACAGGTTATGTGTTTTGATTTTTCTCTACTTTATATTCTTTGTTGCAGCCCTACATCGGCCCGGTACCTCCATAGTGCAACATATAGACATATTGTTACAAAAGGTGTATGGTGGTTGTTGCATTTGGTATCAGAACTTAGGTTGAATAAATGACCTAATTTGATACTTGGGTTCATTAGAGATAAGGAAGGACTTATCACCTCAGAATAGATCATGTGATATGTGAGAGAGCGTACTTGTTATATTTTGGTTTTCTAAACTATATAGTAGTATATATAGTACACAAGTCACATTGCATTCACGGACACCACTTATTCCTTTTAGAGAGATTGATCATTCTTATCACAGCTTGTAAGAACGAGCCGGCTAATGAGGAATGCTTCTAGGGACTCCATTTCTTGAGTTGAGGAGGGGGGCAGAATTGGGGGCTGCTAACCCCGACTTGCAGAACATGTTCGGTAAAATGGTGCACAACATGGTTCTGAATGCCCAAGTTGCTCCTGCTGTGGCTGTTGGCGGTAGTGCTCCAGTGCAAGCACCGAGGGTTGACTTTGCCAAACATAACAAGGCTTATTCTACTATGGGAGGTAAACTGTTTCTTGGAATGGAATTAGTCATCGAAGTGCAGGATTGGTTAGAAACCTACATACACATCTTTGAGGAATGGAGTTAGAGGATGCAATGAAGAGGAAGTTGGCATCTAGATAGCTGTAGGGAAGGGCTATGGGGCGGTGGAATGCCACAAAAATTACTACTCCCGAGAACCAAATTACTATGGAGCAATTGAAGGCGAGATTTGATGAGAAGTATATATCAGTCGCTCAGAAGTCAGAGCTCTTAGGAAGTTTGCTAACTTGAGACAGGGAGACATGTCTGTGCGGAGTATGTGGCTGAGTTCGACACGCTGTCGATGTATGGCCTATCTTTTATCGATACTCCACTTAAGAAGAATGAAAAGTTCATCATAGGCTTAGATGATTATCTTGTAGAGAAGCTTGCGCGTCATATCGATGAGACCTTTGATATGCTAGTAGAGAAGGATCTTTGACATGAGAGTCTATATCCTAAGCCTAAGTCGGTTGTTGCTCCCAAGGATGAGCCAAAGCAACAAGTTGGCAGGGAAGGCAAGAGGAAGTGTGACAAGAAAAAGAAGAAGAAGCGGTTCCAAAAAAGCGGTCAGAAGAAAAAAAAAGGAGCTTACTTGCTATAATTATGGGGAGAAGGTCCATCCAGAGACTGTAAGGCAGAGGACAAGAAGTGTTACCACTGCAACAAGCTGGAGGACATCAATAAGGATTGTCCATAACCACCAAGAAATAAGCAGATTGTGTCCGCTTACACATTGAATGTTGTTCCACCTTCGTCGAGCGCCCCATTGATGAAGGAGAAGGAGAAGAGCATCATTATACAGGGTATGATTTTTATTTATGATATGACTGTATGTTTTTTATTCGATACAAGGGCTTCACATTCCTTCATATCTAGTGATTTGGTAGATAGATTAGGATTGAAATCCAAAACCGTTGACAGACCCTTGATTGTGATGAACCCAATTGGAAGCTCTACTAACCTTTACATGGTTTGTCGAGGCTTAGCCTTATCGAGTCATGAATGTTTGTTTGCTTAAAATTTTCTTGTATTAGGTTTTGTAGGGTTTGTTATTATACTAGGGATGGACTAGATGTAGAGGTACAGAGTAGCAATGGATTGTGAGAGGCCGTTGGTGACGATAAGGATGGATGATGGACAAAGTTAGGGATAGGCTGCCTGCCTAGTGATGAGGTGATGGTTAGCTATTAGTGCTTGCTCGAGATCCCACACGATGAGTTGTCATCTGTGCCAACAGCAAGGGAGTATCCGGACATATTCAAGGAGGTGACCAGATTACCACCATATAGGGAGATAGTGTTCCATATAGATTTGGTAAAGGATGCCAAACGGATAGTAATACCTTTGAGGTGTATGGTACCCAGGGAGCAGTAGGAGTTGGAGGTGCAAGTAAATGACATTTTGAGGCAAGGGTTATTTCGTAGGAGCATATCTGAGTGGGGAGCACATGTAGTATTCTCCACCAAGGCGGATGGCTTTCTGATGTTGTGTGTAGATGACCGTGAGCTGAATAAGTTGATGTAGAATAATTAGCATCCACTCCTATGTATTGATGATTTGTTCAATCAGCTTTGTGCTAGGGTGTTCTCTTCGTTGGACCTTGCAATGGGGTCTTATCAACTGAGAGTGGCAAAGGAGTGTGTGCCGATCATAGTGTTTCGTACGCCATCTAGATTTTATGAGTGGTTGGTTATGCCTTTTGAGCTCGCACCGACATACTTTGTTGATCTTATGAACCGTGTTTTCAAGGATCAGCTAAATTAGTTTGTAATTATGTTCATGGATGATATCTTTCTTTATTCGACCACAAAGGAAGAACATAAGGAGCATTTGAGTATTGTTCTCGAGGTGTTAAGGGAGCACCAATTGAAGGCAAAGTTTTCGAAGTGTCACCCTGGAGAAAGAAAGCGTGATTCCTAGGTCATGATGTTTTTTGAGCAGGGTATTTTTGTAGATCCTGCGAAGATAGCAACAGTACAGGACTGGGATCGACCAAAGACCGCTAAAGATGTGAGAAGATTCCTTGGCTTGGCGGGACACTATAGATGTTTTATCAAGGACTTCTCTGACATAGCAGCAACGTTAATCAACTTGATGAAGAAGAATCAGACTTTTATTTGGGACATGGTGCGAGCATGCATTCGTGAGTCTGAACAAGTGGTTGATGAGTGCACCGGTGTTAGTCATTCTGAGAAGGCATGAAGAGTTAATAATATACTAGACGCCTGTGGTACTAGACTTGGTGCAATGTTGATGCATAGAGGAATGATTGTCGCCTATGCTAGTCGATAGCTGAAATCGCATGAAAGGAAGTATCCGACTAATGATTTGGAGTTGGCAGCGGTAGTGTTCGCTTTAAAGATATGGGGGCATTATTCGCTTCGGGAGAGGTTCGAGTTGTATATGGAGCATAAGCGTAGAAGTATCTGTTCTTCCAAAAGGACCTTAACCTTTGTTAGCAGCGATGGTTGAGTTCCTAGAATCCTATGACTTTGACATTTCCTATACGCCTAGTAAGGGAAATGTAGTCACTGATCCGTTGAGTAGGAGACATGGCAACATAGGGGTGATGTTCTTAGAGTGGAAGCAGTTGGAGTTTATCGCTGGCTATGATTTTAGACCTCGATATGAGCCAGAGCCGGAAGTGTTGGCTAGCCTGAAGATTAGACCTACGTTGATTCAGCGGATCGGTACAAGTCAGAGCTGATATGGTAGACTAGTAGAGATTATGGAGAAGATAAAGGAAGGGATAGAGTATGAGGAGATGAAGTAGTACGGGATCGATCATGGCAGTTGGCTCCATAAGGATGGGAGATTGTTTGTTCCAGATGTCGATGGGTTGAGGGATGAGGTGCTACACGAGTGCCATCATTCGAGATTGACTATACACCTTGGTGGCAATAAAATGTACTATAATATGAGGAGGACATTTTATTGGAAAGTGATGAAGAAGGATGTTAGAGCATTCACCTCAAAGTGCATGAACTGTCAGTTGGTAAACACAGAGCAGAAGTAGTCGAGTGGTTTACTACAACCGCTCGAGATTACCAAGTGGAAATGGGAACAAGTTTCAATAGACTTCAACGATAGATTGTCGAGGACTAGAGTAGGGTATGATAGCATTTGGATCATAATCGACAGATTGACGAAGAGTGCCTGATTCATACCCATTAAGTCTAGTAGAACAACATCCAAATTGGTGGAGTTGTATGTGAAATAGGTTGTGCGATTTCATTGTGTGCCGAAGAGCATTATGACCGACTGAGACCCTTTGTTCAACAGCAGGTTTTGAAAGAGCTTATAACAGACATTAGGGATGAAGCTCATCTCAGTAAAGCTTATCACCCACAAACTAATGTGCGGACTAAGAGTGAATAGTATCTTGGAGGATCTCTTACGAGCTTGCATTCTCGATTTCGGTGGCTCGTGGGACGATCACTTACACTTAGTAGAGTTCACATACAACAACAATTATCAGTTCAACATCAGTATGGCACCATTGAGGCGTTATATGGTCGACCGTGCAATGCCTTTTCATGTTGGTAGTAAGCGGGCAAGAAACCGATACTTAGGCCAGATTTGATTAGAGAGACTTCGCAGAAGATCGAGATCATTCGACAACAAATGAAAGCTGCTCAGGATAGGCAGAAGAGCTATGCTTTATAAGAGGAGACATAATTTAGAGTTCTCCATCCACGATATGGTATTCATCAAAATCTCTCCATTGAAGAACGTTGTTCGATTCGATACTAAGGGGAAGTTGGCATCGAGATTCGTTTGTTTTTTTCGATACTTGTGAGGATTGTGAACCTAGCTTACAGAGTTGACTTACCTCAGACGATGGCAGGTGTGCACAATGTATTCCACGTCTCCCACTTGTGGAAGCTTGTGCATGACTCGGGCATGATAGTTCAATCAGATCATCTTGATGACATTGAGATTTAACCAGAAGCAACGAGCCCTTGTAGGCCTATTCCTGTCATCGGACGTGATACGAAGCAGCATAGAAGGGAGACGGTAAATCTGGTGAGGGTTTGGTGGGGTGAGAGCAAAGGCAATTATACTTGGGAGGCCGAGGAGAGCATGAGCACTACTTATCTGGAGCTATTTACTTGGCGAGACTCCTGCTTATCGCATTTACTTTCACTCTTGATATCATATAGGGTAGTTTAGTCTCATGCATGCTAGGGGTAGGCATAGATATCATATTTGCATTTGTGTGCATGTTTGATGTTTGAAATGTTTGCTTGTGGATGATAGGCATGCAGGATAGCATGTTTGATTTACCTTGGTTATGTGGGGGATTTCGGAGGCGAAATTCCTAAAGGGAGGAGAGTGTAATGACCCATATTTTATGTATCGGAGAATCATAAAATATTATTCTTAAATTCATTTGAGGCCGTATGGCTTTATAACTTTTGGAAATGTCTATTTATTACATTTCCTATATTTAGAATTTTTCCGAACGATTTTATCCCTGAAAACTTGGAGTGGCTATAACTTTTGATAGAAGCCTAATTAACATTCGTGACAACTTCCGTTGCAAAGATACGATGGTTTCCCTTTTCGTAGAGTGGTCATAAAAATGATTTAGACTTTCTGGCTAAGAGATATCGCTGGTTGAAGATTGGAAGTTTTCGGAGTAGCATAACAGGTAATTAGTGAGTTTGGGGGCAAACTTACTAGCCCATTTCGGTTTTAGGGAGCTTGTTAGGTTGAACCATCATCCCCAATTCAATTTTACACTTCTAAAATAGAACTAAGCCTCCATTAACCCCTTCTCCACCCAAAGCCTTTTCTTTTCTCCTCCAAATCAACTATATATCAAACATTAGGGTTAGATTAGCAAGAGGATTCATTAGAGACCTTAAAATCTATATTTTAGCGAAGAGAAAATTCCATCTTTGCTGTTCATTTTCGAATTTGCACCAATTTACATCCAAAACCTTGATTTTAAAGGTCTTGGTGATTGATTTATCATCTCCCATCTTACTATATATCAATCTATAGGTTTTGACATGTATTAAACTTATTTTTAAATTCAAGTTAAAGTTTTAAAACCGTTTTCTAAGTCAAACTGAAGCAAAATGAACTCTAAAGTATTCAAAGTGCTTTAATCATGTTGTTTAGGAGTATAATTGCCTTTGTATGTGATAGGCTATATTATGAATGTATTTACATGATGAATTGCTATGATTTTGATGTGTGTTTGGACGATTGGATGTGGTATAAGTCGGTTGTGTTTGTATTCGAAGTGGAAGAGGTACCGACCTGGAGTAAACCAAAACATGTCGATCCAACATGATGCCGATCCCTCCATTCACGCCGACCCAGAGATGCTGACTCGATCCATTCCCTTCCATGCCGATCCTATCTCCAAATACTTTCCGACCCCGAGCACTCCTCGATGCCGACCCGATCCATTCCCTTCCATGCCGATCCCAGAACGAGATGTCGATCCAAGCCAATCACTCCATGACCCAAAGTAAACACTAAGAAAACTCGAAGCAAGCCCAAGTGCGACTCGAAGTAAACTCCAAACATCCCGAATCACCTCGATTTTTCTCAAAACTCATATTTCGACTATCCCACATCTTTTGCTGATTACACCGAATCCCGGCTTCATAATCATGTTTATCATCTATGTGTGATCGTCTATCCATCCAGTCGGCTCAAACCTATCGTATTCCAGCCTCAATGACCGAGCAACCGATTTAGTAAAATTCGCCTGTCTACGGCCTTGCCAAAAGGCGGTTAACATTTGCCCCCCAAAACATCCCTTGCGGTAGGAAGGCGAGTTTTTAATAGCTTTTAATCCGTCGTCCAAAGCCCATATGTTATCCATAGCCATATCATCCGATCCATAATCCAATCCATTTTATCCAAGTGCCATTGTTGTATCCTTATCCAAATCCGCGACTGCTCTGAGTCGATATCCGATCCCTATCTAGTAACCAAATCCTTATCCAATTCCACATCCATCTGAACCCGATAACCGAGTTATAACCCATCCATATCCATAACCAAATCCATGACTTGTCCAGGTCGATATCCAAATCCGGGATCGCTCCAGACCATAGCCAATCCTTAGCCATTCAAAGTTGAAATCTGAATCCGTATCTCCGGGTTCTTGCCTAGTGCACTCCACACTCGATGACCTGTGTTAAGTTATGCCATGGTGTTCCTGGTTCAATAACCCTGAACGCTGAGTAATGTCGTGGCTTAAGTCCTAAGCCAAATCCTGGTTGCTCGGGACCCTTGCCGAGCATAATCCGTACTCGACGACCTGAAATAACAAGTGATAGACAATATGAGGCCTAAGTCCTAAGCCGAATCCTAGTCTCTCCGGACCCTTGCCGAGCGTAATCCATGCTCGATAACATGAAGTAACAAGTGATAGATAATATGGGGCCTAAGTCCTAGGCCGAATCCTGGTCTCTCCGGACCCTTGCCGAGCATAGTCCATGCTCGACGACCTTAAATAGCAAGTGATAGATAATATTGGGCCTAAGTCTTAGGCCGAATCCTGGTCTCTCCGGACCCTTGCCGAGCATAGTCCATGCTCGACGACCTTTTAGCCAAAAACCAGACAAAAAGTCAATCAAAATCTAATCTGAAATCCAGATTCAAACCAGAAAACTAGAAATCCATATCAAAAGTCCAAACCAAAAGGAAAACGTCCAAACTAGAATCCAAATCAGAAAACAAACAAAACTAGGAGTTCAAACCAAACTCCAAAACCAAACCAGAAAAAGCAAGTGTCCAAGCCAAAAAGAAGAAACAGATTTCACAAATCAGAGCATCACGGTTTATCATCATCTTAGAGCATGCCTAGGTGTTGTCTCCGTCTCCGTACATGAGTAAGTGACTTAGCCGTCTGCCTAGAGTTTGCTACTTATTCCATACCACCCTGATCAGTTGATGACCAACCGACCATCATTCCTGGGCCTCGCACTGTCGTTGTTTGAGGTAGACGGTGGCTGCTTCTGTTCCACCGTCGCATTCCGAGTTCTGACATATTATCGCAACTGTCCATTCCTTACGTGCTCCTCGATTATATTGTTTAGATGCCTACAGCTGTTAGTATCATGCCCGTCCAGGTCATGAAAGAGACAGTGCCTACCCGATGCCCTTTCGCATTCTGAGGGTTCCTTCTTTGCCGGCCTTGATAAGGAAGGCGATCCCGAGTATCCAAGTATATCTGTTCCAATGTCTCATTCAGTCCTGTGTAAGTGGAGAATTTTGGTTCTCCACAATGCTTCCTCTTCCCTTTATCCTTATCTTTACCCGAGCTTTCACCGGACGGTACTCCATCCTTAACCATGTTTACTTCCTTTGACCTCATATCCAAACATGCATCCTCTTGTTGAAGAAATCTCTCAGCTTGGTGAAAGAATTCCCCAAGATCCATTGATGGGTCCCGTACCAACGATACTCTGAAATCCGAATTATCCTTGACTCCTGACACCACCGCCATTAGAACCATTGATGGATCTGGTCGATCCACCAAAGCAACTGCTGCATTAAACCAAGTTAAAAAAGTCCTGAGCGATTCTCCCGCCTTCTGCTTCACCGACGTCAGTGTCATCACATTCTTCAGCCTTTTGATGTGAACTCGAATCTGTTTCAAAAACCTACCCACCAATTTATCCATGTTCCAATAGATCCATCTTTAAGCTGTCTGAACCACGTAGCAGCTATATCGGTCAAGTACAAAGGAAACACCGGGCCATAACCTCCTTTGATGCCCCCAACACTTCCATATGCCTTGTGTACCTCATCAAGTGGTCAGTGGGATCCTTCTTACCATTGTATACTTCCAAAGTGGGCAGCTTGAAATCGGGTGGATTCCTAGCCATCCTAATTTTTCGAGTAAACAGAGTTTTGTTTACTCCCTCCAAATCCCCGTTTGTCAGACCTCCGTGAATAGTTCGCCTGATAATGTCAGCTAATCCAGTGTTACCGACCAAGGGTTTCCCTCTATCTACATTTCTATCTGCCCTCCAAGTCCTTGAGGGAATTTTGGTGCATACTCCTCGTCACGCACTCCTGTATTCCTGTTAGCGCCAGGCTGCGCAGCGTCATCTGGTATCCCTCTATGGATTGGTCCAGCATTACCTGGTGGTGTACCCCTGAGTCTAGGTCCATCCAGATTCATAGTTGTTTGCTGATTGGGGGCTGCCCCTTGCTGAACCACTCCATCTGCTTGCCTATTGAGTCCTTCTGATCCAGCTTCATGGATCTGAGCTCCAACAGCTCCTGCTATTCCTACCTGTCCAAATTGTCTAAGAAGGGTCTGCATCATTTCCTCTTGCCTTTTCATCAACCGCTCCTGCATAGAATCCATCATAATCTGCATCTTGTCCCTAGTGATGTAGATGGATGCCTGATCTGATCCAGCTCTAGAAGAGAGCTCTTGACTTCCCTCTTGATTGCTCCTTTCTGTCACTTGTCTCCTTGTCGATGGCCTAAACATTGCTTCCCAAAATTCGAGTTCCTAAGCCTTTAAATCATAAATCCAAGCTTCAGAATCCCTGAGTGCTAGCTTTCTCAGTGAAAGCACCAAAATTGGTCCCTAACACCCAAATGACGTTGAAAGTACCAATTCACAATCACATATAACAACTAGAGTATATGTAGAGAGTTTAAATATGAAGAACAATCAAAATTAAAAAGAAAACAGTAATGACAGAGGATTTATAGTGGTCGGCTGACTCTGGCTTACGTCCACTCCAGAAATTTACTTTTTATTGATATCAAAATTAATTACAATTACAATCTAGAGTTTTTAAAACAATAATGGCAAAGTAGCCTTAGTGGAGAAGATGAAGGGATACAGAATGAAGATCCCCTTTTATGAAGCCCCGCCTGCTGTATTTATAGGCAAAATCTGGGTTACTGGGGTTTCCCGAGTGATCCGGGCCCATCAAGCCCATAGCCGATCCCAAATCCATCATCACTACCGACCCCCAGTTCAGAGTATGCCGATTCGATGTTGCCCTAGGCACCGACCCGAAGTTAGGTGAGCTACGAACCAAAGTAACCGACCTAATACAACACACCGATCCAATCTCCCATACATCGACCTGACCTCATGGCCGACCCAAAGCGTGGCCATCGCCGACCTGAAGTAATTCTTGCTTCCTCCAATGTCGACCCCATGCAGGAATCACCATAGCTGACCTAGAGTCTTCACTACGCCGATCCGAAGCACGCTGACGTGATGCCCAAGCTCCTACGCCGACCCCTTAACCTATTACCGACCCCAACTCGAGGTTTAGGCGCCGACCTAAAGTTAAGGGCTCTATGACCTAAAACAGCCGATCCCATTCAATATGCCGATCCCAAGACTCCAACATGCCGACTCCTTTCCAAGCTACCGACCCAAAGTGGAAGAGGTACCGACTCGAAGTAAACCAAAACATGCCGATCCAACATGATGCCGATCCCTCCATTCATGTTTGACCCAGAAATGCCCACTCGATCCATTCCCTTCCAGGCCGATCCTATCTCCAAATACTTGCCGACCTCGAGCACTCCTCAATGCCGACCCGATCCATTCCCTTCCATGCCGATCCCAGAATGAGATGCTGATCCAAGCCAATCACTCCATGACCTGAAGTAAACACCACGAAAACTCGAAGCAAGCCCAAGTGCAACTCGAAGTAAACTCCAAACATCCCGAATCAACTAGATTTTTCTCAAAAATCATATTTTGAGTATCCCGTGTCTTTCACCCATCGACTACGCCGAATTCCGGCATCATAATCATGTTTATCATCCATGATTAATCGTCTATCCATCCAGTCGACTCAAACCTATCATATTCCAGCCTCGATAACCGAGCAATCAATTTAGTTAAATTCGCCTATCTATGGCCTTGCCAAAAGGCGGGTTAATAGTTACCTTCAATGATTTTGAAAGGTTTTGGTTTCAAAAGGTTTGATTTCGAAAGGTTTTGTCTTGAAAGGTTTTGATTTTGAAGAGTTTTGAAGGGGTTACCTTCAATGATTCCGAAAGGTTTTGAGTTTCATTGCTTTCAAAAGGTTTATAAATGGTTTTATAGGGTGGATACCCCAAGCATTCGAAAAAGTCGAAAGGTAGACCTTTCGACTAGGTCGAAAAGAAACCTTTCGACAGGGTCGAAAGGTAATAACATTCGACAAGGTCGAAAGGTATGGTTCTGTGATTCTTTTAAAAGAAAGGCTCCGAAAGGGCCTAACTTTGGATGTTTAATTGCTTTTGAATGGGACTTCATTCGAAGGAGTTTAAAGGGTTGTTTTTAGCCAGTTTTCCTTAAGTAAAATTTTGCTAACTTGAAGGGGTTACTTCGAAGGGTTATAGCATAAAATACTTATTTTGTTTGAATATGTAAAGGGGATCCTTATATAAATTTGATGTTATGAAATCTTGGGGACACCGAGGTGGGTTTTATGTTTTCGATACATAGTTTGGGGTTACAAACAGAAATATGCTTTCGAAAATATACTTTGGGGCTATCAATGTGTTTTTATTTAATTTAACCTAATTGGGGTTACCAATGGGAATAGGTTAAACAGGTGGTATCCCTGGAGAAAAAAGTAATCTTGGAGATCATGAATTTTTATAAATAATCATGAGGATCATGATGTTTTAATTGGCCAAGTGATGGGTTCTTGGTTAACCTGGGAAAACCATGGAATGTGCGGTGGATAGCTCACATAAAAATTCTAAAGAAAAGAATGTTTTGCCAAAGGTGGTTAGCCTCGGGATTTGGCACCCAAGGGTTCATAGTCATCCTACGAAAACTATGGAGTGTGCGGTGGATAACCCATACCATCTTTTATAAAATAATGTACGATGGATAATCTGCATTTATTTTAAATGGATTTGGGATGGATAGTCCTATTAAATTATGATGGATAGTCATTTTAAAGATTTAGAGGGGAACTTTAATAAATTGATTTTAGATGGGAAATCTAATAAATTGCTTTTAGATGGGATATCTAATAAACGGGTGGATGGGATATCCAATATATATGATTTATGGCTCTATTTCATATTATGTTAAGACTAATCATTTTGGGTGCAGGAGCATAGTAAATGATTTGCATGTTTTGTTTTGGATACTAGTGAGGGGAAAACCCGTTCCGCCAAGCGGGGTGGTCTCACTAGATATCTATTTATGATAAGAGATGATAGTGGATTATTCATACTAGACTTATTTCTGACTCGAAGTTTGTGTTTCTCCACAAACTCTCAGGTACTCAAAATTAATTTGAGTAGTCTGAGAGTGGGAGACTTTCAGGTTTTTGGACGAATAAGCTTCCGAAGACGTGCAAGAGGTAGTGTTAGCTATATAGGAGCTATTTTGTGTATTCCGCTGTGATGTACTAAGAACTGTAAAGTTCATATTATTAGTTCTCTGATCATCATAAGGGGGCATCTTCATATGTCGCTCTTATCGTATTTTGTACCTGTATATGTGATCTGAACGTGGTTAACGCCTGGGATTATGTAATTAAATCTTAAATTGTGATTTGCATGAAATGAGAAATTCTATTTATTGGAAGATTAAAAATTTTCATATTCTTGTGTTTCTGTGTATCAATATTAACTATGCCGCATTCGGTCGCCAAGAAATAACAATTACAGATGACTGCAGTATCAGTAGTGGTTAGTTTTGGGCCTTAGAAAGCGGGATGTTACACCTACCAGTAGCCTTAAAGCGAATGGCAGACTTCTATTATGTAACTCTACCGACCTCACATCTCAACCTACTAAGTTCAAATAATTTTTTAAGCTTTAGAAATTCAAGCCATATTATCCTAGGCTTTACTATTACTAAGCTTTATCATCCTAAACTGATATTGGACTTAGCTTACTAACCTCTTTCTGTTTATTTAAGTCTATATAATTTACCTTAAATATTCAACTTCACATAAATTTCCTTTATTTGCTTCTTCTATAAATGTCAATTTGTCCACGATAAAAGATTATCAACATTTCCTAAGACATTTATATATATTTACTAATTTCTAATTAGTAACATTTTATAACTATTTCATAGTTATTTATCTAATCATCCATATTTATCGGTCCCATTAATCCATTTACCCTATAAATTATTTGTAATTCCCTAATTCATTCCACATTTATTACCCATTAATTGGAGTTACAACCTCTTTAAATTTTTCTCCAATTTCCTATTCGAAAATCAACGTTAGTACTATGTATAACTAACATCCTACGCGAGCGTTACACATAAGTAGTCATATTTATTAGCACATAAAAATACATATAAATACCTAGTTCTACCAAATATATTATAGTTAGAAATATTTAACTAAAATATTCTTTCCACATTTAATTTGCTAAAATTACATTCCTTAGGAAGATTCTCCATTGTGATTTCTATAAATTAGTTTAAAACAAAAGATCAAGAATAAGAGGAAAGATTAGCCTCATTCGAAATTACAAGGAATGATTACTTTCTTTTTATTCGAACAGACGGTGTGAACTACGGAGAATAAATTTTTACTTTACACATCTCTTACTTTTTATTTGCATATAGTTCTTGTTAAATCAAATGCTGCAGTTTTTATGCAATTTGGAAACTATTAATAAAAATCAAATGGATGTTCTTCCAAGAAATTAAGCTACAGAAAATTCTCAATTTAATAGAATTAGGGAAATAATCGGAATCATAATAATAATCTACAGTCCAATTTCAGTTCTGGCAAAAATTTCATATCTAATCAATATTCATATCTATAACTTTCGGGATTGATTTCCAGATCAGGATGTAGCAATATTTCCTATTAGATCTAAAACATGAATATGCAGGCAATAGTTTTCTATGCTAATTTGAGTCTACAATTCAAAAATATTATTGATTTAGGTATAAAAGTAAAACGTATGCTAACAAAATAGATTCAAAATCATAAACAATATATAAATTTCTCATCACCTTCTAAAAGCATTCCAAATCTCTAGATCTAAAGTAAAACCTTTGATTCAACTCCATTTCCTTCTTATCCCAAGGAATATGTTTAAAAAGGGTATATACATATATTAGAATTATAGATCTGAGAAGAGATTTGGGGTTAAAGGGACACACACACCTAGTTATCGCGCAGTGTTGATTCACTCTTCTTCTCCTCTTATTTTATTTCGATTCTTCTCCAATTTGTATATATACAAATATAACTATATTATTATATAATTTAGAAAATAGTAAAGAAAAGAAAATGACAGAGCTTTATTGCTGCTTTCAAAAAAATATGATAAGAGAAGAGAGGGTTAGGCCTGAATTTATAGGCGCTAGAATCAACCACAGTAATTAGATTGAAATGTTTAAAATCCGGGTCATTTGGCCTAGGTGAACCCTAGCCGTCGGCTTTCAAACCATCGATCACTCATGTGCACCGGTCAACCACTACATGTAGATCAGTCGCAATGAATGGGTCGACTTGTGGATTCTTGTAATTAATATATTAACGTTAATTTAATTATTTTTGTTCCCAATTTGTTTTTCGTCCGTAACTTCTTCGTTTGAACTCCGATCACAAAACTCCAAATATAGAAGTTGCTCAGAATTTCGCCATGAACATAATGGTTTAAGTCTTGTGGTCAAATTCTACCATTTGCACAAATTCCCTTTTAGAGCCTAACTAACTATTAAATAAATGACGTCAAATTTACGGGGTGTTACATTCTTCCTCCTTAATAGAATTTCGTCTTCGAAATAATACCAATGACTAAGTCATGATCTTAGCTCACAATTACCCTAAACTACACAACCAATTAGTGTACAACCAAATTTGCAACCAACGTGCACACGTGCATAATGTATCACAACATAGAAAACATGTATGCAGAATGATTCTAAATTGGCCCTTCTATGTGAATGCTTTTCTTTGAAAACATTTTTGAAAATATGGTGCAAACAACCTATATATATATACTGGTAGTTCTATATGCATGCAGATTTTGAAAAATCTTTTCACCACAAATCCCCATACTCCTACGAATAGAGTAAGGTGCAATCAATTTGCATCCAATTCCTACCAACCAAAAAGCTAATGCATTGAAATTTCCCTTCCTAAACGTCACTCCTATGCTGGAAAAATGGAATTAGGTGGAGAATTATACATTTTTACCACTCTATAAATTATCCATTTCCCATTGTACAATGGAAATTTCCTCACTGTCTTGGATTTACTCCAAATTTTCCATGCATAAAACGCATAATTAGGCTTGTTTGCAAGCTTTAAAAAGGAATTGAGTCCAAAAAATGTTTCGTGCGGGTCATCGAAAAGTTATGAAAATAGAAATTCCAAGGCTAAAACGGTTTTTCTCTTGTAATTGCTTGCATTTCATCGTATCATTGATCCTAATGCAGTGCTAAATTCACATTTCTAATCTATTTTCCTTCCCAATGCTTAACATGTGGCCTTCAAAACCAAAAACTTCATAAAAACCTTTTTCCTCTCCAAATTTGTACGTCGCTTGAAAAATAAATATCCAAAATATTTGGATGCAAATTTTTCCCTTGAAATAAAATTTGGACAAAGATTCTAAAAATTATTTAAGCACCAAAAATAATTTAAAAACCAGAACCCTTTTTGTTTCAAGCATAACTTTCTAAATCAAGAGAAACTTTTCAAAATATTTTCCTTCTCAAAACTTTTGATAATTCAAGCCATATTTTTCACGTTAGTCGGAAATCGGTTATGCGCTAAACTCACAAGCTCAATTCTAGGATTCTACAACTAACCTTAACCCATAAAACTTGACATTTTATTTAAAAATGTCGATATACTCAGTTATCTAAAATTTTTAGCTTTTAAGGAACAAAAATAATGACCCGTGATTTCAAAACAATTTAACATGTTATTCGCTTGCTAAAATTTCTGCCTTTTAAAACTTCCAGTCTCATATTGCATTTTACTGTTAGTTAAGTGTCCTCATGAGATTTTTATATTTATACAGTTTCTTCAAAACATAGATACAAGAGTGGTTCACATATTTGGGAATAACAACATAGTAAACAAATAGAAATACATCTCATAATATTCTACGCATCTTAAAAAGAGACAACCAACATTTACAACCCAACAACCTAAAATAGAAAGAAACAAATGCTGAAAGGAAAAGATATAACACACCACAAAACCTTAAACACTACTTATAGACAATGGGACGATCTCGACCCCGGAAGGGAACTTGAGCCCTTGACACGACCTCAAAAAGGGCGAAGCATAGTGGCTAAGCACCCAATCTCATTACTCTAGCACTGCAGCTCGGTCATCATCTCTAGTTGGTCGGCGCAGATCCCCTGAAGCTCCGTTTGGACCTACCGAATAGCGATTAGCTCGGGACTTTGATCTCGATGCCAATACCCTGCTCTGCCTCCTGTTGCAACTGCTGCTCTGCTGTTGGCTCGGCTGCTGTGGCAGGTGGAAATGGAATTCTCATCTACCTAAGGGAGGCTCTATCAATGGTAGGCGGAAACTTTGTCGTGGCAGACTTCCCACTAAGATTCACCTCGTATCACTTGAAGACGAGAGTCAATAGGTGATAATAGGGAAAGAAACTCCATGGGGTGTCAACTCCTTGGTCAGAAAAAATGAATCATAAGAGTACATGCCCAATTGATGACTACACCACCCATAACTGCATAGGTGGTCTTCTGCACCCAAGGATAAATACGATCATAACTACCCATCTTATGCTGAATAATGCGCACAACAAGATAGGTAGTTGGATGCAGATTGTCCGTCTTCCAAACACCGACATTCTAAGAAAAGATCTGCTGCATGATCTCTAGGTCGGTCATCCCAATATCATCTAAATCAGCACCATCCATGGAAATCTCCAAAATATCATCGAAGTCGTCGTTAGATATCTCGATCCTGAATCCTTTAACCTTGCCCTAAATGAAACTGCTACCTTCATCGAAATTCAACGCCAAATGAGCATCTAAATAGCGAATGCAGGACGGGTAGCATTCCCGCTCAAAAGTCTCGAATTACAGGATCGATGTACGTCCTACCGCCTCAAAAAGCTCATCTAGCCCAAAAGATGCGAAGTCTCAAAACTTCACCAATTACCTCTGAAGGAATTTGAAACTGGCGGAGCTGGGAAAGGTGGAGATCTTCTGATCATTCTGGTCAAGCCACCTGAGCTCTTGAGGAGTGACAATAGGGTGGTGTAAGGAGGAACTGGCAGTGTGGGGAGGGGCCACGGGCTAAGAAGTAGAGAAATAAGGTTTAGATCTGGAGTGACGGTGGGGGCAAGATCTAAAGCATGAAAAACATCACTAAAGGGAGGCGAGGATCCGGCTAGTTGGAGAGGGGGAGAAACGGCATCACCTAGAGGTGTAATTGGGGTGGCCATTTTCAATTTAGAGAAGGAGGAGGTGGTGGGGTTCCTAGGTTCGGCTGTTGAGAAGGAGGAGGCTCGAGTGTGGCTGGAAAAAAAATGGTGTGACATTTATAGTCGCGTTCCAAGTTCGAGCTATGCCCGAATTCTCCTAGTGGTCGACTGTCCTGGGTCAACAGGTCGACCGCTTATGGTTGAACTCTAGGGTTCGACCACTAGCTCAGATTTAGGCACGGTCTGAACTTGGACCAAAAAAGGGCGGGTAATTTTTAAGTTAATAATAATAACAATGATAACCGTTTCACCCCATTTCCTTAACTCGACATAATCCGAAAAATCCCTACCCTCTTCATGACGGTGCCTAAGATTACCGTCTAGCTTTTCAAACCATTCTTCGGCATTCTGCAATACTTTAGACTTATACTGCTTCAACCATCAACAATTCCAAAAACCAGAAAACTACTATTTCCCGCATACTTCGCACGGAAATATTTCTTCCAATAGCCGGCGAGTATAATAACACTTCTAACTTGATACCCTAATAAAATTTGTCATTCCTATTTTGTCCATCCCTTAAAAGAGAGAAAATTTTAAAAACTTCAATTTTTATAAACAGGAAAATAATTTTGCTAAAATATTCATCCTTTAAAACTCATTTCCAAATCAAAAACTATTTTCGTGACAAAAATCAAAACAAACCTTTAATGATATATATATATAGACATATATATACACATAAATATATACACATACATATAAATATTTAAGGATTTCAAAACCTACTCCTTTATAAACAAAATATTCTTAACATGACCAATGTAGTGGTATACGTGTTTCTTGAAGATTTAAATTTTCCAAACTTCCCAAAATTCTGAAATAAATCCTTAGGAAAAGAAATCCTTTGAAAACCCTTTTCCAAAATCGAAGGCAATTCCAAAATATTTTACAAAAATTCTCTCATGGGTTTAGACTAAGGAATTGACCTTAATTCTTCAAATAAAAATCTGATTCGCCATCTAAAGTTGGTCGATGGGCATTCCCTTACCAAACCAGTTTTTGGATGTTTGCGAAATACAGAATTCTTTTTCCCTGCTTATCTGCAATAATTGTGTATCTTCGACTGCAAGCCATAATCAAAATCCAAAATCCATAAGGTAGCTAGTATCTCAACCATCAAATCGAACACTCTCTGGTCTCCAGGATTCTGCCATATGTCGTACTCATGCTTTTCTCCTTCGGTGCCTTACATGTCACCAACACTCCATGGGTAATTCGAAGTGGGTGTGAAAATCTTAACTTTAAGACATTTCCAACCCATAGTTGCTTTGCCCATTCCTTCGGAGTGGAACTACAACTATTTCTATAGTCGGGATTCTTAAAGTCTAGTATAAAAATAATAAATAGGAAAGTACGAACGCGTTCTCTTGATTTTTCCTACTTCCTCTGATCGACTAACCTAGGCTCTAATACCAAATGTAACAACCCGCATTTTAATACGCCTAAATTTCAACAGGAATCGAAATCCAAGTCCATCAAAGCATGGATCGTTGGATTTTGTACCTGCAAATAAGCAAACATTATAAGAAATTGATAAAAATCTAAACTCACAGCGGAAACAATAATAGGATATAAATACTGACTATAGCTACTACCTTAGAATTAATGGTATCCCTTGGATATCTGATTGCCACAACAGCATCAAGCATGAGAGAAAAGAAGATTTTTCCAACAATCAATCACGTCCAGCTTCAGTGATCTGTCCTTCTAAATCAATCCTACGGATTGTAAAGAGGAGACGGTCAAAAAAATATTCTAGTGACTGGAAAATCTATACAGTGTCCATAACATAAATTCATACTGATTGGTTTCCATTTAATTGTTATGTCTACTATTTTTAGGTTAATCAAATTAACCTAATATTGCACATGATATTCCTACCTAGCACAATTCATCTACCTACCCTTCCTAAGTTACAAAATACCGATGTAAGTGTATCAGCCACTTGATGCTTCCAAATTTAAAGCAGGCTCCTAGAATCATCGTTGTTGGTCTATTGGTCCTACCTATAGATACCTTTGACCATTATTTATGGATTTATAATACATAACTAACGCATCTATCATCATTAAAGTCTTAGTCATGTGAGAGATAGTACCCAAACCACTTAATACTTTATTAATAAGGACTAGGCAGATTGCTAACCATTTAATATCTATATTCTAGGTAGGCCATTGTCATTTAATACATAACCCCAAAGCGGACTCCTCGCTAGTACTATCTAGCTGACATTGCTTGGAATCTCACTGGGACACTTAATACTTTTTTTTATAGGAAAGAGGCATATCCTAGATCAATCACGTAATATCTTAAATTCGAAGCGGACCCTTCCCGAGATATCCACTTTCACTCTTCATAGATAATTCGGATCATTTAATACTTTTTAATATGGAAAGATGCAGGCCCTCAAACAACCACTTAATACCTTTAATCCCTAAGTAGGTCCTATTATTCCTACAATCGCTTCCCACGGGTCATATGATTAGTGATGTCCCATATCAATAATAAGTGTACACAACTATTGGTAGCCTCTAAGTGAAGGACGGACTTTTATTGTGTAACTCTACTGACCTCGCACCCCAATCTTCTAAGCCTAATTAATTATTTTACGGGACCTATGTTTAAAGATGTCTCACATCAATAGAAAGTGTACACAACTACCGGTAGCCTCAAAGTGAAAGGCAGACTTCTGTTGTGTAACTCTACTGACCTCGCATCCCAACTTACTAAGTCCAATTAATTTTCTAAGCTTTACCAATTTAAGACGTATTATCCAAGGAATTAATATTACTAAGCTTTATCATCCTAAATTGGATATTGGACTTAGCTTATTAAGCTTCTTCTATTTATTTAAGGCTATGTAATATATCTTAAATATTAACTTCGCATAAATCCTCTTTATTTGCTTCTTCCATAAATGTCAATTTGTCCATGATAAAAGATTATCATCCTAAGGACATTTCCTAAGACATTTATATATATTTACTATTTTCCAATTAGTAACCTTTTATGACTATCCCATAGTTATTTATCTAATCTTCCAAATTTATCAGTCCTATTAATCCATTTACCCTATAAATTATTTGTAACTCCCTAATCCATTCCACATTTATTACCCATTAATTGGAGTTACAACTTTTCCAAAGTTTCCACGTATTTCCTATTCGCAAATCAATATTTTTACTACGTATAACTAATATAATATGCGAGCATTACGCATAAATCATTATATTTATTAGCGCATACAAATACATATAAATACCTACTTCTACCAAATATATTATTGTTACAAATCTTTAACTAGAATATTCTTTCTACATTTAATTTGTTGAAATTACATTCCTTAGGAAAATTCACCATTGTGGTTTCCATAAATTAGTTTAAAACAAAAGATCAAGAATAAAAGGAAATTTTTGCCTCGTTCGAAATTACAAGCAACGATTACTTTCTTTTTATTGGAATAGACAGTGTAAACTACGGAGAATAAATCTATACTTTATACATCTCTTCCTTTTTATCTGCATATATTCCTTGTTAAATCAAACGTTGCATTTTCTATGCAATTTGGAAACATAAACAAATTTATAAAAATCCAATGGGCGTTCTTGCCATAAATTAAACTACATAAAATTCCCAATTCAACATAATTAGAGAAATAATCAAAATCATACTAATAATCTACAACCTAATTTCAGATCTGGAATAAATTTCATATATAATCAATATTTATATCTATAACTTTTGGGACTGAATTCCAAACAAGGATGTAGCGATATTTCCTATCAGATCTAAAACAAAAATATGCAGGCAATAATTTTCTATGCTAATTTGAGCCTACGGTTCACAATATTATTGATTTAGGCATAAAAATCAAACGTATTCCAAATGAATAGATTCAAAATCATAAACAATATATGAATGTCCCACTCATGTTTTAAAAGTGTTTTAATTCTCCAGATCTAAAGTAAAATCTTTGATTCAACTCCATTTCCTTCTTATTCCAAGAAATATGTATAAAAAGGGTGTTTATATATATATATATATATATTAGAATTATAGATCTAAGAAGAGATTAGGGGTTAAAGGGAAATATAAATATATAAATACAAATATAGATATATGTATGTATGTATGTATATTACCTCGTTATCGCGTAGTGTTGATTCGTTCTTCTTCTCTTATATGATTTCTATTCTTCTCCAATTTGTATATATACAAATATAAGTATTTTATTTTATAATTTAGAAAATAGTAGAGAAGAAAATATGGCAAAGCTTCGCTACTGCTTTCAAAAAAATAAAAGAAGAGAAGAGAGGGTTAGGCATGAATTTATAGGTGTTAGAATCAACCACAGCCGTTAGATCGAAATAAATTAAATTCGGGTCATTTGGCCTAGGCAACCCTAGCACCTGGCTTGCCAACTGGTCGACCGCTCATGTGTACCTGTCGACTGCTACATGTTGACCAGTCGCAATGAACGTGTCAAACTGTGGTTCTCGATAATTAATATATTAAACGTTAATTTAACTATTATCGTCTCGAATTCGTTTTTCAACTGTAACTTCTTCATTCAGACTCCGATCGAAAAACTCTAAATATGAAAGTTGTTCAAAATTTCACCACGAACATAATGGTGCAAGTTTCATGATTAAATTCCTTCATTTGTACAAATTCTATTTTTGAAGCCTATCTAACTAACTAATTAAATAACTAACGCCAAAGTTACAACGTGTTACACTTATGTAGAGATAGCTAATGTATTGCCCTTATGTTAGCATGATTCTCTTTGGATTATGTAAATATAAGACAGGATCGGGGAAGTAATAAGAGATTGCTACTTGATTTCTTGTGCATCTGCATCTGCATTTGCATCGAGATAGTAACTTGCTTACAAAAATGAAAAAACAAACGCAAAAGAGGTATGCGATAGATTTAGAAATCGATGAACGATTGATGATTTTATGCCCTAGATATGGGAGGCAACTTGGCTTTTGTTTTCTTTATTGATTTGGGCAAATTGTGGTGAGCTGTAGTTTTTCCGGATCAGCCGCACAAAGTAGGGGCTGCCAAAATTTTCCATAATATAAGCGACTTTAAAAGTCTAATAACTCATTTCAATTAATTAGTTTTTAAAGCCTAAGGGTAATAGGACATTTTCTTCCTTTGGAAATTTCGGGGATGAAATTATTTTAAGAGGGAGAATGTAACATCTTAGAATTTTATCATTTTGAATATTTAATTAATTTTAAATATTTATAATTGGTATTTAAAAATATAAATAACTTATATTTAAATATAGAGATTAGTTAAATATTTGAATTTTGAATTAAATATTAATATATGGATTTAATAGCCCTATTTAACTCCTTTTAATTAATAAATAATAATGGTAAACTCATTTTGTAAACAATTTACAATAATAAGTAGTTCAAATAAATTATAAGAAAATTAATTGTTAATAAAACGATTTGATTTTTAAGGACGTATTTTTAAATGTATTTATAGGATTTTTCCAAAAACTTTAATTTGGAAAATATTTATATTTTTGTTTGATGTATTTTACGGTAAACGAACGTATTTTTGAAATTTCACAGAATAAGACAACCAGGATATTTTATTATTGTTTTGTGATCGTATCGCATTTTTGTGCAAAACTGTATATTTATTTCTGTCGTTCGCGGTTCATAGGCGAACGGAATATTGTGTAGCGGAGTATAACAAAACTCTCTTTTCAAAACTTTTCCTAAATCAAATCAAATTCAAATTTCTCAACAAATTAATGATGACTTTATTTTGATGAGAGGCGTGGCTTGAAATTTTTAGCTAACTTGGGTTTGAAGTAAAGTGATTGGTATTAGTTTTATATATGCTCTCATCAACACTTTGATTTTTATCACTTATTTTTTTTCCTCTTCATTTTCACTTTTCCTTTCCCTTTCTGTCTTTTATTTTCCCTCTCTTCACATATACAGTAATAGAAAATGTAGCAGCCTCCATTAAAATAAACAAAACGAGAGATTAAAGTAACAAAATTCAAAAGCGTTTAATCCATCGAACTTGTATGAAGTTAGGCTTCAAATCTTTATAGGCGTGAACTTGCACGGTGTTGTTTGGTCGAGTTCAATAGTTTTAGGTGAATTTGGGGTTTAGGTTTGTCTTCAATTGAAGTGGAGTTAGGCTGAACCGATGGTTCCATCGTGTTTCCCGTTCGAAGCTACACCTAGGGAGGTAGGTTAGAGGAAGAGAAAGCGCCACCGACATCGTGAATATATGATGCACGAGCCTTGGTTCATAGGTCGTGACTTTAACTAGAGGGTCGAGCTCCACCTTGTTTAGTCCATCGTGAAGCACTTGGGGAAAGATGTTAGTCCCTGAGAAGTTGGTTTTGATGACAACAACCTTAGAATAAGATTATAAAATATAAATACTAACATTATTGTTTAAATATATATGTATATGCAGGATATATATACAGGTACCAAAGAATGAAGACTGTACAGTATAGAGATTCAAGAACTGATGAACTCAAGATCGAAGATATCAAGATTCAAGACTCATGAGTATCAAGATTATCAAGAGTTCAAGATTTCAAGATAAGTAATTTAGTTAGGAATTTTGTTAAAACTCCTAGAAAAGCACTGACATCTTAAAATCCATTTTATTCGTGGAATGGAATCCACTTCGAGCCCGTTAAAGGGATGGAACCCTAAGTAGGATGGAACCTACGAAAAATCTAGTGGAACATTGTTTTGTATCCACTAACTTTTATTCAAATGTTTTACAAAATTATATCTTGTTTTCAAAATGATTTCAAAATCTTCCTTTTTAAATCAAAAACATCTATCCTGGTTTTAAAATACTTTTAGCCTCAAAATAATCTTTATTTTTAATATCAAATTATCCTTGGTTTTAAACTATCTTTTAATTATAATATATTTAACTTTTAATATTTATACTTAGATTTAAATATAAAATTATAGTAAAATTTTATATATACCAAAATATTATTCTCTATACTTATTTATGTATTTTAACTATAGTTAAGTATATTTATAAAGTTTAAAATAGTTTTAATACAAGATAGAAGTTATTTTCAAAGAAAAACAAATTATCAAAAATAACTTAGGCTTGTCGACAACCCCGAGGACCCCTTGTCGACAAGGTGACAGTTTATTTCAAAAGTTTGAATTTCAAAGGAAACGTTTATTCGTCATATCCTTTCACGAATGGATATGGCTGTTGTTCTACTATAAATAGGGGCTGTTTTAAACGAATTTACAATCATATTTTCTCTGATTTCACTCCTCTTCTTCTTCCACATTTCTTTATATACATTTTTACCATTACTCTGCCGAAATCACCATTGAATCTAACTAGATCATCTCTGGTTTGATTCTCTATCACTATCTCAACAAGATCCTAGTGCTATTCAGAGTTATAGACTTCTTTGTATTCAATCGAGCAAGAAAAGGTGTGATTGTAGCCTGGAAAATCAATTGAGTGAACTTGTTGCCCGTAAAATCAAGTATCTCTACCCAGAGGATTGTGAATCTGGAGCGGTGTACCTCATGGCCTTGAAATCGAGGGCGTAATTGTAAGAATTGATGTTGAAAGGAAATCCGTACTTGTGTTGCGGGACTGGATGTAGGGTAACTCCAAACCAGTATAAAATCTGGTGTGTTCTTTCCTTTATTGCTTTTACTTTATATCTGCATCTGTGTTTGATTCTGTGATCATATCCGTATCTGAATATTGCACACATTTGTGTTCAAATTAATATAAACTCAAAAAGAATTAGTAATTCCTTAAAACACTATTAAACCCCCCCCCCTCTGGTGTTAATTCTAGCCTTAAGATCTGTAATCCGCATTTCTCACAAAAGAAGCTCGATGGCGCACATGACGTTGGATTTCGTTGAGAAACGAACAAGAGAGGGAGGAGAGATGCACGACATGTATGGGTTATGTGTGCACTGATATTGTGCATAGTGGAAGGATGTTTGGGGAAGAAGGTGATTTGATTAGTTAATTAAGTAATTAAATAGAAAACTTATAAATTCAATATCTTGCTCAGCGAGGTCGGTTTTGGATGTGGCCTTTTGCATTGGACTCGTATCAATATTATTTATGCACTAGAGTTGGCATTGAATTTGGAGCTAGTTGAATTTTAAGCTAAAATTGAACGTCGTTTGATTTTAGATCAAACTGGAATGCAAAAGCGTCAATGTAAGTTTTGGTGAGTTTACTCACCTTTAAATAAACTATATGATATATGTGTTGTTGTAGATTATTGTTGAATGCTTAGATGATAGTTGACAGTTTTAATGAAGTATATATTATTGATAAAATTATAGTGATTTAGTTTAATTATGTTTAATGTAGCTAAATTAGTTACACTTCATCTATGATTGCTATGTAGCAAAATAAAATATCATTCTGCTATAATTAAATTTAATAGATAATTTTGGACATCTATTGAGCAGAATAAATCACTTTTCAATGCTTGTAAAGTAAAAGGATTATTTATGAAGTTATTTAACATGTGGATTAATTGATAAATGATATGTTAGCTACTGAATGCTAATTGTTGATAATAATATGTTTGTTATTATTGTTTGATTGTTTGTTTGGATTTGAATTCCAGCTTGAAAAGCAAATTGCATAAATAACCCTTATTGTGCATGGGACTTTTATAGAGAGACAATAAGGGGTTTCTCGCCATTATTAACTTACTGTTATATGCCTTATACTTATATTCTTATGTTGCTTTTATTGATGTTTAGTTGAAGTATTTATTACCTATTGTTTGATTTGTGTAAGTATCATAACGGTGATTATCGTTATACCGTCACCTATGCAATATCATCTCCTTAAACCTTTATGGGTGTTGAAATTGTATTTGTATATTTACAAAATAAATGTTTGATCGTGTTTTTACACTTTAAAAGTTATTTAAACCATATTTTCATGTATTTTTGAGAATTTTGACACATAGGATAAGTGTTGTTTTATATTTATAAAGGAGATTATAAACTTGACTAATTATCTTTCGGGATAATTAATGTTATATTGAATTTTTAAAAAGATTATAAACTAAATTTATTTTGCTTCGGGATAATTACTGTTGTTTTAAAATTTATAAAAAGGTTTTTAAATTGGATAATTATATAATAATTATATCAATTATCTTTAGGGATGATTAACATTATTAAAATTTATAAAAATATTTTAAATTGATTTACTATCTTCCGGGGTTGTAAATGTTGAATTAAAGTTAAAAACAATAATTTATAAATGAAAATCTTTAAAAAGGAATGTTTTAAAAGTAAAGCTAAGTGTAAATTGTTTTGGGTTTACAACAAACAATGTTTTAATGACATTTATTTTTGGTCCTTCTTTTTAATACATTTAGAAATACATTTAGTTCTTTAAAAGGATATTTTTAGAGAGTGTTATTAAAGTGTTTTATAAATATTTGTGATGTGAAAATCAAGCACAAGCGTCAGTCAAATGTTTTAAGAGATTTAATTTTCATATACGATCATTTTAATTATTCCTGATAGTTAATTAAGTGACTATCGATTCTGCTATTTTCTTTATGTATCATCAATCTAAGACGATATGTTGCTTATTTGAGTATTGGTATCCTTTATCGGAAATGACAAAAACCAAAGAGCGAGTGAAAGCCAAGCATGTGGGTTCTCTCCTATTAGGGTATCTTCACATCTATTTTAGATTGTTTTCGATTGTATGCACACTAAGATGTGACATACTTGGATTCTCGGTAAGGTTTGCGGGGTCCAGCTTGGATGTGTCCAAGAGCCATCATGGTTCTCAAGTATATTTTCTAGATGTATACTTCCGATAAGTGGGATGACCTCCTAGTCATTGTTGGAAAAATTCCTTTTTCTTATTTGGTTCAAATCTTTGAATCTTTTTCTTAATTACATCTAGAAATGCCTGGAGGTCTTTTTGACGTTTGGTTATTTGTTTCCATTCTTTCAAGTCTGATTTTTTTAACTTGTTTTCGTACTTTGATCTATGGATGTTGTTCTTGTGAGGTAAAACCCATTTTTGTGTTTTGCGGCATGGTCTCGTAGAGTTATTATATGTTCACCATATTTCTTCAGTTTTCTCATGCTGGTTTTCCAGACTGATCCAGGTGTCATTTTATTATAATGCGCGGGTCGGACCGAGTTTTTTTCCAGATTGTTGTCGGTGGGATGTGGAGCTTAGGGAGTAGAGCTAGATGTTCAATTGCCGTAGATTTTTATTTGGGGCATTATACCAAAAGGACAAACTTTGCCGTCCAATTAGTTTCTAGGACACACATTCAAAGAAATTACTTTCAAGACCAAAGTCTGAAGAATAATTACTTTCAAGGACAAAGTCAGCAGTCCAATTACTTTCAAGGACATAATTTCATAGGTTTTTAGACCCTAGAAACTAATTATTTTACGTTTTGTCCTTGAAAGTAATTATTTCAGTTGTGTGTCCTAGAAACTAATTCCACTTGCTAAAGAGGCCCTTGTGGCTAATTTCCACTTTTTATTTTCCATTGTATTATTATGTATACCCATCATCAATTGTAAGGTCAGGAAGTTATAAATGTCCAAGCCGATAAGATTTGTTTTTAAATCTGATATACCATGTATTTTAGAATGACAACTTTTACTGTATTTGATATAATATACATTGTCATTCCACTGTGAGATTCTGGTTTCCCAGTTCTTTTCTTTTTTTACTCTAATAATCTACATTTCCGACACTTAGATGCTTGTCATTTGAATACCGTGAATGTATTAAGTGCCGACATTGAAAAGACGGATCATTACACATATTGAGAAGAAGAGTTATTGTAGAATGTATCTTGAAGTCATCATGCGGTAAGTTAAAACACAATATTATTCCACGAATGCAAGATTCTTTCCACAAAGATCAATCCTTGCCATCCATTTATCCTAACTGGCACGTGGCACAAATCCCAAGGTCGAAGTTTTTTATAAATAGCGGGGTAGCCCCTCCAAGAGCGATAATTTTCTAATTTCATCTCTTCTTCATTTTCATTTATTTGCAAGTAAGAGAAGAGGCTTGAGTGAAGGGCACTAATGGCGCATTGAGCCATTTCGACTTTGTAATTTTGTAACGAAGTACTTGAACAACCACAAATTTGCGTAATGACTCCTTATGAATTGATGATGACTTCTTGCAGATCTATATATTCACGTATTTGACTAGGAACATAATCCTACTTGAATATCTAAAGTCTTCTCAACCTAAACTTAATACAAACACTAAATGGTGTTTTTCATTGAGAGCTCGAAGCGCAAAATCAGGGAAGCTTGGGATTAGTCAACAAAAATGCTTATGTAATGGGAAAATCAACAAAGAAAGTTAGTGTTCAAGTATAAGAGGAAGTATCACATCATATTCATCTCGAGGACAATGTGACCCCATAGTTTAACATAGAAAATGTGGAGGTAGGGTAAATGTCTACACTTAAGGAGACACCGAAGGAGAAGGATGAACTCCAAGACGAAATTAGAAGTTATGCACAAACTTATTGAAGCATTGGTTGCTCAAAAATCTTCGGAAATATCAAAGAGAGCAAAAGAGACGGAAGAAGAAGAGGTTGAATTTCCGCCCAAGAAAGCACTAGAGTCAAACTTAGGGAGTAAAAATGTTTGGAAGAGCAACCTTAGATTGCAAATGAAGGAAGAAAGTCACCTAACTCAAAGCCATGTAGAAGCTAAAGATCAACATTCGAACAATCTGCAAGCTTTGCTTCGCAACAACATTATAATCTGAAGCGAGAAAATTACGAAGATGAGGAAGCTTATTATAGGGACTAAGCTAACAAGACGATCAAAGATGTAATTGAATTAAAAGGAAAGATGACAATGGGCCTTAAAGGCAGTAAAAACTTTAGGGGAGTGCCGTTCACTGAAAGAATTATAGCTACCATTACCTTCATATGTTAAAATCCTATATATTTGGTATGATGGCGCCATAGATCAGAACGACCACCTAATGGCATTCAAAAGCCAAAGGGATTTGTACGATGCCCCAAGGGCAGTGCAATGCAGGCTATTCCCAACTACATTCTTTGGAGCGATGGATAAGTGGTATCGGTGTTATAAAGAAAGGACAAGCTACTCATGGGAACAGTTCTCATACGTGTTTTCAACCCAATTATGTACTCCGAAAGAACTTATAGTTGACGTAAACAAACTGGCTTAAATCAAATAGAAACCAACGAAATTACTGAGGGATTTTTGAAGCAATTTAATTTAGAGGCTAATGAGCAAAAAAGGTAACTGATAGAGAAAAAATGATGGCGGTAAAAACTGGTTAATCAAAAATACACCATTTTAGAAAGAGCTATACATTCATGGATGCAAAGATCTACAAAATTTTCACTTTCAAGCCAGTTTGTTTGAATGGATTGAATGTTTCATAATAGTAGAAATCAAAGGGAGGAAGGGAACTTTTCAGTCCAAAGCAAGAAGGGGATCTGGAAAGAATTCACCAAAGCAAAAAATGTTGAACTAAATAGTCGATCTCCTATATATATACTATTACAAAGGATGAACTCGACTACCCTATTTCATTTAAAGGATAGATGAATCCAAAGCTTGACAGGGGGAGATTAATGTGCATGCCATGAAGTAAGCAGCCAAAAGATGTATGAGTGTAGGGTCTTGGCAGGGATCATTAGAATATGATTAGGAAGAGGGTCCTTATAGAATTTGTAAAGAATTATCAAAAACCCAAACATAATGCCAACAACACCAACATCATGGAAAGTGATCTTCCATAATGTTTACTGCAACTAACGAACCATATCGATGTGATCCATTGAGGAACACAAATACTATTCTTGAGACACAAATACTATGCTTGAGTTAAGAATCAAAAAGTAGGTATGCAAAAGAAGCTAAAGAAGGGATCTACTCAGTAAACGATGAGACTCCATTGAAGTCTTTTAAAAGGGCAATCAAAATGCCAAATTTGGTAATGACTCTTAAAGAGATGAGGGGAAACCGACATCCCCACAATGACCCTCTTATCATAACTACCCAAATAGGATTCTCACTTGTATCCAAATTTCTAGTAGACATGGAAAGCATGGTGAATGTCATTTTCAAAGGTGCTTTCGAACAAATGGGAACCATAAAGAAAATTTTGAACCTAGTTCGGAGCCGATCTTTAGATTCAATAATAAGGGTTCGACTCCTGTGGATTAAATTAAATTATTTGTCCAAATTGGCATCCCTTCACATTTAAGAATGTTTGAAACATCGTTCGTGATCATCGACCAACCTTTAACTACAACGCTTTCTTTGGAAGACCGACACTTGAAGAGATTGATGCTTTCGTATCACCAAAACATTTTCTAGTTAAATTTCTCTACAAAATAGGATGGGGAACTGTTTATTGTGAGTAGTTTAATTCTCATGAAGTGTATTTCACCAAACTTGAGCAATTTAATAAAATGATAGGATCTTGCTATGGACCCCTTCAACTAAATATGATCAAACTAAAAGCACTTGCATATCAGCCCTTGAGAATTGATATCTAAGATAAATAACTCAAACTTTCCTTCAATGGCAAGTTGAGTGATTAATTAGGAAGTTAAATTCAAAGCAAGGAAAGTGAAGTATATTGAATTAAACCAAATTAGTCACAATGAATATGAGGTTTTGGAGTAAAATGTCCTCGACCTAGATTCAAAGGATGGTTGAGAGAACACACAATCAATGTAAAGCTTGAAAGTGGTAAAATTAGATTCGCATGACTCTACCAAAATCATGAAAATTGGTAAAGGAATGAACTAGGAAACTAAAGAACGGTTGATCTCCTTTCTACAATCAAGCATAGATAAATTTGCATGGACCCATGCAGATATAGAAGGAATTGACCCATCCGAAATGTATCATGTGCTCAATATTGACCCAATTGTTCCATTAAGGCAGAAGAAAGTGATGTTGACAAAACCGTCACTACAACATTAATGGAGGATATAAAGAATTTGTTGGAGAACGGGTTCATAAGGGAGGTGTTTTACCTAAAATGGGTGGAAAATCCAACGTTGGTAAAGAATTTTAATGGGAAGTGAGGGACATGTTTCGAGTATACGGATCTCGACAAAGCATGCCCGAAGGATTGTTATTCACTGCCTAGAATCGATCAATTATTGGACGCTTCTAGTGTTCATAAACTACTGTCTTTTATGGATGCTTAATCAGGATATAATTAGATTTCAATGTTAAAACCCAGTGAGGAACATACAAGCTTTGTCATAGACTGAGGTATGTACTGCTACAAAGCGATGCCGTTTGGATTAAAAAACTCAGGGACAATATATTAACAACTCATGACTAGAATGTTCAAAAATCAAATAGGGAGAAAAATGGAATTTTATGTTGATGACATATTGGTGAAATCTAAAAAAGAGGACCATGTAGAGTATTTGGGTGAAATATTTAACGCACTAAGGAAGTAAAATTAAATTGAATATGCAAAAATGTCCTTTCGGAATCCAATCCAAAAAGTTCTTAGGGTATATTGTAAGCGACAGAAGAATCAAAGTCAACCTCGATCAAAGAAAAGTTATTAGAGATATGGCATAACCCAAAACATGTAAGGAAGTGATGAGATTAAATGGACGAGTCACAGATCTTAATCGATTCATATCTAAAGCAACTGGCAGATGTATTCTTTTTTAATGTAATTAAGAAGAATAAAACTTTAAAATGGATAGAAGAGTGCCAAAAGCTTTCTAAGAGTTTAAAAATCATCTAGAAACACAATCGATACTCTCAAGTCCGGCAAAAGGAGAAGACTTATTTCTATATATGATCATGTCATAACATGCCATCAGTTCGGTTTTCATAAGAGAGGAGAATGGAATCCAATTCCTAGTTTACTAGATGAGTAAAAGATTAAAAGATGCTGAAACTAGGTACCTAGCTATAGAAAAACTGGCGTATTGCTTATTATTGTTGGCAAAGAAGCCACGGTCTTATTTTCAAACTCATTCACTCAGAGTCCTAACCAACTACCTACTGAGGTAATTTTTGAGTAAAATCAAAATATCAAGACGACTGATAAAATGGGTAGTGGAATTGACCTAATATGATACTGAATACCTTCTAAGGACATTATTCAATGGATAAGCTTTGGTAGATTTTGTTGCAGAATCTACGTGATTAATCGAGGAATAATCAAAGAAAGAAAAGAAACTCGAGCCAAAATAGCAGTTATACATAGATGGAGCATCAAACAAACTAGGTGCAGGAGCAGGATATGTTGTTATTACCTCTAATGGGCACAAGCATCATTATTCTATGAAATTAGGCTTTTCAGCAACCAACAATGTAGCATAATATGAGTCAATAGTCATAGGGTTAACTTCAATGCGACAGCTTCAAATTTCCAAAATTGAAATATTCAATAATTCGTAATTAATAGTAAATCAATTAAATAATACATTCTAAAGTAAAAACGCTAATTAGCCAAATATGTCAAAAGGATCCATAAGATGTTGGTTCACTTTGAGGATTTCTCCATACACCAGATACCAAGGGAAAAGAATGCGCAAGTGGATTCTTTAACAAAGCTGGCAAGTTCACAAGAAGCATCGAAAGTCAAAATCAAACCTGTTGGATTTCAAAAAACCCAATTATTGAAGAAGAGAAAAAAGAATTAAACAAAGAAGCTTTGGTTTTAACTAGATCCCAAGTTCGTCAACAATCGAATAACGAGGAAAATCCCCAAGAGGATAGCAATGTCAAAGAAAGTCCAAAAAGGATTTGTGCTCGCAAAAATCCATACACTGATAATATAATGATGCACTTGGTCAAATACATCATAAGGGAATCTTACCAAAGAAAAAGAAAGAGACACGAAAATTAAGGTATCAAGCCTCCTCATATATAATAATTGATGGAGTGTTATATAGAAAGGGATATTCGACACTTTTCTTATGGAATCAAACTAGCCAAAAAAGTAATAAGACAAGTATATTACTAGACTCAATTGATAGAAGAGGCCATGAATTATGCCAAAAGTTTTGGTAAGTGCCAAAAATTCTCTAAAATATTACAACTTCCACCAAGCAATCTAACCACTATTTCTAGTCCATGGCAGTTTGATGTATGGGGAACTGATTTGATTGGTTCTTTTACAATCTCAAAAGGAGCAAAATTTGCTATAGTAACAGTCGATTAGTTTACTAAGTGGGTGGAAGTTGAGCCCCTACTTAACATAACTGTCAGAAAGGTTTCAAAGTTTGTTATTAAGAATATAGTAATAAGATTTAGGTTGACAAATAAGATTACTTCTGATAACATAACCCAATTTGAGAATGTGGAGTTCACTTTTTCTGTGAAAAGAATGGAACCATAGAAGGTTCTTCGTCAATGGAAAACCCAAAGGCCTACGGAGCAGTGGAGGCAGCGAATAAAACCATAAAGAATATTCTAAAAATAATAATTAAGGAAGGCCAAAGGAAATTGGGTAGATGAACTTCCTCTCGTTTTATGGTCATACCGAACATCTATAAGGACTGCTACCAGATGCACTCTATATCCCTTAACCTATGGATTTGGGGGTAATGTCACCCGTTGAAGTCGAAGTTACCTTGTGTTGAAGAATTGCTTATACCTATGAAATAAAGCAAGAATTGAAAAAGTAATCACTCAACTTACTTAACAAATTAAGGGACCAAGCAGCTATTCGAACTGCCGAATATCAATGCATAATCACAAAATATTATAATTCAAAAGTGAAAGAGAAAGAATTAAAAAAAGGGAGACCTAGTTTTGAGGAAAATAATGACGAACACAAAGGACCGGGCAAATGGCCCCCTCGGACCAAACAGGAAAGCTCCACTAGTCGTTCACGAGTAACTCCACCAAGAACATATCGATTAAGCAAACATGATAGAAATGTGATATGAAGGACTTGGAGTGTCGAAGACTTGGGGCCATACTTCTTGATGTTGGATGAATAAAGCAAATTATCAAGAATGGCTTATCGGATAAAATAGGAATCCCATCCAAACAATTGCCCTTGGAATTGAAATGTGCACATTCAAACTTAGCTTCCAACCTAACGAGGTTGATAAGATTCATTGAACAAAAGCATCCTTCAAATCCGTAAGAGGACAAAAAAACATTTGGTCATGTCGCCAGGCCTGGCCAAAGCAACTGTCCAAAGAGTGATGGTCAATTAAGTAGTTGATTCCACCGATGGGCTTGGTCAATGCCCCCATCCGAGATGGACGAAATAGCCTTTAGTCCTATCGCTAGGCTTGGCCAAATCAACCATCCAAAGAGTGGTGGTTAGTTAAGCCATTGATCCCATCAACTGGCCTGGTCAACGAACCCATCTAAGGCATATGGGCGAAAAATCCTTTGCTCCCATCGCTAGGCCTGGCGAAAACAATCATTTAAAGAGTGATGGTCAATTAAGCCATTGATTCCACCGTTGAGCCTGGTCAACACATCCATCCAAGGGTGATGGAAGAAAAGTCTTTTGTTCCACCGTCAGGCCTGGCTAAAGCAATCATTCGAAAAGTGATGGTCAATTAAGCCATTGATCCAGTCACTGGGCCCGATCAACGCATCCATCTAAGGGAGATTAGCAAAAAAGCCTTTGTTCTCAGCGCTAGGCCTAACTAAAGCAACCATCCAAAGAGTGATGGTCAATTAAGCCATTGATCCAGTCATTGGGCCTGGTCAACGCATCCATCTAAGGGAGATGGACGAAGAAGCCTTTAGTCCTGCCGTCGGGCCTAGCCAAAGAAATCATTTAAAGAGTGATGGTCAATTAAGCCTTTGATCCTGCCATTAGGCCTGATCAAAGAATCCACCCAAGGGAGATGGTCGATGGAAACTCTAATATTCAAGCAAGGTTTATGAAAACAACTATCCAAAGAAAGCTCGACAGAACTTCTGATTCGATGAACAGCTTAACTCAGAGCAGACGAAGGACAAAATGCACTTCCTTGGAACTACGAATATTCCTATCTTATGGCAACATCAAATCTACTCTCAAAGGTTTTAAGTAGATTTCCTTACTTTTGAAAATTTATTTTTCAAAAATCACACATTAATGAGTGTGTATACACACACACACACATTCGGTTTCCATAACAAATAGTTTCCAAGTAAAATTATGAAATCTTTTATATTAATAAGGATATCTTTAAGTAAGTTTGTGAGAAAATCTTCACTAAAAAGGACATTTTCATTGAGAACAATCATTACAAATAAAATACTTTCAAAGGGTTGCAAAAGTCTATGTGCTTTAGAAAACTTTTTATGGAAAGTCATGGTATCAAGAAACAAAAGTATCATGGGATGAAGTACCAAAGCAGTTAATGATGATAATAGAGCACCAAGGAATGACAAATTGAGAAGAAAAAGGAACAATGCAAGAACAAAAGTTTACTTAAGCTAAAGCATAAGAAATCTTCTTATGTAGGGTGCAAGTGTTACATCCAAAATTATCAAGGAAAAATTGATAGACAAAAGAACCATTGTATGCAATTAAAGGGCATCATGTGCTATTTGGAACTTTCGTGTATAGATGGAAACCATTGTATGCATTTAAATGGAATGTGTACTATTTGAAACTTTCATGTGTAGATGGAAACCATCATGTGTTATTTAGAGCCTTCATATATAGATAGAAACCATTAAGTGCAATTGAAGGCCATCAAGTAAAAAATAAAATCATCATGCATAATTGGATCCATTGTTCATAATGAGGCCTTCGTGCATAATAGATCCTTCATACATTTATAGAACTATCATGGTTAAATGGAGCCATCGTTGGTAAATAGAGCTATCATGTGTTAGTGAAGTCATCGTGTGCTAATTGAATACAGCCATTAACATGTATGAATGAAGCCATCGTGAAGAGTTATTGGGTTATAATAGAGCGATCGTGTGTTAATTGAATGAAGTTTTCGTGTATATATGAAGTCATCGAATATTAGTAGTGCCACTGTATGTGAAGGGAATCAACGAGTGTAAATAAATTCACCGTGAGTGAAAATGGTACGTCGTGACTAATCTAATAAAGCCATTTCATATCAATTTAATGAAGTTACTAAAGGATAAAGCAATAAATATATCATAGGGAGGTTCGTGAAGTAGTTATCATAAATCCATTGTGGGTTAGCTTAGTAGAGCCTTCGGGATAATTCCTACGGATATCGTGTGATGGCACAAAGGGACCATTGTGGAGCAACTCAGATAGCAACCACCATGAAACAATTCTTTAAAAGCATTAATGTGCCGATACTAAAGGTCATTGTGAGGTAATGAATGTGGAGCTATTGTGAGATAAAAAGTTAACACTTTTGGTCCATAACTGTTGATGCAACTATAAGGAAATGTATGAGAGCTTTTGTATGATAATTATATAGTCCTCACATGATGACACACAAAGGCCTTCATAAAGCTATTCCTTAAGCCATTGTAGGGATATAAATAAGAGCCATCGTTAGATAATACATTGAGTCAACCATCGTGAAGTGTTGGAACGAAATGTTCATAGTCATCGTGAAGAATACGAACCATCATGAGAAGAAGAGCTATCATGGAATGTTTCTAGAAGTCATCACGCAGCAAGTTGCAACACAATTTTATTCCAATGCTAGATTCTTTTAATAAAAATCACTCCCTGCCATCCATTCGTCCCAACTGACACGTAGCACGAATCCAAAGGTCGAAGCTTTTTGTAAATAGAGAGATAACCTCCCCCCCTAAGAATGATGATTTTTTTGTTTCATCTTCTCCTTTATTTTCATTTGTTTGCAAGTAAGAGAAAAAGCTTAAGTGATGGGTATTGATGGCTGATTGAGTCATTCGGCTTTGTAATTTTGTAACGAACTATGTGGACAACCACAAATTTGCTAATGACTCCTTGTGAATTAACGATGATTTCTTGTGGATCTACATATTTGCATATTTGACTAGGAACATAAGAATATGTAAAGTCTCCTAAACCCTAATTCAGTTCTAAAAGCGTTTGTAAAAAGTTTGGTCCAGTCTTGTAGTATAGTTACGTTTTGAATGGTTCGATCATTTGAAAGAAAAGCGAATGCTCGAGAATAGATGTGAAATAAGCACAGTTGGAATGGAGAGAATGAATGGTCGGTTCTCATTCATAAAGGTCATCAAAAAGGAAAATTATATGAAATTTAGCAGGGTATTTAATATGGAATGAGAAATGTGATTTGTACTCCAATGTGTTATATTATAGAAAGTTGTTTTCTATAAATTTTATTTTTATGAGTTTAAGGTTTTTGATCGATAACTCTTGACTGTAAACTAGTTATAACAAAAAAATACCCCATAATAAATAGTTGAACGGAGCTTTGTATTTCATGCGCTGTTATAGTAATGGAAGTAGCGCATAAAATAGTGGGAGCATACCATATGACACTTATAAATGGATGCATTGAGATACGAAAGGTCGTTTTCGTTTATATACCAAATATTATTAATGAAGTAATAAATGTTTCCAATACTGACTATATATATAGTTTTATTTTGTTAGAAATATTGTGAATGTTCATTGTAAAATAAATCTAGAACAACAGTATTTGTTGCATTAGCTACATAATACAGGAGTATCTAAAATTTTAGCAAATATTTTTGGGGATTATAGACTATGCCATATCTTGGAAGAATATTCTTTAAATTATATGATTATCAACCATATGATACTAGCGAAATGTACTTCAAGGATTAAGTGTTAAGCACCCATTTAGTGGGAGTGGAAAAAGAGTTAATGAACTCTTTTAATTAATACATATAGATGTATGGAATCGAAGGTCAAAGAATACCAAAACGAATTCACTTACTTCATCCAATTCACCAATGAACTCTTATATACATGAGTGTGTGTATTTGATACTAAGTAGTATATGTTTGACATTTTAAAATGGAACTAGACCAAATGACGTTCAAAGAAAGTAAAACAATTCAATTTGATCAAACAGATGAGTATATTGAAAGGTCTAAAAGTACCCAAAAATGAGTAAAATTCAATTCCAAAGTCACTCCTTCTTGTGATACATAATGATGTATCGATAATGAGTAACCGGACTTTGTTGAGCAAAGTATGACTGATGATAAGAAAGTTGAGCTAACTTCTTTCTATAAGAATATGTACTTAAGAGAAAGTACATATGTTAAATTTAATTTCATCTATAGCATAGTTTGGGAAAAAATACAAGATAAGAGTTGATGAGAACCCCCTACATGTCCTAGGTCAAGGATTTGACATATTGTATGAGTGGAGAGGCTACGCGTAAAATTTGCTCATGTGGAATCTTGTGTAGATTACCTAAAAGAGTTTGGGACCGACCAACGTTGATTGATTAATTTATGTTATTAACATATGTTTCTTGATCTCAAAATTGAATCATTTTTACTTAAGTATTGGATATAATCCAATGACTCTAACATAGAAATTGATTATTTAATATGAAATGAAGTTTACCAAGCCTAAAATGGACTCAACTCATTAGAATGTCTAAAACGAATTCTCGCACGTTAAAGAGAAACCAAGAGTTTCTTATCAATGTCGAGAAAAAGGATTTTTAGTGATAACTATCTACTCATTTGTCAATAAGCCATGAAGATTATAGACTCTACCATATGGCACGATGTTTAAATCTGGAATAGCTTCCAACCACGCAATCGAAATATGATATGATAGATGTACCTAAAGGGATGTTATCCATCGGTTACAGTTGTGTCTTTAAAAGTAAGACCAATGTAGTTGGAATATAGTAAGCAATATTAATGAGAATAACCTCGTAAATTTCAATTGTTGAAATTAGCATAATAGATATGCAATCAACGTGCTTGAGTTAATTTAGATTCTACTTGCGAAATTATCAACCAATATGACTTTAAATTTTGGTACATCTTTATTGGAAAGGATACTCTTAATAGTGATTTAGAATAGACTATTTACACATGATAACCAAAATGTCTTGTTGTCAACAGGAGCAATAAATGAGTTTATAAGTGTTGGATAAGATTCAAGAATTGATATGATAGTATCATCGATAAGCATCAGAATTGAGTAAATACTTTGACAGAGAAATCAAATAGGTTGATTCTAAGTCAAAATGCAGAGGAAGCAGTGTCTGTAATAAAGAATATCGATACTAAAATATTTCTAAAACTACAGGCAAGGATGTTGAGATTGTCCCGAATGATATACATTGACACCGTATTAAAATGTTCAATGTAGAGCATATAAGATGGATTCTTTATGCATAGACAATAAAAATTATCATATATGCTATGTTGTCTACTATATCGCTATTTTCTTATGTTATTGATGAATTAAGTGGCATTAAATATGAATTAAAATCGGCTAAAATGGTGGTTATGAATATTCAAGGGTATTTATAAAATACAAGAGAATTGTTTATGGAAATAACAAACTCCTTATGGAGTATTCAAACTCGTATTTCAAGTGATATAGGATATAATATGTCAATCCTAAATTCATATTCAACTTAGTCAAGGAGGTTTGAGTTGGTGGCTGATTCAACCGAAAGGCTAAGTACATCGCCTTGAACGACACTGGAATGAAAGCTGAATAAATATAAATGCACAAATTGATAATTGAGCTGAGGGTGAGTCCAAATGTTGAGAATCTCATGTCACTTTTTTTTGAAACAATGTTGTAATGCAGATCGTAAATGAAATCAGGGCTCATAAGATGTCTAGACACATGCTCCGAAAGTTCCACATGACAAAGGCAGTTTATCAACAATGAAAAGATGTTGGCTGATAGAGTAGATAGTAATAAAATATAGCAGATCCAATAAATAAGGGACTAGCTCGATTAGTTCTGAACTAATCGAAGGTATGGAGTTAAGGTTCTATAATTCATCTCAAGTGCAAGTGGGATATTAAAAGAGTTAGTGGTATGACCTAGGGGTAATTGTGTAATTGTATATACATCCAACTCTATAATGAATTTTGTTCGTAGTAATGGTGTTTGTTTTCATTTATATACACTATTATACCTTAATACAAATAATTAAGTAACTAAATTTAAAGTATATAATGAGAAAATACTGACATAAAATGTTATGTGATTGTTGTTGTAAATAGTTGCAATCATGAGTAATTAATTCCAATATGAAATAACATTTTGTTTTAAATATTCATGGTCAAGATGTTTTAAGAAATAATATCGATATATCCCTTGAGACCGAAAATGTTAGGCAATATATTACTCATGGATGCTGGGTGCACCAAGGAGTTACGTACTCATAGTTATTGGATAACTATGGAATGATTCATCCAGAACTTCATGTTAGTTGATTACTATAGGTCAAATTGGAAATCCTAGGGTGACGATCTTACATAGTTTCCTCAATTTGGGAATATTATGAGCTTTGATGTGAGCACTCCACTTTGATTATAGTTAAATAATGGCATAGCAAGCCAGTAAGCGATTATAGTTGGGTCTAAGTTGAAGCATTGCGAGTGAAACACTATTCGGTGGGGAATTCCTCTCCTCGGTTATATGAGGTTATTATTACGGTCAACTATAGTAGAGTCAAAGTCAAAATCTCTGGCTAAAGTAGAATGGTTACTAATTAATGTTTGGTTACTATACTAATTAATGTTATTATTGAACCAAGGGCTTTGTTTACGAACTAACCGAGTTCAATGTGGATAATGTTAGAGTTTTGACTAGTACATGAATCCATACATCCTAATGTGATATAGTGTTGATGAAGAGAACGCATGTAAATTATTATCACCGATGGTACTACTGAAGATAATATAGAACATGATTTTACTTAAAAGGTCTGTAAGTGATGAATTCAGTCAAATGGTCACACCTCCAGCTATGGTATTGCATGGACATTAATATTTAAAATTTTCATATTAAGTACGAACTGAATTCATGCCTCTAACTCACACAATCGCATTTGTGGATTCTTCAAAAAACACACGATTTAATTATTTTATAAAGTGTTATAAATTGATTAGATTAATTAACATATAAGAAATATAATTGTTCCCCTCCTTTTCCGCCTCTCTATTACTACGAACAAGATTCATTATAGAGTTGGATGTATATACCATAGCCATCCAGAACTTCATGTTAGTTCATTTAAAACCACCTCGGCCCCTTTTCCGCCTCTCTTCTCAACTGTAAACTGGACCACTTCCCCATCACCTACCTCGGCGTCCCCGTCCACCCCACTAAACTTGCCTGTCTGGACTGGTTCCCGCTTAGCTCCAAGATTGAATCTCGGCTTTCATCTTGGAAGGCCAAATCTCTATCATCTGCAGGTCGTCTCTTCCTTGTCAAATCGTTCCTATCAGCCTTTCCTTCGTACTGGATGTCGTTTCACAAACTGCCGAATTGGGTAATAAAAAAAATTGACGCTATTAGACGATCTTTTCTCTGGAATGGCAATAAAGCAAAATGTTTGATCAACTGGAAATATGTCTGTTTGCACCAAGATCATGGTGGCCTAGGAATAGTTAACCTTGACTCTTTCAACATAGCTCTCCTATCCAAATGGCTTTGGCGTATCATCACACCGGGCAATTTCATCTAGAAAGAGTGGATACTTCAGCTTCATTATCACTCCAACCCTCACCTGGTCCTTCACTCCACCCCTCGTCTTAAACCTTCTCCCTTCTGGGCTGGCATTTTACAATCCATACCCCGTATCAAATCCCTATTCCGTGTCTCCATCGGCAACGGTAGTAGCTGTCTTTTCTGGCTAGACATATGGCATGATCAAACACCCCTTGTCCGCTCGTTCTCTGATCTATTTTCCCATACCTCCCACCATAACTCAACAGTTGGCGAGATTTCAACCCTTGGCCCAGACTGCCTGTGTCCCCCGGCTCTCTTTGACCTTGACACCTTGAATGATCTCACTTCAGCCAATAACGTGCTCCTTTCACTCCAGCTCTCTAACACAACAGACCATTATACTTGGGCCTTATCCCCCGAGAAAGGCTTTTCAGTCGCCTTATGCTACTCATTCCTCAACCACCCTGGCAGATCATTCTCTTTCGCCAGAGTATGGAAATGCAGACTCCCTCCCTGCATCCTTTTTTTCCAATGGTGCCTCATCCATGCTCGTATCAACACCAAAGATAGACTTAGACGTATGAATATCCCTCTAGACCCTCTTTGTGCCTTGTGCTCTACGCAAGATGAATCCATTTCTCATCTCTTTTTTTCCTATGATTTCTCCTACTACATTTAGGCCACGACCAGTGCTAATCTCATCGGCTACATCCCTATCCTCCACTCGTTTTTTGACTACTGGCAGTATAACCCTCCGGATAGAAAACTCGACTCCTTCATTTCCATTTACAGTTGGTGCATCTGGAAAGAAAGAAATGCATACGTTTTCAACAAGCCCAAATGCAGTATTAAAGGAATCTGTAACCGAATCTCTTACCTGTTTTCGCTCTGGACAGGATCGGCGCGTAGGATGCCTTTCACTCTGCGCCTCCCTCCCAGTGACAATGCTCATGCTGACTAATTGGAAAGTACATGGGAAGTCTCTTCTTGTTGGCCCCTTTCTGACTCATATGTATGATCATCACCTTAATAGTCGGTAGTAGTAATGTTCTTACTTTGGCTTGGTACTTTTACACAATGCTGCTGGTTTTTATATATATTTCTTTCTGTGTATGTTGAACTTGGGACCAGATTGGTCCGCTAAACTTATTTTTTAGCTATCGATCAGTCATGTTGGTCGACTACTACTTATTAATATTATTATATAATCGGCTGTGTAGTCTCACGCTACACACCCGTTTCCCTCAAAAAATTCTGGGAAAACGTCAACGGCTGTTGGATTATTTGTCAAAGAAAAATCGAGTACGTTATAAGAAATTGATTAACCAGTTGGGTATTCGGGAGTCAAAAACTCGTTAATTTTAAGTTTAAGATTGGTTTGAATTTTTTCTTTAGTTATTAAATTTTGCATTTTGATCAACTTCATTTTGCTAAATTCATGGAATACTAAATTTAATTTGATGTTTTGAGTATTGTAAATAATTATTTGGATGTGTATGTAAAAGTTATATAACACATATTGATGTATGATATCGATATACATTTGAACGGGCTTTAAATATTGATAGTTATTTAATGGATTTTGTGATTTTTTTGTCCATATATGGACCATGCTTGGATGGCCATAGGGGAAGGGGAGTCATCTAGATATTAGATCTAGAGTTAGTTGAGAATTAAAAGAGGAATTTTTAAAGGGAGAATAGGATAGGTTTTTATTCTCTTATTAAAACAAATCCTCGACACTCTTTTCTTCCCTTGATTTTATTTTCTTTTTTCACCCACTTTAGTTTCCCCTTTACTTCACCATGGTTGAATTTTTTTTCTTTTTCACCCAAAATTAAATCAAGTAAACTTAATCAAGTGGTTCATTTGGTTCTAGCAAGATCGGGTGGTGAATCTTGCATTCTAAGAGATGATTTGCTAATCAAAGCGTTAATAAGAGGAAGATAATTTCAAGTTCAAATTATATTTTATATTATTTATTCGTATATTCAAGCTTGACTCAAAATTAATGTATATGTAAATATCCTATGCCATTTATTATTTCGGTTAAACATTATTTATGCATTGTCGTTTATGAAACATGAAACCAATTCATTATGCGTATTTAAGAGAAATAGATTGTCAGTGTATTTTGATTTTGTTTGCAGTATGCAGGCACATACGTTTATTCCATAATTTAATTTATTTAAAATAATGAATTTTATATTCAAATATTTTAATAAGCATATTTTGTGTTGTTGAATTAGTAAAATATCTTGAATCGTATCATTTGGTTAAGTTAATTCTGATTTGAAACAAAATAGTTTATGTTTTCATTTTTCGATCAACTATATTTGAAATTTTAACCTTAATTAATTATATGGACGTTTTAATTAATCAATTCTTATTGCAGTCTTAGTTATGACAATGTTTTAAAGATGATTTTGTTTATATGTGAGTTATGAGTTACTTAATTTCCAATTGTAATGCTAAAACTTGATATGCATAGCTCTATGATTACCTTTCCTTTAGAGATTAGATCTTGGTTTAATTGAAAACTTGTAAAGGGGAAAGATGAATTATTTAAATATATTACCACCTCCTCTTTCCTTTTGGACAATCGTTTGATTTGATCTTGATCTGTTATTTACTTAATTATTTCGTTTGCACTTTAACACTAAGCCCTCATCTATGTTTGTATATATCTTCATTTAACTATATGGATTTGTTTCAAACACACATAGATACGTGCATGCACGCTCAGACACATATATGTGGCAATGCGTGTATTACGTATGTATGTGTGTGTGTGTGCCTAAACTATATATATTGTACTTTTTGCATGTGTACACAAACGATAGGTATATTATAGTATAAGTAAACATATGTGTATACTTTGGCATTTATATTCCAGATATGCATGGGAATTTTTTACACGCATATAAGTATAATATATATGTATATATAATGGATATAAATCATGGTATTCATATATGTGTACATGTATGATTATATACATGCCTATATATCCTTATGTTATCAAGCAATGTTATTAATATGTATATGACATATTCAATTAATCATTCAATCAAATTAATCAATATGATTAATTAACAAATATGGAATAATTTTAAATAAAATATGATTTTATTTAGTATTTAGATTGGATAAAATGCTAGTCAATAAACTTCGCAGGCTAACTAGGATCCAAATAGGGAACTTTTTTGAAATTTACCATTTCACCCACTACGATACAGAAGAGCATATATGAAAAATAGCTTGAGCTTAGACATAAAGCAGGATAATAAAAAAATTCAATTCAAGCAAATCGAAAGTAGACATAACCTAATCCAGAATTAAGGAAAAGAGGTAAAGAAGCGGTGGATTTTGCCACTTTTGAAGAAAGAATTAGAGGATGTATTTTATGAATATGGAGAGTGTTATCTGTTTTAGTTAAAGAAGTTTCTTGTAGTACGCATTGTTATTATATCCATATGAGTGTTTTTGAGTTAGTGGTTTCTCCTATACTTGTTTGGAGCATAAATAGTGATTTGTAAACTTATGAAAGTAAATACATTGCCCATATTTTCAAAAAAATCTAGCGATTTAAGTTATTACCTCTTCTATTTTTTCCATAGATTTGTCGTTTGATTCTCTTCCATGTTATGTTCTTCAACTTGTTCTTTCACGTTCTATTCATAAAACTTCACTAATGTTCAAAATACTTTTAGCAAATTAAGTGTACTATTTAGTATTATTACCTTTTTTACTTTAATATTACTGTGTTTTCTCCTCTTCGTCGTTTATCCACTTTTTAGTTTCTCTATACTTTGACTTTCTTACTTTCTTTAGCTAGTTAATTTTCTGTTTGAAAATGGTTTCTTCAATGATTATACATTACATCTCATCATTGGTGGTTATTACTAGCCTGTTAGTGGACATCTGAAAATCCAAAATATGTCCAACATTTATATCCAAAAAGTAGATAAATATCCAATATCCTAAAAACAAAAACGAAAGTAAATATTTCACATTCGAAAATTAAACATTTGAAATTAAACATGATAATATTTTATATTTTTTTTAATTTTAGTATAATAATTGATAAGTATTTTTAGTTTCATCAATGTAAATGCGTGTTTATTGCTCAAAATCATTTTTTAACTTCATATTTATTAATTTATTGTACTTTTATATTGTCCCAATTGAATATTTTTATGTTAAGCTAAATTCTTTTATTTATAATTTTGGATATAGCGATTGTCGACAAATAGGAATGATATTCGATATCCGTTCACTATTTGTCAGTGTAGATATATAATATTTGAAAATGATTTTGAATGCGGAAACAAATGTGTTATTATCGCATCCAAAAGCACCTGTTGACAGTGCTAATGACGATGTTGTCAGTGGTAATATTAATTGCTTATTTTCTAATGATTTCGTGGTAGTCTTTTCTATTAGTGCCATAATGAAATTCAGTTTCCCAATCTAAGTAGTTGAGTGCATTGACGGGTAGGAGATATAAATGGAAAATGTTTGCATTTTTGGACAGAGCTTTTTTTAGTTAGGTTGTCATTCTGCTTGTGAAATTTAAAATCTTGACCCATGCTTTGAGTTTTGTAATGTGTTTGTCCTTAAGATAGAATTCCTCAATGAACAATATGCTTTATAATGTGCTTTATTAAAACATCCTATAAATTAATAAATAAATAATTAAAATAATTAATTACGAGGATAAATAAATTAAAATAGTGAAAAGGAGTAAATATTATGGGAGGATAATTTACATATTATGCTTGGGTTAATCGGGTGATACTAAAAAAATCCTAGTTGAAAATCTAAGATAAATGAGAAATTAAATGACAATCTATCATGCCTTTTCAAATAAAGCTTGACTTGAATGAATTAAATAAGGAGAGGGGAAAATGATAGATCGAGGGCCCAATTATTCATTTGGAATAATAACCACTTTCCACTTTTCATTTCATTATATATTCAAAACTTAAAATTAAAGCTTGAGCTCTTTTTAATGGTGCTTGCAGACCAAACAAGAAGTAAAGGAGCATTAGAAGTTAATGGAACCAGATACTTGATTAACTAGGAAATCTATATGAGTTATATATTCCATAATCTCGCTTTCTTCTTTAAATCTCTCATAGCCAAATTTATTTTTAATTATTTTCCTATTTTTTGCAATCTTTGAGATATGTGAATTTAATACGGTGATAGAGACATATAATTAGAAGTGGGTTTTATTTATAGAGTTTACTCATAAGAAAATAAATTGTTATGAATTATTAGAGGGTAGTATAGTATGGAGAATGGATAGAAACTATGAAGTTTAAGGAAATAAGCATAAATAATTTTATGACAGATCACTGGAAATAAGTTAAGTAGTTTCCTAAATAAAATGATCATGCCTGAAGGGTTCTAATAGGAAGCCGGAAGGCAGATGACAGGTGGCGGTAGGTAGTTTAATTAAATCAAGTATCTAATACTAAGATTAATAGACCGAATCCATTTTTGCAAGCTAAACGTGTCGGCAAAGTACTAAATAATGGTTAGAAATGACTAATTCAAACAAATCAAAAGTCGACACATGTAAAGTTAGGGCAGATGTGCAGAAATGGTTCCCAACGTGTGTCGAAGGGTAGTGTTGAAGTAGGTAGAGCCAAACCAAAAGATAAATAAATTGAAAGCTTAAGTGTAAGACTTAATTATAAATGTTAATAAAAGCTAAGTACGAGACTATGGTTAATAAATGAAGATATTATCAGAGGGCCGAAGGCGGTTATTGTTAAGCAGGGATTATGAGAAGATGAAAGGATTTCAGAAATTTAATGATTTAAACTCCTAAATCACCAAAAAAACTAAACTAAGATGACTTCCCTAAAAGAAATAGAGGGTGGTGATTTCAGAGAGTAGTGTGACTCTCGGTAGAGCGTGCAACCGGAACTAGTTACTGCTGGAGACAATGATGTGTGCTAAGGCTTAAGATGGCCGAGACTAGAACTAGAGATATTGATGATAATGTAACAAGTAAAAATAACTGAAAGATGATTAGTTATAATGTTTGCTGAATAAACAACTATGTGAAAAGCCTAATAGTGAAAGGATAGGTAGAATGTTCGGTAAACAACATATGGCTTGAGGTAGTAGTCAAGGAACCTAAAGCATAGATGCTAGGCCTAGTGTGACAATCGAAACCAAAGGCATTGGTATAAGGCCTAAAGAGGCAACTATTAGCACTATGAAAGTAATTGGTTTATGGCCTATAGTGGCAACCAAGGGAAATGTGGAAGACGTAAGGTCGTGAGTGGAATCTAGGAATCGTAAGAAAAGTAGGTGTAACCCTAGGGTAGAAATCGAAATATGAAAGCGTAGGTGTAAGGCCCGGTGTGGTAATCAAGAAACGATGAGGCATAAAGCCTTAGCGGAAGCCGAAAGCTAAATCTAAATTTAGTGTGCCTTAAAGACATAAGGCCTAAGTCGTAGCCGGAGGATAACTTTTAACACTTTGTTCATAAAAGGCAAATGCCTTAGCGGCTTCTTATAGTAATAGTTTAATAATATATATCTGAAGAAAAAGTACGTAAGGCCTTGGGGTGGTCAAGGGTATGGTACTTAGGCTATATTGAAATACTATTATATCTCTACGGAACAAACCTATAACTTAGGTTTACTTGTAAATCAAATAATATATTGCTTTGGTATGGTAAGGGGAAACCCATCCTGCATGTTAGCGGAGCAGCCTTACTGTTTTCTTGTTTATGATAATATGTTACTCATATCAGACTTTATGTTTGCCTTGTGTTTCTATTCTTGTTTTCCCTATAAACACATGGGTACTCATTTGAATAGGATGAGTTTATAGGCCTAGACAAGCTGCTTTAGGATGATCGAATAATGCAAACTGAATAAATAGCAAGAGGCTTGGATGTCATATTTATGTTGTTCTAATTCCACTATATTAAGTGTTCGTGTCTGTATATGCATATGTGGGGCATGGCATTAATAACTATGTTGTACTATTTTTTTTAACCTCATGTGGGCATGACTTTAGGATGTAAAATTGTTAAACTAAATTTATAATAATGTGCTTCATTTTTATACTTGCTTTGTTTACTTGAGAGTGTAAAATATAACTGATCTCATCTTTGTCGCTTAAAGATAATTCTAAATTGATTGTAGCATATTGTGATTTCATCTTTAGGTTTTGGAATGAGACATGTTACAGTTGGTATAAGAGCATAGGTCAGGGGACATTTAAGTTAAATAGAGTTAAGTATGATCCGATAATAAAAGACAAACACCTTGGGGAGGGTGTACACTGCTATATGATGTTTTTGTATTTTTCTTTACGAAAATATTGATGAGTTTAGTAGAGATTTTTTGTTGCGACATTTTCTTTCTTTCATTTATGTTGAAGACTTTCTTCGCAGAAAATTGATTTGAGAAATAAAAGAGCTAGGCTTGGAAGTGCCAATACTAGGAGAGATAATGATAATACTCCGAGCATTGAGGGCAATGGAGGAGAAGTGCCTCTGATGGTAGTGAATGAGGTAGTCCCACTTGTTATAAGGATGGATGTGAATGTCTTGTAGTGAAGTGCGATCAAGAATTTTTCAACACCCTAATGAAGAAGAACGAGAAATTTATTAGGAAGCTAAAGAAAAGGTTGAATCATTAGGCGATGGTGCATTTGGTATCTTCTTATGAATCCATAGTGGATGTGGCCCACAGGTATGATAGTGTGTACCGAGTGGATTGGAAGGCTAAAATGAGGCTGAAGGGAGAGTAGAAGAAGAGGTTTCTCCCTTTTAGAAAGCGAAGAAATCAACCAAAGAGTAAGGTTCTAGAAAGGGGTGGCCAGAAGGATATTTTGGAGATTAAATGCTACAATTGTGGTCAGAAAGGACATTATGCTTCAAGGTATTCACAACCGAAAGGGACATCAAGTGACATAAAACTGTGATAAGCTAGGCCACAAGAAGAAGAATTGTGCAAAGCTGAAGCAGACAAGGTTGTTGGCTTTGGAGGGGCCATCCTTAGGACCAACAGCCGACGAGAAAAGGAAAAGGGTAGTTCTTGGAATTATTATTTCCATTTCCAGTTTTTCTATTAGATTTCTATTTGACATTAAAGCTACACATTCTTTCATTTCTAAGGATGTGGTTGATAGGGTAGAGATATACATTGCACACTTAATTACTTCAATGTGCGTAGTTAATCCGCTTGGGGGGAGAGGGGTATGCCACTCTTGGTGAAGGTGCATTTAACAATAGTTTGTTCTATGTGGCCATTCATTTTTGTGTAACCATTTGTGTTTGACTTTGAGTGGTATGGGTTGGTTTTGGGTTTGGATTGGTTAGTGCAGAATGAAGCCAAAATCTATTGCATCGAGATATGACACCCCCACTTCTATACCCATACTACTCAAGAGTATTACTAAGTAATACCATTAAGTAATATCTAAAATAAGGCGGTATTAGGGTACACACGTGAATATTTCCTTGGACTAACAGCGGTACATATCTCATACCACATAAAACTCATGATAGATTTACATGGTCTTAGCACAAATCAATAAACACGTGTGCCTCCAGGATAAAACAATACACAATATATAATAAATATAATGAAAACACAAAGTCAAAACACGGATGATATATATAATTAAAATGTATACGTAGGTTCAAGATATACATTAAATATACACTGCCACCAAAAACATCAAATACATGAATCCAATTACATATCAAGTATATAGTGACTACATATGATAGTATCCTAGCCTCCATCTATGCTCAACATCTATAAACCGGTCACTCGTCCCTGAACTTGAAATGTCTCAGACTGACCCGAGTATTACAAATAACACACGGGTCAGATTATGTCTACAATGATAGGTATAATATAACACATGGTAATCATATAAAAAGTGTAATAAGAATAACATTACAGTCTCAAAATATCTCAAAACAACATCCACAACAACCCAAACAGGAAAGCATCATCACCTATATAAAATACATCAAGTCAGGGTCCACAATGTCAACATCAAATGGGTGAATCATCCACATCTTGAAATCTCCATCAAATCCATAAATCATCAACAGTGAGATATCCTCAAGTAAGTCAAGCAATGGCGAAGCAATGCCCACAATATCTCTCAATCTCATATTATAAAATACCATCAACAAATAACTAAAATGAATAAGAAGGATTTAAGCCAGCTCGTAATAATTCCCAAATATAATCAATAATAAATAGGCGGTCTGCCTATAAAGAATAGGTCATTTGCCTGAAAAGAATAGGCCTTCTGCTAAGAAGGATACGGGGTTGACCATACTCTGTACACAGTCTTAGGTATAATCTCATCTCATATATGTCTATCTTCCATACCAAAACCGAAAGGGAGACTGGTGGCCGCATGCCCGCTCCAGGAACCCACGGGATACTAGCCTCCCTTTGAGTAGCTGGATTTGCTCCTATAGTCTTTAGTCACCTCGACGGACATCGTGACCCCATCCACCAGTGACTCGTCTACGTAAATCCTCTATCATGACCCTACTTTACCCCTAATGGTAACAGAATGTTAGCCTAAGCAACACAAGGAGCTATGGCCAACTACTAATATACTACAACGATGCACATCAGATATAATATACAACAACGGTTCATGAATCTGGGGTGCAACCCCACAATCAAGCCGCCGGGGTGAATACCAGACACAGGTTGATAGACATATAGCATACACAATGGCCGACACGAGGCTCTACATATAAGCCAACTCACGGCTATAAGGTACTCAATGTTGTGAGTATCACATGCAACATACCACCGTATTGAGTGTCATTCATGAGCAAAAGAATAACTGACGGCGTCCCATTCTACCGTGTGTTACTGTCCGTTTATTCGGTGCTTACATATCACACTCGCTCCTTCAATTTTCTATATAGCGAGTCCAATGAATAATTGGAAAATTATTATCGAATGCCCCATCCCAAATGGTATTACTATTCCATTTATTTAGACTTTTCGTCACAGAAAAAATATCAACAAATCAAACAGAAAGATGTCATCACCGTATCATCTTAAAATATAACTCAAATCAATATCAATGCTGAATCATTCATAGTAAAATCAGTATGGAAGGAATGATAAATTATAAAAAGGGACAGTTTGGCACATGTCCCTAATAAGTTTCAAAATACACAAAAACCCCAGTAAAAAAAGGTTTGTAAATTAGGTCCATGTAATTAAGTTGCCGAATAATGACATACGCTTATGCAATTATTCAGTGAATAATCGCAGACATTTATGCAATTATACCAAAAAATTGCGGACATTTCCGCAATTATTCATTGAAAAATTGCGGAAATTTCCACAATTATTCACCAAAAAATTGCGGAAATTTCCGCAATTATTCACTGAAAAGATTGCATAAATTTATGCAACTTTTGAATATAATTGCATCGATGTCTGCAATTATTCAGTGAATAATTGCATAACTATATGCAATTACTTAGTAACTTAATTTTAGGGACCTAATTTAAATACTTTTTTTACTGGGATTTTTGTGTATTTTGAAACTTATTAGGGACCTGAGCCTACTATTCACTTATAAAAATGTAGCAAGTTAATCTTTAAACAAATATTTTGAATAAACATCTTATACTCTTAATCATAAATAATACCTTTAAATTTATTTATTCATATAATTGCAAATAAGATACAAATACAAAATTCATTTCTAAATTAGTGCGTGCGTGCATGTGTCTATATATATACACACACATATATAAATTTCCAAGTCACTTTATAAGTCAATTATAATTATAAAAATCATTACCAAATTATCTATAATCAAATTCTAATTTATAAGCAATTAAATCACTGTTTGTGTAATTCATTTATATTTCAAACCACTAATACATAATTCAAATATTCCTATATATATATATATATTCAAAGCTATCAATTATTGTATTAAAAACAATTTAATAACATCAGAAAATCATTTTATAATAAATTCATAGAAATGATCAATTGAAATTGAATATATATATATACACCAAGTAAAATTAAATTTTTAGAACAAAAGCTATAATAACATCATAAATATACTTAATAATTTCTAAACATTATAAATATTTTTCAGAGAACTCTTAATAATAAGCCATATCAAATAAATATAAATTATCATGCTTGTAAATCAAATAGAAATAAGATTTAAGATACAAGAAAACATTAAAATCAATTGAGAAAAATCAAATATTACCCACGTTCAGTCGACTGAATGATCCCCTCAGTCGATTGAACTTAGTCGACTAAAATGATTAAAGGAACCGACTGTGTTGCTTTCGGGTTGAAATTTATACTAGTTCAGTTAACTGAATGTATAGCTCAGTTGACTGAACTGTTGAAACACAGAAAATATCCACTTGAAATTTGATTAAAATTTTATACACACTTCAATATAATCCGAATTCAACAAAAAACAATCCATTATAAGTTCATGGAGCATAACATATATGAAATCCATACACAACAACAAGTATGTAAAATGAAATTAAATATATAAAAACATAGTTGTATATGTAAATAACACTCACCTTGGACATAACTCTCCAAATTAGCCTTCTTTCATTCATTTGCTCTAACTCGAAAATCTTCAAACTCTAAAACTAGATCATAACCTCAACTTCTTGAGGAAAGTAGATGTAGCTTGGTGTTGAGAGCAACATACTTTAATATTGGAGTTTATTGGATTTTATTTGACTTTATTTTAATTAGAAGGAAGAAGAAGGTTTTCATATATTTGGTTTCATGAAGAAGAAAGTGTAGATAAATTTGTTCGTGAATTGCTTTTCCTAAAAGAAGATAGCTTGTTTCAATAAAGAAAAATGAAGACAACTCTAGAAAAATAATTCTCCAGACACAAAACTCATGAATGATATATTTGGGTTTGGGCCTTATACATAACCCAACTCATTCAATTACTTTTCGTTTATTTTTACCTTTAAAATTATTTTCTTTTCAACACAAAACATTATAAAACTTCAATTAAAAAGAATATTTACATCTACTAAATGATTATTCAACATTATGAAATTTTTATATAATTTATTTTTCAAAAAATTCTTTATTTTAATTAATGATATCAAAACTATCATCTTTAGCCCACTTAATAAAAATCCTTTAATTAACCAAAAATCAGTTTAAATCTTTTACTTAAAAATTATTATTAACATAAATCTTCATTTCTTATTCACATATAAGTTTATAAAATATTATTTTCATATTTTAACTAATTTTATTTTTTAAAACATTTCTCAATTACATTTCAAGCTCAATTATTAAATAATCACCAAACCATTCATTTAAATAAAATAAAACCTCTTTTCCTTTAAAATATATTTCTAATCACATTTACTAATAATACTAGATTTTATAGAATATATAATTACCTTTATTATCTCAAATTAAATTCATAAATATACAAATAAGTGCAAATCATCCTTAATTGATCTTTAAAAATTCTATTTTAAATCAATTAACCACCACCATTATCTTAATTAAATTACTGTTCAACACCGGGTCGTCATCGACTCCCCCTTAAGAAAAGTACATCCTTGCAATTTCCTATGAGGAAATTCCATAACAAGCTAAAATAATTTGCTTTACTACATCAATATATAATTAAAATAATTATATTATCATTATACAAAACTTATTATACAATATCAATTGGTAAATTCCTCGGTGGCCTCTGAATGCAATGGATTATCATCCCACATCCAACGTTAGTGGTCATGGGTTATGAGTTGAACAACCTACTTAGGATAATATCCATTAATTACAACCAAAATATAGTTCATATATTGGAATTTCGAAAAGTTTTGGAGTAAACTCTATGGTACAAAAACTTCCCAAAACACACAACATAAAAACTATATATATAAATTTGTACCATTATCTTACAAATAAACTTTTATAAATTTATAAAAATTCTTCAATGAACTTCAAAATGTTAACGTCTTAATATTAATTATTGTCAAAAATAAAGATTGAAATAATTTGTAAATCTACCTTCTTCAGAATTCTTCTTACTTATAAAAACTACTTCAAAACATTTCTATCTCACATACATAAGGTAAAAGATTCAAAATATTTGCATTCTCAAAATTTCAAATCTTGAAAATTTTATCTTATAAATTAAATTCATAAATTTAATCTCAATTTCTCAGAATAGATTTCAAAATTTTGGTAAAGCCCTTGAAATGAAATTTACCACTCGTTCTCAAGTCTTTTCTAAAATCATAAATCATCATAATATAGCTTGGTTTTAAATTTACAATCAATAGCTTTAAACTTTGATTTACAAAAGATCTTTTAAAATAAATTTACAACTTTCAAAATATTGAAACATCTAGCTATTTATATCTCCTAAAAAAATAAGGGAAAACGATTTACAAATCCACTTTCTTTAAAATTCCACTTACTACTTTATAAAGCCTTTGAAAATTTTCACTATTTCCTATACAAGATGTTGAAAACTAAAAACATTTGTAAACCTAATATTTTATCAAAACACATGAAACGAAATAACTTATCTTTAAGACCTTTCCAAAATCATAAATAATCAAGCTATAATTTGATTTTAAAACAATAAACAATAGCTACAATCTTGATTTTTTTAAAACGTAAGATCTAAATAATTCATAAAACATTTTCTAATCAATCTTTTATTTCAAAAATCCGACTTCTCAAATACTCCTATATTTACAAAAATTTAATTCCATTTATTTTCACACAATTTATAAATCATCAATACTTTAAAATTCAATTTTTACTATAATAGTATTTACTTTCTTCAAACACAAAACAATTTCAATAAGATTTACCATTATAAAAACCAATTCTTCGTTCAAAATACCAAACGATACGTTTATTCAAACTTATTATCCACATACATGTTCATACATATCTTTTCAACTAGAATTTAATTTCAATAAAAACCATCCACAACACAAATATTTCTTAATTCACTTTACACATCCATATTTCCTTTATCATGAAAATGAAAATCATTATTAGTTCTTGAAAACATTATACATAAAATCTTCTTTGACTACTTCTTAAAAATCAAATTCCATTTTCTCAAAATATTTATTTCTTAGTTTAATTCAAAACTTCACTTTACTATTTATCTAACAAATCAAAACTTACTTTAAATATTTATGAAAAATTACTACAAATCTTAAATATAAATTTCCAAGTCAAATTAGCTTCAAATAAATTTATATTAAGAAAATAGATTATTATAATGGAAATGTATTAAACTATTTTAACATCTTAAATATATATGAATTTACAACCATTATGATTAATCTTTGGAGAGCTCTTAATATAACATACAATATCAAATAATACCAATCATCATGAATTTTAAATAAAATAGGTATAGAATAAAAAATATAAGAAAACGTTGCAAATATTTCAGAAAGTAGAGAACACACAGGTTTAGTCGACTGCATCAGTTGATTAAAAATACAAGGAGTCGGTTGAAATTTTAGATTTCCTTCCGAGAATCAATTTTTTTACAAGGGTTCAATAGACTTAAGCTATACCTCACTCGACTGAATTTGCATCAGAACAGCATATTAATTTTTGCACTTCAATTTCACCCTTTTATATCAAAACCAATTAACACAAATCGACAAGAATATTAATATGCAAATCAAAATAACTTCTAAAACTTCAAAAGATTTTATATCACCTCTTAAAACTTTATCTAATATCTTTTCAAAATAGAATTTCAAAATATTTCTTTAAAATATATCTTTCTTCCAAAATTTACCAAACTATAAATTATACTTTTCCAGAACTATTTACTTTCTTTTAAAATATTTCATTTCTTTGTGTCCATTTGCCTAATCGTAGTGTTTAGAAATTCTTATCGATACTGTCGACCAAAATTCTTAAAATGCTCAGCGGACAAATTAACACAACAATTAATTTCAAAAATTTCTTCAAAATATTCGATTTATATACGTTTATATAAAATCATACTTTATATAATATCCATTTAAATGAAACTTAATCAATGGCTGGGCTTACAAAGATAGATTCTAGAAAAAGCTTCTTAATAAAACTTTTTCTTACTTTCATTAAAACTTACTTCTTACTCTAAATATATATAGATCAAATTCATAAACTTGCTTACATTTGAATAATTACCAAGGACCTTTACAATATTAAATCACTTTCAGTAATTTAGAGAATATCAAGCAAGCTCAAAATTTTAAAACTACTTTACCAAATATTTTTAATAATGTGTATATATATAAATAACAAGTTATAAAAAATATATTTTTCAAAATTCACAATGGTAACTTAACCACCAAAGACACCACAAAATCTTAATATCAATAATTACAAATTTAATATAAACAATTGTCAATCAATCAAACATAAATACAAATGAACAACAACAATGTGCTTAGCGAAAAGTAATCCATACATTTCTGTTGCGTACTCTGATCACAATAGACCAGAACACAATACTTTATACTAAGCCACCGAAGGAAAAGCATTTTATATTTCATACTCAATAAATATTAGTAAAATATTTTACATACAAAATACAAATACGCTCCCAGACGATTATCGCAATAATCATTATATAATATTTGTATATTCCTATTATAGAATTACTATCTCAATGCACCAAAGGGGACAGGGACTTCTAAATCTCATTTAGGACAATGACTCGTGTCTCTTATATATGATGTATTGTTCTGGACCTGCTCCGATACCAACTTTGATGTCTCAACCTCTATACCAATACTACTCAAGAATATTGCTAAGTAATATTGTAGAATAATATGGAGAATAAGGCAATATGGGGTACACACATGAATTTTTCTTGGACTAACACCCATACATATCTCATATCATATAAAACTCAACATCGATGTACACAATCTTAGTACAAAGCAATAAACATATGTACCTCCAAGATGGAACAGTACACAATATATAATAAATAAACTGAGAGCACAAAGTCAAAATGCAGCGATAACATATATAACAAAAATGTATACATAAGTTTAAGATATACATCAAATACACACTGTCACTAAAACATAAAATACATGAATCCAACTACATATCAAAATTATACAATGACTACATATGATAATATCCCAGCCTTCATTTATGCCCAACGTCTATAAATCGGTCATCTCTTCCCTGAACCTAAAATGTCTCGGATTGATCTAAGTGTTATAAATAACACATGGGTCAGACTATGTCTACAATGATCGTATAATATAGCATACCGTGATAATATAAAAAGTATAATAATAATAATATTACAGTCTCAAAATATCTCAAAACAACATCCAAAACAACCCAAACAGGAAAGTGTATCACTCATATACAATACATCAAGTCATGGTCCACAAAATCAACATCGAATGGGTAAACCATCCATATCTTGAAATCACCATCAAATCCATAAATCATCAAAAGTGAGATATCCCCAAGTAAGTCAGGTAATTGCGAAGCAATGCCCGTAATATATCTCAATCTCATATTACAAAATACCATCATTAAATCACTATAATTAATAAAAAGGATTTGATCCGGCTCATAACAATGTTCAAATATAATCAATAATAAATAAGCCATCTGCCTGTAGAGAATAGGCCGTCTGCCTAAAAAGAATAGGCCGTCTTCCTAAGACGGATAAGGGGTTCACTATACTTTGTACACAGTCTTAAGTATAATCTCATCTCATATTTGTCTATCTTCTATACCAAAACTAGAAAGGAGACAGATGGTCGCATGCCTACTCCTGGAACCCAAGGATATTAGCCTCCCATTGAGTAGCTGGATATATTCCTACAGTCTTTAAATACGTCGACGAACATTGTGACCCCATCCACCAACGGCTCGTCTACGTGTAGCCTCAGTCACGGCCCTGCTTTGCCCCTAATGGTAATAGATTGTTGGCCTAAGCGGCACAAAGGGATATGGCCAACTACTCATCTACTACTACTATGATGCACATCAAAAATAACATACACTAATAGTGTCATGGATCTGGATGCGACCTCACGATCAGACCCTCGAGGTAGATACTGACCAATTTAGTTCGCTTTCGAAATAAAAAGAAAGCCGGACATAGGTTAATAGACGTATAGCATACACAATGGCCGACACAAGGCTCCACATATAAGCCAACTCACGGCTATAAGGTACTCAACACAACGAGTATCACATGCAACATGTCCCCTATTGAATGTCATCCACGAGCAAAGAATAATCAAATAAATATCACAATGGCATCCTATACGACCACATGTTAATAGTCCGTTAATTCAGTGTTCACATATCAAACTCACTCCTTCAATATTCTATATAATGATTCCAATGAATAATAAGAAAAGTATTACCGAATGCCTCATCCCAAACGGTATTACTAATCTGTTTATTCAGATTTATCGTCACACAGAGTAAATATGATCAAATCAAAAAGAAAGGTGTCATCATCGTATCATCTTAAAATATAACTCAAATCAATATCAACAGTGAATCATTCATAGCAAAACCAATGTGGAAATAATGATAAATTATAAAATGTAGTAAGATAATATTTAAAAAAAATATTTTGAATAAACATCTTATACACTTAATAGCAAAATAATACCTTTCAATTTATTTATTTATATAATTGCAAAATAAGATAAAAATACAAAATTCATTTCTAAATCTATATATATATATATATTCAAATTTCCAAATCACCTTATAAGTCAAATATAATTATAAAAATCATTATTAAATTATCTATAATTAATTTCTACTTTAAAAGAAATTAAATCACTGTTTGTGTAATTCCTTTATATTTCAAACCACTAATATATAATTCAAATATTTCTATATATATATATATATTCGTAGTTATCAATTATTATATTAAAATAATTTAATAACATCAGAAAATCATTTTATAATATATTCATAAAAATGATATAAATTTCAACTGAATATATATATATATATATATAGATTTAGAAATGATATAAATTTAAATTGAATATATATATATATATATTAACTAAAAATAAATTTCTAGAATAAAAGATATAATAACATAAATATGCTAAATAATTTCTAAACATTATAAATATGTTTCAGAGAACTCTTAATAATAAGCAATACTAAATAAACAAAAATTATCATGCTTTTAAATCAAATAGAAATAAGATTTAAGATATAAGAAAATATAAAAATCATTTCATAAAAATCAGAGATTACCCAAGTTCAGTCGACCGAATGATCCCCTCGGTCGACTGATCTCAGTTGAACAAAACTATAGAAGGAACCGATGGAATTGGGTGTTATTTTCAGTGTTGAAAATTATATTAGTTCAATCAATTGAATTTATAACTTAGTTGACTGAATTGCTGAAACACAGAAAATATCCACTTGAATTTGATTAAAATTTTATACACACTTCAACATAATTCGAATTCAACCAAACAATCCATCACAAGTTCATGAAGAGTAACATATACGAAATCCATGTACAACAACATGTATATAAGATGAAATTAAATAATATATATATATAAAAACATAGTTGTGAGTATAAATAACACTCACCTTGGCCATATCTCTCCAATTTAGCCTTCTTTCTTTCAATTGCTCTAACTTGAAAATCATCAAACTCTAAAACTTGATCAAAAATTCAGCTTCTTCATAAAAGTAGATGTAGCTTGGTGTTGAGAGCAACAAACTTTAATATTGGATTTTATTTGATTTTATTTTAATTAAAAGGAAGAAGAGGGTTTTCATATATTTGGTTTCATAAAGAAGAAAAGAAAGTGTAGATAAGTTGTACATGAATTGCTTTTCCTGAAATAAAGAAAGCTTGTTTCAAAAAATAAAAATGAAGACAACTCTAGAGAAAGATCTTTTTAGACACAAATCTCATGAATGATATATTTGGGTTTAGGCCTTACACACAACCCAACCCATTCCATTAGTTTACATTTCTTTTTTACTCTTAAAACCATTTTCTTTTTAGACAATACATTATAAAACTTCAATTAAAAATCATATGTACATCACAAATCAATCATTCAACATTATGAAATTTTTATAAAATTTATTTTCCATAAATTTGTTTATTATAATCAATGATATCAAAACTATCATCTTTGGTCCACTTAATAAAAACTCTTTGATTAACCGAAAATTAGTTTAAATCTTTAGCTTAAAAATTATTATTAACACAAATTTTCATTTCTTATTCACATATAAGCTTATAAAATATTATTTTCATATTTTAACTAACTTTTTTTAAAACATTTCTCAATTACATTTCAAGCTCAATTATTGAATAATTACCAAACCATTCATTTAACTAAAATAAAACTTCTTTTCCTTTACAATATATTTCTAATCACATTTATTAGTAATACTAGATTTTATAGAATATATAATTACCTTTATCATCTCAAAATCATTTCAAATTCATATATACAAATAAATCCAAATCATCCTTAATTAATCTTTAAAAATTATATTTTAAATCAATTAATCACCATTATTATTTTTAATTTAATTATTGCTCAACATCGGTTTGTTACACTAGAGGATCATTGCTTTACAGAACCCAAAGTAGGGAGACAAAGTTCTTGTATCTTTATATGAGATGAAGAGAGAAGCTCTAGGGTTTCATTGTGTTCCATTGAAAGTCTAGAAAAGGAAGTGGATAAAGCTTTTTTGGTTCGAGAGTTTACCGATGTTTTCGAGCCTCTAATGGGTTGACATCTAAGAAGAGCGATTAAGTTTTAGGTTAATCTGGTGCTTGGTGCACAACATGTTAGTACACTACCTAGTAGAATGCCATCGAAGGAGATTGAGAAATTGAAGAAGCGGTTATTGGAATTTGAGCATCAGAGTTTCGTTAACCAAGTTCACCATAGGGAGCTTCGGCAGTATTTGTGAAGAAGTTAAATGGATCACTTTGATATATGTTGACTATGGAAAGTTGAATGAGTTGATAGTGAAGAATTGTTGCCCATTACAAAGGATAGACGATGCGTTTGATCGGTTAAGTGGAGCTAAAGTATACTCACAGTTGGATTTGGCTACTGGGTTCCACTAACGAATAGTTACTAAAGGAAGTATTCATTTGGCTGCATTTAGGACAAGGTATGGCTCATATGAGTATGTGGTTATGCCACTTGGGCTAACCAATGCTTTGGCTTTCTTTGCAGATCTAATGAAATGAGTATTTCGTGATTAATTGGATAGATTTTATTGTCTATATAGATGATATTTTGGTGTATTCAAAGGATGAGTGAGATCATGAAACTCATCTTAGATTGGTATTAGAGACCTTGAGACAACACAAGTTAAAGGTGGTCCTCTAGGTGTCATTTTGGGAAACAGGAAGTGAAATTCCTAAGCCATGTGTTTTCGAAGGAGGGGTTAGCAATGGATCCTTCAAAGGTTGAAGGTGTGAACGATTGGAAGAGACCAGAGGTAGTTACTGAGATAAGGAGTTTCTTGGGGTTGGTTGGATATCATTGGAAATTCATTAAGGAATTCTCTAGGATAGCAACGCCTTTGACCAAACTTACTCCAAAGAATGAAAGGTATGTTTGTATAAAAGAATGTGAAGTAGCATTCTAAGAGTTAAAGCTTCAATTGATAAAAGCTCTATTTATAGTTAGCCAAAAGGGAATAAGGATATGGTTGTGTACATGGATGTTTCGGGTTCAGGTTTAGGAGTCGTGCTGATGAAGATGGGCAAGGTTATAGCATATTCATTTAGATGGTTGTGACCTTATAAGGTTAAGTATCTAACCCATGTTTAGAGTTAGCGGTAGTTATCTTTGCATTAAAGATTTGAAGACATAATCATTAATGAGAAAGGTTTGAATTATACATTTATAATAAGTCTCTGGGATATTTGTTCTCTCAAAAGGAGCCGAACATGAGACATCAAGAATGGTTGGAGTTCTTGGCATCATATTATTTTAGGATAGGATATACCCCTGGGAAAGAAATAAAGTTTCTGATGTCTTGAGACAAAAGCAACAGGATTGTGTTTCGGCTATAATCGAGAAGTGTAATGTCTTAGAGACACTAGCTTCTTGTGATATGCAGTTTCGGTTGAAAGTTGTTCTGAACTAAAACTTAAAGATTTTGTCTTGCTTGGAAGTTCATCTAACGCACATGGAAAGGATTGCCGAAGGGCGAAAGAAAGATCCACTATGTGCCGAAAGGATCAATAGCTTGACGAATAGTTGAAGGGCTTTAGTTTTTGTGAGAATAGTTGGCTTTAGAAAAAAGGAAGGTTGTACACTATGAATAATGGAAAACTTCATAGGTTATTCTTGGATAAGTGTCATCATTTCATGTTTTTTATTCACTCGGGAGGAACCAAGATGAATCGAGACATGAATCGGAGCTTCTACTGGGAAGGAATGAAAAAGGATGTCATGGAATGTGTGAAGAGATGTTTCACATGCCAATAAGTTAAGGCAACAAAAGCCAAGTGGTATTTTGCAGCATTTTTAAATTTTGAAATGGAAATGGAATTTGGTTTCAATGGAATTTGTTGATGGCTTGCCAAGGACGAGAGCCAGGGAAGTATATGGGTCATAGTTGATAGATTAACTAAGAGTGCCCATTTCATTCTAGTAAAGTCTACAAGAATGGCAGGTGGGTTAGCAGAAATGTATATTAAGACTATAGTGATAATTTATGGAATTCCAAGCATTATAGCAAGTGACTGTGATCCGTTGTTTTCCAGTGAGTTTTTGCAAGGCCTAAAGAGTGATTTGGGTTTGGAATTGTGTATGGGGAATGCATGCCTCCTCAAACAGATGACTAGACCAAAAGGACCAACCAAGTGTTGGAAAATTTGCTAAGAGCTAGTGCGTTAGACTTCGATGGATCTTGGGAAGATCACTAAAACTTAGTAAAAATTTTATATAACAATAGCTACCAATCCAGTATTATGATGGTGATTTTTGATGGGTTATGGAAGACCTTGTAAGTCACCAATACGTTGGTGCGAGAAGTGATAGACTCGTGTCAGGTCCGAAGCTCAAAACGGAAGTTTCAAAGAAAGTCGAATTAACTAGGATAAGAATGAAAAATGCTTGATGTAGGCACAAGAGCTATACCAATTAGAAGCAGAGAGCCTGAAGTTTGATCTAGGGGATCACGTGTATGAAAGTGCCACTTATGTGAGAGGTTTGGAAAAGCCATAAAATTAGCTTTAAGGTATGTTGGTTCATTTTTGATATTAGATAGCTCCAAGAAAGTTATTCCAATCATGATTAATTTTAGTACAGGTCATTGGAAACAAGTTAAGTAGCCTCAAAGAAAATGAGCATGACCAAAGGGCAATAATAGGAAGCTGGAAAACAAATAACAGCTACCAGAACGTACTTTAATTAAATCACATATTGATTTTTTGGATTAATAGACCGGATTCACTTTTCTTGTTGAACGTGTCTGCAAATTACTAAATAACGATCAGAAAAGACAAAGTCAAATAAATCTAGATTCAACATGTGGAAAGTTAGTGGCAGATCTACAGAAATGGTTCTCAATGTGTGCCAAAGGACAGTGCTGAAAAAGGTGGAGCCGAACTGAAAAGTACATAAATAAAAATCTCAAGTGTTAGACTTAAGTAGAAATGTTAAGAAAAGCTAAGTATGAAGCTAAGGTTAGTAAACCGAAGGTATTAATAAGGGGTCAAAAACGGTCAATGGTTAAAGAGGAATTATGAGAAGAGGAAGGGATTTTGGAAATTTAAAGATTTAATCTCATAAATCACCAAAACTAAACTAAGATAGGCTTCCCTAGATGAAATTGAGGGTAGTGATTATCGAGAGTGGTGTAACACTCGGTAGAGTGTGTGGACCCGAACTAGTGACTTCCAGAGATAATGATGTGTGCTAAGGCTTAAGATAGGCAGACTTGAACCAGAGGCATTGATGAAAATGTAATAAGTAATAATAATCAAAAAATGGTGTGTTATAATGTTAGCTTAATAGAAACTAAGTGAAAAGCCTAACAGTAAAAGGTTAGGCAGGATGTTCGATAGATGATATAAAGTCTGAGGTGGATGTCGAAGAGCCAAAACCATAGCTAAGGCCTAATATGGCAACCGAAATCGAAACCGCTGGTGTAAGGCCGGGAGAGGCAACCGTTTGGACTACGAAAGTTATTGGTGTGAGGCTTAGAGTGACAACTAAGGGAACAGTGGAAGACGTAAGGCGGTGAGTAATAGTTTAGGAACCGTAAGCGAAGTAGGTGTAAGGCCTTAAGTGGTAACCAAATACGAAAGCGTGGGTGTATGGCCTAGTGTGGAAACCAAGAAATGATGTGGCATAAGGCCTTAGTGGTAGCTAAAAGCTAAACCTACAGTTTAGTATAGCACAAAGGCATACCAGGTCCGAAATATTAATTGGCATTCATTTATTTACATCAACCAAGGGCCTATTCAAGACTTATCTGTAACACCCCGCAAAAATTAATAAGAAAATAATTAATTAATAATAAGGCTAAAAATGGAAATTTTGAAGATGTCAGAATTTGCCATGAAAGTTGTGCCGTTGCATTCGTGATGATTTTCTGATCAATTTACATATATAAACTTTTGAAATCTGAGCTAAAAATGGAAAAGTTATTGATGTTTAAAGTTTTCGAATTTAAAATAATTCAAATGGAATTCAAATTTAGAATGTGATTAATACTAAAATTTGAAATTCAAAAATTTATGGTAACTAGATACTTGAGGTTTAAGTAAACATTAAAATAAATGATAATGTTAAAGTTAATTAAGGAATAAAATAAAATAATTAAACGGTAGAAAAATGTTCCCATATATAGGCGACTGGTCAACCGCCTACCTAAAGCCAGTCGACAGCCTATGTAGGAGCGGTCGACTGGTAGGTGTTATGGCGGCTAGGGTTATTTAGGCCAGAAATAGCCTGCATTTTGTTAACTTATATCCGACACTTATAGTGACTTCAAACCATTATAAATAAGAACCTAGCCCGCTCACTTTTATTCATAAATAAATTGGAAACGTATACAGAGCTCTATCCGTTTCTTTCTTCCACACGATTCAGAAATTTCTTAAGATTTTCAAGTAAGGAATTTTAGATGTTTATATTCAATTTCTAATTCTATTCTCCTTCAATCCTTGAAATTCTAAATTTAATTAGTACATAATCCAATTATTATATATTTTAAAAGGGAAGAGATCTAGGAAGAGATTGAATAGCAGGCTTGTTCAAATCCAAAGAAGAAAGCAGGGAATTATCTACGAGTGGAAATCTTAGTTTTTCTCATTTTAGCAATTGTATAGTATAGATTGGACTTGATATATGTCTTTAAGAATTTTGGTTCATGAAAACTTCAAATCTAAACCCCCAAAATTCTCCCAAAGCGAAATATCAATTACTCTATAATAAAATAGCACAATTTGTGTAGTTATTGCAATGTAATATTTTACATTCTAGTCCACTTCTCATTTTTTTTCTCTCTTTTGATACGATTGAGAGTTATGAAAGTTAGGAAATGGTGTGTAACATATGGATTCTCCTATTTGTAGTTTGCACGGCCTATTTCCATAATTTAAATATGAATCACTTTTCCATTTTATATATGGAAGTTAAGCAGAGTGTAAAAGGATTGAATTGTAAATTCTATTGATGTTGGTTCTACAATTTTAATGTAAAATAAGTTTAGTAATTGATTTTATTTTCTTATACAAGTCTATTGTTGGACTAAGGATATTAGCTAATTCATATGTTATGGTATGGAATTAGACTTTTATAAATTGGAAGTTTTGAGACGATTAGCATAGGGCATAATCATCACACGCCTGAGGATATTTTAGTTACTATATATATATATATATATATATATATATATTAGCATATGAATAATGTATAATTAAAAGCATATTAATTGTGAAATAAATAGTTTAGTGATTAGCATTAAAACCCCATGGGATGGAAGTTATGGATGATTATGATTAGCAGTGGAATAAAGGATTATTCTTTATAGCCTTGGTAGAATGCAGTGAGGTTTGTGGTAGTATGGTTGGTGGAGTGTAAATTATGACCAAGTTATAGGGATGCGAGGTCAGTCAAAAGCACATGGAAGTCTGGCCAGCTAATCTAGCTACTAGTAGTATGACTTTGTGGATGATGTGAGACGTCGCCTATAAGAAGTACTCATGAAGGATGCAGGTTAGTCCCAATTCTGTAGGGTAAGACATATTCTTATCTAAATTATACCGCCCAAGTACTATTGTGTAAATACTCGAGACTATATTCACCAGATATTGTTGTTCTGACTCCCTCCTTATTATAACACAAGTTAGGGAAGACGATGCAGATCTAGGAGATGAAGGTGCGAACAAAGTTTTGTGGCAGTTATCTATCTACCTATATTTATGTTATATTTTAATGTACCCATTCAGACATGATTTTATTGTATTTTAAGATATTGTACCATGGATATTGAGATGTTATGTTTTGTTTTAGAAATTGAATTTTTATAAAACATGTATTATTTTTGATTTTATATTTTATCATTTCTCCTGTGAGATTCTGATTAGTTAATTTGAACAGTTAACCGGTGAAAAATAATGGGTCGGTCAATCGTTTATCGGTTAAAATCGGTCGACCATACCGACCGAACCGGTTAAATTTAACCGCGGTTAACCGGTTAAATTTAACGGTTTGGTTAATTATTCAAACCAAACGGTTAACCATTGAATGGTTAATCGTATAAGCCCAACGGTTAACCATTGAATGGTTAACCGTTTAAGCCCAACGGTTAATTGTTGCATGGTTAACTGTATATTTCAACATATATAAACTGAATTGTTGTCTGTAGCATAGCAAAGAGCAGAGCACAATACACGAACTAATTAACTAAGTTCACAACTAAACTAAACTAAACTAAATTCACAATATACAGCAACATACAATTACATTCATAGTTTGATAATGCATTAATATAAATGGTTTGGAGATTGAGCCTAAGCAGCTGAGCTACTGAGTTTCAAGTCCATCCATTTTCCACTACAAAATGCAAATTTATAGAACTATATTAGTATATTACTGTAAATAAACATGAACTGAGTTACCGAGCTAGTGGCTCACTGGCTGTATTGTTTTAATGTGAAGGCAACTATAAATTGAAACTAAACTGAAAAAATACTGAAATTTAAGGAAGTCCTTGTATTACCTATGCCGATACCAGTTTATTTGATACACTTCCCTTGATTTTCTCATACTTCTTAACAACTACTAAGATAAGTATACATACACTTATTATCGTACAATAATTAAACAAAATCCCACTAATTAACATACAAATCCAAAAGTAAAGCTCATGGTAGTGACATTATTATTTGATTAACCAATATAGAATAAACTAAACATGCGTACACTTCCTTATCCACTCTTGCAATCAACATCAACCTAAAACAATATCGACTTATTTTCCATAGCAATCAACTCCGTGTTTGCAATTTGATGACATAATACAAAATTATAATATTTGGTATTTTTTACATTTTTAATATCTTGATTGGGTCTATCTATCCATTTACACATACTACTTGAAGAGATAACATTAACTATTAATAATAAAATAGAAATTAAATGATAACTTAAAAGGTACATGATATGCATATGATAAGGTAAAAATTAGTTATTCAATTATGGATTAGAAGCATCTAGTTTTGAAGCATTTGAAGTAAATTGTTCAATCAAATCACTTGTCTCTGTGTTGGCTATATTTAATGGAAAATGTTAACTTGTGCATTATTGACATATTTGAACTGGTTATTTGAAGTTTACGATTTACAATTTGAATCCCATTTTCAAATTCTTACTTCTACATAGGCACACATACATAACCTGACTGTCTTCTAGCGAATAAAGTTGAATTGTGCTTATATTATGTTACTTTATTTCTTGATTGTACCGATTATGGTGCACAAGTGATTTGATTAAAAAGATTTCTGCCAGCAAACTACTAAGCTATCGCCCTTCTAAACAATTTATCAATTAAAAGCATGTAGCCTTTGAAATATTTAACTCAATCAGTCATGCAAACAAATTAGGAACAAGAAACACTCAGTCTTGAAATATTTAAATTCTAGTGATTGACTGCAACAAATGAAACAATTAAAAAAAATTATTATTATTTAGAGTGGGTACAGCACTTACATGGAGGTTTCTGAAACTACTTCAGTATGGGTAAGAGCTATTTCTTTTATGTCTTGTGTTGTTTTACAATCAACTATCATATAATTACACATTCTTTCCCTATAAAATTAATGCTAACATCCACATCTTTCTTGTTATTTCTCCTTTATCTCAATTTGATAATTTTATTATATTGCATTGAAAGATTATTGGTTTGACTAAATCCTCATATTTCAAGATTTTTAATCATAGGACTCTTTTACTGATGTTATAAAACAATTATTTTTTCCTCAGTGTCTCCTTAGGCTATAATTTACTATCATATCAATTACTTTGAGAACCTTGTAATAGTGTGTAATGTTCCACACATGCAGGAAACACAAACCTTCATTTGTCAACCTTTCCCTTTTAAAAAAAATCATATTGTGATATTAACAACTTTTAATTCATACATATAGAAGCTGATCGATGTAATATTGTACATAACGCCTATGCCAAACTTGTAGGTAAACAAGGGTGGTTCTGTCTCGCTTTGCTTCAACCTACATTCAGTGGGTAACTTTTTAAATGGCTTTTAAAGTATATATGGATACAGAAGTATATATGGATACAGATATCTGGACCATAGCTTACAATATCAGATTTGGACTCACTTACAAAAAATGCAGGAACATTTCTCAAGTTGCAAATGTTTTGGTTATGAGAAAGCCTGGTTACTGGGAATAACTTCAAATTTCTTCCAGGTACACAAAAGCAGCATTTTTACCTTTTATGATCATTTTAATTGGTTCTTTATAATGGTAACTCATTATATTCAAAGTCGCATCTTTTATTAAATTTTGAGGTAAAAGCTAGTTTTTCATACTGTTTACTTCCTATTCATGTAAGAAATAACATAACTATTGAACTAAATAAAGAAATTAACCTACCATAAATATACTTGTTCAATTTGCTAGGACTTACCTCATTTCTAGCTATGATTCTTAGATAGTTGTTTTTCAGATCAATTACATGCCAAATATACTATATTGTTATTAAACATATTATATTGTTATATTTAATTTAATATAACAGTATTTGACTTAACATTAATATAAGGTTATAAATTACAGTTATAAATTATAGTTTTATTACAGCTATACATTAATATACAGTTTGATCGCAACTACACATTAACAGCAGCTATAAATTATATTTTTATTAACATATATGCAAATTGTTTACATAAATATACAATTTTAACAGCTTTACATTAATATTAATATACATTTAACAACTATGGGCAAATTGTATAGGCAAATTGTATACATTTAGTATGTATATTAATATTTAAATGTATATTAATATTTAACAGCTATGTAGAGGCAAATTCAAATTGTATAGGAAATTAGCAAATTGTGTACATTTAAATGTATATTAATATTTACAGCTATGGGCAAATTGTATAGGTGGAAAATTGTATACATGTAACAACTTTACATTAATATCATTTAAATAACAGTTGTGGTATACATGTAACTCAACTGTATGGGTATGATTAAACTCTAATTAATAACAGCTATAGTATATACTTAAATAAATCTCATAATTAAACACATAATAACTAAATAAAACAGGTAAAAGTGAAAACAAAATTACATGGATCCTCTTTTGGCTAGTATTCACCCTATCTCAAAGCCTTAAATGCCAAATTAATAAGAATCGCAAGCTTGCAGTGCAGCATAAATATTGATTTCGCGAAATCGATAGAGGATCTATTCGCTATGTATTGATCGAAATCAATAGTGGATATGTATTGATCGAAATAGATATGATATGTATTGATCGAAATCAAGATTTTGATTTTGCGGATCTAGGGTTTTTTAATTGAATGAGAGGAAATACTAAATCGATAGTGGATATGTAGGAAACGTGGTGGGCCGGTTACATTATTGGTAATAATACGGATCCGATGGATGTTTGCTTCAAAACTTGTTCGGTTAAACGGTTAACCGCGGGTAACCAATGTGTTAGCCGTTAACTGAACCGAATTTTATTGGTTAAGGCCGGTCGGTTAACCGAAAGATCGGTTAAAGCGGTTCGATCGACGTAGGTTAAGTCGGTTAGGTCGGTTAAGTCGGTTAAATGCCTACTCGTACTAGATAGCTCTGTATATTGATTTTACCAACCAACAACCAGCCTTGGAACGAGTCTAATGTTCGATGGGTCTTTTCTAGATCGAAAATTAAGCCCGTTTTGAGGCGGGTTGATACATTACCTGAACTGCTACTCAAAAGAAAATGAGAGATTTGATTTTTTCTTATTAGGATAAGGGAAGAAAAAAGAGGGACTTTTATCGTTTGTGGATCATCCAATAAATGCAGCAACTCGTGAGAATATAATATTCTATAGTTATAGTAAATTCATACACAATATGTATAAGAAAAGGGCCTAAGTGGCAACCAAAGGATAACTTTTAACACTTTGTTCAAGAAAAGGAATAAGGTCGTAGAAGCAATTGAATAGTAAGACTTTAATGATATATATCTGTAGCAAAAGTACATATGACCTTCGGGGCAGTTAAGGGTAGGGTACTTGGGTTATATTTAAATACAGTTATATTTTTGTTGAACGAACCCATGACTTAGGTTTACTTCTAAAATTGGATAATTTATTGCTTTCGTATGGTAAAGGGGAAACCCATCCCATATGTTAGCAGAGTAGCCTTACTATTTTCTTATTTATGGTAAAATGGTACTCATACCAGACGTTATGTCTAATCTATGTTTTTGTATTCTTGTTTTCCCTATCTTATTTTCCCTATAAACTAATGGGTGCTCACTCAATTAGGCCGAGCTTATGGGCCTAGACAGGTTGCTTTTGGGATAATCGAATAATGCAAGAAGACAATGTAGCTAGAGGCTTGGGTGTTATATTTATGTTGTTTTAATTCGACAATATCAAGTGTTCGTGTTTGCAATTTAATATTATTAGAAGTAGAATTCTCAATTTTGATGACGATAACTCCATATTAGAGTTTAAACTACAATAGTCAAAGAAATATCGCTATAGCTTCAAAAGAGAAAGAAGGAATCACACTCAAGCTACGGAAGATCGTGCACAGGAATAAAATTTGAAAAGTATGTATTAGTGAGTCGTTCTGTCTTAGATTTATATTGTTAAAACTCATAAGAACCTCACATCACTATTCCATACTCTACAATATTATATAATTAAAATTATAAATATATATAAGCATTTAAAAATGCTTTTGGAAACTCAAATGAAAGTGTCCACTGGTGGACCGGTGGAAGAACACCGGTGCACTGATGCATAAGAAAATTTGAAATTCCAGAAATAAATTTTTGATAACTGTTCATCCCAACAGTCGTGTTTCTTCCTTCTTCTTTAGATGCAACCTTCCATAATGGAGAGCTATCATATCCTTTGATAAAATCCCTTCAGTTCAATAAATGACTGTGATTTCAACAAGTTTCATCAACTTACTACTCTTTGATTTTCTAATCTAATTTCTAAAACCCTATTCTATTCTTGTAACAACCCGAATTCTAGTGGGTCCAATTTTTTGCAAAAATGCAAGCCCACTGAAGCCCGAGTTGGGTATCCGGTATCCTGCAAATATGAAAAGACAAATATATCAGAGCTCAAATAAATATCTCACAGCGGAACTGACTTAAATATACTAGTAAGTAAATACTCACCAAGATAATAACACTTTCTAAACGAGTGTCTCAAAGCTGGAAAGTCTCTGCCATCTACCTAACCCGTGGGATGTTATGAGGAGGGGGTCAGAACTAAAGTTCTGGTGAATGGACAAATTATACACTTCTGAGCTTAATTCTACATATACCATTTTATTTCCATTATCTGTTATATTAGGTTTACTGGGTTTATAATACTCTCGCCTCTATGCGTGAATCGTACCCATCTACTCCCTAGTAGATTAAAACCTAATAACAAATATATATATATATATATATATGTAGCTACATGCCCAATGACCGCATCGGTCCTAGGTACTACCCATAGTACCTTCTGTATCCTCCTCGAAAGGACTCCATCGCCTTGCTCTTAGAACGTTCTACAACTACATCTGTAAAGGAAAGCTTCGTGAGGCCTACAATACAGATGTTCCATCGTCTACTATGTAAACGTAAAACTGTGTCTGCACTAGCCTATACTAATGCTCAGACATCCACACTGTACCACCAGTGCGAACCTTTAGGACTATACGTAATCGTTCTATCTACTCTAGGAATCCCGCCAACGAGGTCTACCTTGTACAGAACTCGGTCGGGGATTTTCTATATTTGTAAAGGACAGCTTCGTTAGGCCTACAATACAAATATTTTACTTGGTCTGTCTCTTTTCTCATCGTGGTTATGGCCCCACGCAGCCACCCCTCAACTAATCGAAAGACCTCTAAAGAGTTAAGTGGCTATGCCCTACTGCAAACAATCTAAACATCCAATTGGCTGCTCCCCTCATCCAATGTCTCGATAGTGAAAGAATTATTGGCCTGTTGGTTTAGCTCTAGTCTTTCCCGAACTTGTTCTTGGTTGATGATGGCTTGATCTCCGCATGCGACTATCCTTTTGGGTCCTACCCACAAAAACCTACTCGCAAGTCATAGTATGGTGTCATACGAATATCCTACTCCATTCATCAACTTTTGACCGCCTACAAAGGTTCGCTTCATTAGGCCTGCAATGCAAAACCAGTCAAGGCATACTCTCTTGATGGAACACCTACAAACCTGCCTCCGGGGGTGCAGCTTCGTTAGGCCTACCCTAGAGGGCCATCCTAGAGTACCCTCACGTCCCGTTAAAGTCTCGTACTTCTTTCTAGCCCAAAATAACTTAGTTGGACGTGCTTCTTCTGTGCTGAAATATGTGATGAACTGCTTCATTAGGCTCTTCATCCTTTGGGCTGCCCCAAACGCATCTTACTATTTTATTAGACCCTACGTCTAATCTTTTATTATGCGTTTAGTTTACTTTTCTTATTATGTTGGCTACTTATTTACCCTAATCAGCATATGCGTGTCCTAGCCTCACCTAACTATTGTGAGACCATCAGTTCCTGACTGAAGAGGAATGCGGTTGGTATGGGCCCTTCTTCTATGTTTGCTTATTAACTTAGTGTAAGTTTTAAAATAATCTTTTTCTGTTATCTCTAATTATAACCTATGTTATAATTATTCTTACAATTGTTACTTCTATATTCTTTTATAATCTACATGTTATAAATATAATTGCGAGTGTCTCTTTTCTATTCTAGTCTGTCTTCTTTTATTAAGATATTGAATCCTCTTTAGTTCTCTTATATCATATGGCAAATTTTGGCTTAGTACTACGTCCGACTGTCACAAATTTACTTATCATAATAACTGCTTTGCTTTTAATCTACTATCTGCGTAGTAAATGCAGATTTAGGCACATTTATGTTTATTGTTTCTAGTCTTGTCAAATAATTAACTTGATTTCTTCTTTAATTTCTTTAACGCTTTACGTTATTCTCTTCTATTCTAGGAAGTAGTTCTATTCTATTTGGTTGGTTACAAAATCTATGCTAAAAATCCCTTTTAATACTAAATAATGCTATAAACAATAATTCGTAATTACAAGATATTTCTTTTATTGTTTCTTTAATTATAGGATAATGTAAAATACAGAAATGTCCCTATTTTACAATAATTCCCTTTTCCTTTCTTTTTATTCTTGCAATTACGTTTATCGTTATTCTTACAATATTAAACTATAGAAAGGTATTTTCTTTTCTATACCAACCAACTAATCTATCACTAACTTCACAATCAAGTTATTAAATTTTCCCCTTTTTATTTATTTTCCTCGTCTTAACATAATCTACTGTAAATTTCTTACTTTTAGGCTTATACCTTTCTCAATAATTGTTAAGCCTAATTTTATTCATATTTAATTAGACTTTTATCTTTCTTTTCCATATAAATAATAATTAAATATAAGCTCTCTTATAAAATTTACAGTTTTCAACATAACTAAATAACAGAACTAATTACTGAAAAATAAATGCTGAATTAAATATTTAACGGGAATCTAACGATAATATATCATAAACGTAAAAGATATATAATTTAAATCCACTCACATGTCGTCCTTAGCTTTGCTCCATGGCCTTCCTGGATCCCCTTCTAAGGCGTCTAATATTTTTATTAAGAAGATCTTCTCCTTAGAAATATTTTCTATTTAGGGTTCAGCCTCAGGCAATGAACCCAATTGGGAGAAAATCTGATTGTGAGAGAATAGCTAGGCCCAGGGTCCTATTTATAGTGGTGTTTGGGGATCTCAGACCGTCGGATTTTAAGATTGAATCTGGTGCAACCACGTCACAGGCTTGCTGCAAATCATTGGATCCAGAAAACAACGCTCGAGGTTGCGCGGAAATCAAATTATTAAACATTAACTTTTAACCGTTGCCTATTCATTCTAATTAATTTCCATCAATTGCAAATTTAATTCCCTTTATAACACATGTTTATTTTGAAATTCAAACATTGCTAATTAATGTAAATTAATTTCCTTTAATTGCTGATTTGATTAACATTGCCTACTAATGTTAATTAATTATCTCTAATTGCTGATGTCAATTAATTTCCTTTATGACACGCGTCTATTTTGAAATTCAAACGCATGTTATTTTTGGAATTTATACGCGCATATATTTATAAAAAAAATATTCACGCATATTTACACGTATAATTATTTTTCGATACAGAACTTCGAACGTCAATAACTTTTTCATACGAAGTCCGTTCGAGGCATATTATATATGTAAATTAATCAGGAAATCGCCACGAACACAATGATATAAGTTTCGAGGTCATATTCCAACAATTCCAAAAACGCTCATTTTCACTGTTAATAATTATTTTGGTTATTTAATTATCTAAAAAGGCTGGGTGTTACATTCTCCCACCCTCTAGGAAACTTCGTCTCCGAAATTCGATAAGGGTAAAACTATGTAATTATCCGCATCAATCACATCCATTTTGTGTACATCTAATTTTTGCAACCATCCTTGTCTTTGTGCAAAATGTCATTCAACATAAAATATATTCATGTACATGAATTTCTAAGCGGTACCTCATATATGAATGCTTTTCTTCTTTAAAAACTCCTTTTTAAAATATGATGCACATATCTTAATTATACTTCAATTTCTATATGAAAGCAATCTTTTGAAAACTCAAAACGTTTTTTATCCAATTTTTCCCACACTCCTACTGAATAGGGGTGTAGTTCAACGAATTTTACATCCAGATCCTACTACATAACTTTTAATATTCGAATTTGAGAAAAATCTTATTTTTTTCCAAATTCGATTTCTTATGTCAAAAAGAAGGTAGTAAACGGAAAACCTCACATTTTCCGTTTTACTTTTTGCGCACCTCTTTCTCCATACTTGGAATTTATACTACCATTCTATAAAAATCTCTATTTTACCATCCCAAGCACAGTTCACATAAGAAAATTTTACTTTTCAAAATTTTTCCAAGCTTAATTTATGGGGAAAATGTATTTTCCTTTTGCAATTCTCCTTTATGTCTATTGACATTTCTGTTGCTTTCTTTAGTCTTACTGTTTTTCTTTTAGTTACTTTTATCTGCTTTTACTTTTCTTTAAATATCAGCTAAACACAGGTATCTTCTAGGGCGAGGAGGCCTAGGACCATGTCCACTCTGACACAGAAGGGTCCTACTCTAGGAATCCAAGTAACTCATATGCTCCTCCTACCGCCTATTACTTTTTACTAACTTATGCTGTATTACTCACGATGAATAAGATCTATTCATCTCTTCCTTTCCATACTTAAAATGGAATAACCAAGTCTCATTTACTGTAATGAATAAGGATTTTAATCTATGCAGTCTCTATCCAAAAAGGCAACTAAGCTTGGGGAAATTTTCTCTTTACCTTTACTTTTCATTTTTTCCCAACTAAGGTATATTGATCCCAATCACGTGTGTCTTACCATCTTACTAATATCACTTTACTATTCTTCTATAGTCTACACACATGAAGCAACATTCCTAGGTTCTCACTAGTGTCCTATACTCTTTATGGGAACTTTTATTATTACTACTAAAGTAATCACTGCTATAGCCATATACTTTTCCCATCACACCTAGAAAATGATTTCTATCTACTCCATATTTAAAAGTTTGGTTTGGTATTTATCATTTCATTTCAAAAATTAAAGCTTCTAAATTTTTGAAACATCAAATCCCATAATTCTTGCCTTTAAAAGTGTTACTTTGAAGTCTCTATTAAATTCAAAGGTACTTGATCACTTAACATTTTACCTTTCTAGACTTGCATCTTTATAGCCTTTTGAATTTAAATTATTTCCCAAACCTAAAGGGGAAAACTTACAAATTTTAATTTCAAAACTTATTCCTCTTTTCCTTTTGAAGACCTTTACAGCTTTCCTTAAAAATATTTTATACTTTTTAAATTTAAATGTTTACTAAGTTTTTCTCTTCCAAAAACTTATTTACTTTTTCACCAAATCATTTTTCTTTAAAACGTGCCTTGCTTGTTCTTAAAACATTTTTCTTTTTTCTTGACTTCCAAAAATGTCCTCACAGGTTTTCATAACATCTTCTTTTCATAGATTTTCAAATTTTCAAATTTACAAAAACTGGAGTAGATAAGAACAATTATTTTATCAAAAATCCCTTAACATTCTTACTCTTCCAATTACCTAACTTTGGAGGAGTTTCTAACTTACTACAAATGGGGACTTTCTACAGAGGCAAGTAACCAATGCGCATAATCAATGGAAAAATATGAAATTTTCATTGCTTAGCTTTCCTACTAAGGCTCTCTATAATATCCCTCTTAACTAACACCGTCTCTAATTATTATACTTCTCATTACACCTAATGGTTTTATACCTTAATGTATTGGAACTATTTTCCCTTATGAGAAACCATTAATACTAAAACCTCATATGAATCCTTTAAAAGAGGACTTCGTGTTTATGTGAAATTACAAGGAACTTATTTTATAATTTTTTCGAAATAGGCTATACAAAATATGGTGCTTTTTATACCTTGTACATCTCTTTCACGTATTCCTTATAACTTGCACAAAACATCTTTATTTGTTATTTGGTTTCATAGAAAATTATATCATTATTCATTTCATTCCAATAGATTAAAGTATGTTTAATTTATATTCACTTACAATAGACATTTCCTACGAAATTTATTAATTTCCTAATATTTAACTTACATATTTTTTTCAGAAGAACTCATTTTCAAAACTGTTAATATTTTCATAACTAAAAAACATTTCCATATACTTATTTAAATAAGTGTACTTACAAAACACTTTATTTCTATACTTAGAAATTATCTTCAAAACACATTTTTATTTGGGTCAAAACAGATTTTGCGTAAAACACCGTTACTACAACCCAAAAATACTAGTATATGGATTCAATTAAAATAAATATTAATAAATCCCATATGCTAAAAACATTTCTTTTGGGAGTCACCTACTATAACAATAGTGTCATAGTCTATGCTTCCTTTATTTTTCACAAAAACATCTATTACAACAATAAATGTTGTATCCTACGTTTTCGATACTTAATACACTCTAGGTTTTTATATTTAAAATCTTTGTTTACCTACAAAGAAACTAGCGAGCTATACATGGTCTATAATTCTTCAAAAAGAATTTCACTTTTAACAAAATTTACATCATATAAAAACCAATTTAAATTTCATACCACTTTTTTTTTTCAAAAACCCAATATTTACTTCCTCAAACATATTAACAATTATATTTTTCAACTTTTCAATTCCAAAAGTTTCATTTTATTGGGCTAGACATAAAGTGTATTTTCTTCTTACTACCCTAGGAATACTCTTCCTAAACCTTCGAAATCTCATTTCCTACTAAAATCTCTTATCCTTTCCAAAATAAAATTACTCTCCATACTACCCTAGGGAACTTTCCCACTTCCTATAACATATGGATACCAATCTTCTCTCAAAACATAGCTTATTGTACATTATAAATTGGCAATAACTTAGGGCTCAACATCCTTGGGTCATCCCAAACTCAACTAGCAAACTATGTACAAATATACTTCTAAAAACTTTCCATATGTTAAAATCTATAATTGGGGACTATTTGGATTTTAGTACATAATATATTTATATTTTATTCAAAAATACAAATACGTTCTCTCATATTTCCTAATTTACTTAGGTTCCACTAACCTAAGCTCTGATACCAAATGTAACAACCCAAATTCCAGTGGGTCCGGATTTTTCGCAAAAATGCTAAAATCCAAGCCCACTGAAGCCCGAGTTGGGTATCTGGTATCCTTCAAATAGGCAAAGACAAATATATCAGAGGTTAAATAAATATCTCACATCGGAACTGACTAAAATATAATAGTAAGTAAATACTAAACAAGATAATAACACTTTCTAAACAAGTGTCTCAAAACTGGAAAGTCTCTGCCATCTACCTAACCTGTGGAATGTTATGAGGAGGGGGTCAGAACTAAAGTTCTGATGAATGGACAAATTATACACTTCTAAGTTTAATTCTACATATACCATTTTATTTCCATTTTATGTTATATTAGATTTACTGAGTTTATAGTACTCTCGCCTCTATGCGTGAATCGTACCCATCTAGTCCCTAGTAGATTAAAACCTAATAACAAATATATATGTAGCTACATGCCCAATGACCGCATCGGTCCTAGGTACTACCAATAGTACCTTCCGTATCCTCCTAGAAAAGGACTTCATCGTCTTGCTCCTAGAACGTTCTGCAACTACATCTGTAAAGGACAGCTTCGTGAGGCCTACAATATAGATGTTCCATCGTCTACTATGAAAATGTAAAACTGCATCCACATTAGCCTATACTCATGCTCAGACATCCATAATGTACCACCCAGTGCGTACCTTGAGGACTATACGTAATCATTCTGTCTACTCTCTGAATCCCGCCAATAAGGTCTACCTTGTACGGAACTTAGTCGGGGATTTTCTATATCTGTAAAGGAGAGCTTCGTTAGGCCTACAATACAGATATTCTACTTGGTCTGTCTCTTATCTCATCGTGGCTATGGCCCCACGCAGCCACCCCTCAACTAATCAAAAGACCTCTAAAGAGTTAAGTGGTTGCGCCCTACTACAAACAATCTAAACATCCAATTGGTTGCGCCCCTCATCCAATGTCTCGATAGTGAAAGAATCATTGGCCTATTGGTTTAACTCTATTCTTTCCCGAACTCTTTCTTGGTTGACAATAGCTTGATCTCCGCATGTGACTATCCTTTTGAGTCCTTCCCATGGGTCCTGCCCACTAAAACTTACTCGCAAGTCGGAGTACGGTGTCATACGAATATCTTACTCCATTCATCAACCTTTTGACTGCCTACAAAGGTCCGCTTCGTTAGGCCTGCAATGAAAAAGCAGTCAAGGCATACTCTCTTGATTAAACACCTACAAACCTGCCTCCGGGGGTGCAGCTTCGTCAGGCCTACCCTAGAGGGCCATCCTAGAGTACCCTCACGTCCCGTTGAAATCCCGTACTTCCTTCTAGCCCAAAATAACTAAGTTGGACGTGCTTTTTCCATGCTGAAATCTGTGATGAACTGCTTCATTAGGCTCTTCATCCTTTGGGCTGCTCCAAACGCATCTTACTATTTTATTAGACCCTACGTCTAATCTTTGATTATGCGTTTAGTTTACATTTCTTATTATGTTGGCTACTTATTTACCCTAATCAGCATAAGCGTGTCCCAGCCTCACCAAACTATTATGAGACCATCAGTTCCTGACTGAAGGGGAATGCTGTTGGTACGGGCCCTTCTTCTATGTTTGCTTCTTAACTTAGTGTAAGTTTTAAAATAAGCCTTTTCCGTTATCTCTAATTATAACCTATGTTATAATTATTCTTGTAGTTGTTACTTCTATATTCTTGTATAATCTACATGTTATAAATATAAATGCAAGTGTCTCTTTTCTATTCTAATCTATCTTCTTTTATTATGATATTGAATCCTCTTTAGTTCTCTTATATCATATGACAAATCTTGGCTTGGGACCAGGTCCGAATGTCAGAAATTTACTTATCATAATAACTGCTTTACTTTTATTCTACCATCTACGCAGTAAATGCAGATCTATTCTATTTGGTTGGTTACAAAACTGTGTTAAAAATCCATTTCCATATTTTAATACTAAATAATGCTATAAACAATAACTCGTAATTATAAGATATTTCATTTATTGTTTCTTTAATTATTGGATAATGCAAAATACAGAAATGTCCCTATTTTACACTAATTCCCTTTTCCTTTCTTTTTATTGTTGCAATTACGTTTATCGTTATTCTTACAATATTAAACTATGGAAATGTATTCTCTTTTCTAAACCAACCAACTAATCTATCACTAACTTATCAAGTTATTAAATTTTCCCATTTTTATTTATTTTTCCCCATCTTAGCATAATCTATTGTAAATTTCTTACTTTTAGGCTTATACCTTTCTCAATAACTGTTAAGCCTTTATTCATATTTAATTGGACTTCTATCTTTCTTTTCCATGTAAATAATAATTAAATATAAGCTCTCTTATAAAATTTACAGTTTTCAACATAACTAATTAACAGAACTAATTACTGAAAATAAATGCTGAATTAAATATTTAATAGGAATCTAACGATAATATATCATAAACGTAAAAGGTATATAATTTAAATCCACTCACCTGTCGTCCTTAGCTTTGCTCCATGGCCTTCCCGGATCCCCTTCTAAGGCGTCTAATATTTTTATTAAGAAGATTTTTCCCTAGAAATATTTTCTATTTAGGGTTCAGCCTCAGGCAATGAACCCAATTGGGAGAAAATCTGATTGTGAGAGAATAGCTAGGCCTAGAGTCCTATTTATAGTGGTGTTTGGGGATCTAAGGCCGTCAGATTTTAAGATTGAATCTGGTGCAACTACGTCACAGGCTTGCTGCAAATCGTTGGATCTAGAAAACAACGCTCGAGGTTGCGCGAAAATCAAATTATCAAACGTTAACTTTTAACCATTGCCTATTCATTTTAATTAATTTCCATCAATTGCAAATTTAATTCCCTTTATAACACATGTTTATTTTGAAATTCTAACGTTGCTAATTAATGTAAATTAATTTCCTTTAATTTCTGATTTGATTAACATTGCCTACTAATGTTAATTAATTACCTTTAATTGCCGATGTCAATTAATTTCCTTTATGACGCGCGTCTATTTTGAAATTCAAACGCGTGTTATTTCTTGAATTTATACACGCATATATTTATAAACAAATATATTCACGCACATTTACACGTATAATTATTTTTCAACATGGAACTTCGAACGTCAATAACTTTATCATACGAAGTCCGTTCGAGGCATATTATGTATGTAAATTAATCAGGAAATCGCCATGAACACAATGGTATAAGTTTCGAGGCCATATTCTAACAATTCCAAAAATGCTCATTTTCATTGTTCATAATTATTTTGGTTATTTAATTATCTAAAAATGCGGGGTGTTACAATTCTATATTCCCAAAGCAATGATCATTCGTTCATAATAATCAATTTTCTTATTCTCTTACCTCCTAAACTCCTGCACATTCATCTACTCAGTTCTTATAAGTCATAGGAGATTGTACAACATTGGGCAAGTCTATATATTGAAGACACAACTTCTTCTGAAGTCTGTATTTTATCAAGTTTGTATAAAAGACCTGCCCAGCGGCTCAGGCAAGTGTGTTGGTGTATTCCTCTAGGCTAAGTAAGGGTGTTTGTGAGTAAAAGCCAAAATAAGATATTCTGGGACTAGATGTAGGACTGTGGTCCGAACGAGTATAAAAATTCTAATGTGCAAGTTTACTGCTTTACTTTATTTAAATTCAACTAATAACACCGATTATATACTTTTATATAGTTTAGCCATAAAATATACGATCCTACACACTTTTATTTGGTATCAGAGCTAGTTATTTTCATAAACCGTAATAATTTATAATATGGCACACATAAGCACTTTCGTAGAAGGAAAATCAACTGCTCGACCACCGCTATTTAACGGTAGTGATTACAACTTTTGGTCAACTAGAATGAGAATTTATATGGAAGAAAATAGTCTAAAATTTTGTGATGCCACACAAACTAAATTTGAAATTCCAACCACATCATTAAAGTCTCAAACAAAAGACTGCTGCAACCAATAATTCAAAAGCCATGAATATTCTCTTTTGTGATTTAGATAAAAATGAATTTACTAGAGTTATGATATGAAAAACTACTTATGATATATGACACACTTTATAAGTTACTCATCAAGGTACAAGTAAAGTTAAAAAACCACGAATAGCTATGTTAAAAAGTCAATTTCATAATTTTAGAATGAAAGATAATGAAAATATTTCTGATATTTATTCCCGTTCATAAGACAATACACATGCACTAGTAGGATGAGGTTAAACTGTATCAGAATTTGATATTGTTGAAAAAAAATTAAATCTTAAACCAATGTCTGGGAGAGAAAAGTATTAGCATCTAAAGAAGCTAATGTTCTCTCTCAACTCAAAGTTGAAGAGTTAATTGATATCCTAATTGCCTATGAAGTGAATTTGCAGGTTAGAAAATTTTAAGAAACAGGACAAAAGAACCATTGCATTCTAAGTTGAGGACGACTCTGAAATAGATGAAGACGAGATGGCATTCGTAGCTAAAAACTATAGGAAATTCAAAAGGAAGTTAAAGAGGGGAAATAGCAATAGCAACAATAAATTAAGACTCAAATGTGTTGGCTATAATAAATTCGGACATATTATAAAAGAATGTCCATTACAAAATAATGGAAAGAAGGAGTTCAAGAGTAAGAATAGATTTGAAAAATTCGTCAAGAAGAAAAAAATCTACATATCAAGCCACTTAGGATTATTCCGACTCCTCATCATCTTCACATAGCAATAGAGATACTTTACAAGCCAACGTCTGCTTTACAGCCACAAAAGATGAGGTACAATCGGATTTAACTTATAATTAATTATTTAAATTTTGCATAGAATTAGATGAAAAATTTAAAATTTTAATAAAAATACACAAAGAAACTATATTTAACTTAAATAGGGCAGAATTAGAAATAACTATGTTAAAAGACAAGAACATTACTTCAGAAGAAGTAATTGAAACCCAAAAACAATCTTTAGAAAAATCTGTTTTTGAAAATGGAACATAAATTTTATTTCAAGAGGAAATGGAGTTATCTAAGTAGCAGTTTAAAAGTTTCAAATAACAATTTAAATTCTAAAATAGATTATTTGGAAAAAGAAATTAATTCCTTAGAAAATAAAATTGCTATTTTATGTAAAATAATTAAAGAATAAGAGAATTCACAAAACTCATTTGTAAATATGACAAATAAAATATCCACGCTAGAAAATGAAGTTGAGTTATACAGAAATGAAAACGTCAAATTGTCAAAAGAAAACTATGAATTGATTTCAAAAGTAAAATTTCTTAATTCAGAAAATTTAGAGTTTAAGAAAAACTAGAAAAAAAATTATGTAAATGTTTCGAATTTTAGTAAAGGTTAAGAAAAGTATCAATTTTGATAAAAAAAATTCTAGACCAATACATAACAAATATGTTTTGGGTTTTAAAAGGGATAAGAATAAGAAATATCCAAAGAAAAATAGATTTCTATATACAAAATTTAAAAAATATAGTAACTCCAAAAGGATAAAAGAAAATTCTAAAAATAAAACAATAAAAATATGGATTTCTAAAACTAATAATAATCACATTAGAAAGAAATAATTAAATAAGTTTATCTTCGAGGTTCATAATAATATTACTTTTTTTAAAGGTTCTACCAAACCCTCATAAGTATGGTTACCAAAAACTTAATTCCAGGTTCCTAACAAATGAAGTGGGTACCGATAAATTTATTTATTTTTGGCAGGTATCGACTCATATTAGTAAGAAGAGAAGATGGAGACAACGAAGGTTCCAACCACAGGGAAATACCGATATGCTTACAAATATCAGACTAATTGATGAACGTACTGTATCTTTCAATGAAAATTCAAAAGGATACATCATCATCGGAATAAGGGATGTTAGCAATAATGACAATCCAAATTCACACTTAATTATTAGTTTTTATCTTGTTAAAAATTTAAAGCACAATCTATTAAGTATTAGTCAACTATGCAATAAAGGATTTAAAATTAAATTCAAAAAAGATAGTTGTAATATTTTTAATTACGACGAGAGATTAATTTTTGAAGGTATGATAAAATGAAATATATATATATATATATATATATTGAATATGAAAGTTAATAGCGGTAGTAACTTATGTCTCATAGCAGATTCTGATGATCCATGGTTACGACACAAAAGGTTCTGTCATATTAATTTTAAATTATTAAATAAATTAGCAAAACAAGAAATTGTAAGAGGTTTACCTTAAATGAACTTCAAAATAAATAATATATGTGATGCTTGTCAAAAAGGAAAACCAAGAAAATCTTCTTTTAAATCTATAAATGGAATTTCTTCTAATAAATCTTTGGAATTACTTCACCCAGATTTATTTGCGCCGCCTCAAGTTAGATCAATAAACCATAATAAACTTGTAATTGTTGATGATTTTTCAAGATATACTTAGACCTTGTTTTTAAAACATAAAAGTGATACTATCGAAATGTTTTGGAATTTAAAAAAAATCACAATTTAAAAGATTTAAAAGTTAAAAATATTCGAAGCAATTAGGGAGGAGAATTCGATAATGATGAATTTACTAAACTTTGTAATAAAAGTAAATTAACCATAAATTTTCTTTTCCCAGAACACTACAGCAAAATGGTGTTGTGGAAAGAAAAAAAATATAACCTTACAAGAGTGTGCCAGAGCATTGCTAAATAGCACCAGTTTACCTCAAAATTTTGGTTTGTAACGGTTGCTACTACTTGCCATGTTTTAAATCGCATTTCAATTCGTTCTAAAACTAAAATTACCCCTTATGAACTCTTTTATCAACGTAAACCTAAAATATCATACCTTAAGATTTTTGGATTAAAATGTTTTATTTTAAACACTAAAGATAATCTTGGTAGGTTTGACTCTAAATTCAATGAACGAATCTTTATCGATTAACAAAGAAGTAAAGCTTACCGCATATTTAATAAAAGAACTAACTGAATCGAATTTTTTTACAAGATAGACAATGATGTTGAAATATCCAATGTTAATCAACCATTAACTACTATTCAAAATACAAAACAAGATAAATCCAATGAAGCTACTCAAGGAATAGTTAACTCACTAGAACAAAATAAAAATACGAAAACCCTAAGAATTTTAAAAGGTCATCCTATTGAAAATATACTAGGTGACATTAGAACTATTATTGACTCTAAGACAACTAAATGAAATGAGTCACTTAGCATTTATATCTACAATTGAACCTAAAAACTATAAGGAAGCGGGAAAAGACGAATATTGAATTATAGCTATGCATGAAGAATTAAACCAATTTGAACATAATAATGTATGGGAATTAGTCCCAAGACCTAATAATCAAACTGTAATAGGAACTAAGTGGGTGTACAAAGAAAAAAGCGATAAAAATGGTGATATAGTTAGGAATAAAGCTAGTCTGGTTGCTCAAGGATACAATTAGAAGGAAGGAATCGACTATGACGAGACCTTTGCTTCTGTTGCACAACTTGAAGTAATTAGAATACTTCTAGCTTTTGCTTGTCACCGCAATTTTAAATTATATCAAATGGAATTTAAAAGTGCTTTCTTAAAAGGTTTTATTAAAAACATATTTATGTTGAAAAACCATCCTTATTTAAACATGAAACATATTCGGATCATGTTTATAAACTTAAAAAGGTTTTATATGGTCTTAAACAAGCACCACGTGCTTGGTATGACAGAATAAAAAGTTATTTAATAAATTCTGGTTTTTAGATTGGAAATTTTGACTCAACACTTTTTATTAAACGTGAAAATAATGATTTATCAATTATTCAAATATACTTTAATGACATTATCTTTGGTTCTACTAATGAAAAATTTAGTATAAATTTTCTAAAATAATGAATTTTTTTTGAAATATCTCATATATGCAAATTAAATTATTTTCTTGGGTTATAAATTAAACTACTACAAAATGAAATTTTTATTTCATAAAAAAATTATTGTAAAGATCTAATTAAAATATGTGGCGTTGATAATATGAGCAGTAAGCCAACGCCAATAAGTATAACTATTCGCCTGTATAAAGATGAGTGTGTATCTTTGTGCCCGATTTCAAGCTAATTCGAAAAAATCACACCAACGAGCTGTTAAATGAATTTTACGATATCTAATTAGAAGTATAGATTACAGACTCTTCTATTCGAAAGGATGTCTATTCAGATTAGTATCATACAGTGATGCTGCTTTGCTGGATGTCGTACCAATAAAAAAAGCACTAGTGGTACTTTCCACTTTATAGGTCAATCTTTAGTTTCATGGTTTAATAAAAAACAAAACTAAGTACCCTTATCTGCATGTGAAGCAGAATATATATCGACTGCTTTAGCTTACGCTTAGATAATTTATGTATAACAAACATTAAAGGATTTTAGTGTAAACATAACCAGATCACCTATTTACTATGATAGCACCAATGTAATCAATTTGGAAAAATATATTGTAAATCACTTTAGAAGTAAGCACATTGATATAAGAAACCATTTTTTAATAGATCGTTTTGAAAAGGAAAATAACACTCTAGAATTTGTAAACACTGAAAATCAAATTGCACACACACACACAAACATATATATATATATATATATATATATATACGAAACTATTAAATGAAAATACATATATTAGATTACGATGAGAATTAGGACTTTCTTCGGTAGATAATATAATATAAAATTTTAGTATTTTCAAATTCTTAAATTTAATATATATATATATGTATTAATGATTAATAAATCCTGTTAAAATTAGATATACTGATAAAATTATTTTAACCTAATAAATTTTTTATCAAAATTAATCAAATAATTCACTAAAAGATTTTGTAAAATAAATACTAAGCTTTTTTAAAAAATAGAATATATATTTCATTATAAATATAATATTAATATTAATATAAGTAGTAAAAATATAAATATAAAACTATCAATTTAGTTTTAAAATTCTGAAACAAAATGCCCCACTGGTGAACTGGTCGAGAGCAACTGGTCCATTGGTGACGGTTTTTTATTTTAGAACTGAAGCCTTTTAAACTTCCCTCTCTCTTCTATTTTCATTATTCCAATCAAAAATGAATTCAGAAACCCAAGCCCCATTTTCCAGCCCCTAATCTTCTAAACCTCATCAAATTTTCAAATAAAAATAAAATGTTTGGCCATAGTAAGAGGAAAAAGGAGCATCTCATCAACTTACTTTGATTCTATTGATGAATTGCTCACCGATGAGGTTTGAAATTGGTTGAAAAATAAATGAGAAAGCATCAAGAAATTCAAGGCTCTTATGGTCAACAAGTACCTTAGCAAACGATCGATAAACTTGAACTCTCTAAACTTATATGATATTCATAATTTGTTTAACCATGCTGAATTAGTGAATATTATAAATTTGAATGGCTATGAAATCGATATCTATCTTTGATGTATAGCAGTCTTTTGCGCTAAAATAGAGGTTGGATGTGAAGATAATGGTTTATTTTTTAATACAAGCGTAAAAGATGTCAACATTGCCTCAATGAAAGTGAATTGGGAAAAATATTAAGAATATTTTCTAAAGGAATGTCGTTAGATGAGATGATTTTTGATGAAGAATATATTATGCACCAAATACATCACACCACTATTGGAAATTGGATTACTTCAAATCTAACTCACTTGGCTCGTATTATCATTCAGATCCTTTAACACGATTTAATACCGAAAACTAGTAGTTTCGATGAGATTTATTCATTGGTTTGTAAAGCGACACATGCTATTTCGAGAAATATTCAGGTAAATTGGGTTAATGCAATAATGAGTAACATGTTGGAAAATCAATCGGGTGAAAAGAGAATGTATGATCTATTTGGAAATTTGATTACGATAATTCTTCGCCGATTTGGTGTTGTGTTGGACGGCAAAACTCCGATTAGACATCTGTATTCGAGTGTGTTTGATGATATAGTTTTGAAGGCGATGAAGATACCATCAACACTAAACGAGATAACTATTGAGACTCTAGTACAAGAGTCAGCACAAGAAGACATTCCTGGTTCATCGTCTCTGTATCATACTTCTCCTATGCATATATCTCCATTTTGAAGCTCATATTATTGCAAGTCTTGAGAGGCAAGAACAATTAATTCAAATGATTTGTGAGGAGCAACTGGAATAGAAGAGAGAGTTAGGGGTTATTAGATCACTTCTCACATGACTGTGTAGATCCGTGCGGACTAGAGAGAGTGAAATTAGTACTAGTAGTGAGGCCAGTGCAGCACTTCAGCCCCCACTAGTCTCTCAACCTTATGTTCATGATTTTCAGGAAGGACTTCATAGCTTTGGAGTAGCAGGTCTTCATTTTATACACCTGGACCTACTAGGATAGGATCTAGAGGGAGACAACCTTGACCACATGCCACTATCACTCATGCTTCAGGATCTCCAATACGTCCTCTAGCACCAAGCAGAGAACACACGGGATTTATAGAGTCTGATCCTACTACTCCTTAAGGATATCATGACTTTTCATAATTTGCAGCCTTTTTGATATGGTATCAGATTATATTTCATCATTTTTCTTGGTTTGAATGACATTACTTTGATATTTGTTCGGTGTGTTCATAGTTTGTCTTTCATTTTAGTTGTTATTAACAATTGTTGCATCTTGTGTGTTGGTTTACTCATATTTTGACATTGGCATTTGTATTGACTTTTATGATGTTGTGAACATTTGTATGTTTTGTGTTTGTCATCATTGTTCTATGTCTGTGATATGGTCTGTGATGTTCATTCTGTGATATCTGCTATATTGTATACTATTATTGTAACGACCCGTATTTTTACGGATCGAAACATCGTAAAACAGTTGACATTTGGTCGCATTGTTGATAAGTCATTCAGAGCTTTAAGTCCTAGGTCGTATGGGAGTTTGGAGCGACCTAAGGAAGATGCGAGCTAAGGAGTAAACGACCTAGTGGAGTGGAGCGACTTAAGAGTTAGGTCGTATGATAGCTTAGGTCGTGAAGGAGGTTATGTCATAGGCGACCTAAGGGTTGGGATAAGTCGTGTGGAAGTTAGGTCGTGTGGTGGCTTAGGTCGAGTGAACGACTTAAGGAGTATAGCGACTTATAGGATTCAGACTTAAGATAGTAGACGACTTAAGGAAAGTTGGTGACTTAAGAGTTTTGGCGAGTTAATGACCTAAGGGGTAGGTCGGCGACGACCTAAGGAAGCTGGGGTAGCAGTGAGCGACCTAAGGAAGTTAAGTCGTAGAAAACTTAGGAGTTAGGTCGCAAGTCGTGCGTAGTTAAGTCGCGAAGTGTTAAGTCGTATGGTTTGTGGTAGGTCGCGTAGGGGTTGATCTATAGGTCGCGCGCTTGCGCTAGGTCGTAAGTCGTAGACTGGTAGGTCGCGAGTGCGCATAAGCTTAGGTCGTTAGGTCGTAGATTGAGGGGTTTCGATAGGTCGTAGGTTGTGATGCTCTATAGGTCGTGGACGACCTAAAAGTGGACGACCTAAGGGTTTTTCAACCTATAAATAGGAAGGTTTTTCTCACTTTTTGGGATCCGGATTTCGAAGCGATGAAGTGCTGCCATTTTGAGAGCTCGACTTCTACACTTCTTCACTTCTTTTCTCCACTCTAATCTAGTGATTCCTTCCATCCAAATCGAAGATCAAATCGAAGATCGAAGAGCTTAGATTGAAGATCTACATTCTTCGAAGAGAGATTTCATCGTTTGAAGCGGATTTGTGATAGATCGAGTTAGATCCTTCGCTGTCCAGATCTGAAGTGTGTTGCTTTTAAGGTGTTTAAGTGATTTGGTGAGTGGTGATTATCTCTCACACGGATCCAAAGGAGTATATCGGATCGTTGGTTTGATTTTGTGTAAAGTAGTGATTTTCATGCATTTTTGTAAACATAAGTATAGATCCATTGTTTATGATGATTTGACATCCATTTTACTACATGTTAACCTATGCAAGTTCATTCATCAAGATTATAGAGACATTGCTCATGTTTTCATGATTGTTAGACTTTTGACTCTTTATTTACGAAATTGCCATTATTGTTATAATTATCTATTTAGATCATATTTGAATGCTTGTTTATTTGGATTAATGTTTGACTTGATTGACTGCTATGAATTAGATGATTGATGATTTGATTTAGACCGAAGATGATTCAAAAGCTAAGGGAAAGACTCTTGAATTGGGAAAGCTGCTTGTGGCATATGAGGCGGATGAGGAAGCTCATATGGATAGATTTGATGATGATGTTGAGATGACGCTTTGCTATGATGATGATGAGGCGAAGCATGATATGAGATAGTCTTGGTCTAATCCAGACGGGATCATTCCAAGCAGATTGATAACTCGGTGAAATGGTTCGAGTTTGAGGATAATGGTTTGCTCGAGAGGCGCTTGAGCTAGTATGGAAATAGTCGTCGAGGAGGATGACTAGAAGGCTGAGATCTCATCGTTGTTGAAGGTTCTAGCATGCTCAAAGCAAGAGTATGTTGGGCAGATTCGATAGTCCCTGAAGGCTACTGATTGGTAGTCAAGTACTCTGGGCAGATTCGATAGTCCTAGGCATGGGTCACGACGACGTGCGGGAGTAATGTCTAGAACCGGGGTTTCCATTAGCCCTTGACGGACGGATGAAAGAATGAGCCGGTCATTCAATTAACGATGATATCGAAGCAATGATAACAGTGATAGCCAGAGTCATGGATGTTTGGTTGTATCGTCATTCGGTCTCAAGAGCGGTATTTTATGGGTGCTTATCTGATCTTGGTTTAGGCCTTGGGGGTTTGTACTTGGAAAACATCTCCCTTGACTCGAGTGATAATTGCTTTACTTTAAATTGTATGCTCTGCTATGTTTGCTTATGCTTAGTGTGTGTCTGAGGGCTATCACTGTAGAAAGAGGTGGAGTGGGAGGGTTGTATTCCTATTCCTTTTTCCTTTATGCTCTTTTGGTATGTTGTTAGTTAATTTACCGCTCACTAAGACTGTTGTCTGACTCAAGGCTTTATGTTTTAACTCTTATTGCCTTGGGTTGTTCGTCCATTTTGGGATGGGCAGACTAGGTAGTAGGTGATAGGTGCTGTTCTTGCTTTCCACGATGCTGATGACGAAGACGAGCTGGAGGATTGCATATTATTTCTTACTATATGTACTGGATGTTCCGCTGTTTGTATATTCTCTGAGTGATATGTAGTGAGGCTTGTTGTATTGACTATTCAGATGTTTGTATTCAACTATTATGAAGTTTTATCGATGAGATTCTATTCTGTGAAGCTTCACTATGTATATATTCTATTGTATTTTGTCCATGCACTGTGAGTAATACGATAGATTCTGCTGTTTTTAATTTACCCTGACAATCGTCCATGGCTGCCTGGCACACTTTACAGCGCACTTTCTCTAGGTTCAGTGCAGGGGTCATGGGCGGTCGTCACAATTATTCTTCTTTTTGATGTGACAGGGGAAAAATAATTGATTATATGCATACATTCAAGGTAAGTACTAAAACATAAAAATATTTTTGTGCATATAGTTAATGGGAGTATTACATCCGTCCACTCGCAGTAAACATATCTTCATGAATGTATTTATGTGTTGTCATCATCAAATCGGGAGAGAAATGTTAGAACTAAAATTTTCAGTTTTGATGACAACAACTCCACACTAGAGTTTAAATTACAATAGTCAAATAAATATTGCGATAGCTTCAAAATAGGAAGAAGGAATCACATTCAAGCTTTGGAAGATTGTCCATAGGAAGAACATTTGGAAAGAATGTATTAGTGAATCGTTATGTCTTAGATTTATGTTGTTAAAACTCACAAGTACCTCACATTGCACTGGAAACTCAAATTAAAGTGTCCACCAGTGAACCTGTGGAAGGCCACTGGTAAACCGGTGCATAAGAAAATTTGAAATTATAGAAACGAATTTTTAATATTTTTCATCCTAACAGTCTTGTTTCTTCCTTCTTCTTCGCATGCGACCTTCTACAATGGAGAGCTATCATATCCTTTGATCTAATCCCATCAATTCTATAAATAACTATGATATCAGCGAGTTTCATCAACTTCCTACTCTGATTTTCTAATTTAATTTCTGAAACCCTATTCTATTCTATATTCCCAAATCAACAATCATTCATTCATAATAATCACTTTTCTTATTCTCTTACCTTCTAAACTCATGTACATTCGTCTACAAATCAGTTCTTATGAGTTATAGGAGATTGTACTATATTGGGCAAATCTGTGTATTGCACGACTCTGCCCAAGTCTGTATTTTATCAAGTTTGTATGAAAGACCTGTTCAGCGACTCAAGCATGTGTATAGGCCTATTCCTCCGGCTAAGCGAGGGTGTTAGTGAGTAAAAGCCAAAATAAGAGATTCTGGGATTTGGCGTAGGACGGTGATCTGAACCAGTATAAAAATTCTGGCGTGCAAGTTTCTTACTTCATTTTATTTATACTCAGCTTATAACACTGTTTAGATACTTTTATATAATTTATCCATAAAATATACGTTCCTACACACTTTCACATATTCAGTGCACGACACTAATAACTATGTTGTACTATACATTTGACCCCGCGTTTAGGACTTTGGGACGTAAATTTATTAAACTAAATCTATAACGATATGCTTTATTTTGTTATATGAGGTTTGTTTACTTAAAACTGTATAACATAACTGATCCTATCTTTGTTGCCGAAAGATAATTCAAAGATGACTGCAGTATATTAGGGTCCATCGTTGGGTTTTAAAGTGAGGGATAATACTTTTATAGTGCTTTTGTAGAAGTGAAAATTAGGATTCACCCCTTATTTTACAGTTATGAAAAACTCTTCTTAAAAACTTGTTTTAAATTACACCCCCATTTTTATTTTCGGTAATTCAAAAATGAATTCTGAACTTAATTAAATGCTTTTATTACCAAAACTAATTTTCAAAATTATTTTGAACCTCTTTTTAAAGAGTACAAGTATTTGCAGTTTACAAGAAAATATTAACCAAATATGCTTAAATTAAACTAAGGGTATTTTCTAAAACTTTTTTTTTGAAATGGTACTTTATATACAACATGTCACTGGGACAACGTATCACATGTCAATAAACGTTCGAATCACACTACGTAAGTTTCGAACTTGTGACCTCTCGCACAAAGCTGAATCACTTAACCACTTGGACAATGGTGCTTGTCGTATTTTCTAAAACTTGTTTTTGAGCAGAGATAGTTGTATATTTTGAAATTTAAAGAGGGTGTTTTACAAAAGTTTACTTTATAAAAACAACCATGAGATTAAATCATTTCTAAAATGAAAATGTGGATCAATATATCTTCTAATAAATTATCTATATACAATAGGAATACCTTGAATTGAAGCTTTTGAATTTACCGAATTACCCCTTTCAAATGCAAAACTGAAGTGAGGGCAGTGATGTCATTTTAGTCAAGCATCTTTACTAATAACGATGATGAGTAAACTATTATTTGGTATGTGATTTTTCTTCTCCCCAAATTGCCATCTCTTTCCATTCTATTTGATTCACAATCACGTACAATTCAAACCACCAGAGATCAATTTCCAGCCCTGAATACCTCGCACTCCTGTCATTTCCTGTAACGCCCCACCTCTATGCTCATAATAACAAAGAGTATTAAAAGAAATATTGTCTATTATTACGAAGAATAAGGCTGGATAGGAGCGACCATCCGTAGTTGACCTTACACTAATATTGGTTATCTCGATAGGAGTGGTATATACTTTTTATTTTTCAACTATCATTTATTTACTCCCATCGACACACCCAATTATCAGTATAAAACAAACTACGATAGTTCATAATAGTTTAGGACATTAGATATAACAATAACACAGATAATATAAATGCGGAACACAGATAAAAACAAAAGTCTCATATATATATAACTGATGTCAGTTAATACATAGTTGACACAATACATATGATATAACTACAACTGTCGACTCTAGAAGTTATATATACAAGTACATTATCGACTAATATACATGAATACATATCGTTCTATACAATGACACGACTACTACAAAATGACACTGACAACTTCAGAAGGTGTGAAAAGTCTTCATATCCTGAACAGCAACTCAAAGAAGAAAATCTACAACCTGAAATAACTCGGGTCTGACCCGAGTATTACATTCAAAAGAAAATAATACACGGGTCAGTCTAATTCAAACTCAGTTATTAGTGCATAGTAGCAATATTAATCAGATAGTCAAATAGACGATAGTCACAGAAATCTCGTATATCCAACTCTCGATACGAGAATTGGATAACGGCATATATAACACTAAATAGTGTTAAACAATAAATCAACAATCCAAATCAGAATACAACTCCAAAACATTGAAATTCACCAACGAAACAATTCGACAAATCGAACATCAATTTAAAACTGTCAAATCAGATAGGGCTGCAGTACACGCACGTGTGTACTGCCTCGCCACTATCGCAGGAGATACACAAAAGCTCAATGAAAGTCACAAGTGATCACAAGGTCAAACCCCGAAATCGGGTTCAACTCAGGGATAACAAACAGTAACAAACAAAGTCAAGAGATTCAAGATTACGGAATGTAGAACCTACTCTAGACAGAATGACAACGTACATGCAAGTATACAACAGTGAACAGCAACTGTCGATCAAACTAAAGATATCAATGCCACTGACCCAAGTACACTAACCAAATGCAATATTGAGGTCAACTCGAGTATACCATAGAGATGAATACAAATGACCAGAGGAATGCACAAAGCTGCTACAGGGAGGAATAAAATTATACAAAAGGGACTGTGCTATGCAGTGAAGCCAAACAGGTCAAGGGTGAACACTCGAGAAGTCACAGGTCAGGGATGCATGAAGTCAGGGATCAAAGATCAAACATGCAACTACAACACAACTACACAATATAGGAATGAATAGAATCAAGTCCAGATACTCAAAGGCAACAGACTCAATTTCAAACCACAGTGACAACAGTGAAGACAGTGATACAAGCTAATGAATGCAAGATGCAACACAATGAAGACGACATAGTACAAGACACAAAACTGAATACAATGCAGATTGCATCAGACCACAACATGATCAACTACAAGATCCAGTGAATCGAGTTCAAATATGCAACAATAAAAACTCAAGCTAGATGTCAACAAGCAACATATAGCAGTGCAAATGAAGAGACCACAAGTATGTGCAAAACTGCAGTGCAACAAGCCGGAGAGGTTGAAATGAGAACAACCAAACATGATAGGGATGTAGCATATACAATAAACCAGGGTGCACTACAATGAAGGCAGAGGTGAGGAATGAACGGAAATGGTCAAGTATAACAGAGTTCGACAATATGGACCAAGGCAAAGCAGAAAATCAACACAACAACAATTCAAGTAAAGTGCATCAGGTCAGAAGGCATAACAGAGCCAAGTCAGAGAAATCATCAAAAGTCATAGCGAACAAGATCACGATGGTGGCCAAGGTGATCAATCAGTCAAAGTAAATTACTTCCAAAATTCATCGGCTACCCAATTCAATGGTCGTGGATCATCAACGAAGTGATACAATAGTTAAAGGCAAAATGACCAGAGTCACAAAATAGCAAGTAAGTTAAACTAGGTCGAACTCAGTCAAAAATCAGGGTACAACTGCTCCGAACAAAGACAGAGATGTCTTGAATATCATCGCGTAAACCAAGGCAAGTAACAGTGATCAATTCAAAGTCGAAGCCAACCAAAACAATTGAAAATGAATAAAGCCGTGGCCATCACGAAAACAAGTCGTGAGTCAAACAAATCAAAACAAGAAATTCACGAAGCAGTAAATTCCAAGCAACATCGATTACCAATATCAGGTGAAAACAAAAGGACCGAGATAAAACAAGGTCGAATCTAACTCAAATTACAGAAGCATCATACGAAGAGTGAACTAGATGTGAGTAATACGATTACTCACCTTTTTCCCACGAATTCGACTAAAGAAGAAGAAGTCAAAAGCATCTCCGAGGCGGGCTTCACAAAAGCAAGGCGACCGAGTTGAATTCGAGGGGACGAACGAAACTGAGAGTGAACGCCTTCTATCCTCTTCGATTTCCATGCCCTCGTTTCGTTGAGAAGACGAGCGAGAAGACGTGTAACAACCCGTGATTGCGGTTACCAAATAATAAATTAAAATTGGGATTTTAATTTAATTGGAGCTATTAATGAATTTTTAATGTGGCTAATTTGTTCAAAATTTAGTCATTTTGAATAAATTAATATTTTGGGCTTAAGTGTAAAATGGAGCATTTCAAGGAAATTAATTAGGGAAATTTGTAATTTATATTATTGCAAAATTTTATATGTGTAAAATAGTGCAATATTTGATTTGGGAAATTAATTTGCAATTTATTTGCAAAATGGTGATTTTGGCTAATATTAACTATAAACGGTGTTTTGGAAAAATTAGGGGTTAAAATGTAAAATATTGTTGATATAGGATTTTATGAAATGGCTAAAAGTAATTGTTAACATATTTTCATAATTTTCTATGGTTTGAAATTTATTTAGTAATTTGTATGTAGAGTGTACTTAGAGAAAATTGCCTATATATGTATGCACATGAATAATACAAAGTCCTAATGGGTATTAGATCCAATAACCCTAACCATTAGCCTATAAAGTATCTTTTACTCTCCCATTTCAGCCAACACTTCATTTCATAACTACTAAAACCTAATTAGAAAGCTCCAAAACCTAGTCATGGCCTCCTAAGCAAGACTCCAATCTACACCAAATCAAAGAGAGATAATCCAAACTACTAAAAGAGGTAATAGCAATCACAAAACCCACATCTAATTCATTCTTTAATTTCTGAAATTATTTTGTAATCCTCTTTTTTTTGTGCATTTAGATTGTGAAACTCTTTGATCTTCTTTTCATTGCTTGGAAAGAGGTAATATATGCTAGCTGAAATTATAATTAGTTTATTGTTGTTAGTAAATTAGGCATATCTCATTCATCTTAAATCGGAATTAAGATTTTCTTGAAGTTCTGGAAAGCTTATTCTGTAGCCTATAACTTTCATGTTTTGAGCTTTGCCTAATTTTGTGGTTTCAATGGTCGAAATCACGTTTGTTTGTCGCTGACCTGACAACAAACTACAAGGTTGATAAAATAAAACCCTGAAATTGATTTGGCCATAAGTTACTCGTTTTTGATCCGAATTAGATAATTTTGGATGTTCCGGAAAGCTTAAAACATGTGCTACAATTTTTGTTCAGTGATTTTTCTGTAATATTGCGAGTTAGATGACCTGAAATGCGTTCAAAGACAGAAGACCAATTCTGTCTTTAACAAGTTATCTTGAGTTTCAATCTGATATTGTTTTGCATGTATCTCTCTCGTTTCTTATCCAAATCTAATAATTTTGGATGTTCTGGAAAGCTTAGATTTAGAGCTAAAACTTTCATGTTTTGAGTTTCATGAAATTTCGAAGTTAATTTGGTAAAAATTGTACATTCTTACCACTGTCCCGAGAAAAAAAAGAAAAAAAAATAATTAATTTTTTTTTAAACCCTGTTCCAGATTTTTTTTCTCCACTTCGCGATGCCGCCACGATCGCATCCGAAGTCGGAATTCGACGTTTTTGGTCTCGTTGGAAAGGTGGAGTTTCGAACTCCATCTCTGTAAAATTTAGGCATCATCGGCATTCTTTTGGTACTTCGAATTTCATGTCGAAGTTGAACTCTTGTCGCTGTTTGTAAACAGTGTGAATCTTGTTCTGGGTCCAACTTTGAGACGTCGCTGCTACTTCGTCTCAACTCGGATTCCAGAAATTCTTTTTGCATCTTATAGTAGGGATGTTGGACTATATTCCTACCAGTTTTCATGTCATTTGGATTCAGTTTGCTGGTCCAAATAAATTGCCGAACTTGGGTTCGCAGCAGTTTTTGAATGGTCAAACACTTAGAATGAAAATCAAATATCCCTTCTGTTTCCAGCTTTTGAGCGCCACTCCGCGATGCCTCCACGTTCGCATCGGAAGTTGGAATTCAACGTTATTGGTCTCGTTAGAAAGGTGGAGTTCCGAACTCCATCTCAGGAAAATTTGGACAACATTGGAGTTCGTTTGGTACTTCGAATTTCGTGTCGAAGTTGAACTCTAGTCGCTGTTTGTAAACAGTGTAAATCTTGTTCTGGGTCCAACTTTGAGACGTCGCTGCCACTTCGTCTCAACTCGGAATCCAGAAATTCTTTTTGCATATTTAAGTAGGGATGTTGGACTACATGCCTGCAAATTTTCATGACATTTGGACACAGTTTGCTGGTCCAAATAAATTATCGAACTTGAGTTCACAGCTGTTTTTGAATGTTTACAAACACTTAGAATATTTTTGATGATTTTCTGGTTTTCATTGATTTCTTTGAGATTTGTCTCTAGATTTCGTACACGGGTTTTATGAATCATTTTCAAAAGATTTTTCACTCCTAAATGGCTTTTGAAAATTATTATATAATATTATTTTAATTATTAAATTAATTACTCCATAATAGGAGACCTTTCAAAAGACCGTTTTAAAAGTGATTCCGAAAATCAATTATAAATCCGTTTTACACCATTATTTTCTATAATAAAAATCTCACACTCACTTTTAGCATGTCGAGCGAAGTGGAAAGGTGCTTAAACGGTTAGGAAATCTCCGGCCTATGGAAACCGTGTGTATTTTCTTTCCGGTTAATCCCCGACCTATTCGATTGATCGTTTTGACCTTTGGGTCTAGTTTACCGATGATATGAGGTAGACTTTTTATTGTTTGGAGTGTGAGCTTGCTATTGGTTAGGAAACCGTTTAGTGCGAACGTGGGGTATGGGACTCATTGTTAACACTTTGCGGGTTCCTCTCCAAGAAGTTAGTGACACATTAGCCTCTGGGCGGCCAGTACTGGACCTCTGGGTCACCACGCCTCTGGGCAACCATCTCTGGACACCTGCTCTATGGAGCAGTTTATTTTTCGGCGTGTGCCTCTGGGCCTTTATCCTTCTGGGAAGGATCTCGCCGTCTCGCGCGTTTCACATCGGTGCGAGTGATCGATCACAACTCTACAGTACTTGGCAACAACGACTCTGGTCGGTGCACGTGCAAAACTTGTATTATCTGATTATTTTTATATCCATTCGAGTACCGCCATTCGGTGTTGGTTCTATGGAACCATACGATGTAAGTGCGATTACCTTATGGATCCACAGTGTCTCTGGACACTGCTTTTCAGTGTTTGATTTCATTGACTTTTCAGTATATCCCCATGGCTCTTTGGAGCATCGATCTTTGCTTGGGCATTGATCACAGACTCTGGTCACTATTGGGATTATTGCCTATGGGCATCTTTTTATGGCTTTGGCTACGCCGATGATATGAGGCGACTTTATTTATTCTACACTTTGGTGTTGATTTCTCTTTGGAGATTTTTATTGTTTATTGATGATTAGGGATCGTCATTATATTCATGTGGTTCATAATATACTTCTCTTTGGATAAGTACTATTTTATTTATGTACCGCATTATTATATATCTCAGTTATTACTGATTGTTTAGCTAGCCTGACCCGAGTGTTTTCGCTCAGGTCAGACCGAGTTGTTTCAGGTTAGGTCTCTGGACTTAGCTTCTGTGCTTCCGCTTGGACATTATCTGCTATGCTGATAGATAGCGCTTTATTTGTCCACTATTCTGCTACTATATTATCATTCAGACTTTGATATGTACATATTTTTGACTCACATGTGTGAGCAGTGGCTTTGTACCCACTTATGATATTTGGATCTGTATTGATGATGTATTGTTCTGGGATTTTATATCTGTTATGTGATTCTGTTCTATGATGCTATTTCATTATGTTATTATGCTTTGTCCTGATAGATCTTTAGCCATTTGTAATTTCGTTATAAGTATTTACCGAATATGTCGAACCACCTGATTGAGAAAAATTTAAATAGATTCCACCTTTCGACGTATTCGGTAGATAGTTATAGCTTGATTATAGATGGTCGCTTCCACTATACTATATTCTCCGCTTTAACAAACAGTATTACTCCCGTAATACTCTTTGTTACAGTGGGTCTCAGAGTGGGGCGTTACAAGACGCGGCTTCCCTTTTTCTTTGCTGGAGAAGACGAACGAGAGAGCCGCCATTCTTGTTTCTTTGATTAGGTTTAGGGTTGCGAAAGTGAATGGAATCAACGAAAAAGGGAATCGGTTTTCTTTGATAGATATCACAGCATTTTGAAGATGTGGGCTGAGATTATAAGTTAAAGCCCTTCAACATTTACTCAACGTTTCATTAGAGAATTTTACAACTTAAAAGGATTTCAGTTCGATCAAAATTTCTGATAGTAATTTGTTATCAATTTCAATCGTCTAGTGACGATAACAAACTTATACAAAAAGGATTCCGAATCGATTCAAACTGCACTAGCAATTAACCAACTGATTAAAATCCCAATCAATTTTAACCCGAATAAATCTCAATTGCAATCAAACAATTTTCACATTTCAAATTCGATTTGAATTCCAATAACCATTAACAACTGAATTAAATCGTCATTTTGACGATAATTGAAATTACAAAAATCCCGGTTGTTACAGACTCCCCTCCTTATAAAAATTGCGTCCCCGCAATTTTCATAATTAAGGTCGTCAACAGTTATTATTTTTCTAACATAAACTGGTTACGTTAGCAAAATAAAGATCGAGTATTCAACTGCCAAAGAAATCATTTAATTCCAATAAAAGGGTTTCACAAATTTTTAACAAAGCCTAATCATCCATAGATAATCAGAAAATAGCAAAACTGGATAAATACAATTACCAGCAATCTTCAATTATCAACTGGATAATTAAAATACAGAAAATTTCAAAACAGCAATATTTAATTGTCGATATGATAATTAGAAAACAGCAAAATCTAATTATCAACAAAGATAATTATGAAGCACAAATCACAAATTCGCCACTGCAAATATCTAGTTATTCAATAATTAACTAGAAACCACAAATCCCATAATCAACAAATTCTAATTATCAATAAAGATAAGTGGAAAATAGCAATTCCATACGATCAACAAACGTCCAATTATCCAAACGATACTCAGAGAATAAATCCACAAATATCAAATTATCAAAAACGATAATCGAAAACATCAAATATCTAATTATCAAAACGATAATCAGAAAAAAAATCAGCACATATTTAATTACCAAAAACGGCAATCAAATCTCAAATCAACAATTGTTCGATTATCAAAAGCGATGATCAAATCTCAATTGAACAAATATTCGATTATCAAAAAGAATAATCAAATCTCAAATCAACAAATATTTGATTATCACAAACGATAATCAAATTTCAAAAATCAGCAAATATTCGATTATCTCAAGCGATAATTAAATCTAAAATCAACAAATATTTAATTATCTCAAGCGATAATTAAATCACAAATATTTAATTATCTCAGGCGATAATTAAATCTAAAATCAATAAATATTTAATTATCTCAAGCGATAATTAAATCTCAAATCACAAATATTTAATTATCTCAGGCGATAATTAAATCTAAAATCACAAATATTTAATTATCTCGGGCGATAATTAAATCTAAAATCAACAAATATTTAATTATCTCAAGCGATAATTAAATCTCAAATCACAAATATTTAATTATCTCAAGCGATAATTAAATCTAAAATCAACAAATATTTAATTATCTCAAGCGATAATTAAATCTCAAATCACAAATATTTAATTATCTCAGGCAATAATTAAATCTAAAATCAACAAATATTTAATTATCTCAAGCGATAATTAAATCTCAAATCACAAATATTTAATTATCTCAGGCGATAATTAAATCTAAAATCACAAATATTTAATTATCTCGGGCGATAATTAAATCTAAAATCAACAAATATTTAATTATCTCAAGCGATAATTAAATCTCAAATCACAAATATTTAATTATCTCAGGCGATAATTAAATCTAAAATCAACAAATATTTAATTATCTCAAGCGATAATTAAATCTCAAATCACAAATATTTAATTATCTCAGGCGATAATTAAATCTAAAATCACAAATATTTAATTATCTCAGGCGATAATTAAATCTAAAATCAACAAATATTTAATTATCTCAAGCGATAATTAAATCTCAAATCACAAATATTTAATTATCTCAGGCGATAATTAAATCTCAAATCACAAATATTTAATTATCTAAAGCGATAATTAAATGCAACAAATATCCGATTATCGAAAACGATAATCAGAACTCATATTAACAAATATCTAATTATCACAAGCGATAATTAAAAATAACAAATATCTGATTATCAAAAACGATAATCAGAACTCATATCAACAAATATCTAATTATCACAAGCGATAATTAAAAACAACAAATATCCAATTACCTGCAGATAATTGGAAACAACAAATATCTAGAAATCAATTAAGAAGACTAGAAAATCAACATAAAAGCTTGGATCGATCCCATCAGATGGCGAGTTTTTAATTCGCCGCACGTGCATCTCAGAGTGGCCGAAGCCTACCAAGTACTCAACATAATTTTTGGCACCCATCAGATTGACCCGAAGGTCCGCAGAGTGACCCGAAGGTCTAGTACTGGTATTTGACCCGAAGGTCCGTAGAGTGGCCCGAAAGCCCAACAAATGACCCGAAGGTCCGCAGAGTGGCCCGAAAGCCCACGAAAGCATCAAAATGTTTCAATTAACGAGTCCGGAATTAACCGAAATAGCAAACGCACATGTCCTATACCACGTGTTTTACTAAATCGTTTGATTCTCTTCATCGTTTACTTGAAAGTGTAAAATTCATCAAAATCATCAAAACAACAGATATTCAATCAACGAGTCCGGAATTAACCGAAAAAGTAAAAGTGTGGTTCCATACTCCGCACTTTTGCTAAATCGTTTAATTCTCTTCATCGTTTCCTTGAAAGTGCAAAATTGTGTATTTTGTAAAAATACACTTTACATTCTCAAACGGACAAGTCCGGAATTAAGCGAATCAGTAAAAGAAAGGGGTCATAGTCCTCGATTTTGCTGAATCGTTTAAATCGCTTCCTCATTCTTTTGAAAGCGTAAACTGTTAAATTTCTGAAAACAATTTTATTTATTTTGTAAAAATAACAATTCACCTTCTCAACTGGACAAGTCCAGAGTTAAGCGAAACAGTAAAAGAAAGGGGTCATAATCCTCGATTTTGCTGAATCGTTTAAGTCGCTTTCTCATTCTTTTGAAAACGCAAACTGTTACAATTTTATAAAACAATTTTCATTTTAAAACAATTTTCCAATCACGTGATTACAGCAGCAATTCAGTAACAATTTCGATAAGGAAATTGTACTTCTCAAAATACCATAAAAATGGTCACAAAACAGCATTGCGGAATAACCGCTTGAAAATCCACTTTTAAAATTTGACGGTTACTGAAGCCAAAGCGACAGTAATTTTAAAACGTCAAAATCACATCAAAACAATTTACATCAAAATGTAATATCAGAGAATTTTCATTCATCAAAATGCCATAAAACACCGTGCTTCAAGAATTTAGCATTGGTGTAAAAATCCCGTTACAAAAATAACGGCAACAAAATACGTTTCATAACCTAGCATCGGTTCAACGTAAAATAAATGCAGTAACGTGCAATTCAAATTGTGCACGTACTACAAAATGAACAAAGAAACTATTCGAAGGTATCTTCAATGAAGACAATTCTAAACAGCAAAAATCTAATCAATAGATGATTAATACAAAAGAAAGCCAGCGGAAATTTCAACAAAAATCACATATCTGCAATTTCTTCGAATCCTCAATTTGGATTCGAAATTCTCAAAGAAACAAATAATTACAGCTATGTACACAACAATTGGAATTCATATCAATTTCATATTTTGATTCTTAAATCAAAAAGATTATCAGTTGTACTCAGCGAAGACAGTTTCACTGTTTCCGCTGCGCACTCTGATAAATAGAACACAAATGAATCAAATCATCAGAACACAATTTCATCCAAACAACAAAACACAATTCCACTTTTATTTTGAAATAACGATATTTAAAAATTTCATCAAAATTTCAAAACTTTAGTTTTGACTCAAATCACAGATAAAACGTCGACTAATAGTTGTAACATATGTTCCATCCAAGTTATGTTTTATATTATGTCCATAAACCCCAAGCTCTGATACCAACTGTAACGCCCCACCTCTATGCTCATAATAACAAAGAGTATTAAAAGAAATACTGTCTATTATTACGAAGAATAAGGCTGGATAGGAGCGACCATCCGTAGTTGACCTTACACTAATATTGGTTATCTCGATAGGAGTGGTATATACTTTTTATTTTTCAACTATCATTTATTTACTCCCATCGACACACCCAATTATCAGTATAAAACAAACTACGATAGTTCATAATAGTTTAGGACATTAGATATAACAATAACACAGATAATATAAATGCGGAACACAGATAAAAACAAAAGTCTCATATATATATAACTGATGTCAGTTAATACATAGTTGACACAATACATATGATACAATTACAACTGTCGACTCTAGAAGTTATATATACAAGTACATTATCGACTAATATACATGAATACATATCGTTCTATACAATGACACGACTACTACAAAATGACACTGACAACTTCAGAAGGTGTGAAAAGTCTTCATATCCTGAACAGCAACTCAAAGAAGAAAATCTACAACCTGAAATAACTCGGGTCTGACCCGAGTATTACATTCAAAAGAAAATAATACACAGGTCAGTCTAATTCAAACTCAGTTATTAGTGCATAGTAGCAATATTAATCAGATAGTCAAATAGACGACAGTCACAGAAATCTCGTATATCCAACTCTCGATACGAGAATTGGATAACGGCATATATAACACTAAATAGTGTTAAACAATAAATCAACAATCCAAATCAGAATACAACTCCAAAACATTGAAATTCACCAACGAAACAATTCGACAAATCGAACATCAATTTAAAACTGTCAAATCAGATAGGGCTGCAGTACACGCACGCGTGTACTGCCTCGCCACTATCGCAGGAGATACACAAAAGCTCAATAAAAGTCACAAGTGATCACAAGGTCAAACCCCGAAATCGGGTTCAACTCAGGGATAACAAACAGTAACAAACAAAGTCAAGAGATTCAAGATTACGGAATGTAGAACCTACTCTAGACAGAATGACAACGTACATGCAAGTATACAACAGTGAACAGCAACTGTCGATCAAACTAAAGATATCAATGCCACTGACCCAAGTACACTAACCAAATGCAATATTGAGGTCAACTCGAGTATACCATAGAGATGAATACAAATGACCAGAGGAATGCACAAAGCTGCTACAGGGAGGAATAAAATTATACAAAAGGGACTGTGCTATGCAGTGAAGCCAAACAGATCAAGGGTGAACACTCGAGAAGTCACAGGTCAGGGATGCATGAAGTCAGGGATCAAAGATCAAACATGCAACTACAACAAAACTACACAATATAGGAATGAATAGAATCAAGTCCAGATACTCAAAGGCAACAGACTCAATTTCAAACCACAGTGACAACAGTGAAGACAGTGATACAAGCTAATGAATGCAAGATGCAACACAATGAAGACGACATAGTACAAGACACAAAACTGAATACAATGCAGATTGCATCAGACCACAACATGATCAACTACAAGATCCAGTGAATCGAGTTCAAATATGCAACAATAAAAACTCAAGCTAGATGTCAACAAGCAACATATAGCAGTGCAAATGAAGAGACCACAAGTATGTGCAAAACTGCAGTGCAACAAGCCGGAGAGGTTGAAATGAGAACAACCAAACATGATAGGGATGTAGCATATACAATAAACCAGGGTGCACTACAATGAAGGCAGAGGTGAGGAATGAACGGAAATGGTCAAGTATAACAGAGTTCGACAATATGGACCAAGGCAAAGCAGAAAATCAACACAACAACAATTCAAGTAAAGTGCATCAGGTCAGAAGGCATAACAGAGCCAAGTCAGAGAAATCATCAAAAGTCATAGCGAACAAGATCACGATGGTGGCCAAGGTGATCAATCAGTCAAAGTAAATTACTTCCAAAATTCATCGGCTACCCAATTCAATGGTCGTGGATCATCAACGAAGTGATACAATAGTTAAAGGAAAAATGACTAGAGTCACAAAATAGCAAGTAAGTTAAACTAGGTCGAACTCAGTCAAAAATCAGGGTACAACTGCTCCGAACAAAGACAGAGATGTCTTGAATATCATCGCGTAAACCAAGGCAAGTAACAGTGATCAATTCAAAGTCGAAGCTAACCAAAACAATTGAAAACGAATAAAGCCGTGGCCATCACGAAAACAAGTCGTGAGTCAAACAAATCAAAACAAGAAATTCACGAAGCAGTAAATTCCAAGCAACATCGATTACCAATATCAGGTGAAAACAAAAGGACCGAGATAAAACAAGGTCGAATCTAACTCAAATTACAAAAGCATCATACGAAGAGTGAACTAGATGTGAGTAATACGATTACTCACCTTTTCCCACGAATTCGACTAAAGAAGAAGAAGTCGAAAGCATCTCCGAGGCGGGCTTCACAAAAGCAAGGCGACCGAGTTGAATTCGAGGGGACGAACGAAACTGAGAGTGAACGCCTTTTATCCTCTTCGATTTCCATGCCCTCGTTTCGTTGAGAAGACGAGCGAGAAGACGCGGCTTCCCTTTTTCTTTGCTGGAGAAGACGAACGAGAGAGCCGCCATTCTCGTTTCTTTGATTAGGTTTAGGGTTGCGAAAGTGAATGGAATCAACGAAAAAGGGAATGGGTTTTCTTTGATAGATATCACAGCATTTTGAAAATGTGGGCTGAGATTATAAGTTAAAGCCCTTCAACATTTACTCAACGTTTTATTAGAGAATTTTACAACTTAAAAGGATTTCAGTTCGATCAAAATTTCTGATAGTAATTTGTTATCAATTTCAATCGTCTAGTGACGATAACAAACTTATACAAAAAGGATTCCGAATCGATTCAAACTGCACTAGCAATTAACCAACTGATTAAAATCCCAATCAATTTTAACCCGAATAAATCTCAATTGCAATCAAACAATTTTCACATTTCAAATTCGATTTGAATTCCAATAACCATTAACAACTGAATTAAATCGTCATTTTGACGATAATTGAAATTACAAAAATCCCGGTTGTTACATTTCCTTTGACAGCCTCCCAACTATCGCCGCCAAACCACTTCCTCAATGAACTCAACTTCCATCAACGTCAGCAATCACTAACGCCAGAGAATGTCAAAATACCTTTGTCATAAAACATCCCGCTCATAGTCATCCCCCACTTCATATTCATCATGGTATCAGTTATCTTTTGCTTTCACATTTATATTAATTCTATGTTTTAATTTGATTTTAAAATCGCATATACAGTAATTTGTGAAGATCGGTAGAATATAGTTTGGGTGAGTAGTTAATTAGTAGGGTATGTGTCTATTGTTAATTTTGCAAACCTAAATTGTAACCTTGATCCTTCCTATGAGCTATATGTGTTTATTACATGTAAATTTGACAGAAAGATAATTTTATCTTGACTGTATACCAAAATTTCACCATTAAGCTTCATGTTTTAACTAAAGTTAGGAGCAGAGGTAACTAATTACAATATAACGTTATAGAACATAAGATAAATTTGTATCATTATAAGCGGAAATATGGGGTGTGTGTGTGTTATGTTAGCAAAATTATCTGGTTGGACTAATTAAAGTGTAAGGAATAATGCTACTATAAAAGTAGCTAATTAAATAGTTTGTCATTTTGAACCTAATAGTTCATTTGCAACTAAGAATTAGAAATGTTCCTTCTCCAATATTTGATATATCATCAGATTTTACATGTATTGCAACATATTATTTCTGCAGCAATAAAATCCTCTTGATAAATTAAGTGGAACAAGTTTGGTCACGGAATTTTTTATCCAAGATAATTAAGTCAGGGAGTGTCAAAATACTTAAAACTATAGTTGATATTTTTGATACACACTTTATCTAGCGTAAGTATAAGGAAAAAACTATGTTGTTTGGTTTTACTGAATGGTACTATAAGGATGAATGATTAAGTATGCCCATGCTAGCATGCGATGAGTTGAGTTGTTTGTTATTAAAAATTATCAGTTTTTTTGCTTTCTTCTTAAATATATAACGCAACCCAAAAAAACCATCTTCTATAGTTCATTCGTCTAAAACCCAAGTTGTATTTAATAAATATTCTTTCTTAATGAAACAATTTTACAGTTACGAATCAACCCATTGTCAGCATAAAAAACAAAAAAGGAATTATGGGCATCTATGTCTCCATGGCTGCCAATAACCCACTTTACCATTTAGTTCTCCCATGTTTTCAAAATCATGATTTTATAACTTAAATTTTACCTCCTCAATCAATCAACAACTGCTGCTCTTATCAACCAGATCCATCTTCGTCTCAAATTTTTTTTGTTTCTTCCATAGGTCTTGTCCTCTACCAACAACCCAATCCTTTAACTCTCACTACTGACCTTATGCCCTCGACTTCTTCAACATAAAAAACCAAAGGTAGAACCTTCTATACTGGGTCCACAATAACTTGATGGATTATTGTGGATAAGGTTTTGGTTTTGGAATTTGCAGTTTATTATGGTGTGTAGAATGTGGTAGAGGCAATAGTATTCATGTACTGAATTGAATGAGGAGGAGATTATCATATGCCATTTTTGCTAATTAGGATGAAGAAAAAGAAGACTACATAGTCTGAGTTGAAGAGGTGTGAGTTTCGGTACAGGATATTTGTTGTTATATGTTGTTTTTATTTTCAAAATAGAGACTTGAAATGTTAATATATTGTTGTTAAATTTCAGAGTACGGTTGCAATTTTTTTCAAAAAGATATATAATTGTTTAGCATTTCGTTTTTCATTAAATAAAAAAATGTCTGCCTCAACAAGCAGGCAACGAACCTTTTAAGCAACTATTTTGATAAAGATCTTGCTGACGTAGCAATATAAAATTATATGTCTAAGCTTAGTTAATTTTTTAACGTATAGCTATTAAATTTCCTAATGTGAAGTTGAGCAAGAATTAGTACACGTTTAAATCTGTTACAAAAACTCTAACTAATTTCTTTGCTTAAATTAGGACTTAACTTGAGTAGGACTTATAGTAATTAAAAGAAGAAAAAAATTCCCTTACTAAAATTATGCGAACTATAAGTTAAAAGAAACACCTTTATTATTGTACAATTATAATGCAAAGACCGCTTTATTTTCATCATTGTAGATGCATGCATGCTTCTTATGTGCATTGCATGTATTAGCAATACTTCACTTGATTATTAGTAACCCATAATTATTGTAAATTATTAGTTTCCATTGCAAATATTAATATATATTTAAATGTCAAATGCTTTCATAATAAAAGTAAATAAATATACGTGTGTAAATTGGCTACATTTAGGATGTCCTTTTGCGAAGCAAAAGGAACACAACAAAGGGTTATTATGAACAGGGCATGAAAGTTCGACGAAAGGGGAATGCCATTTAGTGTTGTGAAAAGGACAACAAAATATTTACTTATTAAATGATTGAAAGTGAATAATAATATGTTTAGAAAATGCTTGCCACTATGTAAGTCTCTACTAGTACAAAAGGGGGCTTTAGGGGGTGACAATTCCCTGGGTGTGGGAAAATGGCAATGCCTCTGCGAATGACAATCGACATAATCGGTCGGGCCGTGGGGGTCTAGGGTATAGCGTCAACTAGCGGATGCAGGGCAACAGTCTGTCGAAAAAGGTATATGTTATCAATGTAATTTTTATTTTGAAAAATAACACATTATTATTAATATATATTTTTACAAAAATGTGTTAATTAGTTTTATTATCATTTTTGATAAAAATAAGTACTTTTTTTGAATTATAAATATTAATTTGTAATTTATTATTTCTTTTTAAACTTCTATTAGTTATTATCATTTTCAAATTTTATTACGTCATACTCAAACTTTCCAATTCTCTAATGCGTGTTTTAAATGTAAATTACTAATTTTCCGTTGATTTATTATGCATAGTGTTTCCTGGAGATTTGACCAGGCAACTGAGTGCTCGGCGTACAGGACGACTCGATGTCAACTAGTGATCGGCATCTCATAGTACTCGGCGTAGTGTTCAGCATCTCATAGTACTCGGCGTAGTACTCGGCATCCAGTGGTACCCGTCATCAAGGAGTAATCGGCGTAGTACTCGGCATCCAGTGGTACCCGGCGTTAGAAGACGTTCGGCGTATATAACTACTCTACATGACAGCATCGTTCGGCCAAAGGATCGTTCGGCTAAGAAGCATCGTTCGGCCAAAGGATCGTTCGGCTAAGAAGCATCGTTCGGCCAAAGCATCGTTCGGCTAAGAAGCATCGTTCGGCCAAAGGATCGTTCGGCTAAGAAGCATCGTTCGGCCAAAGCATCGTTCGGCTAAGAAGCATCGTTCGGCCAAAGGATCGTTCGGCTAAGAAGCATCGTTCGGCCAAAGGATCGTTCGGCTTCGACTGACAACTGTTCTGCACTTCCCACCCATCAAACGTACCGTTCGGCATTGAGAAGGTGGTTCGGCGTCAACGTGTTCGGTCTACTTGGTTCGGCATACAACGACCACTACACTTGGGCTAGAGTGTTTGGCCACCAAGCCCACCTAGGAAGTCCAGCCCATATTTGTCTATAAATAGAGGGGCAGGGCCACAGTGAAAAGGGGACCTTTTTTGGGAGAACAATGGGGAGACTCTGCCATTTTTTATACTCTCCTCTTTTTAACTCAAACTTGTATTCAAGTCATTAATATATGGATTGTATCTATATTCAACTACTTATGAAAGAAATAAAGATCAAAACTCAAAGTGGATGTAGGCAGTTACGCTGAACCACTATAAATCTGGTGTTCTTACTTTCTGCATTTAAATTAGCATTGTCTTCCTTGTTTAATTTACTTTCATCACTTATATCTCTACACAATCTTTCTCTACGAGGTTAGTGACCAATTTTGGTGCTAACACTTTGGTGCTTTCACTGAGAATTGAATTCTCAGACCTCAAGGATCTGCTTTGAAGCTACTGGATTGAATAAATCCCCCAAAGAAGATCCGACTCACTGATAGGACATCCGTTGATTCTACTCAGAGTTCATACCGATAACTCTACGATGGCAGGACCACATACCAGGTCAGCTTCTCATAATGCGGATGCCCGCGAGACAGCTAGCGTGCAACAAGCAGGACCTAGCAATCAACCAGCAATTCCGGGTGAAGGAATTGCCGCCCATGATCAAACTCCAGTTGTCGCCAGAATAGAGTTCAATGACTTGATGAGAGAGCTCAGGGAAAGCAGGAGACAACTAGGAGAGCAGATGCAAGCTAACGCCAACCTGATGGCACAACTCACTCAACAGCAGCAACAGAATGCTGGGGGCAATCCCGCTCCTTATTCCTCATCTGACAGCTCTACTTCCTCTGATGAACCTCCCAGGCGCAGACGCCGCAAGACTGAAGCTGCTGTTCAAACAGCTGGAGACCGTGACCAAGCAAGAGCTGGAAACTTCAGGACAGGAGTACAAATGGAGGCTAGAGGCCCAGACCATCAGAACGCTCCAGAAAAGGCGTAGGCCGAACGCTCCAGAAAAGGCGTAGGCCGAACGCTCCAGAAAAGGCTTATGCCGATCGCCTCAGAAAAAGCATATGCCGAACGCCCCAGAAAAGGCGTATGCCGAACGCCCCAGAAAAGGCGTATGCCGAACGCCCCAGAAAAGGCGTATGCCAAACGCTCCAGAAAAGGGGTAGGCCGAACGCTCTTCCAGGCCGAACGCTCCAGAAAAGGGGTAGGCCGAACGCTCTTCCAGGCCGAACGCTCTAGAAAAGGGGTAGGCCGAACGCTCTTCCAGGCCGAACGCTCCAGAAAAGGGGTAGGCCGAACGCTCTTCCAGGCCGAACACTCCAGAAAAGTGGTAGGCCGAACGCCCTTCCAGGCCGACCATACCTCTAGGCCGAACACCTCTGTAATGCCGAACGGTATTGTATGCCGAACGACTCGATTGTGCCGAACGGTGTGAATGCCGAACAGTGTGAATGCCGAACAGTGTGGGATGCCGGACAGTGTGGAATGCCGAACAGTGTGGACGCCGAACAGTGTGAATGCCGAACAGTATGGGATGCCGGACAGTGTGGAATGCCGAACAGTGTGGACGCCGAACAGTGTGAATGCCGAACACGTGTGGAATGCCGAACAGTGTGGATGCCGAACAGTGTGGATTGCCGAACAGTGTGAATGCCGAACAGTGTGAATGCCGAACAATCTTGTATGCCGAGCAACTTTGTCATGCCGAACAGCCCTCAATGCCGATCGAAACTTAAGTTACACCGGTCTCTTATACGACCCCTATTTTAAAAAAAACCTATTTTCGGGTACGACCCAAATTTCCAAAAAAAGAGGCTAAAAAAAAATTTCGGGGGGCAGGCCCTCCGAACCCTAGCCGCAGCGCAGTGCCTCCGGATAATGAGTTCAAAACTCAACTTAGTAAAGGAACATTCTATCCACTTCCCTGACATCCCATGATCGACCAGGGCATAGAGGATCTAGCGGCAGCTTATGAACGACATCAAGGGAACGGACAAGCAACCGCTATTCAAACGGTACTCCCAAAGGTTGGAGAACATAGATGATGTGACTCTAGCAAACGTCAAGATGACTCCAAGCACCATTCTTCGCTGACCCAGCACTTCGAATTTAGTGACTCCAAGCAAACCAATGTTTAGCTCTAAGCAATTTATTTCAAATGCTAACAAGTGTATCATACTGATTGCGTTTGAGGAAAGTCGACCTCGAGATATACTTTGGCAGCTAGTTAGCTAAAGAGCCTCCTATGACTATGGATCGTTTCTTTTACAAAATGAATCAGAACTGAAGTGCGGAGGAGTGGAGCAGACTAAGAAAAATAACAATGAAGGCCCGTTGGCTAAGGATGTAGATCCCAGTAGCCGAAACAAGACTTCAGAATTCAGCTCATATGCTCTTTGAAAGGTTCAATTGACAACCTCTACTTGAAGACTCACGACTCGGAGTGGTACTGGAAACCAACCTCGAGAGAGTACACCAAGGTCTAAAGAAAATCAGGGGAATGTTGTACATTCCCGGATGCTCACTGATCCTAACACGGGCGATTACAAACACCTCCGAGGTGTGATCGAAAAGATGACCTGGAAAGGAAAGCTTCAATAGTATGTACAAGTCCTGCAGAATGGCGGGCAGCGAATGTTCGATGCCTATTAATAAAGGGCTATGATTATCAATTGGACGGTTGACGGCCAACATCCCTTTGAAAGGAGCCAGGGGCGGAGTCGAATAGCGAGCACACGATGCTGCTTCACATATCAATGAGATTTACCATAATCTTCTTTGAATTATTTCCATTTCCATCTCTATTTCATTTGTTCTATGAACTACGACTAGCTTGAACTAAACTACTTTCAAAACGATGCAGGTGACCAGGTACTCAGATTTGGTTGCCAACCAATCTACGCAGACCATGATCGGACGTGTGGAGTTACATCTGGACGAGAATAATTCTATTGCTCATCATCAACCATATGCCTTTGACATGGGGCTATGGATTAAATACAATGTACAACATCACGATGCACGGAGAGCTGAATTCCATCCTGCAAGTGGAATTTATTCAAGTAGAGAGCGGCTGCGATACGGCCGGCCACTCGCTAAGTGAAACTCGAGCTCGGGGGCAAACCATCACATCAAGGCTAAAAATGGGTTGATACACGACGACCCTTCGCACAACTCCGTACTCCCAGAGTGCGAGACGGAGTATAAACATCTACTTAACTCCGTACTCCCAGAGTGTGAGACGGAGTATAAACATTAATCAACTCCGTACTCCCAGAGTGCGAGACGGAGTATAAACATTAATCAACTCCGTACTCCCAGAGTGTGAGACGGAGTATAAACATTCGCTTAACTCCGTACTCCTAGAGTGCGATCATCCCCAAAACTGGGGGCAGAACCAAAGCAAAGCATGCTAGTTGAACATTTGTCTAAAAAAAAGATTGCAACGAAACGATTAAGAGACGACTGTCAAGCAATCAACTGAACGGAAATATTCAGCATGAAAGACTGCGGTTTTTCAAAGCACGTCATGTTTACACAAGACGTCCTTTGGGGGGCAAATGTTATCCCGCCTTTTGGCAAGGCCGTGACACCAAGAACTTGATTAGAAACCAGTGACAGTTCGTCTTGGAGATCGGTTACACAAAGGCTCACTATGGATATCGATGGATTTTGTTCGAGTCTGGATCGAGCCACGATTAACAAGACATAACAATCAAAGCCAGGGAAGCCAATGTTCCAAGTTTCAAGACGATCCGAGTTCGTATGCTCAACTTATGATCGATTCGAACAACCTGTCATCCATCCATCAACCTCCACATTTGACTTGGAGACCTAAACTGCTTGGAATGAATATGGCCCGATCATCCACTCCAATCGAGTCATAGAACAAAGTTCGACAAAATACCCCTCATGAAGCTCAGTGACGTCGGGATCCGTCTAAAGTGGACGTGATTTTATCATCTACCGATCAAATCCTACCCTGAACACGAAAGGTTGTTCGAAAGCCCAACTTGAAGTAGCTATGGTAGACTGCGTACTCACTAACCATCGCTGTCAATATATGGACACGACTGCACCTTGGAACATATGCAACTTACTTTGTCTACTCAACAATCTATTATCCTTATTTTCTAGAAGGAGATACGGCGCAAATTGTAAGAGATTTGGCTATCTAACCCAACATGGATGTGATTCAACCATCTATCATATACCTCCTTATTTGACTTGATTGGAAGAGCTATAATCACCAAGCGGACGAGAATCGATCGTCCATTTTTCAAATTCCGTCCCTCATCCTGGGGGCAGAATCCCATTTCGTGAGCAAACGTGGTTCGATTGTTCATTCGACGACATTAGCCTCGATACAGTAGATGAATACAAATTAAAAAATGGAAATACGACTGCTCTCAACTTAAAACCTCCAAGTCCCCAAAGTGCGGACTGGAGTACTCTAAGTCCCCAGAGCGCGCACTAGAGTATAAACGACTTAAACCTCCAAGTCCCCAGAGTGCGGACTGGAGTACTCTAAGTCCCCAGAGCGTGGACTAGAGTATAAACAACTTAAACCACCAAGTCCCCAGAGTGCGGACTGGAGTACTCTAAGTCCCCAGAGCGCGGACTAGAGTATAAACAACTTAAACCACCAAGTCCCCAGAGTGCGGACTGGAGTACTCTAAGTCCCCAGAGCGCGGACTAGAGTATAAACGACTTAAACCTCCAAGTCCCCAGAGTGCGGACTGGAGTACTCTAAGTCCCCAGAGAGCGGACTAGAGTATAAACGACTTAAACCTCCAAGTCCCCAGAGTGCGGACTGGAGTACTCTAAGTCCCCAGAGCGCGGACTAGAGTATAAACGACTTAAACCTCCAAGTCCCCAGAGTGCGGACTGGAGTACTCTAAGTCCCCAGAGCGCGGACTAGAGTATAAACGACTTAAACCTCCAAGTCCCCAGAGTGCGGACTGGAGTACTCTAAGTCCCCAGAGCGCGGACTAGAGTATAAACGACTTAAACCTCCAAGTCCCCAGAGTGCGGACTGGAGTACTCTAAGTCCCCAGAGCGTGGACTAGAGTATAAACAACTTAAACCACCAAGTCCCCAGAGTGCGGACTGGAGTACTCTAAGTCCCCAGAGCGCGGACTAGAGTATAAACGACTTAAACCTCCAAGTCCCCAGAGTGCGGACTGGAGTACTCTAAGTCCCCAGAGCGCGGACTAGAGTATAAACGACTTAAACCTCCAAGTCCCCAGAGTGCGGACTGGAGTACTCTAAGTCCCCAGAGCGTGGACTAGAGTATAAACAACTTTAACCTCCAAGTCCCCAGAGTGCGGACTGGAGTACTCTAAGTCCCCAGAGCGCGGACTAGAGTATAAACGACTTAAACCTCCAAGTCCCCAGATTGCGGACTGGAGTACTCTAAGTCCCCAGAGCATGGACTTGAGCATAAATGACTTAAACCTCTAAGTCCCCAGAGCGCGGACTAGAGTATAAACGACTTAAACCTCTAAGTCCCCAGAGCGCGGACTGGAGTACTCTAAGTCCCCAGAGCGCGGACTAGAGTATAAATGACTTAAACCTCCAAGTCCCCAGAGTGCGGACTAGAGTACTCTTACTCCCCTGAGTGTGGACTCGAATATAAGCGAATCGGATCTCCATGTTCCCTGAATATGAACTATGACACAATGACTTGAATTTGTCAAATCCCTGACATACGGGCTAGAAAGTATTCTAAGTGCTCGAAGCACAGAATGGAAGTTCAACGACTCCCGAAGAGTTTCCGAGTTATGAGAAGATGGACTGAGAAGTCTATGTTACTCACAACTGCTTGGATTAAAATCACAATCACAAAGAAAAATGAACAACAAGAGTCTTTTGTAAGACAGAAAAAGGAACTAAACCTTATTCAGAAATGAGTTTCTATTACAACCCCTCCAAAGTTCGGAGTCGACATTCTATTTACAAGGACTAAGGAAATAGATGAAAATAATTACATGACTTAAACTAACACTCGTTGAACGAGGATAGTAATCGCTTCTTGTGCTTCTTCAACTTCTTTCCAGATGGCTCCTCTCTAGAGCATTTACCCTTGGTACTCTTCTTTGATAGAGGGGTAGCAACTGAAGGAGTACGGGGGCCTTCCATGGGCTTGGACCCGCCAGGAAGGATGACCTTCAACGGCTTGTTCAAAGGATCGTCCAAGTCCACGACTCGGGGCTCTACTATGACCTTGACCGTCTCCTCCTTCTCTTTCTCGAGCCGCTCCTCCATGCTCAATTCAGATGTGTGCTTAGAGGCGCCTGTAATTTCTACTTCATAACCCCCGTCGGTAGAGAGGAGGTTTCAGACTTGTCTTCATCAAGCGCTCTGACCACCTGAGCGTCTGGACCAGGAGCCTCCCCTACGTGAGTGGCTTCACTTGCCTTCACCCCCACTTCCTTGGCGACATCGCTCCTCGAAGTGGGCTCGGGGTCAGAACGGCCTGCACAAAATCGTGGAAAACAAGCATTAGAATGCAATAGTCCTGCATAAAGAATATCGACTTTCGAAATCTTAAAGAGAATCTTAAAGAGAAGGATTATCTACTAGGTTTAGGCAAACTCTCAGCCATCCGGGGGGTCTCACCCTCTAGAACGGGAAACAGAATGCGGACTAAAGTACTCTAAGTCCCTGAGTGCGGACTAGAGTATAAATGACTCAAAAACCTCTACGTCCCCAGAGTGCGGACTACAGTACTCTCAGTCCCCAGAGCATGGACTAGATTATAGACGACTTCAGAAAAATCCCTAAATCCTAAAAGCGGACGAGATTACTCTAAGTTCCCAGAGTGCGAACTAGAGTATAAACGAGTTGATGAAAATCTCTGTGTCTCGAACTGTGGACTAAAGCATAAACCGTTCGACAAATCTCTATGTCCCAAAGCGTGAACCGAAGCATGAACACAAATTGGGCGCGAGTCAACCGGGGGGAGAATAACACTAAGTCACCAGAATGCAGAGTGGTGTATAAACATCGATAAATAGACGAGTGGATTCCGACCATTTTCTATTCCGCAAACTTCGACCTGGAATCGACAGGAGGATTATTAACCCGCTGAGGATGGAGTTCGACCATCCAACTAGTGACTTGGCCAAATCATTACTGGGGACAGGGGTATAAAACACTAAAAAGCTGAATACGACAGCTCATTGTAGCTCTAGCGTGGCGTTCTTTATAACTTGAGGCCGCGACTGCATGGAGGCCTCAATACAGAACCAATCGAATCAGCATCCAAAGCTACGAGCAACCTACTATATCATACCTCAGACCAAGGGTCAATGCCGATCCGCACCAAGCACATACGAATATGACTTGGATGTTTTTTTTTGAAAAACTATGACCCCCAGAGTATGGAAAGGAGGGTAAACCACGAATACTTGGTCAAAAATTCTCCAGCACCCTCGTTCGATTCGTCAGGAGGAGTATGAAACTGGATGAGCATAACCCGACTGCATTTGTAGCCAACTTTACCCCGAGATCTGATTACAGAGCATGAACCAAAGTGGACGTGGATGACCATCCACTGTCCAAATTACGCCCTGAAACTTACGTGGCATCGAAGTATTCCTCTTGGAATGAAAAACCACGATAAAATCCAAGATAGGCGAGACCTAGTCTCCCATCGACTGACATGATCCCACGATCCAACGGGAAAGAGAGTAAAGCTAAAGTGGGCGTGGCTGGCCTTCCTACTTATCGGTATATGCCCCAGACCTGGGGGCACGAGCGAGAAGCAAGATGAATGTGAACCGACTTTTCACCAATCACCTCTATGTCTTTGGAGTTTAGGTGAAAACATATACATAGCTAGGACGAGACACAACCGTCCATGTAGTACATTTATCAACCCGAGACTGGGAGAAGACGCATGGTCATCCAAAGATTGGCTACGATAGCTCAGTATTAAAACTTGTGTATAGTGCTTACAGCTACTCAAGGCAACGACCGAAAGGATGCTCAGAGATAGAATCATTAAATCAATGCCAAAGCTTGTGGGTAACTGACTGTCACTCCAACCCGAAGGACGAGTGAAGGATCATGAATGCATCGAATAGAAAATGCGTTACTCGAATATACAGGCAAATTCAAACTCATGGCAAGATCCAGCTATGCAGTTGTACGCAACTCGAGGCTGGCCCCTACTCGACGTTTCCTTCAACGCGCTTTTAAGCCTGATCTTTGGCCATTTGCTGATAATCTATTAAAGCATTCAGAACCCTTCGCTATTAGGCTCAATAACTCATGACAAGACTCTAGGATTCGACTAGAGTAACCATCAACTTTGGCCATCCCAACCATATTTCACATTGAATGTTATGATAGTTACATCTTTACTCAAAGAATCTGGGATGGCACCTGCTAATCTGACGGTCGACATTACAACCAGCCATGGCGACCCTTTCCGGGCGCTGAATATCGGATCACAGCTCAGTGCAGTGATGATAAAAGAATTAGTTGAATTTTTCTGAATAAATGATGATATCTTCCCTTGGACCTATTCTGACATGCATATGTGATTTCATTAACTATCGCGAGCCATGCATTGGATATCAACCCGAAGCTACAAAAGCTAGCACAATCTCTATTGATTTCTTCATGAAAGCTCCACTCTTACTTTTAGGCTCACCCCATCAACGCCTATGCCCACCAGCCATTGCGACAGGGCATACGATGGCCTGAGACGTCTGAAAGACTATTTAAATAGAATATCGAACTAAGCTAATTCGATATCACTTATTTTCCACGAAGGGCTATCCAAGGACGGAAATTAGCAGACCTCACACCCAAATTCACTACCTCAGATGACTATTCAAAGAGTAGCAGAGAACCAACCATAAGATGGAAAATGTACGCGGATGGAGCACCCAATGATCAGTGTTATGGAATAGGAATCATGATAATGACTCCTGAGGAACGATCAATCTACTACGTCCTAAAACTCGATTTACCTGTAACAAACAACGATGCTTAGTATGAAGCCTTGACTGCCAGCCTCAAATCTGCTAGAGGATTTGAAGTGAAAACTTTACATATCTTTTGTGGTTCTTGATTGGTAGTATACAAATTTAAGGAAGTTGATCTTGCTAGGGGGCATTGTCTTGCTCCTTATCTTGGCCAAGTCCAAGAGCTACTAACCGACTTCACGTATTACATCATTACACACGAACTCAGTGAACAAAATGAAAAGGTGTCATGGTTGACTCCTATCAAAGACTATCTACAATAAAGAATTCTTATTGAATGGAGGAATGGAAAACGACAGATCCTCCTCAAAGCTTCACGCCAAATCATCTAAGAATAAGTCGTGTGTCAAAAGGAGTTTATCCATCCCCACGCTTCGGCATATCGCCCATGATGATATCTTGAGCAAAGTCTATGAAGAAGAACGCGGTAATAACATCAGGGGGAAAACCATAATAAAGAAGATACTCTGCTACAGGTATTACTGGCCAACTATCAACCCAGAAGCGGTTTATCATGCTAGACAATGTGACGAGTGCAAGATGTTTGCAAAAACTCCGGGAACCCCGCCGACGGAAATTAGTCAAATGGCTAGTTCATAGCCGTTTGCCACTTGGGGGCACTGAAATCATCTTCTTGTCGATCCTCAAGATGGTGCGAAATACACCACCATAGCAGTTGATTACATCACCAAATGGGCAGATGAAGAATTCTAACCATGACCAAGATGAAGAAAATAATCAACTTCTTTATCCGTAACGTCATCTGTCCTTATGACCTTCCATGATCCATTATAACTGCAAATGGACAGGTTGAAGCTGTGAACCAAATCATAGAGTCAGTACTAAAGAGAGGTTTGGAGAACTCCTCAAGTGGCTGATTGCAACCCTTATTTCACAGAAAATACAAACAAGGAATCGAGATTGAATTGCAATTAAACTAGATGGAGTTGGTGATGACTTATGAGCATATAAAACGCATCCGAGAGCCAATGGCAAGAACATGTACCCGAACGTGCATGTGTACATCCTTAAAAGTTCGACTTCTTGAAATCAACAGAAATCGAATTCTCACTAAGGGTTATTAAGAAAAGACTAGATCAGATAGCCGAAGCTTATTAGCTCTGCAGAATCAGCCATGTATGGCCACCAATGAACCACAACCCTAGATTTATAATATTGGGAATCGACCAAGCATCACGATGACCTTAGAAGGATACAACACCTTGGGAGGATAATGATTATTCAAGAAACATGGTGGATTTCTTTCTGAAGACAAGGAATACTCGCTGATTCAAAGCGTGTTGTGTTGCTTCACACGACACACTTTGGGGGGCAAGTGTTTCCTGGAGATTTGACCAGGCAACTGAGTGCTCGGCGTACAGGACGACTCGATGTCAACTAGTGATCGGCATCTCATAGTACTCGGCGTAGTGTTCAGCATCTCATAGTACTCGGCGTAGTACTCGGCATCCAGTGGTACCCGTCATCAAGGAGTAATCGGCGTAGTACTCGGCATCCAGTGGTACCCGGCGTTAGAAGACGTTCGGCGTATATAACTACTCTACATGACAGCATCGTTCGGCCAAAGGATCGTTCGGCTAAGAAGCATCGTTCGGCCAAAGCATCGTTCGGCTAAGAAGCATCGTTCGGCCAAAGGATCGTTCGGCTAAGAAGCATCGTTCGGCCAAAGCATCGTTCGGCTAAGAAGCATCGTTCGGCCAAAGGATCGTTCGGCTAAGAAGCATCGTTCGGCCAAAGGATCGTTCGGCTTCGACTGACAACTGTTCTGCACTTCCCACCCATCAAACGTACCGTTCGGCATTGAGAAGGTGGTTCGGCGTCAACGTGTTCGGTCTACTTGGTTCGGCATACAACGACCACTACACTTGGGCTAGAGTGTTTGGCCACCAAGCCCACCTAGGAAGTCCAGCCCATATTTGTCTATAAATAGAGGGGCAGGGCCACAGTGAAAAGGGGACCTTTTTTGGGAGAACAATGGGGAGACTCTGCCATTTTTTATACTCTCCTCTTTTTAACTCAAACTTGTATTCAAGTCATTAATATATGGATTGTATCTATATTCAACTACTTATGAAAGAAATAAAGATCAAAACTCAAAGTGGATGTAGGCAGTTACGCTGAACCACTATAAATCTGGTGTTCTTACTTTCTGCATTTAAATTAGCATTGTCTTCTTTGTTTAATTTACTTTCATCACTTATATCTCTACACAATCTTTCTCTACGAGGTTAGTGACCAATTTTGGTGCTAACACATAGACTAAGTTATTCATTACTAGATGCTCAAAGAGGAAGAAAAATAAGTGAATCGAGAAGCAGACTGGATTCAAAGTGGCGCACAGTTTATGATTCTAGGAATATCATAAACCATGCCATCCCAAGGTTTTTGGAGCCATGAGGCAAATAATCCTGTTACAATAGTTATATGGGTGGAGAATTAGGAACAAAATCAGTATGGTGTGCTAAAATATTGTGCTTGATCAATATAAGTAAGGTTTCTTTTTCTGCGTAGTGTTTGCAAAAAAAACTATTCCTATAAGCAGCCTGCCCTATAATTACTCTGCTCTACCTGGCTACCGACATGACGTAAATGGATGAGGTAAGCGCAAAGGTTATCCCCAATATACGAATGCAAGCATGATGTACGGATACGGGTAATGAAGGGTATGGGCATGCTGTAGTATTGTAATGCTGAACTGCTATAGTGTGTGCTTTTAAAATGCGCAGGCAAAAATTGAAAGAGGGGCACAGAACTGCAGAACAAACTACATGAAGGCACATTAAAGGCTGCAACTGGAACCAATTGCAAAATGTAGTAGAAGCCAGCCGAGTCGAGATGGAGCGAACTGAATAATTTGTTGGCTGAAATTATGGAGGTGCTGAGCTGAATTAGCTGTCGCATGACAAGTGTGTACGTTCCTTCTGCTGGCAAGTGTCCAAAAGTGTTGAGACGAAAGACCTGACATGAAATCTAAAGTAGCGGCGACTTTTGCAATAAAGTGACTTAACTATTGCATGCCTAAATTTTTTATCTAAAACAGCGTAGCTACATAGGTGTGTAACCAAACTTGAAGCTTAGCACAGACGGGAAGGATGAAACGAAGGGCTGTTGCATAAACAGTGCAGAGAGAAAAAGATATGTGGGCAAGAACAGCAAGATGAGATGCTGTGTAGCCAAACAGGAAACTTCTGCCGACGCATAGCAAGATGAAGCATGGCACGTTGAAGGCTGAATGTAGGCAATGCAATGCTGCGTCAACAGAGGAAGTCATTTGTCAACGGTGGGCAATGTTGTGCGGTGGTAGCCTGGTAGGTCTCTGCAAAAACTGAAGGTGCTATATGGCATTGAGTATATATGTGAATGTATGCATTTGTAGATGTGCATGGGCAGTCTGTAATTATGAAGGTTGATATACTAAAGCGTAGATAAGCGAATCGTATAAAATTTGTTTGAGTTATTCATATTAAGAATTTTGCGTGCTATATTTTCCCTTTCGCTATTTACAGAATAATCAAATTTATGCATATAATAGAAACTACATACATACTAGTGTAATTTCTTTGTCATTCGTTGTGTTTTAACAAAAAATGTTTGTGTTAAACTGCCTCACTATTTCCAGTGCAAAGGTCACATATGTATCCTTTTATTATGATTCCTTGTTTATCCGTCTATTTCAAACAAACAATTATAATTTGATATATAGATGACTTATCACTGATACACTACTAGGAATACAGTATATAGCCACGAAGGCTTTCTAACGGCCGCCAACGGCATTTTCCAACGGCTACCAACGGCTCGTTATTTTTTAACTTACCGTTGGTAGCCGTTGATAACCGTTGGAAATAACGCCGTTCGCAACCGTTGGGAACCGTTGAAAATTTGCGTATACCTGCATCAGGCCGAGACTGAAACATTATTATCTTCTTCCCCAATTCCTCCAAAACCCTACTCCTCCCCTCCTCCTTTCTTTCTCCAAGCTTCCCCACGCAACCAGCAGCTGCTCCAACGCCATCACTCAACGCCAACATCCTCTCTCCATCCCTAGAAGTCTCCAAAATCAGATTTGCCTAAAACCCTACAATTTTTATTTTTTCTAATTTTGTGTTAATTTGCTGTTATATTTGTATCCGATGGCATATTGCTTGTTTATTACACCAAACTAAATGCTAATTACAATTATTGCCATCCAAATGTCCAAATTGTTTGTGTATGTATATATTATGCACATATGTAAATATGTTTATAATTTAGTATAAATGCGCATGTGAATTAGCATTAGATTAGTTAGGATTGATTTAAATTATTTTGTGTATGTTTTGTAAAATGTTAGACAAACATGAATTAGTGGACTATTTTACGAACATTAATTATATCTTTTTCAAAACATATTAGCATTAAATAAATAAGTATATAATTTAGTATATATATATACATACACATGAATTATATATTTTGTGAAATAGTAAAAATCATATAATTTACTATATATATTTAGTAAAATAGTAGAATATAATTCATATAATAATGCATAATATGCTTTATTTTATATATTTAATAAAACGGTAACATATAAACCAAATTTAAATCCCTTAGTGAATTTTTGGCCCCGTCTGATAGGTGTTGTATATGATCGTTGTATGAATATTCGTTTTTATTGCAAAACGGATATTCATATTCATCTGATACAATATCTGTTGGATTTGTCCCTGTATTGGACAAGTTACAAACACTATAAAGTAATTACGTTTCGTAAATCATATCGTTATAAACGGTTCACAAAATTTCGACGGCATTTCCTTTTTGTTCCTTGTGTACATGCATTGTGTACGATACAAGGAACACGGGGGAAGTGCTGCCGAAATTTTGGGAAATCGTTTATAATGATATGATTTAAGAAATGTAATTAGTATTGTGTTTGTAATGGGAAGTAGGATAACCGACCATCACAAAAGGTACAAAAATGTAAACAAAATAGCAAGAAATATAACTTTGTATATAAACGAAAATGGATTATAAAAAACAGTAAAATATAAAATGTGTTTATCGAATTTGATTAATAGTTTTTTTACTATTGATCATAGGTTTTACAGTAGGAAAAATGGTCAATTATTTTATTGATCGGAGCTGGATGTATCAAAGAAGAGAAATGGAAGGCTCAATAAGTACACATTTTCTTAACGGGGTAAATGTGTTTGTCGAAATTGCTTTAAGTAATATTGGAAACGACGTAGAAATTCGTTGTCCATGTAGTAGGTGCAAATTGTTGAAGCATTTAGTACCGAATATGGTTAGGATTCATTTGTGCCAATATGGTTTCGTAACCAATTATTTGGTGTGGGATCGTCATGGAGAAATTATAACACGTAACGAAGAACAGTCATTAGAGGTCATTAGTGATGAAGTTAGTACAACGAATCTCATAGAACATATGGTTGAAGATGCAGCACGATCAATGTTCCCTACTGTTGAATTTAATAACGAAGATGTTAACGTCGAAGAGGAACCAAATGTTGGAGCGAAAAAAATATATGATTTATTGGATGCTGCTAAGAAACCTCTTTGGAATGGATGTACTAGCGGCACTCAATTATCGGTAACTGCAGAGTACATTGCGATGAAATCAAAGTACAACTTCACAGAAGCCGGATTTACGGCTGTTGTACAAGCTACTAAACGCCATATGCCATCAGATAATTTTATGTGCGAAAATTATTATGAAGTGAAAAAACTAATGTCATCTTTCGGTTTGCCGTATCAAAAAATTGATACATGTCTAAATGGTTGCATGTTGTTTTGGAAAGATGATGTCAGTCTTCGGAATTATAAAATATGTAATCAAGAAAGATACAAGCCAAGGAAAAAAAGGGAAAAGAAGTTCCATACAAGCGTATGCATTATTTACCTATCACTCCTAGACTTCAAAGGTTATATGCATCATCTGTAACAGCGCATCATATGAGATGGCACAGTGTGAGAACACCTGAAGAAGGTACGTTAACACATCTATCTGATGGAGAAGCATGGAAGTATTTTGATAAGAAATATCTCGATTTCGCAGCGGAGAGCCGTAACGTTAGACTAGGTTTGTGTACTGATGGATTTTCACCGTTTTCTCAGTTTGGTTCTAAATATTCATCTTGGCCTATAATAATCACACCTTACAATCTACCCCCGTGGATGTGTATGAAAACTCCATATATGTTTCTCACAATTGTCGTCCCTGGCCCTGATGATCCGACATAGGGTATCGATGTTTACTTACAACCGTTAATCGAAGAGTTGAAAACATTGTGGTATGAAGGAGTTGAAACATAAGACATATCAAAAAAGAAAAATTTTCAGATGTTTGCTTCTCTGTTATGGACTATTAGCGATTTTTCTGCATATGCAATGCTTTCGGGTTGGAGTACGGCCGGTCGTTTTGCTTGTCCTTACTGTATGGAAGAAAGACGAGCATTTTCTTTACGGCATGGGAAGAAAATTTCATGGTTTGATTGTCATCGACGTTTTCTCCATATTAATCATACTTTTAGAAGAGACAAAAAAAACTTCATAGCTAATAGACATGAGACTTTACAACCACCAACGATTTGGTCAAGTGAAGATATATATATGAACTTGTAAAAGATTATCCAAAGATACATGAAACCGGACAGCAAACTGAAATCCAAGGTAAATCGACGTTTCATAATTGGTGCAAACAGAGTATATTCTGGGAGTTGCCTTATTGGAAAAATCTCTTAATCCGTCATAACATTGACGTGATGCATAACGAGAAAAACGTATTCGATAATGTGTTTAATACACTTTTGAATGTTAAGGGAAAGACTAAGGACGATCTGAAATCAAGACGTGATATAGAAGAAATATGTAATCGTCCTGAGCTTCATATGAAGCCAAATGACACTAAAAAACCCAAAGCATGTTATGAATTAGATAACAACCAAGTTAAAGTACTGTTAAAATGGGTGGAAGGATTACGATTTCCTGATGGAATTTCATCTAATCTTCGTAGATGTGTCGACTATAAGAACGGAAGACTGAGTGGGATAAAAAGCCATGATTGTCATGTAATGATGCAAAATTTGTTACCCATCGCTTTCAAAGAATTGTTGCCCGTAAAAGTTTGGAAGGTTATAACAGAACTTAGTTTATTTTATAAGGAGCTTTGTTCAACTACGTTAAAAGTTGACCGTCTTCGTAAACTTGAGGTAGAAATCCCTATACTGCTCTGCAAACTGGAGAAAATATTTCCTTCAGGTTTGTTCAACGTAATGGAGCATTTACCTGTTCATCTTACATTTGAAGCACGTCTTCGAGGTCCTATGCAATATGGATGGATGTATCCTTTCGAGAGGTATGTTGTTAATACTGAGTATGTAATTTAAGTATAATTAAAAATCAATATTGATATGAAATAATTTTTATCAGGTACTTAAATCATTTAAAGAAAAAAGTGAGACAAAAAGCTCGAGTTGAAGGTTCGATTTGCAAATCATATATCGAAGAAGAAGCATCGTTCTTTTTCTCTCATTATTTCAATGATCATGTGAATTTATCATTTCAAAGTGTTGCGCGTAATGATGAGGTCGTCGAACAAGATTTTTCTTCTGAAGCAATGTTATCTATTTTTAAACAACATGGTCGACATGCTGGAAAATGTGTAGAAGTATGGTTAGATGATAGAGATTACCATGCAGCACACACGTATATTCTTCTTAATTGTCCAGAAGTTGCACCATTTATTAGGTAATTATCAGATTACAAGTTTTGATAAATTTAATTTAATACTGCATGTGTAAATTAATAATAAAGCAATATATTGTTTTTGTTTGCAGTGTTTATGAATCACAAAATCCAAACGGCGATTTAAGCAAAAATTTTGCTACTTGGTTTTCGAACTACGTTTGTGATCCTACAAATAATGTCGTCGATGAAGGATTAAAACATTTGGCGTTGGGACCAAAAAGGAAAGTTAAAACGTATCCAATATTTTTCGTTAATGGATATAAATTCAACACCAAAGAATACGGTGCTGAAAAATTAACAAACAATACCGGTGTATTTGTTAAAGGCAGTGATGATCCTAATAATCATATACATGATTTTTATGGCGTGTTAACCCAGATTTTGCAATTGACATATTTTATAAGACCCGCAGAGGAAGTTTTTTTGTTTAGATGCAACTGGTTCAGCAATGTTCCAGGTTCTGCTATTAACGTGCATCCAAATTATAATCTTATAGAAATAAAACATACCTCCCGTTATCAGCCATACGATCCGTTTGTACTAGCCAAACAAGCCCTACAAGTTTATTACGCCCCTTATCCGTCTCTAAAAAGAGATAAAGCGGATTGGTCTACGGTTTTTAAAACCAAGACGAGATTTACATTCGATGGAAAAAATATTCCAGAAGAACAAGCCTATCAAGCAGATATCGAAGAAAATGTTGAAATCACAATTACAGACGATCAAACTGATTTTGGACAATTAAATGATGAGACAAATGTATTAGTCGAAGCATTTGAGAGTGTAGAGGAAAACGATATAGAACACGAGATCGAGTCTAAATCAGAAAACGGCGAGGACTAAGTAATATCCGGTAATTTTTACAATTATATATTCACGCACACGCATCACATATATATCATCATCATCATTACATGCACCACATATCATCATCATTTTATCTATGTCTATAATTAAAAATGAAACTTTCAACGGGTATTATGTCATGCTCCAGACGTCGTAGCTCTTCTCGCTTGGCCGGCGAGAGTAGTGGTGAGCTTTCGGCTCGACCACTTGTATATTTGCAGCCGAAGGCTGATGGAGCGTAAGTATCAAAATTAAAATGATAACAATATAAATTTTTTCATACATATATATACTTGTCTAAAGCTTTGTTTTATTTAACACAGGGGATTTGATTTAGAGCCCTCAGGAGTTGTGCTTGGCATTTCCAAGCAATCATATATGAGCAGGATGACAGATTGTTGGCCTAAGTGGAGCAAGATCCCTGACCATGTCAGGGAGGCCATCTGGTAGGATTTTCTAGTGAGTTTATACTACTTTACTATATGAATAAGTATAAATGAACACTTAGTAATGTTTTCTCTTTGTACAGGGGCAAGTGGACTTGGCGGAGGCCGATGTCGCCATGGTTCAGCGCCATTGGAATTCGAAGGTCGCCAAAAATTACAGGGAGGTAATGTCAGCTCTTAAAAAATCGGAGAAGAAACCGAACTGGATGGACGCTTCCGTATGGGATTCTTGGATGAGTTGGTGGAGACCGACGAGTTCAAGGTAAATATTCTACCAAATATATAGTTAATTATTTCGCAATTAGTATAAATATAATATTCAATTTAAATTGCAGATAGAGTCGGAGAGGAACTCTGCCAATAGAAGTAGGAATCTTGTAACGCATCGTGGCGGATCCAAGTCTTTTCAGCATCACCGTGAGGACTTGGTAAATTTATCTAAACCGTTATTACATTTTGTATATTAATTAGTTCGGTAATTAGCTATGAAAAATTAAAATATATAAATTATTTATTGCAGGAAAGATCGGTTGGACGTCGCGTGTCTATGATGGAGGTATTTACCCGCACCCACGCATCAAGACAAGCAGACAATGCTGACAATATTACATATCAGTGGGATGGTGATGATAAGGCGACGGCTGCATATATATGCATATTTTAAAACTTATTTTATTAATATCGATATGTTTAAATCATATTCTACTAATTTTAACCTGTAATTGTTTTTTATTTTAGGAAAAGTTTCAGGAGGTACGGGCAGAGCTGCTTTCAGAATCGGATTGCGATGAGTTGACGGTAGAGGAGGAAGATAATATTTTTGACGTTATTATGGATCCGACGCAGCGGAATAGACGCTATGGCTATGGAAACCAAGCGGTAATCTTATAAACATTGCAATATTATATTTAATAAATTAACCTATAGATACACTATACATATGATGATTTCTAGTTGAGTTAACCTATATATTTAATAAGTTAACCTATATATTGTATTAAAAATATGCATTTATTTGTGGTATATACATTGCTTAAGATCACGTCATTTACGTTTCTATATTTTAAAATATACATTGCTTAAGAAAATGATTATAATATAAATGTGAACATCTCATATTCTATTTGCAGGTTCGGGCAGCTCAAAAGGCGTGTGACAAAGCTGAAATAAAAGAGCTTAGAACCATGGTTGAGCAGTTGCAAGAGCAGGACCGTCTTCGCGCTATACAAATGGAGCAGCTGAATCAACGTTTAGCGGAGTACGCGCAGAGGCATGGTTCCTTCCCTTCGTCGTCCGGTGCTTCCGGAGGTGATGATGATGCTTGAGAGGTATGATGATTATTGTTTTGTGGTTGGTTATTGTATATATTGACTTTGAGGTGGTGAGGATTGTGTTTGATGGTTATTGTGTATGTATTGACTTTGATGTAGTGAGGTTTAAGTGTTTGCATTGTATATATTGACTTGAATATGGAGTTGGAGTTGGTGTTGGTGAGGGTTTGGTTGTAATGTTTGAATATGGAGTTGGACTTGAATATGTAATGTTTGATGTTGATTTTTGGTTGTTTATATTGTTTGTGGTATAATGTGTTGAATATGTGATATATATGTGAAATGAAGTGGAAATGGAATGGAAATTGATATATATTGATTATGTGTGGCTGGAAGATGAATCGCTTTCTGCTATAAAAAAAATTTTACCCAGATTAGCAACGGCTACCAACGGCTTATTGGTCAGTTTATTGCAACGGCTACCAACGGCTTATTGGTCAGTTTATTGCAACGGCTTCCAACGGCGCCCATCGGTTAACTGCCGTTGGTAGCCGTTGAAAATGCCGTTGGAATAACCCCGTTGCTTCCGTTGGAAGCCGTTGGAAGGCGTTGTATGCTATTCCAACGGCTCCCAACGGCCGTCAACGGCTGGGAGCCGTTGTAATAGCCTTTTCCCCTTGTAGTGATAGCACCAATAGTGACCTCTAAGTCCAACCTTTTCTTCTTACGTGTCATTACAAATTACACATTGGTTCAGTAAACGAGAGCGATGCTATTAAAAGCGTTCTAAGCATGTTTTCTTGATTGAATATTGATTGCGGAGAGGGTAGATAATAGGTGCATTCACAGATAAGTCAAGCCCATTGTCATTTTTGATGCATATCGCAAATGGAACTGGGGAACGGAGTTGTATAATCTGTTCCCTCCACGAGAGACAATTGAACGGTTTTAGAACGATGTTTCGAACGTCAAAAAATTTTCAACTTTAAAATCTAAATAATAAAATTTTGAAATGAATTAATAAATATATATATATTTTTAGTAAAAATGACAATAAAACTGGTAAACATACTTTCATAAACTATAAATATCAATACTAATTTGATATTTTCCATAAAAACAAAAAGAATAGACATTGATAACATGTACCATTTTTTCAACGGAGTGTTATCCCACACATCGTAGGTGGCGTTGCCCGCAAAACCCTCGCGATTTGACCGGTCTCAGATTGTGCTGGTGTAGCGTAAGTCCCTCGTGAGGTGGCACCTTGTGATTCGATGGAGCGTCACCCCCTCAGCCCCATGCGTTAAATGTGCATAGTGATAAACAATTTCTAAAAAAATTATTACCCATTTTCAAAATTTTAATAAGTATAATGAAAAATGTGATAAGAGCATCTTCAATCCTTGTCTAAATTCAATGTAATGTAATGTCAATTACACATCATCAAAACATCAAATTATTTAAATTATATTCTTCATTGCTAATGTTAATTAGAATGTAATGTTGATTTGACATAAAATTAAATAGACATTGTCAAGTGAAATGTCTAGTTTTAGACATTTCACTTCACATTGTGAGCAATAAAATATAAATAAATAAATATTATTTTACAAATAAATATTATTTATCTATAATATAATTGGGACATGTAGGCAAAGTCGTTTATACCAAGAAGTTAACATTGGAGTAGATGTTTTATTTTCAATGTCAGGTCTACTTATTTTACTTACACAATTGTGAACAATACTTGACACATAGGATTTAGTTCACACTACAAGCCACTTGGGTTGGAGATGCTCTAAGGCAAGCAAATAAAAGCGAGACTTGCAAAGTGAAATCGAACTGACATGAGCAGCGATTTGAACCCAATAAGTCTCGGATCAAACGGGATAGGTGATGAAAAACAAGGCTGTCAATGGAAACCCTAAATATTCGAAATTTGTCCTCATCTGTATCTGAAAAGCGAATAAATATTCGATATCCAGAAAATCGGACACGGAGATACGAAGACATCCGCATCCGAAAATTATCCATCCGGTTTTTCTTAAGATTATAGTTTATTTTATGTATGTTTTCGGTATAACGATAGATATGCATTTATTATTTTATTAAGTTAATAGTTTATATTATATGCATATAATACATATAAGTGTTCAAAAGTATTTATTATTATCATATTTGTTGATTTTGAATATTTTATAATCAATGGAATTAAAAATTAATTGAGTTAAACCAAAGTTTTCTACTTATATTGCTTGATTTATTCATCATCAACGAATAAAATAATTATCCGATACTCATTTGTATCCGCAGATGCGGATATCCGATATGCGACAATGATTTTGAATGCAGATGTGAATATGACGCTATTCATATTTGAAAGTATCTGTTTACAGGCCTAATGAAAAATATCATTTTGACCCGATCATATCTGGCCTGAACCGACTCGACTCGAAAGATCTGACAAAAAAATGTATATGTGTATTTTAAATGAAATTATCTAGAAAGAGCCGAATCGATCCATCACAAACCGAACCACGGGTCGGATTGATGTTTCAAATGTATAGTTTAAATCCGATAAAACTCGATCCGTCTAAAACCGATACCCGTTGGATCGGATTTGGATCCGGGTCCAATCCGACGTGTTTGATTGACAGACACAGAGATCAGTCTGTAGAGAGTTGCACAGAGATACACTTAGTGTAAAGTTTCCAATATGTCAATTATTTGTTTTTGGATTTTTCACATTAGTGTAAAGTTTAATAACAATTAATATATTTAGCTGAAAATGCTTGAAAATTTAAAAACCATGAAAATACAAATAATTATTTCACTTTTGTTTTTTCTTCATATCGCAGAAACAAGTTAATGTTCCGTGTAATACAAATGTGTTTTTCCTGTCTAGTTTGCTCGGAGAAAAACGTACTCATATCGTAGCAGCTGCGTTGGTCAAAAAGTGATGCTGGCGCTAATTAGCCTAATTGGGCGATGATACGGGGGTAATGTTCTTTATTCCGTACTAATCATACCAGGTCCGGATGCATCAATTATTAAAATCAAAATAAGCATGACCCTCTTCTGCATTCACATGACTATACCGGGGTAGGGATTTATAAACACGCATGCAACGCACCAACTAACCAAGACCAGTCGTTGCTTTTAAAAATATATCAGATTAATGAATTATTCGTAATGACGTTATAAAAACGATAGCTAACAGCTTAATGTAGCGCATTGATAAGAGTCGTATAATATGGGTAGTAATATTCGTTCAAACACGAGAGGTAGAGTAATGGATTTCGTAACTCAGTTACCCTACGCTGGACAAAAGTCATATTGTATGCATCATTAAGAAATTTGTATTTTAGTCTTTTTAAGCAGAATACGCTGGAACATCGCGCTCGTCGTTGTCAAAAAAAAAAAAAACAACCGATATATAAATCAAACGCTGTTTTTGTCATTTCATGAAGTGAATACGATTCACTCACAAATTCGTGGAGTATTATTGTTTGCATGCATTGTCCACCAGCCAATCATTCTTTTTTGTTAATATTCGCATTCCACTATTATACATCATTTATGCACTATTTTCCAATATCCACGCAATTACAATTTATTATATCAAATATCAAAATACAATAATATTCCATAATATACCTCGGAGAGAAGAATAAACTTAGATCGCATAATTACTTTAGCGGTTCAGCCCCTAATCCCTTCCACTTTCCAACCACCTCCTTCAGATTCTTCGACGATCTTCCTTCCTCATCCAAAGCCCTAATTCCAGCCAACTGCAGCTCCTTAACCCTAAACCTAACCTTCTTCCCCATTTCCCCTTCCATCAACTCCCTAACAACATCCGATATATCCTCCTTCCTCGCAACACCATCCTCTCCAAACCTAACCCTAAGCGCCACCTTCGCCCCTTCCGCCAACATGACCGCGTTCTGCCTCTGCTCCGCGAACAGCGGCCATCCGATCATCGGCACTCCATTCACTACACTCTCCAACGTCGAATTCCAACCACAATGGGTCAAAAACCCTCCAGTACTCACATGGCTCAGCACTTTGATCTGGGGAGCCCAAGATGACACCACCATCCCCACCCTCTTCGTCCTCTCCACGAACCCTTCCGGCAAAAACTCAAACGGATCTCGCTTGCTCTCCGAATCGAAATAGTTCGCGTTCGCCATCTCATCGCTCGGGCTCCTCACCACCCACAGAAACCTCTGCCCGCTCATTTCCAACCCTAGCGCTAGCTCCCTCGTCTGCTCCGTCGAGAGCGTCCCACCACTGCCGAACGATACGAATATCACGCTGCCACGTGGCTGCTCGTCCAGCCATGCCAAGCAACCCGACGCGTCCACCCCATCGCTCGTCCCGGTTTGGATTAGCGGTCCCACAGCGTAAATTGGAGGTCTACCCGGTTCGACCCGGCTCCATATTTCCACAGCCTCCGGTTCGAATTCATAGAAGCTGTTTACTAAAATACCCTCTGCTTCGCTGTACTTTTCACCGTGATGAACCAACCACGAGTAGGCTTCATCCTTCTTATCCTGCAGAGGGTGGAGAATGTCTTTTCCGGGAATTGGAACGCAACCTGGTAATTTCACCGGCTGCTCCAAATCCCTAAACTCGCATTTGATCTCCTCGTGCAATTTGGGCAAATTTATAAATAATGAAAGGGCTAAGAAATTGGTAGGGAAGAACATGTAGGCCGGGACGTTCAATTCTCTGGCTGCGTCGAAGGTGTCTGCTCCGAACAAATCGGCGACGAAGGCGACCAGATTATGTTTGCTTTTGAGGTTTTGAAGGATATTGGCGACGGAGGGGACGGAGCGTAGGGACGCGACGGACATGCGCGTTTCGATGGCGGCGTTGGAAGGGAGGTCGCCGAGGTCCACGGGTGGGAGAGAGATGGAAGTGATTGACGGTGGTAGAGAGGAGAGGTATGCCTGTTGAGCTTTGGAATTTGATTCGGCAAAGTAGAGGAAGGTGACGGAGAAGTTATCGGAGTTGACGAGGCGTTTGGCGAGTTCGGAGAGCGGGATAAGGTGTCCCATGCCTGGAGTTGGAAGGATTGCTATGTGCGGAGGGGGAGGTTGATGATTGGCCATTGTTTGGATTTGTTCGAGTTATTGGTCAGTGTTTGATTTGATGCACTGAACAGGGATATTTATACTCGTATAATTTATGTATTTTTTATTTGATTTATACAGGAAAATGGTTGTGAACTTCGAGATGCTTTGTGACATATATCCGTATGCTTCTTTATTTAAGGAAAAAGTATATTTTTATGCATTTTGATAGAAACAACAGACCTTCAACTACATTAGCATTTTATTTAAACAACAAACCTTCAACCACAATAGCTAACTCTGAAAATCGACTCATTTATTTAATATTTGCGAACGATAAATACTATGTTGCACATTATTTTTGTAGAAAAAAAGAAAGAGACTTATGCCCAGACATCTTACAAACAGAAACAAAAATATTAATATAACACGTTGAAAATGAAATCTATGTACTCTTCGCCTTTCGTTCTTTCAGTAATCCAAAAACATCACCACTATTTATACAGCTTCACCCAATGCATATAAAATCCAAACATAATCCAAGGAATGATAATCCAACTTAACCAATGCGAACATGTGTTACGCACACGACGTTCATTATACTTGTACAACTGCATAACGGTGAAACTGATTGATAGTTCGATTACGTAATTTCAAAAAAAATATTTAATTTAGTTTTTCATTATTTTAAATCAAAAGTCAAATGATATTATGTTGGTAAAAAAATTAAAATTGAAGAAATTTAAGGAGACATTTGTGGAAAACAAATAAATAAAATTGAAGAGATTTAAGTGGACATATTAAAAACATATTTCTTGTTATATTTTTAGACCTTAGTCATGTGAAGATGAAAGTTTATATTTGTGGATTAAATTTATATAGATTGCTTTATTTCTTGAACATCAATGCAAATATTTAATTAAATCAACTTAAATAATATTGAATTACATATTGTATAGCAATTTTTTAAAGAGAGTGATGAATTTATAACAAAAAACATCAACATCATATGTCAATCATTCCTTACTTGGTAAAATTACATTACTAAGCATGTTTATTAATTTAAACAATACATAAGTTGGATATAAGTTCAACTTGTATAGAATCTCAGTTCAAATATGTGTGCATTCAATATGATAATAGTATTCTATATACGGAACAAAAAAGCCATGCACAGTGTGAAATAGTATTTCAAAACTGGTTTAAATAAACAATATTTTAATGTTTGCGTTAGTACATTTATTAACATTAATACTAATTGAATTAGAAAAATATTTTAGTGGCTTCAAAGGTTATAATTTCCTTTAATTAATGTAGCTGTTATAATCTGAGAAACATAAATAAATAATAAATATTATGAATTATATTATTTTGGAAGGCTAACGTAAACTGGACAGTTTTATACTATTGAGCGATTGCACCAAAAAGTCCCTCCACCTTGGATATTAACAGATTTATTTAATGTCGTCATTGATAATGAGTGCTTGCACCTCTTTATTATCTCTAATGTCATGATCATATAAGATACCGCTCATGGACATCGTAGTCTGGTTTCCAAAACAACTAAATATTTCTAGCATTTGTTTAAATAATCAAATTATGATATACTAATTGAAATAATTTAAATTTAGCATAATCCAAAGCAAAATAATTATCACCATGAGAAATACTAGCGGTTACGCTAAAATGATGACACTGGATTGAAAATAAATATAAGACCGAATGACAAAATGAAATGTAATCAACAAACCTAGCCATTGAAAAATCATGTAATTATATGTCATTATAAATGCTTGTAAAAATTTTGTTTTTTAATCCAACATCGACAAAATATAATATTTATAACAAAATAAAATTGTTGTGGATGTAAGAAAAAAATTATGATTGCATTTTAAAATGTATTGAATAAATAATGTTTCCCTTCAAACATATGAAAATATGTCACAAATACCGTGTTACCCTTAAAATATATGTAAAAGTTACCTTAATATTAGTTTGATAAGATTTTGTTGAAGAAAATTATTTATAATTATATTTATTTTTAAAATTAAAAATTTTCTAATCAAAGCGAACGTTCAAAAGGTTTGTCTACTGTGGGCTTGTAAAATCAAAGTGTGCAAAGCCACGCAAAAAATATACATGCCTTTAATATGTCTCCTTAAATCTCTTCAGTGCTATTTAATATGTTCTCTCCATAAATGTCCCCTTAGACCTCTTCTATAAAATCTCTTTAGTGTTATTTAATTTTTTTTCTTTCCACAAATGTTTCCTTAAACCTCTTCAATTTTAAGTTTTTTTTAACACATTATCATTTGATGTTCAACTAAAATTATGACGTCAAATATATTTTTTTCCTTGAAATTACGTGATTGAACGGTCGGTTTCCACTGTTGGGTGGTTGTACTAATTTTATTGAAGGCAAGTAAAGCATTCAAAAAATAGAAAATGAGCTCCTATGTTACTATTTTCCTTTGGTGCACATATTTTTCGCATTGAGGAAACATTTGTTAAATTTACAAAACACGTCTTGTTACATGTTTCCTCATTGAGTTATGTATGTGAAATGTTGTTATTTGCTGATAAGTAGAAATAAATAAAAAGAGTTAACTAATTGCATGCTAATTCTATAATTGGCTAAAGCTAAAGAGAGTCGCTACATAATTAATTCTCTCATTAAATTGAACTATAATATAATTCCCAAATTATTTTGAATACAAATTGATCAAAATTAAAACCAATTAATTTTATTTATTTATTGCATGATAATAATATTTGATATGATTCTTACGATTTAAAAATAGTTCATTTAACCATAATGAATAACTTTATCTATAATTAATAGTTATTTATTTATAGAACACTCCATGTTACATATTTCTTCATAGAGTTTTCATCTAAAGTATTAATGATGAAAGAAAATAAATAAAAACAATTAATTTATTGTATGTTATAAATAATTTATTATCATTAAAATGAATTAATATGTAATTAAACCCCTCATTAATATGAATTATATTTTAAGTCTCAAAGTATGATAACCATAAATATGCGTTGTATATGAACATTACATAGTATATTAAATAACATAATAGAAAAATATTGAAAGTCTGGATTGACTATAGAAGGATAATGTTAGAATTATAAAAAAAGAGTTCGGATTGTCCAAAACAACGTAAAACAATTAAAAACAAATATGTTTCCAAAGCAATATTTGAACTAAAATTTTAACAAATTTTAATATTGTCTATCAAGGGAGGAACATAAGTGTTGCAAATACATATATACTTTTCCTTGAAATACAATTTGAAATTCATTATTTAAATAATTTTTTTACTTCATATACATACTTTTTTTCCCATTTGATTTTTTTTTATGCTTATTTTTTGAGTGAAGTAAAGATCAACTTTACCTTAATTTGATCATACAAAAACTCACAATTTTTGGGTACATGTATTAGCAAACTAATAACTTCAAGCAAAATAAATGGAGGATCCCAAATTTGTTGTCAACCAATAAAACAAATATATGAAAATGAAATCTGATATAAAATGTGAGAATGAAGAAATAGATAAACTTTATTTGTAATAGATTTTATATTTATACAAGAAATCGCTGTCAAGTCTCTGGAATTGAAAGATGATGTAAGAAAAGTCCCTCCCGAATAAGTTATGAAAATTAGGTCCCTATTTTTAGATTTTGGCTAATTTGTATCGTTTTTGCCCCCGAAAAGAATGCTAAGTCGATTTTCTAAAAGATGACAGTTTAGTAAAAAATAATAAAATAGAGACCTAATTTACATGTGTTTATGAACATGGACTTTTTGTGCATGAACTTTGAAAATAGGGACCTTTGGTCCAAAACCCCTTTTATATAACAATTGAAGCTTATACGGCTATTATGCATCTGAAATGCTGTTGATAAAAGAAAATAAATAGAACTGATTAATTGATTAAATAATAAAAATATACTAACTTGGGATGTAATTAGTTCTCCAATCAAATTAAATTTCAATTTAAAATTACCATAAATTCTAATTAATCAAAATTAAAAGCAATTAACTTCATAGTAACAATGTTTGTTATTTGCGTGGAGTGAGTGAGAATTCTGATTTTAATAGATAATAGATTGCATATTAATTCTATAATTGATTAAAACTAAAGAGAGTTGCTACATAATTAACTCTCTCATTAAATTGAACTATAATATAATTTCCAGATTATTTTGAATACAAATAATTACAGGGGCTTTGCACAGAAGGTGTGTATTGGTATAAAATATTTTGCAAGACGCAACCGATTTTGTATTGGATTTAATCATTATGAATTTTGGTTACGTATCTGAATGATATATCAACAAATGTTCAAAAATGGGGACAGACCACGTTTCGATTCAAAATTCTTGTTTTAATTTATAAAACTTTTACTCAACTTTAAAACTTGAAATGCGTAAATATCCGTGTATGGTCATGTGCTTTGTTTGTAGTGAACGAATCTGATTTGAATGGTGCGTGAGCTGTCATGTAATGAAAAGATGCTGATCTCAGAGCTTTGTATATACACTTACTATTATAAAAGGAAAAAGAAGAGGGTCCTCTGAATTGAAGCCTAGCGATTTGCGAATAATATAAAAGGATGCTAATTCCTACGATATGTCAATGAAAATAATTGAAAATGGAGACAGGAGTTAGGACAGTACAAGGACGTGTTCGTTTGTATTCTTGTGTGATGCAAGGGTATCGTAAGGCTTACGTACCCATCCTAGCCCTCGTATTTTCATTTTAGTCGCATTCCTTCTTTCTACCATTCAATTATTTTTCTCCTTTTCTACCGCTTTTCTTGCTCCAGCCATCTGTTTGAGGTCGACATCAAATTGCAAACCCGTCAAATGCATACAACCACACAATATTTAAAAGGATTACTGTCCGTAAAGTCCCTAAAATTCCATTCTTTATACTTTTATACTAGTATAACCGCATAACGGTGGGGGAAACCGACCGTTGAGTTATTTGATATCAACGAAAAAATTATTTGTTAATTTTTTCTTTATTATTAATTTGATGAAAAATTAACTGCATTTAAATAAAACTAAAAGTAACTGAAAATGTGAAAATCCAATTGATACTAAGAATCTGCTATCAATATATTGATATGAACCACTTATAGACTTCTTTGTAGTTCCAACTCATTATTGAATTTGAAAAAAAAATCAAACAAATATCACCTTAATATATATCATCATATTTGTGAATATTTAATTAAAGAAGATAAAAAATGCAAAATTGATGTAATAAATAAATCTCATATTATTGAATTACCGTGTTTAAATAAATTACCTAAATGTACCATTGTTATTTAAAAAAATAACATTGCTGAAATAAACATACCAAAAAAAAATAACATTATTGAAACAAAAAAAAACAAAACTTTGGATTCTGACATTATTGATATTTCTTCTAATAAGAAGCTTGATTCCGCCACATAATCAATAACTGATTGAGACATAACATTGATATTTTGTTTTTTTTTCATCCATGTACTCAATCTGGGCAACACCAACTCTGAAAAGATGAGGGATCCATAACAACTTCTTAGTTTTTGTTTGTATATATCTTCATCTTCATCATTCTTAATCTTATTAAGGTCATCAGCATTGCAACCTATGATTTCCTCTGTTGGTTCATTGAAAGCAGCAATCCAAGCTTCAGCGTATGGATCATTAATTTTGATTACCATAATATATCTGCATTAAGCAAACATATTATTACATATATTAACGGTTACTATAAATAATTAACTCTTAAATTTTTACCTCAAAATACAAGTGCTTTCATTTTGTGGGCATGCTTCACAACCGATCTTGCAGCTTCAATTACATTTTTTTTGCAACTCTTACAGGCTTGATACCATAGTTTTTGACTCTTAATGTAAGTTATGTAAGCAAACACGCTGAAGGATGCAGACTATGTATGGAAAAAATAAAATAAACAATCAATTTGAAATTATTAATGTACAATATAGTTCAAAATGATATGGACAAACCTTGTCATGACCCAATGTTGAATCATTTATTATATAATAAAGCATAATCCTATCATAAGTGGTAGATGTGATTTTTGCATTTTTGCCTTCACAATTATACTAACTTTTAAGCTTTTTACCGTTATGTCTGGTTTATTGATAAATTGCTTTTACTTAATGTTGATAAAGATAAACCTGCAACAACATTAAATAATCTTAAAAAATGATGACATGACAAAGGTTAAAAAAATTGAATAATTTTTACCTTGAAAATCTCCAACTTTTACATATTAAATAGCTACTATAAGAGGTTCATCAACCATTTCTAGCAACTCAGCACCGACTTCCATAGCAAGTTCTTCTCATATAGTCACATTAATGGTTTTAGTTCTCTAAATTAAATCTAAGCATAAATATTTTGATTAAACAAATTAATTGATTTAATATGTTTACTTACGAATCATCTACAATGGTTATATCACGTTTTGGAATATTCTCATTGTTGATTTTTCTTCGAACGCCTTTGATTGATGAGACACTTTGAACAAGGCCGATTACATCTAAATGATACTTATGTTACGCAAACATACAAGATTTATAAAAAGTAATAATATGGATACATTACCTACAACTTTCGGAAAAAAAAACATGTGGAAGCATAAACCTACATAATACAATCAAGAATTAAAAATAGTGTAACACCTTATATCTGGAGCTATAACATGCTCAATGGTAGTTGAAATTGGAGCACCAAGTTGTCCCATGAAAAATTCGTTTGTGGGAATGACACTACGGAAATTTATACCCCTAGGAAAAACTATATTCGATAGACGTGGCAGTTTTCTGAAGCCGACACTACCTTCTTCAGATTCTATTTTCCCATAAGTACAAGGCCCGGCTGAAAGGTCAACGACAGCAAACCTACACATAGGTAAAGAAACACATATATGACCTTGTGGTATTTTACAGATATTTTACATCTTTCAAATAAAATATCATGTGTTATGAGATATTAATTGTCACCAATCATGTTTTAGAGATATAAGAACAATAAGTTGATTCTGATGCAAAAACTTATAAGAACAGGTATTAGAACTACTAAGTCACTAACTCGTCTGCGACCAGATTCAGTAGTAAAATAATAAGGAATGGTCTTAACCCAATTTTAAATAAATAAAAAATTCCACATATTTTTAAATTAAGATATGAAAATTTCAAAAAAAACTGAATAATGAAATAAATATGCTTTTGCTATAATTCTAATACATCTTTAAACTTCATCTCGTACAACTGATTGCATAAAGTATGACCATATGCTTCATACATTAACATAAAACAAGACATTTAATTTACTTACCAGCAGCATCGTTTACACACTCAAATGTTTATACTAAAGAAGAAAGTTCAACATAATTGATGTATAAAGTGAGATCACATGAGGATTGTAAATACTGTCAAGATAACTAAGTAATGAATATATAGAATTAAAATGGAACATATTTAAAAATAAAAAGTTAAAAACATACGAAGTAGATTGCAAGGTATCATAATGCAAAATGACATAGAGACTTAGAGCACTCAATAGAATACAAAAACCATAGATTATTGACACAAAAGACACATTTATTGTTTCAACATAGTAGTAATAAGCTAGCTCACATATACCAACCACTATAGTCACTCAATATAGACATTATATATAGTTTAAATATAAACTGCAAATAAAATATTTCACTGTAATATATTTGATATAGTTTTCAATTCTCAAATATGTTCTTGATAGCTTTCTTGTGGGCTCAGAAACCGTGAAGCTTGACCTTCTCCTTCTTTACAATGCCAGCCTACATTTCGTAACATGGAACTTGAGTTATAGTTGCACAGCCAGTAAGAATTACTAAGATTTTAACACATAAAACAAAATTTGTGTACCTGAATAAGGGAATGTCTGAACGTTCTTCCTCTAGTCACCTTGCAATTGAATAACCAGCATAAAGATAAGCATTAGGAATTAAGTGAGAAAATACATGCAAAGGAGCGATATTTTGAAAAAAAATCATATTTGATCATGTGCACTCACTGTATGTTGTATATTTCATTAAACAAAAATGCAAAAGTATATATTTTAAGCAAAATATAATATGTTTTTGAAATTGATTTTGAAGCTTGAGCTTAAATCAGGAAACTACAAAGTAAAATTTGAATTATAGATTGGAGCAAGCATCTCTGATATCATCTATTTTAAGATGGGTCGGTTGAATTTTTTTGACTGGTGTGATTTTACATAACAACGCCAGGTATCATGTAGAACTAGAGCGCAACTACATCAAAATTATCATAACGGCGTGGATAGCTTTTGATAAATAAAATAAGCATGCAGAACAGATTGAATAAAATTGCAAGGTCATATTCACTTTTTGGTATGATGGCTAATTTCAAAAACATCTGACATTCATACAAGATTACGTTCAGTAATCTTGAAAATTAACTTTTATTTAATTGAAAATTTTGATATATATATAAATGAGGCAATAGTAGAAAACTCAATTTCAATGAGAATCCCCTCTCCACATACATACATACACTCATATATATATATATATATATATATATATGTATGTATGTATGTGTGTGTGTGTATGTTATGTATATAAGTTATGCATGTGTATGTATGCAATCAAAATTCCCCTCATAAATCCCTTTCACATTCCCGTCTTTTTTAATTCCGTCTGTGCGCGTTTCAATAATTTGCATCTATGATCTACTGATAATCACCATCGTCTCTACAAAGAGAGAAAAAATTCTTATTCGGACATCTATTTAGCACCAAAAATAATATTTTTAAAATTAAAGATTATAATAAGTATTTTAAGTATATAATATGTTGCATTAATAATTTTGATAGGTTAAAATATTGGAATAAGATATGTTTTTGCAAAGATCTTTATGACATGCAGATCACTTCTGCACTCGTGTATGTGTGTGTTTATATAAACCCCTTAATTAGTTTCCACGCTTAGCTCCTTATTTTCAACCATGTGTTTCTAACAAAATATATTTGTTGTTTCTCTCATCACTTCATATTAGTAATCAAATAGAAACACATACCAAAAAAACACGGGTTACGATTGGGTTAAAGCGCAAAAGTACCAGTGTTTCATGACACGATAATGTGTAGTTAAGAGTGTTTTACCTGGCCGAGTTCAGGATCCTGAACCACTGTACCATTACAGCAGAACTCCTTCTTGAGGTCCTTAAGAATCTTGCTATAGTTTAATTCTTTTTTCAATCCTTGAATAGTTGTCAGACTCTTCCTGCCATTACGCTGCTGTATGCGAACGTGAATGTAACCTTTTGTTCCGGCACCAGAGTTCTCAGTACTAGCATCACCAAAAGGATCTACAGAAAAATATTACACCAATTGATACTAGTAAAGCATAGTTTTTGTTTCTTCACAAATTACAAATGTTATAAGCAAATTTGCATACTGAAAGTAGTTGGAATTTGCCCCTCAAAATCAGACATGAACTCTTTTGAACTTCAAAATATAATGAACCGGAACTCTTGACGCTGATAAATATTCAAGGAATAATATTAGTTTAAAGAAGCCAATATAAATACGTAGATGACATTCTTCATGTCATCAAAGTGGTTCTTTGATAATATTTTCGTAGACAATATTAATTCATAAATAATAGCATCTTTGTATGTTCTTAGTAGATACACGTCAACACTGACCATAATCAAGACACATGTTTAAAAATAAAAATTCAATTTTTTAGTACTTGGTAATATCCCAATTTTTAAAAACTAATTCGCCTAGTAAGCGGAATTCTAAACCATAAACAGAAGTAGAAAAGGGTATGAGCTGTGAATAACTCTATTTCAGCCATGGCTTACGTAGATGCTTAATTTGCTATTTTTTAATATTAACCCTTGGTTGTCACCTCTAGCTCATACTTATAATTGTTATAATATAAAGATAAATTTGTACTATATGAAATATTTATGCAATATGCATCGAAGTATAAAAATGAGCATCAAAAAATGTTTTTGCAACAGTTAACATTTTGACAAGTTAAAATATTATTTTAAGATAATTTGTTAGTAGATGCAACTGAAAAAGTAGCCTGCACCTTTGTTCTACGCACTTCTCTATACTATCCATCTATATCTGATCAAATTGCACATACCCTTTTATTTCCATTAGAGTTTAGGAGTATTTTTGACCAAATTTTGCTATTTGTTTCACTAGAGTTTAGTAGCAGTATTGTCTAGATAATGATAAATGATACAAAAATATATAAGAAGATTACATTCAAAGGAAAAGGATGTGAGATTTATGTTCAGAACTTGTAAATAAATAGAAAGCTAACATGTGATAAAAGAAACAGGTGAAACCACCCCACAATCCTAAAATGATAGGATATATTACATCTTGGGGTTGGCCGTTTATATTTCTATACGGTTTCCTGGTATCCTAATAATCAAAAATAAAATATCTTTAAGATTATAAATTAATCAAAAACAATATATACTTCTATACTACATAATTTACAAATTTAAAACTATTAGTTTGATTCAATCTGCAAATAGTATGGATACTCATCATCATGTTAATGGTATAACTTCAGGTATTCAAGTCAGCCAGTGGTGAAAATGAGATCCCCCGTGCATTAGCCAAGGCATCTGGCAAAACAAATATGAAACAAGATGCAATAATTAGTTCTAATTTCGAATACAGAATAAGGAGTTGAATGAACCGGAACCTTGTCTTTCAGGCATCCGCTCATTACTTCCCTTGCCTAGGGGAGACTTACTAACTGGAGGAACAGACTTAAATATTTGCTGTTGGGATTATCACAGGTTCACAACAAATAACATGAATAACTTTAGCAGCAGCGACATTGTTATTATATATATACCCTCCGATTACCGTTTTCTATTTTAATTTTGAACATTCCTGAGCGGTGTTATACAGTTTGCGGTCCAGCGATTAAGGGTATTGGTAATGATGAGCGTTACAATATAAGATTCAACTCCGATGTAACTGTTGCGCAGATATGTTCTGTAAATTTCTCCAAGTTTTAAAAAAGCTATCATTGCACTAATAAAACCGATAGCCTTAATTACTGACTTGTATGTCTTTAAAATGAAATATTGCAGGAAACATACCAGCAGCCTGGATCAGGAAAAATAAACCAAAAGGACCTGTTAATTGCGGCTGCAAGAGATATAGGAGGTTGCCATCATGATTCTATACTTTTGCTCGCATCTTCCAAGCTAAATCAGAGGATACTGATATCTAGTGGAAGAGATGGTGCTATCAAAGTATGGAAGTAGGAAGCTTATCGATATGCTAAGCTGCACTTTCACTTACTCGTGTACATAATCTCACATAACTTGTTCAATGCTATTAAAATGGAACAATGTCTATTGGTATATTGTTCTAATTAGGATGTACATAGAAGGGGTGGCTAGAGGTGTATAGCTTACATGTACATCGCATGTTTGTGCATATGTACATGACATCTTTAGACTGCTTTATATCAATATATGTTGATGAACGTTTGGAAAATAAAAGCAAAATAATGGAATATGTTATGGTGAAATCATCAGTATTTACTTGTGAGCAACCACCTATTAGCTTGATTAAATTTTATCAAACCTTGCCACCTGAACTAAATTTTTATATGCTAAAACCACAAGTATACTATTAAATGGAAGTTATGATACTGGTTTGATAAAGGATGTAATGTCTTAGGTTAGAATATTTGGAAATTTGGGCTAAGTTTTGGTTGGAATGTGAAAAACTTAGGGGAAATGAAACAAAATCTTTTGTTAAGGAAAGTGTATATTTCCAAATTGCATAAACTATTTAAAAAACTTTAGTTTGTAGATATATTGATTTGTTGTGACCAAAAGATCTAATCAAACTATAACATATCATATCTCAAATTATGACTTCAAATGCAAGGGAATTTGAAGCACCAACATAATGAAGTAAAAATGTACCTATCTCTTGAAATTGTTTATCAATATTTACGAATCCAGCAACCATAGCTCTAGACAAAGCAGGCAACCATTCATCTCCATTAAGATCTGAAGGAATTGCACTCAAAATATTGTTTAACAGATGTTCCTTAACATATATAGTTGTAGAAGATTCATTGCCTTCATCAAACTGCTACAAAAGAAGAAAATAAATATATCAAGTTCCATAAATGTTGATTATAGTAAAAAACATATTTATAAACTATATTGCCAAAATATAGTTTGAAACTAACTCGTAAGTAAAGGAGCAGAAAGCTTTAGAAGTATTAAATATTATAATTTCCATAAGATTCAATGTTTATTGAAGAAACATAATACATCAACGATGATACATTACTTTTATTGAAACGTGTTCTTACATGCAATATCTTTGACAGTCTGAAAAAAAGACACAACAAAATGTCACTTTACTATAATGAATCTGCTTTAGACCAAGTGAAATTTATATGTACCATAAATGGCAGACATAAAATTCATTTTTGAAGAATGCAATGTATTACGTATCGAGTCCATTTTTTACTCTGTTCCGAATGAGTATAAGATCTAATTATTTTGAATTCTACAAATTACATCCTATGCCAGTTTACCATTTCTTTCTTTGTAGAATAACCAATCTCCATTGAATGATAAATATTTATGAAGCCAATTTAGACTTGTTTATGTCAATCAAAAGATGATAGCAATTTATGCAGATAATGTGTATTATAAGTAAATAACACCTAATATAACATTGAAACCCAAGTATTACTAGAGGAGTTGATGAAATGCATTGTTTTCTCTTCTTTGAGCATAAAGACAGTTCCAATTCAGTCTATGATGCTCATATAACACCAGCTTCAGCTATGACATTGAACATAATAAGTAAAAAATATAAAAACCTTTTAAAGATAAATAGAATAAATTATGCACTTGATAAACACGGTTTGAATGATAAAAAACATTAAACAATAGGCAAAAAAACATAAATGAAAAATATTAAATACCTTTTACAGATCAATGGAGGCAAAATCGGGTGAATCTACGAATGAAGTTGATGTGGAGGCGTTGATAGCCGGTGGCGTAGGCGATTTATTAAGTACCGGGACAGAGGATCATTACGTGGTAGAGGGAAGACGAGTTGGGAAGTTAGGGCTTAGAAGCTGATTTTGGGGTAAAACGAACTGAAACAAACTACAAGAGTTTTAGATCTATGAAAAAGTCGGATTTTTGAGGGAGGGCGAGTTATTTGAGGAAGATGAGGTTTGGATGTCTTCCGAGAGACATGCGGACTCCTAATTTTGGATGGCCGGCAGTAGGTGGGAGAACGCAAAACTAAAAGAGAAGATGACGGGAACACGATGCCATGTGTTTTTGGCTTGAGTATTTTATTTTGGCCAGTAGAAATAAGCAAACCTCCCTATGGTCGGTTTGATTAACAAGTGTCTAGTCGTGTGTGCTATCATCTGATGTTGAAATAATTTTTTTTTAGAAATATCCTATCAAACAACCAATTTTACGGTTAAATCATAAATTTTCTAAATTCTGCAGTAAGATCGAATATAGTTGCATTTTCTAAATGTAGTTAATTTATAAAGTACATTAATATTATGTAAAATTATCAAATGCAACCATAATTGTTACAGCATCACATAAATACAGTTAAATTAATTTTAAAAAAATATCGTTACATTATAATTATATTTTCTTTAAGCGTTTAAATTTAATTGCATTTTCATAATGCATTTGAAATATAACTATATTAATATTGAATAAAATTATCAAATGTAGCCAAAATTATTTTTACATTACATAATACAGTTAAAATTAATTCAAAAATATGCTGCTAGAGTATAATTGCATTTTCTAAAAACATTTAAATATAACTACATTTTCTTAATTGGATAATTTACAAAGTACATTAAGGTTAGATAAAATTATCAAATGCAAACAAAATTATGACTAAATCACATAAATGTAATTAAAAAAATGCATCATCATTATACTGCATTTATTGAGAATGAGTGAATGAACCGAACATCTCAACATATCAGAAGTATATACAATAACAATATATCAGATACAGGTTTCAGCCCATATAACTTATAGTATGGGCCACATATTATTATGTACATCATATATATATATATATATATATATATATATATATTGTGTACAATGAAACTGAAACAAGTTATATTGCTTTTGTATTTCAATATCATCAATAAAATCATTCTCTTCTGCAATTCCTCAAATCTGAATATCATTTTTCGTCAGATTCCAATATGGTATCAGAGCTAGAATTGCTTAACAGCATTCACCCTTAGATTTCTTTTTTTTGAAGCAACTCATCAGATCATATATCATCACATGAGTGCACTCATCAGAGATATTGATCTCATCCTTTGAGATTTTTGAATTTGCTTGCAAATCAGATAAAGAAGTCAAGTGCCTTGCCAGAAACAAAGTTTGGCTGCAACAGGACTTCTCATCAAAATCAAGCAAATTGAAGAAACAATCAGGAAATCAGAAAACAGATCAAGAAGGCAAGAAATCAATCATAAAAGATATCAAGAAACTCAGTTCCATACCAGAAAACTTATCAGAAGAAATTCATCATTTAACTTTAGGTGGTTGCATCAAACCTGTCATATTCATTTTCTTGCCAACCAATTTTCTGATTAACCAAGATTGCCTCATCATTCTTTATCATTTTCCCACTTCTGAACCTTTAAATCCATCATGACTAAAGGAGATCACAATTAGGCCACTTCAGACAAAACCAGTGATTCAACCCAGCAAAGTGAATCAGCAACCAAAGATTTGATCAAGACCATAATAAGTCCGCAGACACAATTAGTCACAGCTCAACTTGATGAAGATAATTATCTTTTATGGAAATTTCAAGTTGAGACAGCAGTAAGGGGATATGGTCTTGAGGGATTCATGCTAGGAACATTGCCTGTGCCTCCAAGATTCATCACTGACCAAGAAAACAAGGTCGTTAGAAATCAAAAATTCATAAAATATCAAAGACAAGGCAGTCTAATTAGTTCATGGTTACTGTCATCAATCATCATGAATCTATTGCCACAGATAATAGGATGTAAGTCATCGAATGAGATTTGGACAACCATACAATAAATTTTTAATTCTCGGTCTGCTGCTAGAATAATGCATTACAAGAGACAACTGCAAAATATCAGAAAAGACAGTCTATCCATGAGTGAATATCTGTCAAAGGTGAAAATAACATATGATTTTCTTGAAACAGCAGGGCACAAAGTATCAGATACTGAACAAGTGTTAACCATCTTAGGTGGTCTAGGTGATGATTATGAATCAGTTGTGGCAGTTATAGCATCTAAAGAAACATTACCATCCATACAATATGTCAGTACAACACTTCTTGCTCATGAAGGAAGATTAGATCAGAAAATATCACCGGACAATGATTTATCTGTTAACTATGCAGTAAACTCAAAAAGCAAAGGACAAGAATACAGCAGAACAAATCAATACTATCAAAGGGGAGGTCAGTCCAATAGAGCAAGAGGAAGAGGAAGAGGAAGATGGAACAATAACAGCAGACCCAGATGCCAAATTTGTGAAAAGATGGTCATACAACACTAAAATGTTATTTCAAATTCAATTCAAACTATGTGCCAAATCAGGGTCAAAACAACCAAAGAAACAACACAAATCCAAGTGTTAATGTGGCTCATGTGCAGCAGGAATTAAGCAATCAATAAGAAAAGTCAAGAAACTATCAACATAATGCAATCTCAAAGCCAGATGACATACAAGATGAAAGTTGGTATCTTGACTCAGGCGCTACAAATCATATTACAAGCAATCTGGACAATCTAAATCTTGGTCAAAAGGAGTACAGAGGAAATCAGTCCATACACATGGGCAATGGTCAGAGTATCAATATAACACACTGGAATTGCTTGCATAAAAGGTGATAGACAACTATATCTCAATAATTTACTAAGAGTGCCTCAAATAAGAAAGAACTTGATAATTGTATCACAATTTGCAAGTGATAACAAATGTCTATTTTGAATTTTACCCAAAATATTATTTGTTTTAAAGATATACTAACTAAAGAAATTCTTTTACAGAGTATTGCAGATAGAGGGCTATACAAGTTTGACTTTGTTAATTCAAGAAATTGTCAAGACAAGAGAAATTACTGCAATCTTTCTGAAAATGCAGAAAGGAGAATTAATGTGTTTGATTTCTGGCATTACAAGTTAGGCCATCCTAATGTCAATGTTGTAAAACAAATTCTTGTAGAAAATAAAATTCCTTTTGTGAATATTACTCTACCCTATGTATGTACATACTACCAAATGGGAAAAAGTCATAAACTTTCATTTGCTGATCCACAAACCAAATACCATAAACCCCTTAAAATGGTTGCTACCGATCTATGGGGTCCAGCACCAATCAATTCAGATTATGGGTTTAAATACTACATATCATTTGTTGGTGCACACACTAGATATACTTGGATATATTTTCTTAGGGATAAGTCAGAAACTTCCAGATCAGTAATTTTATCAACCAAGTAGAAAAACAAACAAATCATTAACTCAAGATTTTACAGACAGAGGAGGCACTGAGTTTAAACCTCTCAATAATTTCTTTCAAAATAAAGGAATAGTTCATAGGATTACATGCCCATACACTTCTGAACAAAATGGTTTGGTTGAGAGAAAACATAGACATATTGTAGAATCAAGTCTTACTTTATTAGCCTAAGCACCACTCTCTTTAAATTTTTGGCCAGATTCATTTAGTACAGCAGTATATTTAATTAATAGATTGCCAACAAAGGTTTTAAAGAACAAAAGTCCAATAGAGGTTTTATTCAACATAAAACCTGATTATTATGGTCTGAAAACATTTGGATGCCTATGTTTTCCTTATATAAGACCTTACAATACACATAAATTGAATTTTAGGTCAACTTCATGTACTTTTTTAGGTTATGCCACAAATCAAAAAGGATACAAATGTTTTGACAGCAATGGAAAAATATTTGTGAGCAGACATGTAGTGTTTAATGAGCATGTCTTTCCTTTTACTAGTGCAGACAAAAAACAACTCAAAAGGTTCATAATCCAAGGGTTTCCATACCAAATATACCTCTGTATCCAACTGAGTTGATCAGGGAATGGACCGAAGAAGGTTCAAATCACCTTGATCCACAACTCATAGTGCAAACTGGGCCAGTCATGAACAAGTAGAGCAATCTGAATAGTTCAATCACACTCCTACAAGCAATCAGACACAAAGTGTGAGTCAAGACAATAATGAAGAGCAGTTACATATGCAGCAAGATAGGTCAACTGAGCAATCATACAACAAGCAACAAGTTCAAACTGGACATCATATGACAACTAGGTCAAACAGTGGAATGTTGAAGCCCAAAATATATAAGCTACAACCGAGTCTGATGAGCCAAATAGTTTTGATCAAGCGGTAAAAGCACAAACTGGAAAAGAGCCATAGATGAAGAATACAATGCACTTATAAAGAATAAAACATGGGATCTTGTTTATCCACCTAAAAACAAGAATATAGTAAGCTGCAGGTGGACTTATAGAGTGAAGAAAAATGCAGATGGAGCTATCATGAAATATAAAGCAAGGCTTGTAGCAAAAGGATATACTCAACAACATGACTTTGATTTCAATGAAACATTTTCTCCAGTTGTGAAGCCAACAACAATCAGAATCATACTCACTATAGCATTGCATAAAAATTGGACTATTAGACAATTGGATGTAAATAATGCCTTCCTAAAAGGAGATTTAAAGGAGGAAGTGTACATGGAACAACCACAGGGTTACAAACAAAATAGAAATTGTGTATGCAGGCTTAACAAAGCAATATATGGGCTTAAACCGGCTTCTAGAGTCTGATTTGATAAACTGAAAGACATACTATCAAGTTTGAACTTTCAGTTTACGAAATCAGATAACTCATTATTCATTAGAATTAATAAATTTTCAACTATCTATATTCTTATCTATGTTTGACTTGATTATCATAGGTGATGATGAGACAGAGATAAACAATCTTATTCAATTTTTGGACAAGCAATTCTCAATTAAGGATCTTGGAACACTGAACTACTTTCTGGGAATAGAGGTCACCAGAGTTTCAGATTCAGAAATTTTCTTGTGTCAAAAGAATTATATCACAGATATATTAATTAAAGCAAAAATGGATGGTGCTAACTCTCTGCCTACACCTATGATAACAAGTCTTCATTTATCAAAAAACAGGGGAGAACCAATACTTAATGATAAGGAAGATATAAGTATTATTGGTGCATTACAATATGTGACCATTACCACCAGAAATATCATATAGTGTTAACAAGGCGTGTCAATTTATGTAGGAAACCAAAGATGAACACTGGAAAGCAGTCAAAAGAATATTAAGATACCTAGAAGGCACAACTGATCATAGGTTAAGCCTTAAAGCCAACAAACATCTCAACATAACAGGGTATACAGATGCTGATTGGGCAAATGATCTTGACGATAGTAGATCTACCACCGGATTCTATATCTACATGGGAAGAAATATAATTTCATGGTGTTCTAAAAAACAAGCAACAATTTCCCGATCAAGTACCGAAGCAGAATACAGAAGTATAGCTAGCACAATAGTTGAAATCATGTGGATACAATCTTTGCCACGTGAGTTAAAAATTAGCACATATTTAAAACCAAGACTATGGTGTGACAATCTAAGTGCTATATCTCTATCAGAGAACCCAGTACTTCATTCGAGAACAAAACATATGGAGATCGACTTATATTTTGTCCAAGAGCAGGTTTTGAAAGGAAAATTGCAAATCAATCATGTATTTGCCACTTACCAGATAGCCGATATACTTACCAAACCCACTTTTCAGCAAGAAATTCGCGAGGCTGAAGAGTGAACTCAAGGACTGCGCAAAACCAGACCCCATCAAAGCATAAAGTATAATCAAAGTTCTCGTCTTACTCAGGAAGAGCAGTGAAAGTTATGTGAAGAAACTAGTAAGTGTCAAGCGCCTTCAAATCTAACAGCACTGAAACTCCAAAATCATCGCGCAGTCAAATTGGTGTGAGATTGAGGAAATAACAACAAATCGTTGAAGAAAGAGTTAACTTTCTTCATTTTATCACTTAAATCAGAAGCGATTTGAAGATCTCAGCAGATTTGGAGGTTGCACAGTCAAATTAGTGTGAGATTGAGGAAATAACAGCAAATCGATGAAGAAAAGAGTTAAATTTCTTCATTTTATCACTTAAATCAGAAGCGATTTGAAGATCTCAGCAGATCTGGAGGTACCAGAGAAGATAGGGCAAAACCCTAGATCGTTTTAAGGCGGCGGATTGAGAATGAGTGGATGAACCGAACATCTCAACATATCAGAAGTATATACAATAACAGTATATTGGATACGGGTTTCAGCCCATATAACTTATAGTATGGGCCGCATATTATTATGTACATCATATATATATATATATATATATATTGTGTACAATGAAACTGCAACAAGTTGTATTGCTTTTGTATTTCAATATCATCAATAAAATCATTTTCTTCTGCAATTCCTCAAATCTGAACATCAATTTTCATCAAATTCCAATACGTTTTCACAAAACATTAACCCTTTCATATCCTTACATTTATTGGCATTTAAGCTTAATGCATCTTAATATTGCATTATAATTTTATACATAAAATCATGTTAAATGTTAAGTCTGCTTTATACCAATCAAATGAACCACCTCAGATAAACTTCATTCTAATTTCTAGGTACAAATACAGATTTGATCCAAAAAATAGGCAGCCATTTGCTCTTCAGGAAAGTAGCAAGCAAGTGATAAACCACATTCAATCCAATTAACTGCCCTAAAATCCAATTAGCTGTTCCTAATGCATTTTCATAATGCAGTTAAATTATACCTTCACATACAAAGCAATTTAATTAAAAATTAAAAAAATGTGTTTCAATATTTAACTGTGTTTTCATAATGCAGATAAAACAATTGTGTGCAATCAAAATTATTACTGCATAATATAAATGCAGTTAAAATTGAATAAAATTTTTAATCAGTTATAATTGCATTTTCTTAGTGTAGTTAAAACTGGTACGTACGTAAAAATATGATTTTTAAAATTTAATTTTAGATATCAGCAATGGATACCATTGTAAAATTTATTAAATTTATGATTTAATGTGAAACTAATTCTTAAATCCGATTAATATACAAAAAATTGTCATATAGAAGTGGAAGACTCGGTCACTCGGCATGAAAAGTGGATTGATCCTAATGGTTAGTGCCACGTCAACTAAAATCACTTGCAAAACCATCGATACGAAGCAATCGATACGAACAGTACCGATTCGAAAGCAGCAGTGTTTTACAAATCTAAACTTGCATCGATCATAACTCAAAGTCTACAAGTCCAAATGTCACCAAATTTTCACAGGAGCATGCGTACATCCTCAGGAATGTTCACGATCGATCCCGACTCGATTGGACTAAATCTTGATCGATACAAATTGAGTTCGTTTCGATCATGGATCGACTCCAAACGATTAAGGATCGATCGCGTGGGCCCACCCACATGAGAGAAAAGGTCTTCCGAGGTCTGAGCGAGATATTTGCAGTCTACACCTATAAATAGCAGCCCAAGACCTACTGAAACAGGACTTTTTTGCTCTTCTACGTCCAGACTCTGCCGAAATCACTGTTGTACTCGAATTCTACTGTTGTAACACGTTGTAACCAACAAGCAAAAATCAATAAAGTCAATCATTTCATAGTGGACGTAGGCCATACGCTGAACCACTCTAAATCCGTGTGTTTTTGTGCGTTTTTCTTGCTTATTATTGGTGTGTTTGTTAGATTTTCCTCTTTTTCATTTATTTTCTTCATTTTATCTCTTTAAACACATCCGAAGAGTGTTGTGCCCAATTTTGGTACAAAAACTTTGGTGCTTTCACTGAGAAAACTCAGTTTTTCTCTTGCTCATTGGATCTACTATCGATATCGGATTGCGTAAATCTAAGAAGAAGATCTAGATTCCAAGCCTAAAGTTCTTCCATCCTATTCATATTTGTACCAAGTCTAGGAGAGAGCTTCGCTATCCACCATGGTTAACATTAGGACCACTTCAATAGCTGCAGATCTAGAAGAACGGGACATACAGAACCCTGCCTAACTTCCTCCTGCCGATCAGAATGCTGCCGGACCTTGAGATCCACAAGGCCCTGTCACCAGGGAAGAATTTCCAACTGTTAATGTAAGAGTTGACACAGAGTCGCCAACAACTTACTCAACAACTCCGTGCCAACGCGGAATTAACCAATCAACTAAACCGTCAAAGACGAAGGAGATCCAGAAGGGATTAGGCTTCCTATTCATCCACCGAAAGTTCAACCTCTTCTGACTTTAATCATAGGTCCACGCGCCCACGGCTGGATGGAAGTTACACACAAACCACTGGGCATCAACACACATTGAATCTTGGGTAACCGAGAGTTGGCCCGTCAGCCATCCATCAGACTAGACCCTCCTCCCGAGGAGGTGCTGCCCCATATCACATCACCGACAACCGCACTACCACTGCTACTGAATTGGGAGTTGATGCTCGGAATCGAACGGATCCGACCCACCGCTAATGCAATCATACTCCTGAGCCTTATGTACCTGAAGACATAGAACCAAGGAGGCGAGACATGGACCGTCGACCGCGACCGACCCTTCCTCGCATTGTGGAACCCGACACACCTTGGCTCAGCATGCCCAAAATGTCCAGATGCTGGATATCCCGACAATGATCCGTCAAATGATCCGTGAAAGTCAGGGCCTTACTAACGACGACTAGGGAATCTCCCGGAGTCATACCCCTTTCACGGATGATATACTCTATGTTGAACCACCTCGGCGATTCAGAATGCCAACTCTGCCCGTTTATGAAGGGAGCTCTAATCCTAATCAACATATCTTAAAGTACGAATGGTTAATGAACGTTGCGTGGGCTGATGATGCGGTCAAGTGTCGAAGTTTCCCGATCTCCCTAGGGGGCATAGCGACTATGTGGTTTACTCGTTTACCACCTCGATCTATCTCATGTTTTGATCAGCTGGCCACAAAGTTTTTCGAACAGTTTCGCATGCATGTTACAAGGCCGAAAGATGTTAACACCTTGTCTAGTGTCACTCAAGCTCCTGGAGAGACACTTAGATGCTATTTGGAGAGGTTTCACGCTGCATGCGCTGAGATTAGTAACCCCAATGATAACCCAATTCTGATGGCATTAACTAAGGGGATCGATCCCGATTCCGTATTCGGTAACTGGTTGGCCGGAAAACCTCCTGCGTCATTGGACCGTTTCTATTCCAAGGCAGCCCAGTTCTTGAGAAGGGAGGATGCAAAACAGTCTAGGAAAAAGGATGACGCAGGACCCAGTGTAGAAGGAATCTAGAGCAATGTTGCTATTAAACAAACTGGGGAGAGTTCCGGAAAGGTGCAATTGAACATACAAAATAAACAGAATCAACAGAAAGGCAATGGAAATCAAAAGAGGAAACGAGATCAGAATCGTGGGCCACGACGCAGGGCTCCTATGTTTGAAAATTATACTCCTTTAAATACGTTGCTGGAAAATGTGTACTTACAGACATGCAATACTATTCAGTATAAGAAGCCTGCTCCGAAGCAATCATCTGAAAAACAGATTCAAACGGGGAAGTTTTGTAGATTCCACGATAGCTATGGCCATAACATGAATGAGTGCCGTCATTTGCAGGATCTTATTGAGAAATTGATATGTAAGAGGAAGTTGGAGTAGTTTGTGCGGGCGCCGCAGTCAGGAGGTGCGGACCCATCTAATCAGAACCATATACCAAATCAGGCGAGACAGGAGGAACCCACTTGTACCGGTAGGAGGTTGGTGATAAATACTGTTAGTGGTGGTCCTCATCTAGTAGACCGAAGCTGGAAGGAAATGGAGTCGTATGCAAGTTCTATTAGGGATTCGAGCTTCGAATGTTGTAGTAGTTTGGAAGACGGGGCTCTGGCCAAGCAACAGAAGATGATGACAGATGACATCGTGTTTCGAGATAGGGATGCCGACAGGGTCGAAGCCCTGACTATTGATCCACTTGTCATTTCAGCTCAGGTAGGTCCTGCTTGGATGAAGAGGATCTTAGTAGACAGTGGAAGTTCTGTGAACATACTGTTCAAGCGAGCCTATGACCAGATGAGAATGGAAACAAAATATTTGAAGCCTTATCAGTCTCGTATACATGGCTTCAATGGGAGCGCATCTATATCCGCTGGAGTGGTGGAACTGCCAGTGGAGTTGGGAATTGGAGAACGCCGGAGAGTTCGGATATTACAGTTTGTTGTGTTGGATATAGACTCGCCATACAATGCTTTCTTGGGCCGACCGACCCTAGCTAAATTTAGGGCAGCCATTACCCCTTGGTGTCTGACTTTAAAATTCCCTACCGATAATGGAGTCGGAGTTGTTCAGGGAGACCAGGCTGCTGGGTGAGCCTGTTATGTTGCCGAGCTGCGGGAGGCACAGCGAAAAGAAAAAGGAAAGGGCATAGAGGACTCTCTCTGCGTCCTTTTTGCGGAAAATTGACAGCTAACACCTGGGCCTAGGCCCGGGCACCCCAACCAATTCCCAAGGGATCTTGACTTGAGAGACACCGAAAGTTAAGACGAAAGTAAAGATAGTCAAGCTTCCCCGGCCGAGTTGACGATCGATGTTCCGATCGACGATAATGATGATTCTAAAATGATAAAGATTGGATCTCTGCTAAGCCACCAGATGTAAAAGGAATTGGTTGAATTTCTCCGGGCAAACCTTGACATATTTGCCTGGACACATTCTGACATGTGTGGGATCTCGCCGAACATCGCGAGCCACACATTGAATATTGACCCACGACATGTCCCGGTCAAGCAAAAAAGGCGTGGTATGGATCTAGAGAGATCTGACGCCCTTAAAGAAGAGCTAGAAAAACTCAAATCAAACGGGTTTATCTGAGATGCATTATATCCGGAATGGGTATCAAATCCTTTACTTGTCCGAAATCCAAATGGGAAATGGAGAACATGCATTGATTACTTAGACTTGAATAAAGCTTGCCCTAAAGATAGTTTTCCACTTTCCCGGATCGATCAGCTTGTAGACTCAACAGCTGGACATGAACTCTTATCCTTCATGGATGCATATTCCGGCTACAATCAAATACCAATGCACTTGCCCGATCAGGAGCATATCGGTTTCGTTGCCGATCTGGGACTTTACTACTACAGGGTCATGTCGTTTGGACTCAAGAACACTGGAGCAACTTACCAACGGTTAGTTAATCGAATGTTTGCTAACCAGATCGGTAAAACCATGAAGGTATATGTGGAAGACATATTTGTGAAGTCTTGGTTCTCCACTGATCATATCAAAGACCTGGAATCGATGTTCAACATCCTCCGAGAATGTAGAATGAAACTCAACCCGTTGAAATGTCACTTTGGGGTCGCATCCGGAAAATTCCTTGGGTTTATCGTCAATGCTCGAGGAATCGAAGCCAATCCCGAATAGATCTGGGCGATCAAAAATCTTGAGACTCCAAGAACCATAAAGTAAGTCCAGAGCCTCTACGGGAAAGTAGCAGCACTGAGCAGGTTCATTTCAAAATCCACTGGCAAATGCATTCCCTTCTTCGACTTGATCAGAAAAGGGAAACGAAACTTTGAATGGACTACAGAATGCGTGGGTGCATTCCAAGCACTAGTTCAACACCTCTCCACACCACCTATTCTGTCGAAGCCCATTGATCATGAGAGATTATACATTTCCTTGGCGGTGTAAGAGAACACAATCAGTGCTGCCCTAATTTGGGAGGAAGACCGGATACAAAGGCCGATCTATTATATTAGTAAACGACTGACGGGAGCAGAGAGAAATTATTCGAAGCTGGAAAAGTTGGCTTAGTGTCTTATCATTGCCTCAAGGAAGCTCCGTTCATATTTCCAGGCTCATCCTATCACCGTCTACACCGACCAGCCGTTACGACAGGTCCTTACGCAACCTGAGACGTTTGGTAGGCTACTTAAGTGGAATATCAAGCTAAGTCAGTTTGACATTATTTACACTCCAAGGCAAGCTATCCAAGGACAAGTCTTGACAGACTTCATTGCTGAATTCACTATCCCGGAGGACTTGCCCGAAACCAGTGAATCTCCCAAGTATATCTGGAAGTTGCATACTGATGGTGCATCCAATAACCGTTGCTTGGGCGCTAGAGTTGTACTTGAAACTCCAGAAGGCTGATTTATATGCTATGCTTTAAAGTTCAATTTTTGTGCGACTAACAACGAAGCCAAATACGAAGCCCTACTGGCTGGATTGAGACTTGCCAAAGATTTTAGAATTATTGCTCTAGAGATTTATTGTGATTCGCAATTGGTCATGTGTCAAGTTTGGGGAGAGTACCAAGCCAAAGACCGAAGGCTGGCCGCTTACCTAGCTCGGGTCCAGGAGATATTGAATCAGTTTGATTATCATGCCATTTATTGCATACCCCGAGAGCGCAATCAGAAAGTTGATTCGTTAGCAAATTTAGCCAGTACAGGTGAAGCACAATAAATGGGAATCGTTTCGGTGGAAATATTATTTTCCCCGAGAATTGGTAAGATGGAAGCAGATTGGGTATTTGAGGTCATTCCCGATAAGGAGTCATGGATGACTCCGTTCAAAAACTATCTCGAGCATGGGACCCTGCCGGAGCGCAGGAGTGAAAAGAGACAAGTTCTTCGAAAAGTTTCGCGGTTCACTATCCAGAATGGACTCATGTATATAAGAGGGTACTCTGTTCGTTTACTCCTGTGTATCGCTCACGATGAAATCAAACGAGTATTGCATGATGTACACGAAGGAGAATGTGGAGATCACACTGGGGGGCAAGCTCTTGCCAAGAAAGTGCTCCGATATGGATATTATTGGGCGACTGTAAATCGCGACGCATCGGACTACGCCAGAAAATGTGACAGATGTCAAAAACACGCTCGGATTCCTAGAGCCCCACCTATCGAAATAAATCAGATGGTCAGTCCATGGCCTTTTGCAGTATGGGCCATTGACATTATTGGTTCCCTACCTCTAGCCAAAGGTGGTGCGAAGTATGCCATCGTTGCAGTTGATTACTTTACCAAATGGGCGGAAGCTGAACCCCTTGCTACAATCATGACAAAGAAAGTGATCAACTTTGTAGTACGCAACATTATCTGCCGATTTGGTCTCCCACATACCATCGTCACAGACAACGGAGCCCAATTCGACAATGTTGAATTTAAGAATTTCGATCAACGGTTCCACATCCAGAAGAAGTTCCCAGCAGTTGCACACCCTCAAGCGAATGGACAGGTTGAAGCTGTTAATAAAGTTATAAAGTCTATTCTAAAGAAACGACTGGAAAAGGCCGGAGGCAAATGGGTCGATGAACTCCCTATGGCTTTATGGGCTTACCGGACAACCCATAAATCTGCGACCGACCACAGTCCATTCTCTCTTTCTTACGGTTTCGAAGTCGTTATTCCAGTTGAGATGGAAGTACCTTCTCATCGTGTGACTTATTATTATCCGAAAATGAATAATATATTACTTGCCGAATCTCTGGATTTATTGGATGAGAAGCGTGAAAAGGTTGATTTGAGGGCAGCCGCATATCGAAGTCAAGTCGCCCGGATATACAACGCCAAGGTCCGACCCCGAACCTTCGAACTCGGCGATCTCGTCCTTAAGAGAATTTACCTGGTTCCTTCACATATGAAACCAACGTGGGAAGGACCGTATGTCATTGAACGAAAGCTCGGAGATGGCACATTCAAATTATCGACCGTTGACGGTCTCCTTCTACCAAGAGCCTGGAACAACGAAAGTCTACGTTGCTACTATACATAATAGGCTCTATTTATTTATTCAGTCTATTTTTCATTTGCAATTTGTTTATGCATTTCGGAATTTGAATTTGTAATAAGGCAACCGACTTTGCCATATTTTCATATTTCAGCAATAAAATGCAATCTCTTCGAGCCAGAGCTGTGATTTATTTGAAATGCGTCATATGACCATCACTATGCACGGAGAGCTAAGTTCTACCATACAGTGGGATTTATTCAAATAGGTAATGACTGTGGTATGACCGGTCACTCACTAAGTGAAACCCGAGCTCGGGGGCAAGCCATCACACTGAAGCCAAAAAAGGGGATTGATACACGACAATCCTCTAACTAACTCCAGATTCCCAGAGTGTGAACTGGAGTATAAACCTCTAAATGCGGTTTCAAAGAGGGTGGATCCGTCCACCTAACGACTTCGCCCGTATTTAACCAAGTTTGAGGAGGATGGATCTGTCCATCTAACGACCTAGATTGTTAACTCAGGGTGGATGTCAGCCGACCATCCACGATCTTGATAGATCCGTCGTTCTTGGAGTGCAAACAAAATCTTAAAGCCTAAACAGATGTGACTGACCATCTGTCGGCCAACTCCAGATTCCCGAAGCGTGAACTGGAATATAAACATAAATACCAAGTGGGTATAATTGACCACCCATTAACTAACTCCGGATTACCAGAGTGCGAATCAGAGTATAAACATTACATAACTCCAGATTCGCAGAGTGTGAAGTGGAATATAAACATCAACTAACTCTAAATCTCCAGAGTGCGGATTAGAGTATAAACGCAAGCCGGGTGTGACTGACCACCCACGAATCCATCTAAGTCCCTAGAGTGCGGACGAAGTTCTGAATATCAAACGGGCGTGACTGACCACCCATAAAATAACTTAAGTACCCGGAGCACGGACATATCTCAAAACCTTGTGCGGGTGTGACAGACCACCGATCTACAAGTGCGATCCCCAGAGTGTGGATACGATCGCCAATAAACGAGCAAGTGTGTTTTGGCCACGTGAACTCGTCTTGTTTCAATTCTGCTTCAGCAAAGTTAAGCCCGATGTATTAAAGGCAATCAATGATTGTTAACCAATCTTTTCAACTTATCCCCGGAGCTGGGGGCAGAACTTAAGTGCCAGCCACTGATTGAGACGGTGCAATATCGGAACTCGACTTAACGCCCGGTCGCGACCCGAAGCCGTAGCTCCGGAATTTAGCAACTAAACCCGGGTCCGATTCAAAGACTAAAATTCCACAAGTGTATTAAATGGAAATTCGAGCGCTGAAGTACTTTAACAAATGAACACAAACTGAGCTAGAGACAAAATGAAATTTTATTTCAACTATTCTTTGGAAAAGAAGAATAAGTACCAAATTATACCAAAATCCCACTAGCGGGGGCCGAACCCGCATCTATACATGGCCTACAAAAGAAAGCAAAAGTAGATTCCTATCTATCTACCAAAAATGAGCCGAAAAGACATGTCTATTCTTTCTTTTTTCTCGGCTTCTTCTTCGACGTTGACCCGCTGATTCACCGCTTGGCTTCCTCTTCGACCCCTTGCCTTTTGGCGGCTGATCTCCAATCGGGGGCATTATGTTAACTTCCTCCTCCGAACTCATGTGGATAGGAATGCTTCACAAAGGCGGAGTCGGAGGGATAGGATCAACGTTAGAAGGCGGAGGAGGCGCACTTGTATCAACGACCGTGCCTCCCGGAGAAATCATCCACAAAGGAGCTGGGCCAGGACCCGCCATTCCACCTCCAAAGCCACTGCCCCGCGCAGCTACTTCCATCTCGGCGTTGATTTTAGCTAGTATTTCCTCTTCGTGAATTGTTTGAGCATCGCCGGGGACATTAGCAGTTGGGCCCGAAGAGCTGGTCACTGGTGCGCCTCCACTCATGACAAACAGCAGATCAGCGAAGGGGTCACTGTAATGACCGAGAAGTTCCTCCATCATCTGTTCATCAAAAGTAAGTGTGCTCCCTTGTACCCCATCCGTAGGTGCAGTAGCCGTTGTCGTGGTCACTTCCGTTATGATAGCCTCCAGCTCATGATGTAACTCTTGGGTTGCCGGAGGCATGGCAGATGAAGCTCCTATCACTAAATAGAGACAAATAAAAAGAGTTAGCGATTAATTCAATCAACATTTCCAGCTTTGGGTGAGCACGAGGAATGTTCAGAATACCTTCCTCAGGATGACTTGTAGGCGGAACTGGAGTAGCTTCAGTGACATGCTCGTGAACTGGAGATAATCGCGGTTGATCAGGATTATAAGTAGGAATAGACTGAGAATCAACCACGGGTGTAGATTAAGACTGAGTTGGCGCAAGATTTTTAGAACCTACATTATGGTGCTCAACACCAGAACCTTCTCCAGCCTCCGAGTGCTGAGTGCTAAGTCTCTCCTTTTCATATGCAATCATGATGTCATGGAGAACTTTTCTTTCATCTCTGCTTAACACCCGGTTTTCAAGCTCGAACTCATCGACTAATTCCGCTTGTCGTTCAACCTTCTCATCTTGCACCAATCGGCCCCAAGCGTTATACAAATGTGATGGATAACTATCAAGCCAGGTTAGATCTCGGTGTTTCAAAACATTAGCATTATATGTGACAAGAAGATCTTCGATATCAGCCTCCAACCTGGACTCAGCCATCTTCACTTCATTTTCAATCCTGGCCTCGGTCTCCTGAATCTTAAGTGTTGCCGCGTCTCTCTCATTCCGGAGCACCACGGCCTACTCGCACGCCTCCTGAGTAGCTTTGTTTGCATCGTCTTTCTCCTTGACGATTTCAGAAAATTTGGCCTTAAGATCCTCAAGTTCCTTCAGTGCGACATCCGTTTCAGCCATAACAGTGGTGTTTAAATGGCACATCTCCTCAACTAAAGTGAAATGCGTCTGTTGCATCCTTTCCATGGATTGATTTGCCTAATCGGCTTTCTTATTGGCCTCCATTTCCGATTTCTTGGAAGACTCGCCCTCATCATGAAGCACTTGTATTATGCGGTCCTTTTGAGCGAGATCAGCTTCTAATTTCTCAATTATTTTCGCCCGCTCAAAGGCCACCATCGATGCTTTTGTTCGCGGTCTTCATCCACTCCTTATATTGTCTATAAACATCATGGATGTAATCATGCATAGTTTGCTCCGCCTCAACTAGAATTCTCTTTAAATGCGGAGGGAAGATGAAGCCGTCGAAACAGATGTTTGGGAAGTCATTTTTCAATTGGGCGATTTTGATTGCTCCTTCCCCAGTGGGCTCGGTAATGGCTTGTTTAATGACAGTTGGAGTTTCGGCCTCGGTTCTACGGCGTTTTGAATCGGGTCTGAGAGCTTGAGAAGACGGTTTTTGACGTGGAGGCTCTAAGGGTTGTTTCCCGTGACCGGAGGGTTGTGTTGGAGCTCAAGGAGGCGGAGATCGTGATCGGGAGCGATATCTATATTCTCTATCTCTATCTCCCTCCCTTTCATAACGCTCCTGGCTAGAATAACCACGATCGCGGTCTCTATCAGCTTCCCTTCCGCGGGACTCGTAATATGAACTGGATGACTGGCGTACCGAGCGAAAGCTTCCCAACATAGATCCTCGCTTAGTCATCATATCTATAAAATATGAAGAGAAACAGAGTTAATAATCTCCAGAAATGAGCAACTTATGATTGGAAATCGTGTAGTGCCGTGAAGTGTATGTATGCATGTGTTAAACCCCCCGACCAACCGGATATGTTAGCCACACTTGTAGGAAGTGACTCGCTTAAATCTAAGGCACTTTGAAGCCCTTCCAATCCAGTGGCGTGTTGGAGCAACACATACTCCGAAATAGGAATGTCGGCAAGCCCTTCAAAAGGATTTTCCATTTGCGAGGGAGGAGCCTCCGGAATTCCATTACCGGAGGTTGTCAGGGACACGATTATGGATTTCCATCTCGAAGACTTATGAAGCTTATGTGCTACTGCCTTGCCTTTTCTCCTTCCCTCTAAATCTTGAAAACTATCAGGAGCCCCGGCTACGGGCTTGTCTTCAGTGGGTGTATTTCTTTCATCACCCTCCTTAGAAATAACAATCCCTGGCGCTTTACGCTTCACCCGTCTTGTCGGGGCTGCTCTAAGCGGTCCCTCAAGTCTTATGCTCTGGCTTCGATCGATTAGCCCAACAATCCTCAAGTTTCTATCTGTGAGCACTAAGTCAATGTCTCTCATCCCGCCCGGCACTTCCTGAAGAATCCGCACTATTTCTTTGAAGTGGGCACCTTCGGGTCGCGGAATTGCGGCTGTAAAAGAAAGAAAATGTTAGACTCAGCACCGGTTACAACTATCTCGTTAGCCACTAGAGAAATTACAGCACTTACGTCTGACTAACCATCGGCTGGAAAACCCTGGAGGGCATCGAATGTAAAACCACTCCGTCTTAAAGTATCTAAGCCTGGTCCAGGATCCCGTCACCACTTAGCAATTTCCAACTGCCTCAAGAAACGTGAATGAGGGATTGTCTCCCCGACTCTTAACATTAAAAAAGTATCTGACCTCTTTTGAAGTTGGGGGTCGAAAGAGATGTTCCATGAAGACGATGAATAGACTGTTCAGCAGTGCATATCCATTTGGATGTAATTGCGACGGAGCGATTCTGAAGAAAGCTAACACTTCTCAAATATACTAGTTGAATAGAGGAAGTGTTCCCGCTACGCACGAATGGCGATTAAAGGCTGTGAATCCTTCTGAGGGAGCGTGTGGCCTATCATTCGGGCCGGGAAGCAGAACGTCGTCTAATGGTAAACCATGTCTTAAGCATATTCGCCCCAACATATCTTCGGAAATATTGGATGGCATAGAATCTTGAGGATTCTCTATAAAAGTTGTTCCTGGCAGCTTGTCTGGAGTTGGACCTATTACTTCGGCTGCAATGACCGACATCTCTATTATCGGAGAAGACGAACTTTGAGGCTCCTGCTGCTGTGAACTTGTAGATTCCATAACTAATCAACTCATCAAAAACCATCATTAGATGATAATAAGCCCGTGTGTTCGCCAGTGTGAAGTGCATGGATGCATTGTGCAGTGCAGTGCTATATAATACTTAAGAAAGTGTACGAAATTTGGAAAAATGTCAGAACGACGAGACTTCAAGATTCAACCGGAGTGACCGTCACCGCTGACCGTCACGACCGTGCCATCCAGACTTCAGCGAACGATCCAAGTTAAAGTTCGTCAGGTTTGTCAAGTTACAGTTCCATCGACGAGCTTCAAAGGACAGTCAAATATGCAATTTAACAGTTAAGTCAAGTTATGCAAGGCGGAAGCTCGTCGTGGTCGAATGTTCGATTATGCGAAGATTTCGCATCCATCAAAGTTCGAAACTTGGATCGATCACCAGGAGCACGATTTGTATCAATCGTGGGAAACATCATTTCGTATCGATTGCTCAAAGGTCAGTTCGTATCGACCCTAAACCCTCCATTTTGTGTCGATCGGTAGAAGCACCTTCATATCGATCACAAGGTCCAAGGTTTCGATCGCTCTGGATCGATATGAAGGCCCATCATCATTCGATATGAAACAATTCCTTCCATCGATACGAACTTCTTCATCATCCACAATCGATACGAGTACGTCTTTCGTGTCCATCACCCTTTCTTATTTTTCCCTAATCAGATAGCACTTCGTTTCTTCCTTCCTCGACCATGCTCCGACCCAACTCCAGCATTAACATCACCGGAGGTGATCGCGGATTTGTACGAATTGGCATAAAATCCAAGTCTCATCGTTTTAAGATGAATTATTTCAGCTAATTACCTAGTTTGGTGGATCGGTTTGGAAAATTAATAAGTTAATTTGGTTTTGGAAACGAAGGCAGTTTTCTTCTTTCTCATGTGCTCTATCGGTACGAAGACAAGTGTGAAAGTGAATGCAAGTAGAAAATTTGGCTAAGTCCAAAAAGCATTTATATGAACACGTGACCAGGCAACAGACGATTCACCTCCCAGACATGTTAACCGATGGGAACGTTCTCCCCTCTGATCGATACGAAGAAGCCTTCTCCGTATCCATTCATCATCGATCTAAGACAATAGCTATTTGCATCCATCAGAAATCCATCGATGCGAAATGACGACTTCGTATCCTTTACTCTGAGGTCCACTAGTACTCGTATCCATCGATATGAATCATGTAAAAAAAAGCCAACCAATCCGTGTCGATCGCCATCGCTACGAAAAACTATTTTTCAACTTTTCACATCAATCCAGGAGAGGATCGATACGAAGAGACACTCTAAAACAACCATCAAGCGTTGTTATAACTCGAATTTCACACCGATTCAAGAGAGGATCGATACAGAATTCAATGCAAGAAAACTGACAATGACTCGTGAACGTATGAACGTTAATGGGAGTCAGGTTAACATACATGCATGTATGACAGACTAATGCTCAATTTTCAAAATTCACAGGAATTGGATGCTCACCTGATGACAATTACAACAAACAACAGTTTGTTATCATTCAACACCCAGTTACAACAGTGCACAGTACAACAATTGGCGGCCAACAATTCATTATTTATATTACTAAAGATCCATCAAACGTAACATCTTTCGACGAAAAGACAACAACCGGTCAACAAGTCAGATAAAACTCTTCAGAATAAAGATTGCAGCTTTTCAAAGCACGTCATGTTCTCACGATTCGTACTTTGGGGGGCAAATGTTATCCCGCCTTTTGGCAAGGCCGTGACACCAAGAAATTGACTGGAAATCAAAGACAGTTCATCCCGAAAAATAGTTATATACAGGTTCGCTATGGATACTGGTAAATTTCGCCCGAGTCCGGATCGAGCTACAATTAACATGACACGGCAATCAAAACTATGAGAGCCAACGCTACAAATTTCAAGTCAATCCAAGTTTATATGCTCAAGATATGATCGATGCAAGCCAAGAAAATCAACTCATTCGTATCCATCGGTCCATCATCTTTGCATCGGTTTCGTTCGAATCCATCTGGGGCAACGTTCTGTTCATATCCAACGGTTCGCATCGGTTCGTTTCATATCCATCTGTTTCGCATCAATCCCTTTCGTATCCACCACGCCTACTTTACTTCGTATCCATTTTGCTTAGTTCTGTTTCGTATCCATCATGTTTACACAGGTTCGAATCGATTGATCAACATTGATTCACATCGATGCCAATTGTGCAGTTCGTATCGATCGATCAACAATCGATACGACTAGGCCATCCAACGATCGATACGAAATAATATATTCCATCGATACGAAACAAGCCAAACACCATCGATACAAAGTATCTGCATGTGATCGATATGACAGCTCCCAAGTCATCGATACGAAGCAACCTCATGCATCGATGCGAAATAGGGATGAATGCATCGATACGAAATGAATCCATCAGGTCGATACGAACAGAGCACATAGAAGTGGAAGACTCGGTAACTCGGCATGAAAAGTGGATCGATCCTAATGGTTAGTGCCACGTCAACTAAAATCACGTGCAGAACCATCGATACGAAGCGATCGATACAAACAGTGCCGATTCGAAAGCATCAGTGTTTTACAAATCTAAACTTGCATCGATCATAACTCAAAATCTACAAGTCCAAATGTCACCAAATTTTTACAGGAGCATGCGTATCCTCAGGAATGTTCACGATCGATCCCGACTCGATTGGACTAAATCTTGATCGATACGAATTGAGTTCGTATCGATCACGGATCGACTCCAAACGATCAGGGATCGATCGCGTAGGCCCACCCATATGAGAGAAAAGGTCTTCCGAGGTCTGAGCGAGATATTTGCAGTCTACACCTATAAATAGCAGCCCAGGACCTATTGAAAAAGTACTTTTTGGCTCTTCTACGTCCAGACTTTGCCAAAATTACTGTGGTACTCGAATTCTACTGTTGTAACACATTGTAACCAGCAAGCAAAAATCAATAAAGTCAATCATTTCATAGTGGACGTAGGCCATACGCCGAACCACTCTAAATCCGTGTGTTTCTGTGTGTTTTTCTTGCTTATTATTGGTGTGTTTGTCAGATTTTCCTCTTTTTCCATTTATTTTCTTCATTTATCTCTTCAAACACATCCGAAGAGTGTTGTACTCAATTTTGGTACAAACAATGGTGGTGTGTGATAGGCTGTATTCCCTAAGAAGTTATCCCTAAAAGTTTGTAATACAGCTAGGAATGGATGTATAAATATGATGTTAATTAATAAACTTCTCTTTGGATTATCATCTCGGAGCACTTCTTCTATCTTATATTTGATCAAATTTAATAAGATATTTTAAAATAAAAAGATTATATAATATAAAGAAGTGTCTTTATAAAAGAAGTGTTAATTAAGAAATTATTTAAGAATATATTTTATAAAAGTATATTTTATAAAGTGTAATTAGCAAAAATAAAATGATGTTTGAGAAAGATGGATTTGAGAATTCATATCCTAATGTTTTGAAAAAGTAGAAAAGGGAAGGTAATGTAATATAAAATATGTTTGGAATTAAATTTATGATGAGATTTATTAACAAAGAAATTTCAAAGGAATTTTGAAATAAGAATTATAATGATATTATTCCAAATAAAGGATAATCGATTTCTTTTGGTAAAGGGATAGAAATATTTTTGGGAATAAATATTTTGAAGAAAGGGTTTATAAAGGTATTTAAATGAAAAATAAAAGTTTATGAGATGTTTTCATCAAGATTAGAAAACGTTAAATAAGCTGTAAGTAGATCATTTCGTCAGACGATTTTAATCTAAGATTCGAGTACAAAACTTTGAGCTATTTACACCAGTCCGAAAAAGGATTTATCACTTGGTTCTTGACGGCGAACATTGATGAGGGTTTGTGTTGGGAAATTACGTTTTCTATCATAGTTGAGAGCTATGTATGGGAAACAAAGTTTTCGGATCAAGAAGCATGGTCAAAGTCCGCACTAGAGAATCAGAGGATCAATACTAGTTCGGAAGTAAAGTTGTGGATTCGAATAGTATATCAAATCAGATGATCCGTATACATCATACGAATGTAAGTTTAAAAATAAATATTTTGGGCAAATACCTTTGGGTTTTATTATGGTGTAATTTCGGTGACGAAATTCTTTTAGGGGGGAAGTCTGTAACGACCCGCAAATTTATCAGTTTGATAAATTATATTTATTTTTAAGACATTCAAATATAAGCTTTTAAAAACATAAATTATGATGTTTTGAGCAATAAATAAATAATGGTAATCTTATTTTGAATAAGTATTTACAAAAATATAAACTTTGAAGGAATATCGATAAAATGATCGAAAACCTTTTTATCAATAAACAGCTCTATAATCGTAAAATGTCACGCACAGAGCTGGTTACATACACTTATTTTTATAATTAAATAAGAATATGAAATAAAATTAATTTATTTTATTTTTGAAAATTTAATGTATTTATGACATCATTAATGATGCCCTTATTAATAATTGATTTATGATTTTAAATTGAGATTTAATGATTTAATAATTATTATAATGATTAAAATAATTGTTTCTAAATGATAGTAATTCATTTTAAATAGTTATAAAGTGATAATAAATAATTTATAATAGTTTTATAAAGATATATAATTGGTTTGAAAATATAAGAAAATTGATATCGCTTTATCGGTATAACAACAATTTTTTTGTAAATAATTGTGAATATTGGTTTATATGATTTTATAATTCAAATGAGATCATTTTAGTTAATTAATAATGATTATATTTTCAAATTTTGTTTACATATATATGTAATTTAAGTTATAAGTGAAAATGTGACCGATAATCGGTTTTCCGATTTTTAACGGTTCAACAAACGAAAGTCGTTTCAAGTCGTTGCAACGTTAAAATTGACACTAGCACATATTTATATGCATGTATACATGTCACATACTCACATATACATACATATAACATGTATACAAATATATATGTATATGTTAGAAATATCAAAGATATTTTATGGAAACTTCACCTTTAAGCTTGCATAAGTCAACAATTTGAACATGATGTGATATGAGAAGATGGTGGCACATGGAGGGGGGTTTCCAACGTGTAGAACATGATAAGAGGGGTTGTGGAAAGTTGAGATGTGATGGATAATGAAGTAGAGATATTTTTTCTGAAGTTTCTTAGTCCTTAAGGCTTCCTAGCATATAAATACACATACCTTCCTCTTCATAATCCTCACTACTGCTGCTGCTACTTCTTCTTCTTCTTCTTCTCATGAAGCTTCTTTAATGGCTTCTTAAATAAAATAATGAAGGGAAAAAATATAGAAAAAGAAATAAGAAAATATGCATATACATATACACCATTCCACTTTGAATACCATAACTCCTTTTTCTTCTCTTCAATGGCCTTGGCCATGAGTTTTGGTATTGCTAGGATGGTAAGGCCGTGGGCTTGAGGGGATTAGGCCATGGACGAGGTGGTGGAGGCCGAGAGCTTTGGGGTGTGATGGATGAGTATGGCCGTGAGTTTGGATGCTAGGGAGCTGAGGCCGTGAGTAAAGAGGAGGTAGAAATGGTGGTTGAGCACTTGAAAGAGAAGTGGAGTTGATTTGGAGAAGTTTTGGTTGAGTTTAAATGATTTAGATGAAGTGTGGTGGTGATTTGAATGTTGGTAGGAAGTTTGGTTTGATTATGACGAGTACTCAATTTACTTACATTAAGAAATTAATTATATGAATGTTTAAATTATAAATTTAAATGCTTGAATGATTATATGGTTGATTTTATGGATGTTGATATGGTTGATAACTTGGTTGTGATAAATTATGAGAAATCATAATAAAAATGGTTAAGTATTTAACTATGATTAATTAATGAATAATAAATCCATATGGATGTGTATATGGAGTTTATTTAGTCTGTTAATGGTTTTAAAAATATAAGAAGGTTGAAAATGAATATAATAATAATATAATAATATGAAATGATTTAAAAGTAAAAAAGAGATTGAATATGAAAAATATTGGTTTAAATGTTTGAAAATGGTTTATAAATGTTTTATAAACATATGAGTGTGTTTTGGTGAAGTTTGAAAGGTCATTAAAAATTTAGCCAAAAATAGGCATGCCGCGTAACGGCAGTTCGCGACTTCACGCCATAAAAGTCAAACGAGTATATAGAATGGAATTTAGCTCGGAATTCTTAGAAATAAGAATTTTCCGAACTATTTTATCCATAGTTTTCCAACAAAGAAAGAAAATCAAGATTTCGATAAGTAAATATGGAAATATGAGCAAAACAAGTTTTTGGAAAAATCGCGGTTTTGCAGTTCGGAATCTGGAAAAAGATTTCTTTGAAAATGATATTTTAAAAATGTTTAAAAATATGGAATAGATCTTAAAAATGTTTTAAAACTGATTTGAGTTATAAAAATGAATTTTCAAACAATAAAAAGTTGTTTTGGTCAATATAGCTTAAAAGGCACTTTCCGCAATACTTTTTCGCAGCACTTTTTTTATTACTTTTGAAATATTGTTTTAAACGCAACCGTTCTTTCCCAAATCTTTTGTTAATGTTTTTAAATGATTAATAAATTTTATAAACATGAATTTGAAATATTTATGGAATGGTTAAATGTTAAATGATTTAGAGTCGATCAAATAACTTGACCGCCATTTGGGTGTCAAAGAGATGGTGTTGATCAAATAACTTAACCAAAATGATTTAAGTGAAACATACTGTTCAGATATATTTGTGTGCAATGGTTTATTTGGGTGTAGTGAAATGTCTCTGATTGTCATGCCGTCTATAAAAAGTCACGGAACTACCTAGAGACAAATTCACCGCCATTATCAGATCTCAGCACTTTCAACCTAGAACCAGATTGGTTCTCAAGAAGCGCTTTCCAGTCTTTGAACTTCTCAAAACTCTCTGATTTGGCCTTTATCACATACACCCATACTTTCCGAGAAACGTCATCAATGAAAGAGATAAAATACTTTGCTCTTCCAAGAGCTGGCAAAAGTTCATCTTGTCGAAGTTTTCTCCTTTGTTCATCTTCCGTCTCCAAAGCAACTCTAAGCTCTTCCCTGAAATATGACTCAACCTGAGATGCCAAAGCTTTGTGGCATCCAATGCACGAAAACTATCTACTCCAACACCCGACTCTCCAAGAACTGTGGTTCCTTTCAGCAAATACAGATTTCGAAACACATCCCTTTCCATAAAAACTAGTGCACCTCTCGAAACCTTCAGACTATCCTTCTCGATAGTTACCTTGCATCCCAAAGACGCCAATTGTCCTAAAGAAATTAAGGACTTCCGAAGACCTGGAACATACCGGACACCTGTCAAAGTGCGTATCACTACGTCAAACATCCTAATCCGAAGACCTTCCCTCTCGTCCAATGAAAGAACTGAAGTAATTCTTATTATGCGTCATATGGAAAGACGCCCTTGAGTCTAGCACCCAATGGTCTGAGACATCCGACACTGCTGCAGACAACACATCGTCAGATACAGACTTCTCCACCGCAAATGATGAAGATTCATCTTCTTCCTTCTTCTTCAAATTTGGACAATCCTTTTTCCAATGACCAGGTTTCTTGTAGATAAAGCACTTTCCATCCTTAGACTTTCCTCTCCTGCCATTACCAGACTTCCTGGACTTGGAACGCCCTCTAGAGTGCCAATTCTTCTTATCTTCTCTACCTCTTTCAACAAACAGGCCGTGACCACTAATTCCACCTCTACTTCCATCACTTATCTCCTTCATCTAATCTCTCAAGCCCTCAGATAGAAGGCCTGGCTTCACATTTTACACTGTCAATGTGTCTCTAGTGAAGATAAGGCTGTTAGCGAAACTTGTGTATCGCTCCGGAAGAGAACACAAAAGAATCATTGCCATTTGCTCCTCATCCATCTTCAAGTCAACTCCTCAGGGGAAAACACTACTGGATGGACTTCATTCCTCATTAGAACAGCCTTCATCCTCCATTGCCACTTCTTGAATCTTTATCCTCATTCCATTTCTAAATTGCCAACTGTGATCCTGACGCGATATACATCCCTCTAGTATAGGGTCTTGTAACAACTAGAGTCGATTCATCTCCTGCCATAGCATCTAACTCTCCTCAATCAACCTTGCAGCTATGATACCAGGCTGTTGGGGAAAATCCCTTCAGATGATCAGTCTAAGGGAATAAAAACCCAATGCTGTGGAAAAATAATGAACTGGATTGTGATTGTAGTGAGACGATACAAACAGAGATAAACACCAGAACAGACAGTCACAGATCAATGCAATGCAGAAAAAATTAAATAACACTAGTATTTGTAGTGGTTCCACTACCACGAGGCAGTGTACGTCCACTTGGGGAGAGGAGATTTTATTAATCACTGAAAGGTTAGAGGTACAAGATTGATTCACTTTTGGAGGCTATACATAAGAAGAATTAACAATACAGACAAAATTCTACAGAGTTTCAGCTCTCTTGGATGGCTGCCATTGTTGTCCAGAAGCTCCACTATTTATTGAGTGAAGATATGAGGAGGGGTAGCAGCTATATAGAAGCCTTGGGGTTTGGTTCGGCATGCATCTGGTTCGGTAAGATTTGGTTCGGCAAAAAACACTCAAGGTCTGGACCGGCATCTCCCCTATTGGAGCGGCATGCTCAAATAACCAAACGAAATATTTCATTCGGCATGCCCAAATGCCGCTCCATAATCACTGGACGAAACAACTCGTTCGGCACTTCCTCATTACGGAACGAAAAAACTAGTTCGGCATTCTTTCCACCGAATGAAAAATGCCGCTCCACTTTATCTCGTTCGGCAATTTTCCTTTCTCTCCGCCCCACTATTTTACCGGACGAAGTATTTGGTTCGACAATATTCATTTCACCTTCACCAAATCACCGAACAACTCCCCACCAAATCACCAAACAAACTCACGTATCATCTCTATAGCTTCTTCTTCTTCATCACCGAACGACTTCATCACCACTAGACAAGAATCTCGTCCGGTCCTCCGTTCTCCTCCTAGGGTTTTGCCTCTTCCTTCACATTGGAATTCATGTATCAAATTCAACAGAATGCTTGCTGGATTGCAACGTGAAGTGTTTGCATTAAAAGTTTATTTTCTACTAGCAGTCTATCCCTCTAGTGATTATTCTAACATATATTCAGCAAGTCTAAATTTTTATCAGCTGAACACGGCATAAGTTGCTAGTGTTATCCAAATTATGCATCCCATGATCATGAATGATATGTAGTAAGTATAGAACATTTACAACTCATGCCTACCGTTTGATGAGAAGTAGAGCCGCACTAATTGCGTTGAGAGAAATATTTGTTATCTACATTTAGTGAAGATTGATGTAATTTTAAAATGAAATCGGCAGAATGGGCACGTTTTAAAAAGTATATGCTAAACACTGCATTTTCTTCTTAAGAATTTAGGTTAGGGGTTTTAAGCATTAGAAAAGTCAAAGTACCATTGAATATGTATACCAAATCATTGTTTTATTTAAATAAAAAGTATAAGCTAGTTTGTATTTTTTTTGATTGAAACTGCAAGTTAAATCACGTTTTTCAAAATTCTTAAAAGAAAAAATATCAAAAAATCGAATTTCATTATTTAAATATGTTTTGATCAATTTACATACATTTTTTTACTATTATGGGTTATATATATATATATATAAATTTTGTACTCTTTTCCAAAAAATGCAAGTTAGTTTGCTATTTTTATCATAAAAAAAATGCAAGTTAGCTTTTACGTTTTGATTTTCAAAAATTGTGACTTGATTTACTTATTTATTGTTATAGGTACTTCTGTTATAACAACATAAAAAATATTGATCTATAATTTGTTTTCTGTTTAGGTCACACGTTTATAATATTTGTAAATCAAATATTTGGAATTTGGTAAAAAAAGAAAAATTAATTTCTTTATCTTTTCTCTTGAGTTTTTCTTTGTAATCTATTTTATTCTTTGTACTTTCCCTTATTTTTTTGTCCCATTTATTATAATTTTTTTTGCCTTTTTCAATCATTTGACTTTCCATTGCAACGTGCTCATGTATGCCGTTGGAATTATTTTTCTTTATATTATACAATCTACATAAACTACTTGGATTATCATGTATATGATATTTTTATTTTTGACTTTGTTTACTGTGCTTGCTTATGTCATAATCATTTTAACACAAAATGTTATGAATTTAAAAACCATACATTGAATCATAGCATTTTTAATACTTAATTGTTGATTGTTCTCTATTGTAAATTTTCTTTAATTTTATAATTTTAAAATAGTGCAACTGACTTTCTATTGAATATATTATAATAGTATGTTTAATTGAATTAATGAAAATTGCAATAAATATTTTTTTCCTTTCAAATTATACAATCAAACAGATCATTTTTAGAATTTAATTGTTATTCGTTTGATACCTTTTAATTTCTTTAATATTTTTATTTTCTGTTTATATTAACACAAATGAATTTTCATTGAACATGTTATTATTATGCGCTTAATTGGAATTACTAGAAATTGAAGTAAATCTGTTTTTTGAATTTTAAAAATTTAACGATCGGTTTCCTTCACAGTTGTACGGTTGTACTAGTCTTTATTAATTTTAGTAGAATAAATGAAATTCAAACACAAATTATGCTTAATTATTTAAAATAACTACATTGGTTAAGATTGTTTCGATGGTATTGGATAAACTGAGGCTGGCTATATACTTTATATCTTATATATTACATAAGAGATTGTTGGTCAATTTATAATAAAGTTTAGGATAAAACTATAGCGCTTGATCCATATATATATTTCTTGGTTACTACGCTTTTCTTTTAATTTATTACCGTTTATGAGAAATTTTGTTCTCACAACACCAATTAGAAGTAGTTTTGCTGCTGTACGCTTTATACAACTAAGAATCAACAGGTTAACATTGGATAAAATGTCGTATAGAGAAGTAATTATACCGTTGAGTGCATACATGATTATGAGGTTGCAATGCCTAATAAGACTATCACTAATTTAAAAAATAAAACATAGAGAAAAGCAAAAAAAAAAACTAAAAAGCAAAGAATAGAAAAGATATACATGGTTAGATGTTAAATAATCCTACATTTATGGGTCAAATCAGGCAATCTTTTATATTCTTTCTCAGTATAAGCACAAAAGATGAATATTTCGTTTACATGTTTTATGTAATCAATTCTTTAAGTACATAAATTTCGATCCATGTTTTCTACTATAGTCCTTTCCCTTTATAGATGAAAAGACATCACATGGATAACTAACGTCATTCCTCATATGCGATTGACCATCGAATTCTGCCACATGGCCATTATCCATGCGTCATTGATTGCATAATGTGGATTACTGACTTGGATTTATGTTGGATAACTTGATTTAGGCGGGATGATTTTGGCTTTGGCGGGATAATTTGGTTTAGGCGAGATGGTTTGATTTTAAAATATAAAAAACGGTGTGATGTGGCTAGATGCTTGCTACAAATATAGAAAGCATGCTTATGGAATCGCTTGGATTTGTTTAAATAGCCGACGATGATGCATTGCACTACCTTGGATTGGTAGATCAGTTTGTTGAAGCTTTGTATACACTTTGCACCTTAAGAATATTGACATGAAATTATGATGTTGGACTTTGGCGGCTTAGCTCAGGTGGGGATTGCATTAGTTGGTAACACGAGGTCTTCAGGCATGGGATAACATGGTGTGTGGTGTTCGCAAGGTCTCAGGCACTGAATTTGGAATGTATGCAATTCCTATATGATGTAGTTTGAGGTCCATTTCACTATGTATTTTGTTGATCCTTTTGATGAAGACTTCATGCATCTAATTTTGTACTAATCATTTCTAAGTAAAATGGACGTAACACTCGCCCTCCAAGTTTGTTACGATGCATATTTGGGCACACTTGTAATTTCACACCCATCTATTCAGTGTTCTATTTAGCCGCTTTTGCATTCAATGTTCTTTATGGGTGCCATGTTGCAATTGGTCTTCAAGTCTTTTCGTTGCCAGTTACATCCTTTCATAGAATTCCACTTTGTATTTTAAGAATTCCATTTTCCATCATTAATATCTAATGATTCAGATATTTGTACTATTTTGATTTTAATGACCGAGATCTCTTCCCCTTTCTTGTATATGTTCGCATCCCCCTTCAATTCTCCTTTTACTCATTTCCTATATTATGAAGATAGTCTTCTCCTAGCTTTCCAACATCTTTGGTTGTTTCCTTAACCTCCAACTAACAAACACTATAAATATTCTTCTTTTGATTTTCTTAATATGGCCATCGGCTGTTTCCTTTTCATTCTCCCCTATTTTTGCCTTTTATTTTACATAGGGGATCCTGACTTGGTTTCCCCCTCAATTCTTGATATTTCTTACAAAGTTTGATGAAATTCCTAGTTCGACATCGTCGATTAAACGATAAATCAAATGTCTATATAGAATATATTAGATGTTTGTAGAGAATTTACTTGCATAGGAATTTAATAGTGACCTGCCTTTTTTAATTAATGTTATACTTCCCTTTCATTCTAGTTGACTATATCTTCCGATGATTCTCCTAGTTCTTCGGGTAAAAGTCGCCATTTCTCATAAGGAAGTTCTTTCTACCATCTGCACCCATAAGTAAATTGCCCGTATTCTTGACAATTTTGGAATAAAAGACTACTCCTTTAAAGTTCCTTCCATCTCCATGCCTATTCACCTTCTCCCAGTCATCTACATCTCCTTAACTTTTGAACATCTACGTCATGGCATGTACCTGCCCCCAATCTGATAATCAAAGAATGATAGGACTGTTTGGGGATTTTCCCTATCCATCCAAATCCTCTTTCTTACTTCGTACCGATCTGCACCTATATCCTTTATGCTAAACATTTGGTCTCACCACCTACATGCCATGAGCTTCGCTTCCTTTATTACTTATAAAAGAATCCTACATCTCGATGTGGGTAGTTTTACCATATCCAGGCTCTCAAAGCTATCCTTGACACTCCGTCCTGTAAGACTTACCAATGGGTGGATCAGTATTTCTTCATATCAACCTGGGATGGATTTATCTCCACTTTCCATTACGCGGGCATGACTTCCTTTTTTTTCTTTCCCTTTTCTTTTCTCAGCTTAACAGCTCTATGTTAGTCTTACTATTTTACCCTTCGCTAGTCCGTTGACCAAATTTTACTATGGAAGAGAAGAAGCAGTTTGCGGTCCTTAAGGACTTTTTTTGTGCTTTGGAAGCTAGTATTCATAGATTCTCGAGATTATTCATCACCGACACTTTTTTGTGATACATCCATAATTTTTCTCGATCTATTTTTATTTTGAGTTTTGTTCCTACCATGGAAGAGGCGTTCAGTTCCTCCTCCGCCGCTCAATAGAGTACTGACTTTGTAACACCCTACTTCTGTACCCATACTATGCAAGAGTATTACTAAGTAACACCATCAGATAATACGGAGAATGAGGCTATATGAGGTACATACATGAATATTCCATTGAGCTAACACTGGTACATATTTAAACATTGAATAAATTACTCACCTATATGTACACAGTTTCGGCACAAAACAATAAAAATGTGTGCCTCCAGGATAGAACAATACATATTATATAGTAAACAGTAGAGAACACAGAGCTAATAATACAACGATAAGATATAATATGAAATATATATATATATATATATATATAAGAGTCAATGGGTACAAACATCTCAAAGGTTTACTAAATCAAATTATATACAATGTACATCCCATATACAACACTGTGTCATGAATACAATGAATTTATATCACACTAATAATGTGACGCCTCACTCTGAGACCCACATTAGCAAAGAGTATTACTAGGTAACACCGTCTACTAATACAGAGAATAGAGCTGGATAGGAGCGACCATCTATAACCTTGTCTTAATTATCTATTGAATACGCCGACAATTGCTACTTCTTACTTAAACGGATCGACATATCCAATAAATACTTAATACAAAGCCATAGGTGGCTGAAGGATCTATCAGAATAAAATATAACAACTCAAATGTAATACACATCACAGAACAGTAGATCATCACATACATTTACACATATACAGATACATTACAGAGTTTACAAATGATACTCGACAAGTGGTAAAGCAAACCATAATATACAGGCGAGTCAAAAGAATACATATCAGAGTTACAGCCAAAAAGGACTACACAAAAAGCTATAACAAAAAGGAGCTAGCGGAATAGTCCATGCGGAAGCAAAATAGGCTAAGTCCAAAGTACCTAACCTGAAACATTTCGGTCTGACCCGAGTATAAAATACACGGGTCAGTCTAGCTAAACAAAACAGTTAGATAAACTAAATGATAATGAACATACAAGGTCATAAAATACCACAAATATCTCCAAAAGAGATAACCAAATCATCTAACAAAAGATGAATCATAACAAGCCACATATCATAGGCAACTCAAATAAACCAAGGATATCATATCCCAAATGAAGCCAAAAGGCAATAACAAATACCAATAAAGGTAACACAAGTTTCCACAAGGTAATAGCTATATATCGTGTGGTTCAAAGAACCTACCCCGAAAGGCGATACACTAGGGAAATATAATTATCAAAGAAACAAAAGATGCTCGAGCTCAGTACTGTATAACAAGGATCCATACGCCCAAAGGCAACGCCCGAAGGCAACAAACCATAGTGGCGAAGGTCCGGAGACCCAGTACTGGACACCACTAACTGGCGGAATGTGTCACAACTCTCAGAAAGGAACCCGGAAAATGTTAATGTGAGTCCCATACCCCACGTTCGCACTAAACGGTTTACTAACCGTTAGTCAATTTCACACTCAAAGCAGTACAAAGTTCACCTCATCTCATCGGTAAACCAGACCCAAAGGTCAAAACGGTCAAACAAATAGATTAGGAATTAACCGAAAAGATAAACCCACGTGTTCATAACACGCGTTTTATTTAATCATTTAATTCTCCTCCCTCTTCGCTCGAAGTGCAAAATTGTGTGCGTTTTATATAGAAATTATAATTTGGAGAAACGAGCTTTTAATACAATTTAAAGAAGGTCATTTTATAAAAATCTGTGTACGAAATCAAAAAGAAGAATCATCAAAGTCAAAAATGCGATAACAACTAATTGGAATCGACACAAATCGATTAAAATTGGAAACCAAGCATAATAGGCAAATTGGGCTGAGACAAGCAGATTCGGACGTCTGAATTGTATATTCAGACGTTTGAAACTAGAGCTCAGGCAATACTTTTCCTAGGCCAATGATGGCCAAATCATATCGGAAGCAATTGGATGAGTGACGATGGCTAGGGGTTTACGCCAAACGACTACCCAACCTTAAAGACTCACCAATACACTCCGACCAACATGCCCAAACATCCATATAAGGATTTTTCATAGATTTTGACTTCAAACGCCAAAAATTGGAATATTCATTAAACCAATTCAATTCAAAAGCAAATGGACAAGGAATATATGTTAGGAATTGCTACCTAACACTATCAAAGATATAAACGTAGATGTGAGTTCAAAAACTCACCTTTTAACCCAAAAAACTCAAGAGAGAAGCTATAGAGCAAGGCAAGAACAATCACTCTTCAATTATAACCCAAGGAGCTTCAATCTAAGCTCAAGAACAAATATTTCCTAAGTTAGGGTTTAGGAAATTTCAGAAATCGAAGAGGAATTGAGATGGAGAAGGAGAAGAGGGTGGTTACCTAAGCTTTTCTTGGATTTTGGGCTTGAATTTGAGTTTGAAAATGAATCTTGGGCTTAGGAATTTCCATTTCCCATTATTTCCCCCATTTTTGCTAAAGCTTGAGTGTTTAGGAAATGAAATGAGTGAATGGAGAGGAGAGGGGCTGAGTTAGGGTATAGTATGAGTTGGGTGAAACCCAAATCCAAGTCTAAAGCCCTAGTGAAAAATAGCAAAATTCACTCAACTCCAAACATATCGATGTTTATACTCAAAAAAGTCGCAAACACCATTTTGAACTCAATAGAAGTGGTCTCGAGTCCAAATTATTGATTCTCAATATCACTCTTCATTCAAACGTCTGAAATGAATGATTCAGATGTCTGAATCTGGAAAAACAGAAGTTGTCTAGAAAAATATTCAGACGTCTGAATCGTCCATTTCAGACGTCTGAAAATGGCAATTTTAGCCTATTTCCTTTCTGGTTTGATTCGAACAATTTCAAACGTCTAAATGCTTCAATTCAGACGTCTGAATCCCTGTATGACAGTTTTTGTCTATTTTTCCAAATAGACACCTCCATATCTCGATCCACATAGACTTTTCACTATTTCGACTGTTCTTTTACGAATAGTGACTTTTTCGGACTAAAATCCGACTAACGATGTATATTTAAATAAAACATTTAAATATAACATCGTAAAATATGCGGGTTGTTACAGATCTCCCCTCCTTAACAAAATTGCGTCCGTGCAATTCCTAGAGAAGAATTTGTAACAACTACATACTTACACCCAAAAAGGAAAGAAAATAAGCTTGAGATAAAAAGATATTCTCACCATTGCCAAGCAAATCTAGAAAACCCGGATAGGATCGCTCGATAAACTCTCTGGTTTCCCAAGTACAGTCATTGGGATTAGCGGACCATTGAACTTTAATGAGCGGCACGTCCTTGTTTCGAAGGTGTCTCACCTCCGAGGCAAGTACGTGAATAGGCTGCTATACAATAGATAAGTCTGGTGAGATCTCAAGCCCTTGCAAATCAGGAGAGTCGATAACAGAATCTGATTCTCGAAGACACTTCCGAAGCTGAGAGACGTGAAACACGTCGGGAACACCGGCTAGATGAGCTGGAAGTGAAACTCTATAAGCCACAGAGCCAATACGTTCAATAATAGGAAATGGTCCTACAAAGCGAGGAGCCAATTTCCCTGTCATACTGAAGCGAATAACCCCTTTCAAAGGAGAAACACGAATAAAGACAAGATCATCAACCGAGAACTCGAGAGGCTTCCTACGGTTATCCGCGTAGGATTTCTGGCGGCTTTGTGCCTCTTTCATTCTCTGACGAATAAGAACAATCTTTTCAGAAGAATCATGAACAAAATCTGGCGAAGAACATCGTCTCGTATCCGTATAAGGCTTCGAAAGGAGCCATACCGATACTGGACTGAAAACTATTGTTGTAGGAGAACTCTACAAGGGGTATATGGTCCTCCCAACTACCTCCGAAATCAAGAATACAAATACGGAGGAGATCCTCTAAGATACGATTCACCCTTTCAGTATGTCCATCAGACTGTGGATGATAAGCTGTGCTGAAATTAAGCTTTGTTCCCAAAGCTTGCTGAAGACTCTGCCAGAAATGACTGGTGAATAAAGGATCACGGTCACTCACAATCGAACTAGGAACACCGTGAAGTCTCACGATTTCCTTGATATATAACTTAGCCAAAAGAGAAGTAGTCCTATTAGATTTAATAGGAACAAAATTAGCTGATTTGGTGAGGCGATCAACAATAACCCAAATGTTAGAATGGCCCAATCTCGTACGAGGTAAGCCATAAATGAAATCCATCAAAATCTGATCCCATTTCTACAATGGGATCTCTAGAGGCTGAAGGAGACCAGAAGGGCGCTGATGTTCGGCTTTAATACGTTGACAAGTCATGCAATTACTCACATAACTCGCCACATCGCGCATCATGCCTTCCCAATAATAAAGGCGATGCATATCGGCATACATCTTACTACTGCCAGGATGAATAGTATACTTAGACCGATGACAGTCATCAAGAATGTCATGCCTAAGTGCAGAATCAGAAGGCACAACAAGATGGTTCTTCCTGTGAAGACACCCATGAAAATCAATGCTGAAGTCGCGCAACGCCTCATCACGGAATTCCGTCTCACAAAGCTGAATAAGATGCACAAGATCAGGATCACGCCGCTGAGCTTCGACAATACGATCCAATAGAGAGGGTCGAGCTTCCAAACTGAATAATACTATCGGAGAATTAGAGGATGGAGCTGAATAATACTATCGGAGAATCTGTAAGGCTGGTGAGAGGAGAGTCGATAACAGAATCCGATTCTCGAAGACACTTCCGAAGCTGAGAGACGTGAAACACATCGGGAACACCGGCTAGATGAGCTGGAAGTGAAACTCTATAAGCCACAGGGCCAATACGTTCAATAATAGGAAATGGTCCTATAAAGCGAGGAGCCAATTTCCCTGTCATACTGAAGCGCATAACCCCTTTCAAAGGAGAAACACGAATAAAGACAAGATCATCAACCGAGAACTCGAGAGGCTTCCTACGGTTATCCGCGTAGGATTTCTGGCGGCTTTGTGCCTCTTTCATTCTCTGACGAATAAGAACAATCTTTTCAGAAGAATCATGAACAAAATCTGGGCCAAGAATAAGATTCTCCCTAGATTCCAACCAACAAGAAGGTGATCGACATGGCCTTCCGTATAAGGCTTCGAAAGGAGCCATACCGATACTGGACTGAAAACTATTGTTGTAGGAGAACTCTACAAGGGGTATATGGTCCTCCCAACTACCTCCGAAATCAAGAATACAAATACGGAGGAGATCCTCTAAGATACGATTCACCCTTTCAGTATGTCCATCAGACTGTAGATGATAAGCTGTGCTAAAATTAAGCTTTGTTCTTAAAGCTTGCTGAAGACTCTGCCAGAAATGACTGGTGAATAAAGGATCACAGTCACTTACAATCGAACTAGGAACACCGTGAAGTCTCACGATTTCCTTGATATATAACTTAGCCAAAAGAGAATCAGTCCTATTAGATTTAATAGGAACAAAATGAGCTGATTTGGTGAGGCGATCAACAATAACCCAAATGCTAGAATGCCCCGATCTCGTATGAGGTAGGCCATCAATGAAGTCCATCGAAATCTGGTCCCGTTTCCACAATGGAATCTCTAGAGGATGAAGGAGACCAGAAGGGCGCTGATGTTCGGCTTTAATACGTTGACAAGTCATGCAATTACTCACATAACTCACCACATCGCGCTTCATGCCTTCTCAATAATAAAGGCGATGCATATCGGCATACATCTTACTACTGCCAGGATGAATAGTATACTTAGAACGATGACAGTCATCCAGAATGTCATGCCTAAGTGCAGAATCAGAAGACACAACCAAATGGTTCTTCTTTCGAAGACACCCATGAAGATCAATGCTGAAATCCCATAACGCCTCATCACGGGGTTCAGTCTCACAAAGCTGAATAAGATGCACAAGGTCAGGATCACGCCGCTGAGCTTCGGCAATACGATCCAATAAAGAGGGTCGAGCTTCCAAACTGAATAATACTAGCGGAGAATCAGAGGATGGAGCTTGATCACGAATATCACAAAAAGATAGAGTCTCAAGAATATCCCATTCGGCAAGCATCATAGAAATGACAGCCGAATGTCTGCGACTAAGCGCATCAGCAACACGATTACCCTTACCAGGGGTATATTGGATATCAAAGTCATAGGAGGCAAGAAACTCGAGCCAACGTTGTTGCCTCATATTGAGTTCCTGTGTGAACAAATACTCCAAGGATTTATGATCGGTATAGAGAATGAAGCGTTCGCCTAATAAATAGTGACGCCAAATCTTCAAGGCGAAGACAATGGCGGCTAACTCAAGATCATGAGTGGCATAGCGAACCTCATTCGGACGTAGTTGTCTAGAAGCATAAGCAACTACCCGATCCTTCTGCATAAGTATGGCACCGAGACCACTACCACAAGCATCGGTGTAGACAACAAGATCATGATTCGCCTCGGGAACCACAAGAATAGGTGCATTAGTGAGAAGTTCCTTTAATGTCTAAAAGGAAGCTTTACACTTGTCGGACTAAATATAACGAATGCCTTTCCGTGTAAGGCTGGTGAGAGGAAGCACAACACGGGAAAAATCCTTAATGAACCGACGGTAATAACCCTCCAATCCAAGGAAACTGCAAATCTCATGAACATTCTCAGGCCTCTTCCAATTCTGGATAGCTTCGATCTTTGAGGGATCGACAGAGATGCCATCGGAAGATACAACATGGCCTAAGAACTAAACCTTATTCTCCCAAAAATGGCACTTGGAGAATTTGGCTTTAAGCTGATGGTGACGAAGAGTACTCAAGACAATTCTCAAGTGATTAGCATGTTCAGCTTCAGACTTAGAATAAGCAAGAATGTCGTCAATGAACACAAGGATGAACTTATCGAGATACTCCCGGAATACTCAATTCATAAGATCAACAAAGAAAGCCGGGGCATTTGTCAAACCTAACGGCATAACGAGCCACTCGAAAGAACCATATCGAGTGCGGAATGCTGTAAGAGGTATGCTATCTTCCGCGACTCGAAGCTAATGAAAACCAGTGGCAAGGTCGAGCTAAGAGAAGACCTTAGCGCCACTCAATAGATCGAACATATCATCGATCCTCGGCAAAGGATACCTATTCCTGATGGTCAACTCGTTAAGCTTACGATAGTCGATGTAGAGCCTAAGTGTTCCATCGGACTTCTTCACGAAGACGACCGCGGTACCCCACTGTGAAAAACTGGACTGAATCAACTGCTTGGACTCAAGCTCTAAAAGCTGCTTCTTGAGTTCCTCATTTTCTTTTGTAGACATCCTCGTGGGAGGACGGCCAACTGGCTGCGCGCCTAGAATGAGATCAATGCGGAACTCGATTGCTTGCTTGGGTGGCAAACCCGAAACCGACTCAAAAACATCAGAGAAGTCACAAACAATAGGAATACGAGATATATCATCATCATCTCGTGAGTCAAGAGAATATAAAGCCATTTCGGAATTATCCACATTCTGAAAAACAAGTGATATCTGAGTAGACGAATCTGGGTGTCGAAGATATAAAATTCTTTCTGAACAAATAATCCTGGCATCGTATCTCACTAGCCAGTCCATACCCAAAATCATATCCAATCCCAAATAAGAAATAACGCACAGATTCGCACGAAAAGAAAAGCCACATAAAACAATCTCAACATCATCACAAAGCATGCTAAGGGTTGCGGATCCCCCAATAGGATTCGCAATCCTCAACGAAGTAACCATACAAGAAACATCCAAAGACAAATCATCGACGAGCTTTTTCTATACGAAAGAATGTGAAGCACCCGTATCGTAAAGAACTCGAATACTACAGTCATGAAATAAAATAGAACCTTCCAAAATAGATGGAGATATACCTCTGGGCTGAGAAGAACCTCCAGAAGCCTTAGCAACATAAAGCTTGCCAGACTTGGCACTAGCAGGAGCAGTAGGGCAGGAGGAAACACGGTGACCTTCCTTCTTGCAATAATGGCAGAAGAGAGGCTTAGGACAAGCTCGAATCATATGATCAGGAGAACCACAATTGAAACACTTCCGAATGGAAGGTGTTCTAGCAGATTGAGAGTTAGAACCAGATTCAATAGGCTTTTTCTTCTTAGAAGGGAGAAATTCCTGCTTATGAAATGGAAACTTCTTCTTATTGGGGTTCTTGCGAACCTCAACATCATCACCACTATCACACTCCTTCTCGATGGCTTCGAGATGAAGTGCCGAATCAACCAACTCCTTAAAAGAAAGCTTAAGCTGAAGCATTAAAGACTTCTTAAGATATTTCTTAAGACTAGAGTCAAACTTCATATTCTTCTTATAAGAAGTGCTAATGAATTCAAGACCATACTTAGATAAGACCTCGAATGATGCAACATATTCAGAAACGGAGGAATTCCCTTGCTTCAACTCAAGGAAGCGACGGGCTAATAAAACTTTCTCAGATTCAGGAATGAATTTGAGTTCGAATCGCTCCCGGAACTGAATCCAAGAAAGAACAGACTCATCAAGTTCGGCTATAAGAAGTTCGTACCAATCAAGGGCACGCTCTTGCAATAAGCTAGAAGTTACAAGAACTCGATCGTGGTCAGAAAGATCCATACGAGAAAAGATACGTTCGCATGTGCGAATCCAAGCTTGGACCTCAAGAACAGACTCGGAGCCTTTGAATGGCTTTCCGCCAAGATGAGAAAAATCACTGCACAGGCGTGCAAAGGCAGACTTGCGTGGAGGAGATGCACGAATAGGAGCTGGAGGCTGAGTGCTCCTAAATAACTCCAAGAACTGATCGGCAGACATATAAACGCCGTCTGGATGCGAGCCACTGGATTGCCCAGCATCCGAGCGTCGTCCTTGGCCTCTTCCGGCCATTAGCTGAAAGTTAAGATAAGAAAAAGATTATTCACAAGGTAGATATCATTAATTCAAATATGGAATACTACGGAATAAAATGCATTCCTAGACATATTCCCAAAATTCTATCTACCTCGAAGGTATGGAAAGAAATAAGGCATGATGATTCAAAGATTCGTAACATTTGTACTACCCTTTGATGTACCGTAATATGTGTCTCTGTTCTATGTTTATCATATTTTGTTCTGAACTCAGCTCTGATACCAAGCCGTGACGCCCCACTCCGAGACCGACATTAGCAAAGAGTATTACTAGGTAACACCGTCTGCTAATTTGGAGAATAGAGCTGGATAGGAGCGACCATCTATAACCTTGTCTTAATTATCTATTGAATACGCCGACAATTTCCACTTCTTACTTAAATGGATCGACATATCCAATAAATACTTAATACAAAGCCATATGTAGCTGAAGGATCTATCAGAATAAAATATAACAACTCAAATGTAATACACATCACAGAACAGTAGATCATCACATACATTTACACATATACAGATACATTACAGAGTTTACAAAATGATACTCGACAAGTGGTAAAGCAAACCACAATATACATGCGAGTCAAAAGAATACATATCAGAGTTACAGCCAAAAAGGACTACACAAAAAGCTATAACAAAAGGAAGCTAGCGGAATAGTCCATGCAGAATCAAAATAAGCTAAGTCCAAAGTACCTAACCTGAAACATCTCGGTCTGACCCGAGTATAAAATACACGGGTCAGTCTAGCTAAACAAATTAGTTAGATAAACTAAATGATAATGAACATACAAGGTCATAAAATACCACAAATATCTCCAAAAGAGATAACCAAATCATCTAACAAAAGATGAATCATAACAAGCCACATATCATAGGCAACTCAAATAAACCAAGGATATCATATCCCAAATCAAGCCAAAAGGCAATAACAAATACCAATAAAGGTAACACAAGTTTCCACAAGGTAATCACTATATATCGTGTGGTTCAAAGAACCTACCCCGAAAGGCGATACACTAGGAAAATATAATTATCAAAGAAACAAAAGATGCTCGAGCTCAGTACTGTATAACAAGGATCCATATGCCCGAAGGCAACGCCCGAAGTCAACAAACCGTAGTGGCGAAGGTCCGGAGATCCAGTACTGGACACCACTAACTGGCGGAATGTGTCACAACTCTCAGAAAGGAACCTGGAAAATGTTAACGTGAGTCCCATACCCCACGTTCGTACTAAACGGTTTACTAACCGTTAGTCAATTTCACACTCAAAGCAGTACAAAGTCACCTCATCTCATCGGTAAACCAGACCCAAAGGTCAAAACGGTCAAGCGAATAGATTAGGAATTAACTGAAAATATAAACCCACGTGTTCATAGCACGCGTTTTATTTAATCATTTAATTCTCCTCCCTCTTCGCTCGAAGTGCAAAATTGTGTGCGTTTTATATAGAAATTATAATTTGGAGAAACGAGCTTTTAATACAATTTAAAAAGGCCATTTTATAAAAATCCGTGTACGAAATCAAAAAGAAGAATCATCAAAGTCAAAAATGCGATAACAACTAATTGGAATCGACACGAATCGATTAAAATTGGAAACAAGCAAAATAGGCAAATTGGGCTGAGACAAGCAGATTCAGACATCTAAATTGTATATTTCAGACGTCTGAAACTGGAGCTCAGGCAATACTTTGCCTAGGCCAATGATGGCCAAATCATATCGGAAGCAATCGGATGAGTGACGATGGCTAGGGGTTTACGCCAGACGACTACCCAACCTTAAAGTCTCACCAATACACTCCGACCAACATGCCCAAACATCCATATAAGGATTTTTCATAGATTTTGACTTCAAACGCCAAAAATTGGAATATTAATTAAACCAATTCAATTCAAAAGCAAATGGACAAGGAATATATGTTGGGAATTGCTACCTAACATTATCAAAGATATAGACGTAGATGTGAGTTCAAAAACTCACATTTTAACCCAAAAAAACTCAAGAGAGAAGCTATAGAGCAAGGCAAGAACAATCACTCTTCAATTATAACCCAAGGAGCTTCAATCTAAGCTCAAGAACAAATATTTCCTAAGCTAGGGTTTAGGAAATTTCCGAAATTGAAGAGGAATTGTGATGGAGAAGGAGAAGAGGATGCTTACCTAAGCTTCTCTTGGATTTTGGACTTGAATTTGAGTTTGCAAATGAATCTAGGGCTTAGGAATTTCCATTTCCCATTCTTTCCCCCATTTTTGCTAAAGCTTGAGTGTTTAGGAAATGAAATGAGTGAATGGAGAGGAGAGGGGCTGAGTTAGGGTATAATATGAGTTGGATGAAACCCAAACCCAAGCCTAAAGCCCTAGTGAAAAATAGCAAAATTCACTCAACTCCAAACATATCGATGTTTATACTAAAAAAAGTCTCAAACGCCATTTTGAATTCAATAAAAGTGGTCTCGAGTCCAAATTGTTGATTCTCAATATCACTCTTCATTCAGACGTCTGAAATGAACGATTCAAACGTCTGAATCTGGAAAAACAGAAGTTGTCTCAAACAATATTCAGACGTCTGAATCGTCCATTTCAGGTGTCTGAAAATGGAAATTTTAGCCTATTTCCTTTCTGGTTTGATTCGAACAATTTCAGACGTCTGAATGCTTCATTTCAGACGTCTGAATCCCTGTATGACGGTTTTTGTCTATTTTTCCAAATAGACACCTCCGTATCTCGATCCACATAGACTTTTCACTATTTCGACTGTTCTTTTACGAATAGTGACTTTTTCGGACTAAAATCCGACTAAACGATGCTATATTTAAATAAAACTTTTAAATATACCATCGTAAAATATGCAGGTTGTTACAGATAATATCAACGAACCTATATATCAAATCTCCGCTATGCCCACAAAACACAAGCTGGTAATATTGTCCATGTACCTGAAATGTCTCGGACTGACCCTTCTACTATGTTAATAACACATGGATCAGACTATATCTAAATCAAAGGGTTACTCATATGAATATAAATATACATGTAATGCACATAGAGAATTACGATAACATATTTAACTGTAGTATATCTAAAGGCAACCACCAGAAAACCCATGTGTCAATATATTGTATATATATGTATATATTATAATAATCCCCAACATATCATAAAACATTAAATACCACAAGACCATACATAAAGATGTCATCACCTATATAGAAGCACATCAAATTAGAAACTACGGAATAAACGTCAAAAGGGTGAACCATCCATATTTAGAAATCTTCATTAAATCTAGAAATCATCTATAAATGAAATATCACCAAGTATAATCAGCTAGCATAAAAAATTGCCCAAATACATCTCTCAATCTCAATAATAAGATTAACATCATTAATGCATAGGATATGATCATAGGCTGCCTATCAACCTAGTAAAAGATATAAGAACTCACTATACTCTAGACACCTATCCAGATATAATTCGATCCCCTCATATATGAATAATTAGAATATATCATGATGGGGAATTTCTTTACGATAGGCACAAAGTCCTAAGTATAGTCATATATACATCAATATGTGGGTCGCCTAACCCATATGTTTATTTAGGTGAGGTATATCAATAGTATATGCCAATCTATCACTCCGTTAGAACTAAAAAGGAGACTGATAGCATGAAGCCAGCTCTAGAGTCACAAAGACTCTACAGTCTTCAGTTACCTCCACGGTATCATGACATATATATACCTGTGTGCTCATCAACGCGAAGACTTATAGTCACAACCTTTATCATATCCCTATAAGTAATAGACTGTTGGCTTATGTGACATGGGTGAACACATGAAGCGAAAGCATACAACTATGTAAATATAGGGTGTCATGGATTTGGGGTGTGAACCCACGATCAGGCCACTAGGGTGGTTGTTAACCAATTGGTCCTCTCCAATGCCAATAAAAGGAGTACATCATGGTAGTAGCACATAGCACCAATAATTATAGACACGAATCCTTGCTCATCGTTAGGCCTGAATCCCTACTCACTTTATATAGGCACGAAGCCTTACTCATCACTACATTACAACCAAATCACTATTCTCGTCACTTGAGTGTCGTCTTCTAGCAATGAATAATCAAATAAATATCACATCGACGTCCTTTACCACCGCCTAATACTCATTCGTTTATTCACTTTTTATAAACTACACTCGAACCCTATAATATTCTATATAACGAGTCCAAAGAATAACTGGAGAAATATTACCAAAAGTCACATACCAGATGGTATTAAGAATCCTTTTATTCAGATTTCTCCTTACACAGAATTAAATATCACGAAATCATATTGAAGGGTGTTATTACCATATCATATCAAAACCAGTAGTTAAATCAATATCAAAAGTGAATCATTCATATTATCCAGAATCAATATGAAAATGGTGAGAAATCTGAAAAGCAGATTAAAATCTCATCAATCAAATTTATAATTAATATTCTTATTTAAATTTATTAATTTCATATATGTTACCCTAAAATACTTGAAACATTAATTAGAAATTATTTATTTCCCAGGAGTTTTATATAAATTTTGAATAATCACTGAAAACCAAAATAGATCTACTTTCGAAAAATTAATAACATTTAAATACAATGAAAAACTAAATTTTAAATAAAACTTTATTTTATAAACTCACGTGTTTATTTTATATAAATGATCAAAAAATGGATCATCCACATAGCCAAATTCATAATAACAAAGTTGAAAACATCATAAACATATAATAACCATTCTAGAATTAAATAGAATAGTTAAACAAACTTTAAATTATTAAATATATATATTTTATTTAATGACATATAGATATACACAATATAATCTATTTAAACTTATTAATCATGAAATTTACTTTAAAATACTTAGAATACTAACTAGATTATATTTCTTATTTTTCATAATTTTTGTGAACTTTTAAATAATTAATTAAAATCAGTTATAGGTTTTCTATTAATAGTTTCCTAATTTTAAATATATTAATTATTAGATTTTAAAATAAATAATTTCTTCTTAAATTTACTTTATACTAGTTCTTAATTTTATTTTCTTTATACTTGTTTTATATTTCTTATATTATTTTTATTTATTATATATATAACACTTGTTTGGGCAACCAGTGGCTCCATTGGTTGGCCGTTAGCGGTCGACCGATAGGCGATCGACTGGTTGACCTTCCGGTCGTGCACTTCTAGAGCAAAACTTTGATCATTTGCTCCTTCTCTGATAAAATTTAGGCATCATTCCATAATAATCTTTACCAATTCAACGCATATTCATATATATATATATATATGAATATATATATGCATTTAATCGTTAGTCCAAACGCAAGATATAAAGAGAACTAGATGATTTAGGCATAGCTATGTGAGCATGAGGACTCGCCTGTAGGCTTAGTTGCTTTCTTTATATACATGCATCATTCCGGACCGCCAAAGCATAGATAATTTGCAAACTTCTACATTGCTTTAGGTGTAGATTAGTGTTGAGAATCATGTTCAAATTTGCAAATTTATAACAATTTATTTCATTTGTTTAGAATTTTAGAAGAGGAGGGTTTTCATGTTCCAAAGGATGGAATTAGAAGATTAGTGAGGACGTAAACTTAAATTAATATTTTCTGAATGAAGAGAAATATCTAGATTTGGAAAATTCTGGATTCTTAATAATAGTGTTTTGGCTTGGGAAATTTGAACTTGGACTTGGGCTTTGATAACTATTTATTTCTCTCTTTCATCTCTTTTTCTTATATAAAACTAATTTCTATTTAACTGAAATCACAATAAAATTCCAACTAAAAATTATATTTATATTTCTGAAGTAATTATACAATATTATTGAATTTTCAAAAATTTATTTCCTACAAATACTTTTGATTTTAATTATTTTCACAAACTTGCTATATTTAACCCACTATATTAAAATTCATTTATTAATCCAAATAAATTTAAATTTCCATTTCAAAATCATTTCATTCCAAACCAATATTATTATTTCATTATGTAATTTTTATAAAATATTATTTCCATATTTTAACTTTCAATTTAAATATCTCATATTCACCATTTCTAAGCCTATTTATTAAATTTCCAAAATAATTTATTTTCACCACTATTTATTATGTTATCAAATTTCAATATTCCTAAATAAAATTCCAAAATTATTCTCATTTAATATTTAAAAATCTATTTTAATCAATTAAAATTTATTATTAACTTTAATTAATTTCCACGTAAAACCGGGTTGTTACAGACTTGTTTTAAAATTAACTAGTCATATTTATATTACATTTTTTATAGTTAAAGAAGATAAATTTTCTTGTATGCATGACTGTCTTATATATATGTGTGTCTCTATGTGTGTGTTTCTGTTTAAACTTTGTAGGTAGAATATCTTCCCAAAACAAACCTAGGTTGAGTGCCACTTTCGCCATGCCTCCTTCTAGTCCAACGAAGTCCTCCAAAGAAATCAAAAAAGAACTTAGGGAAGATCTTATTGAGCAAGGAAATAAGCAAAAGCCCGTTAAGAAGCCCACATTTCAAGAACCTACCCATGATGTGGCACATATTGCTCACTTCCCCTCCATTGCGCATCCTATCCTTGCCCAAGGAGAGTGAAAGGGCAGATCTATTTAAGGTAATGGAGGGTCTTACGATTTCTAATATCTCCACTCTTGCTTCTACAACTGCACTATCTTTCCCTTCCACATCCTTCTCTAATGCTGCACTCTTTGAAGGGTTCCATAATGTCTTCTTTCGGGTAGTGAGGAGTGTAGCCATCCTCCTACGAATAAAGGCTCGAAGCGAGAGAGAGTATAGTGGGCCTTCCAAATTCCGAAGCAAGGCCAGTATATTAATTGGGGCGAGGCGACCGAAGGGAGGTATAAACATTGGGGAGGTATATTAATTAAATGGCGTGTTAGGTTTATATTTTTCTTAAAATTTTTAATTTTGTTCTGTTTCAGTGTGGCACCTTCATTTTTGAAATGCAGTGCCATTTCAATAATGTTGGGATGAGCTGGATTATATCCGCTCCAAACTAGGGGTGCTTGAAGCTTTTAATTTCCAATGGAAGAAGGTGGTTGTGCGACTGAAAATTAACCTTGTCTCCAAGAAGAACAAGGAAGCCACATAGAAGGAAAGGGCATATCGGGTTGAACATTAGCTAGGCTGTAGAGTCTGCTAAGAAAGCTATGGAGGAACTTGAAGAGGATAGGATGGAGTTGGCTGTCATAGCGGAAAAGTACAAAAAGCCATAGTGAACACTACTTATGCAATCTAATGTAAGATTTTTGTCCAGTCAAGAGGAATTTTTTTATTGGCTGCGAAGATGGGAAGGGCTCTTAAGTTGGCTTCTCCTTCATCTACTGCAGTTTATGGTGAGCAAGTAGCGATGTCGTCCACCTCTACCGCAGTTTATGATGCTCCCAAGGAATATGCCTAGGACGTCGTCACTTCCACCGCACAAGCTACTAAACCTATGCTGCTTGCCACAAAGGAACAAAAAATAATCTCCTAAACCCCGACTTGTTCATTCTTCGTTTGTTATATGGAGAAGGTATTAGGCTAGGGCAGGCTGTTCGCATTGCTTTTTCTTTTTTGTATTTTGACTTAGGTTGAAAAAAAACTTATACAATGAAGGTATATATATGGTTTTTTTATTTGTCTTACTGATTCAGATTGATTTTTATTTCCTACTTTAGCCTAGCTACTCATTAGTATTATGTTTTTTTTGAAATGGTACTTAGATACAACATGTCACTGGGATAACAGATCAAACACAAACCACATGTCAATATATGTTCGAATCGTGCTACGCAACTTGTGAAGTTTATAGATGCCTTGTTATGTTTACTTATTAGTTTTTTTAAGACAGTTAAATACAAGGCCCAGCCCAAAAATAAAATCGGGTAAAAACAAACTACCCGAACCCAACAATACAACCAAAACCCAAACTAGGGTTACCGACACTCACAACCAAACCCTAAAAACAAATCGCGCAGCCAAAAGAAAAAGAAAAAAATGGCTGCCAAAACACAATCTCAATCAAATGGCAGACGATGCTCTACTATTCTTCTCCAAATCTTTATCTTTCCTCAGCCCACTACTCTCTCCACGTTCCCAGTAAGACAGAGCTTCGTTGGACCCATTTCTCATTCCCCTATCTCTTTCCAGAATCTTCGAAACGTTATCATAGCTAAAGTACTGTAAATCGTTAGATCTAGTGTCATCGCAACCTAGATCTAATGTTGCCATTCTCGAATTGTTGTTATTACTCCAGTTAGCTCCAAAATTTGAGTAGTTGGTGGCTTGAGCATGATGTAAGTTACCATACTTATTCTCGGTCTCATGGAAGTAGATACGATCAGTCCTATCAGCCATTCTCTGCTGATTGACGGAGCATGGCTCGCGATTAACACTGTCAACATGATTATCAGCCTGAAGGCTTTTCGAATTCAATAGATAAGCTTCTAAATGTTTGCTTCCAGCTTCAGCGCTCCAATCATCAGCCAAGGAAGCATACTTGGTTTGGTTTTTAATTAATTTATTAGACTTTTGAAGAATGATCTTACTATCAGTACTAATATTTAACCAAACATGCTCTTTGCTTCTGCTGCCTTTGTTATGAACTCGAAAATTTCTTTCTTTCCATAAATTGAACACTGCAGTAGTTAAAAGAATGTGAGCATAATCTGTTTCCTTTGACGTAGATCTGAATTTGTTGTTAATTATCTTGATAATATGCATCAGATCCATATGCTTGTTGTCATCTATACCCAGCGTAGCTTTGATTTGATTCCAGATAAAATAGGAGAAACTGCATTCAAAAAATAGGTGATTAGCATTTTCCATACATGTATTGCACAAGGAACAGAGTGAATTTATGTTATTGCCCCATTTATTAAGCCTATCCCAAGTTGGCAGTCTGTTTTTAATTGCAAAATATGTACAAAATGCCATCTTGGGACAATTCACTCTATTCCATATGCAATGATACCACTCTTTTGTTGGGTATTTGCTTCTAATAAAATTCCAAGTTGCTTTAAAGGAAAACTTCCCTCTGCTGTTAGCTTTCCATTCCCAGTAGTCATTCTCTACAAAAGCATCAAATTGTATTTTGCATATTTCATCTTTATGAGGATTAGTAATAGGATGGAATTGTGGTTGCCATTTATTATTAATAATGATATCTGAAACTTTATTATTAGATCCACCACAAATAACAAGGCTATTCCACCCAACTTTATTTATAAAAGCCTCATTTTTAAACCAAGGATCAAACCATAAGCTTGTATCTTGACCATTTTTAAATTTTCTTTCAATCATAGATTTTCCAATTTCTCTACAATTAAAAATATGTTTCCAAGAGTTTGAATGATTACTATTATGAATAGTAGTCCAGAAATTATTATGTTTCAAATATTTTGATCTCATCCATCTAGCCCACAAAGAATCAGAATTTAGGAATCTCCAAAATAATTTTAAATGGCAAGTAGTACAGAGATCCTTAATATTTCTAATGCCAAGACCCCCTTAATTTTTAGGCCTGCATACATTATCCCAGCTTATTTTATGATATTTACCTTTCCATAAAAAATCAGCGCATCTACTTTCCAATTTTTTAATAGATGCAGCTGGGATTTGAAAAGTTTGTAGCCAGTAAAGAATAATAGCATAAATCACTGTCTTAATAAGTTCAAGCCTTCCAGCAATAGACAGTAACTTACACGACCAAGTCTCCATTCTATCCTGAATTTTTTCAATAAGGATAGAACAATCAGAATCCTTAATCATATTTGTGGAAAGAGGCAGACCTAAATATTTGATAGGGAGAAACCCCTCTTCTATATTTAAAACATTTAAAATTCTCTTTTAAACTTACAAGATTTACTAAAATATGCTTTACATTTATTCACATTGAGTTGAAGGCCAACATAATTTTTTAAATTATCAAAAATTGATTTAATAGAGACTGCATTTTCTTTATTAGCTTTAACAAACACCATAAGATCATCTGCATAAATCAAATGATTAACACAAGGTTGGATTCTGTTTATAGGCTGCACATTACCTTTAATACTTTCTATATCCATAAGAATAGAAAAGTATTCCATTACAATAGCAAAAAGATAAGGTGATAGGGGGTCTCCCTGTCTTAACCCCCTATTAGATTTAATAAAACCCTCTGCCTTTCCTTGAATCAGAATTGAAAAGGTAGGAGTATTTATACATTCAAACACCAAATCACAAAACTTTTTAGGAAAACCCATACATTTCATGATACGATGAATAAAATGTCTGTTTACCTTATCATATGCTTTCTGTAAGTCAATTTTAATACAAACATTGTCACCCTGTTTAGTGTTAAATTTCCTTACCATCTCATGAGCTAAGAGTGAGTTTTCATAGATAAGTCTACCAGGAACAAATGCACTTTGATTTTCTGAAACCAGAAAAGGCAAGAACACTTTAATTCTGTTACTAAGGACACTAGCAATAATTTTATAGATAAAGTTACAATAAGAAATTGGCCTATAATCACAAATATCAGTGGGATTTTTATTTTTTGGAATAAGGGTAATAAAAGTATGATTTAAACTTTTAAGAAGTTTACCATTATCAATAAACTCATTAACAACTTCCAAAACCTGTTGTCCAATATAATCCCAATTATTTTTATAAAATTTTGCATTAAAACCATCAGGGCCAGGGCTTTTGTTATCTCCAGCATTAAATACAATAAATTTTATTTCTTCAAGACTCACTGGAGCCAACAGAATTTCAGAAGCATTATGATTTAAAATATTCTTACAGGTTATATATGGAAAAACCTTTTCATAATTATTAGAGAAAAACAGCTCCTTATAGAAATTTATAGCATCTGCAGAAACTTTATCATGAGCATTAGCTAAATTTCCCTCTTTATCTATAATGCAACCAATGTTATTTATGTGCTTTCTATTACTCATTTTAGCATAAAAAAATTTGGAACAGTTATCACCTAAAGTGAGCCAATCAACCTTTGCCTTTTGTCTTGCATTAATTGACTCTTTATACATTTCATTAGACAATTCCTTTTGATTTTGAAAGAATTTATTAATAACACTGATATCATCAGGGTTGTTATCAGCACTCATTTGTAAAATATTACCCTCTTTTTTCAAACTAACAATCTTGTTTTTATTTAAATAGTTGCTCTTATTCCAGTTTTTGAGATTATTCTTTGTGAATTTCAGAAAACTATAAAACTGAAATTCTTTAGAACCACTACAAGAAAAGTTATGACAGTTTTCCATTAAGGATTTATAGTCTTCTTCCATCACCCAGCTATTTTTGAATCGAAAAGGAGGAGCTTTATTATTAAACTCACTATTCAAAAAAAGATTAACCATAAGAGGAGTATGATCACTTAAATTCTGCTCAAAAGTAGAACAAACACTATTTGGAAAACTTTTAGAAAAGTCTTTATTATACAGAATTCTATCTAACTTGCAGTGAATATTTTTAGCTAAACCAGACTTCCAAGTATATTTATTACCACTGATAACAGGTTCAATTAGGCCAGATTCTAATAGGAATTTATTGACTCTGTCCAATTTATTTTGAGGGATTTTAATCCCTCCAAACTTCTCATTAGCATGAAAAACAGTATTGAAATCTCCTAATAAAATCCAGGGGAAATCATATATAGAATTTAAAGCTTTAAGTTTTAGCCACAGAGCATTCCTTTCTAATTCAAAATTACTTCCATAAACACTAGTAACTTGCAAATAAAAACCTCCAATGTTTTCAAAACTACAATCAATAAATTGGTTATCCTTCTTAATATTTTTATTTGTCCAGATATTAGAATCCCACATAACAATGATTTTTCCTTTACAGCTACAATCATTGTTATGAATTGCTTTCCAATTTCTGGATAGTTTAAAACAAAATTTTTCAAAATTCTCATCATTCATTTTATTTTCAATTAAATCAACAATAGATGGTTTATAAACATTAATCATAAAGAGGATATCAGATTGTTTAGCAGGGGTATTCATCCCCCTAACATTCCAAGCAAATATTGTCATATATATAATAATAAAATAAGGATTTTAAATAGTACCTGACACTATAGTGCTTTTACCTCTCCTTTTTTTCTCTGTCCCTTTAGCTTTTAAACTGGTAGACATTTGATCCCATTCTGGATTAATTGATATATATTTTTGCTTAAAGGCTTTTTTCTCTTTGTTTCCCTTTATCTTACCAGATGATTTTGTTCTAGCAATATGTAATTCTAATAAATCAAATTCCTCTATGATATCCCCCTTCTCTGATTCATCTTCCTCCATTTGTGCAGATTCTGGAATCTTGATTAAGGAAATGTCAAAAGAAGCTGTGCGAGGCATGCCTGACTCATTGCAGTCAGTCATTGCAGCCTGCTCTGGAGGTGGATCACCCTTGCAAGGCAATGTTGAGTTACTTTTCATTCCCTTAGCATCTGCAGCAAGTGTAGAGGAAGGTCCCTCCTCAATTATAGTTTCCTGATTCGGATTTGAAGGCAGTTGAATATTTTTGACTATTTTTGTAATATTCTGGTCTGTATTTAAACATGGCTATGAAATATGGGGGGTTTCAGAGTTAAAGAACTGCACTTTTTTACCCTCTTCTATACTTGTCGGAGTCATACCATTTGAGAATTCTACACTTTCTTTTAACTGATGAACTTCCATTGTCATGATCTGATCATTTTTGTCAGGGAGCTCTCTATTATTGTTTTCTTGATCGAAAATGATATCTTCTTGATAGATTCGATCTTTGCCCTCCTGGGATCTTGACTGGATTTTTGTGCCTTCACTGTTTCTCATTTCTTGAGCAACTTCAGAAATAATTTCTTGAATAACTGTTGTATCTTTGTCGTTCCTTTTGGGGATCCACATCTGTTTCGGGTTGCACTGATCTATATTGTGACCGAAACACTTATAGATACTACACTTTGGTGGAACCCATTCGTATTCAACTTTTTGTGTAATGATTTCACCGTTATAAAGATTTAGACAAATTTCACTTGGGAGTTCATCAGTTGCAGTGACTTCTAAAAGAAGTCGAGAATAATCCAATCTCGACTTCATGGTAGTTGCTGCGACCATCTTTATGGGTTTTCCAATTATATTCGCCATGATGCTAAATGCCTCTCTGTCCCATAGTTTGAGGTTTACACTGGGTAAACGAACCCATATCGGCATAGTTGACAGAAGATCTCTGTCCAACTTCAAAGGCTCTGACCACCTTCTCATGATGATGAGTTTGCCGTTGTAGAAGTAAGGACCATTCTGTATGATAGAATTGCAGTCTTGTGAATCATTAAACTTGATTAGAAAAAACCCATTTTCCCTTGAAAAAATTTCAAAATCACCATTTGGTTTCCAAACTCTTTTAATATATTCCTTAAAAAACAAGAAATATGGTTTACTGCTAACCACGTAAACCAAAATAGAGTTATTCCAGCATTCTGTGGCTCTTTTACACACTGCCTCCTTAACAACACCATATTTCTTGTTATTGATTCGAATGGGAGCAATGGTTTCAAGACTGCATTCTTCATCCCTTGGTTCCTTTGATTGCTCAGATACAATATCAGCCCAAGTTTTCTGCCATAGTTCTCTATTCAAAGAGAACTTTGTTGGTGGTTTACTGATTTGAATCAGTTTGGTCCTGTCTTGGAAGGAGTTGGTCTTTGGATCATCTTTCTTTCTCTGTACATCATTTGATTGAGACCGAATCTGATTATTTCTTGGCTGAAATCTTCTTTGCGATCTTGGCTGAACCAATTGGAAGCCCCCTTTATCTATGATGATATTCGGCTTTCTGATATGAGATTCAGGTGGCCTGTCTTGAGGAATGGGTCGTGTAAGGAGAGCTGTTTTATACGATATTTTCAGAAGTGTATTAATCTTCTAGAAAATAATAATAATTAATGGGATCATAGTCAACACTATCCTTATATTAAGAGAGATAAAGAGCTTGAGGATACGTTTGCACAACATAAAAAGGATACTGAAGAATTTTTGGCTTCTGAAGCTACTCGGGAGAAGGAAGCCCTAAGTGTATTTATACTATGTGCGTGACGTCCTTCACTAAGGGGGAATTATCCCTTTTGGATCATCCTCACTTGGCTTGGTTCAGAGATAGACTTAGAGTGGATATGTGTCATTTGATAGTATGGTAATATATGTATTTTAGGTCTTATTCTTGGGTTAATTGCTATGCTTTGAAGTATTAATTTTGTAGCTCGGTTATGTTCAACGGATAAATAGTATTGTGTGTTTATTATTTGTTTGACATGCATTTTAATTCTTTTTTCCTTTTTATGTTTGTTTGTTATAGGACACTTTATATTCTCATGTGGGATCCTCTCTTGCTCATCATCGAGACTACAAGGACAATTATGAGGTATGAGGTACTTCCAACTCTCCAATTGCCTCTGCTTCAGTTGAGCCTAAAGGTCAAATGCTTTTATGGACCACAGTTTTGCATAAAGAGCGAGTTAAGGAGATATGTGAGAAAATTGATGAATTAGAGGATGAGAACAAGCATATTGGGGATGCGATCGAGATCAAGATGCTCAGGTAGTTTGAGAATATGGTTACTATATTTGAATATACAATGGAAGTTAATCAATCTCAGCGTGATTGCATCTCAAGGTTGAGATCGGAGCTGGAGGATTTGCAAAACAGGATGATTGAGTTAGAACCAAGCATGGCTATTATGGATAACTTGTACGTAGTGATCTATGAGGGTGAGTTGAAAAGAAAAATGCTATCATAAACAACTTATCTTTGGAGTTTGTCAAAAATGTCCAAGATGAAACCCTTGCACTTCCACTTATGTCTTATGATCCTTCTCCTAAGTTAGATACAGTTCTTGCACCGCTTGTTAAGGTGGATCCGAGTCTACTAAAAAAGGAACAATAAGCTGATGCGTGATTTCCAATTTAAGTTTAGTAGCTAAATGTTGGAATCGGGCCCCTCGAAAATAAGTGAAATATATGGATTCCAAAAATCCTACTTTGGAACATATTAGGCCTATGAAATCTATGGGATTGTACTAGATCCAATCTAGTTAAATTAAATAAAATCTAATTTTATTTAATTTTTTGATTTATAATCATGAAATTAATTAAATTGACTTTATATATATATATATATAAATTATGAGTATATCAATATATACTCAATGGGTATAACGTACACATGCAACATAATAATGTGTACATGGTTATTGTATATGTATATAGATGTTGGGATTTGCATCTATAATGTAAACATTAGTCATTTGAATATGCATTGATTGTCTCAAAATATTATTCAACACACACACATACATTCATACATATACATATACATATACATCCATGCATGCATACATACATACACATATATAAGCATACATACATATACATACACACACACACATACACACACACAAATATATATATATATATATATCTATGTATGTATATATATATATCTATGTATGTATGCATGCATGTACTAAAATATTCAATTTTTGAATTTAAAATCCAAAATATTTTTTAAGTATATAATTTATTTTAGAATTTTAAAATGGAGATGGCTCTTGATATGGGTTATCCTAACACACTTATGTCAAATGAATCTTAAGGCTATTAATACAATTTCTTTGTTAGAACTCCATACAAGGTCATCATTTGTTATGAAGCACAAATGTTGACATTTTCAATTTTTGGTTCATTGTCACTCGATTATGTGTTTGAATCGTCTCATGCCGCATTGTAAGCTCTATCTTCTTCTTGTTCAATGTGTCAATATCTACATATTACTTTGATCTCTTCGGTTTAGGGAAATCTATACTTAAATGACAGTTTTTTTCACATTTGAACCACTTAACAATATTTCCATTTTCGGTATAGTTGTCAGTCTTTCAAAGTTCTTTCATTTTCTAGTATTTCAAAAATTTCCTGAAATTTCTAGTCATGAGATCGATTTCCCCCTCCTTATCATCATCATCTGATTCATAATTGTAGTTTGTAGTGGTGAATGCTAGTGATTTATTCTCATTCGCTCGACTTCCCTTTCTATCCTGCAATTGCACTTCATACAACATAAGATTTCTGACTAATTCCTCTAGTTCCATGATACTAATATCATTGGTCTCTTCAATTGCTAAAGTCTTTTGATCTCATTCACTAGTGACTGAATTTGAGATCTTTCTAACTTGGTCCTCTTTAAAAATAGTCTTTCCTTATGATATAGTGCATAAAAAATATCTTGAAATCCAGAATATATGTTGATAGAGTTAGGGGTATGCCTTAAGGCAATTCTGTAATTTATTGTAAATTTAATCAACTCTGTAATCAATTCTCGTTCGTAAGAGGTATTTTTCATTTTGTTATATATTTGTTATGATGTGTTATAAATAATTAAATATTTAATTAAAATATATTTAATATAAAATTTATAAATGGTATATTTAATGGTAGTAATTACAAACAGTTGTAATCATGAGTATTGTACCATAATATAATAAACATGTCATTTTATATGTTCCTAGTCAAGATACATCGAGACTGGATATCGATGCATCCATTGAGACTAGAGTACGTAACGCTCTGCAAATGTTGGACAGTGTATTACTCATGACTGCTGAGACCACCAAGGGGTTATATACTGATTGTTATTGGATAACTGTGGAATGACTCACCCGATAGTTTTCTATTGGTTAATATAACTAAGATAAAATAGAAAACATCGAAGTGACTAATTTACACAGTTCTCTTGACTTAAGAATACTATTGTTCTACAATATGAAAGCTCCGCTTTAAATATAGTCAAATCATGGCACGCCGTCCATCGAGTGACTATAGTTGGGTCGAGTTGAAGTATTGGAAGTGAAACACTATTCAAGAGAAGATTTGCCTCCTTGGTTATATGGGTTTAGTATCATGGTCCACTGAAGTTAACTTAAAGTCAAAATCTCTGGCCAGAGTAGTTCGATTAATAATAATTGTTATTATCAAACCAAGGACTTTGTGTTTGGACTATAAAGTTGAATGAACGACACTGAAATTTTTACCATTACCAAATTCAGTATGTCCAAAGTGATATAGATTTGACGAAGAGAATTGGTGTAAATAATTGTCACTACCGAGTAACGCTTAACAAAGTAAAATTGGATTTTATCGAAACCAAGCAAGAGATAAATTTGGCTAAAATGTCACAACACCTACTAAGTGACATATGGACATTAATATTTGAATAGTTTGATATTAACCGCTGACAAAATTTATAGCTAAAGAGTCGCATAACCGAATCGTTTAATACTCCTTGACCATATGATTTAATTACTTTATAATTGTTATAAATTAATTAAATTAATTTATATTTATGAAATATTAGTTATAAAAGTTTATTTTGATTTGTTGAACAATATTAATAGATATATTTATAATAGTTATAAATATGTTAATCGCTATACGTTATCGATACGCGTTTAAATTGGATTTAAATGCGATGTAATTTGTTCGAGCATTGAATGGGTTTGAAGCCCATATAGGGGTATGTACATTTTGACCACAATAGACCAGCAAAGGGGCAGCTATAAGATGGCTAGAGGGGCTAGGGTTGAATGGATAAGAGGAAAGAAATACTAAGAGAGAAATATGGATTTGATCCTAACATATCCCTTCATTCTCGCCTCTATAAAAGATCTCAACCCACTCACATTTCTCACTTTTTGGAGCCTCTAACCCCTCTTAGTTCTGGCCGAATTCATCATTAATCCTCCTCCACTATCCAAGCAAAAATCAAATAAAACTAAATACTATTCAATAGTCGGTGGTCATCAATTCGGGTGATAGCACCTTCATATTTAGAATTTGATTCAGGAGTTCATTTCAACACTTCAAGGTGTGAGTTTTTGGCATTGGCATAAGGTAATGATCTGATCTATAAATATATACTATTGATCTATTATTTATATAATTTAATCTGTTATACTGGTTATGTGACGATTCTTGTATATCAGTATATTGTCACATTCAAAATGGTTGTATGTTATTATATATATATATATATATTTGGAAAAAAATGAATTTTTATGACATATAATTGCCTACAATATGGATGACACAAAATATAATAATTTGTTTCTTCTATTTTTAATTAATTTATTATACATTATTTAATTATATATAACTTTATAATTTAAATATTATACATTATTCAATATAAAATATGATTTATATAATTCTACATAAATAGTTTCATACATGAAATACTTTTGGCAAATAAAATAATTTTAATATATATTATTTAAATCAATTAATTATATCAACATATATATATATATATATACGCACTATATAAAATATGTTTTATATTTTATAAGATTATATTACTACCCAACAAGCTTTTGGCAAAAAGATTTAAAAAACTTATATGTAATTTAATTATTTAATTGTTAGACAAAATTAAAAATTAAATTAAAATTGTTTTAAATTATAAAATTATATATAAATTATTCAAATATTAAATTTTTTAATTCAAAATTCTGCATCAAAAAATAATTTTATTTAGTTATAAACTAATTTCTACATAAAAAGTTAATTCAATATATATGTTTAAATTAAAAAAACATGTTTTGCCACACACATTATTTGGTATATATATATTAAACACATATATATATTATATGTTTTTATTTAATCATTAATATATATTATGAAATCATATATATATATACACACATATGTATTTATTATATACATTTATAAACAAATTATATTTATATTTTTTTTCGGTATTTGTTATCTGGCATTTTGACTCCACTATATCCGAATTGACTTGACAAGTTAGACTCGACTGTCATCAAGGTTAGTAGCCCAGAGTAATGACTTTTCGGTTCAGAAATCAAGTGCAGCCACTGATGTGAAGCGATGATCAACCGAGACCAAGAGATAGACTCTCTAGAATATTCTAAGTACGGACTAGTATCTCCCCTAAGCAGGGGATCGGTGCTTATCCCTTCCCCTAGAGGATCGATACATATCCTCAATTTTTGTTCCAAACCGGGTGAGATCGATATAGAATGACAAGGAAGGCCCTACAAGGCTACATTTCAAATCTCAAGTCGTTTGGAGTATGTATGCTCAAGTTATGGGCAAATTACTTCACCTAAGAAAGGGATCGGTATAAAATGGATCGTACAAAAGGGATCGGTATAAAAGGAATCGTACATAAGGGATCTGCATATTTCAGCTAAACAAGTGCAAATCAATAGAAAACCATAAATATATCAAGATCTGTATGTCCAATGTATATGTTACTTTGGGAACAAGATGGGAACCCTATGGAGCCTATCATAGGGATCACATCTCAAAAGGACGAAGAAAGAGGGATCGGCCCTCTTTCCTCCATAGGGATCAGCTAGAATCAGGAGACATGCAACACCACTTTACAGAAAACGCAATATCTCACAAACCGTAAGTCGAAATGGCACGAAATTTGGAGGGCAAGTAGCTAACATTATGGAGAACCTCCAAGAGGGATCGCACACCATTTGGAAACCAAAATAGGGATCAGGGCTGATCCCTATTGTGGGCCCTAATAGGCCTCAAAATTTTCGTGTGGCTTCGTCTTGGCCTGGAGGTTCTTCTGCCAAAATTTCAGTCTGATCCGTGCAAATCTTCCCCTATAAATACAGTAGGCATGACGTCAGAAAATGGATCCTCCTTTCTGCTACGAAGGCTCTTCCATTTTTATTCTTCATTCTTGTACAAATAGATCCCACCCGATCCAAACATTCTTGTAATCATAATCAAGTGCAAGACCAATAAAAATATGAAGTGGACATAGGCCAAGATTACCGAACCACTATAAAAATCTGTGTGTTCATTTATGATTTTTGCTCTGTTTTAATTTCATTCTTCATTTAATCTCTGCTAGATTCTATTGGGTGTTGATGTCCATTTTTGGCGTCAATAGTATTATAGTAAAAATAAATAATTAAAATTTTAATATAATTACAAAATTTTAAAATATAATTATATATATAATTTAAATTCTATGTGTGTGTGTGTGTATATATATTATTTAAAATAAAATATAGTTTATGTATATAGTTGTAATATTTTGAATATAAATTAAAATATATGAATAAACATTTAGACAGTATATTTGTATACTAGATGAGCTAACTTGTCCGTTATGGTGTAAATCCATGCACTTATACATAGGCATGTTATATCTTGCATGGATTGCTATGTGGCACATGCGCACGCACGCACACACATATATATGTATATATATGTATGTGCGTGTGTGTGAATAATACACATGTATATACATAATATAATATTAATTACATAATATAAAATTATATTATAAATTTAAATAAAATAATGATTTTATTTAAAAGAAATTTAGAAATATTCTAAATAGATTTCATAGGACCAATATAGATCCAATATGGTAAAAAAATTGAATTTCACCCATATCTTCCATTGCGGACTGGCTCAGTTTCAACAAATGGTATCGGAGCCCAATAACCCAAGCGGTCTAAATTAGTCATTTTAGGTTTAACTAATTAAGCTCACAACCCAGCTAGTATGGTGTCTTGAAAGGTAGTGTCGAAGGATAGAGTTTGAGTAATCATGTATTCTGCCCTACCTGACTATTGGCCTGGCCCGGAAAAATATGCAAGCCCAATGATTGCTCATAATAGAAAAAGCCCAATTAAATTGTGCCTTGTGCTAATTTTCAAAATTGGTTAAAAATAAAAAATATAATATTTTAGATTTAATAGTTAAATTTAAAATAAAATAATTACATACTATAACTGTTATAATATAATAAAAAATTTCAAAGTGTTTGAAATTTAATATAAATTAATTTTTAAATTTCTAAAATTTAATAACAAGGTTCATAAATATATGTTAATTAATTAATTAAATAAATAAATAAGAATATACATGTATTATATATCATGGTGTATGTTATGTTGTTTTAAAATGTTAAATTAACATAAGTATACATGCATGTATATAAACGGATTTAGAAATTAATATAATTTAACTAAAATGATTTAATTAAATAAATTAGTTGAATTGTTAATTAACTAAATAATATACACATATATATAATATAAATATTATACTATAGAGATTATAGTATACAATAAATATTTAATATAAATGTTATATTAAGATAATATAAAATTAATAAAATGTTAATTAATTAAAATTAATTAAATAAGATTTAACTAAATATTATACATAAGATTATTGTATAAGTAATATGAAATATAAAAGTTATATAATAATAAAACTTATGTAATATGAATGTATAAATTAATGGTGAAACATTAAGAAACCCTAAATAGACTAAAGAAATAAATACATACATAAATATACGTATACCATGATTTTCGAAGTGTCTGACACTTGAATCACGAGAGTATTTCATAAGAAATACAAATTCCATAAGTCGATATCACTCAATATGATATAGTGAAGATTGTGGATATAACGTTGTCTTCTACCATATATATATATATATAAATATATATATTAATAAATTACTAGCATACTCCTTAGTTGTTAAGCAAACTCAAGCTAGGGATGTTATGTGTAGCATTATTAATATATTGAATAGATGAAGTAAGATAACTATATGTATTTGTTGAGCAAACTCAAGGTACATATACTATACTTAGTTCGTAGTGATATGGTAGGTATAAGTGAATAATTTCATTTCGATTTGTTGAGAAAAATCAAGGTTGAAGTGAAATTAGGACAATGTACAAAGGGTTAGGAATTGTATATGATACATCTGATAAGGAGTTATCCATCATGAGCGGAGCTATGACATGTTGAACAAACATAAGGTCAGAATTCCAAGTCAAACAAGGCCAATACCCACTAATGAAGTCAAAAGACTTCTGTGTTTAAAATTAGGATTTAACGAAATATAAAAGACTAGTGGGAGCATATTAGTAAAATGAAGCTGTAACGACCCCACCGCTATGCCCAAACCCTCACACAACCATCGCTTGAACATCATCGTCCGGTCTTAACCTCGCCAGTCACGGCCATCGGGTCCCAGCACTCATCGCAAAGCATAATTATTCAAGTCTACTCGCCTTCGACCAGAACACCACTCACCAGCCTCGCCACCTTCGTCTCAAAGTTCGAACGTCGCCAAATCGATGTCCATCCCCACGCACATATCCCTGCAACACTTCGTCCTCCACCGCACATCAACTTGCGCCTCCTGCACCTTGCGGCTTCCTAGGTCATTGCGTCATCGTCACCAGGCATGGTAGAGTGCACGCATGATTTTGTTCTTTTTTTAAGGCTTAAATCTATTTAGCCATTTAGGGCATAGAAGGGTAAAGTCGGGTTTTTGCCTTGAATAGGAGATAACGTTTGGGCTGTTGGATTCCAACTGAAATTTAATAAAAAGGAAAGAGGGTGGGATTTAGTGGGCTTTTATATTTTGGGCCTTGTTATAGTTGCTAATTTTTTTTTCATTTTTTTTCTTTTATATAACCCAATTATTTATTTGAAAATAAATTACGATGTAATTCAAATTGATTTACACTTTATTCCACAAATTATATTTCGATACTAGACAACTCACTTCAATTCAATACTTGTTTCACTTAATTTAGTTATCCACTGAATTGATATAAATAAATTTATTCATCTTCGTCAATTTATCGATTTTAGTGAATATCGAATAGAACTTCTTTTCGTCTAATTTAATTATACTAAATTATTTATACCTTTAAAATATTTCATATTTAATAACACACTTTATTTGAATTTTAATATATTATCTAAAATGAAATTTATTAACCAAATCAAATTTTACTATAACAAAAATTCTTTATTTAATATACTTTAATTGAATAATAATTTGATTCCAAAATAATAATTATCCAAACCGAATTTGAAAACTATTATTTTAATTAAATTTGTAGAATATTACGGCTTCGAAAACAGGGTTGTTACAGACCTCCTCCCTCATGAAAATTGCGTCCTCGCAATTTCTTAAAAGGAGACGTCATACACTACACAACGCATTAACTCTCTTCCAGAATTTACAATTGAATTGAAATTCTCTCAGTTCTCTAATTAGCTAACACTAAAGCTAATAAAAAGAAAATTTGATTGTTATAACTTTAGGTAGTCTCATATATTGACTTCTATTCCTTTATACGTGAAAAATTTTCGAAAATTTTCTGAGTGGTAGAATTTCTGAAAAATTTCGGCAGAGTTTCCTTTATACGGAGAGCCGTTGCAATTTCTCAAATATAATATATGTGATATATATTGACCACACTGTCGGAAACACAATTTATACCAATATTTTTAACATTTTTTTATTTAATCCGAAAACGTATCTTTATTTTAGCATTTAAAGCAAAGCTACTAACTTTTAAAGCTGCTAAAGCGAGCTATCACCGCCAATTAATCCAAACCGTCCTTTAGAACACCTATTCTCGACTCAATCATAGATGTTAGTTTCATATAAAGGAAAAATACAAGCATGCATACATTTAATTTAAACATAACATAATATTCTAGTTAAGGCCACTATTCGACATAAATTCAAAGATCAAAACAAATTTTTTTTAAAATTGGTTGTAAGGAGTGAATAGTTGTATTATGTCTTGGCTTTCCAAAACAACTTCTAGCTCAACAAAACGTAAAGTACAATGTGAGTTGTAGGTTGTTTACTAACTCCTACAAAATCTGAAAATTGTTTTCTATCCGCAGGCCACTTCCTATGTAAGCAGTTTTTGCCAAGAAAAATTCAAAATTTTACAAAACTCTTGAAACAAAAGTTGTTGCTTATCTTCTTGGGTTTTCGAAAAGTACAAGATCGTCTAAATCGGATAAACCGTTTGAAAATTATGGCTGAAAAATTAAGGATCTAAAACTCTAAAATAAATTATCTCGATCAAAATTTTGATTTAAATTCATAATGATTTCAATGCCAATAGATTCCAAAATTTCCAAAAGCGATGAATATGAAAGTTTTTCTATATCAAGTTATGTTAAAAAAAATAGAACTGGCATAATCGGACGGCTAAATCTAATGTTATGTCCATAATTGTTAAGCATTTTCCATAGTTAAAATTTCTAAAACAACTCCTTTTTCGTTTTCCTTTGTACGGAAACTTGTACAAAATTCCCAAACCAAGTACAGGTAACTATTTCTTTATACACCATTCAAAATAAGTTACCAAACAAACTATCAAATTATTAAATCACCCTATCAGCAAACAAAAATGTTTTTCAAGGTACCTACTGAATTCAAAAACATGTCTCAGCAACAAACAAACACCGTAAGTAAATGTTCCAGGTAGGGCTGTTATGGTAATGGTAAATTTCTCATTACTATATCATTAGCAGTCAATCAGTTACCATTTTTGAGTGAAATCGGTATACCAGATTAATCGGTATGGTAACGGTAAATTTACCATTTTCTACGGTAAATCATCGGAAATTTTTTTTCAATACTAGCGGTAACGGTAATTTTACCAGTCAATTTATAACACGTATATATTCATGTAATATGCCTTATTACAGACATTTAGAACCAAACAAATGATTATACTTAGTTTAGTAATCAGGTGAAATAATGTTAAATACACTTTTTTTTCTTTCTCACTTATGTCTTTTATTAAGTAACACTATAAATTGTATAATGAAGCAGCGTTATAATGTAAAAGCATGTCAAGTAATTGACTTTTTTAGACAAACGGTAATTTACCATTACCGGTGTAATGGTTACCAGATTATCGGTATACCAGTCTTCGGTATACCATCCTATCGGTAATGGTAGCGGTAAGCAATTTAAGCTTACCAGTAAAAATGGTACGGTAACGATTGTGAAATGGTAACGGTAACCATTACCATAAAAGCCCTAGTTGCAGGGTCAATCAAATTATGTTACTTATTGTTGCTAACATAATATACACAGTGCGTGTATATTATTCAGCAAGTGTAATACTACTGTGATTATAGTTTTCACTTCCTAAGCAAATTCAGAAATGAAAACAAACAGGTAATTAAAATTAGGAATTAAGTTATTCTACAAGCTGCTAAGTCACCAAGCAACATGGCGATCTGATTGTTACATGATTCATCGGTAATCATGTCATTAAAGCCGGGTAAATAGGGTTTAATTAAGTTTGTAGAATATTAAATCGATAATCATTTTGATTGAATAATAATTTGATTCCAAAATAATAATTATCCAAACCGAATTTGAATACTATTATTTTAATTAAGTTTGTAGAATATTACGGCTTCAAAAATAGGGTTGTTACAGAAACATAAAGTTTAACCTTACTAATATTATAAGAACCCCTGTTATGATATTATCCTAATAATTTACGAATTAAAACTTGCAGAAAATGTCAACTCCAAAACTATTTTCTGATAAGGACAAGCTTACTGGACCTAACGATTGTTGGAATTGGACCAGCACGCAGCTGAAGTAATGGGTGAATTTCAATTTTTTTTACCCTATCGGGTCTTTATTGGGCTTATGAAGTCTAGTTTATTTAGAACATTTCTAAACTTTATTTAAATAAATTCTTTTATTTTATTTAAATTTATAAATTGATATAGTTTTATTTGATTTATGTTATGATATATATATATATATATACACACACACTTGTATCATATACACATATATATGTATATGTGCGTGTGTAACATATCAATCCGTGCAAGGTATAACATGCCCATGTATATATTGAGATTTACATTCAATGGACCTGTTACGCATTCAATATGCAAATATACTATCCAAATGTATGTATATATATACATTTTTATCTATATATAAATATTACAAATATACATACATATATATATACACACACATTATTATTTAACTAAATAATTTTATATAAGTGTATAAGTACATACATATATAATCATATGAATAAAATATTAACATTGTACATGTATATTATATAATAGACTTATTTAAATATAATGAAATCATTTATAAAATATTCATAAATTTTTTATATATAAAGTGAAAGCAATATATATGCTAACTTATTAATTATATACATATATATGTTAGATATTTATGTATAAATATAAGTATAATACAATTATATGTATATATATTAATGTTATTAAATAACACCAAAAAATATTTTGGCAAATATAAATGACCAGGTCTTGCGTAAGACCTTGTATATATAATTTTCTTCATTCAGAAATACATTTTATTTAAATATCCATTTCAAAAAATATTAAAATACTAATAAAAAATATATTTTGAAATTTTATTTTGAATTTTAAATTTTCAATAAATCCTAAATGATATTTTATGTTTTGAAAATTTTATTGCATAATTTTTGATTTAAAATAATTTTAAAATTGATTTTTCTATTTTTGGATAATATTTAAAATTAATTTTTAATTTTTTACCTTTTATTCAAGATTGTCTTTTGTGCTAATATTATTTGATTAAATATAAAACATAATTTTCATAATATATTTGAATTAACATAATTGTTTTTTGTAATAAATTGACTTGAATAACATCTAAATAATAATAAAATAGTAAAAAAAAATTATCATTGCCAAAATTATTACGTCGTTAATAATTTGCATATAAAATTATATGACCATATCTGATTAAATTATGATGTTGTAATTAATTATAAACTAGATATGTCTATTTAAATGTTATATATTGATTCAATAAAATAATAAAAATGTTTTTTTCTTTAATTACAGAGCCATATTGACCGAAGATGTATATGATATAATTTTTTAATATTTAAATATATACATACATATGACTAAAACAATTTTATGACAATATCATTTACATATCAGAATCTTCACCTAACTAACAATATAAAATATATGTATATAATAAAACATTATAATTGGGCATTAATAATTGTATTTTGATCAGAAATACACCTCACTTTCAATGCCTTGAAGTGCACCTTAAAATGATGATATATGCCCCTTGAAACAATTTCCGATCCAAAAGAATGCTAGTTCTTGAACCGTTGACCACCAACTATCGAATAGCAGTTGAATTGATTTGATTTGAACTTAAGAAAGATGAAGAGGAGAGAGTGGAATTTCACCCTATAATCAATAGGTGTGGAGGCTCCAAAAGATCATAATCAAATGGAGGAAGAGATATTAAATAGAGGTAGGAAAGGAGATAGGATCATATCTTTTACTCAATCTCCTTCCATCGAAGCCATCGATTTTCATTCCTCTCTAGCCCATATTGTAGCCACATATAACCCTTTGGTCCAGCCGAAATGACTAGCCTTCGCGGGCCTTAAACCCATTTAGAGCCCGAATAAAAATTTAGCATTTTAAATATAATTTAAAACGTTTATCGATATCGTATACCGATAAATGTATTTACAACTTTTATAAATACATTTAATATTTGTTTATTGAGTTAAAAGTAAAATTTTGTAATTAATTTTTCATAAATTTAATTAATTTATAATTGTTATAAATCAATTAAATCGTTTGGTCAAAGGAGAATTCATCGTTTTGGTTGTACGACTAGTCATGTGTAAATTTGATCAGCGATTAATATCGAACTATACGAATATTAACATTCACACGTCACTTAGCAGGTGGTGTGACATTTTAGCCAAATTTATTGTTTACTTGGTTTCGATAAAATCCAATTTTACTTTATTAAGCGTTACCCAATTATGTCTTTTATTACACCAATTCTCTCCGTTAAAACTATATCACTTTGGACTTATAGAATTTGGTAATGGTCAAAATTCCAATATCATCCATATTCAACTCTATAGTTGAAACACCCCCACACCCCTTAGTATACCCAAATGGACACACTAGAAAGCGTGGTGCGTTGTAGGTATAAACTAAAACTAGCAGAGACTAAGATTCACAAGACAGAAATAGGTAAAAACAGCGAAAATAATTTAAATAATAACTTATTTAGAACAGAACTTCATAATTGCTTTAAAAACCAAATAAGTCACCAAATACCAAATACATCACGTGTCAAAATACCATACATATATTTCATATGAAATCAAAGAAAACCATAGTCCCAAAAATAAGAGTACAACTATTCCCCAACATGTGCCAGTACAAGTAAAGAACAAAAAGCTGAAATAAAAGAAGTGGAAGTACATAGTGGAATCTCCTTCAAAGAAACTTCCAAGCAACTACAACCTACTGTCCTCTTCCTTGATTGCCTATGAGGGGAAAGGGGGAAAATAGAGGAGTGGGTCAGACTAAAAGTCTGGTGAATGATAGTAATTACTAGAATCTTTAAGTAAAGTAAAGGTAATAGGCTTTATAATAGTTCTAGTATATAAAAGAAACAAAGGAAATAGAAGAAGGAATAAGCTGAAAATAAATATGAATTAACTATTAAATATGATTGGTTAACTTTGATTTTTTGCACTTATCCTTGATTGCTGTTTTTATTAGGCTGAATCCCTAATCCTATAATTAGGATGAAATCCTAATTCTACCCTTTTGATCAGTCTGCTACTCCATAGTACCTACTACGGACTAGACGCTATATAACTCCCTACACATAAGGTAATGGCATCTATGAAAGTCGCACAAAGTACAATGGTGTCTACGAAAGACGCACCAAGTATCTACTATGGACTAGACATTATATAGCTCCCTACACAGAAGGCAATGGTGTCTATGAAAGACACACATACTTAAGTGCTTGGAACTCATAGCGATTACTGAGCACCGAAATGGAAGTCACACGCGTAACTGACACTATGCTCATGCTACATGTTGCCCCACCTATTGGGCCTTCTTATCACCTGTGCTCTAGCCTAAGCGTGCCCCTCGTCACACTTAAGGATTATGTGAAACACCGTGTCCATAGAAAAATAGGGGAAATGTTGTTGGTACTGGCCCGTCATCCAAACAATATCTAGTTGCGCCTCTTGTCCAAATCCCCTGTGATTTGGACTTCTATTTGACCAATTCCTGCCATTATTAGCATAAGCGTGCCCTCATCTCACTTTAGGCTAATGTGAGACCACCATTTTGTCTAATAGGAATGCTTTTTGGTACAGGTCCTACTTTCATCTTTGCTTATTAACTTAGATAAATTATTTAAATGAGCCTTTATTATTATCTTCACTATCTTTGCTTATTAATTTATCCTAAGTCTTAAAATAAGCCTCATTCCATTCGTTTTCTTATTATAACCTATGTTATAATCATGCTTATTACTTAACCCATGGTCTAAGTGTGAAAATAAGCCTCTTTTATCTTATATTTTTTTTAGTTATAATTCTAAGTTATAATTAGGCCAATTATCTTTAATTAGTCCAATTCTAACATTAATATCATAATTAGGCTCAATTTCAGTATTAATTCCATTTTTATTACAGTCTTTACAATTTACATCATATCTTTTGTTTTTTCAGTATTATTATAATTTCAGTCCATATTCGTGTTTAATCTATTCTAATCCATACACGAAGAAGAAGAAATAAAAGAAAACTGAAAATAGAAGGAAATCCAAAGCGTAGGAAGAAGATGTAAATAACGCATGAATAACAGTAAATAAACTAAAATACTATAAATAAATTTTAAGTAAATGGAAAAGCTATAATTAACAGAAATAAGCTAAAATTAACTGAAAAGAATAGCTAGCAAGAAATAGACTGAAAATAATTCTAAAACAAACTGTAAATAAAACTGCTAAAAAGGTTATTCCAAAATCATAGTAAAACTACAGCTATTGGAAACCCTATTATATTAAATTACTTAAAGAGATCTATAATAATTACAATCACTCACCTCCGGTCCTTAGCTCTTCCCTTTAGGTCTTTCCGGATCCACTTGGGGTTGTTAAATATTTTTATTTAAAACGATTTCCTCCTTGGAAAATTATTCCGTTTAGGGTCCTTCATGAATAGGTGAACCCAATTGGAGAAAATCTTAGAATGAGAAAAAGTGTTAGGTCAAGGTTCTATTTATAGGTGTATAAGTGGATCTCGGGCCGTTGGATTTGAGGATTCAACAGGATGCAACCACATCATAGGCTGAATAGGAGCCATCAGATGCAAGAACGGAAGGACCGGATTGGTTAAAAGAATGCAAATGATGCGTATAATGTTCGAACGAACGAAAGTTCGTCCGTTCATTCACAAGAGGAGGTAGGTCGACCGCCCCTTCCTCTAGGTCGACCGGCCGGTCGACTTAGGGCACGGTTTGGTCGACCTCTTGGTCGACCTAGCCCAATTAATTTATTTTCTTGTTTAATTTGTAACTCTCTCATATTAACTCGGATTCTGACGTTATATATATGGAAATTGACCAGAAAATTACCACGGACACAATGGGGCAACTCCCGTGGCTCAATTCTGATAATTTCACAAAGTTATTTTATTATTTCATTAATTAACAAATTAATTATTATTGGTTAAATTTCAAGTTGTTACATTCTTCCCTCCTTAAGGGATTTCGTCCCCGAAATATCTAAGGATAAAAGAATGAACTAAATGTTTTCATCCAAGTTCTACAACCATCAACTCGGCCATCATCCATTACATACATTGTCATTAAGTCTTTCTAATGTGATTTATGATACTTATACAATTAGTGTAGTGTCAATGCCCCTAACTAATGCAAAAGATTAGGCGATCCACAGATTCAGTCGACCTCCTTTTATGCAATTTTCTCTGTGCTATGTATCCAAATGAATGCAAAATTCCCTAATAAGAACTGATAGTTCTATATGCGTGCGACAATTAGCATCCAAATGCAACAATCATGTAATAATCATCCATTTATAGCAACCATGAAAAATAAAGAAAAATGAAAATGCGCACACATCCATATGCATATGCCCTAGCGTCCTAGTTAGGCCGATCCCTAAAAGATAATAGTGCCTAGTGTAAGTATATGCATCCATTAGCATCCACTAGCAAACACTTGCAACCACTAGCATACATCATTCATAACATGCTCTAATAACATGTTTACATCAAATCCTACCATCCATAGGTTAGATCCTAAGTCCTACCCTTCCAAAGGATAAATAAGGAAAGAACCTATTCAAAACTAAAGATGGAAATAAGAAATTCTAAAATTACTATCAAAAAGATAATGATAGGAAGTATGAATCTTCTCTTCAGCCTCCCATGTATCGTCTGCAACATCATCTCCCCACCGCACCTTTACTAACGGAACCTCTTTATTCCTAAGTCTCTTGGTTTCTCGTCCAATGATCTTCGTAGGAATATGACGAACCGATGCTTCCTTTTCTACTTCCACTTCCTCCAACTGACTAGGCTCCACAACCTCCGTCGAGTCATGCGAGCACTTTCTCAAGTGCGAAACATGGAAAACGTCGTGCACTCCTGCGAGCCTCTCTGGGAGCTTCACTCGATACGCCCTTTTCCCTACTCTCTCTACGATAGGGAAAGGTCCTACAAATCTAGGGGCTTACTTTCCACTCGATCCAACCTTACCACCTTCCTTAGCGGGGATACCTTAAAAAAAACTATGTCTCCAACCCCAAACTCAATGTCTTTCCTCCACTTGTCCGCATAAGATTTCTGCCTATCTTGGGTTGTCTTCATCCTCCTTTGAATCAAATCCACCTTCTCCGAGGTTTCCCTAACCATGTCAGGACCAAGTAGCCGCTTCTCCGTAGAATCTACCCAACATGAGGGTGATTGCAAGGTCTCCCATATAGAGCTTCAAATGGTGTCATCCCAATGCTAGCTTAGAAACAGTTATTATATGCGAATCCCACCAAAGGGAGATGCTCCTCCCAAGTTCCTCCAAAGTCTAGAATGCACATCCACAACAAATCCTAAAGCACTCTATTAACTCTCTCCATTTGGCCATCCGTCCGAGGGTGATAGGCCATACTCAACCTAAGCTGCGTCCCTAAAGCCTCTTGCAAGCTTCTCCAAAATTCGCTAGTAAAAATAGGGTCTCAATCGCTCACTATGCTAAAGGGAATTCCATGAAGTCGGACTACCTCACGAACATACAAGGATGCCAAATAAGATGTCGTCCTCTTACTCTTAACCGGAATGAAGTGGGTGCTCTTAGTCAAACGATCTACAATCACCCAAATGCTAGTATTCCCCTTCCTAGATCGGGGTAAACCATCTATGAAGTTCATCAAAATGCTGTCCCACTTCTGTTCGGGTATATCCAATGGCTGAAGTAGTCCACCGGGCTTCTACTGCTTCGCCTTAACCCTTTGGCACACCGGACACTTAGCTACAAACTCCGCTACATACTTCTTCATGCCACTCCAATAAAACATCCTCTTTATATCCCTATACATCTTATCACCACCCGGATGAATAGTCATACACGAATGGTGTGCTTCCTCTAGAACCGCTCTCAACAAATCACTAATGCGGGGAACACAAAGCCTTCCATCTCTCCTAAGCCACCCTTTGCTATCAATGGAATAACGTTGGAGATGTCTAAAGATCTCTCCTCGGCTAATCCTATCCATAATATCCATAAGCTCTGAATCCTCTCGTTGCCTCGAGCCAGTCTGATCTATAAGAGTAGGCCTTACCTCAAGCGCTGCTAACAATCCAGGGGTAATGTCCGTAGAGGGCTTAAAATCAAAAGTGGAAATAAACTCTAGGCTCCTCCACTCTACGAACAAAGGACTAAGGGTTGCTTTCTTTCTACTCAACGCATCCACAACCACATTTCCCTTGCTAAGGGTATAAGCTATCTCAAAGTCGTACGACGTTAAAAACTCCATCCATCTCTGCTGCCTTAAGTTCAAATCCTTCTGTGAGAATAGGTACATTAATGACTTATTATCGGTGAAAAGCTCGAACCTTTCTCCAAGCAAGTAATGCCTCCAAGACTTGAGCGCAAAAACTATAGCAGCCAACTCCAAATCATGGGTAGAGTAGTTCTTCTCATGCGTCCTCAACTACCTACTCCCATAATATACTACCCTCCCTTCTTGCATCAACACCGCTCCTTGACCCGTCCCACATGCATCAGTGTATAATGTAAAAGGTTTACCTCCATCGGGTAAAACTAACACTGGTGCACTAGTAAGAGCTCTCTTAAGCTTCATGAAGGAATCCTCACAATACACGCCCCACACGAATGCTTTGTCCTTCTTAGTGAGGCGAGTAAGTGGTGCTGAAATCTTGGCAAAATCTCTGATGAACTTCCTATAATAGCCAGCCAATCCTAGGAAGCTTCTAAGTTTGGTAACGTTCTTGAGGGCCTTCCAATCTTGCACTGCCATCACCTTAGCGGGGTCAACAGCCAAACCTTCTCTTGAGACTACATGCCCCAAGAAACGTACCTTCTCTCGCCAAAAGTGACACTTCGAAAACTTTGTCCTTAACTGATGATTACGAAGTGTGCGAAGAACCTCCTCTAAATGAACATCATGCTCCTCCATAGTCTTGGAAAACACCAAAATGTCATCCACGAATACCACCACGAACTTATTTAGGACATCTCTAAAAACATGGCTCATCAAATCTACAAAATAGGCTGGAGCATTGGTTAGCCCAAAAGGCATGACTAACCACTCAACAAATTCATTGGGTGTCCTAAATGCGGTCTTATCAATGCTATCATCAACGATCCTAAGTTGATGAAATCCAGTGGCTAAATCAAGTTGAGAGAATACCGAAGAGCCAACCAACTGGCCAAAAAGATCATCTATCCTAGGAAGTGGATAACGGTTCTTCTTCGTGAGATTATTTAATTCTCTATAGTCTACGCAAAGTCGAAGGGAACCATCCACCTTAGTAGCGAAGACGACTGGCGCTTCCCACTCCGATATGCACCTTCTTATAAAGCCTTCCTCCCAAAGCTCACGAACTTGCTTACTCCATTCCTTCCTCTCCCTAGGTGCCATGTGCCTCATGGGTAATGCTACCGGCTTAGCATTATCAGTCAAATAAATCCTGAAGTCAACCTCTCTCTTAGGGAGTAGTCCCCTAACCTCCTCAAAGATGTGTGGAAAATCTCTGACGACAGGAACTAAACCTAACTCTGTAGATGATGAATCGAGGGAATAAAGGAGGCTCAACATAACTGACCCTTGCGGGTCGCAAGAAACCTCGAGAGTCCTACCGCTGCATGTCTCTAGTCTAACGACTCTCCTCTTGCAGTCTAATATAGCTCCATATGTGGATAGCCAATCCATCCCCAAAATCATCCTATACCCCGAGAATCCCAATACATAGGCATCACAATCAAATTCTATGCTTAGGATAAAATTTTTCAAACCCCTACAAACCATAGACAAATGTGTCGATCCTCCTATGGGGTTTGAAACAACAATGGGGTCTACTACTAAAGAGATGTCTAAGTGCAAACAATTTACCAAAGAACTAAAGATGAAAGAGTGTGATGCTCCATAATCGAAAAGAGTCCGAATGGGAAAATCAGAAATAGAAATCAAACCTTCCACGATGACTTTCCTACTTCTCTCTAGAACGCTGCTGGACGGTGCTGCATCTAACGCCTGAATCTGCATTGCTGGTGCACTCGTCCCTTGCCCCGCTCTTTGATGACAATTCCTACTCATATGGGCGGGCTATCCTCAAGCATAGCACTTTCCCTTCATCTTATCTTTCCTGCAATCCTTGGCGATATGTCCAACAATTCCACAGCTATTGCACTTTATAACCTTCATGATTTACTTCTGACGGCCTCCACCTTTCTTCTTCTCTTTATTGTTATTTCACCATTACTTCTTTGGACCTTCCGTCTTAACAATAACCTCTTTGGACTCTCCCTCCTTGACTGTATCAGACATGACGCCATCTCTACCGACGACTCATAAGTAGCTCCCATCGGCAACAATAACCCTTGAAGGGGTTGATTCAATCCCTTCTCAAACTTCATAGCCTTCTTAAGCGGTGTATTTACCAACTACATTCCAAACGGTGATAATTATTTAAATTGATTGATGTACTCCTTTATAGACGAATTCCCTTGCTTCAAGCCAATAAACCGTTCCAGCTAAGCACTCACTTCTGCTTGAGATAGAAACTTCCTCTCAAACCTCTGCCTAAACCCATTCCAACATACTTCACTTCCTTCCAACTCAACAACCTCCCACCAATAAGAAGCCTCATCTTTCAACTGCCAAGAGGCTAGCTGAACCCGCTGCTGGTCCTCCAATCCCAATAAGCCAAATATCCTCTCGGTGTCCCTGAGCCAAGACCTCGCCTCTACAAAAGTCTCTGTACCGGAAAAAGTCTTTCCACCCAAACTTGCAAAATCCTTACAAAGCCTAGAAAAATTAACTGATGTAGGTGGGTTGATGGGATTCCCACCCGCTGGTGCTGGGTTGGGCTCTTGGCCCTGCACCTCTAGAGTGGTGGCTTGTAGATACCTACGAAACCAGGCTGGTACTGGAATGCCCTCGAGAAGGTTCGGGGCATCCGCCATTCTACGAAAAGAAAGAGAGATAATTTAGGCAAGAGTCGAAAGGAGATTGTACTAGACCTTTGAGGGGATTTTAAAGAAAACTATTCTTTATTACTTGCAAACTATTTCTAAGAGTTTTTCTTTGAAAAATATTTTAAAACAAGTTATTTTGAAAAATACATTATCTTTTAAGACAAATTTTTAGGAATCTTGTAACTTTAGGCTCTAATACCAAGTGAAACACCCCCACACCGCTTAGTATACCCAAAATGACACACTAGAAGGCGTGGTGCATTGTAGGTATAAACTAAAACTAGCAGAGACTAAGATTCACAAGACATGAATAGGTAAAAACAGCGGAAACAATTTAAATAATAACTTATTTAGAACAGAATTTCACAATTTCTTTAAAAACCAAATAAGTCACTAAATGCCAAATACATCACGTGTCAAAATACCATACATATATGTCTTATGAAATCAAAGAAAACCATAGTCTCAAAAATCAGAGTACAACTATTTGCCAACATGTGCCAGTACAAGTAAAGAACAAAAAGCTGAAATAAAAGAAGTGGAAGTATGTAGTGGAATCTCCTTCAAAGAAACCTCCAAGCAACTGCAACCTACTATCCTCTTCCTTGATTGCCTATGGGGGGAAAAGGGGGAAAATAAAGGAGTGGGTCAGACTAAAAGCCTGGTGAATGATAGTAATTACTAGACTCTTTAGGTAAAGTAAAGGTAATAGGCTTTACAACAGTTCTAGTATATAAAAATAAACAAAGGAAATAGAAGAAGGAATAAGCAGGAAATAAATACGAATTAACTATTAAATATGATTGGTTAACTTTGATTGTTTACACTTATCCTTGATTTCTGTTTTGATTAGGCTGAATCCCTAATCCTATAATTAGGATGAAATCCTAATTCTACCCTTTTAATCGGTCTACTACTCCATAGTACATACTGTGGACTAGACGCTATATAACTACTTACACATAAGGTAATGGCATCTACGAAAGACGCACAAAGTAAAATTGTGTCTATGAAAGATGCACAAAGTATCTACTGTGGACTAGATGTTATGTAGACCCCTACACAGAAGTCAATGGTGTCTATGAAAGACACACATACTTAAGCGCTTGGAACTCATAGCGATTACTGAGCACCAAAATTGAATTCGCACACATAATTACCACCATGCTCATGCTACCTGTTGCTCCACCTATTGGGTCTTCTTATCACCTGTGCTCTAGCATAAGCATGCCCCTCGTCTCACTTCAGGATTATGTAAAACACCGTGTCCATTGAAAAATAGGGGAAATGCTGTTGGTACTGGCCCGTCATCCAAAAATTATCTAGTTGCACCCCTTGTGATTTGGACTTCTATTTGACCAATTACTACCATTATTAGCATAAGCGTACCCTCATCTCACTTCAGGCTAATGTGAGACCACCATTTTGTCTAATAGGGAATGCTTTTTGGTATAGGTCCTACTTTCATCTTTGTTTATTAACTTAGATAAATTGTTTAAATAAGCCTTTATTATTATCTTTAGTATCTTTGCTTATTAATTTATCCTAAGTCTTAAAATAAGCCTCATTCCATTCTTTTTCTTATTATAACCTACGTTATAATCGTGCTTATTACTTAACCCAAGGTCTAAGTGTGAAAATAATCCTCTTTTATCTTATACTCATTTTAGTTATAATTCTAAGTTATAACTAGGCCAATTATCTTTAATTAGTCCAATTCTAACATTAATATCATAATTAGGCTCAATTTCAGTCTTAATTCCATTTTTATTACAGTCTTTACAATTTACATCTTATCTTCCGTTATTCAGTATTCTTATAATTTTAATCCATATTCGCGTTTAATCTATTCTAATCCATACGCGAAGAAGAAGGAGAAATAAAAGAAAACTAAAATAGAAGGAAATCCAAAGCGTAAGAAGAAGATGTAAATAACGCATAAATAATAGTAAATAAACTAAAATACTATAAAAAAACTCTAAATAAATGGAAAAGCTATAATTAACAGAAATAAGCTAAAATTAACTGAAAAGAATACCTAGAAAGAAATAGATTGAAAATAATTCTAAAAAAACTGTAAATAAAACTGCTGAAAAGGTTATTCCAAAAATCGTAGTAAAACTAAAACTATTGGAAACCCTATTATTTTAAATTACTTAAAGAGATCTAAAATAATTACAATCACTAACCTTTGGTCCTTAGCTCTTCCCTTTAGGTCTTCCCGGATCTACTTGTGGTTGTTAAATATTTTTATTTAAAATGATTTCCTCCTTGGAAAATTATTCCGTTTTGGGTCCTTCCTGAAAAGGTGAACCCAATTGGAGAAAATCTTAGAATGAGAAAAAGTGTTAGGTCTAGGGTTCTATTTATAGGTGTAGAAGTGGATATCAGACCATTGGATTTGAGGATTGAACAGGATGCAACCACGTTAAAGGCTGAATAGGAGCCATCGGATGCAAGAATGAAAGGACTGGATTGGTTAAAAGAATACAAATGATGCGTATAATGTTCGAAGGAATGAAAGTTCGTTCGTTCGTTCATAAGGGGAGGCGGGTCGATCAGGCGGTCGACCGCCCCTTCCTCTAGGTTGATCAGCCGGTCGACCAAGGGCCTGGTTTGGTCTCGATCGACCTAGCCCAATTATTATTTTTTCTTGTTTAATTTGTAACTCTCTCATATTAACTCGGATTCTGACGTTCTATATATGGAAATTGACCAGAAAATTACCACAGACACAATGATGCAACTCCCGTAGCTCAATTTCGATAATTTCAAAAAGTTATTTTATTATTTTATTAATTAACAAATTAATTATTATGGGTTAAATTTCGGGTTGTTACAATAGTCCAAGCACCTAGTTCTTGGTTCAATAATAACAATTATTATTAACCAAACTACTTTAGCTAAAGATTTTGACTTTGAGTTGACTTAAGTTGACCATGATACTAACCCATATAATTGAGGAGACGAATCCTCTCTTGAATAGTGTTTCACTTCCAATACTTCCACTTGACCCTACTATAGTTGCTTGGTGGACATCATACCATGATTTGACTATAATCAAAGCAGAGCTTTCATGTTAAAGATCGAAAGTATTCTCAAGTTGAGAGGACTATGTACATCTGTTACATCGATATTTTCTATTTGACCTTCATTATATTAACCAACAAAACAATACCAAGTGAGTTGTTTCATAATTATCCAATAACTATTAGTATGTAACCCCTAGTTGCCCCCAGCAGTTATCAGTAATAAACTGCCCAACATTTGGGGAGCGTTACGTACTCTAGCCTCAACGGGTACATTGACATCCAGCCTTGATGCATCTTGACTATGAACATTTAAAATGATGTGTTTTATAATGTTGTGATACAATACTCATGATTACAACTTTTTTAATTACTATCACAAACACACCATTTATGTATTCTCTGTTAAATATATTTCAATTAAGCATTTAATTATTTAATACAAAATATATAACAAAAAACACCTTTATTACGAACGAGAATTGATTACAAGTTAATTCATTTACAAAAAATTACAAAATTGCCCTAGGGCATACCCCAAACTCTATTAACGATATCGACGGACTAAGAGAAATTAAGATAACAATAACCGACGAGCGTTTATGGTCGTCTATTACATATGAACCTAAAGAACAACCCGTTGATGGTGTAGATTATGAACTTAAACTTGCTTATGAAAAGTGGGTTTCAGACCTTAAGATCGCATAAGTTTTCACACTATCCATGTTAGACAATCCATTGTAGAGGCAGTATGAAAACATGTCTATCCATGAGATATTTGATAGTCTCAAGGCCATGTTTGGCACGTAGTCACAAATTGCAAGGTACGAGCTTACGAAGAGCTGTTTAATAACAAAATTACCAAAGGATAGAAAGTGAACGATTATGTGCTGACGATGAAGGGTTATATTGATAGAATTTCACAATTAGACATACAGATAAGTAATTAATTGCAAGTTAATTTGATCCTTGGTTCTCTTACTTCTCGGTATGAACCGTTCATACCGAATTATAATATGAACCAATTAAATGTGAAACTCATGGAGCTCCTTACGTCTAAGGATCAAGGGGTTATACTTGCCGTTAAAGTAGTGTATCATCTTCGTAGAGTTCGAAGAAGCGGAAAAGAGAAGGTAATAAAAAAAAGTAAGAAGACCAATGACAAGGGTGAACGTCACCACTACAACAAGAAAGGTCAGTGGAAAAGGAACTATCTTGATTATTTGAAGATTGTTAGAGTAAGAAAGCAAAATGATTCTGCAGCTCCATCAGGTATATTTATGATTCAAAATTGTTTTTTAATCAGTGAAATGTCTTGAGTCTTAGATACTTGATATGGAACTCATATATGTAATCTGCTACAGGGGCTTAGGAACTGGCACAACGTGGCAAAAAAAGAGATGAGGATTAAGGTTGCTAATGGATCTATCTTAGATGCAATGGTAGTAGGAGATTATCATTTACGTTTGCTTAGTAGAGTAGTTTTGATATTAAATAAGTGTTATTTTGTAAAAGACTTTACTTATGGTATTATTTCTATTTCTAGATTGTTTGAGATTGGATGTATATTTCACTGTTCTAATAGTGCTTTGAACCTTAGTTTAAATGAAAATAAAGTCTACATTAGTAATCTTGAAATTGGCATTTATGCAATCAATACTAATTATGTGTGTTTTGTGAATAATTCTTCTAACAACATATGATAGTTTTCTTTGGCATTGCTGGATAAGTCATATTAGTGAGAAACGACTACATAAACTGAAAACCAAAGGTTTTCTCCAATCACTTGATTCTGAATCATTTGACATGTGCGAGTCATGTCTCAAAGGTAAGATGACCAAGCGCCCCTTCAGTAGGAGTAATGAAAGAGTTGATGAGCTCTTAAGGTTAGTATATAGTGATGTATGTACCCAAATGCCTGTAATCACCAATGATAATAGTTCTTACTTTATTACCTTAACCGATGATTTCTCGAGACTAGGATATGTGTATCCTATGAAGAACAAATCTGATGTCTGTGAGAAAAATGTTGAATATAAAAATGTAGTAAAATTGCAAATGGGCCGTAAGATAAAGATTCTTCGATCTAATCAGGGAGGTGAGTATTTTGAACATGAATTTCAATAGCACTTAAAAGATAGTGGGATTATCTCTCAGATTACTCCACCCTATATTCCACGACACAAGGTGTGTCGGAACGAAGGAACCAAACCTTATTAGATATGATTTGCTCCATGATGAGTAAGGTTGAGTTACCTTTGTCCCATTGGGGATATGCACTAGAAACCGTAGCGCATATATTGAACTTGTTGCATACTAAATTTGTACCTAAAATGCCCTATGAGATATGGCATGGTAAGAAACCTAACTTAGGTATTTGAAGGTGTGGGGTTGTCCGACATACTTTAAGAATGTTGGTCTGAATAAACTAAAGGCAAGATCAGTACTATGTAAATTTATAGGATATCCCAAAAACTCAATGGGATATACTTTCTACAACAAAGGGGAACAAAAGGATATATTTTATCAACATGCTATCTTTTTAGAAAGGGAATTTCTATCAAAGAAAATTAACAGTAAAGTTGTAAACTTGGAGGAGATCAAAAAGGTTAACACTAAGGCCGAACCAGTGTGAGAACCATGTTCGCCTGTATATGAAAAGACACAACCTATTAGAAGGTTTATAGGAAATCTCATGAACCGGAGAGAAACTATGGTTTCCTCATAGATGGCAAGAAGAAGGAATGTGTCTTAGGTGACGACACTCCTCTATCTTTCCAACAAACAGTACAGAGTAAAGACTCTGCCCTTTTGCTTGGAGCAATGAAATCTGAGATGGATTACATGTACGAAAATAAAGTATGGACTTTGTCAAATGTACTCGAAGGGATAAAGCCCATCAACTACAAATGGATTTTTAAGAAAAGCTAAATGTAGATGGTGAAGTAGAGACTTATAAGGAAAGACTAGTTGTGAAAGGATTTTTTTTCATATTCTAGGTGTTGATTATGATGACACCTTTTCTCCCGTAACCATGCTTAAGTCCATTCGAATTATGCTAGCCATTGCTGCATTCTACTACTAAGTAATATGGAAAATGGATGTAAATACAATATTTTTAAGTACTGATATAGAAGAAACCATCTATATGTCGCAACCCAAGGGTTTTGTTATCAGGTAGAGTGAGGGAAAGGCTTGCAAGTTGTTAAATTCCATTTATGGACTTAAACATGCTTCAATAAGTTGGAATAAGAGTTTTGATAAGGTAATCAAATGGTTTGGTTTGTATTAGAATACAGAGGATCACACATATATAGAAAGGAACACAGCAATGCTATTATATTTCTTAGTACTATATGTCGATGATCTATTATTGATTGGTAATGACATTTTGTTATTGCAATCGCTGAAAGCTTAACTTTCCAAGAACTTCTCCATGAAGGATTTGGGAGAAGCAACCTATATACTAGGTATAAAGATCTATAGAGATATATTAAAGAGACCATTGGGATTATCCCAATCTCTATACATAGATATTGTACTAAAATGGTTCAGTATGGATAATTTCAAACGTGGAAACGTTCCAACGCGGTCTCGAATCTTCCTTTCTAAGAAGCACGCTCCTCATACCAATGAGGAAAAGGAGCATATGAAGAGAATTCCATATGCTTTAGCCATATGATCCATAATGTGTGCTAGGCTTTGTATTAGACCGGTTGTGGAATATGCATTAGGATGCGTAAATCAGTACCAGACTAATACTGGAGAAAAACATTGGACGACCATAAAATGTATACTAAAGTATTTAAGAAATACTAAGGACTTATTCCTAATACAGGGGAATGTAGACCTCCTTATAAAGGGGTATACAAACTTTAGCTTTCAAAGTGACATAGATTATAGTAAGTCAGTGTCTATTTACGTCTTTACCTTAACGACGAAGATGTCAGTTGGAAAAGTTTCAAACAAGAAACAGTAGCTAATTCGACGATAGAGGCCGAGTACATCACCCTCAATGAAGCAGCTAAAGAGGAAGTCTAGATGCGCAAGTTTTTAGGTGAGCTCGTAGTGAATTCTGATAGCGAGAATCCAAGGGCATTATTATATGATAACAATGTGGCGATTCAGATCGCAAAGAAACCTAGAGTACACAAGAAGTCGCTCCATATTCTTTGGAAGTTCCACCTCATTAGAGAATTCATTGAGAGGAAAGAGGTTGTGATATACAGTGTAGATATCAAGGACAACATAGCGGATTTATTCACCAAGGGTCTAACTCGATCGGCTCAGAAGAAGATGATTAAAGGGATGTGATTAAGATTCAATAATTGCCCCTAATTGCAAATGGGAGATTGATAGAGTTAGGGGTATGCCCTAGGGCAACTTTGTAATTTATTGTAAATTAAATAACTCTGTAATCAATACTCATTCCGAATAAAGGTGTTTTGCTTTCTGCTATATATTTGTTATAATGTGTTATAAATAATTAAGTATTTAATTAAAATATATTTAACAGAAAATTCGTAAATGTTGTGTTTATAGTAGTAATTATTAATAGTTGTAATCATGAATATTGTATCATAATATAATAAACATGTCATTTTAAATGTTCCTAGTCAAGAAACAATTAGACTGGAAATCAGTGCATTCATTGAGACTATAGTACGTAACGCTCTCCAAATGTTGGGCAATGTATTAGTCATGACTGTTGGGGGGCACCAAGAGACTATATAATGATAGTTATTGGATAACTATGGAATGACTCACTCGATAATTTTCTAATTGTTAATATAACTAAGATCAAGCAGAAAATATCGAAGTGACTAATTTACACAGTTCTCTTGACTGGAAAATACTATCGATCTTCAATATGAAAACTCCATTTTGATTATAGTCGAATCATGGTACATCATCCATCGAGTGACTATAGTTAGGTCGAGTGGAATATTAGAAGTGGAACACTATTCAAGAGAGGATTCGTCTCCTCGGTTATATGGGATTAGTATCACGGTCTGCTAAAGTCAACTCAACGTCAAAATTTCTGGCTAGAGTAGTCCGGTTAATAATAATTGTTATCGTTGAACCAAGGACATTGTGTTTGGACTATAGAGTTGAATATGGATGATCCTGGAATTTTGATTGTTACCAAATTCCATAATTCCAAAGTGATATAGTTTTGACGAAGAGAATTGGTGTAAAGTAATAGTCACTACCGGGTAACGCTTAACAAAGTAAAATTGGATTTTACGGAAACGAAGTAAGCGATAAATTTGGCTAAAATGTCACACCATCCACTAAGTGACGTGTGAACATTAATATTCGAATAGTTCGATATTAATCACTGACCAAATTTATACCTAAAAGGGCGACCATAAGATGGCTAGATGGGCTAGGGTTTGGATGGATAAGACGAAAGAAAGAGTAAGAGAGAAATTTGGATCTTGATCCTAACATATCTCTTCATTCCCTCGTCTATAAAAGCATCTCAACCCACTCTCATTCCTTGCTTTTTAGGGCCTCCAATCCCTTTAGTTCTGGCTAAATCCATCGTCTCTCCTCCTCCATTTCTAAGCATAAATGAAATAAAATTAAATACTATTCCATCGTCGGTGGTCTGCAATTTGAGAGATAGCACCTTTAGAGTTAGAATTTGATTCAGGAGTTCATTTCAATGCTTTAAGGTATGAGAGTGGGTTTACAAATCTTCGCTTTGAAGGTGTGGAGACACTACCTCTTAGGAGAACAATTCGAGTTGTTTACAAATCATAGGTCATTGAGGTATTTATTCTCTCAGAAAGAGTTGAATATGAGACATCAGAGATAGCAAGAGTTTTTAGCAACTTATGATTTCGGTATTGAGTATACACCAGGGAAAGGAAATAAAGTTGTTGATGCACTTAGAAGGAAAAATCAGAATGTGGTGTTAGCTACGTTAGCCGAATGAAAAGATTTAGAGGCGTTGACTACTTATAGCATGTAGTTAAGATCGACTATTAGTTCCAGTCAGAATAGTGCAGTGTTGTCTTGTTTAGAAGTTTGACCAGTATTGATCGAGAGGATTGCTTCTAAGTAGAGAGATAATTCGTGGTTAACTGATCAGATCAGAAGATTAGAGGAATTGAGATTGGTGATTTAAATGATTTTAGTCTTGACCGGAATGGATGGTTAAGAAAGAAGGGCGATTGTGTGTTCCAGATGTTGGTGACCTAAGAAAGGAAGTTCTTAGGGAGTGTCATCGATCAAAATTTACTATTTATCCTGGAGGAACTAAGATGTATCAGGATATAAAGAGGAGTTTCTTTTGGGAAAGTATGAAAAGGGATATAGGCTTATGGGTAGGCCTGTCAATGGGCTGGGTCCGAGTATCGTGAAACCCGGACCTGAGTCCGATTCCAATAATTAAAACCCGAGCCCGGTCCTAACTTACAGGGTACATCAAACCAATACCCAACCCGGCCCGTCGGGCTTTCAAAGCCCGTTGGGTAATGCCCATATACCCAACTCAAAATATTTATATTAAAACCATATATTAAAATTGCAACTTTGGAAAAATTTGTATACAAACAATATTAACATATAAATTGGGCGGTGAAGTAGACAAGTTCACAACAAAATTATGCAAAAACATCTACATAGAAACAAATGATAAACAAATAACATGCACACTCATGTTTTGATACGACAGAAAACTAATAGTCAGGTCGGGCCCTAACCGGGCCGGGTTTTGATAAATTCGTACCCGATCCTAATAGTAACTAGGTTGGGCCTGGGTTGGGCTTGGGCAGTAAAAGGAAAAAACCAAACCCGCATTAATAGTGTGGGTTCAGCCGAAACCCGTACCATTGATAGGCCTACTTTGGGTAAGGCAATGTTTGAATTGCCAACAAGTGAAAGCCGAGCATCAAAAGCGAAGTGGAATCTTCAGCATTTAGATATACTAGTTTGGAAATGAGATTTTATATCTATAGATTTCATTGATGGGTTGCCAAGGTCGAATAGGGGTAATGAAAGTATTTGGGTTATAATCGATAGACCGACCAAGTGTGCACACATCATTCCCATTAAGTCCACAAGGACGACACCTATATTGGCTAAGTTGTTTATGAAGAATATTTTTAGACTGTATGGGATTCCTAGTTGTATAGTCGGTGATAGAGATACTTTGTTTACTAGTGAATTATGGAAGAGTCTGCAATAGGTGTTAGGACCAAGCTTAAGATGAGTACAACTTATTACCTACAGGCGGATGGTCAGGCAAAGAGAGTCACTAAGGTACTTGAAGATTTGCAAAGAGCTTGCGTTCTAGATTTTGATGGGTCATGGGAAGACCATTTGCACTTAGTTGAGCTTTCCTATAATAATTTTTATCAGACTAGTGTAGGAATGACGCCCTTTGAAGCTTTGTATAAAAGACTGTGCAAATCACCAGCAAGTTGGTTAAAGACCGGAGACAGATTGGTCCTTGGTCTAGATATAGTAAGAGAAGCCACAGTAAAGATTGAGTTGATCTGGACACAGATGAAGGAGGCTCTATCTAGGCATAAAAGTTATGCAGATAAGATGCATAAGGATTTAGAGTTTTTAGTTAGAGATCATGTTTTCATCAAGGTATCGCCAATGAAAGGCATGTTACGATTTAGAAAGTCAGGGAAACTGGCTCCTAGATATGTTAGAATGTTCCCCATTATAGAGAGGATCGAGAAGCTCGCATATCGAGTGGAGTTACCGAATATTTTGGCAAGAGTCTGTAATGTTTTTCATGTTTCTCTTTTTAGAAAGTATGTGCATGATCTAAAGACTGCTATTGCTTCGACTGTTTTGGAAGATTTAGTAGTAGAACCGGATCTGACTTTTGTTAGGTAACCAGTTCGTATTGTAGCGAGAGATGAGAAGTAGATAAGGAACAAGACAGTCATGTTGGTGAAAGTCAAGTGAAGTGACAACGAGGAAGATTGTACTTGGGAAACAAAGGACAATATTAGGGATACTTATACTGAGTTGTCATGATGGTATGTTCTATATTTGTTATATAGACTTTGTAGCTAGTAGGATATACTAATATTCTTTGTTACAGTTGTTTGCATATTTGGTATACCTTTTCTATGGTCCTTACTGAATTTGGAGGACTAAATTCTTTAAGGAGGGGAGCATGTAGCACCTATAATTTTAATTTAACATTATTTAGGAAATTTAATTGGATAGATTAAATAGAATAATGTAGTGGGACCTGGGGATGAGATTTGATAATTAACAAGGTCGGGTCTTAACTAATTAAGTAATAAGATTGCTTAGACTTAACATAGAAAAGAATGAATGAGAAGGGAAAATTAGGAATAGAATCTTTGTTCATACCCTAAACCCTTCCTCCCTCTCATCCATTCTCATTTTTGAAATATACTAAGTAAAAATCAAAAGCAAGGCCGGCCATTACTAAGGAAGAAAGAAGGGGAAATCAAGGGATTCAAAAGGCAAAGCTTATGGAAACTAAACTCCATCAAATATCAACTTCATCATCCAGTTATGGTGAATAATAATAAACCATCTCTATTATTTTGTGTTTAAATTGGGCTATGGGTAATTTTCGAATTTATCTTGATTGATTTGCGAAGTTATGGATGTTAATCATTGTTTGGATAAAATAACTACTTATGGAATTCTTTTGAAATTATTTAGATAGGTTTCATGGGTAAAACCTAAGTGTTTAATCTCTAATCGACTTGATCTCCTGGTATGTTGTGTAAAACATTATTTTGGAGATGAGTTTTTAATTTCATAATTTTCTAAATTAAAATGAATATTTTATGAATTTTCCAAGGAGGAAATTGTGTTTATTTCGAGTTTTAATTATTAAAAATAATAAAATGATTATTTAGCCTTGAAATTTTTATAAATAAGAAAATATGTTAATTCTGATTTTTAGTAATTTTTGGGTATTTTTCCCAAGTGATTATAAATTTTTATGAATTTATTATGCTAGAAAGCATATAAATTAATATTAATTAAGGGTATTAATTAATTAAGTTGATTAATGTTTTTGGAAGTGTCAAACTGATTTGCGGCAGTTTTCTAAAAAGAAATTAGTAAATTTTGTTTTCATCCAATAGAAATTTGACGAGGTATAAAAGTTGGTAAAAAGGAATTGCTTTTAATAGAAATAAACAGTTATTATGATAATTACGACAAAGCCACCAATATGCGGCATTGCCATGACGTTCGACATAACCAATAGGCAGTATCACTTTATAGTTGCAAGCGATATCGAAGGTAGGTGGCATTGACATGAAGCAATGCATGTGATACTTATGCGGTAAGTATGTGATGCATTGAGTCATGCAGCGTTATGGGAATACCGAATCTTGTGGGTATATGAGATATTGATGTCGTGAGTTATCAATGCCGACCGTCGTTGTTTCTTTGTTTTAAAATCTATAACATACGGTATTGATTCCACAAGTTTTCACCATGGTTTTAAACAATGTCGCATACTTCCTATATGACACCATAGCATAAGGCAGTAATGCCGTAAAGTCTTATTTTCGATATTAATTACTTTAGGAGATGATGCCACCTGTTACCAATTGCATCACTCTTTTTTATAGCGGCATTGTAGCCCTGTTTTATAAAATCATTATCAACCATTTTACTGCAATGATGTCGAAAGTCATCAATGTCGACATTACTGTTTTAAAGCACCCGATAACTCTGGTTTTCTGATATTGATGTCGCTTGTTATCAATGTTTATCAATGTTGGCTTCAATGTATTGTATGTATAAAAGGCTACGTTTAATAGGTTCAATGCCTATGAATTTCTATATTATGATAACATTGATTTCGGCACTATAGCCTTGTATTTTTATAAAATCAGAATTATTTTTAAAGCTTTGATATGAAGGGATGCGACATCCCATGTCGGCCATATGAATGCCGTAAGTCCTTTATATTGCTATATTAATGGTGGGGAGCCATAGGCTTATGATTCTGACATTATTCCTTGGGGATACCAATGTTTTATTATTATATATGCCATAGGTTTATGAATTTTACATTATTTTCTAGGGATACCAATGTGTGTTATTTTATAATTTTGGCATTAATCATTGGGGATACCAATGCATATCGTTTTGAGATGTTATAAGTTTAAGGGTTATGCAACCTAATTGGGGATACCAATAGACATTGGTTGAACACTTGGGAGAATTGAGTTATAACCTAATTAAAATTTGATAATTTACGGGTTCATAGTTATCCTAGGAGAACTATGGAATGTGTGATGGATAGTCTACATGATGCTAGAGATGGATAGTCTCTATAAGGTTAATGAAGGGTTCGTGGTCATCCTAGGAAAACTATGTAATGTGTGATGGATAGTCCACATTATTTTAAATAGTAAAACCATGTGTGATGAGTAGTCCATATGGTAGAGGATAGATAACCCATATAATGTTTACACGTGAGATTGACAGTCCACATAAATATAAGACAGGCAGTCATTTGAATTTAAGACAAATGGTCAGATGAAATTAAGACTGATAGTCAAATAAATTGGGATGGGTAGTCCACTGTATGTTGCATGGATGCAAATGTTGGTTTACTATGTTCTAACCAATGTGGACACAGGAGCACAATATATGGTTGATTTGTTTTGGTTAATATACTGGTGAGGGGAAAACCTATTCCGCTTAACGCGTGGTCTTACTAGATATTTATTTTGATCCGAGATGTTAGGTTATTATTCACACCAAACTGTTTTTCTGAACCGATGTTTTTTATTTTTCCCCTTAAACTCTCGTGTACTTATTTGAGTAGATCGGGAGTAAGGGATTTTAGGTTTCTAGTTAGATGAATAATCTTCCTGAGACGTGCAGGAGGCAAGCTAGCTATATTAGAAGTTTTATTTTATCCTCTATGTAGTTCTTTTTGTTTGAATGGATGTAATGACCGAAATTACAACTGTCAAGTAGTAGTAGACTCTGATCAACCAAGTGGGCATCTTCATATATCGCTCTTAGAATATTTTATAATAATTATATTTTCTCTTAACGTGGGATTGAATGAGATTATGTAATGAATATGAAATCTTATTTGTGAAATGAAATGTGAAAACTTGTTTAATAAATTGTGTTTGAAAATTTTCGTATTCATTTGCTTCTGATTATTGATATGATTAACATAGTCGCATTTTGTCACCAGAAATTAATACTATGGACGACTGCAACACCTGCAAAACTTAGTTTCGGACCTCAAAATGTGGGATGTTACATGGGTACTATTTCTGATATTATATTTTCTACTTTTCGGCCATGAGATTCTGTTAGCATAAGTAGACGGCCCTGTTTATTGTTCATTGTACCAATTTTACCAACTAGCAGCTAATTTTGCTATGGGTCTAATAGTCGATGGGCCTTCTGTGGGTCGAAAATTAGGACCAATCTCGAGGCAGGTTGTTACATTTGGTATCAGAGCTTAGGTTGCCCGATCAATTGGGTGTGGGTTTACGTATGAATGCGTACTTGTTTTTTTGAATATATTTTTCAAAAAAATAAAAACTCTGCTATATGTATGTATATCTACTATTTTGAACATGCGCCATCACACTAGGAAAATCTTTTATTTCAGCGAATAATACTATCTTAGGAAATTAGTACTAAAAATTTAAACCTACAGATAGTTGATTATGGCTGAAAATAGTTCCTCAAATTAGTACTAAAAATTTAAACCTATAGATAGTTGATTATGGCTGAAAATAGTTACCTGAGGCTGGGAACCCCTCTACCCAAAATATACCCGAACGGTTCAAGAAATACCTAAGGCATATAGGGCAAGTTCCCTTTCCTCGAAAAGATGCACTAGCGGCACCCACTGCCCCGCCTGCTGAAACAGTACCCCCTATAAACTTCCCCTAAATGTGTAAGGACTTCCAAAAGATGGGTGGGAAGGTGTATGCGGGAGTAGAAGTATTTGTGGAGACGAAGAATTGAATTAACGATTGTGAGTGTATCTTTCGGGAGCTTGGACTGGATTAAGAGGAGAATGGTAGCATGACATCTCATAGGAGAAGCCTTTGATTGGTGGACTGTGGCTGAGAATAATGCTAAGAGAGTTGTAACTTAGACTGAGTTTAAAAACCGCTTTGAGATGTGATTCATGTCTAGGGCTGAGGTGAATTGCAATTGGAAAGGTTTATACAACTTAGGTAGAGAGAATCCACGTTGAAGGAATATATCCGTAGGTTCAAAGAACTAGCCAAGTTTGGAATGAGTTTGACTGATACCCCTATAAAGAAGGCCATGAAGTTTATTAAAGGCCTGAATTCCCCACTTTTGAATGAGGAACACCTATTGTCTTTGCCACCAAAGCAGACAGCTCACTAAGGTTATGTGTCGATTATAGAGAACTCAACAAGTTGACAAAGAAAAATAGGTATTGCTTATCTAGGATAGATGATTTGTTTGATCAGATTGTAGAAGACAAAATTGTTTTCCAATTGGACTTATCCACTAGATTTCATCAATTGTGGATAGCTGAGGATAGCAAGCAGAAGACCGCATTTCGCACTCCGGGTGTACTACATGAATGGGAAGTGATGCCTTTTGGATTGACAAAAGCCTCTGCATACTTTATAGATTTGATGAGTAGAGTTTTTAGGGTGCAGCTTAATAAATTCGTTATAGTGTTTGTGGATGATATCTTAGTATTCTCCAAGATTGGAGGTGAGCATGAAAATCACTTAAGGAAGGTACTAGGGACTTTGAGAAGGCCTGAACTTAAAGCCAAATTCTCAAAATGTCACTTTTGGAAGAAAGAGGTGAGATTTCTTAGGCACATTATTTCTGAGAACGGATTATATGTAGACCCCATGAAGATGGAAGCTATTCCAGGTTTGAAGATTCTAAAGAATGCCACGGAGGTTAAGAGTTTTCTTTGGTTAGCGGGTGACTATAGGAATTTCATCAAGGACTTTGTGAAGATAGCAGTCCCACTAACTCGCTTAATCAAGAAGAATCTGGTTTTTGCATGGGATGAGGGAAGTACAGAAGCATTCGAGAAGCTGAAAGAACCGTTGACTAGCACGCCAGTACTGACTATTCCCGATGGGATAAAGCCTTTCACCGTTTACACCGATGCATGTGGTTCATGATTAGGAGTTGTTGTTATGCAAGAAGGAAGGGTGATAGCTTATGCTAATAGACCATTGAAGGACCATGAATGGAGATACCCAACTCACGACTTAGAGTTAGCGACTATCATTTTCGCCTTAAAGATGTGGAGGCACTATCTTTTGGGAGAGGTTTAAGCTGTTCATTGACCATAGGTCATCCAAATACCTATTTTCCCAAAAATGATTTAAATCTTAGGCAGTAGAAGTGGATGGAATTTATAGCATCGTAAGACTTTGGGATACAACATTTCCCAGAAAAAGGGAATGTCGTCGCCGACACCCTTAGCCGATGGCATGCGACTTTAAGTGCTATATATGTGTGAAGGCGATTGTAGTTCCTCTCCAATTTCAATTTGCAACCGCCAGTCTAACCCTCTTTAGGCTATTTGGTAGCAATGAAGGTTAGGCCAGCATTGATGAACCACATTGGGCTAGAGCGGAAAAAGGATGCTATGATAGTAGACTTTTTAGGCAAGCTGAGTAGAGGAGAGCATTTTCCCCATGTCAATAGATATATAGTTAATGAAGGAGGATGTTTTAGGAGAGATGGATGCCTTTGTGTCACTATGGTTGAGGATGTTTTAGAAAAGTGCTAGCAAAATATCACCATTATAGAATGACTATTCACCCCGGACGAGATAAGATGTATAGGGATATGTAGCAAATTTCTATTGGCCAGGAATGAAGAAGTGGATGGCTGAATTTGTCTCCAGATGATTGACATGCCAAAAGATAATGGTCGAACAAGAGAGGCCCGTAGGATTGCTATTGCCATTGGAGGTGCCAACTTGGAAATGGGAGCATATATAAATGGACTTTATAGATGGGTTTCCTAAGAGTCAAAGAGGCAATGAAGCTATTTGGGTTATAATAGATAGAAACACTAAAAGCACCCATTTTATTCCCTTTAGAAGTAATAAGACCGCATCATCTCTAGTGAAAATTTATATTAAGGAAGTAGTTCGACTCCACGGAGTCCCAGTTAGCATTGTTAGTGATAGGGATCCTTTGTTTACTAGCGAACTTCGAAGGAGTTTGCAGTTAGCTTTAGGAACCTCATTAAATCTTAACTCTACTTACCACCCACAACCCGATGGTCAGACTGAATGGATAAATAGGATTTTGAAGGACTTGTTAAGAGTTTGCATCATAGATTTTGGAGGACAATGGGAGAAACACTTACCTTCAGTAGAATTCACTTACAATAATAGTCATCAAGCGATGATTGTCCAGGCACCCTTTGAAGCGTTGTATGAGAGGCTGTGCAAATCGCCTAATTGTTGGTGGGGAACCATCAACAAAATTCTGGTTGGACCAGACTTGATTCGCGAGACCTCGGAAAAGATAAGGTTAATTAGGCAACGAATGAAGGCCACATAGGATCGCCAGAAGTCCTATGCGGTCATACAAAGGAATTTGAACTGGAGTTAGGAGACATGGTGTTCATTCAAGTTTCCCATCTTAGGAAGGTTATGTGATTTGGTAACTCTAGAAAGTTAGCACTAAGGTTTGCTGGGCCTTTTCCAATCTTGGAAAGAATAGAGAGACTTGCATATCAAGTAAAGCTACCAAATAAATTGGCAGGAGTCCATAATGTATTTCATGTTTCGCTCTTGAGGTAATACCTTCATAGCACCGCCATCATAGTAGAGCCTAATTAGTTGGTAGACATTGAGATGGTGCCGATAGCACTCCATGCCACCGCAAGCATTATGGAGAAAGGGGTTAGAAAGCTCCGCAACAAAGAAACTAGACTGGTTCTAGTACAACGTGGAGATTCCGGCAGAAAGCACATGAGAAACAAAAGAGAAGATGATGACTTCTCATCTTGGGATTTTCCCTGGTAAACTTTTTCTCCCCAAAATTAGGTTTTGGATAAATCATGATTGTTAGATTAGATGGTAGGGAATGGTTACCACACTTTTTATTACCATTTTTACATTTATGTAGGACTTTTTTCATGTTTAGGATGCTTACATAAATGTCTATATGTCACGACCTTGCATACAGGCTAGGATTGAGCTCACCTATAGTTGTCTGCATACATAATCACACTGCACTTTTGGTTGAGTGGATGGTTGTGTAAATAACTTCAATGACATAACATGGATGCTTAGTGCACGTCACACTGCCCGTCCTTTAGATATTTTAGAGATGAAATCCTCTTTAAGGGGGAGGGAGAATGTAACATTCCATAAAAAGTAATAAAAAACTAATAAAGTAATAATAATGTAAAAAATGGAAAATTATAAATGTTAGAATTTGGCCACAAACGTTATGCCTTTGCATTCGTGGCGATTTTCTAATTTAATTTCATATATAAATTTTTGTAATCGGAATTCAAATGAAAAAGATATTAACGTTTGATGTTTTCGAATTCAAAGAAATTCAAATTCAGGTTTATAATAAATGTTAAGAATTTGAAATTTAAAAAATAATGTTAATTAGAAACAGGGGCTAAGAAAATGTTAAAATAAATGATAACGTTAAAAGTTAACAAGGAATTAAATAAAAATTAAAACAACAAAAGAATATTTCCAAATATAGGCTACAAGTTGACTACCTTCCTTAGGCCGGTCGACCGATGGGTGTTGTGGCGGCTAGGGTTTTGTACAATGCGAATGGTCCAGATTTTTTTTATTTTAAACCGATTTAAATTCAATGGTTCTATTACCTCCTAACAACTATAAATAAGAGGCTAGTCCCTTCGCTTTTATCCATAAATTATTTGGAACAACAACGAAGCTCTGACAGTTTCTTCCCTACGATTTAGAAGATTTTCAGGTAAGGGATTTTAGATATTCAATATTCAATTTCTAATTCTATTCTCCTCCAATCCCTGAAATTCTAAATCTAATAAAAACCAAAAAAATTATTGTATATTTTAAAAGGAATAGGTCTAAAAAGAGAATAGAAAAACAGACATATTCAAATCCAAAGGAGAAAGCTGGGAATCATCTATGAGTGGAAATCTTAGTTTTCTTCATTTTAGTAATTGGATAGTATAGGTTGGATTTGCATATGCCTTAGGGAATTTTGTTCACGAAAATATCAAACTAAAACCCCCAAAGCAAAATGTCAATTTTTATTTTTTTGGAATCTCAATTATTCTATATTAAATTAGCAGAATTTGAGTAGTTGTTATATTTTTAATATTTTACATTCTATTCCACTTCTCACTTTTCTCTTTTGATGTGATTAAGGGTTTTAAAAAGAAAATAAGTTAGGAAATGGTGTGTAAAGTACGGATTCTTCTATTCGTAGTTTGCTTTGCCAATCTGCATAGTTTAAATATTAATCCCTTTTCATTTTATATGTAGAAGTTGAATAGAGTGTAAAAGGATTTGGATTGTAAATTCTATTGATGTTGATTCTACTATTTTAATATAAAGTAAGTTTCATAATTGATTCTATTCTCTTATACAAGTCTCCTATTGGGCTAAGGATATTAGCCACTTTGTATGTTATTGTATGGGGTTAGGCTTTTATAAGTTGGAAGTTTTTACATTTAAACGATTAGTATAAGATGCAATCTTCGCACACTTAGGAATACTTTAGTTACGTGTGTGTGTGTTAGCGTATAAATAACGTATAACTAATAATGTATTAATTAAATTGGTTAGTAATTAACATTAAAACCCCCTTACGAAATAAGTCGGGATAATTATGGGAAATAATTTAGAATTAAAGGCGGAATAAGGAGATTTCCTTATAAGGCCTTAATGTGGAATATGGTGAGGTATATATGGTAGTATGTTAGGAGAGTGGAAATTATGTCTAAGTTATAAGGATGTGAGGTCAGTCAAGAGTACATAGAAGTCTGCTCAACTAATCTGGGTACCAACAGTTTGACTTATGTCCTGATGTAAGACATCACCTATAATAAGTACCCACGGAGGATGCGAGGTTAGTCCCAAATTATGTAAGGTAAGCCTGCCCAGTTAATCTGGCTACCGGTGTCTACGAATAATCGGACTAATATGAGATGCCACTATTTGGATTACGGGTCATAATACATAGGATCTGCTTTGAGGATCAGGGGTAGTAAGTGGTTGCTTTAGGTTCTGCTTCCTCCTAATCAGTAAGTACTAAATGGTTGGGTTAGCATTTAGGCATGGTAGTAGAAAATCTCGGGAAGGGTCCGCTTTGGGTTTGAGGTATTAAGTGGCTATTGTAGGGTCTACCTCTTCCATAAAGAAGTATAAAGTGGCCTGATGAGATTCTATGCGATGTTAGCTCAATAGTACCAGAGAGGGGTCCGTCTTGGGTTAGGTATTAAATGACGGGGACCTGCCTAAAATATAGGTATTAAATGGTCAAAGTTTGCCTATTTTCCATTAAAAGGTATTAAGTGGCTCTGGTACTCTCTCTTACATTGTTAGGACATAATTGACAGTAGATGCTGAGATTGGGATTGGCCTTGGGCCAACAGTAGAAGGTGAATTGTAGAGTTGGGTTAGAAAAGTGTAAGTTATAGGATTGGACTGGGAAAGCCTTTGGGCTTACGTAAGACATACAGTTAGGATACGTAAGACATATTCTTATCTAAATTATACCGCCTAGGTACTATTATGGAAAGACTCGAGATTTTTATTTACTAGACATTGTTTTTTGACTCTCTCCTTATTATAACATAGGTTAGGGAAAGATTATGCTGGTTTATAGATGAAGGCGGAGACTAAGTCTTGTGGCATTTATTTATCTACTTATGTTTACATATTTTGATATACCCATTTCAGACATGATGATATTGTATTTTGAGATAAAGCACTATGGATACTAGGAGATGTTATGTTTTAATTTGAGATTTAAATTTATATAAGATGGGTACTATTTCTGATATTATATTTCATCCTTTCCCCTGTTAGATTCTAATAGCATTAGTAAATAGCTCATTGTATTGTTCATTGTATCAATTTTATCAACCAACATCCAGCTTTGGAATGAGACTAATGTTTGATATGCCTTTTCTGGGTTGAAAATTAGGTCCGTTTTGGGGTAGGATGTTACATATCTGATAAATGAAGCTAATATCAAATCCAAATTAAGATCGCTAAATAGTACTTCAAAGTATTCTCGTGTATTTACAAAATACTATATGATAGTTTATAGAAACAACAAATTGCTTATGAAGGAGTACCTGGACACAAACTTCATAATTGATATTGAGCATAATATGTCAATATTAAATTCATGTTCAAACCTTACTTAAGGAGCTTTTAATTTGGAAATGTTCCAAATGAAAAGTGGTGGCGGATTGAACGAAAAGGCTAAATACATCACCTTGATTAATGCCGTAATAAAACAATGTATAAATATAAATGAACAAATTTATAACCGAGCTAGGGGTGATTTCTAATATTGGGAATACTACAACATTGTTATATGATAACAATGTAGTGAAAAGAGCTAACTAAAATTCGAGAAACATACACTGAATAATTGAACATGATAAAGATAGTTTATCAGCATCGAAGGGTTTTGATTAATAGGATAATCAAACCAACATAGCAGATCTATTCATGAATGGACTGGCTCGACTAGTACTTATCAAACCGATGAAGGGATGAGGCAAAGATTCCATAATTGGCCCCAAGTGTAAGTGTGAGATTAATAGAGTTAGGGGTATGCTCAAAGGGAAATTCTATAATTTACTGTAAATTATCAACTCTGTAATAAAATCCTGTTCGAAATAAAAGATATTTTTCTTTCTATTATAGTATAGTTTAGTTATTTATTTCAAGTATATTTAATAGAAAATCCATAAATGACATGTTTTGTGATAATAACTATAATACGGTGTAATCATAAGCAATTTATCACTATAAAAAGAAACATATTGTTTTAAATATTCCTAGTCAAGATGTATCGAGACTGGATATTGATACATCCATTGAGACTAGAGTACGTAACGCTCTCTAAACGTTAGGTAATGTATTACTCAAGGCTGTTGAGGGTACCAAGGGACCATACTGATAGTTATTGGATAACCATGAAATGACTCACTCGATAGTTTTCTGTTGGTTAATATAACTAAAGTCAAACATAAAATATCAAAGTGACAATATTACGTAATTCTCTCAACTTGACAATACTGTTTAACTTCAATGTGCACTCCACTTTTATTATAGTTAAATCATGGCATGCCATTCATCAAACGACTATAGTATGGTCCGAGTTGAATATTCGAAAGTGAAACACTATTCAATAGAGAAGTCACCTACTCTATTTTATGAGGTTAATATAACAGTCAACTATATTCTACTCAAAGTCAAGTCTCCGGCTAGTGCAATTCGATCAATAATAATTGTTATTATTGAACCAAAGACTTTGTGTTTGAACTATACAAGTTGAATGCAGATAATATTGGAATTACGACCAACTCCAAATTCCATAATTCTCTTATGTAAATAGTTTTGATGAAGGGATTGGTGTAAATAATTATCACTACAGGGGACCACTTAAAATAGTAAAATTGGATTTTACCGTAATAATGTAAGAGATAATTTGACCAAACAATCACATCACTAGCTAAAGTGACGTGTGAACATTAATATCCAAACTGTTTGATATTAATCGCTAGTCAAATTTACACCTATGAGTCATATAACCGCGATGTTGAGTACTCCGAATACCACGTGAATATTTGTGAAATATTAATTGTTTTCACCAAAAATGGCAAAGACTCCAATAAAATAGTAAATATGAAAATTATCAAGAAAAAGCAAGAAATAACAAAGAACACATAATGTGTATAGTGGTTCAGCGAATTCTTCAACCTACATCCGATTAAACTTTGTTATTATATTTTTGTGACTTTTCAAATTGTAATTTTATGGATCTGTATTCATGGATTGGTGGAGATCCAACAAACTTTCATGGCAAAGTGAAAAATTTAGAAAAAAGAAAAGTCCATTTTCAAGTGCATCCCCTCCTATTTATAGATGAAAATCCCTAAAATTATCTCCAAAATATGCCCCACCACGTTCCCCATGTTCACATGTCTCTCCACTACCATTACGAGGTTAATCCGACCCAAGATATCTAAAATCAATACCGATCCACGAGCTTTAGATCGGTACTGAGCTGATTTCGGGACACACTTCGGGCCAACCCTTGGTTTTCTTTGGGATGCCTTCAGGCCAATTTGAGGTTGAATTTCTCTTCTGTTTTTCCACATGCTTTGGGCCAATTCTTTTTCACTTCTGTTCACGCTTCAGGCCAATTCGGTACCGACCTGAGGACTTCGATCAAAAAATGAAACTTTCCAACTTTCTAACTATTTTCAACCATTTTTGACTTTTTTTCTTGCCTTTTTATGATGTTTCTCAAGTTCTTGGGTCATTTCTTCATCGTTTGTTAATCTAGTTCAAAAGTTTAAGTCTGTTCATTGACTATGGAAAATTCGATTATAACTCTTGCCCCTTAAAGCACGCCTTCTAAAGAGAAGGTGTGCTTTTCTCAAGAACAAATATTGAAGTCAACAAATTGCTAGTAGTTGAGCTCTTCAGCCATCAATTGGTTTAATCGCGATGAATCGTCCGGTTCCTTCTGATTCACTTGTAAATAAAAGGTTATTCTAGACTGCTATAGCTAGGTACTAAAGTCCTTGCTTTAGTGTTAGTCACAAATCTTCATCATTCCATGTTCTTCCGGAATTAGTATACCATATATAGTAAATCAAAATCATCATGTGTTCATTTGGGAGTTAGCAATCATTTATCAAAATCAACGTCACCCCATGTTCATCTGGGATTTAAGTTATAACGTACAAATCATATGTATGGTAATCATAGGTAGACAATTGTGTAAGTTCATTACCATAGGTTAGAACGTTATTTATAAATCGTCTTGTATTGCCCAATATCTCATTATAAGAACACCCAACCAAATTGAAGCAATGACTTTCATCAATCATCCGGTTATCATAAGTTATTAATCAGGACACTGTATTGCCACCTATCGAAGCATCATCCAAAAATCGTCCGAAATCTCTCAGCATACCATCATAACAAGTTCGACCAGATCGAGGTAACAATGTAAACTGATAATCGCTATCAAATCATTTCGAAGTCAAGTGGCATTCTTATCAAAAGTCTAGTTTTTGACTTCTCTAGATCGTGTAATCAAAGACCAATCCAATTTTTGACCTCTTCGGATCGTTAGTTTTATTCTCGATCTCTCCTGATCATTTGTTTATCCTCGATCTCTCTATATCATTAGTTTTATCCTTGATCACTCTACATCGTTAGTTTTATCTTCGATCTTTCCAGATCCCTAGTTTATGCTAAGCCCAATCCGCTCGCTTTTCGACGAGGGATCCTATATTCGAGCAAGTCTATCCGCTTACTCTTTTGTATGGGGACTTACCATTCAAGCACACCCATCCACTCATTCTCTAGCAAGGGGGCTTTCTTTCTGAGCAAACCTATCCATTCGCTCTCCAACGATGGGGGTTAGCTATCCGGGCGCACCCATCCATTCACTCTCCGCGAAAGGGGTTTGCTATCCGAGAGTGTCCATCTATTTACTCTTTGCTAACGGGACTCGCAATCTAGTATGAATCCATCCGCTCGCTCTTTGGCGAGGGAATTTGCACTTTATCATTCTATTTTCTTAGTTTTAGAGAATAACCAACTCCATTGGTATTCTGTTATAGTATCAATGTCAATCATCAGGCTCAAGTGGTCTTCAAACCCACATGTCCATCAACCATCCATTCATCGATCTCAATTTGGTACATCAAACAAACATCAAAGCATCCAATTCGATCAAGGATTAATCACGGACCCAAACTCAGTGTATGTTCGGGGACTGATCGGGACCCCGTACACGTGTATGTGGTTTGGTAGTAATCCTTTGAATCTTATTTAAAGAAAACAATAGTGCAGAGATCGTAGCTAATTCCAATCTATACCGATCATGGAATAATAATCCTCGGCCTAACTCCCTGGCCAAACCCAGATTTATCCACCACAGATGATGGTCGCTCTAGCCGCACCACTGCAGTTTGGTTCCATATGTATTGACTGATTTGGTTATTCCAAATATGCTCTACTATGAAGTCACGCGATGTCGACATTTGTTCGTCTTGTGCCCGTTCTGGTCATGGAACAGGCAGTGCTTTCTAGAATTTTTTCCCAATCTGTGGGGTCTCTCCTTGTAGGTTTTTTTAGGGGATCTACCCCGGTATGCAAGTAGATTCTTTATGGGGTTTCTGTTTATTTAGAATAGGAGGTGAATTTTAGTTCTCTCCTTTACATTTTGGTCGTCCAAAGCCATCATTGGCCTTTCCTTTTCCCTTATCCTTTCCATATCCTATTCCAGATGGTCCTCCATCATCTACAACATTTATCTCAGCACCTTATCTGCTTCAGCATCCTCCTGACGTAGGAATATTTTACCCTCATGGTAGAACTCCATGAGGTCCATCGATGGATCTCTTTCCAAAGCAATTTTAAAATCGGCTTTGCTGGCGACTTTGGATACCATTACTATCCAAACTATTGATGGATGCGGATTTTGTGCTACATCGACTGCTACGTTGAATATCATCAAATAACTTTGTAGGGTCTCTTTGGTACTTTGTTTCACATTTGACAGAGTTATAATATTCATTGGTCGTGCAATATGCACTCTGAATTGCTTTACGAACTTGTCCACCAATTTGGTCCACGTGCTAATAGACCCATTCTCCAATTGTCTAGACCACATTACGGTCAAACTCATCAAATATAATTGGAATCATCATCCCATCACCTCCTTAGAAGCACCCAACACCTCCATATGTCGGATGTATCTCATCAAGTGAACGGTCAGATCTATCCTTTCGTTATAGCTCTCTAGTGCTTTTAGCATGAAATCAAGCAAATTTCTTGCATAATAGATGTTTGGCGTGTATGGATTCCTACTTACATATTATAAGCTCCACTCTTGGGGTCCACTTCTCGGTACCTGTCTTACTGTCTCAACCATCCTATCGTTGTCATCCAATGGAAGTCTCCGATCCAAGCCTTCATCCCGCCTCCCATTTCAACGAGGAATACTTGGATCCAACTCCTATTCTAGTACGTTTGCATTCTGGCTCCGACTCCATGGTTTGACATCATTCCTCCGACGTTCATCATTTAGTCCCAAATTCAAATATGTTGTGCCCCTTTGGATTCTTGGATCGGTATATATCTGCCTCCTTCGATCGATATTGATCCGAGGTTTCTCTACAAGGGTGGCTCTAACTTGTTCCGCTCCGATTCCGAGAGTGTTTGCTCTACATTTTGGCCTTTGGTTCTAGTATCTAGTTATTCCAACCATCGTTCTTCGCTCCATTTCCTAAAGAATATATCGAATATTTCTTCTCGGTGAGTCACCATCCTATCTTGCATCTCCTTCATCATTCTCTCCATCTAAACTCTGGTTACATAGATGGATGAGGGGTTAGATCTAAAGGACACCTCATGACTGCCCCTTAATCTAGTTGACTTCCTCTAATTATAGATTTGGTGTTAGGCCTCTTCATCTTCTTTAATTCAAGTTTCAAGTTGTCAAATCCGATTTTTCTCAGTGAAAGCATAAAAATGTTTGCATAAAAAATGGTACAAACATCAAATAAAGTAGTAAATATGAAAATTATCAGGAGAAAGAAAGAAATATCTAAGAAGAACAGACAACTTTTATTATGGTTTCGTGAATTCTCCAACATACGTTCGCTTAAACTTTGTTATTCAATTTTTGTGGCTTTTACAAACTGTGATTTTATGGATCGGTATAGATCCAACAAAATTTCATGGCAAAGTGAATAAACTTAGGGTAAAAGGAAAGTCCTTTTTGAAGTGCTCCAATACGTTCCATACGTTCACATGTTGCTCCATTAAAGTTTCGAGTCAATCTGATCCAGGAAATCTCAAATCGATACCGATCCTTGAGCTTTAGATCGATAGCGATCCGCCTTCAGGTCAAACTCTAGGCCAACCCTTGGTTTGCTTCGGGACACGCTTCAGGCCAATTTGAGGTTGAATTTCTCTTGTGTTTTTCCATCTGCTTCGAGCTAATCCTTGGTTCGCTTCATGTCGTGCTTTAGACCAACATGGTACAGACTTGAGGACCGCGATGCAAAAATGTGACTTTCCAATTTTTTTAACTATTTTCAACTATTTTTTGATATTTCTTTTTTCCTGCCTTTTTATGATGTTTCCCAAGTCTTTGGGTCATTTCTTCATCGTTTGTTCATTCAATTCGATCGTTTAAATCCGTTCAGAGACTGCGGAAAATTTCGATGTAACATTAATTATAAAATTTTATTTGATTTATGTTGATCAGTATTAAAAATAGGACATAGATAAAAGTTATACACATACACATCGATATACAATACCGATATACATCTGAATTTGATTTAAATGTAAATTAATTGATATGGTTTGAAGTAGCGTGTAAGCCCATGAAGCCCAGGGTATGGCTAGCCATTGATAGGGGCAATTGGGGGTGATATATTTTATATTTTAGGCTTGAATTAATGGAGAAGAGAAAAGATCTTGATTCTCTTTTTCCACTCTCTCTCCCCTTCCTTATTTAAACCCACTACCCCTTTCATTTTGAGATTAATATTGCTACTCCTTATCTACCCCTATAGGTCGCGAGCATTTAGCATCCCCTTTCCTCTTTTTTCAAGCTAAAAACAAGATCAAATAAAATTATATCAAAAGGTGTGTAGGTCTCTTCGATTGGTAGCGCCTTTTGGAAGAAACCAGATTCATTGATTAAACATCCGCAGTGCTATAACTAGGTTATAGTTAAGGATATACTTTTATTTACATCAATTTCATATATGTAGTCAATTATGTTATTATATCTGAATAGGATAGATTATATTACGAATTCTTGTATGTATTTGTTGTCAATTTGTATATATAATATTAGTATTAAAAAAATTATATGTAAATGAACATTATACTTTTGGCTACATTATAAAAAAATTCAAATTCAAAATTTATTTTAAAAGGCTTTTAATTCAAAAATTGATTTTTAAACAAGTATGTATATATAAATATGTATACATGTTTATAATTGATATTTGTATATATCATATGTAATACACTAACTTTAGTGGCCAAAATATCAGAGGGAGTTTACTTATTGATAACTCGGATCAATGGGCCGGAAATGAGCGTCCTCTCGAATACACTACTTTAAGCCAACATGGATACATTACAATTCATGGACACATCTGAAATATTACGTATCTTGTCTCGGTACAAGGCAATGTACATGAGTTCTATAATTGAAGAATATAGCATTAGAGACACAAACACTAATTTCTAAACTAAAAATCAGATAAATAAAAATGATGAATTTTACATTATATATAAATTTTTAATACTTCATCTCATATATATACAACTCATCAAATCATATCGACCAATACAATGATAATTCAAATAAAGTAAATATTCGCCATCGTTGTCAGCTTCTACTCCATATCACAGCCCACAAAGCATATATTGTAATGACTCACCTTATCGAACCCCAGAAGTCGACACTAATACATCCACGGTATTCACGTGCCGAACCACTAAGTGCCGGAAAGACAAGTTGTTAGGGGAAAGAAAGGAGATAGAAGATAGAAGAAACTAAACAATCTCAGAATCTCTGTGACGACCGCCCATGACCCCCGCACTGAACATAGGAATAGTGCGCTGTAAAGTGTGCCAGGCAGCCATGGACGGTTGCCAAGGTTAAATTAAAATAGCAGAATCTATCGTATTACTCACAGCGCATGGATAAAATACAATAGAATATATATATATATATAGTGAAGCTTCACAGAATAGAATGTCATCATATAAAACTTCATAATAGTTGAATACAAACATCTGAATAGTCAATACATCAAGCCTCACTACATATCACTCAGAGAATTATACAAAGCAGCGGAACATCCAGTACATATAGTAAGAAAATAATATGCAAGCCTCTAGCTCGTCTTCGTCATCAGCATCGTTGGAAAGTAAGAACAGCACCTGTCACCTGCTACCTAGTCTGCCCATCCCGAAATGGATGAACAGCCCAAGGCAATAAGAGTTAAAACATAAAGCCTTGAGTCAGACAACAGTCTTAGTGAGCGGTAAATTAACTAACAACATACCAAAAGAGCATAAAGGAAAAGGAATAGGAATCCAACCCTCCCACTCCACCTCTTTCTACAGTGATAGCCCCCAGACACACACTAAGCAGGAGTAAACATAGCAAAGCAAACAATTAAAGTAAAGTAATTATCACTCGAGTCAAGGGCGATGTTTTCCAAGTACAAACCCCCAAGGCCTAAACCAAGATTAGATAAGCACCCAGAAAATACCGCTCTTGAGACCGAATGACGATACAACCAAACATCCATGACTCTGGCTATCACTGTTATCGTTGCTTCGATACCACCGTTAATTGAATGACTGGCACATTCTTTCAGCCGTCCGTCAAGGGCTAATGGAAACCCCGGTTCTAGACATAACTCCGCACGTCGTCGCAGCCCGTGCCTAGGACTATCGAATCTGCCCAGAGTACTCGACTACCAATCAGTAGTCCTTAGGGACTATCGAATCTGCCCAGCGTACTCTTGCTTTGAGCATGCTAGAACCTTCAACAACGATGAAATCTCAGCCTTCTAGTCATCCTCCTCGACGACTATTTCCATACTAGCTCAAGCGCCTCTCGAGCCAACCATTATCCTCAAACCCGAACCATTTCACCGAGTTATCAACATGCTTGGAATGATCCCGTCTGGATTAAACCAAGGCTATCTCATATCATGCCTCGCTTCATCTCATCATAGCAAAGCCTCATCTCAACATCATCATCATCAAATCTATCCATATGAGCTTCATCATTCGCCACATATGCCACGAGCAGCTTTTCCAATTCAAGAGCCTTTCCCTTAGCTTTTGAATCATCTTCGACCATCTTGTCTAAATCAAATCATCAATCAACTAATCCATAACAATCAATCAAGTCAATCATTAATCCAAGTAATCAAACATTCAAATATGATCTAATACACAATTATAACAATAATGGCAATCTTGTAAATAAAGAGTCTAAATCAAACAAGCATGAAACATGAGCAATATCTCTATAACTTGATGAATGAACTTGCATAGGTTAAAATGTAGTAAAACGGATGTCAAATCATCATGAACAATGGATCTATACTTAAGTTTACGGAAATGCATGGAAATCACTACTTTAACACAAAATCAAGCCAACGATCCGATATACTCCTTTGGATCCGTGTGAGAGATAATCACCACTCACCGAATCACCTAAACACCTCAAAAGCAACACACTTCAGATCTGGACAGCGAAGGATCTAACTCGATTCTCTAAAATCCCGCTTCAAACGATGAAATCTCTCTCTTCGATGGATGTAGATCTTCAATCTAAGCTCTTGGATCTTCGATTCGATCTTCGATTTGGATGGAAGGAAGCACAAGATTAAAGTGGAGAAAAGAAGTGAAGAAGTGTAGAACTCGAGCTCTCAAAATAGTAGCACTTCGTCGCTTCAAAATCCGGATCCCAAAAAGTGAAGAGAAACCGGGTATTTATAGGCTGAAATCCCTAAGTCGTATGCTCGCTTTTAAGTCGTCCACGACTCATAGAAACCTCACGACTTACGACTCATCAGATCCTACGACCTACGACTCATGAAAGCTTACGACCTAAAACCCCACGACTTAAGACCTTCGACTTAAGTACCCATGCGACCTAACGACTCAACTGGGATACGCCTTAACGACTTAACAACTCTACGACTCAACAACCTCATGACTTAGCTAGGTTACGACTTATCACCTTTACACGACTTAACGGCTTACTGGGATACGACTTAATAACTTTATGTCGTCTAACGACTTAACTATCCAGCATACTATCATAGGTCGTCTACGACCTAACTAAACATGCCAAAGCGACTCAACGACTCATCAACTTATCTCCTTAACTCGTCCACGACTTAACTGCTAGACTTAGGTCGCTCACGTACTAACTACAACACTCCTTAAGTCGCTCGAATGACTCAAACTCCCTAGGTCGTTAACCCGCTTAGTCCCTTAGGTCGTTGCCGACCTATCCTCCCTAAGTCGCTAACTCGCCCAGTTTCCTATGCCGCTAACTCTTAAGTCGCCGTCTTCTTAAGTCGCCACTATCTTAAGTCGCCAATCCTATAAGTCGTCTACTCCTATAAGTCGCCAACTCCTATAAGTCGCCAATTCCTATAAGTCGCCAATTCTTATAAGTCGTCTACTCCGACCTAACTATTATACGACCTAAGCCTTACCTCGCCCACGACTTAGACCCTGGACGACTTAACTCTGAACGACTTAGACTCTGGACGACTTATCAACATTGTGACCTAATGACAACTGTTTTACGATGTTTCGATCCGTAAAAATATGGGTCGTTACATTCTCTCCCCCTTAGGAATTTCGCCCCCGAAATTCCAAACAAACAAGAGCAATCAAAGACTATTCTGCATGCCTACCATCCATAACAATCAACAAACCATGCATCTAATTACTAGCCTAGCATGCAGAATTCTAAGACTAGAACAAGTTATAATGTCGTGAGATGACACGACACCTTATGGCCATACCTTGAAGAGTTCAGGATGAGCTGCCTTCATCCTCTCTTCCACCTCCCATGTACAGTCGTTATCATCATCACTCCATTGTATCTTGAGCAACCTAACTACCTTCCTCCTAAGCTGTTTCGTGTCGGTTTCCACAACACGAAGCGGCTTACGAGGTCTCTTATCGACTGGATCAACCTCAAAATCTTCACAGCTATCAGCAAAAACCAATGTATTCGAGTCGTGCACATACTTCCGTAGATATGATACATGAAAAACATTGTGCACACCCGACATCTTCTCTGGTAACTCCAATTTATAGACGAGCTTTCCAATTCGCTCGATGATCGGGAATGGTCCAACAAATCTTGGAGTTAATTTTCCTTTCTTCCCGAATCGAATAACATTCTTCAGTGGAGAAATCTTCACAAAAACCATATCACCTACGTCTAATTCCATATCCTTACGATGCTTATCGGCATAACTTTTCTGTCGGTCTTGGGCTGCCTTCATTCGTTGCCGAATGATCTCTATACAATCCGAAGTCTGTCGAATCATTTCTGGCCCAAGTATCAGCTTTTCTCCTGTTTCTAACCAACACGTCGGAGAGTTACACGGTCTTCCATACAATGCTTCATACGGTGCCATACCAATGCTTGACTGGTAACTGTTATTATACGAAAATTCCACCAAATGAAGGTGATCTTCCCATGATCCTCCAAAATCTAAAACACAAGCTCTGAGGAGATCTTCTAAAACTCGATTGACTCTCTCGGTCTGACCATCTGTATGGGGATGATAAGCTGTACTCAAACACAACTCGGTTCCCAAAACTTCCTGGAAGCTCTTCCAAAATCCACTAGTGAACAATGGGTCTCGATCGCTCACTATACTCTTCGGAATACCATGGAATCGAACTATCCACTTAACATACAGCTCTGCCAACTTTGATGCAGTCCTAGTTGATCGAACATGAATGAATCTTGCACTCTTAGTCAGACGATCTACGATGACCCAAATCCCTTCATTTCCCGTTCTTGTTCTAGGTAGCCCATCAATAAAATCCATCGATATCTGCTCCCACTTCCATGTAGGAACTTCTAATGGCTGAAGCAATCCACTTGGCTTCTTCTGTTCGGCTTTTACCAACTGGCAGTTCATGCACTTGGAAATAAAATTTCCAACATCCTTCTTCATACCTTCCCAGTAGTAGGTTCTCTTCATATCCCGATACATCTTATTTCCACCTGGATGAATTGTCAGCTTCGAGTGATGACTTTCCTTCATAACTTCATTTCTCAATTCATCTATATCGGGAACAACTAGTCGTCCTTGTTTCCGAAGCCAACCCTCTCGATCGACATCGAATCCTTTATCCTTTTCTAGGTCCAATCCAGATTCCAAATCACGGATAATCTTGACAAGCTTATCGTCTCGCTTTTGGCTCTCGCCAATCCTTCCCACAAGAGTCGGTCTTATCGATAAGTTTGCCAACATCTCAGGTTCCAATTCACATCTGGGCCTGAAGTCAAATCCAGCTAAATACTTGAGATTCTTCCATTCTGAAAACATAGCTCCCAATCCTGCATGTCTTCGACTTAACGCATCTGCCACTGCGTTACCCTTTCCCGAAGTATAGGCTATACCAAAATCATATGATGCTAAAAACTCTAGCCACCGTTGCTGCCGAAGATTCAAATCCTTTTGGGAGAAAAGATACTTCAACGACTTATGATCTGTAAACAACTCGAATCGAACTCCCAATAGATAATGTCTCCACATCTTCAGAGCAAAAACAATCGCCGCCAACTCCAAATCATGAGTCGGATAATTCCTTTCATGCGGCTTCAGTTGTCGACTTGCATACGCAACAACTCTATTCTTCTGCATCAGCACTGCTCCAAGTCCAGTACCACATGCGTCGGTGTAAACCACCATCTCATCATTTCCACTTGGAATAGTCAAAACAGGAGCACTTGTCAGTCGCTCTTTCAGGATTCCGAAAGCTTGCTCATACTTAGCATCCCATCTGAATACTTGGTTCTTTTTCATCAATCCAGTTAATGGTGCAGCCACCTTTGAAAAGCCTTTAATAAATCGATGATAGTATCCTGCTAATCCAAGAAAACTTCTCACATCAGATGCATTCTTAGGTCTAACCCAATCCTGGATTGCTGCCACTTTAGCGGGATCAACCGCTATTCCGCTTCCAGAGATAATATGGCCTAAGAACCTCACTTCGCTCTTCCAGAAGTGACACTTCGAAAACTTAGCCTTCGGCTGATGTTTCCGTAAAATTTCCAAAACAATACGCAAGTGCGTCTTATGCTCTTCTTCAATTCTGGAATAAATCAAAATATCATCCACGAACACTAGTACGAACTTATTCAACTGATCTCTGAACACTCTATTCATAAGATCCACAAAATATGCTGGCGCATTGGTCAATCCAAACGGCATTACCAGCCACTCGAAGAAACCGGATGGTGTCCTGAAAGCAGTCTTCGGCACACTATCCTTAGCCACTCTTAACTGGTGAAATCCCGTTGCCAAATCCATCTGAGAAAACACCTTAGCTTCGTGAAGCTGATCAAACAAGTCGTCTATTCTCGGCAATGGATACTTGTTCTTCTTAGTCACTTTATTCAGCTCACGATAATCCACACACAACCTCAACGATCCATCCGCTTTGGTTACAAACACAATTGGTGCACCCCATTCGGACACACTACGCCAATTAATCCTTTCTGTAAAAGATCATCAACTTGCACCCTCAACTCTTACTGTTCCCTAGGTGCCATCCGCCTAAGAGGCATCACAACAGGTCTGGCTCCTTCAACTAGATCGATACGAAACTCGATCTCTCTATGCGGCGGTAACCCTTTGACCTCATCAAAGACATCCTCAAATCCATTAGCGATTGGCACCGATGACAGCCCATCCCGTGGAACAACCAGCGAATACATGAAGCTCATGAAGACGCCTCCCTCATGCTTACATCGTATCACAACCTTTCGCCCCTCCACATTCTCGACTGTCACCTCCAACCTTTCACAATCAACCTTTGCCGCATACTTCCTAAGCCAGTCCATACCCAAAATAATTACAAACCCCGCAAAGTTCAGAATAAAACAATCACAAACAAAAGAGCAATCATGACTCGATACAATCAAACCACGACATAGCATACACAAACAAGACGAACCCCCAACTGGATTAGTTACAACCAATGGCCTATCAACAATATCCGGTTCTAAACCTAACCGGCCTACAAGTTTATTACAAACAAACGAATGCGACGCCCCAGTATCAAATAGCACTCTCACTGGAACACAAAATATGGAAAGAGTACCTTGAACCACCACACTCTTTCCTTTCTCTTCAGTGGTAGGAGCTTTTGAAGATGATGGAACAACTCCCAAAGCATAAGCTTGCACAATCTGCTTGTTCCTCCGCGGTTCTGGACAATTCTTCTTAACATGCCCCGGCTTGTCACAGTTGTGGCACTTCACCGGCACCTTCGGATTCTTACAATCTCTGGAGAAATGGCCCTTCTGCTAACAATTATAGCAGGTCACTTCACCCTTCGGCTTCTTCTGGCCATCCTTACCCTTCTTCTGCTGCTGCTTCCTCTTCTTGTTTCCACCCTGCTGTGGTTTAGACTCTTCCCTGGTTACAGCAACAACAGATCCCTCTTTAGGAAACAGATTTTCATGCCTGAGAGCCTTCTCTACAAGCTTCTCAAATGGGTCGTCCAAATGATCCACCAACTGCCTCCCAAGATAACTGTCCAAGCCTGTCACAAACTTCTCGTTCTTCTGATAAGGAGATTCAATATACGACCGGGCATACTTGGACAAAGCTTTAAACTCAGAAACATACTTAAGAACTGGTCTTCCACCTTGCTTGAGCTCCACAAATTTCTTGAACAGAACAGACTTCTGAGCCATAGAAATGAACTTAGCTTCAAATCTGGCTTGGAATTGCTCCCAAGTAATTTCTTCCTCCGGAGTATCAATGGTGATAGAGTTCCACCAGTCAGAAGCTCTTCCTTGAAGCTGTCTAGATGCTAGCTTCCTTTTAGTTGCATCCTCAATTCCCAAATCACCAAAGATCCTTCTACAAGCATCTATCCACCTCTGGACTTTAATGGTTGACTCTGTTCCCAAGAAAACCTTTCCTCCAAGAGCAATATAGTCTTTACACAGCTTTGCAAAATCCACCGGTTTTGGAGTTTGAACTTGAACTCCAACATCTACTGATGACCCCGAAGCTGGCATCCTTCTCAGGATCGAAGTTATCATAGCTTCGAACATAGCAACATAATCAGCAACCCCCTCAGTAGCACGGCCTTCCCTAGCAGCTGGTCTCCCTCTTCGACTCATCCTTAATATCTATAAAAAGGAATGATTAATACACAACAGCATAAAGAACTCAAATCCTTCTAAGCTACTATATTATATATATAGTAATCATCCATCAAAATACAATTACGTCTCTCATACGTAGTTACGTCAGCGAGCGTTGGGTAAAATCGATTAACCAAAGCTCTGATACCAAATGTGACGACCGCCCATGACCCCCACACTGAACATAGGAATAGTGCACTGTAAAGTGTGCCAGGCAGCCATGGACGGTTGCCAAGGTTAAATTAAAACAGCAGAATCTATCGTATTACTCACAGCGCATGGATAAAATACAATAGAATATATATATAGTGAAGCTTCACAGAATAGAATGTCATCATATAAAACTTCATAATAGTTGAATACAAACATCTGAATAGTCAATACATCAAGCCTCACTACATATCACTCAGAGAATTATACAAAGCAGCGGAACATCCAGTACATATAGTAAGAAAATAATATGCAAGCCTCCAGCTCGTCTTCGTCATCAGCATCGTTGGAAAGTAAGAACAGCACCTGTCACCTGCTACCTAGTCTGCCCATCCCGAAATGGATGAACAGCCCAAGGCAATAAGAGTTAAAACATAAAGCCTTGAGTCAGACAACAGTCTTAGTGAGCGGTAAATTAACTAACAACATACCAAAAGAGCATAAAGGAAAAGGAATAGGAATCCAACCCTCCCACTCCACCTCTTTCTACAGTGATAGCCCCCAGACACACACTAAGCAGGAGTAAACATAGCAAAGCAAACAATTAAAGTAAAGTAATTATCACTCGAGTCAAGGGCGATGTTTTCCAAGTACAAACCCCCAAGGCCTAAACCAAGATCAGATAAGCACCCAGAAAATACCGCTCTTGAGACCGAATGACGATACAACCAAACATCCATGACTCTGGCTATCACTATTATCGTTGCTTCGATACCACCGTTAATTGAATGACCGGCACATTCTTTCAGCCGTCCGTCAAGGGCTAATGGAAACCCCGGTTCTAGACATAACTCCGCACGTCGTCGCAGCCCGTGCCTAGGACTATCGAATCTGCCCAGAGTACTCGACTACCAATCAGTAGTCCTTAGGGACTATCGATTCTGCCCAGCGTACTCTTGCTTTGAGCATGCTAGAACCTTCAACAACGATGAAATCTCAGCCTTCTAGTCATCCTCCTCGACGACTATTTCCATACTAGCTCAAGCGCCTCTCGAGCCAACCATTATCCTCAAACCCGAACCATTTCACCGAGTTATCAACATGCTTGGAATGATCCCCTATGGATTAAACCAAGGCTATCTCATATCATGCCTCACTTCATCTCATCATAGCAAAGCCTCATCTCAACATCATCATCATCAAATCTATCCATATGAGCTTCATCATTCGCCACATATGCCACGAGCAGCTTTTCCAATTCAAGAGCCTTTCCCTTAGCTTTTGAATCATCTTCGACCATCTTGTCTAAATCAAATCATCAATCAACTAATCCATAACAATCAATCAAGTCAATCATTAATCCAAGTAATCAAACATTCAAATATGATCTAATACACAATTATAACAATAATGGCAATCTTGTAAATAAAGAGTCTAAATCAAACAAGCATGAAACATGAGCAATATCTCTATAACTTGATGAATGAACTTGCATAGGTTAAAATGTAGTAAAACGGATGTCAAATCATCATGAACAATGGATCTATACTTAAGTTTACGGAAATGCATGGAAATCACTACTTTAACACAAAATCAAGCCAACGATCCGATATACTCCTTTGGATCCGTGTGAGAGATAATCACCACTCATCGAATCACCTAAACACCTCAAAAGCAACACACTTCAGATCTGGACAGCGAAGGATCTAACTCGATTCTCTAAAATCCCGCTTCAAACGATGAAATCTCTCTCTTCGATGGATGTAGATCTTCAATCTAAGCTCTTGGATCTTCGATTCGATCTTCGATTTGGATGGAAGGAAGCACAAGATTAAAGTGGAGAAAAGAAGTGAAGAAGTGTAGAACTCGAGCTCTCAAAATAGCAGCACTTCATCGCTTCAAAATCCGGATCCCAAAAAGTGAAGAGAAACCGGGTATTTATAGGCTGAAATCCCTAAGTCGTATGCTCGCTTTTAAGTCGTCCACGACTCATAGAAACCTCACGACTTACGACTCATCAGATCCTACGACCTACGACTCATGAAAGCTTACGACCTAAAACCCCACGACTTAAGACCTTCGACTTAAGTACCCATGCGACCTAACGACTCAACTGGGATACGCCTTAACGACTTAACAACTCTACGACTCAACAACCTCACGACTTAGCTAGGTTACGACTTATCACCTTTACACAACTTAACGGCTTACTGGGATACGACTTAATAACTTTAGGTCGTCTTACGACTTAACTATCCAGCATACTATCATAGGTCGTCTACGACCTAACTAAACATGCCAAAGCGACTCAACGACTCATCAACTTATCTCCTTAACTCGTCCACGACTTAACTGCTAGACTTAGGTCGCTCACGTCCTAACTACAACACTCCTTAAGTCGCTCGAACGACTCAAACTCCCTAGGTCGTTAACCCGCTTAGTCCCTTAGGTCGTTGCCGACCTATCCTCCCTAAGTCGCTAACTCGCCCAGTTTCCTATGCCGCTAACTCTTAAGTCGCCGTCTTCTTAAGTCGCCACTATCTTAAGTCGCCAATCCTATAAGTCGTCTACTCCTATAAGTCACCAACTCCTATAAGTCGCCAATTCCTATAAGTCGCCAATTCTTATAAGTCGTCTACTCCGACCTAACTATTATACGACCTAAGCCTTACCTCGTCCACGACTTAGACCCTGGACGACTTAACTCTGAACGACTTAGACTCTGGACGACTTATCAACATTGCAACCTAATGACAAATGTTTTACGATGTTTCGATCCGTAAAAATACGGGTCATTACAATCTCACAACACAACAGAATAACATATATTAATCAACATAATACTTTACAAAGTCATTTCAAAAATGATACATCAGAGTCATACAAATACAAATTCTACTCTAGGACAGTTATAATAGCCTGTCCCTACCTAAGTGATACAAGATACGTATAATACAGCGGAAACAAGACAATAAGTATCTATCGATGAAGCCTCCTCCTCCAAGCTCCTCCAAAATGCCTCCGTAGGAAAAACCTGAACTACTTGGCTACCCATAAAAATTTGAGCACCTAAGAGTTTTAGGAAAAGAATATAAAACACCGGGTCAGACATGGGTCTGGTGTGAGTAAACTTCAAACAACTGAATTATTATGTTTAAAAACCCTTTTAAAATCAAAGGTATCTCGTAAGACCCGCCGCACATAAACATGGACGGGTTTTTACCTTACGATAACCAAAACAGTTTTATAAAAAAATCCAGTGATATTATAATGATGCCTAAGCGTTCAAAATAAATATATGAAAATAGCTGAAATGATTGCATCTCACATTTCAACATAGTTGGGCACAATCAAAACCGTACGGCGCTTATTGGAGAATGCATTACATACTATGACAAGGCACCGGGGTACCACCAATCATGGTACACGTTTAGAAAATATATCGAGGACCTCGTCGGGATCCCTTGCTAACACAGGACCGGCCTACCCCTGACTGGATAATATCCTATATGTCATCACCCTGGTTTCTTTGCAACCCTTTTTATTTGAGATCTCATGCACAACCTATCCATAAATATGTAGATGTATCTAGAAAGGTGATGGTACACCCTAATGAATCGACCCACTTAGCCTTGCTGAATCTCCCTTGATTTTAGTCATTCCCGGTTGATGAGGCTTGAGGCTACGCTTAACTTTTGAATAACAATCCTACTTAGAATGCTAACACTGCCTTCCAGGCAGTAATGTAGTGCCAACATTCATCCATACAAGTTGTCCAAGATAAGGACAAACCGAAGGCACTACTTCTACTACATCCATTTCGGAATCTCCCTCAGTAATAGTAGAAAGCAGCCCTTGCACTTCAATGCTCCATCTTCGATTCCATATTCTTCAAGATGTCTTCAGTTCAAAATGATTGAGTTGGATCGAAGTTGTTTATGGATAACATATCCGATCCCTGTCTCTTTGAAACAACTTTCGATAATTTTTGATAAACTCAGCCCAGGTTCTTTAGGAAGTAAACAGATAAAGATAAGAGCGAAGTTCACCTCCTAACCTTTTAGGGATGGATTTCCTTATCATTTATCCTAGAAGAATGAAACGAGGTTTATACGCACAGTACAACATCACTGGGTATGACTGTGCCATATAACCCACGTGTTTCCCCTAGATATTTCGAAAGTTACAATTAGGTCCAGATTTTGATAGTCGGTTATTTAACTATCAAATAAACGATCATTCAATTGATTTAACTCCATATGGGATGTACCAAGCCTTTATTAATTAAATTTTAATTAATAAAATCACTTATAAAATTGATCAAGAGATCCTTTCAAAACACTTCCCCAAACCCTTAACATTCCTTTATACTTGAAAAAAACAATATAAGTATTTACCAAAACATTTTGGAAATTCCCTTTCCTTAATATTCCATATTAAATGGCCAAACAATTCCCTTTCAAAAACATCACCTCCTATAAAACACATTTACGTATCCCTTATAAAAATTCTTTTTATAAGTTCCCATCACATTTCAAACCGCTTAAAAGTTTCAAACTAGATTTAGAAATCTTCCTTCATAATTCCTTTATAGAATCTCCTTTATAAAATATCATTTTCAAGATATCTTTTGTAAATCACTTTAGGTAAAACCTTTTATTTAATAAACAATATATTATTTAAAAATAACTTTATAAAATAATAATAAAATTTGAAAATCATTTATAACCTTTAAACCCAATAGTACTATTTTAAGTTACCATTCAATTTCCATTGCGATTCACTTAACATTTAATACATAGATCAACATATATGTAAATACACTCATATCCAAATCATGGAATAACATGTCAATATGAACTAACTAGCATATACATATCCAAATAACATAATAGCAGGATGGTGATTTGTCCTGCTAAATAGATGTCCAAAACATTCAACCAATTCACAGTAGAATGGGGATTTATTCTGCTAATAAATGTCCATACAAACAAACAAGCAAACAAATAATTTATAGCAGAACGGTGATTTATTCTACTAACACATGTCCAAACAACCCAAAACAATCAATTTATAGCAAAATGGGGATTTATTCTGCTATCACATCTCTAAACAATCCAAAAATCTACACTATAACTCATTCACAGTTATATGGTTTCTTAATGGTATCGACACTTGAATCACTTGTATTAAAATCCATCTTTGAAAAGAAGTACCTTTAAACAAATTTACTTTTGGAAACCAAGGGATTTAAAACTAAAAAAAAACCTTTATAAAAACAATTTATTATAAGTTAAATCCTTATTTAAATCATAATTAATTTTAATTGAATCTTAACTTAATTTAATTAAATAGTTAAATAATAATTAACTATTAATTAAACCCAAATTAATCCTTTATTAATTATTAAATAATAATTTAAACCTTCATTAGTAATTAAATATTAATTAATTTTAATTAATAAAAATATTAATCTCTAATTAAAACTTAAATAATAAATTAAACCTTAAATAAATAATTTATTATTATTTAAACCTTAAATAACTATAATTTAAAATAATTAAACACTTGATTAATAATCAATTAATAATTAATCTTATACTTAATTAATAATTGATTAAAAATAAATCATATACTTAATTCATGATTAATTAACTAAATTAATAATTAATTTAAAACAAATCTTAACTTTAAAAGATAATTAATTAAGAATTAATCTTTATTTAATTAAAGTTAACAAACCTTGTTAACACTTAATTAGTTATTAATTATTAAAACCTAATTAATTAACAATTAATTAATAAATCCTTAATTAACTTTTAAAAACATTATTATTTAGTTCATAAAAATATTCACAAAACAATTTGAAGTATAAAAACCAGACTTTGCAAAAATCAAAATTTTAAGCGAACTACATCCATAGCGGCTATCGCTATAGATACCCGTAATTTTAATTTACTAACTAGTTTACATGCTAATTTGCTTTAGCCTCAAGACAAGATTAACACATACGACATATCCAAGTTCATATATACCAAATCATATCATCACCAAACATAACCAACAATCACAACCTTTTTATAACCAACATATCTAAACAATACCATAATCCAATCCAAACATATATATATATATATATATATATAGCCATACAACCAACACACACACATATATAAGTAAATTCTTCCCAAAAAGTTAAGAAGTTTACTCACCAAAATTTTTGGAAACTTGAAAAACTTTAGCGTTCGAAAAGCTTGGAAAACCACGAAATCCACTCAAAAATAGGCCATTTTCTTCTCGATTTTTCGACCATTTATTCTTAGAATTTGAAAACGTAATCAAAGAAAAGTTTTAGATAATTCTTTCCTCTATCATCTAAAGAAAAAGAATTACTCAATTTGCTTAATTTTTGAGGAGGTTATGATCAAAACTATGAATGGAATTTTCGGACTTTATGATCTACGTTAAAAAACACACTCGAAAAAAAAAAGGATTTTTGGAGTATCTGAGCTCGAAATCAGTTACACTACAAAGTTGTAGCCACTGGAATTATACATGCTTTGTTGAAAAGAAAACCTTGATTTGGTTAAGGTTAGAGGATGTTACGGCCGATGGAAGTTAGGGTAAAATGGAGGAATTTTGAAATTGAAAAGAGGAGTTTTAAACACTTTGAATTTTAGAATATCTCTCCTTTCTGTTTTTTTCTCTTCCTCTCTCTTTGAAATCTAAAGAGAAGCCATTAAAGAATGCTCAAGCTTTAGGAAAATTTCCAAGTGAAAAGGGAATGAGAAAATTGAAAAAGAAATTTGGAAAATTAGTTTTTATAAAATGGAATAAGTGGAATTACTAATATACCTGTAACAACCCATAATTTTAATAAAAATTTTAAATTAAATTTTATTTGAAACTCTGAGTTTTATTAATTTTAAATTGAATTTGGAAATTTTTCCAATGTATTTTGGATTTTGTTTCTAATTTATTTTTCCAAATATAATAAGATAATGATTTTCTGAAAATTTTACATTTTGGTCAACTTTGGTCAAACTTTGACTTTTACTTGGAAAATTATAAAAATTTAAATTTTTTAATTCTAATATTTTTATTTGAAGTTGGATATGATTGTGATATCTGTGTTGCCCTTCGTTTCGTTAAATTCTGATTTATAATTTTAAAATTGGATAAAATTCAGCGTTTTACACGCAATAAATTTCTGTATTCTTATTTATATTTTTCCTATATCCATCTCTTTGTTTTATTTATTTATTTATTTGTCTAGACTTTTATTGTAGTTATTGGAATTTATTTGTTTATATCTTTTTATAAATGGCTGGAGAAATCAAGGGACACGCGTTACATTGTTTGAATGCTTGCCTTTTTAATTGCCTACTCTTTATTATTTCTAGCCGTTCAAACATTGATACCATGTTGTTTCCTTCTATTGTTTAGCCGTGAAAAAACTCCTCAATTAATTATAATTCTCGTACAAATATTTCCCAAAACCTTCCTTTCCTCATTTGCCTCTTCTGATTGAAATAAAATACAATAAGTTTTCTATGGCTCCTTTTCTCTTTTTTTTTCTTTCTTTTTTTTGTCTTCAAGCTAGCTCGGCCTCATGATCTAGCCGACCATCTTCCTCCATCCACCACCTATGCTCGGCCTCCAATACCTCATCAGCTCTACCACTTATGCCATCAAACCGTAGATCCAAAAAAAACCTTCACAAAGCATGAACAAAACCCTAGCCGAGCCCATCACCTCTTCTAAATCCTATTTGCTAGCCTCGGCCACACCTATTTCCACCACCTACTCCTCCTCCTTGCCTTGCTCTAGGCCATACCCCTCTGATGTGACTAGATCCGACCAAGTTTGGTACATAGGTCGAGCCACATAGCCCTAGGGCCGAGCCCAAACTCCACTTGATCCTTGCTTATGTCTCTACTTACTTTTCCTTCCATTTCTTAGACCATAACCTTGCCTTGTGACCCCATAACCAAGCATATGTGACCTTGGCCGAGCCTAGTGCTTCAGTTTTGATCATGGCCGAACCATGTATGATGATGGTTAAGCCTATGGGTGATGTGGCCGAGCCCACTTGATGATTCAATCCGATTTTCTTCACCTTGATTCACGTTTTGTACATTGTTTTTATTTATTATTTTGTGATAAATATATATTTATGATTATTTATATTTATTTGTTTACAAGATCTGAATATTGGCTCTCCCTCTACTCGAATCTAAGTCGTGTTGTGTCGTGCTCTTCGAAGTTTATTCGTGTGTTTTAATTTGTTAACTCCAGCTTTAGAAGGTGAGTTATTCACTCTAGACATTCGAACTTATATATTTGTGAAACGATGACAAGTGTATGTGTAGTAGTGATATGCTATGTTGATATATGTTCATATATGCCTATGATATGATTTAATGATGTTATAACCTGATTATATACCTGTTACATCACCTGATATGACATACTATGCTTTACTGTTTATTTATTCTCTGTTTCTCACACTGCAAGTTCCCTGTTAGTATAGAATCACCATGGGTTGAAATGATACATACCCGAATGGACTTTAGAATAGGGAAAAGTCGTTACGAGCTGAAATGATAGGCTCGAGCGATTTTTATTTGACTTGGGATTGCGGGTTTGAAATGATAAAACCCGGATGTTTAATTTATTACGGATTAAAATGATATATTATCCGTACCACTTGACTTAGTTAGAAATATTATACAGACCCGTGGTTAATTTTAAAATATGATTTTTATAAATTTTTAAGTATTTTAAATTAAAGAAGAAAAAAAGAATTTTAACTTAAATGGATTTAAATGATTTAAATAGTGATTTTCTATACGTTAAAATTGTATAAGTTAATAAATGGTTTAAAAATGGTAATTTAAAATTTTGATTTAACTTAATAATTGAAATTTGGTTAAAAATGGGATTGTAGGAAGTATTAAGTATTTTTAAATGTAAAATGTGAAATTTTGACTTAAATTAGACTTAAATGATTTAAATAGTTATTTTCAAAAGTTAAAATTTGATAAGTTAAATAATGGGTTAAATTGTAATTTAAATTTTGATTAACTTAAATTCGAGTTAAAATGGAATTTTAAGCTTAACTTAGTAATTAAATATTTTATCTATGAAATGGATATTTTAAAGAAAAGAAAATATCAAGTTATTTGTTAAAGTGAAAGTTAAGCAACTTATGGTGAATTTTGACTTGATAAATGAATTATAGTTTTAAATTGGATAATTATTAATAAAATGTTATTTTATTAAATTTATAAGTTCAAATGATATCCAAATAAATAATTTTAAAAAGTGGAATAAGTTTGATAAGTTAAAAATGATAAAAGTTGAAGATATATTGTTTAAACATGTTATAGTAAAGCTTATAATAGAAATGGTAGCATTCCAGAAATGCTATGGTTAATGTATTGTTTTTCAAATCTACAACTGTCTCTATAGTAGCATTCTGTGAGTGCTGCTGTTCTGAAATATGTTATTTTTCCAAATTTCCACTATACCTACTGCAGCAGTTTATAGGTGCTGCAGATTATGAAATGAACTGTTTCCAAATTTACACCATACTTACAGCAGCAGTTTATAAGTGCTGCAGTTTCTGAATTGTATTGTTTTTCAACCTATCACTATACTTACAACAGCATTTTCTAAGTGCTGCGAATGCTGAAAATACAATGTTTTGAAATATTATAATTGAATAAACGAACTTAGAAATTGCTAAAATTTTGGGAATTGATTATTTTGATTTGAAAGTATAATGACTTCACTTTTAAATGTTTTAAATGAATTATTTGGATTTGAAATATAACCATTTTGAAATTTATAACCACGGGTTATAATAACGGTTGGATGTTATAAAGTGTGGCTAGAGGTGGGCAATTGCTGCAGCTTTGCGCTACCCCAGTCCCATTAACATTATTATTTGCATAATTTACTTTACTTTGGATATTATTATAATGGCATATATTACTGCTTATTAGATAGTTTAACGGATCCTTAAAGGATGGGCGATCCCAAGCATCCTTTAAGTTATTTGTGCATTGCTATTACAGTTCACTGGAGTTGGTTTACATTGTATAAGTATGTATCTCCTGACTTGAGTGTTTGTGTTTTACTTTACGCTCGTGTCAGCCTGAGTATCACAGCTTTGGATTCATCTTCTGGAGCTAGATATTTGTTGGAGCTTATTTGTCTATCTGTTCATCTATTTCTATTCAGTGATTTCCTATTCGGTATTGCTTCTGTATTAGTGATTTATGTATCCAGACTTTTATTGTATCTATTTTAGACTATGAGATTTTGTATATGTTTTGAGAGTATGTATATAGTTGCTTCATGAACTACTATGGAATTTTATTTCCGCTGCGAGTTATTCTGATATTCTGTGTCTGTGATTCTATGTTTGATTTTATTTGCTCCAAATTTTCTTAACAATCCACTGTTTTGGAGTATTCAAGTCTGACATGTGTGGATTTATTTTCGATTTGAATGGTCCAAAATAGTGGGATGTTACAATACCCTTGCGTACTTTGCCTTCCACAAATGAATTCCACATATCCTTAATGTCTTCTTCGTGTCTCCTCACTTAAAATTCGAAATTTGTCATGAATAAACATGTTAAAACATGTTTGTACTTCATTTGTACTTTATGTTGGAAAATAATCTTTATATTATAATATATTAACTTTTCTAAATAAAATCTCATCTTATATATATACATACTCAAGTGTACATGCATGTACACATTTGCATTTCCATGTCAAAACAATTTCAAATGTATGAATATTTGTATACCAAAGTGTCACGACATTTCCGACAACTTTTATCCGATGAAAAGTCGAAATTTCGGAAAAAGAATTCCGATCACATTTTCAATTTTTCTTCGAACTAATTATTTTTGTAAACACATTTTAAAAACTATTTAATTATTATTATTCAATTTTTAAAAGAGTTCTATTTTTATTATAAAACCTATTATTTGAATATTTAAAATTAATTAAATATTCGCAAATTAAAGCAGTGAAATTCTGGGTCGTTACATATACAATCATAATATTTACCTGAAAAACAACTTTGGATTGCCGTGGGATTGTTAAATAAATAACAAACCCTGAGTCTGGCCAGATATCTAGCTATGAGTGTAACAAAGCTCAAATAATAACATTGGTTTCTATAACTTTATTAACTCCTAATGGCGTCTACCACTACCCTGCCCTTTGCTCTCAACACCTCCTCCACCCCTCATCCCCCTCCAATTTCCTTTGTTCCGCCCAGATATGCTCCACACTTCCGGCATCCTGCCCCTGCCCAACCCCCCATCCTCCCTACACCACCATTGTTTGCCTCCCCCCCGACAACCTGATACCTGCCTCGCCAGAGGTGTCCCATTGCTATGCTAGCAAACAACCCACATACCCAAAGGGCGGCCCCAGCTTCGCCCAAGTCGTGTTATCCCATCAACCTCCGCCTCTCCTTCCCAAACCCAAACGTCCCAAACTCGTCCCAAAATTCAAATCCACGCGGGAAACGGTCAATTTCCTGTGTTCCAGAGGGCGGTGCTTGAAATGTGCAGGCATTGGACACGTGGCAAAATCATGCAGAAATAGAAAGATTTGCTATTATTGCGGATTCTTTGGTCACTTTTCATCCACCTGCCCCTTGAAGAGACAGGCTTCGTTCCCTGTGCAGCCCGTCCTCTCATCTTCCAAGACTAATAATGCCAAAAATCTCTCTCCTCCAAATAATTATCCCCATTCTTCACCCAAAACCCGATTTCCCAGACCTAATCCTTCCCCTGGACCCACAGAAGCAAGGGCCCCACAACCTGATTCAAAGTCGATTCACATCCCATCGTCATCATCAGCCCTTTCTCCACTTTCCAATACCAACTTAAGCCCTCCCTCTCTTATATCCTCCCCACAAAACCCATTAGCCCCTCTCTTCGCGAAAAAATTTCCAAGCCCTCAATTCCTCATGGAGAACTCAGCCCGCTACCTCATTGCCACAATAACCCAAGGTTTCTGGAGTATATTGGACATCCAAGCTGCCCTTAACCAACATGGGCATCGAGAAAGACCAATTTGGATGATGACCGATAACAGCTTCCTCATCTGCTGTGACTCTGAGATAGAGATAAATGTCTTCGTCATGACTGGTTCCTTAGCCAAACCAGGTGGCACTGTTTTTCTGAGACCCTGAACTGATCATGATAACTTCTCCGCCCCCTCCCTCGAACCTGAATCATGGGCAAAAGTTGAAGGTTTCCCTGAACTCCTCAAGGATAACCCAGATGCCATTGGAGAAGCCTTAAAACCCATGGGCAGACTCATTGCTTTGGATGACTGCGACTGGGCCTTCATTGACCACAGGTTTCTCTATGCTAAATTCCAATTCTTCGAGGGCATCTCCACCCCCTGTTCCTTCGTGGCATCCCTCAACAACACCGATTTCCTCCTAACCATCAACCGCTGGCAACACTCTCACCCGAACCGTGCCCCTGATACCACCTACCTTGGCCTAGACTACAACCTTGAACAAAACTTCAACTTCCTTGACCAGAAATGGTCTACCCCTGAAATACTCTTAGACCAAGATGACTTCTTTGATGCCATGTTTCACGAAGCCACCTTGCCACCCCCTACCCTTCCTGCTTTGCCACTACAAGATACCTCCTTTGAAGTATCAGGTCCCAGAAGAGGGATCCCAGCCCAATTCGATAGATGGGACCCAATGTTGGACCTCGATCTTTCCATCCCTCTCTATCAACAACCTATCCAGTCTCCCGAACCTGGTTTCGCCCCCTCCAACCTCATCCTCCCTGACTTCCCCATTATCACAGCCCCTGTCCTAGCCGACTCTCACCCCGTTGACGTCTCCTCCCCCATAAACGTGGCCCCTCCACTTGAACTCAATCAGGACGTGGTAGTTCAGACTCCCCAGCTCGACGCAGCAAAATTCCTCTCCCCAGCTCTGGTTAGGCGTAGCTCCAGATTGGTTGGAGCAGCTTCAGATCCTGGTCAACCTGGTAGTTTTTTAATGCCTGTTGTTTTTTCATCCGCAAATAAAAGGCTTAATAAAATTTTATCACGTTGCGTGGGCGTGAGTTTGCACGATGAACACTACACATGCATGCAAACTCTAGAACAAGAGCGTATTTCCCAATCCCAATGAAACTCATCACTTGGAATGTACGGGGGTTAGGGGACCCATCTAAGCGATACGCTGTCAACACAATCCTGTCCCCCCACAAAATTGATATTATAATGCTTCAAGAAACTAAGTTAGCCGACCCCACACAATCTCACTTGACACAAACTGTTGGTACACTCTTATCTGGGTGGGCCCACATTGATGCTATTGGATCCCGTGGTGGGATTATAACAGCATGGAATGAAAATAAATGGTCCCTACATCAAACCATCAAATTCCCCTCAGTACTTAATGTCGCTCTGCGAAACTCTGAATCTGGCATAATCTACCTTTTCTCGAATGTGTATGGTCCCTCCGACTCACAAGGCAGGGCTGTCTTGTGGGATCATTGCATGGACTTCGCAGCCCGAATAAATGGCCCATGGATTATTGCCGGAGATTTTAACACCACTAGACACCCCTCTGAAAGAAACTCTGGTAACCTTTCCCAAGACTCAACCGCCTTCAACAACTTCATCAATTCTTGTGTGCTAATTGATCCTCCCATCAGTAACCGCCTCTTTACCTGGTCTAACCGTAGAGACAACCCATCCCTGGCCAAATTAGATAGATTCCTTTTCAACACAACCTGGGAAGACCAACATCCCCTCTCATCTGTCTCGGGCCTGGCAACCACGATCTCAGACCATTGCCCCCTCCTGTTTGACTCTGGCTCTCTGAACACCACTCACAAACCATTTAGATTCGAACAACTCTGGCTTCTTGAGCCATCTTTTGATGACTTTGTCAAGTTGGCCTGGTCTCAACCCACCAATCTAGAATCTCCTACTGCTCGTATTGTGGCCAAGCTCCGTTCGCTCAGAAAATTGATAAGACCTTGGGCCAAATACATCTGGGGCTCCCTTACATATCGGATCTCACAAGTCTAAGACGAAATCCTCAACCTTAATATCCTAGCTGAATCTCAACCCCTAACTGAACCAGAAACACATCAGCTGAACCTCCTCGAAAAGGAATTGGACAGGCTCCTTAAACAGGAAGAAATCGGTTGGAAACAACGCTCCAGAGCAAAGTGGCTGGAAGAAGGAGATAGAAACACGGCCTACTTCCACAGGTTAGCAAATGGACGACGCAGATCCTCGACCATCTCTAACATTCAACATAACAACATCACCTACTCTGACCAATCTGATCTCCTCCGCCTCTTCACCAACCATCACCGCAACATCCTTGGCAAACTTTCCACCCCTCTACCAGACATAGACTGGAGTCTCCTTTACCCTGACCCTCAAAGTTTGCAAGTAGATCACCCCTTCTCGGAACAAGAAATCTGGAATGCAGTTAAAGATATGTCATACAATAAAGCTCCTGGACCGGACGGCTTTGGCCCCCTTTTCTTCAAACACTTCTGGAGTACAGTGAAATCTGACATTATGGACATGTGCCTCGAATTTCAAAATGATCCCAGCTCGGTTGCACGAATCAACTACGCCATCATTTCCCTCATCCCAAAAACTGATGACCCTTCCTCCCTTGATTCCTTTCGACCAATCAGCCTCCTCAACACCACCTTCAAAATCATTACAAAAATCCTTGCAAACCGACTTCAAGCGGTAATATCCCCTCTGGTTGGCCTGGAGCAATCGGCCTTCATACTCGGGGGCAATATCCTAGACTGTGTGGCCGCCACTCAAGAAGTGGTGTCTTTCTGCTACAGAACCAACACCCCAGGAATCCTACTTAAGCTTGACTTCTCCAAAGCCTTTGACTCAGTCAACTGGAACTTCATTCTCGCTCTATTACGACATATAGGCTTCCCACCGAGATGGTGCTCCTGGATATCCTCTATCCTGAACTCCAGCATGTCTTCTGTATCAGTCAATGGAGAACTTGGCGGTCTGATCAAATCTATGAGAGGCCTACGTCAAGGAGACCCTCTCACCCCCCTAATTTTCGTTCTTATTGCAGATGTCTTCAACCGCATGATTAAACTGTCCATCTCCAACACCCACTTGGCCGGAATCAGCATCCCTACAGCTAACCTTCAAATTTCCAACCTACAATTTGCTGACGATACCATCCTCTTTGCCTCACCCAATCCTAATCACCTACACTGCCTCAAAGTTCTCCTCTACGTTTTCGAATTAATCTCTGGCCTTTCCATCAACTTCCACAAAAGCTCCCATATCATGCTTGGCAATACCAACCACCTTGGCCCCGCAACCGCTGCCATCCTCAACTGCAAACTTTCCCAGTTTCCAATTTCCTACCTGGGCCTTCCTATTCGGCCCACCAGACTCACGCGTCCTGACTGGTTACCCCTCATCAACAAAATTGAATCCCGCCTCGCATCCTGGAAAGCCGCTTCCCTCTCGACAGCTGGTAGATTAATCTTAGTTAAATCGGTCCTCTCTGCCATCCCCTCCTACTGGATCTCCTTCCACAAACTCCCCTCTTGGGTCTCCAAAAAAATTGACAAATCCCGCAGGACCTTCTTATGGAATGGCTCCAAAGCAAAATGCCTTATCAACTGGTGCTCAGTCTGCCTCCCAAAATGCCATGGTGGCCTTGGTGTCCCGGATCTCTCCTCGCTCAACACTGCCCTATTAACAAAATGGCTCTGGCGTTTTCTCTCTCCCGAAAATTTCCTCTGGAAGGATTGGATCCTACACTCATATCACTACTCTAATCCCCACCTAGCTCTACACCTCCCCCCCAGTTGCAGACCTTCTCCATTCTGGTCCAATGTCCTCCACACCATCCCCCGAGTCAAATCCCTCTTTCATGTTTTAATAGGCAATAGCAACAACTGCCTATTTTGGCATGACACGTGGGTAGCCTCCTTCCCCCTAGCCAAAACACTACCTAACCTCTTCTCCTCCGCAAATCTACAACTTGCCACCACTTCTACCCTGTGTCACCTGGGCCCCAGTAGCCTTCACCCCCCCTCCCTTTTTTCCATCGAAACTTTCAATGAACTTCTCGTAGCCTCGAAAATCCTACAATCCATTCGCCTGTCCCACTCACCAGACCGCTTCACCTGGGCACTTAACCCATCCAAAGGCTTCTCTGTATCATCTTGCTACTCTTTCCTCATCCACCCTGGCCGCCTTTTCCCCTACAGCAGGATCTGGAACTGCCATTCACACCCTAGATTCCTCTTCTTCCAATGGTGCCTCATTCGTAACCGCATCAACACCAAAGACAGACTTATTCGCCTAAACATCCCCACTGATCCCCTCTGCGTACTTTGCTCCTCTCAAGACGAAACAATTACCCACCTTTTCTCAGACTGCGATTTCTCTTTCGCAATTTGGGCCCCAACCAGCGCACATCTATTGGGTTACATTCCGGAGCGCATTTCATTTTTTGAATACTGGCAGCAAGACCTCGGAAATCACAATCTCGACATCTTTATCACCATTTACTGTTGGTGCATCTGGAAAGAACGAAATGCTTTTGTCTTCAACAAACCTAGATCTTCATCCACGGCCATCTGTAGTCGAATCTCACAACTTTTCAACTACTGGACAGGTACCAGCTCGGCCCCCTTCAGATTTAGACTGAGGTCCGCTCCTGCTGACTCGGCGGAATCAATGGCCAGTACCAGCGCCACCCCGCGGTAGCAGCTCCGGCGCGATTCTGTCTGCCCCCCTTTTTTTTTCGCTGAATCATCGATGTCGGTGATTTTGTCCCATCCTGTACTCCATTAGCTCTGATGTACATTTCTATGTTAGCTGACTTAGCCTATTTTTTTGGCCACCGGTTGGGCTTGTCAACCGGACTTTATTTCATATTATTCTAATATTATTATTAACCGGCTGTGTAGTCTATCACTACACAACCGTCTTTCTCAAAAAAGCTCAAATAATAACATATGGAGTATGATAGGTTTATGTATATAACTCTACTCGGTTATAAACATAAATTTATTATTATAGTCAACACCCATACATAATTCCAGTAAGCTTTGTACTTGAAACTATTATTAAAATAGATTTCCAAAATGATTTTCTTTCAAATCATTTCCCAAAATCACTTATAAAAAGATTTCCAAATCACTTCTATAAAATTACTTTATTCACAAAAATCTCATATGTTTCGAAGTCATATACTAAAGGCCAACTTTGCAAATGAAATAAAAATACTGACTATAAATACAAATAATTTTTTCAAAATATTTCCTAATTTGTATAAAACCAATATTTGCAATACATTTCTCAAATCAATTTGAAAAATCCAATTTATCCAAAATTCCTTTCCAAAACATTGTAAAAAATTGTATATTCCCTTTCATTGTTTAAAAATTTGCTACTTCTCCATTTATTGAAACCAATTCCAAAATATTCGATAATTTCATCAAAACTAGATTCTGAAATACAATATCATTTCACCAAATCAAGTTTAAATATATATCCTCATAAGGTGACTGCTCATCACAACAGATAAAAATGAAGCTTTAATCCAACTCCTACGATCTATGCTCAAGCATTACCTTCGAGCAATATCAAAAATAATAAAATCTATATGGTAAAATACACAAAATTGTAATTTTATTTCTTTCAAATTGGTAATCGTCCATAGTAGAAATGCTATCAAAATACCTTTGGTGTATTTTACACAAAATTCGTAAAATAATCTCTCAAATAATTCTCCAAAATTCCTTTTATCGAAAAGCTTGTATATTTAAATCATTTATCCATTATGATTTAAATTCAAATTCATGTTATTTATAAAGTAAATCAACTTTATTTTATAAAAAGCTTTTCTGCTTCCAAATAAAAATAAAAATATTTGTATAGGATTTTAAATTCAATTTTAATTGAATCCCATAATTTTCCACGTGTAAATATTCAAATTCAAATTCTATTAATGTCAAGATAGTTCAAAATCATTTGATACGAAAACCTTTCTAGTAATATAATCCATCAAAAATTCTTTTCAAAGAATTTCAGTATAGAGTCTTTCTTCTATGTTGAAACGACCCGAAATTTTCGATCCCGAAAATTCCAGATAGATAGGAAAAGAAGAAAGAGATAGAAGAAGAAGAAACCGAAACACAACACAGATTCTCACATTCGCAGCGGATCAAAATATAATATCAAATAATAACAGTTTACAAAAGAATATTGTATCAGTTGATTACATTTTTATACACCAGAGTTACACACATACTCAAACACTGGACATATACAAATCAACATGTCTCAGATAAACAGAAATATATCACAGCGGAAACACTCCATACATTCCTGCCATCCAGCTCGCCTCCTGAGCTCCAGAACGTCCTTACTTGAAAATCTATAATACTCGGTCTAACCCGAGCATTACATCAAAGTAACACCCGGGTCAGGCTGGAAACCAGCGTGAGTAAACCCATATAATTTGAAATACCAAGCTATAACATATGTGAATACTAGGGTAACTCGTACCTTTTATGAGTTCTTACTTTATTATAGTCAATCATTTATCACACACATCAGTTCTTAGGTTAAATGTCCATGTTACTTTATCCCATTCCAGCCTATTAAATTTTACATATCAAATTTATAAGGAATTTGATTACTAATCGAAGTGGTTTCGGGTATTTACTAATTACCCGACCCCGGTCTCTTCGATTTCAATGTCATTTCTAATTCCAGTTTAAGTGGATACAAATCAACAAGGTATCATAGTCACACAGAAAAATTAATTATCAATTGATACTCCACATTATTACTGTTCAATCCATCATATCATATCACCGTACATCATAACTCAATATCAGAGATATTCACAATCCAAGTCATACAATATCATTAAATCATCCATAAGCAAGATTTATTATATATAATTCCTAATTAATTTAATTAATCTCCAATTAAATTAATCAGCATCTTTAATTACTTGGATTACCTTAATCCTGCTCACTTAACATTAATTAATTAGAATCCAATTAATCAATCATTCTTTAATCATCTATCTTAATTAACCCCCCTTGATTAATTATTCTTTAATTACATATTTTATTATCACATAGATTAATTACTCTTTAATTATTAATTAATAAAACTTAATAAATTACTCTTTAATTATTAATTAATAACCAATAATTAATCTTCAATTACTTAATTTATTAATCTTCAATTATTAACCTTGGAATCCTATTAACTTAAATGCTTTAAGTTTAATTAAAAATTTAAAACACTTAACCTTTAATTTAAAACTACTTAATTATTTGCTTAATTAAACCTTTAAACATCTTAAGGATTAACTTAATAACTTAAAATACTTTTCAACTTTAATTATCAAACATTTAATAATCAATTATTATTTAAAATAAGATAGTTAATTTTAAACTTAACTTTGTTAATCTAAAAACTTGTTAACAATTTATTTATAACCCGAGGCAAACCCAGATTTTACTCCAACAGATCCCCGAGTTTCTCCAACTTTTTCCCAAGTTTAATTTTTTTTAAACTGTTTTACTTTTTTTTAAACTGTTAAAGTTTAACACTCTCAAACACGAGACAAAACCCGAGTCCACTTATCCTTTTCTCGAGACCAACCTGCAGAAACTTCATTGTTCCCAAAATAACACTGTGCACAGATAACTGGTGCACATGCACCCATCGCCGGGGACACTTCGGCACCCATGACCACCCTCAACAAGTCGACAACGATGTGTTCTGGCCATCAGACCATCCACCATCCTCTATCGAGCACAGAAACAAAATCGAACTCATCAGAGCTCCTAGGACCACAACTCGACAACCAAGCATCGCCTTGACAGGCTGATTCCGGCCACCGGAAATCCCAGTCTTCCGTCCTAAGGTTCGCCACTACCCCCCACTACATTCCCCCCTTGACCGATCCACTCGATTTCTCCAACGAAGACACAATTACCACTCAACACATCGACGACCAAACTCGTCCTTAAACTCTATTATCACCTCGCCGCAACACCACGACAAATGCTATCCCTTTCGACCAATTTTGCAATACACCTCGACACCCAAACCTGCTACAACCAAGAACTCGACCCTCCTCAAATCGCCGATTTCCAGAATTTGTCCCAAATCCAAAATATGATCGACCCAAGATTTCTCAATACTCATTGTAATGACCCTGAAATCGGCCTTCGAAAATCGGCACCCGTACTTCACTTGTACTCAAAATGTCGCAGATTCAAACGCTGAATCTTGTTCACCGGAGCTTATAACACCATTAAGTATAACAACACAACGGAAGAAAGAAAACAATGATATCATATACAACTCCAATGAATACAATATCCAGTATGATATACAACAATGATATCAATATGATACAACAATATCAGAGATAAATAATGATACAGCGGAAAGCAGAAATGATAACTCCAAATGATCAGTCAAAGAGACTGACTCCAACCACTCCAATGCCAAGCTCGAACCACAAAAGAGAAGCAAGTGCAGTCCTGAACTCCAAGAACTGAACCAGCTCCAGATAATCTACTAAACCTGAATATTTGAGAAACCCAACTCTAGACTACCCGTGTGGAAAATTGTGGGCACCCAGAGTTTAGGAAGGGGACAATAAACTCCGGATCAGTCATGGGACTGGTATGAGCAAACAAAACAGTTTATCTTTAAACAAAAGAATTTTCAACATTGAAATCCACAATGCTTTTCAAAAATGAAACTACCATAAGACCTCCCGCCACACACACAATGCAATGGCAAAATTGGAGGAGATTTCTTCTTATGATAGTCAAACATGCTTACTACGCAAACAAATCATTTTTGATATTATTACTAGTGCATAATGTAGGAAAACCTTTCGAAAGTATAATATTAATCTTAGCCAACATACGACCAGTATCGTATGCCTACTATAGCTACCTCCTAAACAGTGGTGACCACCATAAGTAAATGGCAGGTTCTACAACTAAAACCGTACAGGGTTCGTATTGTTTCTTTGGATTTCCAACAAATGGTCAGGCAAAGGAACTTCCTTACCGAAATGGAAATGCCTCTGGAAAGACGCCCCGAGAACCTAACCGGATCTCTGCAAACACAAGGCCGATGCTACCTCATGTTGTACAGCTGTAACTAGGTAACTAACACACTGACGCTACCTCATGGTGTACAACTGTAACTAGGTAACTAACACACGAGCTATGTCATCCCCCGGTCGTTTCCGACCTTTACCCGAGACGTCTCGATCATAAAGCAATAACCACAAAGTATAATAACTGTGCAGCATCAACATAGGTAAAATATCTGGGCTCCATACAATGATATCACCTTTTATCCAGAAGGAAATGACATACCCTAGGGGCGCTACCCCTACAAACCTTTGCCGCAACATTCCTGTTTCGACCATTACCGGGTTGTGAGGCTCGACGAAGTCTCGTCCACAAAGCAACGCTTTTTCACAAAGCCACGCTTTTTCACAAAGCCACGCTTTTTCACAAAGCAACGCTTTGATCAACAATGATCAATAGCACTTCGTATGCCACATTACCAAATTGGGAATGTATCACTAGTAACCATCAACTACATAACCTCTGAGCTCGTACGTCTCAGAGAAGGGTGTTAAGCTAAGAGAATAAATTCTCCGCCACCAACAGAAATGTATTTGATAGAAACCAGCTTTACATCTCAAAGTGTAACGTCAAACACACATCCATACAAGTCTGTTCCGGGTTCGAACAGAACCGAAGGCACTTTTGAAGAAGCCCTTGCAAATCCGGGTATTCACAATCCTGATCGAACTTCTCATCACTTAGGGAATCTCTATACCGGGCGCTACTCGGTGCAGAGACAATTGATATGTCATCCTATCGTTCTCGCAAATACCCGGTCTTCACCACCGGTCTTCAAATGCTATCCATATCATCGTATCACTATTCGGAATGGGTTATATGACACAAAGGTCTTTTCCCGGCTAACCCGAATAACGAGCGCAATTAAAAATCATATACTGGGGTCTCAGTTAAATCACAGCTTAAAGCCCAAAAATTTTCATTCGAATGGTTAAAACAAATTACCATTTCCAATCTTTAAAAAAAAAGATTCAATTCACAAAGTTCACCCCATTCACAAAGATCCATTCATGGATAAAACAATTTCCGTTTTAATTGAATTAACTCGTTAAATCTTTAAGTCAAGATTTAACTTATAGCTTTCAAAACTAGTTTCCAAAGATTCATTCATAGCCTTTCAAAACAATTCTATTTCAAGTTGAATTAACTCGTCCGGTCTTTGAATCAAAGACTCATTTCATAGCTTTCAAAACATTTCAATTATATTTCAAATTTGAAACCTTTCAACACAATTTGGAAATTCTTTACTTATGTGAAAGCTTTTACTATTTGAAAACAAATAGTTTCATTTCCGAAAAATCCAGTTGTATTTACACGAGTTAAAACCCTTGAATTAAATTCAAATTCCCAAATCAATACCTATAAAATGGTTTAACCCATATATAACTTGTACAACATCTTTAATCCCTAGTTCAAATCATAGAATTCAATTTCAAACTTGAATTCAAATTTAAATCAAATTATTTAAATTTCAAGATATCCAAAATATCTTTAAAACTCCTTTCAAAAGCTTTTCATATTAAACCCCAATTTCCAATTTCAAAATCAATTGAAATTAAAATTTCAATTTCCAAAAACATTAAATTTAAATCATCTATGACTTAACCGATTCCCACGTGAAATCCATATTTGTGTGTGTAAAAGTGTGGTCCAGGGGTTTCACACAATAGTGCACCATCATCAATCATCACAGATTCAATCATATCAATATCGATAAGCGGTATAACCCATAACGCTTATCTTCATTCACAGTTTCACAGATAAAATAAATTTATCAGTCATAAAGATTCATCATTACAATTCGATGTGGGTTTCGGATAACCAACTGGAATTCGACTCCCTGTCGCATCGAAATTCAGGTGTCGTTTACGAGCAAAAAGGGTTTTCACATACAAATGGAAACAAATCACAAATCACAGTTCAACACAAAGCAATTCGCATAACACAGTAACACAATCACAACAGGAATATCAATCCAGTACACAATATTTGACAATTTACTTAAGTTCAATTAATTACAATGAGTAATTAATTTCTTAATTACTTTCATAAAGTAATTATAATTTCATAAATGATTTTCATTAATTAATTAGTCTAATTAATTATTAGAATAAATCACATTAATTAATAATATTAGTTAATGACCTTCATTAACTAAAACAATTCTTTAATTACTTGCCTAATTAATCTCTAATTATAGATTAATCTAAATCATAAATTTATAAATTAAATAAATAAGTCATTCCTTAATTATCTTATTCATTAAATCATTTTAATACCTTAATTATCTATAGGGTAATCCATTTCTTTATTAAAGACTTCATTAATATTAAAGTGTACTTAAAACATTACACTTCCAAATTTAGATTTAAACCTCATATTTTAAAACCTAGAAAACAAAATTTCCTTTTTAATGTTAAAACCTAGTCAGTTTATAGAAACAAACCCGAGCCTTACTCGAGACTAGCACGAGTTCATATTTCCTATCCCCCCTCGACAATCACATACACACGATGATACTGGTGCACATGCACCGATGATCGGAGCGCCTCCGATCAATACTACGGCCTCCCACATATCAATCCTGATCCTCTCAACCCAATTAACAACCCAGTTCGATGATTTGATCGAGAAAACAAAATCGAGCATCTCGGTTTAAATCTGGAACCAACACCGATCAACGAAAACTCCTTGCCTGACCACTGTCGACCACCAGTGACTACGCCGACCCGTCCCCGCATTCATCAAAGCTTCCACCTTCTGTTCCCCCGGTGCGATCGGCTAAATCGCCATGGCCTCGAAACTGTAACAACTCAAACTTGATCGACACAATGGGGTAGTCGAACCTTAGTTTAAGTCATACGGTCACTACGACCATCGATAAATTCCGTGGCCAATTTTCCCGAGTTCCCCCATCTTCCAGCCTTCTCCAGAAATGAGCTCGGTGACCAACCATCCACCGTTCGTCAAAAAGTGACGAAAATGCCAAAACAAAGCTTCCCAGAAATTCTCGACTTATATAAATCTAAAAATCATGATCTTACTACCTAAATTCATCATTTGCCATGCCGAATCATATTCTATAATCAATAATTGAAATAAGCATAATTGATTTTTACTTATTTTCAGTTCATCTCTGTATTCTTTTATTTTTATTTTTTTTGAGATATATACTAAATATCAAATCTTGGAACCCTTTTTTTTTAATTTATATTATCCTATTACAATCCTTTTTCGTTTAAAGATCTTCGTCTGAAACTGATTCATTTGGAAGATATAATTTATATATGTATTTGGAGCCTGTTACTCAACAGAGAAGGTATACATGTTTACAAATTCTCATATATACCAAACAAGTCATATATATAAACAGGCATTCATCACCAACATTCATGCAAAAATTTACACCACATTACTACGAGATCTTTTCATATAAATCAAAGTTAAAACCAGATTAAACTTTCTAAACAGTTGCTTACTCACAAGCATCAAGATATCAAAACAGGTTAAGCTTCTAAAAAATAGGAGTTTGCTCACCTTAGATTGAAGAAAGAGGACCAGTGATTTTGTTTTGAAACCAGATTTTTAATCTGAACTTGAGATTTCAATTTGCTATTTGATTTGCTTTGAAATTTGCAAGCTGGAACCCCTCTATCTAATCCTCTGGGTTTGTAGTTGATTTGTTGTTTGCTTTAGTTTAATGTGGTTTAATTTTTTTTTGAATGATATGCATCTCAGATTTTTCACAGTTTAGCATAAACGAAACTGAGATAAGTGATGATATATGAGAAAAGAAGTGTACAGGGTGATAAAAAATGAGTTTGTACAAATGATAATTTTTTGTTTGTATAATAGGATCAGAGATATTCTTTTGCTTGGAGGCTGATAGGTAGTGTTGTTGATGGCTTCATTAATTAACTTTTACAATGTAAATTTTTATTTCCCTCGGCTAAAGACAATTTGGTGGCTAAAGAGATTTTGGTATCAATTGTTTTGTACAAAATATATATTCTTTCTTCATTTGTACAATGCAGGTCTGATGGCTTCTTTTACAAGCTCTTCATTTTATATACTTTGTTTCTTTCTTTTTATTTGCTTGTCTCGGCTGAGATGATAATGTTGTGGTGCTAGCATTAAATTACTTTGTACTTTATGTTTCTTTATTTACAAGTGAACATACTTATATTTTGCTTACACTTGAATATAAGCTTTCTTTTGTAAGTGTATATACATAGCTTGCTTAAGTGTTCATACTCATCATATTTGAAATATATATTGTTTGTTTGTACCATCCTTTCATATATATCCTTTTGTTTTATGCCTAGTATATGTATACTTCCTATTTTACAAAGTTATATAATTTAACTTATATATATATTTTAATTTCTATTTCCAAATTAAATATGTACTTCTAACTTAAATTCTATTTTCAACTTTAATACTTGTCTTGTATTTCTCTATATATTTTTATAAACTCAAAATATTATTAAACCATTTACTTGAGATTTTAAACTCAAAATCAATATATATATATATTAATATATGTAATTTCAAATTTACTCATATATCACGTATACATATATATTCACATATATGTACAATATTTAAATTTAAAATGATTTAATATATTTTTATTTGGATTCGGGGAAACTTGAATTCATTTATCGATTAATTTCACAATTTTTATTCAAAAATTCAATAAATTATCAATTTGAATTTGGTTAAAATCCGGGGTCGTTACAGACTTCCCCCCTTAAAAGAATTTCGTTCTCGAAATTTGTCAAGGAGACACACGGATAGATGAAGAATGTTTTATCAAATCAAACTGAATATCTATTCTGTATTTGGCTTACCAAATCAGAATATCAACAATAGATACAAGAAAGAATCTATTAAGTTTTTCACAGGATACTCGGGTTATCCAGATCTACGAAATATGCAGTGACATCGGTTAGTTCGAAGGGATAACTAACCATTTGTAGAATATATTGGGACCCAAAGGATAGATATATATATGGATACAATTTCAAAACTTTTAGTTTAGAAACTAAAGTATACCTATCAACCATAGCAAACAAAGCAACCAATTCATCCAAACAAACAATTCTGGCCTTTTTTGAGTTTACGTCCCATATTAATATATCAAATCTCCTTCCTGGATCTATCAGGAACTATCGAAGAATTGAGAAAAGATGTTGAACAAAAGAGATTGATAGAGAAAAGATTGCTTCCTCGTTGTTACAGGGTATTGACCATTTATAGTCGTACTCCCCTGTCCCCTATCTCATCCTCTTCTTGCGCTCATACTTACTATCAGTGGATAGCAAGAGAATTTACTGAGGCATACGAACGGATATCTGAGAATTACTCATCCTAGGGTATACTTCACCCTATCTCTAATGAGCTACTTAATGTGTTATACTCCTAAGCTAAAGTTCAACCTTAGCTCTGATACCAAATGTAATGACCCTGAAATCGGCCTTCGAAAATCGGCACCCGTACTTCACTTGTACTCAAAATGTAGCAGATTCAAACGTCGAATCTGGTTCACCGGAGCTTATAACACCATTAAGTATAACAACACAGCGGAAGAAAGAAAACAATGATATCATATACAACTCCAATGAATACAATATCCAGTATGATATACAACAATGATATCAATATGATGCAACAATATCTGAGATAAATAATGATACAGCGGAAAGCAGAAATGATAACTCCAAATGATCAGTCAGAGAGACTAACTCCAACCACTCCAATGCCAAGCTCGAACCACAAAAGAGAATCAAGTGCAGTCCTGAACTCCAAGAACTGAACCAGCTCCAAATAATCTACTAAACCTGAATATCTGAGAAACCCAACTCTAGACTGCCCGTGTGGAAAATTGTGGGCACCCAGAGTTTAGGAAGGAAACAATAAACTCCGGATCAGTCATGGAACTGGTATGAGCAAACAAAACAGTTTATCTTTAAACAAAAGAATTTTCAACATTGAAATCCGCAATGCTTTTCAAAAATGAAACTACCATAAGACCTCCCGCCACACACACAATGCAATCGCAGAATTGGAGGAGATTTCTTCTTATGATAGTCAAACATGCTTACTACGCAAACAAATCATTTTTGATATTATTACTAGTGCATAGTGTAGGAAAACCTTCCGAAAGTATAATATTAATCTTAGCCAACATACAACCAGTATCGTATGCCTACTATAGCTACCATCTAAACAGTGGTGACCACCATAAGTAAATGGCAGGTTCTACAATTAAAACCGTACAGGGTTCGTATTGTTTCTTTGGATTTCCAACAAATGGTCAGGCAAAGGAATTTCCTTACCGAAATGGAAACGCCTCTGGAAAGACGCCCCGAGAACCTAACCAGATCTCTGCAAACACAAGGCCGACGCTACCTCACGCTGTACAGCTGTTACTAGGTAACTAACACACTGACGCTACCTCACGCTATACAGCTGTAACTACTGAACTAACACACGAGCTATGTCATCCCCCGGTCATTTCCGACCTTTATCCGAGACGTCACGATCATAAAGCAACAACCACAAAGTATAATAACTGTGCAGCATCAACATAGGTAAAATATCTGGGCTCCATACCATGATATCACCTTTTATCCAGAAGGAAATGACATACCCTAGGGGTGCTACATCTACAAACCTTTGCCGCAACATTCCTGTTTCGACCATTACCGGGTTGTGAGACTCGACGAAGTCTCGTCCACAAAGCCACGCTTTTTCACAAAGCCACGCTTTTTCACAAAGCAACGCTTTGATCAACAATGATCAACAGCACTTCGTATGCCACATTACCAAATTGGGAATGTATCACTAGTAACCATCAAATACATAACCTCTGAGCTCGTACGTCTCAGAGAAGGGTGTTAAGCTAAGAGAATAAATTCACCGCCACCAACAGAAATGTATTTGATAGAAACCAGCTTTACATCTCAAAGTGTAACGTCAGACACACATCCATACAAGTCTGTTCCGGGTTCGAACAGAACCGAAGGCACTTCCGAAGAAGCCCTTGCAAATTCGGGTATTCACAATCCCGATCGAACTTCCCATCACTTAGGGAATCTCTATACCGGGCGCTACTCGGTGCAGAGACAATCGATAGGTCATCCTATCGTTCTCGCAAATACCCGGTCTTCACCACCGGTCTTCAAATGCTATCCATATCGTCGTATCACTATTCGGAATGGGTTATATGACACAAAGGTCTTTTCCCGGCTAACCCGAATAACAAGCGCAATTAAAAATCATATGGATACTGGGGTCTCAGTTAAATCATAGCTTAAAGCCCAAAACTTTTCATTCGAATGGTTAAAACAAATTACCATTTCCAATCTTTTAAAAAAAAGATTTAATTCACAAAGTTCACCCCATTCACAAAGATCCATTCATGGATAAAACAATTTCCATTTTAATTGAATTAACTCGTTAAATCTTTAAGTCAAGATTTAACTTATAGCTTTCAAAACTAGTTTCCAAAGATTCATTCATAGCCTTTCAAAACAATTCTATTTCAAGTTGAATTAACTCATCCGGTCTTTGAATCAAAGACTCATTTCATAGCTTTCAAAACATTTCAATTATATTTCAAACTCGAAACCTTTCAACACAATTTGGAAATTCTTTACTTATGTGAAAGCTTTTACTATTTGAAAACAAATAGTTTCGTTTTAGAAAGATCCTGTAATATTTACACGAGTTAAAACCCTTGAATTAAATTCAAATTCCCAAATCAATACCTTTAAAATGGTTTAACCCATATATAACTTGTACAGCATCTTTAATCCCTAGTTTCAAATCATAGAATTCAATTTCAAACTTGAATTCAAATTTAAATCAAATTATTTAAATTTCAAGATATCCAAAATATCTTTAAAACTCCTTTCAAAAGCTTTTCATATTAAACCCCAATTTCCAATTTCAAAATCAATTGAAATTAAAATTTCAATTTCCAAAAACATTAAATTTAAATCATCTATGACTTAACCGATTCCCACGTGAAATCCATATTTGTGTGTGTAAAAGTGTGGTCCAGGGGTTTCACACAATAGTGCGACATCATCAATCATCACAGATTCAATCATATCAATATCGATAAGCGGTATAACCCATAACGCTTATCTTCATTCACAGTTTCACAGATAAAATAAATTTATCAGTCACAAAGATTCATCATTACAATTCGATGTGGGTTTCGGATAACCAACTGGAATCCGACTCCCTGTCGCATCGAAATTCAAGTGCCGTTTGCGGGCAAAAAGGGTTTTCACATACATATGTAAACAAATCACAAATCACAGTTCAGCACAAAGCAATTCGCATAACACAGTAACACAATCACAACAGGAATATCAATCCAGTACACAATATTTGGCAATTTACTTAAACTCAATTAATTACAATGAGTAATTAATTTCTTAATTACTTTATAAAGTAATTACCATTTCATAAATGATTTTCATTAATTAATTAGTCTAATTAATTATTAGAATAAATCACATTAATTAATAATATTAGTTAATGACCTTCATTAACTAAAACAATTCTTTAATTACTTGCCTAATTAATCTCTAATTATAGATTAATCTAAATCATAAATTTATAAATTATATAAATAAGTCATTCCTTAATTATCTTATTCATTAAATCATTTTAATACCTTAATTATCTCTAGGGTAATCCATTTCTTTATTAATGACTTCATTAATATTAAAGTGTATTTAAAACATTACACTTCCAAATTTAGATTTAAACCTCATATTTTAAAACCTAGAAAACAAAATTTCCTTTTTAATGTTAAAACCTGGTCAGTTTATAGAAACAAACCCGAGCCTTACTCGAGACTGGCACGAGTTCCCATTTCCTATCCCCCCTCGACAATCACATACACACGATGATACTGGTGCACATGCACCGATGATCGGAGCGCCTCCGATCAATACTACGGCCTCCCACATATCACTCCTGATCCTCTCAACCCAATTAACAACCCAGTTCGATGATTTGATCGAGAAAACAAAATCGAGCATCTCGGTTTAAATCTGGAACCAACACCGATCAACGAAAACTCCTTGCCTGACCACTGTCGACCACCTGCGACTACGCCGACTCGTCCCCGCATTCATCAAAGCTTCCACCTTCTGTTCCCCCTGGTGCGATCGGCTAAATCGCCATGGCCTTGAAACTGTAACAACTCAAACTTGATCGACACAAATGGGTAGTCGAACCTTAGTTCAAGTCATACGGTCACTACGACCATCGATAAATTCCATGGCCAATTTTCCCGAGTTCCCCCATCTTCCAGCCTTCTCCAGAAATGAGCTCGGCGACCAACCCACCACCGTTCGTCAGAAAGTGACGAAAATGCTAAAACAAAGCTTCCCAAAAATTCTCAACTTATATAAATCTAAAAATCATTGTCTTACTACCTAAATTCATCATTTGCCATGCCGAATCATATTCTATAATCAATAATTGAAATAAGCATAATTGATTTTTACTTATTTCCAGTTCATCTCTGTATTCTTTTATTTTTATTTTTTTTGAGATATATACTAAATATCAAATCTTGGAACCTTTTTTTTTAAATTTATATTATCCTATTACAATCCTTTTTCGTTTAAAGATCTTCGTCTAAAACTGATTCATTTGGAAGATATAATTTATATATGTATTTGGAGCCTGTTACTCAAAAGAGAAGGTATACATGTTTATAGAACCTCATATATACCAAACAAGTCATATATATAAACAGGCATTCATCACCAACATTCATGCAAAAATTTACACCACATTACTATGAGATCTTTTCATATAAATCAAAGTTAAAACTAGATTAAACTTTCTAAACAGTTGCTTACTCACAAGCATCAAGATATCAAAACATGTTAAGCTTCTAAAAAATAGGAGTTTGCTCACCTTAGATTAAAGATAGAGGACCAATGATTTTGTTTTGAAACCAGATTTTTAATCTGAACTTGAGATTTCAATTTGCTATTTGATTTGCTTTGAAATTTGCAGGCCGGAACCCCTCTATCTAATCCTCTGGGTTTGTAGTTGATTTGTTGTTTGCTTTAGTTGAATGTGGTTTAATTTTTTTTTTGAATGATATGCATCTCAGATTTTTCATAGTTTAGCATAAACGAAACTGAGATAAGTGATGATATATGAGAAAAGAAGTGTACAGGGTGATAAAAAATGAGTTTGTACAAATGATAATGTTTTGTTTGTACAATAGGATCAGAGATATTCTTTTGCTTGGAGGCTGATAGGTAGTGTTGCTAATGGTTTCATTAATTAGCTTGTACAATGTAAATTTTTATTTCCCTCGGCTGAAGACAATTTGGTGGCTAAAGAGATTTTGGTATCAATTGTTTTGTACAAAATATATATTCTTTCTTCATTTGTACAATGCAGGTCTGATGGCTTCTTTTACAAGCTCTTCATTTTATATACTTTGTTTCTTTCTTTTTATTTGCTTGTCTCGGCTGAGATGATAATGTTGTGGTGCTAGCATTAAATTACTTTGTACTTTATGTTTCTTTATTTACAAGTGCACATACTTATATTTTGCTTACACTTGAATATAAGCTTTCTTTTGTAAGTGTATATACATAGCTTGCTTAAGTGTTCATACTCATCATATTTGAAATATATATTGTTTGTTTGTACCATCCTTTCATATATATCCTTTTGTTTTATGCCTTGTATATGTATACTTCCTATTTTACAAAGCTATATAATTTAACTTATATATATATTTTAATTTCTATTTCCAAATTAAATATGTACTTCTAACTTAAATTATATTTTCAACTTTAATACTTGTCTTGTATTTCTCTATATATTTTTATAAACTCAAAATATTATTAAACCATTTACTTGAGATTTTAAACTCAAAATCAATATATATATATATATATATTAATATATGTAATTTCAAATTTACTCATATATCACGTATACATATATATTCACATATATGTACAATATTTAAATTTAAAATGATTTAATATATTTTTATTTGGATTCGGGGAAACTCGAATTCATTTAACGATTAATTTCACAATTTTTATTCAAAAATTCAATAAATTATCAATTTGAATTTGGTTAAAATCCGAGGTCGTTACAGACTTCCCCCCTTAAAAGAATTTCGTCCTCGAAATTTGTCAAGGAGACACACGGATAGATGAAGAATGTTTTATCAAATCAAACTGAATATCTATTCTGTATTTGGCTTACCAAATCAGAATATCAACAATAGATACAAGAAAGAATCTATTAAGTTTTTCACAGGATACTCGGGTTATCCAGATCTACGAAATATGCAGTAACATCGGTTAGTTCGAAGGGATAACTAACCATTCGTAGAATATATTGGGACCCAAAGGATAGATAGATATATGGATACAATTTCAAAACTTTTAGTTTAGAAACTAAAGTATACCTATCAACCATAGCAAACAAAGCAACCAATTCAACCAAACAAACAATTCTGGCCTTTTTTGAGTTTACGTCCCATATTAATATATCAAATCTCCTTCCTGGATCTATCAGGAACTATCGAAGAATTGAGAAAAGATGTTGAACAAAAGAGATTGATAGAGAAAAGATTGCTTCCTCGTTGTTACAGGGTATTGACCATTTATAGTCGTACTCCCCTGTCCCCTATCTCATCCTCTTCTTGCGCTCATACTTACTATCAGTGTATAGCAAGAGAATTTACTGAAGCATACGAACGGATATCTGAGAATTACTCATCCTAGGGTATACTTCACCCTATCTCTAATGAGCTACTTAATGTGTTATACTCCTAAGATAAAGTTCAACCTAAGCTCTGATACCAAATGTAATGACCCTGAAATCGGCCTTCGAAAATCGGCACCCGTACTTCACTTGTACTCAAAATGCCGCAGATTCAAACGTCGAATCTGGTTCACCGGAGCTTATAACACCATTAAGTATAACAACACAGCGGAAGAAAGAAAACAATGATATCATATACAACTCCAATGAATACAATATCCAGTATGATATACAACAATGATATCAATATGATACAACAATATCAGAGATAAATAATGATACAGCGGAAAGCAGAAATGATAACTCCAAATGATCAGTCAGAGAGACTGACTCCAACCACTCCAATGCCAAGCTCGAACCACAAAAGAGAAGCAAGTGCAGTCCTGAACTCCAAGAACTGAACCAGCTCCAAATAATCTACTAAACTTGAATATCTGAGAAACCCAACTCTAGACTGCCCGTGTGGAAAATTGTGGGCACCCAGAGTTTAGGAAGGGAACAATAAACTCCGGATCAGTCATGGAACTGGTATGAGCAAACAAAACAGTTTATCTTTAAACAAAAGAATTTTCAACATTGAAATCCGCAATGCTTTTCAAAAATGAAACTACCATAAGACCTCCCGGCACACACATAATGCAATCGCAGAATTGGAGGAGATTTCTTCTTATGATAGTCAAACATGCTTACTACGCAAACAAATCATTTTTGATATTATTACTAGTGCATAGTGTAGGAAAACCTTTCGAAAGTATAATATTAATCTTAGCCAACATACGACCAGTATCGTATGCCTACTATAGCTACCATCTAAACAGTGGTGACCACCATAAGTAAATGGCAGGTTCTACAACTAAAACCGTACAGGGTTCGTATTGTTTCTTTGGATTTCCAACAAATGGTCAGGCAAAGGAACTTCCTTACCGAAATGGAAACGCCTTTGGAAAGACGCCCCGAGAACCTAACCGGATCTCTGCAAACACAAGGCCGACGCTACCTCACGCTGTACAGCTGTTACTAGGTAACTAACACACTGACGCTACCTCACGCTGTACAGCTGTAACTAGGTAACTAACACACGAGCTATGTCATCCCCCGGTCATTTCCGACCTTTATCCGAGACGTCACGATCATAAAGAAACAACCACAAAGTATAATAACTGTGCAGCATCAACATAGGTAAAATATCTGGGCTCCATACCATGATATCACCTTTTATCCAAAAGGAAATGACATACCCTAGGGGTGCTACACCTACAAACCTTTGCCGCAACATTCCTGTTTCGACCATTACCGGGTTGTGAGGCTCGACGAAGTCTCGTCCACAAAGCCACGCTTTTTCACAAAGCCACGCTTTTTCACAAAGCCACGCTTTTTCACAAAGCAACGCTTTGATCAACAATGATCAACAGCACTTCGTATGCCACATTACCAAATTGGGAATGTACCACTAGTAACCATCAACTACATAACCTCTGAGCTCGTACGTCTCAGAGAAGGGTGTTAAGCTAAGAGAATAAATTCTCCGCCACCAACAGAAATGTATTTGATAGAAACCAGCTTTACATCTCAAAGTGTAACGTCGGACACACATCCATACAAGTCTGTTCCGGGTTCGAACAGAACCGAAGGCACTTCCGAAGAAGCCCTTGCAAATTCGGGTATTCACAATCCCGATCGAACTTCCCATCACTTAGGGAATCTCTATACCAGGCGCTACTCGGTGCAGAGACAATCGATAGGTCATCCTATCGTTCTCGCAAATACCCGGTCTTCACCACCGGTCTTCAAATGCTATCCATATCGTCGTATCACTATTCGGAATGGGTTATATGACACAAAGGTCTTTTCCCGGCTAACTCGAATAACGAGCGCAATTAAAAATCATATGGATACTGGGGTCTCAGTTAAATCATAGCTTAAAGCCCAAAACTTTTCATTCGAATGGTTAAAACAAATTACCATTTCCAATCTTTAAAAAAAAAGATTCAATTCACAAAGTTCACCCCATTCACAAAGATCCATTCATGGATAAAACAATTTCCATTTTAATTGAATTAACTCGTTAAATCTTTAAGTCAAGATTTAACTTATAGCTTTCAAAACTAGTTTCCAAAGATTCATTCATAGCCTTTCAAAACAATTCTATTTCAAGTTGAATTAACTCATCCGGTCTTTGAATCAAAGACTCATTTCATAGCTTTCAAAACATTTCAATTATATTTCAAACTTGAAACCTTTCAACACAATTTGGAAATTCTTTACTTATGTGAAAGCTTTTACTATTTGAAAACAAATAGTTTCGTTTTAGAAAAATCCTGTTATATTTACACGAGTTAAAACCCTTGAATTAAATTCAAATTCCCAAATCAATACCTTTAAAATGGTTTAACCCATATATAACTTGTATAGCATCTTTAATCCCTAGTTTCAAATCATAGAATTCAATTTCAAACTTGAATTCAAATTTAAATCAAATTATTTAAATTTCAAGATATCCAAAATATCTTTAAAACTCCTTTCAAAAGCTTTTCATATTAAACCCCAATTTCCAATTTCAAAATCAATTGAAATTAAAATTTCAATTTCCAAAAACATTAAATTTAAATCATCTGTGACTTAACCGATTTCCACGTGAAATCCATATTTGTGTGTGTAAAAGTGTGGTCCAGGGGTTTCACACAATAGTGCGACATCATCAATCATCACAGATTCAATCATATCAATATCGATAAGCGGTATAACCCATAACGCTTATCTTCATTCACAGTTTCACAGATAAAATAAATTTATCAGTCACAAAGATTCATCATTACAATTCGATGTGGGTTTCGGATAACCAACTGGAATCCGACTCCCTGTCGCATCGAAATTCAAGTGTCGTTTGCGGGCAAAAAGGGTTTTCACATACATTTGGAAACAAATCACAAATCACTGTTCAGCACAAAGCAATTCGCATAACACAGTAACACAATCACAACAGGAATATCAATCCAGTACACAATATTTGGCAATTTACTTAAACTCAATTAATTACAATGAGTAATTAATTTCTTAATTACTTTATAAAGTAATTACCATTTCATAAATGATTTTCATTAATTAATTAGTCTAATTAATTATTAGAATAAATCACATTAATTAATAATATTAGTTAATGACCTTCATTAACTAAAACAATTCTTTAATTACTTGCCTAATTAATCTCTAATTATAGATTAATCTAAATCATAAATTTATAAATTATATAAATAAGTCATTCCTTAATTATCTTATTCATTAAATCATTTTAATACCTTAATTATCTCTAGGGTAATCCATTTCTTTATTAATGACTTCATTAATATTAAAGTGTATTTAAAACATTACACTTCCAAATTTAGATTTAAACCTCATATTTTAAAACCTGGAAAACAAAATTTCCTTTTTAATGTTAAAACCTGGTCAGTTTATAGAAACAAACCCGAGCCTTACTCGAGACTGGCACGAGTTCCCATTTCCTATCCCCCCTCGACAATCACATACACACGATGATACTGGTGCACATGCACCGATGATCGGAGCGCCTCCGATCCATACTACGGCCTCCCACATATCACTCCTGATCCTCTCAACCCAATTAACAACCCAGTTCGATGATTTGATCTAGAAAACAAAATCGAGCATCTCGGTTTAAATCTGGAACCAACACCGATCAACGAAAACTCCTTGCCTGACCTGTCATGACCCGACTTTCTATGCCCAGAAAGACGTATCGTGAATTAAGAAAGAAAGGGATAGAAGAAGAAAAGAAAGAAAAGAAGAAAGAACAACAACATCAGAAACTCACTGCGGAACGAATGAAATATAATATATCATATAAAATATTACATAGTATCATATACATCACATATTAGACAACTTATACAACACATATTAGACAGTTATAAACATCTGTCTAATTCATACAACTCAAGTATCACAGATACAGACACAACATATACACAGCGGAATCATCATATATCTACACGGTGAAGCCTCCTGCTCCAAATCTCCTCCAGAATTCGTCAAAGCTAACCTGAATCCCTCGACTACTCACTACAATATTGAGTACCCAAGAGTTTAATAAAACAGAAAATAAACACTTGGGTCAGACATGGGTCTGGTGTGAGTAAACGGTTAGATTGCTTAACTTTGAAAACTTTTGAAAACAAAAGTATCACGTAAGACTCCCCACAAATAAACATGGGTAAGTTTTTACCTTACGCTAACTAAAACATTTGATAGGAAATCCGATTGTATTATAATAGGGTCTAGGGTTTTCAAGTAAAATACAGAAATAGCTGAAATGCTTACATCTCACATTCCAACATAGTTGGGCACAACTAATACGTACGGCACTTATTGGAGTTTGGATTCCATACAATGGCAGGGCTACTGGGGTACCGCCCGTCACAGTACGTGGCCTAGATCACCGTACCGAGGAGTACGCCCGCTCCCCTGCAACACAAAGCCGGAACCATCCCTTACTGGATAATTCCGAACAAGATAACCCCGTAGTTGGCGCGACCAACCACACACTAAGCCGAATGAAAAGAAAAGGGACCTCTAGACAGGGATCTATCTTGCTCTCAGTGGGTGCTACCCACGAAGCCTTGCTGCACCTCCCCTGTTTTAGCCATTCCCGGTTGATGAGGCTTGAGGTTACGATTACCTTTAATCAGAACATATCACTTAGAATGCTCATCGTCCGCCTGACGATGTGCTGAAAGCATTCAATCCATACAAGTTCGTTCCGGGTTCGAACGAAACCGAAGGCATTATCTCGTTACACTCGTTTTGGAATCACCCTCAAAGTTAACGACAATAACCCTTGCACTCTGAATCTTCATCTTCACTTGAGATTCACGACCTATCGTAAATTTGGATCGATGTGGTATTCGGGTCTCCAGACCTGGAATTCCGGTATACGGAAACCCGATCCCGGTCTCATCGAAATCCAAAACGTATCTTTTAAGGCCAAGTTGTTTAAAGGTTTAAACATTTAAACTTATTCAGGATGATATAAACAGATAGATAAATCATATTATCACAATTGATAATTCATATCAACATTCATCTCACAAAGCAGCATATATCATATATATATATCAGAGATATTCAAATCATCCAATATCAACCAATCACCCAATATCAAACATCCAGTATTAATCAATTATCTAAACAGAATTGATTAACTCTAATCAATTTAATTAACCTTTAATTAAATTAATTACTATCCTTTAATTACTTGGATTATCTTAATCCTGCTTATTATCATTAATTAATTACAAATTAATTAATTAAACATCTAAATGATCTTCCTTAATTAATCTCCTTTGATTAATTATACTTTAATTACATTCAAGTAATTATCCTTAACCGTATACAGTAATTAACCTTTAATTACTATCATTTAATTATAATAATTACTGATCCTTTATTAATTAATTAACTATAATTAATTATATTAATCTTCAATTAATTACAATTAATTAATCATACTTAAATTAATTACTTTTATTAATCAAACTTGATTAATTCATTAATTAAATAATCCTTATTAATTTATTAACCTTTTAATTAGATTAAATAATTAACTTGTAATTAATTATCTCATTAATCATAAATAGTAATTAACAATTTGTAATTACTTATCTAAATTAATTAACTTCTTAATTAATTATTCTTTAATCACTTATTATTGATTAATTAATCTTAATTAATCAACCCTTAATTACATCATTTATTTAATTAATGATCCTTAATTAATTACTCTCTTTTAATTAATTACCTTAACTAGTAATTAATCACATTATTAATTAACCTTAATCCTTTAATTAATTAATTACTCTTTAATTAATTAACTTCAAATCAATTATATTAATTAATCTTTTAATTAATAACATCAAGTGATTTACCTTAATCAATTACATTTAATTACTTCCATAAGTAATTCTTCTTAATTTAATTACATTCAGTAACTACCCATTTATTACTTCACTAAGTAATTATACTAAATTAATCACAAGTGATTATCTTTAATTAATTAGACTAATTAATTAACATAAAATTAATTACATTAATTAATTACTTAATTAATCATCACTTAATCTTAAATTAATTTATTTCTTAATTACATTCATTTTCACTAATTACTTCATTAAGTAATTATTCTTAATTACAAATAGTAATTAAGCTTTAATTCAATTTATTTATTAATTATCCTTAATAAAATTCACTCTTTAAAGATAAACTTTTCATTTAAATTACATATTAATTTCTATCATTAAACTCCATTTAAACATTTAGAAATAATTTTATATTTGAATAAAATTTTACCTTTAAACAAAACAATTTAAACCCATAATTTTATATACATTTAAACAAACATGTTTAATTAAATTAACCAAATATTCATCTTTGAAACTTGATTATCATATTCTTTAAAACTTATTTACTTAATTATATTTTAAAACTTGTTAAACATTTATCTTTGAAAACAAGATTATTTTCATAACTTAAACTTGTTTACTTTGCTTTGAACTCGAAAACAATTAAAATCAAGCTTCCAGTTTTAAAACCCAGAACAACCCGAGTAAACCCCACCAAAAACACGAGTCTTCCCCGAGTCAATCCCCACGCTCGTCTACTTCGAGTCGTAACTCCAATTTGCACGAAACTGCACCGAGTCGCACTCTTCTTTCCCAAACTCTCAAACTCCAGTACACCCAAACGTGCACACGTGCACGTGCACTAACGTCGCCGGGCACCAACGTTCGTCGCGACCATCGCCTACAACCACTCGACCACGTACGAACACGAAAACCAACCCAGATCGAAAAATACTTGATCGAATCGAAATCGAACCCAATCGACCAAATTCTGGAATTGCCATCACCGGAAATTTCCTTCTCCTCGTCGCCTCCGACCACCAGAAACGTTGAGACTCCGGCCAGAGCTTTGTCAATCATCCACGCGTTGATTCCCACCTATGCGATCGATTTCGGTCCCCTATCCATGTTGAAACTTCTTCGACAAACCAGACGAACAAAACTTCACCTAAAACCCTAGTTTGCTCGAATTCGATCAATTCAGACATTGGAAAAATTCGATTGTATTTTTCCCATTATCCACAACATTAAAGTAAGCTTCGATCAAGAAATTACCTCCGATCATCACGTTGATCAACTACAATTGACGAAAGTACCAAATTCACTCATCTCGATATATCTCACTAAATACTTGCTTAAAAATCTTGATTTGATTTCCAAAATTCATCAATTTCAGATATGAATCTAATTATATAACTGAAACTAGAAATTGTATCCCTTGAATTTCTGATATAAAATGTTTACCACTGTTATTTCCTTCTTTTTAAAATTACTTGTTGAATTTAAAATCCTTAACTATTTTTAAAAATCATCATCATGCCTTAACAACCAACTTTCCTTTAAGTATCAAAGTCTAATATTAACTCTAATTGGAGTTTTGAATTTTTTTCTTAAAGAAATCAAATCCTGTAAGTAAAAATATAAAGGATATATGCATACAGGAACTTAGATAAACTCAGACATTCCACAAATTTAACATGCATTCACAGATAATATTCATTTAAACATATATAACATCACAGAACAATCCATCACATATATCAAGTAAATTCTCAGATTTAAAAACTGTTTTTAAAAAATATTTACTCACCTTATATTAAATTGCTGAGAACAGAGCAGAGCATTGTTCCAGGCTTTAGATTTTTGAATTCTGGCAAAAAAGCTTTTAAATTTCTTTGCTGTTGAAATTTGAATCCTTGCATGCTTGTTAATAGTTGAATCTTTAACTTGATTGTTGAATTAGAACCATTTGCATGTTGAAATTACAGTTGAACTTCATTTGGAAAGCAGGTTGAAGTTGTTGTTGTGAAGAACTTTGCATGCTTGAAAACTTGTTACAGGCTTTTAATTTGCTTGAGAGTTTTACAGGGTTTGATTTTAGTTTGAGGATTTGTTTCCAGTTTAGAATTTCTTTTGAATTTAGAAAGATGGAGAGAAAAGAAGATGGAGGAAGAAGATTTCGAACTGAGAAAAATGTTTTGAACTGAAAAGAAAAATCAGGTTTCTTCTAACATATGTTATTTATAAATTAAATTTTTAAACAAAGATAATGTTGCCACTTGTTAATACAAATGTCATTGCATGAATCCCTTAACTAACAAGTGTTAAAAGTATGCATAATTATGTTTAAAACCTTATTATAAAAGTATTTATGATTCTCTTTAAATTATGTAATTTGCATTTATATTTATATTTATGTAATTGTGAATTATTATTTAATTTTATTTATATATACAAACCCTTTTTTTTTTATAAATTTAGAGATATTAAAAAGAAAACTTATTTAAAACTATATTTTTTTTTATTTTTTTTTATAAATAACTATCTTATATTTTGAAAACAAATGAAATAATCTTTAACTATTGAAAGATATTAAATTTAAAACAAAGCTTTTAAAATTACAATTCATACATATATAAATTATCAATAGATTTAATTAAATTCAAAACAATCCAAATTATAACATATACATACATATATATTATAATTTGAAAATTCATCTTTTATTTAAACAAAAGATTCTCTATTCACAATATATATAGCAAAATATATATTATAAATAGATTAAAACTTTATTAGCTTTGAAAATAAATCTTATCAATTTTAAATTATTAGAAAAGATCAAGTATTACCAAATTTAAATATTTCCAGATTAAATATTTATTAGCCTTTAAAAGATTTAATTACCAAATTAAATTAAAATTAGAAAGAAAATTATCAATCCAATTAAATTATCAATACCGATTATTAAATTTAAATTGTCCAAAAACCCGGGATATCACATTCCTCCCCCCTTAAAATAATTTCGTCCTCGAAATTAAAAGCAAAGTTAATTTAATAATCCAGCCAAGATTTTAAAATAGCAAAGCATACCTATCATCCAATTCCTAACAACCAAAGCAACCAATCAAACAATCAAACAAACCTAACTAACTATCCTAATACAAATCAGGATAGATCTACTAACAATATCTAGAGTTTCCCCGGATATAAATCTGTAGTTTGGTTTAAAGTAAATTATATTTCAAAATTAATTTCTAAATTTGGTTTTAATAAAGTAAATACTTTGAGTAAGTATTTTAAATAAATACAAGTATTCTTAATTAATTAAGTTGAGATTAATTAAGAATAGTTAATTAATAAAATTAAATTAAAGGTTAACTACTATTTGTAATTAAGAATAATTACTTAATGAAGTAATTAGTGGAAATGAATGTAATTAAGTAATTACTTTAATTAAAAATTTAGTGATGATTAATGGATTAATTAATTAATGTAATTAATTTTAGGTTAATTAATTAGTATAATTAATTAAAGATAATCACTATGATTAATTAAGTATAATTACTTAGTCAAGTAATAAATGGATAATTATTGAATGTAATTAAGAGAAGAGAAAATTACTTATGGAAGTAATTAAATGGAATTGATTAAGAGTTAATCACTTGATGTTATTAATTAAAGGATTAATTAATATAATTAATTTAAAGAAATTTAATTAAAGAGTAATTAATTAATTAAAAGGTTAAGGTTAATTAAAAATATGATTAATTACTAGTTAAGGTAATTAATTAAAAGAGAGTAATTAATTAAGGAAGTAATTAATTAAGGGTTAATTAATTAATCAATAATAAGTGATTAAAGAATAATAAATAAATATAATTAATTAAAAAGTAATTAATTAAGATAAGTAATTACAAATTGTTAATTACTGTTTATGATTAATTAAGTCTAATTAATTAATGAAGTGGTTGATTAAAATTAATTATTTAATTAATTATAAAAAAAAAGGTTAATTAATTAATAAGGATTATTGTAATTAATGATAGTAATTAAAGGTTAATTACTGTATATGGTTAAGGATAATTACTTGATGTAATTAAAGATAATTAATCAAAGGAGATTAATTAAGGAAGATCATTTAGATGTTTAATTAATTAATTTGTAATTAATTGATGATAGTGAGCAGGATTAAGATAATCCAAGTAATTAAAGGATAGTAATTAATTTAATTAAAGGTTAATTAAATTGATTAGAGTAAATAAATTCTGTTTAGATAATTGATTAATACTGGATGTTTGATATTGGGTGATTGGTTGATATTGGATGATTTGTATGTCTCTGATATATATATGATATATGCTGCTTTGTGAGATGAATGTTGATATGAATTATCTATTGTGATAATGTTATTTATCTATCTGTTTATATCATTCAGAATATAAGTTTAAATGTTTAAACCTTTAAACAACTTGGCCTTAAAAGATACGTTTTGGATTTCGATGAGACCGGGATCGGGTTTCCGTATACCGGGATTCCAGGTCTGGAGACTCGAATACCACATCGATCCAAATTTACGATAGGTCGTGAATCTCAAGTGAAGATGAAGATTCAGAGTGCAAGGGTTATTGTCGTTAACTCTGAGGGTGATTCCAAAACGAGTGTAACGAGATAATGCCTTCGGTTTCGTTCGAACCCGGAACGAACTTGTATGGATTGAATGCTTTCAGCACATCGTCAGGCGGACGATGAGCATTCTAAGTGATATGTTCTGATTAAAGGTAATCGTAACCTCAAGCCTCATCAACCGGGAATGGCTAAAACAGGGGAGGTGCAGCAAGGCTTCTTGGGTAGCACCCACTGAGAGCAAGATAGATCCCTGTCTAGAGGTCCCTTTTCTTTTTATTCGGCTTAGTGTGTGGTTGGTCGCGCCAACTACGGGGTTATCTTGTTCGGAATTATCCAGTAAGGGATGGTTCCGGCTTTGTGTTGCAGGGGAGCGGGCGTACTCCTCGGTACGGTGATCTAGGCCACGTACTGTGACGGGCGGTACCCCAGTAGCCCTGCCATTGTATGGAATCCAAACTCCAATAAGTGCCGTACGTATTAGTTGTGCCCAACTATGTTGGAATGTGAGATGTAAGCATTTCAGCTATTTCTATATTTTACTTGAAAATCCTAGACCCTATTATAATAAAAATCAGATTTCCTATCAAATGTTTTGGTTAGAGTAAGGTAAAAACTTACCCATGTTTATTTGTGGGGAGTCTTACGTGATACCTTTTCTTTTAAAAGGTTTTGAAGTTAAACAAGTTTAACCTGTTACTCACACCAGACCCATGTCTGACCCAAGTGTTTATTTCTGTTTTATAAACTCTTGGGTACTCAAATTTTTTACGAGTAGCCAAGGGATTCAGGTTTAGCTTTGACGAATATTCTGGAGGAGCAATGGAGCAGGAGGCTTCGGCATTTGTAGATATAGTATTCCGCTGTGTTGATATCTGTGATAGTGACTTGTCTTGTATTTGAGTTGTAATGTCTAGACAGATGTTTATAACTGTCTAGTAAGTGATGTATATGCTGTATAACTCTGTAAATTGTTGTATACTATGTAATAGTTTATGTTATTAATATAATTTATTCGTTCCGCTGTGAGATCGTTGTTGTTGTTTCTTTCTTTCTTCTCTTCTTTTCTATTTTCTGCCCCTTTCTTTCTTCAAAACGATGCGACTTTCTGGGCTATGGAAGTCGGGTTGTTTCACATGTGTTGTATAATGAAATATCAATATAATCGGTTTAATATCACATGGGTTGTTTCACAGATTATATTCAAAACGCTGTAATATTCTATATGATACTGTAACGACCCGACTTTTTTCTCCAGAGAAAGTCGTATCATCATGAAGAAAGAAAGGGATAGAAGAAGCAAAGAAAAGAAGAAAGAACAACAACACATCAGAAATCTCACAGCGGAACGAGAAATATATTATATCACATAAGATATTACATAGTATCATATACATCAGAGTACACAATTTATACATCACAGAATAGACAGTTATAAACTTCTGTCTATTATACAACACAAGTACATCTATCATACACAGCGGAAACTCTATATATCTATTCGCTGAAGCCTCCTGCTCCACAGCTCCTCCAGAATTCGTCAAGACTAACCTGAATCCCCTTGACTCCTCATACAAATTTGAGTACCCTAGAGTTTAATAAAACAGAAAATAAACACTTGGGTCAGACATGGGTCTGGTGTGAGTAAACGGTTTAAATTGCTTAACTTTGAAAACCTTTGAAAACAAAAGTATCACGTAAGACTCCCCACAAATAAACATGGGTAAGTTTTTACCTTACGCTAACTAAAACATTTGATAGGAAATCCAGTTATATTATAATAGGGTCTAGGGTTTCCAAGTAAAATACAGAAATAGCTGAAATGCTTACATCTCACATTCCAACATAGTTGGGCACAACTAATACGTACGGCACTTATTGGAGTTTGGATTCCATACAATGGCAGGGCTACTGGGGTACCGCCCGTCACAGTATGTGGCCTAGATCACCGTACCGAGGAGTACGCCCGCTCCCCTGCAACACAAAGCCGGAACCATCCCTTACTGGATAATCCCGAACAAGATAACCCCGTAGTTGGCGCGACCAACCACACACTAAGCCGAATAAAAAGAAAAGGGACCTCTAGATAGGGATCTATCTTGCTCTCAGTGGGTGCTACCCACGAAGCCTTGCTGCACCTCCCCTGTTTTAGCCATTCCCGGTTGATGAGGCTTGAGGTTACGATTACCTTTAATCAGAACATATCACTTAGAATGCTCATCGTCCGCCTGACGATGTGCTGAAAGCATTCAATCCATACAAGTTCGTTCCGGGTTCGAACGAAACCGAAGGCATTATCTCGTTACACTCGTTTTGGAATCACCCTCAGAGTTAACGACAATAACCCTTGCACTCTAAATCTTCATCTTCACTTGAGATTCACGACCTATCGTTAATTTGGATCGATGTGGTATTCGGGTCTCCAGACCTGGAATCCCGGTATACGGAAACCCGATCCCGGTCTCATCGAAATCCAAAACGTATCTTTTAAGGCCAAGTTGTTTAAAGGTTTAAACAATTTAACTTATCTATATTCATACAGATAGATAATTCATAATTCACAATTGATAATCACATTACCAAATATACAGATGATTCATAACCAATATGTAATCCATATCAACATCACAATAGTTAATCTATAATACCATCATAATACAACCAAGCATTCATACCATACAACATTACTTATCTCATTTCTGAGATTACATCCATTCAGGACAATCAATGTCATCCATTCTTATATAAGCAATGATTTACTTAATCACAACATAATTAATTTAAAATGAATTAAATTAACTATCTCTATCTTTAATTAATTTAAAGTGAATTAAATTAATTACTTCATCTCTTAATTAATTTAAAATAAATTAAATTAATTACTTCATTATAAATCTTACTTATATAATCATTAATTAATTACAAATAAATTAATTAATCATTCTCTAATTATCCACTTTAATTAATCACCTTGATTAATTATATTTTAATTACATTTAAGTAATTATCTTTAATTAATTTCACAAATTAATTATCCTTAATTAAATACAGTAATTAACCTTTAATTACTTCATTAATTAATTAATTAATTAATTATAATCAATTACTTTAATTCTTAATTAATTACAATTAATCACTTATCATTTGATTAATTAATCTTAATTAATCAATTCTTAATTACATCATTAATTATAAACTAATGATCCCTAATTACACCTTTAATTATTTTATTAATTACATTAAGTAATTAACCTTTAATTAAACCATAATTTATTAATCACCTTTGATTAAACTTAACCAGTAATTAACTCTAATTAATTATTTTTAATTAATTACCTTAACAAATAATTAATTACCTTATAATTAATCTTAATCCTTTAATTAACTTAATTAAATAATTTATTTAATTAATAACACTAAGTAATTAACCTTAATCACTTCTTATTTAATTACTTTCATAAAATAATTATCCTCTAATTATTTTATTAAATAACTTTCCTTTTACTTAATTACATTCAGTAATTATTCCTTAATCACTTCATCAAGTAATTATACTAAATTAATTTATAAATGATTATCTCTAATTAATCACAAATTAATTAATTAATTATTAATTTAACTTAATCATTTAAATTTAATTAAATGATTCTTAACTTACTATATTAAAGGTTCTTAATTAAGAAACTATTATCTTAATTAAATCAATTATTTACCAATAACACATGATAATTAAAATAATTTAATTATCTAAATTCTCTTTTCAAATTTAATTATCTTTATTTAAATCAACATTCTTAATACTTAAGAAAATTCTTATTTTAATTTATTACTAAATCTTAACCATTAAACCTTACTTAAATTAAAATATAAGATTTAGAAATAAATCATTAAACACATTTTTAATTAAACCTTTAAATCTTTAAAACTTTTTCCAAAGTTATCAAATAAAATTTAATACAAAATTTATTATTAAAATTCACTTATTTTATTTTAAAAACTTTTACATTTCAAAATACAAGAACTTTGTTTAAAACATTAACTTAAACAAATTTAATTTTTATAAATAAACTTGTTTAACTTTTGTTTTAAAACCTTATAAACATTGCAAATCAATTTCTATATCATCTGCACAATTGTTTTCACTGATTTTATAAAATTTTAGTTATTAAAAACATAAAACCGGGTTAAACTCGAGTAACCCAGCAAATACCCCGAGCAACACCTATAAAATCCCGAGTAAAACTCTAATAAACTCGAAGAAACTCTCGAGACAACAACACACCTCATCCTGCTTCGAGTCGCTTGGCAAAAATCACGAGATCTCCCCTAGTAGTTCCTTTCTTCCCCGAAACCAAATGTCGCCTGCTTCCAAACTTGCACACGAACGAGCTCTTGCACAAACGTGCACGTTAACGTGCACGACTACGTTGATCGGCGATGAATCCTGCTCCAACCTCCGACACGTCGCAAACGACCTCCGCAACACAACGCTATACCCAGAAAACTCGTTCGATCGAGTATTCGAAAATTGATCATCGAACCCAAACAGTTAAAGCAATCACCATCAGACAATCAACTCGCCACGGCAACCCAAGCTTCGAGACCACCCACGATTCCCACCGTAGCTACGCCACAGCCTCCAGATCCTACGTTCTAAGTGCGATCAACTCCGGTTGTCCCTCGTTGCCGCAAAATCCATATGAACGTCATCATCAAAACCAGGGTATTAAACCCTATCTCCTCAAATTCTAACAACCACGATAAAAGATAAATTACCATACTATTTTTCCCAAGTGCCTCTACATCTCAACTACCTCCATCCCAAAAATTAAGTCTTCTCTCGCCTCCGATCGACGACAATCGATCAACTTGCCCAAAATGAACAACTCGAGAAAACTTCCTAAATTTCAAACTAAAAATCTAGTTATATCTATTAAAATTCATGATTTTCTAATTGGAATCTAATCATGCAATCAAAACTTTAAATTGAATTAATCAATTTTTGACCAAATTTATATTTTACTGCTGTTTATAAAATTTCAAGTCAAATATTTTATAAAAGTTTCACAACTTATTTCAATAATGATATCATATGATTTTAAACATCTTTTATTCACAAATCAAGGGCTAACAGTGATTAAATGATGAACTAATGGTTTGATTAAGAGATCATGTCTACTAACACTAAACAGAGGCTAAATTATATCTATACAGGAAATCAAACTCTCATATACAAGCATGCATACATTTAATTCCAGCAATTCAGATAACAGGATATTTTCATTCAAAATCATCTAACTGAAATCCAATTTAAACTGTTTTTAAAATATTTACTCACCAGAAATTATAAAACAGAGAATAGAAGACAGATTTTCTTCCCAGGCTGATGTTCCAGATTTTGAATTTTCTTGCTTTGTTGAATTTAAAACTTTGCTGTTTATCTTCATTATCATTTGCATGATTCCACAGGTTGCATTTGAAGATTTGAAACTGCTTATTGAATTGCCTCCATCTTCTTTTCTCTGATTTGCAATTCCAGATTTTTACTTCTTTCTTTTGATTGAATTTCCAGATTTTACAGATTTACATTTCTCTTTGCAATTTTGAATTACAGATCTTTTATTTAATTTTAGGTTCGAATATATTTTAGTGGAGAAAATTTGAAGAAAGATGAATTCAGCTGAAAAGTGAAAACCAATTTCTTCTTTTTATTTTAATTTACTTATTTTAATTATCAAAAGGAGATGTGGACATTTGTCCTCTTAAGAGTTAATTAACTTACACCTAAACACTCCAAGCTTCCAAATGTTTACAAGTGTTTTAAATGCTTTATTATTGATTTACAAGTGTTACTTTCTTTTTATTTTGATTTATTTAAATCCTACATGTTTATTTATAAAATATCTATATGTATAAAAATGTATTTATCCTTTTATAATTTAAGCTTTAGATTTTAATAAATATACAAATGTGAAAACAATTATTTATAATAGCTTATGCTTTGATAAAATTAAATATAACATATTTTTATATGCTTGAGAAACTTATTTTAACTATATATATATTTTTACAAACCCATTTTGACTTATATTTGAATTTTTTTTTAAAGAGAAAAGAATATTAAAACAAATGAATTTCTTAAATTAAATCTTAAATAAAACTTAAGCTTAAAATTTATCTTTAAAATAAATAAGAAATTATTCTTGTTATTTAAATCTCAAATATCATTTTCAAAAGTATTAAGTCAAATTACAAATTTCCAAATTACAAATTATATAAATATTAAAGTTTGAAAATACTTTATTAATTTCAAATTCAATATTCTTTCCATTTTAATATATACAAATATATATATATTCTAAATGGAAAATATTTTTAACATTAGCTTTTATAATTACTATATTGAATTTTATAACATAATTCCAAATAACAATATATATATACATATATATTATAAATTTGAAAACTTATCCTTTTATTAAATTAAAGACTACATATTTATAATATATATACCAATATATATACATTATAAATATAAACACTTATATAAGTTTTTAGAAAGATAAATCTTCCCAATTTAAAATTGTTAGAAAAGATATTCCCAAATTAAAATGTTATTAGTTTTTCAAAAGAAATAAAATTTCCAATTAAAATGTTATTAACCTTTAAAAGAATTAAACTTGTCAATTTATAAAATAAATCAACAAATCAATTTAATTATTAATAAAGATTATTAAATTGATATTGCCAAATTTCCGGGATATCACATTCCTCCCCCCTTAAAATAATTTCATCCCCGAAATTTAAAAGCAAAGATAATTTAATAACCCAGCAAAATTTTTAATTTTAAACAGCAACCATACATATCAATCATATTCTAACAACCATAGCAAACAATTTAATCAAACAAATTTAACTATCCAGTCAAAATCTGGATAGAATTTACTCGAGTTTCCCCAAGTATATATATATATATACCGGGAGACTCGTTCTACAGGATCTAAACTAACTATCTACAATAATCTAGAAGTCCTTCCTTTCTAGATCACAAATCTGAACAAGATATCAGACTAACTCAAAACCATCCCAACTATCCTTCTGAACTGCTGATTCCATCACTCGATGAATCATACACATATTCCTCAAAGATATGTGAAATAAAATGAATTCCAGTTATCCGAACTGGCAACTCAATCCTGGGGATCAAAATCTAATCTCCAAAGAACACAGAAAAATCTCATAATACTTCCGGAGCTTACTCTCCAGTCTTACCAAATCTTATATCTCCTTTGATCGGAGAAAAACTTAAACAATATCCAATTTCAACATCAATTTCCAAATTCCATCAATTCTTAACTGCATAACTCCTTTGACGATCCTGAGTCACTTCATTCTTCCTGATCATCTTAACCCTTGCTGATGCTTCTTGAAACAGATTAGACCAACATCAAACCAATTTCCGGATCCTACTCAACAAAATGGTTTCTCAAAAATATGCCGAAATCCAAAACACAACTCTACTCTACAAACATTAGAGAACTTCGAACTACCTCTCCTATCTGAAATAGTCAAAACAGTTGCACTTGACAACTTTACCTCCAAATCCCGAAAATTTCTTCACACTTAGAGATACACTTGAATTTCCTATAGAAATCCTCTACTCGAAGAAAATTACAACTCTCGGTTGCTTCCACTCTAGAATAGCTGCTATCTTGCTTTCGCTGCACAATTCTGATTTTGAACAGATGAGAATGCCATCGGAGAAACTCGAGCACAAACTTGATCATCCACAGTTCATCATATCTATAAAATCTTAGTGAACCATTCTACTTGGTCAAAAACACCTTAACAGAATCCCCACCAGAAAATTAGGTGTGGTCTATCCCTCTCCAAAGAATCCTGAGCTGCTTCACCAAATTATTCTCTAGGAGACATCCTTCTACTAAGCTGAACTTCTGGTAACTCCACGAATCAAGTCGATACGGAATCTCAATCTCCAATAATCCCAAGAGAATACTTAAACAATCGCAAGTCACTTTTGCGATCAGCTCAGCCTAATTTCCAAAGATAACTGTTCTCTCTTCACTAATCAGAACAGCTTATATTTAACTAACCAATCCATCGAAGAAATGGATTCACTCTACTGCTTCTGAACTTCACCTTCAGAAAAACTGCTCAGCCAGAAACTTTTTGCCAACATAGAACACTCCGAGTCGCAGTGCTGCCACAAACCAAAGACTTCTTATCCGAAACTCCTCGAAAAACTCGGACCTCAAAGCAAATAGAAACACCCCACTGGACTCAGCCACAACACCGAAACAGACTCACTTCTTCAAACTTGTTCCAGAAGAAACATCTTCAGAAACGTCCATAGCCATCGTGTCTCATCACACAGCTACTACTTCCTGAGGTTACCAAAATACCATCACTCTCTTCAGCTCATCCAATAGATCTACTCTATTCATCCAACTTCAAAGATAAACTCTAAACCATAATTGGTTTCCTTCAGAGATCGGTGAAATCTTTACACCACAACAAAGTTCACTCGAGACGGTATTTGGTCTACAGTCTCGTCAGATATACTTCCAATCTCAACACTCAAATTCCAACCATTGATAGTCGTGTTACACACACTACCCCCTTATCTACCTTTATAACTTATATTGGAAAACCCGAACAGGTAACCCAACAAATAGGTAGAAATACATAAATATATATATTTAAAATGATACTTTTTATATAGAAATTATTTCTGGGTAGAATTATTTCATCTACCTCTTTAAAACAATATTGTGTCCGTTGGCCTGGTTCAAGTGTTTAGAGATCCCTATCAATAACGTTAGCTACTCGTATTGACCAGAATCAATATACCACTCAATCGATCAATTAACACAATATAAAACCATTTTATATAACTAACAAATACGCGCTCTCATATATATATATACACTCGGACTCAAACAGGTTGCTACAGATCCTATTTCTAATGAACAATCCTTCCGAACCTAGGTATTCACTCAACCTAGTGTTCTGATATTCACTTAACCAAAAGCTTAGGCATTCGCTCAACCTATGCTCCGATACCAACTGTAACGACCTAGGCTTTTCAACCTTCAGCAACGGCTCACGACCGGTAGGCTTTTCAACCATCCCAGCCCCGCTGTGGCTCACAGTGATACCTCGGGTTTGCTTTTACGGCCACCCTCTCGAGTCGCAACCAACCCCAAAAGGCCTTATACTACCCCCGGGGACATGTAGGGGTAAGAGTCTCCCGTTCGCCACCTAACGCAAAGCGAGAACCCCCTATCACGCTGTAATGTAGCAAACCCGATCCCTCACAAGGCCTTTACCTCTCAGGGACATGTAGGGGTAAGACCCGCCTTTTTTCCATAGAAAGTCGTATCATCATGAAGAAAGAAAGGGATAGAAGAAGAAAGGATAGAAAAGAAGAAACAACAACACAAAAGAATCTCACAGCGGAAACGAATGAAATATAATATATCATATAGAATATTACATAGTATCATATACATCGGAGTTACACAACTTATACAACACATATTAGACAGTTATAAACATCTGTCTAATTCATACAACTCAAGTAGCACAGATACAGACACAACATATACACAGCGGAATCATCCTATATCTCTCAGGGATAAGCCTCCTGCTCCAAATCTCCTCCAGAATTCGTCAAAGCTAACCTGAATCCCTCGACTACTCAATACAATATTGAGTACCCAAGAGTTTAATAAAACAGAAAATAAACACTTGGGTCAGACATGGGTCTGGTGTGAGTAAACGGTTAGATTGCTTAACTTTGAAAACTTTTGAAAACAAAAGTATCACGTAAGACTCCCCACAAATAAACATGGGTAAGTTTTTACCTTACGCTAACTAAAACGTTTGATAGGAAATCTGATTGTATTATAATAGGGTCTAGGGTTTTCAAGTAAAATACAGAAATAGCTGAAATGCTTACATCTCACATTCCAACATAGTTGGGCACAACTAATACGTACGGCACTTATTGGAGTTTGGATTCCATACAATGGCAGGGCTACTGGGGTACCGCCCGTCACAGTACGTGGCCTAGATCACCGTACCGAGGAGTACGCCCGCTCCCCTGCAACACAAAGCCGGAACCATCCCTTACTGGATAATTCCTAACAAGATAACCCCGTAGTTGGCGCGACCAACCACACACTAAGCCGAATAAAAAGAAAAGGGACCTCTAGACAGGGATCTATCTTGCTCTCAGTGGGTGCTACCCACGAAGCCTTGCTGCACCTCCCCTGTTTTAGCCATTCCCGGTTGATGAGGCTTGAGGTTACGATTACCTTTAATCAGAACATATCACTTAGAATGCTCATCGTCCGCCTGACGATGTGCTGAAAGCATTCAATCCATACAAGTTCGTTCCGGGTTCGAACGAAACCGAAGGCATTATCTCGTTACACTCATTTTGGAATCACCCTCAGAGTTAACGACAATAACCCTTGCATTCTGAATCTTCATCTTCACTTGAGATTCACGACCTATCGTAAATTTGGATCGATGTGGTATTCGGGTCTCCAGACCTGGAATCCCGGTATACGGAAACCCGATCCCGGTCTCATCGAAATCCAAAACGTATCTTTTAAGGCCAAGTTGTTTTAAAGTTAAAACAATTCAATTCTTATCTATATACACAAAGATAGATAATTCACAATAGATAATCTACATTATCATCCCAAACAGATAATTCACATTATCATTATAATTCAACCAAACATCCATATCATATATCAATCATATCTCATCAGAGATATCAAACAATGAAATACATTCAATCTCATTCATCCATCCTTAAGCAATGATTTATATCATCTAATTAATTTAAAGTGAATTAAACTAATTACTTCATTCTATAAATCCTGCTTACTTAATTATTAATTAAACCAATTAATTAATCATTACTCTAAGTATCCATCTTAATTAATCATTCCTGATTAATAATCCTTTAATTACTTTAAGTAATTAATACTTAATTAATTTCACAAATTAATTATCTTAAACCATTCAGTAATTAATCTTTAATTACTTCATTAATTAATTAATTATACTTAATTATCTTAATCCTTAATTAATTACAATTAATTAATTACTTTAATCACTTATTATTTATTAATTAATCTTAATTAATCAATTCTTAATTACATCATTAATTTTATTAATTAATGATCCTTAATTACTCTTAATTAATTATCTTATTTAAATTAATTACATTTAATAATTAATTAGTCACATTTATTAATCACCTTTGATTAATCTCATTTAGTAATTAACTTCCCTTAATTACTCCACTTCATAAATTAATTACTCTATTAATTAATTACTTTTACTTAGTAATTAATCTTAAATTAAACACATTTAATTAATCACATTAATTAATTTACTTAAGTAATTAACTCTTAATTACTTACATAAGTAATTATCTTCTAATTACTTCATTAAATGATCTCTCTTAACTAATTACCTTAACAAGTAATTAATCCCATCATCAAATAATTCTTAATTCTTTAATTGATAACATTAAATGATTACCCATTAATCACTTCAATTAATTACTTTCATGAGTAATTTTTCCTTCCTTTAATTGCATTCAGTAATTAAGCATTAATTACTTCAATAATTAATTACACTTAATTAATTCATAATTAAGTGATATTTAATTTAACCAAACAATTGACTAATCATTTAAAATTAATTAAATAATTTAGTTAACTCCTTATATATAAAAATACTTAGATAAATTAAGAAAACCATTTGTCTTAATTAAACTTTACTTATTAACAAATCATTTATTATTTAACTATTCTTAAGTTAATAACAAATATTAATTAACCTTATTTATTTCACGAATTAATTATTTAAATTTAAACAAAATCTTGAAGACAAATTCTTTATTATAATTGATTTCTTAATTAAACCATATTTAAAAATAAAACATTTAAAAATCAATTTAAAAGAAATTTAAACATCTTAATTTTAACCTCTAATTATTTATTTATTTAAACTATAATTTAATAAATCTTTAATTATTCTCTTTAAACTTATTTCCTTAAATATATCTTAAAACTTGATTAAACACTTTCCTTTTGAAAACTAATTATTTTACTAACTTTAAAACTTGTTTACTTTGCTTTGGACTGGAACACAATTTATAAAATTCAAGCTTCCCGTTTAAAACCAGAACAACCCGAGTAAACATCACTAAAACACGAGTCTTCCCCCGAGTCTATTCCCACGTTCGTCTACTTCGAGTCGTCCCTTCACTTGCACGAGCCAAACCCGATAAATCTTCATCACCTCCAACTCGAAACCCACAGCGTACCAAAACGAAACAACGTGCACGTGTGCACGTTGCATATCACTCCGACCATCTCTGGCGATCTCCCCGACCATCGACCGATCCACGTTGACCTCGACTACCCATACGTCCACCCAGAACGACGACATCACTTCGACCTCAAAATCGAACCCAAACAACCAAAAAAAATCTGGAATTTGCCATCACCAGAAATCCTCCCATCGTCGACGAACTCCGCCTCGAGAAGCCCCTCCGACCTCACTAATCTTTGCCTCGATCACCATCGAACTTTTCCCCCTATCGCGATCGTGCTCGATGCGTCACCCTGGTCGAACAAAACTCGACAACATCAACGACAGAACCCACTGCTAAAACCCTAAATCTCCCATGCCTGTCCACCACAGTCGTCAGAAAAATCCATCGACATTTTTCCCGTACTCTCCATCAATCAGACCACCTTCGACCCAAAAATCGACCACCTCGACGCCGTCGATCATCGGCAATCAACCCAATCATCCCAATCGAACAAACCCAAAATTCTCCCTATTCTCTAAACTAAAATTCATGATTTTACTTTTAAAAATCATAATTTCTAGAAGCAAAACATACTATATAAAAGAATCAAGTAATTAAGATACTTGAATTTTTGACATATATTTAGTTTTACTGTAAAATCCTATTTTCAAAATATTAACTAAATAATTCTACTTTAAACTATTTTTAAAAATGAATTTACATTGTTATAATCGTTTTCTTTTAAATCATCATAACCTAACAGTGATTCTTTGGGAAGTTAGGAATTTTTAAAGGTGGTTCTTGAGCCAGAGATTTAACAGAGACCAGTATATATATATACACACAGACATGCTCACAGTATATACATGCATTCATATCCATATACTAAAAACTCAATCTACTAAATCATTCATTCATGCATTCCATAACAACATAATACAGATTTAAAACTGTTTTTAAAAAATGGAGTTTACTCACTTTTTTTTTATAATAAGAACAAAGAGCAGTTTTTACTGACATAATATATAGACATACATATGCATTCAAACCAAAGCATTTTCTATAAACATTTATATCATTTCATCACAAGCAACTAAGTTCAAATTCCAAGTTTCAAACTGTTTTTAAAATAAATATTTACTCACCTTTTATATAAGCAGAGAACAGTTTTTTTCCCAGACTTTATATTATGATCTGGAAACTGCTTTTGATTTGAATCTTGCTTGCTGTTTGTTGAGTTGAATTTGAACTGAAGTTGATTTTGCTTAGTTTGATTTGAGTCTACAGCTTGAAACTGAAATTACTTAATGTTGAGTTGATCTTTACTTGATGAAGCTTTAATCTTTGCTCTGCTGTAGCTTAGTTTTAATTTGAATTTACTTTGAAGATGAAAGAAGATAAGAGAAGTTTTTGAACTGAAAATCAATTAGCCTAGTTTCTCAAATCAGTTTAATGAATATATTTGCATCATTTTCAAATAAAAACAATGCTGCCACTTGTTAACTTGCATGAATCCCTTAACTTGCAAGTGTTAAAAACAAGCAAAATTATGTCTAAACCCTTAATAATAAAAGTAATTATGTTTTAAAAACTTATTTACAAAAGTATTTATGTTTTTCTTTAAATTATGTAATATGAATTTGTATTTATATTTATGTATTTATGTAAATGTGAATTATTACTAAATTTATTTATGTTTACAAACCATTTAAATTAAAGAGATATTAAGAAGAAAGGTCTAATTAAATCTATATATATATATATATATATAACTATTTTTAGATTAAGTACTTTTTTTTAAAAGAAAACAAAATAAAATCTTTTATTAAATCTTATTTACACTAGAGCTAAAATACTTTTAATAAAATAAATATTTACCTTAAGAGTTTTGAAAATATATGATTAGTTTTTAAATAGCTTTTGAAAGGTATTATATTAAATTATACTTACAAATTACAATTATATATATATATATTAGAATTTTGAAACACTTTATTAACTTTCAAACCAAAATCCCAATATATACAAATATACATATATATCTAAATAGAAAATATTTTTAACATAAATTTTGAGAATTATCATATTAAATTTCAATACAACTTCAAATAATAATATATACATACATATATATTACAATTTGAAAGTACATCTTTTATTTAAACAAAAAGATTTTTCATTCACAATATATATCAAATATATATATTATAAATAGAATAAAATTTTATTAGCTTTGAAAATTTATCTTATCAATATTGCCAGATTAAATATTTTTATCCTTTAAAATATTAAATTAACCAATTTAAATTTAAAATTATAAAGAAAATTATCAATTCAATTAAATTATTAATACAGATTATTAAATTTATATTGCCCAAAAACCCGGGATATCACATTTTTTAAATTTATATTGCCCAAAAACCCGGGATATCACATTCCTTCCCCCTTAAAATAATTTTGAATATATATATATATTCAATATATATATATATATATATATATATTAGAATTTGCTATTAGAATTTTGAATATAAAACCCGAGATCGGGTTTGCTACATTACAGCATGATAGGGGGTTCTCGCTTCGCGGTTTGGTGGCGAACGGGAGACTCTTACCCCTACATGTCCCTGAGAGGTAAAGGCCTTGTGAGGGTTGGTTGCGAGTCGAGAGGCTGGCCGTAAAAGCAAATTTGAGGTATCACTGTGTGCCACGGTGGGTCTGGGATGGTTGCAAAGCCTACCGGTCGCCGCTACCGACGGTTGAAAAGCCTAGGTCGTTACAGTTGGTATCAGAGCAGTAGGTTGAGTGAATACCTAGGCTCTGAAGTGGTGTCTATCTTGAGAGCACGTAATTGTTAGTTATATAAAAATGGTTTTATATTGTGTTAATTGATCGGTTGAGTGGTATATGGATTCTGGTCAATACGAGTAGCTAACGTTATTGATAGGGATCTCTAAACACTTGAAACAGGCCAACGGACACAATATTGTTTTAAAGAGGTAGATGAAATAATTTTACCCAGAAATAATTTCTATATAAAAAAAAAATATATCATTTTAAATATATATATTTATGTATTTCTACCTATTTATTGGGTTACCTGTTTGGGTTTTCCAATATAAGTTATAAAGGTAGATAAGGTGGTAGTGTGTGTAACACAATTACCAATAGTTGGAGTTTGAATGTTTGAGGTTGGAAGTATATATCGAGACTGTAAACCCAATATCGACTCGAGTAAGTTGGCAGTATGGAGTAAGGATGTCTCGGATCTCTGAAGAAAATCCTTTTCAAGATTCGGAGTCCATTATTGGAATGTAAGATTGGTTGAGCTCGGGTGAGCAGATTTTCTAGAGTTGAATCTATCAGTTGTGCAGAAGTAAGTGATGGTAGCTTGGCGACTTCAGGAAGGAGCAGTTGTGTGATAAGACGCAGTATCTATGGATGTTCCCGAAGGAGATTTTCTTTTGGAACAAGATTAAGAAGGTATTGGAGGAACAGTTGATGTCTACCGCAGGAAAGACTCGACTGTATAGGAATTCTCTGATATCAAGTAAGAGAGTTTTGTCTATTTTGAAGTATGGGACTAAGGTCGATTAGTTGTTCTTCGGACATGGTCTCATTGTTCCCTTAAGAAGAGTAAGTTATTGGCGATTGGTTTGGAGCCCGAGTTTCTTTTGGATGTCTGCCATCTCGGAGATTCGTTGAGAGGTTTGTTGATGGTTTTAGTTTTGAGAAGCCTTTGGATTAGAAGTTCTTGGTTAGCTGTGATAGCAGTGCAGCTCGGAGTGTTCGGTGTGCTGTCGAGATAGAGTTTGGAAGCAGCAGTGTGGTCGTTTCTCCAATGGTTCGGAAATCTTTGTGGTTCTTCTATCAGCAGTCCGAGTAGATGAAGAAGGCTTTCGTGAAGGGTTAACCTTGATTGGAAAAGTTTAAGGCTGTTTTAATTGGTAAAGAGAGAACAGTTTCTTTGGAATCCGAACTAGGTAGGATCGCAAAAGTGACTTGCGATTAGTTTGGGAATTTATCTTGGGAATTTTTTTTTGTTTGAGACTGAGATTTCTCATGTGGAAGTAGGAGCTACTGAAGTAGTCAGAAATTTTTTTCGGATGTATTCGAGGAAGTAGAAGTTTGTCTGCATTTGGAGTTGAGTTCAGTATCAACTTGGTTCCAAAAGTGATACCGGTAGTTAGTCTGGTAGTAGGATGGTTCTTAGAGAAAGAAGAGTTGGTGTAGCAGCTCAGAAATTTTTGGAAATGGATTGGTCAGATCTAGTTTTCAAGTTTGGATTTCAACGGATTTTGGAAGATCATATTGTTGATAGGATCTAGAGATCATCTTGTGCTTGATTCAGCTTTGTTTCAAGAAGCATCAACAAGGGTTAAGCTGATCAGGAAGAGATGAGGTAGCCCAAGATCGTCTGGTAAGTTATGTAGAGATGAGACAGAATTTGGAATTCGGAGTTGGAAATTGGAATTTGTTTAAGTTTTCTCCGATTAATAGAGCTGTAAGATTTGATAAGATTGGAGAGTTGACTCTGAAGTATTTTGGATTTTCTTGTGTTCTCGAGAGGAGTAGTTCTTTGATCTACAGGAATGAATGGCCAGTTTGGATAACTGGAATCCATTCTATTTCACGTATCTCTGAGGGAGTACGTGTATGATTCATCGCTGGTGGTGGAATCTGTAGTTCAGTTGGATTTGGAGGTTGAGCTGGACTTGAGGTGGTCTGATATTTTTGTTCAGATTAGTGGATCTAGAGATGAGGGAAGCTCTGGATCATAGTGGTGTTGTTTGTTTAGCTTCTATAGAGCGAGTATCCCGGTGATTTATACTCGGGGAAACTCTTGATAGCAGTAGTAAGATCTATTCTGATTTATATTAGAATAGTTAGTTAGGTTTGTTTGTTTGTTTGATTGATTGATATGGTTGTTAGGAATTAGATGATAGGTATGTGGTTGCTGTTGAAATTAAAAATCTTTGCTAGAGTATTAAATTAACTTTGCTTTTAATTTCGGGGACGAAATTATTTTAAGGGGGAAGGAATGTGATATCCCGGGTTTTTGGGCAATATAAATTTAATAATCTGTATTAATAATTTAATTGAATTGATAATTTTCTTTATAATTTTAAATTTAAATTGGTTAATTTAATATTTTAAAGGATAAAAATATTTAATCTGGCAATATTGATAAGATAAATTTTCAAAGCTAATAAAATTTTATTCTATTTATAATATATATATTTGATATATATTGTGAATGAAAAATCTTTTTGTTTAAATAAAAGATGTACTTTCAAATTGTAATATATATGTATGTATATATTATTATTTGAAGTTGTATTGAAATTTAATATGATAATTCTCAAAATTTATGTTAAAAATATTTTCTATTTAGATATATATGTATATTTGTATATATTGGGATTTTGGTTTGAAAGTTAATAAAGTGTTTCAAAATTCTAATATATATATATATATTTTAAAAAAGTATAAAGATTATTAAATTATATATATATATATATATTATGTATTAGAGTTTAAGATTATCTTCATTTCTTTCTCCACTAAAATACAATTCGAATCTAAAGATAAGTAAAATCTGAAATCAAATTGCAAAGAAGAAATGTAAAAACTGGAAATTCTAATGCAAACTTAAAGGAGATCAAAGGCAATTCAGTAGCAGTTCCAAATCAATCAACAAGCAACTAAATGCAAGAAATCAAACAGCAAGTACAAATTCAACAAGCAAAAACAAAAGAAATTCAAAACTGGAAAGCCTGGAAACAGAATCTGTTTTCTGTTTTAAATTACTGGTGAGTAAATATCATTTTAAAAACAGAGTTAAACTTTTTATATGTGATGATTTATCTGACTGTAATGTATGCATGTTGTATATGAATGTTTGAAATGCCTGTATTGTATGTTTGAAATGCCTGTATAGTATATTTGAATGCCTGTAGGTTGATAACTTAGTTCTGTAAATTGATGACAGTCTTGATTTTCTTTTTAAAATATGTATCTCATCACTTGATCTCTAATAACTTAGAATTTACAAACGAAAGATGTTTAAAATCAATTAACATCACTTTTAAAAATAATTACAGGTATTTAATTTAGGTAATTAGCTCGGAAGTTTCTAATTTACAGTAAAATTCAATATGGGTCAAAATTTTATCGAATCGATCTTGAGTTTGGGTTTTATATTTGAATTTGTAATGAAAAATCGTGAATTTAGAAACTTGTTTCAAGATTTTTAGATTCGTAATCAATGAGAATTTCGAATTTTATGTTTTGGGAACTTTGGTCAAATCAAGGCGAACGACGGCGAGATGATCAACGTTGTTGGGCATGGAGGTGAAGGAAGTGTAGTAGATCATCGGAAAAATACTCGTGTATTTTATTGATGGTCGAGGAGGCTGGAATTCGAACGAGTAGGGTTTTGGAGTCTGTTAATCATTGTCGATGTTGGTCTCGACTTCGCGGCGACGTGATGGAACCGGACGCGACCGCGAGTGGTTCTGGAGTTGAGGGGAGACGTGGCGGAGCTACGGTGAAGGTGGCAAGTTGTCTCAAGGCAGGGATCATCGGAGGGGAGGGGTTTCTGGTGATGTCATTTTCCAGGTGATGGGTTAGAAAGCTCGAACTCGATTATCGTTCGTATCAAGAATGTTGGGGTGATCGATCGTGAAGATGTGGTCGAAGTCGAGTTGCCGGAGGCCAGAATGAAGTTCGTCGTCGATCAGTGGGTGTGTGCACGTGCACGAGCACGTTGTCGTGCATCTGGGTTTTGTTTTGGGGAAGAAAGCAAAATGCTCGGGTTTATATCGGGAAGAATCGAGTTTTACTCGAAGTTAGTCGTAACGTGGTTTGGTCTCGAGGGTTACTTCAGGTTTCTGAACGTTTTACTCAGGTTTGGGAATTAACAGGCATTAAAAATTTGAAAGGAAATGCTTTAAGTTTTAAAACAAAAGAAATTTTGTTTCTGTAGTGTTTCTGAATTTTAAAAGCAAGGTTAAAACAAGATTCTAACTATTAAATTAAATTGTTTCCTAGAATAATTGTTTTAACAAGTTTTAATAATTTAAATAAATAAGTTTTTTTAAAGAATAGGAAAGTGGATTTCAAATTGATCTTTGTATTAAAATTTATTTAATAACTTTGAAAGGTTTCAAAGATTTTAAAGGTTAAAATTTAATGTTGTAATTGTTTAATTATAATAAGGAGTTATCTTTAAATAATTAAGAGATTTTGATTAATTTAAGATATTTAAAAATATGAAAATAATAAGGGTAATTCAATTACTATTAATGATTAAAGAATAGTTGGTCTTTGTGAATAATTTAATTAAGATAAATGGTTTTTCTTAATTAAGATCTCTTAAACATAAGGATTAAGAAATTAGTTAGTTTAATTTAAATAATTAGTTAAATAATTAACTAAGTAATTAATTAGTGATTAATTAAGATAATCACTTATAAATTAATTAAGTATAATTACTTGATGAAGTAATTAAGGAATAATTACTGAATGTAATTAAGTAAGGGAAATTATTTAATAAAGAAATTAGAAGATAATTATTTTATGAAAGTAATTTAATGGAAGTAATTAAGAGTTAATTACCTAGTGTTATTAATTAAATAATTTAGTTAATAAAGTTAATTAAAGGATTAAGGTTAATTAATAAGGTAATTAATTAAAAAGTAATTAAATAAATGGAAGTAATTAAGGGAAGTTAATTACTGGATTAGATTAATCAAAGATGATTAATAATTGTGGTTTAATTAAGATTAATTATTTAATTAATTTAAATATAATAAATAATTAAAGATGTAATTAGGGATCATTAGTTTATAATTAAATAATGATATGATTAAGAGTTGATTAATTAAGATTAATTAATCAAATGATAAGTGATTAATTGTAATTAATTAAGGATTAAAGTAATTGATTATAATTAATTAATTAATGAAGTAATTAAAGGTTAATTACTATATTTGGTTAAGGATAATTAATTTGAGAAATTAATTAAGGATAATTACTTAAATGTAATTAAAATATAATTAATCAAGGTGATTAATTAAGTGGATAATTAGAGAAAGATTAATTAATTTATTTGTAATTAATTAATGATTATATAAGTAAGATTTATAATGAATTAATTAATTTAATTTATTTTAAATTAATTAAGAGATGAGGTAATTAGTTTAATTCACTTTAAATTAATTAAAGATAGAGATAGTTAATTTAATTCATTTTAAATTAATTATGTTGTGATTAAGTAAATCATTGCTTATATAAGAATGGATGACATTGATTATCTGAATGGATGTAATCTCAGAAATGAGATAAGTAATGTTGTGTGGTATAAATGCTTGGTTGCATTATGATGGTAATATAGATTACCTATTGTGATGTTGATATGGATTACCTATTTTGTTATGGATCATTTGTTTATTTGATAATGTGATTATCAATTGTGACTTGTGAATTATCTATCTGTATGAATATAGATAAGTTGAATTGTTTAAACCTTTAAACAACTTGGCCTTAAAAGATACGTTTTGGATTTCGATGAGACCGGGATCGGGTTTCCGTATACCGGAATTCCAGGTCTGGAGACCCGAATACCACATCGATCCAAATTTACGATAGGTCGTGAATCTCAAGTGAAGATGAAGATTCAGAGTGCAAGGGTTATTGTCGTTAACTCTGAGGGTGATTCCAAAACGAGTGTAACGAGATAATGCCTTCGGTTTCGTTCGAACCCGGAACGAACTTGTATGGATTGAATGCTTTCAGCATATCGTCAGGCGGACGATGAGCATTCTAAGTGATATGTTCTGATTAAAGGTAATCGTAACCTCAAGCCTCATTAACCGGGAATGGCTAAAACAGGGGAGGTGCAGCAAGGCTTCGTGGGTAGCACCCACTGAGAGCAAGATAGATCCATGTCTAGAGGTCCCTTTTCTTTTATTCGGCTTAGTGTGTGGATGGTCGCGCCAACTACGGGATTGTCTTGTTTGGGATTATCCAGTAAGGGATGGTTCCGGCTTTGTGTTGCAGGGGAGCGGGCGTACTCCTCGGTACGGTGATCTAGGCCACGTACTGTGACGGGCGGTACCCCAGTAGCCCTGCCATTGTATGGAATCCAAACTCCAATAAGTGCCGTACGTATTAGTTGTGCCCAACTATGTTGGAATGTGAGATGTAAGCATTTCAGCTATTTCTGTATTTTACTTGAAAACCCTAGACCCTATTATAATATAATCGGATTTCCTATCAAATGTTTTAGTTAGCGTAAGGTAAAAACTTACCCATGTTTATTTGTGGGAAGTCTTACGTGATACTTTTGTTTTCAAAGGTTTTTCAAAGTTAAACAATCTTAACCGTTTACTCACACCAGACCCATGTCTGACCCAAGTGTTTATTTTCTGTTTTATTAAACTCTTGGGTACTCAAATTTGTATGAGTAGTCAAGGGAATTCAGGTTAGTCTTGACGAATTCTGGAGGAGCTGTGGAGCAGGAGGCTTCAGCGAATAGATATATAGAGTTTCCGCTGTGTATGATAGATGTACTTGTGTTATATAATAGACAGAAGTTTATAACTGTCTATTCTGTGATGTATAAATTGTGTACTCTGATGTATATGATACTATGTAATATCTTATGTGATATAATATATTTCTCGTTCCGCTGTGAGATTTCTGATGTGTTGTTGTTCTTTCTTCTTTTCTTTTCTTCTTCTATCCCTTTCTTTCTTCATAACGATGCGTTTTCCTGGGCATAGGAAGGCGGATCGTTACATTTGGTATCAGAGCAAATTGTAATATTTTAATAATCTGTTTAATAATCTTGTTATTTCCTTCTCAGGGACATGTACGAGTGACACAAGAATTGTATTTTACCTCTCAGGGACATGTTAAGTAATTGTAATATCCCAGAAATTTGAGCAATATCAATTTAATAATCTGTTAAATAATTAAATTGATATTGATGATCTTTGATAATAAAATTTGAATTTAATTTAATAATCTAATTAAATAAGTATCAAATATGTTATTTCCAAATAATAAGTATAATGTATTATTTTTATAAATATGAATGGATTTTAAAGAATATGGAATTGTTATTTTTAAATTGATAAGTAGTTGTATATATGTATAACATAACTTTTAAAATTGAATCTAGGATTTAATTTGATTTGAATTTAATTTAAGTTTTGAAATTCAAAATAATAAATATTTAAATTGTTTGGATATTATCATATTTGTATAAACTTATATTTATAAAATATAATTAGTTTTTGTTTCTCTTTAAAAAGAAATATATATAGATAAGCATTTAAATAAATAAAGAAAAAGGTTTAATTTACTTTTAAAATAAATAAAAATAAGCAAAAATACAAATGTCATCATATTAAGCTTCATGTTAACATGTGTAATTTAAGTAACCAATTTTTGTGAGGAGTTCTAGATTACTGATTGTAGATTAGAGAATTATTTTGAAAAGTGGTACTGATTTTGTTTCAGATTTGAATTAGAGAAAAATTTTGATTTTATAAAATAAAAGAAACCACTGTAACGACCCGACTTCCTATGCCCAGAAAGTCGCATCATTATGAAGAAAGAAAGGGGTAGAAAATAGAAAAGAAGAGAAGAAAGAAAGAAACAACAACAACGATCTCACAGCGGAACGAATAAATTATATTAATAACATAAACTATTACATAGTTTACAACAATTTACAGAGTTACACAGCATATACATCACTTACTAGACAGTTATAAACATCTGTCTAGACATTACAACTCAAATACAAGACAAGTCACTATCACAGATATCAACACAGTGGAATACTATATCTACGAACGCCGAAGCCTCCTGCTCCATTGCTCCTCCAGAATATTCGTCAAAGCTAAACCTGAATCCCTTGGCTACTCGTAAAAATTTGAGTACCCAAGAGTTTATAAAACAGAAATAAACACTTGGGTCAGACATGGGTCTGGTGTGAGTAACAGGTTAAACTTGCTTAACTTCAAAACCTTTAGAAAGAAAAGGTATCACGTAAGACTCCCCACAAATAAACATGGGTAAGTTTTTACCTTACGCTAACCAAAACATTTGATAGGAAATCTGATTTTATTATAATAGGGTCTAGGGTTTTCAAGTAAAATATAGAAATAGCTGAAATGCTTACATCTCACATTCCAACATAGTTGGGCACAACTAATACGTACGGCACTTATTGGAGTTTGGATTCCATACAATGGTAGGGCTACTGGGGTACCGCCCGTCACAGTACGTGGCCTAGATCACCGTACCGAGGAGTACGCCCGCTCCCCTGCAACACAAAGCCAGAACCATCCCTTACTGGATAATCCCGAACAAGATAACCCCGTAGTTGGCACGACCAACCACACACTAAGCCGAATAAAAAGAAAAGGGACCTCTAGACAGGGATCTATCTTGCTCTCAGTGGGTGCTACCCACGAAGCCTTGCTGCAGCTCCCCTGTTTTAGCCATTCCCGGTTGATGAGGCTTGAGGTTACGATTACCTTTAATCAGAACATATCACTTAGAATGCTCATCGTCCGCCTGACGATGTTCTGAAAGCATTCAATCCATACAAGTTCGTTCCGGGTTCGAACGAAACCGAAGGCATTATCTCGTTACACTTGTTTTGGAATCACCCTCAGAGTTAACGACAATAACCCTTGCACTCTGAATCTTCATCTTCACTTGAGATTCACGACCTATCGTTAATTTGGATCGATGTGGTATTCGGGTCTCCAGACCTGGAATCCCGGTATACGGAAACCCGATCCCGGTCTCATCGAAATCCAAAACGTATCTTTTAAGGGCCAAGTTGTTTTAAGGTTAAAACAATTCAATTCTTATCTATATACACAAAGATAGATAATTCAATAGATAATCTACATTATCATCCAAACAGATAATTCACATTATCACTATAATTCAACCAAACATCCATATCATATATCAATCATATCTCATCAGAGATATCAAACAATGGAATACATTCAATCTCATTCATCCATCCTTAAGCAATGATTTATCATCTAATTAATTTAAAGTGAATTAAACTAATTACTTCATTCTATAAATCCTGCTTACTTAATTATTAATTAAACCAATTAATTAATCATTACTCTAAATATCCATCTTAATTAATCATTCCTGATTAATTACCCTTTAATTACTTTAAGTAATTAATACTTAATTAATTTCACAAATTAATTATCTTAAACCATTCCGTAATTAATCTTTAATTACTTCATTAATTAATTAACTATATTTAATTACATTAATCCTTAATTAATTACAATTAATTAATTACTTTAATCACTTATTATTTATTAATTAATCTTAATTAATCAATTCTTAATTACATCATTAATTATATTAATTAATGATCCTTAATTATTCTTAATTAATTATCTTATTTAAATTAATAATTAATTAGTCACATTTATTAATCACCCTTGATTAATCTCATTTAGTAATTAACTACCTTTAATTACTCTTTCATAAATTAATTACTCATTAATTAATTATCTTTTAATTAATCCCTGATTAATTATTCAAAGTAAATAAACTCAAATCATCTTTAGTTAATTACATCCACTAATTAACTTTAATTACTTTCCTAAGTAATTACATTTCACTAATTACATTTAAGTAATTATACTTAACAATCACCAAGTGATTATCTTAAATTAATTTAATTAATTAATTTAAACTTATCAAATTTATTTAATTAATTACCTTAAGTAATTAATTACCTTAATTACTTCCATTAAGTAATTATACTTAACCCATTTTCATATTAACCAATTAATCTAATTGATTATCAAATTTAATCATGTTAATTAATTAATTACTTAATTATCTAATAATCCCTAATTAATGATCTTTCATTAATTATTAACAATTCTTTAACTATTTCCTAAGTAATTAAACTTTAATCAACTATTTATAAATTACAACTTAATAAATTCTTAATTACCAATTAATTTAACTCTATTACTTAATTAATTGCTAAATAAACCTTTAATCACTTGATAAATAAATTTCTAATCATTTATTAAAATCTATACTTATCTAAATAAATGATTCTTAATCCCAAATTAATTAACCCTTAATTAATTTAACTTATAATCTTAATTATTTAATTAATTAACACTAAACCATTAATTAATCAAATTATTAAATTATTCTTTAATTATCTTATTAATTTAATGACTCATATATCATTAAACCTTAACTACTTTCTAAATTAAAGTATTAACCTTTAACTACTTTAATTTATCATTTACAAAAGGCTTTGAAAACTTTTATTTTTAAATCTTCCTTTTAATTCATTTTAAATTTAAGATTTAAAACAAATTACACATTTAACTTTAACCAAGACTTAAATCAAATTTACAAAATCTTTTTAAATCCAAATGTTAAGAAACACTTAATATTTAAAGATTTTTAAACCACTTTATTTAAATTCAAACCCCCTTTTAAAATTATACTTTAAACATATTAAAGTTGTCTAAACATTTTAAATTTAATAAAAACTTATTTATTTCAACTAGGATACAAATTTTAAATTTGAATTCCTACTTAAAATTTTGATTTAAAACTGTGTTTTTAAAACCTGCTTTACATTTTAAACTCAATTTAATTTTTTTAAAAACCCTGTCAGGTTTAAAAACTGCAAACAAAACCTACCCGAGCCTTATCTAAACTTCTCCGAGTAAAAACTGGAAACCGCGTGACCAGCTTCGAGTTTTTCCCTTCCCCTCTTTATTAAACTTTGTTATGTTTTAAAAATTTTAAAACAGTTTTAAACTCACGCGAGTTCCTCTACCACGAACCCGAGCCAGAATCCCATTTCCTCGAGCACGACTTCGAGTCACTCATCAACTTACTCGAGTATGCCTTATCTTCTTCCTCTAACTCAAATTCTTCGTTCGAAACATTCATGTGCACGTGCACAGCTACTCGCCTGAGCTCCGGCCACCCACGACGATCCCTACAAGTCGAAAATCAAACCCATACCCTAACTCGATCACTAGATCATCGTTCAACTCCAAAAATCGAATTCGAGTGTTATTCCCAAATCTGGAACCAAACTGAAACCATTTCTTCCAAAACCTGAAATCACTTCGATCTCACACCTCCGGTCATCAGAGACTTGGAAACTTCGTCCAACCCTTCTTCAACATCCAAGCTACGACCTCCTTGAATATCAGAGAACTCGATCACTCATAGGTACGATGTCGATCAAATTGCCAGAGCACACCCAAAACTAGGTTTACAGACATAAAATAATCACTGTCGCCATCACAATGCCATGATCACTATTCTGGTATTTTTGTCAAACTATACGACCATTCTACTACCCCCAGAAAAAGTTACGACCTCTCCAATCAACTAGATTCCCAGAGGTAACTGAAAATACCACTTTCGATCAACCCCGAACTGCTCCCTCAATTCAGCGTTTAAATTTGTGATTTTATTTTTAAAAATCAAGAATTTAGTTAATGATTCAGTCTACATGCCTGAATTAGTGAATCTAAAAGTTTGAATTTTTGCAAATCTTATGCTTTCCTATTCTACTCTGTTTTCCAGAGCAGAAATCCAATTTAATTCATTTAAATAAAGTTTAACCCTTAAGTTATGATTAAACAATTAATTATAGTTTGAATTATAAGTCCTAACAAACAGTAGATCAAGAGATATTAATTTTTGAATTAAAATTTTGAGCCTGGAAAGTAAAACAGCTAAACATCCAAATACATAGCAGATGCACACATCCAAATATTCATATCCATACATGCATACAAAATATCACCATATACACACAATTCATACTTAAACAACATGCAGGCAATATTACATCATAGATACCAGAATTTATAGCATGCAAACAGATATACTTAAGTTTTTTTTAAAATGTAAGTTACTCACCATTTGAGAACAGAGAAACTTTCCAGGTTTTAATTTGAAAAGCTTTTGAATTTTTAAGATCTGAATGTCTTTGCTATTAAAACTTGAATGCTTGCTGGAAAACTTGCATGCATGCCATTTATCTTGTTTGTTGATAGGTGCTTGCTTAGATCAGGTTTTGCTTGTTTTCAGATAAGAAATTGCAGGCTTCCAGATTTTTGAAAAGAAGAACAGGCTTTTATTTCTGAGAATTTGGTTTGAGTTTGATTTCTGGTTTGGAAGTATTGATTTAGAAGATGAATGATAGGTTGTTGAATCTGGTTTTTGTGAGGAGTTCTAGATTACTGATTGTAGATTAGAGAATTATTTTGAAAAGTGGTACTGATTTTGTTTGAGATTTGAATTAGAGAAAAATTTTGATTTTATAAAATAAAAGAAAATGAAATTAATTAAGACACTTGTCACAAAGATTGGTTACTTAAATTACACATGTTAACATGAAGCTTAATATGATGACATTTGTATTTTTGCTTATTTTTATTTATTTTAAAAGTAAATTAAACCTTTTTCTTTATTTATTTAAATGCTTATCTATATATATTTCTTTTTAAAGAGAAACAAAAACTAATTATATTTTATAAATATAAGTTTATACAAATATGATAATATCCAAACAATTTAAATATTTATTCTTTTGAATTTCAAAACTTAAATTAAATTCAAATCAAATTAAAGCCTAGATTCAATTTTAAAAGTTATGTTATACATATATACAACTACTTATCAATTTAAAAATAACAATTCCATATTCTTTAAAATCCATTCATATTTATAAAAATAATACATTATACTTATTATTTGGAAATAACATATTTGATACTTATTTAATTAGATTATTAAATTAAATTCAAATTTTATTATCAAAGATCATCAATATCAATTTAATTATTTAACAGATTATTAAATTGATATTGCTCAAATTTCTGGGATATTACATTCAACTGTCACGACCCGACTTTCTATGCCCAGAAAGACGTATCGTGAATTAAGAAAGAAAGGGATAGAAGAAGAAAAGAAAGAAAAGAAGAAAGAACAACAACATCAGAAACTCATAGCGGAACGAATGAAATATAATATATCATATAAAATATTACATAGTATCATATACATCACATATTAGACAACTTATACAACACATATTAGACAGTTATAAACATCTGTCTAATTCATACAACTCAAGTATCACAGATACAGACACAACATATACACAGCGGAATCATCATATATCTACACGGTGAAGCCTCCTGCTCCAAATCTCCTCCAGAATTCGTCAAAGCTAACCTGAATCCCTCGACTACTCAATACTCTTGGGTACTCAAATTTTTACGAGTAGCCAAGGGAATTCAGGTTAGCCTTGACGAATTGTGGAGGAGCAATGGAGCAGGAGGCTTCAGCGTTGTAGATATAAATAGTAGTTTCCGCTGTGTTGATCTTGTATTGATCTCTGTATTGTATTGAGATGTAATAACTAGACAGATGTTTATAACTGTCTAGTATATGATATGTAATCTGTGTAACTCTGATAAGTGTTGTATATGATACTATGTAATATTTATGTGATATAATATATTTTGTTCGTTTCCGCTGTGAGTATTTGTGTTTGTTTTCTTTTCTCTTCTTTTCTTTTCTACTTCTCACCCCTTTCTTTCTTACTGTCGATGCGATTTTCCGGGAGTGGAAAGTCGGGTCGTCACACGTGGTACCAACTGTAACGACCCGACTTTTTCTCCACAGAAAGTCGTATCATCATGAAGAAAGAAAGGGATAGAAGAAGAAATGATAGAAAAGAAGAAACAACAACACAAAAGAATCTCACAGCGGAAACGAATGAAATATAATATATCACATAGAATATTACATAGTATCATATACATCGGAGTACACAACTTATACATCACAGAATAGACAGTTATAAACTTCTGTCTATTATACAACACAAGTACATCAGTACAATACAGACTAATACAAACACAGCGGAATCATCATATATCTACACGGTGAAGCCTCCTGCTCCAAATCTCCTCCAGAATTCGTCAAAGCTAACCTGAATCCCTCGACTACTCAATACAATATTGAGTACCCAAGAGTTTAATAAATTTATAAGGAAATTTAATAGATAATTAATTTAATTTGATTAATTAATCATTTGGATTAATTAAATAGGTAATTAAAGGTTTAAACTAATTTATTTATGATTAAGGTTAATTAATTAGGAAAAATTAATTTGTAATTAAGGATTATAAATTAGAGTATTAATTAAATGTAATATCCCGGAAATTTTAACAATATCAATTTAATAATCTGTTGAATAATTAAATTGATATGGATAATCTTTGATAATAAGATTTGAATTTAATTTAATAATCTGATTAAATTAGTATTAATTGGTAATTTTATCTTTTAAAAGTTAATAAGATATTTCTATTTGGATATATATATATATATATTTAAATTGTTTTGGATTTTTAAAATATTTGTATACACTTTTATTTATAAATATAATTAGTTTGTTTCTTTAAAAAGTAATATATATATAGATAAGTGTTTAAATAATAAGAAAAGGCATTTTATTTACATTTAAAAATAAATATAAATATGTAAAAATTACTTAAAGGACATGTGTCTTTATCTAAAGCCTTGTCTTAACATGTGTAAATAAATGGTAAACTCTAGTGACAAGTGTCTTTTTATTTTCTTTTTCTTTTATTTTTATAAAATCATAAATTTACTTATATAAAACATTTGCATTTCTTCAATTCATTCTTTCTAATCTTCATTCTTTTTCAAAGCCAAGAGAAATCAGATTTTCTCTCTAATTCAAATCCTGTAATTCTCTTTTCCAAATCAACTCCTCTCAAACCTGAAATCTAATACCTCAATCCAATAACAAAAGCCTGAAAATCAATACCACTTCTCAACTTTTCCTCTAATCTAAATCAGTAATTATTCCTCAAACAAAGTTCAGCCTGCATGTTCTTTAGTCTGGAAGAAATTCTGGAATCATTCTAAAGCTAGTCTGCATCATCTTCAAAAATCTGTCTGCCTGCATTCTTCTCAAGTCTGGAAACAACTCAGTTCAAAAGTGTCTGCATTCATTCTTCTCAAAACTGAAAGCAAGCATGCAATTTTAAATCAAAGCTTTGGATTTCGAAATTCTTCAAACTGGAAAACAAGCATGCATGTAGATTCAAAGAAGCTAAGGGCATTCAAGTTTAAAAATTTCAAAAGCTTTGCAAAATTTAAAAGCCTGCCTCTGTTTCATCTTTGAACAAGTGAGTAACAACTTTTATCTTAACTAACTTAAGTAAATATAGTTGTTTGATTTTCTTGTGATAATCATGTTTGGAATGTTGGATTCTCTGTAATATGTATGGTTTTAAATGCATGTATGGTTTGATATGTTATTGCCTGTACTTCTCTGTTTTGTTTTCCTGTGAATAACATTTTGTATGCATGGTTGATATTTGTAATTCCCCTGTTCACAGTTTCAAGCTCTAGTTTTGATTCAAAATTTATTTTCTCCTTCTCTAATCTCTATTAGAACTTAGGCTTTGAACAAAATTTATTTGTTTCATTTTAAAACTAAAGTTTAAGGGTGATGTAGTTTAAAATGAATATGAAACTTCTCTGGAAAACAAAAAAAAAACAAATCAGTATATATATATATATATATAAGTGGAAATTCAAACTAGGTAATTCATAAATCCAGATTTATAAATGGAAAACATAAATGATAATATGATTTTTAGTATTAATATCATAGTTTTTAGTTTAGTATTATAGGTGCAGTTCTGACTTAAGTTAAAAATGAGTTTTTGGTAATTTTGATTATCTCAGTGAAATTGGGATGTTGTATTCTTCAATAAGGGTAGTGGGATGATCAAGGATATAGAGAAAATTATTAGAAATCGAATTAAAGCATAGAGGAAGAAATGAATTGGAATATAAAATTTTAACCCTAGTTTTATTGGGTCACTGTTTTTGCTCTAGTATGGTCTCCTCGGTTGATCGAGTTCAACCATGTTTTGCGTACTGGTAGGTGGTAGTTTGAGGAAGCTTTCGCCGGAGTATGGAAGATGATGGTGGTCGGAGTTTTTAGGGGAAACGATGTTGCCAGGTTTTGGTCATTGCGATGGTTCTGTTCCAGGTTTTGATTTTTAGGCTCGATTTTGATTTCGTGAATGAGTCGAAGTAGTGATGGAAGTTTTCTGGTAGGTGGATGATCGTCGATGGGTGGAGATACTCGGTGATGGCCGGAGGCGTCGATCTGGACTGTGCACGTGCACGTTCGAATGTATGTACTGGTAGCAGTTTCTTTGAGGATGGAAGAAGAGACTCGAGGATACTGTTGTTTGGCCCGGAAGATTGCTCGTGTGTTTGAGGGATTGTCTCGAAGTATTTGGAGCTGGGTGTGTTGGACTCAAGTGACAGTGAGGCTACTCGAGTTTTCTCGGGTTTTGTTCGTGAGAGTCTCGGAGGAATTAGGGTTGCGACTCGAAGTATAATAGGATGGGCTCGAGTACTTTGGTGGTTGACAGGTTTTTAAAACTGTCTGTTTTTAAAACTTTAAGCTGGGTTTAAATTGTAAAGAAAATTTTTAAACAAGAATTTAAATCAAAATTTAACTATGTAGATTCAAGTTGGTTTTGAATCTTAAAGATTTGAAATAAATAAGTTATAAATTTATATATTTTAAATAGGTTTTAAATGGTAGTTAGATTTAAATTGTTTGAAATAAAAAAGGAAATTGGTTTAAACTCTTCTTAAATTTCTTTTATAAGAGATAAGAATTTTAATAAGTAAAAGTTTTTAAATTGGTTTTAAAAACTTAGTTAAAAATAAATTGGTATTCATTTTAAATACAGAATTTAAAATGAAATTTAAAAGTAGATTTGAAATGGATGTTTCAAATATGAATGGTAAATGATAACTTGTTTATCAATAAGAATAAAGTTTATCTTAAAATAATTAAAGACTTGTGTTTATTTAATTTATTAGGAGATTTAATAGATAATTAATTTAAGTTGATTAATTAATCATTTGGATTAATTAAATAGGTAATTAAAGGATTAAACTAATTTATTTATGATTAAGATAAATTAATTAGGAATGATAAATTTATAATTGAAAATTATAAATTAGAGTATTAATTAATGATTAAGAATTAATTAATAGTGTAATTAAATATTAATTAAGTTATGGTTAACACTTAATTAATTTAGTAATTAGAGATTAATAAATTGGTTATTAAGATTTATTAATTTAGAATTAATAATATTAATATAAGTTAATTACTTAAGGAAAGTAATTAAATAATAGTTAATGAGGTCATTAACTATGGGTTATTAAATAATGAATTAATAGGATTAATTTTGATCATTAATTAGTTGAATTAATTTAAGAATAATCAATTATAGAATTTGTTTAAATGTAATTACTTATTGGAAGTAATTAAGAATTAATTACTTATTGTAATTAATTGAAGTTAATTTGATTTAGTTAAATTAATTAATTAAGTTTAATTAATTTAGAATAATCAAGAGATGATTTGATAATAATTACTTAATGTAATTATTAAGGCAAGATTATTTAGAGAGGTAAATAATAAGATAATTACTGGAAGTAATTAGTTGAATAAATGATTTTATTAATAGAAGTAATTTGAGTTAATTACTTTGAAAAAATTAATCAAGGGATTAATTAAAGAATAAATTAAGGAGTAATTAATTTAGTTAATGAAAGTAATTAAGGGTAATTAATTACTGATTGAAGATTAATCAAGGTGATTAATAAATGTTGTTTAATTAAAGATTAATTACTTAATGTAATTAATTTAATTGAGTAATTAATAATTAAGTTGTAATTAAGGATCATTAATTAATATAATTAATGATGAATTAAGATTGGTTAAAATTAATTAATGAAGTAATTAAAGGTTAATTACAATAAGTGGTTAAGGATAATTAATTTAAGTAATTAATTGAGAATAAATTACTTGAATGTAATCAAAAGATAATTAATCAAGATGATTAATTGAAATGAATTATTAGAGGATAATTAATTAATTGATTGTAATTAATTAATGGTTAAGTAAGAAGGATTTATAAAATGAAGTAATTAATTTAATTCAATTTAAATTAAGATGATATAAATCATTACTTATGAATGGGTGTTAGTATTGGATACTTGACTTTGATTGATATCTCTGATGAGATATATGCTGTATGATATGGATGTTAGTTGAATTGTATGGATTATCTGATAATGTTGATTATTTGTTGGGAATTATCTTTCTTTGTGTATAAAGATAATGAATTGAATTGTTTTAACCTTTAAAACAACTTGGCCTTAAAAGATACGCTTTGGATTTCGATGAGACCGGGATCGGGTTTCCGTATACCGGATTTCCAGGTCTGGAGACCCGAATACCACATCGATCCAAATTAACGATAGGTCGTAAATCAAGTGAAGATGAAGATTCAGAGTGCAAGGGTTATTGTCGTTAACTCTGAGGGTGATTCCAAAACGAGTGTAACGAGATAATGCCTTCGGTTTCGTTCGAACCCGGAACGAACTTGTATGGACTGAATGCTTTCAGAACATCGTCAGGTGGACGATGAGCATTCTAAGTGATGTGTTCTTTTCTAAGGTAATCGTGACCTCAAGCCTCACAAACCGGGAATGGCTAAAACAGGGGAGGTGCAGCAAGGTTAGTAGGTAGCACCCAAGTAGGACAAGGTTACCTCTGTCTAGATGTCCCTTTCTATTTTCGACTTAGTGGTGCGGTTGCTGATCCCAACCGTGAGGTATCTTGTGCGGGAATTATCCAGTAAGGGATGTTTCGGCCTTGTGTTGCAGGGGATTGGGAGTGATCCTCGGTACGGTGATCTAGGCCACGTACTGTGACGGGCGGTACCCCGGTAGCCCTGCCATTGTATGGAATCCAAACTCCAATAAGTGCCGTACGTATTAGTTGTGCCCAACTATGTTGGAATGTGAGATGTAAGCATTTCAGCTATTTCTGTATTTTACTTGAAAACCCTAGACCCTATTATAATACAATCGAATTTCCTATCAAATGTTTTGGTTAGCGTAAGGTAAAAACTTACCCATGTTTATTTGTGGGGAGTCTTACGTGATACCTTTTCTTTCAAAAGGTTTTGAAGTTAAACAAATTTAACCTGTTACTCACACCAGACCCATGTCTGACCCAAGTTGTTTATTTCTGTTTTATAAACTCTTGGGTACTCAAATTTTTACGAGTAGCCAAGGGATTCAGGTTAGCCTTGACGAATTGTGGAGGAGCAATGGAGCAGGAGGCTTCAGCGTTGTAGATATAGATAGTAGTTTCCGCTGTGTTGATCTTGTTTAGATCTTTGTTTTGTATTGAGTTGTAATAACTAGACAGATGTTTATAACTGTCTAGTATGTGATGTGTAATCTGTGTAACTCTGATAGATGATGTATATGATACTATGTAATAGTTATGTGATATATTATATTTTATTCCGTTTCCGCTGTGAGTATTTGTGTTTGTTTTCTTTCTCTTCTTTTCTTTTCTACTTCTCACCCCTTTCTTTCTTACTGTCGATGCGATTTTCCGGGAGTGGAAAGTCGGGTCGTCACACGACCACTGTCGACCACCTGCGACTACGCCGTCTCGTCCCCGCATTCATCAAAGCTTCCACCTTCTGTTCCCCCTGGTGCGATCGGCTAAATCGCCATGGCCTTGAAACTGTAACAACTCAAACTTGATCGACACAAAAGGGTAGTCGAACCTTAGTTCAAGTCATACGGTCACTACGACCATCGATAAATTCCATGGCCAATTTTCCCGAGTTCCTCCATCTTCCAGCCTTCTCCAGAAATGAGCTCGACGACCAACCCTCCACGTTCGTCAAAAAGTGACGAAAATGCTAAAACAAAGCTTCCCAAAAATTCTCAACTTATATAAATCTAAAAATCATTATCTTACTACCTAAATTCATCATTTGCCATGCCGAATCATATTCTATAATCAATAATTGAAATAAGCATAATTGATTTTTACTTATTTCCAGTTCATCTCTGTATTCTTTTATTTTTATTTTTTTTGAGATATATACTAAATATCAAATCTTGGAACCTTTTTTTTAAAATTTATATTATCCTATTACAATCCTTTTTCGTTTAAAGATCTTCGTCTAAAACTGATTCATTTGGAAGATATAATTTATATATGTATTTGGAGCCTGTTACTCTATAGAGAAGGTATACATGTTTATAGAACCTCATATATACCAAACAAGTCATATATATAAACAGGCATTCATCACCAACATTCATGCAAAAATTTACACCACATTACTACGAGATCTTTTCATATAAATCAAAGTTAAAACCAGATTAAACTTTCTAAACAGTTGCTTACTCACAAGCATCAAGATATCAAAACAGGTTAAGCTTCTAAAAAATAGGAGTTTGCTCACCTTAGATTGAAGATAGAGGACCAGTGATTTTGTTTTGAAACCAGATTTTTAATCTGAACTTGAGATTTCAATTTTCTATTTGATTTTCTTTGAAATTTGCAGGCTGGAACCCCTCTATCTAATCCTCTGGGTTTGTAGTTGATTTGTTGTTTGCTTTAGTTGAATGTGGTTTAATTTTTTTTTTTGAATGATATGCATCTCAGATTTTTCACAGTTTAGCATAATCGAAACTGAGATAAGTGATGATATATGAGAAAAGAAGTGTACAGGGTGATAAAAAATGAGTTTGTACAAATTATAATGTTTTGTTTGTACAATAGGATCAGAGATATTCTTTTGCTTGGAGGCTGATAGGTAGTGTTGCTGATGGTTTCATTAATTAGCTTGTACAATGTAAATTTTTATTTCCCTCGGCTGAAGACAATTTGGTGGCTAAAGAGATTTTGGTATCAATTGTTTTGTACAAAATATATATTCTTTCTTCATTTGTACAATGCAGGTCTGATGGCTTCTTTTACAAGCTCTTCATTTTATATACTTTGTTTCTTTCTTTTTATTTGCTTGTCTCGGCTGAGATGATAATGTTGTGGTGCTAGCATTAAATTACTTTGTAATTTATGTTTCTTTATTTACAAGTGCACATACTTATATTTTGCTTACACTTGAATATAATTTTTCTTTTGTAAGTGTATATACATAGCTTGCTTAAGTGTTCATACTCATCATATTTGAAATATATATTGTTTGTTTGTACCATCCTTTCATATATATCCTTTTGTTTTATGCCTTGTATATGTATACTTCCTATTTTACAAAGCTATATAATTTATCTTATATATATATATTTTAATTTCTATTTCCAAATTAAATATGTACTTCTAACTTAAATTCTATTTTCAACTTTAATACTTGTCTTGTATTTCTCTATATATTTTTATAAACTCAAAATATTATTAAACCATTTACTTGAGATTTTAAACTCAAAATCAATATATATATATATATATTAATATATGTAATTTTAAATTTACTCATTTATCACCTATACATATATATTCACATATATGTACAATATTTAAATTTAAAATGATATAATATATTTTTATTTGGATTCGGGGAAACTCGAATTCATTTATCGATTAATTTCACAATTTTTATTCAAAAATTCAATAAATTATCAATTTGAATTTGGTTAAAATCCGGGGTCGTTACACTCATCAACCTAAAAATCTAAATATTATTTTAAAATTTCATCATTTCAGGTAACGAATCTGGTTATATAATCAAAGCGTGAAGATTTAAAAATCTAATTTGTGACATTGATGGATTTTCTCTGTAATATTTAAAATTTTGGAATATTTACCAAATATTTTTCTCTCGAATTTATTTTTAAAAATGATGTTATATACAGTCAAACACTTTTATAGAGATCAAAGCCTAGAAATCATTTTTAGGTGGGTGGTTTGAATTTTAATACCAGGTTTTAAAATCTGTAATATTCAACAGAGACCTATTATGTCTGTTCCAGACATGTTCATAGATACTAACACACACACACACACACACACACACACACACATATATATATATATATATTCATAAAATCATTTTTACACACATGCACAACATAATTCACATCATGTTTCAACGATCTTCACATACAAATTTAAGATATCTCAAATTTCAAAGATTACTCACCGAAATCAAAAGTTGAACTGCTGCCTGCCTTGAATTAACTTTTCAATGTATATTTCTATTTTCAAATTATTTACTCAATATTTTCACTTGAATCTATTTTTAGAAATGATGTTATACACATACAAACCCTTTTCATTCAGAGATCAAAGTCTAAAATTGTTTAGGTGAGATGGTGTGAATTTTTTTGAACGAGTTTTGTAATCTATGAACAGAGCTTAAAATACAGACATGTACATTCATCATTTCCATATATAGACAGACATGCAGGCATATTCACACAATCATTCAATCACATTTCATCTCATACTTCAAGGATCATCGAGATATAACAGGTTTAAGATTTTATAAACGTGGTTTACTCACCTGAAAATGGTGAACAGAGAACAAGGATTTTGAAAAACTGCTATCTGCTTCCTTCGATCTTGATCTACTTTTTACTTAGTTGTGTTTTTTAGTTTTGATTTCTTTAAGTTTTAAAAAAATGGCAGAAATGTTTTAGCTTTTATTTAACTTGGTTCGAATGAAAGAAAATAAAGCAAAGCACAAATATATTTTTTTAGAGGGAATGGGCTGTAGCTTCTTGTGTACACCAACTCTTTTTTTTATTTTTTTTTATTTCCTTTTGTTTATTTGATTTGTACAAATGTTGACCTTGATTGAATATTTTGTATGCTAAGTTGCTATTTTTGTGGCTTGAGTTGGAGTTTCTTCATCATGAAGCTTCCCTATATGTCTACAAGTATTTATGTGAATTGATGTATGAATATATATATATTCATTTGTTTGTATGTATATATTTGCATCTTCCACCATCACTATTTTATATAACCTATATACATATAAGTATACTTATATATTTCTATATGTTTTTTTAAATACACCCATGTTATATATATTTATACGTTCCACGTATATACTTACTTATGTATATTCCTATCATCATTTTGCACACACTCTTCAACCATCTTATTATCCGACCGCTATTCTAAACCTGGTTAAATCCTGCTCGAGGCATTTTAATCCAAATTCTATTTCATTCTTCTATTAAAATATCACTTTCTAATTTCAACAAATTTAAATTAATCCTTTTAATCTCCAAACCAATTTCAAGGTTTCACGGATATTTTTTTATTTTGTCAAAATAAACTTTCAAACAAATTTTGGATTTTTAAAATACAATTTAAATTCCAAATTTGAATTTAAATAAACACTCTCCTTTTTATTATCAATTAAATCCAAAAATTCTATTAAATTTAATAAAATATCCAAAAATCACTGTTTAATTTTATTTAACTTCATAAATAGTTTTTCAACGTTTAAATTTTAGTTTGAAGCTCAATTCCTGCTTTTATATTCAAATAATTGAATTTCCAAAATCAAATATCCAATTAAATTCCAAATATCCAATTAAATATATTACTTTTATTTTAACTTTAAAATGAGATGTTACATTATATATATATATATTATTTCAAAAGTATATAACTTAAAGAAACAAAGTTGTATAATTTTAATTCATTCAACTTTTAATTTTAATACTTGTTAATATAAAAATTTAAATTGTTATTATATATATACATTGTAAACTAAATATTGTATGGAAATAATAAAAAACGTTTTTTCGAAAAGATTTTGAATTTTAAATTAAAAAAAGTAGTTAAATCTGCACGGGTCTAAAATTAAAAAAATTGATTTTATCAAAAAAAATATAGCCAAAAATAGATGCTCAAAATCTAATTTTATTTTAAAAGTGTGTGTATATTATTTATAATATAATATTATTTAAATATATAAGCGTTTTTAATATTATTTATTTTAATATACACACACACAAACATATATATACACAATTTTGAATTAAAATTTTCCATATGTATATATATAATTTTAAAACCTATTTGTAAATTCAAAATTTGAATTTGAATTTTAAAGATATTTTTAATCTAGATATAGTTTTAATATTTGAATTTTAAAATTGTTTTATATTTAAATTATAAGTTATTATTTATCATACAAAAGTGTATATAAATATGTTGACGTTTATAGTGTGTGTGCGTGCGCGTGCGCGTATATATATTAATGTAAATATGTTTTATATTATATTAATATCACATTATTGATAACAAATTATATATATACAGGGGCTAATATGTTCGTTACGGTGTAAATCCCAATAATTAGAAACAGACATGCTAAACCATGTACACTATATATGTTGCACATGCATGCATATGTACATGTGAATATGATACACATGTGCACACTATATATCATATATGTAATTAAATAAAACTCTTTTCTTAATCAATAAAATAATAACTTTACTTAAAATTTATTTAAATTAGGTCTAAATTAATTTAGACATCATAGGCCCAATAAGATCCAAAATGATAAAAAAAAATTGAAATTCATCCATTTAACCGACCGCGTGCTCGCCTATATCCAACAATTATTGACCAATAGGAAGCTCTTGAATGAGTCATTCCACATTTATCCAATAACTATCAGTACGTAACCCCTTGGTGCCTTTAGCACCCATGAGTAATACTCTGGTCAACATTTGAAGAGCGTTACTAATTCTGATCTCAACAGATGTATCGATATCTTTTCTTGAAACATCATGACAAGGAATATTTAAAATAATATGTTATTTTATTTGTGATTTCTCACGATTACAACTCCTTGTAATTATTATCATATAACATATCATTTAAGGATTTTCTAATTAATATGTTTAAACTAATTATATCATAATATAACAAAGTATATAATAGAAATAAAATACCTTTATTTCAAACAAGATTGGTTATAGAGTTGGAGATATGTAGAAAATTACATAATTACCCCTAGTGCATACCTATTACCCTCTTAATATCCCACTTGAACTTGGGATCAATTATTGAATCTTATTCCTATGATCGATTATCTTAAACTGATCGAGTTAGTCCTTGAAAGAACCAGGTCGGTCGAAAGCGAGTGAAATAGGTGGATTTCAAAAAAAATTCCTATTTTGGATCTTATTGGGTCTATAAAGTCTAATAGGTTTCACTAGTTCCATTCTAGTTAATTTAAATAAAATCTAATTTTATTTAACTTTTCGACTTAATTTACTAAATCTATTTTTATTAAGTGTAAGGTTTAATTCTATGAATATATCAAATATATTCATTTTCCTAAAAGGTGTAAAATGGGGGATGGATATATTAACATTAGATCTAAATGTAATCACATTAAGATCTAAAAGGAAAGAGGAAAAGATGGTATCAACAACTGATTATACCTTCCACTTTTTAAATATTCTACCATAATTATGCCCAATCAACATTTAACAAAAATATGATAATAAATGGTTAACATGACAAATAAGATATACATGTGTAGACATCAATTGCATCACAAATGACATAACAAGCAACAACAAAGTCCATAAATTCATATATATGTATGTATGTAGGTTAACTTCCTCAATTTGATTTTATCTTGTAAGATGTTTAATTGATTGCACAATATGATATCAGATCTAAATATTAATAATAATGAATTTTAGAAAAAGTTAACATAATCTGATTAATACAAACATCAAATTCCAAATTCAAAAATGAGGAATCTAAGTTTGGTTTAACCAGTTTTATTCAGAATTAAGATAGAGATTACATTTGATTAATGAAAAAACTTAATCAATTAAATGTTAACATTAAAATATATGCATGTATATAATTATGAAATTGGAAATAGATTCATTTATTCAAAATGTAAATATTTTAAATCAAATTAATTTTTTCAACCATATTCGCAAAATGAACAAGAGATTTTAATTGTTAACCCACCTTTTGCCAAGGCAGTAGACGTGCAGATTTAACCCAATAAACTTCACGATTATCATGGCCAGGAGCCCCGAGCGATGATTGTGAGGTCCAGAAATCAAGTGCATACAATGATATGAAGCGATGATCAACCAAGACCAAGAGATAGAATCTTCAGAATATTCTAAGTACGGATTAGTACCTCCCCCAAGCAACGGATCGGTGCCTATCCCTTCCCCTGGGGGGATCAGTACATATCCTCAATTTTTGTCCCAAACTAGGTGAAACTGGTATAAAGTGACAAGGAAGGTCCCACGAGGGTACATTTCAAATCTTAAGTCATCTGGAGTTTGTATGCTCAAGTTATGGGCAAATTACTTCACCTAAAAATAGGATCGGTATAAAAAGGATAGTATTAAAAAGTATCGATATAAAAGGGATCGATATAAAATTGATCATATAAAAAGGGATCGGTATAAAAGGGGTCGGCATATTTCAACCAAGAAGTACAACTCAATGAAAAACAATCAGTATCTCAACATCTACATATCCAATTGACATGGAACTTGTAGCACAAGCTAACTACAACATGTGGAACACCCTATAGGGATCGCACATCATTTGGAGCAAGTTGGAGGGATCGGCCCTTATCCCTCTATAAGGATTGACTATAATCAGCCTTCGCACCATATTGCAACAAGGATCGATCAATAACTCGAGTTCTACTAATCCAATTAGCATGAAACTTGGAGGCTATACATAATATAACATTGAGAGGCTCTCCTAGGTATCGAATGTCATTTGGAGGAGTTTGGAGGGATCGGCTGAAATCAGAATATATGCAGCACCACTTCGTGGAAAACACGATATCTCACAAACCGTAAGTCAAATGGCACGAAATTTGGAGGGCAAGGTAGCTAACATCATGGGAAACCCCCAGAGGGATCGCACCCCATTTGAACAGAAAAATAGGATCGGTACCGATCCCTATTATGGGGCCCAATGGGCTTGAAAATTCTTGGGCGGCCTCGTCATGGCCTGGAGGTTCTTCTGTCGAAATTTCAGTCCGATCCATGCACTCTTCCCCTATAAATATAACAGGCATGGCGTCAGAAAGAGGGGCCTCTTTATGCTTCTCTTTATCTTCAACCTAGGCTACACTTTGCCAATTTTATTCTTGGATTTCGGATTGCAACTGTAAACAAACTACAGTATAATAAAAAGGATTATTCTGGAGTGGTCGTGGGCCGGAGTAAGCCGAACTACTATAAATTTTGTCTTTTTTTACTTGCTTTCATTTTTAATTTGTTTGTTCTACATATTATATTCTCTACATTATATACTATCTGAGATCTGTGATTGGACATTGGTGCTTTCAAACAATTAGGTGTCGGTGACCAATTCTGACGGCAACATTAATAATTTCAATTAAATAGTTTTGATATGAACATGGGATTCAAATATTTGTAAATGCCTTTAGACACACACACACACAGATACATACATACATACATACATACATACATACATATATACATACATATCTATATGTGTGGGGAGGAATATATTATGGTTAATTTTATCTCTTAAGATTAATCCAATCTAAAACAAAACAATTAAAAGAAATATAAAGATCAAATCATACACATGAGTTTTTAGACAAATATTATTGTACTTGCAGTTTGATTTGAGATCTATTGTTTGGTCATAGATCTATATCTCAAATCGTATATTCTATGAATAAATCATATATAAATTACCTTCAAAACATTGTGTACATTTATAGAATCATATTTTTAGATAAAATTATATTTTTACAATTATAACATTTTCAGTTTTTAATAAATATATTGAATCAAACTATATCATCAAATTTGTTGTTTAAATCCTAGTTTCAATTTCAAATCAGGGTAAAGCAACAATATTTACATGAAATCATCATAAGAAGAAATAAAAAAACGTAGATATATAAATATAAAATAGAATTTACCTTGTTGACTTGGTCAATAAATTACACCTCGGTCTACGAATTCTCCTCAGATTTATGAAACCAACACCCAATCAATGTAGGAGATGGATAAACCACAAAGGCATTTATTTTATTTGGTATTTTGATTTAATTTTAATTTTTTATTATTAGAAATGGGTTAAAAGAATTTCGGCCATAGACGGTGAGGAAGAGAGAAAGTAAAATTTTATGTTTGAAAGGAAATGAATGAAGAGATTTGATTTTTAATTGGAAATAAATGAACCATTGTCATTCTCCTCATTAAACTTCCTAATTCAATCCCTTCTAAAGATGTTAATTAATCCATCCCTCATCCCCTAAAATATGGTTGGTCCTATTGTGCTTCAATAAGGGAAATATTTTCCAAAAATCCACCCCATAATTATTTATTATTTAAACCCCTTTTAGAAGATATATCGATATCGTATATCGATGTATGCAAACATTTGTTTTATAAATGCATTCAAATAGTTACCCGCAAATCCAAAACATAAATGAATTAAATAATATCAAATATTAATGAATTTACAACATTTTATAAATTAGTTAAATCCTATGGTTGTTTTGGAGAATTCACAATTACGGTGGTGTAACTCGGATGTTTAAATTCAATCACCGACTAATTTTGAACAATTCAAAATTAATGTTCACATATCACTTTAGCTAGTGGTGTGAAAGTTTCGTTGAATTCATCACTAATAGACATTTACAATAAAATCATATTTTATATTTTCTTAAGCGCTTTTAGTAACGATTATAACACCAATTTTCTTCGTCAACACTATATCACATTAGGATTTATGGAATTTAGTTTTGGTCAAAATTTAAATTCCAACATCATCCGCATTCAACTTGAAAAATCCAAACACACAATCCTTGGATCAATAAAAACAATTTTTATTAACCGAACTGCTGTGGCTAGAGACTTTGACTTTACGTTGTGTAAGAGCGACCATGATACTAACCTTGCATAACTGAGAAGATGAATTCTCTATTGAATAGTGTTTCACTATCTTCAACTTAGACCTTACTATATTCATTCGATGGATGACATGCCATGATTTAACTATAGCCAAAGAGGAGTGTTCACATTGAAGTTCAATAGTATTTCTGTAACAACCCTTGGTTTTATAATTGTTGATTATCGTCTAATGACGATTTAATTTGTTTGACAATTGCAATTGGAATTTCATTCGAGTTGAAATTTGTCTATAAAATTGTTAAGCGTTTTTATCAGTTGTAAATTCTTTTATAAAATGGTTAGTCGAGGTTCTATATCGAGTAGAAATTCTTTTAATAAAATTTTGTAATTATTGAGACGGGCTTTAAAGAAAAATATTGTGGCCCATATTCATTGTTGCCGTGATGTTTATCTAACCGACCCCCCTTTCAATTTTCATTCGTTCTATAACCCGTTCCTCTCTCCTACATTTCGTATACCCAACCCCTTTTCTTTTATCGTTCATTCGAGAAAAACCCTAGACAAACGAAGACGAACATTAATGGCGGCTTCGATCTTCATTTAGGGCTTCAGAAATTCGAAGGCGACGGCTTTGCTTTGTTCGATCGATTCAAGAGTTAGTCGCATGTCACCTTGCTCAATCGATTCTCCATCGCTCGTCGTGGCTGCTCCTCTTTGTCAAAGGTGAGTGAACTATCACTCACATCGAATCCACTCTCTATACTGTGCTTAAGTCGTCGATTTTTGTTTCGATGATTGATGTTTTCTGTCCCGGTTCGCTTACTATTAACCCTAGCTTGATGATTTTTGGGTCTGTTCGACCTCTTATATTTGCGTTCGTGTATATTTTTGTTTACTATATGAGATGGCCAGTCTACTTTGTTTCGATGATTGATGAATTTTGACTTGGCCAGATTTCTTGTTGGCCTTGGCTTTCAATTGATTTTATGATGATCGAATTTGATCGATTTTTAACCTTGTCCAACTGTGATTTCGATCTCTGTTGGCTTCGGTTGTACTTTTGACCTTATTTGATTTTTCTGTTGTTTCATGACTCCAGCCATTGATTCATTGATTGCCTCGGTGATGTTTATATTACTTGGTACGAACTCGATATTGATACTATGAAGTCATGTATAGGTATGTGTATTACCTCTGACAGACTTTGGCCTTGACTACTGTCTCATTGCGATATTATGGTTCACTACTGTCTCATTTTTGGTTGGTTTACTGGACTATTAAGACATTGAGTCGCTTTTGATTTCGGTCACCTGATTTTTGTGTTGATCGTGTTTGACTACTTGCTGCTTTGGCCATTATGCCTTTACTGCCATGTCTACGTGATAGTGTTCGACCATGACTTTATCCATCTTTGATTTATATTACACTCGACTTTGCATTAGCTTTGAGACTTTTTCCATACAGTGCACTTGGGAACACTGAGTCATCGAAGTGCATTTCCTGAGTTTCACTGAGCTTTGGAATTTGAGTGCTCATCCCTTACCTGTAGTTGTGTTACCTCTGTCTAATTCCCTCTGGTTTCTTTAGTATTGTTGTAGACACTTGATCATTCGAGTCTGTTGTTTTGGAGCCTTGAACTGTCCCTGTTTTCATGAATTTTCTTTGTAACTGTAGCTTGGAGACAGTTGCCTACTTGTTTATTATAGTTGGTCTGTACCATGCTTATTGAGTTGTTGGAGGTTATGTAATTTGAGACAGTATCACTGTGTACTGTCAGGTCCATGTTGCATTTGCAATTGAACATGTTGTAGCTTTTGTCCAGTGTCACTTAACGACAGTATACTCGTGTTTGCATTATCTAGTTTTTGGTTTTGAAGAAGCAATATATTTTGCCTTTTTGCTTCGGCACTATCTGTAGTGTTGCATACTCATGTCTTATGTGTTCTAGTCTTGTTCTCTTGATGACAAGTGGTCCAGACATTGTTGAGTTCCCTGTGTACATGTTTTCACCTAGTAGTTGCATTGGATCTGGTATCATTCTTTGAGACAGTTGCATATTGTTCCACTTCGATCTTAGTTATGACTTCTAGCTTGTGGACTTTGTCTTGTGATCTTTCATACTTGTAGCATGCTTGACCTTGGCAGTGCTTCATATCTGAACTGTTGTTCGACCATATACATTTGTGGTTGCTTGATGTCACTCATATGTTGTTTGCTTATATTCCTTTTGACCTGTTTGCATCAAGTCAGTTTGGACTTTCTTTTATCCCATCTGAAATCTTTGGTCTACCTTATTACTATTGTGTAGACATTGTTGAAGCTTCATCACTTGGTGTTGTCTACTTGGATAGTGAACAACATGTATCTTATATCCTCTATGTTTCAGTTTGCTTACTTGAGCTTGTATGCTGCAAGTTGCCTTGAGTTGAACCCGTGTGTTATTTGGAACTTGGGTTTGACCTTGCTTTGAGTTAGTAGCAGTGCAGCACTTGCCTCCCTTGTTAATTCGTTTTACAGACTTGTTTGACCTTGTGATCAATTGTGACTTTCACTGAGCTTTTGTGTATCTCTTGTGATAGTGGCGAGGCAGTACACGCGTGTGTGTACTGCAGCCCTATCGGATTTGACAATTTTAAATTGATGTTTCAATTTGTTGATTTGTTTCGTTGGTTGATTTCAATGTTTTGGAGTTATATTCTGATTTGGATTGTTTATTTGTTGTTTAACACTGTTTAGTGTTATATCTGCCGTTATCTGATTCTTTTATCGAGGAGTCGGATATACGAGATTTCTGTGAATGTCGTCTATTTGACTATCTGATTATTATTGCTGCTATGCACTAATAACTGAGTTTGAATTAGACTGACCCGTGTATTATTTTCTTTTGAATGTAATACTCGGGTCAGACCCGAGTTATTTCAGGTTGTAGATTTCCTTCTTTGAGTTGCTGTTCAGGCTATGAAGACTTTTCACATCTTTTGAAGTTGTCAGTGTCATTTTATAGTAGTCGTGTCATTGTATAGAACGATATGTATTCATGTATATTAGTCGATAATGTACTTGTATATATAACTTCTAGAGTCGACAGTTGTAGTTGTATCATATGTATCGTGTCAACTATATTGTAACTGACATCGGTTATATATATATATATATATATGAGATTTTTGTTAATCTATGTTCCGCATTTATATTATCTGTGTTATTGTTATATCTAATGTCCTAAACTATTATGAACTATCGTAGTTTGTTTTATACTGATAATTGGATATGTCGATGGGAGTAAATAAATAATAGAAGAAAAATAAAAAGTATATACCACTCCTATCGAGATAACCAATATTAGTGTAAGGCCAATTACGGATGGTCGCTCCTATCCAGCCTTATTATTCGTAATAATAGACAGTATTTCTTTTAATACTCTTTGTTATTATGAGCATAGAGGTGAGGCGTCACAGTTGGTATCAGAGCTTGGGGTTTATGGACATAATATAAAACATAACTTGGATGGAACATATGTTACAACTATTGGTCGATGTTTTATCTGTGATTTGAGTCAAAACTAAAGTTTTGAAATTTTGATGAAATTTTTAAACATCTTTATTTAAAAATAAAAGTGGAATTGTGTTTTGTTGTTTTGATGAAATTGTGTTCTGATGATTTGATTGATTTGTGTTCTATTTATCAGAGTGCGCAGCGGAAACAGTGAAACTGTCTTCGCTGAGTACAACTGATAATCTTTTTGATTTAAAAAAAAATCGAAATACGAAATTGATATGAATTTCATTTGTTGTTTACATAGCTGTGATTATTTTGTTTCTTTGAGAATTTCGAATCCGAATTGAGGATTCGAAGAAATTGCAGTTATGTGATTTTTGTTGAAATTTCTGCTGACTTTCTTTTGTACTAATCATATATTGATTAGATTTTTGCTGTTTTGAATTATCTTCATTGAAGATACATTCGAATGATATCTTTGTTCATTTTGTAGTACGTGCAAAAATTTGAATTGCACGTTATTGCATTTATTTTACGTTGAACCGATGCTTGGTTATGAAACGTATTTTGTTGCCGTTATTTTTATAACGGGATTTTACACCAATGCTATATTTTGAAGCACGGTGTTTTGTGGCATTTTGATGAATGAGAATTCACTTATATTACATTTTGATGTAGATTGTTTTGATGTGATTTTGACGTTTTAAAACTACTGTCGCTTTGGCTTCAGTAACCGTCAAATTTTAAAAGTGGATTTTCAAACGGTTATTCCGCAATGCTGATTTGTAACCGTTTTTACGGTATTTTGAGAAGTACAATTTCCTTATCGAAATTGTTACTGATTTGCTGTTTTAATCACGTGATTGGAAAATCATTCTAAAATGAAAATTGTTTTATAAAATTTTAGCAGTTTGCATTTTCAAAAGAATGAGAAAGCGACTTAAACGATTCAGCAAAATCGAGGATTATGACCCCTTTCTTTTACTGTTTCGCTTAACTCCGGACTTGTCCAGTTGAGAATGTGAATTGTTATTTTTACAAAATAAATAAAATTGTTTTCAGAAATTTTACAGTTTGCGATTTCAAAAGAATGAGGAAGCGATTTAAACGTTTCAGCAAAATCGAGGACTATGACCCCTTTCTTTTACTGATTCGCTTAATTTCGGACTTGTCCGTTTGAGAATGTAAAGTGTATTTTTACAAAATACACAATTTTGCACTTTCAATGAAACGATGAAGAGATTTAAACGATTTAGCAAAAGTGCGGAGTATGGAACCATACTTTTACTATTTCGGTTAATTCCGGACTCGTTAATTGAAATATCCGTTGTTTGATGATTTTGATGAATTTTGCACTTTCAAGGAAACGATGAAGAGAATCAAACGATTTAGTAAAACACGTGGTATGGGACATGTGCGTTTGCTATTTCGGTTAATTCCGGACTCGTTAATTGAAATATTTTGATGCTTTCGTGTGCTTTCGAGCCACTATGAGGACCTTCGGGTCAAATACCAGTACTAGACCTTCGGGTCATATGTTGGACCTTCGGGTCATATGTTGGGCACCAAAATTATGATGACAGTACTTGGTAGGCTTCGGCCATATGAGATGCACGTGCGGCGTAGCTTAGACTCGCCATATGATGGGATCGATCCAAGCTTTTATGTTGATTTTCTAGTCTTCTTAATTGATTTCTAGATATTTGTGGTTTCCAATTATCTGCAGGTAATTGGATATTTGTTGATATGAGTTCTGATTATCGTTTTTGATAATCGGATATTTGTTGCCTCTAATTATCGCTTGTGATAATTAGATATTTGTTGATATGAGTTCTGATTATCGTTTTTGATAATCAGATATTTGTTGCTTCTAATTATCGCTTGTGATAATTAGATATTTGTTGATATGAGTTCTGATTATCGTTTTTGATAATCGGATATTTGTTGCTTTTAATTATTTCTTTTGATAATTAAATATTTGCTGATTTGAGATTTAATTATCGCTTGAGATAATTAAATAATTGCTAATTTGAGATTTAATTATCGTCTTTGATAATTAAATATTTGTTGATTTTAGATTTAATTATCGCTGTTAGATAATTAAATATTTGTTGATTCGAGATTTAATTATCGTCTTTGATAATTAAATATTTGCTGATTTGAGATTTAATTATCGCTTAAGATAATTAAATATTTGTTGATTTTAGATTTAATTATCGCTTGAGATAATTAAATATTTGTCGGTTTTAGATTTAATTATCGCTTGAGATAATTAAATATTTGTTGATTTTAGATTTAATTATCGCTGTTAGATAATTAAATATTTGTTGATTCGAGATTTAATTATCGTCTTTGATAATTAAATATTTGCTGATTTGAGATTTAATTATCGTCTTTGCTAATTAAATATTTGTTGATTTTAGTTTTAATTATCGCTTTAGATAAGTGAATATTTGTTGAATTTGGAATTTGATTATCGCTTGAGATAATCAAATATTTATTGAATTTGGAATTTGATTATCGCTTTTGATAATCGAATATTCGTTGAATTTGAAATTTGATTATCGCTTGAGATAATCAAATATTTATTGAATTTGGAATTTGATCATCGCTTGAGATAACCAAATATTTGTTGAATTTAAAATTTGATTATCGTTTTTGATAATTGAATAATTGTTGATTTGAAATTTTAAATTACCGGTTGTGGTAATAAGATATGTGTTGATTTGTTTTCTGATTATCGTTTGAGATAATTAGATAATTGATGTTTGCTAATTTTATTGATATGAGATTTTCTAGTCTCCAATTGATTCTAGAATATGCTGATTTTATTGAATCGCCGTTTTCTATCTATTTCTGTAAATAGTCAGAGTTTACTGATTTTGAAATTTGTGTTTCCTAGTTAATTATTGAATAACTAGATATTTGCAGTTGCGATTTGTGATTGGTGTTTCATAATTATCCTTGTTGATAATTATATTTTGTTGTTCTCTAATTATCGTATCGGTAATTAGATATTGCTATTTTGAGATTTTCTGTATTTTAATTATCTAGTTGATAATTGAAGATTACTGATAATTGTAATTATCCAATTTTGCTGTTTTCTGAGTATCTATTGATGGTTAGGCTTTGTTGAGAACTTGTAAAATTCTTTTATGCAGTTAAAAGATTTCTTTGGCATTTGAATTCTCGACTTTTATTTTCTAGCTTAACCAGTTTATGTTAGAAAATTTATTGTTAATGACGACCTTAATTAGGAAAATTGCGGGGACGCAATTTTTACAAGGAGGGGAGTCTGTAACAACCCTTGGTTTTATAATTGTTGATTATCGTCTAATGACGATTTAATTTGTTTGACAATTGCAATTGGAATTTCATTCGAGTTGAAATTTGTCTATAAAATTGTTAAGCGTTTTTATCAGTTGTAAATTCTTTTATAAAATGGTTAGTGGAGTTTCTATATCGAGTAGAAATTCTTTTAATAAAATTTTGTAATTATTGAAACGGGCTTTAAAGAAAAATATTGTGGCCCATATTCATTGTTGCCGTGATGTTTATCTAACCGACCCCCCTTTCAATTTTCATTCGTTCTATAACCTGTTCTTCTCTCCTTCATTTCGTATACCCAACCCCTTTTCTTTTATCGTTCATTCGAGAAAAACCCTAGACAAACGAAGACGAACATTAATGGCGGCTTCGATCTTCGTTTAGGGCTTCAGAAATTCGAAGGCGACGGCTTTGCTTTGTTCGATCGATTCAAGAGTTAGTCGCATGTCACCTTGCTCAATCGATTCTCCATCGCTCGTCGTGGCTGCTCCTCTTTGTCAAAGGTGAGTGAACTATCACTCACATCTAATCCACTCTCTATACTGTGCTTAAGTCGTCGATTTTTGTTTCGATGATTGATGTTTTCTGGCCCGGTTCGCTTTCTATTAACCCTAGCTTGATGATTTTTGGGTCTGTTCGACCTCTTATATTTGCGTTCGTGTATATTTTTGTTTACTATATGAGATGGCCAGTCTACTTTGTTTCGATGATTGATGAATTTTGACTTGGCCAGATTTCTTGTTGGCCTTGGCTTTCACTTGATTTTATGATGATCGAATTTGATCGATTTTTAACCTTGTTCAACTGTGATTTCGATCTCTGTTGGCTTCGGTTGTACTTTTGACCTTATTTGATTTTTCTGTTGTTTCATGACTCCGGCCATTGATTCATTGATTGCCTCGGTGATGTTTTTATTACTTGGTACGAACTCGATATTGATACTATGAAGTCATGTATAGATATGTGTATTACCTCTGACAGACTTTGGCCTTGACTACTGTCTCATTGCGATATTGTGGTTCACTACTGTCTCATTTTTGGTTGGTTTACTGGACTATTAAGACATTGAGTCGCTTTTGATTTCGGTCACCTGACTTTTGTGTTGATCGTGTTCGACTACTTGCTGCTTTGGCCATTATGCCTTTACTGCCATGTCTACGTGATAGTGTTCGACCATGACTTTATCCATCTTTGATTTATATTACACTCGACTTTGCATTAGCTTTGAGACTTTTTGCATACAGTGCACTTGGGAACACTGATTCATCGAAGTGCATTTTCTGAGTTTCACTGAGCTTTGGCATTTGAGTGCTTCATCCCTTACCTGTAGTTGTGTTACCTCTGTCTAATTCCCTCTGGTTTCTTTAGTATTGTTGTAGACACTTGATCATTCGAGTCTGTTGTTTTAGAGCCTTGAACTGTCCCTGTTTTCATGAATTTTCTTTGTAACTGTAGCTTGGAGACAGTTGCCAACTTGTTTATTATAGTTGGTCTGTACCATGCTTATTGAGTTGTTGGAGGTTATGTAATTTGAGACAGTATCACTGTGTACTGTCAGGTCCATGTTGCATTTGCAATTGGACATGTTGTAGCTTTTGTCCAGTGTCACTTAACGACAGTATACTCGTGTTTGCATTATCTAGTTTTTGGTTTTGAAGAAGCAATATATTTTGCCTTTTTGCTTCGGCACTGTTTGTAGTGTTGCATACTCATGTCTTATGTGTTCTAGTCTTGTTCTCTTGATGACAAGTGGTCCAGACATTGTTGAGTTCCCTGTGTACATGTTTTCACCTAGTAGTTGCATTGGATCTGGTATCATTCTTTGAGACAGTTGCATATTGTTCCACTTCGATCTTAGTTCTGACTTCTAGCTTGTGGACTTTGTCTTGTGATCTTTCATACTTGTAGCATGCTTGACCTTGGCAGTGGTTCATATCTGAACTGTTGTTCGACCATATACATTTGTGGTTGCTTGATGTCACTCATATGTTGTTTGCTTATATTCCTTTTGACCTGTTTGCATCAAGTCAGTTTGGACTTTCTTTTATCCCATCTGAAATCTTTGGTCTACCTTATTACTATTGTGTAGACACTGTTGAAGCTTCATCACTTGGTGTTGTCTACTTGGATAGTGAACAACATGTATCTTATTTCCTCTGTGTTTCAGTTTGCTTACTTGAGCTTGTATGCTGCAAGTTGCCTTGAGTTGAACCCGTGTGTTATTTGGAACTTGGGTTTGACCTTGCTTTGAGTTAGTAGCAGTGCAGCACTTGCCTCCCTTGTTAATTCGTTTTACAGACTTGTTTGACCTTGTGATCAATTGTGACTTTCACTGAGCTTTTGTGTATCTCTTGTGATAGTGGCGAGGCAGTACACGCGTGCGTGTACTGCAGCCCTTTCGAATTTGACAGTTTTAAATTGATGTTTCGATTTGTTGATTTATTTCGTTGGTTGATTTCAATGTTTTGGAGTTATATTCTGATTTGGATTGTTTATTTGTTGTTTAACACTGTTTAGTGTTATATCTGCCCTTATCCGATTCTTTTATCGAGGAGTCGGATATACGAGATTTCTATGAATGTCGTCTATTTGACTATTTGATTATTATTGCTGCTATGCACTAATAACTGAGTTTGAATTAGACTAACCCGTGTATTATTTTCTTTTGAATGTAATACTCGGGTCAGACCCGAGTTATTTCAGGTTGTAGATTTCCTTCTTTGAGTTGCTGTTCAGGCTATGAAGACTTTTCACATCTTTTGAAGTTGTCAGTGTCATTTTATAGTAGTCGTGTCATTGTATAGAACGATATGTATTCATGTATATTAGTCGATAATGTACTTGTATATATAACTTCTAGAGTCGACAGTTGTAGTTGTATCATATGTATCGTGTCAACTATATTGTAACTGACATCGGTTATATATATATATGAGATTTTTGTTAATCTGTGTTCCGCATTTATATTATCTGTGTTATTGTTATATCTAATGTCCTAAACTATTATGAACTATCGTAGTTTGTTTTATACTGATAATTGGATATGTCGATGGGAGTAAATAAATAATAGAAGAAAAATAAAAAGTATATACCACTCCTATCGAGATAACTAATATTAGTGTAAGGCCAATTACGGATGGTCGCTCCTATCCAGCCTTATTCTTCGTAATAATAGACAGTATTTCTTTTAATACTCTTTGTTATTATGAGCATAGAGGTGGGGCGTCACAATTTCTAAGTTGAAAGAACTATGTAATATTGTCACTTCGAGATTCTCTATTTGACCTTAGCTATATTAACTAACAAAAAACTATTGAGTGAGTCTTTCCATAGTTATTCAATAACTATCAATACCAAACCCCTTGGTGCCTCCAACATTAATGGTTAATACACCGCCTCACATTTAGAGAGTGTACAAACCCTAATCTTAGCGAATGTATCGATATCCAGTCTCGAAATATCTTGATTAGGAATATTTAAAATTATATGTTATTTTTAATGTGATAAATGTCTCGCGATTACCTCAAAATAAATATTTAATTATTATATCATAATATAACATGTATGTAATAGAAAGAAAACACCTTTTATTTTGAAAAAGATTGGTCATTGAGTTAATTTCCCATAGGGCATACCTCTAACTCTATCAATCTCCACTTGCACCTGAGGTCAATTATGGAATCTTATTCCAATTCTTTCGATCGTTTTACTTGAAAATATTTGTAACAACCTGCATGTTTTACGATTGAATATTTAAATATTTTAATTAAATATAGAATCGTTAATCGGATTGAAGTCCGAAAAGCTACTTTTTGCAAACAGTCGAATTGAGACTCGAGACCACTTCCATTGAGTCCAAAATGGTGTTTGCGACTTTTTTGAGTATAAGCTTCGATATGTTTGGAGTAAGTTGAATTTTGCTATTTTCTGTTGGGCTTTTTGGGTTTGGGTTTCAACCCTACTTATTACTCTAACTCAGCCCCCTCTCTTCATCCATTCATTCTCATTTCATTTCTTTTCCTCTAGCACAACTGAAAATGGGAGAAGAGAAGAGGAATTAGAAATTCCAAGCCCTAGATTCAATTGCAAACTCCATTTCTTGCTCCAAAATCCAAGAGAAGCTTAGGTAAGCCTTCTCTTCATCTTCTCCATTTCATTTCCTCTTCAATTTCTGAAATGTTCTAAACCCTAACTTAGAAAATGTTTCCTTTTGAGCTTAGATTGAAGCTCCTTGGGTTGAAATTGAAGAGTGATTGTTCTAGCCTTGCTCGGTAACTTCTTTCTTGTGTTTTTGGGTTAAAAGGTGAGTTTTTGAACTCACATCTAAGCCTATAGCTTTTGTTGTTGTTAGGTATGAATTCCTAACACTTATCTATATCCGTTTGCTTTTGATTTGAATTGAATTGGTGAATATTCCAATGTTTGTGTTTTGGTCCAATTTTATGAAAATCCTTTTATGGATATTTGGACATTGATTGAGGTGTATCGAAGAGCCTTTAAGGCTGGGTTGTCGCTTGGTGTAAATCCTTAGTCGGCGTTGCTCATCCGATCGCTTTCGATACGTTTTGGCCACCTTGGCCTAGGCAAATTGTTGCCCAGACTAGGTGACTAGACGTCTGGTGACCAAGTCCAGATGTCTGGTTTCGACCTGGAGCAAAAATGTGTGCACGCAGGCTTTATAAAAAATGCCAGATACTAATTCCAGACGTTTGAAATCGCAGATCAGACGTCTGGATGAGTCTCAGACGTCTGACTTGAATTTTCAGACGTCTGGGTTTTCTCTGGATAATTTCCAGAGAAAGTAACCAGACGTCTGGATTCAAAACCAGACGTCTGGCCATGGCTCAGACGTTTGATTTTCTATTCCAAACGTCTGGGTGGCCTTCTGAACTATTTCCAGAAAACAAATCCAGACGTCTGGATTCCAAATCAGATGTCTGGAAATGTTTATTTTTTCCTATTTGCCTATTTTTGATTGAATTTTCATTGTTTAATCAATTCGTGTTGATCCAATTAGTTGTTATTGCATTATTTGACTTTGATGATTCTTTTTAGATTTCGTACACGGGTTTTTATAAAATGATCTTTTAATCGTATTAAAAGTTCGTTTCTCCAATTTATAATCTCTAAGTAAAACACACACACGATTTTTGCACTTCGAGCGAAGAGGGAGGAGAATCAAATGATTAAATAAAATGCGTGCTATGAACACGTGCGTTTATCTTTTTAGTTAATTCCTAATCTATTCGTTTGACCGTTTTGACCTTTGGGTCTGGTTTACCGATGAGATGAGGTGAACTTTGTACTGCTTTGAGTGTGAAATTGGCTAACGGTTAGTAAACCGTTTAGTGCGAACGTGGGGTATGGGACTCACGTTAACATTTTCCGGGTTCCTTTCCGAGAGTTGTGACACATTCCGCCGGACAGTGGTGCCCAGTACCGCCACTACGGTTTGTTGCCTTCGGGCGTTGGCTTTTGGCGTTGCCTTCGGGAGTTGCCTTCGGATGTTGCCCTATTGTATCGCTTTTGGAGTTGGTCATTCGCCACCGCTCGAGTGATATTGGGTTTGTTGCCCTATAGTATCGCTTTTGGAGTTGGTCATTTGTCACCGCTCGAGAGATATTGGGTTTGTTGCCTTCGGGCGTTGCCTTCGGGCGTATGGATCCTTGTACTGAGCTCGAGCATCTTTTGTTTCTTTGAAAATTATATTTCCCTAGTGTATCGCCTTTCGGGGTAGGTTCTTTGAACCACACGATATATAGCGATTACCTTGTGGAAATTTGTGTACCTTTGTTGGTATTTGTTATTTGCCTTTTTGGCTTGTTTTGGGATATGTATGTCCTTTGTTTATTTGAGTTGCCTATGATATGAGGCTTGTTATGATTCATCTTATGTTAGATGATTTGGTTATCTCTTTTTGAGATATTTGTGGTACTTTATGATTTTGTATGTTCATTATCATTAGTATATCTAACTGATTTGTTTAGCTAGACTGACCCGTGTATTTTATACTCGGGTCAGACCGAGATATTTCAGGTTAGGTACATTGGACTTAGCCTATTTTCCTTCCGCATGGACTATTCCGCTAGCTCCTTTTTGTTATAGCTTTTTGTGTAATCCTTTCTGACTGTAACTCTGATATGTATTCTATTGACTCGCCTATATATTGTGGTTTGCTTTACCACTTGACATGTATCATTTTGTAAACTCTGTGATGTATCTGTATATGTGAAAATGTATGTGATGATCTACTGTTCTGTGATGTGTATTACATTTGAGTTGTTATATTTTATTCTGATAGATCCTCAGCCACCTATGGCTTTGTATTAAGTATTTATTGGATATGTCGATCCATTTAAGTAAGAAGTGGCATTGTCGGCGTATTCAATAGATAATTAAGACGAGGCTATAGATGGTCGCTCCTAACCAGCTCTATTCTCCGCATTAGCAGACACTGTTACCTTGTAATACTCTTTGCCAATGTGGGTCTCGGAGTGGGGCATCACAATATTGATCGAGCCAGCCCCTCAGTGAATGTGTATGCTATATTATTTTATTATCTACTTTGTCAATTACCTCTCTCTACCGTTGATAAACTGCCTTTATCATGTGGAACTTTTTAAAGTATGTTTCTCTACTTCTAGTGAGCTTTAGTTTCATTTGCGACGTACCGTAGCATTGTTATCATATAACCGTGTCATGTGATTCTAAACATTTCGAATCACCCTTATCTTGGTTACAAATTTATGCATTTATTTATACTTCTATTGTAGCATTATTGAAGGCAATGTACTTAGCCTTTAGTTAAATTTGCCACTACTCATTGTTTGGAACATTTCCAACTTAAAGTTCTTTACTTAAGATTGAAAAACAACTTAGGATGGGCACACTATACTCGATACCACTTACGACGAGTTCTAGCACTCCTTTATAAGGAGTTTGTCGTTTCTATAAACAATTCTCAAGTATTTCGTAAATACATGAGAATACTTTTCAATTTTCATATAGTAATTTTAATTTGGATTTGATTCTTGCTCCATTATTAGTGTACATAAAGTGAAGCGTGATATTGTAGACAATATAACATGTACGGCTATTCGTATTGCTAATACACGAGGAACCCATTTTACATGCTCTTATGAAAAAAATTAATACAGTGTCTATGTATATTGTTTTGGGACATTCCCTACATCCTTTTATACTAATCTTAAAAGGTTCCAATTTCAAATCCAATACCGAGAATTAAACAACCAAAATAAAATGATTTTAACATGAGTACTGTAACGACCCATATTTTTAACCATAGAAAATATTAAATTGAATAAAAATTTTGATTAAAATTGTAAGAAATTAAAATTTTATGATTTTATTAATGCAAAATTATTAAAATATAAGTTATGATCTTAAATTGAATTCTTATTAATAACACAAAATTACAATAAGATAAAAGGGAAACATATATTAGAATATAATTTAATGATATTGGTCTGAATGTAATTAATAACTGGGATTGGAATAATAATTGTTAATTTTAATAAAGAATAAAATGAATGGTTTTAGTAATGGAGGAAGCATAAGTTTATTTTTTTGAAACGCGTTTTAGCTTAAAGATTGATTACAAGAATAATAAACAATTATTTCGTAAGTAATTTATAACTCTTGTTGTATACAATAATTTTACAAATATGTTTGAATTACTATAAAACAAGAATAAAATTATTTTAGTTTCTTTCCATTAATTTGGGTCCGTTTTAAAAGTTAGTATTGAAATTAATTGCAATTAAATTTATTGGAATCTTTCAATTAAAAAGAAAGAGACGTTAAATGTAATTAATGAGTTTAATATAAGAAACATACATTTTATGTTAAAATAGAATGAGCGTTTAATGAAATAAAAGAATGTTTTGAGAAAAATAAAATGAACGTTTTCATTTTGAATATAAGTAAAATTGTAAATGAAGTACTTTCGTTCATGCTTGAATCTCTTCCTCCTTGATTCGGTTTACTTTGAATTTTAGAACGCTCCCACTTGTTCTAAAATCCATTCTTGTCTTCCCCTATTTGTATTCTTTTGATTCTGGAGCATCCCATAACTCCACTTCGAATGATCTCTATAAAAATCGGCGATCCCGCCAATCTTTGAATGATTTGTAACGAGGTGAAACTCCTTTACAACGTGCATCGATTCACCGAAGATTTCTGTGTCATCGGTTAAGATGGTACTATCTCTTGTTATGCTGAAGTATATCTTTAGCGATCGAATGTCGATTTGCCTTAGAATTCTGCATCGATCATATTTCTAAAGTCACGGTTGGCCCGATTAAGGTCGCCCGCGATTCATATAGGTAAATCCATCTTCTATTTTGTAATTTAATTACCACATCTTTGGTTGAGCCTATCTTCGGTTGAGCCTATCTTCGAATCAGAAGTCTATTTGATTAGAGTTCCTCTAATTTGAATCTCTATCTTTGTTTTGAAATCCATCCTTGAATCATCCCTTGAAAAATCGAGCTTGTTTGTATTTTAGAAATTGTTTATATATCGAAATTATTATTTTGATATGTATGGTCATATTCTATATATAAAAGTGAAATGTTTTCGATAAAGATTATATACCTTTTTAAAACGAGAATTTGAAGTTTCAGAAGGATTTGAAATTTTGAAAATTATATAAGAAATTGATTTATATAAAAACGATTTATAACTGAAGGGTTTTGAATTTTGAATTTGAGAAACTGAACTCCGGTATTTTGAAAATTGGTTTTAAGATTTTGAAATTATATAATAATACGATTTGAAAGTATTTTTCGAATAAGAAATGTTTCAAATGACTTCAAATGAGTTCCAATGATTTCGAAGAAATTTCAAAGAAGTTTTCAAGAAAAATGGAAGTCCAGAACTCACTTATGTCACTGGAGAATAATTTCGGTGATGAGTGCACGCATCATCGATATTGATTTTTGAGTTTCAGAGTGGGGGATATGCCACTTTAGTAACTTTGCTATGCGATTGATTTTGTGAAACCAATTTTGATTTCAAATTCCGAAGTATGATTTGATATTCGAAAGATATATGTATAGATGTTTGAAACAATTTGAAGTAAGGCCGGTGTTCAGTCCTCGAGTTTCAGATTTGATTTGGTACAACCCTTTCCGTTGAAATTTATTTACTGATTTGTTGCTGATTTCCAACTCTTGGATTGGAAATTTGATTTCTCCGACTATTTTGAATGTTCAAACACTTCCAAATCGAGGTTTAATTTTCAAAGCTAAGTAATTTTGAAAAGTATAAATTATTGGATCAGGTATATAAGTTTAGTTTTATATGTTTAAGTATGAAGTAATATGATATAAATAAGTTTGAAACTGTTTTTGTTAAGTAAATGAATAAAACTATTTTGAATTTTACTAATATGAAATTTAGTTTTGAAATGTTTCGAATAAAATTTAGTTAAATGTTTTAACTTAGAAACATCCTTTATAAAACTATATATATATAATAACAATAATTTTCAAAAGGTAAATTTGATCTTTCATATAGAAATAAAAAGTTTAAAGGTTTTAAAGGGATGTTTATAAACTTGGTAATCATTTTTGGGTATAATTGATTTTGAGAAAAATATTTGGTTTCGAAAATAGATTGGAATTTAAAACCCAGTATTTACATGATGATTTTGGAAATGAATTTGTTTGACTTAAATTATATTTAGAAACTTGGATTATTCTTTAAACCTATTATTTTGGAACTTTGAAACTAAAGATATTTAATTTGGAAGAAATAATTTGGTGAAATCGTATATGATTTTTGAAACTGAACTTATATTGAAACGAATTGAAATTGAGAACCTTATTTTACTAAATACTTGATTTAGGAGTAATCGAACTTATATAAAATTGATTTGTATAAGTATGAAGTTGATTTGAAACCTATTGATTTGGAAAGGTTCTCAATTTGAAAAGCGAAATCTTATATAATCGAAGTCTATATAAGTGTGGTTTGATATACTATTGATTTTGGGAAGTATTCGATTTGAAAATGAAACCATATATATAATGGAATTTATATAAGTATAATATTTGAAATTGATTTGAAAGCGTACTATATGATACATATTTTCGAAGTAAAGATATGGAAAGTGCCTTCTGCTTAATATCCGCTTTGTGGCCACACTGTGGAATCATTCTATCGATATTATTCTCTCTGATTTGGGTTTTCCGGATATGATACTCGAGTGTCCATCGAATTCCATGGCGTTACCCATGGTCTTACGAACATGACTGCATAGCGTAATTCGTTGGGCCATGATGGCTTACGGGTACGGATGTTTCTTGGGGGATCCAGGCGTAACCATTGTGTATCTACTATCTATGGTCGTTTAGTAGCGTAATCCGCAAGGCAGAGATTGCTTAAAGGGTACAGATGTTTCCTGGGGGATCTAGGCGTAACCATTGTGTATCTGCGGTCTACAGGTTTTTGGTTATCATGGCGAAATTCGCAAGGCAGCGATTGCTTAAAGGGTACGGATATTTCCTATAGGACCCAGGCGTAACGATTGTGTATCTGCGATCCATGATTTGATTCGGTTGATTTGTTTGGATTGTAATTTCCATATCAGTTTTGAAGGTTTTTCCAGTATTTTCATTGGGTGTTAAAACAAGTCTACTAAGTACCTGGAGAATTCTAGCTTTGCGCCTGATCAACGCATGGTCAGATTCTGCAAGAACAAGGATAAACTTGTTGAGACATCGAATTATAAAAGTATTTTCGAAAGGAAAATTTGTTTCGATATAAAAGTATGTTATTATAAAAGTATTTTTAACAAAGAAATTTTGTATTAACATTTGAAATTGAAATTTTGTGGTTTTAAATTAATTATTCGTGCACGATACTATTCTTTTGAATCTATCTTACCTGCTCAGCTTTATTTATTCACCTATATTCTGTTTTTTCCGAATCTACCTTCTTTTCCTTTTTGAATATATCCTTTTAAAATATTGTTTATTTATACACTACATGGTTTAATAGTAAATTATTAGTGTTGTAAATATTTTAGAAGTTATTAATTAAATACAACATATTTAAAGAAAATGATTATTGATTTATTAATAATGTTGAAAAGTATCTTGAGATAAATTAATAAATTTATGAATTATGGATTTAATGTTTTCAATAGCTTCTTTGTAAATATAAATGCTGATATAAATAATTGTTTTCAAATAGTTTTCATATATTTATAAAGTGTTATTTAAACATATAAATGGTATTTATAAAGGAAACAAGAAATTTTACAAATGGGTTTTGAAAGTTTTAAAGTATTAAAGATAATTGAACTGCAAATGAAGTTTTCAAATGAATATTTCAAGTAAAATTTATGTAATTTTAAATTAATTGTTTATCCTTGTCTTTCAATCTATTTTTCTTTCTGGTTGTTTCTATTCTCCTACCTTTTTCCTTTTCGAGGACGAAAAGTTTTGAGTGAGGGAGAATGTAACGACCCGTAAATTTTAATTGGTTTTAATAACGAAATTAACTGAATTTTTGTGAAATTTTATATATTTGAATTTGGAAATAAAATTTTGATATTTGGAATACGTCTACTTAAATATAGCAACTGGTAAATTTTCATCAAATAATATGGAAGTTTATTTTCTTATGTAATTTTATTTCAATTCAAATCAGTTCATATTTGATGGTAACAAAATATTTTTTTAAACCTGAATATTTTCACATAGAAAATTTGTAAATCATCTTCTAAGCAAGACGTCATTTTTCGTTTCTCAAAATTTGGACTGTTATTGCTCCGTCGATCTTATTTTCGACGAAATAGCAGCATTTTCGTACCAATATCGACTTTTGATCGGATGATCGTACCACTGATATCTGTATAACGTTTTGATCGTCTCGCCGTGCTGATCTTTGCGGTATATTCAACTCTGTGTTTTAAGGACCGGTACGCGACGGAAACGATAATAACGGTCCGTTGTAACGATACCAAATTTGTGGCTTTTCACTTTCCTTTGCTCTTCAAATCTAAACGTGTAGCCCAAGAAATACATTAAACTACTTTAATAACTTTGTTGAATCAAGGACATCTGTTACCAATCCATCATTTCAAATTTATTACGCAGTTGTCCATTTCCTCAGCCTTTTCAATTACCTTTCTCCTGTGTTCACTTCTGGTTTGATAAATATATATATTAGTCTATTTGTTTCAGAAACAAAACAAGCCTGGTCCATTCCATACGTTGATTTCTCCTCTTCTCTTTTGTTCTCGTGTTCACAAAATTTCTTCCTTCTCCTTTATTCCGCCTGCGTTTGCCTTGCGTCACCACTCAGATCCGCCTCCTCCACTCATCGTCCTCTGTAGTTAGCCATGCTTTCGCTCCACGTGCACAGATTTCCTCTCGACCCATGCCTATTCTTCCATGCGTGCAAGCTACAGCCTGTGCCTCTGATCTAAGTATGTGCCTTTATATATGTGATATTGTCTGGCTAATATAATTGTATGGATTTTATTTGTTATTCTTCTGACCTGTGTATCTATATTTTATGTTGTATGTACAGTATATATATTCATTATATAGATATATACATATATATAAGCCGTACTGTTATATACCTTTGCAGCAATATGTTTATGTTGATAGCTGGCGCATATAGGAGTAGCATACTTATATATTTTATATTATATATACACAAAGTTTTGCTGTTTCCAGATTTCTTTGTTTCTGGGAATTTCAATATTGGTTTAGTTAATATACTATAAATATAGTACATGTTAAAATTTTGGATATGGTATAATATATCTAGTTTCATATAGTTTGCTTATATTCTTGCTTTTGAGACATAGTTGTGCTAATATATATGTATTATAAGGTTCTTTCTGTAAGTGTTTATACGTATAATGTTGTACTTATATTTTATATACTAGTCTGTTTGTTTAAAAGTTATACTATACAAGTTGTTATATATTAGTTAATATATATTTTTGTTGTTTTGCTGAGTACGGTATATAGATGTACTTAAGCCTTATAATTTGTTGTGTATGTATAGTTATATAAGTTATATAGTTTATACGTATTGTAAAGAGATTTTTTTATATATATAAAATATGTATATATTGTAAGTCGCATGTCTGTATTTAAATAACCATGCACCATTTTCCAGACAAAACCTTCTCTTCTTTGTATATATATACAGTCGACTTGGTTGTTTTGTGATATCTAGTGTAACAACCCGGGATTTTATAACAATTAATCATCGTCAAATGACGATTAAAATTAGTTGTTAATTGCTATTGGAATTTTAGTTGAGTTGAAATTCTTGTAAATATTCGTTATGGGTTAAATGGGCTTTAAATTGCAATCTGGGCCCACATTTATTTGGGGTGCTGCAATAAGTATCAGAGGTAATAACCCGTTCCCCTTATTCTCTTTTTTGTCGAACCCTAATCAAAAACGAAAGAAAATAAATGGCTGCTTGGTTCCTCTTCGTTCAAAAAGCTAGGGTATTGAAATTGTTGAAGCCGCCGATTTTTATTCATCGAATTCGTCTTCTCTCTGGGTTCTCTTCTTTTGGCTCCGCTCTTTGAATAAGGTGAGTAACCCACTCACATGCAATTCTCATCTCAAGTTTAATTAGGGTTTAAATTCTGTGATTTATGATTTGTTCAAATTCGTGAATTTCTGGCTTGCATTTGACTTGTTCGTTTGCTCACGGTTTTGACTTGAATGTGTTAGATGATTTTTGACTTGTTCATTAATCGTATATTTTCTGATAGCTTGATTCTTTGACACGGTTTTGATTGATTTCGTGGTCACCACGGTTTTGATATTGAGCTGTTCGATCTTTCCCTGGTCATCACGTCTCTGACTTCGATTTGAAACATGACATTGACTTGTTAAAACTGTTAAATTTACTGTAACAGTTTCATGGCTCGACCATTTTAGGATTTTTTATTCTGTTGTTTTGTGATAGTCTGGAAAGTTTATACTCTGACTTGATCGATGATTTCTGCTTGCTGTTCCATGATTTCGGCCACTTCCTGTATGTTTGTATTCATAATCTAGTCTGGTTCACTGTAGTTTAATATATTTGGTTTTGTTGCACCACTATTATCATCTTCGATCTTTGATGTAAAGGCTGCTGTAGTACCATAAAGCTTGTTGAATTATTTGAGTCTGGTGGCTTCACTTTGGTATTTGAACTGTTGCCTGTTGAGCTTGTGAATTTCATCCATGATTTGCATTGAGTTGCACTGCACACTTCGTTTCACTGTTGCATACATATTGACTTCGTATATTTGGCACTCCAAGTCTGAGTGTTATTCATGCATCCAGTTGTGCATTCGGACTTGAAGTACTTGTCGACTTTGTTTGCTGCCTGCTCGACATGTATGTATGCATGGACTTTGCTGATTTGAGGTTGCGTATGACCTTTGTACTGCTGTACCACTTGCTTTTGCTGTTCCTTCTATTCTTTGATCTCATATTCATGTGTACTCCCTTGTATTTTGTTATTCGTGATGCCTGGCTGTGTTGCCTTATCATAGGTGCACTGTCCAGTTTCAGGTTGTGGCATTGATTTGTTTTGGTTCGTTTTGAGCTTGGTGTTGTACTGTGCACAGCATAGTGAATTGATTCATACATGTGTTTCCAGATTTGTTTATTTGCTTGAATTTGTTGGGCTTGGTAGTGTTCAATTTGAAACTGCTCTTATGTTGATGCCCATTTCCATTTTTGCTACCGGTCTTTATTTCATCAATGGGCTTTGAGACATGATTGGATTTTAGTTTTGTGGTCACTGTTGAGTTGGGCTTGATATTGTGATAATGTTTGACTTGGATTTACTTTGAGCTTGAGTTGTTGGTTTGCATTGCAGTAATGCAGTTGGATTTGTTTTTCAAATCACACTTGATTTGAATCTGGTATTTCGGGTTTGACTTTATGCCCGTTTGTAAACTTGATCTTTTGCATATTTGATATGCTGTATTGGCGAGGCAGTGCACGCGTGCGTGCACTGCAGCCAAACAGAATTGAAGTTTTAATTGACATTTCAATAGTTTGAATCGTTTTGTGTTCACTTCAATATTTTAAAAATGTTTTCTTATTTGGTTTGATTTGATCATTTTGAGATTGTCTAATTATCTATTTGATAATTAGACTATGAGTTTCTAATTATTTATTTAATAATTAGATTTTGTTGCTAATTGTCGTTTAGACAATTCTGTTGTTTTCTAAATTATCTTCATTGATAATCGTTTTATTTATCTTTGTTGATGATTTGAATTTGCTGATTTGTTGTTTAACACTATTTAGTGTTATATCTGCCGTTATCCGATTCTCTTATTTAAGAATTGGATATACGAGATTTATTGTGACTATCGTCTATTCGCTATTAATTATTATTGCTTCTGTGCATTAATAACTGAGTTTGAATTAGACTGACCCGTTTATTATTTTCTTTTGAATTTAATACTCGAGTCAGACCGAGTTATTACATGTTGTAGATATCTTGCTTTGGGTTGCTGCTTGAGCTATGAAGTCACTTCATATCTTTTGGAGTAGTCGTGTCATAGTATAGGATGATATGTATCCATGTAAATTATCGTCAATAATGTACTTGTATATATAACTTCCAGAATCGACAGTTGTAGTTGTATCATATGTATTGTGTCAAATGTATTGTAACTGACATCAGTTATATATACATATGAGACTTTTGTTATCTGTGTTCTGCATTTTTAGTATTTGTGTTATTAATATATATATTGTCCTAAACTATTATGAACCATCGTAGTTTGTTTTATACTGGAATTGGGTATGTCGATGGGAGTAAATAAATAAGAGATTAAAAATAAACATATATACCACTCCTCTTGAGGTAACCAATACTAGTGTAAGGCCCAACTATGGATGGCCGCTCCTATCCAGCCTTATTCTTCGTAATAACAGACAGTATTTCTTTTAATACTCTTTGTTATTGTGAGTATAGAGGTGGGGCGTCACAGTTGGTATCAGAGCTTGGGGTTTATGGACATAATATAAAACATAACTTAGATGGAACATATGTTACAACTATTTGTCGATGTTTTTAGTTGTGCTTTGAGTCAAAACTAAAGTTTTGAAATTTTGATGAAATTTTTAAATATCTTTATTTAAAAATAAAGTGAAACTGTGTTTTGATGATTGAATAATTTGTGTTCTGTTATCAGAGTGCGCAGCGGAAACAGTGAGACTGTCTTCGCTGCACACAGCTGATAATCATTTTGATTTAAAAATCAAAATATGAAATTGAAATAAATTTCAATTGTTGTTTACATAGTTGGGTTTATTTTGTTTCTTTGAAAATTTCGAATCCGATTTGAGGATTCGAAGCGATTGCAGTTATGTGATATTTGTTGAGATTTTTGCTGGTTTTCTTTTATGCTAATCATATATTGATTAGATTTTTCTGTTTTGAATTATCTTCATTGAAGATACATTCGAATGATTTCTTTGTTCATTTTGTAGTATACGTGTAAATTTGAGTTGCACGTGTAAATTTGAGTTGCACGTTACTGCACTAATTTTACGTTGAACCGGTATTTGGTTTAAACGTATTTTGTTGCCGTTATTTTTATAACGGGATTTTTATATCGGTGCTAAATTTTTGAAGCACGGTGTTTTGTGACATTTTTGATGATTGAAAATTCACTGGTATTATGTTTTGATGCGAATTATTTTGATGAGATTTTGACGTTTAAAAATTTCTGTCGCTTTGACTTCAGTAACCTTCAAATTTTAAAGTGGATTTTCAAGCGGTTACCCCGCAATGCTGATTTTGTGATCCGTTTTTATGGTATTTTGAGAAGTACAATTTCCTTATCGAAATTGTTACAGATGTTACTGTTTAATCACGTGTTCTGAAAATTGTTTTAATTTTTTTTTACAGTTTACGCTTTCAAAAGAATGAGGAAGCGATTTAAACACTTCAGCAAAATTGAGGACTATGAACCCTCACTTTTACTGTTTCTCTTAATTCCGGACTTGTCCGTTTGAGAACGTAAAATGTTATTTATTTAAAATAATTTTTTTTTACAGTTTGCGCTTTCAAAAGAATGAGGAAGCGATTTAAACGATTCAGCAAAATCGAGGACTATGAACCCTTACTTTTACTGATTCGCTTAATTCCGGACTTGTCCGTTTGAGAATGTAAAATGTTATTTTTACAAAATACACAATTTTGCACTTTCAAGGAAACGATGAAGAGAATTAAACGATTTAGTAAAACACGTGGTATGGGACATGTGCGTTTGCTATTTCGGTTAATTCCGGACTCGTTAATTGAAACTTCTGCCATTTGATGATTCTGATGATTTTGTGTGCTTTCGAGCCACTATGTTGAACCTTCGGGTCATCTACTGGACCTTCGGGTCATTTGTTGGTCTTTCGGGCCACTCTGCTGGACCTTCGGGTCATTTGTTGGGCTTTCGGGCCACTCTAAGGACCTTCGGGTCAAATACCAGTACTAGACCTTCAGGTCACTCTGCGGACCTTCGAGTCATCTGATGAGAGCCAAAATTTATAGTACTTGGTAGGCTTCGGCCATTTGTTGATGCACGTGCGGCGTAGCTAAAACTCGCCATCTGATGGGATCGATCCAACCTTTTATGTTGATTTTCTAGAGTATCTTAATTGATTTCTAGATATTTGTTGTTTCTAATTATCTGCAGGTAATTAGATATTTGCTGTTATGAGATTTAATTATCGTATCGATAATTAGATATTTGCTGTTATGAGATTTAATTATCGTATCGATAATTAGATATTTGCTGTTATGAGATTTAATTATCGTATCGATAATTAGATGTTTGTTGTTTCTGATTATCGTTTTTGATAATTGGATATTTGTTGTTTCTGGTTATCGTCTTTGATAATTAGATATTTGATGATTTCTGATTATCATTTTCGATAATTAGATATTTGTTGATTTGAGATTTCTGATTATCGTTTTTGATAATTAGATATTTGTTGATTTCTGATTATCGTTTTGATAATCGGATATTTGTTGTTTCTGATTATCGTTTTTGATAATTAGATATTTAATGATTTTTTATTATCATTTGTGATAATAAGATATTTGTTGATTTGAGATTTCTGATTATCGTTTTTGATAATTAGATATTTGATGATTTCTGATTATCGTTTTTGATAATTAGATATTTGATGTTTTCTGATTATCGTTTTTGATAATTAGATATTTGATGATTTATGATTATCGTTTTTGATAATTAGATATTTGTTGATTTGTGATTTCTGATTGTCGTTTTTGACAATTAGATATTTGTTGATTTCTGATTATCGTTTTTGATAATTAGATATTTGTTGATTTGTGATTTCTGATTATCGTTTTTGATAATTAGATATTTGATGATTTCTGATTATCGTTTTTGATAATTAGATATTTGTTAATTTGTGATTTCTGATTGTCGTTTTTGATAATTAGATATTTGTTGATTTGTGATTTCTGATTATCGTTTTTGATAATTAGATATTTGATGTTTTCTGATTATCCTTTTTGATAATTAGATATTTGTTAATTTGTGATTTATGATTGTCGTTTTTGATAATTAGATATTTGTTGATTTCTGATTATCGTTTTTTATAATTAGATATTTGTTGATTTGTGATTTCTGATTATCGTTTTTTGATTTCTGATTATCGTTTTTGATAATTAGATATTTGTTGATTTGTGATTTCAGATTATCGTTTTTGATAATTAGATATTTGTTGATTTCTGATTATCGTTTTTGATAATTAGATATTTGTTGATTTGTGATTTCTGATTATCGTTTTTGATAATTAGATATTTGATGTTTTCTGACTATCGTTTTGATAATTGGATGTTTGCTGATTTTGTTGATTAAAAAATTTTCTAGTCTCTAATTGATTCTAGATTAATGTTGATTTTATTGAATTGCTATTTTCTATCTATCTCTGTTGATAGTTAGAGTTTGCTGATTGTGAAGTTTGTGTTTTCTAGTTATTTGTTGGATAACTAGATATTTGCGGTTTTGCGATTTGCGATTTGTGTTTTCTAATTGTCTTTGTGGTAATTAGATTTGGCTGTTTTCTAATTATCGTATCGATAATTAGATATTGTTGTTTTGTAATTTCTGTATGTTGGGTGTGTTTTCAACCCCATCGAACCAAAAGAAAAGGGGGAGCCAAGCCTCTCCCCCTCGATGCCGAACCAAAGGCAAAGCCATTGCTACCGGTCCAATCACCAGACCGAACCATGCCGAACCACGACACCAACAACCCACTGCCGAACCAACTATCCCCACTCGCTGCCGAACCATCCATCACCGGACCGAACCCACTGCCGAACCAACTATCCCCACTCGCTGCCGAACCATCCATCACCGGACCGAACCCACTGCCGAACCAAGTATCCCCACTCGCTGCCGAACCATCCATCACCGGACCGAACCCACTGCCGAACCAACTATCCCCACTCACTGCCGAACCATCCATCACCGGACCGAACCCACTGCCGAACCAAGTATCCCCACTCGCTGCCGAACCATCCATCACCGGACCGAACCATGCCGAACCAACCACTCCAAGCACGGCCGAACCAAGCTCCGCCGAACCAGATGTGCCAGGCCAGATTGCTTCAGCCCAGGCCCACCAGCAGCTATACACATCCAAGACCCCTTCCCCCAACCTCACTCTATAAATAGAGGGGCAGGGGTACAACAATGGGGACAAGTTTGAGAGCTCAAGCACGGATAGAACTTTCAAACAACTTTCTTTTACTTGTATCAAAGCTTTGTACTTGTAATCAACAGAAGAGAAGGGAAATAACATATAAAGTGGACGTAGGCATATTCTGGCTGAACCACTATAAATCTGCGTGTCTTTTTACAATTAAGCCCCTGCTTTTCATATATTTGCATAAATCTCCAAAATCACTAAAAACAACATAAGATCTACTAAATTATACGACTTTGAGGTGTTTGTCCATTTTTTATGCAAACATTTTTGGTGCTTTCACTGAGAATAAGGCTCGAAGCTTCAGCTTCATCCGCTTAACAAGTTTTCCTGACAGCATCGTTCGCCACTTGGAAAACATGCCTCCCAAACAGAGAAAAGATGTTAACAAAGGAAAAAACATCGCATCCAGCAGTCTTCCTGATCCAGCTGCCGCGAATCAAGTAAATCGTCCTCCTCCAGCAACGGTAACAAATGAAGGACAGGCTAACCCAACCACTCCTGCCACAGAACAGCCTGCAGCAATTACTAGGGCAGATTTGGACAGAGTTGTTGTTGAAGTAACTAACCGCTTCACGTCCCAGCAGGAAGCCTTGGTGGACCATCTCATGTCACGCTTGAGGGACGCTGAAGAATCCAACCACAACACTGAATCATGGGGCGAGTCCCAGTCTGGAGGATCTCAGAGACAGCAAAGATCTTCCTTCTTCGAAGGAGCTAACGGCAGAAGTAGCCGTGGTAGGAGCCGAGACCGAGCACAGCCCGAAGTTAGGCCTGAGGAAACGTTTGGTACCGAACCCAACAGGGAAGGTACCGGACGAAGGTCAACTGTAGCTGAGCCTGTCATGCTGCCTAACCACAGAAACACCAGTGAACGGGGCCGAGCTAGAGTTCAGCCCAAAGTTGGACCCGAGGAAGTGCTTAGATCAGAACCCAACAGGGGAAGATCAAGGCAAGGGCCAACTGTAGCTGACACAAGCATGCTCCCAGAAGATCAAAGGCAGCCACTGGAAAATATGAGGAATGATAGACGATACCATCCCTACAGGTTATCTGGACGGAATCAATCCCACAGAACAGAACCAAACTCATTTCTATCTGCTCCAAGTTCTGATGAAAGGATGGCACGCTTATTCAGAGAGTGTGTCCAACGGGAGCAAAGAGATCGAGGGATAGGCGCTAGGGTAACCAGCCCTTTCGCCCGCAATATCGAAATCGCTATCACCCCCCGAGAATGGAAGATGCCGACAATGGAACCCTACAAAGGAACCTCTGATCCCGTTGTACACTTACAGAGGTACACACAGCATATGCTCATGAGTGGAGCAACAGAGGGAGTACTGTGCAAATGCTTTCCGCTCTTCTTAGCAGATCTTGCTACCTCCTGGTTCTGTCATCTACCCCAAGGATCCATCAGCTCATGGGAAATGTTGAAAGAAAAATTCATCAGTCAGTTCCGCATTCATGTGGAGCAACCTAAGGACGCTTATTCCTTATCCAGCGACAAACAGAAACCTGGAGAAAAGCTGCAGCAATACCTAACCAGATTCAACGCCGCAGCAGCCGCAGTTCAAGATGCCGATGAGAAGCTTATCCTAATGGCCCTCTGCAGTGGGGTGCATCCGGACACTAAATTTGCTAGAAGATTGACAAAAGAAAAACCAGCTACTTTACCCGATTTCTTCCATGAAGCCGGGAAATACATGAGGCTTGAGGATGCTGCCATTGAGGGGCAGTCAGGACAGCAAAGTAAGACGACCCATGGCAACGCCCCTGCTGTGGCGAGGGACGTTCGAAGAAATGACTCCAGAGACAATGCTGGGGGAAAGAAAGTAGAAAAACGCCTATATCGGCCAGGACCAAGATTCGACTCTTACACCCCTTTGAACGAGACCGTTGAAAATATTTTCCTTGCCACCCAAGGCGAAGTTAGATACAAACGCCCTCCATACAAGAAGGAATCAGATAACGCACAGAAGTCTGGAAAATTCTGCCGCTTCCACGAATCTCACGGACATGATACCAACGAATGCCATCATCCCCGAGATCTGATTGAGGAACACATCAGAAGGAAGAAACTGGAACGCTATGTAAAAAGTCAAGACAGGACTCCAGCTCCTGCCAATGAAAACCCAAGGCTACCCTCACCAGGGACCGGCAGAGGCGACCGCAACGCTAGCAGCTCTAGTCAAGAGAAGATAGTGGTCCATACCATCTCAGGAGGTCCGCACATCGCAGACAGAAGTTGGAGAGAGATGGAAAGATATGGGAAGTCGCTTAGAGACAATAGAGACTGTGTCAATACGGTTATAGAAGAGCGCCACCCAAAGCGGAAAGAAAGTGATGACATCACATTCAGTAAACGCGACCTAGAAGGAAGACAGTACCCTCACAGGGATCCCATGGTTATCTCTGCCCGACTCGGTCCCGCCGAAGTTTACCGAATCCTGGTAGACACTGGAAGCTCTGTAAATATCCTGTTCAAACACGCATTCGACAAAATGAAGCTATCAATAAAGGATGTATCTCCCTGCGATAAACCACTACACGGTTTCACTGGAAATGCGAAGATGCCCCTCGGGCAGCTGGACCTCTTTGTTGAGATTGGAAGTCATCCCCGCTCCGTGGTAAGGAAACAGACGTTTGTGCTGGTAGAGAACCATTCGGCCTACAACGCCTTCTTAGGAAGACCAGCCTTGTCTGACTTCCAGATTGTCCTAGCCCCATGGTGCCTGAAAATGAAATTTCCAACAGACAATGGGGTAGGGGAAGTGGAAGGAGACCAAGATATTGCACGAGACTGCTATGTAACCGAACTTCGCAACAACCACAGGAGAGATAAAGGGAAAGGTGTAGAGATTGCCCTCTGCACAAAAAGCCTTGAAGCATAGCAACTAAAGAAAGCCCCTCCTCTTCGATACACCAGCGACCCTTTCAATGAATTAGACCCTAGGGACAAAGAGGAGGAGGCCACCGCCGAGCCTGCAGAGGCTATGGAATTTATATCTGTAGACAAGCACGACTCAAGTAGGCTACTTAAAATTGGGTCCCAGCTGAAAGCTGAATTGAAGGAACAACTCATTGATTTTCTCCGCCACAACTTGGATGTATTCGCTTGGTCACACGCTGACATGACCGGAATCTCCCCCGACATAGCGTGCCACGTATTAAAAATTGATCCTACCAAGGCGCCTGTAAAACAAAAAAAGAGAAGTATGGGGGCAGAGCGATCAGCAGCCCTCGATGAAGAAGTAAAGAATCTACTCGCCAATGACTTCATTCGAGAAGCTATTTACCCAGAATGGATCGCCAACCCGGTACTAGTAAAGAAGGCTAATGGGAAGTGGCGGACCTGCATTGACTTCTCCAACCTAAACGACGCCTGCCCAAAGGATTGCTTCCCGCTTCCCAGAATCGATCAACTTGTAGACAGCACAGCCGGGCACGAACTCCTGTCTTTTATGGATGCATACTCAGGATATAACCAAATTCCTATGCATGCTCCCGACCAAGACCACACTAGTTTCATCACCGACCGGGGTTTATACTGCTACAAAGTGATGCCCTTCGGACTTAAAAATGCAGGAGCCACCTACCAGCGCCTCGTCAACAAGATGTTTAATAGGACGAACAATGGAAGTATATGTAGACGACATGCTGGTAAAATCACGGAAAGCCAAAGATCACGTAAGCCACCTGGGCGAAATGTTCCAGGTACTTCGACAGTATGGAATGAAGTTGAATCCACTAAAGTGCTCCTTCGGAGTGTCATCGGGAAAATTCTTAGGATTCATCGTCCATGCCCGAGGGATAGAAGCAAACCCTGAACAAGTCCGAGCATTAAGGGACATCAAGATACCTTCCACCCGAAAGGAAATGCAAAGCCTAAATGGAAAAGTGGCTGCCCTAAGCCGATTCATCTCCAAAGCAACGGACAAGTGCGTCCCCTTTTTCGAAGCTCTAAAGAAAGATAAAGGAAAGTTCGAATGGACGGACGAATGCTTAACCGCTTTCCTTAACCTAATCGAACACCTCCAGAAACCACCGGTACTCTCGACCCCAAGCGAAGGCGAAGAATTATACCTATACCTTGCTGTGTCATCTCACGCTCTAAGCGCTGCCTTGGTAAGGGAAGACAACCGCACGCAACGACCAGTTTACTTCGTCAGTAAAAGGTTTACTGGGGCAGAAGTCAGATATCCTAAGCTTGAAAAGTTAGCATACTGTTTACTAATCACTTCACGAAAGCTACGTCACTACTTCCAATCCCATTCCATCAAAGTTCTGACCGATCAACCACTGAGGCAGGTACTCCATCGTCCCGACACTTCCGGGCGACTACTTAAATGGTGTATTGAGCTGAGTCAATATGATATCACCTATCACCCTCGCACCGCCATCAAGGGACAAGCCATGGCTGATTTCATTGCAGAATTCACTACCAACGAGGATAAGGAGCAACTGGAAATAACAGAAGATATCAAGTGGAATCTCTTTGTGGACGGTGCATCTAACGAACAAGGCTCGGGGGCAGGTGTGGTAATAATCACTCCCAGGGGAAATAAACTGCACTATGCTATAAGGTTGGAGTTCGCTGCCACCAACAACGATGCAGAATATGAAGCCGTAATAGCCGGATTAGAAATTGCTATCGAGATCGGAGCCAATTCTTTGTGTCTTCACAGCGATTCTCAGCTTATTGTTAATCAAATACTAGGGGAATTCCAAGCTCGAGAAGAACGACTCATAGCATATCTAAAGAAGACCAAGTCACTTCTCAGCCGATTGGACCACTACTTAGTCAAACACATCCCTCGGGAAGAGAACCAAGAGGCCGACGAATTGGCAAAGCAAGCAAGTATGAGAGACGTCGCCATCTTCGGGGCAGTAACTGTCTCAAAGCAAACGATCCCAAGTTTTGAGCAAGTGAATCTGATAGCTGCAACCGAAGAAGCAACTTGGATGACTCCCATCCGAGACTACCTACAAAATGGCACACTACCCGACGGGCGTAATGAAGTCAAGAAAATCTTGAGGAAAGCGTCCCGCTACACAATACAAGGAGACATCCTCTATCGGCGCGGGTTCTCTAACCCATTGTTAAGGTGTGTCGCCGGAAGGGAAGCCAAGGAAATCTTATCCAACATTCATCAAGGAAGCTGCGGAGATCACACCGGAGGGCAAACGTTAGCAAAAAAGATACTCCGATACGGATATTTCTGGCCCACCTTAAGCAAGGACGCCTTAGATTTCGTCAAGAAGTGTGACAGATGCCAAAAATTTGCTAAGATCCCTCGGCTACCAACAACCGAGATTACTCAAATGACCAGTTCTTGGCCCTTTGCAGTATGGGGAATTGACTTAATTGGTGAACTGCCAATGGGTCGAGGCGGCGCCAAATATGCTATAGTAGCAGTCGACTATTTCACCAAATGGGTGGAAGCAGAACCTCTAAATAAAGTATCTTCAGCGAAAGTTATCAACTTCTTAATCAAAAATGTTCTGTGCAGGTACGGAGTCCCACTAAAAATCATATCAGACAATGGACTTCAGTTTGACAGCGAGGAATTCGCCAACTGGTGCCAAGAACACGGAATTCACAAAAGCTTCTCATCCGTAGCATATCCCCAAGCAAACGGACAAGTCGAAGCAGTCAACAAAATTCTGAAAACTCTGATCAAAAAGAAGCTCGAAAAGTCAAAGGGCGCTTGGGTGGATGAACTCCCTACGGCACTATGGGCCTACCGCACATCTTTCAGAACATCAACAGGACACACTCCTTTCTCTTTGGCATACAGATCGGAGGCTATGCTCCCAGTTGAAACCATTGTGCCTTCCCACCGTAGGATCCACTATAACCCAGAAGAGAACGAAGAGCTCCTCAACATGTCTTTGGATCTAGTCGAGGAGAGAAGGAATGATGCAGTCCTAAAAATAGCAGCCCACAAGCAAAAGGTGGCAGCACAATACAACTCCAAAGTCAAGCATCGTACCTTACGAGAAGGGGATCTTGTCCTCAAGCGAATCTTCCCTCGCCCCGGAGCACTAGACCCAATCTGGGATGGACCATATGTAATTCATAAAGATCTCCACAACGGAGCCTATATTTTGTCAACAGTGGACGGAGAGGTGTTCCAGAGGGCATGGAACATCCAACACCTCCGTCGATACTTTTCTTAACTTGTATTGCCCATATGAAGTGAATTAACAAAGAGAATCAGTGGATGTAGGCATTTTTTCGTGCCGAACCACTTTAAAAAAGCCTTGTCTCTTTTTTAACTTGTTCCTTTGTATCTTGGCTGCTTGTTAACTTTATCCTTTTCTGTTGAACAAAATCCTGAGCATATAGCATTTCTATTCAAAGCACTCCACGATGCAACTTCACGTGGACAAGACCCAACAGGTACTATGCGAATCTATGCCCTCGCCAATGAGACACTTTTGCTCCAGCATCCCTCTGCTGCGGGTTAACTCATTGCTCGCGACGGCCCTTAAAGCCAACTGTAATGAGCCGATTATAAGCCACCGAGAAGGCCGACTATAGCCGAGGCAGCTCATTACGGCGTTAGGCTCGCCGGCAACTGTGAACCGATTATAAGCCCAACATAAGGTGTGGCCAGCCAGGGGCAGTTCACAGTTGACGATCGGCACCCACGCTAGCCGGCCACAGTAAGTCGAATAATACCCATGAGTACGGGCCATAATGGCCCGGGTAGTTACTATGCGCGATCTCGGCTCCGGTGTGTCTTAAGTGCGGCTGTGGTAAAAAAGAATTAACTCCCCGCGGAGGCGTAAGATGGGTGACAAATGTCTCCAAGACCCACAGCTAGGGAAAGTGACTACAAAACCCGTTTGCCACGAACTTAAGCACATCGAAGGCCTTCCGTGACTGGAAGTTTTACTATTTCACATATTTCAATTTTACTTAAAAAACTTTCCTCCTATCCTCTATAACAAACCATAAAGTACAGGATGCAGGGTAAGAGATACCCGCCAATGGATGCATAGATTCACAATCAGATGGCAGGGCATTCAACTGCTTCCCATGCTTGGTCATACAAGATATTCGAAACTTCCATTTACAAACAGAACATGAAAGGCGGTATTTTCTTCCTTTATGTGCAGATGCATGACTGTAATTTAATTTTTTCACACCACACGCTAACATTGCAAGTCATAAGATTATGATTTAAAACCAGAATCTGACATCAAACACAATTTAATTACAAGAATATACATAGCTACATTTCTCATACGATATGTCGAAATAGCAACAAATATTCAAGAAACGACAAAATCAGCTTAAGCTAAAAAATTACACGTCAAGAATAATGTTATTACAAGTAGCAAGAATTACAACTTAGAAGTTACTCTACTGTCTTAAGACTAACATATACAACAATGCCAAGCCTACAAAAAGAATTTTCCAGGTCCAATCAGGGAGCCGGTTGCGTCGAAGTCTTGTCCTTGCTCTTTTGCCCGCCTGTCCGGTCATAAAAAGGATTCATTAGTGATGAGTAACCAAGTTAACGGAAAGACTAGAAAGGAAGACTTACCAGCACCTGCTTCTTGACCGTCCTGGTCGTCATCCTCTACCTGCACACCTGCCTCTTCAGCAGCAAGCAGCCGCATACCCTCCTTTACCGCCACTTTCTCCTCCTTGGTGAACTGGGCAGTGACCACATCCATACTGAAGACCGTCCCACCCTCTTTATCTGCGTCAGCCTGAGCCTCCTCCAAAGCCCGAAGATAGATCTTGGCCATGACCCTGGGATAATCATCCATCCAAGAGAGATTGCCCTGCTTCCAAGTCCGGAAATACATGTCCTGGAGCATGTCATCCATCATTCCCTCATTCTCCTCAAACTCCCTCATCCGAGCATCGGAAGCCGACAACCTTTCGACGGCAGCATCTCTCTCCAGTCTGTATCTCGAGCAATCAGCCTGAAGGGACCTCCGCATCACCTCCATCTCTTCCCTCAACTTAGCTTGAGCAAGCTCTGCAGCCTCAAGTTTCTCGGACAATTCCTCCACCTGCTCGAGATCCGCTCTCCGAACCTCATCCACCGTGGCAATAGCCATGTCAATCCGCTCTTTGCAGGAAGCTTCCATTTTCCGCAATTCGGCCCGACTGGCCTCTTCCATGGTTTTCCTTAGTCGCCCAGTAGCAGCCTCATGCTGAGAAATCTGAATAGCCTGATCCGCAAGCTGTTTGGCCTGATCCGAAACCACCAATCGAAGTCGGATATTGGCGCTCCCAATCTCCTCTCCGGCCTTAACCAACCGAGCATGATGCCCCATCAGCTTCTTGGTCTCCTCTGCCACCCGATCAATATTAGCCTTGGCCTCGTCTCCCATAGTGACTATACGAGTAGTGAGTAGATCGAGATCTAAGGCCTTGGCTTCATCAAGTACTCGTACCATGGGGTTACGGGGGAGGAGATGTTCACCAGTAACTTCGTCAAAAGTAATATCATGAGAACTGGGATCCAGATCAGGATGACCCGCAAATGGATTACGGGCCAAGTCGGGACGGTCGATGTGAATAACAGAAGGGTTTCTGGACGGGTGCGGAGAAGGTGCAAACTCGCTACCCTCCTCAGTAATGTCATGAATAGGCTGAGCCGGAGGCTGAGAACCGGGCGAAGTTTTGGATAAAGGATGACTCCTCTTCCTCTGCTGAATACCCTCTTCGATGACCCCAAGAAGAGGACGGTAGCCGACTACATCCCCGGAGCGTTGGGTTGAGGGCTTCGGCTTAGCAGAAATTTTGGAAAGTTTATATTGCTCAAGCCTGTGTCGGAGGTCTGAAGCTTTGGACGTCTTGCCTGCTCCTGATATAAAGTACAAGTGTTACAATCTTACATTACTATACGATTCGAGAAACGCGGTAAATTACAAGTTAAAAAAAAAAAGGGGAAAAGAAACACAGCTGTGATTGTACAAACCCTGGGGAGGAGTGGGATACTGCAATAAGTCCTGGATTTCATTCCAGGACGGGAGCGGGTCATAAAATATTCCTAAGTCCCTATCATTAGTGAAGCATGCAGGGGTCAAGAGTTCACCTTGAGTCGTCAGAGCCACCTTGGCCGGAATGGTCGGAAAAGACTCACTTGCACCAATCCCGGCTTTGTCCGCCTTCCCGGTCTTCTCTACCAAAGCCGGATCATCATCCAACCCCTCAAAAGCTTGGCGGAAAGCATCATCCGTCCACTCTTGCATTTCGCCTACTTGCCCAGAAGACAGAGCCCTGGAACCATCACCACCCTGTCCATCGCCACCATCATCACCAAGACGCTCAACGTCACTTCCGCCCTCCGCCTCACCTCTTTCTTCCTCCTCATCTATCTCCCCCTGAGTAAGTGGACAATTGCTGGGAGAAGGACCGTCCGACCTCTTAAGTTTCTTACCTCCGACGGCTGGAGGTTTCGTGAATGGTTTTCTCTTTCCACCCTCTGCCGCAACGCCTCCCTTAGCCTGAGCAGCCGCCCTCTCTTCCGCCGTTTCCCTCAACTTAACTACAGACTGCTGCGGAAGGATCAAGTTATATTCCAGAAGAATCGCATTTCTAATCAAGAAGGCAGATGATCTGTATTTCCCAAGAATGGCTTCTATCTCAGCCGCCGTCTGAACCAGGCGGTCAGTCTCCACAACCGGAAAGCCACCTGTCGCTAGCAAAAATGAGAAAGTATGAGAAGAAGCATCACAATCGGAATAGAAATTATAAGTAAAAGCATCAACTTACATCCAGAGGTAAAGCGCCGGATGGAGACGGAGTCGTCCCTAACAAAGAACCACTCTTTATTGAACATGCTGAATTTAGAGTACAGGTCCATGACCGGCTTGAAGGTCACAGCGGACTCCAAACTAATATATGGGGACCCCTTCTTATAGCCCCTTAAATTATACAAGTACCGGATCTCTCGGTTGGAGGGAGCGCGACCATACTTCCTCCGAAAAATAACGAAAAGGCTCACCAGTATGGCATAAGAGTTGGGCTGAAGCTGGAATGGGGCCACCTTCAGATACGTGAGGAAGCTGACTACCCAAGCATTGAGAGGCGGGATAGCACCACACATGCAATGGTACCTACTATAAGCAAAGTATCCTTCGGGAGGACTGTATGGCATGACTCCTGGGCCCGGCAGCAGCATGAGGGCTCTATCGATCCCAAAGGAACGAGATATAACATCGAGTTGCTCCTCTTTGAGAGAGCTAGGAAAGCAGTCAGGCGGGGAATCCAGCAGCTCCTAGGGACCATATCCATCCACTAATGACCTCGGGGCGGGCCCATGACGCTCCGATCCTGATTGAGCTGGGGGCACGGCCGAGGGCTCTCCTTCACCCTCGGATCTCCTCTTATCTGATCGAGTTTCAACTTTTCGAGACATTTATCTGCAAACATGGGAAAAGTATATCGTTAGAATATACAAGCAGCGTAATCTGGAATTTCGCTTAAAAATTCGAAGTATGAAACACATGTTCACTCGATACAACAGTTCATTCGGCGGGCAGATGCAACAAGTCAATAGTCCATTCGGTAGTATGATATGAAGAAACATTCGGCATTAACAACCTTTCGGTTTCATTCGGCAAGAGGAGACATACCTGATTCGGTACAAGGTTGATTCGGTACAAGGTTGATTCGGTACAAGGTTGATTCGGCGCTCAACTGGTTCAGTAAGGGATAATGAAGGGAATATAGCTCCTATTTATAGACGTACACAAGATAGCCGGACCAACCGGTCCAGCACCTGAAACCAAATAAAGCTATACCCAATCAAAGAAAAAACAAAGCGCGACATACGCCGGCATATGCCCCACTTTGGGGGGCAAATGTTGGGTGTGTTTTCAACCCCATCGAACCAAAAGAAAAGGGGGAGCCAAGCCTCTCCCCCTCGATGCCGAACCAAAGGCAAAGCCATTGCTACCGGTCCAATCACCAGACCGAACCATGCCGAACCACGACACCAACAACCCACTGCCGAACCAACTATCCCCACTCGCTGCCGAACCATCCATCACCGGACCGAACCCACTGCCGAACCAACTATCCCCACTCGCTGCCGAACCATCCATCACCGGACCGAACCCACTGCCGAACCAAGTATCCCCACTCGCTGCCGAACCATCCATCACCGGACCGAACCCACTGCCGAACCAAGTATCCCCACTCGCTGCCGAACCATCCATCACCGGACCGAACCCACTGCCGAACCAAGTATCCCCACTCGCTGCCGAACCATCCATCACCGGACCGAACCCACTGCCGAACCAACTATCCCCACTCGCTGCCGAACCATCCATCACCGGACCGAACCATGCCGAACCAACCACTCCAAGCACGGCCGAACCAAGCTCCGCCAAACCAGATGTGCCAGGCCAGATTGCTTCAGCCCAAGCCCACCAGCAGCTATACACATCCAAGACCCCTGCCCCCAACCTCACTCTATAAATAGAGGGGCAGGGGTACAACAATGGGGACAAGTTTGAGAGCTCAAGCACGGATAGAACTTTCAAACAACTTTCTTTTACTTGTATCAAAGCTTTGTACTTGTAATCAACAGAAGAGAAGGGAAATAACATATAAAGTGGACGTAGGCACATTCTGGCTGAACCACTATAAATCTGCGTGTCTTTTTACAATTAAGCCCCTGCTTTTCATATATTTGCATAAATCTCCAAAATCACTAAAAACAACATAAGATCTACTAAATTATACGACTTTGAGGTGTTTGTCCATTTTTTGTGCAAACACTGTATTCTAATTATCTAATTGATAATCGAATATCGTTGATAATTGTATTTATTTAGTTTTGCTGTTTTCTGGTTATCTATTTGATAATTAGGTTTTGTTGAGAATTTGTGAATTTCTTTTATGGAATTAAAAGATTTCTTTGGCGTTTGTGTTCTCGACCTCTATTTTTCTAGCTTAACCAGTTTATGTTAGGAAAATAATTGTTATTGACGACTTTAATTATGAAAATTGCGGGGATGCAATTTTTATAAGGAGGGGAGTCTGTAACAACCCGGGATTTTATAACAATTAATCATCGTCAAATGACGATTAAAATTAGTTGTTAATTGCTATTCGAATTTTAGTTGAGTTGAAATTCTTGTAAATATTCATTATGGGTTAAACGGGCTTTAAATTGCAATCTCGGCGCACATTTATTTGGGGTGCTGTAATAAGTATCAGAGGTAATAACCCGTTCCCCTTATTCTCTTTTTCGTCGAACCCTAATCAAAAACGAAAGAAAATAAATGGCTGCTTGGTTCCTCTTCGTTCAAAAAGCTAGGGTATTGAAATTGTTAAAGCCGCCGATTTTTATTGATCGAATCGACGAATTCGTCTTCTCTCTGGGTTCGCTTCTTTTGGCTCCGCTCTTTGAATAAGGTGAGTAACCCACTCACATCTAATTCTCATCTCAAGTTTAATTAGGGTTTAAATTCTGTGATTTATGATTTGTTCAAATTCGTGAATTTCTGGCTTGCATTTGACTTGTTCGTTTGCTCACGGTTTTGACTTGAATGTGTTAGATGATTTTTGACTTGTTCATTAATCGTATATTTTCTGATAGCTTGATTCTTTGACACGGTTTTGATTGATTTCGTGGTTACCACGGTATTGATATTGAGTTGTTCGATCTTTCCCTGGTCATCACGTCTCTGACTTCGATTTGAAACATGACATTGACTTGTTAAAACTGTTAAATTTACGGTAACAGCTTCATTGCTCGGCCATTTTAGGATTTTTTATTCTGTTGTTTTGTGATAGTCTGGAAAGTTTATACTCTGACTTAATCAATGATTTCTGCTTGCTGTTCCATGACTTCGACCAATTCCTGTATGTTTGTATTCATAATCTGGTCGGGTTCACTGTAGTTCAATGTATTTGGTTTTGTTGCACCACTGTTGTCATCTTCGATCTTTGATGTAAAGGCTGTTGTAGTACCATAAAGCTTGTTGAATTATTTGAGTCTGGTGGCTTCACTTTGGTATTTGAACTGTTGCCTGTTGAGCTTGTGAATTTCATCCATGATTTGCATTGAGTTGCACTGCACACTTCGTTTCACTGTTGCATACATATTGACTTCGTATATTTGTCACTCCAAGTCTGAGTGTTATTCATGCATCCAGTTGTGCATTCGGACTTGAAGTACTTGTCGACTTTGTTCGCTGCCTGGTCGACATGTATGTATGCATGGACTTTGCTGATTTGAGGTTGCCTATGACCTTTGTACTGCTGTACCACTTTCTTTTGTTGTTCCTTCTATTCTTTGATCTCATATTCATGTATACGGCCTTGTATTTTGTTATTCGTGATGCCTGGCTGTGTTGCCTTATCATAGGTGCAATGTCCAGTTTTAGGTTGTGGCATTGATTTGTATTGGCTCGTTTTGAGCTTGGTGTTGTACTATGCACGGCATAGTGAATTGATTCATACATGTGTTTCCAGATTTGTTTATTTGCTTGAATTTGTTGGGCTTGGTAGTGTTCAATTTGAAACTGCTCTTATGTTGATACCCATTTCCACCGGTCTTTATTTCATCAATGGGCTTTGAGACATGATTGGATTTTGGTTTTGTGGTCACTGTTGAGTTGGGCTTGATACTTTGATAATGTTTGACTTGGATTTGCTTTGAGCTTGAGTTGTTGGTTTGTATTGCGTAATGCAGTTGGATTTGTTTTTCAAATCACACTTGATTTGAATCTGGTATTTCGGGTTTGACTTTATGCCCGTTTGTAAACTTGATCTTTTGCATATTTGATATGCTGTATTGGCGAGGCAGTGCACGCGTGCGTGCACTGCAGCCAAACAGAATTGAAGTTTTAATTGACATTTCAATAGTTTGAATCGTTTTGTGTTCAATTCAATATTTTAAAAATGTTTTCTTATTTGGTTTGATTTGATCATTTTGAGATTGTCTAATTATCTATTTGATAATTAGACTATGAGTTTCTAATTATTTATTTAATAATTAGATTTTGTTGTTAATTTTCGTTTAGACAATTCTGTTGTTTTCTAAATTATCTTCATTGATAATCTTTTTATTTATCTTTGTTGATGATTTGAATTTGCTGATTTGTTGTTTAACACTGTTTAGTGTTATATCTGCCGTTATCCGATTCTCTTATTGAAGAATTGGAGATACGAGATTTATTGTGACTGTCGTCTATTCGCTATTTAATTATTATTGCTTCTGTGCATTAATAACTGAGTTTGAATTAGACTGACCCGTGTATTATTTTCTTTTGAATTTAATACTCGGGTCAGACCGAGTTATTACAGGTTATAGATATCTTGCTTTGGGTTGCTGCTTGAGCTATGAAGTCACTTCATATCTTTTGGAGTAGTCGTGTCATAGTATAGGATGATATGTATCCATGTAAATTATTGTCAATAATGTACTTGTATATATAACTTCCAGAGTCAACAGTTGTAGTTGTATCATATGTATTGTGTCAAATGTATTGTAACTGACATCAGTTATATATATATATGAGACTTTGTTATCTATGTTCTGCATTTTTAGTATCTGTGTTATTATTATATATATTGTCCTAAACTATTATGAACCATCATAGTTCGTTTTATACTGGAATTGGGTGTGTCAATGGGAGTAAATAAATAAGAGATGAAAAATAAAAATATATACCACTCCTGTTGAGGTAACCAATACTAGTGTAAGGCCCAACTACGGATGGCCGCTCCTATCCAGCCTTATTCTTCGTAATAACAGACAGTATTTCTTTTAATACTCTTTGTTATTGTGAGTATAGATGTGGGGCGTCACATCTAGCTTATATAGATAAGCACGGTATATATATATTCACGTGTTTATATAAAAATAAATATCTATTGATGTAAGTTTGGTGTTTCTAATCAAGATTGTATATTATATGTAAGTCTCGTATACATTGCATACGAATATCTGTTAGTTTATCCAATAAATTATATATATATAATGTTTAAAGAATTTATTTAAAAATCTATGTTAATATTTTGCAGCAAATTTTGTAACAGTTTATATATATGGGTCCTGTCAGTTTAATTATAAATGAAGGGTGTATATATTTTTGCTATAAATTATAATATTTATATATACAAAATTTTGCAAGTCTGTTGTGTTTCAAAATATATTTTATACAGTATATTGCAAGCTGTTGTTTATCTTTTGAAACATTGAAAGTTGTACTGTGGCATATAGTACAGTTATATATATATATATATAGTTGTGACAACATTTTATGGTTTGAAACAGTTTTTGATATATATAGTTTTAAACAATAGTTGTTGTAGCATAGAGGTCTTTTATATTTTGAGCTGTTTTACATTTGCCTCATATATATAAACTAAATTGGGCCTATATATATGTATATATATATATATATATTATCCGACTATTTTGTATATATATCATATTTTGTTATGTAAGTTGTAAGCCTGCATGTATATATATAATAACTTATATTTTGTTTAAATAAATAATGTTGTTTAAACATTGATTTCGATAATGGATTGATTTTTATATTACTCTATATGTAATATATAGTGACTGTGATATAATATATATATATGACCAGACTCAAATATTTATTTTAATATGAAATGATAATATTGAATGTTAGGTATTGATTTAAAATATAATACGTATTGTAACAACCCGCAAATTCGTAGCAATTAATTATCGACACTAGGTGATTAAATCATTCGCTAATTCTTATTGGAATTTTATCGAGTTGAAATCCTTTTGAAAAATGGTTGAGAAATTGTTAGTGGGCTTTAAAAATCATATTGGCCCACGTTTCCTTTGTTGATCCCGTGACAACCCGATCCCCCTTCCTCATTTTTTCATTCGTTCCCAACCCTAAATCAAGCAATCGAACGAATAATGGCTGCCTCGTTCAAAAATTAGAGCTTCTTAGATCGCTCGCTTCTGGAACTCGAAGGCGCCGACCTCATCTTGCTCGAGGCTGCTTCGACGTGCTCGTGCTCGATTGGACTTTGGCTTAACTTCGTTCGTCGTCCTCACCGCATCAGCAACGTCTTCACTTCCATGGCAAAGGTGAGCGATTTATTGCTCACATCTAATTCAAGAACTCTATTTCGTGACTTGGAATTTTCTATGACATTTGTTTTGACTTTGTTCAAACTACACTTTGGTTCGCACTGTCATTCGATTTGCATTAGCCATCGATTTTGTAGTGATATTTGAGACTTACTCACATCTAATTCTTTCCTCGTTTCGTACTGAGGTAGTTCGATTTTTTTGTTTCGTATTGGCTATTGCCTTTATGTCGACTTCGGCATTGTTTTGATTTTGGCCTTGGTGATTTGAGATGATTGAGTCGCTGTCATTTTTGTTGGCACTGACTTCTTCAAGTTGGTATTCTTTTATCTGTTGGTTGTTGACCCTATGTACTTCGGCCTCTGTTCATCATTGTAGTAGCATGCACTATTCTCTGTTGTTGTCTGGACACTTGCATTTTTGCAGTGCTTCATCCTGCACACCGCTACCTGTCTGCACTCATTTGTGAGATTTGTTCATCTGAACATGTTTGCATTTCATTTCCTGTAGTTATTCTGTAGCCACTGCAGTTTGATCTTCACCATTTATAATATTGCTGCATCATGTTGTATTGAACCTGGTACCATTCCTGTTGAACTTCTTTCCAGTTTTCTCATCCTTGTTCATGTGCACTTGCAGTTGTATTTGTTGTAGATATTGGTGTTGCTTGAAATCTTCATACGAGTGATCTTTTGTAGCATTGAGTTACACTGTTCTTTTGTTGGAATGACTTCGACATTGTCTTTGCCTCTGTGCATTTTGTTATTGTTGGGTTCGTGATGTTGTCGACTTCACTGTGAATCCTGTGACTTCTCTGCAGTTTTCTCCATGTTGACTTCACTGTGAATTCTGTGACTTTTCTGCAGTTTTCTCCATGTTGACTTCACTGTGAATTATGGTTTGGATTTTTCTGTTTTGCCTTGGTCCATATTGTCGAACTCTGTTATACTTGACCATTTCCGTTCATTCTGACATCACCTCTGTTTCACTTGAACCTGTTCACTGTGTTGTACATGTATTTGAATCTTGTAGCTTGTATTCTCTGCTGCATATCAACTTGCTCATGTGCATTTTGATTCATGTAGATGATTCTGCATTATGTAGCTACTGTAGTACATTGGTTTAGGTTGCTGTGTTCATCACTGTTACATTGTTGTATTTTTGTCTTTAACTTGTGATGATCATCTGTTCATCACTGTAGTCTTTGTAGTTGCTCTCTGTATACTTGAAACTGGACATGTGCATTTCTTTGTTGTTGATGCTTGTTGCATGTGAGTTTGTTATCTTCCAATCTTTGCCATTTCAGTAGTTTGTGATGTTGGCATTTCACTGTGTCACTGTCCATATTTGTTTGTGACAGTTTCTGCATCCACGTTGATGTTTCGTATGTTGAAGCTTTGCATTGATATACTTGTCCATCTCTAAGTTCTTCCATGTTGATCTGTTGTGATATTGTTCTCTAGATCACATCCAGTTGTACTGCTATTTGAAATGCAGTGCTTCATGTTGTAACTTCTCTTGAGTCTCGTTCATCCCCACGGCATTGATGTTGACTTCGAAATGTTGACATTAGTTACTTGAACTTTGGTAGTATTGCAGTGTTGTTTATATGCCACTGTGTACATCTTTGTTGAGTCTGGGCATTCTTGTTTTCCAGACTTGATACTTTTGCCCATTTCACTGCTTTCCTGTGTGTACTTGCTATCATGTTTACAATTTGTACATTCATGTTTTGAGGCTGTTTGCATGCAGTTGCTTTTCAGACATTTGTGTTGTTATCACACTTGTGTTGAACCCGATTTCGGGGTTTGACCTTGTGATCACTTATGACTTTCACTGAGCTTTTGTGTATCTCCTACGATAGTGGCGAGGCAGTACACGCGTGCGTGTACTGCAGCCCTATCAGATTTGACAGTTTTTAATTGAGGATTCGATTTGCTGAATTCTTTCGTTGGTTAAATTCAATATTTGATTTGTATTCTGATTTGGATTTGCTGATTTATCGTTTAACACTATTTAGTGTTACATATGCCGTTATCCAATTCTCGAATCGAGAGTTGGATATACGAGATTTCTGTGACTGTCGCCTATTTGATATTTGATTATTATTGCTTCTATGCATTAATAACTAAGTTTGAATTAGACTGACCCGTGTATTATTTTCGTTTGAATTTAATACTCAGGTCAGACCGAGTATTTACAGGTTGTAGATTTTTAGCTTTGGGTTGCTGCTAGAGCTATGAAGACTTTTTATATCATTTGAAGTGGTCTTCGTCTTGTTGTAGTAGTCAGTGTGTCTGTTTTAAGATGATAATGTATTCATGTATATTAGTCGATAATGTACTTGTATATATAACTTCTTGAGTCGACAGTTGTAGTTGTATCATTTGTATTGTGTCAAATGTATTGTAACTGATATCAGTTATTATATATATGAGACTTTTCGTTCCATCTGTATTCCGCATTTATGTTATCTGTGTTATTTTTTTATCTATTGTCCTAAACTATTATAGCCACTGTGCAGTAGCTTTGAGTTTGTATCGATATGTCGGATTTCCTCTAAAGATGAAATGCAATGTTTTACTATCTGACATATCGGTGCTCGCACAAAGCAATTACATAGATGGTCGCTCCTCAACAGCCTTATTCTCCGTGCTAGATGACAACACTACACCGTAGTGTTCTTGGCTAGCGTGGGTATAGAGGTGGGGCGTCACAGCTTGGTATCAGAGCCTGGGGTTTAGGACAATTATAAAACATAACTTAGATGGAGCATGTGTTACAACTATTTGTCGATGTTTATCTCTCATCTTTACATATGATTATTTTTGACTGTTAGGTATGAATTCCTAACGCTTATTCTTGTGTTTTCGGCTTTGAATTGATTTAGCCGATGTTGATTTTGTTTTAATTTGGCAAATTAAAGCCATTTTGACTTTTGGACTTTGTTCCACTTTTGTTCTATGCTATGAGTGTCATTGTGTACCTGTTACACTGTGATGAAAAATAGCTGGACCAGTTGCAAATTGAGTAATTTTGATTTCTCATTCACATCTAGTTTGAATCTCAGCGATTTTGAACTTGATATTTTGTGTTTTCCTCATCTTGAATTCCATTCGACTTCGGTCACTTTGTTTTTGAGAAATTGCTAATTTCTTGATTTTCAAGACTCTGATTTTGTTTACCGTTGGATTATTGATGATAATGATTGATTCATTTTGTGTTCGACAGTGACTTGATTCTTACTTTTGTTGAAGTCATTTATGCATTTCTGCTCGTTTTGCTTTGTTTTTCCAGTTGATAATCGATTCTTCTCTTCTAATTAGTTGTTATCACCTTTGTCGATTTTGATAACTTCTATTTCTGGAATTTTTGGGTATTCCTACTTTGATGAATTTAGAATCGAATTCTTTGGATTTTATTCACGTCTTCGAATGTGAAATTTTAGTGAATTGACTTGGTTTCCAAATTTAATCGATTCTTGATTATTTCCCCGATTTGTTGCTATCATTTATTAGCAACTTTGATGACATTTTCTTCGGGATTTTTGTGAACATACTTTCTGATGGATTCAGTATCGATTTCTTTGGATTCCATTCACATCTTCGTATGTGAATTCTTGCGAATGATTGTTTCTACAATCATTTTTGTGATTTGTCACTTTAAAATTATAAAGGTTTTCTATACTAGTAGTAAATATTAAAATCCTTTTCTCCAAACGATTTCAAAACTATTTGACTATAAAGCTCTTTTTCTTAAACCGTTTTCCAATCTATTAGTATATACAAGCCTTTATTTCACTCGTATGAGAAATTGAATTAAACGGCCTAGTAAAACAAGTGGTATGAAACGCTTGCGTTTACTTCGTCGGTTAACTCCTGGACTTGTTCGATTGAACCTTTTGTGACAATTTTCTAGTGAAGATCTACAGTTTGTTCGTAAATATTTGAGTTAAGCAAGTGGTTATGGGACATGAAGCTAAACTTTTATATTTACTAGCTTAGTGTAATTGACACTTCTCGTTGATCATGACGATCATTTTGTGATTTAGACTAGCGATTGAGCGATGTCTCTTTATCTGCGAGGGAGACTAGACCCCGCTTGGGTGATGTTTCTACTCACATATATGGGGCTGTACCCCATGGTCTTTGGACCGTTTGTGTGTCAAAGGCCTTCGGGCCATCCGTGTGTTCGGAAAATTAAATGAATAGCTTCCCATCCGTGTGTTCGGAAAATTAAATGAATAGCTTCCCATCCGTGTGTTCGGAAAATTAAATGAATAGCTTCCCATCCGTGTGTTCGGAAAATTAAATGAATAGCTTCCCATCCGTGTGTTCGGAAAATTAAATGAATAGCTTCCCATCCGTGTGTTCGGAAAATTAAATGAATAGCTTCCCATCCGTGTGTTCGGAAAATTAAATGAATAGCTTCCCATCCGTGTGTTCGGAAAATTAAATGGATAGCTTCCCATCCGTGTGTTCGGAAAATTAAATGGATAGCTTCCCATCCGTGTGTTTGGAAAATTAAATGGATAGCTTCCATGAGATAGCTTCTCGTCCGTGTGCTCGGACTTCCCCCTTCTTTGTGTTTTCTGGATTTCGTGTGTAGATTTCTAGAATTTGTGTTTTCTGGATTTCGTGTGTAGATTTCTAGAATTTGTGTTTTCTGGATTTCGTGTGTAGATTTCTAGAATTTGTGTTTTCTGGATTTCGTGTGTAGATTTCTAGAACTTGTGTTTTCTAGATTTCGTGTGTAGATTTCTAGAATTTGTGTTCTCTGGATTTCTTATGATGAAATCTGGAATTTATGCTTCACCAATTTTAATGATTTCTATTGATATGTTTATCAATTTTTGTGCATTGGTGAATTCATGTGTTATTGACTTGTTATGAATACAAGTTTAGGGTATGATATCCCTTTCTATCTTTGAGAAGATTCTTGTGACATTTTCTTATGAATGAAAATTCATTGGTATTATACTTTGATGCCAGTTATTTTGATGAAATTTTGACGTGTTAACTTCAGTAACCGTCAATTTTAAAATGGATTTACAAGCGGTTCTTCCGCAATGTTGAATTTGTTGTCCGTTTTACTGTACTTTGAGAAGTGCAACTTCCTTATCTAAGATGCTACTGATATTGCTAATTTAATCACGTGTTTTCAAAATTCTTTATTTTTAAAAGTTGTTTCAAAAATATAAATTAAAATTGTTTTCAAAAATTTTTACAGTTTACATTTTCAAAAGAACGAGGAAGCGATTTAAACGTTTCAGAAAAATCGAGGACTATGACCCCTTTCTTTTACTGATTCGCTTAAGTCCGGACTTGTCCGTTTGAGAATGTGAAATGTTATTTAAAAAAACACACAATTCTGCACTTTCAAGGAAACGATAAAGAGATTTAAACGATTTAGCAAAAGTAAGGAGTATGGAACCATACTTTTACTACTTCGGTTAATTCCAGACTTGTTAATTGAATATTTACGATTTCTGATTATCGTTTTTGATAATCGGATATTTGTGTTTCTGATTATCGTTTTTGATAATCAGATATTTGTGAAATTTGACTATCGTTTGAGATAATTAAATATTTTTCGATTTGATTAATCGAATGTTTGTGTTTCTGATTATCGTTTTTGATAATCAGATATTTGTGAAATTTGATTATCGTTTGAGATAATTAAATATTTTTCGATTTGATTAATCGAATATTTGTGTTTCTGATTATCGTTTTTGATAATCAGATATTTGTGAAATTTGATTATCATTTTTGATAGTTAAACCTATTTGCGATTTTGAGATTTGAGCTTCGTCTTTTTCTCTGGCGATTCAGGTGAGTAATTTGATTTACTCACATTCAATTCGTGCAGTACGTGAATTCTGCTCTGTTTTTCCTTTTCTTTTAAATGATGGAACTCGATTGATTCTTGCTTTTGTTAGTCGAACCTTTTGATTCTATATCTGATGCTTCCATTATTCCTATACTTCCCTGTTGACCTTTGCTTTGCTTATGCATTCGACATTGTTATGTTCTTATGGTTGTTACCTTTTATCCATTTATTCCCTATGATTGCGTGGACGCAATTTCTTTAAGGAGGGGAGTCTGTAACAACCCGCAAATTCGTAGCAATTAATTATCGACACTAGGTGATTAAATCGTTCGCTAATTCTTATTGGAATTTTATCGAGTTGAAATCCTTTTGAAAAATGGTTGAGAAATTGTTAGTGGGCTTTAAAAATCATATTGGCCCACGTTTCCTTTGTTGATCCCGTGACAACCCGATCCCCCTTCCTCATTTTTTCATTCGTTCCCAACCCTAAATCAAGCAATCGAACGAATAATGGCTGCCTCGTTCAAAAATTAGAGCTTCTTAGATCGCTCGCTTCTGGAACTCGAAGGCGCCGACCTCATCTTGCTCGAGGCTGCTTCGACGTGCTCGTGCTCGATTGGACTTTGGCTTAACTTCGTTCGTCGTCCTCACCGCATCAGCAACGTCTTCACTTCCATGGAAAAGGTGAGCGATTTATTGCTCACATCTAATTCAAGAAATCTATTTCGTGACTTGGAATTTTCTATGACATTTGTTTTGACTTTGTTCAAACTACACTTTGGTTCGCACTGTCATTCGATTTGCATTAGCCATCGATTTTGTAGTGATATTTGAGACTTACTCACATCTAATTCTTTCCTCGTTTCGTACTGAGGTAGTTCGATTTTTTTGTTTTGTATTGGCTATTGCCTTTATGTCGACTTCGGCATTGTTTTGATTTTGGCCTTGGTGATTTGAGATGATTGAGTCGCTGTCATTTTTGTTGGCACTGACTTCGTCAAGTTGGTATTCTTTTATCTGTTGGTTGTTGACCCTATGTACTTCGGCCTCTGTTCATCATTGTAGTAGCATGCACTGTTCTCTGTTGTTGTCTGGACACTTGCATTTTTGCAGTGCTTCATCCTGCACACCGCTACCTGTCTGCACTCATTTGTGAGATTTGTTCATCTGAACATGTTTGCATTTCATTTCCTGTAGTTATTCTGTAGCCACTGCAGTTTGATCTTCACCATTTATAATATTGCTGCATCATGTTGTATTGAACCTGGTACCATTCCTGTTGAACTTCTTTCCAGTTTTCTCATCCTTGTTCATGTGCACTTGCAGTTGTATTTGTTGTAGATATTGGTGTTGCTTGAAATCTTCATACGAGTGATCTTTTGTAGCATTGAGTTACACTGTTCTTTTGTTGGAATGACTTTGACATTGTCTATGCCTCTGCGCGTTTTGTTATTGTTGGGTTCGTGATGTTGTTGACTTCACTGTGAATCCTGTGATTTCTCTGCAGTTTTCTCCATGTTGACTTCACTGTGAATTCTGTGACTTTTCTGCAGTTTTCTCCATGTTGACTTCACTGTGAATTATGGTTTGGATTTTTCTGTTTTGCCTTGGTCCATATTGTCGAACTCTGTTATACTTGACCATTTCCGTTCATTCTGACATCACCTCTGTTTCACTTGAACCTGTTCACTGTGTTGTACATGTATTTGAATCTTGTAGCTTGTATTCTCTGCTGCATATCAACTTGCTCATGTGCATTTTGATTCATGTAGATGATTCTGCATTATGTAGCTACTGTAGTACATTGGTTTAGGTTGTTGTGTTCATCACTGTTACATTGTTGTATTTTTGTCTTTAACTTGTGATGATCATCTGTTCATCACTGTAGTCTTTGTAGTTGCTCTCTGTATACTTGAAACTGGACATGTGCATTTCTTTGTTGTTGATGCTTGTTGCATGTGAGTTTGTTATCTTCCAATCTTTGCCATTTCAGTAGTTTGTGATGTTGGCATTTCACTGTGTCACTGTCTATATTTGTTTGTGACAGTTTCTGCATCCACGTTGATGTTTCGTATGTTGAAGCTTTGCATTGATATACTTGTCCATCTCTAAGTTCTTCCATGTTGATCTGTTGTGATATTGTTCTCTAGATCACATCCAGTTGTACTGCTATTTGAAATGCAGTGCTTCATGTTGTAACTTCTCTTGAGTCTCGTTCATCCCCACGGCATTGATGTTGACTTCGAAATGTTGACATTAGTTACTTGAACTTTGGTAGTATTGCAGTGTTGTTTATATGCCACTGTGTACATCTTTGTTGAGTCTGGGCATTCTTGTTTTCCAGACTTGATACTTTTGCCCATTTCACTGCTTTCCTGTGTGTACTTGCTATCATGTTTACAATTTGTACATTCATGTTTTGAGGCTGTTTGCATGCAGTTGCTTTTCAGACATTTGTGTTGTTATCACACTTGTGTTGAACCCGATTTCGGGGTTTGACCTTGTGATCACTTATGACTTTCACTGAGCTTTTGTGTATCTCCTACGATAGTGGCGAGGCAGTACACGCGTGCGTGTACTGTAGCCCTATCAGATTTGACAGTTTTTAATTGAGGATTCGATTTGCTGAATTCTTTCGTTGGTTAAATTCAATATTTGATTTGTATTCTGATTTGGATTTGCTGATTTATCGTTTAACACTATTTAGTGTTACATATGTCGTTATCCAATTCTCGAATCGAGAGTTGGATATACGAGATTTCTGTGACTGTCGCCTATTTGATATTTGATTATTATTGCTTCTGTGCATTAATAACTGAGTTTGAATTAGACTGACCCGTGTATTATTTTCGTTTGAATTTAATACTCGGGTCAGACCGAGTATTTACAGGTTGTAGATTTTTAGCTTTGGGTTGCTGCTAGAGCTATGAAGACTTTTTATATCATTTGAAGTGGTCTTCGTCTTGTTGTAGTAGTCAGTGTGTCTGTTTTAAGATGATAATGTATTCATGTATATTAGTCGATAATGTACTTGTATATATAACTTCTTGAGTCGACAGTTGTAGTTGTATCATTTGTATTGTGTCAAATGTATTGTAACTGATATCAGTTATTATATATATGAGACTTTTCGTTCCATCTGTATTCCGCATTTATGTTATCTGTGTTATTTTTTTATCTATTGTCCTAAACTATTATAGCCACTGTGTAGTAGCTTTGAGTTTGTATCGGTATGTCGGATTTCCTCTAAAGATGAAATGCAATGTTTTACTATCTGACATATCGGTGCTCACACAAAGCAATTACATAGATGGTCGCTCCTCAACAGCCTTATTCTCCGTGCTAGATGACAGCACTACACCGTAGTGTTCTTGGCTAGCGTGGGTATAGAGGTGGGGCGTCACACGTATATGTATATATTTTGGTTTTGTGAACATGGGTGTTTTATTTTAATATATGTGTTTAATAAAAACAATGATTTTAATTATATCTATATATGTATTTTGATATTTGTTTAAATTCAATATTTATTTCGTGGAAATAATAATAATAATTAAAAATATATCTTCTGTTCTAATTCGATTTCGTCAATTCCTTGTCATCAGCTTTGATCGTCAAACTCATGCCCATCATGCTCTCTTTGAAATTCGGGTTTGGAATCGTAACCTGTCGCGTAGTCTAAATCTCTCTAGCCTCAAAAGGTGAGCAATCACTCACGAGTAATGTTCTTATATTTATTAAATTTGATTTCAATTGAAACGACAATTGAAATATACGGCTAAATTGAACTGTTAATTATTTAAATTGTTATATATGTTATGCATCTATATGTAATTGTTCACCTGTGGGATATGACACCATATCCAGTTGTTTATATTATATTGTTATTAATGATATATGCCTGTTTTATTATTATCATATCTGTTATCACTCTGCAAGTTCCCTGTTAGTATATAATTCACTATGGGTTGAAATGATACGTACCCGAACGATCTTGTAGAATAGGTGAAAATCGTTATGGGTGAAATGATAAACCCAAACGATTTTCATTGAATTGAATTTGGGATTGCGGGTTGAAATGATATATACCCGTATACATTTAAATTACAGATTGAAATGATAAATATCCGTATCACTTGACCATAGTATAGAAAACTATATACAGACACCGTTGGTCTATATATATAAATATTTTGAAATTGATTTCTATGGTTTGAAAGGAAAAATATATGGTTTATATAAATTTGAAAATATCATGTATATGAATAAGTTTTAATATAAAATAGAAGATTGAATAATAAGCTTTAAATTTAGTAAAGTTTGATTTAAGTAAATCACAATGTGATTAAGTATTTATTTAAAAATTTAATTTAAAAATAGATTTTTAATGATTCTCAAAGTTAAGGATTGGAAAGATAAATTTGAATTTATTCGAATTTGTATTTAACTAAGAATTTTGTTTAATCAAATAGATTTGAAACTTATTAAATTTGAGGGTTTTAAATTATGATTTTATAACTTGATTTTTGATTTAAAGTGATTAAATGGATATTTCAAGTTTTAAATAAATCGAAGGAAATATTTAGTTTAATGTAACTTAAGGTTATTTAAATGATAATGGATTTATTAAGTGAATATTTCAAAACTAAATAATAATGAAGTTAAAATAAGGTATATATGAAATTATCAATTTAGTTTTGAAAGTGCTATAATTTGGAAATATATATTTGAAATGGAAATGATATTTTGGTTTTGAAGTATAAATATTTTGAAATGACCACGGTGTTATAACGACGTTTGGTTGTGAATAGCGTATATTTCTACATAGTACATAGTTCCACGGATCCTTAGAGGATGGTTATCCCAAACATCCTTTAAGTTACTTGTATTTCAGTCGACATTTTCACTTGAGTTGGATTTATTGATATAAGAATGTTAATCCTGACTCATGTGTTTTGTGTTTTGCTTTACACTCGGGTCAGACTGAGTGATATAGCAATTGAGACTCACCTTTGGAGTTTCGAGCTTCGTTTGGATATCCAACTATTGATTCAGCTTTCAGCTTTTCCAGTTGATTTGTTCAGAGAGGCCATCTGTTTGTACTGGAGACTTCACTGTATTTGAGATATTCTGTTGTATTTTATTTCAAACTCCGTTGATAATATAGTACCTTCATGAACTACTATTTATCTATTCCGCTACATTATTATTATATTACTCCGTATTTGTGATTCTGTGATTGATTTATTTACTGTATATGCTGAGTTTTGCCAAATATAAATTAACAGTCTGATATTTTGAGCAATTCAAGTCCGACATGTAACACTTTGAAAATTATTTCTATAATAATAATCTCGAAGTTAAATACTTCCAAATCTTCCCCATCTAATAATTTGGAATATTTATAAATATAATTCCTTACAATCATTTTATTTCCAATACTTAGGAGATATTCTATTTACTTCGTATTCTCAAAATCCTTTACAAATTTTATTTGTAAATTCCTTAACACACTTCTAATGAATTATATAAGTTTCTAATATTCATTATTTATTTCCCTTTTAAATTTCCAAAATCGATTATACTCGTCTATAATCTCAACTACCCATTTCTACTTCCTTTTATGAATTTTAATTCATTTCCAAAGTTTCTATATTTAAATACTTGGGAAATTTCCTTCAGTTTCCTAGAAATTCACTATAAGATTTCTCTTATAAAACTCATCTCCGTTAATTAAACTCAGTTTACAAATCCCAAGAGAATTTATAATAAACTTTAATCATTTCAAAACTCTAAATATATAATAAGTATTTTTAAAGAATAATAATTCATTTTAAAACATTTTTTTTAAAGTAATTATTTAAAATATTAAAACACTTTAAATAAACATCGATAACTCATTTCCAGTTCAATTTAAATAAAACCAATCGATTTACAAAGCTTTATAAAAATTAGAATATTATTTCAATTAATATTAGATACTTGAAAAATTCATTTCCGAAGTATTTCAATACTAACTAGTTCTAAATTACATAGTTTAATAAACAAAATTTTCCCTTTAAAAAAACAAACTTAACTTCTAAATAAAAATATACTTTTAAAATCTCAATAACCAATTTTAATTTATAAATCCCTCTCGATTCATAACACACCAATTTCTTTTCGATTTCCTAACCATTTTCACTTTTCAAAATAAATACACTAATTTTTCCCAAAACCTATTTTCAAATCTCGATATAAATTCACACTGTGAATTATATTCCCAATTTCTCAACTGATATCATTTCCCTTATTTATAAACATCGTTTATAAAAAAATTTATAACTCATTTGGGTTTTACTTGTTTATAAAAATAATATCATTTATAAAATTCCATTTTTGTAAATCCATTTCTTTATAAATTTCATTCATATTACCGATCTATTTTAAATATCGATTTCAACCCATTTTCATATTTTCCAGAATATCGTTTGAAAATCCATCGTTTAAAAATCTTCTATATAAACATATTTTTTGTAAATCTCTAATTAAAATATATTTTTCTCGAATAGTTAAGTACAACCCAAAAATCACTTTATCATTTTATCCAAATCAATTTCCTTTAAAATAATCCAAACTTCGATATAAATATTTTTTATATCCAAAATCTCCTTTTTAAATTCCTTCGAATTCCATGAACAATATTACGATTTAAAATACCAAAATTCAGGCAAGTGCTATTTTAACATCCAATTATTCAAACACAACAATAATCTATAACAAATTATTCTAACACATCATATATCATTATATATGAAATTTAAAATCAACATTTTTGAGGAATCCAATTGGATCCCTCCAACCTATTTCCCTGCATCCATAGATGCTAATACAACATAAAAATACCAATCCCACTTCGAGAGGGATATCGCGGTATATAGGGTCATCCGCTATTATGCGGGGCGCATAGGGTCTCATCTGCTCCAATAGGTGGGTATATATCCAACTACAAATATATATACTACTATATATATTATAACATCCAAACTGATAATAATGATTAAATTCAACCAGGCATCCAATTTTTAACTTTAACTATTTAAAAATTAATTTGGTAATTCAAATGAGTGAGAATTTCTCACCTTGATTCTTAATATGCCGAATATCGGGAATTTAAATTTTCTAGAATCCAGCTGACTTTGAAACATTCCATACCAATTCATATGCGTAGAATTGATGCCACTCGATTTAAACCTCGTACGAAATTTTTTATAAATTTTATTAGCTATCTAAATCTAATTTTTTAATTAACTAAACAAATTATAAAATAAATTTTGATTACAGATTATACCTCTTACCATCTAGTCTACCCAGAACAGAACCTACTCCTCTATGCTACAGCGTACAATCGCACTCCAAAACGAATTCGCGCCTCAAGCGCACATGCGTGCCTCCTCCAGCTCGCGACCATAAGACTCGCGACCTCCTCTTTCCAAAACCTTAGCTTCTACGAATTCCACTACTGCTAAGCAGCACCTTCGCCGAGACATAGCCTGCCGCTGCGTTTCCATGTCCAGCGTACGTGTGCGTCGCCACACGCGAACGCAATCTGCTTGCGATCCACCACGCCAACGTCCACTTTCCTCCGCGCCTCCTTGTGTACGTGCACGCATCACTAGATTGAGCCGCCACCTCCACAATAGCACCTTCACAACGTACCCATCCCTTCTAATTCGAGCAATCCTGAATCGATCGCGACCTTGGCTAAGCACCACGACCTCATAGGAACTTGCTACCACGCCATCCTCCAGAATATCGCGTGCATACGAGCATCGCGTGGTGCTCGATCACGATTCATCCCCAGAGAGGCTTGCGATTTGTATGATGCACCCATTCTCTTTTTTTTGATGTTGAATGATATTTTCGTTCTTGTTTCTTTTTTCTTTTAATAGTATCAGTTTTCGATTTGAACCGAAAAGAAGAAGGCGACGCGATATAAAAGGTGAAAGGTGTCTTGTACGTGACGGTGGCGTGTTTGACTAGAGAAGGGGGGTACAATGACCGAATGAAAGAAGGGACAGCCCAGTCCAATCAAATATAAATAAATTGATTAAATTTTCAAAATATCTCGATCTACGCAACTCAAAATCTCGAACCCCTATCGAGGCGTTCCGCTAGGTGTTTATAATGTTATACCTCTATTCTGAATGCAATGGAAAAGGTTTCGAGTCATAATTCGATCGTATGGAGAAGATAGCTTTTTGGACCCAATTATTATATTGAATTTTTGATATTAAATTCAACGCGTTTATATCTCGTACGACCAAATGGTAAATCCAACCACTACGAAATTTGAAATTCGATAATAATACACTATTACGGATCCAATGGAACTGATTTTGTCGAATTCCGAGACTGTGCCCCGGATCGCTATTTTAACGCGTCGATTAAATCAACAAATTTCAAAATTTTGTTAAATCACTTGAAATTTCAGTTTTAAAAATTTTCTAACTCAATTATAATTCCAAATCCAATATTTAAAATATTTAAATATTCAAAATTAACCGTTGAAAAATCTGGGTCGTTACATTTCTCTCCCTTAAAAGAATTTCGTCCCCGAAATTGCTAAGGCAGAAAAATGCTCCAAACCCATTAACTTATCCAAAACCCACTTAGTGAAAATTCGATATTTCGCTTTTCTTATCTTTTAGTTTCAACCAAAACAATTAGTTTTCAATTATAATTCCACCAAAATCCTTTATTCCGATTACTATTCGAAATCAAATTGTCGTTAACAAAAAATTTCAATTTTTTCTAACACCCTAAATTTCTTAAATTTTTTGGCAGTCTCCTTTGTACGGAGGACCTTTTGCAGTATGACAAGAGAGATAAAAATATATACATCGACCCACACGGTCGGAAAACAAAATTTATATATAAATATTAATATTTTGTGGTATTTAATCCGAAAACGTACCTTATATTAGCATTTTTAAGCATTATTAAGCAAGCAAGTTTACTTCATATGCAATTGCACGACCAAAATCAAGCAAAACAGCTCCATATACCTTTACTTACTCAATTTTAAACACGTTCGTACCAAAACATGAAATTTTAATAACAATTCATTTATTTAGCTAGCTAAACACATAAATTTCATAAACAATGCATTCTAACATATAATCATAAGCAATTATAAGGTTCCGATACTAATTTAATTACTTTCAATCGATTCATATACCATTTCATTCAATTCATAATGATTTACAACCCAATTACTTTCATTCAATCCATATTTATACCAACAATTTCATATCCATTCCAAACCGATTTCAAAATCAATTTATTAACTCTCTATTAATCGATAGAATTTTATTTACTTTCGTTTGCGTCGAACGACAATTTTTCTATGAAAATTCCACGCTATTCATTTAATAAAATAACCATTTAAGCTTATAGCTATTTTAAATTGATTCCAAATTAATTTATATTTAATTTTATTCCATTTCAAATTGATTCTCAATCAATTCATTTACGTTTCATTCATATCCACCTTCATTATAATCAAATTCCATTCCATTTACTAATTAATTTAATTAGTTCATTCATTTAATCCACCTCAAAACTTAACTTCATACTCAAATTTATTTAAACAATATCCAAAGCCATATTCAATTTTTTTACACTTAAATTGAATTTATTTATTACTCAAGTCATCATCATTTCAATCCATTCTATTTTTCTGTAGTTCAGACCATTTCCATAATCTCCTATTTTTTCGGTTATACAAACTCATTTATTTATATCTTCATGTAGTTTCTACTTGAGTTCCTAAACCATTTTATAATTGAACTTATAGTTATGTATCCATTTTACTCTTTAAAATTTATATACAATTCAATTTGGTATGGTTTCAAGTCTTATATTCATTTATTTAAGCTATTAAAATTCAAATCCCATTTCTATTTTATTCGACCACATTTTCAAATATTATTTTATTCACTTAAGTTCCATATTTAATTTCAATTCCAATCCACAATCCAATTTATGCACCCAAGTTAAGCTCCATTTTTGTATCCAATATCATATTTTTATTTAAAAATTACTCCATTTAATTTACTTGAGTTCAAATTTATTTTATAATTCAAGTTTGGATTTTATTTCCTTCACCAAAATAACAAACCATTTTTATTTTTGGTTTTCTATTCCACCTTTCAATTTTATAAGTTACGCCGTTTATTTTTCACATTTCTATCAATTTTATACTCACGTATATTCACATTTAATTTTTACTCGAGATTTTACATCTATTTATAACCTAAGTATTTTCTATTCCATAAATTTCAAATTTTACGAGCTATACAAACTCATTTATCCACCATTCCAATTTTTCACTTAAATTTCATTTCATTCAAAATTTTATAACTTATGGTTATATAATTATTTTACCACTCACAATTTATATTTACTTCCATTCGATATTATTTCTAATCCAATCAACTTTATTTTACCTAAATTTCGATTCCTTATTAACCAACATTTAAAAACTATATTCGAGTTATTCATACTTAAATTAATTTCACTCCAAACAAATTTATTTTTAATTCATTCAATTTAATCAAGTAGGAATTTAATTCAAATTTCAAAATTTTCCACACTTCCTTACTTGTATTTATTTGTTCCATTCACTTACACATTCATATGCACTTATATTTAGTTAACTTCATCACATTCTATTCATTTCATTCCATTTATTATAATTGCTTTATTTAATTTATTGCCTTTAACTTTTCTTAAGTAAATTCCCATTCATTAATGCACTTCATTAATTCGATTCAAGCCCAGTCAATTAAATTTAATTTATTCAACTTAACTTAAGCTGAATTCCATTTTAACTTTCTCAATTTAAATCAAATTCCAAACTTCAAATTCTACACTTCCATCCTTATTAATATCATCTTCCCCAGGATTCCAGAATTTGTAATCACCCGGTATTTATTTCAAATAACCTTGAAATCATATATATATATATATATATATATCTTTTGATTTAACAAACCATTTTCTTGGAATTTTCAAATTAACTTGATTTTATCCAAACAATTTTCCCCTCGGGATTTTCAAAACAAACCTTGTTTTTCAATAAATATCCATATTAAATTTCTACGATAGCAATCCGTCACTAAGAAACTCGAAAATAAACACTGATGATGCGGCCGTCATCATCAGAATTATTTTCCAACAACTAAAGTGAGTTCAGTGCTTCATCACTTCCAAAATCATTTTTTAAATCCAATTTAAAGCATTTTCTAAACCCAAAAATAATATCACTATTATTTATTTCAAAATGCCTTGGAAAACCTTTCCAAAAATCTCCGGGATTTAATTTTCCAAATTCTGGTTTGAATCCATTTTTAGTTTTTAACTCATTCGTAAAATTCATACTTACACAATCTCCATTTTGGCTATATACAAACATTCCAATTTTATAATCTTGTCTCGATTATAATAATATCACCCAAACACTCCAATATACTATAATAATTTTAGAAAATTATTTCTTTTATAACAAAATATAGTTTGGGTAAAATTATTTCCTTTACCCGCTTTAAAACAATACTGTGTTGGTTTATCGTGTTTAAGCGTTTAGAAATTCCTATCGATTTAATGGCGTCCCACTACTCGACCAGAATTTATATGCCACTCAACAGATAAATCAACACAATATAAAACAATTTATATTCACTAACAAATATGCACTCATATCTATTAATACACTCAAACTCATTCTAGGGTACTAGTGACCCTATCTCTAATGACCAAAGCCAAGGTTCTCACTTAACCTTGTGCTCTGATACCAAGTGTAGCGACCCGCAGTTCTGTACCCTTTGAGTTGATAATAATTCACTCTTGTTCAACCCAAATTGTACGAATGAGCGAATAACTAGGGTAAAGAAGAAGAACGAGATAGAAGAAATAAGAACAGCAATACACAGAATCTCATAATCGCAGCAGAACAAAATATAATATGTAATAACAGATGTTTATACAAAGGAAACTGTATCTATTAATATACATACAATCATCAGAGTAAAACCATTCAATACACTAAAATGGATAGTTATAATGACTTGTCCTGATATAGCGAAAATACAAATCAAGTATGGAAATACGTCTCTATCATCCAGCTCGTCTCCTGAGCTCCAGAGCATCCTATCATGAATCTATAATACTCGGTTTGAATCGAGCATTATAATAAAATAACACTCGAGTCAGTCGGGAAACGAGCGTGAGGAAACACACTCAAATTGAATTATTAACTTTTATTAAAATCCTTTAAAAACAAAAGTATCCCGTAAGACCACGTCACACATAAACATGATGGGTTTTTACCTGACGATAACCAAAACAATTTTTTTTATCAAAATCATCTGATATTATAATAGCGTTTATAGAAAGTAAATAGAAAATAGCTGAAATGCTTGCGTCTCACGTTTCAGCATAGTTAGGCACAATCAAAACCGTACGACACTTATGAAAGGGAGTGCGGATTAAGGATCTTAAAGCTAATTTAACACTATAGGGGAGTGAATAGTGTTTAATGGATTCTAAGACTTATATGGACTAATTTGAAAATTTTGATATAAACAAATGCAGAACTTAATCATAGAACAATCACAGAATCAAACACAGATGCAGAAAGTAAATAAAAAGAAGTAAAAGGAAAGAACACACCGAATTTTATACTGGTTCGGAGTTACCATACGTCCAGTCCTACACCAAGGCAAACACCTCGTACAGATTTTTATTATACCAATGTCGAGATTACAATCCACAATTTCTAAAGGCCTTGAGGTACCCTTCTATCTTTGAGTCCGGGGCAAACTCTCTTGATTTACGGGACACAAGATCACCCAATTGATTTCCAAGCACAACCATACCTTATAAAGAGACTCGATAAACTTTTATTACAAATTGATCCTATAACTCTAAATAGCACTTGATCTTCGAGAGAGGGCAAAGAATCAAACAAGAATGAGATTCTAATTTGATTCACTTGAGAATTCGGTTGAATTTCGGCACGATCTTAAAAATATGAAAATTTTATAATATGGATTTGTGGAGAAGAAGGAGTGAAGAAAATAGTTAGTTAAAAAATTCGTTTGTGAAGGCTATTTATAGACCAGTAACGGTCATAACCATTCGTGAAAAGATTTAAACGAATAGACACTTCTTTTGAAAATTGAAACTTTTGAATTTAACGGCCACCATGTCGACATGGGGTATCCCATGATGTCGACATCCCTTAGTTAAAAATAATGTAAAATTTGTTTTGAAAATGGTATTGAAAGGAAAACAAGATGAAATGATTCTGGAGTAAAATAAACTAATTTTCCTATGATTTAAAATAAAGAAGAGTAGAAAAATATATTTTTAGAATTATATATAAATTTGATTTTAAATCTCAAGTATATATATATATTATAAAAGAATTTTTAAAAATCAGAAGATAGTTTAAAAACAAATGAAGTTTAAAACAAGTGTTTATTTAAAAACAAAAACAAAGAATATTTTAAGGCTAAAACATCTTTTTTAAAATCATTTGAAAAGCTAATTTTTAAAGCTAAAATATTTTAAAAAAAGAGTTTGAAAATCATTTTAAAAATCCATTTCGAAGTAGTTTTGCAAGCTTCTTCCTGCAGAATATTTCATCACATCAGGACTCGAGAACTTTTACAAAACCAGGATGTTCATGGTTTTGTAAGCCACTTGTCGTAGATTTGTAAGCTACTTGTCGTGGGTTTTTAAGCCACTAAGAAGGTAGAAATGGGTCCATCCCAAATGAAATTTGGAATGAAGATTTCCATGCTATTATGAAGTTTTAACAAAACTAGACACTTATCTTGAAATCTTGATCTTGATACTCATGAGTCTTCAAACTTGATTTCTTCATTCTTGATCTTTATACTGTACAGTCTTCAATAATCAGTACCTGCCTTATATATATCCTGCATAATAACACTCATATATATCTAGACAATACTATTAGCATATAAGTTATAATAAAATAAGTTACAAAGGTTGCTGTTATCAAAACCACTATCTCCAGTTCCTAACAATATCCCCCTTGTTGATGATGACAACCTTATAAAATATACTTACCACTTCGATCATACCCGTGATGCCCCACCTCTATACCCACGCTAGCCAAGAACACTACGGAGTAATGCCGTCGACTAGCACGGAGAATAAGGCTGTTAAGGAGCGACCATCTGTGTAATTGCTTTGTGCGAGTACCGATATGCCAGATTAAAAATATAACTTTTCATCTCTAGGGGAAATCCGACATACAGATACAAACTCAAAACTACTACACAATGGCTATATGGACCTCGGAAATAAATATAGAAATAAGCATAACCTAAATCAGTCACAGACAATTCATATCACAAAGGCGGAAATAGATATGAATATAACACATGAAAGGGTACATCAGAGTAGTGGTCGAATAAGATCCACAATAACACGAAAGAATAGATACAAGTGCTAGCCAAAAGAATATGTATACATCAAGGGGTCTAATCTCAAATGTATACAACAAAAACTACTAAACTAGAGTAGTTAGCCAAAAGTCAGATGATGGTTCCAGATAGGAAGTCATGAAGAAGCACCTGTAAAATCTCAGTCTGACCCGAGTATTATTTAAGAAGAAAATAATAAACGGATCAGTCTAACTATAATTATCAGATAAAATGAGATATAAGAAGAGATATGACAAAAACGTATGATAACCATAAAGCCATACTATGATAAGTATCTAATCGAAAATCAATCCAGAGATTAATCAATATCACAAGAATCTTCTCAAAGATTAAAAAGAATGTCATATTCTTTATTTAATTCACCAAGCCACAATAATGACATACATATTAATGCCAATTGTAAAAGTTGGTGAAACATTAAATCCAGAAATCAACACACGAAATCCAGAAAAAATCTCAGAATTCAACACACGAAATCCAGAACAAATCTCAGAATTCAACACACGAAATCCAGAAATCACTAAAAGGGGGAAGTCCAAGCACACGGACGAGAAGCTATCTCATGGAAGCTATCCATTTAATTTTCCGAACACACGGATGAGAAGCTATCCATTTAATTTTCCGAACACACGGATGAGAAGCTATCCATTTAATTTTCCGAACACACGGATGAGAAGCTATCCATTTAATTTTCCGAACACACGGATGACCCGAAGGCCTTTGACACACTGACGGCCCAAAGACCATGGGGTGCGGCCCCATACATGTGAGTAGAACATCACCCAAGCGGGGTCTAGTCTCCCTCATGGACAAAGAGACATCGCTCAATCGCTAGTCTAAATCACAAGAATGATCGTCATGATCATAAGGAAGTGTCAATTACACTAAGCTAGTAAATATATGAGTTGAGCTTCATGTCCCATAACCACTAGCTTAACTTAAATATTTATGAACAAACTGTAGATCTCCACTAGGAAATTGTCACAAGAGTTTCAATCGAACAAGTCCATAAATTAACCGACGAAGTAAACGCAAGCGTTTCATACCACTTATTTTGCTAAGCCGTTTAATTAGATTTTCTCATACGAATGAGGTAAAGGTTTGTATATACTAATAGATTGGAAAACAGTTTTAAGAAACGAGCTTTGATATTGAAAATAGAGTTGAAATCGTTTTGATGAAGAAGTTTTGATATTTAATACTAGTATAGAAAACCTTTATATTTTGAAGTGACAAATCATAGAAGTGATTGTAGAAACAATCAATCATAAAAATTCACATTCGAAGGCGTGAATCAAATCCAAAGGAACCGATAAAGAATCCATCGAAATAGATATTCAAAAATCCCTAAAAAGGAGTCATCAAAGTCATAATAAATGATAACAACAAATAGGATCATCACGAATCGTTTCAAATTGGAAATTCAAATCCAAAAGGCAAAGTGGGCTGAAACAGCAAATTCAGTTGACTAAACAGAGATTTTCAGTTGACTGAATTCTGCCTGGAAACTTTATGTTTCCAGGTTCAGTCGACTAAACAGAGATTTCAGTCGACTAAACGCTGCCTGGAACCTTTCGGGTTCTAGATTCAGTCGACTGAACAGAGAATTCAGTCGACTGAATCATGCCTGGGCTGTTTTTCAGCCTATACAATTGAAGAGGAAACTCTTCCAAAATGCAACCGGACGAACATTGGCTCTAAGGGTTTATGCCAATCGACAACCCGGCCCTATATGCTCCTCGATGCATCACCAAAAGCATGATCAAACATCCATAAAAGGATTTTCACTTAAATTTGACTTCAAAAATCAAAAATTGGAAAATTCACAAAACCAATACAAATCAAGAGCAAATGCTCATGAAGAAGTGTTAGGAATTCATACCCAACAACCAAAGATAATTATAGTCATAGATGTGAGATAAAAATCTCACCTTTGAACCCAAACAAATGAAGAAGAAGCTTTTAAAACAAGCCAAGATCAATTCCTCTTCAATAACAACTCAAGAAGCTTAAATCTAAGCTTTAAAAGAAGAACATTCCCAAAGTTAGGTTTAGGAATTTCTGAAATTGGAAGGAGAAAGAGTTGGAGAAGAAGAAGGAGATGCTTACCTAGACTTCTTTGTAAATTTGGAGCTAAACTTGGATTTGCAAAATGAAATTAGGGCTTAGGAATTTCCATTTCCAATCTTTTCCCCCATTGCTCTCTTTAGAGCTGAAATATTAGGAATGAAAATGAATGAGGGGAGAGGGGTTCAGTTTGGGTATTAGTGGGCTAGTGGGTTGAACCCAAACTCAAACTTCAAGTGGAAAAAGGTCGAAATTTTAGCTAGCTCCAAACATATCGAAGTTTATACTCAAAAAGGTCGCAAACGTCATTTTGGACTCAATGGAGGTGGTCTCGAGTCCTAATTTGACCGTACGCAAAAAGTAGCTTTTCGGACTAACATCCGACTAACGATAAAATATTTAAATAAAATATTTAAATATAAAATCGATAAATATGTGGGTTGTTACAGACTCCCCTCCTTAAAGAAATTGCGTCCTTGCAATAAATAAGAGGAAAATAAAAGTAACAACCATAGAAGCATATCAACACAAAAGAAAATTTGAAATAAGAAGTTCACCATAAAGAGCACGAAAGAGTTAGCCCGAACGTGTTCGCTCGATGAATTCTCTGGATTTCCCAAGAGAAATCCTTGGGATTTTGAGAACCATTGAACCTTCACAAGAAAAACATCTTTATTTCAAAGGCGCTCAACCTCCGAAGCAATGATGTGAATAGAATGTTGCTCATAAGTCAAATAGGCAAAACTTAAATTTCCACAATAACTCCAGACTCAAGAATAAAAATCGGAATCCCAAAGGCATTTCCGTAAATAAAAGACGTGGAAAACGTCATGAATAGCAGAAGATTGAGCCGGTAATAAAAAGGCGATAAGCCACGGATCAAATACGTTCGGTGATGGGAAACTGACCAACATATCGAGGTGCTAACTTTCCCGATCGACTGAAACGCACATCACCCATCAAAGGTGAAACGCAAATGAATACCAATAAAGTTTGAACCTAAAACCAGCTTCTCACCGGCTTTAAGCCAACACGAAGAGAATCGGCATGGCCTTCCGTAGAGTGGCTCGAAAGGTACCATACCAATACAAGATTGGAAGCTACTATAGGAAGAAAACTCAACAAGAGAAATATGATCTTCCCAACTTCCACAAAAATCGAGAACACATGAACGAAAAAAGATCTTCAAGAGTTGATTCAGAAGCTCGGTTTGTCCATCAGACAAAGATGATAAGCGATGCTAAAATTTTAAGCTTTGTCCCTAAAGCTTTTGAAGACCTTACCAAAATCCACTAGTAAAATAATGGATCACGATTGCTAACAATAAAAGTAAGAACTCCATGAAATTTAACTTGACATAGAGTTTAGCTAAAAAAGTATATTCCAAAAGAAGGATGAGCCTCCATGCTACACAAAACAAGAGACGAACATAAATTGGATTCACGATCTCGAATCTCACAAGTGGATAAAGTCTCGAGATCATTCCATCCGGATAAGGGTAAACATAGAAACAACTACTTGTTGCTTTCGGCTAAGGGTATCGGCAACACGATCACCCATCCGGGAATAAACAAAGAATATCAAGATCATAAGATGCAAGAAACTCGATCCAATATTAAATTCATTATGAGAAAATAAATATTCCAAAGATTTATGATCAGGGTAGAGAACAAATTTCTCACCCAAAAATAATGATGCCAAACTCTAAAAGCGAAAACAATAGCTGCGAGCACTAGATCAGCATCACAATATGAAATTAAATCAAATACATCATTTTTAGGGTAAAATAAATCATAATCTAAAGTATGTGTTACATATCTTAAAATTCTTTTAACAGCTTTTAAGTGAGTTTCTTTAGGTTGAGATTGGTATCTTGCACAAAGACAGACACTATGCATGATGTCAGGATGACTTGATGTTATATAAAGCAGCGAACCAATCATTCCGCTATATAATTTTTGATCAACATCTTTTGATTTATCTTCTTTACTTAAAGCTACATTAGTTGTCATTGGAGTTGGTTTCCCACTAGAAGTGGTCAATCCAAATTTATTAATTAAATCTTTAGCATATTTTTCTTGACTAATGAAAATGCCTTTATTTAATTGTTTGATTCGAAGTCCTAAGAAAAAACTTAGTTCTCCCATATGACTCATTTCAAATTCTTTAGTCATTATATCTGAGAATTCTTAATTCATTATGTTATTAGTTGATCCAAATATTATATCATCTACATATATTTGTACTAATTGAATATCATTTTTGTTTCTTTTAATAAAAAGAGTTGTATCTATTTTACCAATTTCAAAACCAGATTGTAGTAAATAAGATCTTAGTCTTTCATACCAGGCTCTAGGAGCTTGTCTCAGACCATATAAAGCTTTCTTTAATTTATATACATGATTTGGAAATTTATTATCTTCAAAAAGTGGAGGTTGTTCAACATAAACGTCTTCTTTTACAAAACCATTTAGAAAAGCACTTTTAACATCCATTTTATATAACTTGAAATTATTGTAGTTTGCAAAAGCAAGTAGAATCCTGATAGCTTCTAGTCTTGCTACAGGTGCAAAGGTTTCGTCATAATCAATTCCTTCTTCTTGACAATAACCTTGCGCGACTAAACGATCTTTATTTCTCACAACCTCACCATGTTCATTCATTTTATTTTTATAAACCCATTTTGTTCCAATAATACTTTTATTCTCAGGTTTAGGAACAAGTTCCCAAACATCATTTCTAGTGAACTAATCCAATTCTTCTTGCATAGCAAGAATCCATGAATCATCAGATGATGCTTCCTTTGGATTTTTAGGTTCAATAGTTGATATAAAAGCTACTTTACTCATACTATTTAGTTGATTTCTTGTTTTAACTATAGATTCAATATTTCCTAGTATATTTTCTATAGGATGATCTTTTAATAGCCTAATTCTTTTATTTGGTTGAATTATTTCACAATTAGTTTCATTAGGTTCATATTTAAAGTTATAAAATCTTCTTCATCTTCTATTTGTTTAGTATCTTTAAAATTTTCATCAAAAGATACATGCATTGTTTCTTCAATAGTGTTAGTTCTTAAATTATAAACTCTAAATGCTTTACTTCTACTAGAATATCTGATAAAGATACCTTTGTCGGATTTAGGTTCAAATTTATCTAAATTATCTTTTGTATTAAGAATAAAACACTTACTACCAAAAACTTTAAAATAAGCTACTATGAGTTTCTTATTGTAAAGTAATTCATATGGTGTTTTATTAGTTAATGGTCTAATTAAAATCCTATTTAATATATAACAAGCTGTAGCGACTACTTCAGCCCAAAAGTTTTTAGGTAAGTTACTATCAGAAAGCATTGTTCTAGCAGACTCTTGAATCGTTCTGTTCTTTCGTTCTATCACTCCGTTTTGTTATGGAGTTCTTGGAATAGAGAAATTATGAGTAATTCCTTTTTGATTACGGCAATTCTCAAAATTTTCATTTTCAAATTCTCCACCGTGATCACTATGAACAGTTTTTATTTTTAAAGAAAGTTGATTTTGAATTCTTTTAGCAAAATTCTTAAATAATTCAAAAGCATCACTTTTAAGTTTAAGAAAAATTGTCCAAGTATATCTAGAATAATCATCTACAATTACAAAAACATATTTATTGTGATTAATTGATTGAACTTGAGATGGACCAAATAAATCTAAATGAAGTAATTCTAGAGGTTTAGAAGTAGAAATCATATCTTTTAATTTAAATGAACTTTTCTTAAGTTTTCCTAATTGGCAAGCATCACATATACTATCTACTTTAAAGTTTAACTTGGGAAGACCTCTAACTAAGTCAAGTTTTGATAAACTAGATAACAGTTTGAAATTTAAATGACCAAATATTTTATGCCAAATCTAAGGGTCACTTGTATTAGTCAAAAGACATAAGTTATCATTTGAAACTTTCATACTAAGGATGTAAATATTTTTCTTCCTAATTCCTTCAAAGATAATATTTGACTTATTATCTTCGATGTGACACTTATCTTTTCCAAATTTAATTTTAAATCCTTTATCACATAGTTGACTTATACTAAGCAAATTATGTTTTAAATTCCTAACTAGCAAAACATCAAAAATGAGAGGAGTTTCAGAATTACCGACATTGCTGATGCCAATCACATATCCTTTTGAGTTATCTCCAAATTTGACCAATCCACCATCTTGATATATAATGTCATTGAGTATCTCAGGATTTCCAGTCATATGCCTTGAACAACCACTATCAAGTATCCATTTATCTTTCTCAATTTGCACAGTTTGTCTATTGGTTGTTGATTCTTCAAAAGCCATGTAACATGTCTGTTCCTGCATAACAAACCAATTTGGTAGATAACTTGATTTTTCACAAACACTATATGCAGACTTATGATACTTTGATGAAATGCATAAATTCAAACTAGTATTAACAAAATTTCCTAAAAATGCTATTTTTAACTTTTCAAGATTTAGATTATGAAAACTATGAAAACCTATGCTCTGATACCAATTGAAAGGGAGTGCGGATTAAGGATCTTAAGGATAATTTTACACTAGAGGTGGGGTGAATAGTGTTTAATGGATTCTAAGACTTATATGGACTAATTTAAAAATTATGATATAAACAAATGCAGAACTTAATCACGGAACAATCACAGAATTAAGCACAGATGCAGAAAGTAAATAAAAAGCAGTAAAAGGAAAGAACACACCGGATTTTATACTGGTTTGGAGTTACCCTACGTCTAGTCCTGCACCAAGGCAAACACCTCGTAAAGATTTTTATTATACCAATGTCGAGATTACAATCCTCAATTTCTAAAGGCCTTGAGGTACCCTCCTGTCTTCGAGTCCGGGGCAAACTCTCTTGATTTACGGGGCACAAGATCCCCCAATTTATTTCCAGGCACAACCACACCTTATAGAGAGACTCAATAAACTTTTGATTACAAATTGATCCTATAACTCTGAATAGCACTTGATCTTTGAGAGAGGGCAGAGAATCAAACAAGAATGAGATTCTAATTTGATTCACTTGAGAATTCGACAGAATTTCAGCATGATCTTAAAATATGAAAATTTTAGAATATGGATTTGTGGAGAAGAAGGAGTGAAGAAAATAAGAAAATAGTTAGTTAAAAAATTTGTTTGTTAAGGCTATTTATAGACCAGTAATGGTCATAACCATTCGTGAAGATATTTAAACGAACAGACACTTCTTTTGAAAATTGAAACTTTTGAATTTAATGGCCACCATGTCGACATGGGGTATCCCATGATGTCGACATCCCTTAGTTAAAAACAATGTAAAATTTGTTTTGAAAATGGTATTGAAAGGAAAACAAGATGAAATGATTCTGGAGTAAAATAAACTAATTTTCCTATGATTTAAAATAAAGAAGAGTAGAAAAATATATTTTTAGAATTATATATAAATTTGATTTTAAATCTCAAGTATATATATATTATAAAAGAATTTTAAAAAATCAGAAGATAGTTTAAAAACAAACGAAGTTTAAAACAAGAGTTTATTTAAAAACAAAAACAAAGAATATTTTAAGGCTAAAACATCCTTTTGAAAATCATTTGAAAAGATAATTTTTAAAGCTAAAACATTTAAAAAAACAGTTTTGAAAAAAACCATTTCGAAGTAGTATTGCAAGCTTCTTCCTGCATAATATTTCATCACATCAGGACTCGAGAACTCGTACAAAACCAAGATGTTCGTGGGTTTGTAAGCCACTAAGAAGGTAGAAATGTGTTCCATCCCAAATGAAATTTGGAATGAAGATTTCCATGCTATTATGAAATTTTAACAAAACTAGACACTTATCTTAAAATCTTGATCTTGATACTCATGAGTCTTCAAACTTGATTTCTTCATTCTTGATCTTTATACTGTACAGCCTTCAATAATCAGTACATGCCTTATATATATCCTGCATAATAGCATTCATATAAATCTAGACAATAGTGTTAGTATATAAGTTCTAATAAAATAATTTACAAAGGTTGTTTTCATCAAAACCACTATCTCCAGTTCCTAACAACTTATTGGAGAATGGATTCCATACAATGACTAGGCACCAGGGTACCACCTATCACGGTACACATCTAGAAATATATATCGAGGCCCTCGCGGGGATACCCTACAACACAAGACTGGCCATACCCTTACCCGGATAGAACAGAATATGTTATCACCCCGGGTGTTCCCACCCTTAACAATCGAGCGCTCACTTTTCCATGCACAACCATATTCGTAATTTTATATATTTCCGAGGGTATGTAGAAAGGTGATAGCATACCCTGGTTGGGTGCGACCCACTTAGTCTTGCTGCATCTCCCCTGATTTTCAGTCATTCCGGTAGATGAGGCTTGAGGCTACGATTACCTTTAAAGAACAATTTCACTTAGAATGCTCATCTTCCTCCAATGACGATGTTCTGATAGAATTCGTCCATACAAGTTGTTCTGGGTCTGGACAAACCGAATCAGCGTCTTCACTATCTTCACAATATCCATTCGTAACGTTCAAACCGGATCGAAGTGGTTTTCAAATAATAAAATCCGACCCCGGTCTCTTCGAAACGATTAACGAAATTGGCCAAATTTGATAGTCGGTTATTTAACTATCAAATAACATCCATTAAAAGTCACTAGGCCCTATATAAGTTTTCCAAAATATTTATTCCCAAAATATCTTTATAAGATTTAAATATTCAAATCTCTTCCTGCATTTCAATATTTGAAACAAATTCAATACTTATCCATAACAGGAAATTTCCGAATCATATCAATATTTAGACTCTCAATTCCATTTATAATTTCAACACTTTGAAAATTATTTCTATAATAATAATCTCAAAGTTAAATACTTCCAAATCTTTCCCATCCAATAATTAGGAATATTTATAAGTATAATTCCTTACGATCATTTTATTTCCAATACTTAGGAGATATCTATTTACATCGTATTCTCAAAATCCTTTATAAATTTTATTTGTAAATTCCTTAACACGCTTCTAACGAATTATATAAGTTTCTAGAATTCATTATTTATTTCCTTTTAAAATTTCCAAAATCGATTATACTCGTTTATAATCTCAACTACCCATTCTAACTTCCTTTTATGATTTTAATTCATTTTCGAAGTTTCTATATTTAAATACTTGGGAAATTTCCTTCAGTTTCGCAGAAATTCACAATAAGATTCTCTTATAAAACTCATCTTCGTTAAATAAACTCAATTTACAAATCCCGAGAGAATTTATAATAAATTTTAATCATTTCAAAACACTATATATATAGAAAGTATTTTTAAAGAATAATAATTCATATTAAAACATTTTGTTTAAGTAATTATTTAAAATATTAAAACACTTTAAATAAACATCGATAACTCATTTCCAATTCAATTTAAATAAAATCAATTGATTTACAAAGCTTATTATAAAAATTAGAATATTATTTCAATTAATATTAGACACTTGAAAAATTCACTTCCGAAGTATTTCAATACTACCTAGTTTTAAATTAGATAGTTTGATAAATAAAATTTTCCTTTAAAAAAACCAAAATTAACTTCTAAATAAAAATATACTTTTAAAATCTCAATAACCAATTTCAGTTTATAAATCCCTCACGATTCATAGCACACCTATTTCTTTTCGATTTCCTAACCATTTTCACTTTTCAAAATAAATACACTAATTTTTCCCAAAACCTATTTTCATTTCTCGATACAAATTCACACCATGAATTATATTCCCAATTTCTCAACTGATATCATTTCCCTTATTTATAAACATCGTTTATAAAAAAATTTATAACTCATTTAGGTTTTACTTATTTATAAAAATAATCTCATTTATAAAATTCCATTTTTGTAAATCCATTTCTTTATAAATTTCATTTATATTACCGATCTATTTTAAATATCAATTTCAACCCATTTTCATATTTTCCAGAATATTGTTTGAAAATCCATCGTTTAAAAATCTTCTATATAAATTTTTTTTGTAAATCTCTAATTAAAATATATATTTTCCGAATAGTTAAGTACAACCCAAAAATCAATTTATCATTTTATCCAAATCAATTTCCTTTAAAATAATCCAAACTTTGATATAAATATTTTATATCCAAAATCTCCTTTTTAAATTCCTTCGAATTCCAAGAATAATATTACGGTATTTAAAATACCAAAATTCAGGCCAGTGCTACTTTAACATCCAATTATTCAAACACAACAATAATCTATAACAGATTATTCTAACACATCATATATCATTATATATGAAATTTAAAATCAATATTTTTGAGGAATCCAGTTGGATCCCTACAACCTGTTTTCCCTTCATCCACAGATGTTAATACAACATAAAAATACCAATCTCACTTCGAGGGGGATATCGCGGTATATAGGGTCATCCGCTATTATGCGGGGCGCATAGGGTCTCATCTGCTCCAATAGGTGGGTATATATCCAACTACAAATATATATACTACTATATATATTATAACATCCAAACTGATAATAATTATTAAATTCAACCAGGCATCCAATTGTTAACTTTAACTATTTAAAAATTAATTTGGTAATCCAAATGAGTGAGAATTTCTCACCTTGATTTTTAATTTTCCGAATATTTGGAATTTAAATTTTCTAGAATCCAGCTGACTTCGAAACATTCCATACCAATTCATATGCGTAGAATTGATGCCACTCGATTTAAACCTCGTACGAAATTTTTTATAAATTTTATTAGCTATCTAAATCTAATGTTTTAATTAACTAAACAAATTATAAAATAAATTTTAATTACATATTATACCTCTTACCATCTAGTCTGCCCAGAACATAACCTACTCCTCTATGCTACAACGTACACCTGCACTCTAGAACGAAGTCGCGCCTCAAGTGCATGTGCGTGCCTCCTCCAGCTTACGACTATAAGACTCGCGACCTCCTCTTTCCAAAACCCTAGCTTCTGCGAATTCCACTACTACCAAGCAGCGCCTTTGCCGAGATATTGCTTGCCGCCTAGTTTCCATCTCCAACGTACGTGCGCATCGCCACACGCGAATGCAATCTGCTCGCGATCCACCATGCCAACGTCCACTTTCCTCCGCGCCTCCCCGTATATGCGTGTGCATCACTAGATTGAGCCGCCACCTCCACAACAGCGCCTGCACCACGCACCCATCCCTTCTAATACAAGCAATCCTGAATCGATCGCGACCTTGGCCAAGCACCACGACCTTACAGGAACTCACTACCATGCCATCCTCCAAAACATCGCGTGCATACAAGCATCGTGTGGTGCTCGATCGTGATTCATCCCCGGAGAGGTTGGTAATTTGTATGATGCATCCATTCTCTTTTTTTTATGATGTTGAACGAGATTTTCGTTCTCGTATCTTTTTTTTAATAGTATCGGTTTTCGATTTGAATCGAAAAGAAGAAGGGGACGTGATATAAAAGGTGATAGATGTCTTGTACATGACGGTAGCATGTTTGACTAGAGAAGGTGGGTACAATGACCGAATGAAAGAAGGGACAGCCTAGTCCAATCAAATATAAATAAATTGTTTAAATTTTCAAAATATCTCGATCTACGCAACTCAAAATCTCGAACCCTATCGAGGCATGCCGCTAGGTGTTTATAATGTTATACCCCTATTTCGAACGCAATGGAAAAGGTTTCGAATCCTAATTCGATCGTATATAGAAGATAGCTTTTTGGACCCAATTATTATATTGAATTTTGATATTAAATTCAACGCTTTTATATCCCGTACGACCAAATGGTAAATCCAACCACTACGAAATTTGAAATCCGATAATAATACACTATTACGGATCCAATGAAACTGGTTTCGTCGAATTGCAAGACTGTGCCCCGAATCAATATTTTAACGCGTCGATTAAATCGACAAATTTCAAAATTTCGTGAAATCACTTGAAATTTCAGTTTTAAAAATTTTCTAACTCAATTATAATTTCAAATCCAATATTTAAAACCATTTAAATATTCAAAATTAACCGTCGAAAAATCAGGGTCGTTACATATTTAGAATTTCTTTTTCAACATAATATACCAAAAATCAAAATCAAACTAAGCGATAATTTTATCAGTAAAATCTGAATTAACTTAAGTATGTTGAATGAAAAATCTATTATGTTAATTTCAATAATTGAAATTTATGATGTTATTCTATCAATGTAGCTTCCATATTCTAACTGCATTGGTCTTCTTCTCGAAGACACTTTTCATATCCGTTTGGGTACAACCATGTGAATCAGATTTTGATAATGTAGTTGGATTCCATTCCTGATTTGCGCATCATGACTTATGGTAGAATCAATACTCTTAATGACTTATTGACAACTTAGGAAATTCTATTCTCGACACCGATAAGAAAATCATAATTTCCCTTTAATGTGCAAGAGTGCTTATTAGACATTCTAATTAGTCATGTTCATTTAGTCTCGGTTAATTTCATTTCATCATTTGTAATCAGTTTTATCATTAGATCGTACCTAAATCCATTTTACAACCAATAATTTCTAAAAGAAATTTTTCATCACTAAGTTGGCGTTTCTTGAAACAATAGTTATTCCTAAGTGCAATGGAATATGTATTCATAAGAACTTTATGGACTACCTTTGTATATGTATAAAACTAACTTAGTTTTAAATTTATGAACCATATAATCATTACATAAATAGTTAATTAATATTGATTAGTGCTATACTCATTTAGGGTGGTCACACAAGATACCATTTGAACAAGTATTACGTGCATTCTCTCGACTCAACCAACCTATCAACTCCTTGACCTAGGATATGTAGAGGTTGTTTTCAACTCTTAACTTGTATGATTTCATAAATTATGCTTTATATGAAATTAATTTTAACTATATGCATTTACTCTTAAGTACATGACTTTACAGAAAGAAGTTAACACAAGTTCAATCATCATTAATCGTGCTTTGTCCAACAAAGCTCTATTACTTCTTATTGATACATTATTATGTGTCATAAGGAGGAAGAGATCGAATCTTATTAGTTTTTAGGTACATTTGGAAATCTTTCTAATACACTCACCTATTCGATCAAATCGAATAGTCTTATTTTCATTTGCATGTCATGTTATTAATTCCATTTTATATTCTACGAACTGATCATAGCCATATTACATGTATATTAAATACATAGTTTATAAATGAAGTATGTGGAACCGTTTTGGTACCATTAGACATGTGCTTGCATACATCTACATAATCCTAAGAGTTCATTAACTCTTTAGTTGCTCCCACTGAATGGGTGTTTCGCCCTTAATTCTGAGATACAATTCAACAGTATTGCATGATTCATAATCATGTGACTTAAAGAATTATTCCTCCATGATATGGCTTAGTCCATAATCCCAAAAATGACTATTAAAATTTAGATAATTATATATTTTCTAATGCATCATTTTGTTATGAAAAAATACCATTATTATAGTTTTATCTTATAACGAGTATTCATATTGAAATAAAACTATACATATTTTCATTCAATACTAAAAATATTTATTATTTCATAAATAATATTTGGTATGTTTACGAAAATAATTTTTCATAACTTGATGCATCCATAAGAAGTGTTACATAGCGTGCTTTCACTATTTCCACCATTACTATAATAGCTTATGAGATGTGAAGCTTCATTCAACCACTTATTACAGAGTTTCATTTCATTCACTATGACTACTCTACAGTCAGGAGTTTCAGAATAATTATCTTAAACTCGAAGAAATAACTTTTATAGAAAATAAATTCTCTATGAAAATACATTTAGAATGAAAATCACATTTCTCATTCCATACTAGATATCCTTTGGAATTTTATATGATTCTCGTTTCTGATGTCTCTTCATAAAGGAGAAGTGACCACTCACTCTCCTCATTCCAGCTATGACTAAGTTACATCCACTCTCATACATTAACTTTCCTTTCCGAATGGCCGAACTATTTTAAAAAAAACCTTTTTGTAATCAATCATATTAAATACATGATTTTGCATTAAAATTGATTTACTTATTTCTAATGAACTAATTTCATCAAAGTTTGGTACATTACGATCCACGACTGTTCACTTTATAACATTTATATGCAATCAAATATGGATAAATATCCATAATATGTATTGCTTAAGAGCTCAGAACTCATAAATGATAATACACGCTTTCGAATAAATAAACTCTTAAGCGACCGTGGCAAGAATATTTTAGTGGTTTTGTAAATTGGCTCTTGTATGGGTTTTAAGGTGACAACACGCCAAAATATTTTATTTAGAAGTATACTTTTTATTTCTATGTCAATATTAATTCGGTTCATTTCTATATAGATCATTTTAACTTTATATAGCAGATGTTCTTAATTAAAATGGTTCAATGTTACCATTTCATTTTTCTAATAAAGTTCCCAGTAAATTTTTATGTTTCACAAAACCATCAGAAAATATAGAAATCTTCTAATTCCTCTAGTGGATGTGAGGACTTGTTTTCCTTAAGGTTCTAACCTCGAGTTTGCTAAACAAATCATAGGCCTGCAAGTGGTGGATAACATTTTCTGGTTGTATCATATGCAACCTATAATCCATGGTCTTTGTCCTAATCTCGGTCTCGACATTATGTTTGCTCCAAAAATCGAAAGCGATTATTCATTCATACCCTCCATTTTACGATGGCCTAGGTATAATGTATGTACCTTGAGTTTGCTCAAAAAATATATATACAGTTACCTTACCTCGTCTAGTCAATACATTAATAATACCGCATATAACATCTCTAGCTTGAGTTTGCTTAACATCTAGAGAGTACGTAAGTAATTTATTAACATATAAATGGTAAAGCATGATAATTGTATTAAAAATTCATAATCTTTAATAGATATTTATTTGAGTGATACCGATTTTGAGAACAATGTATTTCTTATGAAATATCCTCATGGTTCAAGTGTCAGACACATCAGAAAACACGTTATACATACAATATGTAAATGTTTATTTCTTAAATCTAATTTGTGCTTCTTTCTAGTTCCACTTAGTTTTATACATATATTGTTATATAAGTATTAGCTTATTTATTACTCTTATAATTTAGTTTAATTATATAATATATACATGTATTGTATTAATTAAAACTTATTTAATACTTTTAACTCTTATTAATTAAATCATATTCAATTAATTTATTTTATTTTATAAAAAAATTCTAAAATTTCATATTACTCATCCTGAACTATTTAAGATAGTTAATAAACTATATTGTTCATAGTTTGTGTATGTGTACATATCAATATATGTATATATTTTAATTTATTTATTTAATTAAATATTTTAATTATTTTGAAATTTTAATTTAATTTATCATAAACAATTTGAAGGTAAATATATAACCACAACTATCGTTATACACATATATCAATATATATGTTTTAATCAATTAAATTTTAAGTAATATTTTAATTAATGTAATTGGTCATAATAATTAAATTTAAATTTCAAAATTAATTATTTAATTTCTCAAAACAATTTTGAAAATTTTGAATGCATTTTAGAACTTTTATAAAATTTTCCTTTTATATTTTAAGCTTAACATTTAAATTTAAACTATCTTTCTAAATTTACAAACAAATTTTAAAAATTAGCCCAAGGCCCAATATCAATTCGAGCCTTTATATTGGAGATACTTTAGGCTTACTTCATCCTTCGGGTCAGGTCAGTAGCTAGGTAGGATAAAGTACTTAATTATCCAAACTCAACCTTCGACACTACCTTTCTAGACACCCTACAAAATTGGTAGACTTAAATCTGTTAGCCCTAACATTACTAATTTAGACCACATAGACCGTTATGATTCTGGTATCATTAAAAGAACTAGGTCATCCAGATGCGGATGAAATCGGTAGATTTTTCTTCTTCCTATTTTGGATCTTAGTGGGCCTATGAAGTGTAATAGGTTTCACAAGTATCAATCTAGTTAATTTAAAAAATCCAATTTTATTTAATGTTCAAATTTAATTTAGTAAATCTATGTTTATTAAGCATAATGTTTGAATCTATGCATATATCAAATATATTCATACATGTAGATGAGTATTGGAACTAAAAAATTTCCAAGATGTTGATTAATGGTGCCTATGATTTCTCTAGTCGCCACCCTTCGCCTCTTCTAACTTTCCCCTAATCTTTTAGTCCAATACAAATTCTCTCTCTCTCCCTCAATTTCGTCCATCATTCTCTCCCACTCCATTACCGCTTCCCTTTTTATAATTATTTTTCCCTTTTCTCTTTTGCTTTAGGCCTCCATAAACATATGTTTTCTTTGTCTCCTAGTCTCCCCATACCCGCCCCGTTCTTAATTTAGTGCCCCTTCTCTTACCGAGCCTGTTCAAAGCTTGTTGTTGAACAACACTTAGCTTTTAATCCCCTCCGCCTTTGATCTAATGCTACATTTTTGGCAGTTGAAGGTGCTCACATTGGATTACTCTGGTCATGTGTGTGGGTTCTCTGGTAATTCTGCATTTGTTTTATTCTCATATTGGTGGGTTGGTGTATGCTTTTTGTGTGGATACCGATGGAGTTTTATATAGCTCAGATTTCCTCCTTGTTGCATTCAGATCTTGGTCTTTTATTGGAATCTTTGTCCGCTATGGCCATACTGTCCTTGATGAAGCTTGATCTTTCATACTCTTATTATGTTCTCCATGGTGACTTCCTCTTATGTAGCTAATTTGAGTTCTGCTAGTCAAGTATGTTGTGCTACCTGTCATGGGTTAGCAGTTTGTTGGGTTATGCAGGAGAGACAGTTTTTTCCATACAACTCCTTTTCTATCTATAGCGATTTTGGTGGTAGTCTTGTTATCACCGGTTATATGATGCCATATAGACGATGAGGGTGATTTGTGCCTATGTTGATATGTTTTAGGTCGAGTAAGTGTTCCATCAGTGTCTTGTAATTTCCCGTGTAGCCATCTTAGCTGTAACGACTCAGAATTTTGGTGATTTGAAATTGGAATGTTTAATTAATTTTAAATATTTGAAGGTTAATTTTATAAATTTAATAACTTGAATTTCAAATATAACGATTTATTGGATTATTTAATTGTTGAATTTAATAACTGAAAATCGTTTAAATAATTTAAATCTTGGATTTTTATTTAGATAAAAATTGATTTAAAGGCTTATTAAATTTCTATTAATAAAAATGAAGGTAAATAAAATTTTAAATTGGATTTAAAAGTGATTTAACTGATTTTGAAAATAACTCGTTTAAGTTAACGAGTGAAAATAGTCTTCCAGGGCACAGTCTCGGAATTCGACGAGACCAGTGTCAATGGGACCATAATAATGAATTATTATACGCCGTCAAATTTCATGGCGATCCGACGTATCGTTTGGCCGTGGGAGATCAAAATGCGTTGAGTTTAATATCAAAAATTTAATATAATTATTAGGTTCAAAAAGCTATCTTCTACATCCGATTGAATTGCGGCTCGAAACTTATTCCTTTGCATTCGGAATAGGGGTATAACATTAGAAATGCCAGGTGGCACGCCTCGATAGGAATTTGGGATTTTAAGTTACTTAAATCGAGATATTATGAAATTTAATAATATTATAAATTTTTAAGAGTCAACCCTTCATATCAGCCCCCCTATCGTTCCTTCAGGCACCCTATGATCATGCCTACTCCTTTTTCTTTAAAAAAATGTGTTCCCTCTTCTAATTATTCCAAAGCAGAGAATAAAAAAAATTAATGGCTTTATCTTCTAACTGCCTATCTTCCATTATCCCATTCCACATCCCCTACCCACCTTATTCATTTTTTCCCTTTCCCATTCGATTATCAGAGAAAATAAAATCATGGAAAAAGGGAAAGCTGGTTGCTTTGAGTTTAAATTGAAGAAATCTATGAGCTATGAAATTGCAAGGGGTGCGGATGACCCTATATTACCGCGATATCCCGCCTCGAAGTAGGATTGGTATTGTATGCTATACAACGTCTGTGAATGCATGGAAACAGGTTGGAGGGTTCCAACTGGCTCCTTCAAATATATTGATTGTTTTTCATATATAACGATATATGATGAAATTGAATAATATCTTATGGATTGTTGTGTGATTTGATTGTTTGGATGCTGTAGTAGCACTGGCCCTAATTTTGGTATTATAAATACCATAAATAATATTTTTGATTTTAAAAATGGAATTCAAAAGCGATTTGGAAAATGAAAATATTTATATTGAATTTTGGAATTATTTAAAAAGGAATTGGGTTGGATAAAATAAATAAATAATTTATTTTTGGATATTTTTTTAGCTATTTCATAAAATGGTTTCAAATAGAGAATTTTAAATTGATAATTTTTAAATAATGGATTTTAAATGAGATTTCTTAAAATAGGAAAAGGAAGTCGTAATCGAGATTTTGAATGAATTTGGATTATAATTGGAACCTGTTAAGAAATAGATTTCCAAATGAAATTTTAAATAGAAATCGATTTATAAATGGATTTTAGCAATATAAATCTGTTATAAACTGGAAATGAGTTTATAAAAATAAATGATGTTTATAAATAAAGTGAAGTGATTATCATTTGATAAATTGGGAATATAAATTCACAGGGAAAATTTATAATGAGATATAGAATCGGTTTATGAAGAAATTGTGGAATCTATTTTGGATTTTTGAAATAGTTGTGAAATAGGAAATGTAAATCAATTTTTGATAAATCGAGAGAGATTTATAAATATAAAATTGGTTATATTGTAATTTTAAAAATATATTTTCATCGAGAAGTTAAAGGCCCGTTTGGTTTGCTATTTTTAGTTTTGTGTTTTCGTCTAAACAAAAATGCGCATTTCTTATGCATTGTTGGAAAACACACAATTTCTAAAAATGAAGTTAACATAGAAAATAAAAAACAAGTTTACTTGATTTTTCGTGTTTTGAGACATAACAAAAGGATGGAAAACAATTTCTCACCTCCATTTCCCGTCCATCGTTGTAATGGCTAAGAATTGTATAAAAATTTCTCATGTTTTTTTGTATTTTGTAGTATATGTTGAAAACACAAAACACAAAACTCAGAACAAAACCAAACGGGCCCTAAGTTGTTTTAAAAAGGAATTGTTATTTATTAAACTATGTAGTTTAAATCTGTTTTAGTACTAAAATATTTCGAAAGTTGGTTTTTCAAATATTTAATATCAATTGAAATAAATTCTAATTTTTATAATAAGCTTTGTAAAATCGATTAGTACTATTTAAAATTGAATTGGAAACGAGTTGTCGTGGATTATTTAAAAGTGTTTGATATTTTAAATAATTATCTAAACTTGTTTTGTAAATAAATTATTACACTTTAAAAATTACTTATCATATATATATATATATAGTGTTTTGAAAATGATTGAAATGTGTTTATAAATACTCTCGAGAATTGTAAACCAAGTTATTTAATAGAAATGATTTTTAAGAGGAATCTTAAAATGAATTCAGGAAACTTAAAAAAATTTCCCAAGTGTTCGATACATGAACTTCGAAAAATGAATCGGAATTCATAAAGAAGTTATAAATTGTTGGATGGGATTTTAAATAAGTAAAATCGATTTTGGAAATTGTAAAAGGAATTTATTAAAAATTTCAGAGATTTATGGAACGAGTTATAATGAGTTGAGAATTTACAAAAGAGGTTGTAAATGTTTTTATAATTTGTTAACAAGGGAAATTTCCTTATTGGGAATTATTGGTAGAAAAAAAAGTTTTAGAAATTTTGACTATGGAATGGGTCTGTGGAAATATTTCACTAAGGGTTAAAATAAGATATGGTTTGAAAAATATTCCATTAAGGATATAAGGATTTGAAATTGTTTTCAAACATTGGAATACTGAAAGAGATTTGAATATATATATCTGTGTTAAGATATTTGAAATGAATGTTTGGAAAGATTTAATAAAATATGGGCCTAGTGACTGTTATATGTGTAATTTGATAGTTAAATAACCGACTATCAAATCTAGCCAAATTCGTTAATCGTTTCGAGGAGACCGGGATCAGATTTAATTATCTGAAAACCACTTCGATCTGATTTGTGCGTTACGAATTGTGATATCTCGAGGATAATGGAGATCTTGAAGGAGATTCGGTTTTTTCATACCCATAACAACTTGTATGGATGAATGATATCATTGCATCGTTTCCTGGAAGGCAGTATTAGCATTCCAAGTATGAATGCTATTCTAAAGGTAAAACGTAACTTCAAGCCTCACCAACCGAGAATGACAAAAACAAGGGAGATGCAGCAGGGCTAAGTGGGTCGCACCCAAGTAGGGCATGTTATCACTCTTCTAGATACCCTCAGATATATTATAATTATGGATATGGTTGTGCATGAAAAAGAGAGTGCTCGATTAGGGTGGGAACACCCGGAGTGATAACATATTCGGTACTATCCAGCAAGGGGTAGGCCGGTCTTGTGTTGGCAGGGATCGTTAGGTGCGATCTCGGTACATTTTTCTAAAGGTGTACTCTAGCGGGCGGTACCCCAGTAGCCCTGTCATTGTATGAAATCCAATATCCACTATGAGCCTTTACAGTTTTGATTGTAGAGCCTAGTATGCTAGAATTTAATTAACGTAACAATTTAGGCCATTTTAATAAGTATTTGTACTTAGACACTATTATAATATCACAGGATTTTTATATAAAAGTGTTTTGGTTATTTTAAGGTAAAAACCCATCGTGTTTAGATGTGGCGCGGTCTTACGAGATACCTTTGTTTTTAAAGGATATTTGAAAATAATTAAATTCAAATTGAGTGTGTTTTCTCACGCTGGTTTTCCAGACTGACTCGGGTGTTATTTTATTATAATGCTTGGGTCAGACCGAGTATTACAGATTCAGGTTAGGATGCTATGGAGCACAGGAGACATGCTGGAGGATTCTCAGACGTATTCCATGTACTTGATTATATTCCGCTGTGTGTGTATGCTGTATATTCAGCACTTATAAGGGCAAGTTATTATAACTGTCCATATTGATTTGTTGGTTTTTGTACTCTGATGATGGTATGTAAAACAATAGTTATAGTTCTTTTTGTATAAAGATATGTTATTATCTATTGTATATTGTTCCACTGCAATTGTGAAATTCTGTGTTATTGTTTAGTTTCTTCTTATCTTCTATATTCTTCTTCACCCTTAACAATCCTCCTTTTTGTTCATTTTGGGTTGACATGTGCGGTTTATTGTCAACTTAGATTGTACATAAAAGTGGGTCATTACATTAGTTTTGTTCCTTGCAGGATACTCTTATGTGAGTTTCTCAGTGGGTGGTAACATGAGTCTTGTATGAGGGCGAGCGACTGTTTTGTGAGATTTCTATATGCAACCACATTGTGAGTTGTTCTCTTAGGCATTTATGCCAAAGTTATTGAGGTGTTCAGCCTCACCGCTACATGAAATGAATATTTATAAAGAGAAATGTTAGCAACACTCTCTTTTAAGAAGAGTATGACTATACTTCTCTTTTGATTGGTGGAACTTAGTTGATCATATACAGTAGTTATGTAGAAATTAATGATTACATTGTGAGACCCATTGATTTCCATTAACAAGAGGGCAAATATAGTCATACTCTCTCTAAAGGAGAGCGCTGATGGCATTTCTCATTTAGAAAAGTGGATGGACCACTGTAAAAATCTGCTTCCTTTTAGAAAAATTAAATATATATTTATATTCCTAAAAGATTTAAAAAGGGGAATGAACATATTAATATTAGATCAAAATGTAATCACATTAAGATCTAAAACTAAAGATGAAAAGATGATATCAACAATTTGTTACACCTTCCTCTTTTACAATATTCTAATATAATTATGCATAATCAATATTCAAAGGAAATATGATAAAAGTGGTTAACATGACAAATAATATATACATGTGTAGATATCAATTGCATCGCCAATAACATAAGAAACAACAACAAAGTTAATAAACAAATATGTGTGTGTCTATACACACACACACATCTGTGTGTATATATATACATATACATACATACATACTTATATTTCCTCAATACTAAAAACATTAACATGATAAGATCTGAATACTAAAAATAATAATTTTTAGAACAAACTTAACATAAATTGGTTAATACAAACATCAAAATCCAAATTCAAAATAAGGAATCTAAGTTTGGTTTGGCAAGTTTTATTCAGAATTAAGATCTAGACTGCATTTGGTTAATGGAAAAAAACTAGATGAATTGAATACTAATATTAAAATATATGTATGTACATAATTATGAAATTGGAAATAGATTCATGTATTCAAGATGTACATATTTTAAATCAAATAAATTCGTTCGACCATATTTGCAAAATGAACAAAGGATTTTAATAATTTCAATTAAATAGTTTTGATATGAACATGGGATTCATATATTTCTAATTATTTTACACACGCGCGCACACATATCTATGTGTGTGAAGGAGAGGTATATCTGTATGTGTGGGGGAGGGGGTTTAATATATGTAATATTTAATTTTATCCCTCAAGACTAATCCAATCTAAAACAAAACAATCAAAAGAATAATCAAGATCCAAACATAAATATAAGTTTCTGGACAAATATTACTGTACATGTAGTTTTATTTAAAGTCTACATTTTAGTTATAGATCTATATTTCAAATCTTATACTCTATAAATAAATCACATACAAATTTCCTTCAAAACAATATGCACATACATAGGACATATTTGTAAATAAAATTATAATTTTTACATACGAGCGTTACTGCACGCGCTTTGCACGTGATAATGGCACGTTTTGCATGTGAATTGTTTTTCTACAAATTATATATGTTTAACACATTCAATAAGAATGATTTACACAAATATTTAAACATATTTTTGCGATGAATTCATTTGTAGTTAGTTTGAATTTTTATTTCAATGCTGCAACATCTAATTTTCTATTAGTTTGATTTTTTATTTTTATTATTAATTAAGAAAGAACGGATCTGTAAAAGAACTTTATTTGTTAGATTCTATTTTTTAAGTGATATTAAGATTTGGTAATCCTTATAGATGGGTGTTTTGAATTTGTAATAGAAGTTTATTCATTAGATCCAATTTCTAAGTGATAATAAGATTTGTAATATTTATAAAGGAGCAATTTGAATTGTTAAATGAAATTTATTTGTTAGATCATATTTTTAGGTAATATAAAGATTTGGTAATATATATAAAAGGACGTCTTTGGTAGTTCACGCTGATACCAAAAAAGTGTGACACCAAAAGTATTACAACTATTATTAAATATATAACATTTTCAGTTTTGAACAAATGAATTTAATTAAACCGTGTCATCTAATTTGTTGTTTAATACATGTTGCCAATTTCAGATCTGGGTGAAGCAATAATATTTACATAATATCATCATAAGGAGAAATAGAAAAAAAGGAAAAATATAAAATAGAATTTTCCATATGGATCTAGCCAATAAATTGCACCTCGATCAATGAGTTCTCCTTAGATTTCTGAAATCAAGGTCCAATCTTTGTAGGCGATGGATAAACCATAAAGATCTATGATTTATTTAATATTTTGTTTTAATTTTAAATTGTTTATTTTCAAAAATAGGTTAAAAGAATTTTGTCCATGGATGGTGAGGATGAGAGGAAGAAAAATTTTCTATTCAAAATGAAACGAATGAAGAGATTTGTCTTTAATGGGAAAAGGGGAATTTTTCTCATTCTCCTCATTAAACTTCCTTACAACTCCTTTTAAGATGTCAATTAAACCATCCCTCATCCCCTACAATGTGGTCGGCCCTATCATTCTTCAATAAGGAGCAAAATTTCCAAAATTCCTTCCAATAATTATTTATTACTTAAACCTTGTCAATAAGGTATTCTGGTATCGTATATCGATGTATGCAAATATACTTTTATACATGCATCAAATAATTACCAACAACTCCAAAACATCAAATAAATTAAATAATAATTAATATTTTGCAAATAGTAATTAATTTTCAACATTTTATAAATTAATTAAATAGTATGGTTTTTCAATGAATTCATAAATAGAAGTGTGTGACTTAGAAGTGAGAATTCAGGTAGTGATTAATTTTGAACAATTCAATATGAACAGTCACATGTCACCTAAGCTGGTAGTGTGACAGTTTGGCCAAATTCATCGCTTACAAACCTTTTAAGTAAAATCCTATTTTATATTTTCTTAAGTGGTACCACTAAGTGACGATTATTTACACCAATTATCTTCGTCAACACTATATCAAATTAGAACTAATGGAATTTGATTTTGGTCATAATTCCATCATTGTCCACATTAAACTTGATAAATACAAACACAAAATCTTTGATTCAATAATAACAATTATTATTATTAACCATACTTCTCTTGTCAAAGACTCTGACTTTGAGTTGACTACAGTTGACTGTGATACTACTCACATAACTAAGAGGACAAATTCTTTATTGAATAGTTTTTCACTTCCAAATCTTCAACTTTGCCCCAATTATAGTCATTTGATGGGTGCCACGCCAGATTTAACTATAGACAAAATTAAGTGTCCATGTTGAGGTTCAACGGTATTCTCAAGTTGAACAAATGATGTGATATCATCACTTCAAGATCTCTGTTTGACCTCAGTTATATTAACCAATAGAAAACTATCGAATGAGTCATTACATAGTTATACAATGAACATTGGCACATAACCTCCCGATGTTCTAGTAGTCATGAGTAATACATTGCCCAACATTTGGTGAGTGTTAGACACTCTAGTCTTAATAGATGTATCAATATCCCATCTCGAAACATCTTGACTAGAAATATTTAAAATAGTATTTTATATTTAATGGGATAAGTTTCTCATGATTACAAAACATTGTAATTACTATTATATAACATATCATTTAAGGATTTTCTATTTAATACACTTTAAATAAACTACTCAATTAATTATGTCACAATATAACAAGTATATAATAGAAAGAAAACACCTTTTATTTTGAACAAGATTGGTCATCAGTTAGATATATGTAACAAATTACATAATTTAACCTAGGGTATACCTCTAACTCTATCAGTGCCTTAGTGAACGGATATGTTGTATTGTCTTAACTATCTACTCTACCAATTAACTGTATTTGACGCTGATAAACTGCCACATTATGTAGAACTTTTTGAAGTTTATTTATTGATTGCTAGTGAGTTCAAGGTTTATTCATGATCTAAATTGTGATATTGTTATCGCATACAATATTGTGGGATTCTCAATATTTAAAGTCACCCTTAACTTAATTATAAATTTGTGCATTATATATATATATATACTGTTTTTGCTACGGTGCTATTCAAGGCGGTACACTTAGCCTCTTGGATGAATCAGCCATAACTTCTTATTTTGGGAAATTTCCAACTTAAATCTTCTTAACTAATGATGGATATGAATTTTGGATTGACATACTTTTCTTGATATCAACTATGAAGTTTGAGTTTGAATACTCCTTCATAAGGAGTTCATTGTTTATATAAACAATCTTTAGTATTTCATAAAAACCTGAGAACACTCTTAACTATCATTTAGAGATCTTTATTTCGATTTAGTACTTGTGGTATGTATCAATACATAAACAAAATGCGATATTGTAGACAATACAGCATGTACGATAATTCATATTGCCCAAGCATAAGGAATCAACCTAGCATGCTCCATATTAAACATTTTAATATGGTGTCTTTGCATATCGTTTGGAACATCCTAACATCCTTTTATATTGATTTTAAAAGATATCTTTTCAAATTCTATATCGAGAATTAAACAACAACTAAAATGATTTTAATATGTGTACATCGTTAACAATCACAGGTTTGTCGTTTACATAGTTTTTAAAAATATTTTTATATCTTTAATGTTCTTTCTTATTGACACGGGTACCTTTACATACTGACTAAAATCAAACTGTTTGATTTTTTTGTCAAAATATTTTCTCAATTCTGACACTCTTTGAACAATACTTTTGTGATGACCCACCTTTCTGATCCCTAGGAACGACACTTAAACACATCCTTGGTGTTCGTGTGCCATTGCCCGAGCATCAGAAAGATGAATCATCGTGGGTGAAATTAAGAACAAAATAGAAAACCTTACAACGAAACTGCTAAATAAAACATAACAGTCAATAGTATATCAGGTTACTCCTTAACAGGGAGTTATAAGTGTTCAACGAAAGTACTACAAATCAGCTTAGGCAGTTATAACATTGTAACGACCCGGAAATTTTAACTGTTTTTATAACGTAATTAACTGAAATTTTGCTTGAAATTAAGTAACTGAATATGGAATAAAAAATTTGATATTTGGAACACGTCTATTTTAACATAGCAACTGGAAATTGTTTATTGGAAAATATGAAAGTAAATTCTGTTGTGTAAATTTCAATTTAATATCAGTAAATTTGATGTAAATGAAATATTTTTGAAACCTGAATATTTTTATACAATAAATTTGTAAATCATTTTCTGAGTGAGACGTTATATTTTGTTTCGTCAAATTTGGACTTCTCTAGCTCCGTTTATCTTATTTTCGACGAATTTGCAGCAGTTTAGCAGTGAAATATCGACTTTTGATGGGATGGTCGTGTCGTTGATATCTGTGTACCATTATGTTCGTCTCGTCGTGCTGATCTCTGTAGTATATTCATTTCTGTAATTTGGCGTCGGGTACGTGGCAAAAACCGCGAAACGAGTAGTTGTATCGGTACCGATTTTGAGTTCTAGAAAGTTCTGTGACCTTTCAATTTTCAATTGTTATAAAATGAATGGTCATTTGCTTTTATTATTTCATAAATTCGCGTGCGACTTTCAATATTCCCACTCTTTGCTTTATTTATTATGGTTCGTTCACTTGCATTCTTTTGGGCTCCCTTCTTCCTCTTCCGTTCATTTCGATTCTGTACTTATTTTCTTCAAAATAAAAATATCCATATAAGCTTATTTTTCTTGTAGCCTTCTATTCTTCTTCCAAATTTCTCCTTTCAACATTTGCCTGTCACTCTTCCCCATCTTCACCTCTTGCTCCTTTATATTTGCATGCAACCACACAATGGCCTCCACCCCACTTATCAACTCAAGCTCTACCCACTTTGCTCTGACCTTCGGCCACCATTTTTCCTCCACCGAACCTCACGCTCTCTCCTCAGCCGTGAACGCATCCAGACCTATGCACATGCTCACCATCCATGCCTTGCTTACCACCCAGCGCCTCACCTGATCCTTATGCTTCCCTCAGCCGAACGCGGTCCCCGACCAACGCCGACGACAATTGCACCTAAAACACGTCCTCTGCCTTGCTTCCATGTCTCCGACCTCACCAATCCCTCCACTGCCTCACAGTTCTTCCCCTCCTCCCTGAGCTAGTGTAGCCTCTTTTCCTATACATTATATTATATTATATAGTATATTTATATAAAAGGGTATTGTATATTATTCTGTTTATATCCTATTCTATGAAACTATTATAGTATAATATATTAGTATTTGTAAATGTATATACATATAAGTTTGGTTTTAAAGATAAAGCAAGGGTTTTATTTGATATTATATAATTATATATATGTTTTAAAATTGAAGAATATACGTATATAAGCAATAAATAGGTTTGAAGCTTGTAAATACCTCCCTGTACTATGCAGCCTTCCCTCTCTCTTTTTACATATATATATATATACATATATATATATATATATTGATTTTGAAGGTATTGTGAAAAAAATGGAAAGAAAATATTGATTTTAGTAGTCGTTTTGATATTATATTTTGATTTTGGTAATATAAATATATTACGTGTTTAATATATCGTCAATATAAATTTGAATGTAATATATAAATAGGTTGCTTTTAAATATGCATATATATAAGTATTGACTTAATATGTGCTTTGTTGATTTTTATTCTAACCAAAAGTATATATGACAGCCTATATATATAAATATATAGCTTGCTGTTGCAATGTGTACTGTTGGCAGAAAGTTAAATTATATTTTCTTTTCAATCCAAGCTATATATATTAGTTTACGTATGCTATAATATGTCAGTTCATATATACATGTTTATGTAAGTTTATATATATGTTATAATAATATTGATGTTTAAAGTATATATGTATATGATAGCATTGATTTTTAAAATACACACGTACATATGTTTTGATTTTTGGAGTATATACATATATATTTTTTTTATTTTTTTATGTATATATAATATAAAGATTTCGATATGAGTAAATTGTAGAATTTTTTAAATTTATATATTTTTTCCTTGTTCTTCCATCGATTCCTAGCTACCAGCTCTGCTTTGATCGTCGAATTCGTATTTATCGTGTCGTGCTTGAAATTTGGGTTTGGATTCGTAGCTTGTTGCGTGTCTACTTTCTCTAGCCTCGAAAGGTGAGCAATCACTCACGATTAGCATTCTATTTGATTTCACTTGAAACGACAATTGAAATATGCTGTAAAATTTGAATTGTTAGTTATTTAAATTTTTGTTAATATGATATGCCATTATCCGCAATTGTTCACCTGTGATATATGACACCATATCCTGCTATATATATTATATTTAATTTGTTACTGATGATATATGCATGTTGTTGATATATTATATTATTACCATATTTGTTCTCACTCTGTAAGTTTCTTGTTAGTTTAGAATTCCCTATGGGTTGAAATGATACATACCCGAACGATCTTGTAGAATAAGGGAAAATTGTTATGGGTTGAAATGATAAACTGTAACGATCCTGAAATCTAGCATTCGAAAATCAACATCAAATACCTTACTTGTATTCGACTGTCAGATATTCAAACGTCAAACTTCAGTTTGGCGGAGCTTATAACAACATTAGATGAATATAAACAGCGGAAATAAACTGAATATCATACACTACATCATAGATACAACATCATCATAATATCCAGTACAACATCAGAGTATCATAGTACATACATCACAACTCCAAATAAAACATCATAATAGTACAACGGTGATCATATGCCAAAAGTCTTCAAAGGAATGAAGCGATAGTGAATATCCATAACTAAGCACCTGGTGATCCAAAAAGCTTCCAAAATATCTTCAAAGTAAAAGTCCCCAAAATACCGCTAACACCAGAATACAGAAACCTGCTACTAGGCTGCCCGTGTGGAAATAATGGGCACCCAGAGTTTAGAAAAGAAACAATAAACTCCGGGTCAGTCATGGTACTGGTATGAGTAAACAGAAGTAGTTGCTTTAAATAAACAGATTTTAAAAAGAATCCGATATGCTTTTGAAAAATGAAACTACTATAAGACCTCCCGCCACACACACAATGCAAACGCAGAATTGGAGGAGATTTCTTCTTATGATAGTCAAATATGCTTAATACGAGAAATATTCTTTGATATTATTACTAGTGCATAGTGTAGAAAGCCATTTTTAAAGTATAATATTAATCTTAGCCAGCATACCACATTTCGTCGTATGCCTACTATAGCTACCATGTTTTGTAGCAGGTTACCGCCACGTTGCATGGCAGGTTATACAACTAAAACCGTACAAGGCTCGTATTGTTTCTTTGGATTTCCAACAAATGGTCAGGCTAAGGAACTTCCCACTGTCAATAGGTACGCCTCTGGATGGACGTCCCGAGAACCTACCCGGCTCTCTGCCAACACAAGGCCGGGTTACCTCTGTCACTAGGTAACTACTACTCGAGCATGCCATCCCCCGGTCCTTTGGGACCTTTATCCGAGGGCCCTTGATCACAAAGCAACAATCACACAATAAATGAGACTGGAGCAACCACATAGGTTAAGCATCAGGGCTCCACACCTGATACCACCCTTTTCCAGAAGGAAATAACATACCCTAAAGGGAGCGACCCTCATAACCTTGCCGCATCTTTCCTGTTTTGACCATTTCTCCGGGTTGTGAGGTCCGATGAGGTCTCGTCCCTAAAGATACGCTTTTTCACAAAGCCGTGCTTTGATCACAAATGATCAACGAATGATCATCAACACACAGCAACACTCAGCATGTCACACTATCAAATTGGGAGTATATCGCTGATAACCTTCAACTACATAACCTCTGAGCTCGTACGTCTCAGAGAAGGTTGTTAAGCTAAGAGAATAAATTCTCCGCCACCAACAGATATGTATTTGAAAGAAATCTGCTTTATATCTCAAAGTGTAGTGTCAGACATACAACCATACAAGTCTGTTCCGGGTTCGAACAGAACCGAAGGCACTTTCGAAGAAGTCCTTGCAATCCGGGTATTCACAATCCCGATCGGACTTCCCATCACTTAGGGAATCTCTATACCGGAGCAACTCAATGCAGAGACAATCGATAGGTCGTCCTATCGTTTTCGTAAAAACCCGGTCTTCAACACCGGTCTTCAAATGCGATCCATTGCGTCGTATCACTATTCAGAATGGGCTATACGACACAAAGGTCCTCTCTTGGCTAAATCGAATAGTGATCGATAAATTTAAACACGTGGATATATATCAATCACAAAGATTCATATTCAGGGTTCGATGTGGGTTTCTGATAACAAACTGAAATTTGACTCCCTGTCGCATCGAAGTAAAAATGCCGTTTTACGGGCAAAAGGGTTTTCACATTAATACAGAACAAATCACAAATCATAGTGCAATATAGAGCAATCTACATCACACAGTATCGCAACCACAATAGAAATAACAAATTTAGTATCGAACAATTATTTCAAATCAATGATTAAATTTGGATAAATAAATTAAATCTTAATTGACTCGATTAATTGTTTCTTAATTAGTTATTTTAATTAACTGCCAATTTAAATTTATTAACTTAATTGTTTATTAATCAATTTTAATTACAAAATTGTATATCATTCTTAATTTCTTTAAAATCATTTATTAATACAAATTATTTAATTATCATTTGAAAATCTGCTTTACACCTTTAAAAATTAATTTATTGTTACATTGAAATTTTAATGTAAATTTTTTTTTTATTCCTGTTTTAAATTTAATCGTTTAATTAAAGGGTTAATTAAATTTTTTTTAACTTTCATTACTTAATCAAAGAATTGACAAAATTCTAAAAACATTGTAAATAATTTAACTTATAATAAGTTTTAACCTAACAAAATCTACATTTGTTTACCTTGTAAATGCCAAAGGTTTACTTAACATTTGTTAACTTGAAAATTTTGTTTGGGCTTAACTCAATACAAAAGCAAACCCGAGGCTTCCCATAAACTCGAGCATTTCCAGTTTCACTCGAGACACAAACCAAATCTCACGCAACCCTTCTTCCCCTTTTTCCTTTATTTATTTCCAGTAAGTTAAAATTTCAAACTTAAGTTTTAAACTGATACTCAAAACACAGACACTAACACCACCGTGCACGTCCACGGTGGTTCGCCGCGACTCCGATGATCGCCACAATCATCGGAAAGTCGTAAAATCCTTACCAACGCGAAATCCATCTTCGATTCGACTCAAGAAAACTGGAATCGAAATTCCACTATTTCGACGAACTGTAACCCAACGTCACCACGCAAAAGCCCCTTCGCCAACGCTTCTCAGTCCACCAGAAAATCCATAACTTCGGCCATGCCTTGACAACACACCAAGCCTTCATCTCCCTCGATTTCGAGCAACTCGATCGCTCGTAGGTGATGAAATCGTCACGTCAACAACACGTACAAAAACTTGACTAAAACCCTAATTCGAACTCGTACTCCTAATCCACGCAATGGATAATTTTTTTTTACATTTTTCCCCAAATCACGAAGGGTTAAACTTTCTTCAACTCAAGTTTCAAAAATTAAAATTTATTCAGTCATCCTACATTTGTAAAAATATAGTTTTTTTTCAATTACGAACTGCACACAGAATACCCATTTAAAAATCTTCATTTTAGGTTTAAAAATCATGATTTTCAGTGAGGATTCAAACTATGAAGTTGAATTAACCTTTTATGACAATCGAATTTATCAAAGAATTGTTTGATTGCCTGTAAACTAAGTTCCAGTGGGGATAATTCACTGTATGTTTAAATAGGCTTTGTAAAAATATTGTTTGAGGATTAAACATCTTGATTGTTTGAAAAACCAAAGCTTTGACAGTGATTAACTGCAAATGAATTTTAGTTTTGAAACAAATATACACCCTGTATAAATTTGCAGAGAACACAGAGCATCAGAAAAATAGATTCAAACTGAAGCATGTACAACCAGATCATCAAGAAGTCTTAAACTGTTTGAAATCAACTTAAAACTTTTAAAAATTTATGTTTAGTCACCTGTAAAATTTTAGCAGAGACAGTTTCCTATCCGAAAATCAAAAATCTGGACCGCCCTTTCTTTTTCTTCTTAGCTTGATTTTAAATTTGTTAACTGCAACAAATTTGTATGAACTCGCTTAAGCTCTAATGCTTTTACTTGATTATTTAACAACTGTAACTGAAATTTTCAAAAGATATTACCTTCAGTTTATAAAAATAGAGAAGAGCTTTTAAATACAGAAAGTTGGAAATAGACTGCAATTTGACTTCTTTCTTCCTGTTTTGATCTGGAATGATTAGCTTAGATCTGTAAAACAAAGTGATGTTTTACTTCTTCTTTTCTTTTCTGACTTTGCTAATTTGGTTAAATGACCTTGAGCTTGTAAATATGATGATACTTATATTGTTTTCCTTTTCCTCAGTTTTACTATGTTATGTTTGAACGAAAAGAATATGGAAATTGATATATACAAAATCGTGTACAGGCTGAGGTATAGGCCAGTACAACAATTTCTTTTATTTGGTCAGAGAAATTTGAAATCTAGAGGCTAATATGATTTCCTTCTTCGTGCTAGGAGTGATGGCATTAAATGCATGTTTCCATCCTTGTTAACATACAATTTTATTTTATCTTGCAAGTACACTTCGTATAGATATTTTTTCTTTCTTGCTATTTGGTGTTTTGTCTTGCTTCTTCATGTTTATTTTCTTGAAGTGTTTGTACATAGATAACTTTGCATATATTTTTGTTTTGTTATCTTCTTGCATACTTAATTCATATACATACATTTGCCTAATTTTTTTGTTTTATACTTTATGCTTGAGTTAAAATGGTTATAATTATTGATATGTATTTATTCCTATGTTGCCATAACTATAAAATTCCAACATATATAATTATTTCTATTTCTATTTTATTTTGTTTTTGATTTGAAACATTTATTATTTCAATCAAAAGAAATTGAAGTGCTATTCATATAGATTAACACATATTTTATTTGTTTTGAAACTTTTCAAATTAAATTTCCAAAATTCAAATAAGTCGCTAAATTTAAATTAATAAATTCTAGGATGTTACAATATCCCCTCCTTAAGAAAATTTTGTCCTTGAAATTTGAAAGAGAGAAAAAAGTAAAGAATATACGAATTCAGAAGCAATAAGGAAATGGCTTACCTGTTTAAGCCGAGATATCTACCATACAGTTGGGATATGATTTCTTCATATTATCTTCGGTTTCCCAAGTACAGTCCATTGGATCGCCACTCCATTGAACCTTAACCAGCTTCACAACTTTGTTTCTCAATCGCTTCTCATCACGATCTACAATTTTTATCGGCTCTCTTTTAACTGCCAAGTTAGGAGTGATTTCGAGATCCTGCTGAGCAGCTTCTTCAATAATACTATCTGGGTCATGCACATACTTCCAGAGACTACAAATGTGAAACACATCATGCACGCCAGACAACCAGCTGGGTAGCTGCACTCGATATGCCAGAGAACCAATCCTTTCCAGAATAGGAAAAGGACCAATATAACGCGGTGATAGCTTTCCAGTTTTCCCGAACCTCAATACACCCCGCATCGGAGACACTTTCAGAAATATAGAATCTCCAACTTGAAATTCCAAATCTCTTCTTCGGTGGTCATAATAACTCTTCTGACGACTTTGAGCAGTTATTAATTTCTTTCGGATAAAATCAACCTTTTCCGTGGCTTCTTTAATCATATCTGGTCCAAGGACGAGTCTATCACCTGCCTCGATCCAGCATGTAGGTGATCGACACGGACGACCATATAAAGCTTCAAAAGGAGCCATCTCTATACTGGCCTGATAGCTGTTGTTATAAGAGAACTCGACCAGATGTAAATGGTCTTCCCAGGAACCACCAAAATCAAAAATGCAAGCATGCAATAGGTCTTCTAAAATTCGATTTATCCTTTCTGTCTGCCCATTAGATTGTGGATGATAAGCAGTGCTGAAATTCAGCTTGGTTCCCAATGTGTCTTGCAATGCCTCCCAAAATCTACTAGTGAATATCGGGTCACGATCACTCACTATGCTGTTGGGAATACCAAGGAGACGAACAATTTCCTTTATATATAGCCTTGCTAAGCTTGCTGCAGTCCGAGTGGATTTCACTGGAATAAAGTGAGCAGTTTTGGTTAGACGGTCCACTATAACCCAAATCGCTTCATTTCCCTTCTTGGTTCGTGGCAATCCGTCGATGAAATCCATCGATACCTGATCTCATTTCCACTTCGGTACTTCCAAAGGATGAAGTAAACCGGCCATTTTCTTTTGATCGCTTTTGATTTGTTGACAAGTAGCACAGCGACTCACATATATCGATATGTCCCTTTTCATTGTCTTCCACCAGAAAGTTCTTTTGATATCACGATACATCTTATTGACTCCTGAATGGATGCTAAGTTTAGACTTGTGACATTCATCCAAAACTTCACGTTTCAGTTCGGGAATGTCCGGGACACAAATCCTGCCTTTCATCCTCATAACTTCATTGTCATCAATTGCAAAACTAGAATCTTCACCTTGACGAATTCTTTTACAAATTCCACGAAGGAACTGGTCTTCTTTTTGCTTGCTGGCGATCTTTTCAAGGAGAGTAGGAGTGACAACAAGATATGCAAGAACAACATGCCTCCTACTTAAAGCGTCGGCAACTACATTGGCTTTTCCAGGCGTATATTGAATATCCAGATCATAAGATGCCAGAAATTCCAGCCAACGTTGTTGTCGCAGATTTAGATCTTTCTGGGTAAAGAGATACTTCAATGATTTATGGTCGGTGAATAATTCAAAATTTTCACCTATAACAGTAGAATTTATTAAGTATATGTTTATTAAGTTAAATTGAACTTTAAAATTTCCTTTTAGAAAGCTGAAGGAGATTCTTACCCAGAAGATAATGTCGCCAGATCTTTAAGGCGAAAATAACAGCTAAAAGCTCCAAATCATCTGTTGGGTAGTTTCTTTCATGTGGGCGTAATTGTCTACTCGCGTAGGCAATCACCTTCCCATTCTGCATTAATACTGCACCTACCCCATCACCACAAGCGTCAGTATAAACAGATAAACCCTGGTTCCCGTTAATAATAGCGAGAACAGGAGCGGTGGTTAATCTCTTCTTCAACTTCTGAAAAGCTTCGTCACATTTCGAAGTCCAATTAAATTTTGCATTTTTCATTGTTAGCTTAGTCATCGGACTAGCTATCTTAGAAAAGTCCTTAACGAATCTCCGATAATAACCTGCCAAACCCAAAAAGCTTCGAACTTCTTTCGGAGTAGTAGGTTGCTTCCAATCCAGAATAGAAGAAATCTTGCTAGGATCAATAGAAATTCTTTCTTCATTAACAATGTGCCCGAGAAATTTAACTTCTTTGACCCAAAAATGGCATTTAGAAAATTTGGCGAATAAGACGTTTCTTCTTAATATCTCCAAAACAATTCTGAGATGTTCAGAATGCTCCTCTTCAGTTTTGGAATAAATTAGGATATCATTAATAAATACAAGCACAAATTCATTCAATACTTCCCGGAATACACGAGTCATAAGATCTATGAAGTATGCTAGAGCATTGGTTAGCCCGAAAGGCATGACTAACCATTCATAGAACTTATTAGGACCCTGAAAGCGGTCAAATGAACACAATCTTCGGTGATTCGTAACTGATGGAATCCCTGAGCTAGATCCATCTTCGAAAAGAAACGAGCGCCGTGTAATTGATCAAACAGATCATCAATTCTAGGCAGAGGAAATTTATTCTTGAGAGTCTGCTTATTGAAATCGCGGTAGTCAACACACAATCTCAAAGATCCGTCCGATTTAGCAACGAACACAACGGCTGAACCCCATTCATAAACACTAGGTCGAATCAATCCTTTACTTAGTAAATCAGCAGTTTGCTTGACTAATTCACCCTTTTCTCTGGGCGCCATCCTGCGACTTGCATGAACTACAGGACGAGCATTAGGTACTAGGTCAATTCTGCTATTTCTCGATGTGGAGGTAAGGATTTTACTTCTTCGAACACGTCTGGAAAATCTCTAACAATGGGTATAGACTCCAAACTGGGTTCAGAATATCCTAAATTATACATCAACCCTTCTCTTTTAGGACTAGGGTCCTCACAAGAAATCTCAATAAAATCTCCAAATTCGGTTTTAATCGAAATCAATCGATCGTTACAATCCAATTTGGCTTCGTATTTCGTTAGCCAATCCATTCCGAGTAAGATTTCGAATTCATTAAAATCAAGGACAAAGAGACCAAAAGGGAATTGGTAACGAGAATATGAGATAGGAACATCTCTACATCGAAGACAAAGGTTTGCGGGGCCTCCAACTGGATTCTTTACGCATATAGGCTCCTCAACGAAATCAGGTTCAAGATTTAGTTTGTTTATAGCTTGCTGAGAAATAAAACTATGTGTAGCACCCGTGTCAAACAGAACTCGAACAATGCTACCATAAATAGTGAGATTACCTTCCAGAACTCCCTTCCCTTTCATGCTTTAGAGGATGCAGGTTGATCTTTGACTGTGTACACCTTGGCTACCTGAGCTTGCTTCATCATTGGGCAGTTTTTGATTTCATGTCCCTCTCCCTGACAAGCATAACATTTCCTAGGCTTTGCTTGAACGGATTGATCTCTCTTTGGATTCTTGCAGTTGTTTGAGTAGTGGCCTTTCTCTAGACAATTATAGCAAGTGACATTCTTCGCTGTGTTTTCCTGGTTGATCTCCTTTTTCTCCTTACCCTGCCATGGTTTCTTGCCTCCAAACTTCCTCTTTTTCCAATTTGGATTGCTCGTATTTCCTCCCTCCTTCGGAACCTCTTGCATATCAAGTGTAGCATATCTATACCCCATATCAGTAAGATCAGAAAAAGACTCTTTGACGTGGCCCGTCATCCTTTCATGGAACTTCTTATTCATCCCACGAATGAATCTTTCATTTTTCTTCAAAGGTGTGTTTACCAACTCTAGACCGAAACGAGACAATTCATTGAATTTGTTTAGATACTCCTCAAATGACAAACTTCCTTGCTTCAAGTCCATAAATTCCTGATACATACGAGAAATCCCAGCTGAAGGCATATAGCGCTTCTCAAATACTTCTGTAAATTTCTCCCTAGAAAACTCATCTTCTGGCTTATCTACAGTGACTGTCTCCCACCATGCTAAAGCTTCTTCTTGAAGTTGCCAAGAAGCGATTAGTCGCATTTGATCGTCCTCCAACTTTAGCCCCCTAAAGATTCTTTCACAAGATCTGATCCATGCTTGGGCCTCAATAATAGACTCCTTGCCGGTGAACGGCTTACCACCAAGCTTCGAGAAATTCTTATATAAGTCAGCCAGATTCGGCTGATGCTGAGTAGGTAAAGCTACTTCTGCTATTGGGGGAATTTGATTAGCGGTTGTGGCATTTCCTTGACCCCTAGCTCTTCCTCTTTGTCCGCTCATTCTTACTATCTGTAATTAGTAAGAAAACTGGATTTAGATCCACGGACAAAATATCTCAAGGAATATCAGCAGTAAAAAGAAATAGACTAGGAAAATTCAAGGTTTCGGGTTATACTCATTCTAGGGTATACTTCGCTCTATCTCTAATGAGCCATCTAATGTGTTATACTCCATAGCTAAAGTTCTTACTCAACCTTCAGCTCTGATACCAAATGTAACGATCCTGAAATCTAGCATTCGAAAATCAACATCAAATACCTTACTTGTATTCGACTGTCAGATATTCAAACGTCAAACTTCAGTTCGGCGGAGCTTATAACAACATCAGATGAATATAAATAGCGGAAATAAACTGAATATCATACACTACATCATAGATACAACATCACCATAATATCCAGTACAACATCAGAGTATCATAGTATATACATCACAACTCCAAATAAAACATCATAATAGTACAACGGTGATCATATGCCAAAAGTCTTCAAAGGAATGAAGCGATAGTGAATATCCATAACTAAGCACCTGGTGATCCAAAAAGCTTCCAAAATATCTTCAAAGTAAAAGTCCCCAAAATACCGCTAACATCAGAATACAGAAACCTGCTACTAGGCTGCCCGTGTGGAAATAATGGGCACCCAGAGTTTAGAAAAGAAACAATAAACTCCGGGTCAGTCATGGGACTGGTATGAGTAAACAGAAGTAGTTTCTTTAAATAAACAGATTTTAAAAAGAATCCGATATGCTTTTGAAAAATGAAACTACCATAAGACCTCCCGCAACACACACAATGCAAACGCAGAATTGGAGGAGATTTCTTCTTATGATAGAGAAATATGCTTAATACGAGAAAAATTCTTTGATATTATTACTAGTGCATAGTGTAGAAAGCCATTTTTAAAGTATAATATTAATCTTAGCCAGCATACCACATTTCGTCGTATGCCTACTATAGCTACCATGTTTTGTAGCAGGTTACCGCCACGCTGCATGGCAGGTTATACAACTAAAACCGTACAAGGCTCGTATTGTTTCTTTGGATTTCCAACAAATGGTCAGGCTAAGGAACTTCCCATTGTCAATAGGTACGCCTCTGGATGGACGTCCCGAGAACCTACCCGGCTCTCTGCCAACACAAGGCCGGGTTACCTCTGTCACTAGGTAACTACTACTCGAGCATGCCATCCCCCGGTCCTTTGGGACCTTTATCCGAGGGCCCTCGATCACAAAGCAACAATCACACAATAAATGAGACTGGAGCAACCACATAGGTTAAGCATCAGGGCTCCATACCTGATACCACCCTTTTCCAGAAGGAAATGACATACCCTAAAGGGAGCGACCCTCATAACCTTGCCGCATCTTTCCTGTTTCGACCATTTCCGGGTTGTGAGGTCCAATGAGGTCTCGTCCCCAAAGCTACACTTTTTCACAAAGCCGTGCTTTGATCACAAATGATCAACGAATGATCATCAACACACAGCAACACTCAGCATGCCACACTACCAAATTGGGAGTATATCGCTGATAACCTTCAACTACATAACCTCTGAGCTCGTACGTCTCAGAGAAGGGTGTTAAGCTAAGAGAATAAATTCTCCGCCACCAACAGATATGTATTTGAAAGAAATCTGCTTTATATCTCAAAGTGTAGTGTCAGACATACAACCATACAAGTCTGTTCCGGGTTCGAACAGAACCGAAGGCACTTCCGAAGAAGTCCTTGCAATCCGGTATTCACAATCCCGATCGGACTTCCCATCACTTAGGGAATCTCTATACCGGAGCAACTCAGTGCAGAGACAATCGATAGGTCGTCCTATCGTTTTCGTAAAAACCCGGTCTTCAACACCGGTCTTCAAATGTGATCCATTGCGTCGTATCACTATTCAGAATGGGCTATACGACACAAAGGTCCTCTCCCGGCTAAATCGAATAGTGATCGATAAATTTAAACACGTGGATATATATCAATCACAAAGATTCATATTCAGGGTTCGATGTGGGTTTCGGATAACAAACTGAAATCCGACTCCCTATCGCATCGAAGTAAAAATGCCGTTTTACGGGCAAAAGGGTTTTCACATTAATATAGAACAAATCACAAATCATAGTGCAATATAGAGCAATCTACATCACACAGTATCGCAACCACAACAGAAATAACAAATTTAGTATCGAACAATTATTTTAAATCAATGATTAAATTTGGATAAATAAATTAAATCTTAGTTGACTCGATTAATTGTTTCTTAATTAGTTATTTTAATTAATTGCCAATTTAAATTTATTAACTTAATTGTTTATTAATCAATTTTAATTACAAAATTGTATATCATTCTTAATTTCTTTAAAATCATTTATTAATACAAATTATTTAATTATCATTTGAAAATCTGCTTTACACCTTTAAAAATTAATTTATTGTTACATTGAAATTTTAATGTAAATTAATTTTTTATTCCTGTTTTAAATTTAATCGTTTAATTAAAGGGTTAATTTTTTTTTTTAAACTTTCATTACTTATTCAAAGAATTAACAAAATTCTAAAAACATTGTTAAATAATTTAACTTATAATAAGTTTTAACCTAACAAAATCTACATTTGTTTACCTTGTAAATGCCAAAGGTTTACTTAACATTTGTTAACTTGAAAATTTTGTTTGGGCTTAACTCAATACAAAAGCAAACCCGAGGCTTCCCATAAACTCGAGCATTTCCAGTTTCACTCAAGACACACAACAAATCTCACGCAACCCTTCTTCCCCTTTTTTCTTTATTTATTTCCAGTAAGTTAAAATTTCAAACTTAAGTTTTAAACTGATACTCAAAACACAGACACTAACACCACCGTGCACGTGCACGGTGGTTCGCCGCGACTCCGATGATCGCCACGATCATCGGAAAGTCATAAAATCCTTGCCAATGCGAAATCCATCTTCGTTTCGACTCAAGAAAATTGGAATCGAAATTCCACTATTTCGACGAACTATAACCCAACGTCACCACGCAAAAGCCCCTTCGCCAACGCTTCTCAGTCCACAAGAAAATCCATAACTTCGGCCACGCCTTGACAACACACCAAGCCTTCATCTCCCTCGATTTCGAGCAACTCGATCGCTCGTAGGTGATGAAATCATCACGTCAACAACACGTACAAAAACTTGACTAAAACCCTAATTCGAACTCGTACTCCTAATCCACGCAATGGATAATTTTTTTTTACATTTTTCCCCAAATCACGAAGGGTTAAACTTGCTTCAACTCAAGTTTCAAAAATTAAAATTTATTCAGTCATCCTACATTTGTAAAAATATTGTTTTTTTTCAATTACGAACTGCACACAGAATACCCATTTAAAAATCTTCATTTTAGGTTTAAAAATCATGATTTTCAGTGAGGATTCAAACTATGAAGTTGAATTAACCTTTTATGACAATCGAATTTATCAAAGAATTGTTTGGTTGCCTGTAAACTAAGTTCCAGTGGGGATAATTCACTGTATGTTTAAATAGGCTTTGTAAAAATATTGTTTGAGGATTAAACATCTTGATTGTTTGAAAAACCAAAGCTTTGACAATGATTAACTGCAAATGAATTTTAGTTTTGAAACAAATATACACCCTGTATAAATTTGCAGAGAACACAGAGCATCAGAAAAATAGATTCAAACTGAAGCATGTACAACCAGATCATCAAGAAGTCTTAAACTGTTTGAAATCAACTTAAAACTTTTAAAAATTTATGTTTAGTCACCTGTAAAATTTTAGCAGAGACAGTTTCCTATCCGAAAATCAAAAATCTGGACCGCCCTTTTTTTTTCTTCTTAGCTTGATTTTAAATTTGTTAACTGCAACAAATTTGTATGAACTCGCTTAAGCTCTAATGCTTTTACTTGATTATTTAACAACTGTAACTGAAATTTTCAAAAGATATTACCTTCAGTTTATAAAAATAGAGAAGAGCTTTTAAATACAGAAAGTTGGAAATAGACTGCAATTTGACTTCTTTCTTCCTGTTTTGATCTGGAATGATTAGCTTAGATCTGTAAAACAAAGTGATGTTTTACTTCTTCTTTTCTTTTCTGACTTTGCTAATTTGGTTAAATGACCTTGAGCTTGTAAATATGATGATACTTATATTGTTTTCCTTTTCCTCAGTTTTACTATGTTATGTTTGAACGAAAAGAATATGGAAATTGATATATACAAAATCGTGTACAGGCTGAGGTATAGGCCAGTACAACAATTTCTTTTATTTGGTCAGAGAAATTTGAAATCTGGAGGTTGATATGATTTCCTTCTTCGTGCTAGGAGTGATGGCATTAAATGCATGTTTCCATCCTTGTTAACATACAATTTTATTTTATCTTGCAAGTACACTACGTATAGATATTTTTTCTTTCTTGCTATTTGGTGTTTTGTCTTGCTTCTTCATGTTTATTTTCTTGAAGTGTTTGTACATAGATAACTTTGCATATATTTTTGTTTTGTTATCTTCTTGCATATTTAATTCATATACATACATTTGCCTAATTTTTTTGTTTTATACTTTATGCTTGAGTTAAAATGGTTATAATTATTGATATGTATTTATTCCTATGTTGCCATAACTATAAAATTCCAACATATATAATTATTTCTATTTCTATTTTATTTTGTTTTTGATTTGAAACATTTATTATTTCAATCAAAATAAATTGAAGTGCTATTCATATAGATTAACACATATTTTATTTGTTTTGAAACTTTTCAAATTAAATTTCCAAAATTCAAATAAGTCGCTAAATTTAAATTAATAAATTCTGGGATGTTACATAAACCCAAGCGATTTTCATTGTTTTAAAATTTTGGGATTGCGGGTTGAAATGATATATATACCTGTAAATATTTAATTTGCGGATTGAAATGATAAATATCCTTATCAATTGACCATAGGATAGAAAATTATATACGGACACCATTGGTCTCTAGTTTGAAAATGATTTCCAAAGTTTGAAAGGAAAAATATGGGTTTTAATAAATATTGATTTTTTAAATATAATATATATAAATGTTATTTTTATATATGTCTTAAATTTATATTTTTTGGAAACTTTAAATTTATAAGTAGTTTTGAAAATATAATTTTTAAGATTTTACTTATAATTTTATTATTTTAAAAATATATAAAATAAGATTTAATACAATTAAATTAATAATAAGATTTAATTTAATAAAATTTAATTTAATTAGTATATAATTTGTTTAAATTTTTATTTTAATTTATATTAATATTTTAAAAATGGATTTTTGTAACTTTAATAATAGGTTGGGAAGATAAATTAATGTTGACTTGGAATTTAAATTGGTTAATAATTAAATTTAAATAAGAATTTATTTGAACTTATTGATTTTTTTAGATATTGAAAATATGATTTATAACTTGATTTGATAAAAAGTGATTAAATGAATATTCTCAATTTTAAATAAAATTGAGATTGAATATTTAATATTGATTTAAATTTAAAAATTGGGATTTTAAAAAATTATTATTGAAAGGACTAAGTGAATACTTTCCTATTTGAATAAATTTAGAGTTAAATGTTGAAATATAAATGAAATTTATATTGTAAATGTTTGAATATTTAACCTTGAATCTTTGAACTTTAAATTGAAATGGTTAAACTGGAATTAATACAAATTGAATTTTTGGAATTTAAGACGATTTGAATCAATTTGCGAAATTGGAAGAAATTATTTTATTATATAAAGTATTTTAATATATATAAAGTATTTTAATATATAAATTATTTTAATATATAAAGTATTGTAATTTATAACTATTCTAATATATATGCTATTTTCAATATCTAAACAGTTTAAGTTGGAAGTGTTATGATTTCAAAAGTGCTATGATTTCAAAGGTGTTATGATTTCAGAAGTGTTATGATTTCAAAAGTGTTATAATTTTGAAAGTGTTATGATTCTGGAAATGAATATTATTTAAAGTGAATAATGATATCGAATTAAAATGATTTTAAAATGAATATGATATTTTGATTTTGAAGTATGAACTATTTGAAATGAAATGACCACGGTGTGAAATAAGCGTTTGGTTGTTAAAGAGACCGGGATCAGATATTGTCATACTCTCTGCCAATACCGAAAATCACTTTAACAACTGTGTACGTGGTGGAGATTCCAAAACGAAGTAGGATGGTTTGGCGACGATTCTATATGAGGCTTTAGCGCAGCTCTGACTCCCGTGAGTCAGCTTGATGTGGCTAAAACAAGAGCTATACCGGGCCAAGTGGGGTCATTCCCCCTATCGTGCACATTTCATCTATACCATTCTATTGCTTTTGTGATTTGATTGGGTGCACCTTTGATTTGGGAGTGTGTCTCGAGGTGGGCGGTAGTAGCTGCTATGCGTTACCACCAGTACGGGAGTGCAAACGGTATATCTACCCTGGCATTGCCTCGCGTGCCTTGTCACATGCCTTATCGCGCCTTCTACGAGTTTGGTTTGTGTCGTACCTATGGAGTGCTCCCTGATAGCCCACCTATGGGTGGAGTTTACAATATCTGTATAGACCACGACATTATATAAAATGTGTTAAGGGGGATATGGGTAACGCCTTAATGCTATTTTAATAGTTTACTTTACTATAGCCATATTATAATAACGTATATTACTACATAGTAGATAGTTCCACGGATCCTTAGAGGATGGAAATCCCAAACATCCTTTAAGTTATTTGTATTTCAGTTGACTTTTCACTTGAGCTGATTACTATATAAGAATGTTAATCCTGACTTGAGTGTTTTGTGTTTTGCTTTATGCTCGGGTCAGACTGAGTGACACGGCATTTGAGACTCATCTTTGGAGATTGGAGCTGTGTTTGAAGATCTATCTATCCAGCTTTCAGTTATTTCAGTTTATTTCAATCGTTTATGCTCAGACTCGTCAGTTGCTCATGTTTCAGAGATTCATTTGTATTTGAGATTCTGTTGTATTTTACTTTAAACTTTGATGTTATAGCAGCTTCATGAACTACTATTTATCTATTCTGCTGGTTATTGTTGTAATACTCTATGTCTATGATTCTATGATTGATTTATTTACTGTAAATGCTGAGTTTTGCCAAATATAAATTAACAATCTTTTGTTTTGAGCAATTCAAGTCTGACATGTGCGGATGCGAATGGTTCGAAATACCAGGTCTTTACACATGATCTTAAAATACTGTTTATTGGCTTACTTCGAATGAACTAACTTCATCGAAATATTGTACCACACAAACTATGACTGTTCACCATATAACATTTATATGTGAAAGTACATGGATCAAATATCCATAGTCTTGAGTTGCATTTAGAGTTCAAAAACTCATAAAATGCAATACACGGTCTAAACCAAATAAACATATAAGTCAACTTACGGATGTATTAAGTAGTTGAAATTAGGCACTTGCATGGGTATAGAAACATTATATAATATGCAATTAGAATTATCAGTAAGTATATATTATATTTCTATTTGTCAACTTTCAATTCAGTTTGTTTATATATGTTAATTGACAAACGTTTTATCAATCTTATTACATGCACAAATTTATCATTGTTGATAATTATAGCATTATATAGCATATGTTCTTACAATATTAGAAAGGTTAAATGTTACCATTTCATTTTTCTAATAAGGCTCCCACTAGTCTTTTATGTTTCTCCAAACCCTAAGATGAAACTTAAAAGTCTTACAACTTCACTAGTGGGTGTTAGGACTCATTTGTTTTGGTATTCTGACCTTGAGTTTGCTCAACAAATCATAGCCCCACAAACGATGGATAACTCCTTATCGGTTGTATCACATACAACTCCTAACCCATTTTTCCTTGTTCTAATCTCATTTCGACCTTGAGTTTGCTCAACAAATCGAAAGAGATTATTCACTCATACTTACCATATCATGATGGCTTAAGTATAGTATATGTATCTTGAGTTTGCTCAACAAATACATATAGTGATCTTACCTCATCTATTCAATATATTAATAATACTACGCATAACATCCCTAGCTTGAGTTTGCTCAACAACTAAGGAGTATGTAAGTAATTTATTAATATATATATGGTAGAGGACAACATTATATTGAAGATTCATAATCTTCAATATATATATTGAGTGATATCGACTTATAGAATAATATATTTCTTATGAAATACCCCAGCAATTCAAGTGTTAGACACATCAAAAATCACAGTATATGTACATTTACATATGTATTTATTTCTCAAGTCTATTTGGGTTTCTTTAATGTTCCACATTTAGTTTATACACATATCATATAAGTTTTATTGTTATATAACTTTTTTATTTCATATTACTTATATAATAGTCTTGCATGTAATATATCATTAATTAAAGGACAAATTTTCAGAAGGGACTGGTTTTCAAAAGTATTGGCATAAATAGGCTACTTTGAAAACTATTTGCAATTGTAGGCTAGATTTGGCCAGCTCAGCGATGAGCTGGCCATTTTATAAAAAAAAATATGGGGCGCATTTGCGAAATGCACCCCCTATAATTTACAATGGCGCATCTGCCAAATGCGCTAGTGTAAATCTCAGGTCCAAACCTGGACAGCAACCTTCACCAAACAATCCAAATCCAAATACACAAAATCCAAATCCAAATGCACAATCTTAAATAATAGCTTGCGTTTATCTATATAAAAGTCAACAAATAAAACTACCATTAAATAAATTCAAGCATAACATAATTAAAATTCGGTTACATTCGAATTAAAGTAGAAGTTATAGTTCGTTTACAAAAGCAAAATAATAGTAAACTAAAAATAGGAATACTCATGGTTGAGTTGGATCGTCTTGAGTAGGTGGGGGTTGAGAAGGTCCAGCGGGTTATGATTGGTGTGTATCCTGCCTTCTTTTAGTTATTCGCTCTCTAGTCTGCATAGCTTGTTCGGAAGAGCTTGGCCATGTTAATCGATTTTTAAAATGGAGTGTGTCAATAAGTTTCTTCAAATCAAGACACCGTGGTTGGACTTCTCGTTCGGGTACTCTACTATGTTTGATATCGTCCAACCCTCTTCCTACGGTCTCTAGTACATCGACCTACAAGTTGTAGTTATTTATTCAAAATTAGAAACATAATTCAAGTGAACGAACTAAAAATATCACGATAATGTGAAGATTTACCACATCTCGCTCAAGCGGTGCACGAGCGGTGTATGCATAACATCCGGTGATGGCTCATCTGCATGATCGGGAAATAGACGACAAGATATCAAATGTAGAATAACAGCTCTCGCATGATATTCAATTTCTACATCTGAAGCATCCGGTGATGGCTCATCTGCAAACATATCGCGAAGCCATGCCAACTAAACTGTTGCACCTCTTATCTCACTTCGAGGTGGAACCACACCTAAACACCGTTGACAAATATCTTCGTAATTTCTTAGTTGTCTAATAGTAACAAGATTTCCTTCTACTATAACACCTAGAAGACAACTAACATCTGCTAATGTGATGGTAATTTCACCAGTAGGAAAATGGAAGGTTGAAGTCTCGGGTCTCCATCTATCTACCAATGAGGTAACTAGCGCATGATCTATTTTGAAAAAGCCCAATCTAGATATTTCCCTGAATCTCGCTCTTTGTAATGCAAGTTGAACTCTTGGAGTATTAGACTTGATGAATTTTAATTTGCTTGAATGATCATGACACTCAAGTGGCTCATCACTCTACACATTCAGAAACGAACAAAAGGAAAAAAGGTGGAATTAGTAACCAAATAAAAACATTCTAATGTAAGCATAGATGTTTTAAAAAAAATACCTACATCAAGTTCCTATTATTGCTTCGATGTTCATTTTGAAGATACAAAACACTTGCATTCACTGGACCGGGTAGCAACTCTATAAGAAAAAAATGTTCAGTGTGAATATCATGCAACTGAATACAAATTTGAACAAATTACTTGTAACAAACTAAATTTGAACAAACTAAATTCCAATGAAGATCATACTTGAACAACATAAATGTGGTCAATGAACAAACTAAAGATGAACAATTTTTGAATGTAATTGCTTCGATGTAATTGAATGTAATTGCTTCGATGTTCATTTTGAAGATAAAAAACTAAATTTGGTCAATGAACAAACTAAATTTGAACAAGCTAAATTCAATTCAATTCATAAAGTCTATGTACAAGCTAAATTCCTATATTTGAACAAATTACTTGTAACAAAGGTGTATACTTCTAATTTGAACAAAATTTTTGTGACAAATAGCATATTTTGAACAAACAAAATTCCAATATACAAACAAAGGTGTATACTTCTAATTTGAAGATTATACCTCTAACTTGAGAAGATGATGACGATCCTTTCATTATTTTCATTTTCTTTCTCATGATCAATTTCAAACTCTAGAGCTTCATTGTTAACTTCCATATTATCCATCCATGACATATCATTATCCATTGAAGCAATTTGCATGCTATCTATATGTGGTGAACTACGGCCTCCATCATCATTGTTAACCTCTCTAGTATTTGAAGGAACGGAGTGTAAAAATTGATTATTTGCCAATCTAGAGCTTTAACCACCCGGATGCACCGTAGAACTGTGAAAAAAAGAGTATGAGATCAAAACACTATAAATTTCAACTACTCAAATGTAAATACTTTAACAAATTACTTTCTTTGAATTCACACAAGTAGAAAATATTGGACTTGGATTGCTCTGATAAGGATAACTCGGAATAGTACCAAGAATTTGAGTAGAATGTTGGTTCAAATTAGTAGTAATTGCCTCTTTAAAATGTCTCAACTCCTCTTTTATTACAAATAATTCAATCACTTTCATATTAACGGAAAACATAACATCAGCATCTTCATCATCATTTACGTCGATAGTAGAAGATCCAGAATCCGTTACCCACTTGCTTACCAGTTTTACATCATACTCTTGTGAATCAATTTTTGTAACCCTATACGCCGTTTCTTTTAGTTCATGATAGGAGTAAAAAATTTTAACCTTTGAACCTTTTTGTTTACCACCAACATATACCGGTGTATTGTTTTCTTTGATAGTCAATTTTCCATCAAAGTAGCAAATAATTGGGATGAAATCCAACATACTTCTAAAAAGGAAAACATAATTAATTTTAGAACAATCAATTGCTAAACAAATACTAATGATAATATAAAGCATAAAAATGAAAGGATAGATATGTGAAAAGTTGAATATGAAAATACCTAAAAATTTAGCTATGGTTTGAGTTTAACCTAGAATTTTACCTTCAAATTGATGCCAAATAGCTAATAGAAGTAATCCGACTAGTAATCCTTGTATATTTTGAGATTTTAAGGAGATTTTGATGAATTTTTGAGATGAATGGAAGAAAGGTACGAAATTGGATTTTGTAGCTCGAATATGTTGTGAAACAAATGAGTAGTTTATGCTCTCTGTTTGTGTTAGATTGAAAATTTTACACTGGTGCATTTGGCAGATGCGCTAGTGTAAATTATAAGGGGTTGTAACGACCCAGAATTTCTGTCATTTGAAATTCGTATATTCAATTGATTTTAAATATTCAGAAGTTAATTTTATAAGCCGAATAACTTATATTTCGAATATAGTGGTTTAATTGGATAACTAAATTGTTAATTTAATATTTGAAATTGTAGAAATAGTTGGAAATTGAATTTAATGTGAATAAAAATGATTTATAAAGTTGAATTAAATCTTATTTGAATTAGAATGATGTTAGAGAAATTTTAAAACTGAATTAAAAGTTAAATCATAAAAATTGAATATTTTAATATTTAATTAACGTGTAAAAATAGTTATTTTTCAAACAGTCTCAGATTTCAACGAAACTAGTTTCATTAGATACGTAATGTTATATTATTGTAGGATTTCAAATTTCATGTCAATCGGATTTACGGTTTGTCCGGGGCAAGCTAAAACGCGTAGAAATTCGTTTAAGTGAATTTTAAATTTAAAATAGTCGATTCGAAAACCTATCTTCCAAATACGATCGAATTGGCTTCCGATATATATTCCATTGTGTTCGGAATATGCGTAAAACATTATAAACGCCAGGCGACACGCTTTGTTTCGAGTTCGAAATTTTTTCGGATGAATAATGTCGTTAAATTTTCTATAAAAGGCCAACTTATTTTCTGTTTTGCAAACCCTAATTCAGAGCTAGGGTTAGCCGCCACTTCATTTTCAATGATCGAAAATGGCTGATCTTCTTCCCTCGATCTCTTCTAATCCAATCACTTTCATCAAAATCTTCCAACTAACAAATTGAAGAGCTCGTCGAGATCTTCGATTTGGACGACTATGATCGAGAAATACGCAATGGATCAACGGCAAAGTGCTCGCATTCAACCGGCATTCAAACATGTTTCTCGAGGCCGAGAAACAGCCGAGCTTCATGATACTTCGGCCTTGGGGGTAGCTCGCGTAGGCGCATAGATAGGTGGTGGCCGATCGTCGTTGAAGTGGAAGAAATGGTCGCGATAATTAGGGCATAATGGCGGCTCCATGGGTTGTTTCGTTTGCATGTTTCACCTAGGGGGGAAGATGAGAAACAGTGGCCGTGATCTGCTTTAGTTGAACGTGCGGACCAGATGTGTTGGGTAAAAAATAAAATAATAGTTGTGAATTTATATATATTTAAATTCGTATAAACTTTAAAAATGTGTAACTTCTTCATACGAAGTCCGTTTTTGATGAAACAAATTGCTTTGGGTCCGTATTGATGAGCACTACATTATAGAGCTGGTTTGGAGTTGATTGGAGCTAGTGTAAATTTTGGGTAAAATTAAACGCTCGTTTAATTTTATTCGGAATAAAACACTACAACTACTATTGGAAGCAAAGTAAGTACAACTCACTCTTTCTGACTCACTGATATTTTTATATAAGTGAGAATAAATGTTATTTATGCTGATTGATGATTGTTTGGATGATATATGATATATTGTATATATATTGATTGGTATTTGGATATATACCTGCCTATTGGAGCAGATGAGACCCTATACGTTCCCGTGTATGAGTGGATGACCCTTTGTACGCGCGTCTGCCTCGAAGCGGACATTGTACACATATTCTAATATGTATATTTGTTGCAGGTGACAGGTTGGAGGGATCCAACTGGATTCCTCACCAGTATTGGTTTATTTATAGATATTGTGATATATGCTGTTATCATGTGATATATGATGTTTGGATGCCGTGATTGATGTATTTAGTGATGTTGCAGCATTGGGCCTATTTTGGAAATTTAAAAATGTTAAAGTGATGTTTTCAAATTAAAAAAGATTTTCAAGTGATTTTGAAAATAGATGTTTTATTGATTTTTGAATTGTAAAGGAATTGAATTTATTTTCAATGAATAAAAGTTATAATTTTTTATGTTATAAAAATTATGATTTTTGTGGAATGTACCAGAATGTGATTATTGGAATATGAAATGAACTATTTTGTAAATATAGTTTAAATTGAGATTTTGGACTTATTATAAATGGTTTACATAGAAGATTTATAAAATTGAATTTTGATAAATCAAAGTAAAGGAATTATTAAAGAATTTTGTAAATGATAAAATGGAGTTATAAATGGATTTTATAAGTGAATATTTGGCAAGTGATTTAAATAAATAAAAGACTAATTAAAAGGGCCTAGTGATTGTATATGGTGCTAAATATTTGTTTGTTTGCTTTGATAGTTAAATAAATGACTATCAAATTTGGCCATTTTAGTTCCTCGACTTGATGTGGGAATTATTTAGTCGTACACTTAGTACGTAGCCTTCTGTGTTGGCTTGATTATCGTTTGTGTTGAGGATGTTGATTCGTTGGTGCGGAGTATTACACCAATCTATCGAGCTTCCTTCTTGGCCCGAAGGATAGCAAGTTGAAAGTTGGAGATGTGATAAGTCTATGAGACTAAGTTTCTGTGTGAGGTTGAGAAACGCTTTTGCATTGTTGGTGCAAAGAGATCGGGATCAGATTTATCTGAAAACAACTTCGGCCCAACGTATATGCGACGATTGTGCAGGTTTCTTATGATGATATCGATATTCCGGATTTTCATAGTGAGGGACTGCTTGTTGATCATTTGGGGTTAAAATCCTAATATACATCCAGTCGCAGTAGTCTCTTCGTTATGAAATATCCAATGCAAGGACTATTTGCTACTAATCCTAGGGATTTCCCAACAAGATGTGGTAGGAAAGTGCCTTCGGTTTGTCATGTTCCTGGACAACTTGTATGAATGTTTGTTTGACAATTCATTTCTAAAGATTACGTACATTGGTTTTTACAAACGTACATCTGTTTGGTGAAGGAGAAGACAACTTCTCTTAGCTTAACACCCTTCCTTGAGACGTATGAGCTCAAGGGTTGTATTTTTGTGGAAGGCATTTAGTAGTCAATGGAAATGGCCATGTGGCATTCATAGTGATGTGATTGTGATTTGTGAAAGTTAATCGTTACCTTAGGCCTCATCAAACAAAACTGACCAAAACAGGGTTAGATGCGGCAAGGCTAAGTGGGTCGCTCCCAAGTAGGATATGATCATCCTCTTCTAGATATATCTTTGCATGCTACGATGTCGTGTATCTGATTATTGTGGTTAGTATGCTAGAGGGCCCTCGGTAAAGGTCGGTAACGACCGGAGGATGACATATTCGGTACCATCTAGTTATAGAGGTGGGCCGGTCTTGTGTTGGTAGAAGGTAGATGTTCTGTGCCTCGGGACATCCATCTAGAGGTGTACCTCATCGGAAGGTAGTCCCTTCACCTGGTCATTTGTATGGAAATCCAAACTCCACTACGTACCTGCCATTTTATTTGTAATGCCCAGTATGCTGGAATTTAATAATGGTAACAATTTCGGCTATTTTTAATATTATTTGTGCAATAGACACTATTATAATATAAGAGGATTTGATATGAAATGTTTTATTTATCGTAAGATAAAAACATGTCCGTGTTTATGTGTGGGCGTGTCTTACGAGATACTTTCGATTTGATAAAGGAAAAGATTGTAATTTAATAAATTCAGTTGAGTGTGTTTCTCACGCTGGTTTACCAGACTGATCCGGGTGTTCTTCCCTTTCTATGCTCTGTTCAGACCGAGTATATTTACAGATTCAGATTTGGTGCTTTTGGAGCTTCAGCAGGAGAGCTCGAGATCTTCATTTTCGTATACACGCATCTATTTTGCTTATCCGCTGCATTGTTGCTTAGTTGTTGTATATTATCAGCAATTGTGAGGACATGTTATTATAACTGTCCAGGCTGATAATTATTGATTGATTGTTGAACTCTGATTGATGTATGTATGTGCAGTTTCTGTTTTGTAAAGATTATTGATATGATATTATATGTTTTCCGCTGCGATGTGAGATTCTGTATTGTTTTGTTTGGTTCTATCTTCTCTCTTTCTTCTCTTCTCTTCTTCTCTCTTCTTTTCTTTCTCCTGACTTTCCGTCAGTCTGTGCTTTTTGGGTCGGACATGTGTGGATTATTGTCGATTCAAAGGGTACGGAGTTGCGGGTCGTCACATTTGGTATCAGAGCTTAGATTTTGTATATTCCTAAGCTTTGTTGTGTACTCAGTATAGATAGGGACAGTAGCACCCTAGATTAAGTTGAGTGTATTATATATATGAGCGCATATTTGTTAGTGATATAAAATGTTTTATATTGTGTTTGCTTATCCGTTGAGTTGTTTGTGAATTTTGGTCGGTATGTGGGACGCCATATTATCGATAGGGATTTCTAAACACTTAAACGAGGCAAGTCGACATAGTATTATTTTAAATTGGGTAAATGAGATAATTTTACCTCGATTATATTTTATATATAAAGGAATAATTTTTCAGGAATAACTATAGTGTATATAAATGAATTGTTTGGTTGTTGAAAATGTAAATATATATATAAGTTAATAAAAGATGTTTGAGTAATCCAAATAAAAGCAACAATTGTAAAAGAATAAATTAATTAAGCAAATGAATTATAAGTATGGAATTATAATTAATATGATTTACAATTGTGAAATAATCTTATATAAGTGAAGTAAAATAGTGGAATTGTATAAGTAAAGATTTATAAACGTGATTTATAAATATAAAAGAATTTTAAAAGAATATAAAGCACTGAATTCACTACTGTTGCTAGGAAATAATAAGGGTGATGACTGCAGCATCATCAGTATCATTTTCGAGTTTCTATGTGATAGATTTACTACCAATAGTAAATTGAAAGTTAAGTTTTGTTGTGATAAACAAATTTGAATTTAAAATCCAAGTTGAAATTGATAAATATAAGTGAAATGAGTTTTGGACTTATAATATGAAATAATAAATTTGAGTTAGTATAATAAGATATGTGATTTGAAATTTAACTAAAGGAAGGTTAAATAAATTGAACTGGATTAGATAAATTATTGAAATGGAAATTTAAACTTAAAAGATAAGTGATTATATAACATGAATTTGAAAGTTTAAATAAATAAGTTGTATAACTTATAAAATGAGAAAATTTAAGTAAAACCAATTGTTAAAATGATTAAACAATTTTGTTAAGCAAAACAAAATATGAATTTGGATGGTGATATGAAATTTGACTTAAGTAAAAGTTAAATAAAATGACTTTAGAAATGAAGTCTAAGTGAAGTTAAATAAAATAGAATTTGAATTAAATTAGTAGTGAACTTAAGTATTATAGTGGAAGTAAATGCAAGTGGGTTGAAATGAAACGTAACTTAAGTGATGTTGAATGAAGCTGAATTTGATATCAAAATGAATTAATAAAGTGAACAATGAAACGAAGTAATTTAAATGAATATGAATTTGAGTTATGTAATAAAATTCAACTTTAATTGTAAATGTGAATATAGTGAATACTAAAATTCAATCTAAACTGAATATCAACCAAATTTAAATTAAAAAGTGTTGAACCAAATTGATGGTAAACGAAGTAAAGTAAATAAAATTGGTTATGTTGGATATGCATTGGTTGATAAATGGATGTTAGTTGATTGTATAGAGATTCATTAAGTGTTAATGAAGTTGAATTAATAAAATTGAAAGCTAAGTAATTGAATTCAATTTGGAAGTGAAGTAAATCTAAATAAAATTGAATTTGATTTAATGTGGAAGCGAATTAACTTGAATCTAAATTAGTGAATGTAAACTAATTGAATATGAATGAATGTTAGTAAAATCCAATGTAAATAAATCGAATGTGAATAAATTGAAAACCAATTCAATGAATATTAATGAGAAGTGAATGTATATTGATTTGGTTATGGATTTGATTGGATAGATATTTGATTTGTTGGATGGTTGGATTTGTTGTTTTGTTACATTTGCTATGTTGGCATATGTAGTTGTTGTATTGGTATATGTTGTATATTGATATTACTTTCATATATGCATGTTTCTCATTGTTGATTGAGTTTAGTAGGTGCGGATGGCGCTTGCTTCGCATTTGGAGCTCGCTTTCGCGCTATATCAGCCGTATATGCTCGCTAATAATATATAAGGTACATATCTCGGATTACATATCGTACTTTTACAATTTTTTCCAACGGGATGCCTCATCCTCGAAGATGAGATGTATATTTGTGATATATATATATATATATGTTGTGATCCTACTACGATCGAACCGCGCAAAGGAGACTATGGCGAATTTTTCAGAAAATTTAAGACGTTAGAAATTTTAGAGAAAATTGGAAAATTTATGATAGCTAAAATTTTGATTTTGAGTTATAAATTGAAACGATATTAGTTGGTTTTGAAAAGATAACTAAGTATGGATTTAAAAACTTAGTAAAGTTTTTATAAGAAGTTTAACTAAATGATTTGGAAAAAGTTAAAAGGTTTAAATAATGTTGATATCTAGTTTGAACGAATTGTTTTGAAAAGTTAATGGATTTTGTGACTTTTTCTTACTTGGTAATTTCGAGAACGAAATTCTTTTAAGTAGGGGAGAATGTAACGATCCAAAATTTCTGTCATTTTAAATTCGTATATTTAATTGATCTTAAATATTCAAAGTTAATTTTATAAGCCGAATAACATATATTTCGAATATAGTGGTTTAATTGGATAATTAAATTGTTAATTTAATATTTGAAATTGTAGAAATAGTTGGAAATTGAATTTAATGTGAATAAAAATGATTTATAAAGTTGAATTAAATCTTAGTTGAATTAGAATGATGTTAGAGAACTTTTAAAACTGAATTAAAAGTTAAATCATAGAAATTGAATATTTTAATATTTAATTAACGTGTAAAAATAGTCATTTTTCAAACAGTCTTGGATTTCGACGAAACCAGTTTCATTGGATCTGTAATATTATATTATTGTAGAATTTCAAATTTCATGTCAATCGGATTTACGGTTTGTCCGGGGCAAGCTAAAACGCGTAGAAATTCGTTTAAGGGAATTTTAAATAGTCGATTCGAAAAACCTATCTTCCAAATACGATCGAATTGGCTTTCGATATATATTCCATTATGTTCGAAATAGGGGTAAAACATTATAAACACCAGGCGGCACGTTTCGAGTTCGAAATTTTTTTGGATGAATAGTGTCGTCAAATTTTCTATAAAAGGCCAACTTATTTTCTGTTTTGCAAACCCTAATTCAGAGCTAGGGTTAGCCGCCACCTCATTTTCAATGGCCGAAAATGGCTGTTCTTCTTCCCTCGATCTCTTCTAATCCATTCACTTTCATCAAAATATTCCAACTAACAAATTGAAGAGCTCGTCGAGATCTTCGATTTGGACGGCTATGATCGAGAAATACGCAATGGATCAACGGAAAAGTGCTCGCATTCGACCGCCATTCAAACATGTTTCTCGAGGCCGAGAAACAGCCGAGCATCATGATACTTCGGCCTTGGGGGTAGCTCGCGTAGGTGCATAGATAGGTGGTGGCCGATCGTCGTTGAAGTGGAAGAATGGTCACGATAATTAAGGCATAACGGCGGCTCCAGGGGTTGTTTCGTTCGCATGTTTCACGTAAGGGAGAAGATGAGAAACAGCGGCCGTGATCTGCTTTGCTTGAACGTGTGGACCAGATGTGTTGGGTAAATAAAAATAAAATAATAGTTGTGAATTTATATATATTTAAATTCGTATAAACTTTAAAAATGTGTAACTTCTTCATACGAGGTCCGTTTTTGTTGAAACAAATTGCGTTGGGTCCATATTGATGAGCACTACATTATAGAGCTTGTTTGGAGTTGATTGGAGCTAGTGTAAATTTTGGGTAAAATTAAACGCTCGTTTAATTTTATTCGGAATAAAACACTACAACTGCTATTGGAAGCAAAGTGAGTACAACTCACTCTTTCTGACTCACTGATATTTTTATATAAGTGAGAATAAATGTTATTTATGCTGATTGATGATTTTTTGGATGATATATGATATATTGTATATATATTGATTGGTATTTGGATATATACCTGTCTATTGGAGCAGAGGAGACCCTATACGTTCCCGTGTATGAGCGGATGACCCTTTGTACCCGCGTCTGCCTCGAAGCGGACATTGTACACATATTCTAATATGTATATTTGTTGCAGGTGATAGGTTGGAGGGATCCAACTGGATTCCTCACCAGTATTGGTTTATTTACAGATATTGTGATATATGTTGTTATCATGTGATATATGATGTTTGGATGCCGTGATTGATGTATTTAGTGCTGTTGCAACATTGGGCCTATTTTGGAAATTTAAAAATGTTAAAGTGATGTTTTAAAATTAAAAAGGATTTTCAAGTGATTTTGAAAATAGATGTTTTATTGATTTTGAATTGTAAAGGAATTGAATTTATTTTGAATAAATAAAAGTTATAATTTTTTATGTTATAAAAATTATGATTTTTGTGGAATGTACCAAAATGTGATTTTTGGAATATGAAATGAACTATTTTGTAAATATAGTTTAAATTGAGATTTTGGACTTATTATAAATGGTTTACATAGAAGATTTATGAAATTGAATTTTTATAAATCAATGTAAAGGAATTATTAAGGAATTTTGTAAATGATAAAATGGAGTTATAAATGGATTTTATAAGTGAATATTTGGTAAGTGATTTAAATAAATAAAAGATTAATTAAAAGGGCCTAGTGATTGTATATGGTGATAAATATTTGTTTGCTTGCTTTGATAGTTAAATAACCGACTATCAAATTTGGCCATTTTAGTTCCTCGACTTGATGTGGGAATTATTTAGTCGTACACTTAGTACGTAGCCTTCTGTGTAGGCTTGATTATCGCTTGTGTTGAGGATTTTGATTCGTTAGTGTGAAGTATTACTCCAATCTATCGAGATTCCTTCTTGGCCCGAAGGATAGCAAGTTGAAAGTTGGAGACGTGAAAAGTCTATGAGACTTAGTTTCTGTGTGAGGTTGAGAAACGCTTTTGCGTTGTTGGTGCGAAGAGATTGGGATCAGATTTATCTGAAAACAACTTCGGACCAACGTATATGGGACGATTGTGCGGGTTGCTTATGATGATATTGATATTCCGGATTTTCATAGTGGGGGTTGCTTGTTGATAGTTTGGGGTTAAAATCCCAATATACATCCAGTAGCAGTAGTCTCTTGGTTATGAAATATCCAATGCAAGGACTATTCGCTACTAATCCTAGGGATTTCCCGACAGGATGTGGTAGGAAAGTGCCTTCGGTTTGTCCTGTTCCTGGACAACTTGTATGAATGTTTGTCTGACATTGCATTTCTAAAGATTACGTACATTGGTATTTACAAACGTACATCTGTTTGGTGGCGGAGAAGGCAACTTTTCTTAGCTTAACACCCTTCCTTGAGACGTACGAGCTCAAGGGTTGTATTTTTGTGGAAGGCAATTAGTAGTCAATGAAAATGGCCGTGTGGAATTCATAGTGATGTGATTGTGATTTGTGAAAGGTAATCGTTACCTTAGGCCTCATCAAACGGAAATGACCAAAACAGGGTAAGATGCGGCAAGGCTAAGTGGATCGCTCCCAAGTAGGATATGATCATCCTCTTCTAGATATATCTTTACATGCTCTGACGTCGTGTATCTGATTATTGTGGTTAGTATGCTAGAGGGCCCTCGGTAAAGGTCGGTAACGACCGGAGGATGACATATTCGGTACCATCTAGTTATAGAGGTGGGCCGGTGTTGTGTTGGTAGAGGGCAGATGTTCTGTGCCTCGGGACATCCATCAAGAGGTGTACCCCATCGGAAGGTAGTTCCTTCACCTGGTCATTTGTATGGAAATCCAAACTCCACTACGTACCTGCCATTTTTATTTGTAGAGCCTAGTATGCTGGAATTTAATAATGGTAACAATTTCGGCTATTTTTAATATTATTTGTGCAATAGACACTATTATAATATAATAGGATTTGATATGAAATGTTTTAGTTATCGTAAGGTAAAAATATGTCCATGTTTATATGTGGGCGTGTCTTACGAGATACTTTCGATTTGATAAAGGAAAAGATTGTAATTTAATAAATTCAGTTGAGTGTGTTTCTCACGCTGGTTTACCACTCTGATCTGGGCATTCTTCCCTTTCAATGCTCGGGTCAGACCGAGTATATTTACAGGTTCAGATTTGATGCTTTTGGAGCTTCAGCAGGAGAGCTGGAGATCTTCATTTTCGTATATGCACATCTATTTTGCTTATCCGCTGCATTGTTGCTTAGTTGTTGTATATTATCAGCAATTGTGAAGACATGTTATTATAACTGTCCAGGCTGATAATTATTGATTGATTGTTGAACTCTGATTGATGTATGTATATACAGTTTCTATTTTGTAAAGATCATTGATATGATATTATATGTTTTCCGCTGCGATGTGAGATTCTGTATTGTTCTGTTTGGTTCTATCTTCTCTCTTTCTTCTCTTCTCTTCTTCTCTCTTCTTTTCTTTCTCCTTACTTTCCGTCAGTCTGTCCTTTTTAGGTCGGACATGTGTGGATTATAGTCGATTCAAAGGGTACGGAGTTGCGGGTCGTCACAGGGGCGCATTTCGCAAATGCGCCTCGTATTATTTAAAAAAAAAATGGCCATTACATCGCTGAGCTGGCCAAATCGCCTACAATTACAAATAGTTTTCAAAGTAGCCTATTTATGCCAATACTTTTGAAAACCACTCTTTTGAAAATTTGTCCTTAATTAAATCTTATCTAATTTTAATTAATTAACTCTTTAATTAATTTTAAATTAGTATTCCAATATAACTTTTATATTGGACATATCTACTATAACATTTATAGTGTATACTATAACCTTTATAGTGTAACACACATATATCATATATATGTAATGACCCAGAATTTTCGATCCCGAAAATTCCAGATAGTTAGGAAAAGAAGAAAAGAGATAGAAGAAGAAACAGGAAACAATCACAAAATCTCACATTCGTAGCGGATCAAAATATAATAACATTTATACAAAGAAAAGTTGTACTTGTCAAATTACATTTGAATACATCAGAGTTACAATCAATCACAGACAAACTGGACAGTAAAATAATATGTCCCTGATACAAATCAATAATACTCAACGAGTTACACTCCATACGTTCCTATCATCCAGCTCGCCTTTTGAGCTCCAGAACGTCCTTACCTGAAAATCTGTAATACTCGGTCTGACCCGAGCATTACATCAAAGTAACACCAGGGTCAGGCTGGAAACCAACGTGAGTAAACCCATAATATGAAATACCAAGCTATATAACTTAAGTGAATTACCAGGGTAACTCGTACTTTTCTACGAGTTCTAATCTTATTTAAGTCAATTATTTATCTCAAAACAATATCCAAGAATCGTTATCCAGTTTTAAATATCCATGATACTTAACTTATTTCATTCCAGCCTGTTTGCTTCCAAACTCAAATTTATAAAGAACCAAAGTGGTTTCAGGTATTTACTGATACCCGACCCCGGTCTCTTCGAATTCAATGTCATCTCTAATCCAAGTTGTTAAGTTTTAAACAATACAATTCATATCCCGGATATCATATCACACAACAATTCAACTCAGATAGGTAACCTACATTATCACAGTTTAACCCATTCATATCACAGCACATCTCAATCGCCCATCAGAGATAAAATCAATCCAAGTCATCCAATATCATTCAACCATCCATAACAAGATTTATTAGATATATAATTCCTAATTAATTTAATTAATCTCCAATTAAATTAATTACCAAATTTAATCATTTAGATTACCTTAATCCTGCATATTCAACATTTATTAATTACAACCCAATTAATAAATCATTCTTTGATCATCCATCTTAATTAATCATCCTTGATTAATTATCCTTTAATTACATTAAGTAATTAACCTGTAATTACCCTATAGATTAATTAGCCTTAACCATTCACATTAACTTTTAATTAATCTCCTTAATTAGTTAATCACATTAATTAATGATTCTCTAATCACTTAATTAAAGTAATTACTTAAGAATTAATCACTTAACCCTGCTTAATCAATCATTAATTAACTATAAACCATTTAATTAATTAATCATTCCTTGATTACCTTACAAATCAATTAATTAATCTTTAATTACCTAATTAATTACCCCTTAATTATTAATTAATGAACCTTAATTTTTAATTAATAAAACTTAATTACAATTAATTAATTCTTAATTACAAGTTAATCAATCCTTAATTACCAATTGATTAACCTCTAATTACTTAATTAAATAATGCTTAACCATAATTTAATTATTTAATTAATTAATCTCTAATCAATTAATTAATAATCTCTAATTATCTAATTAACAACCCTTGATTACAAATTAAATTAATCTTCAATTAATTAACTTAAAACTGCTACGCTAAAACACTCACGAACTCGAAATAATACCCAAGCCTAACATTATTTCCTCCGAGTACTCCGTCGAGTCAACCCCCAACCCAAATCCACAGACACACACACATCGCCGTGCACATGCACCGACGATCCACGCCGCCGTGTCCATCGCCGACACCTCCCGCACGTCGACGATCAGCCCTACGATTGATTCCGACCATCTATTCAACACAACAAAGCCCAAATCGAAATCGAGCTTTCCCAGTCAAACCCGAAAACCAACCCTCGCCTGAAAACTCCCTCGAACCTCCAACGCCGACCACCAGAATTTCTGGAAATCCGGCCACACACTACCGACCTCCCACGCCACCATTTTCCAAATCCTGGTGAAGCTCGATCACCCAGAGACGCCACGGCAACAAAATTCCCGACCTCGACTTCGAACCCACCTAAAACCCTAATTCGATCCACCGCCGACGCCAGACTAACAATCGTCACTTCCACCATTTTCCCGACATCCCCGATCGTCATGCTAGCTTCGACAAAAACCTCGACCACCAAAAGTTCGTCGATCTCCAAAAAAAGGTCGAAACCCATTTTCTGATCATCTTCGAAATGCACATACAAAACTCAACTAAATATTGTGATTTTTATTTTAAAAATCCTAGTTTTCAAAGATACATCAGATTATACACATGAATCTACAATTTATCCAATTTGAAATTTTGATAAAATCAAATTCTTACTGTAATAAATAAAGCCTGATTGATACTGTCTTAAATTCTTGTTTTAAATGTTTTAAAATTTAAATCTTGTTGTTTTAAACAAATTTTGTTCAAACATTATAACATAAAACTGATTAGAGATAAACAATTGATCATTTTGAATGTTATTTGCATCCAGTAATTTTAAGAACAGAGCACAACCTTGAATAAAGACATGCACACAGAGATATCCACATACATATATACATATAATCATTAAATCCAACACGCAAACCATTATTACCTATTCAAACTCAAGTTTTCTGCATGTATCAGGGTTTTAAACATATTTAAAGCTTTTTAAAACAAATTTGTTTACTCACCTGTTAATGATGAGCAGAGCAGTTTGAAGTAGTTAAAACTTTGAAAACTTGAATAGCTTGATTCTTCTTAAAACTGAAAACTGAAATTGATCTGAGATAAATTGCTTAGCTTGCCTCTGATCTAAGTTGTACTTGAGTTTGAAAAGCTTGCTTTTAGATTTGAAACTGAGTTGCACTTGAATTATGAAGAGCTTCAGATTTTGGAATTGTGGAGAGGAAATTGTTATTGGTTTGAGTATTTTGTTATAGACTATTTTTCTTTCTTTCTTTTACTGGATTGTTACAGATCTTTGTTTGAAAGAAGATAGGAAAAAGATATGAAGATAAAAGATATAAGTTTATATATGTTTAATTAGGATTTATTAAAAATAAAAGAAAATAAAAATAGAATGGTGACACTTGTCTTTTACATTAGTTAATCCTCTTACACATGTTATTAAAAATACTTATATATTAACACTTGTAATTTGCATGAATTTATAAATTTCTAAATGGGTTAAAAAGCTTTTATAATAAATTTCCTAATTAATAAATACATATCTTAATTTATATAAATAAAATCCTATAAAAGAAAATAATATAAAACAAACTATATTCTAAATAAAATCATATATAATATAATTTAAAATCCAAAATATATTTAAGATATATATCTATCTTTTGAATTTCAATATTCTAATCCAAATTCAAGTTCAATTTAAATTCAACTCAAATATATATATATATATATATATATATATAAAAACTAACACAAATTCAATTTGTTTTTTTAAAAGGATAATTTGCCAAATTTAGATAATTATATTAGGAAGATTATCAAACCAATATTTATCCAGATATATATTTTTATTGTCAGAATTATTTATTTAACTTATAAATTAGTATTTCTACTAATTTAATCCAGCTAATATATCAATTAATAGATGTCCAAAAATCCGGTTTATCACAATATATGTGTATTTTACTTAATTAATTAACCTTTAATTAATTTATTCAATTAAACAATTTTTATTAAAATTTATTAATTTCAAAATTTATCTTGTATACATATATGTATACTTATGTTATCTTAAAATTTTTAAAATAACATAACATATATCAACATATAATACATGCATATATGCATTAATTATGTAACAACCCACATATTTATCGATTTTATATTTAAATATTTTATTTAAATATTTTATCGTTAATCGGATTTTGGTCCGAAAAGCTACTTTTTGCATACGGTCAAATTAGGACTCGAGACCACTTCCATTGAGTTCAAAATGACGTTTGCGATCTTTTTGAGTGTAAACTTCGATATGTTTGGAGATAGTGAAATTTTCGTCACTTTTTGCTTTGAGCTTTGGTTTGGGCTGATCACTAACCCAGCCCAACCCCCTCCTTCTATTCACAACTTCATTCTTCATTTCCTAAGCATAGAAGCTTCATCAAAAATGGAGAAGGGAATGGGAAATTAAAACTCCAAGCTCAAATTCAATTGCAATCCATCATTCAACTCCAAATTCAAGAAGAAGACATTGATTCAAGCTTGGGACTGTTCTTGCTTTGCTTCAAGCTTCATCTTCATTGATTTTTGGTGCAAAGGTGAGATTTTTATCTCACATTCTTGCCTATAACTGTCTTGGACTGTTGGGGATGAATTCCTATCACTTTAGCATGTATATTTGCTTTTGGTTTGGATTGAATTGGTGAAAAACTCCAACTTGTAGTGTTTTTGGCAAATTACTGGGCTTAGGTCGCTCGGGCTGAGAAAATTCGCCTCTATGCATTTAGCTCGTTCGCATTTAGGTCGGTCTTGCCTTAGGTCGCTCGGCCATAGGTCGTTCCATCCATAGGTCATTCGTCACGAGTTAGGTCGCTCGGCTATAGGTCGCTTGCACTATGCTCTATCTCGTACCTTTTTAGGTCGTTTCCCTATAGGTCGCGCCCATTTGACCACTTAGGTCGCTCTCCTTGGGTCGTTGGCCACTAGGTCGTTAGACCTTACATCTTTTAGGTCGCTCGACCTCACCACCTTAGGTCGCATACACTTAGGTCGTTTGCACCATTAGGTCGTAGGTCGCATGACCTCAATTCCGTTAGGTCGTAAGACCCCAATACCTTTAGGTCGTTAGACCTTACATCTTTTAGGTCGCTCGACCTCACCACCTTAGGTCGCATACCCTTAGGTCGTTTGCACCATTAGGTCGTAGGTCGCATGACCTCAATTCCGTTAGGTCGTAAGACCCCAATACCTTTAGGTCGTTAGACCTTATTTCCTTTAGGTCGTTAGACCTTATTACCTCTAGGTCGCGCCACATGCTTAGGTCGCTTCCCTAGGTCACTCAGCATGACATACTTAGGTCGTTCGACCTATCCTACTTTAACTCGTAAACCACTAGGTCGTTCGCCCTGAATTAGTTGCATCATTCGCTTAGCTCGACCGTGTTAGGTCGCTCACCCCGCTAGGTCGCGCCATTAAGTCACGTTGTTCTTTTTAGGTCGCTTGACCTATTTTCTGCCTAGCTTGTTAACTATTAGGTCGCATGACCTCGTTTCTACTAGGTCGCTCGACCTGTCCTGCCTTAGGTCGCTTGACCTGTAGGTCGTACCATTGCACTTTAGCTCGGCCATGTTCATTCTCACGGGCATTTCTACTTTGATGGTTTTGGAACTGATTTCCTTGGATTTTATTCACATCTTCGAATGTGAATTTTTATGACCGATTGTTCTACAATCCTCTTTGTGATTTGTCACTTTAAAAATATAAAGGTTTCAATACTAGTAGTAAATATCAAAACTCTTTCATCAAAACGATTTCAACTCTATTTTATTACAAAGCTCTTTTTCCTAAACCATTTTCCAATCTATTAGTATATACAAGACTTTACCTCACTCGGATGAGAAATCTAATTAAACGGCTTAGCAAAACAAGTGGTATGAAACGCTTGCGTTTACTTCATCGGTTAATTCTTGGACTTGTTCGATTGAACCTTTTGTGACAATTTCCTAGTGAAGATCTATAGTTTGTTCATAAATATTTAAGTTAAGCTAGTGGTTATGGGACATGAAGCTAAACTCATATATTTACTAGCTTAGTGTAATTGACACTTTTTTATGATCATGACGATCATTTTTGTGATTTAGACTAGCGATTGAGCGATGTCTCTTTGTCTGCGAGGGAGACTAGACCCCGCTTGTGTGATGTTTCTACTCACATATATGGGGTAGCACCCCATGGTCTTCGGGCCGTTCGTGTGTTCAAAGGTCTTCGGGCCATTCGTGTGTTCGAAAAATTATATGGTTAGCTTCCATGAGATAGCTTCTCGTTCATGTGATAGGCCTTCCCCCTTTTTGTGATTTCTGGATTTCGTGTGTTGATTTCTGAAATTTGTGCTTCACCAATTTTCGTGATTTTCATTGATATGTTTTATCAATTTTTGTGCATTGGTGAATTCGTGTGTCATTCCCTTTTTGTGGATTTGGATCTTTGAGAAGATTCTTGTGATATTGATTAATCTCTTGTTGATTATCATTTACATACTTATAGTAGTATGCCATTATGGTTATTATATGTTTATGCCATATCTCTTATTCTATATCATGTCATCTGATATTTATAGCTAGACTGATCCGTTTATTATTTTCTTATGAAATAATACTCGGGTCAGACCGAGATGTTACAAGTGCTTCTGCTTAACTTCTCTCCAGGGATCTATTACTCTGAATTTCGGCAAACTACTTAGATTAGTAGTTTTTGTTGTATACATTTGAGATATCGACTCATAGATGTATTCTTTTGTGTAGCACATGTTGCTATTCTTTTGTGTTATCGTGGATCTTTCTGACCACTTCTCTGATGTACACTTTCATGTGTTATATATTCATATCTTTTTCCGCCTTTGTGATATGGATGTCTGTGACTGATTTATGTTATGTTTGTTTCTATGTTTGTTTCCGAAGATTATATATAGCCACTGTGTGATAGCTTTGAGTTTGTATCGGTATGTCGGATTTCCTCCTTAAACGAAGTACATGCTATACTATCTGCCATATCGGTGCTCGCACAAAGAAGTTACATGGATGGTCGCTCCTCAACAGCCTTATTCTCCGTGCTAGTTGACAGCATTACTCCGTAGTGTTCTTGGCTAGCGTGGGTATAGAGGTGGGGAGTCACAAATTAATTAACATTTTTAATTAATTTATTTTATTAATCTTATTAATAAATTTGAAATTATTATATAAATATTTTCAAACATTTTGAAAATATCATTATCCTTTCAAACATTTTGAAAACTTATGTAGTATTATAATTTTTTATAATAAGCATGTTTTATTTTAAATTTAACTATGAAATTTAAAATCTTTAACATTAATATTCAAAACGATTTTGAAAATTAGCCCAAGGCCCAAATTAAGTTGGGCCTTTTCTATTAGGAGCAACCTTTGGGTTCACTTCACCTTTCGGGCTAGGCCGGTAACCTGGTAGGACAGGGTACTTGATTACCCAATTCCAATCCCAGACATTACCTTTCTAGACACCGTACTAAGTGGACAAGCTTAATTAGTTAGTCCTAATATGACTAATTTAGACTGCATAGGCTATTGGGCTTCGATACCATTGTTGGAACTAGAACAGCCCGCAACGGAAGTTATGGGTGAATTTCAAAAAATTTACCCTATTGGATCTTTATTGGGCCTATGAAGTCTAATTCATTTAGAACAATTCTAAATTTGTTTTAAATAAAATCATGTATTTTTAAATTTAAGTATTTTGTAATGTAAAGTTAATTTGAATGATTTAATTTATATATATATACACACATGTATCATATACATATACATATGTGTGTGCATGTGTAACATAATAATCGATGAAGGGTATAACAAGCCCGTATATAGACGTTGGGATTTACATCGCAACGGACACATTAGCTCATTTCGTATGTATTGTATGTTGTCTAAATATGTGCTTAAATCTATAATGCAAAGTATATTTATATAAATACGTATACATATATTTAAAATATATTTTATAACTAAAAGTCCCAAAATTAAATATATATATATATATAATTTAAAACATTTGTATAAATATATATACATAATTAAACATATAAAATTATACATACATACATACATATATATAATAATCAAAATTATATATATAAGGTTAAATAAAATGTATATATATGAATAATTAATTACATTCAGTACTTAAAATATAAATATATATATTTCAAAATTATTTCCAGATCGAAATTAGCATTACGAACATAAAATAATAATTTTATAATTTTATCATTATTATGTATGTATATACATAATAAATAGATTTGATCATAATAATTAATAATATTGGCAATAAATATTAATAAATTTTTAAAAAAAATTACGAAAATTTAGGACCATAAAATACAGGTTCAAATTTTTTTTCATGATTTTTTGAATTAAAATATTAAATATCAACAAAAAAATCTGAAAATATTACTATGGGTTACTACATAGATGCAGTAATTTAAAATAAATATAAAATCAAATTTTCAGTGCAATAATTATTTTAGATATAATAAAAAATTTAAATAATCAATAAAAGATAATTTAAAATTATTTATATACATAAAAAATTTATTTTCAGATTTGATAATTCATATTATGTATAAATAGGTGTAAGGAAAAATTCTAAGCTATTTATACATTATAAATATACATATATGTGATTATATGTTTAAAATATACATTAGTCTATATTTAAATAAATATATAAATATACATAAAATAATTAATAATGACAAATTCTAATTTTTTACAGCAAATTAATTTATTTTATACATAAATTATAACACATAATAATATAACTAGGCACATAACTAAGCTAATTTGTGACAACTACATATACCTACGAAAATCTCACCTAACTAGATATACAACATTAATATATACAGATTTGGGATTAATCAATATTAAATCATAAAATATGATATGATTACCGTAATATATAAATGAAATACCAATTGATGATGCCTTTGAGTCCACTTGAATCAATGAATTCCCTTCTCTAGTTATGCTCGATCCGTCAGATTGCAAGTCTGGAATCGTCGACCTTTTCTATCAAATAGCGCTTTTACTTAACTTGAATTGATTTTGAGATTCTTAGAACTGATATGGGGATTAATTTTAGACATCAAACTTTATAATTATAGCAGCCAAAAGTTTATTTTGATTAAGGGTTTAGAGATCAATATATATAGCCTTGTACAAGAGAGATAATAGGACAATCCCATTACCTATTCTCTCTTAATCTTAGCCATCCATCTCTAGGTCTAATCCTAAGTTTTAGCCGCCTCCAATAACTTGTCAAAAACGAAATTTGCAACCCTAATGATGGGCTTTAAACCCATTTAAGCCCAAGTCAAAATACTATGCAATTAAATCTAATTTAATTGCTTGCCGGTATTGTATATCGATCAATATATTTATAACTGTTATAAATATATATAACATTATTTATTTCTCAAATCATATTAAAATTTTATAATTAATATTTCATAAATATTAATTAATTTATAACAATTATAAACTAATTAAATCGTTCGGTCTTAAGGGAATTCATCATTTCGGCCGTGTAACTCTTGAGTGTAAATTTGGTCAGCGATTAACATCGAACTATTCTAATGTTAACGTTCACACGTCACTTAGCAGTTGGTGTGACATTACGGCCAAATTTATCGCTTACTCATTTTCGGTAAAAATCCAATTTTAGTTTAATAAGCATTATCCGGTTGTGACATTTGTTTACACCAATTCTCTTCGTCAAAACTATATCACTTTGGACTTATGGAATTTGGTAATGGTCAAAATTCCAACCTCATCCACATTCAACTTTATAGTCCAAATACAAAGTCCTTGGTTTAATAATAACAATTATTATTAACCGAAATGCTCTGGCTAGAGACTTTGACTTTGAGTTGACTGTACTAACCACATATAACTGAGGAGACGAATCCTCTCTTGAGTAGTGCTTCACTTCCAATACTTCCACTCGACCCAACTATAGTCACTCGATGGATGCCATGCCATGATTCAGCTATAATCAAAGCGGAGCTTTCATATTGAAGATCCATAGTATTCTCAAGTCGAGAGGACTGTGTAAATCAGTCACATCGATATTTTCTGTTTGACCTTAGTTATATTAACCAACAGAAAACTATCAAGTGAGTCGTTCCATAGTTATCCAATAACTAGTAGTACGTAACCCCTAGGTGCCCCCCAGCTGTCTTGAGTAATACACTACCCAACATTTGGAGAGCGTTACGTACTCCAGTCTTAATGGATACATCGATATCCAGTCTCGATGCATCTTGACTGGGAACATTTAAAATGGTATATTTGTTTCGTTGTGATAAATTACTCACGGTTACAACTTTGTAACTACTATCGCAAAATATACTATATATGGATTTTTCTATTAAATATACTTTTAATTAAGTTAATTAATTAATATAATCATATTATATCAAGTATATAATAGGAAGAAATTACCTTTTTTCGAACAAGATTGGTCAACGAGTTAGATATATGTAACAAATTACATAGTTGCCCTAGGGCGTACCCCTAACTCTATCATACCCTCACCATAGAAGCACATGCACCCCCTAGGTCCAACCTCCAAGATGCCTTAGGTGCTTATTTAGGTTATGGATAGGGTTCTTAATTAATTTCGTAAGGTTATTTAATATCTCTTTGTGCATTTTATGTCAAATCAAGTTTTAGATTTAAACTAAGCTTGTTTATTTTCTTTAACATAATTATTTTCTTATCACATGACATATTTGCTTGTGTGTGCAAGTGTACATTAGTGATACAAAATGTGCACAACATTTTCGATGACTTTCCGATGCTCAAAAGTCAAAGTTTTGGTAAACGTTTTATAGTCATAGTTTCTATTTTTATTTAAACTGATTATTTTGGTAAACAAAATTTGAAAATGGTTTTAATATCTTTAATTAATATTTAAATATGTTTATTTGGTTATTAAAATCCATTATTTAAATATTTAAAAATGATTTAAATATTTAAATACAAGACGATTAATTTACGGGTCGTTACAACTTTTGTATCAGTTCTTGGATTATATCCGAAACCCACAAACTTAGTATTGCTCCCACTGACTTTGAGACACTTCGGTTGTTATATTAAAAAATTATATTCTAAATCATCAATTAGAATTTCTTTTTCAATTACATGTACAATAGTCAAAATCATATTGGGCACAAAAATTCGAGTAAAATCTGAATTAACTTAAGCATGTTTAATGACAAATCTGTTACATTAGTTTCAACAATTGAAATTTATGATGTTGTTTTATCAACGTTGCTAACTATATTCCAACTACATTGGTCTTCTTCTCGAAGACACTTTCATAGCCATTGGATCATATCCCATCGAATACTACAATCAAAATCATTTTTTGATAACGAACTAGGAATCCATTCCGAATTTGCAGTATGGCAGAGTCAATACTCTTAATGGATTATTGACAATTGAGGAAATTCTTTTCTCAACACTGATATGAAACTCATAGTTTCTCTTTTATGTGCAAGTGTTCTTACTAGACGTTCTAATTATTTGTGTCTATTTTAGCTTGGTTAATTCCATTTCATCCTTCATAATCAGTTTTATCTTTGGACCATATCCAAATCTATTTTATAAACAATAATTTCTAAAAGGAATTCCTTTGCCATTAAGTTTTTATTGAAAGAACAACCGTTTCTCAGTACAGTGGAATAGGTATTCATAAACATTTCATGAACTGCCTTTATAGATGTATAAGATCAATTTCATATTGAGTTTACAAAATTTATGTTCGTAACATTTGTTGATTAATCAATATTGGTTGGTCCCAATCTCATTTAGGGTGGCCCACACAAGATCCCCACGAGCAATTATTACGTGCAGCCTCTCGACTCATATAACCTGCCAATTCCTTGACCTAGGATATGTAGTGGTTTGTTATCATCTGTTATCTTATATAATCTTTTAAGCTATGCTTAGACGAAACTAATTTTAATCTTATATACTAACTCTTAAGTCACGACCTTGTAGAATGAAGTTAACTCAACTTCACTCATAATTAATCGTACTTTGTCCAACAAAGTCTTATTACTTCTTATCGATACATCATTATGTATCATAAAGAGAATTGACTTTGGGGATCGGATCTTATTCGTTTTTAGGTACATTTGGAACTCTTTCCTAATACACTAACTTATTCGATCAAATCGAATTCTTTTATTTCCTTTGCATGTTATGTTTTCTACTTCCATTTTATATTCATTGAACTTATCATAATTATACAACTTGTGTATCAAATACACATATTTTATTTCTTTGATAATTCATCTGTGAATTTAACGAGGTCAGTGGATCCGTTTTCGTATCATTGGACTTTGAACTGCATGCATCGATATGTATCAATCCAAAGAGTTCGCCAACTCTTATGTTGCTCCTACTGAATGGATGCTTTGCCTTTAATCGTTTGAGATACAATTCACAAGTACCATATGATTCATAATCATATATTATAGAATTATTTCCCAAAACCATTGGCTTAGTCCATAATTCGACTATAGTTGTAGAAAATTTAGATACTTCTGTATTTTCTAATGCATCACTTTTGTTATAAAAACCGAAATTATAGATTTATTTTATAACGAATATTCATAATATTCATACCAAAATAGAACAATATCTATTTCCAATCAATATCAAAATTAGTAATTACTACATAAATAATATTTGGTATATTTTTGAAATAAGTTTTCGTAACTTGATGGATCCACTAAGAAGTGTCATATGGTTTGTTTTCACCATTTTTGCAATTATTATAATAGCTTACAAAATACGAAGTTCCATTCAACCACTTATTATAGAATTTTATTTCAACACTATAATTAATTTTTGGTCGGGAGTTTTAGATCAAATATCTTGAACCCAAAAAAAATAACTTTCATATAAAATAATTTTCTACATGAAAATACATTTGGAATAAAAATCACGATTCTCATTCCTTATTAAGTATCTTTTAGTATTTTATATCTTTTTCATTTCCAATGTCTCTTAATTAAGTAGAGGTGATCATTCACTCTATTTATCCCAACTGTGCCTAAGTTATATCCACTCCTATACATTCGCTTTCCTTTCTAAATGGTTGTACCATTTAAAGGAAATCCTTACCATAGGACTGTAACAAACTCTTCACAAAAATTCTTTTCTTCTCCAAGAACATTTAAGGATGTCACATAAGTTGCACTTTACGTAAAATGATCAAACTGACATTTCAATGATCGAGTACCTAGGTTCTTCTTGTTGGAACTGGACGAGCCCGCGGCAGATTTCAATTTTATTTACCATATTGGATCTTATTGTGCCTATGAAGTCTAACTTATTTAGAACATTTCTAATTTCTTTTAAATAAAATCTTTATTTTATTTAAATTTATAAAATGATTTTATATTTTTTAATTAATGTTGTAATATATATATATATACACACATGTATCATATACATCCATACATACATATACATACACACACACACACACACATATATATATATATATGCATGTGCATTGGTGACATAACAATCCATGAAAGGTATAACATGACCGTGTATAGGTGCTGGGATTTACACTGCAACAGGCACATTAGCTCATCCTATATACCATTATATCGTCCAAATGTACGTTTATATATATTTTCATACATATATATATATACAAAATATTACAAATATATGTATATGTATGTAGGTATATAAATCATATGTTTAAATAATTATATATATATATATTCATAAACATATGTTTGAAATACAAATCATTTATTAATTACATAAAATATAATTTAAAATATACATACACGCACATGCACGCACGCACACATGCACGCACACGCACGCACGCACACGCGCGCACATGCACAGATATATATATATATATATATATATATAAAGTTGAAAACATTTTATAGCTATAATATATATATATATGTATATATATATGTGTGTGTGTGTGTGTGTATATATTTATTTATTTATACTTGGATGCTTATGCATAAAGAATATTGTTTGTGCCAAAATCGGTCACAAACCCCAGATGTAGTGAAAGCACCAGTGTATATACACAGATCCATAATATTCCAACACAGATCTCAAATCCAGATGAAGTAGTGAATAAAAATGAAGAAATAGCAAAATTAAAATGTGAGAAAGCAAGAAAGAACACAAGATTTATAGTTTTTCAGCTATCTCCGGCCTACGTCCACTTTGAATCAATCCTTTTATTCCTTTTATACTGTAACTACAGTTACAAGCCTTTGAAATCAGTAAACAAAATGGTAGAGTTTAGCCTAGGAAAGAAGAAGAAGATGAAGATCATTTTCTAGTTGCCATAGGACTGCTATTTATAGGTGTAAACGGGAAAATATCCGCCAAAAATCTTGGAAGACCTCTTCTCACACGTGGATGGGCCCGCTTGATCGATCTGGAGTCATTTGGGATCAATCTATGTACAATTCATATCGATCCAAATTGGCTCCTATCAAACCGAGATCGACCACGAACCTTCATGAGTGCATAAGGAAGCTCTTGTGAAAATTTCATAGTATTTGGACTTGTAGAACGAGAGTTATGATCGATCCAAGTTTGCATTTTCCAATGTCAGCTATCAACTTCGTATCGATCGTCTCGATTACCTTCGTATCCATCATAATTCGTATCCATCATCCAAGTATCCATCGGTCCCCATATCAATAGCCGTAGCTTTCGCATCGATCTGAACTTCACGCGCTCTGATCCACATCCTTCGTTCCATCTCGACCGCTTCCTTAGTATCCATCGATACGAAGTACAGAGCGTTCGTATCCATCGGCATGTGATGTTCGTATCCATCGACCAATTCTCCTTCTTATCCATCCGATGTTTCCACCTTCGTATCCATCAGATGCTCTTTATTTCGCATCGTTCCCTAAATGCCTGCCTTTCGTATCCATTAATTGTGCCTTTGTTCGTATCCATCGATCCAGGTTCATTGCTTTCGTATCGATCCCAAGCGCCTATGTTCGTATCGATTCAATATCACAGGTCGATACGAAACACATGCATACAAATTAGTATCGGTCCAAAGCCATGCGTGTTATGCATATTCGCATCCATCTATCGATACAAAAGCATCAGTGTGTAAGCATCAATCCGAAGCCCATCACCTCGATCGATACGAAGATATCGATCCAGAACCATTCCTCGCCAATATTGATCCATCCATATCTCGAACATACGAACTCTGATTGACCTAAAATTGGAAACGTACCCTTCCCTAGCCTTGTTCACCATCCCCTATCGATCCCGCCTTAATCGGAGTTCGGTCAAATTTTGACAGTATCGACCATAGCCATCTTTCCAATCGATCTCCAATCCCGATATCCATCCTTTCCAGCCAATTTGTTGATATCCCGGCCTAGACCAAAAGGTGGGGTAACATTTGCCCCCCAAAACATGCCTTGTGGTAAGAAGGCATGTTTTGAATAGCTTCGAATCCGACATCTGAAGTCCATATTCCATCCATCACCAAGCCATCCTATCAAGTGTCGTAGCCGTATCCTCATCCGAATCCGCAACCACTCCGAGCCAATACCCGATTCTAAATCCAGTATCCAAGTCCTTAGCCAATTTCATATTCATCTGAACCCGACAACCGAGTTCTAATCCATCCATATCCAATAACCAATAATCGAATCCGGGACCTCTCAGGGTCAATATCCAAATCTGGGACTACTCCGGGTCCATAGACAAATCCTCAGCTGTTCATAGCCAATATCTGAATCCGTAATCTCTCTGGGTTCTTGTCAAGCACAACTCATACTCGATGACCTGTGTTAAGTAATGCCTTGGTGTTCTTGGTTCAGTGTCCCTGAATGTTGAGTAATGCCATGGCTTAAGTCCTAAGCCGAATCCTGGTCGCTCTAGACCCTTGCCGAGCATAGTCCATACTCAACGACCTGGAATAGTAACTGATAGATAATATGGGGCCTGTCATAGGCCGAATCCTGGTCTCTCCTGACCCTTGTCGAGCATAGTCCATACTCGATGACTTGAATAAGCCGATTCGCCATGTTCGAACGAAGCGACTTACCCTTTGCCAGGTATAATCCATACACGACGACCATTCACCAAAAACCAGATAAAAATCCAATCTGAAATCCAGATTAAATCAGAAAACCAAAAATCCATACCAGAAATCCAAATCAATATCCAAACCAGAAAACAAGCATCCAAACCAAAGTCCAAACCAGAAAACAAACAAAACCAGGAGTTCAAACCAAACTCCGAAACCAAACCGGAAAAAACCAAATGTCCAAACCAGAAAAGAAAAGGCAGATTTCACAAACTAGAGCATCGTAGTTTATCATCATCTCAGAGCATGCTTAGGGGCTAACTCAGTCCTCGTACATGAGTAAGTGACTTAGCCGTTTACCCAGAGTTTGCTACTTATTCCATATCATCCCTGTCGGTCGATAATCAATCGACCATCATTCCTAGGCATCGTGCTGTCGTCGTTTGAGGTAGACGGTGGCTGCTCCTGTTCCATCACCGCATTCCGAGTTTCGACATATTGCCGCAACTGACCACTCTTTACATGCTCCTCGATTATATCTTTTAGATGCTTGCAGCTGTTGGTATCATGCCCGTCTAGATCATGAAAGAGACAGTGCCTTCCTGATGCTCTCACACGTTCCGATGGTTCTCTCCTTGCCGGCTTTCGGTAGGGAAGGCGATCCCGGGTTTCCATGTATATCCGCTCCAATGTTTCATTCAATCCTGTGTAAGTGGAGAATTTTGGCTCTCCCCAACGTTTCCTTGCCCTGCTAGAGTTGTCATCCAACTTCCTCTTTCCTTTATCCTTATTCTTACCCGAGCTTTCGCCGGATGGTTCTCCATCCTATACCGTGTTTGCTTCCTTTATCTTCATATCCAAGAATGAATCTTCCTGTCAAATAAATCTTTCGACCTCATGAAAGAGCTCCCCGAGATCCATTGGTGGATCTCGTATCAACGATATCTTGAAATCCGAGTTATCCTTCACTCCTGAACTGCCGCCATTAGAACCATTGATGGATCTGGCCGATCCCTCGAAGCAACTGCCGCATTGAACCGAGTTAAGAAAGCCCTGAGCGATTCTCCTGTTCTTTGCTTTACCGACGTTGGTGTCATTACATTTTTCGGCCTCTTTATATGAACTCGAAACTGCTTCAAAAATCTGTCCACCAATTCTGTCCATGTCTTGATAGATCCATCTTCCAACTATCGGAACCACATGGCATCTATATCCGTCAAGTAGGGAGGGAAACACCGGACCATAACTTCCTCCGATGCCTCCAGCACTTTCATGTGTCTCGTGTATCTCATCAAGTGATCGGTAGGATCAGCCCTTCCATTGTATACCTCCAGAGTAGGTAGCTTGAACTCTGGTGGATTCCGAGCCATTCTGATGTCATAGGTAAACGAACTTCTGTTTACCCCTTCCAGATCTCTGTTTGCTAAACCTTTCGCGCATAGTTCGCCTGATAATCTCAACTAATCCAACGTTGTCCACCAAGGGTTGCCCCCCAAGTCCTCGTAGGAATTCTGGTACGTACTCTTCATCACGCACTCCTGCATTCCTATCAGCTCCATGTTGTGCAGGGTCACCTGGAATCTCTTCATGAATTGGTCTATCATTGCATGGTGGTGTGCCCTCGAGTCTGGATCCTTCCAAATTGGTAACTGTGTGCTGATTGGGGGGCTACGCCTTGTTGAACTGCTCCATCCGATTGCCTGTTGGGTCCTTCTGTTCCAGCTCTGTGGATCTGAACTCCTGAAGCTCCAGCTGTTCCTGCCTGCCCAAACTATCTGAGAAGGTTCTACATCATGTCCTCCTGCCTTTTCAACAATTCTTCCTGCATAGCTACCATCATCATCTCCATCTCATCTCTGGTGATGAATACTGAGGTCTGATTTGCTCCTGAGGAAGTCTCTTGACTTCCCTCTTGATGGCTCCTTTCTAGTAATATCCTTCTAGCTGATTTCCTAACCATGGTTCCTTTTAGATCTGATCCTTTAGCTTTCCAAATCTGAACTCCAAATCTGATGTAGCGGGCGCTAGTCGTTCTCAATGGAAGCACCAAAGTGTTTGCGCCAAAATCGGTCACAAACCACAGATGTAGTGAAAGCACCAGTGTATATACATAGATCCACAATATTCCAATACATATCTCAAATCCAGATGAAGTAGAGAATAAAAATGAAGAAATAGCAAAATTAAAATGTGAGAAAGCAAGAAAGAACACAATATTTATATCGGCTATCTCCGGCCTACGTCCACTTTGAATCAATCCTTTTATTCCTTTTATACTTAATTACAGTTACAAGCCTTTGAAATCAGTAAACAATATGGCAGAGTTTAGCCTAGAAAAGAAGATGAAGATGAAGATCTTTTTCTAGTTGCCATAGGACTGCTATTTATAGGTGTAAACCCATAAATATCCGCCAAAAAATCTTGGAAGACCTTTTCTCACATGTGGATGGGCCCGCATGATCGATCTGGAGTCGTTTGGGATTGGTCCATGTACAATTCGTATCGATCCAAATTGGCTCCAATCAAGCCGAGAACGATCACCAACCTTCATGAATGCATAAGGAAGCTCTAGTGAAAATTTCATAGCATTTGGACTTGTAGAACGAGAGTTATGATCGATCTAAGTTTGCATTTTCCAACGTCAGCCGTCATCTTCGTATCGATCGTCTTGATTACCTTCGTATCCATCATAATTCGTATCCATCATCCAAGTATCCATCGGTCCCTATATCCATAGCCATGGCCTTCGCATCGATCTAAACTTCACGCGCTCTGATCCACATCCTTCATTCCATCTCGACTATTTCCTTAGTATCCATCGATATGAAGTACAGAGCCTTCGTATCCATCAGCATGTGCTGTTCGTATCCACCGACCAACCCTCCTTCGTATCCATCAGATGCTCTTTATTTTGCATCGCTCCCTGAATGTCCGCCTTTCGTATCCATCAACTGTGCCTTTGTTCGTATCCATCGATCCAGGTTCATTACTTTCGTATCGATCCTAACCGCCTCTATTCGTATCGATCCAGTATCACAAGTAGATACGAAACTGTGATGACCTAGAATTCTTGGTTATTTGAAATTGAAATATTTAATTGATTTTAAATATTTGAATATAGTTTAACTTGAATTTTAAATATCAGGATTTATTTGGCAATTAAATTATTAAATTTAATTATTGAAACTGGGTAAAATATTTTATCTTCAGTTTTGAGCTTGTTAAAAATAATTTAAAGTCTTGTAAAATCTATATTGACAATACTGGAGATAATAGAACTTTTAAAATTGAATTTGAAAGTGATTTGTTCAGTTTTAAATTTCTATCATTTAAATCGATATTTTAAAATAGCCTTCCGAGGCACAGTCTCGGGATTCAACGAAACTAGTTCCATTGGATCTGTAATATTGTATTATTATCGGATTTCAATTTTCGTAGCATTTGGAGAAATTGTTTGGCCATACGATAAGTAAACGCATTGAAATTTATATTGAAATTTAATATAATTACTGGTCCAAAAAGCTATCTTTTCCATACGATCGAATTTGGACTCGAAACCTTTTCCATTGTGTTCGAGATAGGGGTTTAACATTATAAACGCCAAGCGGCACACCTCGATTGGAGATCGAGATTTTGAGTTGCATTTATCGAGACGATTTAAATTTGAATTTGAATTTAAATTTAAAAATAATATATATATTTGATATAATGTTTTCTGAGGACAATTTTTACACATTACTTTCTTTAATAACACTTGGAAAATGTTATTACACGCGTCTTCGTTTTTATATATATAAAAAAGAAATTTTATTATCTCGTTCAAACAAAACAAATCCATTACCGAAGATAAAATACCCAAATTCAAATTGCACGTTCGTTCTCTCCTCTCTCCCGCCTCTCTCTTCAGTTTCAATTCGTTTGTAAATCGAGATAACCCTAGAATCGATTTTGATTCAAAATCGCGTGGACTTGGATGGATGCCGCATCGAAGTCGAGGTCGGAGTGGTTCGCGAATGGGGAGTTGTCGTCAGGCGATCGTGCACGCGTGTGGAGGCTCGCGAAAGGTCGTGCGGTGCTCGAGCTAGGGTGGCGATGATGGGAGTTGCTGGTGGATTGATGGTTGAGTCTGGGTTTGCTCGATTTGCAGTGGCTACTCAGGGTTGGTCGAAGCCTGAGTTTGCATCTCTCCTGTAAGGTATATGATAATTTACTGTTTGAGGTTAAAGTATATATACAGGAAGATATATATATAAATATATGAATATAAATTATCTATATAAAAATATATACACACATATTAAACCTACTTGTTATTTTAAATTATTATATTACGGCGATTAACTTATTTTAATTATTTTGTAACTTAAAATTATTTATTTTAGGAGAAATTAGTTTAAATAAAATTCATTAGTTAATTAAATCTATTTAACAGAAATTAATTGTTTGATTTGTTCAATATAAATAAAACCACTGGTGAATTAAAATTATCAAATGAAAAATTGATTATTCGATTATTTCGAATATTAATAAATTGTATAAATGTTTATACAAGGTCTAATAAAGTGAAGAAAACAAGTCGTGATGGAAACGTATTGCAAAATAAAAGCAAAGGTGAGATCTTCTCACTCACTTGATTTGCCTAATTAATTTAAATGGTTGATTTAAATTATTGGATGTGTTTGGATGAATTTGATAAATTATCTGTAGGATGTGAAAGTATAATTTAAATTATTGGATGTGTTTGGATGAGTTTGATAAATTATCTGTTGGATGTGATAGTATATATGATAGTGTGTGCGTGTGTGTGTGTGTGTGTGTATATATATATATATATTTGGAGTGATTGATTTCCCGCATTATAAAGCGGATGAGACCCTATGCGCCGCATAATAGCGGATGATATTATATAATCCCATATACCGCGATATTCCACCTCGAAGTGGAATTGGTATTTAATTGTTGTGTTAACATCTGTGGATGCAGGGAAACAGGTTGGAGGGATCCAACTGGGTTCCTCACATTGTTAAATTTATTTGTATATGTTGTGATGTGATAATCTGTGAATGATTATATTGGTGTGAATGATTATATTGATAAATGGAATTTATTTGAAGGCTATAGTTTAGCCGAATATATTTTGGTATCGTAGGATAACAGAAATAAATAAAATTGGATTTTTGGAAATTAAAGTAGAAAATTTGGAGTAAATTAATTTTAGAAAATTGGATAAATTTAAAGGAAGGAATTTAAAAGCATAAAAGTTGATTTTTGTAATCTTATCAAATCAATTCCAAAATATGAGAAAAAGATTTTTATAAATGGATTTCGAGTGATATTGTCTAAAAAGTTGGAGAATTTATTTAAAATTCAGATTTTAAATAGTTCGGAAGAAATAAAGGAATTGGTTTTAAAAAGATAATAAATTTAGAAATCAATTTGAAATTTGATTTGGTATTTGAAATAAATTTGGAAATAAATTTGGAATTTGATTTGGTGTTTGAAAGTGAATATTTGGAAATCGATTTGAAAATTGTATATCAATGGATATTTGGAAATGTAAATTCACAATGGGAATTTATAAAGGAATGGGTTATCTGTTTTAAAAAATAAATATTGGTTTATTTTAAAATGTGTGGAAAGAAATTAAGGATTTGGAATGTAAACTGAAATAAGTCAAGAAGGATTTATTAATTGATTTAAATGGATCATTTTGAAATGGAAAGTGTGTTTTCACTGGAAAGCCGAGTATGTTTTCAAAGTAGTTGATAAATATAAATTGAAAGTTTTAAGGATGGTTTTAAAAAGGATACTTTGGAGAAATTATTTTCTTAAGTTGTTTTTTAATCTTTAAAGTAAAGATTTATTTGGTTAATTATAGAAGTGATTATTTTAAAAGATCAAATTGAGATTTGATTTAGAAAATGGATATTTAAATAATTATACTCTTTCTAATAATTTCATTTTTAAAAATTAGTTTGTGCTTGAAGTTATGAGATATTAGTATAAAATTTTCATAACTAATATTTTAGATAAAGTGTTTAAAAATAGTTTTTATCTCAAGTGTTTCCAAATATACATATACTTTTGGATAAGTGTTTTAAATTATTCAGACTCGGCGAATCTTCAGTGGAAATAAATAGCATTTAGAAATTTATTCCGCAAAAGAAAAGTGATTTGAAATTGGTTTTCAAAGTGTTGAAGTGTTAAAATATATCTTGCGAAGATATTTTGAAAATAAATAATTGGGGAAAAATTATTTAAATTTGATAATTGTTTTGAACATTGTTTGATAGTTAAATAACCAACTATCGGTATAAAAAATTTGGGAAATTATTGAGGCTTGATGATTTGTTGTGAATGTTGTTTGATAGTTAAATAACCGACTATCAATATTGGCTTTTAAAACGACACTAGAATTTGTTTTCAAAACAAGCGCTCATTATTCGGTTAAGCCGGGAGAGGACTTTATGTCATAAAACCCATTCCGAATAATGATACAACGAAATGGGATTTCATTTGAAGACGGTGATTGAAGACCGGGTATTTTCGAAAACGAAAGGATTGCCTGTTGAATGTCTCTGCACCGAGTTGCTCTGGTATAGAGATTTTTATTACCCTATGTGATGGGGAGTCGGGACGTGATTAGGTGATATCCGGATTGCAAGGGCTTCTTCCTTTATTGGACGAAGTGCCTTCGGTTCGGTTCGAACCCGGAACAGACCTGTATGGTTGTATGTCTGACATTACACTTTGAGATGTAAAGCTGGTTTCTATCAAATACATTTCTGTTGGTGGCGGAGAATTTATTCTCTTAGCTTAACACCCTTCTCTGAGACGTACGAGCTCAGAGGTTATGTAGTTGATGGTCACTAGTGATAAATTCCCAATTTGGTAATGTGGCATGCTAACTGTTGCTGATCATTTGTTGATCGAAGCATGGCTTTTGTGAAAAGCGTAGCTTTGTGGACGAGACTTCGTCGGACCTCACAACCCGGAATGGTCGAAACAGGAAAGATGCAGCAAGACAATTTGGGGGTAGCGCCCTCAGGGTATGTCCATTTCCTTCTGAAAAAGGGTGGTATCATGGTATGGAGCTCAGATATTTAACCTGTGTGGTTACTGCAAATTTGTGCTTTGTGGTTGTCGGTGTTGAGGATCCTCGGATAAAGGTCGGTAAAGACCGGGGATGGCATAGCTCGTGGTAGTTATCTAGTTACAGCTGTAATTACTGCGTGAGGTAACTCGTCCTTGTGTTGGTAGAGATCCGGTTAGGTTCTTGGGGTGTCCCTCCACAGGCATACCCATGTGGTGTAGGAAGTTCCTTAGCCCGACCATTTGTTGGAAATCCAAAGAAACAATACGCGCCCTGTACGGTTTTAGTTGTATAACCTGCCATTTACTTATGGTAGTTTCATTTTCCAAAAGCATAGCAGATTTCTTTTTATTCCTTTGTGCAAATAACTATTTTTAGATCTCACACCAGTCCCATGACTGACCTGGAGTTTATTGTTCCCTTTCTAAACTCTGGGTGCCCATAATTTTCCACATGGGAAGCCTAGAGTCAGGTTATCAACAGGATCTGGATGGATTGCTGTGGAGCTCAAGAGACGAGCTGGATGGCGAGGCGTACTTCCTTATATTATTATCATTCCACTATGTATTCAATCATATGGGCAGGTTATTATAACTGCCAATGTTGTGTGTTGTTGTTGTAATACTCTAGTGATGTAGTGTATAAACAGATATAGTTCTTTGCTTTAAAGATTATTCATTTATCTATTATATATTGTTCCGCTGCGATTGTGAGATTCTGATATTGTTTCTGTTTCTTCTTCTTTCTTCTTCTACCTCTTTCTTCTTTAACCCTAATGATTCGGTTTTCCGGCATTCGATGGTTTGGCATTTGATACAGTGGGTGTATTGATGTCGACTTTCGGAAGTCGAAAAATTGGGTCGTTATAAGTGGTATCAGAGAAATTGGTTAAGCGACAACCTTGGCTCTGGTTGGGATTACTCATTAGAGATAGAGTCAGTAGTACTCTAGAATGAGTGTGAGTGTAATAATAGATATGAGCGCGTATTTGTTAGTGAATATAAAAATTGTTTTGTATTGTGTTGAATTATCGGTTGATTGTTTATATATTCTAGTCGGTACAGTCTGGATAACTGTATCGATAGGGATTTCTAAACTCTTAAACAAGATAAACCGACACAGTATTGTTTTAAAAATAGGGTAAATGAAATAATTTTACAAAAATTATTTTTGTATATAAAAGGAAATAATTTTTGAAAATTATTATAGTATATGGATGTTTGATTGTTAGGAAGTGATAATATTAAATTATTATCATTGTTGTATGGAAATAAAAAAAATTGAAATCGAAACAAAAGGTTAAGAAATTCATATATATATGGGATTTGTAAATGTAAATTGTGAATGTGATTTATAATTTGAATATAATTCCAGAGTAATATTTGAAAATAAATTAAAAGGATTTGAAATTTTGAGATTTGGAAAAATCTAAATCCCTTTTTAATTTAAAAACGATTTCAAAGGTTTGGAAAAATGTTTTGAAGGGATAAAAGAACTAAACTCTTTTCGGTCGCTGGAAAATAATTTCGGTGATGACTGCAGCATCATCAGTGTTCATTTTCAAGTTTCCAAGAGAGGAATTGCGGCCCAATTTATTTTAAAAAAATTGAAGTTGTTTGCGAAATTAAGTTTGATTTTAGATATAATTAATTTCAAAGATGATTTTGGAAAGATTCTGGAATCTTATTAAAAATAGTTATGGAATAATTAATAAGTTTGAAAATTTAGAAAATTCAAATTTAAACTGAAATTAACTTGAGTTTATTTGAATAGAGGTAAATTTGAGAAGTAAGTCTAGTAGACTAAGTGGATTGGAATAAAATTTATTAAGGTGGAAAATAAATTGTAAACGAATAAATAAATTTACAATTTTAAGTAAATGAAATTGAAACTTAATGTTAAAATTCGTTTTGAATTTGTAAGTAAATGTAATTGAAGCTGAATATTGGAAATTGAATTTGATCTGTGAGAAACAAAGTGAAGTGGAAAATTTGTCAAGTTGGATCAAATGAAGCAAAGTATTGAAATAAAATTAGTAAGTGAAACCAATTGAAGGAATGACAAATTTAATATGGTTTGAAATGAATTGAATTAAAGGTAAATTGAATTCATGTGGAATCGGAAATCCAGTTAAACATAAGTGGTTATAAACCAAAGTGGTGAATTGGAAGTAAATATAGGAAGTATATGAATTGTTTATATTGAACTTAAGAAATAAATGGTGAAATTCTTAAGTAAAATTTAGAATTGAGGAAATATTCTAAGTTAATAAGTAAATGAAAATTAAACTGGAAGTAGTAAAATGGTGATTGTAAATAAGTGGATAGAAATGAAAATAAATGTGAATAAAAGAAAAGAAAATTGATATAGAATAATCAATTGGAATAAAATACGTAGGATGTACGTATATTACTTTATTCGCATAGCAATTTGATCCAGAATTCGAGCACAGAATTTTGAGATAGTTATATCGATCCGAGTTGGGATTTTTCATTCGATTTTCGACGGCGAACCCTGGATATGGATTTTTGGTTGATTCTGGAAATTCTCTATCATAGTTTGTGGCTATGCAAGGAGAATGATGGTTTCTGATCAAGAAACCAGATCTGAGTCCGCACTAGGAAGTCGGATGAACAATACTAGTTCGGAAGTGAAATTGTGTGATCGAGTGAGCGATCGAATTTGATATTGCATACGAATGATATGTGTACATCATACGGGTTAAGTATAAAAAATATTGAAAAGTTTGTAATTGAATTGAACAAAATGATTTTTAATGTTGTAATAGGACATTGGTACTAAGTAGTATACAGGTGTTTTAAAAGGAAAAAGAAATTGGGATTTTTGATTTCGAAGATAAATTAAATTGCTCGACAAAGGTATGTATTTAAACTTCTGTATGAAATTTGATCCTTTTCTGATATAGCCACTTGGCCTTTTGTTTTCTTTTGAAATCTGGGGGCCCATTGTGGCATTTTGTAGTCGCACCGAGCTAGCCGCGCAAAGGAGACGCTGGCGAAATTTTTCGAAAATTTAGAAAGTTAGAAAAATTTTGAAAATTTTTTGAATTTAAAATTTGAATTTGAATTGTTGAGAAAATAATATTGTTTGAAACTTATGGTTCAGTTTGGAAAGTTAATAAGAGGCATAATGGATCTTTGATAAAAAAAGATTTATTTTGGCAAGTTGACAAAACTATTTGGTTATGGGAAATTAATAAACGGGTTATGGATTATTTTTCTTAACTAGTAATTTCGGAACGAAATTCTTTTAAGGGGGGAAGAATGTGACGACCCGAAATTTTTGCTTATTTGAAATTGAAATATTTAATTGATTTTAAATATTTGAAGATAGTTTAACTTGAATTTCAAATATCAGGATTTATTTGGCAATTAAATTATTAAATTTAATTATTGAAACTAGGTAAAATATTGTATCTTCAGTTTTGAGCTTGTTAAAAATAATTTGAAGTCTTGTAAAATCAATATTGACAATATTGGAGATAATAGAACTTTTAAAATTGAATTTGAAAGTGATTTGTTCAGTTTTGAATTTCTATCGTTTAAATCGATATTTAAAAATAGCCTTCCGAGGCACAGTCTCAGGATTCAACGAAACCAGTTCCATTGGATCTGTAATATTGTATTATTATCGGATTTCAATTTTCGTAGCATTTGGAGAGATCGTTTGGCCATACGATAAGTAAACGCATTGAAATTTATATTGAAATTTAATATAATTACTGGTCCAAAAAGCTATCTTTTCCATACGATCGAATTTGGACTCGAAACCTTTTCCACTATGTTCGGGATAGGGGTTTAACATTATAAACGCCTAGCGGCATGCCTCGATTGGAGATCGAGATTTTGAGTTGCATTTATTGAGACGATTTAAATTTAAATTTGAATTTAAATTTAAAAACAATATATATATTTGATATAATGTTTTCTCAGGACAATTTTTACACGTTGCTTTCTTTAATAACACTTGGCAAATGTTATTACATGCGTCTTCGTTTTTATATATAAAAAAAGAAATTTTATTATCTCGTTCAAACAAAACAAATCCATGGTCGAAGATAAAATACCCAAATTCAAATTGCACGTTCGTTCTCTCCTCTCTCTCCCTCCTCTCTCTTCGGTTTGAATTCATTTGTAAATCGAGATAACCCTTGAATCGATTTCGATTCAAAATCGCGAGGGCTTGGATGGAGGCCGCAGGCGAAGTCGAGGTCGGCGTGGTTCGCGAATGGGGGAGTTGTCGTCAGGCGATCGTGCACGCGTGTGGAGGCTTGCGAAAGGTCGTGCGGTGCTCGAGCTAGGGTGGCGATGATGGCAATTGTTGGTGGATTGATGGTTGAGTCTGGGTTTGCTCGATTTGTAGTGGCTACTCAGGGTTGGTCGAAGCCTGAGTTTGCATCTCTCCTGTAAGGTATATGATAATTTACTGTTTGAGGTTAAAATATATACACAAGAAGAGATAATATATATATGAATATAAATTATCTATATAAAAATATATACACACATATTAAACCTACTAGTTGTTTTAAATTATTATATTAGGGTGATTAACTTATTTTAATTATTTTGTAACTTAAAAATTATTTATTTTAGGTGAAACTGGGTTAAATAAAATTCATTAGTTAATTAAATCTATTTAACAAAAATTAATTGTTTGATTTGTTCAATATAAATAAAATCACTGGTGAATTAAAATTATCAAATGAAAAATTGATTATTCGATTATTTCGAATATTAATAAATTGTATAAATGTTTATACAAGGTCTAATATAGTGAAGAAAACAAGTTGTGATGGAAACAGATTGCAAAATAAAAGCAAAGGTAAGATCTTCTCACTCACTTGATTTGCCTAGTTAATTTAAATGGTTGATTTAAATTATTGGATGTGTTTGGATGTGTTTGATAAATTATCTGTTGGATGTGATAGTATATATGATAGTTATATATATATATATTTGGACTGATTGATTTCCCGCATTATATAGCGGACGAGACACTATGCATCGCATAATAGCGGATGATATTATATAATCCCATATACCGCGATATTCCACCTCGAAGTGGAATTGGTATTTAATTGTTGTGCTAACATCTATGGATGCAGGGAAACAGGTTGGAGGGATCCAACTAAACTCCTCACATTGTTGAATTTATTTGTATATGTTGTGGTGTGATAATCTGTGAATGATTATATTGGTGTGAATGATTATATTGATAAATGGAATTTATTTGAAGGCTATAGTTTAGCCGAATATATTTTGGTATCGTAGGATAACAGAAATAAATAAAATTAGATTTTTGGAAATTAAAGTAGAAAATTTGGAGTAAATTAATTTTAGAAAATTGGATAAATTTAAAGGAAGGAATTTAAAAGCATAAAAGTTGATTTTTGTAATCTTATCAAATCAATTCCAAAATATGAGAAAAAGATTTTTATAAATGGATTTCGAGTGATATTGTCTAAAAAGTTGGAGAATTTATTTAAAATTCAGATTTTAAATAGTTTGGAAGAAATAAAGGAATTGGTTTTAAAAAGATAATAAATTTAGAAATCAATTTGAAATTTGATTTGGTGTTTGAAATAAATTTGGAAATAAATTTGGAATTTGATTTGGTGTTTGAAAGTGAATATTTGGAAATCGATTTGAAAATTGTATATCAATGGATATTTGGAAATGTAAATTCACAATTGGAATTTATAAAGGAATGGGTTATTTGTTTTAAAAAATAAATATTGGTTTATTTTAAAAAGTGTGGAAAGAAATTACGGATTTGGAATGTAAATTGAAATAAGTCAAGAAGGATTTATTAATTGATTTAAATGGATCATTTTGAAATGGAAAGTCTATTTTCACTGGAAAGCCGAGTATGTTTTCAAAGTAGCCGATAAATATAAATTGAAAGTTTTAAGGATGGTTTTAAAAAGGATACTTTGGAGAAATTATTTTCTTAAGTTGTTTTTAAATCTTCAAAGTAAAGATTTACTTTGTTGATTATAGAAGTGATTATTTTAAAAGATCAAATTGAGATTTGATTTAGAAAATGGATATTTAAATAATTATACTCTATCTAATAATTTCATTTTTTAAAATTAGTTTGCGCTTGAAGTTTATATGAGATATTAGTATAATATTTTCATAACTAATATTTTAGATAAAGTGTTTAAAAATAGTTTTTATCTCAAGTGTTTCCAAATATACATATACTTTTGGATAAGTGTTTTAAATTATTTAGACTCGGCAAATCTTCAATGGAAATAAATAGCATTTGGAAATTTATTCCACAAAAGAAAAGTGATTTGAAATTAGTTTTCAAAGTGTTGAAGTGTTAAAATATATCTTGCGAAGATATTTTGAAAATAAATAATTGGGGAAAAATTATTTAAATTTGATAATTGTTGTGAATATTATTTGGTAGTTAAATAACCAACAATCGGTATAAACAATTTGGGAAATTATTGAGGCTTGATGATTTGTTGTGAATGTTGTTTGATAGTTAAATAACCGACTATCAATATTGGCCTTTGAAACGGCACTTGAATTTGTTTTCAAAACAAGCGCACATTATTCGGTTAAGCCGGGAGAGGACTTTATGTCATAAAACCCATTCCAAATAATGATACAACGAAATGGGATTTCATTTGAAGACGATGATTGAAGACCGGGTATTTTCGAAAACGAATGGATTCCTGTTGAATTCTCTGCACTGAGTTGCTCCGGTATAGAGATTTTGATTACCCTATGTGATGGGGAGTCCGGACTTGATTAGGGGATATCCGGATTGCAAGGGCTTCTTCCTTTATTGGACGAAGTGCCTTCGGTTCTGTTCGAACCCGGTACAGACATGTATGGTTGTATGTCTGACATTGCACTTTGAGATGTAAAGTTGGTTTCTATCAAATACATTTCTGTTGGTGGTGGAGAATTTATTCTCTTAGCTTAACACCCTTCTCTGAGACGTACGAGCTCAGAGGTTATGTAGTTGATGGTCACTAGTGATACATTCCCAATTTGGTAATGTGGCATGCTAAGTGTTGCTGATCATTTGTTGATCGAAGCATGGCTTTTGTGAAAAGCGTAGCTTTGTGGACGAGACTTCGTCGGACCTCACAACCCGGAATGGTCGAAACAGGAAAGATGCAGCAAGACAATTTCGGGGTAGCGCCCTCAGGGTATGTCCATTTCCTTCTGGAAAAGGGTGGTATCATGGTATGGAGCCCAGATATTTAACCTATGTGGTTACTGCAAATTTGTTCTTTGTGGTTGTTGGTGTTGAGGATCCTCGGATAAAGGTCGGTAAAGACCGGGGATGGCATAGCTCGTGGTAGTTACCTAGTTACAGCTGTAATTACAGCGTGAGGTAACTCGGCCTTGTGTTGGTAGAGATCCGGTTAGGTTCTTGGGGCGTCCCTCCAAAGGCGTACTCATGTGGTGTAGGAAGTTCCTTGGCCTGACCATATTTGGAAATCCAAAGAAACAATACTTGCCCTGTACAGTTTTAGTTGTATAACCTACCATTTACTAATGGTAGTTTCATTTTCCAAAAGCATAGCGGATTTCTTTTTATTCCTTTGTGCAAATAACTGTTTTAAGGTCTCACACCAGTCCCATGACTGACCTGGAGTTTATTGTTCCCTTTCTAAACTCTAGGTGCCCATAATTTTCCACACGGGCAGCCTAGAGTCAGGTTATCAGCAGGATCTGGATGGATTGCTGTGGAGCTCAAGAGACGAGCTGGATGGCGAGACGTACTTCCGTATATTTTTATCATTCCACTGTGTATTCAATCATATGGGCAGGTTATTATAACTGCCAATGTTGTGTGTTGTTGTTGTAATACTCTAGTGATGTAGTGTATAAACAGATATAGTTATTTGCTTTAAAGATTATTCATTTATCTATTATATATTGTTCCGCTGCGATTGTGAGATTCTGATATTGTTTCTGTTTCTTCTTCTTTCTTCTTCTACCTCTTTTTTCTTTAACCCTAATGATTCGTTTTTCCGGCATTTGATGGTTCGGCATTTGATACAGTGGGCGTATTGATGTCGACTTTCGGAAGTCGAAAAATTGGGTTGTTACAGAAACCCATGGATACGAATTAGTATCGGTCCAAAGCCATGCGTGTTATGCATATTCGCATCCATCTATCGATACGAAAGCGTCAATGTGTAGGCATCAAGCCGAAGCCCATCACCTCGATCGATACGAAGATATCGATCCAGAACCATTCCTCACCAATATTGATCCATCCATATCTCGAACATACGAACTCCGATTGACCTGAAATTTGAAACGTAGCCTTTTCTAGCCTTGTTCGTCATCCCATATCGATCCCGCCTTAATCGAAGCTCGGTCAAATTTTGACGGTATCGATCATAGTCATGTTTCCAATCGATCTCCAATCCTGATTTCCATCCTTTCCAGCCAATTTGTTGATATCCCGGCCTTGACCAAAAGGTGGGGTAACAAATATTATAATATATATATTAACATTTTAAATTTATATACAATATGAATATTAAATATACACAATACTAGGTCAAGCGCATGGCAAGTTTTTTTTAATTTTAAAATATATTTAAATAAATATTTGTATGTATATATATTTATTAAAAATTAAAATAACTTAATAAAAACCGTTTTTTGAAACTTAACTTTGAATTTTAAATTTATATTAAAATTCTAAAATATATTTTGTAATTTTATAATTTAAAACAATTTTTAAATCTAATTTATAATTTAGGAATATATTTAAATAATTTTAAAATATAACAAAAATCTTTTTATTTTTGCTGAGAGTAAGTTAGGTAATAATTAATTTTATAAAATATAAAATAATAATTTATGATATATATATATATATATATATATAAATATGATTGATTTATGTACATTTATTGAATTAAATAGTATTTGAAAATAATATTATTTTTTTCTTGCTGTTGAAAGTAATATACCTTTAAAAATTTATATATATAAAATTATGTAACTATATTTTATATAAGTATGATGTAATATTAAATTATAAATTATGTATACACATTTAAATATTATTTATTTAAATTATTTAAAAATAATAAAACTATTATTTTATTATTAGCTATTTTACTTATAGGCATATATATGTTAAATTATTTTTTATATACAAATATTTGCAAAAATACAGCCGGTCCAATTGCGATAATATGTAGGCATATCAGAACCGTCACCTATTCAGCTATATATATATATATATATATATATATATATATATATATATCTAATAATAGTTGTAATAGCTTTGGTGTCACACTTTTTTGGTATCAACGTGAACTACCAAAAATGCCCCTCTATATATTATTAACTCTTAATCATTTTAAAATAGGATCTAATATTAAACACTTTTTACAAATTAAAACAGCCTTAAAAGAAGGATCTACCAATTAAACATTATTTACAAATTCAAAACGATTCTAAAAATAGGATCTAAATTTAAACTTCCTTTACAAATTCAAAATACTTATTTACAAATATACAAATCTTAATATCACTTGAAAATAAAAAAATAAATTTTTTTGACTGATTCAAACATATATACAATTTATATGGAAAACAATTCACGCGCGAAGCACGTGGCATAACACTCGTGTGTCTGTGTGTGTATATAATACAGACATTATATCTAAACATAAAAAAATCATATATTAGTTAGAAATGTACCTTACTCCCATTGCCTGAAAGTACACTTTGAAATGGTGAAATTTGCTCCTTGAATTGATTCAAATCTAGTAGACTGCTAGTCTTTGAATCGTTGACCACCAACTATCGAATAGTGTTCAATTTGATTTAATTTGAACTAGATTTGTTAGAAGATGGAGAGTATAGGGGTCGGCAAGAAATGAGTGTGAAACCCATTTAATGCCCAAGCAAATATTTTAAATTTAAATCTAATTTAAATGTTTATCGATATCGTATATCTATTAAAATATTTATAACTTTAATAATTACATTTTATAATATTTATTCATCAAATCAAAATAAAATTTCATAATTAATATTTCATAAATATTAATTAATTTAATGAATTTATAACAATTGCAATATAATTAAACTGTTTTGATCAAAGGGGTATTCGCCATTTCGGTTGTGTGACTCGTTAAGCGTAAATTGGTCAGCAATTACTATCGAATTATTCGAATATTAACGTTTACACGTCACTTAGCAGGTGGTGTGACATTTTGGCTAAATTTATCGCTTACTTGGTTTGGGTAAAATCTAATTTTACTTTATTAAGTGTTACCCAATTATGCCTATAGTTCACAACAAATCTCTTCGTTAAAACTACATCGCTTTGGACTTTTGGAATTGGGTAATGGTCAAAATTCCAATATCGTCCATATTCAACTCTATAGTCCAAATACAAAGTCCTTGGTTCAATAATAACAATTATTATTAAATAAATGACTCTGGCCAAAGATTTTGACTTTATGTTGACTTGAGTTGACCATGATACTAACCTCATATAATAGTGGAGACAAATTATCTCCGTGCTTCACTTCCAATACTTTCACTCGACCCAATTGTAGCCACTCGAACGAAGTCTTGCCATGGTTTGGCTATAATCAAAACGGAGCTTTTATATTGAAGATTGAAAATATTCTCATGTCCAGAGAACCGTGTAAATTAATCACATCGATATTTTCTATTTGACCTTAGTTATATTAATCAGTAAAAAAACTATCGAATGAGCAATTCCATAGTTATCCAATAACTATCAGTACGTAACCCTTTGGTATCCCCGACAGCAATGAGTAATATACTGCCCAACATTTGGAGTGGGTTACATACTTTAGTCTCAATGGATGTATCGATATCCAGTCTCGATACATCTTGACTAGGAATATTCGAAATTGTATATTTATTTTCATTGTGATAAATTACTCACTGTTACAACACTTTGTAAATACTGGCACAAAATATACAATTTATTACTTTTCTATTAAATATACTTTTAATTAAATTAATTAATTAATACAACACATTCAAGTATATAATAGAAAGAAAACACCCTTTATTTTGAACAAGATTGGTTATCGAGTTAGATATACATAACATGCATAATTGCCCATAGGACATATCCCTAACTCTATCTCTTCTTGCGGTTTTTGGTCTAATGCTACATTTAACACAAAAAGGTCTTTACTACAATCCAATGCATGATCTCGCATCACGGTTTACTTGTTTATTTTGGTAGAACTAATTTCATCGAGGTTTCGTACATTACGGTTGTGACTATCCACCATAAAATATTTATATATGATTGAATATGGATCAAATATATGTATGCTTGTATTTTTTTAGATTTCAAAACTCATAGAAGAACATACACAGTCTTGGACAAATAAACAACTAAGTGATCAATGTACGAATGTATGTAATGGTTGTGTAACTTGGCTCTTGCATGTGTCTCAATTGACAACATGAAAAAAGATTTATTGGTAAGTATATTTATATTTCTATCATAATCTTAATTTAGTTCATTTTGTATGTTTTAACAGATAATATTTTATCATTTATAATGGTTGCACAAATTTGTCTAAATAGATTATTTTAACTTTATATAAATTGTATCTTAGAAAGGTTAAATGTATTCATTTCATTTTTCTAATAAACTACCTATTAGATTTTTATATTTCTCAAAACCTTCAGAAAAATATTAAAATATTTCGATTTCTCAAGTGGACGTTAGGACTCGCTTGTCTTAGGATTCTAAACTTGATGATGTTCAACAAATCATGGGCCCGCATACAACGGGTAACACCTTATCATTTTTATCATATACAGCTCCTAACCCATGGCTTTGTTTCTAATCTCATCTCGACCTTGAGGATGATCAACAAATCGAAAGAGATTATTTACTCATACCTATTATTTCATGACGACCTAAGTATAATGCATGTACCTTAAGGAAGATAAACTAATACATGCATGTATCTTACCTCGTCTAATGAATATATTAATGGTACTCAATACAACATCCCTAGCTTGAGGAAGCTCGACAACTCAAGATTATGCAAGCAATATATAATATATAAATGATAGATGACAACTTATATATTAAGGATTCATAATCCTTAATACTTATACACATTAAGTGATATCGATTTGGTGAACAATGTATTTCTTATGAAATAACCTCGTAATTAAAGTTTCAAACACATTTGAAATCATGGTATACTTACAATATGCATGTACTTGTTCCTTAAATCTATGTTGGGTTTCTTACTATTCCACTTATTTTATATATTCATATTATACAAGTTTAAATTACGACCTTTTATAATTTAATTAACTTATAAAATATTCATATGTATATTATTAAGTAAATTATATTTAGTTAATTTAATTTAAAATTAATTAAATTATTTTAAAATTCAAAATTTTATTTTATTCATCCTGAACAATTTAAGATGAATATTAAACATAATGCTTATAGTTTTATATATATCATTATATATATAATTTTATTAATATACATTTAATTAATTTATTTAAAATTATTTTTTATATAACTAATTTTTTTAATTAAATGATTTAATAAATTCAAAAATATTTATTTATAATTCACCTTAAATAATTAAAGATGCACACATACACACACATATATACATGTATCTTTATATACTTATATATATTCAACTATAAATGTAACAACCCATAAATCCACACAATTCAAGCTGACAATAAACCACACATGTGCAACCCAAATTGAACGGAAAGACGGATAGTTATGGAAAAGAACGAATAAAGAAGAGAAGAAGAAGAGAAAAGAACTAAAACAATATAGAATCTCACAATCGTAACGGAACAATATATAATATAATATCAATGATCTTTACCAAAAGAGAAACTGTTATATACATACATCAAATCAGAGTACAACAACAAATCACAATCATCAGCCTGTACAGTTATAACAATATATCCTCATAAATGCTGATAATTCCAACAACAATGCAGCGGTAAAATAAACAAATAAGGGAATACGTCATGAAGACCTCCAGGTCGTCTCTTGAGTTCCAATGCATCCAAAGCAATCTGTAAACATGCTCGGTTTGACTTGAGCATTATAATAAAGTAACACCCGAGTCAGTGTGGAAAACCAGTGTGAGAAAACACACCTCGATTAAATTTTAATGTTTTATAAAAATCTTTTGAAAATAAGGTATCCCGCAAGACCACGCCGCACATAAACACGGATGGATTTTTACCTTACGATAACCAAAACATTTTCTATAAAAATCTATTGATATTATAATAATGTCTAGCAGTCAAAGTAAAATATGAATATAGCTGAAATGCTTGCATCTCACGTTTCAGCATAATTGGGTACAACTAAGTCCGTACTGCGCTTATTGGAGAATGGGTTCCATAAAATGGCTGGGATACTAGGGTACCGCCCGTCACAATGCATCTCTAGATAAATTAACACCGAGGACCTCGTCGGGATTTCCAGCCAACACAGGACCGGCCTACCACTTAACTAGTAGTACCGAATATGATCACCCCTCCGCTAATGGGCCCCGAAGCATACAAATGAGAGATAATATCGACTTTAAATAGGGAGGATCATATCCTAATTAGGAGCGACCCACTTAGCCATGCTGCATCCCCCATGTTTTAGTCATTTTCGGTTGATGAGGCTTGCGACTATGTTTTACCTTTTATATAGCACTTCCCACTTGGAATGCTAACAATGCCCTCTAGGCAACAATGCGATGCCATCATTCATCCATACAAGTTCTTTTAGGGACTAAACAAAACCGAAGGCACTACTTCTACTACATCCATTTTGGAATCATCCTCAGGATTATTAGCAAGCAGCCCTTTCACTTCAAAGAACTTCGTCTTTAGTTCCATCCTCTTCAAGATGTCTTTACTTCGAAGCGCTTGAGTTGGATCGAAGTGGTTTTTCAAATAACATATCCAATCCCGGCCTCTTCGAAGCAACATTCGATAGTTTCGGTAAACTCAACCCCGGTTCTTTAGGAAATAAACAGTCAAAGATAAGAGCGGAGATCACCTCCTAACCGTTAATGGATGGATTTTCTTATCGTTTGTGTTAGGAGAACGAAACGAGATTTATACGCACAGTATAGCATCATCGGAGATGACTATGCCATATAACTCATGTGTTTCTCCTTGATATTTCCAAAGTTACATTTTGGGTCCTTATTTGATAGTCAGTTATTTAACTATCCACAAACACACATCCAAATCAAGGATTTATTTCATAGGGAAAACCAACATTGGTTAAGCACACAAGCAACCACTAGCCTCTTTTAATAAATCTTTTCATTAACTAAAATCACTTTGTAAATATTTGTTCCAAAATACTTTTACAAAGGTTCATTCACAACCCTTATATTTTCAATACTTGGAAAATATCCATATGCTTATTTCAATGGCATACGTATATTCACAAAACAGAGGAAGATTTCCTTTTTACACAATTCTAAAAAAGATTTATGAGTTCCTTTATAAATCTCTAAAACCTGTTTGTAACCCCATTCATTAATCTTTGAAATCATTTATAAACTCCCTTTTATATATTCCTAAAATCATTTATAATCCCTTTATAAAAAACTAAGAACATTTATAAGGCTCCTTTTATAAATCTATATAAACCCATTTCTAAAATTCTTTTATAAATATCTAAGGCCATTTATAAAACTCTTTTTACCCTTTTTCAATCTTCCTTTAAGTTTTCCAAACAATGTTATAAGATTCCTCTTATAAAACCCACATCTGTTTATAAACCTCATTTATAAATCTCGAAAAAAACATTTATAAATACATTAATCATTTACTTTAAAACACTATTATATAATAATAAACAATATAAACAAATAGTAATTAACTTCAAACATCTTAAAAATAATAATTAACAGTTTCAAAAGATTCTTAATAAAATAATAATAATTTATCTTCAACATTATTATAAATAATAATAATTAATTTCCAAAACTTTATTGATAAATAATTATAATTAATTTCAAAGCATATTAATAATTTAAATAATTAAGTTTTCAAAATATTAAAACGTTGATAAACAACTTTTAAACAATATTAATGTAAATAAATAACCTTTAAAACATAAATATTCTTCCTTGATAAAAATCCATACTTAAATTTCAACATAATCATTTCCGTATTTATAAAACTATATTATAAATCTCCTTCTATTTTATAAAATATCGTTTAACATCTCCAAATCTATCCTCACTTTCAATTTCCAAAATAGAATCAACTATTTTTCTAAAACAACATTCCATAACTTATTATAAATCCACAATTGTGATTTATTTTATCTAATTTATCCAATGGTAAAAGTTTCCCTTATTTATAAACACCGTTTATAAATCTAGACTTTATTTTAATAAAAATACGATTTTACAAATCTCCACTTTATTTGTAAATTGTCATTTTTATAAATTATCACATTTCCATAAATTTCACATTTATAATAAAACTTAATATATATATATATATATAATTTTATACATCACTTATATAAAACAGTTAATAAATATTTATACCAAATATTTCTATCTTCTTTTTAAAATCGTATTCCTTTATTATAAAATACGGACTTATTTTTAAGATTTGAAAAAAAACTTTATTTTACAATTCAAAAATCTCTATTTAAAATATTTCATAAAACTATTAATTTATAATATCTAAACATTATACCTTTTATTTTAAAATAAGTTCCTTTTTTAAATAAATTTCAAGAATAATTATTAGAATATATAAAATTTTCGAAATCTTCTAAAATCCATTTTAAAACAAATTCTTCACTTCGTACTATTTCAAAATAAAAATAATATGGCCCAGCACTACTATAGCACTAAATAGGAAAAAATCATTCATGTCATCAAATATGGCACCCAACACACCATATATCAAAATATATGAAAAAGAAAATCAATAGTGTGAGGAATCCAGTTGGATCCCTCCAACCTGTCCTCCTACATCACATACAGTATATAATCATAAAATATAAATTAAGCGCTTCGAGGTAGGATCGTATACAAAGGGTCATCCGCTCTTACATGGGAACGTAATAGGGTCTCATCTGTTCCAGGGATGGGAATATATTCAAACCAACAATAAAATAGTAAATCATTCAAACAGTCAACAAACAATCAACAATAAAATTATCCATACTTATATAAAAATATAAGTAGGCCAGAGAGGTGAGTTAACTCACTTTGATTTCAGTTTTCACCCAAACGATGCGGTTTGAATTAAAATTGAACAGGCATCAAATTTTAATCCAAATTCCTATGAGCTCCAAATCCATCCAATCTAACTCCATAACGTAGTATACCCTGATACGATCGTAATGCAACTCGTCATGTTAAATTTGGACCACGTATGAATTAGATATGTATTAATAAATGTTAAGATAATTTAAATTGTAATTAACTTAAATTAATTAACTTTAAACCTTCAAACTACCTTTCCCTCTCTCGTTCGTTCACAACCCAGGCACCCAAAAACGCAACCGCTACATTATCAATTTGCCACCGCCGTTCGTCACCGTTCATCATGCGACCCATGCCGTAGCACGCGCCGACTTCGCCCCCGCTAACGCCACCCATGCATGCCCCCCTCACGTCATCGAACGATCGAAATTCACGAACCCACTACCGCACCTTCAAAGCGCCACAGCTGTCGTTATGTCTCACTGTAGGCGATCTCGACAGTTGAATAGGTCCATCTCCCCATGCTCTACACTTTCCTAGTTGACAACCTCGGCCAATAATGCCTCTAGTGGCTTGGATGAACGATGGCCATTCGATCATGGAGTTTAAAAATGGCGGCTGTAATTTTATTAGGGTTAGAGTTTGAAAATGAGAGAAGGTGACGTCCTTTTATAGAAAATTCCAAAATACTATTCACACTTTAAATTTTCGATCTCCAAACGAAACGTGCCGCCTAACGTTCTATATGTAATACCCGTTCTATATGTAATACCCTTATTCCGAATATAATGAAACTAGTATCTGCAGGAGCCAATTCCATCATATACAGAAGTTAGCTTTTCAAGTCGAATTATATTAATTCAAATTCTTTTAATTAATTTCCACGCGTTTCGAACTCGCACGACCAAACGATACGTTCGATCACCATGAAATTCGACGGCAAATAATAATATACTATTACGGATTTAATGACACTAGTTTCGTCAAAATCCAAGATTGTGCCTCGGATCGATAATTTGACACGTTAATTAAAACGAGTTATTTTCAAAATCAGTTTATCACTTTTAATTCTAATCTAAAAGTTTACTATCTTCATTCTTATCTAAACAGATTTTAAATCAGCTTTTGAAAACATTTTAATCCACATTAAATTCAAGATTCAATTATTTAAACAATTCCATAAATTCAAATAACCATTATATTTAAAATTTAAATTGTTTAATTAATAAAAAGAACTTTTCAATATTTAAAAATGATTTAAATATTTCAAATTTAAATGAATAAAATTCCAGGTCCTTACACACACACACACACACACATATATATATATATAGACATGCATATATATCAATATATATGTTTATTTTAATTAATTAACTTTGGATCATTTATTTATTTAATTAATCCAATTAATTAAATTATTAAATAATTTCAAAATTATTAATTAATTTTTAACAACAATTTTCAAAAAATATTTCACTGACTTCCTGAAAATATGTTTTGAAATTTAACATTTAAGTTAATTTTTATTTTTATTTTTAAGTTAATATTGAAAATAAGCCCAAGTCCCAAATCAATTCTGACCTATTACAATTGGGCTAACCTTTTGGAATTACTCTATCATTGAGCTAAAGCAATAACCAGGGAGGCGACAATACTTGATTATCCAATTGCAAGCCTAGACAATTCAATTCCAAGCACCCAAATGGTTGGCAGGCTTTGTTAGTTAGCCCTAAAGTTGCTAATTTAGACCATATAGACCAGCAAGGCTTTGATACTAATGTTGGAACAGGGCCAGTCAGAAGTAGGTGAAACAGGTGGATTTAAAAAATAATTCCTATTTTGGATCACGATGAGCCTATGAAGCCTAAAGAGTTAGACTAGATCGAATCTAGCTTATTTAAATAAAATCCAATTTTATTTACTTTCCTCATTTATAATTAATGAATTTAAGTAAATTGCCTTTATATATAAATTATGAGTATATGAATATATACTCATATGTGTATAACATTCACATGCAACATAATAATGTATGTGTGTGTATGTATGTATGTGTGTGTGTCTAAATATATATAAATATATATGCATATACATATATGTTTGTGTGTGTGAATGTTCGGATTAGCATCTATAACGTATACACTGGCCATTTATATATGTATTGGTTGTCTTAAAAATTATTCAATACACACACGCACATATTGAAAACAGTTTTATATTATCATATTCTTTTAAATATCTAAATATATTTAAAACAAGTCAATTAAGTTTAAATTCAAAATAATATCTAAAGTATCCAATATTCTACTTTGAAAAATAATTTGAATTTCAAATTTACATTCATAAAACATAATAATATTTTTAATTATTTAAAACAAATGTAAATATATTGTATATACATTATAAAATATATTTGATGTTGAATTATTATTATTATTATTTAAAATCGTTTATGATTTTATAATACACTAAAGTGGATATATCACAAAAAATAAATCTTTAATACACACAGGTATATATATATATTACATTTACTATTTCAACCATAAATTCTTTTAGGCAAGCCTAGATGTTATCCAGGTTTTTAACCCAGCAGAATCTAAAGGAAGTCGGAACAGCTTGGTCGAGTCAGAGTAGCTCAAAAGCTGACCAAAAAGAGTAGACCAACAAACCAAGAGAAATTAGAGGAATGGAAAGCGAAAATAATCAAAGGTGATGGATCGCTAGCGAACCATCATCTATGGATTACTAGCGATCTATAATCTTGGCTGTTTATGAACTCACTTGCATCATGGTCCAATAATGGGTATTCTAAGGACAATGGCTAAGTTTGATGGGATTCCGAGCTAGTTAAATAGAGAGGCAAGCATTCGTCTAGTTCAATCAGTAGTCTAATGCAACCAGTATGTGGATCGTTATCAAAACAAGGCAACATGCTACGAAATTACATGGAGGATGCCAACCAAAAATCAGTTAAGTACATGGATTTCTAGCGATCCATGTACTATCGATCGCAAGCGATCCATACCATTTCGCCAGATCGCCATGAACTTTAAGGTAGAAGGTAAGTGAAAGCATCTCCAACCAATGGATCGCCACCAAGCCAGAAGCTTTGGATCGCAAGCAATCCATAGCCTATGGATCGCTAGCTATCCATCAAGTTAGTTCGGTTCGTGATGAAACTTGTAGTGCGTCTTCCTACGGTCATTTGCAAGCATCTGGCAAGAAGGCCCAGCCTAATAGCTCTCCAACCTCTATAAATACTCACCTATCTACAACATAAAGAGGATCCTCTGGTTTGGTTGTTGGAACTTTGCAGAAAACCTTCTTCACTCTTCTCCTTCCTCACAATGGTCATCCAAGGAGTTCACTATGATTCTCTAGTGAACTCTAGCATTGGAGACTTACTCTAACTTAGGATATTCAACGACTTTGTAATCCAATTCACCTTGTAAAAGCAATCAGTCAATAATAAAAGCTATAAAGTGGACGTAGGCTTCATTAACTACCGAACCGCTATAAAAATCTTCTTGTCTTCTTATTATTTCTGCTCTTTTTACATTTATTCTTTGTATTATTTCTCTGTAGGAACAGGACTGGTGCTTTCACCCTCAATCCAGGGTGTTGATCCATTTTTTCGGTTAAAATTTTGGTGCTTTCACATAGAAATCCAACTCAGGCTTAGATTTAGCGATCTACTTTCGATCAGATAGGTTCGGAAGTTAGATCCTTAATCTCTGTTCAAAAGGTCTGCTGCTAAAAATCAATAGCTCTGGGAAGAAAAAGAATCGCTTCTGGAAGATCCATTGGGGCAGTAATAGCCAAAGAAGAAATGAATCATCAACAAATTGAAGCTAATGGCGCTAACGTAGGAGATCAGGGGCCAGGATCCTCCAATCAACGTGAAGTCGTTACAAGAGATGAATTGAATAAAATGGTTGATGAAATCAATCATAAAATGGAAAGCAGTTAGAGAGCTCTTATGGATAAGCTTAATGCCCTCTTGACCTTACAATCACATCCTACTCCAAGAACTATAGCAGAACCCGCACCTACCGTAGAACAAGAAAATTCTTCCGTTTCTGGTCTAAACAGAAGAAACAGAAAGTAACCGCAAAGAGGAGTGATAACTGGAACCGTGGGAATCAACATACAAGGAAACATAAGTACTCCACCGACCGTAAGGCAACCAGCTATGAACTTGAACCATGGAGCGAAGACCGTACAAGAGGATATAGCATGGACCCCTCTGACTCAGAAGATGGAGAGCAATTTAATGATGGCAAGTTGGAAGGAAATGCCAATGCATTCGATAACACCAGGAATGTCCAAACAGCCCCAATCAGGCGAATCGCAAGCCAACGGGATCCCGATAGAGTGGCTCTTCCAAAGACAAGAGAGCCTAGGCTTCATCCCACTCACCAAGACCGTTTGCAAAGCTAAATACTTGGTGTAGTGATTGATAGCCGACCTCCAGACTACCGAACATTAGAGGCATTTATCGTGGATATGGCCAAGCGACTGATGGATGAGAATAAGAATAGAAGAGATGATGAGTGGGGATCCGCTCCAAGTCGGACCCCCTTCACTGAGGAGATCTTGAATGAGCTGTACCCAGAAAAGTTCACTATGCCAACTATTCTGTTCTATGGTGGAAAAAAAGACCCAAAACCCCATTTGTACAAGTACAGTTGGTACATGGATGAAGCAAATGCTTCGGACGCTGTTTGATGTAGATGTTTCCCAATTTTTCTGGAAGGAATTGCTTCCATGTGGTTAACTAGGCTTCCACCAAGATTCATCTCCACTTTCGACCAACACTTCACACAGCGGACCCTAAAGATGTGATGTCCTTGCCTAGTCTATTCCAGGGACGAAATGAATCTCTGAAGTCTTTCACGAATCGGTTCAATAACGCAGTGACAGAGGTCAGCAATCTGAACAAGGATATGGTTTTCATGGCTTTGGTCCGCGCCATCCACCCTGAAACTAAGTTTGGAAAATGGATCAAAATGAAACAACCTACCACTAGGAAGGACTTCATCCGTAAGGCGGGTCAATACTTGAGATTGGAAGAGGCATAGGAGTTAGAAAGGAAGTCTACTAGCTTGCAACCGATGAACGGTAGGCAGAGTGACATGGCGATGAACCAGAACATAAACGCCTCCGGGACCACCGAAGGAAGTGCATGGAAAGATGGAAGACAAAAAAGGAAAAATCAGAATTCCAATAAATGAAATGGTAACAACAAATGACTTAAAGGCTTCAGGCCCGAGGATTACACCCCGCTCTTTGATACTCCAGAAAACATCTATCTCGCAACACAGGGGACAGAGGGGTATAAAAAAACCCCTAAGGAGAAAGCAACTGAACAACAAAAGTGCTCGGGGAAGTTCTATCGCTTACACGAGACGCATGGTCACAACACAAACGTGTGCCGTAAAGAACTTGATTGGAGTGCTGATCCAGGAAAACAAGCTTCAACAATACGTGAGAAAATCGCAAAATCCTGACCAACCCGTTGCTCCCCAAGCTCCTAGGGATCGAAGAAACTAAGCCGAAACCAACGAAGAGGGATCTAAGCGAACTGACTAGAGACTCATCATTGGAACGATATCTGGACGGCCATATTCCGCACAGAGAAGTTAGGGATAAATGGAGCGGTATGCGAGTTCGTTAAAGCACGCTCTGAAGGATTCATGCCACGCAATTGAAGATGGAGCTCCAGCCAAGTACCAGAAAACTTTGAATGATGATATAGTATTCCAAAATTGGGATACCGAAGGGATCGAAGCTCCGACACTCGATCCCATGGTAGTGATAGTAGGGATCAGACCCGCTATGGTCCGATGAGTATTGGTTGACAGCGGCAGTTCTATGAATATTCTTTTCAAACGTACCTTTGACCAGATGAAGATCAGCATGAAAGATGTATCTGCATGCTGAACAAAAATCCAAAGATTTACCGACGAACCCAAATAGCCCATTGGGACGATTGACTTACTAGTAGAACTTAGGGAGGGTGACCTAAGAGTCTCCCTCATCCAGACTTTCGTAATTGTAGATGAAACTTCCGCATATAATGCCTTCTTGGGACAGCCCACGCTGGTGGATTTCAGAATCGCTTTATCCTAGTGGTGCTTTACCATGAAGTTCCCAACGAAAACCAAAACCGGGATGGTCAAAGGAGATCAATGCACCGCCAGAGAATGTTACATTGCATAACTACGTGAATCTAAAAGAAAAGAAAAGGGGGAAAATATGGGGAGAACACTCCACATTAGCGAACTTGCCGAATACCAACTACAGAGCTACCTAGCTTGGGAACCATAGCCGATTCGACAAGGATTTGGACCCTAGTAAGAAGAGTTCAGGGGAGGATCGGGCAGCACCGGCAGAATTGAAGGTGTCTGTTCCTGTCGATATGGATGACCCGACATGGGTCTTGAAAATTGGATCGAACCTTGGAAACAAGATGCGATTAGAACTCACCAAATTTCTTCATGCCAACTTGGATGTGTTTGCTTGGACACATTCCGATATGTGTGGGGTATCACCAGAACTTGCATGCCACGCGCTCAACATTGACCTTAGGTTTACATCGGTAAAGCAAAAGAGGTGCAGCCTGGGCCCCGAGCGGTCTAAGGCATTGAGAGAAGAAGTAGATAAACTAATGGCCAATGGTTTTATCTGTGATGCGACCTAGCCTGAATGGGTATCAGACCCCGATTTTGGTCATGAAGTCCAATTGGAAATGGAGAACTTGCATCGACTACTCAGACTTAAACAAAGCCTGTCCAAAGAATAGTTTTCCAGTCCCTAGAATTGACCAGCTTGTGGACAGAACCATTGGGCATGACCTGCTATCATTTATGGATGCGTACTCGGGCTACAATCAGAACTTGTTGCACAAGCCTGACCAGGAAAACAACAGCTTCACCACCAACCTAGTATTATACTGCTACAGAGTAATGCCATTTGGTCTAAAGAATGCAGCGGCAACCTACCAGAGATTAGTAAACACCACGTTCAAGCGTCAGATCGGAAAAACCATGGAGGTCTATGTGGATGACATGTTGGTGAAATTATGAGTAGCAACTAATCACCTAGATAATCTTGCTGAATGTTTGAAATACTTAGAAAATATGGAATGAACTCAAATGTCACTTCGAGATAGCCTCCGGAATGTTTTTGGGATTCATAGTGAGCGCCAGAGGCATTGAAGCAAACCCAGAGCAAATAACTGCCCTATGAGAAGTCTAAGCCCCGTGGAAAAAAAAGGAATTACAAAGCTTGAATGGGAAAGTCACAGCGCTAAGCCGGTTCATCTCGAAAGCCACCGACAAATGCATACCGTTCTTTGATACATTAAAGAAAGGAAAGAAGAACTTCGAATGGAATGAGGCTTGTCAAGCCGCATTTGAAGGATTGCTGCGACACATGGAAGCCTCGCCAATCCTATCAAATTCAGTGGACTAAGAGGACTTGTTCATCTACTTAGCAGTCTTACCTCACGCGTTGAGCACTGCCTTTGTGCGTGAAGAAACTAAGATTCAGCGACCCGTATACTACATTAGCAAGCGGTTCACTGGAGCCGAGAAAAATTATTCGAAATTGGAAAAGCTAGCATATTGCCTCTTGACCGTGTCTAGGAAGTTACGACCATATTTCTAGGCGCACCCGATTAAAGTACCGACTGATCAACTTTTAAAGCAAGTATTGTACTGGCCCGAAACTTCAGGGCGACTTCTCAAATGGAATATCGAATTGAGCCGAATATCACTTACCATCTGAGAAGGGCAATCAATAAGTAAGCGCTGGCAGATTTCATCGCCGAGTTTACCATACGGGATGATGAGGAAGAAATACCATCGGAAATTGAAACACGATGGAAACTCTTCGTCGATGGTGCGTCTAACAACCTCTGCTCGGGGCGTGGGTGGTGCTTGAAACCCCCGAAGGACGAGCCATTTGCTACGCCATACACTTGGAATTCTGTGCGACAAATAATGAGGCGGAATATGAAGTGTTGATAGCAAGAGTAAAAGTTGTGAAGGAACTCGGAATAAAGTCCGTTCACATCTACAGCGACTCTCAACTACTCATCTGCCAGGTGAAAGATGAATACCAGGCTCGATGGGAGAACCTTGCTCCATATCTATCTAAAGTACAAGAGTTGTTGAACGACATCGAACACTACACCGTAACTCACATCTCGAGGGAGCAAAACATGAAGGCTGATTACTTAGCCAAACTGGCCAGCTCCGGGGAAGCTCAATCCTCGGGACTAGTCCTGGTTGAGACCATGACCGCTCCTAATATAAGAGAAATGGATAACAGCTGGATTTTCGAACGCACTGTCGAACCAGAAACGTGGATGATACCAATCAAAGATTGTTTGCTTACAGGAACCCTTCCCGCAGATAGAAACTAGCGGAAAAGGCTTCACCGAAAGGCACTGCGATTCATAATATAGGAGGGGATACTACCGAAGTGGGTTCTGTACCCCCTTGCTCAGATGTGTGACCAACGACGAAGCTCGGCGAATCCTGCGACTGTGGAGACCATACTGGGGGGCAAAGCCTTGCAAAGAAAATCCTCTGGTACAGATATTTCTGGCCAACGGTAAATCGCGATGCAGCAAATTACGCCAAACGGTGTGATCGATGCCAAATATTCAACAAGTTTAAAAGAAATCCCTCAACTGAGCTAACGCAGATGGTTAGCCTATGGCTGTTCGCAAAATGGGGAATTGACCTAATTGGCGTATTGCTGATAGGTAAAGGAGGGGCAAAATATGCCATAGTTGATGTTGACTATTTCACAAAATGGGTCGAAGCGAAACCGCTGGCCACCAGTACCACAAAGAAAGTTATTAATTTTGTTACTAAAAACATCATTTGCAGGTTTGGTGTGCCACAAAAAATCATCACTAATAATGGGACCCAATTCAAAAGTGTCGAGTTCAAGATATTTGGAAACGCTTCTGAAACGAGAAAAGCTTTTCCACAGTCGCTCATCCACAAGCAAATGGGCAAGTGGAAGCAATAAACAAGATCATCAAGTTCACTATCAAAAAGCGGCCGACTAAAGCTAAAGCAAATTGGGTTGACGAACTTCCACTCGCACTATGGGCTTATAGAACAATACACAAAGCAGCAACCAGGCATACCCCGTTCGCTTTGGCATATGGTTCAGAAGCAATGATCCCCGTAGAACTAGAAGTCCCTCTCATCGAAGATAGAATTTCAATCAAAGGCAAAACGAGCAGCTCCTACTCGAGTCGCTTGATATGATTGACAAAAGGAGGAAAGAAGCCGAACCGAGGACCACTGCTCACCAAAAAAGTGTCACACGGTACTTCAACTCCAGAGTTCGCAACCAAACCTTTTAAGTGGGAGACCTCATCCTCAAAAGAGTCTATCCCGTACCGGGAGCCTTTGGACCGAACTGGGAAGGGCAATATGTGATCAATCAAAAGCTGGAAAACGGAACTTTCAAACTGGCAACCGTGGACGGAATCCAAATTCCCCGAGCATGGAATAGCGAATCGCTGCGTTCTTAATTTATCTGAAACTATCTTATGTACTTTCTATCTTTCAGCAAATAAGCCGCCCCGGAACGCCGATGGCATTGTAAATAGGAAAAATTTGCCCAACCTTTCTTAATAAATCTGCTTTGCTTTCTGAACCAATAAAACTGTGTTCATAAAAGTAACATGTTGGGTCGACGGGGTCAAATCGGCTTAAAACCATTTAATCGCTGATTGAGATAGTGGAATCACACTCAAGTATGCCCCACTCACCCGCCGGGTCAATGAAAGCAAATCAACTCAAACCGTTGGATCGATGGAACCCGATCCCCGCCTTCTAAGAACCGATGTTGCTTCGGCAGCACCGGGAAGGCTCAAATCAAAGCCGCGCATCCCATAAGTTGCGCATCACCATTTCGAGTGGTGGAATCACGCTTTCAAAAGCATAAACTCCTCACGTTGCTCGAAGATTGACAATGTCGGAAAGTTCTGAAACCGCTCTGGATCGGCGGGTCGTATCGGTCCCAAAAGCCGCGCGCACTTCTAAAAGTCGCGCATTTCATAAGCCGTGCATACTTTTAAGTACCGGTATTGCCCCGGCGATACCGTGAAAACTCACCCATTGCAGGAATAACAAGAATCAACCCACTCCTATTATCGGGAGCAACGGGCATGAATCCAACAAAATCAAAATGCTACAAATCGATAGAAAATTCCAATTGTTGACCAACGATAAATCTGTAATTAAGCCGTTCAAATCATAAGTTCCCAAGGATAGGAACCATAAAGCAAGTCCGGTGATAAAAAAGATAATAATAACAAAACAAACACTTGGATCAACCAGTCATTTGTTAGGTGTTCGAAGTAAACAGCCCCGTGAACTGGGAGAGCACCCACCGATACTCAAACGAAAATACTCAAAAACAAAACACTTCACAGTTCTGTTACTCCCAACAAAGAATTTTAGCGGTAACCACAGGACTAGATAAAATAAAATAGCAGCAAATGAAATTAACATAAGTGCATGAAATACAGATAAGTAGACAGGTAAAATTACGATCAAAATGTCAGCATTGTATTACTTATAATGTTTTGCATACAAAGCCAAAATGTAGGGGCCGTACTCGTAGAATATTGGCCAAGAAAAGAAAAATACAGATTCTATAACAAAAGCAGTAAGTGCAGACTCTGCACTTAAACAAAAAAACAAAATGTCTCCAAAATTAGCTCCACTGCCATCCGGACATCTCAGCGCCTCTTTCCGCTGCTCCCCTTCCCGCCTTTAGTTGGAAGTTTTTGCTTATATTCAGGATCGCGGCCAGGGTTAGTGTCGCTGCCGGTGATATCAACTATCTCCTTGGTGTCGACATTTCCTCCTCGCTCTCCAACTTTCTCGGAGGACTCCCCTTCTGTCTTGCGCTTCTGGGATTTGCAGGGGCTCTTCGAGTATTTTATCGCTTTAACTTTTTCCTTCTTAACGGCGACCAGTTGCTATTTTGATTTACACGGCTGCTCAGTCTGAACCTTCTGCTCTCGAGCTTCGGCTGCCATAAGGTTGCCCTTCAAAGATACAGAAGGGTCATCCAAGCCATGCAATTCAGCGATCTTCTCAGACTTCGGCCCCGGTTGCGAACCAGACACAGACGCAACAGTCGGAGCAGCTACAGAGACAAGAACTGAGGTGATTGAAATAGCGACGGGTCCGGGCATCAAGAAACCGGCGGATCAACGGGTAAGGAGGACGGACCTATAAGGTCAAAAATGAAAGCGTTAAGTTCGTCTTGTTCTTGCGGCGTGAGCTGGAAATTCTCAAATTCGGGAGAAACAAGAAGTTTACATGCATCAAAGGAGTGGCCAAGAATGTCGATCTCATATTCACCGCCTTTACATTCTTTTGATGGTTGCACTATCTGCGGAGAAGCTTCGGGCCCAGAACTCGCCAATTGATCGTGAGGCTGCCTTGACGATTCGCCAGGTCTAGAAACAAGGGTCTCCGGCAACGTTTTGGCAACTTTAGTCATGGCCACATCGGCAACTTCCTATTCCTTTTCAATTCATAGGATCTCTCGGCCTTCTATTAGTGCTTTCTTTGACTCCTCGTTAAGGTAGGCATCATCTAGCTCCTGCTCAATGTAGACATCCCCGATATCTTGGAAATGGGTCAGAATTTCCTCCCAAACCACGGCGAGAGTGCGTGGGAACTTGGGGCCCAAATAACTGAGACTCCCCTGATGCAACAAGGAGTTGACGTAGAAGTTTAAGATGGTATCATCCATCTTCTCCATTATCCACTCAAAGGTGTCCTGTAGCTCCAAATAATCCACCGTAACGGCAGCCTTTTCAACTTCAACATGAGTTTTGTCGACGCTAAGCTGTGCAACTCTTTCTTGGAGTAGGGCAATCGTCTGTGCTTGATTGGAGATGCTCTTATCGTGGGACATCACGATCCCTTCATACTCCGCGATTATTTTGTTATGCCCTTCAACAATCTTGTCGTGATCAGCAATAGTCTTCTTCTGGGCTTCAATAATCATGTTGCGAGCTTCGAGCTCTTCTTTCAACTTGACTTTGTCTGCATGGGCCTTCTTAATTTCATCTCGGAAGACGATATCTATTTTCGCGTGCGCCTCTTTCAGCTCTATCAGCAAGCCAACGTTGTTCTTACTCTCCTGCAGCACCCCATCCCTTTCTTGTACCAATCGTTCAATTCTGAAGTCGCTTTCGCCAATGCCTTCTCGAAGTAATCCTTCTTCAATTCAAAAGAGAGGATCTCTTGGTAATTATTACGGTTTGTATCAGCCAGCTACTTGAATAGATGTTCCCATCCCTCGGCTTGCTCTAAATCACTTTGGATGGCTTGAAGGTGGGGCATATAGGAATCTTTGCGGACTGGGAGAAGGTCGCGGTCAAACTTAACTCCTTTTAAAAACCACCCGGGGAGCACAGCTTCAAGTCTAGGAGGACCAGATGGAAGAAAGTAAGCCGATCTCCAGTGAATGCGCGAAGAACCAGGGGTGATCGCCATGTGGGATGATGGTATTTGAGATGAATATGAAGCCTGAATGGAGGAAACCGGGATTTCAAGACCGACGAAAGCTGGGGCCAGGGTAAAGGCGTATTGCCTAGAAGGATGAGAACCGTGATCAACCTTTGACTTCTTAGACGGTTCCTCGTGCTCATCAAGGGTTTTTCTCTTCTCGTAGCCATCTTTGTACGTCCGACCTCGTTTCCTCTCATCCCGACGACAATCTTCAGCCTCCAAGTCCTTCCGCTTTCTCCATTCCTCCCCGGTCTCGCAAGGCTGATGACGGCTTGTGGATCATTTTGACTAATGTTATGAATCATTGAATTCCTCGAGTTCGTCATAAAGGCCACGTTCTCTTATGGTACCTGAAATAAAGAATAAATAAAGAGCATTAGTAATGGAAAATTGGCTTGAATAATGTGTGTGTAAGTGAATGTGACCCTAGTAAAACATGTAATGTGTCTGCGGGGGCCTAAAATGACGTCAAAAACAAGATCGGGCAGCCATTGCGGTAGAAATCAGACTGATTTCGAGTGCAACATGGCCCGGCGAGGAGGCTTCTCTTCGATTTTGAAATCTTCCTCCATAAGTTCGTTAATATCCCCGTAGACGTTGCTCAAATCCCTGAAGTCTACGTCGGCATCTTTAATCGGGGAATCCTGATGTCGCTCGGCTACTGGCGGAGCATCTTTATTGCAGATTTCTCAGTGAGGTGAATCCGAAAGAATGGGACTCATCCCTGGAGTCTCGCCACATGATTCAGAGTCTCCATCACTAGAACCTGCATCAAATTCATCATCACTAGAGGAGGAATCATAGCTACTGCTACTCTCAACTTCACCTTCCTCTTTTTCTGTTGTCGATGCAACCTTGCCTTCTCATTGCTTGAACTCTTCTTTCCCTTCCTCTAGAATCGGGGACATTCTGGCCGGATAACTGGCTTCAGTCGTGACATCTCTTCTTTCATGAGTCTCTTTAGCTGACTCGCCAGACAAGCCCTCCTTTTCTTGAAAAACTCCCTTTTCAGAACCATGTGACGAAGAAGTGGAGCACGTTCGTATTCTGGAGCGGGAAGGAGATGGAACTTCAACCGCTACGGTGGATTTCCCTGGATGCAACAGCTCATACTGGAGCAAATTTTCGTCTGTTAGCAGAAATCTAACCAATCTCTCCCCGACATCTACAGCCTTTAGAGTATGGAAAATTTGGTCAAGCGATAAGTCTTTATTTGGTTTTGGAATAACTGAAGGAAGCATTTGACTTGTTAGAAACTCCATAGCGACATTTTGAAATTCAATGACTAAAGTAGAGAACTTACCCCCCTTTTTCCAAAGGCGATTGAACCCTTCGGGGCATCCAACGAAGAAGTACCGAGTCTTGAATTGGGACAAATTTCTTTGAAGCTGCAGCATAATCTTGCGATTCCTCTGGGCCTCAATGACGACAAGTGGTGGACACTCGTCTCTCCTCTTAAACAAGAGGAAATATCTCAACTCATCGAAACTCAGAGCACGGTTAAATGTCCGCATAAATAGAACGTGCAGGCAAGTCAAGATTGCATACTCATTAGGATGAATTTGGAATGGGGCAATTCCCAAGTTCAAAAGAGTTTCTCTCAAGAAGTCATTAAAGGGAGGCACGACTCCGTTTAGGCACATATATTGATAGCAAGTCATGTATCCCGAAGGCGGTGTATGGGCGAATTCATTCTTCTCCAATAGGCGAACGTCATCCTCTGAAATGACATGTTGTAAGCAAATGTTATGCAAAACCTTGGCAGAGATTACGGAGGAAGCTCTCTCCGGTGGGTTAAGAAGAACTTTGAAATTTGGCGGAGTCCGGTCCACAACCGGACCAACTGGGACTAGCTGACCATATTCAGGCCGCGATGCAGAAGAGGAAGGGGCGACAACCGATGATTCAGCTTCTGAAAGTGCTGGACTTGCTCCGTTGGACTTACGGCAAGAAGACGGATACTTCATTCTATACAATAGGACTTGCGTCCAAAATGGTCAGGTAATTCAATCTTTAATTAAAAAACTCCCCAATAACACTTGAATTCTGAAAGGATATTGATTCACGGCGACATGTTGGATTTCAAGTATATACCGGGGCAAGTGCAGTGTGTTATCTACGGGAGTTGAGCTCGTTGTCTTAAATACTACAAATGCTCTATCCCATGTAGATAGTTCACTCACAGTAAAGAATGAAAAGGGGTTTTCGTATCATTTTTTGAAATTATTTCTTCTACATTAACCGGTTATCAATCAACGATCGATAACAGATCCATTGTCCAAAGCGACACAGAAAGCTCTTCCCAGTACAGGTACACCGAACGTACAAGAAGCAAGACTAGTCCGAATTCTCCGGAAGGTGACAACAACATAAACTGCTTGCGAGACGCTATCCTAAACCGTTATCCCCCTCCGGAGGGGCTAAAACCAATTCGCGATGCGTCGTGTTGTATCGGCAATGTAACTTAGTACAAGCCAATTTTGATTCTATATATGAAGATAGCAAAACATGTCAGGCACCGGGGCAAGGCCCGAGTGTCGTTCCGTGAAGAACTCAAGAGTCGATTTACTATCTTCTTCCATAAAATCACAATTAACTCAGACTCTTTACTATAATCATCACCAATGCACTCCACCCTCAAATCGCTAAACGAACATCAGAATCAGCATTGCCCACCTTGAATCAAGAATCAAAGGCAAAGATGGTAGGAGTTTTCAACCCAGCGATCAAAGCAAGGAAGGTCTGTGGCGATCCAAGGAAGGAGAATCGGGTCGAGTCGCAAAGGATAGGCTCGGGTCATAGAAAGAAAATGGGAGTGTGAAAGATCGGCTTGGGGTAGTTAAATACAAGATTACATGAGAAAAATGCCTAAGTCATTGGATCGCTAGCAATCCATCGACAATGGATCGCTAGTGATCCATCGAATCGCATGCGATCAACCTCAAATTTATCTAGTGAGATCCATGTGCTGCTTCAAGGCATTCTAAAAGTTATGGGGTAAAACTTAGTCTATTATGACAAGCAACGACAGTTTAGATCAAAACTTAACAAGCAACTAAATATCCAAAGTTAAATTTGTGTGGCCCTAACATGATTACTTGAACCTCGCCAAGCAGAAACTGGAAAGCAATTACTTCAAGAACATGCCTTGTTTTCAACAAAGGCATACTTTGGGGGGGAAATGTTATCCGGGTTTTTAACCCAGCAGAATCCAAAGGAAGTCGGAACATCTTGGTCGACTCAAAGTATCTCAAGAGCCAACCAAAAAGTGTAGAGCAACTAACCAAGAGAAACCAGAGGAATGGAAAGCGAAAATACGCAAAGGTGATGGATCGCTAGCGATCCATTATCTATGGATCGCTAGCGATCCATAATCTTGGCTCGTGGATTCATGAATTCACTTGCATCATGGTTCAATGGGTATTCTAAGGACAATGTCTAAGTTTGATGGGATTCCGAGCTAGTTAAATCGAGAGGCAAGCATTTGTCTAGTTCAATTAGCAGTCTAATGCAACTAGTATGCAGATCGTCATCAAAACAAGGCAACGTGCTATGAAATTAGATCGCAATGAACTTTAAGGTAGAAGGTAAGGGGAACCATCTCAAGCCGTTGGATCGCCACCAAGCCAGAAGCTGTGGATCGCTAGCGATCCATAGCCTATGGATCGCCAGCGATCCATCAAGTTAGCTCGGTTCGTGATGAAACTTGCAGTGCATCTTGCTACGGTCATTTCCAAGCATCTGGCAAGAAGGCCCAACCCAATAGCTCTCTAACCTCTATAAATACTCATCTATCTGCAACATAAAGGGGATCCTCTGGACTGGCTGTTGGAACTTTGCAGAAAACCTTCTTCACTCTTCTCCTCTCTCATAATAGTCATCCAAGGAGTTCACTGTGATTCTCTAGTGAACTCTAGCATTGGGGACTTAGTCTAACTTAGGATATTCAAGGACTTCGTAATCCACTTCACCTTGTAACATCAATCATTTAATAATAATAGTTATAAAGTGGACGTAGGCTTCATTAACAGCCGAACCACTATAAAAATCTTCTTGTCTTCTTGCTATTTCTGCTCTTTTTACATTTATTCTCTTTATTATTGCTCTGTAGGAGCAGGGCTAGTGCTTTCACACTCAATCCAGGGTGTTGATCCTTTTTTTGGTTAACATTTTGGTGCTTTCACTGAGGAATCCAACTCAGGCTTAGATCTAGCTATCTACTTTGGATTAGATAGGTTAAGAAGTTAGATCAGATATTTTCAACCATTATTTTTTAAATTTGAAACCATTTTATTTTGTTATATATAAATTTACTTATATATACTAGTATAAACCGTACGTGCATACATCTAATAGTTGGAGATATTTAATTTTTATTTAGAAGAATAAGTTAATGGACGAATATGTTTTATAATTGCAAAACCTTTGGTAGTCACAACACTTTTATTTCAAGCAATTTTGTTGATGATGTTGATGGAAAATTGATAGCAAAATTCCATTGATAGATGGTGAAAAGGGGGATGGTGGCTAATGTTGCATACCTATGGGGAGATTCCTTTGATGGATAAGGGCATTTTTGGAATTTCAAAAAGACACCGTGGAAATCTATTCATTAAATTCTCTTTATTAATAGAGAGAGAGAGTGTGTGTGTGTATTTGAATTGATGTTCGAACTAATTTTAAAACATTAAATATAAATACATTAAAATATAAATGTGTGTTTAAATAGATATTCAATTTTTTTTTATTTAAAATCTGAAGGCTATTTTAAGTATAATAATATTAAAATTCTAAAACTATACTACTTTTGTATAAACTTGTTTAAAATTACAAAAAACAATTTTTTAAATAATCAAAAATGATATTAATGGTTTTTCAATTCAAAATATATAATATTTATATTTAGCATGTGTGAAATAAAAATTTAATATTTTTTTAATTTAAATAACAACGTTAATTGTCCTAACCCAATCGGTAATATTAAATTACATACTAAAACGGAGACAACTAATGCGTGTATAAAATCATTATATATATATGTTGTCTACTACATGAAAAATATAATATAAATGGTAAATTGGAATTTATACCATTAGGATGTCATCGTTGAACATACATTGATTGATGCATTCTCCTTGATCTATCATGAACCGATCTTCTAGCCTTGGAATAGCTTTGAGTACCACATATATTATTGATTTAATGTATAAGGGATTGATTTATTTTCAGCCATTGTGGGGTCTATTACTCAAGGCCATGAAGAGAAAGGCAAGGAAGAAAAGCATTCAAAGATTGATGGGGCATGTTCAGTTAAATAAAGAAAAGGGAGGAGTAAAGTTCTCCTCCTCTTACTATTTCTTTGTGTAACAATTCTAGATCCAGATCTAGAATTTCAAAACTCAAACAATCCCATCCACTAGTGCATATGTTCAACCATGATGTGGCCCTTATCGACCATTAAATCACTCCAAATTATTTAAGTAATTAATATCATTTAAACAATATTTAAATACGTATCGATGTCATATATTGACACATACGTATATAACTTTTATATATGCACTCAATAATTACTAATAGCACCTGAAAAATATGGATAGCACCCAATATATCATAAATAAATTATCATGATTTAGTAAATATTAATTAACTTAATTTATTTAAAACAATTATAAATCAATTAAATCATGCGGTATTTCGAAGAAATCACCAAATAATTATGCAACTCGTATGTGTAAATTCAGTCAGCGATCAGTATAGAATTGTTTGAATATTAACATTCACTCGTCACCTTCGCTAGTGGAGTGAAAAATTGGCCGATTTATCACTTATACATCTTTATAAATAAATTCAATTTAACAATTCAAGTGTTACCTTTTAGTAACGATTGTTTCACACCAGTCCTCTTCATCAACATTGTCATATTGATTATTGGGACTTATATAATTTGGTTTTGATCAAAATTCCAATATCATCCATATTCAACTCGGTTAGTCCATAAAGAAATTTCTTGGTTCAATAATAACATATATAGTTAACCGTACTCCTTTGGCTAGAGACTTTCACTTTGAGTTGACTATGGTTGACCGTGATACTAACGTCATACAACAGAGGAGTTGAATTCTCTATTGAATAGCATTTCACTTCCAACGTTTCAACTCAGATCTAACTATAGTCATTCATTGGATGTCGTGCCACGATTTAACTATAATCAAAATAGTGTTCATATTGAGGTTTAACAGTTTTCTCAAGTCGAGAGAACTATGTAATATCATCACTTCAAGATTTCCTGCTTGATCATAGTTATTATTAACCAAAACTCTCGAGTGATCATTCCACAGTTATCCAACAACTATCAGTACGTTGCCCCTTAGTGCCCCCAGTAGTCATGAGTAATAAGTTGGCCCACATCTAGAGAGCAATACGTGCACTATTCTCAACGGACATTTAGATATCCTTTTTCAGAACATCTTGACAATAAATAATTAAAATAATATGTTATTTTTACAACTCATTGTAATTATTATTACATAACATATCATTTAATTATTTTCTATTAATATACCTTAAATTAATTAGTTAATTAATTATATCATAATATAACAAAGTATATAACAAAAATTAAATAGCTTCACTATAAACAAGATCGGTTATAGAGTTAGATATATGTAATAGATTAAATAATTTCCCCTAGTGTAGGCCTCTAACTCTCTCACTAAAGGCCTCTTTCAAACCTAAGCTTGTTAATCTTCGCATAGATAAGCTTCTAAAGTAATGAACTGCGGATGAGTTATTTGGCTCCTTTCAAGGGAAGTCTAAGAAAACCAAAGTACACCTTCTCTCTAAAATGGACCGCATGAGGGAAATCACGCCTAGTGGCATTCCAATCCTAAGGAAGAAGTATCCCTACTCAAAACATAAATAGCAGTGCAAGCTACCATGATAGTTGTAACAACTCGACTTTTCGATGCTCGAAAGTCGACATCAATACAACCACTATATCAACTGCCGAACTATCGAATGTCGGAAAACCGAATTGTTAGGGTTAAAGAAGAAGAGGTAGAAGAAGAAAGAAAGAAAAAGAAACAGAAACAATATCAGAATCTCACATTCGCAGCGGAACAATATATAATAGATAAATGAATAATCTTTATAACAAAGAACTATATCAGTTTATACATACATCATCAGCGTTTACAACAACAACACACAACACTGGACAGTTATATAAACTTGTCCTCATAACAGAATACACAGCAGAATAATAATATAAGTGATACGTCTCGCCATCCAGCTCGCCTCTTGAGCTCCACAGCAATCCATCCAGATCCAATTGATAACCTGACTCTAGGCTGCCTGTGTGGAAAATTATGGGCACCCAGAGTTTAGAAAGGGAACAATAAACTCCAGGTCAGTCATGGGAATGGTGTGAGATCTTAAAAACAGTTATTTTCACAAAGAAAATAAAAGAAATTCGCAATGCTTTTGGAAAATGAAACTAACATAAGGCCTCCCGCCACACACACAATGCAAACGCAGAATTGGAGGAGATTTCTCCTTATGATAGTCAAACATGCTTGATACGCAAAATCTTTTTTATATTATCATTAGTGCCTAGTGTGGAAAACATTTCGAAAGTATAATATTAATCTTAGCCAGCATACACCATTATTGTATGCCTACTATAGCTACCATGTTTTGTGGCAGGTTACCGCCACGCTGCATGGCAGGTTATACAACTAAACCGTACAAGGTTCGTATTGTTTCTTTGGATTTTCCAACAAATGGTCAGGCTAAGGAACTTCCTATGCCACATGGGTACGCCTCTGGAGGGACGTCCCGAGAACTTAACCAGCTCTCTGCCAACACAAGGCCGGGTTACCTCTGTAACTAGGTAACTACTACTCGAGTATGCCACCCCCCGGTCGTTTGCGACCTTTATCCGAGGGCCCTCAATCACAAAGCAACAACCACACAGTAAATGAGATTGGAGCAACCACATAGGTAAAGTATCTGGGCTCCATACCATGATACCACCTTTTCCCAGAAGGAAATGACATACCCTAAAGGGTGCGATCCTTATAACCTTGCCGCATCTTTCCTATTTCGACCATTTCCGGGGTGTGAGGTCCGATGAGGTCTCGTCCACAAAGCTACGCTTTACACGAAAGCCATGCTTTGATCACGAATGATCAACAAATGATCATCAACACATAGCAGCACTTAGCATGCCACACTACCAAATTGGGAGTATATCACCGATAACCTTCAACTACATAACCTCTGAGCTCGTATGTCTCAGAGAAGGGTGTTAAGCTAAGAGAATAAATTCTCCGCCACCAAACAGAAATGTATTTGAAAGAAATCTGCTTTATATCTCAAAGTGTAGTGTCAAACATACGACCATACAAGTCTGTTCCGGGTTCGAACAGAATCGAAGGCACTTCGTCCAATAAAGGAAGAAGCCCTTACAAATCAGGTCTTCAATTGCAATCTATAACATCGTATCATTATTCAGAATGGTTTATATGACACAAAGTCCTCTCCCGGCTTAACCGAATAATGAGCGCTTGTTTTGAAAAAAAATTCAAGTGCTATTTCAAAGGCCAACATTGATAGTCGGTTATTTAACTATCAAACAACATTCACCACAATCAAGCCTCAATAAATTCCACAAATTGTTTATATTGATAGTTGGATATTTTACTATCAAACAATATTCAGAATAATCATCCAATCTAAATATTTTTTCCAAATTATTAAATTTCAAAATATCTTTGCAAGATATATATTTTCCACACTTCATCACTTTGAAAACCAATTTCAAATTACTTTTCACTCGCGGAATAAAATTCCCGATATTATTTATCTCCATTGGAAATCTTCCAAGTCCAAATACTTTAAAGTAATTTAAATCACTCATCCAAATTATACCAGGAAATATTTGCAAATCGATTTCCAAATTAATTTTCAACACAAAATCAATTTTTCATTCAAACACCAAATCAATTTTCATATTGATTTTCCAAAGATTTATTTCCCGATACCCAATCAATTATCAAATGGATTTCAAAAAAAATTATCACCTTTTAAATAAATCCCTTTATTCTTTCCAAATTATTTAATATTCCATTTTCAATAAATTCTTCAACTTTTAAACAATATTATTCAAAACCCATTTATTAATATCTTTTCCCATATTCTGGAAATAATTTGATAAGATTTCAAAAATCAACTTTATGCTTTTTAATTCCTTCTTTTAAATTCACCCAATTCTTTCAAAAGGGATTTACTTAAAATTTCCTACTTTGATTTCAAAAATCCAATTTTATTTATTTCTGGTATCCAACGATACCAAAAATACATTCGGCTAAATTATAACCTTCAACAAATTCAATCGTCAATATAATCATTCACAGATTATCAATAAACCATCACACAACATATGAAAAAAATTCATACAATTTGAGGAATCCAGTTGGATGCCTCCAACCTGTTTCCCTGCATCCACAGATGTTAGCACAATAATTAAATACACATTCCACTTCGAGGTGGAATATCATGGTATATGGGATTTATAAAATATCATCCGCTATTATGCGGCGCATAGGGTCTCATCCGCTATATAAATACGGGAAATCAATCACTCCAATATATATACTACTATCATATATACTATCATCCAACAGATAAATTATTAATTTCATCCAAGCACATCCAACAATATAAATTAACTAGGCAACAAATTTGAGTGAGAAGATCTCACCTTTGCTTATACATGCAATAATTTTCAATCCAGCTTGTTTTCTTCACTGTATTAGACCTTGTATAAACAATTTTATACAGTTGATTAATATTTTGAATTAGTCAAACCCTTAATCACTAGTTATTTATTTAATTTTAGATAATAATTTGGATTCACACCAATAATTTATTTTTAAACAAGTTAATTACCAATATACCCTACTTATACCAAATGTGACTTTTGTTTTTAGTTTGTACATGCATGTAGATTATATTAAGTTAACAACAAAATTATTCTATATTTACTGAAATAAAGTTCTTCTTCCTTTTTTTTCTGTTAATTTAAAACCTTATCTACATATAAATTTAAATAAAATACATAGACCATACCTATCTGCTAAAAGAAAATCCAGAACCCACTCGAGCCCCTTTGCCTGCCACCACCGCCTGCAGCATCGAGCTAGACCAACGTCGACTTCGATCACCATCCTTCGCGTACGCGGCCCTATGCCAGATCGATCGAACCACCAAGCGACTACGTCGCTCCATCGCCTACACTTGAAATCCCGTGGCGAGCTCGCGGCCATACCTACTTGCACGCGCGCGCCACCATCTTCTTCGAGACTCAAACACAACCCACTTCCCACGACGATCACGCTCTCTTCCCACCCCACTGTCGCCCAATTCCCTCGAGCCATCCTCAACCATCGCGACACTGCCCTTGCGTGAAGGCGACTCGGTCGACTCCTGATTTCAAACGAAATCGAAACTAGATCTTGATTTCGATTTTATTATTATTTTTTCTTTCAAATCGAACGAATTCGATTTAAAACAGAAGTTCTAGTTTTTGAATTAAGGGGAGCCAGGAGTAAAAGTGTATTCGCGAATGAATTTGATTTTTAACGAAAGTAGGAATGATTTCATTCCGCCATTTTTTCTCTGAAATCGATTTTTTTCGATTTTGTTATGTACGAGATATTTCCAGAGGAAAACGATGTGATTTGAAGTATTGGTAAAGCTCTGATGTGAATAGATTTACGGCTGATGTAAGTCTTGACCAGTCAACAACAAATATATATATTATATTTACATTTAAATTCAAATTGTCTCGAAAAGTGCAACTCAAAATCTCGAACTCCTATCGAGGCGTGCCGCCTGGCATTTATAATGTTATACCCCCGTTTTGAACGCAATGGAAAAGGTTTCGAGTCTTAATTTGATCGTATGGAGAAGATAGCTTTTTGGACCAGTTATTATATTAAATTTCGATATATTTTTCAGTGCGTTTATCTACCGTACGATCACACTATAACTCCAAACACTACGAAAATTGAAATCCGATAATAACACATTATTACAGATCTAATGGTACTGGTTTCGTCAAATTCCGAGACTATGCCTCAGAAGGCTATTTTTAAATATCGATTTAAATGATAAAATTCAAAACTAAACAAAACACTGTTAAATTCAATTTCAAATTTTCTATCACCTTCAGTATTATTAATATAAATTTTCTAAGCCTTGAAAACATTTTTAATCAGCTTAAAAATTGAAGATTCAATATTTTTACCCAACTGCAATAAATTAAATTCAATAATTAAATTGCCAAATTCATTCTGATATTTGAATTTCAAATTAAACTAACTTCCAGATATTTAAAATCAATTAAATATTCTGATTTCCAATGTCAAAAATTCAGGGTCGTCACACTAGTCCCCCTACTATGCTGGCGCAACCTACTTAAGAAGTGCCCCCTCAATACAAACTGTGTATTTTAACAGATAAGGTTCGCTGTGAGAAGGTTAGGCATGTTATGGCAAAAATCAAGTTAGGTCGCTCCATTAATGTTATTCAATTTTTCTTACCTGATTTGGATCTGTCGTTTCTAGACCATCAACCAGGCCCAAACCCTTCAACAAAGTTTGGAGAGCATGGAAAGGCCTATTCTTAACCCGAGATCAGTTCTGTAATGACCAACCTTATCAACCCCTGCATATCGACACTAATACATCCATGGTATTCGTGTGTCGAGCACGTAAATGCCGAAAAGACGAATTGTTAGGGTAAAATAAAAGAAAAAATAATTGAATAAGGATGAAGAGAGCACAACATCAAAATCACACAACGAAACGATAACATATAATATCAAAGGACAATACAAAATCTCATTCTAAGATACATAGCATTTCAGAGTTACACTTATAACTACTATCGTCAGCCCGGAAAGTTATAACATGTCCTCAATATGCTGATATACACAATATAGTAATGCAGTGGAAATAAGAATACTATGGTAGGTGAATGGAAGCATCCAGCTCGTCTTCAGAAGCTCCAAAGAACATCTAGGAAAACCTACCTTTCCCAGACTACTCGAAAGATCAACCATGAAAATAAGGGAAATATAAAACCATGAGTCGAACATAATACTTATGTGAGAAACTCAAGAAATATGTGGCCAACATATAACGCTAATTTCTAAGATCGTATGTATCACTGTACAGTTTTCCTCTCAAAAGAAACCAAACAATTTGATAAGTGCATAATGTGATATAATAGATAATGTCTAGGGTGTAGAATATAAAGTAGAAAATAGTTGTGCCGTGTGTACACCACACAACAGGTATACAATCAGTACCACTACGGCATATTCATATATGTGTAAGGATTTCCATGGAGATCTTATCCGATCAAACCGAATCCAACCTCCTACACATGGATTAGAGATATCCTTTTGAGAGTTGTATATCTCTAGATAAAATATACCATGTGGAAGCAATAACTGGTCCATGCCCGATCACGTAGCTCAGAGTACCATCATTCTTGCATGCATCTTCGAAAGTGTCACTAGGTGAAGAATGATATACCCTTTGTTTAGCTAAAATCCATGGCTTTGTCCATAATCTGGTTTCTATCATCACTGACGTCGAAGTCACATTCAGAATCTCATCACACAAGCATTCATCACTTGAACAAATCTTGAATCTCTCTTTGGATTCCAGCATCTCGAACAGTCCACGAATCGCTAACTAGATCGCAACTTCTCGAACAGATCATGAATCTCTATACGGGTTCGAGCATCTTGAATGATTTTGAATCTTTGCATAGATTCCAGCATAAGTTTTCGGACGAGTGCTAACGCTATCCTCTCTCTTAGGGTCACCTAAAAGATAGACAGTCCCTCACAATAACATCGTTCGAAATGTTAACACTGACCTCTCCCTTGAGCTTAACCTTAGGATAGACAGTTCAACTGTATAACATTTCGCTTCACAATAGCTTCTAGAACATATATCACGTATATGGTTTTGAAGTAGTTGCGGTTTCAAATATAATTGATTTATGTATATATATATATATTGATTTAAATAATATTTAAAAATTATATATATATATACGATATTTATTGCTATCTAAAGTAATTTACCTTTAAAACTTTATATATAAAATTATATAACTATATTTTATATAAGAAGTTTGTAGTATTAAATTATACACAATGTATACATTTTGAAATATTATATATTTAAGTTTATTTAGAAGTAAAAAAGATTGTTTTTTATTAGTTGTGTTGCATATTATATGGTAAATTTTTTTAATACAATTATACATAAACATACAACCAATCCCTTTGTGACAATAGATAGCATATCATAATCGTCATCTAACTAACAATATAATATGTACAATACATGCAATATGTCTAAACATAAATAATCATATATTAGTTAGAAATGTACCTTACTCCCAATGCCTGAAAGTACACCTTGAAATGATGAAATTTGCTCATTCAACTTATTTCCAATCCAGTAGATTGCAAGTCTTAGAATTGTTGACCACCAGCTATCGAATAGGGTTCGATTTGATTTAGTTTAAACCAGATTTGTTGGAAGATGGAGAGTATAGGGGTCGGCCATACATGAGTGTGAAATGGAGGCTCAAAAAGTTTTAAAACAAGTGTGGGTAGAGATCTTTATATGGGGAGAATTTAGAGATATTTTAGGATCAAGATCCAAAATCATCTCTTACCAATTCTCTTCTATCTTAACCATCCAACCATAGCCTCTCTAGCTTATCATTTGACCACCTATTACTACTATTAGAGTCAAATTAACCATCCCCCATAGGGGATTTGAACCCATTTAAAGCCCAAATAAATATTTTACATTTAAATCTAATTTAAACGCTTATCGATATCGTATATCGATTAAAATATTTATAAATTTTATAAATACATTTTATAGTTTTTGTTCATCAAATCACAATCAAAATTTATAATTAGTATTTCATAAATATTAATTAATTTATAAAAATTATAAACTATTAAAAAAAATTGTCAAAGGAGTATTCATTATTTCGGTTGTGTAACTCGTTAGTTTTAAATTTGGTCAGCAAATTATATCGAACTATTTGAAATTAACATTCACACATAACTTAGCAAGTAGTGTAACATTTTGGCCAAATTTATCGCTTACTGGTTTTGATAAAATCCAATTTTACATTATTAGAGTTACTCGATTATGACTATTGTTTATACCAAATCTCTTTGTCAAAACTATATCACTTTGGACATATGGTAATGGTTAGAATTCCAATATCGTCCATATTCAACTCAACAGTCCAAACACAAAGTCCTTGGCTCAGTAATAACAATGATTATTAACTGAACTACTCTGACTAGGGATTTTGACTTTGAGTTGACTTGAGTTGACCTTGATACTATCATCATATAACCGAGAAGATGAATTCTCTATTGAATAGTACTTCACTTCCAATACTTCCCTCGACCCAAATATAGTCACTCAACGGAAGTCGTGCCATGGTTTGACTATAATCAAAGCAGAGCTTTTATATTAAAGATTGACAATATTCTCATGTTGAGAGAACTATGTAAATTAGTCACATCGATATTTTCTGTTTGGACTTAGTCATATTAACCAACAGAAAACTATCGAATCGGTCATTCCATAGTTATCCAATAATTATCAATACATAACCCTTTGGAACCCCCAACAACCATGAGTAATACACTACCCAATATTTGGAGAGTGTTATGTACTCTAGTCTCAATGGACGTATTGATATCCAATCTCGATAAACCTTGACTAGGAATATTTAAAATGGTATATTTATTTTCACTGTGATAAATTACTTATGGTACAACACTTTGTAACTACCATCTACCATTTATGGATTTTCAATTAATTAACCTTTTAAATAAATTAATTAATGAATACAACATATTATATCAAGTATATAGTAGAAAGAAAATGTAACGACCCGTATTTTTACGGATCGAAAGATCGTAAAACTGTTATTTTTAGGTCGTGAGTGTTGTTAGAACGTTCAGAGTTAGATCGTTCAGAGTTTAAGTCGACCAGAGCTTGAATCGTCCAGGGTTAAGTCGTGTAGAAGTTAGGTCGTCAGGAAGTTGGGTCGGGTGGTAGTTAGGTCGGGTGAACGACCTAAGAGGATGGAGCGACCTAAGGAGTTTTTGTGTTGGGGCTTAGGTCGTGTGGAAGATTAAGTCGTGGAGCGACCTAAAGAAGTTTGCGACCTAAGGAAGTGGACGGTCTAAGAAGTGAGCAACTTAAGATAGTCGGCGACTTAAGGGTTAGCGGCATAGGAGTAGCGACCTAGGAGACTGGGCGAACTAACGACTTAAGGAGATAGGTCGGTTGAGAGACTTAAGGTAGATAGCTTAGGTCGTTTAGTTTAGGTCGTTGTGACCCTGCGTGTAGTTAGGTCATTAGACGACCTAAAGGTGTTAAGTCGTGAGTCGTTAGGTCGCGTAGGTGTTAAGCTGCACATGTTTTAGGTCGCGCATAGGCTTGAGTCGTTAAGTTGCAAGGTTGTTGGGTCGCTATGCTGTGTTTAGTTAAGTCGCAAGGTCGTTGGGTCGCTATGCTGTGTTTAGTTAGGTCGTAAGTCGTTGGGACTTGGCTTAGTGTTAGGTCGTTGGGCCGTGTATAGTTAGGTCGCGACTTATGATAAGTCGTTAGGTCGGCATCTCAATTACGTCGTAGGATTTGCTAAGTCGTAAGTCATAGGTCGTGGGGTTTTCATAAGTCGTGGACGACTTAAGGGGCGAACGACCTATGGTTCAGCCTATAAATACACGGTCCTTGCTTCACTTTTTGGGATCCGGATTTTAAAGCGACGAAGTGCTGCCATTTTGAGAGCTCGAGTTCTACACTTCTTCACTTCTTTTCTCCACTTTAATTTTGTGCTTCCTTCCATCCAAATCAAAGATCCAAGAGCTTAGATTGAAGATCTACATCCATCGAAGAGAGATTTCATCGTTTGAAGCGGAATTTTGGAGAATCAAGCTAGATCCTTCGCTGTCCAGATTTGAAGTGTGTTGCTTTTAAGGTGTTTAGGTGATTCGGTGAGTGGTGGTTATCTCTCACACGGACCCAAAGGAGTATATCGGATTGGTGGCTTGATTTTGTGTTAAAATAGTGATTTCCATGCGTTTTCTTAAACTTAAGTTTAGATATATTGTTCATGATGATTTGACATCCATTTTACTACATGTTAACCTATGCAAGTTCATTCATCAAGTTGTAGAGATATTGCTCATGATTCATGCTTGTTAGATTTAGACTCTTTATTTACAAGATTGCCATTATTGTTATAATTGTTTATTAGATTATGTGTGGATGCTTGATTACTTGGATTAATGATTGACTTGATTGATTGTTATAAATTAGTCGATTGATGATTTGATTTGGACAAGTTGGTCGAAGATGATTCAAAAGCTAAGGGAAAGGCTCTTGAATAAGAAAAGCTGCTCGTGGCATGTGGCGCGGATGATAAAGCTCATATGGATAGATTTGATGATGATGTTGAGATGAGGCTTTGCTATGATGAGATGAAGCGAGGCATGATGTGAGATAGCCTTGGTTTAATCCATACGGGATCATTCAAAGCATGTTGTTAACTCGGTGAAATGGTTCGAGTTTGAGGATAATGGTTGGCTCGAGAGGCGCTTGAGCTAGTATGAGAATAGTCGTCGAGGAGGATGACTAGAAGGCTGAGATTTCATCATTGTTGAAGGTTCTAGCAGGCTCAAAGCAAGAGTATGTTGGGCAGATTCGATAGTCCCAAAAGACTACAGTTGGTGGTCGAGTACTCTGGGCAGATTCGATAGTCCTAGGCACGGGCTGCGACGACGTGCGGAGTTCTGTCTAGAACCGGGGTTACCATTAACCCTTGACGGACGGCTGAAAGAATATGCAGGTCATTCAATTAACGGTGGTATCGAAGCAATGATAACAGTGATAGCCAGAGTCATGGATGTTTGGTTGTATCGTCATTCGGTCTCAAGAGCAATATTTTCTGGGTGCTTATCTGATCTTGGTTTAGGCCTTAGGGGTTTGTACTTGGAAAACATTGACCTTGACTCGAGTGATAATTGCTTTACTTTAAAGGTTTACTTTGCTATGTTTACTTCTGCTTAGTGTGTCTAGGGGCTATCACAGTAGAAAGAGGTGGAGTGGGAGGGTTGGATTCCTATTCCTTTTTACCTTTATGCTCTTTTGGTATGTTGTTAGTTAATTTACCGCTCACTAAGACTATTGTCTGACTCAAGGTTTTATGTTCAATTCTTATTACCTTGGGCTGTTCATCCATATTGGGATGGGCAGACTAGGTAGTAGGTGACAGGTGCTGTTCTTAGTTTCCAACGATGCTGATGACGAAGACGAGCTGGAGGCTTGCATATTATTTTCTTATTATATGTACTGGATGTTCTGCCGCTTGTATAATTCTCTGAGTGATATGTAGTGAGGCTTGATGTATTGACTATTCAGGTGTTTGTATTCAACTATTATGAAGCTTAATTGATGAGATTCTATTTTGTGAAGCTTCACTATATATATTCTCTATTGTATTTTATCCATGCGCTGTGAGTAATACGATAGATTCTGATGTATTAATTTTACCCCTGACGATCATCCATGGCTGCCTGGCACACTTTTCAGCGCACTATTTCTATGTTTAGTGCAGGAGTCATGGGCGGTCGTCACATTTGGTATCAGAGCTTTGGTTAATCGATTTTAGCCAACGCTCACTGACATAACTACGTATGAGAGACGTAATTGTATTTTGATGGATGATTACTATATATATAGTAGCTTAGAAGGATTTGAATTCCTTATGCAGTTGTTTCTCAAGGTGTGCTAATCATTCCTTTTTATAGATATTAAGAATGAGTCGAAGAGGGAGACCAGCTACTAGGGAAGGCCGTGCTATTGAGAGGGCTGCTGATTATACTGCTATGTTCGAGGCTATGATGACTTCGATCATGAGAAGGATGCCAGCTCCGGGGCCATCAGTAGATGTTGGAGTTCAAGTTCAAACTCCAAAACCGGTGGATTTTGCTAAGCTGTGTAAAGACTATACTACTCTTGGAGGAAAGGTTTTCATGGGAACAGAGTCAACCATTGAAGTCCAGAGATGGATAGATGCTTGTAGAAGAATCTTTGGTGACTTGGGAATCGAGGATGCAACCAAAAGGAAGCTCGCATCAAGACAGCTTCAAGGGAGAGCTTCTGACTGGTGGAACTCTATCACCATTGATACTCCGGAGGAAGAAATTACTTGGGTGCAATTCCAAGCCAAATTTGAAGCTAAGTTCATTTCTACAACTCAGAAATCTGTTCTGTTCAAGAAGTTTGTGGAGCTCAAGCAAGGTGGAAGACCGGTTCTTGAGTATGTTTCTGAGTTTGAGGCCTTGTCCAAGTATGCCCGGTCGTATATTGAATCTTCATATCAGAAGAACGAGAAGTTTGTGACAGGCTTGGACAATTATCTTGGGAGGCAGTTGGTGGATCATTTGGACGATTCATTTGAGAAGCTTGTGGAGAAAGCTCTCAGGCACGAAAATCTGTTTCCTAAAGAGGGATCTGTTGTTGCTGTAACCAAGGAAGAGTCTAAACCACAGCAGGGTGGAAACAAGAAGAGGAAGCAACAACAGTAGAAGGGTACGGATTGCCAGAAGAAGCCGAAGGGCGAAGTGAACTGCTATAATTGTCAGAAAAAGGCCATTTCTCCAGAGATTGCAAGAATCCAAAGGTGCCGGTGAAGTGCCACAACTGTGACAAGCCAGGGCATATTAAGAAGAATTGTCCAAAACCGCGGAAGGACAAGCAGATTGTGCAAGCTTATGCTTTGGGGGCTGTTCCATCATCTTCAAAAGCTCCTGCCGCTGAAGAGAAAGGAAAGAGTGTGGTGGTTTAAGGTACTCTTTCCATATGTGGTGTTCCAGTTAGAGTGTTATTCGATACTAGGGCGTCGCATTCTTTTGTTTGTAATGAACTTGTAGGCCGGTTGGGTTTAGAACCAGATATCATTGATAGACCATTGGTTGTGCTTAATCCAGATGGGGGTTCGTCCTGTCTGTGTATGCTATGTCATGGTTGTATCGAGTCATGATTGCTCTTTTGTTTGTGATTGTTTTGTTCTGAACTTTGCGGGGTTCGGGATTATTTTGGGTATGGACTGGCTTAGGAAGTATGCGGTAAAGGTTGATTGTGAAAGGTTGGAGGTGACAGTCGAGAATGTGGAAGGGCGAAAGGTTATGATACGATGTAAGCATGAAGAAGGCGTCTTCATGAGCTTCATGTATTCGCTGGTTGTTCCACTGGATGGACTGTCATCGGTGCCAATCGCTAATGGATTTGAGGATGTCTTTGATGAGGTCAAAGGGTTACCGCCGCATAGAGAGATCGAGTTTCGTATCGATCTAATTGAAGGAGCCAGACCTGTTGTGATGCCTCTTAGGCGGATGGCGCCTAGGGAACAGCAGGAGTTGAAGGTGCAGGTTGATGATCTTTTACAGAAAGGATTCATTCGGCGTAGTGTGTCCGAATGGGGTGCACCAATTGTGTTTGCAACCAAAGCAGATGGATCATTGAGGTTGTGTGTGGATTATCGTGAGCTGAATAAAGTGACTAAGAAGAACAAGTATCCATTGCCAAGAATAGATGACTTGTTCGATCAACTTCACGAAGCTAAGGTGTTTTCTCAGATGGATTTGGCAACGGGATTTCACCAGTTAAGAGTGGCTAAGGATAGTGTGCCGAAGACTGCTTTCAGGACACCATCCGGTTTCTTTGAGTGGCTGGTAATTCCGTTTGGATTGACCAATGCGCCAGCATATTTTGTGGATCTTATGAATAGAGTGTTCAGAGACCAGTTGAACAAGTTCATACTAGTGTTCGTGGATGATATTTTGATTTATTCCAGAACTGAAGAAGAGCACAAGACGCACTTGCGTATTGTTTTGGAAATCTTACGGAAACATCAGCTGAAGGCTAAGTTTTCGAAGTGTCTCTTCTGGAAGAGCGAAGTGAGGTTCTTAGGCCATATTATCTCTGGAAGCGGAATAGCGGTTGACCCCGCTAAAGTGGCAGCAATCCAGGATTGGGGTAGACCTAAGAATGCATCTGATGTGAGAAGTTTTCTTGGATTAGCAGGATATTATCGTCGATTTATCAAAGACTTTTCCAAGGTGGCTGCACCATTAATAGGATTGACGAAAAAGAACCAAGTATTCAGATGGGATGCTAAGTGTGAGCAAGCTTTCGAAATCCTGAAAGAGCGATTGACAAGTGCTCCTGTTTTGACTATTCCAAGTGGAAATGATGAGATGGTGGTTTACACCGACGCATGTGGTACTGGACTTGGAGCAGTGCTGATGCAGAAGGGTAAAGTTGTTGCGTATGCAAGTCGACAACTGAAGCCGCATGAAAGGAATTATCCGACTCATGATTTGGAGTTAGCGGCCATTGTTTTTGCTCTGAAGATGTGGAGACATTATCTATTAGGAGTTCGATTCGAGTTGTTTACAGATCATAAGTCGTTGAAGTATCTTTTCTCCCAAAAGGATTTGAATCTTAGGCAGAAACGATGGCTAGAGTCTTTGGCATCATATGATTTTAGTATAGCCTATACTCCGAGAAAGGGTAACGCAGTGGCAGATGCGTTAAGTCGAAGACATGTAGGATTGGGGGCCATGTTTTCAAAATGGAAGAGTCTCGAGTATTTAGCTGGATTTGACTTCAGGCCTAGATGTGAATTGGAACCTGAGATGTTGGAAAACTTATCGATAAGACCGACTCTTGTGGAAAGAATTGGAGAGAGCCAAAAGCGAGACGATAAGCTTGTCAAGATTATTCGTAACTTGGAATCTGGGTTAGACCCAGAAAAGGATAAAGGATTCGGGGTCGATCGAGAGGGTTGGCTTTAGAAGCAAGGACGACTAGTTGTTCCCGATATAGATGAATTGAGAAATGAAGTTCTGAAGGAAAGTCATCACTCGAAGTTGACAATTCATCCAGGTGGAAATAAGATGTATCGGGATATGAAGAGAACCTATTACTGGGAAGGTATGAAGAAGGATGTTGGAAATTTTATTTCCAAGTGAATGAATTGCCAGTTGGTAAAAGCCGAACAAAAGAAGCCATGTGGATTGCTTCAGCCATTAGAAGTTCCTACATGGAAGTGGGAGCAAATATCGATGGATTTTATTGACGGGCTACCTAGAACAAGAACAGGAAATGAAGGGATTTGGTCATCGTAGATCGTCTGACTAAGAGTGCAAGATTCATTCCTGTTCGATCAACCAGGACTGCATCAAAGTTGGCTGAGCTGTATGTAAAGTGGATAGTTCGGTTCCATGGTATTCCGAAAAGTATAGTGAGCGATCGAGACCCATTGCTCACTAGTAGATTTTGGAAGAGCTTCCAGGAAGTTTTGGGGACCGAGTTGTGTTTGAGTACAGCTTATCACCCCCAAACAGATGGTCAGACTGAGAGAGTCAACCGAGTTTTGGAAGATCTCCTCAGAGCATGTGTTTTAGATTTCGGAGGATCATGGGAAGATCACCTTCATTTGGTGGAATTTTCGTATAATAACAGTTACCAGTCAAGCATTGGTATGGCACCATATGAGGCATTGTATGGAAGACCGTGTAACTCTCCGACATGTTGGTTAGAAACAGGAGAAAAGTTGATACTTGGGCCAGAAATGATTTGACAGACTTCAGATTGCATAGAAATCGTTCGGTAACGAATGAAGGCAACCCAAGACCGTCAGAAAAGTTATGTTGATAAGCGTCGTAAGGATTTGGAATTCGACGTAGGTGATATGGTTTTTGTGAAGATTTCTCCACTGAAGAATGTTATTCGATTCGGGAAGAAAGGAAAATTGACTCCGAGATTTGTTGGACCATTCCCGATCATCGAGCGAATTGGAAAGCTCGCCTATAAATTGGAGTTACCAGAAAAGATGGTGGAGGTGCACAATGTTTTTCACATATCATATCAACGGAAGTATGTGCACGACTCGAATACAGTGGTTTTTGCTGATAGTTGTGAAGATTTTGAGATTTATCCAGTCGATAAGAGACCTCGTAAGCCGCTTCGTGTTACGGAAACTGACACGAAACAGCTTAGGAGGAAGGTAGTGAGGTTGCTCAAGGTACAATGGAGTGATGATGTTAATGACTGTACATGGGAGGTGGAAGAGAGGATGAAGGCAGCTCATCCCGAACTCTTCGAAGTATGACCATAAGGTGTCGTGTCATCTCACGACATTGTAACTTGTTCTAGTTTTAGAATTCTGCATGTTAGGCTAGTAATTGGACGCATGGTTTGTTGATTGCTATGGATGGTAGACATGTAGAATATTTTTTGATTGCTCTTGTTTGTTTGGAATTTCGGGGGCAAAATTCCTAAGGGGGAGAGAATGTAACGACCCGTATTTTTACGGATCGAAAGATCGTAAAACTGTTATTTTTAGGTCGTGAGTGTTGTTAGAACGTTCAGAGTTAGATCGTTCAGAGTTTAAGTCGACCAGAGCTTGAATCGTCCAGGGTTAAGTCGTGTAGAAGTTAGGTCGTCAGGAAGTTGGGTCGGGTGGTAGTTAGGACGGGTGAACGACCTAAGAGGATGGAGCGACCTAAGGAGTTTTTGTGTTGGGGCTTAGGTCGTGTGGAAGATTAAGTCGTGGAGCGACCTAAAGAAGTTTGCGACCTAAGGAAGTGGATGGTCTAAGAAGTGAGCGACTTAAGATAGTCGGCGACTTAAGGGTTAGCGGCATAGGAGTAGCGACCTAGGAGACTGGGCGAGCTAACGACTTAAGGAGATAGGTCGGTTGAGCGACTTAAGGTAGATATCTTAGGTCGTTTAGTTTAGGTTGCTGTGACCCTGCGTGTAGTTAGGTAGTTAGACGACCTAAAGGTGTTAAGTCGTGAGTCGTTAGGTCGCGTTGGTGTTAAGCTGCACATGTTTTAGGTCGCGCATTGGCCTGAGTCGTTAAGTCGCAAGGTCGTTGGGTCGCTATGCTGTGTTTAGTTAAGTCGCAAGGTCGTTGGGTCGCTATGCTGTGTTTAGTTAGGTCGTAAGTCGTTGGGACTTGGCTTAGTGTTAGGTCGTTAGGCCGTGTACAGTTAGGTCGCGACTTATGATAAGTCGTTAGGTCGGCATCTCAGTTAAGTCGTAGGATTTGCTAAGTCGTAGGTCGTGGGGTTTTCATAAGTCGTGGACGACTTAAGGGGCGAACGACCTATGGTTCAGCCTATAAATACACGGTCCTTGCTTCACTTTTTTGGATCCGTATTTTGAAGCGACGAAGTGCTGCCATTTTGAGAGCTCGAGTTCTACACTTCTTCACTTCTTTTCTCCACTTTAATTTGGTGCTTCCTTCCATCCAAATCGAAGATCCAAGAGCTTAGATTGATGATCTACATCCATCGAAGAGAGATTTCATCGTTTGAAGCGGAATTTTGGAGAATCAAGCTAGATCCTTCGTTGTCCAGATCTGAAGTGTGTTGCTTTTAAGGTGTTTAGGTGATTCGGTGAGTGGTGGTTATCTCTCACACGGACCCAAAGGAGTATATCGGATTGGTGGCTTGATTTTGTGTTAAAATAGTGATTTCCATGCGTTTTCTTAAACTTAAGTTTAGATCTATTGTTCATGATGATTTGACATCCATTTTACTACATGTTAACCTATGAAAGTTCATTCATCAAGTTGTAGAGATATTGCTCATGATTCATGCTTGTTAGATTTAGACTCTTTATTTACAAGATTGCCATTATTGTTATAATTGTTTATTAGATTATGTTTGGATGCTTGATTACTTGGATTAATGATTGACTTGATTGATTGTTATAAATTAGTTGATTGATGATTTGATTTGGACAAGTTGGTCGAAGATGATTCAAAAGCTAAGGGAAAGGCTCTTGAATAAGAAAAACTGCTCGTGGCATGTGACGCGGATGATAAAGCTCATATGGATAGATTTGATGATCATGTTGAGATGAGGATTTGCTATGAGGAGATGAAGCAAGGCATGATGTGAGATAGCCTTGGTTTAATCCAGACGGGATCATTCCAAGCATGTTGTTAACTCGGTGAAATGGTTCGAGTTTGAGGATAATGGTTGGCTCGAGAGGCGCTTGAGCTAGTATGAGAATAGTCGTCGAGGAGGATGACTAGAAGGCTGAGATTTCATCGTTGTTGAAGGTTCTAGCAGGCTCAAAGCAAGAGTATGCTGGGCAGATTCGATAGTCCCAAAAGACGACAGTTGGTGGTCGAGTACTCTGGGCAGATTCGATAGTCCTAGGCACGGGCTGCGACGACGTGCGGAGTTCTGTCTAGAACCGGGGTTACCATTAACCCGTGACGGACGGCTGAAAGAATGTGTCGGTCATTCAATTAACGGTGGTATCGAAGCAATGATAACAGTGATAGCCAGAGTCATGGATGTTTGGTTGTATCGTCATTCGGTCTCAAGAGCAATATTTTCTGGGTGCTTATCTGATCTTGGTTTAGGCCTTGGGGGTTTGTACTTGGAAAACGTTGACCTTGACTCGAGTGATAATAGCTTTACTTTAAAGGTTTACTTTGCTATGTTTACTTCTGCTTAGTGTGTCTAAGGGCTATCACTGTAGAAAGAGGTGGAGTGGGAGGGTTGGATTCCTATTCCTTTTTACCTTTATGCTCTTTTGGTATGTTGTTAGTTAATTTACCGCTCACTAAGACTGTTGTCTGACTCAAGGTTTTATGTTCAATTCTTATTACCTTGGGCTGTTCATCCATTTTGGGATGGGCAGACTAGGTAGCAGGTGACAGGTGATGTTCTTAGTTTCCAACGATGCTGATGACGAAGACGAGCTGGAGGCTTGCATATTATTTTCTTATTATATGTACTGGATGTTCCGCTGCTTGTATAATTCTCTAAGTGATATGTAGTGAGGCTTGATGTATTGACTATTCAGGTGTTTGTATTCAACTATTATGAAGCTTAATTGATGAGATTCTATTTTGTGAAGCTTCACTATATATATTCTCTATTGTATTTTATCCATGCGCTGTGAGTAATATGATAGATTCTGCTGTATTAATTTTACCCCTGACGATCATCCATGGCTGCCTGGCACACTTTTCAGCACACTATTTCTATGTTTAGTGCAGGAGTCATGGGTGTCGTCACATTTGGTATCAGAGCTTTGGTTAATCGATTTTAGCCAACGCTCACTAACATAACTACGTATGAGAGACGTAATTGTATTTTGATGGATGATTACTATATATATATAGTAGCTTAGAAGGATTTGAATTCCTTATGCAGTTGTTTCTCAAGGTGTGCTAATCATTCCTTTTTATAGATATTAAGAATGAGTCGAAGAGGGAGACCAGCTACTAGGGAAGGCCGTGCTATTGAGAGGGCTGCTGATTATACTGCTATGTTCGAGGCTATGATGACTTCGATCATGAGAAGGATGCCAGCTCCGGGGCCATCAGTAGAGGTTGGAGTTCAAGTTCAAACTCCAAAACCGGTGGATTTTGCTAAGCTGTGTAAAGACTATACTGCTCTTGGAGGAAAGGTTTTCATGGGAACAGAGTCAACCATTGAAGTCCAAAGATGGATAGATGCTTGTAGAAGAATCTTTGGTGACTTGGGAATCGAGGATGCAACCAAAAGGAAGCTCGCATCAAGACAGCTTCAAGGGAGAGCTTCTGACTGGTGGAACTCTATCACCATTGATACTCCGGAGGAAGAAATTACTTGGGTGCAATTCCAAGCCAGATTTGAAGCTAAGTTCATTTCTACAGCTCAGAAATCTGTTCTGTTCAGGAAGTTTGTGGAGCTCAAGCAAGGTGGAAGACCAGTTCTTGAGTATGTTTCTGAGTTTGAAGCCTTGTCCAAGTATGCCCGGTCGTATATTGAATCTTCATATCAGAAGAACGAGAAGTTTGTGACAGGCTTGGACAATTATCTTGGGAGGCAGTTGGTGGATCATTTGGACGATTCATTTGAGAAGCATGTGGAGAAAGTTCTCAGGCACGAAAATCTGTTTCCTAAAGAGGGACCTGTTGTTGCTATAACCAAGGAAGAGTCTAAACCACAGCAGGGTGGAAACAAGAAGAGGAAGCAACAGCAGAAGAAGGGTACGGATGGCCAGAAGAAGCCGAAGGGCGAAGTGAACTGCTATAATTGTCAGAAAAAGGGCCATTTCTCCAGAGATTGCAAGAATCCAAAGGTGCCGGTGAAGTGCCACAACTATGACAAGCCGGGGCATATTAAGAAGAATTGTCCAAAACCGCGGAAGGACAAGCAGATTGTGCAAGCTTATGCTTTGGGGGCTGTTCCATCATCTTCAAAAGCTCCTACCGCTGAAGAGAAAGAAAAGAGTGTGGTGGTTCAAGGTACTCTTTCCATATGTGGTGTTCCAGTTAGAGTGTTATTCGATACTAGGGCGTCGCATTCTTTTGTTTGTAATGAACTTGTAGACCGGTTGGGTTTAGAACCAGATATCATTGATAGACCATTGGTTGTGACTAATCCAGTTGGGAGTTCGTCCTGTCTGTGTATGCTATGCCATGGTTTGGTTGTATCGAGTCATGATTGCTCTTTTGTTTGTGATTGTTTTGTTCTGAACTTTGCGGGGTTCGGAATTATTTTGGGTATGGACTGGCTTAGGAAGTATGCGGAAAAGGTTGATTGTGAAAGGTTGGAGGTGACAGTCGAGAATGTGGAAGGGCGAAAGGTTGTGATACGATGTAAGCATGAGGAAGGCGTCTTCATGAGCTTCATGTATTCGCTGGTTGTTCCACGGGATGGACTATCATCGGTGCCAATCGCTAATGGATTTGAGGATGTCTTTGATGAGGTCAACGGGTTACCGCCGCATAGAGAGATCGAGTTTCGTATCGATCTAATTGAAGGAGCCAGACCTGTTGTGATGCCTCTTAGTCGGATGGCGCCTAGGGAACAACAGGAGTTGAAGGTGCAGGTTGATGATCTTTTACAGAAAGGATTCATTCGGCGTAGTGTGTCCGAATGGGGTGCACCAGTTGTGTTTGCAACCAAAGCAGATGGATCATTGAGGTTGTGTGTGGATTATCGTGAGCTGAATAAAGTGACTAAGAAGAACAAGTATCCATTGCCAAGAATAGATGACTTGTTCGATCAACTTCACGAAGCTAAGATGTTTTCTCAGATGGATTTGGCAACGGGATTTCACCAGTTAAGAGTGGCTAAGGATAGTGTGCCGAAGACTGCTTTCAGGACACCATCCGGTTTCTTTGAGTGGCTGGTAATGCCGTTTGGATTGACCAATGCGCCATCATATTTTGTGGATCTTATGAATAGAGTGTTCAGAGACCAGTTGAACAAGTTCATACTAGTGTTCGTGGATGATATTTTGATTTATTCCAGAACTGAAGAAGAGCACATGACGCACTTGCATATTGTTTTGGAAATCTTATGGAAACATCAGCTGAAGGCTAAGTTTTCGAAGTGTCACTTCTGGAAGAGCGAAGTGAGGTTCTTAGGCCATATTATCTCTGGAAGCGGAATAGCGGTTGACCCCGCTAAAGTGGCAGCAATCCAGGATTGGGGTAGACCTAAGAATGCATCTGATGTGAGAAGTTTTCTTGGATTAGCAGGATATTATCGTCGATTTATCAAAGACTTTTCCAAGGTGGCTGCACCATTAATAGGATTGATGAAAAAGAACCAAGTATTCAGATGGGATGCTAAGTGTGAGCAAGCTTTCGAAATCCTGAAAGAGCGATTGACAAGTGCTCCTGTTTTGACTATTCCAAGTGGAAATGATGAGATGGTGGTTTACACCGACGCATGTGGTACTGGACTTGGAGCAGTGCTGATGCAGAAGGGTAAAGATGTTGCGTATGCAAGTCGACAACTGAAGCCGCATGAAAGGAATTATCCGACTCATGATTTGGAGTTAGCGGCCATTGTTTTTGCTCTGAAGATATGGAGACATTATCTATTAGGAGTTCGATTCGAGTTGTTTACAGATCATAAGTCATTGAAGTATCTTTTCTCCCAAAAGGATTTGAATCTTAGGCAGCAACGATGGCTAGAGTCTTTGGCATCATATGATTTTAGTATAGCCTATACTCCGGGAAAGGGTAACGCAGTGGCAGATGTGTTAAGTCGAAGACATGCAGGATTGGGGGCCATGTTTTCAGAATGGAAGAGTCTCGAGTATTTAGCTGGATTTGACTTCAGGCCTAGATGTGAATTGGAATCTGAGATGTTGGCAAACTTATCGATAAGACCGACTCTTGTAGATAGAATTGGAGAGAGCCAAAAGCGAGATGATAAGCTTGTCAAGATTATCCGTAACTTGGAATCTGGGTTAGACCCAGAAAAGGATAAAGGATTCGGGGTCGATCGAGAGGGTTGGCTTCGGAAGCAAGGACAACTAGTTGTTCCCGATATAGATGAATTAAGAAATGAAGTTCTGAAGGAAAGTCATCACTCGAAGTTGACAATTCATCCAGGTGGAAATAAGATGTATCGGGATATGAAGAGAACCTATTACTGGGAAGGTATGAAGAAGGATGTTGGAAATTTTATTTCCAAGTGCATGAATTGCCAGTTGGTAAAAGCCGAACAAAAGAAGCCAAGTGGATTGCTTCAGCCATTAGAAGTTCCTACATGGAAGTGGGAGCAAATATCGATGGATTTTATTGACGGGCTACCTAGAACAAGAACAAGAAATGAAGGGATTTGGGTCATCGTAGATCGTCTGACTAAGAGTGTAAGATTCATTCATGTTCGATCAACCAGGACTGCATCAAAGTTGGCTGAGTTGTATGTTAAGTGGATAGTTCGATTCCATGGTATTCTGAAAAGTATAGTGAGCGATCGAGACCCATTGTTCACTAGTAGATTTTGGAAGAGCTTCCAGGAAGTTTTGGGGACCGAGTTGTGTTTGAGTACAGCTTATCACCCTCAAACAGATGGTCAGACTGAGAGAGTCAACCGAGTTTTGGAAGATCTCCTCAGAGCATGTGTTTTAGATTTCGGAGGATCATGGGAAGATCACCTTCATTTGGTGGAATTTTCGTATAATAACAGTTACCAGTCAAGCATTGGTATGGCACCATATGAGGCATTGTATGGAAGACCATGTAACTCTCCGACATGTTGGTTAGAAACGGGTGAAAAGTTGATACTTGGGCCAGAAATGATTCGATAGACTTCAGATTGCATAGAAATCGTTCGGTAACGAATGAAGGCAACCCAAGACCGTCAGAAAAGTTATGTTGATAAGCGTCGTAAGGATTTGGAATTCGACGTAGGTGATATGGTTTTTGTGAAGATTTCTCCACTGAAGAATGTTATTCGATTCGGGAAGAAAGGGAAATTGACTCCGAGATTTGTTGGACCATTCCCGATCATCGAGCGAATTGGAAAGCTCGCCTATAAATTGGAGTTACCAGAAAAGATGGTGGGGTGCACAATGTTTTTCACATATCATATCTACGGAAGTATGTGCATGACTCGAATACAGTGGTTTCTGCTGATAGTTGTGAAGATTTTAAGATTTATCCAGTCGATAAGAGACCTCGTAAGCCGCTTCGTGTTACGGAAACTGACACGAAACAGCTTAGGAGGAAGGTAGTGAGGTTGCTCAAGGTACAATGGAGTGATGATGTTAACGACTGTACATGGGAGGTGGAAGAGAGGATGAAGGCAGCTCATCCTGAACTCTTCGAGGTATGACCATAAGGTGTCGTGTCATCTCACGACATTGTAACTAGTTCTAGTTTTAGAATTCTGCATGTTAGGCTAGTAATTGGACGCATGGTTTGTTGATTGCTATGGATGGTAGACATGCAGAATATTTTTTGATTGCTCTTGTTTGTTTGGAATTTCGGGGGCGAAATTCCTAAGGGGGAGAGAATGTAACGACCCATATTTTTACGGATCGAAAGATCGTAAAACTGTTATTTTTAGGTCATGAGTGTTGTTAGAACGTTCAGAGTTAGATCGTTCAGAGTTTAAGTCGACCAGAGCTTGAATCGTCCAGGGTTAAGTCGTGTAGAAGTTAGGTCATCAGGAAGTTGGGTCGGGTGGTAGTTAGGTCGGGTGAACGACCTAAGAGGATGGAGCGACCTAAGGAGTTTTTGTGTTGGGGCTTAGGTCGTGTGGAAGATTAAGTCGTGGAGCGACCTAAAGAAGTTTGCGACCTAAGGAAGTGGACGGTCTAAGTAGTGAGCGACTTAAGATAGTCGGCGACTTAAGGGTTAGCGGCATAGGAGTAGCGACCTAGGAGACTGGGCGAGCTAACGACTTAAGGAGATAGGTCGGTTGAGCAACTTAAGGTAGATAGCTTAGGTTGTTTAGTTTAGGTCGCTGTGACCCTGCCTGTAGTTAGGTCGTTAGACGACCTAAAGGTGTTAAGTCGTGAGTCGTTAGGTCGTGTAGGTGTTAAGCTGCACATTTTTAGGTCGCGCATAGGCCTGAGTCGTTAAGTCGCAAGGTCGTTGGGTCGCTATGATGTGTTTAGTTAAGTCGCAAGGTCGTTGGGTCGCTATGCTATGTTTAGTTAGGTCGTAAGTCGTTGGGACTTGGCTTAGTGTTAGGTCGTTAGGCCGTGTACAGTTAGGTCGCGACTTATGATAAGTTGTTAGGTCGGCATCTCAGTTAAGTCGTAGGATTTGCCAAGTCGTAAGTCGTAGGTCGTGGGGTTTTCATAAGTCGTGGACGACTTAAGGGGCGAACGACCTATGGTTCAGCCTATAAATACACGGTCCTTGCTTCACTTTTTGGGATTCGGATTTTGAAGCGACGAAGTGCTGCCATTTTGAGTGCTCGAGTTCTACACTTCTTCACTTCTTTTCTCCACTTTAATTTTGTGCTTCCTTCCATCCAAATCGAAGATCCAAGAGCTTAGATTGAAGATCTACATCCATCGAAGAGAGATTTCATCATTTGAAGCGGAATTTTGGAGAATCAAGCTAGATCCTTCGCTGTCCAGATCTGAAGTGTGTTGCTTTTAAGGTGTTTAGGTGATTCAGTGAGTGGTGGTTATCTCTCACACGGACCCAAAGGAGTATATCAGATTGGTGGCTTGATTTTGTGTTAAAATAGTGATTTCCATGCGTTTTCTTAAACTTAAGTTTAGATCTATTGTTCATGATGATTTGAGATCCATTTTACTACATGTTAACCTATGCAAGTTCATTCATCAAGTTGTAGAGATATTGCTCATGATTCATGCTTGTTAGATTTAGACTCTTTATTTACAAGATTGCCATTATTGTTATAATTGTTTATTAGATTATGTTTGGATGCTTGATTACTTGGATTAATGATTGACTTGATTGATTTTTATAAATTAGTTGATTGATGATTTGATTTGGACAAGTTGGTCGAAGATGATTCAAAAGCTAAGGGAAAGGCTCTTGAATAAGAAAAGCTGCTCGTGGCATATGACGCGGATGATAAAGCTCATATGGATAGATTTGATGATGATGTTGAGATGAGGCTTTGCTATGATGAGATGAAGCGAGGCATGATGTGAGATAGCCTTGGTTTAATCCAGATGGGATCATTCCAAGCATGTTGTTAACTCGGTGAAATGGTTCGAGTTTGAGGATAATGGTTGGCTCGAGAGGCGCTTGAGCTAGTATGAGAATAGTCGTCGAGGAGGATGACTAGAAGGCTGAGATTTCATCGTTGTTGAAGGTTCTAGCAGGCTCAAAGCAAGAGTACGCTGGGCAGATTCGATAGTCCCAAAAGACTACAGTTGGTGGTCGAGTACTCTGGGCAGATTCGATAGTCCTAGGCACGGGCTGCGACGACGTGCGGAGTTCTGTCTAGAACCGGGGTTACCATTAACCCTTGACGGATGGTTGAAAGAATGTGCCGATCATTCAATTAACGGTGGTATCAAAGCAATGATAACAGTGATAGCCAGAGTCATGGATGTTTGGTTGTATCGTCATTCGGTCTCAAGAGCAATATTTTCTGGGTGCTTATCTGATCTTGGTTTAGGCCTTGGGGGTTTGTACTTGGAAAACGTTGACCTTGACTCGAGCGATAATTGCTTTACTTTAAAGGTTTACTTTGCTATGTTTACTTCTGCTTAGTGTGTCTGGGGGCTATCACTGTAGAAAGAGGTGGAGTGGGAGGGTTGGATTCCTATTCCTTTTTACCTTTATGCTCTTTTGGTACGTTGTTAGTTAATTTACCGCTCACTAAGACTGTTGTCTGATTCAAGGTTTTATGTTCAATTCTTATTACCTTGGGATGTTCATCCATTTTGGGATGGGCAGACTAGGTAGCAGGTGACAGGTGCTGTTCTTAGTTTCCAACGATGCTGATGACGAAGACGAGCTGGAGGCTTGCATATTTTTTTCTTATTATATGTACCGGATGTTCCGCTGCTTGTATAATTCTCTGAGTGATATGTAGTGAGGCTTGATGTATTGACTATTCAGGTGTTTGTATTCAACTATTATGAAGCTTAATTGATGAGATTCTATTTTGTGAAGTTTCACTATATATATTCTCTATTGTATTTTATCCATGCGCTGTGAGTAATACGATAGATTCTACTGTATTAATTTTACCCTTGATGATCATCCATGGCTGCCTGGCACACTTTTCAGCGCACTATTTCTATGTTTAGTGCAAGAGTCATGGGCGGTCGTCACAGAAAACAACTTTTACTTTGAACAAGGTCGGTTATCGAGTTAGATATATGTAACAAATTACATAATTGCCCCTATGGCATACCCTAACTCTATCAATCTCACACTTGCACTTGGGGTCAATTATGGAACCTTATTCCATCTTCTCTAATCTTTTTTTTCAAAATCAGTTGGTTCAGTCCCTCGATGAATGGGTATGCTATTATGTTTCAATTATCTACTCTATCAATCAACTCTCTCCGACGTTGATAAACTACCTTTATCATATGGAGCAATTCAGAGCATGTCTCTAGACTTTCGGTGAGCTCTAAGTTCTATTTTGAACTATATCATGACATTGTTATCATATAACAATGTTATGGGATTTTCAATATTTAGAATCATGCTCGGCTCCGTTATAAATTAATGCGCGCACACACACACACATTGTTTTTATTGTGATGCTATTCAAGACGATGTACTTAGCCTTTTTCATTGAATCAGACACAGTCTTTCATTTGAAACATATCCAACTTAAAGATTCTTAACTTAAATTTATTATTGACATATTATACTCAATATCACATACGAAGTTTGAGTTCGAATTAAAGATTCTTATCTTGAATTTCATTTTTGACATATTATACTCAATATCAAGTTGGACTTGGTATTTGTTTCACGTATCAAATACGTAAAAAAATCACGATATCATAGACAACATAATATGTTTGATAATTCCTATTTTCAATGCATAAGGAATCCATCTTACATGTTCTGTATTAAACATTTTAATGAGGTGTCCTTGCATATCATTTGTGACATTACCAATATCTTTTATACTTACTATAAAAACATCATTCAAAAATCCAATGTCGAGTATTAAAACAACCAAAGCTGATTTTGACACAAGTATAGCATTAACAATCAGTAGTCTGTTGTTTACTTATGGTTTAGAAATATCTATGTACCTTTTAACGTTCTTTCTTATGAACACAGGCTTCTTCAACATTTTGATCGAAAATCTAACTATTTGATGTTTCTATCAAAACACCTGTTCTATTTTGATTCTTTTTGAATGATAGTTTTGTATCCGTTCTCGGATCGTATCCCAAAAACCACAAACTCCACTTCCACTGACCGTTAAACACTTTGTTTTCTATGTGCAAACAGTCTTGTTTAAATATCTATTTAAAACTTTCTGTTTCAACACACACACACACACACCCCCCAAAACATAAAGTCATGCTAGGCAATAATTTTTTAAGTAAAATCTAAACCAACTCGAACACATCGGATGGTGAATCTATTTTGTTTATTTCAGTAATTGAAATTCATGGTATTATTCTTATCAATGTAGCTCACTATATTCGAACTGTATTTGTCTTTCACTTCAAGACACATTTGTGGCCAATGGATCATATCCCTTCGATACAACTATCAAAATCATATTTTGATAATGTACTTGGAATCCATTACGGATATGCGCTTCATACCTAATCACAAAGCCAATACTCTTAATGGCTTAATTGAACAACTGAGGATATTTATTCTTAATATTGACAAGAAACTCACAGTTTCTCTTTAATGTATAAGAATACTCAATGTTCTAATGTATTTGTGTTCATTCAGGTTTGTTTAATTTCATTTCATCACTTGTAATCAGTTTCGTCTTTGGATCATATCCAAAACCATTTTACTATCAATAATTTCTCAAAGAAATTCCTTCATTATGAAGTTGTTAGTTAAGAAACAACAATTGTCTCTCGGTGCAATGGAATTAGTATTCATAAACACTTTATGAATTGCCTTATATATAAAATTGATTTGGATTTTAGTTTACCAAATATTTATATTCACATCATAAATTAATCATCTAATGACCATCGTTCCCAAAATTTTCTTAGGATGATTAATACAAGGTCCCTTACGTACAATTATTGCATGTAGTCTTTCAACTCGCATAATCTGCTAATTCCTTGGCCTAAAATATGTAGGGGTTACTTATAAACCCTTTATCTTATATGATTTTGTAAACTATTCTTTGGATGATATTAATTTTAACCTTATGTACTACCCTTAAGTACACACCTTATAGAAAGAATTTAACTCAATTTCATTCACAATTAATCGGACTTCATTCAACAAAGTTCGATTACTCCTTATCAATACATCATTATGTATTATAGGGGGAAGTGACCTTTGAGACTGAATCTTTATTCACATTAGGTACATACATAACTCTTTCCAATATACTCACCCATTTGATCAAATCGAATCATTTCTGTTGCATATTATATTATTTACTTCCTTCTATATTCTATGAGCTTATCATGGGCTCATACATGTGTATCAGTTACATATGTCTATGTTTATGATAACTCATCGGTGAATACGACGAAGTACATGGAACCATTTTGGTATTAATAGACCTATGATTACATATACCTATATGTATCAATCTAAGAGTTCATTAATTCATATGACACTCCCACTAAATGTGTGCTTTGTCCTTGATTATCTGAGATATAATTAACCAGCATCATATGATTCATAAACATATAATAAAAATTATTTCTCAAAACTATAGCTTAGTTTATTATTCCAAATTGTAGATGACTTTAGATACTTTAGTATTTTCCAATATATTGCTTTTTGTTGTGAAAACAAATAATATATAATAGTTTTATCTCATAATGAATATTCATAATATTCACATTAAAATACAACTATGTCTATTTTTTCAGTCGAGACCGAAAAATAGTCATTATTTCATAAACAATGCTCAGTATGTTTTACGAAAACAATTTCGTAATTTGATGCAATCAATTAGTGCTATATGGCTTGTTCGTACAGTTTCCTCAATTGCTATACTAGCATGCTAAATTTGAAGGTCTATCATTCACTTAATATAGATTATTTATTTCATATAGTACAACTAGTTTATATCGGAGAGTTCTCTAATCAAATGGCTTAAACTCAAAGAAATAAATCTCATAGAAACTAATTTTCTATATGAAAATACATTTTGGAATAGAAATCATATTTCTCATCCCAATGTTAAGTGTCAATTCTTATTATTACAATTATTGTTTTCGATGTTTTTTATAAAGTAGAAGTGACTATTCACTCTCTTCATTCCAACTGTACCTTAAATGACATATACTCTTGTACACTCATTTTTCTATCTAAATGGTCGATACATTCAAAAGAATACCCTTACTACAACATCATAACGAACTCTTTACAATAGTGCACTCGATCATCCTTAACATTTAAGGACAGCAAATATGGTACACTTTGTGTAAACCGATCAAACTGACATTTAGCGATCGAGTTCTTAGGTCTATCTTGTAGTTTTGGTCCAGTGTTACATTTAACACAATTCGATCTTTACTGTAACCAATTAAATCAAGTACTCGACCTCATAGTATGGTTTATTTATTTGCTTCAAATGAACTAATTTCATTGAAGTATCGTACATTATGAACAATGACCGCTCACCACATAACACTTATATGTGAAGTTATATAGATCACATATCCATAGTCTTGTATTGCTTTTGAGATTGGAACTCATTGAATGCAATACACGATCTTGGCTAAATATCATATGAGCGACCAAATTTACGAACGTATTAGATAATTGTAAAATCAGGCACTTGCATGGATATATAAAACATTAATATGCAAGAAGTATTTAATGGTGTGTCTATATATATATATATTATTTCTATTTGTCAATCTTGAATTCAGTTCATTTGTATATCTTAATTGATAAACGTTTATCAATCATATCAAATGCAGAAATTTACCAATGTAGATTATTATAAAATTATATAGCATATGTTATTACAATATTAGAAAGGTTAAATGTTATCATTTCATTTTTCTAATAAGGCTTCTACTAGTCATTTATGTTTCACCAAACCCTAAGCGAAACATATATGTCTTTCGAATTCACTACTAAGTGTTAGGACTCGTCTATCTTGGAACTCTGACCTTGAGTTCGCTCAACAAACACGGATGATGGATAACTCCTTATTGGTTGTAACATATACAACTCTTGACCCTTTGGTACCTTGTCCTAATTTCACTTCGACTTTGAGTTTGCAAAAAATCGAAATGAAATTATTCACTCGTGCCTACCATATCGCTATGGCCTAAGTATAGTATATGTACCTTGAGTTTGCTCAACAAATACATATAATTATCTTACCTCATTTATTCAATATATTAATAATACTACACATAACATCCCTAGCTTGAGTTCTCTCAATAACTAAAGAGTATGCAAGTAATTTATTAATATATATATGGTAGAGGATGACATTATATTTCAAACACGGATGATGGGTAACTCCATATTAGTTGTAACATATACAACTCCCGACCCTTTAGCACCTTGTCCTAATTTCACTTCGACCTTGAGTTTGCAAAAAATAAAAATGAAATTATTGACTCATGCCTACCATATCGCGACGGCCTAAGTATAGTATATGTACCTTGAGTTTGCTCAACAAATACATATAATTATCTTACCTCGTTTATTCAATATATTAATAATACTACACATAACATCCCTCACTTGAGTTTGCTTAACAACTAAAGAGTATGTAAGTAATTTATTAATATATATATGGTAGAGGACGACATTATATTGTAGATTCATAATCTTCAATATATATATATATAATATTTATTGATATCGACGTATGGAATAATATAATTCTGATGGATTACTCTTGTGATTCAAGTGTCAAGCATATTGGAAATCACTGTATACGTACATTTACGTAAGTATTTATTCCTTAAATCTATTTAGGGTTTCTTAATGTTCCATCTTTAATTTATACATCATATTATATAAGTACTTACATAATAGTTTTATGTATATTATTGTATTAATTAAATATTATTTAATTAATTTTAATTAATTAACATTTTAATTAATTTTATATTAACATAACACTTATATTTAATATTTGTTATATATTATAACCTTTATAGTATATCACATATTTCATATATATGTGTATATTATTTAATTAATTAACCTTTTAATTAATTAACTTAATCAATTAACCTTTAATTTATTTATTCAGTTAAACAATTTTAATAAAATTATATTAATGTCGAAAAATCATATTATATACATACATGTATACTTATCATATCTTAAACATTTTAAAATAACATAACATTTATCAAAATATACAATACATTTATATATTTTTCACTAATTAATTAATATATTATATTAATCTTATTAATAAATTTAAAATTTTGAAATTAATTTATATTTTTCAAACATTTCAAAAGAATTTATTATTCTATAACTTTTATAATATTTATTTTAAATTTAACTTTTAAATTTAAAATTTTATATTTTTAATTTTCAAACAATTTTGATAATTAGCCCAAGGCCAAATTCAAATTGGGCATTTTCTATGATGAATAACCTTTGGGTCACATATCTGTTTGGGCTAGGCCGTAGCTAGGAAGGGCAGAGTACTAGATTACCCAAATCCAAACCTAGACACTACCTTTCTAGACACCCTACTAACTTGGTTGTGTGCTTAATTAGTTAACCGTAACATGATTAATTTAGACCGCATATGCCATTGTGTTCTAATACTATTGTTGGAACTGGGTCAGCCCACAACGTTAAGTTATGAGTGAATTTAAAATTATGTTACCAGATTGGATCTTTATTGGGCTTATAAAGTCAACTTATTTAGATTATTTCTAAATTTCTTTTAAATATAATCTTTATTTTATTTAAATTTATAAAATGATTTTGTATTATTTGACTAATGTTGTATTATATATATACACGTGTATCATATACACACACACACATATATATATATATATATATATATCTGTGTGTGTGCATGTGTAACATATCAATCCGTGTAAGGTATAACATACCCGTATATAGATGTTGGGATTTTCACCGCAACGGACATATTAACTCATCATATATACCAATATGTTTTCCAAATGTACGTTTACATATATTTTGATTTATATATTTACGAAATATTACAAATATATGAATATGTATGTATGTATATAAATTATATTTTGTTTAAATAATAAATAAATATGCATATATTTATATTTATTGACATATGTATAAAATTTAAATCATTTATAAATTACATAAAATATAATTTAATACATATGTATTATTACTTATTTATTCCTACAAAAATAATATTATCATGTGTGTGTATATATATTAACAATTTAAATTTATAGAATAAATATAGTTTATGTATACATAATACCAGGTCATGCGAACGACATTTTTTTAAAATTTTTGAATATATTTAAATAAATATCGGTATAGATATTTATTAAAAATTAACAAATGTTTGTAGAAACTCAATTTTGAGTTTTAAATTTATATTAAAATTCTGAAATATATTTTATACTCTTAAATGTTAATAAGTAATTTAAAATTTTAAAACAATTTTTAAATCTATTTTTAATATAAGCCTATATTTAAATAATTTTATAATGTAAAAAAATCATCTTTTTATTTTTTCAAAGAGTGAGTTAGGTAATAATTTAATTTTATAAAACATAAAACATAACTTTATTATATATATATATAATTATATATTAATATAATTGATTTAGGTATGTATATTGACTTAAATAAAATTTAAAAATTATATATATATATAATTTTCATTGCTATTTAAAGTAATATACCTTTAAAACTTTATATATAAAATTATATAACTATATTTTATATAAGTATTTTATAATATTAAATTATACACTGTGTATACATATTTAAATATTATATGTTTAAGCTATTTGAAATTAAAAAAATTGTTTTTTATTTGTCGTGTTGCATATAAGCATATATATGTTAAAATTGTTTTATTTAATTATACATAAACATACAACCAATTAATTTGTGACAATATATATATGTATATCAGAATCGTAACCTAACTAGCAATATATATAAATATATATATAATACATGCATTATATCTAAACATAAATAATCATATATTAGTTAGAAATGTACCTTACTCCCAATGCCTAAAAGTACACATTGAAATGATGAAATTTTGCACCTTGAATTGATTTCTAATCCAGTAGATTGCAAGTCCCTGAATCGTTGACAACTAGCTATCAAATAGGGTTCGATTTGATCTAATTTGAACTAGATTTGTTGGAAGATGGGGAGTATAGGGGTCAGCTAGAAATAGTGTGAAAATGGAGGCTTAAAAAGTTCTTAAACAAGTGTGGGTAGAGATCCTTATATAGGAAGAATTTAGAGATATTTTAGGATTAAGATCCTACATCATCCCTTACCAATTCTCTTCTATCTTAACCATCTAACCATACCATCTCTAGCTTACCATTTAGTCGCATATTAACCCTATTAGAGCTGAATTAACCAGGCCCTCATATGGGCTTTAAACCCATTTAAAACCCAAACAAATATTTTACATTTAAATCCAATTTAAACGCTTATCGATATCGTATATCGATTAAAATGTTTATAACATTTATAAATACATTTTACAATATTTGTTCATCAAATCAAAATCAAAGTTTATAATTAATATTTCATACATATTAATTAATTTATAACAATTACAAATTAATTAAATTATTTTGGTCAAAGAAGTATTCATCGTTTCAATTGTGTGACTCGTTAGGTGTAAATTTGGTCAGCAATTAATATCGAACAATTCGAATATTAATATTCACGCATCACTTAGCAGGTGGAGTGACATTTTTGCCAAATTTATTGCTTACTTGGCTTCGGTAAAATCTAGTTTTACTTTATTAAGTGTTACCCGATTATGACTATTGTTTACATCAAACCTCTGCATCAAAACTATATCACTTTGGACTTATGGAATTTGGTAGTGGTCAAAATTCCATTATCGTCTATATTCAACTCCGTAGTCCAAACACAAAGTCCTTGGTTCAACAATAACAATTATTATTAACCGAACCACTCAAACCGGAGATATTGACTTTGAGTTGACTTGAGTTAATCGTGATACTAACCTCATATAACTAAGGAGACCTGTCTCTTGAGTAGTGCTTCACTTCCAACACTTCCACTTGACCCAACTATAGTCACTCATTGGAAGTCCTGCCATGGTTTGACTATAATCAAAGTAGAGCATTTATATTAAAGATTGACAGTATTCTCATGTCGAGAACTCTGTGTAAATTAGTCACATTGATATTTTCTGTTTGACTTTAGTTGTATTAACTAACAAAAAACTATCAAATGAGTCATTCCATAGTTATCCAATGACTATCAGTACGTAACCCCTTGGTAAACCCAACAGCCATGAGTAATACACTGCCTAAAATATAGAGAGTGCTACATACTCTAGTCTCAATAGATGTATCGATATCTAGTCTCGATACACCTTGACTAGGAATATTCAAAATTGTATATTTATTTTCATTATGATAAATTACTCATGGTTACAACACTTTGCAACTACAATCACAAAACATACAAGTTATGCATTTTCGATTAAATATACTTTTAATTAAATTAATTAATATAACATATTATATCAAGTATACGATAGTAAGAAAACAACTTTTATTTTGTAAAAGATTGGTTGTCGAGTTAGATATATGTAAAAAATTACAAAATTGCCCATTGGGCATACCCTTAACTCTGTCACTTCTTGTAGCTCTTAGTCTTGTGCTATGTTTAACACAACAAGATCTAAAATATAATAAAATGCATGATCTCCTATCATACGTTACTTGCTTTTTTGGTTGAACTAATTTCATTGAGGTTTCATACATTATGAATTGCGACTATCACCATATACTTCAGTTGGTCAAGGGTGCCTTGCGACCATGGAACAAAGTTCCTTGAGGTCGTAGGTTCAAGTGCTAATAAGCTGCACGGTGCATCCCTTAAGACTTGGGTGGTTATCCCTAAAATAAGCCAAAACAACTTGAGGGGTTGATGCTTTTTGTTAGGCTGGCTTAAAAAGGGGGTCAGTTGTGATGGGCTAGCCAAATTTCCTAGCTCTACTCTCCGAAGTAGGGTTTTTTAAAAAATGGATCAAATATATGTATTATTATATTGTTATAAATTTCAAAACCCATGGAGGACCATACACAGCCTTGGGAAAATAAACACCTAAGTGATTAATGTATGAATCTATTTAATGGTTGTGTAATTTGGCTCTTGCTTGGGTCTTAATTGACAACATGCAAAAAGATTTATTGGTAAGTATATTTTTTATTTCTATGTCAATCTTAATTTAGTTTGTTTGTATATTTTAAATGATAAACATTTTATCAATTATTTGGTTGCACAAATTTATCTAAATATATTATTTTAACCTTATATAAATTGTATTTTTACAATCTTAGAAATGTTAAATGTATTCATTTCATTTTTCTAATAAGCTGCCTATTAGATTTTTATGTTTATCAAAATGTTAAGAAAAACATTGAAATATTTCGATTTCTCAAGTGGACGTTAGGACTCGCTTGCTTTAGGATTCTAACGTTAAGGATATTCAATGAATCTAGGCCAGCATGCAATGGATAACACCATATCGGTTTTATCATATACGACTCAAAACCTATGGCTTTGTTCCTAATCTCATCTCGACCTTGAGGATGATCAACAAATTGAAAGAGATTATTTAATACCCATCATTTCACGATGACCTAAGTATAGTGCATGTACCTTAAGGAAGATAAACAAATGCATGTGTGTTTCTTATCTTGTCTAGTGAATATATTAATTGTACTTAATATAACATCCCTAGCTTGTGGAAGCTGGATAACTAAAGAATATGCAAACAATCTATAATATACAAATGATATGGGACAACTTATATATTAAGGAATCATAATCTTTAATATTTGTATACATTGAGTGATATGATTTGGTGAACAATGTATTTCTTATGAAATCACCTTATGGTTCAAGTTTCAAACATACTTGAAATCATAGTATACTTATAGTACACATGTACTTGTTCCTTAAATCCATGTTGCGTTTCTTACAGTTCCACTTATTTCATACATTCATATTATTCAAGGTTAAATTATAACCTTTTATAATTCAATTAAATTATAAAATATTCTTATGTACATTATTAATTAAATCATATTTAATTTATTAATTATATGAAAAAATTAATTAAATTATTTTAAAATTCAATATTTTATTTTATTCATCTTAAACAATTTAAGATTAATATTAATCATATCGCTTATAGTATTATATATATATATATATCATTATAAATTGTATATTTTCTATGAACATTATATATCATTTAATTTATTTATTTAAAAATAATTTTTATTTAACTAAAACCAACTTTTTAATTAAATAATTTAATAAATTCAAAATTATTTATTTATAATTCACGTAAAACAATTAAAGATATAAATACATATATACTTATATATATTCAACTATAACACACACACACAAATACAGACACACACACACACAAACACATGCATATATATATATATATATATATCGATATATATATATATATGTTTATTTTAATAAATTAACTTTTATTTATTTATTTAAGTAATCCAATTAATTAAATTATTAAATAATTTTAAAATTATTAATTTATTTTTGAAAACATTTTTCAAAATATATTTCATTAACTTTCTAAAATTTGCTTTAAAATTTAAATTTAACTTTTAAATTAAATATATTGTTTACTTTCGAAATGAATATTGGAAACAAGCCTAAGTCCCTAATCAATTTCAACCTTTGGGCTAACCTTCTAGAATTACTTTATCATTGAGTTAGACCATTAGCCAAGGAGGCGAGAATACTTGATTATCCAACTACAAGCCTAAACACCATGATTCTTTGTGATGCCCACCTCTATGCTCATAATAACAAAGAGTATTAAAAGAAATACTGTCTATTATTACGAAGAATAAGGCTGGATAGAAGCGACCATCCGTAGTTGGCCTTACACTAATATTGGTTACCTCGATAGGAGTGGTATATACTTTTTATTTTTCATCTCTTATTTATTTACTCCCATCGACATACCCAATTCTAGTACAAAACGAACTACGATGGTTCATAATAGTTTAGGACAATGAATATAATAATAACACAGATAATATAAATGCGGAACACATATTAAACAAAAAGTCTCATATATATAACTAATGTCAGTAACAATATAGTTGACACAATACATATGATACAACTACAACTGTCGACTCTGGAAGTTATATATACAAGTACATTATCGACTAATATACATGAATACATATCAACCTATACAATGACACGACTACTACAAAATGACGAAGACCACTTCAAAAGATATGAAAAGTCTTCATAGCTTAAACAGCAACTCAAAGTAGGAAATCTACAACCTGAAATAACTCGGGTCTGACCCGAGTATTAAATTCAAAAGAAAATAATACACGGGTCAGTCTAATTCAAACTCAGTTATTAATGCACAGAAGCAATAATAATCAATATCAAATAGACGACAATCACAGAAATCTCGTATATCCGACTCCTCGATAAGAGAATCGGATAGCGACCGATATAACACTAAACAGTGTTAAACAACAAATCAGCTAATCCAAATCACCAACAAAGATAGATAAAAGATTACCAATGCAGATAATTCAGAAAACAACAGAATTGCCTAAGCAGCAATTTACACAAAACCTAAATTATTAAATAAAGAGTTAAAATCTCAAAATGATCAATCGAACCAAATTTCTGTGTGGCTGCAGTACACGCACGCGTGCACTGCCTCGCCACACAGTACGTGGAATCATCACAACAGAGAATACTAACATCAATCAAAACTTCAATTCTGTTTGACTGCAGTGCACGCATGCGTGCACTGCCTCGCCAATACAGCATATTAAATATGCAAAAGATCAAGTTCACAAACGGCATAAAGTCAAACCCAAATACCGAATTCAACTCAAGTGTAATGAGAAAACAAATCCAATGTATATCAGATCAGTGATACTCAAAACCAAACCAAACTACAATGAACCAATGGGCAGGACAAGTGCATCCCCTACATGAATAATGGAAAGCATACGTGATACAACAGTTCAGTGAACTGCAAGTATCGACCAGGTAGCCACAAGTGTAAGAAATGCCCATCACAAATGAACGCAGGGAAGTGTTCATGGATGTAACATGCACCAGATCAGGTCAGAGTGAACCAGATCCAAATGAAGTCTGAATGCAACAAACAACTCCAAAATAATGCAAGTGAAATTGAATACAAATCAAAATACTCAGCTCAAACCAACAAATAAGTCCAAGGCATAATCAAAGGCAAGTACACAAAATCCAAGTTTTATATGCAATTACACAATGCAGTAAATTCATGTACACCTATATAATTGTATGCAAGAAACAATACATATGTACTCAGGTGGACTGCAAACTGGAAATGCCGTGATGGATCAAAGAATCAACAAGTGATGTACATTGGGATATACAGTGTAAACAAGTACACAAGTTAATCTGAACAACATGAATGCAACTCGAGTTTCAGTTTAGTGCACTCAATCTACAAAAGTTTGAATGTCACTAAATGCTCATATTACATGAAACAACATTACAAGGCAACAGATGTGACAACAACCAGCGATGACCAGACAAATATGCAAATACACTACGCCATAAATGACCTTCTGCAACATTTTTGCAAGGTGTTGCCAGCTAAAATGTTGCGATAGCTATAGAATTTTGGTCCTACTGCAACGTTGTATTTTTGGTGTTACCTTAGCCATAGAAATGTGTTGCTCTAGCTAAACAAGTGTAACACGATGCAACATTTTTATATAGTGTTGCCATAGATGTTTTCAGATTAAAAAATTAAAAAAAATTACACTTCAGCGATCCACACCACCATTTAAAACAAAATCTCAACCGTCGATTCACACCATCGATCCACACCTTACCAATTTCCATTTCCCGCTTTACTTTTCACTCATCCGCTTTCGTTTCTCACCCCCAATTTTCCAATCCCTAATTTTTATTCCGCTCCTCCTTGTTTCTTCGATCTGGAGAATAACTGGCTTTGCTTTTATCCCTTGTCGGCCATATCAATTTCCGTTATTTTCTTTCGCCTCGCGTCAGTTTTCCTCACTACTTCCGGATTTGCGATTTTGTTCAGGTTTATGGCGATTCTGGTGATTCGAGGTAAGGTTGTGGGATTGCGATGGTTCAGGGAGTTGCTGATTTGGTCGCAATTTCGTGGTTGGGGCCTGATGTCAGAGTGGCAGGGGGTAGTCGAATTGGTTTCGGTGAAAACTAGGGCACGCGATTCTAATTGCTTTGATGCTCTGATTGATCGAATCTAGTGTGAGAAACATTCCTGGTAGCTTGCTCCTTCGTTCTCCTTGATTGATTGCTCGAATTGCTTTGACTTCGTCGTCGGGTGCGATGTGATATTATTTGGTATGTTTTCTGCCTTCTGGTTTACTTGAATATTCTTGATTTTGGTTACACTCGCACGCTTTTGCCGATGATGAATTGGGATTTATTTATAGGCTTTATTTCCTATAATCTCGAGTTTAATCTTTCTGTTGGACTTTGAGAAATCTGGTATGTTGGATTGCAATGATGAATACAAACATATGTGTGTTGAGCTTTGTTGGTTTTGCTTGGTCTGGACTGAACTGGTACCATGCTAACCTTGTTCTTTAACATGAACTGATGCTCCAAGTCCTCTGTATATCATGTTACTACCTAGGTTTCTCTTGTACATGCCTGATGCATTCACTGTTTTTGCTTGATGGGCTGCCTATGTGTACTGCTGTGTTTCTTGCAATGGCTTGTCTATATTTTGCTGAACCTGGTTCTTGTTTGTTTTGTTGGTTGCTTGGCCCTGAGTTGAATCCAGTCGATGACTCGGGTTTGACCTTGTGCCGTGTCCTTTTTTTGGCTTGTCTACATATCTGGCTGCACTTGAGTATGAACTTGCACTTGAGTAGTTGCACTTGAGTAGTTTCTTGTACCAAGCCTTATGATGCATGTATGTTCATCCATGTACATGCATTTCTTGGTCATGTTATGTTGCTTGCTGTGTTGAGTACTACTTTGTGCACTTGGCTTCTCCTTTGTGCATTTTTGCCTGAACTGTTGCTTGCTGTCTTCCATACTGCCTTGTATCCATGTGTTGCATTCATGTTTGGCTTATGCACTTATGAAAAGAAACAACCCAAATACCTGAGGCAAATAATATAACAAAAACATTTTCATTTTCTGTTCGAGTTAAATATTATTTTCCAGATTACTGCTTTTGAATTATATGTGACAGGTATTGAAGATTGGACAGCTGGATATAAGCTTGAAGACAGAGTCAAATCAAATGTGCATGAGCTTGAAGACAGGTTTCAAAGAAGGATCGATCTTCCGAAATCGGATGAATCGGGCGGTGCCCACTTGTTCGATCCCCGCCGGGACTGCGGTGCCCCGGACCCCCGCCGGCGCTGCGCCCGGACCCGCTTCTCGGCTCGTCTTCGGCTCGGCACTCGGCTCGCCTTCGGCTCGGCATATATTTGTCTGTGTCAGTGTCTGTATAAATTGAAACTGCATATGTAATGAGTGAACTGAGTGATGTAGTGAGGAATATCTGTATATGTGAATATCTGTGTTATATATCATTGAATTGTAAAATAGCGGAGTCTGGAATTTGTACTATTTCAAATGTTGAAATAAAATATTTATTTAAATAAATTACTGTTTAAATATCAAATTCTGTGCAATAGCATTTTATTAAATAAAATATTTATTTTTATTAAAAAATCAAATATGCTCTACATTGTGGGTCCCACAAATTCAAAAAGTTCATATCTATAGCAACATTTTGGAATGTTGCTACAGATACCTATGGGTGTTGCCATAGACCCAAATAGGGTTCTATTGCAACAATATTACTTATGTTGCCTTAGATAGTCAAAATGTTGCCTTTGAGGTCTAAGGCAACGGCAAAAATTGCATCACCCTAAAAGTGTTGCCATAGACCTATGGCAACATTTTTCGGGCCTGAGCCAACATTTTTTTTGTGTTGCAGTAGGCCATTTATGGCGTAGTGATATGTGCATACCAGTTCGACTTTCACATGAGCCACCAAATTTAACAGAGCAGCGATTATTCAAAGTAACAACATCGGAAATTATAGGCAAAATTCTCACCAATTCTCAAAGCCAATGATCAGAACAGGGAAGTACCACGTCAATGAAGGACCCAGTTAAGGCAGCACTTACAACAGGTGGAAGGCTGCAATACTGTGACCGAAACAAATTAAACAGATGAATTCCAACATCATAGATCAACAATTCCAGGAAATCACATATACAAAACCAAGTGACCGAGGTCACTGCGAAGCAAATCGTGGTGGTTACGAAACCCCATATCCGCAGTTCATCAGAGAAAACAAGGCCGAAGCCAACAAAGCAATTGAAAATCAAGAAATTAGTAAACCCACAAAATCATAGTGACCGAAGTCGTGGAAGCATATCGAAGTCAACTGGAAATTCACGATTCCAAAAATGACCGAAATCAATGTATGAACAGGTCGTAAAACATCAACAATAAATAAAGTCGAACGATGAAAGCACTATGGGAATTCACATAACAACTGTAACGAGCCGATATTTTGGACCATTCGCATCCATTATAAGTGTATAGGTAGACACTCATGTCGGAGTTGAATTGCTCAAAATACCGCGTTGTTAATTTAAATTTGGCAAAACTGAACATATACAGTAAATAAATATAATCACAGATCACAGACACAGAGTAATAAATGCAGCGGAAATAAAAGAGATAGTAGTTCATGAAGCTACTATATAAATGTATAAGTTACATCAGAGTTAAACCAGATACAACGGAAGAGTAATACGATACATCAGATACAAAATCAGAATACATCCCTGGAATCATCGAATACTGGAAGCAGAATAGATGGCTGGATCTTCAAGCAAAGCTCCAACTCCAAAGGTGAGTCTCGAATACTGGTACACTCAGTCTGACCCGAGCGTAAAGCAAAAACACAAGACACTCGAGTCAGGATTAACATTCTTATATTAATAAATCCAACTCAAGTGAAATAGCAATTGAAATACAAGTAACTCAAAGGATGTTTGGAATAACCATCCTTTAAGGATCCGTTAAACTATCTACTATGTAGTAGTGTACGATAAGTAGATAATGTCTATCAGTAATATAAAGATATCAAAATAGTGTTAAGTCATGGCCCATTCCACCCTTAACACATTTTTATTCCCAAAAGCATATACAAGACCGTAGTTTCCCCAAAATCGGAAGTCACCAGAGGGCAATCCATAAACTAAAGGTACAAATCAAAATCGTAGTGGTCGCGTATAAATGGAATACAAGTATGACAAGGCACATGAGGCAATACCCAAGGTAGTGATACTACCGTTCGCCTGATCCGGACTGGTGAGAACGCAACGCCGCAGCGCCCGCAACACCGTGAAACAACACTCCCAAAATCAAGGGTGCACCAATCGACAACATATAATTAGTAGTTCGAAGAAGTGTGTCCACTTGAGGTAGCTAATCCTCCATTGGCCCGGCACAACTCCTGTTTTAGTCATTTCCAATTTGACACAAGTGTCAAGGCTATCCATCATCGTTCTCTTTCTTCAGTCAACACGTACATCATTCCAACCACTTCATTCTGGATCATCACTCCGCGTATAGTTATTAAAGTGGTTTTTGGTTTAGATAGAGAGTATATCCATAACCGAATTCCGGTCTCTTTAATAACTTCCGTAATTTTTACACCGATTGGTCATTTAATATATTTCAAAACCAAATCAAATTCAATTTCAATTTCAATTCGTAAACCAACATTTCATTTGTCTTTCAAAACCAATTTCCAATAATTTACGTTTCAAAACTTCCAAATTATCATTTCAAAATCTCATAATTCAAATTCAATTTCTATTCAAAACAATTCAAATATTGATTCAAGTTCGTATCTAAGTTTCATTTCGAAAACATTTAAATTAATTTAATTTAACATTCAAATCAATTTAAATTCATTTATCAATTTCATTCAATATTCATTAAGTAAATTTGCCATTCAAACAATTTCTATTAAATTCCCAGTTCATTAAATCAATTTCTTAAGTTCAACTTCATTAAATCAAAACTTCAAATCGAATTTAATTAAATTCGTCAAATCAATTCTTTCAATTACAAGTCTTATATTAATTCCAAAAATATCACATTTTCATTTCTTGTTAAAGAAATTCAATTTCACTTATTTACTTTCTTAAATAATTTTCCAAAACTTACTTAATAAAGAAAACTCAATTTCAATTATTTACGAAGTAAAATCCACTTATTCAAAAGTTCAATTTTCTTATTAAAGAATTTTAATTCAATTTAATCATTAAATAATTTAATCTTATTTAAGTATTAAATAATTCAAAACTTAATTATTCAATAATTTCAAGTTTAATAATTTCAAACTTAATTAAATTTCAAACTTGATTATTAAATTATTTCAAACTTAATTCAATCATTTCTCCAATTAAACAACATTCTTCCATCAATTACATTGTTAATATTTCATTTCAGAATATTAAATATTCACATTTTAATTTCATTAAAATTCAATTTCCAACTTCATTTCAAAATCATATTATTTATTCAAATAAAATCTTCGTTTATTTTTAAATCAAATTATTGACCAATCGGGTTTTATTTAATTTTCTATCCTAGGTCAAAGTTCAATTTTGGGTATTTATCATTTTAACCCGATTCCAATTCAATTCAAAATCAAAGCATAGCAAAGGGAACTTGCAGTGTGATAACTAGGATGGTGTCAAAGTAAATAAACAAGCAATAGCAACGATCCATACAATCCAAAAATCAATTTAAATAATCCCGAAATAACCGTATTAATTCGCATTGTTATTTGTACGAATTAATATAATTATTTCTAGAATCTACACTATCATTTCATGTAGATTAAAGATTATTACATTTCGGTTCTTCACTTGTCATCTATTTACAATTTCATACATCATCAATTTAACAATATACATTCAGTGGTTCAAAGTGTAATTAAACAAATCCTACGTGTCAATAAATTTAACAGTTAAAAGAGGTCATATTATACAAATGTCATTTAATCAATTTTAACACATATATCAAATCTAACTATCCTACGTCAATTTCAATTTCAAATTATTCACTTACATCATTAACAATTTAACGTCCAATACAAACATCACAATAAATCAATTATCAGTTAAACTGTATTATCATCGCATAAATAATTAACAGATAATGGTGTCAGATGTCACAGGTGAACTGATACAGATAATAGCATATATAACAGTGTAATTAACTAACAGCAGCATATTTCAATTGTCATTTCAATTGAAATCAAATTTAATAAATAAAAGAACATTAATCGTGAGTGAGTGCTCACCTTTCGAGGCTAGAGAATACCGAAGATGACACGGATACGCACACGGATACGAACACTGAAATTGAATTGCGAATCCAAGCATGGATTTTGAAGCAAAGCAAGATGAATACGAACACAACAAATCAAAAGCTGCTACAACCAATTTGAATATCGGCGAGACAAAAGCACGACACGATGAAACTGGATTTGATAAAACAAATATATATAAGTGAATATATGTAAATTAAATTTTTTTATTTAGTTTAAGCACCTACAAAATAGAATAAATATTTGAAAAACCCAAATTCACATATACCTACACATAAACAAATATATACAAACATATACACAACTTATATACATTTTATATAAAATAACTTTTTGGTATATTTTAGAAAAATCAAACATTTCAAAACATATATAAATTTTTTTCACAAATTGATACCTATATACAATGGAGTACGGCAATAGGGTGCAAGCAGAAATAGAAATGCAACCATATTTGGGTATGCAAAAATGTAGCTTTATTCATATGCAGGCTACATCTCTCAATGTACTATGTATAGACAGCTGTAAGTAAGAAAAAGTAAAAGCTATGGAACCAAAAATATATGTAATAAAATTCATAACAGAAAAAAAAACGCATATTGCTATTCCAATATCTATATGAAAAACTGTTTCTATATTATATAAAACCGACGTTTCTTATATACATGCTTTAAACCATACCAATCCAACTATTTATATGTATGTTAGACTAATAAAGTTATTCGTAGATAAAAATATATTAAATGAAATGTATACGCATGTATGCTTGTGAATATAGGTGAAAGCTTAACTATAGTATACTACTATAATATAGCACTACCATTATATTATACGGCAGCTTAAATAACAACTTGAACCACTTGTTATATGCATTGCAAAACTTCACAGCCTGACATATGTATATTATTACTACCCATATTAGCAAAGCAGGTTACAACTTATGAATCATATATTTGTTGTCAAAATATATATTGGTATAACATATCCTAAAATTTTATATAAACTAGTAATATACGTAAAAGATAACACTTCAAATATATAATATATCCTTCTTAGACTGACACATATCTATGTCCAGTTCAGTCGAAGCTGTTGTAATTATAAACAATACAACTATTATCAATACTATACTCCAGAGAACCAAACATTCATATACACTAGCATATAAATACAAAAGAATGACTAAAAATATATATAACAAATCATAATGTTCTTATTCCTATTAATATATATATATATATATATATATATTACCTATAAAAGGCAAGGAATGGAGGAGACTACAATACTCAGCGGCCAAGGAAACAAGGTGTGTCACCAGCTGGGTTTAGGCGACGTGGAGATGTAGGGAAGGCATTTTGGAGGGCGGAGGCGAATGAGATGGTGGATGGATGTATCGGCTGCTGGGTTGAACTGCCGGAGGGGTGTACGGGTTTGCTGGCGGGCTTCGGGAAGGAAGAGGGATGGGGCGACAGGAATGAGTGGCTGAGGCCCTTGCGGTTGCGCGGGTAGTGGCCGGGTGGTGATGGGCGGTGGATCAACGGTGAGAGAGAGGGGAGGTCGGGTGGTTAAGGCATGGGAGAGGGCTTGCGTGCGAGCTGCTAGCATGGAGGGGAGGTGGAGATGAAAGGCACGGGTGAATGGTGAAGCTGGAGCAGTGGAAGAAGTTTTGTTTCTTTTTTTTTATTTTTATATTGAAATGTTTCATTCGAAACCCAAAGCCAAGAAATTGAAGAACAGAACAAGCAACAAAATGTGTACGTTTCCAAGGAATTGAATACAACCCTTTTGTATTCAACGTTAAAAATTAAATTTTCCAAAACCGATACAAAAGAAAGTAAAATAAAATTTTGGGAAATGTAGAAGGTCAGATGGTTGTTTCGGAAATGATAAATGCAAATGTCCCGATGTCTTCACGGGTGAGCTGGACTGCAAAACCGAAATAAAAATCATTTTCGCGGATTGTAACCGGCTACCGATACGGTAGGCGTTACGCAAAGTGCAACATACAACGGAACTCCGAATTTGACAATCGAATATACCGTAGAGATCGGCACGACGAGACGATCAAAACAGTATATAGAAATCAGTGGTACGATTGAATTATAAAAATTCGAATTTTTCTATTACGGAAAATGCAAGAAAAACACTGAAAAATAAGATCGACGGAGCCAAAGATATCCGAATTTGAAAAAACGGCCAACTGACATCTTGCTCAGAAGATGGTTTAGAATTTTTCTATGTAAAAATATTTAGGTTCCGGAAACATTTTATTTTCATCGCTTTTTAACTGATTAAATTGAAGTGAATTTACGCGCGAAATAAACTTTCATATTTTCGGACGAAAATTTACCAGTTGTTATGTTTAACTAGACGTATTTCAAATATTTAATTTTTATTTCAAAATTTTATCGTTTAAATTTCACAAAATTTCAACTAATAACGTTATTAAAACAGTTGAAATTTTACGGGTCGTTACAACAACATCGATTATCAACATTGAAAGAAAACAAATGGCCAAGATAGACAATATCGAATCAAAAATCGAATTGCAAAAGTACTATACTAGAATGAATTAGATGTGAGTAAATAGGATTACTCACCTATGATTTGAAGCAAGGAGACAATCGCCAGAGCCCTAATTTCATCACAGAAGCAAAGACGAAGTCGATGCCCTAGCTAATCTCTCAGGAGCGATCGCAAGGCCAAAGCCCTAATTTCATTTGAACGAGGCCGCCATTAAATTTCGTATTTTGATTAGGGTTTTTCTTTTTAAAATGAGAGGGGGAACGGGTTTACATGGTTATCACGGCAACAAAAAGAACATAGGCCAAGATTTTCTTTAAAGCCCAAACAACATTTAACACAAAATAAACCCGATAAAATCCCAATAGCAATTTACAACCAACGATTTTAATCGTCATTTGACGATAACAAGATAATTGCGAAATCTCGGGTTGTTACATTCTTGGCATCCAAATGGTTAGTAGGCTTTATTAGTTGGTCCTAAAGTTGCTAATTTAGACCACATAGATCAATAGGGCTCTGATAGCAATGTTAAAATCGGGCAAGTCGAAAGCGGGTGAAATATGTGGATTTCAAAAAAGTTTCCTATTTTGGATCACAGTGACCCTATGAAGTCTAAAGAGTTGGACTAGATCAAATCAAACTAATTTAAACAAAATCCAATTTTATTTACTATTATGATTTATAATTAAAGAATTGGAGTAAATTGACTTTATATATAAATTATGAGTAAATGAGTATATACTCATATATGTATAACATTCACGTGCATCAAAATAATGTATGTGTGTGTATATGAATGTATCAAAGCTCTACCCAGATACTATTAGTTCACTACTACACAATCTGTCTGTTGTGTCAATCTTATTTGCGACGGTTTAGGTAAAAATAGTATCAAATAGTATAATATGCGACGGTTTTTCTTAAAAACCGTAGCAGTTGGTCTATGGGAAGCTGGAGAAAATTTAATAAAACCAATTTGCGACGGTTTTGTCTATAACCGTAGCAAATACTTTGTTATTTGAGAAGGTAGTATAATATAACAGTAGCAAATACATAACAAATTGCGACTATTTTGGTTCAGCCGTAGCAAACTAGCCCACCAAATCGCGTATGACCTAATTTATTTCCCTCTTAAAAAAATAAATCCGCCGCTCTTCATTTCATCTTCGCGTATTAACAAATCTCAAAATCCAACTACTAGAAATTGAGGCGATTTGTCTTTCGGACGATTATCCTGAAGCTCCTCCTTCGTCGGCCTCTTGTCGGAGAAGATATGGGCCCGACTCTCGAAAGCATCTTTGATTTTTTGCTTTCATCAAGTTATCATCTTTCCAGAACTTTGATTTGCCGAGTAAATTATACGCTTCCATTACTATTAATTTGAATCTGATTGCTTCAGGTATGAATTTCGAATTAAAGTTCCTTTGGTTGCGTTCTTGCTAGATATTCCCGACAACAGTGGTTACAAAAATATTTGTCAGGTTGTTTATTACATTCCTGTATGTTGTAAAATGGCTATTTAACTCTAAAAATTCTTTCATGCTGTTATTGTTGCTTAAACTTGTCTGCAGATTAAATTCTGATAAGATAGAATTACAAATGTTTGCGCTGAATAATTACATTGGAAGAAAATGCGACTGCTGCATTTTGCTTCAATATTGCAGAGAGCACATATATGATTATTGCCAATGTCCCACTGATTTAATCGGTCTTTTATTGCTAGCCTGTTTAATTTTGCAAAGTACGTTGTTAGCGACATCTTAGGAGCACAACATCTATTCCACACATTATTACACCAATTTAGTCTATCCCCTTGATTCTGGTGGAGTCCCATGCAGATCTAAACGAAAACTTCCCTTTATTAGGTGCTCATCCCCATGAATCTTTATCACTGCAATGTAGCTTATTTATAGTAGCAAAACTGGGAATATACTTTGGTTTATTTATGAGTATGAAATGAATGAGGTCAAGTTCATGTATAGCGATGCTGTATAAGAGAAAAACGGTGATAGGCGCTGTGACTAAAATAAAAGAAGCAAGATGATAATTAAATAGCATGCGTAGTACACAGTCTTGGCACATACTATATTATTGCCGTAAACTTATTTGGTGTAATATAAGCTGGTGATGTGTAGTTATCTGTTGCTACCTGTTACTTTAAACTGCTTAAGTTTAATGCTCTGATAATGTAAATTAAAGTTGTCAAGTGCAATGAAAGAAAGCACTTACTTTATAGAATGACAAACAATTTAGTTATTCTAATGGTTAATCAACTCCTTTGTTTGTTAACATCAGGTTGACTGACGATTGATGGGTGCCTATCTCATCACTAATGGATTCAAAATTGATAGACAACATCAGTTGCTAGTAAGTTGTTGCTATTATCGTTTTCTTATTACCGATAATTGAAATAGTAAAGGCAATTAAAACCAGTGAAAGTTTGTTCATTGTCAACTACGATGCTAATTGTATGTTTTCATACTTAAGTTTTATGTATACGTATACTGTGATGGTTTAAGATTATGCTAAGGGTCCTAATTCTTGTAGGGTTATGTAACTCTGGATTGACTGTTTGTGGTTATGGCAAGTTAAGTATATGTCAAGGTTGCATTGCTTCTAGGATTACTTTTCTAGTATTTTCACTTATATGTTTATCATTGATGATGAGATATAAAATTGGACAATAGTGTTAAATTGAAACACTATCATATATTTCAACCTTCTTTTTGTTAGAGTTTCTTTGGTGGATTTTACAATGATAAATGAGTTACTAGCATGAATGAACCCACAAAATTTTGATGCCATTTCATATTGCTCTGTATTAATTACTAGCATAGATGAAACAAATTGTACCACTTAAGGTTGTTTCTATATTCATTGCATTGTGTATTTGGTATATATTCATTGCTCATATGTTTCGAATAAGCGGAGATGTTTGCACGTTATCATGCTGTTGTAACAACATGCATCAATACACGGTTAAAATTACCTATGTATCACCTTTAACAATGCTCACAAGGTTAAAAGTTATCATGCTGTTGGATTAGTAGTTTTTGTTTTATAATTTTGTGTGTTTAATGTGAGAAAACAAATTATCAACTCTCTTACTCAACTGGAGTTTGTTCTAATGGAGTTTGTTCTAATATACACGCATGGAAAGAAGGATCCATGAACCCTCTCTTATATAGGTCACCTGTAGCACTTTTATGTTGTTTTTTGTTTTGTTTTTGTTTTAGTTTCAGTTTTTTTTCTGACGAAACATAAATTTGTAAGTATAATAGCATTTAAAACTTCTAACTTCATCATAATCACATTTCCAATCACATCATGTACACATGTATATTTAATGGCTCATTTTAATCCATGATTTTAAAGGAGTTAAAAGCTTTGTAACGTTCAAACTAACAGGTTCATTTCACAATTTGACACTAAAACCCTGTTTGATCTACCCAACATCATGTCTATTAGCAGTTTTTTCATTGTACCATGTGAGTGCCAAACATAGGAATGATTAGTTTCGTTTATTACATCACTTAATGATGTAGATATTTGAAACAATATAATACAAGAAATATGCTTAAAGGCTGTGGATAGTCAAACATGATAAACTTATCAAAACATATTTTATATAATTTCTTTCTTTATCATAATAAAACATTGACAATTATTTTTGAGGAAAATGTGTGATCCTCTAAGAGTAGAGGATAGCACACATGTATCTATCTATATATAATAGGAATACTTACATTTGAAGCTTTTGAAGTTACGAAGATACCCTTATAGAATTCTATAACAATCCATGGATACTTTGGTCAATTTCCAACCCATGTTCTCCATTACCTAAAACCACTTTCGTTTAACTTTCCAACTGCAGGCCATTTTCATTGTTTATTTTGTTTTCGAATAATTTTTTTAGTGAATCTTCGATCTACTCCTATTCTTCAATCTCTTAATTTCCACACTAATCTCCTCTTTCCTCAATTATTCCTCTTCTTATTCGCTTCAGCAATGGCGATTGTATTTCCCATGCTACCTTACCAATAGACTTTCACTCATTTTAATTTGCCTCTGTTTAAAATCGTAATGTTTTGTTTTATTCTTTTACAGACTATTCACAGCATCACGATTAAATTTGAGATGGAGGGCTTCTTCAAAAAGTGAAGAACTGGAGGAGAAAGGTCGATGTTGTTTAGTTAGGCTTGGTTTGCATTTTTCTTGATTTTTATGAACTGTGAATCTTCTCCCTATTGAATTGCAGAATGTTGTGACTGGGAAAAGCAATATCTAGATCTCAAAATTGGCGATCAAAGGTGAAGCATTAATATTTCTCAGTTCTGTTTCCCTTTTTTCCAAAGTTGGATCTTGATTTTCCGTTACATGATAATTTATTTTCATCCACACTTTGTTGTTTTCGGCTTTATGAGTTATATAAATATCAAATCTATGTTCAAATTCATACTTGCTAACTAGATTTTCAAGCATGGATGATGCTTGATGGTTCATGCTGAAAACTCCTAGATTTTCATGATGGCGACCAACTTCTTCCTACATTGTTTCATTGACTCTTTGGACAACTGAGGGTGTTCATATCCTGGATGGTCGAGTCTGAATCCAAGGCTGGGATTGTGCCGGTTTCTTGCAAGAGGTATAGTTTCATCAACATCGTTTCATTTTACTTTAGTATTAAATCTTTTTTTTACCAAGGGTTGTTTATTTACAATTTCCACATTTATTCAGTTTATACTTGCATTGAAAGTGAGGTTGTAAGTCCTTATCCGCTTTATTTGTGCTTGAGTTTCTCAGCTATAAGGGCATCTCCAATGGTCAGTTACATCCTGAATTTGGGCAAAAAATTCTCCCCAATCGTCAAATTCAATTTGAATATTAAGGGTAATGTTCAGGATCCAGTTCAGGATCCTAAACTGGGCTTGGGCGCCCATTTTATGGGCGCCAGAGCTCTGGCGCCCATAAAATGGGCGTCAGGGCTTGGGCGTCCATAAAATGGACGCCCAAGCCCAACCCCAAACGCATACCCGCCTCCCCTGCCAAACTCCTCCAACGGCTACAAAAAATTGTATTCTCTGAACTCCAACGGCTATAAACGGTCATATTTTGTCCCTAACGGCTATAAACGGTCATATTTAAAATTACAACGGCTATAAACGGTCATATTTGTGATTCATTATATATATAGGACTATTTTTCAGATTGTAATACACACATCTCTTCTTCTATTACAATTATATTCTCAATTCCATAATATTGAAAGTATGTCTCATCCTTTTCAATCATATACCGAAGCGATGAATATGGATAGCTGGGATTTTGATTCTCAACCATTTCAAAATGTTCATCCCCAAACCGCTCCCCCTTTATCCTTCCATTCTTCTGCTACATGATCTGGCGATGAAGATAAGGATTTGTGTTATATTTACTGTCATTTTTCTAACGATTCGGTAAAGGGGAATGACCAAAGTGGAGAGGCGTTTTGGGCAAAAGTCATGACTGCGTACAATAAAAAGCATGTCGAAAAGACGAGGTCAATGTCTGCAATCACCGGTCGTTTCGGGAAGATTAATCGCAAACACAATTCTACGAGTCGCAGATTCACAAAATAAGAACAGCAAATCCAAGTGGAATGGGTGGCGAAGCTGAATTGGTAGCGTTTTGAAAAATATCATTTTTAATTTATATTCATTCTGATCACTTTGTTAATATATCATTTTGTGTTTCTGTTTTTTTAGAAGAGAATGACGAACGATCAATTCTTGAAATTATTTCCAAGAGAAAATGGTACAAAGAAACCCCACTACTATCAGTTTGCAAACTGCTACGACTTGCTTGTTAGTCAACAAAAATGGAGCTCAAACACTGCAAAAAGCTTAAGAGATGTTCAGACGAACTCGAAGGGCAAGAAAAAAACAAGACGAACTAATTATAATTCTAGCCCAAGCAATTCTTCTCAGATGGACTCTAATGTATGCCCAGATAACGAAGACGAAGAAGCAGAACCCGCATTTGATGAAGATGCTAGACCGATAGGGCAAAGAGCAGCTAAGAAGAAAATTGCTGTTCAATCTCAAATCGATTCTCGTTTAGCCCTAATGCATGAAAAACATGCGAGAGAAAATGCAGAACGTCAAAGGGGGAGTGCAGAAAAGCTTGCCGTGTTAAAAGAACTGACCGAGATTGAGAAGGGCCGGTTTGAGCTAGAACGGCAACGCCAAGAGACCTTAGTAATGGAAAAGGATGTCACCGGAATGGACCCAATTACAATGCAATATTCGATGGAGTACAAACAACGCATTGTTGAGAGTAGATCGGGAACAAAACATATGTAGTTGAAATATTCATGTGATATTTTAAGTTATTGCAGTTAAATATCCATGTACCTTCAGTTTATATTTTCAATCATGTGTTATTTTTAGTTTTAAAATATTCAATGGGATGTCATTTATTTCGATGCATTCTGTAGACATCAATAAAGATTTATTTCAAAAAACATAAATGATATTACAAAGATAAAAATTATAGCATTCTACACTTCGTTACAGAAATAAAAAGGCAAACAGATGTAATTAAACAAAGATCCACCATCCCAAATTATTGATTTCCATGAGAATTTCAAATATGCTCAATTAAATCCCTTTGCAGTCTATTATGAATAGCAGCATTACGATATACTTCATGATTATCGACATGAATTGCGTATTGTCCTTCATTTCGTAACGTGGCTGTGCGAAACAATTCGGGGGGTTGTCTTGCCCCATCATACTAGAAATCGGGATAGTCCATAGCGCGTTCATCTTCAATGATCATGTTATGCAAAATTATACAGCAGAACATAATTGCAGCCATTTTTGATCTCTTCCATAATCTACATGGATTGCTGACCATTGCAAACCTTGCTTGAAGGACCCCAAACGTCCTTTCTACGTCATTCCTTTGTCCTTCCTGCATTGCAGCAAATTGTTTCTGTTTTGCCGTCATTGGGTTTGCAAATGTCTTTACAATCGTACTCCATTTGGGATAAATTCCATCTCCAAGATAGTATCCATGCTCATATGTATTATGACCAAGAGTAAATGATAAGGGAGTTGACTTATCTTGCGCCAAATCATTAAACAAATGAGATCGTTCGACAACGTTTATGTCGTTAAGAGAACCTGGCATTCCAAAGAAAGCATGCCAAATCCACAAATCATTAGAGGCAACCGCTTCTAAGATGATAGTAGGTTTTTTTTCTTTACCGTTATATGCTCCATGAAAAGCTTTTGGACAGTTCTTCCACTCCCAATGCATACAATCTAGACTTCCAAGCATTCCAGGCCAGCCTTTGCTTTCATGCATTTCACGCAAGCGCGCTACATCTGCCTCGTTTGGAGAACGAAGATATTCAGTCCCATAAATGTCCACAATTGACTGACAGAAGTGATCTAGGTTTTCCAATGCCGTACTCTCTGCAATACGATATGCGTCGTCAAGGGCATCGGCGGGTGTACCGTACGCTAACATCCTCAACGCTGCGGTCATCTTTTGATGCCCACTTAAACCTTGTTTTTTTGCGGCGTCTTGCTTGTAAACAAAATAATTATTATTCTGCTGAATACTTTCGAGAATTCTTAAAAATAATGGACGACTCATTCTGAATCGTCGTCTAAACATCTCTGGACCGTAAGTTGGATCACGGGCAAAGTAATCTTGCATAAGTGTTTTATGAAATGCTTGCTGGTTACGGTTGATATATTTCCGACCCATAACTGAACCGCCTTGCTTTCCAGAAGTTGAACCGTATGCTTCACGATATATCTCCATCAGTTCCTCCTCCTCTTGTTGATGCGCTAACGCATACGCTTCTTCTTCAGAGTCACTGTCGCATAGCAATATAGCTTTTAGTAAATTTCCAGACATTGTTTGATATTTGAGGATGGTTGTTTGATATGTGAATGTTTTGTTAGACTTAATTGAGGTGAACAAGTATGAGATCCAAATGGTTATATGTATAGACAAATTCTTGAGTGGAGAGAAGGTGGCTCAGTGCGCAATCAAATCAAATACTATAGCCACGTTTATTTGTCGGTCAAGATTCTCTGCTTTCTTGAGTGGAGAGAAGGTGACTCAGTGTGCAGTCAAATCAAATACTGTAGCCACGTTCATCTGCCGGTCAAGATTCTTTGCTTTCTTGAATGGAGATAAGGTGGCTCAGTGTGCAGTCAAATCAAATACTGTAGCCACGTTCATCTGCCGGTCAAGATTCTCTGCTTTCTTGAGTGGAGAGAATGTGGCTCAGTGTGCAGTCAAATCAAATACTGTAGCCACGTTTATTTGTCGGTCAAGATTCTCTGCTTTCTTGAGTGGAGAGAAGGTGACTCAGTGTGCAGTCAAATCAAATACTGTAGCCACGTTCATCTGCCGGTCAAGATTCTTTGCTTTCTTGAATGGAGATAAGGTGGCTCAGTGTGCAGTCAAATCAAATACTGTAGCCACGTTCATCTGCCGGTTAAGATTCTCTACTTTCTTGAGTGGAGAGAATCAACATCCATTCTATAAATTCACAAATCGTTATCTGTTGAAATCATTTAAAAACTTAACATTATTCAAACTACATTGTCCAACATGACATTTAAGTCTCATGAATTGAAGTTACTTATGCAGTACTACATACAAACCGATGAGATGTGCGACAATCAGGAGGTAATGGTAATTCATTTTTGGGAGACTCTGGCTGAACTGTACAACAACGACGTGGGTTGTCAAGTTAGACGTACGGCTCAAGAGGTCAGGACAGCATACGGAAACTTTACTAGGGCATGCACGCGTTACACAAAGATTATTAATGAGGTAATATCAGAAAATGTGTTTGAGAATACACGTTCGACATATGACGGTCGATACAATTTAAAATACCGCACTCCGTTCATTGGCCATGATGCGTACTTCATACGCCAAAATTGGCTAGAAAGATTTGGATGGCCTTAAGATAACAATATTGGTAGTTGGTTATGTAACGGTCGTTAATGTGTGGAGAGCTTTCTGACTTGTCTTTTCAAATAATGTCTGTTGTTTTTATCATTCCCCTGCTACCTGTTTGTTTATATATACGCTTTCTTATTTACTTATTCATCATTCATAATCATCTTCTTCCTCAATCACAACAATAAATTCATCATCCAATGCCTTCTTGGCCTTCTTCTATCGATTCAGATGCAGGTACGTGCGTACGGAGAGTCCACATACTGATGAGGATTGGCTTATCAATTATCAAGAACAACACTATGAAGATGTCCGCGGTCAATTTCCAGATCTTGAGCAGCTGAGACTTCAGGAAGTGGTTGAACCACCATACGAACAACATGTTGTTCGTCATGCATATGAACAACCTGAGAACCAGGTTCAAGTAGTTCAACCTCCCACTGAGCAAGAAGTTGAATCGTACCCAGTTTGTTGTCAGTGTGGGTATGGAGTTGAAGTTGTAGTACGTGCGGATGGAGAAAATATTGGTCGTCGAATCCAAATATGTCAATTCTGGCCGAATGGTTGCAATTACGCGGAATGGTTGGATGATCCTTTATGTCCAAGGGGAATAACCTATGCAAACGAACTAGAACAGGAGATAAGACGTCTTCGAATTTCTTTACAGGAGTTGCAATTTAATCGTCACGTCTAGTATATTCATATTTATGTTCTATTATTACTGTTTTTTTATCAATGTTCGTATATCTTCAATTCTAATGTCACTAGTATACACAAACATATATAATTCACAGTATACACAAACATATATAATTCACAGCATACACAAACATATATAATTCACAGCATACTCGAACATTATCAGCCAAAATCCAAGAAAGTGAAATTATATAAACATACACTCAGACAATGACATAAGTACATAAGATATATGAACTGCAACATATAATAAAACGTTCACTATGCATATACTAAAAGGTATACAACTAAAGGGATGCAACGTCGTCGTCGTCGTCATCACCATCATCCCCATCACCATCATCTCCGTCATCGTCATCGTCATCCCCATCTCCGTCATCATCATCTCCGTCATCATCATCGTCATCCCCATCACCATCCTCCCCCTCGTCCTCATCATCTTCCTCACCCCCATCATCCTCATCTAAACCACCAGCATCATACCCACTGGGACCAGCTTCACCTCCGCCTTGTGATCCGAAAGGCTCATATATAGCAAGTCTAGCTGACAGCTGATCAATCTGCGCCTCTAGCATATGTGTATGCTGCATGTACATATCATGCATGGTGTGTGTATGTGCAAGAGTCATATCGCGAAACACACCAAGTGAAACTCTGGCCTGGTCCAATCTAGCAGCATACTACATAAAAATGATATTTGACATAGTAAGAAACTAAGCATAAAATAAAGGAAAAAGGGCAATAAACAACAAACGTACCTCATACGGAGGATATAACCCGACTGAAGGCACACCAGGAAACTCGGGGTGGTCTGGAAAGACTAAAGGCTGCTCAATCACAGTACCTGTCACGTCATATGCTCTAAAAGTAGTATCAGGCTCCAACTGCATGAGAGTCTGCGAGAACTGTGACGGAATCGGGTCAAATGAAACCTGCGGTACCTGAACTCTACCGGCTGCCATGTGAGGTCCTATATGATCAGAGTTGACCCCACGAACATAATCTGGTACGATGAATCTACGGGGTGCTACTCTGGCCCAATAAGAATCGTAGTCTCCATCGATGAAGAAAGTACTGCTATCCACCCACCCAGCCTGTCGTAGAGCATCTAAGTAATGATCGCTAATCACCCTATGTCTACCAAACATATCCTCACAAGATAAAGGATAATATGGTATACGACGATCACCAGTAATCTGATAAGCACACCTCTCTCCCAAATACCACATAGGCATAAATGCAGGTGTATGCAAAGCAACCCTACGTCTAGATAGAGAATACGCAACCATCATGGGATGGTCGTCCACCATAAGACCTGCATCTGCTAGATGAGTCCAATGTGAGGTCCAAGGAGTACGAATGATGTTACCTCGACTACGCATATCAAGCTGTGACCTAGCCTCCATCAAGTCATGCCGTACACCTAAGGGAACATGATGTACGTACTGCATAGTCTCCCACCTTCTCATCCTAGGGAAGTACTGCTCAGGAGCCTGACTAGCCATGTCCTGGATGTGGGGATGCATGTTTGCCGTGTACTAGTAGTACCATAACGGCAAAATATATCAAAAAGCGTACATCTGCTTGACATCGCCAAGCGCAAATGAATCTAGAGCGGTATAAAGGGTGCCTAATATCGCTGTGCCCCAATCAATAGTATGTAGCTGATTTAATCTAGCAAGAGATGCTAAATAACCTAATCGAACCGTACCTTTTTGGTTCGAAAAAAAGGTCGAACCAAACAAGTACAGCAGAAATGCTCTAGTGACTGCATCCATCATATCGGCTCTAGCTATATAAGTGGTGATGTACTGCTGCAGGTAAGTCAACTTAACAGAACCACTACTGACGCAGGTAACATCTATCAATGGTAGAAAAAAAGTAAACAGATTGGGGGACTCGTACAAATCATCAAATGGAAAAGGTCGAAGACCATGTCGTCCAATCTCAATGCCAGTGAACACGTAGAAATCAACTGGGGTGATACCAAGCTCAAAATCTGAAAAATGAAACGTATGCGTGGTGGGCCACCACCTCTCAGCTAATGCCTGAATGAGAGGTCGATCAAAGGACTGAACAGGCCTAATCGACAAAAAAAGACCAAAAGGGCTAGCCTGTAGCCTCTCAGCAATAGGACCGGGAAGAGAATCATAAAACTGGGTAATACACTTAGCCCAACTACCCCGACAATGAATGTAATGGTCCTAAAGATAATTTATGAATTAATAATTTTTGATAGAATAATAGTTATTTAATATGATTATGTGATGTACATATAAAAATAATCAAATATACTAATGTGCAATTTATACCTGTACGGTCGTCAAAGCGGATTCGGCTCTATGCCGATAACCATCTGGAAGCTCGTGTAGTACACGTAGATCGTCTGATGAAACTCCAGGTGGCGGCGGAACATGTAACGGTCCAGCTTGCTCCGCTGGATGTCTGTGAACCGTTCTTCGGACGATTTTGGTTGGACGCGGCGGCATTTCGTTTAGATTTGCTAATTTAAAAAAAATTTAAAATGAAAGGTAGAGAAAAATTGGGGAGGAAAGGGAGGGGATGGGTACTAGTAGGGGGAGTGGGTAGGCGCTCATTTTATGAGCGCCTGCATTTCAGGCGCCCATAAAATGGACGCCTGATGGGCGCCTGACCGGTGCGTTTTCTGTGCGATTACGCACGTAATATTCAGGGTCCTGAATATTACATGCGTAATCCACTGGAGATGCCCTAAAGGGGACTATATAGCACTGACTCATTTTCTACTAATATATATATATATATATATATATATATATATATATCTGTATGCGAATTGACATCCTTGATTTGAGTAGTTATTTGACGCAATTATTTGACGCAATTATTTAAATTATATATGTCTTTCTAGCCAAAACTCAGATTCATGACTTCCGCTCCTAATGGAAATGTTAACTGCTATTATAGAAATGACGGAAGTTTTTATCGACACTGTTGATTATTAGTGTTGATTAAGTATATTTAATTAAATGCTATGCAAAATATTTTCAATTCTTATTCCTTTTTTTTTACTCACGATTTATGGATTTTTAAATCCTTGCTAATTAAATTTAGATAAATAGTTCATCACATATATTTTTATTAATTTGAAATATTTTTTGTACTGGAGGTAGGAGAAGTGTATGTGAAACTTGCTTTAGTTTTTACTGCAAACAAGTTGTCTGTTTAAATGTGAAACAAAAAAAGCAGAAGTTATTCCAGGGGTTTTCAAACAGTATAAGTTCATTTGTCTAGCTCCTTATTGCATATTATTAGAAACGTGGCAGTTGCCCTTGAATTTTGTTGTATGTTAGTAACTTACATACAGTGTCATTTTATATTTATGGAACCGGAATTTCTCAAGAAGTAAAATTTGAGATATCTTGACTTATTTTCTGTAGTAGACCTGAATTGTCAGGTTATTTATAAATTGAATTCTCACGTAATACACTAATTGTAAAAGGCAAGCTATTAAGCTGGAAACATCTGATGCTTTAATAAAGTGGAATAAATTAAGCTCTACAGCCTTTTAGTATTTTGACGCAATGATGAAGATTAATAAGATAGAGAAACACGGTTTGAAGTCTCCCAATTACACTACTGGGGCCGATGAAGAAGAAGAGCCAGGAGAAGAATGGTGAAAAATAATTTAAGCAGTTATTAGTGTAGACATTAAAATGGATTGCTTATTTTAAAAAAAAAAGATTGGTTATTTAGCTCTTCTTCAAGTATTTGTTTTCACGGTAGTATCATATACACACAACAGCATGTTCGTATTATAGAATTCATACATGTTTGGTTATATCATAACAAAGATCCAACTTACACTCAAAATAGAAGTACCTATTTAAATAAATGTTGAACTCCACATGGTTGACCTCAATTTGATCAAAGCCCTTATACAATGTGATAATCATCTACTAACGATTATGATAGCGGATTAGCGTTTATAGTGCTATACATGGTGGTTGTTAAAATGCTAAAATTGTTAAAATGCTATATTCTGGAAAATACGTCCAGAGATGATTAACAAAAAAACAAAAACATGGAGAACTGGAAAATGTTTGGTTCTACAGTACACTACTCAAAAAAGATAACGAAGTAAGTGAATTATTATTTATTAAAAAATTAATGAAAGAATGCCTCCAAATGGCAGGATTGGGAGCACCGCTAGCTAAGGACATCACCACTATCAACCAATGCAACATCCAAAAGTAAGATCGTTTCATGCCAATTCTAAAAGTCACCTGAATCATGCGAAAATCAAAATTCAATCTGTCCCATGTCAAGATTTCGCAGTATCGCAATAAAACAATGATGAATACAACAGATTAGTCAAAGTCCCTCTTAGTCAGTTAGTCATGAGCCTATCCGCAGAAAAGTATCTAGGTGGTCAAAGCTTAAACAAAGATATAACTTTACTTCTCCTATTTGAACTTATAGTTTTCAATTTATGTTCATTAAACTAGGTATTGCATACTTCAATGGAATGAATTTGGAACATATGTTTATGTCAAATATAATGAACAAAAGTTGTGAAGTGCTAGAGTCACTCTAGCACCTTGGAATAGGTTAAATATCTCTTCAACAAAGTTTTTAACTTCATCATTTATATTGTTTTAGCTATTGATGTTGGTCTCAAGCTCAGATTAAGTAGAAGAGAAAATAACTGATAAACAGTATATTGCTTGCCATTTATACCTTCATATTAGTTTATTGGACGTTCGTGTGTGTTTTTCATGATTTTCTCAATAGATACTTCAAATAATAAACTTTGTATACAATAACTTTCTTTCCCTTAAGTATGTACACAATAACAAAATTTATGCCTACAATGAGTACATCGAGTTTTGTATGTGTTTGTACATAATGTTTAGAAATAAAATGAATTAAAAAGCGTATGTTTGCATTTTACTCTAAGCTATAATCAGTTTTCAGTTACATTAAATTTTGTTTTAATAATTAATAAATCACAAGAACAAACTATTCCTTACGTTAGTACTTATCTTCCAATGCACGTTTTCAGTCATGGTCAATTAAATGTAGCACTATCTTGAAGAGCCACACAAGCTTCAACAAAGGTTTTAGTACAAAATGGAAAATTCTATGAAAAATGGTACTCACATAAGAAATGCAGTCTACAAAGATGTCTTATTATCATGTAATCGAGACCTGAAAATTTATTATAGTTTATGCTTTACCCCCGTCTTATTTTTTTGTTACAAATTTTTATTTTAATCGTTCATCTTCAAAATTGTTTTAGAAGTTCTTCATGCACTTAAGGTTAAGGGACTTTATGAAGTAATCCTCAATGCTCAAATATTAACATTGTCTATTTTTATAGTTTTTTAACACATATTAATTAATAGTCAAATTTGGAATATAGGTTTATATTAAATATATTGAACAATACTTTTAAGTTCAAAGGACACATTAGCACTGTGGGTTATGTCAAATATCCATTTAACAACGTTTTTATATTCTTCTAACTATTAATGCCGGTCTCAAGCTCATATAAAGAAGAAGAGAAAACAATTGATAAACAAATGTGTATTGTTTGCCATGTATACCTTCATGTTAGATCATTAGGTGTTTCAGTTTCTTATGATTGTCTTAATAAATACTCCAAATAATAACCTTTGTGGATGATTAATTTCATTCCCTTCAGCAATTACACAGTAGTAAAATTCATCCATAAAATGGGTACATAGAGTTTTGTATGCATTTGTACATACTTTGCATTAAAAAAAATTAACTCACATTTTTCTTTGCATACGTCCATCGGACGTGCCTTACGTACTGGTATATATAACACAAATCAAGGTGCTGCCAACAAGCCTGGTAGGTAGCAAATCTAAGTACAAGTAACAAAGGAATAACTCAGGTACCCCTATAATGAGCTCCAGCAAGGGCACCGCCCATTGCACCTCAATATCGAGCTTCGGCATGGCCACCGCCTAATATTGAGGTGTTAGAAGTACCTAAAAAACAAATGAAAAACACAAGGCCAATGAAACTGGAATCCAGCGCCATCTAAGATGTGAGCACCATACAGCTGACTCTGAAGGAATGAAGATGGGTCTAATTCGGGGTGGAACTGCTTCCTGGATGGAAAAAATCCTCTCTAAAGTCCCTGATAAACTGGAAGAAGCGCCAATCTGAGTAGCGAGTCCTCCCGAATCTGGAATGTCCCAAAGAAGATGACGATGAAGATGTACTGAGAAAAATCCCTCGCTGCAATCATCAATCCTACAATCAGCAATCTTATGTACCTGCAAAGAGAAACTAGCACCCTATCTAGCCCAGACTTGTATTTGAAAAGCAACTAAGTCAAATTGTTAGAATGATACACATATATGTATATGATTGAAATTTATATACATATATATGTATAAAAGAGATAACGGTCAAGGAACATTATTAAAGCTTATAGAACTGAAAAAAGAAATGATAAAAAAGTAAAGCTTAAAGGACACATGATCTAAAGAACTAAAAATCTAAAGACTATAACAACCTAAAACTAAAACAATAACTAAACGAATCTAAACTCAACCTTATGGCCCTTTGGTCAAAAGTAAATTATGATACACAGTGAAATCACCATTTAAATTTGAAAAAAATATTAATACTTCGATAGTTAATATAAAAAATATTATTATTATGTTTAAATAGATTAATATTCCTACTAACCTTATTGAGATAATCTTTAAATAGGTTATTTTTAACTAATTTAAATTTAGGATTAGAGATCCAATTAAAACAAAAAGAAGATATTGTAAAAATCAATTTGTTAAAGTGACTATTGTTATTATTAAAAATTCTCTAATTTCTTTCAAACCAAATACACCAACAAGTTATAATAAATAAAGTGTCAAGTAAGAATTTATTACCTTTTTTGTATATAAATCTAAAAGTATTCCAATAGAATTCGCAATCAGTGATTTTAGTTGTAATATTAAAAATAAAGATTTTAAAGGTATTTTTTAGGATGAGATGAGTATCCAAGCAATTATAAACATGAAAACAAATATCATTTCATTTTAAATGAGACTTTTGTCATATATGAAATAGGAAAATGTGCAATGCAAATTTTAAATCATTTTTGTGATTGCATGTCCAATAAACAAATGTTTTCTATAAAAAAAATAGTCATAAGTTAAACTTTTTTGGGTCCAAAGTCGTCATGCTACATGTTGGCTTTCAAAATAAATAATATGTATTTATTCACTAGTTACTAAATATTCCAATAAGTATATTTTGGACCTGTAAGTTTCCTTAGCTTGTTACTAAATATTCCAATAAGTGAATTGTCATTAATTTACCCACCAGCAGTGCCCTTGTAGATCAACTTGTACTATACTTGCAACCATTTACTATGACTTACCATGTAGCATATGAAATTATGAACTGCTCATCATTAAGACTTTGCTTCTGGATTAATTAAATTATGTGAAGTTCTGGTGTTTTTAACTTTGGCACGTGAAACTACTCTATTTGCAGTAAGAGAGAGAACACTTCGAGTATATTGTTTCAGAGGGAAAAATAGTGCACAAGCAAACTGGAGATCCGCTTGATACCATTGCTGATGGACCAAAAAGTTCCAAGTGGATTTTTGTAATGAGCACCTCACATAAGTTGTACGCTAGCAAGGTGAGTGTTTAAGTTAAATATTTTTGCTTCTTGTTATTTTTTGAGTTTTACTTTAATTTTTACATTTTTATCCTTTGATTTGAAGAAAAAGAAAGGGATATTTCATCATTCTAGCTTCCTTGCTGGAGGTGCTACTATAGCTGCTGATACATTCAATGTGGAAAATGGAATCCTTAAGGTAACTAACCTGAAACTATTTTTGAAATTTTATTTTTAAGGAAGTTTTTCCAAGCACTCTGCTATAAATTTTAAAATACATTTCCATCCGTTCTCAAAAACAGATTCCACAAAACACCCTCTAGAATTATTTTAAAAAAAATTGCAATGTTTTCGGTTTTCAAGCTGCAAAAATTTGCACTATATGCTAACAAAATGCAGATGTTTGCAAAATATTAGATTAATTTTGCTTATATTAACTCCTGACTAAGCGTGTATTTAATTTTTGAAAATAATAACGAAATTTATTTATCAAAAATAATTATAGGAGGGTAATTTAAAACACGTTTTTGAGAAGTTTTTGAGAAGGGGTACTGTAATAAGTTTCAAAATAAGAGAGCCTCCCTAATCTCTACTTATTATTATCCATGATCTAACATCAATCCCTATAAATTAGGATTGGTTATATGTACATGAACATCAATGAGGTTCATTTATGTTGTCAAATACTACTTGATCTATAATAAGCATTTGTTTATATTTTACTAGAATGGCTTAATATACTTTTGCAGATTAGGTTAGTCCATTTTGGTTAAAAATTTGATAATGGCTATTTTCAAAATGCACCAATGATACTCGCAAATTATAATTTTACTATAACGACCCGGATTTTTGACACCCGTTATTTGAATCATTAAATGATTTTAAATATTGTAATATTATTTTTATCAGTCAAATAATAAAATTTTGATTTTTGAAAATCTATATATATATATATATATGTTCGGGAAGCTATGATTTAAAAGTCTAAAATTTTAATTTATGAAAATATTTGAATAAAAATTCGACCTTTCTATTATAGGATATCATATATATATATGTGTGTGTGAGAGAGAGAGAGAGAGTATATACATAACCTTGATATAAAATTTAAGATATAATATATATATATATATATATATATATATATATATATAAGGATAAATACATGTAAATAGCTATGTGTATGTTAAATATAGTGTTTAAGTACAAAAACCTTGGCATGTAAATTTACTTTATAGGCAGATCCATATGTATAGTGTTAAGTACAAAAAATTATTTTGTATTTTTTTATATATAAGAAAATCTATGTATATTTTTATGACGTATATATATGTGAATATATAAGGGAACATCATGATGAATGCATATCAACTCAAGCATATAATAAATCAAATCCTCCTCTCAATATCCAAATCAACAAGGAAATCAAATCAAATAAGTTTTCAAATCAGGTCATTATCTCAAAATCAAAGAAAATGAAAAGAACAAAAATAAAATAAAACTTACTGTACATGAATAGGCTTCAGCCTTATCCTCCTCTCTATAAATACCTCTGTGTACTCACATATGACTATACGTGCAAAAAGAGAAAAAAGAAGAAGAAGAACAAGTTGCCATTAAAACCTGGTAGAGGATTAAATACTCAAGCTTCAGGAAGAAATCAATAACTAAAGCAAAGCAGTTCTCTTTTCAAAAAAAAAACAGTGAGTAAACTTAATTCTTTTGTTACTGTAATCTATGTATACATGCCTGGAAATTGGAATGGAGGCTTTTGATTTTGTCAAAGTATTCTTGCGTAATAGTATTTATGCTTTATACATATATGTATGTCATGTGTATAACCTGTAAACTTCATAAAGCCTGTATGTCATTCTGTAATTGCTCTGTTCTTTGAAAAAGTTTACATGCTGCAACTTTAAAAACCATTATCTCACAATATAGTTCATTTTAGGCTTTGGTTTCAAAAGGAAACTTTGTTGTTTCCGAGTGTAGTATTTTTAAAAATTGGTTTCATTTGATATTACAAAGTATAGAAGAGGAAAAATACATGTTACAGTAAGTGACTTAAAAATGACCACGTTTTGAACATCATAATTAAATCATTGGGTAATACGAACGCGCTTGTTATGGAAAATCATGGTTTTTGAAAGTTGATTGGAGATTTTTAGCAAAGTATTTAGTGAGAAAAAGGAGGATGAACGGATTTTGGAAAATGGTCAATTTCCGACGAACCGCCCAATGTCGTGGGTCGAGCTCTGGTCTGGAGGTGGTTTAGTGGTTTGGGAGTTCGCGAAAAATGGTGCTGTATTTTATTGGTTGGCGTGGTGGTCGGTCGGAGGCGAAGTAGGGTTTTTAGGTGAATTTTGCGTGGGTTTGGGTTTGGGTTGATAACGGCGGCACGGGGCAATCTGAGACGTGCGGTCTAGGGGGAAAAGAAGGAGGAGGTCGTCGCGATGGTGTATTCTGGTGGTGGTCGGTGGTACGAGGTGGTGGGACAAGGCGTTGTGGTGGATGCAGTGTCGTTCCATGTCGGGGTTGAGTTCGAATTTTCAAACTAGAGATTGACTGTGGATTTTGGGTGGGCCATTGGCTTGCAAAGGGCGAGGGTGACCTAAAGGGATGGTCGGCGGCGAGCGACGTTTGCCAGAGGCCGTGTGCATGTGCACACCTTGTTCACTATCTCGTGCATGCAAATGAATTTAAGGGTAAAGGAGGAAAAAGAAAAGGAAACAGGGAAGAGGAAAAGGGTACTGAGTTTTGTTGTGTTGATGGGCCGAACGTGGCCATAGGTTTGTTTTAAAAAAATATATAATTTAACAATTTATTTTATAATCTTTTAACTTAAGAACATTACTTTCCTCGTTTACTTAAATTCAATCAACATGATAATCTCTACATTTTGATTCTACCATTTAGTATTCTAAGACAAATAAACTTGTTAATTTTCGGCAATATAAAATTTAAATTAATTGTAAATAATTAAAGTTAATAAATAATTAAATTCTAAATTGATAAAATCTTAAGTTAGTTAATAAAGTTAGGGATTGTTAATTTTAATTAGAATCAATAATAAATGGTTTTTATAATTGATTTAAAATTATAAGAAATTGGTTAGAAATATAATTAGATTCGGTTAATTAAAATTAACAAAATGTTGATTTGTTAATTTTTTAAAAATTAGCTATAAAATCGTTATAATAGTTAACGATATGTGATTTGGCTTGATTACTCTTGAATTTTTATTTTCAAATTGTTCCGTTGCCTATGACACTAAGTAGCAAAATGAATTGAACGGTTGAAATAAAACGTCGACACGTTTTATTGGAAATAAACATATGTAATAAAATTTCCATTTGTAGTTGTGACACCCTGAATTTGAATTGTTTGTTAAAAACAACTTGGCCTTTGAAAAATCTATCGTTTGGATTCGATGAGATCGGGATCGGATATCAGTATTATCCGAAAACCACATCGATCCAAAATAAACGATCGAGTTGGGAAGATTCCAAGGAAAGATCCGGAATGAAGATTTCAGAGTACAAGGGCTATTTGTCACTAACTCTGAGGGTGATTCCAATACGGGTGTAGTGGAAATGGTGCCTTCGGTTCCGTTAAAACCCTAAATGGACTTGTATGAACGAATGCTATCAGAACATCATCATTGGAGGACGATGAGCATTCCAAGTGAATGTGTTCTTGAAAGGTAATCGTAGCCTCAAGCCTCATCAACCGGGAATAACTAAAACGGGGGAGATGCAGCATGGCTAAGTGGGTCTCACCCAAGTAGGGTAATGTTATCCCTATCTAGAGTCCCTATTTTACTCGGTATGTTTGGTGCGGTTGTTGATCCCAACCATAGGGCAATCTTATTCGGACTATCCAGGTTAGGGGTAGTCCGGTCTTATGTAGCAGGGGATCCCGGTGTTGTCCTCGGTGTTATTTTTCCAGAGATGCACCGTAATGGGCGGTACCCCAGTGGCCCAGTCATTATATGGAACCCAATTTCCAATAAGTGTCATACGTTTTAGTTGTGCCCAAATAAGTTGGAACGTGAGATGCAAGCATTCCAGCTATGTTCTATTTACTTGGAAAACCCTAGGCGTTATTATAATATAACCAGATTTCCTATCAAAGTGTCTTGGTTATCGTAAAGGAAATATCCGTCCGTGTTTATGTGCGGCGTGGTCTTACGAGATACTCTTGTTTTCAAATGGTTTCAAATTTAAAGTAATTTAATCGTTTTACTCACACCAGACCCATGTCTGACCTAAAGTTTATTTTCTGTTTTTCCTAAACTCTTGGGTACTCAAATTTTTATGAGTAGCCAAGTGATCCAGGTTTGCTCTCGATGTATTTTGGAGGAGGAGTTGGAGCAGGTGGCTTCAACGTATCTAGCTATCTATATTCCACTGTATTGTTATCTGTATTTGTATTTTGGTTGTAATGAAAGAACAGGTCGTTATGATTATCTGGATATGATGCATGTATAATTATGACTCCGATGAATTGTATTAGTGACTATGTGATATATGTTTTGTAATATATCTTATCTGTTCCGTTGTGAGATGCTGTGATTTGTTTAGTTCTTTCTTTCTATCTATTCTCTTTTCTACCTATTTCTTTCTATATTACGACTTGTCTTTCGAAGTGAGAAGGGCGGGCCGTCACATTTGGTATCAGAGCACTAGGTTGAGTGAACACCTAGGCTTTGGGTTAATATAAATCTTGAGAGAGCGTATTTGTAAATTTATATATATATATATATACCTCCCTGATAGTTAGATCAGCTTTGATAAAATATTATTAGTGTCATCTTTGGAATGTATTTCGTCCCAGTGCTAAGTATCCTCTTACTATGTCCAGGTAGTAAACAGTGAGCACAAGGGGAAGGCGAGGAAGGGGAGCCAGTAGCACAACAACCACTAATGGAAGAACCCCTAATGTTATAGGTGGTGGAGTAGCTGTTGAGGCCGTAGCTCCAGTATAGCCTCATGTAAACTTCGCAACTCTGTGCAAGGACTTTGCGAATCTTGAAGGAAGACCCTTTTAGGGTACTGAATCTATTATCGAGGTACAAGCATGGTTACGCTCTTGTGAGAGAATTTCAACGGTTTGGGTCTTTTTGATGAATAGAAACAAGTCCTGGCATCATGGCAGTTACAAGAAGGGGCGGCCGCATGGTGGGACTTAGTCACGGTGAATGTCCCCGAAGATGAATTTTCATGGGATAAATTCAAAGAGGTGTTCGAGGAGCAGTTCGCGTCGACTGCGGGTAAGACCCGATTATATAGGAGTTTCCTAGATCTCAAACAAGAAGACATATCAACGGCTGAGTACGAAATGAGGTTCAATGAGTTATCCCGTTGTGGCCTTGAACTCATAGACACCCCTCTTAAGAAAAATGAAATGTTTGTATTAGGTATGAGGGTAGAATTCCATGAGAAGATGACCGCTCATCTTAAGGGATCATTTGTGGAGCTTGTGGATATGGCTTTGAGGTATGAAGAACTTTTGGAGAAGAAACCCTCAGCAGCAGCTGCAACACATAGTGGCGGTGCTACAAATCCGAATAAGAGAAAGTTTAACCCGAATTGGATGAAACAAGGGCAAGGAAAACAAGGAGGCATACATGCAAATAGTGAGTGTTATAATTGCAAACAGAAGGGGCATATTGCCAGATTCTGTCCAAGACGTGAAGCCCCAAAGCAGCAAAGCGGACATATTTCTCAAATGGTTCAGAAGACTCTGTGTTTCAATTGCCACTAGCCCGGGCACATGGTGAAGGCCTGCCCACTCCTACAGAAGACACAGTTAAACAAGGTGTTTGCCATCCAGAATGAGCCATCAGCTTCAACGGATGTGGAGGGTAAAAACGTCCTTGAAGGTACCTTACTTTTAAATGGTGTTTATGTTAGAGTATTATTTGATTCTGGTGCTTCTCTTAGCTTTATTTCTTTGGAAACGGTAGTGAAATTTCATCTTATCCCTAGTACCATAGACAACTCTATTTGCGTATCCAATCCCATAGGGGGAGTGACCCAACTGAATATGATTTGCGAAGGCTGGCAAATTACTTATCTTTCTCATAGCTTTTCGTGTGACCCCTATGTATTTTAAAGGATTTGACCTTATACTTGGTATGGATTGGTTAACAATGTATAAAGTTGTCCTCGACTGTGAGGGGAGGACCATATCTTTGGAAACCCAGTTGGGAAGGACTGCAAGGGTAAAATGTGATAGCCCCGAAATTCATATGTGTAGTCTCTTGCATGTGCTTGAAGCATCTCAAGAAGGATTAGGATCCATTGAAGTTGTTAGAAACTTCCCTGACGTTTTTGAAGAAGTTAAGGGTTTACCACCGCATCGAGAGATTGAATTTCATATCGATTTAGTTCCAGGGGCAAGACTTCTAGTCCAACCAAAAAGGAGAATGGCTCCGATGGAGAGGGAAGAGTTGGCGAGTCAAACACAACATTTGTTGAGGAGACGATTGATTAGACCCAGTCGTTCGAGCTAGGGGTCTGCTGTAGTGTTTGCGGCCAAGTCGGATGGATCGTTAATATTATGTGTAGACTATAGGGAGTTGAATAAGCTGACCATTAGGAATAAGTATCCCTTACCTCGCATCGACGATCTTCTTGACCAACTTCATGGAGCTGCTGTATTTTCGCAAATGGATTTAGTTTGTGGATTTCACCAATTGAGGGTTGCTGAAGATAGTATACCCTTAACTGCATTTAGAGGACCCGACTGTTTCTTTGAGTGGCTGGTTATGCCTTTTGGGCTAACCAATGCACCGGCCTATTTTGTTGATCTAATGAACCGTGTCTTCCGAGATGTTCTGAACAAGTTCGTGCTAGTGTTCATCGACAACATTCTTATCTACTCTAAATCAAAGGAGGAGCATAGACATCATCTGGAAGTGGTGTTGGAAACTTTGAGAAGGCATGTCCTAAATGCAAAGTTTTCTAAGTGTTGGAAGTAAAGTTTTTAGGGCACATTATATCGGGAGATGGTATTTCAGTGGACCCAGAAAAGGTGGCGGCTGTTCAGGAGTGGAAGCAACCACGGACTTCTAAGGAGGTTCGCAGTTTCCTAGGTTTAGCAGGATACTACAGAAGATTTATTCGGGATTATTCTAAGATTTCCTCCCATTTGACCAAACTAACTAAGAAGGGAGAGAAATTTGAATGGACTCCAAAGTGTGAAGAAGCGTTTCAAGAATTGAAGGTGAGATTAACCAGTGCACCCGTTTTGGCTGTTCCAAATGAGAACAGTGAATTCGCAGTGTACACAGATGGGAAATGTGGAAGCACTACCTGTTGGGTAAGGATCCTTCTATTTCTTGTTTAGCTTCTTGTTAACCCTTAGAGATTTAGAAGTGAACTTCTTTCTTATATTAGGTGAAAAGTTCGAGCTCTTCATGGATCATAAACCTGAAGTATCTTTTCATCCAGAAGGATCTGAATCTAAGACAACAAAGGTGGTTGGAATTTCTAGCATCCTATGATTTGGATATTCTCTATACACCGGGGAAAAGCGAATGTGGTGGTGAATGCTTTGAGTAGAAATGCAGTCTTGGCTCTTTTGGAGGTTACCTCGACTCTTCAGGAAAGAATTGTGAGCAATCAAAGGGAGGATGAAATTCTAGAAGAGTTAATTCAAGGAGTTGAGGAGGGTCAGTATTCAGATTTTGAGATAGATGGTCGAGGTGCTTTACGGATAAATAGGCAGTTGTGCATTCCAGATGTGAATGGACTGAGGCAAGAAGTTTTGTTAGAGAGCCACAAATCTAGGTTAAGTGTCCATCCAGGAGTGAAAAATACGTACAAAGATATGAAAAAAGTTTTCTGGTGGCTGGGGATGAAGAAAGATATCTCTACCTTTGTTAGTAAGTGTGTGAGCTGTCAACAGATAAAAGGCGATCAGCAGAAGACAACGGGACTGTTACAACCTCTGGAGATCCCGAAATGGAAGTGGGAGATGATATCGATGGATTTCATCGATGGGTTTCCCATAACTAGAAAGGGAAATGAGGGAGTGTGGGTTATTGTAGACAGGCTAACCAAGAACGCTCACTTTATTCCGGTTAAATCAACTTGAACTGTAGCTTCCTTGGCGGAGATTTTCATGAGGGAAATCATGAGATTGCACGGAGTTCCCATAAGCATAATAAGTGACCGTGACCTGATTTTACCAGTAAATTTTAGGAAGCTTTGCAAACAGCCCTTGGTACGAAGTTTAGTTTAAGCACTGCTTATCATCCTCAAACGGATGGGCATACTGAGAGGCTAAACAACATTCTGGAAGATATTTTGAGGGCCTACATTCTGGACTTCAGTGGGTCTTGGGAAGATCATCTACATCTGGTAGAATTTTCTTACAATAACAGTTTCCAGGCAAGCGTAGAGATGGCACCTATGAAGCTCTCTACAGAAGGCCATGCAGATCACCAGCTTGTTGGGTGGAGTCAGGAGATTGTTTAATCCTTGGTCTGGATATGATTCGGGAAGCGTTTGAGAAAGTTGAACGAATCAAGAAGAGAATGAAGGCAGCCCAGGATCGTCAGAAGAGCTACGCCGATAAAAGGCGGAGAGATCTGAAATTTGTGGTTGGAGACCTGGTATTTTTTAAGATTTCTCTGATAAGAGGAGCAATTAGATTTGGCAAGACTGGAAAATTGGTTCCAAGATATATCGGACCTTTTCGTATTCTCGAAAGGATCGATACTCTTGCGTATAGAATTGAATTACCAGAAAGGATGGCAGGGGTTCATAATGTATTCCACGTATCTCATCTAAGGAAATACGTTCATGATCCATCATTGGTTGTAGAACCATCGGTCCAAGAAGATTTGGAGGTTGAACCTGTTTGCACCAAAATTGGTCACAAACACCCAATTGTCGTTGAAAGCACCAGTTCGCAATCACAGATCACAGATAACAAATGTGTAGAAAAAGAAGTATACAAATCACTCAGGAAACTCAATAAAAACGGTAAATGACACAGGATTTATAGTGGTTCGGCGATCTTGCCTACGTCCACTCTGAAGCTGATAACTTTATTGATATTGACTTTGATGATTACAACTGATTACAGCAGGTTGCAGTAGATTAATGCTTTGAAATTCGAATACAACAGCGATCATACGATGTAGAATTGAATCTGGCAGAGTCTGGACGTTGAATTCGCTCAAAGATCCCTTTTCTGTAGGCTTCAGGGGGCTATTTATAGGCGTAGGAGGCCCAGATCTCGCCCAAACTTCAGGAGACTTTTTCTGGCACGTGAGTAGGCCCACGCGACCGGTCCCACCAAGTTTCGACTCGATCTGCGATCGATACGAAGTGATTTCGTATCCATCAAGGATTAGTCCAATCGAGCTGAAACTTGGCAGGAACATTCTTTACCTTGTATGGAAGCTACTGTGAAAATTTCATAGCATTTGGCCTTGTGGCTTGGGAGATATGATCGATACGAGCTGGAGTCCCTGGGTTGGCTGTTCGCTTCGAGTCGATTGCTTCGAATCCATGCCTTCGAATCGTTGGAAGCACGTGTCTTTGAGACGACGTGGCGCGCATATCTCGCATCGATCCGCCTTTTGCTTCGAGTTGACCGCGTCGTATCCATGAATTTCGCATTGTTCGTGTTGAGTGCTATGACCCAGTTTGCATCGATGGATACGAATCATTGATCGATACGAACTGGATCGAGACGAACTGAATGGATACGATCAGGGCAGAGTTTATGGATACGAAACAGTAACTCGTCACTGTTGTGGATGCGAGGGCGATCGATGCGAAGCAGTGCTTAGGGATAGATACGAAACCGAATGACTCGAAGTATGGTACACCGATGGATGCGAAGCGGTGCGGATTGATTGATGCGAACGTCATCGATTCGAACCCGATGGATACGAATCTGATGGATTCGAACTGCACTGAACTCTACCGATACGAACATACTGAGACGATGCCGACCTGATGGTACGAACCCGATGGATTCGAAATGGGCATCTCCTTAGCCTATTTGATGGATACGAACAGTGCGCTTTAGCTGACTTGCATCGATCATATCTGGTTCATACGAACTCCGATTAACCTGAAATTTGGACTGCTGACTTTCATGGCTTTGCTTGTCGTGTCCTATCAATTGTGGAGCAATCCGGGCTCGGACAAATTTCGTCGATATCCATGGTGAAACAGTGTATAACGAACTTTACGACGTACTGTCTCTAGTTTTTCAGTCAACTTTTTGGTGTCACGGCCTTGCCAAAAGGCGGGAGAACATTTGCCCCCCAAAACATGCCTTGTGATAAGAAGGTGTGTTTTGTAGTTCCATAAGCTGGATGTTCATATCCTGTCATCGACCTGTAAAGAACTTGACAGTCTTTTCTGACCATGAATGACGATCGTTCGCGACCGTAGATCATTTGAGGTAATATGGGTCCGTTCGAGGTCGGATGTCGTTCTAGACGAGTTGTGACCGTTCGCGATCGGGTGTCGTTCTAGACGAATTATGATCGTTCGCGGTCGGGCGACGTGGAAAGAAGAATGTGATCGTTCGTGATTGGATGCCGCACGAGGCAGGATATGATCGTTCACGATCGAATGTTATACTAGATGAAGTGCGACCGTTCGCGGTCGGGTGCCGTTCGAGGCAAATGGTGACCATTCGAGGTCGGGTGCCGTTCGAGGCTAATTGTGATCGTTCGCGATCGGGTGCCGTTCGAGGCGAATTGTGACCGTTCGAGGTCGGGTGCCGTTCGAGGCGAATGGTGATCGTTCGTGATCGGGTGCCGTTCGAGGCGAATGGTGACCGTTCGAGGCGAATGGTTACCGTTCGAGGTCGGGTGCCGTTCGAGGCTAATTGTGTGTGCCCGGGGGGGACAGTACCATCGATACCAGGTTCACGTTCGAGTGGGTTCCTGGATCGTTTTGTCAGGGCGGTTCATCACTATCTCAGAGCATGCCTAGGGACTGTTCGCGATCCCGTACATGTGCAAGTAGTTTAGCCGTTAGGGAATCACAGGTAGCATTCTTTTATTGAAAATAAGTTTTCAGCAGAACTGTTAAACAGAATCAAGTTCAAATGTTCAAATAAAGATGAAACAAAAGCAAATCAAGGATGTCAAAGTGTAAATTCCCACAACGATAGGGTTAATAGTCATTTAGAGCATGCCTATGGACCGCTCGTGATCTCGTACATGTGTAAATGACTTACTCGTGTTGGCGAGAGGTTCACGACTTGTTCATCGTTATTTCAATTAATTGATAACCATATGGTGTCCCGGCTCAGGGTCACTCCTAGCTGATGTGGACGGTGGTCGCTCTGGCTCCACTGCTGGAGCTCGCCTTCTCACATAATGAAGTAGCATACCGTTCCTGATGTGCCCTTCCACCTCATCCTTCAGATGTCTACAGTCGTTAGTGTTATGACCGTTCAGTTCGTGGAACAAGCAATATCTGTCTGATTTTCTCTCGTCAACAGTGGGGTCCCTTCGTATTGGCCTACGGTAGGGAACTTGCTCTCATTTATCTCGGTAGATTCGCTCCAAACTCTCATTCAGCTCTGAGTAGGTGGTGAATCGTGGCTCTCTTCGCAGTCGCTTTGGCCCGTCACCTCTATCCTCAGCCTTTCGTTTTCCTTTATCCTTGCCTGAGTCCTTTTCGAGAGGCTTTTTGTCTTTAATTGCATAAACTTCTATTCCCTCTCCTTCTTCTCTTTCAGCATTAGCGTCTTCCAATCGCAAAAACTTTTCTACCTCGTGATAGAATTCTCCTAGGTCCATAGGCGGATCCTTAGTTAATGAATTTTTGAATTCTGTGCCGTCAGCTACTCCGGACACGGCTGCCATCATAACCATGGATGGATCTGGCCGATCCACCGATGCCGCTGCCGCATTGAATCGCGTCAAGGAATTCCTCAAAGACTCCCCAGCTTTCTGCTTTAGTGTTGCCAAACTCATCACATTCTTGGTTCTTGAAATGTGGACCCTGAATTGCCTCATAAATTTCTCAATCAAATCGGCCCATGTCCCAATGGAGCCGCTCTCTAGCTGTCTGAACCATAAAGCTGCTATGTCTGTCAAATACAATGGAAAGCACCAGGCCATGACTTCCTGTGATGCCCCCAGCACTTCCATGTGCCTTATATACCTCGTTAGATGGACCGCGGGATCCGTCCTCCCATCATACCTATCCACTGTTGGCAGTTTGAATTCTGGTGGGTTCCTAGCCAACCTAATCGCAGGAGAAAAGGGACTCTTGTTCACGTCTTCAAGATCTCTGTTTACTAATCCGCCTCTCATGGCTCGCCTGACCATCTCTGCCAATTTATCGTTGTCTCCAAGCTGTAGTCCTTGTTCACTACCTTCGATCTGCCCCCCGAGTCTGTGTGAGCTTTCGGGTGTCTGCCCCCCTGGCTGAGCGTTCATCCCTCTATCGCTGTCAGGTTGCTCGGATGTCCTTGTCTCTCTTCCTGGGTTCGGATCAACATGTCCTAAGTGTGTGCCCCCCAGCTCCTGCGCTGCGCCAGATGGTCCTGCTCCGTTCTGGATTCTGGTTGCTTCCTGATTTTGCGCTCCAAGTTGTCCAATCTGTTGAAGCAAATTCTGGATCATTTCCTCCTGTCTCTTCATCATTGTCTCCATCTCATCCCTGGTGATGAAGATCGATGTTTGGTTTGCCCCCGAGGAAGCCTCTTGACTCCCTTCATGCTGACTTCGCTCTGGTCTCTGCCTTCTACTTGTTTGTCTTGTCATGATTCTTCGGATCTAAATCTCTTAGCCTTCTGATTCAACTTTCAAATGACAGAACTCCTGAGTTCAGCTCTCAATGAAAGCACCAAAATGTTTGCACCAAAATTGGTCACAAACACCCAATTGTCGTTGAAAGCACCAGTTCGCAATCACAGATCACAGATAACAAATATGTAGAAAAAGAAGTATACAAATCACTCAGGAAACTCAATAAAAACGGTAAATGACACAGGATTTATAGTGGTTCGGCGATCTTGCCTACGTCCACTCTGAAGCTGATAACTTTATTGATATTGACTTTGATGATTACAACTGATTACAGCAGGTTGCAGTAGATTAATGCTTTGAAATTCGAATACAACAGTGATCATACGATGTAGAATTGAATCTGGCAGAGTCTGGACGTTGAATTCGCTCAAAGATCCCTTTTCTGTAGGCTTCAGGGGGCTATTTATAGGCGTAGGAGGCCCAGATCTCGCCCAAACTTCATGAGACTTTTTCTGGCACGTGAGTGGGCCCACGCGACCGGTCCCACCAAGTTTCGACTCGATCTGCGATCGATACGAAGTGATTTCGTATCCATCAAGGATTAGTCCAATCGAGCTGAAACTTGGCAGGAACATTCTTTACCTTGTATGGAAGCTACTGTGAAAATTTCATAGTATTTGGCCTTGTGGCTTCGGAGATATGATCGATACGAGCTGGAGTCCCTGGGTTGGCTGTTCGCTTCGAGTCGATTGCTTCGAATCCATGCCTTCGAATTGCTGGAAGCACGTGTCTTCGAGACGACGTGGCGCGCATATCTCGCATCGATCCGCCTTTTGCTTCGAGTTGACCGCGTCGTATCCATGAATTTCGCATCGTTCGTGTTGAGTGCTATGACCCAGTTTGCATCGATGGATACGAATCATTGATCGATACGAACTGGATCGAGACGAACTGAATGGATACGATCAGGGCAGAGTTTATGGATACGAAACAATAACTCGTCACTGTTGTGGATGCGAGGGCGATCGATGCGAAGCAGTTCTTAGGGATAGATACGAAACCGAACGACTCCAAGTATGGTACACCGATGGATGCAAAGCGGTGCGGATTGATCGATGCGAACGTCATCGACTCGAACCCGATGGATACGAATCTGATGGATTCGAACTGCACTGAACTCTACCGATACGAACATACTGAGACGATGCCGGCCTGATGGTACGAACCCGATGGATTCGAAATGGGCACCTCCTTAGCCTATTTGATGGATACGAACAGTGCGCTTTAGCTGACTTGCATCGATCATATCTGGTTCATACGAACTCCGATTAACCTGAAATTTGGACTGCTGACTTTCATGGCTTTGCTTGTCGTGTCCTATCAATTGTGGAGCAATCCGGGCTCGGACAAATTTCGTCGATATCCATGGTGAAACGGTGTATAACGAACTTTACGACGTACTGTCTCTAGTTTTTCAGTCAACTTTTTGGTGTCACGGCCTTGCCAAAAGGCGGGATAACAGAACCAAACCTGACCGTAGTCAAGCATCCAGTTCATATTATTGATCAGGATGAGAAGAAGCTCTGGAATAAGGTAGTGAAGTTGGTTAAGATCCAATGGAGCGAGGATCCCAGAGATTGTACCTGGGAAACCCTGGATAGTGTGAAGGAAGCCTATCCGGAATTGTTGTCAGGATAGCTAGTGTTGTTTTGTTCTGTGAAAAACTGTTTGCTATGGTTGTTAGGATATGACTGATGTATGTGCTTTGCTATATGAATATAAAACTTTTTGTTACAAGTTGAATTATTTCTTGCTTTTAAATTTCGGAGACGAAATTCTTCTAAGGGGGAAGGAATGTAACGACCCGTATTTTTGACACCCGTTATTTGAATCATTAACTGATTTTAAATGTTGGAATATTATTTTTATTAGTCAAATAATAAATTCTGATTTTTGAATATATATTCGGGAAGCTATGATTTAAAAGTCTAAAATTTTAATCTCTAAAAATATTTAAAAAAAATCCATCTTTCTGTTATAGGATATCATACATATATATATCTGTGTGTGTGAGTATATACATAACTTTGATGTAAAATTTAAGATTATATATATATATATATATATATATATATGTGGATAAAAACATGTAAGTAGCTATGTGTATGTTAAATATAGTGTTAAGTACAAAAACCTTAGAATGTAAATTTAGTGTATAGGTAGATCCATATGTATAGTGTTAAGTACAAAAATTATTATATATTTTGTTATATATAAGAAAATTTATGTATATTTTAATGATGTATATATATATATATATGTAAATATATAAGGGAACATCATGATGAATGCATATCAACTCAAGCATATAACAAATCAAATACTCCTCTCAATATTCAAATCAACAAGGAAATCAAATCAAATAAGTTTTCAAATCAGGTCATTATCTCAAAATCAAAGAAAATGAAAATAAAATAAAAAATAAAATAAAATAAACCTTACTGCACATGAATGGGATTCAGCCTTATCCTCCTCTCTATAAATATCTCTGTGTACTCACATATGACCATACGTGCAAAAAAAAAAAATAACAAGTTGCCTTTAAAACTTGGTAGAGGATTAAATACTCAAGCTTCAAGAAGAAATAAAAAACTAAAGCAAAGCAGTTCTCTTTTTCAAAAAAAAAAAACAGTGAGTAAACTTAACTCTTTTGTTACTGTAATCTATGTATACATGCCTCAAAATTGGAATGGAGGCTTTTGATTTTGTCAAAGTATTCTTGCGCAATAGTATTTATGCTTTATACATATATGTATGTCATGTGTATAACCTGTAAGCTTCATAAAGCATGTATGTCATCCTGTAATTGCTCTTTTCTTTGAAAAAGTTTACATGCTGCAACTTTGAAAACCATTATCTCACAATATAGTTAATTTTAGGCTTTGGTTTCAAAAGGAAACTTTGTTGTTTTCGAGTGTAGTATTTTTAAAAATTGGTTTCATTTGATATTACAAAGTATAGAAGAGGAAAAATACATGTTACAGTAAGTGACTTAAAAATGACCAGGTTTGGACATCATAATTAAATCATTGGGTTATACGAACGTTTTTGTTATGGAAAATCATGGGTTTTGAAAGTTGATTGGAGTTTTTAGCTAAGTATTTAGTGAGAATAGGGAGGATGAACGGATTTTGGAAAATGGTTAATTTTCGACGAATCGCCCAATGTCGTGGATCGAGCTCTGGTCTGGAGGTGGTTTGGGAGTTCGTGAAAAATGGTGTTGTATTTTATTCGTTGGCGTGGTGGTCGGTCGGAGGCGAATTAGGGTTTTTAGGAGAATTTTGTATGGGTTTGGTCTAGGTTTGTAACGGCGGCAAGGGGTGATGGAAGACGTGCGGTCTAGGGCGAAAAGAAGGAGGAGGTTGTAGCGATGGTGTTGGTGTAATCTGGTGGTGGCCGGTGGTACAAGGTGGTGGGACGAGGCGTTGTGGTGGATGCAGTGTCGTTCCAGGTCTCGGGGTTGAGTTCGAATTTTCGAACTAGGGATTAGCTGTGGATTTTGGGTGGGCCATTGGGTTGCGAAGGACGAGGTTGACCTGAAGGGATGGTCGGCGGCGAGCGACGTTGGCCAGAGGTCGTGTGCATGTGCGCACCTCATTCACTATCTCGTGCACGCAAATGAATTTAAGGGGTGAAGGAGGAAAAAGAAAAGGAAACGGGGAAGAAGAAAAGGGTACTGGGTTTTGTTGTGTTGATGGGCCGAATGTGGCCATGGATTTGTTTTAAAAAAAAATATAATTTAACAATTTATTTTATAATCTTTTAAACTTAAGAACGTTACTTTCCTCTTTTACTTAAATTCAATCAACATGATAATCTCTACATTTTGATTCTATCATTTAGTACTCTAAGGCAAATAAACTTGTTAATTTTCGGCAATATAAAATTTAAATTAATTTTAAATAATTAAAGTTAATAAATAATTAAATCCTAAATTGATAAAATCTTAAGTTAGTTAATAAAGTTAGTATTATATGGATTGTTAATTTTAATTAGAATTAATAATAAGTGGTTTTTATAATTGATTTTAAATTATAGGAAATTGGTTAGAAATATAATTAGATTCGGTTAATTAAAATTAACAAAATGCTGATTTGTTAATTGTTTAAAAATTGGCTATAAAATCGTTATAATAGTTAACGATATGTGATTTGGCTTGATTACACTTGAATTTTTATTTCAAATTATTTTGTTGCCTATGACACTAAGTAGCCAAATGAATTGAACGGTTGAAATAAAACGTCGACACGTTTTATTGGAAATAAACATATGTAATAAAATTTCCATTTGTAGTTGTGACACCCTGAATTTGAATTGTTTGTTAAAAACAACTTGGCCTTTGAAAAATCTATTGTTTGGATTCGATGAGACCAGGATCGGATATCAGTATTATCCGAAAACCACATCGATCGAAAATAAACGATCGAGTTGAGAAGATTCCAAGGAAAGATCTGGAATGAAGATTTCAGAGTACAAGGGCTATTTATCACTAACTCTAGGCGTGATTCCAATATGGGTGTAGTGGAAATGGTGTCTTCGGTTCCGTTAAAGCCCCAAGCGGACTTGTATGGACGAATGCTATTAGAACATCATCATTGGAGGACGATGAGCATTCCAAGTGAATGTGTTCTTGAAAGGTAATCGTAGCCTCAAACCTCATCAACCGGGAATGACTAAAATATGGGAGATGTAGCAAGGCTAAGTGGGTCGCATCCAAGTAGGGTAAGGTTATCCCTATCGAGAGTCCCTATTTTACTCGGAATGTTTGGTGCGGTTGCTGATCCCAACCGTAGGGTAATCTTATTCGGACTATCCAGATTAGGGGTAGTCCGGTCTTGTGTAGCAGGGGATCCCGGTGTGGTCCTCGGTGTTATTTTTCTAGAGATGCACCGTGACGGGCAGTACCCCAGTGGCCCAGTTATTGTATGGAACCTAATTTTCAATAAATGCCGTACGTTTTAATTGTATCCAAATAAGTTGGAACGTGAGATGCAAGCATTCCAGCTATGTTCTATTTACTTGGAAAACCCTAGACATTATTATAATATAACCAGATTTTCTATCAAAGTGTCTTGGTTATCGTAAGGGAAAAACCCGTCCGCATTTATGTGCGGCGTGGTCTTACGAAATACCCTTCTTTTCAAATGGTTTCAAATTTAAAGTAATTTAACCGTTGTACTCACACCGACTCATGTCTAACCCAGAGTTTATTTTCTATTTTTCCTAAACTCTTGGGTACTCAAATTTTTATGAGTAGCCAAGTGATCCAGGTTTGCTCTTGACGTATTTTGGAGGAGGAGTTGGAGCAGGTGGCTTCAACATATCTAGCTATATCTATATTCCGCTATATTGGAATATGTGTATGTATTTTGGCTTGTAATGAAATAACAAGTTGTTATGATTGTTTGGATATGATGCATGTATAATTATGACTCTGATGAATTGCATCAGTGACCATGTGATATATGTTTTGTAATATATATTATTCATTCCGCCGTGAGATGCTGTGATTTGTTTAGTTCTTTCTTTCTATCTATTTCTTTCTATATTATGACCCGTCTTTCGAAGTGAGAAGGGCGGGCCGTCACATTTACAGTGATCGAAACCTGTAAGTAAGATTGTGCGGATCAAATAATAAAGGGCGTAATATGGCTTCCGTGTAAAATAATAAATAATTTTTTTTTTGGATGGTGTATAAACTCTACTACTTCGCTTATAAGACCCTGTACTAATATCTAGTAATAGTGACTTGCAAGATGCATTTGTACTATTGTTTGATTTACAGATAACTATTAGTCATAGGTAATGCTATATTTCGGTCTATTTATAATTAATATTTGAGGCATGTGAAATCTTTATCTCAATAGAAATTCGAACGTTATGTTGTGACCATCATGTAATCAGTTTGTAACGATAGATAGAAGAGGGGACTGTACATTGATTTGTATCAAAAAATTTGCAAAAATTTGTGATTCTTGCTTCCTCTGTTATAACTAGGCTGTCAACGGATACTTTCGAATGCGGATAGTGCCATATCCGCATCTGCATCCGAAATGATTTTCAGATATCGGATATGCGCATCCGCGGATACGGACGGATATCGGATAATTATCCTATCCGCTAACGATCGATAAATCAAGAATTATAAATATAGATTTTAAGTTTAACATACATTTTTTTAATCTAGTTGATCATAAAAGTGTTAAATATAAACAAATATGGCGATAATAAATAGTTTTGAGCGGTTAATAAGCATTAAATGTATATAATATAAACTATTAACTTGATAAAACAACAAATAAATATCTTTTATTATACTAAAATACACACAATTTGTACTATAATATTGACAAAGATCGGACGGATAATTTTCGGATGCGGATGTCTTCGTATTCGTATCCGCATCCGTTTTTTCGGATATCGAATATTATCCGCTTTTCGGATACGGATGCGGACGGATTTCGGATTTTTCGGTTATCCATTGACAGCTCTAGTTATAATATCCAATCAGTTTGGAATGCCTACAAAGCTTGTAATCCTTGACATTTACATCCGCACTTCATAGTTCCATGTCTAAGTTGTGAATATTTTACCATATTTGAATTGTATCCAATTTGATTTCAGTGTATGGAAAACCTCGATACCGTTCTTGTATATTCACTGTATTTTCACTTTCATGTTTTTTCTTTTGGAATTGGAATGTAGCTTTTATATTAGAATAGGGTATCAATAAGCAGGGGTGGCCCAAAGAATCGGTTGCCCAAGTCTAATTTGAATTTTTTTGCCCCTTACTATATAACATGTCAACTTTTTTAAATTTTCTTTTTTATATATAAGCATAAAATCACATATAAAACTTTAACATAACAAAGTACCAACTTTTTATACAAAAGTTGCCACATTAAGTGGGCTGCAATACTTATAGTCTCAAATAGTTTACAAAACAGTGTATTTAATTTTTAACTAAATGTATCAAGTTTACAAACTAGTGTATCTAGTTAAGTGTACAGGCAAATCATATTGGGTTCTGCCTAAATATTTGCGGGTAGACATACACACACTGCAGGAAAAATAGTACATCGATGTAAGTACCAGTTCCTAAATAATTATTAGTTTTTTAGCTTCGGGCCTTCGGCTTTCAAATTTCAATTCCTAAACGATTATTTGTAGAAAACTAGTTGTTTATAACTAAATACTAATAAGTTATTAGCTTCAGGCGTTTTCAATGTTAATGAAATCTAAAGCAGTAAAAGGGCGACTCAATTTTAGAAAATTAGACAACTCAAAACAATAAATTCGCATACTTAATTAGCAGTGGCAGTATAAAGAGACTGTAGCAGGACTTCAAATCAACAGTAGAAAATATCGCGTAGGAGGCAAGGATGGGCCGACGATGGCTGATGGAATAGCCGAGTATGCAGCGATGATTATTTAGAAGGCGTTGATTTTTGAAACCCTAGTTTTTTGGGTTCAAGCATCGCAAACATGGAGATTGCTATTGAGCTGTAACTTTGAAGTAAAACAGATTTTTTCTGTTGCCCGGCCCAGTGGGCTGCCCCATCCCAGGGGCTTGGTGGGCTTGCCCCTGGGCCGGCCCTGTCAATAAGTGGAGTCATTTGTACATTCACTTCTGGTTCATTGTTTCACTTTATCATTACGTTATCACTGTAACATTGTATCGCTATATCAATGTACCACTTTCAGATATGCATACATGTTACAACATTCTCTTAACATCATTCACATCGAATCACTGTATCATTGCTTAGAAGTGATGAGCAAAATTATTCTCAATCTAGCCAATCTTTATGCATCCGTATTATTATTATTATTCTCATTTTTCCCTCTTATTAAATCATGTCTGTCTTTCTAAATTATTTTCAAATTTTAGACAGAGGCATGTAAACACATTTTCTTCATGCTAATAAACTAAATATATTGATTATAATCACAGTCTGTCTGGGCCTACAATGGATACCACAAGCCATTGCCAGAGAATCTAAGCAACTTTTTAACCTTCCTTTGAGAAAATGGTGTTGACCTTGGCATAGTCGAGGTACAAAACTATTATCCCAATGTTCATATATTGCTTTATACTTTTTGTGCTTCTTTGAAAATAAAATAAAAAATACTGTTCTTGAATGATTTATTTCAACAAACCTATCTTCAGATTATTATTTAAACATCAACCAGGTTTTCAATTAGCGACTTACCTGATGTATAGGACATTGGGTAAGTGGATACCAAGAAAGAAAAAAGAAATAAATTACAATGCATTAATACACACACGCGCGGGCGACATATAAACAATACAAAATGTTCAATGAATGTCCAGTAAAAAAAACTTAAATGTTCATTAGATTTAACTGGTAGTTATTTTTTAACATATAATTTCATAGAGAATTTATTATTTTTGTTATCCACTATATCCAGATGTTTTCTTTAAATTCTAGCTCCAGTTCATCTAAACATTCACATCAACAAAAACAATGACCGCTAAGACATCCAACGCTCATCTTGTTAGTTTCCTTCTTATTCTCACCATTGCATTTGGTTTTGGTATGTAAGTTTGGGGCTTTTAGTTTTAGAGCTTCTGTATACTATATGAATTAGGCAATATTGTAATCGTGTTAGTTCGTACTTAGGACATTTGCAGAGCAAAAATACTGGTATGATTTTTAGTTTGTTGTATGCTATGATTTGATATATTATTTTATGTTAATAATGTAGGGACATGTAATGGAGGTACTTTAGCTGTAGTAAAAGCATGCGTCGTCACAAAGCAATTGGATCACGTTTGCACGAGGGAATGTGGGATCATTTGTTATGAATCAAAATGCCTGCACCAATTCTTTAGCAGACTGTGCCTCGGACCTCTGCATCTCAGATTTCAGAAACAAACATGTATATGGATCGTATCCTAACAATATTTTATAAGTAAATTTGTACCTATAATTTCAATGTACAAAGAAGATGTTGTACATTTAATTAGTTGCTACCTTTTCAATTATTTGTTATGTTTTAGTAATTTATGTTCAATGTTTTAATAATTTTTGTCCAGAAATAGAAAGTTATGTTATTAATGTAATCCATTATGTGAATTTGCATTTAATATTTAAAGCCAAATGCTAGTTTATTGCGACCTTTATTATAAATAGCTGTAGCAAAAAATAGGCAATTTGCGACGGTTATTAAACCTAATCATAGCAAAAGGTTATCCTTTCGAAGTCAAAATGATAGTCTATTGCGACGGTTGTTATGAACAACTGTCCCAAAAAATAGACAATTTGCGACGGTTGTTTAATCCAACCATAGCAAAATGTCATCTTTTCGAAGTTAAAATGATAGTCTACTGCGACGGTTGTTATGAAAAACTGTCGCAAAAAAGGTCTGTTGCGACGGTTGCCATAAATAACCGTAGCAAAAAGTAGTTTTCTACAATGGTTTAAAAACCATCGCAAAAGGTTTTTATTTGTTGCGATGTCTGCATTTGCTACGGTTGTTGAACCGTCGCAGCTGGGGTTAAACAACCGTCTCAAATGACCTATTTTGTAGTAGTGGTTCCTGAGATGATGGTTTTGATGACAACAACCTTAGGACTTGATATAAAATATAAATACTAATATCTTTGTTTAGATATATATATATATATGCAGGATATATATATATATATATATATATATATATATATATATATATGCAGATACTAAGAATGAAAACTGTACAATATAGAGATTCAAAACTGACGAATTCAAGATTGAAGAAATCAAGGCTGAAGACTCATGAGTATCAAGAGTTCAAGATATCAAGATAAGTAATAGAGTCTAGATTTATGTTAAAACTTCATAATAACACTAAAATCTTTATTCGAATTTTAGTTGTGGAATGAAATCCACCTTCTCGCTTTAATAGTGGGATGAAACCCACGACCTTCTCTAGTGGAATGTAATCCACGAAATATTCAAAATAATTTATTTTAACTATTTTTCCAAAGTCATCTCTATCAATTTAAATATTTTAGCCTTAATTCAAAAACTATTCTTATCATCTTTTAATATTTTGATCTCAAAATCATCCCTTGTTTTTTAAATTATCTCTTGATTTTAATATTTTAGCTTTAAATCTGAAAAATATATTTTAACGAAGTCTATACTTAGTTTTTAATATTACTTTTATATTATAGATTATATATTTTAAGATTACTTTCTAAAACTCTTTTATAAGTTTAAACTATATTCAAAATGATTTACAAAGTTTAGAAATTGTTTTGACAAGTTTTAGAATAGAAATCATTTTAAAGCAAAACCAATTTTCAAAAATAACATAGGCATGTCGACATCCCTATACCCCCCATGTCGACATGGTAGCCGTAGATTTTAAAATTCGAATTTTCAAAAGAAGTGTCCATTCGTCATAACCTTTTACGAATGGACATGACCGTTATTCTCCTATATATATTAGTAGTTTTCAATGAATTTTCACTTAAGATTTCTTTGTTTTCTCTCCTCTTTCTCTTCCATTCTTATTTTCAAACATTCTTAACAAAACTCTACCGAAATCCTAAGTGAATCAAACTCGATCGTCTCTAGTTTGATTCTCTGCCACTCTCTCTCAAAGATCTCAGTGCTATTTAGAGTTATAAGATCATTTGTAATCAAATATCGAAAGATCTAAGCGTATCGAATCTCTCTCTATCAAAGTGTGATTGGAAACAGTGTGATTGTGGCCCGTAAATCAATTGGGTGTGATTGTAGCCCGTAAATCAATTAGGTGATCTTGTAGCCTGGTTAAATCAAGAGAGTTTGCCCTGGACTCGGAGACAGAAGGGTGTATCTCGTGGCCTTGAAATCGAGGTTGTAATATCGACATTATATTTGAAAAGAAATCTGCACAAGAAATTGTGTAGGACTGGATGTAGGGTATCTACGAACCAGTATAAAATTCCAGTGTGTTCTTTCCTTTACTGCTTTTATTTACTATTTGCATCTTTGTCTGGTTCTGTGATTGTCTCTGTGTTTGTGAATTGCATTTGTTTGAGTTTAATTTGAAAGGATTTCAAAAAGATTCATAAAATTAATTAAACACTATTCACCATCCCTCTAGTGTTAATTTTGCCTTAAGATCCGTAATCCGCATTTCCTACATTTGGTATTAGAGCATTGGTTTTCAAAGTTATCATAATTTGAATTTTGAAAATGTTTAAAATGGCAATTTTTGGAGATTCTGTTAACACTAGTTCAAAACTGTCTAAATCATCATTTTCTCATAAATCTACATATTGTTATTATAGAAAATCAAGTTATCTACCGAATTGGTGTGTTGTGCAGGGACAGATGTGTTATATGGCTTTTGAAGAATCAACACTCAATGGATAAATGGTGCAAATCAAGAAAAAACAAATGGACACTTGATAGTGGATGTTCAAGACACATGTTTGGTAATCCGGAGATAGTGAATGACATAATTTATGAAGATAGAGGAATGGTCAACTTTGGAGACAATTCAAAAGGACATGTGATTGGCATCGGCAATGTCGGTAACTTTAAAACTCCTACTATTTATGATGTTTTGTTAGTTAGGAATCTAAAACACAACTTACTTAGCATAAGTCAACTATGTGACAATGGCTACAAAATTAATTTTGAAAAGGATAAGTGTCACATCGAAGATAATAAATCAAATATTATCTTTGAAGGAAATAGGAAGAAAAATATTTATATTCTCAGTATGAAAATATTAAATGATAACCTATGCCTTATGGCTAATACAAGTGACCCTTGGATTTGGCATAAAAGATTTGGGCATTTGAATTTCAAACACTTATTTAGACTTTCAAAACTGGATCTAGTAAGAGGTCTTCCTAAAATGGATTGATTCTTGTCAATTAGGAAAACTTAGGAAGAGTTCATTCAAATTGAAAGATATGATTTCAACTTCAAAGCTTGAGTTACTTCATTTAGATCTGTTTGGTCCATCTCAAATTCAGTCAATAAATCACAGTAAATATGTTTTTGTAATTGTAGATGATTATTTTAGATTTACATGGACAATTTTTCTGAAACATAAAAGTGATGCTTTTGATTTATTTAAAACTTTTGCAAAAAGAATTCAAAATCAACTTTCTTTAAAAATCAAAACTATTCTTAGTGATCACGGTGGAGAATTTGAAAATGAAAATTTTAAGAATTTCTAATAAAAAAGGAATAACTCATAATTTTTTTTCTTCCAAGAACTCCACAACAAAACAGAGTGGTAGAGTGTAAGAATAGGACGATTCAAGAGTGTGCAAGAACTATTCTTTTAGATTGTAAATTACCAAGAAATTTTTGGGCTGAAGGAGTCGCTATAGCTTGTTGCATTTTGAATAGGATTTTAATTAGACCTCTAACCAATAAAACACCATATGAACTTCTTTTCAATAAGAAACCAAAGATATCTTATTTTAAAGTTTTTGGAGGTAAATGCTTTATTCTAAATACAAAGGACAATTTGGATAAATTTGAACCTAAATCCGATAAAGGAATCTTTATCGGATATTCTAATAGAAGTAAGCATACAGAGTTTTCAATTTAAAAACTAACACCATTGAAGAAACAATGCATGTATCTTTTGATGAAAATTTCAAAAAAATTTCAAATAAATGATGAAGATGATTTTGTTACTTTAAATAATGAATCAAGTGAAACAAATTGTGAAACTGTTCATCCTAATAAAAGGATCAGGCTTTTAAAAGATCATCCTATAGAAAATATACTAGAAAATATTGAATATGTTGTTAGAACTAGAAATCAACTAAACAAGATGAGTAATGTAGCTTTTATATCAACTATTGAACCCAAAAATCCAAAGGAAGCATCATCTGATGATTCATGGATTCTCGCTATGCAAGAAGAACTAAATCAATTCACCAGAAATGATGTATGGGAACTTGTTCCTAGACCTGAGGACAAAACTATAATAGGAACTAAATGGGTTTATAAAAATAAAATAAATGAACAAGGTGAGGTCGTTAGAAATAAAGCTCAGTTAGTCGCGCAAGGTTATTGTCAAGAAGAAGGAATAGACTTTGATGAAACCTTTGCACCCGTAGCAAGATTAGAAGCCATTAGAATTCTACTTGCTTTCGCAAACCACAACAATTTCAAATTATTTCAAATGGATGTCACAAGTGCCTTGTTTATGGCGACTATCGTTATAAAACCACTTCCAAACTCAAGTCTGGTTCAACTAAACCCTATGTGCTTTGTTTCAAGATTATGCAACAAGTCATACAAGTCCATTCAAGTCCATACACATCATTTACATATGTCATTTGCTTTCCAAAGCAAGAGTCAAAATCAAACATCACAATGTAAAGTCAAGCAACATATTATAGTTTCAAACAACAATATAAGCACTTTATATTCATTTAAGTGGTGACTTAACTCACCCAAAACCTAGAAAACAAGCAAGTATACGCCTCCACTTCTTACCACAACCTTGCAAGTAATAAAACACTTCCTACCTTAACCTTTACTTACGGCTTAGCCTCTCCTCCTTCATCTTTGCCAATGGCCTTGACATGTGGGGAGACTTGTGCTTATTTTCTTCCATCTTTGAGTTGCTGGATAATGTGCTATGTTGTTTTAGGCAACATACAAGAGACTGGTGAAGTTTGGGGTTTATTTAAATAGTTTTGTTCTTAGGAAATTATGAAGAGAGAAGGAGTGAAGAGTGTTTTGATTTTCTTTTCTAAAAATTTGAATAAAAAGCTATTTATTATAAAACGATTTTCGGTCACATTATCGATATTTCTTCAAAGTATTCGGTTTTATAAACATTTTTCTAAAACAATTTTATCATCATTAGTTACTAATTAAAATGGGATTAACATGGTTATTAAATTAATTTAATCACATTTACTCCAAGATTCAAATATTTAAATAATTCAGATATTTAAATATGAAGTGTTCGAAATTCCAGATCGTTAAAAGTTTATGTTCGAGAACCTCATCGATCCTTTGTAGTAATAAAATAAAATTTGGATCTATCCCAAGATGTGGCTATATTTGTAACGACTTATATTTTATGTATTAGAGAACCATAAATATTAATGTTATTTTCATATAGGATCATATAATTCTATAACTTTGGAAAATGACCACTAGAGGCATTTTCCATCCTTAGTATCTTTCAAACGGTTTGGATCCAAAAATTCTTGTACAATCTATAAATTTTGGTAAAAGTTGAATTAGGGTTTGAAACCACTTCCATTAGATCAGGATGATAGTTTTCTTTTCCATAGAGTGGTTATAATAGGATACAGACCTATCATTTAGGAGATATCGATGTTTGAATTTTCCACTGATTTGGAATAGCTTAATGGTTAATTATGGAGATTAGTGGCTAAGCCCAAAGCCTATTTTGGGATTAGCACTCATAGGGGGCTGATGGGACTTGTCCTTCATTTCACACTTCCCAAAATAGTTAGAGAAACCACCATTAACATTCTCTAAGCCTAAAACCAAGCTAAACCTTACTTTAATTTGCCAAATATTGTCATTAAGAGGAGATTGATGAAATTAGCACTTGGATTTGGGGATTTACTATTGGAGACACCTTAGATCTACTGTTAATATTAGGCTTTGTGCTCTTTTTTGATTGCTTAGGTTTTGGTGAGTGGTTGGAACCTCTCACTTACTAATTAGTCATTGTATGCTCTAAATGATGTTATTAAACTAGTTTTTGAACTTTGAAATTTGTTTTAAACCATATCTAATCGTTTATGTTATTTGTAAACGATTTTATAAAATTTTGTGAAAATGTGTTCTTATCTATCTCCTTTGTTCTTATGGATATTCCCTATTTCCTTACCCTTAGACTTAGGCTATAATTTGATGTTTGTGAGTGCTTGCTTGTTTGGATATATTGTATATTTTGAATGCTTGTGTGTATATTGTTTGTTTGGTTGAAAATTCCGATCGAATTACAACTTAGAAATAGGAACGGTGTCACAACTTGTCATCGATTTGAGAAGTGCTAGAGAGATCGTGTTCCTTATTGACTTGGCGGAAGATGTCAGACCGAAAGTGATGCCGTTGAGGAGAATGGTGCCTAATGAGCAACAAGAGCTTGATGTGCAAGGGAAAGACCTTTGGAGGAGCATGTTCATTCACAGAAGTATTTCTAAGTGGTGACCGCCCGTAGTATTTAAAAGTCTATAGGATCTTTTTTAAGTAATGCAACTTATATATATATACGTGTGAGAGTTTATATTACTAACTATATTAAGCAAAGAATTGTAATTGAATATAATAAGATGAATAATAAAAGCGATCACACTAGATATTTTATACTAGTTCGGACCTCCGGTCCAACGTCCAATCTTGAAGCTCCCCTTCGTTATTTCCTTTTTCCAACTAACCTTTGCTTCGTCCGGAGGAATAGGCTAATACAAAAGTATATCTTTGACAATCTTGTGTTCTAAATAACACGGATTTTGACTTATAGTACAAATCTTCCTACAATCTCCTTTGGGTATGTGAATGTGAATGCTTTGTGTTGTAGGAAGTGATTTAACCATAGTTGTATTTTGGTTATGATAGATTGGAAGTATGTAAGAAATGTATGCAAAAGAGAGTAATAAGAAATCAAAAGAGAATAGATTCAATTAATTCAATTCAGTTTTCTTTCTAAATATCAATCATAGTAGTATTTATATATTTAAAAAGATGCAGATGAAGAGTTGTTACTGTTAGATAAGGTCTATTTATTTTAATGGCTGCAACCTTTCAATGAAGAGTTGATTTCTATTCATTTAAAGAAGTGTCTATTCAGAGTTTTGCATTTTTTCAAATGACAAACATCTATGGGGAAACCTCAGAAGTCTATGGCCTCAGGAAAAAAATTTCCTGAGTGTTGTCACAGACGTCTGTGGTTTTTCTTTAGACGTCTATGGATGATAAATTCAGTTTTTCAATTTATGTTAGTGTATATGAAATCCTATGTGCCTATATACTCAAGGAGACCTTTAAATGTTTTATCTAAGACTCTTAATACACTAGAATAACCTTACTAATCATAGCATGGTCCATAATCTTTGTTTGTCTTCGAGTCCCAATATCTTTGAGCCTGATGTTCTCTTGTAGTATATACCTGTAATCTTGATAAGATGTATAATATATGTGATTGTATAGTTGTTGTCATTGAAACCATAGAATAGAGGTTCTAACCTTCTCCCCCATTTTGATGATGACAACTGTACAATCAAAATAGAAGAAATATTAAAGTCCTTCATAATAAAAATAGAGAATGTTCTCATAAAGTAGATTTTGTCTCCCCCTATGTATACGCATAAATTTCTCCCCCTTTGTCATTATCAAAATAAATGAAAAGATAGTATGTACGCATTCTCATAGCATGTGTAAAATACTAGTATGTTATAGATATAAGTATGAATAATTGAAAGTAAATACGGACGAGTAAGGCCAAGCAGAAACAGAGACTAAAGTATTATAGTAGGAGTTAAAAGTTAAATAACAAAGTGCGGTAAAAACAAACAAGCATAAACATAAATGCAAAATAAAATAGTTAAACATAGCTGAAAATAAAGAGATGCTAGTTGTGCTGATTAGAAGAATAAGAAAACCTGCCATAATTTTCATAATACTCCAATAAGACTTAGGATCTTGGTCGTATGCTTCTGGCCAGTTGGTTTGATCATTATACTCCTTATTTTCTTGAATGGAAAGTCCTTGGAAAGCCATGTACAGTTGATGCTAAAATTGCTGAGTGTCAAACAAGGACATATCATCACTATCTTCTTCCTCCTCCTTGGGTTGCTCTTGCACAATAGTCTTCCCTCTGTCGTGAGAAGTTCCTTCATGAGAAGTATGAGACCGATAAACTGGTGTTTGTGCTCGAGGAGGTGGCGTAGGTGAAGGCGAAGATGAAGAGCGAGAAGACGATCTGCCATGGACTTTTCTCATAACTTTTCCTAAAGTGGAAACAACCTTTTCTAAAGTCTTTTCCATTTTAGTCATCCTCGTCGAAAAAGAAAGTTCCAAACCTATCATCTTTTTGTTCAAAGCCCGCTGGTTGACCGTGGTTAGCTTTTGATTTTCAAGCGCTAAATCACGAAGCGATTCATTTGCAATGGTTCAATGCAAGCTTCTTGAATTTCTGAATCCAAATAATATTCGGTAGAATCACTGGAGCAGGCAGGTTATTGTGAAAGACGAGGTGAATAAGTATGTTGAGGAGCAGAAGTAGTCAGAGGACCATGAGGCACTTGTCGTTGCTGTTGCAAGGACCATTGTTTTAGGGAGATAATTAGGGGTGGTCGTTGGGGAAGGTGCATTAAAGATTAATATCTTATTCCGCTCTCTTTAGCTGGAATTTCTTCAAAGTGAGAGATATACTAGGGTACCTCAAGAGCGTGTAAGAGACGCATAATATATGGAGCATATATAATCATGCATCGATGATGAGACCAAAAGATTTTAATTTCATTATGAATGAACTTAGCCCAATTTATTTGCATTCCCCCAAAAATATCATAAACGACTTTGTGATCGTTGTTGTAGATTTCTTCGTGACTTCCTAGGCGTAGAATTATCGTATTGATAATCATACGGTTTAACAATCTACTTTTGGACGTAAGTAGACATATTTCCACTGTGGTATCCTATCTTCCCAAATTAGATGAGTTATTTCATCTTGTGGCAAGTTTATGTGGTCGGGAACTTCTTCCAAATCAAACCCAGACGAAGAACAATTAAGTATTCGACCAAGGTGTTTACACTAATCTTTAAAACACGTTCGTAAACACTCATCCATAACCAACCATCTTCATTGTCAGGAGTCCAAATATCATTACTACACAAATTGGCATAAAAAAGAAAGATTTCCATTTGATTAATTTGTAGCTCATTTTCATCGAAATTGATTAAATCCCGGCATGCAGAGGCGACAGTAATTTCTTGAATGCCATATTCACCAAACTTGCATAATCTGTATAATGGCCTAGAATGATTCTTTTGTTTGATCTCGTCAAATCGCTTGTTGCAATCGTGCTATTGCGAAGCCATTCTTGAATGAGAGCATCAGTGACTAAGGGGTTGTGAGAAGAAGATGACTGACCTTTCTTGGAGCGTTTGCTAACCAGAGTTTTTGCTTTGGGAGCCATTAGTGAGAAATTTGAGATTTTAGAAACTATGGTTTGTGTGTAAATTGAGAATAGGCCGGTGAAAAGTTTGAGAAAGGGGTAGAATTATATATATATATATATATATATATATATAGAGCTGTTGAAAATAGGAAGTTCGAAGCAGTGACAGATGTCTGTGAGGGTGCCACAAACGTCTGTGGTTTTAGTAAAAATTAATTTGAAACATATAACAAACATCTGCGAGTTTCCACAGACGTCTGTGGTTTTAGGAATAAGTTTTCTGAAACCTGTGGTAAACGTCTGTGGGATATCACAGACGTTTGAGGTTTTAGAAAAATGTTTTCCTGAAACTTATGATAGACGTCTGTGATATTGTCACAAACGTCTGTGGTCTGTTTTCTCAGAAATTTTGCCGTAAAATTTAAATGTCAATCTTTATTTTTTGAAATATCAAGATAATTTTTACATAAAACAATACATATATTAAAAATTACAACAGAAACTTATTTTGACAAAATGTTTAGCATAAATTTAGTTTTTGTCAAAGAGGTCGGAGTTTGTAATTTGTTGTATATCCCATGAATTCGGTTCAACCTTTGTGTTTTCAATTAACAACCTTAGTGGAGACCAACTTGGACGAGCTGGAGTGTCAATCCAATCTATGTTTGATGGTCCTAGCTTGCATAGATTTCTTGGAGTAATGTTATATGCTTTTATAAAAATTTCTTGTAATCGAGAAGATTTTTGATGTATGCAATTTTTTGTTGGTGAATGACCACAAATTGCTAGAATACATTTTTCGAGAAAATTTAGATGAGATCCTTGACGTCGTTGCTCGTAATACATTTCACGTTGAACTCCCATCATTTCCTGTTGATAATGATATATTTCATCAACTTTGTTGTTGAGAGATGTTGATTGTAGATTAATTGACCGTTTGGCTTTCTTTTCCTTAGGAGAAAAGCCAGTGTGATGCGTAGGTGATGCAATAATGTTTAAAGAGGCTAAGCGAATTGTTGGAAGTATGGATTTACTTGGTTAAATGTAGGTGCTTTTTGATGAGGGTGAGCTATAGTCGATAGTCGAGTAAGTGGAGTCGTGATCGGAAGACATTTTGAATAAAAATGGTCTTAAAAAAAATTATTTGTATTTAGTTAGGAGAAAAACGGATTTATTTATAAGAGTGGGTTTTACTATACATAGAAGTTTGTTAGAATAATAAGTTTAACCATATAAAATGAACATAAGGTAGTTAGTTTTTATGTGGTTAAAATTATTTTGTGATCAAGTGTACAAATCTTATTATGTGTAGTTTATATGAGTTAATTTTTTTAGTTTTCCAATTCATTGTAAGAACATATTCCTAGATCTCGTCTTAATTTAATAAAAGTTAGTTCTCTTAATGGTTTAGAAAAAAATATCAGCTATTTGATTTTCGGTATTTACAAATTCTAGTGATATAATTCCTTTTTCCACATTATCTCGTAGAAAATGGTGACGTATATGAATATGTTTTGTTCGAGAATGCTTAATAGGATTTTTTGATAAATTTATGGCACTGGTATTATCACAATATATAGGAGATTTTGTTATGATTTTACTGAAATCTAGAAGAGTTTGTTGTATATAGATTACTTGTGCACATGCTAAAGCCCCTGAGATGTATTCGGCTTCACATGTTGAGAGCGAAACACAGTTTTGCGTTTTACTAAACCATGAAACTAAAGATTGACCAATAAAATGACATGTGTCACTTGTGCTTTTTCTATCCGTTTTACAATCCCTGAAATCAACATCACTATATGACACGAGTTCGAACGAGCTTCCTTTTGGGTAAAAAAGTCTGTAATCTTTAGTGTTTGTTAAATATCTTAAGATTCGTTTTACTGCTCGATGATGTGATTCTGTTGGCTGTGCTTGAAACTGAGCACATAAACATACACTCATCATAATATCTGGTCTACTAGCTGTTAAGTATAACAGATATGCTATCATACTTCGATATAATTTTTGGTCGAAATCTTTTCCATTTTCATCTTTATCTAAATGTAGAGTAGTACTCATTGGAGTTGGTTTACTTGAAATATTTTCCATTCCAAAACATTTTAATAAATTTTGACAGTATTTTTCTTGATTTATAAAAATTCCATTTTCTATTTGTCTTATTTTCAAACCCAAGAAATAGTTTAATTCTCCCATATGTGACATTTCAAATTCATTTTTCATTATGTTAGAAAATTCAGTACACAAATTTTCGTTAATGGATCCAAATATAATGTCATCAACATATATTTGTACGACCAAAATATTATTATTTTCTTGTTTTATGAATAAAGTGTAATCAATTTTACCAATTTGAAAACCAGAATTGTAAATGAGTTTTCAATCTTTCATACTAAGCACGAGGTGCTTGTTTTAATCCATATAAGGCCTTTTTAAGTTTAAATACATGATCGGGATATTTCTCATGAACAAATAAAGGTGGTTGTTCAACATACATTTTTTTATAAATCCATTTAAAAATGGACTTTTTACTTCCATTTGAATTTTTTTAAAATTATGATGACCTGCAAAAGCCAGTAATGTTCGTATAGCTTCGAGACGTGCTACAGGAGTAAATGTTTCATCTTAATTAATTCCTTCTTCTTGATTATATCCTTGAGCTACTAACCTTGCTTTATTTCGTATAATATTTCCATTTTATTCTGCTTTATTTTTAAAAACCCATTTCGTTCCAATTACATATTGATCGTTTGGTCTTGGTACAAGTTCCTAAACCTCATTTCTTCAAATTGGTTAAGTTCTTCTTGCATTGCAATAATCCAAAAATCATCTTTTGATGCTTCTTTATAATTTTTTGGTTCAAAATTTGATATAAATAAAACATGACTCATTTGATTTAACTGTTTTCTAGTTGATACTCTTGTATTTAAATCCCCAATAATATTATTAATAGGACGGTCTCTTAATATTCTAGGTGATGACGTCATCATATTATCATTATTGTTATTGACATTATTATTTTCATGTAAAGGTATACCAGTTTTGTTTATAATTTCTTCATCGTCGTCATTTTGATTATCCTTAAAATTTTCATCAAATGAGACATGAAGACTTTCTTCTATAATATTTTTTCGTTTATTAAAGACTCTGTATGCTTTACTTCGATCCGAATAACCCACAAAAATTCCTTCATCAGCTTTAGAATCAAATTTTTCTACATAATCTTTAGTGTTTGACATGAAGTATTTTGATCCAAATATGCGAAAATATGATACTTTTAGTTTCTTGTTAAAAAATATTTCATAGCATGTGTTTTTAGTCATTGATCTAAGTGTTACACGTTTAATACATAACAAGCAGTAGCAAGGGCTTCGGCCCAAAAAGATTTCGTAGGTTACTACTATTTTGTAGAGTTCGTGCACATTCTTGTAAAGTTTGAATTTCTTTTCTATAACACCTCTTTGTTGTGGTGTTCAAGGAAATGAAAAATTACGACTAATTCTCTTTTGTTACAAAAATTTGTAAATAGTTCATTTTCAACACCTCTGTTGTCACTTCGTATACTTTTAATTTTTAAATTCATTTAATTTTTCTTCGTTTAGCAAATTTTTTGAATATTTCAAAAGTGTCACTTTTATGTTTTAAAAATAATGTCCAAGTATATCTTGAAAAATCATCAATAATTACAAAAACGTATTTGTTATGATTTATTGAACGTACACTGGTTAGTCCGAATAAATTTAGATGGAGTAATTCGAGAGGTTGCTTTGTGGAAATTTCCTTTTTAGATTTAAAGGAACTTTTCTTTAATTTACGAAATTGACAAGCGTCACACAGGTTTTTAACCTTGTAGTTGATTTTTGGTAATCCACTAACTATTTCATTTTTAGCTAGTTTTTGATATTTTTAAAATTTATATGACCAAAACGTTTATGCCATAACCATGGATCATCATGATCCGCGGCTAAGCATAAGTTAGTATTGTTTTTTACATCCATGTTTAAAACATATATGTTTCAATTTCTAAATCCTTTAAAAATTAAAAATTTATTTTGATAAAAAATATCGCATTTATTTTTCTAAAAATCAATTTTAAATCCTTTATCACATAATTGACTTATACTTAATAAATTATGTTTCAAATTTTCTACCAATAAAACATTAGTAATTATATGAGAGTTAGAAATACCGATATTGATGACTTCTCCAATGTCGATGACAAATCCTTTTGAGTTATCTCCGAATGTCACAGTGCCAACATTGATGTATGTTATATTCGATAACATATTAGCATTTCCAGCTGTGTGCTTAGAGCAACCGCTATCGAGTATCTATTTATCTTTATTTTTTATTTTAATTTTGGGTACCTGCAAAATAAGAAAAATTAATTGGTAGCCACATTCTTTGATTAGGGTCCTACGTGTTAGTGGAAGAAGGTAGCCATATCCACGAGGATTTGGTTCCTTAAGAAATATAATTATTGTTATATACAACTTTCTTTAAATATTCATCAATATATTTTTGTCTAATTAGTTTATTATTTGTTTTTGGAATCCATATTTTGAATATATTTCTATATGAATTCTTAAACTTAGTTTCTAACATTGGCTTTTTGAATTTTGTGTATAATGTGCTATATTTCTTTGACTTTTGTTTGTTGTTAAAACCTAATCCATTTCAATTTATAATGGTTTAGATATCATAATCAAATTTTCTAAATTTTGTTTTCCTTTGTTCAATTTTGTCACATTATTTGTTATTTTATCTAACTTACTTTTAAGATCACAAATTCCAATATTTCTAGAAACTAAATTTTCTTGTAATTCTAGTTTTTCTTTTTCCAGATTAACCTTTTCTAACTTATAATTTTCTAAATCATTTAATAATTTGTCATTTTGGGATAACAACGTTGCATATTTATTTTGAACAATTTCTAATTCTTCTTCTAAGATAATTTTTTCATCTTTTAATAATTCGATTTCTAATTTAGATCTAGTTAACTTTCCTACATATTTCTTAGTTAATTTTTTTGATTCTTTATATTTATCATCTAATTCAATGCTTATTTCCATTATTTCACATAAGTAAGTTCAGGACGTACCTTATCAGTGTTAGCCATAATACACACATTTGCGTGTTTCGAGTCGCTTTCACTATCACTATCACTATCTGATGGAGATGACGAATCTGAATCATCCTATGTTACTTGAAAAGCTCCTTTCTTTTTTTTGAGTTTCTCAAATTTGCTTTCCGTTTTATCATTATTGAGCTGTGGACAATCCTTCTTCATGTGGCCAAATTTTTCACACTCATAACATTTAGTCAATGTTTGATTTGAGGAGTTTGGTTTGCCACCATTTTGAAATTTTGTCATCTTCTTGAACTTCTTGATTTGTTGTAGTTCTTGGCAATAAAGACAATCTCATCTTCATCTAAGTCTGAATCTTCGTCACTTACTTGGAATGCTATGTTTTTCTTTTCATGATTTTGATCCTTTCTAGCCTATAATTTAGCTTCATAAGACATCAGATTTCCTATTAGGTCTTCGACTTTAAGTTAAGAAAGATCATTAGCTTCTTCGATGGCTAAATCTTTTCTTTCCCATTCATTGTCAAAGAGTTTAAAATTCGTGTGACTAAATCAAAGTCTATGAATTTGACTCTAAGTGCCATGAGATCGTGTTGGATGGTTTGAAATCTTACATATATATCAATAATTGATTCACTTGTTTTCATTTTGAAAGATGAAAATTGGTTTTGTAAAATTGAAATTTTAGTTTGCTTGACTTTATTCGTGCCTTCATCCGTGACTTGTAAAGTGCACCATATATCATATGCAGTCTTGCAAAGCATGACACATGAAAACTCATTTTTGTCAAGTGAGCAAAACAATACATTCATAGCTTTGGCATTGTTAGATGCCTCTGCTTTCTGTGCATCAGTCCATGTGCCAAAATCGATGTCAGGTGCTTCATATTTTTTTTGAGTTGCTAGCCATATTTCTAAACCATTGGTTTCCATAAAAATTCGCATACGTGTTGACCAATAAGCATAATTAGAACAAGTAAATAGTGGAGGACGAGCAGTTGATTAACCTTCTTGAAATGTGCTTGCTATTTTAATGATTTTTCAATTACGTGCTACTGTAGATTGAAATGACCTTGCTCCGATACCAAATGAAAGTCTATAGGATCTTTTTAAGTAATGCAACTTATATATATATACATGGGAGAGTGTATATTACTAACTATATTAAGCAGAGAACAATAATTGAATATAAATAAGATAAATAATAAAAGCGATCACACCAGATATTTTATACTGGTTTAGACCTCCCATCCTACGTCCAGTTTCGAAGCTCCTTTAACCAACTAACCCTCGCTTCGGCCAGAGGAATAGGCTAATACAAAAGTATATCTTTGACAATCTTGTGTTTCAAATAACACAAATTTTGACTGTTTCTATGATCTCCTTTGAGTATGTGAATGTGAATGCTTTGAGATGTAGAAAGTGATTTAACCAAAATTATATTTTGGTTATGATAGATTAGGAGAATGTAAGTAGTGTATGCACAACAGAGTAATAAGAAATCAAGAGAGAATAAATTCAATTAATTCAATTCAGTTTTCTTTCTAATTATCAATCGTGGTAGTATTTATAGATTCAAAAAGATGTAGATGAAGAGTAGTTACTGTTAGATAAGATCTATTTATTTTAATAGCTGCAACCTTTCAATGAAGACTTGATTTCTATTCATTTAAAGAAGTGTATATTAAGAGTTTTGCAGTTTTTCATATGACAAATGTCAATGGGGAAACCTCAGATGTCTATGGTTTTCCTCAAACTTTTGTGGATGATAAATTCAGTTTTCCAATTTATGTTAGTATGTATGAAATCATGTGTGCATATATACTCAAGGAGACCTTACAATGTTTTATCTAAGACTCTTAATATAATAGAATAACCTTACTAATCATAGCATGGTCCATATATCTTTGTTTGTCTTCGAGTCCCAATATCTTTGAGCATGATGTTCTCTTGTAGTATATACCTGTAACCTTGATAAGATGTATAATATATATGATTGTATAGTTGTTGTCATTGAAACCATAGAATAGAGATTTTAATGTATTTTCTGTAAAGGTGGATAGTTCCCTTAGATTGTGTGTCGATTACCATGAGCTTAACAAAGTGATAAAGAAGAACAAGTATATACTCCCACATATTGATGATTTGTTTCATCAGCTCTATGGTGCTAGAGTATTTTCGCAGTTGGATCTTGCGATGGGATTTCTCCAGTTCAGGGTGGATAGAGAGAGTGTGTCAATTAGAATATTTTTCATGCCATTTGGATTCTATGAGTGGTTAGTTATGTGGTTTTGGCTGACCAACGTGGTGGCATACTTCATTGGTCTCATGAACCGTGTCTTCAGGGGTCAGCTAAATAAATTCATGCTTGTGTTCATTGAAGATACTCTCGTCTACTCACGGACGGAAGAGGAACACAAGATGCATTTGAGGATCGTACTCGAGGTGTTGAGAGAGCACCAACTAAAAGCAAAATTTTCTAACAGTGCCTCCTAGAGGAGGGAAGTGCAATTTTTGGGCCACATTGTTTCTGAAAAGGGAATTTACATAGTACTTGCAAAAGTTGTAGGGTTGAAGATTGGAACAGACCAAAAAAGGGAACAAATGTGAGGAGTTTCTTGGGTTTGCTAGACATTATAGATGATTCATCTAGAACTTCTCTAAGATAGTAACACCATTGTCTTATTTGATGAAAAAGAATCATACTTTTACTTGGGAAGCGAGGTGTAAACTGGTGTTTGTAAGTCAAAAAGAGAGGTTGACTAGTGCACCAGTATTGGCCATTTCGAGCAGGAATGAAGAGATGACGGTATACAGTGATGCTTGTGGTACCGGATTGAGAGTGGTATTAATATAAAATGGTAAGGTTGTTGCATATGTTGGTCGACAATAGAAGCCAAATGAGAAGAAATATCAACCCCATGATATGGAGTTAGCAGCAATCGTATTTGCACTGAAGATTTGGAGGCACTATCTTTGAGAGATTCGAGCTGTTACCAACCATAAATCATTTAAGTACCTCTTTTCATAAAAGGATCTTAACCTTCACTAGTAGCGATGGTTAGAGTTCCAAGCCTCCTATGATATTAATAGTTTCTATACACAGGGAAAAGGAAACGAAGAAGCTAACGCATTGAGTTGGAGACATGCTAGCTTGGGAGACATGTTCCTAGAGTGAATGCAGTTAGAGTATATTGCTGGTTATGATTTCCGATTGAGATGTGACTTAGAGCCAATAATGTTGGCGAGCTTGTCTATTAGCCCTAGTTTGATCGAGTGGAAAGGTAATAGTTAGAGACACGATGCCATACTAGTTGAGATTATGGATATGATTGAGAGTGGAGTAGAATATGATGAAATGAAGCTGTACGAACTTGACCATAATGGTTGGCTCTATATAGATGGGAGATTATTTGTACATGATGTCGACGGACTGAGGAATAAGGTGCTACGAGAGTGCCATCATTCAAAATTGACTATACATCTTGGAGGCAATAAAATGCATAAAGATGTGTATCAGACATTCTATTAAGGAAGGGATGAAGAAGAACATTGGGATATTTATCTCAAAGTGTATGAACTACCAATTGGTGAAAATATAGCAGAAGAAGCCTAGTGGTCTAATGTAGTCATTACAGGTTCCTCTATGGAAGTGGGAATAAGCGTCGATCGATTTCATCGGTGGATTGCCATGGACCATTGAATGGTATGACAGTATCTAGGTCGTAGTCGATAGATTGATGAAGAGCACCTGATTTATACCCATTTAAGACAAATCAAATAACATCCGAACTAGACGAATTGTATGTGAAGTAGATAGTATGGTTCCATGGTATGCTGAGGGCCATTATGAGTGATCGAGATCCATTGTTTACTAGTGGGTTTCGGAAGAGCTTACAAGAGGCATTGGGGATAGAGCTGCATCCTAGCATAGCTTATCAACCTCAATCCGACAACCAAATCGAGGGAGTGATTTGTATTTTAGAGGTTCTCTTGCGGGCTTGCATACTTGAATTCGAAGGCTCTTCGGATGATTACTTACATCTTGTTGAATTCACATACAATAAAATTTATCAGTTTAGCATTGGTATGACACCATTTATGGCACTATATGCCCGACCGTGCAACACTCCTTCATATTCGTAGGAAGTGGGCGACACACTGATACTTGGGCCAGATATGATCAGAGAGCCTCAGAGAAAATCGAGATTATTTGGCAAAGGGTGAAAGCCGCTCAAGTTCGACAGAAGAGCTATTCTAATAAGAGATGTGGAGGTTTGGAGTTTTATATCATCGATATAGTGTTTGTCAAAATCTCCTCATTGAAGAACGTAATTCGGTTCAGTAGTAAATGGAAGTTGGCACCAAGATTGGTAGGCCTTTTTCTGATACTAGAGAGGGTCGGGAACCTTGCTTATAGAGTTGACTTACTTCCAATAATGGCAGGAGTGCACAGTGTGTTCCATGTTTCTCACTTACGGAAGTCAATGTATGACAAAGGCGTGACTATCCCACTGGATCCACTAGATGATATTGAGATTGAACCAAAAGCTTGAGGACCTCTTGTAGGTCTATTTCTATCATTGGATGTGATACAAAGTAGCTAAGAAGGAAGACAATTGTAACTACCCATATTTTTGACAATTAAAACTAGTAAATTAAATAAGATTTTGAAATTTAATATTGTGAGAAATTAAAATTTATGATTTATTAATGAGAAAAATATATATATTTAGAATATGATTTAATAATGTTGTTTAAGTGTTATTGACAACTATTTTAATGCAATTTCAATCAATTGAAATAATTGTAAAGTTAATTTGGTTATAATTGTAAATATGGAATAAATTAAATGTTGGATTCAATGTTGGAATTATCTGTTAATAATTGAAATAGGTTTATTATAGAATATGAAATAAATTAATTAGTACATAAATTTATTAGCTTTTGTTTGCAAACAATAGACTTAGAAATGTGTTTGAATTACTAATGTGCAATAATTGTTTTAATTATTATTTTATTATTTAATCCGTTGAAATAATTTGAAAATCAATGTGAATTTAATATAATTAAATATTGTCGTTAATATGACTTAAGATGATAACTGTAGAATATGAATGTAATAAAATGATAACTAATGTTAATTATATTCATAAGGTAATAGTTGATTCAATAATAAGAGTGAGAATCAAAGTAAAAGATTTTTTTTGAAATTTAAATTATAATGAAATGATTTATTACAGTTGTAATTGAACGCTGAAATTAATGTAATATTTAAATATTGGATTTAACATGGAAAACTGTATTGTATAAGATTATCAATTCTTATGTAATCAAGAATGATGGAAATTGTTAACTTTTAATTTAGAATTTAAAAAGTGATTAAATTTATTTTAAAATAATAATTTATTTAATTAACGTGAAAATTAGCCTTTTGGGCACTGTCTTGGATTTCGACGAAACCAGTTTCATCGGATCCGTAACAGTGAATTATTGTAGGATTTCAAGTTTCGTAGAGATCGGACTTATCGTTTGATCGTGCGAGCTCAAAACACGTAGAAATCGATTAATGGAATTTAAATGAATATAATTTGATTTTAAAAGCTAACTTCTGTATACAATGGAATTAGGGTTTGAAACTAGTTCCATTGAGTTCAAAAATATTGGAAACCTATATTTCGATGTATCGAATGACCTACTTTCGTTTCGTGAACGAAACGGGCTTTGCAGGTCGTTGTTATCATTTCGACCTAATTCGATCTGTCCATTCGTTCTTATCCATCTTTGCCTATATAAATAGATATGTTCTGAAACCCTAGCAGTCTATTCTAATTTCTGTACGTACTGCTTATTTCTATCTCCTCTTCCTTCCCTATGGCAGAAAACCCTAATTTCAATTTCAATCAAACTTCAAAATTCAAACTCCTCAAAACCTATCATATCATATATCGTTGTGAAGCTCTCGACGAACGTAATCTCCATCTGCAGTTTGTTTTTGCAATCGAATCACGGTTTGGCCAGAAATCAGTGAAACAGTCGTGGTCGTTTGTTCTAGGGTTGTCGATTCAATAGTGGATCTTCGACTTTGGAGCGGTTGGAGGGCACTGGAGCGTAGAGGGCGAGGTGACGAGTGTATCAATTTGGTTTGTTTGTGTCAGTGAGGCTCGTGAATGCCAGATCTTAGCGATTTTTCTCGGCGGCGGCGCTGGACGAGGGGGAGGCTGGAGTTGGCCGCGTTACCAGGAGAGGTGCAACCAGGCACGAGCATTGCAGTGGCGACCTCTGATCGCGGCGTTAATGAGCGAGGTGGCGGTGGTTGGCTGATGAAGACTGCAACTGCTCACTGTAGTTGGGTTCGATCGTTGTTAGGCAATGGTGAGAGTAATTACATTTTTGCCCCTTATATATATTTTTTAATTTTAATTTTAATTTTAATTTTCAAACATGCTAATCTCCATTTTTGCATACGAACTCGGATTTGGACGCGGTTTCTTCCGTTGGGATCGTATCGAAATTTCAAACAACATGGAACTGGTTTGGATGAATTTGGAGACTGTTTAAATTTGGGCGTTCTTTTGGATTTTAATTCGACAAAAAAAATCAAAAGGGAGTGATTTAACCCAATCACGCAATACTAAACCTTCTTATCTTTGTTGAATTCAGTTTATGATGTGATAAGAAATTTATTGATTGCTGTTTGATAATTTAAATTGCCATTTAAATTTAATTTGAATTTATATCGAATTAAATTGCCTTTTAAATTAATATTGAATTTAAATTGTTAGTTAAATACCTGATAATGATAACCAGTTAATTGTTATGATTTATTGGCTAATTTGGATGTTGATTGTGATGGATGTCTATTTGCTGGCATTTTGGATGATTGGATGTTTATATCCTTATTATCACTATGGGTTGAAATGATACATACCCGAATGATCTTATAAATTAGAGAAAATCGTTATGGGTTGAAATGATACATATCCGAGCGATTTTATTGATTTGGAAATTATTGATTCGGGATACGGGTTCAAATGATATATACCCAGAAAATTTAACTATTTTGGTTTGAAATGATACATACCCAATCACTTGACCATAGGGTAGAAAATTATATACAGACACCGTTGGGCGGTTTTAAATTATTTTCTAAATTGTAAAGTATGTTTTGATTTAATAAATTTGTTTTCAAAATTTAATTTAAACATTTTATTTAAAATTTATATTTTTGTTAATATAAGTTTTAAAAATTTAAATTTTAAGATTTTAACTTATAATTTTATTTAGTTTTAAAATATATAATTTAAATAATGTAATATAATAAAAACACTTTAAAAATTTAATTTAATAAAATATTCAATATAGTTTTAAAGGATTTATTTAAAAATTTAATTTAAGATAATAAATGTAGACTTTTATAATAACTTTAATAGATAAAACGATTTTTGTAAAAGATTTTAGAATTTTGTAAAAGGTTTCGTAAGGAATTTATAAAAGTTTTGTAAGAGAATTTATAATGGATTTTGTAAAAGGATTTTATAAAAGATTTCTGTAAACGATTTTTATAATGGTTTTATAAAGGAGTTTATAAAGGTTTAAAGGATTTTATAAACGGTTTTATAAAAGAACTTGTATAAAGGGATTTGGAAGCGTTTTAAAGAAATTTGCGTGGAGGTTTATGGGAAGGGGGAAGAGTTGTAAACTATTTTGGAATTTACAAATAGGTTTATAAATGGTTCTAAAGCATATAAATAGTTTATAAATGGTTTAAGAAAGATTTATAAATTATCTTCGAAATTGATTGAAAGAAAATCTTCCTCGGTATTTATGAATATTTTTATACTTTTGGAATAAGTATATGGATATCTTGATATGAAGGTATAAACAGTTTTCTGGATTTATTATTAAAAATATTTTGTAAAATAACCACGGTGTGAAATAAGCATTTGGTTGTTAAAGAGACCGGGGTCGGATATTGTCATACTCTCTGTCAATTCCTAAACCACTCTAACAATTGTGCACATGGTGGAGAATCTAGAATGAAGTAGGATGGTTTGGCGAACATTACTGGTATGAGGTAAGAACACAGCCCTGACCTTCGGATCAGCTTGATATGACTAAAACAGGAGCCATAACCAAGCCAAGTGTGGTCTCTCCTCCTATCGGACACGCTTCTTCTATACTATATCTGTTACTTTTTGATTGATTGGTGGCCACCCTCGATTTGATTCTGGGTGTGTTGTTTCAAGGTGAGCGGTAGTTGCGGCTATGCGTTACCACCTGCCTGGTTCCACAGAATAGTAGAATCGTACCCTGGGCATTGCCCCGCATGCCTTGTCATATGCCTTATCGAGCCCACTACGATTTTGGTTTGTGTCGTACCTATGGAGTTCTCCTTGATAGCCCACCAGTTTATGGTGGAGTTTACAGTACTGTATAGACTACGATGCCTATAAAAATGTGTTAAGGGGGATATAGGTAACGCCTTAACGCTATTTTAATACTTTACTTTACCGATAGACATTACATATATATAGCGTATTTTATTACATATAGATAGTTTAACGGATCCTTAGGTGATGGAAAATCCCGAAACATCTCTTACGTTATTGCACGCACGTTATACACTAGATACGAGATGAAAAATCCTGTAAACATCTCTGAAGCCATTACACTCATATTTACTTATTGTTGATTTAACTTACATAAGATCTTTTAGGTCCGACTCGAGTGTTTTGTCTTTTCATTACGCTCGGGTCAGCCTGAGCATTTCAGTGTTTAAGACTTTATTTATGGAGGACGAAGACGGAGTTTGGTATATTATATTATTAGTAATTTCCACTGCATCATTATTGGTATGTCATTGTTTGTACTCTGATTGTTGTAAAAATTATGCAATCAAATGTATATTATAAAACAGCTTCATGAACTGTTTATTTGATTATTATATTTTGTCATTCCATTGCGAGATTCTGTGTTTTGTTTTATTTTTTCCTTTCTCTTATTTTCTTATTTACCCCCATTGACAATTTTCCCTTTTGAATGGTTTGAGTTGACATGTGTGGTTTATTGTCTATTTAAATCGTCCAAAAAGGTGGGTCATTACAGTTGGTATCGGAGCTTTGGTTTATAGATACCTTAGCCTGTTTGGGGTTAACTCATTAGAGATAGGGTTAGTAGTATCCTAGAATGAGTCTGATTGTATATATATATGAGAGAGCATATTTGTTAGTGCTATAAAAGATGTTTTTATATCGTGTTAATTTGTTCTGTTTAGTATTTATAAATTATGGTCGGTACATAGGACGTTATGGCATCGATAGTGATTTCTAAACACTTAATAGGGAAGACCGACACAATATTGTTTTTGAAATATAGGTAAATGAAATAATTTTACCTAGTATTATATTTTGTATATAAAATGTAACGACCCACTATTTTGGACCATTCAAATCGACAATAAATCCACACATGTTGGATTTGAATAATTCAAAACAATAGATTCTTAATTTAAATTTGGCAAAACTCAGCATATACAGTAAATAAATCAATCACAGAATCACAGACACAGAGTAATACAATAATACGCAGTGGAATAAATAAATAGTAGTTCATGAAGCTACTATATAAACATCAGAGTTAGAAATAAAATACAACAGAATATCTCAAATGCAGTGAAGTCTTCAGTACAACAGATGACCTCTCTGAACGAATCAACTAGAAAAGCTGGAACCTGAGTCGATAGTTGGATCTCTAAATGAAGCTCCAAACTCCAAAGGTGAGTCTCAAATGCTGTATCACTCGGTCTGACCCAAGCGTAAAGCAAAACACAAAACACTCGAGTCAGGATTAACATTCTTATATCAATAAATCCAACTCAAGTGAAATATCAACTGAAATAAAAGTAACTTAAAGGATGTTTGGGATAACCATCCTCTAAGGATCTGCGGAACTATCTACAAGGTAGAAATATACACCATAACACCGTGGTCATTTCAAATTAATTTATTCTTCAAACCCAAATATCATGTTATTTCAAATATATCTATTTTCCTAAATAATTTATAAAGTAAAGTATTTAATTTCCTCAAGTCTCACACATTGATTCAAATCAACTCAAATTTCAAATTCCGATTTAATTCAATCTAAATTTTTTCCATTTTAATTCAATTCAGTTTCTAAATAACAAATTCAAATTATATTGATTTCAAATACAGATCTGAATCACAAAATAAACCATTTAAATCCTAATATATTTCAAAGCTTTAATATTCAACCATTTCAAAGTTAAATTTAACAGTTTCATATAGCTCTTGATCTAACTTCATTTATTATTTAATCATGTTATTTCAAATATATCTATTTTCCTAAATAATTTATAAAGTAAAGTATTTAATTTCCTCAAGTCTCACACATCGATTCAAATCAACTCAAATTTCAAATTCCGATTTAATTCAATCTAAATTTTTTCCATTTTAATTCAATTCAGTTTCTAAATAACAAATTCAAATTATATTGATTTCAAATACAGATCTGAATCACAAAATAAACCATTTAAATCCTAATATATTTCAAAGCTTTAATATTCAACCATTTCAAAGTTAAATTTAACAGTTTCATATAGCTCTTGATCTAACTTCATTTATTATTTAATCAGGGAATATTCACTTAATAAATTCAATATCATTTAACTAGCCTTAAATTACATTTTTACTAAATATCTCCTTAAATTTATTTAAACAAGAAATATTTATTAAATTACTTAAATTAAACCCAAGTTATAAATCATATCTTAAATCTCAATTTCAATAAGTTTCAAATCGGTTTAATTAAATAAAATTATCTTCCCAACTTTAACTTATTCAAATTTTACCGAAATCTATTTTGAAACATAAATTTAAATACTTAACCATATTATATGTATTAAATCAATCTCAATTAAATAAAATATTTTTATTAAATATATATATATATATATATATCATTACCATTTATATAATAATAATTTAAGAATCAACATTTATTAAAACCATATATTTCTTTCCAAATCCATAGAATTTATTTTCAAAATATTTATATATATATGGACCAACGGTGTCTGTATATATATCTATCATATGGTTAAGTGATACGGATATTTATTATTTCAATCCGAAATTTTAAATATATACGGGTAGATATCATTTCGACCCGCAATCCCAAATTCAATTCAAATGAAAATCGCTTGGGTCTATCATTTCAACCCATAACGATTTTCTCCTATTCTAAAGTTCGTTCGGGTATGTATCATTTCAACCCATAGTGATTTCTATACTAACAGGGAACTTGTAGAGTGATAACAAATATAGAAATAATATAACAGGTATAGATATATCATTAATAACAATATAATATAAACAACAGGATATGGTGTCATATCCCACAGGTGAACAGTTATAGATAATAGCATATATAACAATTTAAATAACTACAGCAACATATTTCAATTGTCGTTTCAATTGAAATCAAATTTAATAAATATAAAAACATTAATCGTGAGTGATTGCTCACCTTTCGAGGCTAGAGAGATTCGACACAGAAATGAGCTACTAAATCCAAAGCAACGCTAGATGGATATGATTTGATGTAGAAAACAAGCACGACGGACAAGGCTGATAATTGGAAATCGATGAGAACGATTGAATTAGTTTTGAAATAACAGAACTATGTCATTTTATATATTATTATTTCTTTATAAAATAATTTCAAACATATATTTTCAAATCCATATCATGTCCCAATTTTTTTTAATTTAAACAAAACTCAATATACAATTTTTATACAATTCATACATTTCCTTAAAATTTCCTTAAATCCATCTTAAATGCTAACACTAATATAAGTTTGAAAACTGACCCAACATATATGCAGACAAATACAAATCCATATGTAACGATATATATATTGTCTTTCCATGAAATCAATATTAAAATTTTAAGACGAATGTTAAAAATCATTGTTTACATTTAAAACGCCTAAACAGTTTAGATGTTGAAAATAGTAGATATATTAAAATACTTTAAATAGTTTATATATTAAAAAAATTTGTATATAAATTTTAAAATTTTAAACACATATTAAATTAAATATATATCTAAAATCATCATTTTAAAAAATAAAAAAACTTATCTACATAATATACTTTATATAATACTTACAGATATGCTGCCTAACACAAACAGATACTTTAAACAAATATATTTCTAAATAAGCTAGAATATACACAACAGGTTGAACCCATGTTAACAACATTACTTAACACTTAACTTATATTATTATACAAATAATAGGTTATATGATTTACATACTTGATTCTATATGCATAACAAAATATACTGTAAGCTTTTCATATTATGTTGTAAGCCTATATATGCATGCACAATATAACTATATGCTGCTTATACAATTTTTATAGCTTAAGTAAATTTATAAAAATAATGTAACTAATAGATTTGCAGGCTCATATAAAACTTATACCTACCTATATTTTATTTCATTATAATTTTATTTTATATTATATTTTTATTTTTAAAACACACGTACACATTAAAAATCAACTTATATATAACTATACTGTTCGTACTATAACTTATAGATACAAAAATTTATAGATATAAAACAACAAACCTATTTAAGCAAGATCAGATAACAGATTTATATACACTTATGGATATATATACCTTTAAATAAAAAAGAGGAGCAAGGCCGAAAGGCTGGATGCAGTGGTGGTGGCCAATCTTGTATGTGAAGGCAGGGAAGAAAGAAGGTCAGGATGGGTGGTTGGAGGGCGCAGGCCTGTCGTGGTGGTGAAGAACCGAGCACTTGATGGAGTGAAATAATGGAAACAAAAGAAAATACAAGAAGAAGAAAAAGAAAATAAAAGAAAGGACATGCGGCCATTACCTGATGTAGTTTCACACGCGAGGAAGAAGAACCAATTAATATGGGGTAGGTATGGTGTACGTGAGTTTTGTATTTATAAGAGAAGTATTTGATTTGCGTTGATTGAGTAGAAAAAGAACGCAAGAAATAAAGAAAGTAACGGCTAGAGGAAATTGTAGGATTTTATTACAATTAATTACAAAGAGTCAAATGGAAAGTGGAAAGAAGGTAAATTATGGCATGCGAATTACAAGCCAAGAAATAATGAAATCGAACGGTGAATTCAAAGATTATATTCCTATTAAATACGGAGATGCAAATGAAAGTGGGTAGTTTTTCACGTGATTTGCAAGGCAGGAAATCATATTTGAACGGCTGTTGATTGATTGATTTCTTTTTCTCTTTTTTTTTTCCAGCTAAGATAATAAATTAAAGAGTGCATATTAGAGATGCAATAATTAAAACAAAACGTACGCCCAAATTAATTAACAAAGTAACGTAATTTAAATTTATTCGTTTCTTATTCATTTAGTAATTATGCTAAAGAATATATTAGGAAATAGCGTACCATTTATAGCGCAAAATAAATTAAACAAGAACGGATATAACGTACCAATTTAAAACGTATAATTTATTGCCTTTTTACAACATTATTTATTACTTAATTTAAAAGTATATAACCAATATAAGTAAGTAAAACAACAACGAAATAAATGTTGTAAATATATATATTTTAAATAAAGATTTGAAGTTAGAATTTAGAATTTAAAATTTCAATTAGTGTCAAAAATTTTAACCAAAACCTACCATTACAGAAATTGCTTATATTTATTTAAAAATTGGGAAAATGTTTTAAATTTAAATTCAAGAAATTTTAACATTTCAAACTCTTTTAATCAATTAAACACCAAGGTTTTTAATAAATGAATAAAATATTTGTTAAAAATTTTGGGTTGTTACACTCTCCCCCACTCAAATCTTTTCGTCCTCGTAAAGGAACGAGGTACGGAAAAGACAGAAAAAAATAGAATGAAATAGGACTAAGACAATATTACAAGAAGATTAAAATTATACCTGATAACTGTTGTTATAGGTAAGTTTATCAAAGTGGAAAGTAGGAATGGCTAGAAGGGAAAATAGGTTGAAAGACAAGGATGAACCATTATTTTAAAATTATATAAATTTCAATTATTTAGAAAGGTAAAATAAATGATCAAAATATCCTTTATATGATAATTTATCAAAATACTTTTATAACTCGACGTCTTAACAAGTTTATCCTCGTTCCTGCAGACTCTGGCAGTGCATTGATCAGGCGCAAAGCTAGATTTCTCCAGGTACTTAGTAGACTTGTTTCAACAACTAGTGAAAATACCAGAAAACTAAAAAAAACAGATATGGAAAGTAAAATCCAAACAAATCAAACGAATCAAATCATGGATCGTAGATACACAATGGTTACGCCTGGGTCCCCCAGGAAACATCCGTACCTTTTAAGCATTCACTGCCTTGCGAATTTCGCCATGATAACAAAACTATAGACCGTAGATACACAATGGTTACGCCTGGATCCCCTAGGAAACATCCGTACCCTTTAAGCAATCTCTGCCTTGCGGATTACGCTACTAAAATGACCATAGATCGCAGATACACAATGGTTACGCCTGGATCCCCCAGGAAACATCCGTACCTTTTAAGCAATCACTGCCTTGCGAATTACGCTATGCAGTCGAGTTCGTAAGACCATGGGTAACGCCATGGAATTCGATGGACACTCGAGTATCATATCCGGAAAACCAAAAATCAGAGAAATATCGATAGAATGAATCCACAATGTGGCCACAAAGCGGATATCAAGCAGAAGGCACTTTCCATATCTTTACTTTGAAAATATGTATCATATAGTACCTTTTCAAATCACTTTCAAATATCATACTTATATAAAGTCCATTATATATAAGATTTAAATTTTCAAATCAAATACCTTCCAAAATCAATAGTATATCAAATCACACTTATATAGACTTCAATTATATAAGATTTCACTTTTCAAATTGAGTACCTTTTCAAATCCATAGTTTTCGAATCAACATCATACTTATACAGACCAATTTTTTTTATATAAGTTCGATAACTCCCAAATCAAGTATTTAGTAACACAAGGTTCTCAAATTTCAATTTGTTTCAATATCATTATAATTTTCAAAATCATATACGCTTTCACCAAATTATTCTTCAAAATCAAATATCTTTAGTTTTAAAGTTTCCAACATAATAAATTTAGAAAATAAATCCAAATTTCCAAATCAATATAATTTAAGTCAACCAATTCATTTCCAAAATCAAATGTTTTCAAAATCATCCTATATTTACATAAGGTCCATCTTATATCAAAATAAAAATTTTAAAAATAAATTTCGCTGTATGAAGGGCCATATGGGATTGAACATCTTTGCTTACTAAAAGGTTTTTAATTTAGAATAGTTTTGTATATAAAATAGTTTGTATGTAAAATAGAATAAAATAGTTTGTTTAAGAAGAATAAAAGAAAAATAGATTTGAAAAATGGTTTTAAATTGATAGTAGTTTTTCATAAAAGAAAAATTCCAATTAAATTGCAAAGATATCTAACCCAACAACTTCCAATTTCAGCTTCAAGTATATCAATGATATTAGACTATAAGATGTACATATGTCATCATTTCGCAAAGTCACATTCGATTGCTCATTTGATCACACAAGTTCGCTTTCGAACTAGTATTGTCCATTCGACTTCCCTAATGAGGATTTCGATATGGTTTCTCGACTAGAAACCATCAGTCTCCTTACATAGCCATATACTATGATAGAGAATTCTAGAATCAAGCCCAAAATCCACATCAAATATTCGCCATCAAGAATCAAATGAAAAATCCTAACACGAAATGGTGTAATTCACCTCGAACTTGTGTACTCAAACTTGGATCAATTTAATTATGCGAATAAAACAACATATGCACAACTTATGTATCTATTCCAACTTGTTCAATATATAGTTTTATAAAGATGTTACCCAATTAAAACATTTAAACTAAATTTTATTCAAAAATATTTTGAAGAAAACATTTCAAATCTAAATTTCATATTAGAAAATTCAAAATAGCCTTATTTATTTACTTAACAAAACAGTTTCAACTTATTTAAATCATATTACTTCATACTTAAACATTCAAAACAAACTTATATACTTTATCTAATAATTCATGCTTTTCCAAATTACTTGGCTTTGAAAATTAAACCTTGATTTGGAAGTGCTCGAACCTTCAAAATAGTCGAAGAAATCATATTTCCAATCCAAGAGTTGGAAATCAGCAATAAATCAGTAAATCAATTTCAAAAGATATGGTTATACCCAAGTCAAATCTGAAACTCGAGGACTGAACACCGGCTTACTTCAAATCATTTCAAATATATATATACATATATCTTTCAAATATCAAATCATACTTCGGAATTTGAAATCAAAAATGGTTTCACAAAATCATTCGCATAGCAAAGCTGCTGAAGTGGCCTATCCCCCACTCTGAAACTCGAAAATCAATGTCGATGATGCGTGCACTCATCATCGAAATTATTTTCCAGCGACATAAGTGAGTTATGGACTTCTATTTTCTCAAACTTCTTTTGAAATTTCTTTGAAATCATTCGAAACTCATAAATCATTTGAAACATTTCTTATTCGGAAAAAGACACTTTTAAATCATATTATTATTATATATTTCAAAATCTTAAAACCAATTTCAAAACACCGGGGTCCGATTCTCGAATTTCAAATTTAAAATCCTTCAGTTATAAATAATTTTTAGATAAATCAACTTTCTTATATAATTTTTCAAAATTACAAATCCTTCCGAAACTTCAAATTCTCATTTTAAAACGGGTATATAATATTTATCGAAAACATTTTCACTTTTATATATATAGAATAAAATCATATTTATCAAAATAATAATTTTGATATATAAAACGATTTCTAAAATACAACAAGCCCGATTTTCAAAGGATGATTTAAAAAAAGTATTTCAAAACAAGGGTAGAGATTCAAATTAGAGGGACTCTAATCAAATAGAATTCTGATTTGAAGATAGGCTCGAACGAAGATGAGATAATTAAATTTCAAAATAGAAGATAGATATATTTTTTATTTTATAAATCACAGATGACCCTAGGGTCAACCATGACTTCAAGAATATGATCGATGCGGAATTCTAAGGCAAATCGACATTCGAACGCCAAAGATAGACTTCAGCATAACAAGAGATAGAAGCATCTTAATCGAGGGATATGTAAATCTCCGGTGAATCAATGCCAATTGTAAAGGAGTTTCACCCCTTACAAATCATTCAAAGATTGGCGGGATCGCCTATTCTTATAGAGATCATTCGAAGTGGAGTTATGGGATACTCTAAAATCAAAAGAATATAAATAGGGAGAGACAAGAACGAATTTTTGGAACCGCATGGAACGTTCCAAAGTACAAAGGAAATCGAGTCAAACGGAAGAGATTCAACTCGAACGAAAGTGATTAAGTAAATAAATTTACCGTATATGCTAAGTTTTGCCTAGAGCCAAAACTCTGATACCAACTGTAACGACCCACTATTTTGGACCATTCAAATCGACAATAAATCCATACATGTCGGACTTGAATAATTCAAAACAATAGATTGTTAATTTAAATTTGGCAAAACTCAGCATATACAGTAAATAAATCAATCACAGAATCACAGACACAGAGTAATACAATAATACGCAGCGAAATAAATAAATAGTAGTTCATGAAGCTACTATATAAACATCAGAGTTAGAAATAAAATACAACAGAATATCTCAAATGCAGTGAAGTATTCAGTACAACAGATGACCTCTCTGAACGAATCAACTAGAAAAGCTGGAAGCTGAGTCGATAGTTGGATCTCCAAATGAAGCTCCAAACTCCAAACTCCAAAGGTGAGTTTCAAATGCTGTATCACTCGGTCTGACCTGAGCGTAAAGCAAAACACAAAACACTCGAGTCAGGAGTAACATTCTTATATCAATAAATCCAACTCAAGTGAAATATCAACTGAAATACAAGTAACTTAAAGGATGTTTGGGATAACCATCCTTTAAGGATCTGCGGAACTATCTACAAGGTAGAAATATACACCATAACACTGTGGTCATTTCAAATTAATTTATTCTTCAAACCCAAATATCATGTTATTTCAAATATATCTATTTTACTAAATAATTTATAAAGTAAAGTATTTAATTTCCTCAAGTCTCACACATCGATTCAAATCAACTCAAATTTCAAATTCCGATTTAATTCAATCTAAATTTTTTCCATTTTAATTCAATTCAGTTTCTAAATAACAAATTCAAATTATATTGATTTCAAATACAGATCTGAATCACAAAATAAACCATTTAAATCCTAATATATTTCAAAGCTTTAATATTCAACCATTTCAAAGTTAAATTTAACAGTTTCATATAGCTCTTGATCTAACTTCATTTATTATTTAATCAGGGAATATTCACTTAATAAATTCAATATCATTTAACTAGCCTTAAATTACATTTTTACTAAATATTTCCTTAAATTTATTTAAACAAGAAATATTTATTAAATTACTTAAATCAAACCCAAGTTATAAATCATATCTTAAATCTCAATTTCAATAAGTTTCAAATCGGTTTAATTAAATAAAATTATCTTCCCAACTTTAACTTATTCAAATTTTTACTGAAATCTATTTTGAAACATAAATTTAAATACTTGACCATATTATATGTATTAAATCAATCTCAATTAAATCAAATATTATTATTAAATCTATATATATGTATCATTACCATTTATATAATAATAATTTAAGAATCAACATTTATTAAAACCATATATTTCTTCCCAAATCTAAAGAATTTATTTTCAAAATATTTATATATATATGGACCAACGGTGTCTGTATATATATCTATCATATGGTTAAGTGATACGGATATTTATCATTTCAATCCGAAATTTTAAATATATACGGGTAGATATCATTTCGACCCGCAATCCCAAATTCAATTCAAATGAAAATTGCTTGGGTCTATCATTTCAACCCATAACGATTTTCTCCTATTCTAAAGTCCGTTCGGGTATGTATCATTTCAACCCATAGTGATTTCTATACTAACAGGGAACTTGCAGAGTGATAACAGATATAGAAATAATATAACAGATATAGATATATCATCAATAACAATATAATATAAACAACAGGATATGGTGTCATATCCCACAGGTGAACAGTTACAGATAATAGCATATATAACAATTTAAATAACTACAGCAGCATATTTCAATTGTCGTTTCAATTGAAATCAAATTGAATAAATATAAAAACATTAATCGTGAGTGATTGCTCACCTTTCGAGGCTAGAGAGGTTCGACACAGAAATGAGCTACTAAATCCAAAGCAACGCTAGATGGATATGATTTGATGTAGAAAACAGGCATGACGGACAAGGCTGATAATTGGAAATCGATGAGAACGATTGAATTAGTTTTGAAATAACAGAACTATGTCATTTTATATATTATTATTTCTTTCTAAAATAATTTCAAACATATATTTTCAAATCCATATCATGTCCCAAATTTTTTTAATTTAAACAAAACTCAATATACAATGTTTATACAACTCATACATTTCCTTAAAATTTCCTTAAATCCATCTTAAATGCTAACACTAATATAAGTTTGAAAACTGACCCAACATATATGCAGACAGATACAAATCCATATGCAACGATATATATATTGTCTTCCCTTGAAATCAATATTAAAATTTTAAGACAAATGTTAAAAATCATTGTTTACATTTAAAACGCCTAAATAGTTTAGATGTTGAAAATAGTAGATATATTAAAATACTTTAAATAGTTTATATATTAAAAAAATTTGTATATAAATTTTAAAATTTTAAACACATATTAAATTAAATATATATCTAAAATCATCGTTTTAAAAAATAAAAAAACATATCTACATAATATACTTTATATAATACTTACAGATATGCTGCCTAACACAAACAGATACTTTAAACAAATATATTTCTAAATAAGCTAGAATATACACAACAGGTTGAACCCATGTTAACAACATTACTTAACACTTAACTTATATTATTATACAAATAATAGGTTATATGATTTACATACTTGATTCTATATGCATAACAAAATATACTGTAAGCTTTTCATATTATGTTGTAAGCCTATATATGCATGCACAATATAACTATATGCTGTTAATACAATTTTTATAGCTTAAGTAAATTTATAAAAACAATGTAACTAATAGATTTGCAGGCTCATATAAAACTTATACCTACCTATATTTTATTTCATTATAATTTTATTTTATATTATAATTTTATTTTTAAAACACACGTACACATTAAAAATCAACTTATATATAACTATACTATTCGTACTATAACTTATAGATACAAAAACTTATAGATATAAAACAGAAAACCTATTTAAGCAAGATCAGATAACAGATTTATATACACTTATGGATATATATACCTTTAAATAAAAGAGAGGAGCAAGGTCGAAAGGCTGGATGCAGTGGTGGTGGCCAATCTTGTGTGTGAAGGCAGGGAAGAAAGAAGATCAGGATGGGTGGTTGGAGGGCACAGGCCTGTCGTGGTGGTGAAGAGCCGAGCACTTGATGGAGTGAAATAATGGAAACAAAAGAAAATACAAGAAGAAGAAAAAGAAAATAAAAGAAAGGACATGCGGCCATTACCTGATGTAGTTTCACACGCGAGGAAGAAGAACCAATTAATATGGGGTAGGTATGGTGTATGTGGGTTTTGTATTTATAAGAGAAGTATTTGATTTGCGTTGATTGAGTAGAAAAAGAACGCAAGAAATAAAGAAAGTAATGGCTAGAGGAAATTGTATGTTTTTATTCCAATTAATTACAAAGAGTCAAATGGAAAGTGGAAAGAAGGTAAATTATGGCATGCGAATTACAAGGCAAGAAATAATGAAATTGAACGGTGAATTCAAAGATTATATTCCTATTAAATATGGAGATGCAAATGAAAGTGGGTAGTTTTTCACGTGATTTGCAAGGCAGGAAATCATATTTGAACGACTGTTGATTGATTGATTTCTTTTTCTCTTTTTTTTCCAGCTAAGATAATAAATTAAAGAGTGCATATTAGAAATGCAATAATTAAAACAAAACGTACGCCCAAATTAATTGACAAAGTAACGTAATTTAAATTTATTCGTTTCTTATTTATTTAGTAAATATGCTAAAGAATATATTAGGAAATAGCGTACCATTTATAGCGCCAAATAAATTAAACAAGAACGGATATAACACACCAATTTAAAATGTATAATTTATTGCCTTTTTACAACATTATTTATTACTTTATTTAAAAGTATATAACCAATATAAGCAAGTAAAACAACAGCGAAATAAATGTTGTAAATATATATATTTTAAATAAAGATTTGAAGTTAGAATTTAGAATTTAAAATTTCAATTAGTGTCAAAAATTCTAACCAAAACCTACCATTACAGAAATTGCTTATATTTATTTAAAAATTGGGAAAATGTTTTAAAATTAAATTCAAGAAATTTTAACATTTCAAACTCTTTTAATCAATTAAACACCAAGGTTTTAAATAAATGAATAAAATACTTGTTAAAAATTTTGGGTTGTTACATAAAAGAATAATTTTTATAAATGGATATAGTTGTATGTGATATGTTGTTTGTTAGGAAGTGAAATTTTATAAATATTGGTTGCAAATTAGAATTTAGAAATAAAGTGAATATGAATTGGAAATTTGAGAACTTAAGTTCTTGAGTTTTGAAATTGATTTTCAAAGATTTTGGAATATAATATTAGTATTATTTGGAAGTATTTTTGGATATAAATATTTTCAATGTGATTTGAAAGAAATGTTTTAAAAGGATTTTATAAGGAAATAGGTTCAGTACTCCCCTCTTCTGTCGCTGGAAAATAGTTTCGGTGATGGTCGCGATATCGTCAACGTTCATTTTCGAGTTTCAAAGTGGGAAGACCACTGTAGTAGCTTTGCTACACATTTGTTTTGATAAAAAAAATCTTAATTCTAAATTTTCTAAGTATGATTTGGTATACAAAGAATATAAGTATATTTTATTTCAAGATGATTTGAAAGGAAACCCGGTATTTAGTTCTTAAGTTTCTATAAGTTAGGGATTTCAATTATTGCAATGAAATGAAATTTTGACTATTTTAATAGTTGGAAACTTCTAAAATGAGAAATAAGAAATTAGGAGCTAAATATTTAATGAAACTGTAAAGAAATTGGAGATTTGTCACTTATAAATTAAAGGGTAATGAAATTTAGAAGATGTAAATTATTGAATATTTTTGTTAACTAAAATGAATAAGATAATTTGTATAACACTCAATTACATTCTAAAAAAACATATATAAAAACTTACCAGAAATGTTAAAAAGTTGAAATATTAATATGAATATGTAATAGAATTTTTATACAAGTAAAACTTAAGTAATGGAGTTATGTCTACAAATAAGAATTAAGATGTACAAGGAATGTTATAAACTTAAGTTAATAATTTTGAAATACTTGATAATTAAATTGAATGGAAGAAGTGAAATACTATTTGAGGAAATGAATATTATAAAATGTTAATAGACATAAGAAATATTTTGGAATAATTTAAAATTGTTCATAAATAGATTATGTAACGACCTGGTATTTCGAACCATTCGCATCCGCACATGTCGGACTTGAATTGCTCAAAAAAACAGATTTTAAATTTTATATTTGGCAAAACTCAGCATATATAGTAAATAAATCAATATCAGAATCAAAGACACAGAGTAATATAACAATAAGCAGTGGAATAGATAATAGTGGTTCATGAAGCTACTATATAAAGAAAAACAACAGAGTTTGAAATAAAATACAATAGAATATCTCCAATACAATGTAGTCTCGAATACAAACAGATTACAAGTCTGAACAAAAAACTGGTTAGCTGAAAGCTGAATAGATATAGACGGATCTTCAAGCAAAGCTCCAAAGGTGAGTCTCAAATGCTGTGACACTCAGTCTGACCCGAGCGTAAAGCAAAACACGAAACACTCGAGTCAGGATTAACATTCTTATATTAATAAATTCAACTCAAGTGAAATGTCAACTGAAATACAAGTAACTTAAAGGATGTTTGGGATACCCATTGTCAAGACCCAAAAGTCGACCTTCGAAAATCGGCACCCGTACTTCACTTGTACTCAAAATGCCGTAGATTCAAATGCCGAATCTGGTTCTCGGGAGCTTATAACACAGTTAAGTAAATAACACAGCGGAATAAATGAATAATACATTGATATACAATATCAGATACAATATCTGATACAACAGAGTGATACAATGAATATCAATATACATCAGAGATATGATACAACAAATAGCAGCGGAAAGAAAACGATAACATCAACAGCGGATAATCTCCATCTTCAAAGCACTAAGCCAGATATAGCTCGAACTCCCAATAACGAGGCACAAAGGTAAGGAAGTGCAGTCTGATCCAAAGACTGAACTAGCTCCAGATAAATCTACAAATCTGACTATCTGAAAAACCAAACTCTAGACTGCCCGTGTAGAAAAATTTTGAGCATCCAGAGTTTAGGAAAGAAACAATAAACTCCGGATCAGTCATGGGACTGGTGTGAGCAACAAAAACAGTTTATCTTTAAAAACGAACAACAAAAGAATTTAAAGTCAATTCATAATGCTTTTGGAAAATGAAACTACCATAAGGCCTCCCGCCACACACACAATGCAAACGCAGACTTGGAGGAGATTTCTCCTTATGATAGTCAAAGATGCTTACTATGCAAAATCAAATCATTTTTGATATTATTATTAGTGCATAGTGTAGAAAACATTTTTCGAAAGTATAATATCAATCTTAGCCAGCATAGGTACCATTATATTATGCCTACTATAGCTACCATATTAAATGGCAGGTTCTATAACTAAAACCGTACAAGGTTCGTATTGTTTTGTTTGGATTTCCAACAAATGGTCAGGCTAAGGAACTTCCCATGCCACGAAGGAACGCCTCTAGAATGACGTCCCGAGAACCTAACCGGATCTCTACCAACACAAGGCCGGGTTACCTCTGCAAAAATAGGTAACTACTGACACGCGTATGCCATCCCCCGATCGTAACCGATCTTCCCGAGGATCCTCGATTCGCAACAAACCACATAATAAGTAGTATCAACATAGGTTAAGTATCTGGGCTCCATATCATGATACCACCTCTATCCAGAAGGAATGACATACACTAAGGGGCGCTACTCCCTAGAACCTTGCTGCATCCTTCCTGTTTTGACCATTTCCGGGGTGTGAGGTCCGACGAAGTCTCGTCCACAAAGCTACGCTTTGTCACAAAGCCATGCTTTGGGTCAAACAAATGATCAACCTATGATCACAAAGATATAAGATCAAACAAATGATCATATCACAAATGATCAAACACTGATCATCATACAGCAACACTCAGCATGTCACATTACCAAATTGGGATATATCGCTGATAAATTTCAACTACATAACCTCTGAGCTCGTACGTCTCAGAGAAGGGTGTTAAGCTAAGAGAATAAATTCTCCGCCACCAACAGAAATGTATTTGAAAGAAATCAGCTTTATATCTCAAAGTGTAATGTCAGACATGTAACCATACAAGTCTGTTCTGGGATCGAACAGAACCGAAGGCACTTCTTATGAAGCCCTTGCAATTCCGGGTAATTTCCAATCACGTCCGGACTTCCCGTCACAAAAGAGTGATATAAATCTCTATACCGGAGCAACTCAGTGTAGAGACATTCGACAGGTTGTCCTTTCATTTTCGAAAAATATCCGGTCTTCACCACCGGTCTTCAAATGCCATCCATATACGACGTATCACTATTCGGAATGGGTTATACGACCCAAAGGTCCTTTCCCGGCTAACCCGAATAGTGATCGCAATATTCAAAACATATGGATATTGGGATTTCAATTAAGTCACAACTTATTACCCAAAAATCTTTCTTCAAATGGTTTAAACAAGTTACCATTTTAATCTTTTTAAACAAAAAGGTTAAATTCACAAAGTTCACTTAATTTCACAAAGATTCATTCACAGATTTTCCAAATCGATTTCCATTTCAGTTTAATTAATTCGTTAAATCTTTAAATCAAAGATTTAACTAATAGCTTTCAAAACAATTCCATTTCAAATGGTTTAAACAAACATCATTCTAAATCTGTTAAAAATAGACAGATTCAATTCATAGTTTTCAAAAAGAATTCATTTATAACTTGGAAAAACCATTTTTCAATTCGATCTTGAAATTCCTTTAATTAAACTGGAATTTCATTCCTTATATATATGAAAGCTTTTATCATTTGAAAACAAACAGTTTTCATTTTGGAAAATCTGATTCATTCATACGAGTTGAAATCCTTGGGTTAAATTCAAATTCCCAACTTATACTTTTAAAATGGTTAAATTCATACAAACACATTTTATATCATCTTTAGTCCCTAGTTTCAATCATAGGATTCAATTTCAAATTTGAATTCAAATTTAAATCTAATTATTTAAATTTTCAAAAACTCGGTTAAGTTATTCAAAATAACTTTTATCTTTGAAATTCCATTTCAAAAGCTTCTACTTTAAACCCAGATTTCAAATTTCAAAATCAATTTAAATTAAAATTTTCAATTTCAAAAACATCAAATTTAAATTTATCTGTGACTTAACCGATTTCCACGTGAAATCCATATTTGTGTGTGTAACAGTGTAGTCCAGGGGTTTAACACAATAGTGCAACACAATGAATCATCACAGATCAGAATATAGAAATATAGTTGATAAGCGATACAAATTATAACGCTTATCGTACAGATCACAGATATATATCACAGATAATAAATTACATCACAGATAATTTATCACAGATCACAATACCAATCAGGGTGTATCACAAAGCATCATATATCAGGGATATCAAACAATTCATATCATTCAACAGAATCCAAACATTCATAAGTAAGGTCAGTTAATTGTTTGATTAATTCAAATCAGATTTATTACTTATGAATACTACAAATCTTGGTTAATTAATCATTAATTAATTATAAAACATTTGGATTAATTATTCTTAAATCATTGATTAATCTTCTGTTATAATTCATCAATTAATTATAACCAGTAATTACCCATTAATTAATCTCTAATTATTAAATTAATTTAAACCTCAAATTACTTATTTAATTAATTACAAAATAAATTAATCTTAACAAATCTCATTTATTAATCCTTAATAACTCCCCATTTGATTAATTTCCCTTAATTGATCATAACAAGTAATTATCCCTATTTGATTACTTTTATTAAGTAATTATCATTAATTAATCACCTTTAATAAATTTATCATCTTTAATTAATTACCTTAAATTTTAGATCAATTATCTCTTAATTATTAATTTATAAACTTAATTATTTATCATTCAATCATTATCATTAGTCAATTAATTATTCTTGAAATTAAACACTTAATTAACCTTTAATTCTTAATAAATTAAATATATTACTTATATGTAATTTCCTTTTAATTCTTAATTAAATTTATAAAATAAAATAATTATTAACTTGATAAACTTAAAGCTATAAAATTTCCTTTAACATTTAAGATATTTTCAAGTAAAAGTTTAAAAACAAATTTAAATTTAAATCTCAGGAAAAAACTGTTTTTATAAGAATTCCTGGTATGCTTCGAGTCGGACTCGAGACCCACTCGATAGCCACTCCGGGTTTACCCTGAAATCTCCCCTGGTTTAAAAACTTAGACAAAATTTTAAGCTTTTTTTTTTAAAAATAAACAGGCTATCTCCCCTGTTTTCTACTCGAGTTCGTACCCGAGTAAAACCCCCAAATCCCCGAAGCCTACTTCGAGTCGACATCATCTTCCCCAACGAACGAACCCATACATCACCGTGCACACGTGCACGTGCACAGCTCCGATCTTCTCCTCCAGTCGACGTCGCCTCGTCGAGCAAGTCGACCATCACCTACGACTCAATCCCTGACCACCTGAACTTCGTCCATCAACGCAAATCGAATTCGAGCTCGATTACCACCTGGAACACTCGAACCCATCGCGACCCCATCCTGTCAACGTTTCGTTCTCCGACCCCCGACCACTAGCCAGCCTACAACTCTGGCCATCGATGCGTCAACTCGACCCCTTCCATCGCCCAGAACCCCGAGACACTCGGTGCTTTCACGAGACAGTGGTGCACACATTTCTTATGTGGTAAAAAACTAGGTTTACAAAGTAAAATCCCATGCCTCCGTTGTCGCCGTGATTTCCGCCACCTCCTACCATTTTACCCAGCATCCCCGTAGCCTCCTCCATCTCCACAACCAATCTCGATATCCACGAACCAATCGCTTGCCAGAAATCGATCAAAACTCGATTTTTAAACAAAAGTCAACTGCTCTTAAATCACACAACTAAAAATCATAATTTTTGCCTTAAAAATCAAGTTAAAGTATGAGAATTCAGTCTATATACCTGAAGTCGTAAAATAAGAAGATGAAATTTTGACTTATTTAGAGTTTGGCTCTGATTTCTTGGTTTCCAGAGTCATGCTTAAGTTGTTTTAACTTAAATATAATTTGGGATTAAAGCTTATGATAAAACAATCAGGTTTCGTTTAAATCATGGATCCAGATTTTGCTTGGATCAAGAGAAAATAATTTTTTGAATTATAAACCGAGTTTGCAAATTTTGAACAGAGGTGACCTACAGGTTATACAAACATGCATTCACTCTACACAGTAATTCAACCATATATAAACCCAACTACAGTTTATCTCAGACATCATCACCACAACATACAAGCAACAACATACAAATGTATTGGAGGTTGATAGTTTGCTCACCTTAGATTCCAGAAAAGGAAAGAACGGAGATAAACAGAGTTTCCATTGTTGAACCAGATTTTGAATTTGCAAACTAAAACCTTGTTCTCGATCCAGACATTGATTTCCAGGCTTGAGAGCTTGAAACAGGTTGTAAAAACTGGCAAGCTAAAATATTTCTTTGATCTTTGGCTTGCATTTGTTTTAGAAGAGATGATGCTTTGAAAATGCTTTGAGGAGGTTTTCTTTTTGTTTAAAAAAATGATTTTACTTCATTCATTTGCTTTTCCTTTCAGTTTTAAATGGACGAAATGAAATGAGAGGCTTGATACTATTAAGCTTATTTGTTTAAGCTGATATGGAGTGTTGTACAAGTGTTATAATTTGTTGTACAAAGCAAAATCAGGGATATTTCTTTCCTTTTGTACAAAAATATTTTTGTACAAAGTTTGGCCAGAGATTTTCTATTTCGATTGGTGGCTGATAGATATGTTTTGTACAACCTACATATACTTATCTTATTTGTTTATTCATAGATATACAATCTTCATTTCTTTGACTAGGCTGATTCGTTCACTTTGGTGGCTGAGAGGATGATGGCATTAATTGCCAAGTACTTTGTGTTTCTTTTGCAAGCTTTTGCTTATACTTGTTTATTTGTACAAAGATATTCTATTATCTTTGCTTTCGGCTGGTATGATGTTAGTTGGTACATAGGTACTTAACATTTATTTTGTTTTTTTCAAGTGTTCATGCTTATAAATGTATGTTGCTGTCTTGTTTCATATTACAACTGTGCATACTTATCTTTATATAATTTGTTTTGCTCACATTTATCTTTTAATTGTTTAGTACTTGAATATATTTGCTTTGCCTTTGTTCATACTACTTTATAATATAATTACATTTCTAGTTGTTGTTAAATTTCTCTAATGTATTCACTTTATATTTTTACAAAGTTTATTAACGTGTTATTTGGATTTATCTATGTATTCATTTTATTTTATTTATCGTCTTATATTTTTAATTTATAAATTCAAATTATTATTAACCATTTATTTATAATTTAAACACAAATCAAATATATGTTATATTATTTCAAATTTAGTCGGATATGTTCAAATACAGATATATATTCTCATATACACATATGTATACAATATTTTAATTTTAAATGACTTATACAGAATATATTTGGATTCGGGGAAACTCGAAATCTATTTATCATTTTATTTCACAAATTTTATTCAAAATCTGAATTAATTATCAATTTAAATATTTATAAAATTCGGGGTCGTTACACCCATCCTCTAAGGATCCGTGGAACTATCTACTATGTAGTAATATACGCTATTATAATATGTCTATAGTAAAGTAAACTATTAAAATAGCGTTAAGGCGTTACCCATATCCCCCTTAACACATTTTTATATATTCCCATAGTCTATACAGTACCGTAATTCCTCCGTAAATTAGAGGGCTATCAGAGGGCACTCCATAGGTATGGTACAAACCAAACTCGTAGAAGGCGCGATAGGGCATGAGATAAGGCACTCGAGGCAATGCCATGGTAGATATACCGTTTGCGGATCCGGACTAATAGTAACGCATAGCAGCTGCTACCTCCCACCTCGTGACACACTCCCAAATCAAAGGGTGCACCCAATCAAATCACAAAAGCAATAGAATGGTATCGAAGAAATGTGCCCGATCGGAAGAATGACCTCACTTGGCCCAGCATGGCTCCTGTTTTAGCCGCACCAAGCTGACTCACGGGAGTCAGGGCTACGTAAATACCAAAGAGAATCGTCACCGAACCATCCTACTTCATTCTGGAATCTTCACCACGTACACGGTTGTTAAAGTGGTTTTCGGTATTGGTAGAGAGTATGACAATATCCGATCCCGGTCTCTTTAACAACCAAACGCTTATTTCACACCGTGGTCATTTCATTTCAAATAATACATACTTTAAATCAAAATATCATATTCATTTCAAAACCATATCAAATTCGATATCATTATTCACTTTAAATAATATTCATTTCCAGAACCATAACACTTTCAAATTTATAGCACATCTCGAAATCATAATACTTTTGAAATCATAACACTTTTGAAGTCATAACACTTTTGAAACCATAACACTTTGAAATCATAACACTTTGAAATCGTAACACTTTTGTAATCAAAAAAGTTTGAAATCATAACACTTCCCACCTAAACATTTTAGATATAGAAAATAGTATACATATCAAAATACTTTATAAATTAAAATAGTTTATATATATAATAAAATACTTTATATAATAAAAATCGTTTATATATATATAATAAATTACTTTATATAATAAAATTAGTTTCCTCCAATTCCACAAATCGATTTAAATCATCTTAAATTCCAAACTTCAATTTAAATCAATTCCAGTTTAACCATTTCAATTTAAAGTTCAATGATTCAGGTTTAAATATTCAAACATTTACAATATAAACTTCATTTATATTTCAACATTAACTTTAAATTTATTCAAATTGGAAATGATTCCCTTAACCATTTTTATAACAATGTATTTAAATCCTAATTTAAATATTTAAATCAATATTAAATATTCAATCTCAATTTTATTTAAAATTGGGAATATTCATTTAATCACTTTTTATCAGATCAAGTTAAAATCAAGTTATAATCATATCTTTTCAAAATCTCAAAACTACTAAGTTTAAACAATTCTTTCTTAGTTTCAATTATTAACCAATTTAAATTCCAAGTCAACATGAATTTATCTTTCCAACCTTTATTATTAAAGTTATACATCTATTTTAAAATATTAATATAGATTTTAAATATATATTTTAAAACATTATTATATACTAATTCAATTAATTTTATTAAATTAAATCTTATTATATATATTTTTAAGAAAATAAAATTATAAGAAAAATCTTAAAATTTATAATTTCAAAACTAACTTATAAATTTAAAATTCCAAAACATATAATTTTTAAAATCTCAATTTAGACATATATAAGATAACATATATATATATATAATATTTTAAAAAATCAATATTTATTTAAAACCATATATCTCCTTTCAAAACTTTGGAAATCATTTCAAAATATAGACCAACGGTGTCCGTATATAGTTTTCTATCCTATGGTCAAGTGATACAGATATTTATCATTTCAATCCGCAATTTAAATATTTACGGGTATATATCATTTCAACCTGCAATCCCAAAATTTAAAATCAATGAAAATCGCTTGGGTTTATCATTTCAACCCGTAACGATTTTCTCCTATTCTACAAGATCGTTCGGGTATGTATCATTTCAACCCATAGGGAATTCTAAATTAACAGGGAACTTGCTGAGTGAGAACAAATATGATAATAATATAACATATCAATAACATGCATATATCATCAGTGATAAATTAAACAAAATATATACAACAAGATATGGTGTCATATATCACAGGTGAACAATTACAGATAATAGCATATCATATATAGCAATTATAGAAATAAAAGTTAAATTTAGCAGCATATTTCGATTGTCGTTTCAAGTGAAATCAAATTTAATAAATATAAGGATGTTAATCGTAAGTGATTGCTCACCTTTCGAGGCTAGAGATGAACGAGAATGAGATGAGTTACGAATTCCAAAGCAAAGCAAGATTGGCATGAATTCGACGAATAGAGCTGTAACATGGATCGATGAAACAAATCAAATTAGCTTGATATAAGCTAAAACAAAAGGAATATTATATCTATATATATTTCTCTGAAGTCAAAATAAAATTTGAAAACCCAAACTTATGTATACTCATATATATAAATTAATATATAAACATAAATATTAATTTACACACTAATTATACTTTTAAAATCAATAATTATTATAAAACCAATATACATAAACAATCAGCAAACCCCACTTGCAAACATACATTTATTTCAATACACATAAACTAACACATATATAAGATAATACATACTTACCTTTTATATATACATATATACAGTAACTTTACATAAATATATACTAGCCAAATAGTACTTAAAACAAACATTAAAGCCCATATAAAATAAAATATTCATGTTATACATTTTCCAATCCATATCTATTAAACACATAAAAATCAAACTTATATACATAATATATATATTTTAAAACTCTATATACACTTTCCAAATATCCATATATGCTAACATATATATATTATATCAAATCAGAAGATAACAGATTATACAAACCTATAATCTAACCAACACACACACACACACACACACACACATATATATATATATAACATATATATTATATACTGTAACTATATATATAATGCTGCTTTTATTTTATAACAAACAGCTCAACAATATGCAGTGTATACAAACCATATATATAACTAAACCAATACTCATGTATGCTTATATATATATAAATTAATATATATACCTATACAAACTCATATACGTATTATGTACAAACTTAGTTAAGTTTTATATATAAGTAGATCATACACACATATATATATATACCAAAGTAAAAAAATTCATAGACAGAACCCAACAAAAACTTCACTTTATATAAAAAACACTTATACATAACATAGTACTACTGAACGAATATAAACTTACATAAAAAAATATAAACTGACATATTAGAAAATCTATTAAACATCATATTATATACTCACATCATATATATGTGTATACGATTATATATAAGGCTATATATCACACCAATAGTAAACAGGTTTTATAAATTTAAACTTAAACAAACTAACACACATATATATAAACTTATACTATATAACAAACAAAAATATATATATACCTTTATAAACCAAGGATAGGAGATGATCGACAAAAAGGAGGTGGTTGCGATCAACTTGAAGGTGGCTGAGGCTGATCGTTTAGGTGAGTGTGGCTTCAAGGGGGGTAACTGTTCTGGAGAATGGCAGGGAGGCCGAAGGTGAGGGTGGGGTGCACTGCCATGGTGGAGAGGGAGGAAGGTGGCATGAGTCGCAAGGAGGAAGGGTGTGCGCTGGATCAGGTGGAGGGTTCGGCTTGAAGTAGGCTCGGGCTGTGGTGGTTGCTGGCCGAGGGGAGGAGGGAGAGTAAAGGAGAAGGCTTGGTTTCAGGGATAAGAGGGAATGGTTTGAGGTTGAAGGAGAAGAGGATCAAGGGATGCGTGGCTTCTCAAGTCTAAAAAGCAAATATATATATATTGTTTATAATTCGAACATAATGAAAAATGTTTGAAGCTTTGTTGTTTTTTCTTTAAATGAAGAATATGAACCAGAAGAAGAGGAAAAGAATGAGCAAGTTGAATAAGAAAAAGGACGTGAAAAGTGGGAATAGTAATAGTCACGGTTTGAAATTCTGGGAATAATAAAAGGTTGTTTGATTTCAACAGTTAGATAGATAAAAGGACAAGAAGCCCAAAAGGTTGAAATTGGGTACCGGTACGATCAATTTTTTCATAGATTTCAACGCGAAAAGGACGCCTAATTATAGGAAGGAGCATACTGAAGAGATCAGTACGATAAGACGATCAAAACGATATACAGATATCAGCGATACGATTATCCTATCAAAAGTCAATATTCGATACCGAAAATGCTGCTAAAACGCCGAAAATAAGATAAACGGAGCAATAGCAGTCCAAATTTGGTGAAACGAAATATGACGTCTCACTCAGAAGATGATTTACAAATTTATTATAAAAAATATTCAGGTTCGAGAAATATTTCATTTACATCAATTTTAATTGATTAAATTTAAATAAAATAAACAACAAAATTGACTTCTATATTTTCTGATGAAAATTTATCATTTGCTATGTTTAAATAGATGTATCTCAAATATCAAATTTACATTGCTAAATTTTATAATTAAATTTCAAGCAAAATTTCAGTTAATTATGTTATTAAAAGCGTTAAAATTTTACGAGCCGTTACACTCTCCCAAACTCAAAACTTTTCGTCCCGTAAAAGGAACAAGGTAGGAGAATAGAAACAACCAGAAAGAAAAGATAAATTTGAAATACATAGTATTAGATACAACAGTAAATTTTAAAGCCATATAAAATTTATTTATTTTAAAATTGATTAATTTTTAGCTAATTTGGTTTTCAATCCATTTTATTAAAATCAATAATATTCATTTATATTTATATTTTATTGATTTCCAATTCGAGCTATTTTCATTCAATTTGATTTGTTTCAATTTATAAATATTTGTTACAAAATTTCTACCAAACAAAATTTATTTGATTTTACTCACTTATTAAATCTATTTATCTTTATTTGAGTTGATTCCACAAAAATTCAAATTTCAATTACTCTTAAGTCCATATTTATTTAAATAGTATTTTTTTTCTTTATTATTTAATTTATTTCACTTAACATATTTTGCAACATAATTTAAGTGTATAAACATTTTATAACCATATATTATTCAACAAATAAACTTTCTTTTTATTTTCCAATTTATTATCAGTAAATTCCCTTAACAAAATATCAATTTTGGATATCTTATAGCTCACATTTATACTGTATATTATTCAATTACCCATTCTCATTAACATTGAACTATTTCTAGGTAAGTTATATTAATGTTCTGAGTGTAATTAAATAATATACAAATTTCCCTTTTATTTCCAACATTTATATTAAGCCAGATTTTCGTTTGAACAATTTATTACGTAAGTTTTCTTCTTGTATAACCTTTTTTTATACCCTAACTGTAACAACCCGCATATTTATCGGTTGTATATTTAAATATTTTATTTAAATATAACATCGTTCGTCGGATTATAGTCCGAAAAGCTACTTTTTGCAAACAGTCGAATTAGGACTCGAAACCACTTCCATTGAGTTCAAAACGACATTTGCGATCTTTTTTAGTATAAGCTTCGATATGTTTGGAGTATGTCGAAATCTGCTACTTTTTCTAGTTGGGTTTTGGGTTGGGTTCAGCCCACTAGCTAACTAAACCCACTTAACCCCCTAACTCAGCCCCTTCTCTTCATTCCATCTTCATTTCATTCTTTTCTTAAGCTAAAACTGAAATGGGGGAAAGGAAAAAGAATTAGGAAAATACCAAGCCCTAGTTTTCTTTGCAAAGCTTGAATCCTTGCTCCAAAATCAAGTGGAAGCCATTGGTAAGCCTCCTCTTCATCTTCTCCATCTCTTCTCCTCTTCAATTACAGAAAATTCCTAAACCCTAACTTAGGAATTACTTGTTTTGATCTTAGATTGAAGCTTGTTGAGTTGAAGTGGAGATTAGTTGGTCTTCTCCTTGCAATTTTGCTCCTTCTTCTTTGTTTTGTGCTAAAAAGGTGAGTTTTGAACTCACATCTACTTCTCTTGGTATCATTGATGTTGGGTATGAATTCCTAACAAGTATTCATGTGCTATTGCTTTTGAGTTGGAAGGAATTGGTATTCATTTGATAGGGCAAAAAGTGCTGGAAAACAGGCTCCGGCCGACCGAACGCAGGGTCCGGTCGACCGACCTGCTACCTAAGCACTTCCCTGCCTCTGTTTTGGGAGTGCAGGAATCTGGGCTCCGACTGACCGACCCAGGAAGTCCGGTCAACCGACCTGCTTCCCGATAATTTTTCAGAACAGTGTCCGGTCGACCGAGCCCTGTAGCCGGCCGACCGACCTGCTCCTGTTTTCCCTGTTTTGCATATTTTTGTTCGTTTTGATCGGTTTTCCAAATCTTATCAATGCAAGTTGGTTTTTAATGTTTGTTATTGCATCTTTGGATTTAATAACATACTTTTGACTTCATTCACGAGTTTTATAAATAATCCCTCTAACTCGTATTAAAAGCTCCCTTCTCCGCTTTATAAATTTCTATTTAAACACACATGATTTTGCACTTCGAACGAAGTGGAAAGGAGATTAAATGGTTAGGTAAAACATGGACCATGAATCCGCGCGTTCACCTTTCCGATTAGTCCCCAACCTATTCGATTGATCGTTTTGACCTTTGTGTCTGGTTTACCGATGACATGAGGTAAACTTTGTAATGCTTTGAGTGTGAAATTGGCTAATGGATAGTAAACCGTTTAGTGCGAACGAGTGGTTATGGGACATACGTTAACACTTTTCGGGTTCCTTTTCGAGAGTTATGACACATTCCGCCAGTTAGTGGTGTCCAGTACTGGGCCTCCGGACCTTCGCCACTACGGTTTGTTGCCTTCGAGGTTTATTGCCTTCGGGTTAAGCCTTCGGGGTTTGTTGCCTTCGGGTATGTGGCCTTCGGGTTTGTACCTTCGGGTGTGTGCCTTCGGGTTTGTTGCCCTATAGTATCGCTTCCGATGTTGGTCTTTTTGAGCCGCATGGGTGATATTGGGTTTGGAGCCTTCAGGCTCATGGATCCTTGTTTATACAGTACTGAGCTCGAGCAATCTTTTGTTGTTTTCATTAATATGTATATTCCCTAGGTGTCGCCTTTCAGTGTTGGTCTTTTTGAGCCGCATGATAGGTAGCGATCATCTAGTGGAACTTGTATACCTTTATTGGTATTTATTATTTTCCTTTTGGCTTGATTTGGGATATGATGTCCTTTGTTTATTTGAGATGCCGATGATACGAGGCTTGTTTTGTTATGTTCATCTTTTGTTAGATGAGTGTGTTATCTCATATAGAGATATTTGTTATACCATATGATCTTGCAGGTTTATTACCGTTCAGTTTATCTAACTAATTTGTTTAGCTAGACTGACCCATGTATTTTATACTCGGGTCAGACCGAGATGTTTCAGGTTAGGTGCTTTTGGACTTAGCCTCTTTTGCTTCCGCATGGACTATTCCGCTAGCTTCTTTTTGTCTTAGCTTTTTGTGTAGTCCTTATCTATTGTAACTCTGATATGTATTCTTATGAACTCGTCTGTATATTATGGTTTGCTATACCACTTGACATGTATCATTTTGTATACTCTGTTATGTATCGGTATATGTGTATATGATGATCTACTGTTCTGTGATGTATATTACATTGAGTTGTTACATTTTGTTCTGATAGATCCTCCAGCCACCTATGGTTTTGAATTAAGTATTTATTGGATATGTCGATTCGTTTGATATGGTAATTGTTGATGTATTCAGTAGATAGTTAAGGAAAAACTATAGATGGTCGCTCCTATCCAGCCTTATTCTCCGTATTAGCAGACGGTATTATCTAATAATACTCTTTGCTAATGTGGGTATAGAGGTGGGGCGTCACAGCTTGGTATCAGAGCTGAGTTCAGAACAAAATATGATAAACACAGAACAGAAGCACATATTACGATACATCAAAGTGTACTAAGTGTTACAAATCTTTGAATCATCATGCTTTTATTCCTTCCGTGCTTTTGGGGTAGATAGGATTAGGGGAATACGTCTAGGAATGTATTTTTATTCCGTAGTATTCCGTATTGAAGTATCTACCTTGTGATTAATCTTGTTCTTATCTTGACTTTCAGCTTATGGTTGGAATAGGCAGAGGACGACGCTCGGGTGTTGGGCAATCCAGTGGTTCACATCCGGACGGCGTTTATATGTCAGCCGATCAGTTTTTAGAGTTGTTTAGGAGCATTCAGCCTCCAGTTCCTACTCGAGTGTCTCCACCTCGCAAGTCTACCTTTGCACGCTTGTGCAGTGATTTTACTCATCTCGGAGGAAAGCCGTTTAAAGGCTTTGAGTCTATTCTTGAGACCCAAGCTTGGTTTCGCACGTGCGAACGTATCTTCTCTAGAATGGATATTTCTGATCATGATAGAGTTCTTGTAACTTCTAGTTTATTGCGAGAGCGTGCCCTTGATTGGTACAAGCTTCTTGTAGCCGAAATTGATGAGTCTGCTCTTTCTTGGACTCAGTTTCGGGAACGGTTCGAACTCAAGTTCGTTCCTGAATCTGAGAAAGCTTTGTTGTCCCGGCGCTTTCTTGAATTAAAGCAAGGGGATTCTTCTGTTTCTGAATATGTTGCATCTTTCGAGGCCTTATCTATGTATGGTCTTGAATTCATTAGCACTTCTTATAGGAAGAATCTGAAGTTTGTTTCTGGTCTTAAGAAATATCTTAAGAAACCTTTGATGCTTGAGCTTAAGCTTTCTTTTGAGGAGTTGGTTGATTCTGCACTTCATCTCGAAGCCATCGAGGGGGAGTGTGATAGTAGTGATGATGTTGAGGTTTGCAAGAACCCTAACAAAAAGCAGTCTCTATTGGATGAGCCGGAATTTTTCCCTTCCAAGAAGAAAAAGTCCGCTGAATCTGATTCTCCGTCTCAGTCTGTTGGAACACCTTCCATTCGGAAGTGTTTCAATTGTGGTTCTCCTGATCATATGATTCGAGCATGTCCTAAGCCTCTCTTCTGCCGTTATTGCAAGAAGGAAGGCCATCGTAGTTCCACTTGTCCCATTGCTCCGAATAATTCTCAACCAGGCAAGCTAATTATAGCAGATGCTTCTAGAGGTTCTTCTCGGGGATAAGGTATGTCTCCATCTATTTTGTTAGGTCTCTATTTTTCTTTGTGATTTCGGTTCCATTTTGATAGCATCATTTTATTCTTTAAGCCCTCATGATGAGGAAAGTGTTATTTTTCTCATTCTTGCAGTTTGAGAATTTTCCAGTATTTTTGATCTTGTCTTAGGATTATCACCTAAGCAATCTTTTGAGTGGTATTAAGGTCTTTTCAGCTCGACCTTGCCACCAGTTTTGGTTTGGCTACGAGTTGCGGAAGTTAGCACTCCACTTACCGCATTCCGCACTCGTTGTGATTCTGTCACGTCCCGAAATTTTTCGACTTTCGAAAATTCGACATCGATACTCACTTTATCGACTGCCGAGCAATCGAGTGCCGGAAACTCCAATAGTGAGGGTTTTTAAGAAAAATAAAAAGTAGAAGAAGAAGAAAAAGAAGAAAGAAGAACAACAGAACACATCTGAACAGAAAACAATATTAGAATCTTACACATCGCAGCGGAACAATATACAATAGATAAATGAATATCTTTTAAAAACAAAAGAATTATATATGTTATTACATTACATCACATCATATCATCAGAGTCAATAAACAACAATGGACAGTTATATAAACTTGTCCTCATACAGAATACACAGCGGAATAAATACTATAAGATACAAATACTACGTCTCGTCATCCAGATTGCTTCCAAAGCTCCAGAATATCCAGAATATCCTGATAATCTAACTCTAGACTGCCCGTGTGGAAATTTGTGGGCACCCAGAGTTTAGAAGGGAAACAATAAACTCCGAGTCAGTCATGGTGACTGGTGTGAGATCGTAAAACAGTTTATCTTTAAAATAAATAGCAGGATAATTTTAAAGTCAATTCGAAATGCTTTTGGAAAATGAAACTACCATAAGACCTCCCGCCACACACACAATGCAAACGCAGACTTGGAGGAGATTTCTTCTTATGATAGTCAAAGATGCTTACTACGCGAAAATCAAATTCTTTTTGATATTATTATTAGTGCATAGTGTAGAAAACATTTCGAAAGTAGAATATAAATCTTAGCCAGCATAGGTACCATTATAGTATGCTTGCTATAGCTGCCATATTAGATGGCAGGTTCTACAACTAAAACCGTACAAGTCACGTATTGTTTCTTTGGATTTCCAACAAATGGTCAGGCTAAGGAACTTCCTATCCACGATGGGTACGTCCCTGGAATAGACGACCCGAGAAATAACCTAACATTACGGTTAGATCTCTGCCAACACAAGGCCGGGTTACCTCTGCAAAAGTAGGTAACTACTGACACGCGTATGCCATCCCCCGATCGTCACCGATCTTCCCGAGGATCCCCGATTCGCAACAACCACAAAGAAATAAATTTTGCTGCAACCACAGAGGTTAAGTATCTGGGCTCCATACCATGATACCACCTTTATCCAGAAGGAATGACATACACTAAGGGGCGCTACTCCCTAGAACCTTGCCGCATTCGTCCTGTTTCGACCATTTCCGGGGTGTGAGGCTCGACGAAGTCTCGTCCACAAAGCTACGCTTTCTCAAAAAGCCCTGCTTCGGGTCAAACAAAAATGATCAACCTATGATCACAAAGATATAAGATCAAACAAATGATCATATCACAAATGACCAAACACTGATCATTTCACAGCAACACTCAGTATGCCACGTTACCAAATTGGGATATATCGCTGATAAATTTCAACTACATAACCTCTGAGCTCGTACGTCTCAGAGAAGGGTGTTAAGCTAAGAGAATAAATTCTCCGCCACCAACAGATATGTATTTGAAAGAAATCAGCTTTATATCTCAAATTGTAACGTCAGACACACAATCCATAAAAGTCTGTTCCGGGATCGAACAGAACCGAAGGCACTTCTCACGAAGCCCTTGCATTTCCGGATAATTTTCAATCACGTCAGGACTTCCCGTCACTAAGGGTGATAAAAACCTCTAAATCGAAGATCAGTCGATGTAGAGTAACTCGACGGTAATCCTTCCGTTTTCAAAAATATCCGGTCTTCAACACCGGTCTTAAAATGCAATTCATAACGACGTATCACATATTCGGAATGGGTTATACGACCCCATGGTCCTTTCCCGGCTAACCCGAATAGTGAGCGATTATTCAAAAATAAGTGTGGCATTCAAATTCATCCAATTCACAACCAATACCTATCTAAAGGTAATTATTGATAGTCGGTTATTTAACTATCAATAAAGATGCGCAACATCATCAGATTCCCAAAAATTTTCCAAATTATTTTATCTTCCAAAATATCTTTTCTAGATATAAAATTTCCACACTTAACCATTTGAAAACAATTTCAAATATTCACTTTTCAATTTATCTTTAAAAGATAAAAACTCAACCAGTTCATTTCACATTGGGAAAAACATTTCCATACTTATTAAATAATAAGTATTTCACAATCATTTATTTTCAACACTTGAAAATATTCGATATACTTAAATCAAATTAAGTATATATTTCATTCTTTAAGGAAATCATTCTTAAATCACATTTATTTGAGTCAAAACGAATGTTGCGTAAAACATCGTTACGACGACTCGAAATCACTAGTATAGGGATTCTGAATTTAGATAGATATATAAATCCCAATACTATATAAAAATATTTCTTTTCGGAAATCATTTACTATAACAACAGTGTTATAGTCCACCATTTCCTTATTTTTCGAAAACGTCTATTTCAACAATAAATGTTGAAATCTATGATTTCGATAGTTCACACGTTTTAAAACATCTTTTAAAACAATTAACTTCATTTCATAATATCGCTTTCCCAAAACCCTATCCATTTTACTTAAAAATATATTCACTGTCCAAAATCGTGAATATACTTCACTAACCACATTTCAGTCTTTTCTACACATTTTATTTCAATAAGAATTCGCTATTTAAAATCGCGAATATATCTTCTTTAATGTCCTTCTATATTTAATTTATCAAATCCAATTGATTTCGAATTTATAAAACAACGTTTATAAATTCTATTTTCTATTCTATACAACTTCGATTTTATAAATTTCCTTTAATGACCCATTCAATTTTATAACTCAACGTATACATCAAAAATCCATATTATAAGTTAAGTACTTATAATTTATTTATTTAAAAGAAATCGTTCTTTTAAACTTTACAAACTGTAAATAAACCCATTTTAACATCATTTCCATTTTTAAATCCACATTCCCAAATATTCACTTTTAACCCCAAAATCAAATCCCAAATTGATTTCAAATTTTACTTCAATACCAAATCAATTTCAATATTCATTTCTAAATTAATTTCCCATCCCAAATCATTTTATATTGATTTTTTCTAAACTTGTTTCAATTTGCCAATTTAATTTATAATTGGACTTCCAACTTATTTCATTTTAAACAAATTCTTCTTAAAGAAAATAAATCTCTTTATCTTTTTCCAACTATTTAGAAATCCAGATTTTAATCAATATTCTTCAATTTAAAATCACTATTATACGAAATTCATTTATTTAACGTTTTCACTTGATTCTGGAATTTATTCAATACGATTATAAAAATTTACTTTTTATACTTTAAAATTCCTTTCTTCGAATTTATTAAATTTCTAAAATTAAATTCACTTAGAAATTTTCTACTTGAATTTCAAAAATTCAATTTCGTTTATCTTTGGAATCCAATGATGTCAAAACATCCATTCAGCTAAAATTTTAGCTTTCAACAATTTCCAGGCATCAATATGATCAATATAATCATTCACAGATTATCACATCACAGTAGAAATAAATTCAATCAATGTGAGGGGTCCAGTTGGATCCCTCCAACCTGTTTCCCTGCATCCAAAGATGTTAGCACAATACCAATTCCGCTCCAGTACGGAATTATCGCGGTATATAGGTTTTTATAAATCCGCTTACTAACGGCGCAATAGGGTCTCATCCGCTATACGAGGCGGGAAATCATCAATCCAATATATACATATACCAATATGTATATACTGCTATATATATATAGATATATCCTATCATATCTAATACCACATCATCATAGCAATCATATCAAACAATAAATAACTGAAAATTCCACTTCCATTTTGAGTGAGAAAAATCTCACCTTAGCTTTTAATTTTTGCAATCCAATCCAATTCTTCTTTCGTTTTCTCGACTTTAACCTTGTATAAATAATTTATACCATCTATTAATATTTGAATTAATCGATAAATTAATTACCATTTATTAATTAAATTTAACCAACAATTATTTTAACTGATAATTAAATCTCAAATCAAATTTCTTATGATAATAATTTTAGTTAGAAAATGATTTAATCTTAACTAATGATTAAATTCTTAATGAATAATTATATTTCAAACCAATTTTCTTAAATAATCCTTTATTGGCCAAAATAATCTTAAACAAATATATTACTTTAAAATTTCTACCTTTTCAAAGTTTATTTATATATATAAAACTACACTTTATAAAAATCCAATATTTATATAACCCTATATATATATTTTTCTTTTTTTTTTCTACCTATCTATACTTATATAAAATCGAATAATTAACTTTCATTTCATTTCTTTTACTTGTCAAAATCTTCTATATATATATTATATGTTTTCTGTCAAACTATTTAAAATTGAGATCTTAAACCTTACTGTAAAAATGGTATTTATTTAACAAATTTTCTTTTTCCTGTATATATATATAAACAATTATTTAAATTAAGTTAACAGTAAAAGCAACATATCTTACTGACAATTCGAGTGCCGAGTACAAGCCTCAGACCATTTGAAACGACGCCGAGCCACCTTCGACGTTCGACCACCCATCATCCAGAAGATGTCACCGACCACCATTGCTTCGCCAAAAATAGCGACCGCACCCTGACTTCGATTCGTCTCCATCTCGCGACATCCCTTCCAGTCGCCGATTCGATCGCCTCCACCTGCTCACGAACGCCACGCGCCCAAACGCCTCAGACCCCATCGCGACATCCACTTCGCTGCTGCCCTAGTTTCGACCTCGACTTTGCCTTCAAGCTGAACTCGCCCACGCGAAGCCCTAGTCGCTGCCTCGCGATTACCCATGCCGCGCGTGCGACCGAGGCCATTACGGCCTGCCGATTTCCCCATCAATTTGATTTCGATCGATCGAGATTTTCAGTAGAGGGACGCCATTGATTTAGTTTTGTATTTGGGTTTCGTTCGTTTGAACTGGGGAGGGAGACACGATTTTTTTTTGATTAAGGGGAAAGGAAGAATGGCTCGCGTGATAAAAGAACCGAAGGAGACACGAGAACGTGATTGTTGCAGAGAATAGTCGTGCTCACACGATTTTGTATCGCGATTTTTAGGCGCGATTTGGGGAGACGATGTGCTGATGTTTGACTTGGTCAAAAATGTGAATTTAAAAATCGATTTCAATTTAATTTGTCAACGCGTTCCCTTATCGTATGCACACCTACAAACTCCGATTGATACGAAATTCGAAACTCGGCAATAATTCAATATTACGGACCCAATGGAACTGGTTTCGTCAAATTCCGAGACTGCGCCTCGGACGACTATTTTTAAATTCGATTTAAACGATATAAATCCAAAACTGATCAAATCAATTTCAATTTCGATTCTGAAGCTTCTATTATATTCAGTACTATCAATACGAAGTTTAAAAGCTTTTGAAATATTTTTCTTCAGCTTAAAACTGAAGATACAAATTTTTATTCGACTATCAATAGATTAAATTCTGTAACTTAACCGCAAATTTCAAAGCTTTATTCGGGATTCAAATTAAATTATCGTTCAAATATTTAAAATTAATTAAATATTTCCAATTTAATTCGTTCAAAATTCTGGGTCGTTACAAACTTCCCCCCTTAAAAGAATTTCGTCCTCGAAATTACAAGTCAGGGAGAATGGTCCTTAACTCGTCTATACTTTTTCCAACATCTAATAGTTTTATCAAACTTTCAAAACAAATCTCTCTACTAGAGATTCGTTATCACCTAAATTTCCAACTTCAATTTTAAGTTTCAAACAACATTGTTTTACTTCAAAACTCAAATTTAAATTCAAATTTCAAATTTAAACTTTCAAATTTTCTCAAAAATTTTCTAACGCCCTAAATTTCCGAAAAATTTCGCCAGCGTCTCCTTTGCGCGGCTAATACGGTACGACTACAAAACGTCCCTACGGACTCTCAGATTTCAAAAAGAAAAAGAAAAAGCCAAGCGGCTAGACCAGAAATCATCAAAAACTCATATTCTAATTCAAATACGTACCTTTTGTCGAGCAATTCAAATTTATCTTTGCAATTCAATTCCAATTCCTTTTTCCTGTATATCCTACTAACCATAATATCTAGTTACAGCATTCAAATCATTTTGCAAATTCTATTACAAAAATTTCAATATAAACTACTTATATCATCTTTAGTTTACTATTGAAGTTATATCCATTATCTTCAGTTTTACATTTCAGTTTCTCATTTGAGTTCAATTCACAATTCCAATCTAATTTGGATTCAATTCACTTTCAATTCTGAAATATTGAATTTTATCAATTATCTGTCATTTACAACTGCACTGTCTTAAATTAGTTCCAATTACTAATTCATTCGTCTTCAATTTGAATTCCATTCCAATCAGATTTCAAATGTTCTATAAGTTATCAACTTATTTACATCTTGATTTATACAATCATTTATACATTCACATACTAATTTCATTCCATTAGAATTCTATTTTCAATTATAAATTCATATTCACAATTTCATTCCATCCTGAATTTTATCTTCAATTATCCTTTTTGAATTTCAAAAACAAAACCCAAATTTCAAACAACTTTCCATTTAAAATAAATTTGGCAGCAATTTCTCTTTTGGAAACCCGAAAATGAACATCGATGATGCTGCAGTCATTGCCGAAGTTATTTTCCAGCGACCGAAAAGAGTTTAGAGCTTTTCATTCCTTCAGAACATTTTTCAAAACTTTTGAAATTCATTTTCAACTCCAAAAAGGATTTAAACCTTCCAAATCTCCAAAATTTTCAAATTCTTCTCAAAACATTTCCAAAAACTTCCCTGGAATTCCGTTTCAAATTACAAATCACATTTATAATTTATATTCTCAAATTTCATTTGTATATGGATTTATTTCTTAACTTCGGAGTTACGATTTCAATTTCTTATTCAATTTCAATAATAATGATAACATTTCAATGTTATTATTTCCTAACAACCAAACATCCATATACTATAATACTTCATAGAAAACCATTTCTTTTCTATACAAAAATAGTTTTGGGCAAAATTATTTCATTTACCATATTTAAAACAATACTGTGCCGAATTGTTCTATTCGAGTGTTTAGAGATCCCTATCAATGACCGTTAATTACTCGTATTGACCAGAATCCATATACCACTCAATAAACCAATCATCACAATATAAAACAATTTTATATTCAAATAACAAATACGTGCTCATATCTATTATTACACTCAACTCATTCTAGAGTACTACTGACTCTATCTCTAATGAGTAACACCCAACAGAGCAGGGTTGTCGCTTAACCATATGCTCTGATACCACTTGTCACGTCCCGAAATTTTTCGACTTTCGAAAATTCGACATCGATACTCACTTTATCGACTGCCGAGCAATCGAGTGCCGGAAACTCCAATAGTGAGGGTTTTTAAGAAAAATAAAAAGTAGAAGAAGAAGAAAAAGAAGAAAGAAGAACAACAGAACACATCTGAACAGAAAACAATATTAGAATCTTACACATCGCAGCGGAACAATATACAATAGATAAATGAATATCTTTTAAAAACAAAAGAATTATATATGTTATTACATTACATCACATCATATCATCAGAGTCAATAAACAACAATGGACAGTTATATAAACTTGTCCTCATACAGAATACACAGCGGAATAAATACTATAAGATACAAATACTACGTCTCGTCATCCAGATTGCTTCCAAAGCTCCAGAATATCCAGAATATCCTGATAATCTAACTCTAGACTGCCCGTGTGGAAATTTGTGGGCACCCAGAGTTTAGAAGGGAAACAATAAACTCCGAGTCAGTCATGGTGACTGGTGTGAGATCGTAAAACAGTTTATCTTTAAAATAAATAGCAGGATAATTTTAAAGTCAATTCGAAATGCTTTTGGAAAATGAAACTACCATAAGACCTCCCGCCACACACACAATGCAAACGCAGACTTGGAGGAGATTTCTTCTTATGATAGTCAAAGATGCTTACTACGCGAAAATCAAATTCTTTTTGATATTATTATTAGTGCATAGTGTAGAAAACATTTCGAAAGTAGAATATAAATCTTAGCCAGCATAGGTACCATTATAGTATGCTTGCTATAGCTGCCATATTAGATGGCAGGTTCTACAACTAAAACCGTACAAGTCACGTATTGTTTCTTTGGATTTCCAACAAATGGTCAGGCTAAGGAACTTCCTATCCACGATGGGTACGTCCCTGGAATAGACGACCCGAGAAATAACCTAACATTACGGTTAGATCTCTGCCAACACAAGGCCGGGTTACCTCTGCAAAAGTAGGTAACTACTGACACGCGTATGCCATCCCCCGATCGTCACCGATCTTCCCGAGGATCCCCGATTCGCAACAACCACAAAGAAATAAATTTTGCAGCAACCACAGAGGTTAAGTATCTGGGCTCCATACCATGATACCACCTTTATCCAGAAGGAATGACATACACTAAGGGGCGCTACTCCCTAGAACCTTGCCGCATTCGTCCTGTTTCGACCATTTCCGGGGTGTGAGGCTCGACGAAGTCTCGTCCACAAAGCTACGCTTTCTCAAAAAGCCCTGCTTCGGGTCAAACAAAAATGATCAACCTATGATCACAAAGATATAAGATCAAACAAATGATCATATCACAAATGACCAAACACTGATCATTTCACAGCAACACTCAGTATGCCACGTTACCAAATTGGGATATATCGCTGATAAATTTCAACTACATAACCTCTGAGCTCGTACGTCTCAGAGAAGGGTGTTAAGCTAAGAGAATAAATTCTCCGCCACCAACAGATATGTATTTGAAAGAAATCAGCTTTATATCTCAAATTGTAACGTCAGACACACAATCCATAAAAGTCTGTTCCGGGATCGAACAGAACCGAAGGCACTTCTCACGAAGCCCTTGCATTTCCGGATAATTTTCAATCACGTCAGGACTTCCCGTCACTAAGGGTGATAAAAACCTCTAAATCGAAGATCAGTCGATGTAGAGTAACTCGACGGTAATCCTTCCGTTTTCAAAAATATCCGGTCTTCAACACCGGTCTTAAAATGCAATTCATAACGACGTATCACATATTCGGAATGGGTTATACGACCCCATGGTCCTTTCCCGGCTAACCCGAATAGTGAGCGATTATTCAAAAATAAGTGTGGCATTCAAATTCATCCAATTCACAACCAATACCTATCTAAAGGTAATTATTGATAGTCGGTTATTTAACTATCAATAAAGATGCGCAACATCATCAGATTCCCAAAAATTTTCCAAATTATTTTATCTTCCAAAATATCTTTTCTAGATATAAAATTTCCACACTTAACCATTTGAAAACAATTTCAAATATTCACTTTTCAATTTATCTTTAAAAGATAAAAACTCAACCAGTTCATTTCACATTGGGAAAAACATTTCCATACTTATTAAATAATAAGTATTTCACAATCATTTATTTTCAACACTTGAAAATATTCGATATACTTAAATCAAATTAAGTATATATTTCATTCTTTAAGGAAATCATTCTTAAATCACATTTATTTGAGTCAAAACGAATGTTGCGTAAAACATCGTTACGACGACTCGAAATCACTAGTATAGGGATTCTGAATTTAGATAGATATATAAATCCCAATACTATATAAAAATATTTCTTTTCGGAAATCATTTACTATAACAACAGTGTTATAGTCCACCATTTCCTTATTTTTCGAAAACGTCTATTTCAACAATAAATGTTGAAATCTATGATTTCGATAGTTCACACGTTTTAAAACATCTTTTAAAACAATTAACTTCATTTCATAATATCGCTTTCCCAAAACCCTATCCATTTTACTTAAAAATATATTCACTGTCCAAAATCGTGAATATACTTCACTAACCACATTTCAGTCTTTTCTACACATTTTATTTCAATAAGAATTCGCTATTTAAAATCGCGAATATATCTTCTTTAATGTCCTTCTATATTTAATTTATCAAATCCAATTGATTTCGAATTTATAAAACAACGTTTATAAATTCTATTTTCTATTCTATACAACTTCGATTTTATAAATTTCCTTTAATGACCCATTCAATTTTATAACTCAACGTATACATCAAAAATCCATATTATAAGTTAAGTACTTATAATTTATTTATTTAAAAGAAATCGTTCTTTTAAACTTTACAAACTGTAAATAAACCCATTTTAACATCATTTCCATTTTTAAATCCACATTCCCAAATATTCACTTTTAACCCCAAAATCAAATCCCAAATTGATTTCAAATTTTACTTCAATACCAAATCAATTTCAATATTCATTTCTAAATTAATTTCCCATCCCAAATCATTTTATATTGATTTTTTCTAAACTTGTTTCAATTTGCCAATTTAATTTATAATTGGACTTCCAACTTATTTCATTTTAAACAAATTCTTCTTAAAGAAAATAAATCTCTTTATCTTTTTCCAACTATTTAGAAATCCAGATTTTAATCAATATTCTTCAATTTAAAATCACTATTATACGAAATTCATTTATTTAACGTTTTCACTTGATTCTGGAATTTATTCAATACGATTATAAAAATTTACTTTTTATACTTTAAAATTCCTTTCTTCGAATTTATTAAATTTCTAAAATTAAATTCACTTAGAAATTTTCTACTTGAATTTCAAAAATTCAATTTCGTTTATCTTTGGAATCCAATGATGTCAAAACATCCATTCAGCTAAAATTTTAGCTTTCAACAATTTCCAGGCATCAATATGATCAATATAATCATTCACAGATTATCACATCACAGTAGAAATAAATTCAATCAATGTGAGGGGTCCAGTTGGATCCCTCCAACCTGTTTCCCTGCATCCAAAGATGTTAGCACAATACCAATTCCGCTCCAGTACGGAATTATCGCGGTATATAGGTTTTTATAAATCCGCTTACTAACGGCGCAATAGGGTCTCATCCGCTATACGAGGCGGGAAATCATCAATCCAATATATACATATACCAATATGTATATACTGCTATATATATATAGATATATCCTATCATATCTAATACCACATCATCATAGCAATCATATCAAACAATAAATAACTGAAAATTCCACTTCAATTTTGAGTGAGAAAAATCTCACCTTAGCTTTTAATTTTTGCAATCCAATCCAATTCTTCTTTCGTTTTCTCGACTTTAACCTTGTATAAATAATTTATACCATCTATTAATATTTGAATTAATCGATAAATTAATTACCATTTATTAATTAAATTTAACCAACAATTATTTTAACTGATAATTAAATCTCAAATCAAATTTCTTATGATAATAATTTTAGTTAGAAAATGATTTAATCTTAACTAATGATTAAATTCTTAATGAATAATTATATTTCAAACCAATTTTCTTAAATAATCCTTTATTGGCCAAAATAATCTTAAACAAATATATTACTTTAAAATTTCTACCTTTTCAAAGTTTATTTATATATATAAAACTACACTTTATAAAAATCCAATATTTATATAACCCTATATATATATTTTTCTTTTTTTTTTCTACCTATCTATACTTATATAAAATCGAATAATTAACTTTCATTTCATTTCTTTTACTTGTCAAAATCTTCTATATATATATTATATGTTTTCTGTCAAACTATTTAAAATTGAGATCTTAAACCTTACTGTAAAAATGGTATTTATTTAACAAATTTTCTTTTTCCTGTATATATATATAAACAATTATTTAAATTAAGTTAACAGTAAAAGCAACATATCTTACTTACAATTCGAGTGCCGAGTACAAGCCTCAGACCATCTGAAACGACGCCGAGCCACCTTCGACGTTCGACCACCCATCATCCAGAAGATGTCACCGACCACCATTGCTTCGCCAAAAATAGCGACCGCACCCTGACTTCGATTCGTCTCCATCTCGCGACATCCCTTCCAGTCGCCGATTCGATCGCCTCCACCTGCTCACGAACGCCACGCGCCCAAACGCCTCAGACCCCATCGCGACATCCACTTCGCTGCTGCCCTAGTTTCGACCTCGACTTTGCCTTCAAGCTGAACTCGCCCACGCGAAGCCCTAGTCGCTGCCTCGCGATTACCCATGCCGCGCGTGCGACCGAGGCCATTACGGCCTGCCGATTTCCCCATCAATTTGATTTCGATCGATCGAGATTTTCAGTAGAGGGACGCCATTGATTTAGTTTTGTATTTGGGTTTCGTTCGTTTGAACTGGGGAGGGAGACACGATTTTTTTTGGATTAAGGGGAAAGGAAGAATGGCTCGCGTGATAAAAGAACCGAAGGAGACACGAGAACGTGATTGTTGCAGAGAATAGTCGTGCTCACACGATTTTGTATCGCGATTTTTAGGCGCGATTTGGGGAGACGATGTGCTGATGTTTGACTTGGTCAAAAATGTGAATTTAAAAATCGATTTCAATTTAATTTGTCAACGCGTTCCCTTATCGTATGCACACCTACAAACTCCGATTGATACGAAATTCGAAACTCGGCAATAATTCAATATTACGGACCCAATGGAACTGGTTTCGTCAAATTCCGAGACTGCGCCTCGGACGACTATTTTTAAATTCGATTTAAACGATATAAATCCAAAACTGATCAAATCAATTTCAATTTCGATTCTGAAGCTTCTATTATATTCAGTACTATCAATACGAAGTTTAAAAGCTTTTGAAATATTTTTCTTCAGCTTAAAACTGAAGATACAAATTTTTATTCGACTATCAATAGATTAAATTCTGTAACTTAACCGCAAATTTCAAAGCTTTATTCGGGATTCAAATTAAATTATCGTTCAAATATTTAAAATTAATTAAATATTTCCAATTTAATTCGTTCAAAATTCTGGGTCGTTACAAACTTCCCCCCTTAAAAGAATTTCGTCCTCGAAATTACAAGTCAGGGAGAATGGTCCTTAACTCGTCTATACTTTTTCCAACATCTAATAGTTTTATCAAACTTTCAAAACAAATCTCTCTACTAGAGATTCGTTATCACCTAAATTTCCAACTTCAATTTTAAGTTTCAAACAACATTGTTTTACTTCAAAACTCAAATTTAAATTCAAATTTCAAATTTAAACTTTCAAATTTTCTCAAAAATTTTCTAACGCCCTAAATTTCCGAAAAATTTCGCCAGCGTCTCCTTTGCGCGGCTAATACGGTACGACTACAAAACGTCCCTACGGACTCTCAGATTTCAAAAAGAAAAAGAAAAAGCCAAGCGGCTAGACCAGAAATCATCAAAAACTCATATTCTAATTCAAATACGTACCTTTTGTCGAGCAATTCAAATTTATCTTTGCAATTCAATTCCAATTCCTTTTTCCTGTATATCCTACTAACCATAATATCTAGTTACAGCATTCAAATCATTTTGCAAATTCTATTACAAAAATTTCAATATAAACTACTTATATCATCTTTAGTTTACTATTGAAGTTATATCCATTATCTTCAGTTTTACATTTCAGTTTCTCATTTGAGTTCAATTCACAATTCCAATCTAATTTGGATTCAATTCACTTTCAATTCTGAAATATTGAATTTTATCAATTATCTGTCATTTACAACTGCACTGTCTTAAATTAGTTCCAATTACTAATTCATTCGTCTTCAATTTGAATTCCATTCCAATCAGATTTCAAATGTTCTATAAGTTATCAACTTATTTACATCTTGATTTATACAATCATTTATACATTCACATACTAATTTCATTCCATTAGAATTCTATTTTCAATTATAAATTCATATTCACAATTTCATTCCATCCTGAATTTTATCTTCAATTATCCTTTTTGAATTTCAAAAACAAAACCCAAATTTCAAACAACTTTCCATTTAAAATAAATTTGGCAGCAATTTCTCTTTTGGAAACCCGAAAATGAACATCGATGATGCTGCAGTCATTGCCGAAGTTATTTTCCAGCGACCGAAAAGAGTTTAGAGCTTTTCATTCCTTCAGAACATTTTTCAAAACTTTTGAAATTCATTTTCAACTCCAAAAAGGATTTAAACCTTCCAAATCTCCAAAATTTTCAAATTCTTCTCAAAACATTTCCAAAAACTTCCCTGGAATTCCGTTTCAAATTACAAATCACATTTATAATTTATATTCTCAAATTTCATTTGTATATGGATTTATTTCTTAACTTCGGAGTTACGATTTCAATTTCTTATTCAATTTCAATAATAATGATAACATTTCAATGTTATTATTTCCTAACAACCAAACATCCATATACTATAATACTTCATAGAAAACCATTTCTTTTCTATACAAAAATAGTTTTGGGCAAAATTATTTCATTTACCATATTTAAAACAATACTGTGCCGAATTGTTCTATTCGAGTGTTTAGAGATCCCTATCAATGACCGTTAATTACTCGTATTGACCAGAATCCATATACCACTCAATAAACCAATCATCACAATATAAAACAATTTTATATTCAAATAACAAATACGTGCTCATATCTATTATTACACTCAACTCATTCTAGAGTACTACTGACTCTATCTCTAATGAGTAACACCCAACAGAGCAGGGTTGTCGCTTAACCATATGCTCTGATACCACTTGTCACGTCCCGAAATTTTTCGACTTTCGAAAATTCGACATCGATACTCACTTTATCGACTGCCGAGCAATCGAGTGCCGGAAACTCCAATAGTGAGGGTTTTTAAGAAAAATAAAAAGTAGAAGAAGAAGAAAAAGAAGAAAGAAGAACAACAGAACACATCTGAACAGAAAACAATATTAGAATCTTACACATCGCAGCGGAACAATATACAATAGATAAATGAATATCTTTTAAAAACAAAAGAATTATATATGTTATTACATTACATCACATCATATCATCAGAGTCAATAAACAACAATGGACAGTTATATAAACTTGTCCTCATACAGAATACACAGCGGAATAAATACTATAAGATACAAATACTACGTCTCGTCATCCAGATTGCTTCCAAAGCTCCAGAATATCCAGAATATCCTGATAATCTAACTCTAGACTGCCCGTGTGGAAATTTGTGGGCACCCAGAGTTTAGAAGGGAAACAATAAACTCCGAGTCAGTCATGGTGACTGGTGTGAGATCGTAAAACAGTTTATCTTTAAAATAAATAGCAGGATAATTTTAAAGTCAATTCGAAATGCTTTTGGAAAATGAAACTACCATAAGACCTCCCGCCACACACACAATGCAAACGCAGACTTGGAGGAGATTTCTTCTTATGATAGTCAAAGATGCTTACTACGCGAAAATCAAATTCTTTTTGATATTATTATTAGTGCATAGTGTAGAAAACATTTCGAAAGTAGAATATAAATCTTAGCCAGCATAGGTACCATTATAGTATGCTTGCTATAGCTGCCATATTAGATGGCAGGTTCTACAACTAAAACCGTACAAGTCACGTATTGTTTCTTTGGATTTCCAACAAATGGTCAGGCTAAGGAACTTCCTATCCACGATGGGTACGTCCCTGGAATAGACGACCCGAGAAATAACCTAACATTACGGTTAGATCTCTGCCAACACAAGGCCGGGTTACCTCTGCAAAAGTAGGTAACTACTGACACGCGTATGCCATCCCCCGATCGTCACCGATCTTCCCGAGGATCCCCGATTCGCAACAACCACAAAGAAATAAATTTTGCAGCAACCACAGAGGTTAAGTATCTGGGCTCCATACCATGATACCACCTTTATCCAGAAGGAATGACATACACTAAGGGGCGCTACTCCCTAGAACCTTGCCGCATTCGTCCTGTTTCGACCATTTCCGGGGTGTGAGGCTCGACGAAGTCTCGTCCACAAAGCTACGCTTTCTCAAAAAGCCCTGCTTCGGGTCAAACAAAAATGATCAACCTATGATCACAAAGATATAAGATCAAACAAATGATCATATCACAAATGACCAAACACTGATCATTTCACAGCAACACTCAGTATGCCACGTTACCAAATTGGGATATATCGCTGATAAATTTCAACTACATAACCTCTGAGCTCGTACGTCTCAGAGAAGGGTGTTAAGCTAAGAGAATAAATTCTCCGCCACCAACAGATATGTATTTGAAAGAAATCAGCTTTATATCTCAAATTGTAACGTCAGACACACAATCCATAAAAGTCTGTTCCGGGATCGAACAGAACCGAAGGCACTTCTCACGAAGCCCTTGCATTTCCGGATAATTTTCAATCACGTCAGGACTTCCCGTCACTAAGGGTGATAAAAACCTCTAAATCGAAGATCAGTCGATGTAGAGTAACTCGACGGTAATCCTTCCGTTTTCAAAAATATCCGGTCTTCAACACCGGTCTTAAAATGCAATTCATAACGACGTATCACATATTCGGAATGGGTTATACGACCCCATGGTCCTTTCCCGGCTAACCCGAATAGTGAGCGATTATTCAAAAATAAGTGTGGCATTCAAATTCATCCAATTCACAACCAATACCTATCTAAAGGTAATTATTGATAGTCGGTTATTTAACTATCAATAAAGATGCGCAACATCATCAGATTCCCAAAAATTTTCCAAATTATTTTATCTTCCAAAATATCTTTTCTAGATATAAAATTTCCACACTTAACCATTTGAAAACAATTTCAAATATTCACTTTTCAATTTATCTTTAAAAGATAAAAACTCAACCAGTTCATTTCACATTGGGAAAAACATTTCCATACTTATTAAATAATAAGTATTTCACAATCATTTATTTTCAACACTTGAAAATATTCGATATACTTAAATCAAATTAAGTATATATTTCATTCTTTAAGGAAATCATTCTTAAATCACATTTATTTGAGTCAAAACGAATGTTGCGTAAAACATCGTTACGACGACTCGAAATCACTAGTATAGGGATTCTGAATTTAGATAGATATATAAATCCCAATACTACATAAAAATATTTCTTTTCGGAAATCATTTACTATAACAACAGTGTTATAGTCCACCATTTCCTTATTTTTCGAAAACGTCTATTTCAACAATAAATGTTGAAATCTATGATTTCGATAGTTCACACGTTTTAAAACATCTTTTAAAACAATTAACTTCATTTCATAATATCGCTTTCCCAAAACCCTATCCATTTTACTTAAAAATATATTCACTGTCCAAAATCGTGAATATACTTCACTAACCACATTTCAGTCTTTTCTACACATTTTATTTCAATAAGAATTCGCTATTTAAAATCGCGAATATATCTTCTTTAATGTCCTTCTATATTTAATTTATCAAATCCAATTGATTTCGAATTTATAAAACAACGTTTATAAATTCTATTTTCTATTCTATACAACTTCGATTTTATAAATTTCCTTTAATGACCCATTCAATTTTATAACTCAACGTATACATCAAAAATCCATATTATAAGTTAAGTACTTATAATTTATTTATTTAAAAGAAATCGTTCTTTTAAACTTTACAAACTGTAAATAAACCCATTTTAACATCATTTCCATTTTTAAATCCACATTCCCAAATATTCACTTTTAACCCCAAAATCAAATCCCAAATTGATTTCAAATTTTACTTCAATACCAAATCAATTTCAATATTCATTTCTAAATTAATTTCCCATCCCAAATCATTTTATATTGATTTTTTCTAAACTTGTTTCAATTTGCCAATTTAATTTATAATTGGACTTCCAACTTATTTCATTTTAAACAAATTCTTCTTAAAGAAAATAAATCTCTTTATCTTTTTCCAACTATTTAGAAATCCAGATTTTAATCAATATTCTTCAATTTAAAATCACTATTATACGAAATTCATTTATTTAACGTTTTCACTTGATTCTGGAATTTATTCAATACGATTATAAAAATTTACTTTTTATACTTTAAAATTCCTTTCTTCGAATTTATTAAATTTCTAAAATTAAATTCACTTAGAAATTTTCTACTTGAATTTCAAAAATTCAATTTCGTTTATCTTTGGAATCCAATGATGTCAAAACATCCATTCAGCTAAAATTTTAGCTTTCAACAATTTCCAGGCATCAATATGATCAATATAATCATTCACAGATTATCACATCACAGTAGAAATAAATTCAATCAATGTGAGGGGTCCAGTTGGATCCCTCCAACCTGTTTCCCTGCATCCAAAGATGTTAGCACAATACCAATTCCGCTCCAGTACGGAATTATCGCGGTATATAGGTTTTTATAAATCCGCTTACTAACGGCGCAATAGGGTCTCATCCGCTATACGAGGCGGGAAATCATCAATCCAATATATACATATACCAATATGTATATACTGCTATATATATATAGATATATCCTATCATATCTAATACCACATCATCATAGCAATCATATCAAACAATAAATAACTGAAAATTCCACTTCAATTTTGAGTGAGAAAAATCTCACCTTAGCTTTTAATTTTTGCAATCCAATCCAATTCTTCTTTCGTTTTCTCGACTTTAACCTTGTATAAATAATTTATACCATCTATTAATATTTGAATTAATCGATAAATTAATTACCATTTATTAATTAAATTTAACCAACAATTATTTTAACTGATAATTAAATCTCAAATCAAATTTCTTATGATAATAATTTTAGTTAGAAAATGATTTAATCTTAACTAATGATTAAATTCTTAATGAATAATTATATTTCAAACCAATTTTCTTAAATAATCCTTTATTGGCCAAAATAATCTTAAACAAATATATTACTTTAAAATTTCTACCTTTTCAAAGTTTATTTATATATATAAAACTACACTTTATAAAAATCCAATATTTATATAACCCTATATATATATTTTTCTTTTTTTTTCTACCTATCTATACTTATATAAAATCGAATAATTAACTTTCATTTCATTTCTTTTACTTGTCAAAATCTTCTATATATATATTATATGTTTTCTGTCAAACTATTTAAAATTGAGATCTTAAACCTTACTGTAAAAATGGTATTTATTTAACAAATTTTCTTTTTCCTGTATATATATATAAACAATTATTTAAATTAAGTTAACAGTAAAAGCAACATATCTTACTGACAATTCGAGTGCCGAGTACAAGCCTCAGACCATCTGAAACGACGCCGAGCCACCTTCGACGTTCGACCACCCATCATCCAGAAGATGTCACCGACCACCATTGCTTCGCCAAAAATAGCGACCGCACCCTGACTTCGATTCGTCTCCATCTCGCGACATCCCTTCCAGTCGCCGATTCGATCGCCTCCACCTGCTCACGAACGCCACGCGCCCAAACGCCTCAGACCCCATCGCGACATCCACTTCGCTGCTGCCCTAGTTTCGACCTCGACTTTGCCTTCAAGCTGAACTCGCCCACGCGAAGCCCTAGTCGCTGCCTCGCGATTACCCATGCCGCGCGTGCGACCGAGGCCATTACGGCCTGCCGATTTCCCCATCAATTTGATTTCGATCGATCGAGATTTTCAGTAGAGGGACGCCATTGATTTAGTTTTGTATTTGGGTTTCGTTCGTTTGAACTGGGGAGGGAGACACGATTTTTTTTTGATTAAGGGGAAAGGAAGAATGGCTCGCGTGATAAAAGAACCGAAGGAGACACGAGAACGTGATTGTTGCAGAGAATAGTCGTGCTCACACGATTTTGTATCGCGATTTTTAGGCGCGATTTGGGGAGACGATGTGCTGATGTTTGACTTGGTCAAAAATGTGAATTTAAAAATCGATTTCAATTTAATTTGTCAACGCGTTCCCTTATCGTATGCACACCTACAAACTCCGATTGATACGAAATTCGAAACTCGGCAATAATTCAATATTACGGACCCAATGGAACTGGTTTCGTCAAATTCCGAGACTGCGCCTCGGACGACTATTTTTAAATTCGATTTAAACGATATAAATCCAAAACTGATCAAATCAATTTCAATTTCGATTTTGAAGCTTCTATTATATTCAGTACTATCAATACGAAGTTTAAAAGCTTTTGAAATATTTTTCTTCAGCTTAAAACTGAAGATACAAATTTTTATTCGACTATCAATAGATTAAATTCTGTAACTTAACCGCAAATTTCAAAGCTTTATTCGGGATTCAAATTAAATTATCGTTCAAATATTTAAAATTAATTAAATATTTCCAATTTAATTCGTTCAAAATTCTGGGTCGTTACAGATTCTTATGAATGATTTATTATGTCGTTCAGTTTGTCTAGCTCATTTCATCCATTTTATGAATCGAGTATTCTGTGAATTTCTCGATGATTCCATTTTTGTATTTATTGGTTTTGGATGGAAAATAGTAATTTAAAATTTTGCAAATCTTTTTCATAAGATTTATTTATGAGTACAATTGGATTTTTGATCTTTAAAAGAACAAAGGATATTCTTAAAAGTTTTTAAGAAACATGTTTATTATCTAAAAGATGATTTTGTGATTGTATTGCCCATTGAGTGCTTTAAGAATTCTGGTCGATGCGCTTGATCAACGTTATCGATAGGAATTTCCTAAACGCTTTGATGAGACAATCAGACACAGTAAATTGAATTGTAAAATAAAAGTTTTTCTGAAAAGATAATTACATAAAGGTAATTTTAATTTTGAAAGTCTTAGCTTTTTGGGAAAGAAGATTATTTTAAAAGAACTCTTTCTTTCCAATATTCCTATTCTTGTTATTCCCGTAGGGAACCAAGATTCTATCTTTTGTACCAATGCTAAATCGTATTGGTTTGGATGCTGTTCACTTGCAAAAGAGAACGTGCTATCATTTATTCTTCTAAATAGTTATAGCCTATCGAGACTAGATATGCCACTCATGATCTAGTGCTCGCGGCTATTGTTGTCGCTTTTAGAGTTTGGCATCATCGTTTGTTTTGGCGGAGAAATTTATTCTCCACCTTAATCATAAATTTTTGGAATGTTTATTTTCTCATAAGGAACTTAGTGTTGGCTCGAGTTCCTTGCGTCTTATGAGCTTGATGTTCTTTTATTCCCGAAAGGGGATCGTGTTGCCAACGCAATTAGTTGTAAGCAACAAGTGATTGTTTCTTTGTTGGTGTCCGAATGTAATGATCTTTTTACCAAGTTCATCGGACGTTTTGTTGTACTTCATTTTGTTGAGCTTTGGTTCATTTGACGTATTGTTTGAACCACGTCGGCGTTCCGAATTATTTGAGCTTAGGAATCCATAGAATTCTTTGAGCAAGCAAGTTCGGGCTTATCCTTTCGTGCACTTTATGATGAACTTTTTATTTCAAATTTTCTTTGGTGTTGATATGCTTTTATGGTTGTTACTCTTTATATTTTCTTCTTAAGAATTGCGAGGACGCAATTTCTTTAAGGAGGAGAGTCTGTAACAACCCGCATATTTATCGGTTGTATATTTAAATATTTTATTTAAATATAACATCGTTCGTCGGATTATAGTCCGAAAAGCTACTTTTTGCAAACAGTCGAATTAGGACTCGAAACCACTTCCATTGAGTTCAAAACGACATTTGCGATCTTTTTGAGTATAAGCTTCGATATGTTTGGAGTATGTCAAAATCTGCTACTTTTTCTAGTTGGGTTTTGGGTTGGGTTCAGCCCACTAGCTAACTAAACCCACTTAACCCCCTGCTTCCAGAGAATTTTTCAGAACAGTGTCCGGTCGACCGAGCCCTGTAGCCGGCCGACCGACCTGCTCCTGTTTTCCCTGTTTTGCATATTTTTGTTCGTTTTGATCGGTTTTCCAAATCTTATCAATGCAAGTTGGTTTTTAATGTTTGTTATTGCATCTTTGGCTTTGATAACATACTTTTGACTTCATTCACGAGTTTTATAAATAATCCCTCTAAATCGTATTAAAAGCTCCCTTCTCCGCTTTATAAATTTCTATTTAAACACACATGATTTTGCACTTCGAACGAAGTGGAAAGGAGATTAAATGGTTAGGTAAAACACGGACCATGAATCCGCGCGTTCACCTTTCCGATTAGTCCCCAACCTATTTGATTGATCGTTTTGACCTTTGTGTCTGGTTTACCGATGACATGAGGTAAACTTTGTAATGCTTTGAGTGTGAAATTGGCTAATGGATAGTAAACCGTTTAGTGCGAACGAGTGGTTATGGGACATACGTTAACACTTTTCGGGTTCCTTTTCGAGAGTTATGACACATTCCGCCAGTTAGTGGTGTCCAGTACTGGGCCTCCGGACCTTCGCCACTACGGTTTGTTGCCTTCGGGGTTTATTGCCTTCGGGTTAAGCCTTCGGGGTTTGTTGCCTTCGGGTATGTTGCCTTCGGGTATGTGGCCTTTGGGTTTGTACCTTCGGGTGTGTGCCTTCGGGTTTGTTGCCCTATAGTATCGCTTCCGATGTTGGTCTTTTTGAGCCGCATGGGTGATATTGGGTTTGGAGCCTTCGGGCTCATGGATCCTTGTTTATACAGTACTGAGCTCGAGCAATCTTTTGTTGTTTTCATTAATATGTATATTCCCTAGGTGTCGCCGTTCGGTGTTGGTCTTTTTGAGCCGCATGATAGGTAGCGATCATCTAGTGGAACTTGTATACCTTTATTGTATTTATTATTTTCCTTTTGGCTTGATTTGGGATATGATGTCCTTTGTTTATTTGAGATGCCGATGATACGAGGCTTGTTTTGTTATGTTCATCTTTTATTAGATGAGTGTGTTATCTCATATAGAGATATTTGTTATACCATATGATCTTGCAGGTTTATTACCGTTCAGTTTATCTAACCGATTTGTTTAGCTAGACTGACCCGTGTATTTTATACTCGGGTCAGACCGAGATGTTTCAGGTTAGGTGCTTTTGGACTTAGCCTCTTTTGCTTCCGCATGGACTATTCCGCTAGCTTCTTTTTGTCTTAGCTTTTTGTGTAGTCCTTATCTATTGTAACTCTGATATGTATTCTTGTGAACTCGTCTGTATATTGTGGTTTGCTATACCACTTGACATGTATCATTTTGTATACTCTGTTATGTATCAGTATATGTGTATATGATGATCTACTGTTCTGTGATGTATATTACATTGAGTTGTTACATTTTGTTCTGATAGATCCTCCAACCACCTATGGTTTTGAATTAAGTATTTATTGGATATGTCGATTCGTTTGATATGGTAATTGTTGATGTATTCAGTAGATAGTTAAGGAAAAACTATAGATGGTCGCTCCTATCCAGCCTTATTCTCCGTATTAGCAGACGGTATTATCTAATAATACTCTTTGCTAATGTGGGTATAGAGGTGGGGCGTCACACTAACATTTTTACTTTTTGAATATCTTATGCAAGTTATATATATTAGAATGCAATTTAGTATTATACCCATAAGTTTTATTCAAATTTAACTATTTTAAATTGTTTAATTTCATTTATCATTTTAGATATTCCAATTATTCAAAAATTTCCCTTTATTTCAATAATTGAAACCATTTCTTAATATAAAACTTAAGATTCAAATTTCCGGTTTCACTTCAAACTATTTTAAAATAATTAGATACATATATATTTTATAAATCAAATTATACACAAGAAATTTAAATCAAATCCATTTTTTTTCCAAAACAAAAGTGTAGCAAAGCTACTAAGGGCCTCTCCACATCGAGACTCGAAAATGAATGTCGATGCTGCTGCAGTCATCACCGAAATTATTTTCCAACGACAAATAAGGGGAGTACTATTTCACTTTTTTTTGGAAACAATTCCATTCGAAAATACTTTCAAATAATATATATTTATCCAAACTTTGAAAATAAAATTTGAAACACCGGAAATTTAATTCTCAGATCCTTAATTTGAATTTATTTTCAAATTCTAAATCAAATTCATAAACTATTTTATCAAATTCATCTCCTTATAACAATAATAGTTAATAATTTAGGAAATGCTGACAAACAATAAATGATAATCTAGCATTATCATTTCTAACAACTAATTCATTTTACCATCTAATTTCAGAAAGAATTACACTTATATAAAATATAATCATACATAAAATCATTTCATTTACCAATTTCGAAAACAATATTGTGTCCGTTTGCTCTGTTCAAATGTTGTGGAATTCCGATCGATAGCGTTAGCTAGACGAATCGATCGAAACCCAAAATTCAAACTTAACAACTCAAACAACACAATATAAAACATTTTTATATAAAATACAAATACACTCACTCACAGGATAATTCAAGAATAGATTTCAAAACAAGGGTAGAGATTCAAATTTAGAGGGACCCTAATCAGAGAGAATTCAGCTACAAATATAGAGTTGAAAGGAGATAAGATAATTAAATTACATAAGAGAAAAGATGGATAGACTTATATAAATTGTGGGTGATCTTAACCGGGTCAATCGAGACTCAGAGAAGGCGAGAATATCATCAAAGAGAATGGGGACAAACTGTTGAGAACATAGCGGAAAACGCGATTTGTAAGATCAACGAAGAAGGCAAGAGCATTGGTTAATCCAAAGGCATGACTAACCATTTCATAGAATCCATTTGTCCGGGAGGAAGACTACATGTCGAGCTCTCGGAATATGATCGATACGGAATTCAATTCCCCACTGAGGAGGTGAAGAAGTGACTTCACCCAATATCAGGATAATCCCTGATTATCGGAGTGGGGTCAAGATTACAAGGCTGAACATCAAGCGAAATGACAAACTGCCTGTAAAATCTCGAGGAAATCTACATGCGATCACAAAAGAATTTCCTTGGTGATCGAAAAGGGAAATGGTTCGGGCTTGGCAAGAGATAACAGCTCCATGACCGAAGACGTAGAGATCTTCAGTGAACCGATGCCTGTTGTAAAGGAGTTTCACCCCCTTTAAAAATCATACCAGATTGGCGGGACCACCTATGAGATTAGTCACTCAAAGGATGAAGTTGACAGTTGAGGTTGAAGCTATGGGGTGCTCCAGTATCAAGAAGAACACGAATAGGGAGAGACAAGGATGGATTTCAGGAAAAAGGAAGTACCATAATCCGAAAGAAATCCTAAGCAAGGAGAATCCTAATGAAGAAATTCTAGTTCGAACGAATATGATTCTACGATTAATTTTTTACTCCACATGCTAAATTTTTCCTAAACCAAAGCTCTGATATCAACTGTAACGACCTAGTATTTCGAACCATTCGCATTCACACATGTCGGACTTGAATTGCTCAAAACAACAGATTGTAAATTTTATATTTGGCAAAACTCAGCATATACAGTAAATAAATCAATCGCACAATCACAGACACAGAGTAATATAACAATAAGCAGCGGAATAGATAATAGTGGTTCATGAAATTACTATATATAAAAAACAATAGATTTTGAAATAAAATACAACAGAATATCTCCAATACAATGTTGTGTCGAATACAAACAGATGACAAGTCTGAACAAACAACTGAATAGCTGAAAGCTGAATAGATATAGATGGATCTTCAAGCAAAGCTCCAAAGGTGAGTCTCAAATGCTGTGACACTCAGTCGGACCCGAGCATAAAGCAAAACACAAAACACTCGAGTCAGGATTAACATTCTTATATTAATAAATTCAACTCAAGAGAAATGTCAACTGAAATACAAGTAACTTAAAGGATGTTTGGGATACCCATCCTCTAAGGATCCATGGAACTATCTACTATGTAGTAATATACGCTATTATAATATGTCTATAGTAAAGTAAACTATTAAAATAGCATTAAGGCGTTACCCATATCCCCCTTAACACATTTTTATATATTCCCATAGTCTATACAGTACTGTAATTCCTCCGTAATCTGGAGAGCTATCAAAGGGCATTCCATAAGTATGGTACAAACCAAACTCGTAGAAGGCGTGATAACGCATGCGACAAGGCACTCGAGGCAATGCCAGGGTAGATATACCGTTTGCGGATCCGTACTAGTGGTAACGCATAGCAGCTACTACCCCCCACCTCGTGACACACTCCCAAATTTAAGGGTGCACCCAATCAAATCACAAAAGCAATAGAATGGTATCAAAGAAATGTGCCCGATTGAAGGAATGACCTTACTTGGCCCGGCATGGCTCCTCTTTTAGCCCCATCGAGCTAACTCACGGGAGTCAGGGCTACGTAAATACCATAGAGAATCATCACCAAACCATCCTACTTCATTCTGGAATCTCCACCACGTACACAGTTGTTAAAGTGGTTTTCGGTATTGGTAGAGAGTATGACAATATCTGATCCCGGTCTCTTTAACAACCAAATGCTTATTTCACACCGTGGTCATTTCATTTCAAATAATACATAATTCAAATCAAAATATCATATTCATTTCAAAACCATATCAAATTCGATATCATTATTCACTTTAAATATTATTCATTTCCAGAACCATAACACTTTCAAATTTATAGCACATCTCGAAATCATAATACTTTTGAAATCATAACACTTTTGAAGTCATAACACTTTTGAAACCATAACACATTGAAATCATAACACTTTGAAATCGTAACACTTTTGTAATCATAACAGTTTGAAATCATAACACTTCCCACATAAACAGTTTAGATGTTGAAAATAGTATACATATAAAAATACTTTATAAATTAAATTAGTTTTTATATATAATAAAATACTTTATATAATAAAAATAGTTTTTATATATAATAAATAACTTTATATAATAAAATTAGTTTCCTCCAATTTCGCAAATCGATTCAAATCATCTTAAATTCCAAAATTAAATTTAAATCAATTCCAGTTTAACCATTTCAATTTAAAGTTCAAAGATTCAAGTTTAAATATTCAAACATTTACAATATAAACTTCATTTATATTTCAACATTAACTTTAAATTTATTCAAATTGGAAATTATTCCCTTAACCATTTTTATAACAATGTATTTAAATCCCAATTTATATATTTAAATCAATATTAAATAGTCAATCTCAATTTTATTCAAAATTGGAAATATTCATTTAATCACTTTTTATTAGATCAAGTTATAAATCAAGCTATAATCATATCTTTTCAAAATCTCAAAACTAGTAAGTTTAAATCAATTCTTTCTTAATTTCAATTATTAACCAATTTAAATTCCAAGTCAACATTAATTTATCTTTCTAACCTTTATTATTAAAGTTATACATCTATTTTAAAATATTAATATAGATATTAAATAAATATTTAAAAAAATTATTATATACTAATTCAATTAAATTTTATTAAATTAAATCTTATTATATATATTTTTAAGAAAATAAAATTATAAGAAAAATCTTAAAATTTATAATTTCAAAACTAACTTATAAATTTAAAATTCCAAAACATATAATTTTTAAAATCTACAATTTAGACATATATAAGATAACATTTATATATATAATATTTTAAAAAATCAATATTTATTTAAAACCATATATCTCCTTTCAAAACTTTGGAAATCATTTCAAAATATAGACCAACGGTGTCCGTATATAGTTTTCTATCCTATGGTCAAGTGATACAGATATTTATCATTTCAATCCGCAATTTAAATATTTACGGGTATATATCATTTCAACAAGCAATCCCAAAATTTAAAATCAATGAAAATCGCTTGGGTTTATCATTTCAACCCATAACGATTTTCTCCTATTCTACAAGATCGTTCAGGTATGTATCATTTTAACCCATAGGGAATTCTAAATTTACAGGGAACTTGCTGAGTGAGAACAAATATGATAATAATATAACATATCAATAACAGGCATATATCATCAGTGATAAATTAAACAAAATATATACAACAAGATATGGTGTCATATATCATAGGTGAACAATTACAGATAATAGCATATCATATATAGCAACTTTATATAAATATATACTAGCCAAACAGTACTTAAAACAAACATTAAAGCACATATAAAATAGAATATTCATGTTATACATTTTCCAATCCATATCTATTAAACACATAAAAATCAAACTTATATACATAATATATATATTTTAAAACTCTATATACACTTTTCAAATATCCATATATGCTAACATATATATATTATATCAAATCAGAAGATGACAAATTATACAAACCTATAATCTAAACAACACACACACACACACACATGTATATAACATATATATTATATACTGTAACTATATATATAATATTGCTTTTATTTTATAACAAACAGCTCAACAATATGTAGTGTATACAAACCATATATATAACTAAACCAATACTCATGTATGCTTATATATATAAATTAATATATATACCTATACAAACTCACATACGTATTATGTACAAACTTAGTTAAGTTTTATATATAAGTAGATCGTATATATATATATATATATATATATATATATACCAAAGTAAAAAATTTCATAGACAAAACCCAACAAAAACTTCACTTTATATAAACAACACTTGTACAACATAATACTACTGAATGAATATAAACTTACATAACAAAGAAAATATAAACTGACATATTAGAAAATCTATTAAACATCATATTATATAATCACATCATATATATGTGTATACGATTATATATAAGGCTATATATCACACTAATAGACAACAGGTTTTATAAATTTAAACTTAAACAAACTAACACACACACACACACACACACACACACACATATATATATATATAAACTTATACTATATAACAAACACAAATATATATACCTTAACCAAACTAACACATATTTACATCAATTTTAACTGATTAAATTTAAACTAACTTACACATATTTACATCAATTTTAACTGATTAAAATGGACTTCTATATTTTCTGATGAAAATTTATCATTTGCTATGTTTAAATAGACGTATCTCAGATATCAAATTTTCATTGCTAAATTTTATAATTAAATTTCAAGCAAAATTTCAGTTAATTATGTTATTAAAACCGTTAAAATTTTACGGGTCATTACAGATTAATATTAAATGATACTATATATAGGAATAAATGTGAATTGAATTTAAGTGGACCTGAATAATGATTCACTAATGACTATTAATCAAGTATATAAGTAAATAATAAATGTAAAATAAATTAAAATGAAATGTACGTAATACTTTAATAATGGATTCTTTGATGATTCCAAATATTGAATGGGAAATAAATTATATAAGTAAATGAATGAAAGAAATAAAAAATAGATAACCTTGTATAAATAAATGAGAATTGTAACGACCTAGTTTTTCAGTAGTCTGAATTTAGAATATTTAACTGAATTTAAAAATTGAAAAGTAAATTTTATAAGTTGAATAACTTATATTTCAAATATAGTAATTTATTTGGATAATAAGTTGTTAATTTAATATTCGAAATTGTAGAAATAATTGACATTTGAAATTAATATGAATAAAAATGATTTATAATATTGTTTTAAATTCTATTTGAGTTAGAATATAATTAGTGAACTTTTAAAATTGAATTAAAATTTAATTTATTGAAATTGGATATTTTAATATTTAATTAACGTGTAAAAATAGTCTTTTTTGACACTGTCTCAGATTTCGACAAAACCAGTTTCATTGGATCCGTAATAGTGAATTATTATAGAATTTCAAATTTTGTGTCAATCGGACTTACGGTTTGGTCGTACAAAGCTAAAACGTAATATTTATTTAAGTGAATTTTAATTAAAATAATTCGATTCGAAAACCTATCTTCCAAATATGATGGAATTGGCCTTCGATATTTATTCCATTGTGTTCGGAATAGGGGTAAAACATTGTGAACGTCAGGCGGCACGCTTCGATTAGAGTTCAAAAAAATTTCGAATGAATACTGCGCGAAATTTTCTATAAAAGGCCTAATTTTTCTTCAATTTTCACAAACCCTAACCATACTAGGTCTAGCCGCCATTTGTATTTCGATGGCCAGAAATGCTCAAATCTTTCCCCTCCGATCTCTCTCAATCCACTAACTATTACGCCTCCGCTTTAACTACAAAAATGTAGAGCTCGATGAGTACTTCAATCTAAACAGTGATGATCGTCTTTGGAGAAGTGGATCGACGGCAATAGGCGTTCGAAGGCGGCGCGTTCACGCACGAATTCCGAGGTAGAGGTGCGACCGAGCTTCAAGTGGCTCTGGGCGGTGTTGCTAGACGTTGGCGGCTTCAACGTGGTTGTCTCCAATCTTGCTCCAGTGGTTCGTAGGTGGTCGTGGCTATCAAAATGAAACGACGGTGATGGGTTTCGTTCGCATGAATGAAACGAAGAAGAAAAGGAAAAAAACACGCGGCCAGATCTCTTCAAAGGAATCGACGGCCCAGATTGAAAGAAGGTTCAAAAATAAAATAAAAAGTGAAATTAATTTATATATAAATTTGTGTAAACTTTAAAAATGTGTAACTTCTTCATACGACGTCCAAATTGGACAAAACAAGTTGCGTTTGGTTCGTATTAATGAGCACTACATTATGGAGCTGGATTGGGATATATTTGAGCTAGTGAAAATTTGGTTAAAATTAAACGCGTGTTTAATTTTAACTGAAATAAATCGCTATCGCGACGACTGCAACCAAAGTGAGTACAACTCACTCTTTCTAACTCGCTTATATTTTTATATAAGCGAGAATAAATTTTATTTATGTTGATTGGTGAGTGTTTGGATGATATACGATATATTATCTATATATATTGGTATTTGGATATATTCCTGCCTATTGGAGCAGATGAGACCCTATACGTTCTCGTGTATTAGCGGAGGACCCTTTGTACGCGCGTCTGCCTCAAAGCGGACATTGTAAATATTTTTCTAATATGTATATTTGTTGTAGGTGACATGTTGGAGGGATCCAACTAGATTCCTCACCGTTGTTGATTTTGTTACAGATATTGTTATATATGCTGTTATCATGTGATATATGATGTTTTGATGTCATGATTGATATGAATGCCTTTATCTAGTGCTGTTGTAGCATTGGGCCTTATTTTGGAAATATTGAATTGATGATTTCAATTTAATAAGGGTTTCAAAGCGATTTTGAAAGTATATGATTTTTGAATTATTAAAGGAATGGATTTATTTTAAATAAATAAAATGTTATAATTTTTATGTTATAAAAATTATGGCTTTATGAAATGTATTCAAAAATATGGTTTTGGAAATATAAGTTAACTATTTTGTTAAAAATAAGTTAAAATGAGAATTTTGAATTTATTACAAATGGTTTATTTATAAGATTTATAAAATTGTTAAAATAAGTTAAATTGGGATTTTTAACTTATTATAAACGGTATATATATATATATATATATATGAGATTTATAAAATTGATATTTTATAAATAAAAGTAGTGGAATTATAAATGGTGTTTTATAAACATAAGAAATGGATTTGTAATCAAATTTATATATGGATTTGCAAGTAAAATTTAGAATAGAATTTTGTATATGGGAGTTTATAAAATATAAATGGAATTTATAAACACTGTTTTATAAATGTGAAATCAATTTAATTTGATAAGCAAATATGTAAGTTTATTAAAGTAATTATATTCACGATTTTGGACAGCGAATAATCCTTTAAATTAAATATTTAGAAGTAATGAATTCGATAAAGGAATTGCATTCACGATTTTGGACAGTGAATAATCCTTTAAATAAAATAGATGTTTTGGAATATGATATTATAAAAATGGAATTTAAATGGTTTGAAAATAAAATGATTTGTGAATTTACTTATTATTAAAATAAGTATATGGAAATGTATTCCAAATATCCAAAAAGGGAAATGGTTTTTAATATTATCTTTTTAAAGATATTTTGAAGTGAATAATTGGAAAGTGTTTTGAATTATAAACGATTAATGAAATCAGGCCCGGTGATTACTTAAGTACTAGATTTTGTTTGTTGCTTTGATAGTTAAATAACCGACTATCAAATTTGGCCATTTTAGTTCCTCGACTTGATGTGGGAACTATTTATTCATACACTTAGTACGTAGCCATCTGTGTAGGCTTGATTATCGTTTGTGTTGAGGATGTTGATTCGTATAGTGCGGAGTGATTACTCCAATCTATCGAGCTTCCTTCTTGGCCGAAGGATAGCAAGTTGAAAGTTGGAAACGTGATAAGTCTATGAGACTTAGTTTCAGTGTGAGGTTGAGAAACGCTTTTGCGTTGTTGGTGCGAAGAGACCGGGATCAGATTTGTCTAAAAACCACTTCAGACCAACATTTATGCGACGACTGTGCAGGTTGGCCGATGATATTGTGTAACGACCCGGAATTTTCAAACCCGAAAATTCGAGATAGTTATGAAAAAGAAGAAAGAGATAGAAGAAGAAGAAGAAGAAACATCAACATCTCAAATTCGCAGCGGTTAAAATATAATAATAAATAATAACAGTTTACAAAACAATACTATATCTGTCGATTACATTTTAATACATCAGAGTTACACATTTATACAGACACTGGATATACACAATTATCAAGTCTCAGATATACAATAATATAACGCAGTAGAAACACTCCATACGTTCCTGCCATCCAGCTCGACTCCTGAGCTCCAGAACGTCCTTACCTGAAAATCTGTAATACTCGGTCTGACCCGAGCATTACATCAAAGTAACACCCAGGTCAGGCTGGAAACCAGCGTGAGTAAACTCATCTAACACGGAATACAAAAGTATACAACTCATATAAACCCGGGGTACTTATATCAATTTACAACTTACAAGTTGTTATAGACTTTACTTATTTCACACATCAATTTCTAAGCGCCAAACTTAGAATAATTGGTCCAATTCACTTAAATCATTCCATACCAGCCTATTGATTTCACATATCAATCTATAAAGAATCGAAGTGGTTTCGGGTATTTATTAATACCCGACTCCGGTTTCTTCGAAATCAATGTCATCTTAACCCAGGTTATTCAAGTGAAATATAATTCAACTTTAAATTTAAGATGTCACTTTTTACACAGCAATTCATCAACGATAGAATCCACATTATCTTTGTTCACCCAGCATAGGATAAAACATTTCATATCAAAGATATCAATCAATTCGAGGCATTTAACATCATTCAATTAGTCATAAGCAAGATTAATTAATCACACCATTTCTAATTAATTTAAATAAATTAAATTTAATTAATTAATTTAATCACTTTTAAATCTTGCTTACTTAACAATAATTAATTACAAACCAATTAATTAATTATTTATTAATTATCCATATCTAATTAATCACCTTTGATTAATTATCCTTTAATTACAATAAGTAATTAACTCTTAATTAATTACATAAATTAATTATCTTTAACCATTCTCATTAATTAGCCTTTAATTATCCTTATTAATTAATTATACTATAATTAATTACATTAATTAATGATCCTTAATTAATTACATTAATTAACCAACCCTTTAATTGCATAAATTAAATAAATTCTTACATTAAGAAATTAATCCTTTAATTAATTATATTAATTAATCCTTAATTTAATTACACTAAGTAATTAATCCTTAATTATTCCATTAATTAATTAACCTCTAATTACCTTAATTAATTAATCCTTTAATTAATTACATTGAGTAATTATCCTTTTAATTACTTTCTTAAATTAACTATCCTTTCATTATTAAATAGTTAACTTTCAATTAATTTACCTTTAATTAATTACCTTTTTAATTAACAACCTTAATTACCCATTTAATTTAAGTTTAAAATAAACTTAAGAATTTACTTAATTAATTTAAGTAAAATAAATCATACAACTTCTTAAACCAATTATTTAAAAACATTTATTACACAAAGAATATTGATTAAAGAAATAATTTTAAACTTGATTTATTTAAATTTTAAAAACTTACTTTTATTTAAAACTTTAAACTGTTATAAACAATACCGAGTCCAAACCTGTACATACTCGAGCCCAGACCCGAGAATTTCTTTCTTTTGTTTTAAACTTAGTTTAGTTTAAAATTTTAAACCTGTTAACATGTTACAATCTCACACAAACACTCAAAACCAAACTCGAGTCATAACCCAACTATCCCAAGACCAAACCCGAGACCACCATCCTCTTCCACGAACAACCTAATCCCCATGCACACCTGACACCGTACACATGCACAGGCGAACGCCGCCACTCCAGTCATCGTCGCCACTTCCCACATATTGGCGACCATCTCCTCTAGGATTCCGACCACCAAGAATTCTGAACCAAACACCCAAACGAAATCGAACAACTCGAACTCCACTGGAACAGAAACCATCGAACCAAAACTACCTCGACCTGACGCCTCCGACCACCAAAGATCATGAAACTCCGTCCATAGGTTCGCCTAAGACCCACGCTTCATTTTCCCCACACCTGATCGAGTCTGATGCTCCGGTGACGCCGCAACAACCAAATTCCCAACCTCGACCAAACCCAGGGCTTAAACCCTACTCCGATGATTCGCCACCGCCACGGTGATCTATAAAACCACCCACCATTTTTCCCTAGCTCACCGACCCCTAAACTACCTCCAGCAGCGATCTCGACCACCCGCCTAGCTCCGATCATCAGAAATCACCAAAATTCCCTTTTCCGTTCAACTTGCAAGTTCTCTCGATTTACAAGCTTAAAAATCTTGATTCTATTTTTAAAAATCAAAATTTTTGAAAACAAATCAGATTATATAAATGAAACAATAAATCATTGAAGTCGAAATTTTGACATGCTTTGAGTTTTACTGTAATTCTTTCTTTCTGTTAAAACTACCTTCAAATTCTACTTAGAAATATTTTTAAAGCTAATATCCTGTTATTTCAACCATATTTTGTTTACATATCATAACCTATAAAAGATTAGAGGAAGAGGAATTGATTTTTTAACTTATTTCAAACCTGTAAAGCAGGAACAGGGCAAGCACAGACATGCCCACTTATATCACATACATATAAACATGAAATCACATTTATACAACCATGCAAAGCATATTTCATATCATATATTCAAGGATATTCACATGCATCAGATTATTGTTAACTTTATCTTTTTAGAAAAAATGTTTACTCGCAGTTAATTGATGAGCAGAGAAGTTTTGAAACTGGGTATGCTTGATAATCTTTTGAAAACTGGAAACTTGTTGAAATGATCTTGCCTTGAGAGTTGGAAACTTGCTTTAAACTGAGATGATTTCTTGCTGAGATTTGAGATAGTTGATTTCTTTAAATCTTTTCTGGTTTGATTATTTTTGTTACAGGATTTGATTTCCTGGTTTTAAATTTCCAGGTTTAATTTCTCTGGTTTTTCTTTTTCGTTTTCTTGAGAAGGATGAAAGAAGATTATACATTAGCCTGGTTTAACATTTTGATTTTTATTTTCATCAAAAACTTAAAGAAATAAGGTTGCCACTTGTATTATTATGCTAACACTAAGATAACAAATGTCAATGTATGTTATCCTTAGCTTCCACTTGTATTTTACATGTAAATGATATCTTTATGTGTTTTCATCTTATATTTCCATAAATACTTTTCTCTTATGTTTATATTACTTAAAGAAAATGTTATATAAGATTTAATTATATACTAAGTAACCATATATATATATTAGCATTAAAATGTAGAGTTTATTTAAATAGCTTTTGGAAATCATCATGTTGAACTCAAAACAATAGCTTCCTAATCATAATATAAATATATATATACACACTTGTATATATATGTATAAGTATACACTAAAAATTCTCAATATTATAAAGTTTGTACATGTCTATTTCAAATTTGTTAATTTACTATAAGATATATCATTTCCAAATATTCATAATTCAATATTATTATAGCTCAAATCCATTTAGATATCTTTATATTATCACCTCTTCATTTGTTCACTTATAAATCAATATTTTATTAATTCAATCCGGTTAATTATCAATTAACAGATGTCCGAAAAATCCGGGTTATCACATTCCTCCCCCCTTAGAATCTTTTCGTCCTCGAAAAGGAACGAAGCCAGAATTTATTTAATAATTTAAAATCAGATAAATTATTCTTTGAATAAATTACTCTTTGAATATTTTTTTTTTTAACTCTTAACTCCTTTTATAATTTATTTTTTTTACACTTTAAAATCTATATAATTTTTCAAAAATAGTTTTATAAAAATACTTTTTATAACTCGATGTTTCAACCAGTCCATCCTTGTTCTCACAGAAATTCGGTCATACGTTGATCAGGCGTAGGACTGAAAATCTATAAGTACTTAGCAGACCCGTTTTTAACAATATCAATTTAATAATCTGAAGTATATATAATACCAATGATGATTTGAAATAAACACTTAGTGTTGAGTTTTAAATTGGAATGTGATGTAAAACCCAAAGTAAAGTAAGTTTTTAAACTTAAAAGGGGAAAGACTATTAATCTGAAGTTTAAAATTTGAATGGGAATTCAAATTGTGAAAAGTTGACCGGATTAAGTAAATTTAACTTGAAGGAAGTTAAATAAGTTGAATAAATAACTTGAATTGGAAATTTCAAGATGAAATTTAAATTTAACTTGGGTAGTTAAATGGTTAATTTAAATGGGAGTTATGAGTGATCTCAAAATGGGTTTGAGATCTGGAAATTGAAAATGGATAATAAATTAGAATCTGAAAATTAAATTGTTTTTGAATTCTTATTTGAACTTTGTAATAAGTTAAGTAAAGATAATTTTAAAATGGAATTTTGAAATTTGAATTCAGAATTAAAAGGTTTAAAGATTTAATTTGTTAAAATAAAAAATAAATAAAGGTTGAATTAATTTAAAAGTGAAGGAATTTTGATTTAAGGAATTAAATCAATATTTAAAAATTTTAACTCGAATTTATATAATTCGAGATAGTTTAAAATTGAGATTTAAATTGAATTAGTTCAAACTGAATTTGATTTGAATAATTTGAAATTAAAATGAATATGTTTAAAATCAAATGGAATTTGATTTGAAATTTGGAAAGGAATTAAGATTAATTCAACTTGAATTGGGGTTAAATCAATTTCAATGGAAATTGAAGTTATTTAAATTGGAATTGAGTCAATTTAAATGGAAGTGAAATTTAAATTGAATTGATGGGAAATTAATTGGAAATGGAGATTGGGAAATTAAACAGTTTGGCTCTGGATTATTTTCAAAATAAATTGTTTTAATACAAATATATTTTTCCAAACTATTTACTATACAATCTTTCTTCTTAAACCCCAAACTATCTTATACTTATTTTACAATTATTTTGGAACTATTTAACTATTTGAAACCGTCTTATAAACTAATGACTATTTTTCAGTTACTTATATCTAATCACTATTTTAAAAACTATTTTGCAATTATCTAACTATTTTATACCTACTTAACTATTTTACAGCTATTTTATAAACTAATAACTATTTTTCAACTACTTATCTATTTTAAAACTTTTTCAAGCTATTTTAAATTTAAATGGGTCAGAGTTCAAACTGTTTATAATTGAAGTATTAACTCAATTGTAAATGGAAGCAATTGAGAATAAGAGAATAGAATTAAAGGAAATGTGAATAGAAAAGAGAATTGATTTGGCTAATAACCAACAAAGATAAATACGTAGGATATACGTATATTATTCTATTCGCATAGTGATTTGATCCAGATTTGAAAACAGAATTTCGAGATAGTATTATCGATCCGAGTTGGGATTTTTCGCTCGATTTTCGACGGCGAACCTGGATATGGATTGTTGATTGGTTCTGGATATTCTCTATCATAGTTGTGACTATGCAAGGAGAATGACGGTTTCTGATCAGGAAACCAGATCTGAGTCCGCACTAGGAAGCCGGGTGGACAATACTAGTTCGGAAGTGAAATTGTGTGATCGATTGAGCGATTAGATTGATATAGCGTACGGATGATATGTGTACATCGTACGGGTTTGAATGAAATTGGCATTTAAAATTTGAGGATAAGAAATTTGAAATGGTTTTCGAAAATGAAAGGTATATTATGTGAAATATAATGGAATTGGGTATTTCTTTGGTTGAAATTTACTTTATGGAGGTAAGTAAATGGTAAATAACTTTATAAAGAAATCAAACTTGAATATTTGATTTGACAATAAATAAAGTTATATTTTGTAATATGATAAACTTCCCTTATTGAATCTAGCCAGAAAGAAAAGGGTTTTGAAATATTTGAAGTATAAAAGAGGTTTTATACAAAGTTTGAAATGATCCAAAGATTTTCAAAGTTATATATATCTATATATATATATATAAAGGATCTTATGAGAATGATTTTGGAAAAGGTTTTGGGAACCTATGGATTTTGGAAAGGGCTTTTGATTTTTGAGAAATCAATTTTGGATTTTGGAAAGCCTAGTTTGAGAATTATCGATTTTGGTAATCGATTTTGTGTAAAGGAGATTTTGATAAATCATAAAGGGTATGATTTGAAGATACTATAAGTATATAGTATAAAGTGTTTTGAGAATAGCTCTGGGGAAAAAGGCGCTTCCTTGAAATGAACTTCTCAGGAGTACCACTGGGTGGTACTGCCTTGAGCCCCAAGGGGGGTTTCTAAAGTTGATCCTGTGAGGAGTCCGGACAAAACTAGTTCCTGAGGATTATTTGTGTAGCGAAAGTCGAGGGGCTGGTGCCCACAGAGGCATTTGAGTTATGCTGTGACGATAGTTTAACTCGATGTCACTGCGATCTACTGCAGACCATAGCGAAAGTCATGTGTGCCGCTGAGAGCCAACTGTCTACGTTTGATTTTATATCGGTAGACTGTGACACTATGGTAACATAGCGAAAGTCGTTTGTGCCGCTGAGAGCCAACTGTCTACGTTTGATTTTATATCGGTAGACTGCGACCTATGTGGGAGAAGTTTCATTTTGACAGCGAAATCGTGTGTGCCGCTGAGAGCCAACAGTTACATGGACTTTTGCTGCGATGGCAACGTAACCCTGGAATGTAACTGCGATCTGTTGTGGGTTCCATGCTGTCATCAGTTACATGGACTTTTGCTGCGATGGCAACGTAACCCGTGATGTAACTGTGACCATGGATGGGGGTGATGATTTCCAGAGCATTTTTCACCAAGATATTTCCTCCATTTTCAAAATAATTGATTTCTATATTTTCAATAAAATTATTTTCAAAGTATTTTCACTGGATGTCGAAAACGAGTTTACCAAGTACTGATAGATTTTCAGTCTTACGCCTGATCAACGTATGACCGAATTTCTGTGAGAACAAGGACAGACTGGTTGAGACATCGAGTTATAAAAAGTATTTTTATAATATTATGTAAATTTTAAAATGTTTTGAAAAATTTAAATAAAAAGTTAAGAGTTAAAATATCTAAGGAATAATTTAACTAATAATCAACATTGTAATAAAAATTCTGGCTTCGTTCCTTTTCGAGGACGAAAAGATTCTAAGGGGGGAGGAATGTGATAACCCGGATTTTTGAAACACCTGATAATGGGATAATTAACTGGTTTTTACTATTGAGATACTGATTTATAAGTCAAATAAATAATTCTAGTAATATATATATATATCGGGATAAGTATTGGGTTGGTAATCCTCCTAGTATAATTATTTAAAATTGGCCAGATTTTTTATTTACAAACAAATATATATATATATATTTAAATGAGCTAATTTTGAATTAAGTTTGAATTTGAATTTGAAATTGATAAATATCTTAAAAATAAATTGGATTTAAAATAAAAATAAAAACCATATTTTAAAGTTAATAAGAATTTGTTTTCTAATATATATATATATATATATATTTGGAGGTTATGATTTGAGATTAATATAATTATTTTCAAAAGAGTATTTTAAGTTAAATTTATATACCAAATAAATGTAATTTCTTATTAATGTATAATTAATTCTAAAATTATTTTCTTTAGGATTTTATAAATATTTATAAAAAAAAAAGTATTCATTTACAATTGAAAATAGAATATAAATATAAGTAGGAAATTACATAAAATTTTATTTAAAACACTTATACATGAAAATAAAGACAAGTGTAATCATCTCATCATGAAATTAGATATGTGTAACCATCTTAATATAAGAGATAAACAAGTGTAACCATTGTAATATAAATTTGAACAAGTGTCATTGATTTCCAATATTTCTAAAAAAATAATAAATAAAAAGAAATCAGATTTTGTAATATCTGTATCTCCTCTCTATCATTTTCTTTCACCTTCACATTTCATAACAAAAGCTTGTGAAACAAAATTCGAAACCAGATCAAAGGAGAAAACTAAACCAAAGGAAACAAATCAGATTAAAGGAAAAAGCAAAAGAAAAGAAAATCAAACTAAAACTAGCAAACATCATCTTCTCCCAGTTTTCAAATCTAAAGCAATCAAAGCATCATCATCTCAGTTTTCAAAACCTTGATCATCTCTGTTTCAAAGCAAAGAAGATTCAAGATTTAATTCAAGATTCAATTCAAGTTCAAATTCAAGCAAAGATACAAGTTTATCTCAACTAAAAACATAGCAGATCAGATCAAAGAAATCTGTTTCCAGTTTTTCAAAGCCTGGTTCCTCTGTTAAAAAATAAAATAAAATTTGTGAGTAAACTTCTTTTCTAAATCTTAAATCTTCTTATTTACAATATGCATGTAAGATTTAGTAGTAGTAATATTTTAATTATGTTTTGCATGGATGAAATGTATGTGTGCATGTCTGTGTGTAGATAGGCATGTCTCTGTTCATTGTTCAACAGACTAAAACTTACTCAAACTCAAATTCCTCTTCATATAAACTATATTGTATTATGATGTTTAAAGAAAATATGTTTGAAATAACTAAATTCCATTTTTAAAAATATTTATATGTGTAATTAGCAAGTAGTTTAACTGGGAAGAAGAAGAACAGTGGAAATCAAATTTAAGTCATAAATTAATTGTTCAAAACTTGGTTTTTGTTTATATCATCTAATTCGTAATTAAAAACTATGATTTTTAAAGATAAAATCAGGATTTTTAAGTAAGTATTTTGGAAGAAATTGATAGATGAACGGAAAATATGTTTTGATCAAATTCTGGCGAAGCAAGTGTTAATAGGGGTCGGTATTTGGTCAGAATAGGTTCGATGAAGGCGAAGCTCGGGAAAAATGCATGTTGAAATTCTCGATCATCATGGTGAAGTGTAGAAGGTGATGTAGGGTTTTAGAGCAAGTTTTGATAGACATTGTTCTCCAGTCAATTTCGTCGTGGTTGAGGCAATTCAGGTCATCGGACCTGGGGGAACAGGAGAAGGAGGCTATGGCGAGTGTTTGGTCGGAATGGAGTGGATGATGGCTGGGATCGTCTGCGACACGAGATGTTTTTGTCGATCGAGTTGATTCCAGGTAGGGGATCGATCGGTTCGATTTTGATTCCAGACGTAATCGATGGACAAGAGTTGTTATAATCGTCGGGGAGGTTGTCGACGAGGTGTGATGATCGCGGCGATGACCGGAGTTGGTCAGATGATGGTGCACGTGCACATGTGTTGGTGAATATCTGGAGTCGTTTGTAAGTTGGGGAAGACGAGGAGCACTCGGGTTCAAGCTCGAGAAAATGTTAGTTCGACTCGAAGCAAAAGGAAAGTTGGGGTTACTCGGGTTGGGCTCGGGTAATTTACGAATTTGACTCGGGATGGGTTCCAAGTTGAACCCAAAGTAATAAAACAGTTTAAAATTTAATTGAAAACAAGTTTTTAAAATTTAAATAAATCAAGTTTGAATCTATTCTTTATATAATAAATGTGTTCAACTGTAATGACCCGGAATTTTCAAACCCGAAAATTCCAGATAGTTAGAAGAAAAAGAAAGAGATAGAAGAAAGAAACAGAAAGAAGAAAGAAAAACAGAAAACACAACATCTCACATTCGCAGCGGATAAAATATAATATCAAATAATAATATCAGTTATACAAAGAAAACTGTATTTGTTAATTTACATTCAATACATCAGAGTTACAACCATTTACAAATAGACTAGACAGTTATCCACCTGTCCCAGACTACTATCAATAAGCTCTCAAATACACAGCGGAATACACTCCATACGTTCCTGCCATCCAGCTCGCCTCCTGAGCTCCAGAACGTCCTTACCTGGAAATCTGTAATACTCGGTCTGACCCGAGCATTACATCAAAGTAACACCCGGGTCAGGCTGGAAACCAGCGTGAATAAACTCATCTAACATGAAATTTAATTCATAGAACTTATATAAACCCGGGGTAACTCGTACTTTACTATAAGTAAACAACTTATATAGTCAACACTTATTTTCACAGAACACTATCTAAGTATCCAACTTAGTTTAAATGGTCCATTTTATCCCAACCAGCCTATTGGTTTCACATATCAATTTATAAAGTATTTTAGATGATTTCAAATCGAAGTGGTTTCGGATATTTACTAATACCCGACCCCGGTCTCTTCGAAACCAATGTCATCTTAAAGGTCAAGTTATTTAAAAGTTAAACAATTCAATTTAACACTTTGAATTCACATAGCATTTATCATAGATAATCTATACATTCATCACAGATATATCCAAAGCATATCACAGAGTATCACAGAATATCACCCAATAGATATCAATAAATCCAGACATTTTACTCTAACAATCATCCAAACAGAATTTATTAATCCATATTATAATTAATTTAATTATCTTAAATTAAATTAATTACTTAAGAACTAATTACTTAATCCTGCTTAATCAATTTATTAATTAATTACAATCATTTAATTAATTAATCATACCTTAATTACTTTTATAAGTCAATTAATTAACCTTAATCAGAGATTAATTTATCCTTAATCATTAATTAAAATTTAATTAATTCTTAATACTTGGTTAATTAACTCTTAATTATCAATTAATTAATTACTAATTACCAATTAATTACTTAATTAATTTCTTAATTAATTACTGCTAATTATTAATTAATTAACTTTAATTATCTAATTAATAATTCTTAATTACAAATTAATTAAACTCTTAATTAATTAATTATAATCTTTAAGTATTTATTTCTTAATTTATAATTAAGATAATTAATTACTCTTTATTAAATTTCAAACCTTAATTATCCTTAACAAATCATTTTCCTTTCTTAATTACTTAATCACATTATTAAACTTAACTTTTAATTAACATTTAATTATAACTATAAAATGATTTAGTTTTAAAACATTTTATTTAAAAGAATTTCTGAAATAATTTAAAAACTGGAATAATCATCTAATATTTAAAAGAAATTTGGTTTAACAAAATTTATTTTCGATAAAACTTGATTTTTTCTTAGAAATTTAAAACTGTTTCTTGACCATATCAAAAACCCGAGCAAAATCACGTTCTACCCGAGCTTGAACTCGAGACTCCCGCTCCCCTTCCAGTGCTTCGAGACAATCACGTAACTTCCCCGAGATCGACCCTAACCCGATTCTTCTTCCCCAAACCAACCCATCCAGATGCATAGATCGACCACCGTGCACGTGCACAGATCGACCACCCCGCCGCTACCTCCAACAACTCCCCCCACACGTCGACGTTCAACCTCACGATCAATTTCGACCCTCCATCATTCGTCACGAGGCAAAAATCAAAATCGAACTTCCCATCGAAAAACTGGAAGCCCATCCTTATCAGAAAACTCTCCGAACCACCATCGCCGATCACCGAATCTTCCCAAACTCCGGCCTCACACTATCGACTTCCCATTCCACCATTTCCCAGAGTTCGGTGAAGCTCGATCACCTAGATACGCCATAGTAACAAAATTTCCGACCTCAACTTCGAACCACCTAAAACCCTAATTCGACGAACTGACATCGCCACGGTGGCTAAATACACCTCTAACCAATTTTGCCGACATCTCCAGTTGCCAAGCTAACCTCGGCAAAAACTTTGACCAGGAAAAATTCGACGATCACCAGGAAAAGCTAGAAACTTATTCTCTGATCAACTCACAATTTCTCTCGATCTATAAACTTAAAAATCATGGTTCTATTCTTAAAAATCATAGATTTTGAAAGCTCATCAAATAATATACATGAAATTACAAATCGTTTAAGTCGAGATTTTGATATATTTTAGATTTCACTGTAATCCTTCCTTTTTATTAAAACTATCCTTCATTCCTGCCTGGAAACATTTTTAAACCTAACATCTGGTTGTTTCTAACAAATTTTGTTTATGATTCAAAGTCTAAGAAGGATCAGGGAAAAGATATTGATTTTATCAAGTTTTAAAACCTGTACAACTAAACAGAGCCAACAATTTGTATTTAGACATGCACGTCATTTCCTGTTTTTAAATTAAATACTAAATAATTTCATCTGGAAATATTTTTAGAATCAATGTCATAGTCTTATAATCATTTTCTATTTATAAATCAAAATCTAAAATTGATTATATAAGGAGCAGTTTGAATTTTGTTTTAGTGGCTTCAAGCCTGAGATTCACAGAGTAGTTCATATGTATAGATATACATACACACAGACATGCATATACACAGGACAGTATGGTTCAAAGCATTTTACCCAACAACTTGAAGTATTCATCACAACATTAATATATATAAACAGATCCAACTTGAAACAGGTTAGTTTGCTCACAGGTTTTTATAAACAGAGGTATGTGTATATATATATACAGTATATTTTAAAGCCTGTTTTATCCAAACAACCATACAATTCATCCATGCAAACCATATTTATAACACTACTATCATAAATCATCACAGGCATCAGGATATCAAGGGAAATTGGTTTCAAAAATAATGTTTGCTCACTTTACTTCACGCATAAATCACAGATATCAAGTTATAGATTAGACTAAGTATTTTAAGATAGTAGTTTACTCACTTTTGAAATGAACAGAGAAGCCTATATGAAATCTGGAAATGCTTCTGATGATTCGAATCTGGAATTTGTACTTGAATTTGATTTTGAATCAGGTTGAACTGCTACTTGATTTTGATACTTCTTTGTTGAGTTGAACTGAATTGGATTTGCTTAACTTCAGGTTTGAGAATTTGTAAAAGTTGAAGTAGTTTGATTTTATTTCTTCTCTGGATTTAGTATACAGACCTTGTTTTCTTTGTTTTTAAAATTGAAGATGTAAAAGAAATGGGAGGAGAAGAGTATAGATATATTTATAACTTGATTATGATTTTATTAAATAAAAGAAAATAAATAAAATTGTGACACTTGTTTAAATGCATGTTAATAACCTTACACTTGTTATAATGTATAGAGAATTTGTTTACATTTGTAATTATCATGTATTAATTATTATAATATGTTTGTTTTTTTTTTATAAATCTTTATATTTATTTCCTATTTAGATAATACATTTTCTTAATTTATATTTGCAAAACCTTTTAAGGAAACTAATATAAACTAATTATATACTAAATAAAATCATATATATATATATTTAAACAACACATATTTAGTTTGTTAGAAAATAATATCTTTCTAGTTAAAATCTTCTTATGTCTATATATATATACACAATCCTTACTATTTGTTTTAAAAGATTAATTTGTAAAATTTTAAGTAATTATATTAGAAGATTATAAAATATTTATTCCAATATCTAAAATCAAATTTTTATTATATTTGCAATTTTACTTACATATCCAGATATCTTTTATTATCAGAATTTTATCTGTTCAATTGATTAAAACAGTTAATTATCCAATTATCTAATGTCCCAAAATCCGGGTTATCACATTCTTCCCCCTTAGAATCTTTTCGTCCTCGAAAAGGAACGAAGCCAAAATTTTATTAAAATACTTAATATCATAAAAGTTTTCTATTTGAATATTTTAAAACACTTTAAAATCTATATAATATTGCCAAAATAGTTTTATAAAAATATTAATTAATCCTTAATTTAATTACACTAAGTAATTAATCCTTAATTATTCCATTAATTAATTAACCTCTAATTACCTTAATTAATTAATCCTTTAATTAATTACATTGAGTAATTATCCTTTTAATTACTTTCTTAAATTAACTATCCTTTCATTATTAAATAGTTAACTTTCAATTAATTTACCTTTAATTAATTACCTTTTTAATTAACAACCTTAATTACCCATTTAATTTAAGTTTAAAATAAACTTAAGAATTTACTTAATTAATTTAAGTAAAATAAATCATACAACTTCTTAAACCAATTATTTAAAAACATTTATTACACAAAGAATATTGATTAAAGAAATAATTTTAAACTTGATTTATTTAAATTTTAAAAACTTACTTTTATTTAAAACTTTAAACTGTTATAAACAATACCGAGTCCAAACCTGTACATACTCGAGCCCAAACCCGAGAATTTCTTTCTTTTGTTTTAAACTTAGTTTAGTTTAAAATTTTAAACCTGTTAACATGTTACAATCTCACACAAACACTCAAAACCAAACTCGAGTCACAACCCAACTATCCCAAGACCAAACCCGAGACCACCATCCTCTTCCACGAACAACCTAATCCCCATGCACACCTGACACCGTACACATGCACAGGCGAACGCCGCCACTCCAGTCATCGTCGCCACTTCCCACATATTGGCGACCATCTCCTCTAGGATTCCGACCACCAAGAATTCTGAACCAAACACCCAAACGAAATCGAACAACTCGAACTCCACTGGAACAGAAACCATCGAACCAAAACTACCTCGACCTGACGCCTCCGACCACCAAAGATCATGAAACTCCGTCCATAGGTTCGCCTAAGACCCACGCTTCATTTTCCCCACACCTGATCGAGTCTGATGCTCCGGTGACGCCGCAACAACCAAATTCCCAACCTCGACCAAACCCAGGGCTTAAACCCTACTTCGATGATTCGCCACCGCCACGGTGATCTATAAAACCACCCACCATTTTTCCCTAGCTCACCGACCCCTAAACTACCTCCAGCAGCGATCTCGACCACCCGCCTAGCTCCGATCATCAGAAATCACCAAAATTCCCTTTTCCGTTCAACTTGCAAGTTCTCTCGATTTACAAGCTTAAAAATCTTGATTCTATTTTTAAAAATCAAAATTTTTGAAAACAAATCAGATTATATAAATGAAACAATAAATCATTGAAGTCGAAATTTTGACATGCTTTGAGTTTTACTGTAATTCTTTCTTTCTGTTAAAACTACCTTCAAATTCTACTTAGAAATAATTTTAAAGCTAATATCCTGTTATTTCAACCATATTTTGTTTACATATCATAACCTATAAAAGATTAGAGGAAGAGGAATTGATTTTTGAACTTATTTCAAACCTGTAAAGCAGGAACAGGGCAAGCACAGACATGCCCACTTATATCACATACATATAAACATGAAATCACATTTATACAACCATGCAAAGCATATTTCATATCATATATTCAAGGATATTCACATGCATCAGATTATTGTTAACTTTATCTTTTTAGAAAAAATGTTTACTCACAGTTAATTGATGAGCAGAGAAGTTTTGAAACTGGGTATGCTTGATAATCTTTTGAAAACTGGAAACTTGTTGAAATGATCTTGCCTTGAGAGTTGGAAACTTGCTTTAAACTGAGACGATTTCTTGCTGAGATTTGAGATAGTTGATTTCTTTAAATCTTTTCTGGTTTGATTATTTTTGTTACAGGATTTGATTTCCTGGTTTTAAATTTCCAGGTTTAATTTCTCTGGTTTTTCTTTTTCGTTTTCTTGAGAAGGATGAAAGAAGATTATACATTAGCCTGGTTTAACATTTTGATTTTTATTTTCATCAAAAACTTAAAGAAATAAGGTTGCCACTTGTATTATTATGCTAACACTAAGATAACAAATGTCAATGTATGTTATCCTTAGCTTCCACTTGTATTTTACATGTAAATGATATCTTTATGTGTTTTCATCTTATATTTCCATAAATACTTTTCTCTTATGTTTATATTACTTAAAGAAAATGTTATATAAGATTTAATTATATACTAAGTAACCATATATATATATTAGCATTAAAATGTAGAGTTTATTTAAATAGCTTTTGGAAATCATCATGTTGAACTCAAAACAATAGCTTCCTAATCATAATATAAATATATATATACACACTTGTATATATATGTATAAGTATACACTAAAAATTCTCAATATTATAAAGTTTGTACATGTCTATTTCAAATTTGTTAATTTACTATAAGATATATCATTTCCAAATATTCATAATTCAATATTATTATAGCTCAAATCCATTTAGATATCTTTATATTATCACCTCTTCATTTGTTCACTTATAAATCAATATTTTATTAATTCAATCCGGTTAATTATCAATTAACAGATGTCCGAAAAATCCGGGTTATCACATTCCTCCCCCCTTAGAATCTTTTCGTCCTCGAAAAGGAACGAAGCCAGAATTTATTTAATAATTTAAAATCAGATAAATTATTCTTTGAATAAATTACTCTTTGAATATTATTTTTTTTAACTCTTAACTCCTTTTATAATTTATTTTTTTTACACTTTAAAATCTATATAATTTTTCAAAAATAGTTTTATAAAAATACTTTTTATAACTCGATGTTTCAACCAGTCCATCCTTGTTCTCACAGAAATTCGGTCATACGTTGATCAGGCGTAGGACTGAAAATCTATAAGTACTTAGCAGACCCGTTTTTAACATCCAGAGAAAATACTTGGAAAATAATTTTATTGAGAATAATAGAAAACAGTTTTTGAAAATAGAGGAAATATCTTTGGTGAGAATGCTCTGGAAATCATCACCCCCATCCAAGGTCACAGTTACATCATGGGTTACGTTGCCATCGCAGCAAAAGTCCATGTAACTGATTACACCAAGGAACCCACAACAGATCGCAGTTACATCCAGGGTTACGTTGCCATCGCAGCAAAAGTCCATGTAACTGTTGGCTCTCAGTGGCACACACGATTTCGCTGTCAAAATGAAACTCCTCCACATAGGTCGCAGTCTACCGATATAAAATCAAACGCAGACTGTTTGCTCTCAGCGGCACAAACGACTTTCGCTATGTTACCATAGTGTCACAGTCTACCGATATAAAATCAAACGTAGACAGTTGGCTCTCAGCGGCACACATGACTTTCACTATGGTCTGCAGTAGATCGCAGTGACATTGAGTCAAATTGTTGTCACAGCATAACTCAAATGCCTCTGTGGGCACCAGCCCCTCGACTTTCGCTACACAAATAATCCTCAGGAACTAGTTTTGTCCGGACTCCTCACAGGATCAACTTTAGAATCCCCCCTTGGGGTTCAAGGCAGTACCACCCAGTGGTACTCCTGAGAAGTTCATTTCAAGGAAGCGCCTTTTTCCCCAGAGCTATTCTCAAAATACTTTATACTATATACTTATAGTATCTTCAAATCATACCCTTTATGATTTATCAAAATCTCCTTTACACAAAATCGATTACCAAAATCGATAATTCTCAAACTAGGCTTTCCAAAATCCAAAATTGATTTTCCCAAAAATCAAAAGCCTTTTCCAAATTCATAGGTTCCAAAACCTTTTTCCAAAATCATTCTCATAAAACCCTTTATATATATATACTTTGAAAATCTTTGGATTATTTCAAACTTGTATAAAACTCTTTTATACTTCAAATATTTCCAAAAACCCTTTTTATTCTGGCTAGATTCAATAAGGGGAGTTTATCATATTACAAAATACAACTTTATTTATTGCCAAATCAAATATTCAAGTTTGATTTCTTTATAAAGTTATTTACCATTTACTTACTTCCATAAAGTAAATTTTCAACCAAAGAAATATCCAATTCCATTATATTTTACAAATATACTTTTCATTTCAAAACCATTCAAATTCCTTATTCACAAATTTCAATATCAATTTCATCCAAACTCGTACGATGTACACATATCATCCGTACGCCATATCAATTTGATCACTCCCTCGATCACACAATTTCACTTCCGAACTAGTATCGTCCACCCGACTTCCTAGTGCGGACTCAGATCTGGTTTCTTGATCAGAAACCGTCATTCTCCTTGCATAGTCACAACTATGATAGAGAATATCCAGAACCAATCAAAAATCCATATTCAGGTTCGCCGTCGAAAATCGAGCGAAAAATCCCAACTCGGATCGATAATACTATCTCGAAATTCTGTGTTCGAATCTGGATCAAATCACTATGCGAATAGAATAATATACGTTCATCCTACGTATTTAACTTCATTGATTATTAGCCAAATCAATTCTCTTTTCTATTCACATTTCCTTCAATTCCATTCACTTATTCTCAATTGCTTCCATTTCCAATTGAGTTATTACTTCAATTACAAACAGTTTGAACTCTGACCAATTTAAATTTAAAAATAGCTTGAAAAAGTTTAAAGTAGATTAGTAGTTGAAAAATGGTTATTAGTTTGTAAAATAGCTGTAAAATAGTTAAGTAGGTATAAAATAGTTAGATAATTGCAAAATAGTTTTTAAAATAGTGATTAGATATAAGTAACTGAAAAATAATAATTAGTTTATAAGACAGTTTCAAAATAGTTAAATAGTTCCAAAATAATTGTAAAATAAGTATAAGATAGTTTGGGGTTTAAGAAGAAAGACTGTATAGTAAATAGTTTGGAAAATATATTTGTATTAAAACAATTTATTTTGAAAATAATCCAGAGCCAAACTGTTTAATTTCCCATCAATTCAATTTAAATTTTCACTTCCATTTAAATTAACTCAATACTTCAATTTCCATTGAATTTGATTCAATTCCAATTCGAGTTGAATTAATCTTAATTCCTTTCCAAATTTCAAATCAAATTCCATTTGATTTTAAACATATTCATTTTAATTACAATTTCAAATTATTCAAATCAAATTCAGTTTGAACTAATTCAATTTAAATCTCAATTTTAAACTATCTCGAATTATATAAATTCGAGTTAAATTTTAAATGTTGATTTAATCCTTTAAATCAAATTAACCTTTACTTTTAAATCAAATCAACCTTAATTTTTAATTTAACAACTTAAATCTTTAAACCATTTAATTCTGAATCCAAATTCCAAAATTCCATTTTAAAATTATCTTTACTTAACTTATTATAAATTTCAAATAAGAATTTAAAAACAATTAAATTTCAGATTATAATTTATTATCCATTTTCAATTTCCAAATCTCAAACCCATTTTGAGATCACTCATAACTCCCATTTTAATCAACCATTTAACTTCCCAAGTTAAATTTTAATTTCATCTTGAAATTTCTAATTCAAGTTGTTCATTCTAAACTCATTTAACTTTCCTTAAGTTAAATTCAATTTATCTTTACCCAAATTGAATTCCCATTCAAATTTTAAACTTATTATTAAAAATCTTCCCACTTAAGTTTAAAAACTTATTCACTTTGGGTTTTCACATCACATTCCAAGGAAAAATTTAAAACTCAATACTTAGAGTTTATTTCAAATCATCATTGATATAATGTATATCCTCATTTATACATATTTATTTCCTTTACACACCAAGTTATACCTTAAAATTTTAAACCACCTTTGTTTTAATTTAAAACAAATTTCGTTAAAACTATTTCAAGTTTTCTGGACTTAGATTTAAAACTTCACAATTTAAAACCCACTTCAATTTACAAGTCATACTTGCCTAAATGTTTTACTCTTAATCATTTACAACATTTCATTATTAAACACAATAACCATTTATGATAATAACTAAGATTATCATATCTGGAAATCAATTCATTATTATTTTTATTCTGAAAACACTTCTACAAATTCAAGATTTTAATTTTAGTTTGGATCCATTTCAACTTATCTTCATTCAATTTCAATTTGGTTGTATTACTATTACCCCTTAATTCTCATTATTTTATTTTATTCCAATTAATTTAACAACCAATTTTTTAAATATATTTAATAATTAGAAAATTATTTCTATATACATCAAAAGATAAACTTATATAAAAATCATTTATTTTTAAAACCATTTAAAAACCTTTATATAAGAAAATAGCAAGTACGCTCTCATATATATATACACTCAACTCATCTTAGGGTACTATTGACCCTATCCTTAATGAGTAATCCCAACAGAGCCAAGGTTCTCGCTTAACCTTCTGCTCTGATACCAAGTGTAACGACCCGGAATTTTCAAACCCGAAAATTCGAGATAGTTATGAAAAAGAAGAAAGAGATAGAAGAAGAAGAAGAAGAAACATCAACATCTCACATTCGCAGCGGTTAAAATATAATAATAAATAATAACAGTTTACAAAACAATACTATATCTGTCGATTACATTTTAATACATCAGAGTTACACATTTATACAGACACTGGATATACACAATTATCAAGTCTCAGATATACAATAATATAACGCAGTAGAAACACTCCATACGTTCCTGCCATCCAGCTCGACTCCTGAGCTCCAGAACGTCCTTACCTGAAAATCTGTAATACTCGGTCTGACCCGAGCATTACATCATAGTAACACCCGGGTCAGGCTGGAAACCAGCGTGAGTAAACTCATCTAACACGGAATACAAAAGTATACAACTCATATAAACCCGGGGTACTTATATCAATTTACAACTTACAAGTTGTTATAGACTTTACTTATTTCACACATCAATTTCTAAGCGCCAAACTTAGAATAATTGGTCCAATTCATTTAAATCATTCCATACCAGCCTATTGATTTCACATATCAATCTATAAAGAATCGAAGTGGTTTCGGGTATTTATTAATACCCGACTCCGGTTTCTTCAAAATCAATGTCATCTTAACCCAGGTTATTCAAGTGAAATATAATTCAACTTTAAATTTAAGATGTCACTTTTTACACAGCAATTCATCAACGATAGAATCCACATTATCTTTGTTCACCCAGCATAGGATAAAACATTTCATATCAAAGATATCAATCAATTCGAGGCATTTAACATCATTCAATTAGTCATAAGCAAGATTAATTAATCACACCATTTCTAATTAATTTAAATAAATTAAATTTAATTAATTAATTTAATCACTTTTAAATCTTGCTTACTTAACAATAATTAATTACAAACCAATTAATTAATTATTTATTAATTATCCATATCTAATTAATCACCTTTGATTAATTATCCTTTAATTACAATAAGTAATTAACTCTTAATTAATTACATAAATTAATTATCTTTAACCATTCTCATTAATTAACCTTTAATTATCCTTATTAATTAATTATACTATAATTAATTACATTAATTAACCAACCCTTTAATTGCATAAATTAAATAAATTCTTACATTAAGAAATTAATCCTTTAATTAATTATATTAATTAATCCTTAATTTAATTACACTAAGTAATTAATCCTTAATTATTCCATTAATTAATTAACCTCTAATTACCTTAATTAATTAATCCTTTAATTAATTACATTGAGTAATTATCCTTTTAATTACTTTCTTAAATTAACTATCCTTTCATTATTAAATAGTTAACTTTCAATTAATTTACCTTTAATTAATTACCTTTTTAATTAACAACCTTAATTACCCATTTAATTTAAGTTTAAAATAAACTTAAGAATTTACTTAATTAATTTAAGTAAAATAAATCATACAACTTCTTAAACCAATTATTTAAAAACATTTATTACACAAAGAATATTGATTAAAGAAATAATTTTAAACTTGATTTATTTAAATTTTAAAAACTTACTTTTATTTAAAACTTTAAACTGTTATAAACAATACCGAGTCCAAACCTGTACATACTCGAGCCCAGACCCGAGAATTTCTTTCTTTTGTTTTAAACTTAGTTTAGTTTAAAATTTTAAACCTGTTAACATGTTACAATCTCACACAAACACTCAAAACCAAACTCGAGTCACAACCCAACTATCCCAAGACCAAACCCGAGACCACCATCCTCTTCCACGAACAACCTAATCCCCATGCACACCTAACACCGTACACATGCACAGGCGAACGCCGCCACTCCAGTCATCGTCGCCACTTCCCACATATTGGCGACCATCTCCTCTAAGATTCCGACCACCAAGAATTCTGAACCAAACACCCAAACGAAATCGAACAACTCGAACTCCACTGGAACAGAAACCATCGAACCAAAACTACCTCGACCTGACGCCTCCGACCACCAAAGATCATGAAACTCCGTCCATAGGTTCGCCTAAGATCCACGCTTCATTTTCCCCACACCTGATCGAGTCTGATGCTCCGGTGACGCCGCAACAACCAAATTCCCAACCTCGACCAAACCCAGGGCTTAAACCCTACTCCGATGATTCGCCACCGCCACGGTGATCTATAAAACCACCCACCATTTTTCCCTAGCTCACCGACCCCTAAACTACCTCCAGCAGCGATCTCGACCACCCGCCTAGCTCCGATCATCAGAAATCACCAAAATTCCCTTTTCCGTTCAACTTGCAAGTTCTCTCGATTTACAAGCTTAAAAATCTTGATTCTATTTTTAAAAATCAAAATTTTTGAAAACAAATCAGATTATATAAATGAAACAATAAATCATTGAAGTCGAAATTTTGACATGCTTTGAGTTTTACTGTAATTCTTTCTTTCTGTTAAAACTACCTTCAAATTCTACTTAGAAATATTTTTAAAGCTAATATCCTGTTATTTCAACCATATTTTGTTTACATATCATAACCTATAAAAGATTAGAGGAAGAGGAATTGATTTTTGAACTTATTTCAAACCTGTAAAGCAGGAACAGGGCAAGCACAGACATGCCCACTTATATCACATACATATAAACATGAAATCACATTTATACAACCATGCAAAGCATATTTCATATCATATATTCAAGGATATTCACATGCATCAGATTATTGTTAACTTTATCTTTTTAGAAAAAATGTTTACTCACAGTTAATTGATGAGCAGAGAAGTTTTGAAACTGGGTATGCTTGATAATCTTTTGAAAACTGGAAACTTGTTGAAATGATCTTGCCTTGAGAGTTGGAAACTTGCTTTAAACTGAGACGATTTCTTGCTGAGATTTGAGATAGTTGATTTCTTTAAATCTTTTTTGGTTTGATTATTTTTGTTACAGGATTTGATTTCCTGGTTTTAAATTTCCAGGTTTAATTTCTCTGGTTTTTCTTTTTCGTTTTCTTGAGAAGGATGAAAGAAGATTATACATTAGCCTGGTTTAACATTTTGATTTTTATTTTCATCAAAAACTTAAAGAAATAAGGTTGCCACTTGTATTATTATGCTAACACTAAGATAACAAATGTCAATGTATGTTATCCTTAGCTTCCACTTGTATTTTACATGTAAATGATATCTTTATGTGTTTTCATCTTATATTTCCATAAATACTTTTCTCTTATGTTTATATTACTTAAAGAAAATGTTATATAAGATTTAATTATATACTAAGTAACCATATATATATATTAGCATTAAAATGTAGAGTTTATTTAAATAGCTTTTGGAAATCATCATGTTGAACTCAAAACAATAGCTTCCTAATCATAATATAAATATATATATACACACTTGTATATATATGTATAAGTATACACTAAAAATTCTCAATATTATAAAGTTTGTACATGTCTATTTCAAATTTGTTAATTTACTATAAGATATATCATTTCCAAATATTCATAATTCAATATTATTATAGCTCAAATCCATTTAGATATCTTTATATTATCACCTCTTCATTTGTTCACTTATAAATCAATATTTTATTAATTCAATCCGGTTAATTATCAATTAACAGATGTCCGAAAAATCCGGGTTATCACATATTGATTTTTAGGATTTTCATACTGAAGGATTGCTTGTTGATCATTTGGGGTTAAATTCCCAATATACATATAGTTGCAGTAGTCTCTTCATCAATTTCCAAGGGATTTCCCGACAGTATGTTGTAGGAAAGTACCTTCGATTTGTCCTGTTCCTGGACAACTTGTATGGACGAGTGTCTGACATTGCATTTCTAATGATTATGTAAATATGTTTAGTGGTGGAGAAGACATGTAACGACCCCGAATTTTAATTATATTTAAATTGATAATTTAAATTAATTTTTGAATAAAACTGTGAAATTAATCGATAAAGTAATGCGAGTTTCCCCGATATCCAAACATATTTTGTATAAATCATTTAAATTTAATAAATATTGTATATATGTGGATATATATGTATTTGGGCATATACGAGTGAATTTGGAAATAATAAATATATAGATATATATTTGACTGGAGTTTAAATTATAAATAAATAATTGATAATAATATTAAATATTAGAATTGATGGTTAATAATAATTTGAAATTATAAATTTAAAAAAAAAAGATAATAAATATTTTAACTAAAAAAAAGATAATAAGTATTGAAGTAAAAGTAAACATTTAAAATAGAAATTATTTATAAAGACAATTAGTATTTAAAGTTAGGAATAAATATGGTAAACAAATTAGTTAAATTTAACAATATATTAAATATAGAAATTCATTCTTTTTGAAAATTTAAATAAAATATAATCTCACTTATACATTACAAGTGATAAAATAAAACAAAAGAAAATACACATTCAAATAATAAAGGGAAAAGGTAAAACAAATATAACTGCCTATATGCAAACAAATACAATATTAAGTAAAATAAACAAAGTAACAAAAACAAGAAAATATACTTGTACAGCCGAGACCAACAATACAAAAGCATAAAATACAACACCCTGTACCATATCATGTCAGCCCCAAAACATCATTTCCACCGCCATAACAAAATCATTTCAGCCTATAAACAAAGAAGCATCAACCTGGAAAAGCAAATAAGTATGAACAAGCTAACAAAGTACAAAGCAAATAGATAAGCTGCAAACAAAATGTAAAAGTAGGACAAAAATTAATAATTTAATGTAAAGAATATCTTCAGCCGAGTCAACAAGCAAGTATGGCTGCAATAAACAAAGACACAAATAAAGTAAAATATATTCAAGTTGGTACAAATGAAAATATAAGTAGACTTAGAAAAACAAATCAAAGTACATACGAATATGAGGCTGTAAGCAAAAATAGAAACATTTGTACAAACCAAAATCATCTTAGCCGAAATGGATCACTTCATTTCAGTTTATAAAACAATATCTTTAGTCAAAAGAAAAGAAAAGTATGTTCCAGTTAGAACCTCTCCCTATACAACACTGTTTCCCTTTATATGTATACATCTAGTCCTTACTCGTTCATAAAGTGATAAGTTAAGTAAAACCAGAAGAGAAATATAGACATCATCATCTACAAACTCAAAAACATCATTTAACTCAAAAGAAAACAAAACAAAACAAACCAGATCAAAGTAGCAGTAGCTTCCCAGATTTTCAAAAGACTTCAGCTTGTTTCAACTCAGTTTAAAAGCAAATCAAACATCAACAACTAAGCTTCAGTTTCCACTCAATTATATCAAGTAGCAGATCAAAAACAAATGCCAGTTTTCAAATTCAACTTTGCATTTTTCCAGGCTGTCTCTGTTCTTCTTCCAAAAACATCCAGGTGAGCAAACCTTCTACTTTGAATCTGTTATTGTTATTTGGGAGAAAATTAATCTCTTATATCTTCTTATACTTGGTGTGATGCTTTGATAATGTTGGTGATGATTGAAACATGTCTGTACATTCGAAATAAGATATGCATATTGGTTCCAGGCAAATGTGCCTCTGATTCTTTTCATCACAGGGTTGATAAACCTGTTTAGAAATATATATACCATCCAAATACAATCCAAGTTAGGTACTGATCTCTAAAAACAAAATGTAGAACATTGCAAATTGAATTTTAAAAATATATTCCAAGTAGAAATATTAAATAGATATTGTGAAAAGGGTAATTTACAGGCAGATCATAAGATATCAGAAAATTCGAACATCTTAACTTCATAATCTGATTTCATAATCAAGTTTATATCACGAAATAATGATTTTTAGTGAAGGTCCTAAAATTGTTAAGCTTATAATGGTCGAGGAATTTGGGTGTGGAGGCAACAAACAAAATTTTCAAATTCTGTCAAACGGCAAGGTTAGGTTCTTCGTGGATTGGTCAGAAGGTGGTTCGGGGATGGTTGATCATCAGAAAAATGATGGGAAAAATTCTAACTTGCTGAGGTGGTCGCGCGTAGAGGAAATAGGGTTTTAACCCTGTATTTTGTCAGTCGAAGTCGCGAGGCACTAGTGGGGTCGACATAGTGTTTCGAACGATCGGACCAAGGGGGATGCGTTCACTGATGAACGAAGCAGCTTCGGCCAGAATTGTGAAGTTTTCGATGGCCTGTCGTGGCGGAGCGAACCAAATTCTGATGATTGCGTGAGTTACAGGAATGAGCAATTGGCCTTGAAATTGTTCGATTTTGATTCAATGACGATTTCGTGAATTTAGGCGTTCGAATCGATTATGGTGATCATCGATGATTCTTAGGTGGCTGCAGCGTCGATCGGAGAGGGTCGTGGGGTTTGTGCACGTATACGTGCAAACGTGTATCAGTTTTGGGGTGTTAGGAGAAGAAGAAGAAAACGTGTATCAGTTTTGGGGAAGAAAAGGGGAGGCTCGAAGCCAAGCACGGGAGATTTGTTGACTTTCTCGAAGTAAATGGGGAGGCTTGGGGTCATTCGAGTGTTTACTCGAAGCAGGGAAGGGTGCGACTCGAAGCACTTTGCTTCGATCTCGGGTTGAGCTGGGTTGGTTACAGGTTTATATAAAAACTGCCTGTAGCTTTTAAATTTAAAGCAAATTTAAATAAATTTAATGTAAGCTAGTTATAACCAAAGTTAAACCAGTGTGAAGTTAGATTCAAATGGAATTTTGGATCTTAAAGTTTTAAAAAGAAATTTGGATTTTTCAAATCAAAATTTAAACAAAAAAAAATTTAAATATGAATTCAAGTTTTGGTTGAATTCAAATCTGAAAATTTAAAGTAGTTTTAAACTGAATCTGCAATCGAGATAACTATAAATCAGTTTTGAATTGAAAGTTAATTTTTAATAATTAAAGATTAATTAAGTAAATAATTAAGGTCAATTAAATAAATGAAGGTGATTAAAGAATGATAATTAATTGAGGAATAATTAATTAAAGAAATTAATTAAAGATAATTTATTTAAATGGTGAATCAAATAATTAAAGGTTAATTATTTTAATGATTAAAGATTGATAGATTTAATAAATTAAGGTTGATTTATTTATAACTAAAGGTTAATTAATAAATGATTAATGGATAATTAATTAAAATGGTTTGTAATAAATTAATGTTAATTAAACCAGGATTAGTGACAAATCTGATTTAATTTAAATCAGATAAATAAATTGACCTTACCTATGAATGTTGGACCTGACTAGATGATTAAATTGTTTGATATCCCTGATATATGATGCTTTGTGATACATCCTGATTTATGTTGTGATCTGTAATTTACTTATATGTGATATATATCTGTGATCTGTGAATGAGCGATAAGCGATATAGTTTATACCGCTTATCAACTATATTTCTGTATTTTGATCTGTGATGATTCATTAATGTTGCACTATTGTGTGTGAAACCCCTGGACCACACCTTTACACACACAAATATGGATTTCACATGGATATCGGTTAAGTCACAGATAATTTAAATTTAATGTTTTGAAATTGAAATTTTAATTTCAATTGATTTTGAAATTAGAAATTCGGGTTTAAAGTAAAAATCTTTTGAAATGGAATTTCAAAGATAAAAGTTATTTTAAATAACTTAACCGAGTTTTGAAAATTTAAATAGTTAGATTTAAATTTGGATTCTAGTTTGAAATTAAGCTATGATTTGGAAACTAGGGAGTAAAGATGATATAAATGTGTTTATATGAATTTAAACCATTTTAAAAGTATAAGTTGGGAATTTGGATTTAACCCAAGAACCTTAACTCGTATAAATGAATCAGATTTCCAGAATGAAAACTGTTTGTTTTCAAAGAATAAAAGCTTTTAGATAAGAAATGAAATTCCAATTTAGGTAAAGGAATTTCAAGATTTAATTGAAAAATGGTTTTCCAAGTTATAAATGAATTCTTTTCGAAAGCTATGAATTAAATCTGTTTATTTTTAACAGATTTAAAATGATGTTTTGTTAAACCATTCGAAATGAAATTGTTTTGAAAGCTATTTGTTAAATCTTTGATTTAAAGATTCAACGAATTAATTAAATTGAAATGGAAATCGATTTGGAAAATCTGTGAATGAATCTTTGTGAAATTAAGTGAACTTTGTGAATTAAATCTTTTTGTTTAAAAAAAAATTAAAATGGAAATTTGTTTAACCATTTGAAAGAGAAAGTTTGGGTTTAAATTGTGACTTAATTGAAATCCCATTATCCATTTGTTTTTGAATATTGCGCTCACTATTCGGGTTAGCCGGGAAAAGACATCTGTGTCATATAACCCATTCCGAATAGTGATACGTCGTATATGGAGAGCATTTGAAGATCGGTGTTGAAGACCGGATATTTTCGAAAATGAAAGGACAACCTGTCGAATGTCTCTGCACTGGGTAGGTCCCGGTATAGAGATTTATATCACTCTTTTGTGATGGGAAGTCTGGACGTGATTTGAAAATTATCCGGATTTGCAAGGGCTTCATGAGAAGTGCCTTCGGTTCTGTTCGAACCCGGAACAGACTTGTATGGATACATGTCTGACATTACACTTTGAGATATAAAGCCGATTTCTTTCAAATACATATCTGTTGGTGGCGGAGAATTTATTCTCTTAGCTTAACACCCTTCTCTGAGACATACGAGCTCAGAGGTTATGTAGTTGAAATTTATCAGCGATATATCCCAATTTGGTAATGTGGCATGCTGAGTGTTGCTGTGTGATGATCAGTGTTTGATCATTTGCGATATGATCATTTGTTTGATCTTATATCTTTGTGATCATAGGTTGATCATTTGTTTGACCCGAAGCATGGCTTTGTGACAAAGCGTAGCTTTGTGGACGAGACTTCGTCGGACCTCACACCCCGTAAATGGTCAAAACAGGAAAGATGCGGCAAGGTTCTAGGGAGTAGCGCCCCTTAGTGTATGTCATTCCTTCTAGATAAAGGTGGTATCATGGTATGGAGCCCAGATACTTAACCTCTGTGGTTGCTGCAAATTTATTACTTTGTGGTTGTTGCGAATCGGGGATCCTCGGGAAGATCGGTGACGATCGGGGGATGGCATACGCGTGTCAGTAGTTACCTATTTTTGCAGAGGTAACCCGGCCTTGTGTTGGCAGAGATCTAACCGTAACGTTAGGTTCTCGGGTCGTCTATTCCAGGGACGTACCCATCGTGGATAGGAAGTTCCTTAGCCTGACCATTTGTTGGAAATCCAAAGAAACAATACGTGACTTGTACGGTATTAGTTGTATTACCTGCCATGGAATGTGGCGGTAACCTGCTATTGAACATGGTAGCTATAGTAGGCATAAGTGCGGAATTCCTATGCTGGCTAAGATTGATATTCTATTTTCGAAATGTTTTTCTACACTATGCACTAATAATAATATCAAAAATGATTTGATTTTGCGTAGTAAGCATCTTTGACTATCATAAGGAGAAATCTCCTCCAATTCTGCATTTGCATTGTGTGTGTGGCGGGAGGCCTTATGGTAGTTTCATTTTCCAAAAGCATTGCGAATTGACTTTAAAATTCTCTGCTATTTGTTTTTAAAGATAAACTGTTTTTGTTGCTCACACCAGTCCCATGACTGATCCGGAGTTTATTGTTTCTTTCCTAAACTCTGGGTGCTCAAAAATTTTCTACACGAGCAGTCTAGAGTTGGGTTTTTCAGATATTCAGATTTAGTAGATTATCTGGAGCTAGTTCAGTCTTTGGATATGGACTGCACTTGCTTATCTTTGTGTATCGTTATTGAGAGTTCAAGCTATTTCCGGATTGGCATTTTGAAGATGGAGACTATCCGCTGCTGATGTTATCGTTTTCTTTTCCGCTGCTATTTGTTGTATCATATCTCTGATGTATATTGATATTCATTGTATCACTCTGTTGTATCAGATATTGTATATCAATGTATTATTCTTTTATTCCGCTGTGTTATTTACTTAACTGTTGTTATAAGCTCCGGCGACTCGGATTTGAACGGTCGAATCTGCGGCATTCGAGTACGATGTAAAGTATGGATGTCGATTTTCGAGCGGGCAAAATCCGTATCGTTACAAGACAACTTCTCTTAGCTTAACACCCTTCCTTGAGACGTACGAGCTCAAGGGTTGTATTTTTGTGAAAGACAATTAGTTGTCAACGAAAATGGCAAATGTGGCATTCAAAGATGATGTGACGTGATATGTGATATGTGATATGTGAAAAGTAATCGATACCTCTTTTGGCCTCACTCCCTGGAAAACGACTGAAACAGGGATAGAAGCAGCAAGGCTAAGTGGGTCGCTCCCAATTAGGAGATGTCATCACTCTTCTAAATATATCTTTACATGCTATGACGTCATGTATCTGATTATTGTTGTGTATGCTCATGGCCATGGATTTTTAGGTCAGTAACGACCGGAGTGATGACATATTCGGTACTATCCAGGTATGGGTAGGCCAGTCTTGTGTTGGCTTAGGCGCCGAGTATCTCGACCCTAGGTACATCCCTCTAGAGGTGTACCGAGTTTTTGAAAAGGTAGTCCCTTTACCTAGTCATATGTATGGAATCCAAAATCCACCACGTGCCTGCCATTTGGTTTTGTAGAGCCTAGTATTGCTGGAATTTAATAATGGTAACAATTTCATCTATTTAATTTATTATTTGTATACTAGACACTAGTATGATATAAGAGGATTTGATATGAAAAGGTTTTGGTTATCATAAGGGAAAAACCCGTCTGTGTTTATGTGTGGGCATGTCTTACAAGATACCTTTTGTTTTGATAAAGGAAAAGTTTTGATAAAGGAAAGGTTTTAATAACTTTATAAATTTAGTTGAGGTGTGATTTCTCACGCTGGTTTACCAGACTGACCCGGGCGTTCTTCCCTTTCAATGCTCGGGTCAAACCGAGTATATTTACAGGTTCAGATTTGGTGCTTTTGAAGTTTCAACAGGCGAGCTGGAGATCTTCATGACGTATACACATATCTATTTATTATTCCGCTGCATTGCTTTGCATTGTTGTTGTTGTAAATCATCAGCATTTGTGAGTACAGGTTATTATAACTATCCAAGCTGATGTTTATTTATTGTGTACTTTGATATGGATTTATGTATATTATAGTTTCTCTTCGAAAAGATTATTGATCTATATTATATGATTATTCCGCTGCGATGTGAGATTCTGTATTGTTTTTGTTATGCTTCTCTCTTTTTCTTCTCTTCTCTTCTTCTTTATTCTCTCTTTCTTCTCACCCTCTATTTTCTTTTTCATGATTATCTACAATCGGTGCACTCTGGGTTGGACATATGTGGTTTATTGTCAAATTCAGAGGGTGTTGAGTGCGGGTCGTCATAGGTGGTATCAGAGCTTTGATTTAGTATATTCCTAGGCTTTGATGTGTACTCAATATAGATAGGGTCAGTAGCGCCCTAGATTGAGATTGAGTTTGAGTGTATTATATATACGAGCGCGTATTTGTTAGTTATATAAAAATATTTTGTTTTTTGTTGATTGAACTGTTGAGTGGCTTATGGGTTCTGATCGTTGCGTCTAGCTAACATTATCGATGGGTATCTCTAAACACTTAAACGTGGAGATAGGACACAATATTGTTTTTGAAATTAGGTAAATGAAATAGTTTTACCTCGATTATATTTTATATATAATTATACTTGTGATATATATATATATATATACTGTGATTTTACTACGATTGAATCGCACAAAAGAGGCTATGGCAATTTTTTTTGAAATTTAAGGCGTTAGAAAATTTTTGATAACTAAAAAATTTGACTTTGAGTTGTAAGTTAAATGATATTAGTTTATTTTGAACTGATATTAGTTAATAACTATAAATGAATTAAAACTTAGAATTTTTTTAAAAAGGGTTGTAACTAATTGATTTTGGTGAAAGTTAAACACTTAAAAGAATTGATAATCTATTTTAAGGATATTGTTTTGAAAGTTAATGGAGTCGTAGCATCTTTTTTACTTAGTAATTTCGGGGACGAAATTCTTTTAAAGGGGGAAGAATGTGACGACCCAGTTTTTCAGTAGTATGAATTTAGAATATTTAATTGAATTTAAAAATTGAAAAGTAAATTTTATAAGTTGAACAACTTATATTTCAAATGTAGTAATTTATTTGGATAATTAAATTATTAATTTAATATTCGAAATTGTAGAAATAATCAAAATTTGAATTTAATATGAACAAAAATGATTTATAATATTGTTTTAAATTCTATTTGAGTTAGAATATAATTAGTGAACTTTTAAAATTGAATTAAAAGTTAATTTATTGAAATTGGATATTTTAATATTTAATTAACGTGTAAAAATAGTCATTTTTGACACTGGCTCGGATTTCGACGAAACTAGTTTCATTGGATCCGTCATAGTGAATTATTATAGGATTTCAAATTTTGTGTCAATCGGACTTACGGTTTGGTCGTACGAAGCTAAAACACGTAGAATTTATTTAAGTGAATTTTAATTAAAATAATTTGATTCGAAAACCTATCTTTCAAATATGATGGAATTGGCCATCGATATATATTCCATTATGTTCGGAATAGGGGTAAAACATTATAAACGCCAGGCGGCATGCTTCGATTGGAGTTAGAAATTTTTTCGGATGAATAGTGCGCGAAATTTTCTACAAAAGGCCTAATTTTTCTTCAGTTTTCACAAATCCTAACCAAACTAGGTCTAGCCGCCATTTGTATTTCGATGGCCAGAAATGCTCAAATCTTTCCCCTCTAATCTCTCTCAATCTACTAACTATTACGCCTTCGCTTCAACTACAAAAATGTAGAGCTCGAAGAGTACTTCAATCTCAATGGTGATGATCGTCTTTGGCGAAGTGGATCGACAGCGATAGGTGTTCGAAGGCGGCGCATTCACGCATGAATTCCGAGGAAGAGGCGCGACCGAGCTTCAAGCGGCTCTAGGCGGTGATGCTAGACGTTGGTGGCTTCGACGTGGTGGTCTCCGATCTTGCTCCGGTGGCTCGTAGGTGGTCGCGGCTATCAAAATGAAATGACGGTGATGGGTTTCGTTCGCTTGAACGAAATGAAGAAGAAAAGGAACAAAAACACGCGGCCGGATCTCTTTGAAGGAATTGATGGCCCAGATTGAAAGAAGGTTTAAAAATAAAATAAAAAGTGAAATTAATTTATATATAAATTTGTGTAAACTTTAAAAATGTGTAACTTCTTCATACGAGGTCGAAATTGGACAAAACAAGTTGGGGTTCGTATTGACGAGCACTACATTATGGAGCTTGATTGGGATTTATTTGAGCTAGTGAAAATTTTGGTTAAAATTAAACACTTGTTTAATTTTAATTGAAATAAATCGCTATCGCGACGACTGCAACCAAAGTGAGTTCAACTCACTCTTTCTGACTCGCTTATATTTTTATATAACTGAGAATAAATTTTATTTATGTTGATTGATGACTGTTTGGATGATATACGATATATTATCTATATATATTGGTATTTGGATATATTCCTGCCTATTGGAGCAGATGAGACCCTATACGTTCTCGTATATGAGCGGAGGACCCTATGTACGCGCATCTGCCTCGAAGCGGACATTGTACATATTTTTCTAATATGTATATTTGTTGCAGGTAACAGGTTGGAAGGATCCAACTAGATTCCTCCCCGTTGTTGATTTTGTTATAGATATTGTTATATATACTATTATCATGTGATATATGATGTTTTAATGTCATGGTTGATATGATTGATATGAATGCCTTTATCTAGTGCTGTTGTAGCATTGTGCCTTATTTTGGAAATATTGAATTGATGATTTCAATTTAATAAGGGTTTCAAAGTGATTTTGGAAGTATATGATTTTTGAATTATTAAAGGAATGGATTTATTTTAAATAAATAAAAAGTTATAATTTTTATGTTATAAAAATTATGGCTTTATGAAATGTATTCAGAAATATGGTTTTGGAAATATAAGTTAACTATTTTGTTAAAAATAAGTTAAAATGAGAATTTTGAATTTATTACAAATGGTTTATTTATAAGATTTATAAAATTGTTAAAATAAGTTAAATTGGGATTTTTAACTTATTATAAATGGTTTATATATATGAGATTTATAAAATTGATATTTTATAAATAAAAGTAGTGGAATTATAAACGGTGTTTTATAAACATAAGAAATGGATTTGTAATCAAATTTATATATGGATTTGCAAGTAAAATTTAGAAAGGAATTTTGTATATGGGAGTTTATAAAATATAAATGGAATTTATAAACACTGTTTTATAAATGTGAAATCAATTTAATTTGATAAGTAAATACGTAAGTTTATTAAAGAATTATATTCATGATTTTGGACAGTGAATAATCCTTTAAATAAAATGGATGTTTTGGAATGTGATATTATAAAAATGGAATTTAAATGGTTTGAAAAAAAATGATTTTTTAATTTACTTATTATTAAAATAAGTATATGGAAATTGTGATGCCCCACCTCTATACCCACGCTAGCCAAGGACACTATGGGGTAATGCCGTCAACTAGCACGGAGAATAAGGCTGTTGAGGAGCGACCATCTGTATAATTGCTTTGTGCGAGTACCGATATGCCAGATAAAAATATAACTTTTCATCTCAAGAGGAAATCCGACATACATATACAAACTCAAAGCTACTACACAGTGGCTATATGGACCTCGGAAACAAATATAGAAATAAACATAACACAAATCAGTCATAGATAATTCATATCACAAAGGCGGAATAAGATTTGAATATTACACCTAAAAGTGTATATCAGAGTAGTGGTCAAATAAGATCCACAATAACACAAAAGAATAGATACAAGTGCTAGCCAAAAGAATATGTATACATCAAGGAGTCTAATCTCGAATGTATACAACAAAAACTACTATGCTAGAGTAGTAAGCCAAAAGTCAGATGATGGCTCCAGATAGGAAGTCAAGAGGAAGCACCTGTAAAATTGTAACGACCTGTATTTTTAACACTTTAAAAATACGAATTAAATTAAAAATTTTGGATAAAAATCCGAAGGAAATAAAATTTTGTATTGTTAAATGTGAATTACAAGTTAAAATACAAAACTGAATTCTGAAATAACTTATTTGTAAATTAAATACGGATGTTAACTTGTATTGAATGTAAATAATGAATTGAATTTGATTGTAAACCAAATTGGTTATGATGGTAAACAAAGAATAAATAAAATGGTAGATTTAATAGCGGAAGTTTATGTTATTGAAACTAATATAAATAAATGTAACTTAATATTACAGTTGATTGAAATCAGATAATAACTAAAACTGTAATTTGATAAAGATGTTAACTTGTAATTGAACGTAAGTAAAGATTTAAATTTGAATGTAACAAGTAATTGAAATGAATTGAATTTGATTTTAAACAACGAAATAAATAAAATGTTACATTTAATATTGAAGTTATAATATTGAAATCAACGTAAATGAATGTAATTTAATATTACTGTGAATTTAAATAAGATGGTAGTTGAAGAAAATGAAAGTAAATGAATTATAAACTATTTATAATAATGTATAAGTAAATGGTTGATTCAATAATGAAAGTGTAAATCGAAATAAAAGAATTCAATTGGAATTAAATAACTTGATTTGAATTACAATATAATTGAACGCTGAATCTAATGTAATCTTTTATACTGGATTTATAATGGAAAACTGCATTGTAAAAGATTGTTAATTACTGTGAAATTAAAAATGAAATTTGTGAACAATTGAAATTTGATTTAAAAGTTAATAATTTAAAATTGGGAATTTTATATTGAAATTAGACTATAGAAATAGCCATTTTTACAACTGTCTCGGATTTCGACGAAACCAGTTTCATCGGATCCGTAACAGTGAATTATTGTAAGGTTTCAATATTCGTAGCAATCGGACTTGTCGTTTGATCGTGCGAGCTTGAAACGCGTAGAAATTTAACGTCGTTAATTAAAATAATCGACTTCAAAAAGCTATCTTCCACATACGATTGAATTAGGCCTTGGGACTTGTTCCATTGCGTCCGGAACGGGGGTAAAACCTTATAAACGCCTGGCGGCACGTCTCGTTTGGAGTTCGGACGATTTTGGACCTAACTTTATAAATACACACTCAAAACCGAGACAGTTTGATCATTTTTCATTTCAGAAACCCTAACTCTATCTCATGGCCGTCACCTTTTAATGGCTGAAATTTGCTCGAACTTCTTTTCTCTTTATCTCTCAATCCGTTCAACGAAATCGAAAAATTCCAAAAGCAAAAGTGTAGATCTCGACGAGCTCTTCAAATCCATACGGTTGATTCGTGCTAATTCGTCACGGATTGGTCCAGATCTGGCTTGGAAGCGTGCGCGTTTTTCTTGGTATGCGTGCAAACGGTGGCGAATGGAGTGGCGAAACTTGGCGCGGAGGTGGAGCAAGGCGAGGCGCACGTGATGATGCCCCCTGATCGACGTCCGGTCGTCGTTTGCTGCGCGCGTGGATGAAGATGAACGGCGTGAAGTGGGTTCGGGTGTGCTGCGCATGAAGAAGAAGGTTAAGCGATTAATTAATTTTATTATACTGCTAATCATGTTTAAATTATATCGTTATATTAATTTAAGCGTAACTTCTGCATACGAGATCCGTTTCGGGCGAAACAGGTGGCGTCGGAATCGTAGCGACGAGATCTACATTATGAGCAAGTTTGGTTGCATTCCGAGACTGTGAAATTTTGGGTCTTATTAACAGGCTTTAAATCAAAGGTGAGTGTTTATACGCTCACAATTGACTAAAATAACTTTTGTTAGTTAAATTTATATTCTGAAGTGATATGAAATTTATTGGCTATTGTTTGGTAGGTTTAATTATCATCTGTATTGATATATGCATTAATTGATAGAATTTAAATTGACAGTCAAAATAAAGTTAAATTTAAATTGGCAGTATATTACTCGATATTGATAATTATAAAATTGTTGAGAATGCTATTGGCTTTATGGTTGATTGGTTGTGATGGATGCTATTGGTCGATATTGGTTGTTTATATATTTTGATATATCATGCTATCATCATGTATATTGTTTATTGCATATAAAACTGTAAACTGAATCATTTCGAATAAATTAAGAAATAGGTTGAAATGATATACCTATGACATCTATTTGGATTGAAATGATATATATCCATCCTTGAAATTAAAAATTGAAATAATTATCCACTTGGCCAAAGGATAGAAAATTATATACGGACACCGGGTTGGTTAAATTAAATGATTTTAAAAGTTGTCTTGAAATTATTTAAATGAATTGATTTTAAGAATAAAATCCAATTTATGGAAATTGAATTATTTTGAATTGAAGCTCGAAATGTTGGAATTTAAACTTGGTAAATGAAATTGTTTAATTATTCGAAGTTTAGATTTTGAAGAAATTTTTTTTGAAATACGGCGTAAATTTTCGAAAGATTGATTTGTTTTAAAAGATTGGACTTTTAATCGAACTCTGAATATTTCTAAGAAAATTTATATGAAATGATATTTCAAGTTGAGTTTGGAATTGAAAATTGATTTGAAATTGAGATTTAATTAATTTGGAATTTAATTGAAATTCAAAGAAATTTGTGAATTGGACTAAATTGAAACTATTGAATTAAATTTGAAGATAAAATTGATTTGAATGTGATTTGAACTGAAATTGATTTGGAATGTAATACTTAAATGAATTCTTGAAATCCGAATGTGAATCTAAGTTTATTGAATTGGAATTGTTCCAGAAATTAAGTAAACTACTTAATACGGATGTTTAACTTGAAGCATATTCTAATTTGAATACGAAATGGTTTTAAAGCGAATCTTATATTCTTATATAAATATATAAGCTGTTTTGAAATGTGAAATATTTAAAGTTTCGAAATATATTGGAAGTGAAATTGTTTATTTTGAGGTTCAAATATGTATTTGTAATTGATAATTTGAAATGGTTTATTGAGAAGCTGAATCGAGTTGAAATTGATGATTTGAGATTTGATTTAATTTTAAATTTTGGAATTCGAGTTATGTGAATCGTTTTGTGGGATATAAATGATTTTGAAATTGAAATGAGATTTTGAGGCGAAAAATGATTTTGAAATCGAAATGAGATTTTGAGGCGAAAAATGATTTTGAAATGAAATCGTATATTTGAATAGATATGATGTTTTTGAAATGGATTTGATTTTGAAGCGAACATGATATTTTGATATCAATTATGAATCGATTTGAAATGTAAAAGATCCAACCGGTGTGAAAAATATAACGTAGTTATTAAAGAGACCGGGATCAGATATGGACATACTCTCTGTCGATACCGAAAACCACTTTAATAACTATATTCGTGGAGTGTTGATCCAGAACAAAGTGGATGGTTTTGGTGAACGTGTTGATTTGAAGAAAGAGAACGATTTTGGATGACCCCTGACATGACTAAAACAGGAGCCGCGCCGGGCCATTGAGGATCGCCATCTCTAGCGGACACACTCCTTCGATACCATGTCTATTACTTTTGTGATTCGATTTGGGTGCACCCCGCGATTTGGGAGTGTTGTTTCGCGGTGTTGGGGTAGTAGCTGCTATGCCCAACATCAGTCCGGATCACGCAACTACTAGTATCCTAGTTGGTATTGCCTCATGTACCTTGTCATACTGATTATCCTATTCGCGACCACTACGTTTAGGTTTGTACCTTGAGTATATGGATTGCCCTCTGGTGACTTCCGGTTTTGGGGAAACTACGGTCTTGTATATGCTCTTGGGAATATAAACTGTGTTAAGGGTGGAATGGGCCATGGCTTAACGCTATTTTAATACTTTTACTTTAATGTAGACATATTATAATAGCGTATTGTACTACATAGTAGATAGTTTAACGGATCCTTGAGAGATGGAAAATCCCGTAACATCTCTTAAGTTATTGCACTCACGTTGACACTGGATAGGAGATGTCAAACCTCGTAAACATCTCTGACGCCGTCACACTCATATTTTCTTATTCGATTTGACTTACATGAGATATTTTAGTCCTGACTCGAGTGTTTTGTCTTTTCATTACGCTCGGGTCAGCCTGAGCATTTCAGATAAGGTTGAAGATCTATTTTGGAGGACGAAGACGGAGTTTGGTATTACATCATTTGTATTCTATTACCAGATTATTTTTCCGCTGCATTATTGTATTATCTCTGATATGTATGTAACTCTGATTTATGATGTATAATAATAATCAAATTTATTTATTTAACAGCTTCATGAACTGTTATTTTATTATTATATCTTGTTCCTTCCGCTGCGAGATTCTGAGTTTGCTCCTGTTCTTTCTTTCCTTTTCTTATTTAACCCCAATAACCATCTGCCTTTTGAACGGTTTGAGTTGGACATGTGTGGATTATTGTCGACTTGAACGGTCCAAAAAGGCTGGTCGTTACAGTTGGTATCAGAGCTTTGGTTTAGATTACCTTGGCTCTAGTGGGGAATAACTCATTGAAATAGAGGTAAACTATATGAATGAGTTGAGTGTATATGAGAGAGCATATTTGTAATTTTGATATAAAAATTATTTTATATTGTGTTAATTTGTTCCGTTGAGTATTTATGAATTTTGGTTGGTACTTGGGACGCCAAGGCATCGATAGGAATTTCTAAACACTCGAATAGGACAGATCGACATAATATTGTTTTGGATTATATTCTATATATAAAAGACTTATCTTGAAAATTTATATATTTTGATTGTATTGGTTAGAGATGATAATATTAGATTATCATCGTTTATTGTTGATTAGTCAATATTTCTAACTATTGACTATTGAATGATTTTAAGAAATGAAACTTGTAAATATGATTGACAATGAATATAAATGGTAAATAAAATGAAATAAAAATGAATTTAAATTAAGATGGAGAATTTAAATTCCGGTGTTTTGAAAATTTATTAACAAAAAATTTGAAATGTATAATATAAGTATTATATGATAGTATATTCGATTAGAAATTGCTTTCAAAGGATTTCAAATGAAGTAAGTGTTAAACTCCCCTCTTGACACTAGAGAATGATTTAGGTGATGAGTGCACGCATCATCGACTTTATTTTCGAGAGTCTAAGTGGGGGAGATCACTTAATAGTTTTTCTAAACCCTGTTTTGATTAAAATTGAATTTTATTTTGTATTCTCTATAGTATGACTTGATATATATTAATATAAGTATATATTATTTCAGACTTGATTTGAAATGAAACCGGAGTTGAAATTCTTAAGTTCTTTAATATTTAATGACTTTAAACTATTGAAATAAACTAGGAACTGTACTCTTTTGGATTAAATAGAACTTGAATTGAAATTTTCTAAAGTATGTAATGAAAATAAGTATATATATATATATATATATTTCAATGCTGATTAAATTTTTCTAAAAGTATGATTTGAGATATAAAGATATTAGTATATATATATTTATTTAAAAAAAAAGGGGTTTAATCGAATCCGGTGTTGAAATTCTTAAGTTCTCAAATAAGGAATGATTTTAATTATTAAACTAAAGTAAATCTTGAATTGTTTGAAACTTATGAATGGAAAAAAGGTGAAATTGAATTTAAGTGTAAAAAAAAAAATTAATTTAAAATTGTAGTAGTAACCCTTAATTTGGAAAACAATAAATTGGAAATTTATTTAATAGGTATAACACTCAAATTGAATGAAAAGAAGTTGTATATTGCTTAACTACATTCTATTTGCATAAGCTATAACTTACCAAATACTTAAAAAGTTTAAAATGCTAATAAGGATAAGTAAATGAATAATATACAAGTGTGATTGCAAATAATAAAAATGTGAAGATCTATTGATAGTTGTAAATATAAAGAAAATTTAAGTTGTAAAATGAATTAAACTTAAAATTAATTAAATATAAAATTAGTAAATGGAAACTAATTTAATTTGAATAAAACTAAATATAAATAAACTTGGAAGTGTATGAAATTAAAATTTTGACTTGGAAATGTATAATTGATTTATTATAGATTTGGATGGTAATTGATTAAATAGAATTCATTAGTGTAAATGGAATTGAATAAACGGAATAAAAATATTAAATAATTAAATTCAAATTTGAAGCAAAGTGAAATTAAATATAATTGAATTCAAATTAAATTGAAGCAAATTGACTTGAATTTAAATTATGAATGAAACAAACTTGAATAAATTGGAAACAAATCGAATGTAAACTTATTTCATGGATATATAAGAAAATAAACGACTTTGTGTTTGTGATTGTTTCTTTAGAAAATTTGAAGTTTGATGGTTTGTACTTTGAAATAATAAAAGCAAATTTTTGGAAAAATCCAAAATTGTTCAATATATGCTGAAACGAAAATAACCATAACTTTTAAATGGCTAGACGAAGTTAGACGATCATAGACTTTTCGGAAAGCCTAGAAACTGTGCTACATCTTTTGTTTAGAATGTTTTGATAAATACCTTCATCCACTAGGCTTAAAACACCAATATTAGTCGCTGTCCTGTGCGAAGTAGAAATCTGAAGCACCTTAGTATTCTCGCCATAACTTTTTACTGGTGTATCGGATTTTGATGATCTTACACTTTCTGGAAAGCATAGAACTTAAGCTAAAACTTTTGTTTTAAGAATTTGGTGTTTTTCTGTCATTTAGAGGGTCGAAAACGTGACCAAATGTCGCTGACCTACGCAATTCATTGCCAGGCTGAGGCGTATCCATTTAGTAAAACGGCTTTAACTTTTGAACGGATGGTCTGAATTTGATGATTTTGGACATTCCGGAAAGCTTGAAACGAAAGCAACAACTTTTATTTAGATTCCATTTCAAAATTTTATCGTTAAGGTGACTAAAAATTTGGATTTGTTCGCTGTCCTGAGACATAAATTTTGGTTTTAAAGATAAAATGAGTTATATATATGTTGTATATGCTAAGTATATCGATCTATTTTCATATGCATGATTCTCACTTGGTTTTTGAGTATTTTAGTAGGTAGCAAAGGGATTGCGCTTCGCTTGTGGAGCTCGCTTCTGCGCTAAATGCAAAATGTAAGTTAAAATGCTAATAAACGCTTAATAAAAGGTATGTTCTCGGATTATAGTTTATGTTGTGGTATATTATTGTGTTCCCCATGTTTTGGGATGCCTCATTCTTGTAATGAGATGTATATCATGCAATTATTACCACTGTGAAATTTTTCGGTCCTAGCCGCGCAAAGGAGGTGCTGCCGAAATTTTTCAAAAATCCGGGAGTTAGAAAATTTTGTGAAAAAAAAAATCCTATAACTAAATTTTGTAGATAAGTAGAATATTTTGAATGAATTATATCTAAATGATGGTTTCCCCTTCTTCGTTCCTTTTCGAGGACGAAAAGTTTTAAGTGGGGGAGAATGTAACGACCTGTATTTTTAACACTTTAAAAATACGAATTAAATTAAAAATTTTGGATAAAAATCCGAAGGAAATAAAATTTTGTATTGTTAAATGTGAATTACAAGTTAAAATACAAAACTGAATTCTGAAATAACTTATTTGTAAATTAAATACGGATGTTAACTTGTATTGAATGTAAATAATGAATTGAATTTGATTGTAAACCAAATTGGTTATGATGGTAAACAAAGAATAAATAAAATGGTAGATTTAATAGCGAAAGTTTATGTTATTGAAACTAATATAAATAAATGTAACTTAATATTACAGTTGATTGAAATCAGATAATAACTGAAACTGTAATTTGATAAAGATGTTAACTTGTAATTGAACGTAAGTAAAGATTTAAATTTGAATGTAACAAGTAATTGAAATGAATTGAATTTGATTTTAAACAACGAAATAAATAAAATGTTACATTTAATATTGAAGTTATAATATTGAAATCAACGTAAATGAATGTAATTTAATATTACTGTGAATTTAAATAAGATGGTAGTTGAAGAAAATGAAAGTAAATGAATTATAAACTATTTATAATAATGTATAAGTAAATGGTTGATTCAATAATGAAAGTGTAAATCGAAATAAAAGAATTCAATTGGAATTAAATAACTTGATTTGAATTACAATATAATTGAACGCTGAATCTAATGTAATCTTTTATACTGGATTTATAATGGAAAACTGCATTGTAAAAGATTGTTAATTACTGTGAAATTAAAAATGAAATTTGTGAACAATTGAAATTTGATTTAAAAGTTAATAATTTAAAATTGGGAATTTTATATTGAAATTAGACTATAGAAATAGCCATTTTTACAACTGTCTCGGATTTCGACGAAACCAGTTTCATCGGATCCGTAACAGTGAATTATTGTAAGGTTTCAATTTTCGTAGCAATCGGACTTGTCGTTTGATCGTGCGAGCTTGAAACGCGTAGAAATTTAACGTCGTTAATTAAAATAATCGACTTCAAAAAGCTATCTTCCACATACGATTGAATTAGGCCTTGGGACTAGTTCCATTGCGTCCGGAACGGGGGTAAAACCTTATAAACGCCTGGCGGCACGTCTCGTTTGGAGTTCGGACGATTTTGGACCTAACTTTATAAATACACACTCAAAACCGAGACAGTTTGATCATTTTTCATTTCAGAAACCCTAACTCTATCTCATGGCCGTCACCTTTTAATGGCTGAAATTTGCTCGAACTTCTTTTCTCTTTATCTCTCAATCCGTTCAACGAAATCGAAAAATTCCAAAAGCAAAAGTGTAGATCTCGACGAGCTCTTCAAATCCATACGGTTGATTCGTGCTAATTCGTCACGGATTGGTCCAGATCTGGCTTGGAAGCGTGCGCGTTTTTCTTGGTTTGCGTGCAAACGGTGGCGAATGGAGTGGCGAAACTTGGCGCGGAGGTGGAGCAAGGTGAGGCGCACGTGATGATGCCCCCTGATCGACGTCCGGTCGTCGTTTGCTGCGCGCGTGGATGAAGATGAACGGCGTGAAGTGGGTTCGGGTGTGCTGCGCGTGCAGAAGAAGGTTAAGCGATTAATTAATTTTATTATACTGCTAATCATGTTTAAATTATATCGTTATATTAATTTAAGCGTAACTTCTGCATACGAGATCCGTTTCGGGCGAAACAGGTGGCGTCGGAATCGTAGCGACGAGATCTACATTATGAGCAAGTTTGGTTGCATTCCGAGACTGTGAAATTTTGGGTCTTATTAACAGGCTTTAAATCGAAGGTGAGTGTTTATACGCTCACAATTGACTAAAATAACTTTTGTTAGTTAAATTTATATTCTGAAGTGATATGAAATTTATTGGCTATTGTTTGGTAGGTTTAATTATCATCTGTATTGATATATGCATTAATTGATAGAATTTAAATTGACAGTCAAGATAAAGTTAAATTTAAATTGGCAGTATATTACTCGATATTGATAATTATAAAATTGTTGAGAATACTATTGGCTTTATGGTTGATTGGTTGTGATGGATGCTATTGGTCGATATTGGTTGTTTATATATTTTGATATATCATGTTATCATCATGTATATTGTTTATTGCATATAAAACTGTAAACTGAATCATTTCGAATAAATTAAGAAATAGGTTGAAATGATATACCTATGACATCTATTTGGATTGAAATGATATATATCCATCCTTGAAATTAAAAATTGAAATAATTATCCACTTGGCCATAGGATAGAAAATTATATACGGACACCGGGTTGGTTAAATTAAATGATTTTAAAAGTTGTCTTGAAATTATTTAAATGAATTGATTTTAAGAATAAAATCCAATTTATGGAAATTGAATTATTTTGAATTGAAGCTCGAAATGTTGGAATTTAAACTTGGTAAATGAAATTGTTTAATTATTCGAAGTTTAGATTTTGAAGAATTTTTTTTTGAAATACGGCGTAAATTTTCGAAAGATTGATTTGTTTTAAAAGATTGGACTTTTAATCGAACTCTGAATATTTCTAAGAAAATTTATATGAAATGATATTTCAAGTTGAGTTTGGAATTGAAAATTGATTTGAAATTGAGATTTAATTAATTTGGAATTTAATTGAAATTCAAAGAAATATGTGAATTGGACTAAATTGAAACTATTGAATTAAATTTGAAGATAAAATTGATTTGAATGTGATTGAACTGAAATTGATTTGGAATGTAATACTTAAATGAATTCTTGAAATCCGAATGTGAATCTAAGTTTATTGAATTGGAATTGTTCCAGAAATTAAGTAAACTACTTAATACGGATGTTTAACTTGAAGCATATTCTAATTTGAATACGAAATGGTTTTAAAGCGAATCTTATATTCTTATATAAATATATGAGCTGTTTTGAAATGTGAAATATTTAAAGTTTCGAAATATATTGGAAGTGAAATTGTTTATTTTGAGGTTCAAATATGTATTTGAAATTGATAATTTGAAATGGTTTATTGAGAAGCTGAATCGAGTTGAAATTGATGATTTGAGATTTGATTTAATTTTAAATTTTGGAATTCGAGTTATGTGAATCGTTTTGTGGGATATAAATGATTTTGAAATTGAAATGAGATTTTGAGGCGAAAAATGATTTTGAAATCGAAATGAGATTTTGAGGCGAAAAATGATTTTGAAATGAAATCGTATATTTGAATAGATATGATGTTTTTGAAATGGATTTGATTTTGAAGCGAACATGATATTTTGATATCAATTATGAATCGATTTGAAATGTAAAAGATCCAACCGGTGTGAAAAATATAACGTAGTTATTAAAGAGACCGGGATCAGATATGGACATACTCTCTGTCGATACCGAAAACCACTTTAATAACTATATTCGTGGAGTGTTGATCCAGAACGAAGTGGATGGTTTTGGTGAACGTGTTGATTTGAAGAAAGAGAACGATTTTGGATGACCCCTGACATGACTAAAACAGGAGCCGCTCCGGGCCATTGAGGATCGCCATCTCTAGCGGACACACTCCTTCGATACCATGTCTATTACTTTTGTGATTCGATTTGGGTGCACCCCGCGATTTGGGAGTGTTGTTTCGCGGTGTTGGGGTAGTAGCTGCTATGCCCAACATCAGTCCGGATCACGCAACTACTAGTATCCTAGTTGGTATTGCCTCATGTACCTTGTCATACTGATTATCCTATTCGCGACCACTACGTTTAGGTTTGTACCTTGAGTATATGGATTGCCCTCTGGTGACTTCCGGTTTTGGGGAAACTACGGTCTTGTATATGCTCTTGGGAATATAAACTGTGTTAAGGGTGGAATGGGCCATGGCTTAACGCTATTTTAATACTTTTACTTTAATGTAGACATATTATAATAGCGTATTGTACTACATAGTAGATAGTTTAACGGATCCTTGAGAGATGGAAAATCCCGTAACATCTCTTAAGTTATTGCACTCACGTTGATACTGGATAGGAGATGTCAAACCCCGTAAACATCTCTGACGCCGTCACACTCATATTTTCTTATTCGATTTGACTTACATGAGATATTTTAGTCCTGACTCGAGTGTTTTGTCTTTTCATTACGCTCGGGTCAGCCTGAGCATTTCAGATAAGGTTGAAGATCTATTTTGGAGGACGAAGACGGAGTTTGGTATTACATCATTTGTATTCTATTACCATATTATTTTTCCGCTGCATTATTGTATTATCTCTGATATGTATGTAACGCTGATTTATGATGTATAATAATAATCAAATTTATTTATTTAACAGCTTCATGAACTGTTATTTTATTATTATATCTTGTTCCTTCCGCTGCGAGATTCTGAGTTTGCTCCTGTTCTTTCTTTCCTTTTCTTATTTAACCCCAATAACCATCTGCCTTTTGAACGGTTTGAGTTGGACATGTGTGGATTATTGTCGACTTGAACGGTCCAAAAAGGCTGGTCGTTACAAAAATCTCAGTCTGACCCGAGTATTATTTAAGAAGAAAATAATAAACGGATCAGTCTAGCTATAAATATCAGATAAAATGAGATAGAATATGAGATATGATAATAAAACATATGATAACAAAAAGATGTCATACTATGATAAGTATACATTAGAAAATCACAAAAGTCATACAATATCTCAAGAATCTCAAAACACAGAAAAGAACGTCATATTCTTATTTTAATTCACCAAGCCACAAATAATGACATACATATCAATGCCCATCGTAAATGCTGGTGAAGCATAAATTCTAGAAATCAATATCCAGAAAACACAAGAAAGAGGATGGCCAATCCCATAAAAATGAGCCGAAGCTCCTCCTGACAGGGTATAGTCCCCCATTGCGGACTTTGAGCCGAAGCTCCTCCTGATGAGCCGAAGCTCCTCCTGATAGGGTATAGTCCCCCATTGCGGACTTTGAGCCGAAGCTCCTCCTGATGAGTCGAAGCTCCTCCTGATGAGCCGAAGCTCCTCCTGACAGGGTATAGTCCCCCATTGCGGACTTTGAGCCGAAGCTCCTCCTGATGAGCCGAAGCTCATTAAAACGAGGAACAATCCTCCACATGGACAAAGAGACATCGCGCATTGCTAGTCTAAACCATAAAATGATCATCATCGATCATCAAGAAGTGTCGATACACTAAGCTAGTAAATATAAGAGTTTAGCTTCATGTCCCATAACCACTTGCTTAACTCAAATATTTACGAACAGATTGTAGATCTGCACTAGAAAATTGTCACAAGAGTTTCAATATGTGTGAATCGAAATCACACCAATGAGGTATAGACTAACCTTGAAGATAAAGAGATATGTGTGAATCGAAATCACACAAATGGTGTCTAGTCTAACCTCGCAAACAAAGAGACATCGCTCAATCGCTAGTCTAAATCACACAAATGATCGTCATGATCATTAGGAAGTGTCAATTACACTAAGCTAGTAAATATATGAGTTTAGCTTCATGTCCCATAACCACTAGCTTAACTTAAATATTTACGAACAAACTGTAGATCTCCACTAGGAAATTGTCACAAAAGGGTTCAATCGAACAAGTCCAAGAGCTAACCGACGAAGTGAACGCAAGCGTTTCATACCACTCGTTTTACTAAGTCGTTTAAGTCGATTTCTCATCCGAGTGAAGTAAAGGCTTGTATATACTAGTAAATTGGAAATCGGTTTGAGAAAACGAACTTTTGATATTTAAAATAGTGTTGAAATCGCTTTGATGAAAGAGTTTTGATATTTACTACTAGTATTGAAACCTTCATATCTTTAAAGTGACAAGTCACAAAACGATTGTTGAAACAAATCGAATCACATCAATTCACGTTCAAAGACGTAAGTAAAGTCCAAAGAAATCAATCCCAAAACCATCATAGTAGAAATTCTAATGAATGTTTTTCAGATAAGATCCCCTACGAAGGGGGGTACGGGGTTCGACCTTTTGAAGACAAGTTACAAAATGATTGTAGAAACAATCAATCATCAAAATTCACATTCGAAGACGTGAATAAATTCCAAAGAAATCGATATCAAGTCCATCAAAGTGGATATTTCCAAAATTCCCAAAGAAAGATGTCATCAAAGATGATAATAAAAGATAACAACAATAGGGAAACCACACGAATCGATTAAAGTTGGAAATCACACAAAATAGGCGAAATAGGCAAACAACATCAGGTCGGTCGGCCGGCTTCAGGGCTCGGTCGACCGGATCCTGTTCTGAAAAATAGTTCGGGAAGCAGGTCGGTCGACTGAGCTCTGCAGCCGGTCGACCAAACCCAAACAGAGAAGTGCTTAGCACTTTTGGAAGCAGATCGGTCGACTGACTACAGAGCTCGGTCGACCGGACCTTTTCCAGCACTGCCCAACTTATCAAGTTCATTGGCCAAATCTCAACCAAATTGCATTTTTCGCGAGCAACGACACTAAGGATTTAAGCCTAACGCAACCCGGCCTTATAAGCTCTTCAATGCATCACAAAAATCATGATCAAAGATCAAAGTTTGGATTTTTAAAGAATTGACTCAAAACACTAAAAATTGGAATATTCACTAAATCAATCCAAACCAAGTGCAATTGCACAATAATAAGTTTTAGGAATTCATACCTAACAATCGAAGATAGTTATATACTAAGATGTGAGATAAAAATCTCACCTTTATGCACAAGAACAAGTGTGAAGAAGTTTGAAAGCAAAGGGAGAATCAACCACTCTTCAACACAACCCAAATCTATGCTCAAAAAAGAAGAACATTCCTAAAGTTAGGTTTAGGAATTTCTGAAATTGAAAGGAGAAAGGGTTGGAGAAGAAGAAGGAGAAGCTTACCAAGGTTTCTTCTATTAGTTTGGAGCTAGAACTTGATTTGAAGATGAAACTAGGGCTTAGGAATTTCCTAATTCTTTTTCTCTTCCCCTATTTTTGATGAAGCTTGAGACTTAGGAAATGAAAGTGAAGTAATGAAGAGGAGAGGGGGTGGAGTAAAGATATAACCAGATTTGGGCAAGTGGGCTGAACCCAACCCAAAGTCCAAAGTGAAAAAGTAGCTTTTCGGACTTCAATCCGATTAACGATTCTATATTTAAATATCAAATCGTAAAATATGCGGGTTGTTACAGAAATGTTTTCCTAATATCCAATAAGGGAAATGGTTTTGAATATTATCTCTTTAAAGATATTTTGAAGTGAATAATTGGAAAGTGTTTTGAATTATAAACGATTAATGAAATCAGACCCAGTGATTACTTAAGTGCAAGATTTTGTTTGTTGCTTTGATAGTTAAATAACTGACTATCAAATTTGGCCATTTTAGTTCCTCGACTTGATGCAGGAACTATTTATTCGTACACTTAGTACGTAGCCATCTATGTTGGCTTGATTATCGTTTGTGTTGAGGATGTTGATTCGTATAGTGCAGACTGATTACTCTAATCTATCAAGCTTCCTTCTTGTCCGAAGGATAGCAAGTTGAAAGTTGGAAACATGATAAGTCTATGAGACTTAGTTTCTGTGTGAGGTTGAGAAACGCTTTTGCATTGTTGGTGCGAAGAGACCGGGATCAAATTTATCTGAAAACCACTTCGGACCAACATATATGCGAAGATTGTGCAGGTTGGTCGATGATATTGATATTTAGGATTTTCATAGTGAAGGAATGCTTGTTGATCATTTGGGGTTAAAATCCCAATATACATATAGTAGCAGTAGTCACTTCGTTATGAAATATCCAATGCAAGGACGATTCGCTACTAATCCTAGGGATTTCCCGACAGGATGTGGTAGGAAAGTACCTTCGGTTTGTCCTGTTCCTAGACAACTTGTATAGACGAGTGTCTGACATTGCATTTCTAATTATTATGTACATTGGTTTTTATAAACGTACATCTGTTTGGTGGTGGAGAAGGCAACTTCTCTTAGCTTAACCCTTTCCTTGAGACGTACGAGCTCAAGGGTTGTATTTTTGTGAAAGGCAATTAGTAGTCTACGAAAATGGCAAATGTGGCATTCAAAGATGATGTGATGTGATATGTGAAAGGTAATCGATACCTCTTTTGGCCTCACTCCTCGAAAAATGACTGAAACCGGGATAGAAACAGCAAAGCTAAGTGGGTCGCTCCCAATTAGGAGATGTCATCACTCTTCTAGATATATCTTTACATGCTATGACATTATGTATCTGATTATTGTTGTGTATGCTCATGGCCACGGATTTTTAGGTCGGTAATGACCAGAGTGATGTCATATTCGGTACTATCCAGAAATGGGTAGGGCGGTCTTGTGTTGGTTTAGGCGGCAAGTATCTCAACCCTAGGTACATCCCTCTAGAGGTGTACCGAGTTATCAGAAAGGTAGTCCTTTTACCTAGTCATTTTTATGGAATCCAAAATCCACTACGTGCCCGCCATTTGGTTTTGTAGAGCCTAGTATTGCTGGAATTTAATAATGGTAACAATTTCAGCTATTTAATTTATTATTTGTATACTAGAAACTAGTATGATATAAGAGGATTTAATATGAAAAGGTTTTGGTTATCGTAAGGGAAAAATCCTTCTGTGTTTATGTGTGGGCGTGTCTTATGAGATACCTTTTGTTTTGATAAAGGAAAAGTTTTGATAACTTTATAAATTCAGTTGAAGTGTGTTTTCTCAAGCTGGTTTATCAGACTGATCCGGGCGTTCTTCCCTTTCAATGCTCGGGTCAGGCCGAGTATATTTACAGGTTCAGATTTGGTGCTTTTGAAGTTTCAGCAGGCGAGCTGGAGATCTTCATGTCGTATACACGTATCTATTTATTATTCTGTTGCATTGCTTTGCATTGTTGTTGTTGTAAATCATTAGCATTTGTGAGGACATGTTATTATAACTGTCCAAGCTGATGATTATTTATTGTGTACTCTGATATGGATTTATGTATATTACAGTTTCTCTTTGAAAAGATTATTGATCTATATTATATGATTATTCCGCTGCAATGTGAGATTCTTTATTGTTTTGGTTATGCTTCTCTCTTTTTCTTCTTTTCTCTTCTTCTTTCTTCTCTCTTTCTTCTCACCCTCTATTTTCTTTCTCATGATTATCTGCAATTGGTGCACTCTGGGTCGGACATTTGTGGTTTATTGTCGGATTCAGAGGGTGCCGAGTGCGGGTCGTCACTAGAATTTAAAATAAATAAAAGGTAAATAATGTGTGAAAGAAACCAATCGAATAAACTTAAATAATATTTAAAATTCTATGTTGTTGGCTTGTGGAAATTTTGGGAAATGATACTTATATTTGTGCAAGGTTGTACGAATAATCTATTAAGTAATTATCTAAGGCTGTTGAGCATAAGGTACACTTTGTAGTTTATTACCTGGACAAACCATTAGTTTTGATTGCTATGGATGTATGATGGTTTCTTTTGTTACATATAATGGTTTTACTGCTTTTGTTTGCATATGGTTATTACATATGTTGTTTTGCTTGTGAAATTAATTGAAACAACTGATATATTACTCTTTCACATAATTTTAACTCTTTCGGATTATATAAGAGCAATACAGGTTTATGGAAGCAATAGCTAATGCTTTTGGTTTCATAAATAAAGTTGTTTACTGATAAATAGATACGTTTTCAGATTACGGGTATTGGAACGATATTTTATTGTTTTTCCCATGGTTTGGGACGTTTATTATTGAAAAATGATATATACGTTGTAATTCTTGATATTATTATTTTTTCGGACCTAACCGCGCAAAGGAGACTCTGCCGAATTTTCCGTAAGTTTAGGAGTTAGAAATTTTTTGTGAAAGTTGAGTTATTTTAAAATTTTATTAAACTAAATTATGTAAATTAATTGTTTATAAATTGATTATTTTGAATAAAAATATATCAAACTTCTTAATTCTTTCTTGTTCCTTTTCAGGGCGAAATGTTTTGAGTGGGGGAGAGTCTAACGACCCATAATTTTGATAATTAAAACTATTAAATTAAATAGGATTTTGAAATTTAATATTGTGAGAAATTAAAATTTATAATTTATTAATGAGAAAAAAATATATTTAGAATATGATTTAATAATGTTGTTTGAATGTTAGTGACAACTATTTTAATGTAATTTCAATCAATTGAAATAATTGTAAAGTTAATTTTGTTATAATTGTAAATATGGAATAAATTAAATGTTGGATTCAATGTTGAAATTATCTGTTATTAATTGATATAGGTTTATTATAGAATATGAAATAAATTAATTAGTACATAAATTGTTTAGCTTTTGTTTGTAAACAATAGACTTAGAAATGTGTTTGAATTACTAATGTGTAATAATTGTTTTAATTATTATTTTATTATTTAATCCGTTGAAATAATTTGGAAATCAATGTGAATTTAATATAATTAAATATATTCATTAATATGACTTAAGATGATAACTGTAGAATATGAATGTAATAAAATATAAACTAGTGTTAATTATATCCATAATGTAATAGTTGATTCAATAATAAGAGTGAGAATCTAAGTAAAAGATTTTGTTTGAAATTTAAATTATAATGAATGGATTTATTACAGTTGTAATTGAACGCTGAAATTAATGTAATATTTAAATATTGGATTTAACATGGAAAAACTGTATTGTAAAAGATTATCAATTCATGTGTAATCAAGAGTGATGGAAATTGTTAACTTTTAATTTTTAATTTTAAAAGTGATTAAATTTATTTTAAAATAATAATTTATTTAATTAACGTGAAAATTAGCCTTTTGGGCACTGTCTTGGATTTCGACAAAACCAGTTTCATCAGATCCGTAACAGTGAATTATTGTAGGATTTCAAGTTTTGTAGGGATCGAACTTATCGTTTGATCGTGCGAGCTCGAAACCTGTAGAAATCGATTAATGGAATTTAAATGAATATAATTTGATTTTAAAAGCTAACTACTATATACAATGGAACTAGGGTTTGAAACTAGTTCCATTGAGTTTAAAAATATTGGAAACCTATATTTCGATATATTGGATGACCTACTTTCGTTTCGGGAACGAAACAGGCTTTTCAGGTCGTTGTTATCGTTTCGACCCAATTTGATCTGCCCATTCGTTCTTATCTATCTCTACCTATATAAATAGATCTATTCTAAAACCCTAGTAGTCTATTCTAATTTCTGTACGTACTGCTTATTTCTATCTCCTCTTCCTTTCCAATGGCAGAAAACCCTAATTTCAATCAAACTTCAAAATTCAAACTCCTCAAACCATATCATATCATATATCATTGCGAAGCTCTCGACGAACGTAATCTCCGTCTGTAGTTCATTGTTGCAATCGAATCATGGTTTGGCTAGAAATCAGTGAAACAGTCGTGGCCGTTCGTTCTAGGGTTGTCGATTCAACGGTGGATCTTCGACTTTGGAGCGATCGGAGGGCACTGGAGCGTAGAGGGCGAGGAGACGAGTGCATCCATATGCTTTGTTCATGTCAAAGAGGCTCATGATCGCCAGATCTTGGCGATTTTTCTCAGCGGCGGCGCTGGACGAGGAAGAGGCCGGAGTTGGCCGCGTTGGTAAGGGAGGTGCGGCCAGGCGCGAGCATTGTAGTGGTGACCTCCGATCGTGGCGTTAGCGAGCGAGGTGGCGGTGGTTGGCTGATGAAGACGGTGGCTGCTCACTGTAGTTGGGTTTGATCGTTGCTAGGGTTTACAACGGTAAGAATAATTACATTTTTGCCCTTCATATATATTTTTTTAATTTAAATTTAAAATTTCAAACATGCTAATTTCCATAACTTTTGCATACAAACTCGGATTTGGACGTGGTTTCTTCCGTTGGGATCATATCGAAATTTCGGACAACATGGAACTGGTTTGGATGAATTTGGAGACCGTTCAAATTTGGACGTTCTTTTGGATTTTAATTCGACAAAAAAATCAAAGGCGAGTGATTTAACCCACTCACGCAATACTATGTTAGTTGAATTCGGTTTATGATGTGGTAAGAAATTTATTGATTGCTATTTGGTAATTTAAATTGCCATTTATATTTAATTTGAATTTATATCAAATTAAATTTCCTTTTAAATTAATATTGAATTTAAATTGTTAGTTAAATACATGATAATGATAACTAGTTAATTGTTGTGATTTATTGGCTGATTTGGATGTTGATTGTGATGGATGTTTTTTTGCTGACATTTTGGATGATTGTATGTTTATATCCCTGTTATCACTATGGGTTGAAATGATACATACCCGAATGATCTTATAGATTAGGGAAAATCGTTATGGGTTGAAGTGATACATACCCGAGCGATTTTATTGATTTGGAAATTATTGATTCGGGATACGGGTTAAAATGATATATACTTGGAAAATTTAACTATTTTGGGTTGAATGATACATACCCAATCACTTGACCATAGGGTAGAAAATTATATACGGACGCCGTTGGTCGGTTTTAAATTATTTTCTAAATTGTAAAGTATGTTTTGATTTAATAAATTTGATTTTAAAATTTAATTTAAAGATTTTATTTAAAATTTATGTTTTAGTTAATATAAGTTTTAAAAATCTAAATTTTAAGATTTTCACTTATAATTTTATTTAGTTTTAAAATATATAATTTAAATAATGTAATATAATAAAAACACTTTAAAAATTTATCTTAATAAAATATTCAATATAGTTTTAAAGGATTTATTTAAAAATTTACTTTAAGATTATAAATGTAGACTTTTATAATAACTTTAATAGATAAAAAGATTTTTGTAAAAGATTTTAAAATTTTGTAAAAGGTTTCTTAAGGAATTTATAAAAGTTTTGTAAGAGATTTTATAATGGATTTTGTAAAGGGATTTTATAAAAGATTTTTATAAAGGATTTTTATAATGGTTTTATAATGGAGTTTATAAAGGTTTAAAGGATTTTATAAAGGGTTTTATAAAAGAACTTGTATAAAGGGATTTGGAAGCGTTTTAAAGAAATTTGCGTAGAGGTTTATGAAAACGGGAAGAGTTGTAAACTGTTTTGGAATTTATAAATTGCTTTATAAATGGTTCTAAAGCATATAAATAGTTTATAAATGGTTTAAGAGAGATTTATAAATTATTTTCGAAATTGATTGAAAGAAAATCTTCCTCGGTATTTATGAATATATTTATACTTTTGGAATATGTATATGGATATCTTGATATGAAGGTATAAACTGTTTTTTAGATTTATTATTAAAAATGTTTTGTAAAATGACCCCGGTGTGAAATAAGCGTTTGGTTGTTAAAGAAACCGGGGTCGGATATTGTCATACTCTCTGTCAATTCCGAAACCACTTTAACAACTGTGCACGTGGTCGAGAATCCAGAACGAAGTAGGATGGTTTGGCGAACGCTACTAGTATGAGGTAAGAACGCAACCCTGACCTTCAGGTCAGCTTGATATGACTAAAACAGGAGACATAACCAGGCCAAGTGAGGTCGCTCCTCCTATCGGACACGTTTCTTCGATACCATATATGTTACTTTGTGATTGATTGGTGGCCACCCTCTATTTAATTAGGGGAGTGTTGTTTCGAGGAGAGCGGTAGCTGCGACTATGCGTTACCACCAGCCTGGTTCCGTAAAATGGTAGAATCCTACCCTGGGCATTGCCTCGCGTGCCTTATCATTTTACTTATCGAGCCCACTACGATTCTGGTTTGTGTCGTACCTATGGAGTGCTCCCTTATAGCACACCAGTTTACGATGGAGTTTACAGTACTGTATAGACTACGATGCCTATAAGAATGTGTTAAGGGGGATATGGGTAATGCCTTAGCGCTATTTTAATACTTTACTTTATTGATAGACACTACATATATATAGTGTATTTTACTACATATAGATAGTTTAACGGATCCTTAGGAGATGGAAAATCCCAAAATATCTCTTAAGTTATCGCACACACATTATACACTTGATAGGAGATGTAAAATCCCATAAACATCTCTGAAGCTATTACACTCATATTTACTTATTGTTGATTCAACTTACATAAGATCTTTTAGTTCTGACTCGAATGTTTTGTCTTTTCATTACGCTCGGGTCAGCCTGAGCATTTCAGTGTTGAAGACTTTATTTCTGGAGGACCAAGATGGAGTTTGGTATATTATATTATTAGTAATTTACGTTGCATCATTATTGGTACGTCATTGTTTGTACTCTAGTTATTGTAAAAATTATGTAATCAAATGTATATTATAAAACAGCTTCAAAAACTGTTTATTTGATTATTATATTTTGTCATTCCACTGCGAGATTCTGTCTTTTTTTCTTCTTTTCTTTTATTTTCTTATTTATCCCATTGGCAATCCTCCCTTTTGAATGGTTTGAGTTGACATGTGTGGTTTGATTTCGATTTAAATCATTCAAAAAGGTGGGCCGTTACAACAATGAAGTGGGTAAAGGTTCGACGGAGTGAAAGCGGAGGTAATTGCACATGGGAGATAGAGGAGAGCATGAGGACATCTTATCTAGAGTCCTTTGGTTGGTAAGAATTTCTGTTTATCGCTTTTACTTTCACTTACGGTATCATAAAATATAGTTTATGTATTATCCTGCACGTTAGGATAGGTGTAGATGTTACCTTTTGATGTTTGATATTGTTTACGCATGTTTGATATTTGAAGGTTGCCTATGCTAGTATATGTTATTTGGCATGTGAGGTAACCTTATTAATTCTATTTGGTGAATTTCAAGGACAAAATTCATAAAGGGGAAAAATTGTAACAGATCATATTTTACATATCGAATGATAATAAAATGTTAAAATTATTTTTGTATAGGGTCGTAAGATTCTATAACTTTGGAAAATGACTACTAGAGGCATTTTCTATCATTAGAATTTTTGTTGGACAGTTTGGACCTTGAAATTCTTGTAAAGCCTATAACTTCTGATAAAAAATTAGAGTCCAAAACCACTACCATTAGATACCGATGATGGTTTTCATTTCCATAAAGTGGTCATAATAGGAAAATAGACTTACCGTTGGGAGATATGGCTGTTTGAAGTTTTCATTAATTTTGAATAGCTTAGTAGGTAATTATTGGAATTAGTGGCTGTGCCATAAGCCCATTTCATGAGAAGCACCCATATGGGCTAATGAGACTTCTCATTGCCATTTCAAATTTCCTAAAATAGTAGAAAAACCACCATTAACATTCTCCAAGCCTAAAGCCATTCTAAACCTTACTTTAATTAGCCAAATCTTGTCATTAAGAGGAGATTAACGAAATTAGCACTTGGATTCGGGATTTACTAATGGATAAATTTAGATCTACTATTCATCTTGGGCTTTAAGCCATATTTGGATTGCTTTGGATTTAGGTAAGTGGTTGGAATGTCTCACTTACTAATAGTCATCATATGCCCTAAATGATGTTATTAAAATGGTTTTTGAACTTTAAAATGGGTTATAAACCATATCTAATCACCTCTGTTATTTGTAAATGATTTTATAAAGTTTTGTGAAATGGTATTCTTATGGATCTCCTTTATTCCGATGGATATTCCCTATTTCCTTGCTGTGATGAGCCTCCTTTTCGACCCTCAAAGATCGACACTAATACATCCACGGTATTCACGTGCTCCAAATTCAAGTGTTGGAGAGGCCTATAATCATGGGTTAAATAAAATAAAGACAGAAGAAAGAACAAAATAGATTCTCACATCACATTTAATAACTTATAATTATACATATAGATAGTACATACAATCACTCTCAAAATGAGATATTAGAGTTATAACAAGTACTAACCCAGTTAGGGACAGTTATAACTGCCTATCCCTATAGGTGTTGGTAGATACTTATACATAATACAACAGAAATGGAAATAGTTAATTATCTACAAAGCACCCTCTAGCTTCATGCTCCATGCTCCTCCCAAAAGGCTCCAAGCTACCTAACTACTTGGCTGCCCAAAAAAATAGGGCACCTAGAGTTTAAGGAGAAAAGAAAATAAACTCAGGGTCAGTCATGAGACTGGTGTGAGAAAACTCAAAACACAGGTTTTTGAAAACAAAGGGTATCTCATAAGACCACGCCGCATATAAACACAAATGGGTTTTTACATTATGATAACCAAACCATTTGCTGTGCAAAATCAGAGATATTATTTCTAAAGACATTCTTTGAAAACTCTTTTAAATAAATGTATATAATTTTAGCCGAAGTAGTTACATTTATTAAATTCCCACATAATAAGTTTATGACTAAAACAATAAAGGCTCGTATTAGAGAATGGATTCCATACAATGACGAGGTAAAGGACTACCTTTCGACAGTACATCTCTAGAGGGATGCACCTGAGGCTCCAATCTCTACCAACACAGAACCGGCCCACCTCTACCTTAGATAGTACCGAATATCCCATCACCCTGGTCGTTCCCGACCTATCCATGGGATCCCAAAGCATACACCACATACCCGAAATATAAAGGGTAATCTGGAAAGGTAATGACCATATCCTAATGGGCACGACTCACTTAGCCCTGTTGCATCTACCCTCTTTTTGCTATTATCGATGTGTTAGGCTTGAGGTTACGTTTTACCTTTCACATGACAATTTCTAACAACACACTATTGATTTCCACAAAAGTCCAACCTTTGAGCTCGTACGTCTCAAAGAAGGGTGTTAAGTGTAAGAGGGGTTACCTCCTACACCATCAAACATATGTACATTTGTAAAAATCAATATACGTGGTCTTAGAAATGCAATGTCAAACACTCGTCCATATAAGTTGTCCAGGCACATGACAAACCGAATGGACTTCTCCACTACATCCTATTTGGGAATCACCCCTACGATTGCATCGAAGATTTCAAATTGAAGGAACCCCTGTCACCATATATATAATAAGGAATTTACCCTAGAGGTTCGTGACAAGCAGCCCTATATTATGAAGATCTCTGTCTTTAAAATCATTGTCTTCAACATATTTTTACTTTCGAACGTATATTGGCTCGAAGTGGTTTTCGGATAGGAATCACCCAAATCCAACCCCAGTTCCTCCAAAACAATTTATCGATAAAGATGTCAAGTATGTGGGTGATTATTATTCAATTTATCAATATCTTTTTTCCAGATAAAATATCTTCTAGAGATATACATCTTTAAATCATTCCTTTTTCAGTATATACGGAGTCATTAAACCTCTTTTTAACTTTGGAAACACCAAACCATTTCTCATTTATTACATAGGAAAATATTTCCATAATTTAATACAATTTTAATAGAAGTTTCCTATTTTTAAAACATATTTTTTAAATAGGTTAAAACCATATTATTTAAGATGGTAAATTCAAAACCAGTTAGTATTGAGTAAATAGGATTCATAAGAATTATATCAATTATACTCAATACTAATTTCCATATTCAACCTATACTATTCGTCGAATAACAGTGAAATCACCTTTTAAATTCAATAACTTTTGTGAAATCACCTTTTAAATTCATACAGGTAGTACGAGTTCCCTCCTTGGAATTTAATACAGTGTTTAATCAATATGTTTCATACATCACTAAAATCTTATTATTTAAAATTTTATTTAACTTTTGGAAATCTCCAAATGTCCTTTTATCTTAGGAAAATGTGGTCTGAGTAAATCAAATTTACTATCCCCTCCGTCGGGCTAGTCCGGATAGCTATAGCGGAACCTAAACACTAGTTGTCCAAGCTCGGGTCTGGAGACTATCTCTCTATCACCCATAAGATGGTCAAGTATTTGATCAACTCTAAACTTTTTTAAATTCTTGGTTTATTATTTGAAAAACATTTGTAAAAGTTTTGGGAAGAAAATACCAAGTTTAAATCTTAATTTCAAAATTTACCAAAAAGTGCTACGAATAGTGTTTTTAAAAGCTTCTTTGATCAAAATATTAACTTCATTCCATACATGTCCATTTTTATAACTCAAATCCCTTATAAAACATTTTAATATATTTATGGAATTAATTTCATATTTTTAAAGATTTAAAAATCCATTTTAAAGATTTTGCCATATTGGTTTCCGAACTGCCAGCGCGACGTTTTTGAAAACTTGGTTTGGACGCATCTAAAATTTTGCTTAATGAAATCTTGGTTTTTCTTCTTTATTTGAAAACCATAGTTATAAGAGCTCATTATTATCTTGAATCATTCTGAGCTATATTCTAGTTTACACATTGATTTAACATTTATGGAACGAAATCGCTAACTACTTACGCGGCGCGCCCATTTTTGACTCCAATTACATATCTTGTCAAAACTTCTCCGAATTGAATTTTAATGTTTATAAAACATTTATTAACAATTTTAAATCATTTTAAAGAGGTTTAACCATCCGATAACACTTTTATAATTCATATAATGTAATTTCCTTTGTGTAAATTCGACGTGTATTTAACGTGAATCATTTCCACAACCAAATAAACATATTATCACATCCAAACATGATGATCAACCATAGAAAACAATCATAACAAACATACCATATCATTATATAATTCATAATAAAAGTAAGTAGAGTTTCTCACTTGATATCCTTTTGATCTAACTTTCAATCAACTAAAGCTCCACTATTTTGGAACCAGAGCTTACAAATCTTGCACTAAGACTCCTAGGTGTATGGCCTTGGGCTTGCAAGGGTGGTAGGATTCTTACATGGGTACGACCTTGGTAGGAGAAGAAGGAGAAGATCACAAACTCGATCTCAAACTCGAAGTGGTATATCTCTCTATATTTTATGACTTATTTTGATAGAACTTCGACGCTATTTTTGAATTTTACTAAGAGGCTATGGAAGCCATTAATGTTGAGGAGGAAGAAGATGGAGAAGCTTAATAAATGAAGTAAAGAGAGTGTGAATGAAAGTGAGGATGGATGACTTGTATTTATAGGAAAACATGTGAGAAAATATCATGATATTTCCTTTGCCACACATCACCATTGCATCACCCTCCTCCCTCATCGAAATGGCCCAAACATACCTCCACCCATGTGCCATACCCTATGCTACCCATGTGTGTACAAATGATGGAGATTTTTGTTTGTTTTGGTTAGGAAATATCATGATATTTGTAAATAAATATCATGATATTTATATTATTTTACCATTAGTAAATATGAAATATAAATGATAATTCTTTAATGTTTTCATATGTTCGTTGATGTGTATATGTGTGTCACATATAACCTATAACGTTGCACAACTTTTTTACGTCAAGTCGTCACGAATTCCGATTCCGATTTTTGGTCATATTTTCACTTCTTAGTTAAACTATATATATTGGTAAACAAAGTTTAAAAATGATATTTTTATTATTGTTTAATAATCCAAAGGGCCTTATTTGATTTTAAAATAATTATTAAATCATTTAAAATCAATTTAAATTTAAAAATCGATTATTTGCAAATGATGATATCGATGATGATGTCATAAAAATATTTTTTTTTCAAAAATAAAATAAATAATTTTATTACATATTCTTGCTTAAATAGAGAAATAAGTGTATGTAAAAGAAATAGTGCGCGACTTCTGACGGTTAAAAAGCTGTTTATTGATAAAACGATTTTCGGTCACTTTATCGATATTTTTCCAAAGAATATATTATTGTAATCACTTATTCAAAACAAGATTACCATTATTAATCATTGTTCAAAACAACATAATTTGTGTTATAAAACCTTATATTTGAATATTTTGAAATTAAATATTATTTTCTAAAGTGATAAATTCCCGGGTCGTTACAGACTCCCTCCTTAAAAGAATTTCGTCCTCGAAATTTATGAGAAGAAGATAATTCAAAAAGGAATATATTAGACACGATGGAATACAAAGGTATAATAAGTGACTACACAATAGGCGGTGAGCACATTACATCGATACAATATGCAAACTATGCATCAATCCTAAACTCAGGATAAGCTTTTCTCGTTCTATCCTCAGCTTCCCAAGTGATGTCTTCAATATCACCATTCCACTGGACTTTAACTAATCTCACAACCTTTCTCCGCAACCGCTTCTCATCATGATCAATGATTTGAATCGGTTGTCTAAAAATAATTAAGTTTGATTCCACTTCTAAATCTTCTTGGGAAGCTGTCTCTATGATTTGTTCTGGGTCATAGACATACTTTCGTATATGAGATATGTGAAAACATTGTGTACATCCGACAACCTTTTAGGTAATTCTACTCAACAGGCTAGTGGGCCTATCCGCTCAAGAATGGGAAAAGGTCTAATATATCTAGGTACAAACTTCCCAGTCCTTCCAAATCTCACTACTCCCCTCATCGGAGAGATTTTCAAAAATACAAAATCTCCAATCGAGAATTCTAAATTCCTACGTCTCTGATTGGCATAACTCTTCTGCCTACTCTGAGCTTCCTTCAGTTCTTTCTGATCATATCTACCTTCTCTGAGGCTTCTCAAATCATATCAGAACCAAGTATTAACTGATCTCCAGTTTCGATCCAACATTCTGGTGATCTACATAGATGACCATATAAGGCTTCATATGGTGCCACACCACTAGTTTCTTGGTAGCTGTTATTATAAAAGAATTCCACAAGATGAAGATGATCCTCCCACGAACCTTTGAATTCTAAAATGCAAGCTCTCAGAAGATCTTCTAATACTCTATTTACTCTCTTGGTTTGCCCATCAGTCTAGGGATGATATGCGGTGCTTAAAATCAACTTTGTTGCTAAAGCTGTCTGTATTACTTCCCAGGACTGACCGGTAAAAATTGGATCCCGATCACTTACTATGCTGGTCGGAACTCCATGTAATCGAATAATATCTCTCATGTATATTTATGCTAAGCTCGAGGCTCTACTTGTTGGCTTTACTGGAATAAAGTGTGCGAATTTGGTTAATCAACCGACGATAAACCAAACGCCTTCATTTCCCTTCCTTGTTCGATGTAAGCCATCAATGAAATCTATTGATATCTGGTCCCACTTCCAAGTTGGAAAATCAAGAGGTTTAAGTAGTCCAAAAGTCTTTTGGTGAACCCTTTTGATTTGTTGACAGTTTGCACATCTACTAACGCGGATGGAAATGTCCCTCTTTATACCTTCCCACCAAAAAGTCCTCTTTATGCCTCAATATATCTAAGTAACTCCTGGATGTATTATAAGTCGAGAATTATGACATTCCTCTAGAACTTCTTACATAATCCCATCAATATTCTGAACACAAATTTCGTCGTACATTCTTAAAATTCCTTGCTCATCCGCATTGAATCTCGTCCATCTTCCCGGTATCATGTTCTCCTCAACTTCCTTGGCTATCGTTGCAATCAATAGATCCCTAAGCTGGTTCTCCTTTATACAATTAATCAAGGTTGGGCGTACCACTAAATAAGCTATAACAGCATGCCTTCCGCTTAGCACATGTGCTACTACATTGGCTTTCTTAGGCGTATATAAAATGTCAAGATCATACGACACGAGAAATTCTAACCAAAGTTGCTATCTCATATTTAAGTCCTTCTGAGTGAAAAGATACTTCAAAGATTTGTGATTTGTGAAGAGATCAAACTTTTCACCTATTTAAAGATGGAACATTATTTACTAAGGTCAATTAGAGGATATTATAATAAATCATAAGGAATTCTTTCCCAGTAAATAATGCTTCCACATTATTAATGTGAACACAATGGCTAATAATTCTAAGTCGTGTGTTGCATAATTCCTTTCATGAGTTTTCAGTTGTCTGCTCGCATAATCGATAACTTTTCCATATTGCATCAGAACTGCACCTACTCCTTCTCTACAAGCATTAATATATATAGTTAAACCACCGCTTTCATCGGCAATAGCTAGGACTGGAGCACTAGTTAACCTTTTCTTCAACTCATGAAAGGCTTCCTCATATTTCGATGTCTAGTTAAACTTAACATTCTTCATAGTAAACTTTGTTACATGGGAGGTCTTTAAGAAGTCTTGAATAAACCTCCTGTAATATCCTGCCAATCCTAAGAAGCTGCAGAAATCAGTCGAAGTCTATGGTTGCTTCCAATCTTGTATAGTTGAAATCTTTCCTGAGTCTACCGAATTCCATCCCCTGACACTACATGTCCAAGGAACCATACCTTTTTCTCCCAGAAATGATATTTTGAGAATTTTGCTTTAAGGACATGTCTCCCTAATATCCTTAATACAATCTCTAGGTGTCTTTCGCATTCCTCCCTTGTCTTTGAATAGATAAGAATATCATCAATAAAAACCAACACGAATCTATTGTGCACATCTCTAAACACTCTATTAATGAGATCCACAAAATAAGCGGGCGCATTGGTCAGCCAAATACGCATAACCAATCATTCGTAGAAACAATCCGGACCTTTGAATGCAATTAATGGAATGCAATCTTCTACTATCCTTATTTGATGGAATCCTATGGCTAAATCCATTTTTGAGAATACCAGAGCACCATGAAGTCGAACGAATAAGTCATCATATTGGGGAAGAGGATACTTGTTCTTAATCATCGGCTTCTTTAAGTCTTAATAATCTACACAAAGCCTTAGGGATCCATCAGACTTCGCAAGGAAAACTACCGCTGCGCCCCAACTTAAGCGACTAGGTCTAATCAACCCTTTCATTAACAACTCATCGGTTTGATTCATGAACTTATCCTTCTCTTTTGGAGCCATCCTTCGAATGGGGTGTATAACAGGCCTTGCACCAGGAATCTGGTCAATACAAAACTCAATTTCGCAATGTGCGGGCAAAATTTTTACCTCTTCAAAAACATCTTAAAACTCATTAACAATTAGTATTATCTCTAAACCTTTTTGGGATGAATCTAGCGCGTACATGAAACTATCCGTTACCGGACTAGGTTCTTTACACAATATTTCAGTAATCTTCCCTAACTTTGTTTCCACTTGTATTGTCCTCTTAACACAATCAAGAACAGCTTTATTCTTAGATAACCAATCCATACTGAGTAAAACTTCGAATCTAATAAAGTCAAGGATAAATATTTCACATGAAAAATTATGGGAAAGGTGGGTAACTTGGATATTTTCACAAATCAAACAAAGATTAGTTGTACCGCTTATGGGATTAGTCACACAAATAAGGATATCTACTATTTTTTGATCAGTTTTAATCTATCAACAAATCCTTTAACAATAGAACTATGAGAAGCCCAATATCAAATAATACTCTAATGAAATCATTATTGACATAGATATTATGTTAAAGAACTCCCTTACCCTTTACATCAATAGAGGTTGAAGGCTCATCTTTGATAGCATAGACCTTAACTTGCTCTCCTTTCTTCATTAACGGGCATTTGTTTTTCCAATGCCCCGGTTGATGGCATTGTGGCAGAGACTATTCTGAATCGTAGGAGAGACGGTTCGTTACTACTGCCTTTGAACCTTTTGACTCCTACGGTACTTTGAATAATGGCCTTTCTTTCCACAGTTAAAATATTCAACATCTTTAAAACGGTTTTCCTGTGATCCTCCTCCTAGCTTGCCTTGCCATGGCTTCTTTCCATTATTATTGAACCTCCTCTTATTATTGTTGTTTTAGGTTGTGAAAAGATTCTTCTTATCCAAAGCTTCATAACGGAAACCCATATTTATTAAATCCACAAAGGTTCCTTTTACATGAGTGGTCATCCTATCCTAATACCGCTCCTTTATCCCAGAAATGAACATCTCGTTTTTCTTTAAAGGCATGTCTATTAGTCCAGGCCTAAAGCAAGATAATTCATTGAATTTGTTGAAATATTCTTCCATAAACATCTCTTCTTGTTTCAGATCCATGAAACTTCTATTAAGCTGGGATTTCCCAACGGCAGGCATGTATTGTTCTTCAAATACTCATTTAAACCTTGCCCAAGAGAAATTATCTTCCAACTCATTAAGAGTAATGGACTCCCACCAAGCTAGAGCCCCATCCTTCAATTTCCAGGAGGCCAAGAACCTCTTTCGATTATCATTGATGTCTAATCTTTTAAAGTTTTCTCACATGAATGGAGCCAAGCTTGAACTTCAGTAGTAGACTCTATGCCCTTGAATGGATTTCCTCTTGAGCTGGTATAATCTTTGCAAAGAGCGTCAAAGTTAACTTGAGGTTGCACAGGAACCATTACTTCTTCAATTACCATAGCATTTGGAGTTTGACCATTGGTGGTCATTGTGCTGCTACCTCCCCTTCTATGTCCTCTTCGGTTACTCATTTCTTATTATCTGGATATAGTAAAGAGAAATTTAGAATACAGACAAGACTATCTTAGGGAATGGGCATAAAAGTCGAATATACCTAGTTGGATAAAAAATTTAAATACGTGCTCTCACTAACGAAACTCATTCCAGGGCATTACTAACCCTACACTACAAGAAAAACTATTTTTAGTTGCATTAATTGGTGGCGTTTTAAATTTTGTGCAACTGTTGGTAATTTTACAATATAAAAATAAACAAAGAAATGCGGCTAATTCTCCCGCCAGTAATTCGTGGATTTTTTGCTAAAGTTTTTTGCGGTCGCTCAAATTTCCTATTCGTCTCTTCCAATTTACTCCACAAGCCCTAATTTTCCTGAACTAAAATAAAGCAAACGCGATTTCTCTACCTTCATCGATCCCAAATCCCTAAATCCCTAATCAACATATGCTGCTTCTTCAACTTCATCGCGACTTGCTTCTCAGCAGCGACTCAGCACATGCGGCGCTTTTCCCATTTCATCAACATCGGAACTCGACGGCGGCTTCTCACGGTGCGTCCTTAAGGCGACATCAAGTGCCGGCTCAATACGCGATGCGTCATCTCTCCAGGCGACATTACCAGGCATCGACGACTCTCGCGACTTCAGGTTCCACGCATCACCAGAAAGCGACCCATGGCCAAAAGGAAAGGGATTATTTGATAAGGCAGTTATATCATCAAGATCAGATCCAACAGCTTGAGGAGTATGATCTTTTCTATTTGCAAACTAGTTCCTTCATTAACTTTATTATCTGAAGCATTTTCAACATGTATGCTCAGACTATCATCATTTTCCAATCTGTATTTTGTGGTTTTCCTTTGCCAAACTTGAGTGTTAGTCTTAAATTTAGGTTTATTCACAATATCATTTTGAATATTAACCTGGTTTGTAGCTTAGGCTTGAACTGGAACCTTATTTTCCACCTGCAACAACAGGATGGACAATATCTGATGCATTATTATGCAGGTCACAATGCTCTGTTGCATGGCCAAATGTATGACACAAAGTGCAAATCAGGGGCTTACATGCATACTTAACATAAACTTTATGATTATCCCCTTCACCCCGCATTAATATATTCTAGCAGTTCATTTTCAGGTGTAATTTCAATCAATCATTTTCCATACTCCAATCTCTCTTGTTTTTCAGTCGCCTCATTAAAACAGATTAAATTCCCATATGACATGCTATCCAAATGATTCCCAAGAGAGTCCAAGCCTAAGCTACAAACCAGGTTAATATTCAATGTAAGCATAGAACTAATGCTTAAATATGCACATAACAAATGATTCTTCTGAGCTATGAAATGCAAAGGATGCAAGATATTTCAGCTCTACTATTTACTTACACTATAAATATTCTTATAATGAAATTAAAGTTTCCACAAGTCAATTGCCCTCTTAGTCAGTATATTAATGCTTTTAATTATGAATTTTGTTTAGCCACAAATGTGTAAGACAATCAGTCTGGAAAAAGTGCAAGATATGTTCTTGTCTTTATTCGGGATCGAGACTTGCCTCTAGTACTAAACTTGAAAAAAATGGTTAATGGATTTCAAGTTTAATTAAAGATCAGTTTCAATGTATTCCTTCTAATTCTACATAGTCCCTTATACGTGTTTGGCAGGAATATTGACCTAATAGCTTCTACCCTCTGTGCAATTTATAACATTACATGCCTTATAATAAAATAAACTATTATACATTAGGATTGTCAAAATCACATGAATCTAAAAAAACAAAGAAAAAACTGTTGAACCACGTTAATTTGTAGTAAGAACAGTTTCTCCATCGTTAAAATAATATTTTATTTTGTTTGATCTAAATTTGGATTGTAGATGATTGCAAGTAAACCATGTCTACTTGGGAAGTAGCAATAAAGCAACATGAAAGGTGTCAAGTATTTGGATGAAAGTCACTATATGGTCAACAATTTGAAATATCTAAGTTTTGTAATCATTTCTTACTTCTAGATTTGCATTTTGTACTTGAAACAATGATTCCCTTATTGTTCATATAACGATATAAATATCTAATAGAGATGCTTCGGTTTATGCAGTAAATGGGAGTTTAGCGACTCATACTTAGTTTATGCAGCAGATGCTTTTTCGAATGGCTCATGACAGATTTCTGGCTTAAGATGAGTCTTATTCCTTCTGATACGATGGACATATTATTTTCAGATTTCATGGTAATTAGATATAGCCAAGAAGGTAGCAATGAAGCATTATCTTTTTGTATGGCTGCAAATTTAATATTTAAATATGGACAATTTACATTGAGTTTTCTATTAAAGAACCATGGACAATTTTTGAGAGTTAATAGCTGATTGTAGGTTTAGGTTGCATGAAAGTTTTATAACATGAGAGTGTATGTTCGAGATATCTTAGATAACATGTCAAACTAGGGAGACACACACACACACACATATGTTATAGCAATTCCAACCCTTTGTTCCTTGAGTTTGAACTTGTTGGTTATATAATTCTGTTCGTTAATTTTATTAAGGTTAATCTCATTCATAAAGATGGCGATATGTCCTTTTTTCCGCCTTCATCAATTTTTGGGTCTTGTTATTGTCATGACTTGATGTGTGCTTACATACATCCATATAAGTGGAAATGTTTGTTGGAGTGTTAAGGTTAAGATGGTTATGTAATTTGCAATTCCAATTTTTTACTCTCAGTTGAAAGCCCCAACTACATGTCTGCTCTATCTAACCCCAATAACACATGGCTAATTTAATAGTAAGATATGCACTTCATCAACTAGTAAGATATTAAAAATTTTCTGCTACAAAATTTGCAGGAAAATATATTAATATAATCTGATTTATATGGCTTGAAACCACAGAATTACTGTCGGTTGACATTCACATTTTTTATCAATTACTACTCATGCTAGGCAGTCATAAGAACCTGAAAACACTCAAACCTGTACTATTTCATTTCTTTGCATTAATTGTTTGTTATGTATGCGTGATATTTAACTAACATCACATAATATGTTCATTTTGTTCTCTTGAATAGCTATCACCCACCCGATAGCTCATTCCATTTTTTCTGATCATGTCTTGAAGTTTACTATGACCACATTTTTCTAGCCTTAGAAACAGGTGAATATGTTTTGATATATTCAAATCACCAATTAAAACAATTAATGAAACATTTAATCTCCGTTGAATTTTAGCATGTAGCAAGAAAATGTGGTCGAACATATTCACAATCCTGTATCTCCTTCTAATTTTTTAATTAATTAATTCCACTTGAGCTTTCTGGTCTATTGGCAGAGAGCAGCTGCAGATCAAATATTGAGGGAGTTGCAGAGCAACCCTGACACATGGTTGCAGGCGGTTCATATATTACAAAACTCTCAAAATCTGAATACCAAGTTCTTTACCCTTTAGGTAATTTACGTTCCATCTTACAACAGACACAATTACAAAGTCAATCTGACTTTGTAATTATTATTTTGGATGAAACTGAACTAATTTCTTTCATGTTATGGACACATACAACACGGTGCTTGTACTTCTTCAAATCTTGCATGCCTTATATATATATGTACATAAAGAGAGCTGAGCCCTGCTTCTATATTATAAGACGTCAAAATATGCATGTTATGTGTGTTATTATCTACTACTTCCTCCTTCCCTGAAAAATTATGACATTTAAATTTATTTATAATAAGAGATAGCCAAACCCTATTTATATATTAGCATACATATTTTATGCCCTATAGTTTAGTACTCCTCCTAGACGGATGGCATCTTAAGTTTTAATTTTTGTCCCCCCTCTGTTTTTATATATTAACATCCCAGACGGATGGCAACTTATTTTATTGACAATAATAACTCCCCCCTCTGTTTTTGCTTCAACAGATTTTGAAACATGAATGGCCGGCTAGATGGAAAAGTTTCATTCCAGATCTTGTTTCGGCAGCTAAGACTAGTGAGACTATATGTGAGAATTGTATGTCTATATTAAAGGTTTGCACATTATAAAGATCCTTCTTATAATGGTGCTGTTTTTGGCAGCTTTTCAGGTTGCCTTTTGTTTGCTACTTTTTTGATAGTTATAGTTCTCTTTCATTGGTTTCGTTTTTGCTTGCATTTTGGTAAAAATCCTCTTATAGCATGTTTTCTTAAACTATACTTTCAGCGTATCAAATACAAATAACAAAATATAATTTCAATTTCAAAAATTTAGCGTCATTTCATATTTCACCCTCATTATCTCATTCATTGCATCAAAAGATTCCCATGTATGTTTTCAGATGGAAAAGAGTTACAAGGAAAATGATATAATGATCGTTTTACTGTTACATGGCAAAAGAGTTAAAAAGATTGATTATACTAAAAATTATTATCTTCGTTAGCTTTGGGAAGACATATTTTGTGTAAATAATTTGCTATATGGTTATTTTACTGTTATGTCAATCAACAAAATGGTAAGCTTGAAACAAATTTCAGGTAGGGGAATTCTCATTCGTATCTCATAAATGATGCTTTGTGTATGCATTATATACCAGCAGTAACCTGAGTAACTCAAATAAAGCAAACTCACAATGAATCTAATATAAACATTTGCTGTTTTTAAATGTGTTAAATAAATAAAGTTTGTAAACTTAATAAATCATTATATGGTTTGAGTTGCAATATAAAAAACTTGGTTGTTGTTAATGCAGAGTCTCGATTGCATATACTTGTATAATGTTGTAGATGTTTGATCTCATATTTGAAGTCCTACGAGTTAACGTAATTGTTTGACTATCTGTTGTGCTTTCACTTGTGTAGGCATCAGACTTTTGAAGAGAGCAAATTTGGACTTGATGATGCTAGCTTTCACTTGTGTATGCAACAAAGAATTATGGGTAATCAAATGTTTTGTTAGCACTAGTTAGATATAACATTTATTAGTACCCGATGTGTAAATTTGTATACAAATGGTTATTGTATGTGAGTTAGGTCATTTTGTCGAAAAACTATTGTATTGGAATGGTTATGGATATTTTATTTGATTATATGGTTAATGTGTTTTTTAACTTATTTGAATATGATGATTATGTGAGTGATTGTTGATTGATATAATAGAACCAAAATAGACCATTAACAGGGAATAATAGCATGAAAAAATGGTGTAAAATAATAAAAAACTTTTAGTAGCGTTTCAAAAACGCTACCGAAATATATATAGTGGCGTTGAGTAAATGCAACCGTAAAACAGGGGTAAAGTTGGAAATTCTATTAGTAGTGCCAAAAAATCTTTTGGTGGCGTTTTTTAAACGCTACAAAAAGATTTATGGTGGCGTTTGAAAAACGCTGCCAAAAATGCATTTATAGTGGCGTCAAAATAAATGCAACAAAAAATCATGGATTTTTAGTCGCATGTTTTCTCGCGGCGTTTATCAAAACGCCACCAAAAGTTTTTGTAGCGTTTTTTGAGCGCCACAAAAAATAAAATTTCTTGTAGTGCTATCTCTAATGAGTTTACCCCATTAAGGCTTAGATGTTCGCTCAACCTAAGCTCTGATACTAACTGCGACGACCTGCCATTTCGACCCTCAAAGATCGACACTAATATATCATCGGTATTTACGTGTGGCAAATTCAAGTGCCAGAGAGGTAGATAATCATGGGTAAAAGAAAATATAAATACAAGAAAGAACAAAATATATTCTCACATCACATTTAAAACTTGTAATTAAACATATAGATAGTACATACAATCACTCTCAAAATGAGATATCAGAGTCAAAGAAAGTACTGACCCAGCTAGGGATAGTTATAACTACCTAACGGTATTGGCAGATACTTATACCTAATATAGTGGAAATAGAAATAAATAACTATCTACAAAGAACCCTCCAGCTTCATGCTCCATTCTCCTTCCAAAATGCTCCAAGCTACCTAACTACTTGGCTGGCCAAAAAAATTGGGTATATAGAGTTTAAGGAAAAAAGAAAATAAACTCTGGGTCAGTCATGGAACTGGTTTGAGAAAACTCAAAACATGGGTTTTTGAAAACAAAGGGTACCTCATAAGACCATGCCACACATAAACACGGATGGATTTTTACCTTATGATAACCAAACCATTTGCTACGCAAAATTAGAGATATTCTTTGAAAACTCTTTTAAATGAATATATAATCTTAGCCGAAATTGTTACATTTTTTAAATTCCAGCATAACAGGTTTATAACTGAAACCGTAAAGGCTCGTATTGGAGAATGGATTCCATACAATGACAAAGTAAGGGACTACCTTTCGACAGTACATCTCTGGAGGGATGCACTTGGGGCTCTAACCTCAACCAGCACAGAACCAATTTACCTTTACCATAGATAGTATAGAATATGCCATCACCCCGATCATTCCTAACCTATCCATGGGATCCCAAATCATACACAACATACCCGAAATATAGAGGGTAATCTAGAAAGGTGATGACCATATCCTAATGGGTGCGACCCACTTAGCCCTACCGCGTCTACCCTATTTTTTCCATCACCGATGTGTGAGGCTTGAGGTAACATTTTAACTTTCACATGATAAATGCCGCTTTGAGTGCTGCATTGTCATTTCTAACAACACACTGTTGATTTCCATAAAAGTCCAACCTCTAAATTCGTACGTCTCAGAGAAGGGTGTTAAGTGTAAGTGGGCTACCTCCTATGCCACCAAAAAGATGTACGTTTGCAAAAATCAATGTATGTGGTCTTAGAAATGCAATGTCAGACACTCATCCATACAAGTTGTCCTGGCATAGGACAAACTGAAGGCACTTCTCCTACTACATCCTGTTTGGGAATCACCCCTTGGACCATAGGTTCGTGACAAGTAGCCATACATTATGAAGATCTCCATCTTCAAATCATTATCTTCAACATATTTTCACTTTCAAACGTATATTGGTTCGAAGTGGTTTTCGAATAGGAATCACCCAAATCTGACCCCGGTTCCTCTGAACCAATTTATCCATTAAATATGTCAAGTATGTGGGTAGTTGTTATTCACTTTATCAATATCTTTTATCCAGATAAAATATCTTCTAGAAATATACATCTTTAAACCACTCGTTTTTCAATATATACAGAATCATTAAACCTCTTTTTAACTTTGGAAACATTAACCATTTCTCCTTTATTACATAGGAAAATATTTCCATAATTTAATACTATTTTAATAAAGGTTTCATATTTTCAAAACATATCCTTTAAATGTGTTAAAACCTTATTATCTAATATGGTAAACTCAAAACAAGTTAGTATTGAGTAAATAGGATCCATAGGAATTATATTAATTATACTCAAAACTAATTTCCATATTCAACCTATGATATTCGTCGAATAATGGTGAAACCACCTTTTAAATTCATACGGATAGTACGAGTTCCCTCGAAATTTATTATAGAGTTTAATCAATATGTTTCATAGATCACTAAAATCTTATTATTTAATTTTTTTTAACTTTTTAAATTCTCCAAATCTCTTTTTATCTTAGGAAAATATGGTCTGAGTAAATCAAATTTACTATCCTCTCCGTCGAGAGCGGAACCCAAACACTAGTTGTCCAAGCTCAAGTCTAGAGAGTATCACTCTTTCACCCATAAGGTGGTCAAGTTATTTGATAAATTCTAAATTCTTTAAAATTATTTATTATTTGAAAAACATTTGCAAAGGGTTTGGGAAGAAAATCCCAAGTTTTAATCTTAATTTCAAAAGTTATAAAAAACTGTCGCAAAAAGTGCTGCGAATAGTGTTTTTAAAAGCTTCTTTAATCAAAACATTAACCTCATTCCACATATGTCCATTTTTATACCTCAAATACCTTTTAAAACATTTTAATATATTTCTGAAATTTATTTCATATTTTTAAAGATTTAAAAATATCCATTTAAAGATTTTGCCATTTTGGTTTGCGAACAGCCAAAGTGCCATGTTTTTGAAAACTTGGTTTGGACACATCTAAAATTTTACTTAATGAAATCTTGATTTTTCTTCTTTATTTGAAAACCATAGTTATAAGAGCTCATTATTATCTCGAATCATTTTGAGCTATATTCTAGTTTACACATTGATTTAACTTTTATAGCGCGAAATCGCGAATTACCATTACACGACGCACCCATTTTGACTCCAATTTCATATCTTGTCAAAAAATTTCCAAATTGAATTTTAATGTTTATAAAACATTTATAAACTATTTTAAGATTTAACCATTCCATAGAACTTTTATAGTTCATGTAGGAAAGTGATTTCTTTTGTGTAAATTCAACGTGTATTCAACGTGAATTATTTCCATAACCAAAAAACATATTATCACATCCACACATGATGATCAACAATAGAAAAAAATCAAGGCAAACATATCATGTCATCATATAATTTATAATAAAAATAAGTAGAGTTTCTCACTTGATATCCTTTTGATCTAACTTTCAATCAACTAAAGCTCCACTATTCTGGAACCGGAGCGTACAAATCTTGCACTAAGACTCCTAGGTGTATGGCCTTGGGCTTGCAAGGGTGGTAGGATGCTTAGATGTGTACAACCTTGGTAGGAGAAGAAGGAGAAGATCACTAACTCGATCTTGAACTCGAAGTGGTATATCTCTCTATATTTTACGGCTTATTTTGGCAGAACTTCGATGCTATTTTTGAATTTTCCTACAAGGCTATGGAAGCCATTAATGTAAATGAGGAAGAAGATGAAGAGGCTTAAGAAATGAAGAGAAAAGAGTGTGCATGAACGTGGGGATGGATGGCTTGTATTTATAGGCAAAATTTGAGAAAATATTATGATATTTCATTTGCCACACATCACCATTGCATCACCTTCTTCCCTCGTCCACACGGCCCAAAGATACCCCACATGTGCCATGCCCATGTGCTACCCATGTGTGTACAAGTTATGGAGAGTTTTGTTTGTTTTGGGTAGGAAATATCATGATATTTGTAAATAAATATCATGATATTTATATTATTTTACCATTAGTAAATATGAAATGTAAATGGTAATTATTAAGTGTTTTCATTTATTCATGGATGTGTATATGTGTATATGTATGTCATATATAACCTATAATGTTGCGCAACTTTTCTACGTCAAATCATCACGAATTTCGATTCCTATTTTCGGTCATATTTTCACTTCTTGGTTAAACTATATATATTGGTAAACAAAGTTTAAAAACAATAGTTCTATTATTAATTAACAATCCAAAGGGCCTTATTTGATTTTAAAATAATTATTAAATCATTTAATTCAAATTAAATTCAAAAATCGATTATTTGCAAATGATGATATCATTGATGATGTCATAAAACATTTTATTTTTAAAAATAAAATTAATATTTAATTACATATTCTTGCTTAAATAGAGAAATTAATGTATGTAAAAAAAATTCTTGCGTGACTTCTGACGGTTAAAAAGCTGTTTACTAATAAAACGATTTTTGGTCACTTTATCGATATTTTTCCAAAAAGTATATTTCTATAATTACTTATTCAAAATAAGATTACCATTAGTAATCATTGTTCAAAACAATATAATTTGTGTTATTAAACTTTATATTTGAACATTTTTAAATTAAATATTATTTTCCAAAGTGATAAATTCCGGGGTCATTACACTTACCCTTAGGTCTATGCTATAATTTGATGTATGTCAATGCTTTCTTTTTGGATATATTGTATATGTTGAATGCTTGCTTGTATATTGTTTGTTTGATTGAAAATGAAGATCGAGTGGCGACATAGAAATAGGAATAGTGTCACAACTCATCGCCGATCTAAGAAGTGACATTGTGTAAATTTGGTGCGAGTTGTGTGGGGGTGACAAGGAAGGCCCCATGAAACTACGTCTCTAGTTCAAGTGATTTGGAATTTTTTTGCTCAAGTTATGAGCGAAAAAAGTGTGGATCGGTGGTGGCATCTATGTGTGTGATTAGCATGCTTCTACTTCGAGTTTCATGCATGAAAACTTCGAGCCGCATAGGGGTTCGCTATAGCGACCCACACATTAGTGGGCCTAGATTTTTACTAAATCGAAAACCCAAGTTCACTAGAGTACGAATCGTTAGTATTAGTAGCCTTAATAAACAAAAGTATATCGAAGACTATCAATAAGAACTCACTGCTGAATAATAAAATACAATAAAACCTATATACACACACACACACACCGACTAAGGCCGATATTTCTGCTATCTAGTACCCTTTTCGGTGTCGACCATGCATAAGGAAATATGTCGTTCCATCATTCCCACCTTGAGTTAGTACATGTCCCTCTAAATCTATCTTGTGGGTTGTAAAGAGGAGGGGGCCAAAACAACATTCTGGTTATTGGTAAATAACATACCTTATCCATAACACTAGTTTATGTCGATTATTTTCCATTACATGTTATGTCTATTATTTTAGCTTGGCGATTTGGACTTTGTATTCGCTACAATACACCCAACCTATTCGAGGTATATAATAACTATATCCGTGTGTGTATGTGAGTTTGGATCATAGTTCCCCAAGGACCAGGATACTTTCCCTACTAATATCTGTAACTCTGCCACGTTAGGTATCCACCATCAATGTTTTGGCCGAATTGCCAGCTTACACCTTAGAACCTCCCGCTAGTGTCTAATAATGGCATTATAACTATTTAGTCATATTCTACTCTGTCTTAAAGATTCATCTAGGGGTTATCTAGCCTTCCCTTAATATTACAAACAAACTAGAAAATAACTTTGAGGTGGTGCATGTCCCATACTGAACCTGCACTAGTAGGAGGTGTAGTCCGTCTAGGTGTAACCCGAGTCTTTCTAATGATAACTCTTGGACCGATGATGCTCTCGACATATGTGTATAACCCTACTCCTCGCATATATGTTGCCAATCTTGCTGACATAGCACCAAGCCTACGCTCACCGACCCGTTTAGATTGCCTATTGCAATCAAGGAAATGCCTACTTGGTTGCTTAGTACCCCCTATAAGGATTGAAGTAGACCCAACTTCGATGTTTAAATGTTAAACCTAGGAAAACCGACTTTGGTATATTCCCTTCACTTATATGCAAACGTATTTTCCCACGGGTCCTCTAGTTGGAAATATCTCACATCAGTGCAATGTCTACACAACCGTTGGTATCCCCTTTCAAAGGGCAGACTTCTATTAAGCAACATACTAACCTCGCATTCCAACCCTTACTAATGACTATGTCATTCATAGTTAACTTAAATGACAAGATCTAATAATTCACACCCGTTATAAACGTATACTTGAGGTTTGTATAATCACTCTGCCTCCTAAGTTCAACCATTAGTATTCTAACGCTTTTATGTCAACTTACTTGTTAATTCTTTAATACTATTATATGTCATTTCCTACTTATTTCTGATTTAATAAATCAAATACTTTTTATTGTTTAATTTCTAATTAATAAAATTAGATATATTCTACCGTTCCTTTTTAACTAGTGGTAATACTTCTTTAATTACTATAATTTTCCTAATTACTTATTCTTTTGTCTTATTACTACTTTCATAGCTTGTATTTATTTCATATGATATCTTAAAACATGTATGTTAAATTAACAATGAAATTATTGCTATTACTTCTATTTGTAATACTATGATTTTACATTTAAGGATTTCTATAATTTAGTGCATTAGAACTACATCTTCCCAAAAGGTAATGTTAACACTGCAATTTGCCATAAATTACCTAAAAGTGGATTTGTGTTATGTTTTAAATTATAAGGAATTATATTTTCTATTATTATTGAAATAGACTATACAATATATGGTAACGTCCCTAGTTTGTACGTCCTTTTCTTTTAATCACATTCCTTGTTATTTCAAACAATACACCTTCATATATAATTATAAAGGTGAATAATTAATAGAAATTTACATTGCAACATATTTTATTCCAATGAATTAAAATATTACTTAAATCCCAATCCAATCCGTAACAATCTTCAATTCATGTTTAATAACATATAACATTCAAGTAAAAAAACTGGAATTTACATAAAATCTTATTAATGAATTATTCATAACTTTTTGGGACTACGTTCACCCTTACTTTCCAGATTTAGGTATATACGATATTTAATCGGATTTAACAATTCATAGAATATGTAGCAAGGATCTCAAGCTTATTATACATTTTCATTTAAGCCTAAAACTCCAATATTTACAATTAGCAATACATGGAACAGATTCACAACAAATCTAATATTATATAAAATATATAATTTCCCAACCAACTCTAAGCTTTAAAATCTCTAGCTCTAATTCTATTATTCCTGATAGACTCCCTCTTTTTCTACCAAAATGTGTATCAAAAGCATATACATATTTATTAGAATTACAGAACCAAGAAGATATTTGAATTAAACGTATATTTGGATTTAGATTTGTAATTTACAATTTACCTTGGCTCTGTGATTCGACTCGGCCTTATTTTTCTTCTCTATTACATTCGGCTCTCCTCCACTTATATATATATATATTTATATTTATATTATACGTTATACAATTTTTAAAACTTGTGGAGAAAAGAAAATGGTAAAGCTTCACTGTTGATTTAGAAAATATTACAAGAAAAATGAGCGGCCATGCCATTATTTATAGGGATTCAAATCAATCCTTGCATTAGATTAGATTATATTTAATCTGGGCAATTCGGCCTAGGTTCAATATCAGCTGCCAGTGTACCACCAGCCGATTGCTATACCCCGACCAGTCGACCCCTATCGGTCGACTGGTCCTAATAAGGGGTCGATCGGTTGCCTTTACATGTTAATTATTGATTTTGGTTTGCTTTATTTACTAATTAAACCATTTGATTAACGTTAATGTTGTACTTGTTATGTATTTAGTTAACGTTAAATTACTGTTAGTTAATAATATTTATTTCCTTCATACATATATAATTATTTCCGATCCAAAATTTTCAAACATTAGTAACCTTTTCATTTAAATTCTGGTCGTAAAAGTTTATATACGAAATTCGATTAGAATATCACCTAGAACACAATGGTGCAAGTTTCGCAGCCAAATTCCGACGTTTGGAAAAATTCGATTTTTGTACTTTAATAATTATTTAGCAATTCTTTTTAATTAGTTATTGTTCAATTTATGAGGTGTTACATGTTTGTGCCAAAAATGGTCACAAACCCCGAATGTATTGAAAGCACCAGTGTTTACACACAAATCCGTTGTATCAAGTCATAGATCTAAGATCTAGATGATGTAGAGAGTAGAAATGAAGAATAACAAAATTAAAATGGAAGAAAGTAAGACAAGACATAAGATTTATAGTGGTTCGACTATCTCCGACCTATGTTTACTTTGGATTGGTCCTTTTATTTCCTTCATATCATGATTACTGTTACAATCCTTTGAATATCAATTACCAAAATGATCGAGTTTTTGCCCAAAAGAAGAAGAAAATCCCCCTTATTTGTTTCAATGGAGGTGCTATTTATAGGTGTGGAGCTAGAAATATCTGCCTTGAATCTTAGAATACCCTTTCTCATGTGTAAGTGGGCCAACATAATCGATCTAGAGTGGTTTGGAATTGATCCAAGATCGATCCATGTTGTCTTTGTATCCATCAAGAAATGGTCCAATCGAGCTGATATCGATCACAATCGTTCTTGAGATGATACGCAAGATTTTGGGAAAATTACATGGCATTTGGATTTGTAGTTTAAGAGTTATGATCGATCCAAGATTGAGATTGCTAGGGAGGCTGAAGGCTTTGTATCGATCGATTCGTATCGATCACCTTCGTATCTATCATACCATCGTCCATCCAAGTCTTGTGCCTTGATCCACGCGATGCGCTCCTTCCCTCGACCGGTTCCTTCGTATCGATCGTTACGAACGCGATCGATATGAATTGGCTTCTAAGTGCTTTTCGTATCCATCCAGCATCCTTCTTTCATCTTGGTCCCAAGCGTTTTGGTGAAGCATATACCTTCGTATCAAACTGAATTGGATCGATACGTACTATGATCGATCCAAAGCAAGGTGCAAAGTGTGTTGTCCATATCCATATCCATGTCGATCGATATGAAAGCATCGATATGAAAGCATCGATACAGATGTATCGATTCGAAGCATACTGCCATGTACACTTTGATCGATACGAATTGGCTTTCCATGAATATTGATCCATCCATAACTTGAGCATATGAACTCCGATTGACTTGAAATTCGAAGTGTAGCCTCACCGAGCCTTATTTATCATTCTTGATCGATCCCACCTTGATTGGAGCTTGGTCCAATTTTGACGGTATCGATCATAGCCTTGTTTCCACTCGATCTCCAATCCTGATATCCATCCTTTTTAGCCAATTTGTTGATATCCCAGCCTTGACCAAAAGGCGTGGTAACATTTGCACCCCAAAACATGCCTTGGAGTAGGAAGGCGTGTTTTGAATAGCTTTAAATCCGACATCCAAAGCCCATATTCCGTCCATAGCCATATCATTTGATCCATAATTCAATCCATTTCCAAGCCATTTTATCCAAGTGTCATAGCCATATCCTTATCCAAATCTACGACTACCCTGAGTCGATATCCGATTCCAAATCCAGTAACCGAATCCTTAGCCAATCCCACATCCATATGAACCCGACAACCGTGTTCTAATCCATCTATATCCAGTAACCAATGGCCAAATCCATGACCTCTCTCGGTCGAAATCCAAATCCGGGACCCCTCCGGGCCCTTAGCCAAATCCGGGGCCACTCCGGGTTCACGCCAGAATCCTTAGCTGTTTGTAACCAATTTCCGAATCCATAACCTCTTTGGGTTCTTTCAAAGTGCAATCCACACTCGATGACCTGGATTAAGCAATGCCTTGGCATAAGTCCTAGATTGACGGTGATCTTGGTTCAGTGTCCCTAAACACTAAGTAATGCCATGGCTTAAGTCCTAAGCCGAATCCTGGTCTCTCCGGACCCTTGCCAAGCATAGTCCAACTCGATGACCCGAATAAGTTGATTCACCACATCCGGACGAAGCGACTTACCCCCGCCAGGCATAAACCATACCCGACGATGTTTTACCAAAAACCAGATAAAAATCAAATCAAAATCCAATCCGAAATCTAGATCAAATCAGAAAACCAAAAATCAATATCAAAAATCCAAACCAGGATCCAAAACAAAAGACAAGCATCCAAACCAAAATCCAAACCAGAAAATCAACAAAACCAAGAGTCCAAACCAAACTCCAAAACCAAACCAAAAAAAGCAAATGTCCAAACCAGAAAGGAAAAATAGATTTCACAAACTAGAACATTATGGTTTATCATCATCTCAGAGCATGCCTAGGGGCCGTCTCCGTCCCTGTACACGAGTAAGTGACTTAGCCGTCTGCCCGGAGTTTGCTACTTATTCCATACTACCCTGATCAGTCGATGACCAATCGACCATCATTCCTGGGCCTTGCGTCGTCGTTGTTTGAGGTAGACAGTGGCTGCTCCTGTTCCACTGCCACATTTCGAGTCCTGACGTACTGCTGCAATTGACCACTCCTTACGTGCTCCTCGATTATATCTGTTAGATGCCTACAGCTGTTAGTATCATGCCCATCCAAGTCATGAAAGAGAAAGTGCCTTCCCGATACCCTCTCGCGTTCCGAGGTTCCCTCCTTGCCGGCCTTTAGTAAGGAAGGCGATCCCGAGTTTCCATTTATATCTGTTCCAATGTCTCATTCAGTCCTGTGTAGGTGGAGAATTTAGGTTCTCCCCTCCGCTTCCTTGCCCTGCCATAATCGTCATCCGACTTCCTCTTCCCTTTATCCTTATCCTTACCCGAGCTCTCACCGGATGATCCTCCATCCTTAACCAAGTTCATCTCCTTTGGATTCATATCCAAGCTTGCATCTTCCCGCCGAAGGAACCTTTTGGCCTTATAAAAGAATTCCCCGAGATCCATTAGTGGATCCCGCACTAATGATATCTTGCAATCCGAGTTGTCCCTGGCTCCTGACACTGCTGCCATTAGAACCATCGATGGATCCGGCCAATCCACCGAAGCAATCACCGCATTAAACTGGGTTAAGAAAGTCCTGAGCGAGTCTCCTATCCTCTGTTTTATTGATGTCGGTGCCATCACATTTTTTAGCCTCTTGATGTGAACCCGAAACTGCTTTAGAAACCTGTCCACTAATTTTGTCCATGTCCTGATAGAACCATTTTCCAACTGCTTGAACCACATAGCAGCTATATCCGTCAAGTACAGGGGCAAACATCGGGCCATAACCTCCTCCGATGCCCCCAGCACTTCCATGTGTCTTGTATACCTCATCAAATGATCGGTATGATCCGTCTTACTGTGTATGCTTCCAAAGTAAGCAGCTTGAACTCTAGCGGATTCCTAACCACCCCGATGTTATGGGTAAATGGACTCCTGTTTACTCCTTCCAGATCTCTGTTTATCAGACCTCCACGCATGGTTCGCCTAATAATTTCTACCAATCCGGCATTGTCCGTCAAAGGCTGTCTCCCGTCTTCATTTCTTAACTGCCCCCCAAGTCCTTGAGGGAATTCTGGTACGTACTCCTCATCACGCACTCCTGTATTCCTGTCGGCACCATGCTATGCACCGTCACCTGGTATTCCTCCATGAATTGGTCTAGCATTGCACGGTGGTGTGCTCCCGAGTCTAGGTCCATCCAAGTTGATAACTGTTTGCTGATTGGGGGCTGCCCCTGCTAAACTACTCTATCTAATTGCCTGTCGAGTCCCTCTAATCCAGCTCTATGGATCTTTGCTCTGATAGCTCCTGCCGCTCCTGCCTGTTCTAACTATCTAAGAAGGTTCTACATCATATCCTCGTGCCTTTTTCGCAACCGCTCCTGCATAGGATCCATCATAGTCTGCATCTCATCCCTTGTGATGTAGATGGATGCCTGATCTGCTCCAGCTCCGGAGGAAGCCTCTTCACTTCCCTCTTGATGGCCCTTTACTAGCAATATCCTTCTAGCTGATTGCCTAATCATAGTATCTTCTAGATCCGATCCTTCAGCTTTCTAAATCTGAAATCCAAATCCGGTATAGCGGGTGCTAGTGCTCTCAATGAAAGTACCAAGGTTTTTGTACCAAAAATGGTCACAAACCCCGAATGTAATGAAAGCACCAGTGTTTACACACAAATCCTTAGTATCCAATCACAGATCTCAAATCCATATAATGTAGAAAGTAAAAATGAAGAAATAACGAAATTAAAATGGAAGAAAGTAAGACAAGACACAAGATTTATAGTGGTTCGGCGATCTTCGGCCTACGTCTACTTTGGATTGATCCTTTTATTTCCTTTATATCCTGATTACAGTTACAATCCTTTGAATATCAATAACCAAAATGACAGAGTTTTTGCCTAAAAGAAGAAGAAGATCCCCCTTATTTGTTGCAATGGAGGTGCTATTTATAGGTGCGGAGCTGGAAATATTTGCCTTGAATCTTGGAATACCCTTTCTCATGTGCGGGTGGGCCCACATAATCGATCTGGAGTGGTTTGGGACCGATCCAAAATGGATCCATGTTGTCTTCGTATCCATCAAGAAATGGTCCAATCGAGCTGAGATCGATCACGGTCGTTCTTGAGATGATATGCAAGCTTTTGTGAAAATTTCATGGCATTTGGATTTGTAGTTTGAGAGTTATGATCGATCCAAAATTGAGATTGCGAGGGAGGATGAAGGCTTCGTATCGATCGATAACCTTCGTATCCATCATACCACCATCCATTTGAGTCTTGCGCCTTGATCCACGCGATGCGCTCCTTCCCTCGACCGGTTCCTTCATATTGGTCGATACGAAGGAGATCGATACAAAATGGCTCCTGAGTGCTTTTCGTATCCATCCAACATCCTTCTTTCGTATCGGTCCCTAGCGTTCTGGTGAAGCATATACCTTCGTATCAATCTGAGTTGGATCGATACGTACTGTGATCGATCCGAAGCAAGGTGCAAAGTGTGTTGTCCATATCCATATCCATATCCATCTCGATCAATATGAAAGCATCGATATGAAAGCACCGATATGGATGTATTGATCCGAAGCATACTGCCATGTCCACTTTGATCGATACGGAAGTATCGATACGAATTGGTTTCCCATGAATATTGATCCATCCATAACTTGAGCATATGAACTCCGATTGACCTGAAATTCAAAGTGTAGCGTCTCTGATCCTTGTTTATCATTCTTGATCGATCCCACCTTGATTGGAGCTTGGTCTAATTTTGACGGTATCGAACATAGCCTTGTTTCCAATCGATCTCCAACCCCGATATCCATCCTTTTTAGCCAATTTGTTGATATCCCAACCTTGACCAAAAGGCGGGGTAAAATTACATTCTTTCCCCCTTAAAATAATTTATCCCCAAAATTCCTCAAGGACCGAGTCATGTAACATAGCGCATAACCGTTCTAAGCTATCCAACCAATTAGTGTGCAACCAATTTTGCAGCCAATCGTATACAAGTGCATGGTGTATTACAATATATATGATATGCATGTTAAGTAATACTAAATCAACGCCTTCTATATGAATGCATTCATTCAAACAATTTTGAAAATATGGTGCAAACAACCTATATAAACCGGCAGTTCCATATGTATGCAAGTTTTCAAAAATCAAAATTCTTTTACACACAATAATTCCTCGTACTCCGGCGAATAGGGTATAGTTCAACCAATTTTGCATCCAATCCATACCATCCAATACTAGGACACCATCTCTAATATCCAAAATTTTGAAAATCCAGTTTTCTAAACCTATATTCTTAAGCCGGTACATGTATTAGAGGGAGAATTCCAAATTTCCATCCTCTCTTATGTACCCATTCCATTGTACCTTGGAACCTTCTCTTTTTCCACCGATTATTTTCCAACTTTTCCAAGTACAGTCCACGTAAAGAATTTTATTTTTAAATTCTAAAATAGAGTTATTTCAAAACAAGTCTTGTTCTCCTTTCAACAGGGTATGGAAAAAGAAATTCCAAAGCTAAAACAGCCTTTTCCCTCGTCATTTACTATATTTCACATACTGTCATTTCTGCTGAATAATAAAATTCACATTCTTTAACTTATCAACTTTTCCTATGCTAAGTATATAGCATTTCAAGAATTAGATATTTTTTCTATTTCGTTCAAAGTCCTTTTCAATTTAAAATTTGAAATGATTAGAAATTTTTAAAAATAAAAACTCATTTTTTTCAAGACTTTCACAAAAATATTTATACTTTTGGAAATCAAATATTTTTGAACAAAAATTTTCAAAAATACTTTTCAAACAAATTTAAGCCACATGCTATGCAAATTGGGATTTAGTCAATTGATTAACGTCTACGATTTACTCTATCCTATTACACAGTAAATTTTCAAAAACCTTTTTCCATTTATTATAGAACAACAATCAGCATACAAGTTCATTTATAAATTTCAGCTTTCAAGGCATAGGAATAGTGACCCGTGGTTTCACAACAACCTTTCCCAATTCTTCGCTCGCTAAAATTTATCTCCCAATATTCTAGTACTTTTTAAGACATAACTTTATTTTGCTTTTAGTAGCTAATTTAATAAATTTCCTAATTTGTTTTATAAACTTCCAGTCTTATATATATGTGTGTATGTATACTCGTTTGCATTAGTTAAGTGTCCTTTATGAGATTTCCTTATTTATATTGTTTTCCAATAAATATAGCAATCAATCCAAAAAACAAGTAAAAAAAATATTTCTCATAATATCTATACGTGTTTTATATGAACAGAGACATCTAATGCTTACATCCTAAAGCATAAAAAACAAATGCTGGAAAAAAAATAACAACTGCTACTACTAGTCCTACTACTAGTACCTATGGATTGCGGGAAGGCTGTGATCCTCCTTGGGGGCTCGAACCACTACTGAGACCCCTGAATGATCAGAGCATAGTAGCTATGCATCCAAGCCCGCGACCCTAACACTGCTGCTCAGCTTATATCTCCAGTAGCACGGCCTCGATCCAGATCTAGGAATCTCAAATTGTCGCATACTCAAAGGCGTCAGAACAAGGAGAGTATACTCTGTGACTATTGACGGGTGTCCAAAGTTGTTTTAAATTTAAGAACTCGAGGATGGGAGTTGTGAGATGACTCCATGAGGGAAAACTCGAGGATGGGAACTTACGAGGTGGAGCAAGGATAGGCTCTACTATGGCTGACATATGCACAGGGATCGTGGATACTTAGAGGTTTTGATAGGTACTTGTAAAGCAAGGACACACGAGGACGCCCACTTAGGCGAGGAAGGGTCGTGGACCTTCAAACAAGAGATCTTCTTTACCCTGAAATGTGAGGACGAGTGGTTTAGTTCTTGGCCTATGGAGTGGCATGGATTCGAGTATCGAGGAAGTGAGACATTGAGTAGTTGTGAAGACCCAAATTATTGAGATGAAAATAATTTTGAAAAAATTTGGAAATCAGTTAACAGAGAATATTTAAAGAATAGAATAGTTTGAAAATAAATATTAAGAGCGAGTGAAATAATTAAATAAGAGGATAGTGATTTTTCAGTGAATAATAATGAGAAGAAAATGATCAAGTATGAGTGAGTTTTACATACACATATCTCATATATATATATATTAAATATGAGTAGCCAGAGAAATATCAAGTGATAAAATAAATCTTTCTGATAATTAAATTGCATAAAACCAGTTTAGTATTATTTGTGCATAAATACATTTTAAAATAAATCAAGAGAAAAACAAATGGTTAAAAATAATAGCTAGGAATTAAATTTATAAAGAGAGATATGAGTGAACAATTCAGATTTAAGGAAATACACAATGAAGCTAAGTCACATGAAAATAATGTGCATAAGAAACATGCAAATGGCATGTACCCAGAAAAGAATAAAGGCAACTGTTTTACATGAAATAGAAATAAAAAAGAAAATGGCACATTTAGCCATAAACATATATACATAATTCTCTAAATTGTATGAGGATAAAATGGGCTTTTCTCTCTACTAAACCCTAGCTAAATGTTTTAAAAATGAGAGGATAGCAGCAGTTTGTTTCTGAGAAAAAACAGAGAAATATAAAAAAAAAGCAAAACTCACACTGCCTTCAAGCTTAACCATTCTCGGGGAAGAGAAGAGGAAGGTGAGTGATTAATCACCCATGAGATTTAAGGCATTAATACCCAAGTTAAGGGCAGCCAAATAATTTTATATAAAATCATATTATGTTTTTCTGTTTGATTTCTATTCTCTGAATGAATATATGTTGAACATGGATGGTATTTTGGTTGAACCTTTGATTGAGATTTTAATCTGTTTTGATTTGTTATGGTTGTTTCAATTTTTGCTTTGAAATATAAATAATCAAACATATACCCTGATCACAGAAATGGATTTTATAATCCAGATTTTATAAGAAATGAGCTAAATATTTACTGAGAAAAAGGGTACCAAAGAAAAAAAATGAAGTAGGCAGTGTGAATAATGAGGTTCATGCTTATGTCTAGTTCATTTAAAAATTGATATGAACAAAGCAATATTATATATATGTGATGATTTGTTCAGATCATAAGCCAATATGTTTTTATGGGTTTTTCTCAAAAACCATATCCTATGTTCACAGTAAAAATAAATATAGTATTTCATATGACTTCATCAGATTTATGCAAGCAATGGGAAAATTTCTAGAAATAAATATATAAGCAGGTTTTAGAAAATATGGTTAAGCAAAAATGACTTTGAAATGAGATGTGCAATTTTGCATTAATGTTTTGAATGTTTGGATGTAATCTTTGAGTGAGTTTAATAATTTTTGACTTATGTAATGAAGGAAAGAACATAAGCATCTCTGGAATTAAAAAAGAAAAATTCCTTAGAAAATAAATAAGCATGGTCTCTAAATTATAAAATAATTTAGGAGTAGTGCCTTGATCTATTCATCATCAGGTGGATGATGGGTATGTGCATGACTTGCTTAAGTCCTGTAGGCCTCTGTGTAAAGGGTTAACAGAACTGAGCCCCTTTGCAATGCACACATGGTGTTCAATGGAAAGAGTTCAGACCAAATAAAATGGAAATTGAGAAGTTAAGCTATGGAATTTAGGGAGTTAATCCATAGAAGCATGTGCATGTATAACTGAATGAAGTGAATGGATGAATGCTTGGGTGCATGTTTGTTAGATAAGCTTACATATATGCATATACTCAGGTATTAATATGAATTTGAATTGCATCAAACATATAAGCTCTCTGCACAGTCTTAGGAATTTACAAGTTATTTTTAATCCTTGATTTCACTCACACCAGAATTTATTTTTGACCCTATTTGTTGCCTTTGCAATATTTGGAGTGTCTCATTTTTATTGAGGCAGCTCAAAACATTGCTGCAGGGAAAGATGCATGAGTAGCTTGCTTGCATGGATATTGGAAGAGCTGGTTGAACTTAAAATGTTTAAGAAAAGTAGCAGTATTATTGTAATAAATAAGTTAGGCAAACCCTTTTAGATCTTATGTATTTCTCAGAATTGATGCTTGCTTTGTTCACTTGAAAAGAACATGTAAAAAACTTAAGTATTATATGTGTGTTTATGAGTTACTGATTTAAGCAACTTATTTTGATGTTCTCTGGTGGAATATGATGAAGGAAATTATGCCATGTAATATGATATGTGGACATATATTCCTTGGCAATGTTCAATTAATTTTAATTATAAAGATGAAGTTGTTTTTGAAAAAGTATGTACTAAATTTGTTAAGTGGATGGATTGAATCTGGTCTTTGCTAACCAATAAGGCTTGACCATGACTTATAATTGATATAAGTCCATGCAAAAGCTTGAAGACATAGCCTGTAATCCTATCTGGACATTTGATTTTCCAGTAAAAACTTGTATTGCTTTGTGTAATAAGTTCATATGCATGCTTGGTATTTGTAGTCTTCACTGCAACTATACTTAACTAAACCCTATTATCTAGATACTTGATTCATGTCTGGTTATAGTCAAACCTGTTGTAGTTTGTAGTATCATGTGGTCTTGTTTGTAATGAGCATGTCCATTACTCCATAGCATATTGATCACTATCATTTGTTATTTACTTAGAGAACATTAGTTGTCTTCAGTATAGGTTCATCTGAAAGTTTGCATTGGTCTGATTTTTGACATTGCCTTGAGCATACTGTCTTCATGTATATGCTAAGTCTCCATTTGATATGTTGGTTTGAGTTTGCATTTTGTTCAACTGTATTATTTTCCTCTGCTTGGCCTTTAAACTAGTTTACTATCTTATTATTCATATGATCATTGCATACTTTATAAACCAGAATATGAGTATTTTACCTGACATAAAAATGTTGTGTTTGAAATAAGAATCCCAGGCTAAACTAATATGCATGAGTTGTTTTAACACCCCGTATCAATCAAAAATCAAGTATCAAATGCCTAAATCCTAAAGATTAAATGCATGGGTTGTAAATCCAGAAATAAATTAATCTGGGCTATAGAACAAGCTGGGAAACAAAACAAGAAAATAATAAGTGGTAATATTTGAATTAAATATTAACCAAGCTTGAATTAAAAAAAGAAGAAGATTAAAATGTAGAAATGGCTATGTGACACAAAATCTCTCAAATGTGAGAAATACTGTGTGATTGAATTTCTTTGCTATTTTAATTACTCTGATAGGCAAAGAAACATTTATATATCTTCATATATATAAATGACATGATTTGATTTATATACTAATATTTTTATATTGGTAAAATTCTGGATCTTGGGAAATTAATTAAGAGAAGTGATCCATTGTTTAAAAAAAAAACTCAACTGAAAATCACTAAAATAGATATAGAGAGAAGTGGGTCACTTCAGTAGTCTTTGACCGAGGGTAGGGTAATTTGAGTTATCATGTATCTAACACGCTTAGTGAGTGAATGCGAGGATGCATGATGGATACTATGTTTGCTTTGCTTGATTTGGGATGTCACATGATGTAGATGACATAGATATCTAAATACTCCATATGCACTTTGATGTATAGTGCACCCATGATGATTATGATGTAGAGTAGCCTATATTTTGTATTATGTGATGACTCTTTGGGTGAGGGGATGGGTTAGTTATGATTCTCTATACCTATTGTCTTAGTATAATAACTTTACAGTATTTCGGGAATTTCTACTGCTCACACAAGACATTGTCGAACTCGAGATTTTATGCATTGATTTCCATTATTTCGGTTACTCTTAAATGAGTAGATCAGGGATATCGGGTCTAATGAGTGTGTGGAGCTGGACAAGTGACGAACAGGAGGCTAAACTCTCACGTATTACTACATTTAGCTATTATTGCTTGTCGTTCCACTAAGCAGCACTATGGAGATTACTAATGCTTTATTTCTTAGAGACAGTTTATTATGGGTTAATATTATTGATATTATAACATTATCACTGATTATGTATGATTTGGTGGATCTTTGCACTTTGATTTCTATGGTTCATCTAATTATATTTACTGTTTAGCCTGTTTATATCTGTTGATGATTATTATATTTTATCCTTGCGTTGTGAGATAAACAATAAGTTTTGTGATTGTTTATTTACTTTAAAACCCTTGACAATCATCCTACATCGACCGGACACCGTTACAACATATTATACAGGTTATATTGGGTTCAGGTGGTGTAGGAAAGTCATCAGAATAGTGTCGCTATAGAATCAGTTCGTAATATTCTTCATAGGCCGAAGATTGGGGATGCTACTGTTGCAAGCCTCTCATGCAATTCCATATATTGATGGTAAGGGAAAAGAAACAGTGAATGAGGAATACAGATGCGATTCTGAATGGGACTTACACGGCTATTTGTAAAATTAAATTCTGTATGTGTGTGTCTATATATATATGTGTGTGTGTGTGCGTGTATGTGTGCATGTGTGTGTGTGTTCGACTTTAACAAATTTGACAAAGTATAAAAAAGATTTTTCTTTTCACATGTTTGTGCTTTGTGAAGTCTCGCCTTTAAATGCATTACTTTGCTTTACTCCACATGCACCTGTGTATAACTTTGTTTTGCATATAGTTTATTGTTTTCATAACCCAGTAATGTTCTAGTTTCCATAAAGGGAAGGACCATTTCTCTTGGGGCTCAACAAGTAATGCATGTATTCTACTTTGTTCATGTACTTAGATGATGGTAATTGCACCACTTGCCATGATTTTGCGCAATCCTGCATAGGGTTTAGAATTCAACATTGTTGGCTTTCAGCATGTGATAGATATGTTTATTCCTTTTTTTCCAATTGCTAGACTTAAGTGTGCAGCGCTTGTTGTGCATAGGTCAGTTCGTTGTATGTAACATGTTTCCTGAATTTCGCTCTAGGCACTTAGATTGCATGTCCGCCATTTTTGGCTAACTAAATTTTCCTTCATGTGTATGCATTAACATGGGTCTACTTCATTTTGAGTTGAGTTAATTAACTGTTTTTGCTGAGAAGTCGGGTTTCAACCCTTATTATTATTATTATATATTTTTATGTATATAGTGGTTTTGGACATCTTATATTCCTATATCAAGTTTAGTTTGGTAGAAAATCCGAGTTAGGTTTTGATAAATCTTTAACCTAGTACAATTATTTTGCAAATAACGAATGAAGACACGTAAGATTTTTGTACTGGTTCGGTCCATCTAATACCCATGCTTAAATAAAATATGGCCTGAGATGCTTTGAATTCCATGCTCCAGCCATTAAGTTCCTATTTGGTCTTAATAGCGATATGCGCCATTATATAGGGTTTCAACAATGCTAACGGTCCTTCCCAGTTTGGATCTAATGCGCCATCTGCTGGTTCTTTGGTGTTAGCATTACTATCCTTAACACCAATTCCCCTTTGTGGAATTTCCTTTCTCTTAATCGAAAGTTGGATCTTTTGGCCATTTTCTATTGGTACACTTTAGCTCTAACCGGAGCTTCATTCCATCAATCATTGATAAATCAAGGGTAGTTTCCTTTAATTTCTGGTTCTGCTCTGCAATATACGACACGCATCTATATGATGGAACTTCGACTAGAGCATCCTATAACCATATGACAAGTAGAATGGACTCTATCGTGTAGGTGATCGGGTTGAGGTTATTGGATCAGGTGCAATGGCAGTGGGGAAAAAAGGATAAATTGCAAAAAATATTTATTACTTTGTACAAGATATTTCATTTGTGTTTATGAAAATAAATATTTTTTTATAATAAATAAAATTTAGTATTTTGATTAATAAGAGATTGGTTTAATGTTCAATTTTACTTTATTAATTAAAATATTTATTTGTGTTTAAATGATTCATCTCTAACTAGATTATAACTAATCAATTAAATAGTTTAACGTGTCATGATATCCATATTCAGAATATGGACATTACCAGAGTATACATAAAATATATATGCATATATCCAAACAGAGGTTCATGGAAGAGTTGGCACTTTGATCTACGATCGATAAGATGACTAGTGAGATGTAACGCACGCGTCCACGTACGCATGCACATGCACACACATAGATATATACATATATGTGTGTATTTAATATATCCTAAATGATCATAAAATATTTTGTAAATATATCTCCAATTTAGCTATGAAATATTTAAATTAAAATAATATGTTTATATATATATATATATTGTTAGCGCCAAAATTGGTCACTAACATCCAAATCTAGACAAAAGCACCAAACCACAGTCACAAATAACAGATAGAATGTATGTAGAGAGTATAAATATGAAGAATAATAAAAATTAAAATGAAAGCAATAATAATAGAGGATTTATAGTGGTTCGACTAACTCCGACATACGTCCACTCTAGAAATTTCCTTTTTATTGATGTCAGAATCAATTACAGTTACAATCCAGAGTTTTTAGAGCAATAATGGCAGAGTAGCCTTAATGGGGAAGTAGGAGGAAAACAGAATGAAGATCCCCTTTTCTAAAGCCCCGCATGCTGTATTTATAGGCAAAACATGAGTTACTGGGCTTCTTGAGTGGTCCGGGCCCATTGAGACCATAGCCGAACCTACGCCCTTCATCACGACCGACCTTGAGCTTTGTACATGCCGACCCGAAGCATCCTGGGTATTAACCCGAAGCAAAGGAGCAACCGACCCTATATAATCCTATATCGAACCCGAGCCACTCCAACATGCCGATCCACTCCGTCCTACCGACCCACACCATCTTGCCGAGCCACACCATCAAGACCGAGCCACTCCAACATGCCGATCCACTCCATCCTACCGACCCACACCATCCTACCGAGCTACACCATCAAGACCGAGCCACTTCAGCATGACCGAACCAGAACATGACGAACCACCAAGGCCGATCCCATTGAGACCGAACCACCAATGCCGATCCCATATAACCAGCCCACCAAGGCCGATCCCATCGAGGCCAAACCACCAATGCTGATTCTATATAACCAGTCCACAAAGGCCAATCCCATCGAGGCCGAACCACCAATGCCGATCCCATATAACAAGTCCACCAAGGCCGATCCTATATGGCCGAACCACGGATAACCGACCCCCTACCAAGGGTCGACCCATGCATGAACTCCTCTCCTTGACCGAGCCATGTACGACCGAGCCACCTTGATTGAGCGACCGACCCACATGGCTGAACTCCAATGACCGAACGCTCCTGACCGACCCATGTTATGCCAAACCTAGGCTTCGTAATCCTATTTATCTTTCGTGATTGATCGTCTATCCATCCAGTTGACCCAAACCCATCGTATTCCAGTCTCGACAAACGAGTAGTCGATTTAGTTAAATCCGCCTGTCCATGTCCTTGCCAAAAGGCGGGTTAACACACACACACACACACATATATATATATATATATATATATATATATATATATATATATATATAATTAAAGAATTGTTGAAGAACTTTCCACTGTCCAGCAATGGTGACCTAAATTGATTTTTCAGCCGCCTCTTCCACAATCATTTTGATTTCCACATCCTTCGCATTGACCTTTCTTCGCATCGTCCTCTATCTTTTCCCTCATCTTGATTTAGTTTCGGCCATCGCTCATGAAAGCTGGGTTTTTACGATCTGACAAACCGACACTATCGACCACTCGATCTAGAAAAATAAGGTTGCCCCTCAACCCAGACGATGACCAATTTCCATCGCTTGGTGCTTCAAGGAAGAAAGCTCTGCCGGATGCTCTTCTACCCCATACAATTTCAAGATTCCAGATACCATCCATGATATTTTTTATTGCTGTCGATACCAAGTCGATGATGCATCTGCTTTTGCCATGCCCGAAGAAGCTTCCTGGTAAAAAACTTGTTAATGTTAATACATTGTTTACTTAGGAGATTGCTAGTGATTTGCCTGTCTCGTGATATGCCTCCTACAAATTCTAATCTAGTTGGCCCTGTTGTTGGTAGTTGCTAAAATCACAACAACTCTCAAGTAAATGATTCAATTAATATTTCTGTGCCACAAAAAACCCATGTTACTGATAATCAAAGTTGGGCATCATTGTTCTCTCACAAGCCGAGTAACGCAGGCAGGTATATTACTAAAACTATAAAATTGGAGATGGCCTTATTCCCCCTATTGAAGTAATTAATGTTGGGAAGTCATTTTGGAAGAACAACCTTGTTGGTTTTTTTCCTAGATAAGAATCTATCATATCATGTAGTAATAAAACACCTCCTTTAAGTGTGGAAACTCAAAGGAACTGTCAAAATTAATTATGATAAGGACATGTTTTTCTTTGATTTTTCCTGTTTGGATGATAGAGCTAGAATTTTGGAATTGGACCCTTTCATTAATTTTGACAAGGTTTTCATCTTTACTAAATGGACTTCCACTATTGATAGAGCTAGAGAGCAGGTTGAATCAAATAGAGTTTGGGCTAAACTTTCCAATATCCCATCGCTTTATAAAACATTAGAAGGACTTTACTTGATTTTCAACCATATGGGAAAACTTATTTTTTTGATGATGCCACTGAGCGTAGAGATAGGTTGGCTTATGCTCGTGCGTTGATTGAGATCTCTCCTATGAAAGAACTACCTTTTACCATTTCTATTTTCTTGTCTGAGCAAATTACAGGTCACGTTCAAGTTTCCTTCCTGGAAACCTCCCATTTGCACTAGATGCAGTTCCTTTGGTCATACTAATTCCATATGTATTCATTCTTTGCCTACGTATGAAACTGTTCCAAAGATCCTAATCCCCCTATTATCCCTACTATGAAAAGCTAAAGCCAGAGAATGGCGTGTTAAGACCCCGGCCACAGCTCAATCTGATCTATCTTCTGATTCCCTTTCAGAAGCTACCCCAGAGAAACGCCAAGCTCCTCAGGCCTCTTCCCCAGTGGTAAAGGCTCCCAATCCTCTCGTAGTAAGTGTTATCCTGCCTTTTGGCAAGGCCGTGACTCCAAGAACTTGACTAGAAACCAATGACAGTTCGTCTTGGATATCGGTTGTACGCAGGCTCACTATGGATATCGACGAATTTTTTCCGAGTCTGGATCGAGCTAAAATTGATATGACATGACAAGCAAAACTATGAGAGCCAACAGTCCGAATTTCAAGTCAATCGGAGTTCATATGCTCTAGATATTGATGGATCACGGCTGAGAAATCCAAACTTGCATCGATCATAACTCGAGATCTACAAGTCCAAATGCCACCAAATTTGGACAGGAGCTGACTGGCAACCTAAGGAATATTCTTGCCAAATTTCGTCTCGATCGGAACAAATCTTGATCGATATGAAATTCGTTCGTATCGATCACGGAACGAAAAACTCCAACTTGCATCGATCATATCTCGAGATCCACAAGACCAAATGCCACAAAATTTGGACAAGAGCTGACTGGCAATCTAAGGAATGTTCCTGCCAAATTTCGTCTCGATCGGAACAAATCTTGATCGATACGAAATTCGTTCGTATCGATCACGGAACGAAAAACTCCAACTTGCATCGATCATATCTTGAGATCCACAGATCCAAATGCTATGAAATTTTCACAGGATCTTACGTGTGACCTAAGGAAGGTTCATGCCAAATTTCAGCTCGATTGGATCAAATCTTGATCGATACAAAATTCGTTCGTATCGATCACGGATCGGGCCGAAACTTTGTGGGATCGATCGTGTGGGCCCCCCACGTGCCAGAAGAAGTCTCCCGAAATTTGAGCGAAATATCAGCCTCCTACGCCTATAAATAGCACCCTAGAGCCTACAGAAAAGGGATCTTTTGGCTCTCCTACGTCCATACTCTACCGAATCCATTTTTGTGCTCCATAGCTGCTGTTGTATACGAATTTCAACATTATAATCCGCTGTAATCTGTTGTAATCAGTTGGAATCAGCAAGTGAATATCAATAAAATCATCAACTTTATAGTGAACGTAGGCCATACGCCGAACCACTCTAAAACTCTGTGTTTCCATGCATTTTCTTATATGTTTACTGGTGTGTTTATTAGATCTGCTTAATTTTACATTTATTCTCTTCATTTTATCTCTTCAAACACATCCGAAGAGTGTTGTGCCCAATTTTGGTACAAACAGTAAGCCTCTCTCCTCAATGATATCATCTACAGATTCTGAACCTGATGACTTTGATGAGTACCTCGAGTATGATATATACCAAATTGTCCCTCTGAATTCTGCTCCTACATGATTGCATGGCTTTTTGTCTGATTTTGGTTGGATCTCATTGTTAATTTGTATTTGATGTCTTCGAGCCTTTGCATGTGATGTGTTTTAGTGGGTTGTATTAGCTGCTGAAGCATATGTGCTTCACAAGGGATTCACTTTATATATGGTATGGCAACTATTAAACCAACTTGCCCGTGCAAAATAATAGTACTTTATTTTGCCTACAAAATCACATATAAATTTAATTAAGAATAATATAACTATAAAATAATTTTGTTTATTGTAAAATATTATATATACATACATAATATACTATATAGTGTGTATATATATATATATATAATCAAATTATTATTTTCGTCATATTAAATATATAGTTTAAAATTAAAATTAAATAATTTTAACTTGTTTAAAATGATTACAAACCTATTTTAGCCGAAATTGAAAAAGAATATATTTCTTAATTAAATAAATTCGTCTGATATTATTTACATTGAAAAAAGCAAAAGATAAAAATTTATATTTTATTGAGTGAATAAAATATAAATAAACAAATAATTAAGTAAACCGAAAATATGAATTTAGTTATATATATATATGTGTGTGTGTGTGTATATATATATATATATAAATCCAAGCGGATGTACATGTATGTGTTAGATCCTCATAGTTTAATGTTTTGATAGTGACAACTGCATAAGAATATATTCTATATATAATCGACTATTGTAGGAAAATATATCAACCATCAAAATGATCTACACGACGAAGACAAGACAAAGTTGACATTCAAAGGAATATTAGTCATAGAGTTCAGAGTCTAGAGTTTACCGATGCTAACATCTCTTCAATGTGGTATACAAACACATGAAAAATCAAAATAACACTATAATTTTTAAAAAGGAAAATATATAAAAATAATCGACTAAAATAAGTCAACCAGTCGACTAACACAGTATCAATTGATTGGTTAACCAAGTTTAGTCGACTGGTATAGTACACATCTATTCCAATTATTTAATAGGAAAAAAATCAGACAGAATTTCTGTTCAGCCGACTAAATGGGAAAATAAGTCAACTAATTGACACACTCGGTCGACTAAAATAGGTCCTTTTTACACTGTTTCCACTCTGTTTTAAAATTGACAAATTCGACCATATTCGGTCGACAAGTTTTAACTAAATATACTAGGCTACACTTATGAAAGTTTTTATGAAATCAAGTTGTCATGATTTTTGGCTAACTACTCAATCACAATATGAAGCACTTACTACTGCAATGAGTACTTGGACAGATGCTCAAAAGACTGCTGCTTCCAATAATGCTAAAGCAATGAATGTTTTATATTGCTCATTAGATGATGAATTTTCAAGAATTATAATGTGAAAAACTGCTTATGATATTTGAAAAATGCTACAAGTTACTCACAAAGGTACAACCAAATTTAAACAGACCAAGATTGGTTTATTAAAGAATGAATTTCAATCTTTAAAATGAAACCTAATGAGAGTATTGTGTATATGTTTTCTAGGTCTCAAACTATATAACACGATATTATGGCATCACGAACCACTTTTATTAATTTTGACTTAGTATAACGTATTTTAAATTCTTTAATTGACGCATTGAAAAGAAAATTACTTGCTATAGAAGAAGCGAATGATCTTTCCGCACTTAAAGTAGAAGAATTAATTGGCAACATAATGTCTTATGAAGCTAACTTGCAAGCTAGAAAAAACTAGCCCAAGAAAAATGTAGTTTTGCGTTTTAGGTTAATAATGATGATGATTCAGAGATTGATGAAGATGACATAGTCTTTTTCGCCAAAAACTATAAAAAAAATCAGAAAATTCAACAAGATGGTTCAAAAGAAAAAGTCTAACAACTCAAATGACACATCCTCTTTCAAATGCTTTGGATGTGACAAATTTGGACATATGAAGAAAGATTGTCCCAAACTGAATAAAGATAAGAAAAGCTTCAGAAAGAAATTCAAAAATAAAAAGAATTCAAAAAGAAGTGAACGTGCTTTCTAGTTGACTTGGGATGATTCATCTTCAAGCGAAAGTGGTAGCAATAGCGCCAGCGATGAATAGCAAGCTAATGTATGCTTTATGGCTACCAAAGATGAGTGACATTCTGGTCTATCTTTTGAAGACGTTATAGAAATAGCTAAAGAATTAGATAATAAATTCAGGAATTTAAGATAAGTTCATAAAAAACGTTCAGGTAAGATAAATAGATTAGAATTAGAAAATGAAGTGCTTGAAGATGAATAAGCAATTTTAGGAGAAGATATTTTAAAATTACAAACTCTTTATAAAATCCTGATTTTAATGAAGATATTTAAGCTATTAAAGATTACAATTTAATTTTGTCTAATAATAATAGCGATTTAAAGAAAACTATTGATATTTAAGATTTAGAAAGTAATAATAATATTTTAACTAATGACAAGGTTACTTTAGGAAAAAAGATAAAAATTTATCTTCAAATATTTCTAAATATGATAACGGTAAGGAGAATTTGTCTCATCTAATTAGTATATCAAAACCTACTAATGATAAGAATGGTTTAAGACTCAAAAAATCAAAGAAACAAAAACCACAACCTAAGTATGCTTCATTATATACTAATTTTAGAAAACCAATGAATAGTCAACAAAAAGTAGACTATAAAAAGACTATTAAAATATGGGTACCTAAAACTAATAATAATCTAATTAGGAAAAAGTACATAGATAAATTTTTAAATGAAATACATTATAATACTGCTTTTTATTTTAATGGTTTTACCAAACCCACCTGGGTATGGTTACCATCTACCTAACCCCCAGGACCCTAACATAGGAAGTGGGTACAAATAAAGTATTTTCTATTTTTTGTTGGTACCCAATCATAAAAAGGAGAAATGAATTCTCGAAGTGGATGCTCTAAGCATATGACTGTAAACGTAGAGATGCTAACAAATATATCATACATGGATTGTAACGACCCACTATTTTGGACCATTCAAATCGACAATAATCCACACATGTCTAACTTGAAAAATTCAAAATAACAGATTGTAAATAAATTTGGAGCAAATGAAATCAAATACACAGAATCACAAACACAGAACATATCAGAATAACTCGCAGCGGAATATAAAAACCATAGTAGTTCATGAAGCTACTATAACAAACTCTCAAAACATAATACATAATATCTACTTGAAAACACATACAATAGAAATCTCAAATAAATAGAAGTTTATGAATACCAGAACTGAAATAGAACAACTGAACTGAAAGGAACAGATAACTAGACAAGCAGAATCTCCAGCGATTCCTAGCTCCAGAAAGAAATCCAAAGCTAAGTTGTAAATACTCAGACTGACCCGAGTGTAAAGTAAAACACAAAACACTCGAGTCAGGACAATATATACTTATATAATGTAAACCAACTCAAGTGAACTGTAGTAGAAATGCACAATAACTCAAAGGATGCTTGGGATCGCCCATCCTTTAAGGATCAGTTAAACTATAAATTAAATACATCCCGTGGTTAAAATTTCAAAATGGTATTTTATACTTCAAAATCAAATATCATTTCAATATTCAATATCCTTCAAAAATCCATTTCAAAATATCAAAATATCATATTTCAAAATAGTTTATATTTCGAAACAAATTACTTTATTTTAAATCATAAAATGAAGTTATTATATTTAATAATTAAATTATTAAATTTCCAAAATTTTAATCTTTCAAAGTTCATTCGTTCACTTAAATTAATTAAAACAATGAAAATTCAACTTTCGCAGCATTTAGAAAATGCTACGGAAAGTCACATTTAAAACAGTTCAATTTAACAAAAGACAGCATTTAAAATGATGTAATAGGGTTACATTAGTTTCAAATAAACTTAGTTAAATTCAACCATTATAACATTTACATAAATGATATAATAGCCTTTAATTAAATTTAGCCATTTTGTTCATTATTATCAACTACAGCATTTACAAATGTTGCATTATCATTTACATTAGAATTAATAGCATTTCAGAAATGCAGTAATTAACTTCAAATATTCAGTATAATTTCACAAAAAATTATATTTTTATATAAATCATTTTTAACTTATAAAATCATATAATTTCACTTTTAAAACAATCATTCAAATACCCTTATATTCATGATTTTATAAAGTTAAACCTCCATTCAAAAATCAAAATTTAATAATAATTCACTTATTAAATTCCAATATTAAATTATAAATTCATTAAATTAAATTAACTTAACACTTAAGTTTAAATTTTCAAATATAACTTAATTCCATTTTTATTTACTTAGCTTAAAATTCACTTTTAAGCCAAATTCACAGATTTCCAATTTTAGTTATATTTCAAAATTTCAACTTAAATATCCATTCATTTCACATTTTAACTTTATTCAAAATCATTAATATAATATAAAAATCATTTAAATTCACTTTAATCCAAATTATCATGAACTTATCACATTTCACATTTAATTTAAATTCCAATTATCACCAAATTAAAATTTCCCACAATAACTTACATTTGAAATTTTCTAATTTTACCATTAATTTATTTCACTTATAAATTTTCAGAAAATCAATAATGCTTTACAAAAATCATTTTTATTTAGTTTAAATCAAAATATTATAATATTTACATTTCTAAAATATTTTAAATTTTTTTATAAAACATATTTTAACAACGGGTCTGTATTTCATTTTCTAGCCTAGGTAAAGTGATACGGGTAATATATCATTTCAACCCGTAATTTACAAAGAAAACCCGGGTTTGATCATTTCAAACCCGCAAATCCCAAGTAAATGAAAATAATTGAAAATCGTTCAAGCCTATCATTTCAGCCCATAACGATTTTCTCCTATTCTAAAGTTCGTTCGGGTATGTATCATTTCAACCCATAGTGATTCTAATCTAAAGGGAACTTGCAGTGTGATAAACTGATAAAAATAACAGAACAACATAATATAACAGTAACATATGATATAATAGGTGTTTAAGCATGTGTGAACATCATATAATAGTGACATAGCAAATATAATATGGTGATGCAATTTACAGATTCACATGTGATCGATTTACTATTAATATAAGTATAAAACTGTCTGGTGAGAATAACTCACCGGTTTGAGCTAAAGACACAACGACGAATTGCACAAATGGGATCTACACAAGCACAAAAGCACGACACAGATTCGAATGGAGGAGCTAAATGTCAAATTCTTTGGATACACATCAAACAAAAACAATATAACAACGATGAGTTTCAAAACCAAAATACGATAAACTGCGCTAGAATAAACTGCACAGAATCAAATAGAAATGCTTGCACTTGCTTTTAACCTTTACTAGGCTAAGCCATAAGGGGTAATACAAGGCCATGGCAGGTGTTTGGGTCAGGTTTGGGTGAGTATGGGTTTGGCCCAAATGGTGGAATGATGGTGCAAAAGTGGTAGAGGGAAAATACAACACAAGCATGCATTCACATGGATTGGATCTAGGATTTGGGCTCGGCAAAGGCTCTAATGGTCATGGCCAGAGAGGTGGGGTCCACTGGAGTGATGTGGCAGAGGTTGCTGGAGGTGCTGGAGGTGATGGTGGTGTGGTAGGTGGCGGCTAGGGGGTTGGTGAGGTGATAGAGATGAGGTGGTGGTGGTTAGGCTAGGAATTTGGATGGTTTTTGAAACTTTTGTGCAATTGCATCACCAAGGGGTTCATGGCTTGGATTTTTTGTGAGGAGGAGGTGGTGATGATGTGCCATCAGGTGGTGGAGGCAGCTTGGCAGCAAGGGAAGCATGGCCGAACCTATAGAGAAGGAGCAAGTGCAACCAAAATCAACTAGAATTAGATAATATAATTGAAAAAGGAGATAAAAGAAACAAAGTTTTTACCAATTCCTTCAAGATGATGGCCGAAAGTTTTTGTTCAGGAAATGAGAAAAAAATATATGCGTGAATGATAAGGGAGTGGTCGGCTGTAGATGTGGGGAGTTATGTCAAAAGATATGAAGAGTTAGGTTGAAAATGAAGAGGTGGAATGCAAAAAGGCAATGGGCAAATCAAAAGTCAAAACCTCTTCACATTTCTTTAATTCATTTTTATAAATTTATATTTCTGGTAATAACAAAAATTCCAGTTAAAAATTCGAAAATTTATCAAAATATAAGAATATATATAATATTTATTAATTATATAAAGTTAAATTAAGGAAAATAGCTAAAAATAGTAAACTAGTCAAAAATTTGAAATTAAATGAAATAAAATTTAGAAAATTCATATGAGCTTGTAATATATTTTTAAACATAAATAATAACATAAAATAAAAGTACATTCACAAAATAAATATATAAAATTTAATTTAAATATAATTTTAATGAAGAAAATAGCAGAAAATAAGAAAACAGCCTATAAAAATAGGAAATCAACACAGTAAACTTTGGAAAAATTATAACATCACTTTAAAAATGTTTTAAAATAAAATATATATCTAATATTTCATATAACACATATTAGAACATGATTTGACAAATAAAAATATTGTTTATATAAATTAAAATAGATGATTTTATTAAATAAATCAATTTACATACAATATGGTAAAAGCATAATTTTCACAATATAAATCGGATTTCAACGAAACGAAAAGTAGTATTCTTGAAATTAAATTTATTTTCATAATAAAGATAAAATTAAAGAATTTAAAATATTTAAATTTTAAATTTAAAAGTCAAAGTTTGACCAGATTGACCAAAAATCCACTTTTCGGGAAAATATTCAATTTATACCAGTTTGGAATTATAATTCACATAATAATCAATATTTATATTTAAAATGAAATGTTTGAAATAAAACAAGTTTAAAGTAATTTCAAAATAAAAATAAAGTCAAAATTAAAAATATATATAAAAATCTAGGGTTGTTACACTCTCCCCCACTCAAATCTTTTCGTCCTCGAAAAGGAATGAAGTACGGAAAACACAAAAAAACATAGAATGGAATAGGATTAAGACAAGATGACAAGAAGAATAAAATTATACCTGATAACTGTTGTTATAGGTAAGTTTAACAAGGTGCAGAATAGGAATAGCAAGAAGGGAAAATAGGACGAAAGACAAGGATGAGCCATTAATTAAAATTGTTGGTTAAAGAGGTAAAATATTTAAACCACTTTAAAATCCTTTAGAAAGGAAATAACTGATCAAAGTATCATTTATATAATATTTTATCAAAATACTTTTATAACTCGATGTCTTAACAAGTTTATCCTCGTTCCTGCAGACTCTGGCAGTGCGTTGATCAAGCGCAAAGCTAGAATTCTCCAGGTACTTAGTAGACTTGTTTCAACATCCAGTGAAAATACTGGAAAACTTTTAAAAACAGATATGGAAAGTACAATCCAAAAAAAACAAAACATGTCGATCATGGATCGCGGATACACAATGGTTTCACCTGGATCCCCCAGGAAACATCCGTACCCTTAGGCCGCCCCCCAACCTTGCGATTACGCCATGAAGACTGGTAGTACTGCAGATACACAATGGTTACGCCTGTATCTCCCAGGAAACATCCGTACCCTAGGCTCTCGCAGCCCCTGCTGATTACGCTACCAAGCGACTCAATAGATCGCAGTTACACAATGGTTACGCCTGGATCTCCCAGGAAACATCCGTACCTGTAGGCCGCCCCCCAACCTTGCGATTACGCTATGAAGTCGCGCTCGTAAGAGCATGGAGATTGCCATGGAATTCGATGGAAACTCGAGTATCATATCTGGAAAACCAAAAATCAGAGAAATATCGATAGAATGAATCCACAATGTGGCCACAAAGCGGATATCAAGCAGAAGGCACTTTCCATATCTTTACTTCGAAAATATGTATCATATACTACCTTTTCAAATCACTTTCAAATATCATACTTATATAAAGTCCATTATATATAAGATTTCATTTTCAAATCAAATACTTTCCAAAATCAATAGTATATCAAATCACACTTATATAGACTTCAATTATATAAGATTTCACATTTCAAATTGAGTACCTTTTCAAATCCATAGTTTTCGAATCAACATCATACTTATACAAACAAATTTTATACAAGTTCGACAACTCCCAAATCAAGTATTTAAATGCACAAAGTTCTCAATTTTAAACCATTTCAATATCAATTCAGCTTCAAAATCATATATGATTTCACCAAATCATTTCTTCCAAATTACATAAATTTAGTTTCAAAGTTTCTTAAACAATAGATTTAGAAAATAATCCAAATTTCCAAATCAACAAAATTTAGGTCAAACAAATTCATTTCCATTTCAAACATATATTCACTTCAAAAAATCATAATACTTTCAAAGTTATAAATCTTTCAAAACCAAATACTTGAAATCATTTCACTTTGAAAATCATAACATTTTGAAATCATACATTTGAAATCATAAAACATTCCCTTAAATCTTTACATTTCACAAATTTATTCAATTAAACCAAAATCTAAAATTTCTAATTTTAATTCAATTCAAACCATCAGTTTCAATTCAATTAGTTTTCCAACAAAACCATTTCAAATATTATCAAATTTCAAACATAGTTTGATTTACAAAATAAACTATTAAATCTTAAATATGTTTCAAGGCTTAAATATACCATATTTCAAAACTAAATTTTATAATTTCATATATCTCAAATTTTACTTCATTATTACTTAGTGTTGAAATATTTATTTCATAAATCCATTATTTTTAAATAAACTCAAATTACAGGTAAACCAAATATCCTTTTATACTAATATAAGCTTCAATTATTCATTTATCAAAATCAATGGTTTTCAAAATCATCTTATACTTACATAAAGTTTATCTTATATAAGGATCAAAATTTTCAAAAATAAATTTCGTTGCATGAAAAGCCATATGGGATTGAACATCTTTGCTTACTAAATTTTTTATTATTTAAGAATAGTTTTGTATATAAAATAGGGAACGTTTGCCATACATCCTTAATAACTTTCATAATTCACCAAACATCCCTTAGATACAAAACATAAAAATTTCATCCCTATTTTTAAAGACCGCCTTTTTTTTCCCAAAATACCCTCACAAATCATCGTAAAACCCTGAACCCACGCTTTTTTTATCGTAACCTTTGATACAATTGAAATCACAATTTCTTCAACAAAATCCGAAAACTCTATAAAATCGAACAACTGAACAACCAAAATCAAGTCGAAAATCTCACACGAGGCAAAATGGGAAGATCGAAGGTGATGTATCTCAATTTCATAAGTAGTCGATTTATATTCCACTGTTTTAAATCAATAGATCTTAGGGTTTTTGCAAGGATTTTAGAGATTTTCGAGTTAGCCATGCATGTAATCGAGCTTTTTTACAGTAATATTTCTTTGAGAATGCAGATGATATACTAAAAAACATTCTGTGATTACTGCAATTTTTGAAAAATATTGTTCAAAAAACTATTTCCTCTCTTCAAATTTTAAGCAGATTCATATTTGAATTAAAGGTGCAATTATTTCAAATATTCGCAGATAATTCAGCAAATTTTAAACGTTTTTGATTTTTTTGAAAATTTACAAAATTTGCAAATAATTGCAGATATATCTACAACTATTGCGTATAGTTGCAGATATATCTGCAACTATGTGCATTAGTCGCAGATATTTCTGCAACTATTGCGTATAGTTGCAGATATATCTGCAACTATGTGCATTAGTCGCAGATATTTCTGCAACTATTTGCAAATAGTTGCAGTAATATTTGCAACTATTTGCAAATAGTTGCAGAAATGTCTGCAACTATGTACATTAGTCGCAGATATATCTGCAACTATTGCTAATAGTTGCAGTAATATCTGCAACTATTTGCAAATAGTTGCAGAAATGTCTGCAACTATTGCGTATAGTTGCAGATATATCTGCAACTATTGCGTATAGTTGCAGATATATCTGCAACTATGTGCATTAGTCGCAGATATTTCTGCAACTATTGCTAATAGTTGCAGTAATATCTGCAACTATTGCACATAGTTGCAAACATTTCTGCAACTATTGCATATAGTTGCATTTCTGCAACTTTATGCAATAGTTGCAGAAATGTCTGCAACTATGTGCAATAGATGCTGAAATTTATGCAACTATTCTGTATAGTTGCAGAAATATCTGCAACTATTGCACATAGTTGCAAACATTTCTGCAACTATGTGCAATAGTTGCTGAAATTTATGCAACTATTCGGTATAGTTGCAGAAATATCTGCAACTATTACACATAGTTGCAGAAATATCTTAATACTATATATCATCAAATTGAGCCTTAATTCAGTTACATATTCATTATAACTGCAAGTATTTAACATTACCTATCATATTATTAGATTGTGCATAGTTATTTCATAATATTTAATTTACATTTACAGAAGAACACAAAAGAAGATATAAAAGAAGGAAAAAAAGTTATGTTGGAAACATCTATTGTTCCTGTTGAACAACAACCAGGATCAAATATTCTACCGGAAAAAAGAAAAACAATAAGTGAAGGGAAAATCAAATCAACAGAAGGTAATTACAGAAATAATTTGAGGTCTTTCATCGATGTTCTTCGCAAGATTAAGAATGAAAAATTGCTGACAATTTCACATACAAAATATCTCCAGAATCTACCTTTCTACAAGTTCATTCATATGATCTATATTGGAATTATACCTGCAAAAGAAAACACAAAAAACTCAACGATAATAGACATAATCATCAAAGCATACAGAAAGAATTTGAACTGTTTCCAATTTGGAGATATGCTACTAACATTTACAGAGGATGATATAAGCCAATTGCTATCAATTTCTACAGAGGGTCAGCAAATCAAAACTTCTGGCCATATGAAAAAAGAGGGTAAAAGCAATGCTGAGTTTACATCATTCATCAGCAGGCACTTTAAAGGAGAAACAAGTGTCAACAAAAAAAACATAGAAAGGGAATTATTTGCAACAATAAAAGGATCATCAAAAGAAGAACAAGCAGATACTGCAAAGCTTTTGCAATTGCATTTGGTTGCAACATTTTTAATATCAAATCCAAACTCAAGTATATCATGGAATATGATTCCATATTGTGTTTGTGAAGATAAAATGCAGCAGATATCATGGCCAAAAACGATTCACAAGCATTTGATAAATCAAATTGAAAAATATATTGACACCCCAAGGAAAATAAATGCATGCGTTACATTATTACTGGTATTAAATTTTTAATTAATTAGATAAATATCCTATTAATTAATAATTTATTCTAATACTAATTGTCTTTTTTGTAATGGTGGATCTGTGAGAAAACACAAATTTTGAAATCTGCTAAATTCGAATACAACAACTCGTATCCCTTGGCTGGCAAATGGGATATATCAAAACTCAAGCCAATAATGTTATTGACCATAGAGTACAACTCAGTAAGTATAACTGCAATTTAATTTATAGAATTATTAAGCGTTAGTAAAAAAATAGCCAGTACTTTATTTGTTTGCAAACTTATCTACAACATTTAACAATGGTTGCAGATATATCTGCATTTATTAGCAGCAGTTGAGCTTTTTTTGGCTGCAATTATTCACTACATATGATGACTTATCTGCAATTTTTATAAACAATTGCATATTTATCTGCACTTAAAACAACAAAACTGAACATAGTTATACAATTATTTACAATAATTAAAGATATATCTACTGTTTTGTATAATACTTGCAGATTTTTCTGCCATTATTAGAAATATTTATGGACATACATACCAATCATAATTAAAATTATATTCATTTTTCCAATTATTCACAGTTCTTACATAATTACATACAAATATTCTTAAGCTTCAATTTTGAATGAATTATTTATTCCAGGATTTTCAAGGAGAGGAACTAAAATTGTTGAAAGATGTAGTTGAAAAAGATGAAGAATATGAAGCATTCTACAAGAAAAGAGAAGAAAAATATAAAGAAATAATAAGAAAACTTGAATTGGACAACAGGAAACTTCAAGCTGAAAATACGCTGCTAAAAAAGCAATTGAGACAAAATGTGGAAACATCATCATCCACAGAATATGATAATATAGAGCTACAACTAATAGAAAGATCTGGTAGCAAACTAAATTCCTCAGATGAAAGTGAAAGTGAAGAAAACAAAGAAAGTGAGGATAATGAAACAGAAGAGAATACGTCATCTGGTAATACTTTCAGTAATATTTTATTTTCCAACAAGAATGTAAAAATTTAAAATATTTGATGATATATCTGCAAGTATTCTTACTAAAAGAAAAAAGCATTTTTAAAGAATAAATGCAGATATCATTGCAATAAGTATTAAAAACTGTAGCACATTCTTCATTTTTTACATAACACATTGTAACATAACACAAAATCTATAACTATGTCAAAAATATTAAAGAGTTGAATTGCAAACATATATTTCAGCTCAAAGGACATAAGAAAATGAAAATTTAATTGATATTCAAACTGAAGACAAAACTGTTGAAGATGAATCTCAGCTAATGGAGAAAGATGAAGAAAAAGAAGAACAAAAAGAAAAAGATGTTGATAATGGGGAAAAAATAAATTTTGAAGCAAAACAGAAAGACCGAGAAGATGGTGAAGAAACAAAAATAGTTAAGGAAGATAATGCAATTGAACAAGATCCTTCATCTGGTAATCCTTTGAATAACTATAGTTTTTCAACCAGACTGTAAAAATTTAACATATTTGTTGATATATCCGCAAATATTCTTCCTATTATATATTAATAATATGAAGAATAATTGCTGATATTAATGCAACAACTGCTGTAGAGTGTAGCATATTCTTCACTTTTTCACAATTATTCACAAAATTTTTATTAACCAACAACCAATAATTGTATTTCAAAAACCAATAATGAAATATTAACCATCATTCAAATTAATTTCAGGTGAAAGCATTCAAAATTATACACAGTTACAAGGCAAACAAACCGAAAAAATATCTACTTCAGCAGAAACAAAAACTGAAGAAATCAAAGAAAAAACATTGGAAATTGAAAATCCAAAAAAAGGGTTAAATTGGCTGAAGAAGTGAATTTTCAAACTGAAAAGAAAGCAAAAAAGGAAAAACAGCAAGCACAAACCCTACCAATAATAATTGAAGAATATGAATCTGAACCTAGATCAAAAGAATTATCTACCAGTACAAAAATAAATGTCAGAAGGAGGTCAAATGTACGAAGTCTATCTGAAGAAAATGTAACGACCCTGAATTTTGACCAAATTAAATTGGAAATCTTTAATTAATTTTAAATGTTTGATCGATGATTTAATTTGAATCCCCGATATAACCTTGAATCTGGCGATTAAATTATAAAATTTAATCGATTGAAAGTTGAATAAGGATTTGAATCTTCAAATTCAGGCCGATTAAAAATATTTCGAAAGCTTTTAAAATTCGTATTGATATTACTAAAGATAACAGAAGCTTCAGAATCGAATTTGGAAGTGAATTGTTCAGTTTGAAAAATTATCGTTCGTATCGATATTTAAAAATAGCTGTCCGAGGCACAGTCTCGGAATTCGACAAAACCGGTTCCATTGGGTCCGTAACGTTAAATTATTGTCGGATTTCAAATTCGTATTTTTTTGGGTTTGTTATGTGAACGTACGAAACATAAACGCGTTGAATCTTATCGAATTCAATTTGAGTTTAAACCTGTAATTGGTCAACGAGAGCTTGTTATCTCCCTTTAATCAAGCAGTTAATCGCGCCTAAATTTTCGCCTAAAATCATGAACGAAAATCGTGCGAACCATGCCGTCTTCGATTTTAAAAATACTCTCTCCCTCATTCCTCTTTAAGCAAAACGAAAAAATCGTTCGTTCTATTAAAACAAACAAGAAAAAAAATGCCGCGCACTTGGAGTCGCGAATCAAAGCGATTCGTCGCAAGGGAGTAATAGAGGGGAGAGCGTCGACGTGGGAGGCTTGGTCGAGCTCGAGTCTGAGGTGGGTTCGAATGCGGTGACGTGCGCGATGGAGGCACTCAGGCGATGTCGCGATGCGACTGGGTGCACGGGGGAGAGCGTCGAGGTCGCGATGGTGGCGATTTAGGGCTTCTGGTGGGGTTTCGCGATGGCGGTAGGGTCGTTGTCGACATTGGGGTGGCGTGGAGTTCGCGACGTCTAGGGCTTCGCATCGTCTGTCAGTGGGCTTCGAGCAGACAGTTGAGACCGGCATTTGATTTTAGGGAAGGAGCCAAATTTCGTGGTCGAGACAGGGTTGATGGCAGGTGCGTTCGCGAGCACACAGAGGAGAACGGCGAGCAGTGGTCTTGACTGGGAGGAGCTCGCGTGCACCTCTGCAGATTGAGGCAGTGTGTCGTCAGTCGTTGGGTGAGTAATCTTCGATCTATATATGTTTTTATGCGTATCGATTTTGGGTCTCCAATTTTAGATATGAACTTAGAACATTTATTTTATTACTGGAAAAGAAATATATAGAAATATATTTTGTTATAAACTGTTTAAAACAGAAAATATATTGCAGGGAAGTATATCTGCTTGTGGTTTTCGATTTAATTCTAAAATTTTAAATATATATATTGAGATAAGATTTTTGAAGATGGAAATGTTTAAAATAGATTTGGTGAATAATTTGCTTATTCGGATTATTTTAAATACTAAAAGAAATTATTAAAGAGGAATTTATTTAAAAAGGGAGTTTAATTGTTTAAATTAAATTTTAGTTAAAATAAGATTTATAAAAGAAATTTGGTTATTCGATTATCTCGAATATTGATAGATTGTATAAATTATTTATACAAGGTCAAACCGGGAAAACCAAATCAGGATTAAAGTGAATGGATGGCAAAATTAAAGCTAAGGTGAGATTTTTCTCACTCAAATGAAAAGTGGAATTTTCAGTTATTTATTGATTTATGATTTGATTGCTATTGGATGTGGTATTAGATATGATAGGATATATCTATATATATAGCAATATATACATATTGGCATATGTATATATTGGATTGATGATTTCCCGCCTCGTATAGCGGATGAGACCCTATTGCGCCGTTAGTAAGCGGATTTTTATAAAACCTATATACCGCGATATTCCACCTCGAAGTGGAATTGGTATTGTGCTAACGTCTTTGGATGCAGGGAAACAGGTTGGAGGGATCCAACTGGACCCCTCACATTGATTGAATTTATTTCTACTGTGATGTGATAATCTGTGAATGATTATTGATGTTATTGAATTGATGTCTGGAAATTGTTTGAAAAGCTAAAATTTAGCTGAATGGATGTTTGATATCATTGGATTCCAAAGATAAACAAAAGTTGAATTTTTGAAATTCAAGTAGAAATTTCTAAGTGAATCAATTTTAGAAATTGAATAAATTTTGAAGAAAGGAATTTTAAAGTATAAAAAGTTAATTTTTATAATCTTATCGAATTAATTCCAGAATCAAGTGAAAATGTTAAATAAATGGATTTCGTAAAATAGTGATTTTTAATTGAAGAATTTAGTTAAAAATTGGATTTTTAAATAGATTGAAAGAAACAATTGAAATTTATTTTCTTTAAAAGGAATTTATTTAAATGGAGATAAGTTGGAAATCCAATTAGAAATTTAGTCGGTAAATTGAAATAATTTGGGAAATCAATGTAAAATGATTTCAATTTGAAGAATCCATTTAAAAACAGGATATTGAATAATTTGAAAAGAATAAGGAATTTATTTTAGTAGTGAAAATAAATTTAGAAATCAATTTGTAATTGATTTGGAATTGAAGTAGAATTAGAAAAAAATTTGAAATTCGATTTTAGATTTAAAAGTGAATATTTGGAAAATGAATCCAATTGAAATAAGGGAATGTGAATTTAAAATGGAAATGATGTTAAAATGATTTATAAAGGGATAAACTTTACAGTTGTAAAGTTTTAAAAGAACGATTTTTGAAAATAAATGAATTATAAGTATTTAACTTATAATATGGATTGTGGTATAAAAAAAAAATTTGAATTTTGAATTGAATTGGTAAATAAAGAAGATTTATAAATTGAAGTTTTTATAAATAGAAATAGAATTTATAAACGTTGTTTTATAAATTCGAAATCGATTGAATTTGATAAATTAAATATAGGAGATTATCAAAGAAGATATATTCGCGATTTTGGATAGCGAATTATTATTGAAATAAAACGTGTAGAAAATAGTGAAATGTAATTAGTGAAGTATATTCACGATTTTGGACAGTGAATATATTGTTAAGTAAAATGGATATGGTTTTGGAAAAGTGATATTAGAAATGAAGTTAATTGTTTTAAAAGATGTTTTAAAACGTGTGACTATCGAAATCATAGATTTCAACATTTATTGTTGAAATAGACGTTTTCGAGAAATATAAGGAAATGGTGGACTATAACACTGTTGTTATAGTAAATGATTTCCGAAAGGAAATATTTTTATGTAGTATTGGGATTTATATATCTATCTTAAAATCCGAATCCCTATACTAGTGATTTTGAGTCGTCGTAACGATGTTTTACGTAACATTCGTTTTGACTCAAATGATTTCCTTAAAGAATGAAATATATACTTAATATTGATTTAAGTATATCGAATATTTTCCAAGTGTTGAAAATAAATAGATTTGTGAAATACTTATTATTAAATAAGTATGGGAATGTTTTCCAAAATGAAATGAAACGTTTTGAGATTTTATCTTCTTAAAGATAAATTGAAATTGAATATTGAAAACGATTTGAACATCGAATATCAGTAGATATTTGGAAATATAAATTCACTAGGGAATTTATAAAAGGAATGGGAATTCGTTTTGAAAATAAATATTGATTTATTTTAAAGTGTGGAAATTTTATATCTAGTAAACGATATTTTGGAAGATAAAATAATTTGGGAAAATTATTTGGAATCTGATGATGTTGCGCATCTTTATTGATAGTTAAATAACCGACTATCAATAATTACCTTGAATGGTATTTGTTGCGAATTGGATGAATTTGAATGCCACACTTATTTTTGAATAATCGCTCACTATTCGGGTTAGCCGGGAAAGGACCATGGGGTCGTATAACCCATTCCGAATATGTGATACGTCGTTATGAATTGCATTCGAAGACCAGTGTTGAAGACCGGATATTTTTGAAAACGGAAGGATTACCGTCGAGTTACTCTACATCGGCTGATCTCCGATTTAGAGGTTTTATCACCCTTAGTGACGGGAAGTCCTGACGTGATTGAAAATTATCCGGATGTGCAAGGGCTTCGTGAGAAGTGCCTTCGGTTCTGTTCGATCCCGGAACAGACTTGTATGGATTGTGTGTCTGACGTTACAATTTGAGATATAAAGCTGATTTCTTTCAAATACATTTCTGTTGGTGGCGGAGAATTTATTCTTTTAACTTAACACCCTTCTCTGAGACGTACGAGCTCAGAGGTTATGTAGTTGAAATTTATCAGCGATATATCCCAATTTGGTAACGTGGAATACTGAGTGTTGCTATGAAATGATCAGTGTTTGATCATTTGCGATATGATCATTTGTTTGATCTTATATCTTTGTGATCATAGGTTGATCATTTTTGTTTGACCCGAAGCAGGGCTTTGTAGAAAGCGTAGCTTTGTTGGACGAGACTTCGTCGAGCCTCACACCCCGGAAATGGTCGAAACAGGAAGGATGCGGCAAGGTTCTAGGGAGTAGCGCCCCTTAGTGTATGTCATTCCTTCTGGATAGAGGTGGTATCATGGTATGGAGCCCAGATACTTAACCTATGTGGTTGCTGCATTATTATCTATGTGGTTTGTTGGAAATTGGGGATCCTCGGGAAGATCGGTTACGATCGGGGGATGGCATACGCGTGTCAGTAGTTACCTATTTTTGCAGAGGTAACCCGGCCTTGTGTTGGCAGAGATCCGGTTAGGTTCTCGGGTCGTCTATTCCAGGGACATACCCATCGTGGATAGGAAGTTCCTTAGCCTGACCATTTGTTGGAAATCCAAACTCCAATACGCACCTTGTACGGTATTAGTTGTAGAACCTGCCATTTACGTACGGTGGTCACCACTGTTTAGATGGTAGCTATAGTAGACATACGATACTGGTCGTATGTTGGCTAAGATTAATATTATACTTTCGAAATGTTTTCTACACTATGCACTAATAATAATATCAAAAATGATTTGATTTTGCGTAGTAAGCATCTTTGACTATCATAAGAAGAAATCTCCTCCAATTCTGCGTTTGCATTGTGTGTGTGGTGGGAGGTCTTATGGTAGTTTCATTTTCCAAAAGCATTTCGAATTGACTTTAAAATTATTTTGTTGTTATAAAAAAAATAATAATAACTGTTTTACGATCTCACACCAGTCACCATGACTGACTCGGAGTTTATTGTTCCCTTCTAAACTCTGGGTGCCCACCAATTTCCACACGGGCAGCCTAGAGTTATGTTATCAGGATATTCTGGATATTCTGGAGCTTTTGGAGATAAGCTGGAGGACGAGACGTAGTATTTGTATCTGATAGTATTTATTCCGCTGTGTATTCTGTATGAGGACAAGTTATATAATTGTCCATTGTTGTATATTGACTCTGATTGATGTATGTATAAACTGATATAGTTCTTTGTTTTAAAAGACTAGTAATTATCTATTGTATATTGTTCCGCTGCGATATGTGAGATTCTGATATTGTTTTCTGTTCTGATGTTGTTCTGTTGTTGTTCTTCTGTCTTCTTCTTCTACCTTTTTCTTCTTCTTAAAACCCTCACTATTGGAGTTTCCGGCACTCGATTTCTCGGCAGTCGATAAAGGGAGTATCGATGTCAAATTTTCGAAAGTCGAAAATCCGGTATGTGACAGCGTGGTATCAGAGCATAAGGTTAAGCGACAACCCTGCTCTGTTGGGTGTTACTCATTAGAGATAGAGTCAGCAGTACTCTAGAATGAGTTGATTGTAATAATAGATATGAGCGCGTATTTGTTATTGAATATAAAATTGTTTTATATTGTGATGATTGGTTTATTGAGTGGTATATGAACCTTCGTCGGCACAGTCGGCGCAACTGGATCGAAGGGGTTTCTAAACACTTGAATAGAACAATTCGGCACAGTATTGTTTTTAAATGGGGTAAATGAAATAATTTTTGCCCAAAACTATTTTTGTATATAAAAGAAATGATTTTCTATGAATTATCATAGTATATGGATGCTTGGTTGTTAGGAAGTGATAATATTGAAATGTTATCATTATTATTGAAACTAAATAAGGAATTGAAATCGTAACTCCAAGATTTAAGAAATAAAATTCATATACAAATGAAATTTAAGAATGTAAATTATAAATGTGAATTGTAATTTAAAACGGAATTCCAGAGAAGTTTTTGGAAATGTTTTGAAAAGGATTTGAAAATTTTTGGGGATTTGGAAGTTTAAATCTTTTTGATTTGAAAATGAATTTCAAAGGTTTGAAAAGCATTTTAGAGAGATAAAAGCTCTAAACTCTTTTCGGTCGCTGGAAAATAATCCTGATGATGATGGCCACATCATTAGAATTCATTTTCGGGTTTCCAAAAGAGAAATTGCTGCTAAATTGTTTTAAATGAAAGTTGTTTGAAAAATTTGGGTTTTGTTTGGAAATTCCAGGATAATTTGAATTGTATTCAAAATGATTTTGAAATGTTGGTAAACTCTGGAATGCTATATAAATATATTTATGAAATCTTACTAAGTTGATAACTTATACCATTTGAATTTTGATTAAATAAATTTAACTAAAAGGGTGAAGTTAAATTAAATACAAGTGAGTCAATTAAATGAAAGTGAGATTGAATGTTGAAATTCATTTCGAATTTGTAGGTAATAAATTGAATTGAATAATTATAAATGAAAGGTGAATTAAAATTCATATGGAATTTGAAATCCAGTTTAAAAGTAAGTAGATTTAACCAAAGTAGTGAATTGAAAATACATTTTGCGAATGAACAAAAGAATGAAACTGGAATTGAAACTAAATGTTGAAAACAAATTTGAGATTGTAAGTGAATTAGAATTTGTAATAAATTAGTAATTGAAACTAATCTAAAATAAGCAGTTGTAAAGGAAAGTAAATTGATAGAAATTCAATATTCAGAAGTTAAACTAGAATCCAAATTAGATTGGAATAGTGAATTGAATTCAAATGAATGTGAACTGTAAAATTGAATGAAAATAGTTATGTAACTTCAATAGTAAACTAGAAGTGGTATAAGCAGTTTATATTGAAAATTTTGTAATAGAATTTGCAAAATAGTTTGAGTGTTATAACTAGATATAATGGCTAGTAGGATATACAGGTGTTATTAAGGAATTGGGATTTTAATTTCGAAGATAAATTTGAATTGCTCGACTAAAGGTATGTATTTGAATTATAATATGAGTTTTTGCTGATTTCTTGTCTAGCCGCTTGGCATTTTCTTTTTCTTTTTGAAATCTGAGAGTCCGTAGGGACGTTTTGTAGTCGTATCGTATCAGCCGCGCAAAGGAGATGCTGGCGAAATTTTTTGAAAATTTCGAGTGTTAGAAAATTTTTGAGAAAATTTTGAAAGTTTAAAATTTGAATTTAAACTCGAATTTGAATTTGAATTTTGAAGTAAACAATATTGTTTTGAAACTTATAATTTAAGTTGGAAAGTTAGTTGAATTGATAATGAATCTTTAATAGAAAGATTTGTTTAGATAAATTGATAAAACTATTTGAATTTGAGAAAATAGTAGACGAGTTAAGGACATTTTTTCTTGACTTGTAATTTCGAGGACGAAATTCTTTTAAGGAGGGAAGTCTGTAACGACCCTGAATTTTGACCAAATTAAATTGGAAATCTTTAATTAATTTTAAATGTTTGATCGATGATTTAATTTGAATCCCCGATATAACCTTGAATCTGGCGATTAAATTATAAAATTTAATCGATTGAAAGTTGAATAAGGATTTGAATCTTCAAATTCAGGCCGATTAAAAATATTTCGAAAGCTTTTAAAATTCGTATTGATATTACTAAAGATAACAGAAGCTTCAGAATCGAATTTGGAAGTGAATTGTTCAGTTTGAAAAATTATCGTTCGTATCGATATTTAAAAATAGCTGTCCGAGGCACAGTCTCGGAATTCGACGAAACCGGTTCCATTGGGTCCGTAACGTTAAATTATTGTCGGATTTCAAATTTCGTATTTTTTTGGGTTTGTTATGTGAACGTACGAAACATAAACGCGTTGAATCTTATCGAATTCAATTTGAGTTTAAACCTGTAATTGGTCAACGAGAGCTTGTTATCTCCCTTTAATCAAGCAGTTAATCGCGCCTAAATTTTCGCCTAAAATCACGAACGAAAATCGTGCGAACCATGCCGTCTTCGATTTTAAAAATACTCTCTCCCTCATTCCTCTTTAAGCAAAACGAAAAAATCGTTCGTTCTATTAAAACAAACAAGAAAAAAAATGGCGCGCACTTGGAGTCGCGAATCAAAGCGATTCGTCGCAAGGGAGTAATAGAGGGGAGAGCGTCGACGTGGGAGGCTTGGTCGAGCTCGAGTCTGAGGTGGGTTCGAATGCGGTGACGTGCGCGATGGAGGCACTCAGGCGATGTCGCGATGCGACTGGGTGCACGGGGGAGAGCGTCGAGGTCGCGATGGTGACGATTTAGGGCTTCTGGTGGGGTTTCGCGATGGCGGTAGGGTCGTTGTCGACGTTGGGGTGGCGTGGAGTTCGCGACGTCTATGGCTTCGCATCGTCTGTCAGTGGGCTTCGAGCAGACAGTTGAGACCGGCATTTGATTTTACGGAAGGAGCCAAATTTCGTGGTCGAGACAGGGTTGATGGCAGGTGCGTTCGCGAGCACACAGAGGAGAACGGGGAGCAGTGGTCTTGACTGGGAGGAGCTCGCGTGAACCTCTGCAGATTGAGGCAGTGTGTCGTCAGTCGTTGGGTGAGTAATCTTCGATCTATATATGTTTTTATGCGTATCGATTTTGGGTCTCCAATTTTAGATATGAACTTAGAACATTTATTTTATTACTGGAAAAGAAATATATAGAAATATATTTTGTTATAAACTGTTTAAAACAGAAAATATATTGCAGGGAAGTATATCTGCTTGTGGTTTTCGATTTAATTCTAAAATTTTAAATATATATATTGAGATAAGATTTTTGAAGATGGAAATGTTTAAAATAGATTTGGTGAATAATTTGCTTATTCGGATTATTTTAAATACTAAAAGAAATTATTAAAGAGGAATTTATTTAAAAAGGGAGTTTAATTGTTTAAATTAAATTTTAGTTAAAATAAGATTTATAAAAGAAATTTGGTTATTCGATTATCTCGAATATTGATAGATTGTATAAATTATTTATACAAGGTCAAACCGGGAAAACCAAATCAGGATTAAAGTGAATGGATGGCAAAATTAAAGCTAAGGTGAGATTTTTCTCACTCAAATGAAAAGTGGAATTTTCAGTTATTTATTGATTTATGATTTGATTGCTATTGGATGTGGTATTAGATATGATAGGATATATCTATATATATAGCAATATATACATATTGGCATATGTATATATTGGATTGATGGTTTCCCGCCTCGTATAGCGGATGAGACCCTATTGCGTCGTTAGTAAGCGGATTTTATAAAACCTATATACCGCGATATTCCACCTCGAAGTGGAATTGGTATTGTGCTAACGTCTTTGGATGCAGGGAAACAGGTTGGAGGGATCCAACTGGACCCCTCACATTGATTGAATTTATTTCTACTGTGATGTGATAATCTGTGAATGATTATTGATGTTATTGAATTGATGTCTGGAAATTGTTTGAAAAGCTAAAATTTAGCTGAATGGATGTTTGATATCATTGGATTCCAAAGATAAACAAAAGTTGAATTTTTGAAATTCAAGTAGAAATTTCTAAGTGAATCAATTTTAGAAATTGAATAAATTTTGAAGAAAGGAATTTTAAAGTATAAAAAGTTAATTTTTATAATCTTATCGAATTAATTCCAGAATCAAGTGAAAATGTTAAATAAATGGATTTCGTAAAATAGTGATTTTTAATTGAAGAATTTAGTTAAAAATTGGATTTTTAAATAGATTGAAAGAAACAATTGAAATTTATTTTCTTTAAAAGGAATTTATTTAAATGGAGATAAGTTGGAAATCCAATTAGAAATTTAGTCGGTAAATTGAAATAATTTGGGAAATCAATGTAAAATGATTTCAATTTGAAGAATCCATTTAAAAACAGGATATTGAATAATTTGAAAAGAATAAGGAATTTATTTTAGTAGTGAAAATAAATTTAGAAATCAATTTGTAATTGATTTGGAATTGAAGTAGAATTAGAAAAAAATTTGAAATTCGATTTTAGATTTAAAAGTGAATATTTGGAAAATGAATCCAATTGAAATAAGGGAATGTGAATTTAAAATGGAAATGATGTTAAAATGATTTATAAAGGGATAAACTTTACAGTTGTAAAGTTTTAAAAGAACGATTTTTGAAAATAAATGAATTATAAGTATTTAACTTATAATATGGATTGTGGTATAAAAAAAAAAATTGAATTGTGAATTGAATTGGTAAATAAAGAAGATTTATAAATTGAAGTTTTTATAAATAGAAATAGAATTTATAAACCTTTTTTTAATAAATTCGAAATCGATTGAATTTGATAAATTAAATATAGGAGATTATCAAAGAAGATATATTCGCGATTTTGGATAGCGAATTATTATTGAAATAAAACGTGTAGAAAATAGTGAAATGTAATTAGTGAAGTATATTCACGATTTTGGACAGTGAATATATTGTTAAGTAAAATGGATATGGTTTTGGAAAAGTGATATTAGAAATGAAGTAAATTGTTTTAAAAGATGTTTTAAAACGTGTGAACTATCGAAATCATAGATTTCAACATTTATTGTTGAAATAGACGTTTTCGAGAAATATAAGGAAATGGTGGACTATAACACTGTTGTTATAGTAAATGATTTCCGAAAGGAAATATTTTTATGTAGTATTGGGATTTATATATCTATCTTAAAATCTGAATCCCTATACTAGTGATTTTGAGTCGTCGTAACGATGTTTTACGTAACATTCGTTTTGACTCAAATGATTTCCTTAAAGAATGAAATATATACTTAATATTGATTTAAGTATATCGAATATTTTCCAAGTGTTGAAAATAAATAGATTTGTGAAATACTTATTATTAAATAAGTATGGGAATGTTTTCCAAAATGAAATGAAACGTTTTGAGATTTTATCTTCTTAAAGATAAATTGAAATTGAATATTGAAAACGATTTGAACATCGAATATCAGTAGATATTTGGAAATATAAATTCACTAGGGAATTTATAAAAGGAATGGGAATTCGTTTTGAAAATAAATATTGATTTATTTTGAAGTGTGGAAATTTTATATCTAGTAAACGATATTTTGGAAGATAAAATAATTTGGGAAAATTATTTGGAATCTGATGATGTTGCGCATCTTTATTGATAGTTAAATAACCGACTATCAATAATTACCTTGAATGGTATTTGTTGCGAATTGGATGAATTTGAATGCCACACTTATTTTTGAATAATCGCTCACTATTCGGGTTAGCCGGGAAAGGACCATGGGGTCGTATAACCCATTCCGAATATGTGATACGTCGTTATGAATTGCATTCGAAGACCGGTGTTGAAGACCGGATATTTTTGAAAACGGAAGGATTACCGTCGAGTTACTCTACATCGGCTGATCTCCGATTTAGAGGTTTTATCACCCTTAGTGACGGGAAGTCCTGACGTGATTGAAAATTATCCGGATGTGCAAGGGCTTCGTGAGAAGTGCCTTCGGTTCTGTTCGATCCCGGAACAGACTTGTATGGATTGTGTGTCTGACGTTACAATTTGAGATATAAAGCTGATTTCTTTCAAATACATTTCTGTTGGTGGCGGAGAATTTATTCTTTTAGCTTAACACCCTTCTCTGAGACGTACGAGCTCAGAGGTTATGTAGTTGAAATTTATCAGCGATATATCCCAATTTGGTAACGTGGCATACTGAGTGTTGCTGTGAAATGATCAGTGTTTGATCATTTGCGATATGATCATTTGTTTGATCTTATATCTTTGTGATCATAGGTTGATCATTTTTATTTGACCCGAAGCAGGGCTTTGTAGAAATCGTAGCTTTGTGGACGAGACTTCGTCGAGCCTCACACCCCGGAAATGGTCGAAACAGGAAGGATGTGGCAAGGTTCTAGGGAGTAGCGCCCCTTAGTGTATGTCATTCCTTCTGGATAGAGGTGGTATCATCGTATGGAGCACAGATACTTAACCTATGTGGTTGCTGCATTATTATCTATGTGGTTTGTTGGAAATCGGGGATCCTCGGGAAGATCGGTTACGATCGGGGGATGGCATACGCGTGTCAGTAGTTACCTATTTTTGCAGAGGTAACCCGGCCTTGTGTTGGTAGAGATCCGGTTAGGTTCTCGGGTCGTCTATTCCAGGGACGTACCCATCGTGGATAGGAAGTTCCTTAGCCTGACCATTTGTTGGAAATCCAAACTCCAATACGCACCTTGTACGGTATTAGTTGTAGAACCTGCCATTTACGTACGGTGGTCACCACTGTTTAGATGGTAGCTATAGTAGACATACGATACTGGTCGTATGTTGGCTAAGATTAATATTATACTTTCGAAATGTTTTCTACACTATGCACTAATAATAATATCAAAAATGATTTGATTTTGCGTAGTAAGCATCTTTGACTATCATAAGAAGAAATCTCCTCCAATTCTGCGTTTGCATTGTGTGTGTGGTGGGAGGTCTTATGGTAGTTTCATTTTCCAAAAGCATTTCGAATTGACTTTAAAATTATTTTGTTGTTATAAAAAAAAAATAACTGTTTTACGATCTCACACCAGTCACCATGACTGACTCGGAGTTTATTGTTCCCTTCTAAACTCTGGGTGCCCACCAATTTCCACACGGGCAGCCTAGAGTTATGTTATCAGGATATTCTGGATATTCTGGAGCTTTTGGAGATAAGCTGGAGGACGAGACGTAGTATTTGTATCTGATAGTATTTATTCCGCTGTGTATTCTGTATGAGGACAAGTTATATAATTGTCCATTGTTGTATATTGACTCTGATTGATGTATGTATAAACTGATATAGTTCTATGTTTTAAAAGACTAGTAATTATCTATTGTATATTGTTCCGCTGCGATATGTGAGATTCTGATATTGTTTTCTGTTCTGATGTTGTTCTGTTGTTGTTCTTCTGTCTTCTTCTTCTACCTTTTTCTTCTTCTTAAAACCCTCACTATTGGAGTTTCCGGCACTCGATTTCTCGGCAGTCGATAAAGGGAGTATCGATGTCGAATTTTCGAAAGTCGAAAATCCGGTATGTGACAGAAAAAATCAAGCTGCTTGAGGACTTCTTTAATAACTCTGACCTCAGGTAAAACTGTATAATTCTTTTAGTAGCCAAGTATACCAATAATTGCTTAACTAAAAGTAATTATTTAAATTTCCTGGTTAGATATCAGCAAATATTTGAAAAATACAAACATTTACTAATATTGATCATTATATCACAGCAAAAGTGCATACTTAAATGGAGACGATGACATAATTATAACTGGAACAACACTTGGTGAACTAATTATAGGAAGATTTCTTGATGGCCAGATACAACTTTACTCAAAAGTACATTTATTTACAAATTTATCTGCAACATTTAATTACACTTGCTGTTTTATCTGCAAAAACCCATTTATCTGCAATAACTCCATTTATCTGCATATTTATCAGCAATATTTCTTTAAACTTATTGTTTTGTCAGTAAAATTCCATTCATCCAAAACAATATCATTTATCTCCAGATTTTTCAGCAACATTTAATCAAACCTGTTGTTTTTATGCAAAATTTCAAGAACTTATTATTTTTTCTGCTAATCATATTATATTATTCTGTAAACAAATATACTATCACTATTTCCTTATAATAATATTTGTAGATCATTGACTGGTATTCACATGAATTGCGTAAAGTTCATCCAGAAAACTTGTACTTCAAAGTTTACGCTACTGTAAGTTTTATAATCTTCTACTGAAGAATTTGTTTAAATGTTCATCAATTCAATTGTCTAATATATTATCCTACAGACATTTCTACTGAGCAATTCAAAGAATGTAACACAAGCCCTAATCGATAATGTAGTTGCTAAAAATTTTGCAAACTGCAATAAAATGTTCTTCCCTATCCACCAAAAATCACATTTTACACTGTTGGAGTTTAATAAACAAGGTAGAATATGGATTCACTACGATTCCATAAAACCCGGCACGAAGCAGATCATCAGAAAGCGGCAAGAAAGATGGTATGTAAATTTAAAAATGAATAAATCAGAGAAAAATAAACTATTTAACAAAATCTTTGTTATTTTGTACAGAGAGTTTATGTCACTGCCTTACTAAAGAAATTGGAAAAAGCAGAGCATGAACCATCAAAGCAAATCACTTTTGCTAACAGCCCCCAACAACGTTCTGATACGTAAGTACACAACAAAAAAAATGTACAAATATTTCCATATCATAGAACATTTCTTCTAATAATTATATAATATTTGTCAATCATTGCAGAGTTGATTGTGGCATGTTTGTAATGAACATTATGAAACAAAGAAGTGAAGACAAAGAAATCAACAATGAAGACCATGAATTCTCATATGAAGCTATGGATTTACAAAGAGCTGAAATAGCACATCAAATTCTTTCTTGCAAACCTTATAGTTGGAGCTTAGAAGAAAGCTTGACACAAAAGTTTTTACTTTCTGAAGCAAATCAAAATAATTGATGTATCAAACTGTAATGTTTTATGTAAGAATACTGAAATGTATGTACATATTTGCTAAACTTATGTAGTTGAAAGACAATATTACTGTGTTACCACAATATTAGAGTATATTTCAAAAAAATTTATATATAAATTTCTAACAATTGTATTCAGCAATAAAAGCACATATCTGCAGTTATCTTGACAAATGTGTAGGTAATTAAATACTTGCTCTTAAAAATTGCAGAAAAATCAGCAATAAAAACATATATCAGCAGATATCTCTGTAATAATTTATTTTTTCCAAATTCTTACTCATAATAATTTCACAAATGTCAGCAAATGAAGCACATATCTGTAGATATCTCTAAAAATATTTAGCTATTGGAAATTCTTTCAACAAATAGTTGCAGAAATTTCAGTGATAAAACCATATATCTACAGATATGTCCACAAATTTGTAGATATTCGAATTTCTTGAACCAGATAATTTCAGAAATGTCAGCATAACAAATAGATAATTGCCGATACCTCCATATTTATAAACAAAAATTGCACATACTTATGGATACATCTTATTTATTTCGATCCAAACAATTATACAAATATCATCTTCATATAAAAAGCATTATTCACAAAAGGGGTATAAAAAGAAAACAATTATTCAGAAAAACTGCAGAAATATGTGCAATTAACAGTAATAATTGCAGAAAATACTGCAACAATGATTACTCGAAAGCGAACCATGTTTAATACATTACAGACAGTAAACATCCAACCTAAGGATAGAGAAAATACCATTAAAATGAATAAGAAAAACATAAACTCAACTCCATACATTTTAGCTTTCCTATATTAAAGAGAGACTACATGTGTTTCACTGAACAAGTCCTTTTATTATGACCCAACTTCTTGCATCTGCTGCATCTAATAGTCTTTGAAATTTCACCGGCAGATTTTATCCTCTTAAATGCAGATGGTCGACCAGGCATTCTTCTACCTTTAGGAGGTGCTACAACCACATCTTCAATCAAAACATCTTCTTTCACAAAGTTTATAATAGGATTGATTGGATGAGAATATGCCGATCGAAAATAAACAACTTTGAAATAATCTTCAATGTAATCATAAACATTTAACTTTCCACAGCTCAAAATACATCTAACAGCATGAGCACAAGGAAAACCATAAATTTGCCACAAATTACAAGAACAAGTCCGATTATTTAAATCAACAGATTGATGAACAGGAGAATGAACTTCAAACACATGATCACTAGATTTTATAACAAACCATGAAGCTCCTTCCAAATGAAGACTTTTCAACCGATTTTCGTTCACCGGACAAACAACACTATTCCAACTATTAGCAAGTTCTCGACGATCAGAAATTAACTTCATCAACTTAACTCTAATGCTATCCAAGCATGCAGTGATTGGTAAATGTCTTTCTTCCAAAATCCATTTATTGAAATTCTCTGAACAATTTGATGACATTTCACCATAACGACAAGCAGGGAAAAAAACATTAGTAAATTTCTCAAAGGGAATTCCATTCAAAAAGTTTGCCATAGTAGAACCACCAGCATCTTTAAAATTCTTCAATGCTAAATTGAAATCATCCAAATTAGAAGCATATGCAACACGTCCAAACAAATCTATCAACCATTTCTTTTTTGATTTGGAAAATTCAGACTTTAAAGCAAATTTTAAATTATTGTTTAAATGATAAAAACAGGAACCATGAACTGAATCTGGAAACACTTTGGGAATAGCAACAAGAATACCAGGATGACGGTCAGAAATGAAAACAAACTTTCTACAATCATCTTTCAAAAAATCTTTAAGCTGTTCACAATACCAAATCCAATTATTTTCATCTTCACCAGACACAATTGCAACTGCTATAGGAAAAAAACCTGATAAAACAATCACAAATATATAAATAACTGAACAAATTGCTTAATACTATTCACTTATATTGAAAAAATGCTAACAAAACTGCAACTATTACCAAATATTACTGCACAACAATTTTCCTTAATTCAAAAAAATTGCATACTTTTCAGCAATTTTTTATGTAAAATTGCTTCGATTTCCGCAATGATTTATGTAAGTAAAATATTTTATTTCTTCTTAGTAAATATTGATGTTGCAGAAACATATAATAATTATTGCAGATATTGATGCAATTATAAATTAATGTACAACATACCTTCATTGCCATTTTTACCAGTAGCAGCCATCAAACAACCTTGATCTCTACCCTTCATAAAAGTAGCATCAACAAATATTAAAGGCCGACAAAATTGAAAACCATGTGCACAAGCTTCAAAACCAATGAAAACCCTCTCAAATTGACGAGTATCATGATTACACTCCAAAACTACTTTACTACCAGGATTACTTTCAATTACAGCATCACAAAAAGACTTCAAATGGTGATAAGACATCATATCACTTCCATGTAAATCTTCTAAAGCCAATCTCTTCCCACTATAAGCAAAATAATACTTCAAAATGATATTATACTCAGTTTGAAATAGGTTAATAATGTCCTTTGTCTTCATTAACGGATTAGCTTGAATATGATCATAAACCAACAACTTAATCAATTTACTTGAAACAGGAGGATCATTAATATCATGAATTCCAGCACCATAGGTATGTTCAGGATGAAATCTCTTTAAAACAAAATAGCCCGGAAGATTAAACTTAACAGAAGCATGAATTCTGAAAGTACATTTTGTTCGAGAACAAACAGCCGTAACTCTTTCCTTATCATTCTTAACCAAATCAAGCTTATACCCTGTCTTAATACTATATATCATCAAATTGAGCCTAAATTCAGTAACACCACCTGGAAATTGTTGACCAACACCCGTAAAAACAGATTGATTGGAATCATTTCTTAATAACTGCCTGAATTGAATATTAGAATCACCGGTACTAACAAATGAGGAATCACTGCTACATGTAACAGCATCTGATCTAATATTGGTAGCTGAAAAACTAGAAGGAACAACATCAACAAAAATAACAAAGTAATCCTCACGGTTATGAGCAGCCAACAACAAAATAGATTGAAGATCAAAATTAGTTTCAATATTCCTTCTCAATCCATCTCTAACATAGTACAATTCAAATGACATTGAACTCAATTCTGTCCATTTACCAGAAATAGCACTTCTCAACATAACAACCGAACTATCAAATTGAAGGCGTAACGAAAAGCTATCATATCCAAACTTCAACAGCACAAGCACTCCAGCATCACCAGGAACACTTTAATTTAAAAAAAACATAATTACAATTATAAAAAAATAAATACAAAAACGCAGGATATATATATTATATGCTGATATGTAAGCAATAATTATAAAAAATTGCAGACAAATCAGCACATAAAATAATATTTTAATACTTAAGCAATATCATTTGCTGATATGTAAGCAATGTTTATAAAAAAAAGCAGATAAATAAGCAGAAGTCTGAGCTTAAACAAATAAGTGAAATACGAACATTACTTGCTGATATGTATGCAATAATTGTAAAAAGTTGCAGATAAATCAGCAACAATTAGTAATTTGTACCATTTTCACCATACATATTCAAATTATTTGCGGACAAGACTGTAAAATACCTACAATAATTCCAGACAAATCAGAACTTAATCAAAGCTAAAAAAATAAATCAACGAACAGTACCCTATACATACGCATTAATTTTTCAGATAAAATAAACAATAGAATACTTGTAATTTTCATTTACTTCAAACAAAAAAAACTAACGAAACAGAAATAACAAAATTATAAACGAATATCGCAATATCATTTAAAAACAAACAAAATCGATTACAAATCCAAACAATATTTTACCTGGAAGAAGGTAAAGCCATGATTCCGAAATAATGTCTTAAAACAATGATCGAACTGAATCAGAATTTAAAACTTGCAATCGAAATCACAACCACCATAAAAAATTAGCGCGACATGTAAACAGGGGTATTTATGGAATAAATTGAGGCAGAAATAAAAACAGGGATCGGAAATATAAGTTTTCAAACGGGAGGAGTTTACGCGGACTAAGTTTAATTACAAGGACGTGGGCCTAATTTTCACTATAAAATAGTTTGTATGAAAAGTGGAATAAAATAGTTAGTTTAAGAAGAATAAAAGAAAAATAGTTTTGAAAAATGGTTTTAAATTTGATAGTAGTTTTCATATAAAAAATTCCAATTAAATTACAAAGATATCCAACCCAACAACTTCCAATTTCAACGTCAAGTATATCAATGATATTAGAATATAAGATGTACATATGTCATCCTTTCGAAAAATCACATTCGATCGCTCGCTCAATCACACAAGTTCGCTTTCGAACTAGTATTGTCCATTCGAATTCCCTAATGCGGATTTCGATATGGTTTCTCGACTAGAAACCATCAGTCTCTTTGCATAGCCATATACTATGATAGAGTATTCTAGAATCAAGCCCAAAATCCATATCAAATATTCGCCATCAAGAATCAAATGAAAAATCCTAACACGAAATAGTGTACTTCACCTCGAACTCGTGTACTCAAACTTGGATCAATTTAATTATGCGAATAAAACAGCATACGTACAACTTATGTATCTATTCCAACTTTTTTAAATATATAGTTTTATAAAGATGTTACTAAGTTAAACATTTAAACTAAATTTTATTCAAAATTTTTTGAAGACCAAATTATTTTCAAAACATTTCAAATCTAAATTTCATATTAGAATTAAAATAGCCTTATTCATTTACTTAACAAAACAGTTTCAACCTATTTATATCATATTACTACATACTTTAAACATACATACCAAACTTATATACTTTATACTTTTCAAAATTACTTAGCATTGAAAAGTTAACCTTGATTTGGAAGTGCTCGAACCTTCAAAATAGTTGAAGAAATCATTTTCAAATTCAAGAGTTGGAAATCAGCAACAAACCAGTAAATCAATTTCAAAAGATAGGTTTCAAATTCGAAACTCGGGGACTGAACACCGGCTTACTTTAAATCATTTCAAATATACGTACATATATCTTTCAAATATCACATCACACTTCGGAATTTGAAATCAAAATTAGTTTCACAAATCAATCGCATAGCAAAGCTACCGAAGTGGCCTCTCCCCCACTCTGAAACTTGAAAATCAATGTCGATGATGCATGCATTCATCATCGAAATTATTTTCCAGCGACATAAGTGGGTTCTGGACTTCTATTTTCTCAAATTTCTTTTGAAATTTCATTGAAATCATTTGAAACTCATTAAAATCATTTGAAACATTTCATATTCGAAAAATACTTTCAAATCATATTATTCATTATTTCAAAATCTTAAAACCATTTCCAAAATGCCGGCGTTCAATCACTCAAATTCAGATTCAAAACCTTCAGTTATAAATTATTCTATATGAAACCATTTCTTATATAATTTTCAAAATTTCAAATCCATTCAAAACTTTAAATTCTCAATTTTAAAATGGTATATAATCCTTATCAAAAACATTTCATCTTTATATAAAATATGGTCATCCTTATCAAAATAATAGCTTCGATTAATACACAATTTCAAAAACAACCAAAGACAAATTTCCAAGGGATGATTCAAGAATAGATTTCAAACTGTAATACCCCAAAATTTTGTGAAAAATCATTTTTGAAAAATGATTTAATTTTGAAATATTTAGATTTAAATATGGTGAAGTCTCTGGAATAAATAGTGTGCAGGTATATGTGTGCACGTGCACACTGAAATGGCACAAGGAAGAACTCCAGATTTCTTGGATTTAAAACAAGAATTAAAGGGCAAAACAAACATGATTTGGCAACATGGTTGTTTGATTTCTGAAATTATATGGATCATCTTAGAAAATAAGAAAAGTAGGTTTTACTTTAAATCAGTAAACAAAATTTTATTTAAAACCCAGAAGAGAAAATTATGTATATTAGTAAACCTGTATACATATAGGTACATATGCTTCTGGAATTAAAGAGAAATTAAAATAAGCTTAGATAAAATATGTGTACAAATATATATATATATTTTTAAGCACTGAAAAGTATATATATATATAAGCAAGTAAAAACTATGACATTAAAATGACATGAAATGTGATACAAGTTAATGAGCTTGTATAGGCAAAAATAGCAAAGGGGATTTTCAGAAATAATTAAAATAAAAATAGGATAGTCACACTTTTAACATGACTAGGAGAGTGGCCATTTTCTGAAAAGTAAAAGAAGGAAAATGCAGCTTTTAAATTGGTTAATATGGCCGGGGTATTATGAATGAAAAATGCATGATGCTAGCCAGGACAGAAATGGAATTCTGTTTCAACAAAACCCTAGAGGAAAAAAATGCTTATAAATAGGCAGTTTAGCCAGTAGAATCATTTTTACCCCGAGCTGCACAAAAATAAGAAAAGAAGGAAAATATTGGAAGAAAGGAGAGAACACTCAAACAAGAATTTTCTGGATTAAACATTTAGGTGAGTAATCTCACTAAGTTCATGGCATTAAGACCTGAGATGAGGCAGCCACTTTTTATTTCCATTTATATATATATTTCTGGTTTTGATGTATATGATTTCATCAATGCTTTTTGGATGTTTTATTTTAAATCTGATATGATTTAATATGGATGATTTTGGATGATCTTTGATTGGTTGAGACATTTGTCTTTGGATGAGTATCATACTGATTTATTTATACTCACAAATGTTAAAGTTTAGGATCTTAAAAATTATATAGAGAATACTCTCAGCTGTTATAGATCTATGGCATGGAAACTTTATAAAAATGATTAGAGCTGCATTATACTTGGTATAAGTGCTGAGGCTTGAAAAGAAAATGTTAAGGGTGCAATAGAAATTTTCTAAGTGCTGAGCCCTTAATCAAATCAAAAAAAAAAAAGAGAAACCCACAAGCTAAAATTATGATTGAACCAGATCTTGAATCTGAATCAATCATAAAGGCTTGCAGATCAATATAACATGCCATGCCTCTTTTACAGTTGAAAATATTCTCATATTTTACTAAGATCAAGACATATTGACCCCATTTAGGAAATAACTGTCTGATTATTTCTAAGGAGAATTATGCTAGAAGAAATTATGGATGTTTCCATGTTTGCAGTGATATGTTCACTTAGCATATTTGATGATAGGATTTAAGACTATACACTAGTAAATAAACTAGGGAAGGGAAGGCCAAGAAAGCTGCTGGAATGCTTGTCATATTTGAAGTATGCAAGTTGGCACATGGTTTGTTTAAGCCCTGAGATCTTTGTGCAATGATGTGAATTAGTTCATTGCAATGTGTCCCAGTGATTCCTTAATAGCAGATGAGGCAGGGATTTAAATTGAATATTACAACCTGTAAATGAAGAAATAGGAATATGGATATTTCTTAGGTTGAATGGTATGGAACCAAGATGATTCCAGTAAATGAAATTGTTGCAGATAGATAATTATGTTTGCATGATTATGTATGCAAGAGAAGGAATGATAAATGAATATATCATACCTGAATCAACTTAATTATATTATGTTAAAATAATTGATTGCAGAAATTTGCTTAAATAACAAGTTAGTACCCTTATATTCTCTATTGCTTAATATCATGAATGAATTGATGTTACTCATACCAGATCATAGATCTGACCCTTGTTTGCTCATGGCATCTGGGGTGTCTCATTTTAAAATGAGGCAGCCACTTATGCTCTTCCAGGTAACCCAGGCACTAAGTAAAAATGAAGTAATGGCTGTTATGGAGGAGTGAATGAACATGCTAGCTAGTTTCAATAAGAGTTTAAATTGATTATATCTGCATGTATTCAGGAAAAATTTTATGTTTCTAAGATTTCCAGTCATGTAATGAATTCTATTATGGTTAGATGAACTAGTTGTATCATGCTAAATATATTGTTATGCATTAAGGTTTAAAATCTCAAGGGAAAAATCTGAGTGGGAAACAATGAAATGATTTTAATTATTGATATGGATGTTTGGAGGAGAAACATGCATATGTAGTTGAGCTTCTGTTTTGTATAATTTATATTATGTATTAGATAATCTTGAGACATAACAGAGCACTGAGTTTTAGAACAAAATCTGGATTTAGCAAAAAGAAAACTTAACAGGATTTTATTATCTTTTACTGAAATGCTTTGTAATTAAGTTTGAATTCATTTCTGAATTGTATTGAGAAGAGTAAGATGTTTTCCTAAAGCTTTAAACAGAATGCAATGAAATTGAACTAGTGTGGCAGATACAGGATTCATGAGTTAACCAGCTTCAATTAAATGAAGTATTGGTTGATCATGATAGATTGTATTCTGAAAATAAAAATGCATTTCAAAGCTTAGTACATTTAGCAATTGATTCACCCAGTTTTCTGGAAAATGAGCAGAAATATTGACATGTACATGTATATCTGTGTACATGTTGATATTTGAGCAAAAATATGATCATAAATTCTTAAAACAGTTGTAGGAATGGGATACAAAAATAGTAAAGTAAGAAGAATTGTTTTGTATGTTAGGTTATAGGCAAACATTAGAGATATGTACAAAGATAGGTAGGTATCAGATTTCAAACCTTTCAGAAGTAAAAAAAAAAAGGGGAGAAAACCAAAAATTGTGTTTGAACCGACCTGCATGGTACTCGAACTCGTGACCTCTTGTGTATAAGTTAGGCGCGTTTCCATTACGCCTAGATGTTGCTTGTGTTCACTTAGGATCCACTTTCTTTTATACTGAATCTAATATTATCCAGACTTTAAACACAATCATCTACATTAAAAGCTTGTTTACTACTGAATATTACTTGATCATTTCTTGATCCTAATGACAGACTAAAGTACATGTTTCTGGTGGATTTTATGGCCAAAAATCTGAATACAATAATGAATCTGAATTACTAAATCTCTAAATCAAACAGGATGTTATTGAACAAAAAAAAAATAATAAAGTATATACTCTGAATTTAAACAAGAAGAACACATACATCTTCATATGTATGTGTATATTATTAGATATGCACTGATATATTTATATTGGTAAGTTATTTTGATCCTGGATATATTTTGGTTATTGGAAAAAGAAAATGACCTTGGAAAATATGTTTGTAATGAATGATATATCAATATATCATCTCATAGCAAAAAAAAAAAATCCTTATGAAATTAGGGTGGAACATAGGAGGGTCATCTCAGTTGGTATCAGAGCTATGTTATTCAACATAGTAGAAGTAAGGATCAAGTTCTTAGATAGAAAAATAAAATTAAAAGGAACTAAATATCAAACTAACCAGCTATGTAAATTATTATTAGCAAACTATGGTAGGGAGACCACCAAATCAGGGAGCAGGATCTTCCCATGCACCACCAATGGTCAATCTGCAAGACTTGGTGAGAGCATTTAGGGATGGGGCAGGACAAAGGCAAGAAAATCCCTATGAAGAACTCTCAAAACTGCTTAAGACATATACTCATTTAGGAGGCAAAAGCTTTGAAGGGACAGAGAGTATCATGGAAATTCAAACATGGTTGAGAACATTGGAAAGAATTTTCAATGACATGCAACTTGATGATCAAAGAAAGAGGCAAGTGGCTTCAAGACAGCTGAAAGGAGTAGCTTTAGGCTGGTGGGAAGTAATCATTGCAGGAAGGAATGAGAATGAAATCACTTGGAATCAATTCAAAGAGATGTTGGAGGCAAGGTTTGTACCAGCATCAGCAAAGACTACCTTGCTAGAAGAATTCATTAGGCTTAGACAAGGAACCATGACTGTCACAGAATACACTCAAAAGTTTGAGGGACTTTCCACATATGGAGCAATGCTTGTGGCAGATGAAGCATCTAAAAATGATAGGTACATAAAAGGTCTAAACCCAGGACTTAGCAGAGCTATGTTACCTTATGCAGACAAGACTTTTGATCATGTGATAGACTTAGCTTTGAGGTTGGAGCAGCATGACAAGGAAAGGGAGAAGTTCAGAAATTTTAAGAGCAATAATAACAAGAAAGGTAAGGGGAGGTATCACCCTTATGATAAGAAGAAAGAAGAGGCTAATAACAAAAGCACTGGAGATGTCAAAGCTAAGGAAGACAAGAAGAAAATTGTGTGCCATCAGTGTGGAAAGGAAGGGCATATCAAACCAAAATGTCCAGAGTTGAAAGGAGGAGCTTTCAAATGCTATCTATGTGGGAAAGAGGGACATATGAAGAGGAATTGTCCTGAGTATAGACAGCAAGGCAAATTGGCAAATTTGGAAGGAAAAGGCAAAGCCACAGTGGAAAGTAACACTATAAACCATAGCCAAGTGGAAGGTACATTACTTATTTGTACCATACCCATAACAGTAGTGTATGATACTGGGGCAACTCACTCCTTAATTTCTTATGAATTGGTTAAAGTGCTAAAACTGAATTGCATATTAGTTGAAACCCCATTGCATATACACAGTCCATTGGGGAGTTCTAGTGTTTTAAATATGATTTGTGTGGATGTGGAGTTAAACATAGGAGGAAATATTTTTATTTCCAATTTATATGTTTTGAATTACCCAAATATAGGTGTTATATTGGGGGTAGACTGGTTAAGGCAATTTAAAGCCATAATTAATTTAGACTCATCCACCATATCATTGCAAAATTCTAGAGGCCAGAGAATCACAGTTTTATGTGAGGTAGCTAAGGAAGGAAAACTATATCATTTAGTTGACTTAGAAAAAGATCTGAGTGAACTAACCATTGAAGAAATTCCCATAGTTAATGAATACTTGGATGTGTTTGGGGAAGTTAAGGGTGTTCCACACCACAGACCAGTTGAGTTCCAAATTAATCTCATTCCAGGAGCAAGTCCAATAATTAAGAAACCTTATAGAATGGGGCCAAGTGAACTGAAAGAATTGAAAAATCAGTTGGAAGAATTAGAAGGCAAGGGATTTATAAGGCCAAGCAATTCCTGCTGGGGTTCTCCAGTAGTGTTTGTAAGAAAACATGATGGTACCTTGAGAATGTGCATAGATTACAGGGAGCTAAATAAAGTAACCATCAAGAATAAATACCCATTGCCTAGAATAGATGATCTCTTTGACCAACTCAGTGAAGCTAAAATATTTTCTAGGCTAGACTTAGCATCAGGATTCCATCAAATGAAGGTTGAAGACTCAAGTGTTAAGTACACTGCATTTAACACAAGATATGGCTTATATGAATTTTTGGTTATGCCATTTGGTTTGACAAATGCTCCTTCATATTTTGTTGATTTGATGAATAGAATATTTAGAGATTATCTAGACAAATTTGTACTGATTTTTATTGATGACATTTTGATTTATTCCAAGACAGTGGAAGAGCATAAAAATCATTTGCATTTAGTTTTGTCAAGACTAAGGGAAAATGATTTAAAGGCAAAATTTTCAAAATGTGCATTTTGGAAAGAAGAAGTGCATTTCCTTGGGCATGTCATCTCTGCCAAAGGAATATCAGTAAACCCTAACAAGGTAGTGGCAATCCAAGCATGGAAAAGGCCTAGCACCATCAGTGAGATTAGATCATTTATGGGGATGGCAGGATATTATAGGAGATTCATAAAAGATTTCTCAAAAATATCATCACCACTTACCAATTTAACTAGAAAGAACCAAGCCTTTGTATGGACAGAAAAATGTGAGCAAGCTTTTATCAAAATAAAGGAAGCTCTGATAAATGCACCAGTATTGAGAGTGCCAGAAGGAAATGAAAATTTGGTTGTGTACACTGATGCAAGTGGCTCTGGGTTAGGGGCTGTGTTGATGCAGCAAGACCAGGTGGTAGCCTATGCATCTAGGCAATTAAAGCCACATGAAACCAGGTATGCAACCCATGATCTTGAACTAGCAGCAGTTGTGTATGCTTTGAAACTTTGGAGACATTATTTGTTAGGTGCCAAATTCATTTTGGTACACTGATCATAAGGCACTGAAATATTTATTCTCACAAAAAGATTTGAACATGAGGCAACATAGATGGGTAGAGTTCCTAGCTGCCTATGATCTAGATATACTGTATACACCAGGCAAGGCAAATAAAGTTGCAGATGCCTTGAGTAGACAACATGCCAAAGTAGCCATGTTGATGATGGAAGAGTTTAGGGATTTGTCTATACTTACTGATTTGGAAATTGAGGAAAGTAGTGAGGAACAAATGATGCCCATTGAAGAAGGTGAAGGTAAAGGGAAATTAAGTATGATATCTCTGCAATCAGATTTACTTCTTAAGATTGGGCAAATGCAGGAACAAGACCTAAACATGGTGGAAAAGAAAATGCTCATATCAAAAGGGGAGGAAGTAATAAATTATCAAGTTGATAAAAATGGGTATTTGAGGAATAAAAACAGGATATGTGTTCCAGAAAATATAGAATTGAAAGAGGAAATATTAAATGAGTACCATAGGAGTAAGTACTCCATACACCCAGGTAGCACCAAGATGTATCAAAATTTGAAAAGAAATCTTTGGTGGAAGGGGATGAAGTCAGATGTGGCCAGATATGTTGCAAGGTGCATGACTTGCCAACAAGTCAAGGCAGAGACACAAAGGCCATCAGGACTATTGCAACCCCTTAGTATACCACAGTGGAAGTGGGAGGACATATCTATGGATTTCATAGATGGTCTGCCTAGATCTAAGAAGGGAAACACAAGTATATGGGTAATAGTGGATAGGCTAACCAAGGTAGCACATTTTATCCCAGTGAGAGCAGAAAGAAATGCTCCAAAATTGGCTCAAATATTCATGAAAGAGGTAGTAAGGTTGCATGGCATACCTAAAACCATTGTGAGTGATAGGGATACCATCTTCACCTCAAGGTTTTGGAAAAGTTTTCAAGAGGCTATAGGGAGTGAATTGTGCTTAAGCACTGCCTACCATCCACAATCAGATGGTCAAACTGAGGTGGTGAACAAAGTCTTAGAGGATTTGTTGAGAGCATGTACACTGGACTTTGGAGGCAACTGGGAAGACCACCTCCATCTAGTTGAATTCACATACAATAACAGTTACCAAAGCACCATAGGGATGGCACCATTTGAAGCCTTATATGGCAAGCCATGTTTATCACCTATATGCTGGGTAGAGGCTGGAGAAAGGGCTGTTCTTGGACCTGAATATGTTAAAGAAACTACAGAGAGAATTGGGTTAATAAGAAAAAGAATAGCAGCAGCTCAAGATAGGCAAAAGAAATTTGCAGATAGGAAGAGAAAACAAGTGGAATATGAAGTGGGAGACTTTGTTTTCATCAAGATTTCACCTATGAAGAAAGTCATGAGATTTGGCAAGCAAGGTAAGCTTACACCAAGGTATGTTGGACCCTATAAAATTCTGGAAAGAATTGGTTCATTGGCTTACAAATTAGAACTACCAGAGGAGATGAAAGCAATGCATAATGTTTTTCATGTGTCCCAACTTAGAAAATGGGTACATGATAAGGAAGACATTTTGGAAGAGCCTACCAAAATTCAAATAAATCCTGACTTGGTTTATGAAAAAGAACCAGTGGGGATTGTAGCCAAGGAAGAAAAGAAATTAAGGAACAAAACCTTGAAACTAGTTAAGATCCAGTGGAGTAGTGATCCTAATGACTGCACATGGGAGTTAGAGGATAAGATTAGAATGGATTATCCTAAGCTTTTTGCAAATTAAAAGGTAATTTTTTTTTCTTTCTCTGGAAAAATTATTTGTTATGCATGGTTGATATGGTTGAATTTGTTTGCTTATGCATATGTTTGATAAGTTTTCAGAAAAGAAAAAGATGCTCACTATAAATGTTAGAAAAATTGTGAGGACACAATTCCTAAAAGGAGGGGTGAATGTAATACCCCAAAATTTTGTGAAAAATCATTTTTGAAAAATGATTTAATTTTGAAATATTTAGATTTAAATATGGTGAAGTCTCTGGAATAAATAGTGTGCAGGTATATGTGTGCACGTGCACACTGAAATGGCACAAGGAAGAACTCCAGATTTCTTGGATTTAAAACAAGAATTAAAGGGCAATACAAACATGATTTGGCAACATGGTTGTTTGATTTCTGAAATTATATGGATCATCTTAGAAAATAAGAAAAGTAGGTTTTACTTTAAATCAGTAAACAAAATTTTATTTAAAACCCAGAAGAGAAAATTATGTATATTAGTAAACCTGTATACATATAGGTACATATGCTTCTGGAATTAAAGAGAAATTAAAATAAGCTTAGATAAAATATGTGTACAAATATATATATATATTTTTAAGCACTGAAAAGTATATATATATATAAGCAAGTAAAAACTATGACATTAAAATGACATGAAATGTGATACAAGTTAATGAGCTTGTATAGGCAAAAATAGCAAAGGGGATTTTCAGAAATAATTAAAATAAAAATAGGATAGTCACACTTTTAACATGACTAGGAGAGTGGCCATTTTCTGAAAAGTAAAAGAAGGAAAATGCAGCTTTTAAATTGGTTAATATGGCCGGGGTATTATGAATGAAAAATGCATGATGCTAGCCAGGACAGAAATGGAATTCTGTTTCAACAAAACCCTAGAGGAAAAAAATGCTTATAAATAGGCAGTTTAGCCAGTAGAATCATTTTTACCCCGAGCTACACAAAAATAAGAAAAGAAGGAAAATATTGGAAGAAAGGAGAGAACACTCAAACAAGAATTTTCTGGATTAAACATTTAGGTGAGTAATCTCACTAAGTTCATGGCATTAAGACCTGAGATGAGGCAGCCACTTTTTATTTCCATTTATATATATATTTCTGGTTTTGATGTATATGATTTCATCAATGCTTTTTGGATGTTTTATTTTAAATCTGATATGATTTAATATGGATGATTTTGGATGATCTTTGATTGGTTGAGACATTTGTCTTTGGATGAGTATCATACTGATTTATTTATACTCACAAATGTTAAAGTTTAGGATCTTAAAAATTATATAGAGAATACTCTCAGCTGTTATAGATCTATGGCATGGAAACTTTATAAAAATGATTAGAGCTGCATTATACTTGGTATAAGTGCTGAGGCTTGAAAAGAAAATGTTAAGGGTGCAATAGAAATTTTCTAAGTGCTGAGCCCTTAATCAAATCAAAAAAAAAAAAAGAGAAACCCACAAGCTAAAATTATGATTGAACCAGATCTTGAATCTGAATCAATCATAAAGGCTTGCAGATCAATATAACATGCCATGCCTCTTTTACAGTTGAAAATATTCTCATATTTTACTAAGATCAAGACATATTGACCCCATTTAGGAAATAACTGTCTGATTATTTCTGAGGAGAATTATGCTAGAAGAAATTATGGATGTTTCCATGTTTGCAGTGATATGTTCACTTAGCATATTTGATGATAGGATTTAAGACTATACACTAGTAAATAAACTAGGGAAGGGAAGGCCAAGAAAGCTGCTGGAATGCTTGTCATATTTGAAGTATGCAAGTTGGCACATGGTTTGTTTAAGCCGTGAGATCTTTGTGCAATGATGTGAATTAGTTCATTGCAATGTGTCCCAGTGATTCCTTAATAGCAGATGAGGCAGGGATTTAAATTGAATATTACAACCTGTAAATGAAGAAATAGGAATATGGATATTTCTTAGGTTGAATGGTATGGAACCAAGATGATTCCAGTAAATGAAATTGTTGCAGATAGATAATTATGTTTGCATGATTATGTATGCAAGAGAAGGAATGATAAATGAATATATCATACCTGAATCAACTTAATTATATTATGTTAAAATAATTGATTGCAGAAATTTGCTTAAATAACAAGTTAGTACCCTTATATTCTCTATTGCTTAATATCATGAATGAATTGATGTTACTCATACCAGATCATAGATCTGACCCTTGTTTGCTCATGGCATCTGGGGTGTCTCATTTTAAAATGAGGCAGCCACTTATGCTCTTCCAGGTAACCCAGGCACTAAGTAAAAATGAAGTAATGGCTGTTATGGAGGAGTGAATGAACATGCTAGCTAGTTTCAATAAGAGTTTAAATTGATTATATCTGCATGTATTCAGGAAAATTTTTATGTTTCTAAGATTTCCAGTCATGTAATGAATTCTATTATGGTTAGATGAACTAGTTGTATCATGCTAAATATATTGTTATGCATTAAGGTTTAAAATCTCAAGGGAAAAATCTGAGTGGGAAACAATGAAATGATTTTAATTATTGATATGGATGTTTGGAGGAGAAACATGCATATGTAGTTGAGCTTCTGTTTTGTATAATTTATATTATGTATTAGATAATCTTGAGACATAACAGAGCACTGAGTTTTAGAACAAAATCTGGATTTAGCAAAAAGAAAACTTAACAGGATTTTATTATCTTTTACTGAAATGCTTTGTAATTAAGTTTGAATTCATTTCTGAATTGTATTGAGAAGAGTAAGATGTTTTCCTAAAGCTTTAAACAGAATGCAATGAAATTGAACTAGTGTGGCAGATACAGGATTCATGAGTTAACCAGCTTCAATTAAATGAAGTATTGGTTGATCATGATAGATTGTATTCTGAAAATAAAAATGCATTTCAAAGCTTAGTACATTTAGCAATTGATTCACCCAGTTTTCTGGAAAATGAGCAGAAATATTGACATGTACATGTATATCTGTGTACATGTTGATATTTGAGCAAAAATATGATCATAAATTCTTAAAACAGTTGTAGGAATGGGATACAAAAATAGTAAAGTAAGAAGAATTGTTTTGTATGTTAGGTTATAGGCAAACATTAGAGATATGTACAAAGATAGGTAGGTATCAGATTTCAAACCTTTCAGAAGTAAAAAAAAAAAAGGGGAGAAAACCAAAAATTGTGTTTGAACCGACCTGCATGGTACTCGAACTCGTGACCTCTTGTGTATAAGTTAGGCGCGTTTCCATTACGCCTAGATGTTGCTTGTGTTCACTTAGGATCCACTTTCTTTTATACTGAATCTAATATTATCCAGACTTTAAACACAATCATCTACATTAAAAGCTTGTTTACTACTGAATATTACTTGATCATTTCTTGATCCTAATGACAGACTAAAGTACATGTTTCTGGTGGATTTTATGGCCAAAAATCTGAATACAATAATGAATCTGAATTACTAAATCTCTAAATCAAACAGGATGTTATTGAACAAAAAAAATAATAATAAAGTATATACTCTGAATTTAAACAAGAAGAACACATACATCTTCATATGTATGTGTATATTATTAGATATGCACTGATATATTTATATTGGTAAGTTATTTTGATCCTGGATATATTTTGGTTATTGGAAAAAGAAAATGACCTTGGAAAATATGTTTGTAATGAATGATATATCAATATATCATCTCATAGCAAAAAAAAAATCCTTATGAAATTAGGGTGGAACATAGGAGGGTCATTTCACAAACAAATAGAGATTCAAAATTAGAGGAACTCTAATCAATTAGAATTCTAGTTCGAAGATAAACTCAAACGAAGATGAGATAATTTAATTATCGAATAGAAGATGGATAAGCCTATAATAATCACGGGCAACCTTAACCAGTCAACCGTGACTTCAGAAATATAATCAATTCGTAAATCTAAGGCAAATCGACAATCGATCGCCAGATATAGGATCCAGATAGAGCAGGAGATAGATAACATCGACATCCGAAGATACAGAAATCTCCGGTGAATCAATGCCAATTGTAAAGGAGTTTCACCCCTTTACAAATCATTCCAAAGATTTACGGAATCACCGCCCTTTAGAGAGGTCATTCCAAAGTGGGGTTACGGAATGCCCCAAAAATCAAAAGGGTAAAAATAGGGAAGACAAGATTGGATTTCAGAACAAGGGGGAGCGTTCCAAAGTTCAAGGAATCCAAACCGATAAGAATCCTAACCAAAAGATTTCTAACAAGGTGGATACAGAAGGAATGAAGTTCTGAAAATCTTGATTTCAAAATAAGGAAAGTTTTATATCGAAATAATCTTTGAAAATCCTTTAAAAATCATTTAGAAATCATTTTATACTTCGAAAATACGTTCTCTCACAAAGAAAGGATTCTAAGATTGATTTCACTCATTCTAGGGTATTTCTACCCTATCTCTAATGAGTTTTTGCTCCGCAGGCTATGGTTTGCCAAAACCAAAGCTCTGATACCAAATGTAACGACCCACTATTTTGGACCATTCAAATCGACAATAATCCACACATGTCTGACTTGAAAAATTCAAAATAACAAATTGTAAATAAATTTGGAGCAAATGAAATCAAATACACAGAATCACAGACACAGAACATATCAGAATAACTCGCAGCGGAATATAAAAACCATAGTAGTTCATGAAGCTACTATAACAAACTCTCAAAACATAATACATAATATCTGCTTGAAAACATATACAATAGAAATCTCAAATAAATAGAAGTTTATGAATACCAGAACTGAAATAGAACAACTGAACTGAAAGGAGCAGATAACTAGACAAGCATAATCTCCAGCGATTCCTAGCTCCAGAAAGAAATCCAAAGCTAAGCTGTAAATACTCAGACTGACCCGAGCGTAAAGTAAAACACAAAACACTCGAGTTAGGACAATATATACTTATATAATATAAACCAACTCAAGTGAACTATAGTAGAAATGCACAATAACTCAAAGGATGCTTGGGATCGCCCATCCTTTAAGGATCAGTTAAACTATAAATTAAATACATCCCGTGGTTAAAATTTCAAAATGGTATTTTATACTTCAAAATAAAATATCATTTCAATATTCAATATCCTTCAAAAATCCATATCAAAATATCATATTTCAAAATAGTTTATATTTCGAAACAAATTACTTTATTTTAAATCATAAAATGAAGTTATTATATTTAATAATTAAATTATTAAATTCCAAAATTTTAATCTTTCAAAGTTCATTCGTTCACTTAAATTAATTAAAACAATGAAAATTCAACTTTCGCAACATTTAGAAAATGCTACGGAAAGTCACATTTAAAACAGTTCAATTTAACAAAAGACAACATTTAAAATGCTGTAATAGGGTTACATTAGTTTCAAATAAACTTAGTTAAATTCAACCATTATAACATTTACAAAAATGCTATAATAGCCTTTAATTAAATTTAGCCATTTTGTTCATTATTATCAACTACAGCATTTACAAATGTTGCATTATCATTTACATTAGAATTAATAGCATTTCAGAAATGCAGTTAATTAACTTCAAATATTCAGTATAATTTCACAAACAATTATATTTTTATATAAATCATTTTTAACTTATAAAATCATATAATTTCACTTTTAAAACAATCATTCAAATACCCTTATATTCATGATTTTATAAAGTTAAACCTCCATTCAAAAATCAAAATTTAATAATAATTCACTTATTAAATTCCAATATTAAATTATAAATTCATTAAATTAAATTAACTTAACACTTAAGTTTAAATTTTCAAATATAACTTAATTCCATTTTTATTTACTTACTTAAAATTCACTTTTAAGCCAAATTCACAGATTACCAATTTTAGTTATATTTCAAAATTTCAACTTAAATATCCATTCATTTCACATTTTAACTTTATTCAAAATCATTAATATAATATAAAAATCATTTAAATTCACTTTAATCCAAATTATCATGAATTTATCACATTTCACATTTAATTTAAATTCCAATTATCACCAAATTAAAGAATAACTTACATTTCAAATTTTCTAATTTTACCATTAATTTATTTCACTTATAAATTTTCAGAAAATCAATAATGCTTTACAAAAATCATTTTTATTTAGTTTAAATCAAAATATTATAATATTTACATTTCTAAAATATTTAAATTTTTTTTATAAAACATATTTTAACAACGGGTCTGTATTTCATTTTCTAGCCTAGGTAAAGTGATACGGGTAATATATCATTTCAACCCGTAATTTACAAAGAAAACCCGGGTTTGATCATTTCAAACCCGCAAATCCCAAGTAAATGAAAATAATTGAAAATCATTCAGGCCTATCATTTCAGCCCATAATGATTTTCTCCTATTCTAAAGTCTGTTCGGGTATGTATCATTTCAACCCATAGTGATTCTAATCTAAAGGGAACTTGCAGTGCGATAAACTGATAAAAATAACAGAACAACATAATATAACAGTAACATATGATATAATAGGTGTTTAAGCATGTGTGAACATCATATAATAGTGACATAGCAAATATAATATGGTGATGCAATTTACAGATTCACATGTGATCGATTTACTATTAATATAAGTATAAAACTGTCTGGTGAGAATAACTCACCGGTTTGAGCTAAAGACACAACAAAGAATTGCACAAATGGGATCTACACAAGCACAAAAGCACGACACAGATTCGAATGGAGGATCCAAATGTCAAATTCTTTGGATACACATCAAACAAAAACAATATAACAACGATGAGTTTCAAAACCAAAATACGATAAACTGCGCTAGAATAAACTGCACAGAATCAAATAGAAATGCTTGCACTTGCTTTTAACCTTTACTAGGCTAAGCCATAAGGGGTAATACAAGGCCGTGGCAGGTGTTTGGGTCAGGTTTGGGTGAGTATGGGTTCGGCCCAAATGGTGGAATGATGGTGCAAAAGTGGTAGAGGGAAAATACAACACAAGCATGCATTCACATGGATTGGGTCAAGGATTTGGGCTCGGCCAAGGCACTAATGGTCATGGCCAGAGAGGTGGGGTCCACTGGAGTGATGTGGCAGAGGTTGATGGAGGTGCTGGAGGTGATGGTGGTGTGGTAGGTGGCGGCTCGGGGGTTGGTGAGGTGATAGAGATGAGGTGGTGGTGGTTGGGCTAGGAATTTGGATGGTTTTTGCAACTTTTGTGCAATTGCATCACCAAGGGGTTCATGGCTTGGATTTTTTGTGAGGAGGAGGTGGTGATGCTGTGCCATCAGGTGGTGGAGGCAGCTAGGCAGCAAGGGAAGCATGGCCGAACCTATAGAGAAGGAGCAAGTGCAACCAAAATCAACTAGAATTAGATAATATAATTGAAAAAGGAGATAAAAGAAACAAAGTTTTTACCAATTCCTTCAAGATGATGGCCGAAAGTTTTTTTTCAGGAAATGAGAAAAAATATATGCGTGAATGATAAGGGAGTGGTCGGCTGTAGATGTGGGGAGTTATGTCAAAAGATATGAAGAGTTAGGTTGAAAATGAAGAGGTGGAATGCAAAAAGGCAATGGGCAAATCAAAAGTCAAAACCTCTTCACATTTCTTTAATTCATTTTTATAAATTTATATTTCTGGTAATAACAAAAATTCCAGTTAAAAATTCGAAAATTTATCAAAATATAAGAATATATATAATATTTATTAATTATATAAAGTTAAATTAAGGAAAATAGCTAAAAATAGTAAACTAGTCAAAAATTTGAAATTAAATGAAATAAATTTTAGAAAATTCATATGAGCTTGTAATATATTTTTAAACATAAATAATAACATAAAATAAAAGTACATTCACAAAATAAATATATAAAATTTAATTTAAATATAATTTTAATGAAGAAAATAGCAGAAAATAAGAAAACAGCCTATAAAAATAGGAAATCAACACAGTAAACTTTGGAAAAATTATAACATCACTTTAAAAATGTTTTAAAATAAAATATATATCTAATATGTCATAACACATATTAGAACATGATTTGACAAATAAAAATATTGTTTATATAAATTAAAATAGATGACTTTATTAAATAAATCAATTTACATACAATATGGTAAAAGCATAATTTTCACAATATAAATCGGATTTCAACGAAACAAAAAGTAGTATTCTTGAAATTAAATTTATTTTCATAATAAAAGATAAAATTCAATAATTTAAAATATTTATATTTTAAATTTAAAAGTCAAAGTTTGACCAGATTGACCAAAAATCCACTTTTCGGGAAAATATTCAATTTATACCAGTTTGGAATTATAATTCACATAATAATCAACATTTATATTTAAAATGAAATGTTTGAAATAAATCAAGTTTAAAGTAATTTCAAAATAAAAATAAAGTCAAAATTAAAAATATATATAAAAATCTAGGGTTGTTACATGGATAGTGGTACAGTCAATTTTGGAGATAACTCCAAAGGCTATATTATTGGACAAGGAGATGTAGCTTCTATCGGTATATCTAATTCTCTATTAAGCACTAATGTTTATTTGGTAGAGAATTTAATACATAACCTATTAAGTATTGGTTAATTATGCATTAAAGGTTTTTAAAAAACTTTTGAAAAAGATAAGTGTAATATTTTTGAGAAAAATAGTAATTTAATTTTTGAAGGTATAAGAAATTGTAATGTTTATGTTTTGAATATGAAAATAAGACATAATAGCAATATATGTTTAACTGCTGATTTTTGTGACCCCTAGATTTGGCATAAAAGGTTCCGTCATGTTAATTTTAGAAATATTCATAAATTAGCTAAGAATGATATTGTAAGAGGTTTACTAAAGATAAATTTGAAAGTTAATAATTTATGTGACGCTTGTTAGAAAGAAAAACTTAAAAAGTCATCCTTTAATGCTAAAAATGAAATTTCTACAAAACAACCTTTAGAGCATTTACAGTTAGATTTATTTGGTCCCATGCAATTAAGATCAATAAATCACATATGCTTGTTCTTGTTATTGTTTATGATTTTTCACGATCTACATCGATTTTCTTTTTAAATATAAGAATAACACTTTTGAATATTTTAAAATATTTTTTGAACGAATACAGAACTTAAAAGATTTAAAACTTAAGAATATTAGAAGTGACCATGGAGGTGAATATGAAAGCAAAAAAATTTCAAAACTTTTGCAATAAAAAGGGTATAAGTCATAAATTTTCTTTTCCTAGAATGCCACAACAAAACAGTATCGTAGAAGAAAAAATCATTCTTTATAGGAATGCCTTAAAACAATTTTGAGTAGTAGTAATCTCCCACGGAACTTTTGGGCTAAGGCAGTTGCTACAACTTGTTATGTTCTAAATCGTGTTTCTTTGAGACCATTAACTATAGCCACACCTTATGAACTCTTTTTTGAAAGGAAATCTAAGGTATCTTATTTTAAGATTTGTGGCCTTAAATGCTTAATTTTAAACACTAAAGATCCCCTTGGGAAGTTTGATCCGAATGCCGACGAAGGAATCTTTATTGGATATTCGGAACAACGTAAAGCATATAGAGTATTTAATAAAGAACTAATATAATTCAGGGAACATTACATGTATCTTATGATGAAAACTTTAATATTAGTACAGATGATAATGAAAACACAGAACTTACTAAACCATCAGTACTACCTACTTCTAATGAACAATAAACTGAATCTATTAATTCAGATAATAATGATTTAAAATCACCATCCATATTATTAAAACATCACCAATTAGATAATGTAATCAACGATGTTACTACAAAAGTTGGTACACGAAGGCAATTAAATCAAAAGGGACTGTTGCTTTCATATCGAATATTGAACCAAAGAATTATAGAAAAAGCTGCTATGAACGTTTTTTGGATTTTGGCAATGCAAGAAGAACTAAATCGTTTAAACGGTCTCTGTAACGACCCGTATTTTTACGGATCGAAACATCGTAAAACTGTTGTCATTAGATCGATAGTATTGTTAAGACGTTCGAAGCTTAAGTCGTGTAGTAGCCTAGGTCGTATGGAAGTTTAAGACGACTTAAGAGATTGGAGCGACCTAAGGAGTTTGTTCGTGATGGGACTTTGGTCGTGAAGAAGGTTAGGTCGTGGAGCAACTTAAGGGGGTAGACGACTTAAGTAGTAGACGACTTAAGAGAGTTGGTGACTTAAGAGTTAGCGGCTTAGGGAAGTTAAAGACCTAGGGGGTTAAGCGGCTTAACGACTTAAGGAAGCTAGGTCGTTCGAGCGACTTAAGGTTTTGGGATAAGTCGTTGAAGTTTAGGCCGTGTCTATGATAGGTCGTAGACGACTTACGTTAGGTCGCGTAAGGACTTAAGTCGTTAGGTAGTGTCTGTGTTAGGCCGTGTATATTCTAGGTCGCGCATAGGCCTGAGTCGTAAGTTGTTAAGTCGTCTAAACGACTTAAGAAGGAACGCGCATGTGTGTTAGGTCGTAAGTCGCGCATTAGTGTTAAGGCTTAGGTCGTTGGGTCGTTGAGTCGCGCACTTGCATTAGAGTTAAGTCGTATAGCGTTAAGTCGCAAGGTCGCTAAGTCGCACATATGTGTTAAGTCGCGCAAGGTTAAGTCGTAGGATTTGTTGAGTCGTTGAGTCCTGGTTCGCGCGCGCGTGTGTTATGGCTTAAGTCGTAGGACCTGATAAGTCGTAGGGTTTGTTAGGTCGTAAGTCGGAGGAGATAAGTCGTGGACGACTTAGGGATTTCAGCCTATAAATACACGTCAATTTCCTCACTTTTTGGGATCCGGATTTTGAAGCGACGAAGTGCTGCTATTTTGAGAGCTCAAGTTCTACACTTCATCACTTCTTTTCTCCACTTTAATCTTGTGCTTCCTTCCATCCAAATTGAAGATCAAATCGAAGATCCAAGAGCTTAGATTGAAGATCTACATCCATCGAAGAGAGATTTCATCGTTTGAAGCGGAATTTTGGAGAATCGAGTTAGATCCTTCGCTGTCCAGATCTGAAGTGTGTTGCTTTTGAGGTGTTTAGGTGATTCGGTGAGTGGTGGTTATCTCTCACACGGATCCAAAGGAGTATATCGGATTGGTGGCTTGATTATGTGTTAAAATAGTGATTTCCATGCATTTTCATAAACTTAAGTGTAGATATATTGTTCATGATGATTTGACATCCATTTTACTACATGTTAATCTATGCAAGTTCATTCATCAAGTTGTAGAGATATTGCTCATAATTCATGCTTGTTAGATTTGGACTCTTTATTTACAAGATTGCCATTATTGTTATAATTGTTTATTAGATCATGTTTGAATGCTTGGTTACTTGGATTAATGATTGACTTGATTGATTGTTATAAATTAGTTGATTGATGATTTGATTTGGACAAGATGGTCGAAGATGATTCAAAAGCTAAGGGAAAGGCTCTTGAATTGGAAAAGCTGCTCGTGGCATATGTGGCGGATGATGAAGCTCATATGGATAGATTTGATGATGTGGATGTTGAGATGAGGCTTTGCTATGATGAGATGAAGCGAGGCATGGTATGAGATAGCCTTGGTTTAATCCAGACAGGATCATTCCAAGCATGTCGATAACTCGGTGAAATGGTTCGGGTTTGAGGATAATGGTCTGCTCGAGAGGCGCTTGAGCTAGTATGGAAATAGTCGTCGAGGAGGATGACTAGAAGGCTGAGGTTTCATCGTTATTGAAGGTTCTAGTAGACTCAAAGCAAGAGTACGCTGGGCAGATTCGATAGTCCCTAAAGACTATGATTGTAGTCGAGTACTCTGGGCAGATTCGATAGTCCTAGGCACGGGCTGCGACGACGTGCGTAGTTCTGTCTAGAACCGGGGTTGCCATTAACCCTTGACGGACGGCTGAAAGAATGTGCCGGTCATTCAATTAACGGTGGTATCGAAGTAAAGATAACAGTGATAGCCAGAGTCATGGATGTTTGGTTGTATCGTCATTCGGTCTCAAGAGCAATATTTTTTGGGTGCTTATCTGATCTTGGTTTAGGCCTTGGGGGTTTGTACTTGGGAAACATTGACCTTGACTCGATTGATAATTGCTTTACTTTAAATGTTTGCTGTGCTATGTTTACTTCTGCTTAGTGTGTTTGGGGGCTATCACTGTAGAAAGAGGTGGAGTGGGAGGGTTGGGTTCCTATTCCTTTTACCTTTATGCTCTTTTGGTATGTTGTTAGTTAATTTACCGCTCACTAAGACTGTTGTCTGACTCAAGGTTTTATGTTCAACTCTTATTACCTTGGGCTGTTCATCCAATTTGGGATGGGCAGACTAGGTAGCAGGTGACAGGTGCTGTTCTTAGTTTCCAACGATGCTGATGACGAAGACGAGCTGGAGGCTTGCATATTATTTTCTTACTATATGTACTAGGTGTTCCGCTGCTTGTATAATTCTCTGAGTGATATGTAGTGAGGCTTGATGTATTGACTATTCATATGTTTGTATTCAACTATTATGAAGCTTAATTGATGAGATTCTATTTTGTGAAGCTTCACTATATATATTCTCTATTGTATTTTATCCATGCGCCGTGAGTAATACGATAGATTCTGCTGTTTTAACTTACCCCTGACCATCGTCCATGGCTGCCTGGCACACTTTACAGCGCACTATTTCCATGTTTAGTGCAGGGGTCATGGGCGGTCGTCACATTTGGTATCAGAGCTTTGGTTAATCGATTTTACCCAACGCTCGTTGACGTAACTACGTATGAGAGACGTAATTGTATTTTGATGGATGATTACTATATATAATATAGTAGCTTAGAAGTATGTGAGTCTTTTATGCAGTTGTTTCTCCAGGTGTGCTGATCATTTCTTTTATCGATATTAAGAATGAGTCGAAGAGGGAGACCAGCTGCTAGGGAAGGCCATGCTACTGAGGGGGCTGCTGATTATACTGCTATGATGACTTCGATCATGAGAAGGATGCTAGCTCCGGGGCCATCAGTAGATGTTGGAGTTCAAGTTCAAACTCCAAAACCGGTGGATTTTGCTAAGCTGTGTAAGGATTATACTGCTCTTGGAGGAAAGGTTTTCTTGGGAACAGAGTCAACCATTGAAGTCCAGAGGTTGATAGATGCTTGTAGAAGGATCTTTGGTGACTTGGGAATCGAGGATGCAACCAAAAGGAAGCTCGCATCAAGACAGCTTCAAGGGAGAGCTTCAGATTGGTGGAACTCTATCACCATTGATACTCCGGAGGAAGAGATTACTTGGATGCAATTCCAAGCCAGATTTGAAGCTAAGTTCATTTCTACAGCTTAGAAATCTGTTCTGTTCAGGAAGTTTGTGGAGCTCAAGCAAGGTGGAAGACTAGTTCTTGAGTATGTTTCTGAGTTTGAAGCCTTGTCTAAGTATGCCCGGTCGTATATTTAATCTTCATATCAGAAGAATGAGAAGTTTGTGACAGACTTGGACAATTATCTTAGGAGGCAGTTGGTGGATCATTTGGACGATCCATTTGAGAAGCTTGTAGAGAAAGCTCTCAGGCACGAGAATCTGTTTCCTAAAGAGGGATCTGTTGTTGCCGTAACCAAGGAAGAGTCTAAACCACAGCAGGGTGGAAACAAGAAGAGGAAGCAGCAGTAGCAAAAGGGTAAGGATGGCCAGAAGAAGCCGAAGGGCGAAGTGACCTGCTACAATTGTCAGCAGAAGGGCCATTTCTCTAGAGATTGTAAGAATCCAAAGGCGCCGGTGAAGTGCCACAACCGTGACAAGCTGGGGCATATTAAGAAGAATTGTCCAGAACCGAGGAAGGACAAGCAGATTATGAAAGCTTATGCTTTGGGGGCTGTTCCATCATCTTCAAAAGCTCCTACCGCTGAAGAGAAAGGAAAGAGTGTGGTGGTTCAGGGTACTCTTTCCATTTGTGGTGTTCCAGTTAGAGTGTTATTCGATACTGGGGCGTCGCATTCTTTTGTTTGTAATGAACTTGTAGGCCGGTTGGGTTTAGAACCGGATATTGTTGATAGGCCATTGGTTGTGACTAATCCAGTTGGGGGTTCGTCTTGTCTGTGTATGCTATGTCGTGGTCTGATTGTATCGAGTCATGATTGCTCTTTTGTTTGTGATTGTTTTGTTCTGAACTTTGCGGGGTTCAGAATTATATTGGGTATGAACTGGCTTAGGAAGTATGCGGCAAAGGTTGATTGTGAAAGGTTGGAGGTGACAGTCGAGAATGTGGAGGGGCGAAAGGTTGTGATACGATGTAAGCATGAGGAAGGCGTCTTCATGAGCTTCATGTATTCGCTGGTTGTTCCACGGGATGGACTGTCATCGGTGCCAATCGCTAATGGAGTTGAGGATGTCTTTGATGAGGTCAAAGGGTTACCGCCGCATAGAGAGATTGAGTTTCGTATCGATCTAGTTGAAGGAGCCAGACCTGTTGTAATGCCTCTTAGGCGGATGGCGCCTAGGGAACAACAGGAGTTGAAGGAGCAGGTTGATGATCTCTTACAGAAAGGATTCATTCGGCGTAGTGTGTCCGAATGGGGTGCACTAGTTGTGTTTGTAACCAAAGCGGATGGATCGTTGAGGTTGTGTGTGGATTATCGTGAGCTGAATAAAGTGACTAAGAAGAACAAGTATCCATTGCCGAGAATAGATGACTTGTTTGATCAGCTTCACGAAGCTAAGGTGTTTTCTCAGATGGATTTGGCAACGAGATTTCACCAGTTAAGAGTGGCTAATGATAGTGTGCCGAAGACTGCTTTCAGGAAACCATCCGGTTTCTTTGAGTGGCTGGTAATGCCGTTTGGATTGACCAATGCACCAGCATATTTTTTTGATCTTATGAATAGAGTGTTCAGAGATCAGTTGAACAAGTTCGTACTAGTGTTCGTGGATGATATTTTGATTTATTCCAGAACTGAAGAAGAGCACAAGACGCACTTGCGTATTGTTTTGGAAATCTTACGGAAACATCAGCTGAAGGCTAAGTTTTCAAAGTGTCACTTCTCGAAGAGCGAAGTGAGGTTCTTAGGCCATATTATCTCTAGAAGCGGAATAGCGGTTGATCCCGCCAAGATAGCAGCAATCCAGGATTGGGGTAGACCTAAGAATGCATCTGATGTGAGAAGTTTTCTTGGATTAGCAAGATATTATCGTCGATTTATCAAAGACTTTTCCAAGGTGGCTGTACCATTAACAGGATTGACGAAAAAGAACCAAGTATTTAGATGGGATGCTAAGTGTGAGCAAGCTTTCAGAATCCTGAAAGAGCGATTGACAAGTGCTCCTGTTCTGACCATTCCAAGTGGAAATGATGAGATGATGGTTTACACCGACGCATGTGGTACTGGACTTGGAGCAGTGCTGATGCAAAAGGGTAAAGTTGTTGCGTATGCAAGTCGACAACTGAAGCCGCATGAAAGGAATTATCCGACTCATGATTTGCAGTTAGCGGCGATTGTTTTTGCTCTGAAGATGTGGAGATATTATTTATTGGGAGTTCAATTCGAGTTGTTTACAGATCATAAGTCGTTGAAGTATCCTTTCTCCCAAAAGGATTTGAATCTTAGGCAGCAACGATGGCTAGAGTTTTTGGCATCATATGATTTTGGTATAGCCTATACTCCGGGAAAGGGTAACGTAGTGGTAGACGCGTTAAGTCGAAGACACGCAGGATTGGAAGCCATGTTTTCAGAATGGAAGAATCTCGAGTATTTAGCTGGATTTGACTTCAGGCCCAGATGTGAATTGGAACTTGAGATGTTGGCAAACTTATCGATAAGACCGACTCTTGTGGAAAGGATTGGCGAGAGCCAAAAGCAAGACTATAAGCTTGTCAAGATTATCCGTGATTTGGAATCTGGATTGGACCCAGAAAAGGATAAAGGATTCGAGGTCGATCGAGAGGGTTGGCTTCGAAAGCAAGGACAACTAGTTGTTCCCGATATAGATGAATTGAGAAATGAAGTTCTGAAGGAAAGTCATCACTCGAAGCTGACAATTCATCCAGGTGGAAATAAGATGTATCGGGATATGAAGAGAACCTATTACTGGGAAGGTATGAAGAAGGATGTTGGAAATTTTATTTCCAAGTGCATGAACTGCCAGCTGGTAAAAGCCGAGCAGAAGAAGCCAAGTGGATTGCTTCAGCCATTAGAAGTTCCTACATGGAAGTGGGAGCAAATATCGATGGATTTTATTGACGGGCTACCTAGAACAAGAACGGGAAATGAAGGGATTTGGGTCATCGTAGATCGTCTGACTAAGAGTGCAAGATTCGTTCCTGTTCGATCAACTAGGACTGCATCAAAGTTGGCTGAGCTGTATGTTAAGTGGATAGTTCGATTCCATGGTATTCCGAAGAGTATAGTGAGCGATCGAGACCCATTGTTCACTAGTGGATTATGGAAGAGCTTCCAGGAAGTTTTGGGAACCGAGTTGTGTTTGAGTACAGCTTATCACCCCCAAACAGATGGTCAGACCGAGAGATTCAATCGAGTTTTGGAAGATCTCCTTAGAGCTTGTGTTTTGGATTTCGGAGGATCATGGGAAGATCATCTTCATTTGGTAGAATTTTCGTATAATAATAGTTACCAGTCAAGCATTGGTATGGCACCATATGAGGCATTGTATGGAAGACCGTGTAACTGTCCGACATGTTGGTTAGAAACAGGAGAAAAGCTGATACTTGGGCCAGAAATGATTCGACAGACTTCGGATTTCATAGAAATCATTCGCCAACGAATGAAGGCAGCCCAAGACCATCAGAAAAGTTATGCCGATAAGCGTCGTAAGGATTTGGAATTCGACGTAGGTGATATGGTTTTTGTGAAGATTTCTCCACTGAAGAATGTTATTCGATTCGGGAAGAAAGGAAAATTGACTCTGAGATTTGTTGGACCATTCCCGATCATCGAGCGAGTTGGAAAGCTTGCCTACAAATTGGAGTTACCAGGAAAGATGTCGGGTGTGCACAATGTTTTTCATGTATCATATCTACGGAAGTATGTGCACGACTCGAATACTGTGGTTTCGGCAGATAGCTGTGAAGATTTTGAGATTTATCCAGTCGACAAGAGACCTCGTAAGCCGCTTCGTGTTGTGGAAACTGACACGAAACAGCTTAGGAGGAAGGTAGTTAGGTTGCTCAAGATACAATGGAGTGCTGATGTTAACGACTGTACATGGGAGGTGGAAGAGAGGATGAAGGCAGCTCATCCTGAACTCTTTGAGGTATGGCCATAAGGTGTCGTGTCATCTCACGACATTATAACTTATTCTAATTTTAGAATTCTGCATGCTAGGCTAGAATTGGACGCATGGTTTGTTGATTGCTATGGATGGTAGGCATGCGGAATAATTTTGATTGCTCTTGTTTGTCTGGAATTTCGGGGGCGAAATTCCTAAGGGGGAGAGAATGTAACGACCCGTATTTTTACGGATCGAAACATCGTAAAACTGTTGTCATTAGATCGATAGTATTGTTAAGACGTTCGAAGCTTAAGTCGTGTAGTAGCCTAGGTCGTATGGAAGTTTGGGACGACTTAAGAGATTGGAGCGACCTAAGGAGTTTGTTCGTGATGGGACTTAGGTCGTGAAGAAGGTTAGGTCGTGGAGCGACTTAAGGGGGTAGACGACTTAAGTAGTAGACGACTTAAGAGAGTTGGCGACTTAAGAGTTAGCGGCTTAGGGAAGTTAAAGACCTAGGGGCTTAAGCGAGTTAACGACTTAAGGAAGCTAGGTCGTTCGAGCGACTTAAGGTTTTGGGATAAGTCGTTGAAGTTTAGGCCGTGTCTATGATAGGTCGTAGACGACTTACGTTAGGTCGCGTAAGGACTTAAATCGTTAGGTAGTGTCTATGTTAGGCCGTGTATATTCTAGGTCGCGCATAGGCCTGAGTCGTAAGTTATTAAGTCGTCTAAACGACTTAAGAAGGAACACGCATGTGTGTTAGGTCGTAAGTCACGCATTAGTGTTAAGGCTTAGGTCGTTGGGTCGTTGAGTCGCGCACTTGCGTTAGAGTTAAGTCGTATAGCGTTAAGTCGCAAGGTCGCTAAGTCGCACATATGTGTTAAGTCGCACAAGGTTAAGTCGTAGGATTTGTTGAGTCGTTGAGTCCTGGTTCGCGCGCGCGTGTGTTATGGCTTAAGTCGTAGGACCTGATAAGTCGTAGGGTTTGTTAGGTCGTAAGTCGGAGGAGATAAGTCGTGGACGACTTAGAGATTTCAGCCTATAAATACACGTCCATTTCCTCACTTTTTGGGATCCGGATTTTGAAGCGACGAAGTGCTGCTATTTTGAGAGCTCAAGTTCTACACTTCTTCACTTCTTTTCTCCACTTTAATCTTGTGCTTCCTTCCATCCAAATCGAAGATCAAATCGAAGATCCAAGAGCTTAGATTGAAGATCTACATCCATCGAAGAGAGATTTCATCGTTTGAAGCGGAATTTTGGAGAATCGAGTTAGATCCTTCGCTGTCCAAATCTGAAGTGTGTTGCTTTTGAGGTGTTTAGGTGATTCGGTGAGTGGTGGTTATCTCTCACACGGATCCAAAGGAGTATATCGGATTGGTGGCTTGATTATGTGTTAAAATAGTGATTTCCATGCATTTTCATAAACTTAAGTGTAGATCTATTGTTCATGATGATTTGACATCCATTTTACTACATGTTAATCTATGCAAGTTCATTCATCAAGTTGTAGAGATGTTGCTCATAATTCATGCTTGTTAGATTTGGACTCTTTATTTACAAGATTGCCATTATTGTTATAATTGTTTATTAGATCATGTTTGAATGCTTGGTTACTTGGATTAATGATTGACTTGATTGATTGTTATAAATTAGTTGATTGATGATTTGATTTGGACAAGATGGTCGAAGATGATTCAAAAGCTAAGGGAAAGACTCTTGAATTGGAAAAGCTGCTCGTGGCATATGTGGCGGATGATGAAGCTCATATGGATAGATTTGATCATGTGGATGTTGAGATGAGGCTTTGCTATGATGAGATGAAGCGAGGCATGGTATGAGATAGCCTTGGTTTAATCCAGACGGGATCATTCCAAGCATGTCGATAACTCGGTGAAATGGTTCGGGTTTGAGGATAATGGTTTGCTCGAGAGGCGCTTGAGCTAGTATGGAAATAGTCGTCAAGGAGGATGACTAGAAGGCTGAGGTTTCATCGTTATTGAAGGTTCTAGCAGACTCAAAGCAAGAGTACGCTGGGAAGATTCGATAGTCCCTAAAGACTATGATTGTAGTCGAGTACTCTGGGCAGATTCGATAGTTCTAGACACGGGCTGCGACGACGTGCGGAGTTCTGTCTAGAACCAGGGTTGCCATTAACCCTTGACGGACGGCTGAAAGAATGTGCCGGTCATTCAATTAACGGTGGTATCGAAGCAAAGATAACAGTGATAGCCAGAGTCATGGATGTTTGGTTGTATCGTCATTCGGTCTCAAGAGCAATATTTTTTGGGTGCTTATCTGATCTTGGTTTAGGCCTTGGGGGTTTGTACTTGGAAAACATTGACCTTGACTCGAGTGATAATTGCTTTACTTTAAATGTTTGCTATGTTATGTTTACTTCTGCTTAGTGTGTCTGGGGGCTATCACTGTAGAAAGAGGTGGAGTGGGAGGGTTGGGTTCCTATTCCTTTTACCTTTATGCTCTTTTGGTATGTTGTTAGTTAATTTACCGCTCACTAAGACTGTTGTCTGACTCAAGGTTTTATGTTCAACTCTTATTACCTTGGGCTGTTCATCCAATTTGGGATGGGCAGACTAGGTAGCAGGTGACAGGTGCTGTTCTTAGTTTCCAACGATGCTGATGACGAAGACGAGCTGGAGGCTTGCATATTATTTTCTTACTATATGTACTGGGTGTTCCGCTGCTTGTATAATTCTCTGAGTGATATGTAGTGAGGCTTGATGTATTGACTATTCAGATGTTTGTATTCAACTGTTATGAAGCTTAATTGATGAGATTCTATTTTGTGAAGCTTCACTATATATATTCTCTATTGTATTTTATCCATGCGCTGTGAGTAATACGATAGATTCTGCTATTTTAACTTACCCCTGACCATCGTCCATGGCTGCCTGGCACACTTTACAGCGCACTATTTCCATGTTTAGTGCAGGGGTCATGGGCGGTTGTCACAGTCTCGAAGACAAAATGATCAAACAATCATTTGAACAAATTGGGATTATAAATCAAAGTTGACGAAAATGGAAATATAATCCAAAATAAAGTTATGCTAGTTGCATAGGATTATAATCAAGAAGAAGGAATAGACCATGAAGAAACGTTTTCTTCGGTAGCCAGACTAGAAGCAATATGTATCTTATTAGCATTCTCTTATCACCATAATTTTAAGTTATATAAAATGGACATTAAAAGTGCATTTTTAAATTGTTTTATTAAAGAAAATGTGTTTGTAGAACAACCCCAACTATTTTCACATGAAAAATTCTCTGATCATGTCTATAAACTTAAGAAAGCTCTTTATGCCTTAAATAACATCCTGTTCCTAGTATGAACAATTAAAAAGCTATCTTATAGCTTCTGGATTTGAAATAGGAAAAGTAGACCAAACATTTTTTTATTAAACTATAAAATATAAACATTTTAATTATTCAAGTATATGTTGATGATATTATTTTTGGTTCTACACATAAAAATTTATGTAACGAATTTCCAAATATAATGAAAAGTGAATTTGAAATGTTTCATATGGGGGAACTTTCATACTTCCTTGGCTTGCAAATTAAACAATTAAACAGTGGTATTTTCATTAATCAAGAAAAATACTGTAATAATTTATATAAACGTTTTGATATGAAAAACACATCAAGTAACGACACCCATGAGTGCTATAGTACATTTAGAAAGTGACGAAAATGGTAAAAGAATAGATTGAAAAATATACAGAAGGTTAATCAGATCGCTATTATTAGCCATCCAGACATAATGACGAGTGTTCGCTCATGTGCATGCTTTCAGGTGAATCCTAAAAGAATCGCATTTCCAAGCGGTGAAACTAATTTTGCATTACTTAACCAACACTAGAGAGTATTGACTTTTTTGCTCGAAAGAATGTCCTTTCAAGTTAGTATCTTATAGCGATGCTAACTTTGGAGGATGTTAGACATAGAAAATGTACGAGTGGTACCTGTCACTTCATCGGACAGTCTCTAGTATCATGGTTTAGTAAGAAACCAAATTGTGTTTCATTGTCGACATGTTAAGCAGAATAAATTTCTGCTGCTTTGGCATGTGCTCTAGTCATATACATGCAACAGACACTTAAAACATTTGGAATTTACTTACAAAAACCATCGATTTTTTATGGTAATACAAGCGCTATAAACTTATCAAATAATTCAATAATCACATACAAAGCACATAGATATACAAAAATCATTTTTTATGAGACAACGTTGAAAAAGAAGTAATTTCATTAGAGTTTGTAACCTCTGAAAATCAAATAGTCGATATATTTACAAAACAGTTAAATGAAAATACTTTTATTAAACTTCGACGTGAACTTGGAATTGCTGCACTATAAGAGCTACTTTGTAATGACCCACTATTTTGGACCATTCAAATCAACAATAATCCTCACATGTCCGACTTGAATAATACAAAATAACATATTGTAATAAAATTTGGAGCAAATAAAATCATTCACAGAATCACAGACACAGAAATACCAGAATAACTCGCAGCGGAATTTAAAAATAACCATAGTGGTTCATGAAGCCACTATTAACATAGTCTCAAAATAAGTACAAATTACATAGTCTAAAAACCAATACAGTTTGAACAACCACAGAAAATCCCAAATTCATTTGTCTCAATTACATAAGCTAAGATAAAAGACTGAATAGCAAAAAAAACAGATAGCAGCTTGATAAAGATGATCTCCAGTAGTCCTAACTCCAGGAAGATGAAGTCCAAACTGATACTCAGGCTGACCCGAGCGTAAAATAAAACATAAACACTCGAGTCGGGACATACATACTTATACAATGTAAACCAACTCAAGTGAACTGTAATAAGGGTAAAAGTAACTTAAAGAATGCTTGGGATCGCCCATTCTTTAAGGATCCGTTAAACTATCTACTATGTAATAATATTCGCTATTATAATAATGTCTAATCATAAAATAAACATACTTTTAAATAGCGTTAAGGAGTGACCCAATATTCCCCTTAACACGTAATAGTCCCAGTAGTCTATCTAGTATTAGTATACTCCCAAAATGGGGGCTACCCTCGATACTCCACAGGCTACGGGAGAAATCACAAATCGTAGTAAAGCTCGCTATGGTAGGTGACACGGCACAGCTAGGCAATGCCAGGGTAGATATACCAATTACGCATCCGGACTGGTGGTGACGCATAGCAGCCACTACCGCCCACCTCGAACAACACTCCCAAATCAAGGGTAGCCACCAAATCAATCACAAGTAATAGAATGGTATCGAAGAAGTGTGTCCGATCAGAGGTGCTACCTCTTTGGTCCGTCAATCGCTCCTGTTTTAGCCACCTTATGCCAACTCACGGGAGTTGGGTCCACGTATATACCTTAGGATCGTCGCCACCATCCTACTTCATTCTGGAAACTCCACCGCGTACACATTCGTCAAAGTGGTTTTCGGTATCGACAGAGAGTATGTCCATATCCGATCCCGGTCTCTTTAATAACCAATCGTTATTATAACCCGTGGTTATAAATTTTAAATCAGTTTATATTTCAAATCAAAATACTTCAATTAAACCATCAAAAAACAAAGTCATTATTCTTTTAAATCAAATATTCAATTCCCAAAAATTTAGCCTTTTCTGAGTTCATTTATTCACTTAAAACATTAAAACATTGAAATTTCATCTTTCACAGCATTTAAAAAGTGCTGCGGTAAGTTATATTTGAAAACAATTCAATTCAGCAAATACAGCATTTATAAACTGCTATAACTTGAGTTTTAAACAAAATCATATTTCAGCCTACTACAGCACTTAACAAGTGCTACAGTAGCCCCTTTATTAGTTTCAGGTTCAATTTTAGTTCCTGCCACAACAGCACTTACCAAGTGCTATCATAGCCTTAGTTTATTTTAGTCTTTTGGTTCATTTAGGCAACCACAACACTTAACAAGTGCTGCAGATTCTACTTAGTTCAGAATTAGTTCATTTCCAGAAATGGTAGCATTTCTGAAGTGCTATAAATTGAATTTCCAGGTTTTAAGTGCAATTCCAGCCATAAATAAACTTCCATTTAAATCATTTAAACTTATAAAAAAAATCATAATTTCACATTAAAATGTTCAATTAAATCCTTTAACTTATGGTTTTATAAAGAAAGATTTTTCAAATAAAATCAAAATTTTCAAAGTTCACTTATAAAATTCAAGTGTGTAAATTTTCCCATTTTTCATTTTTAACCATTTATTTCAACACTTAAATTTAAATCTCCATTTTCCACCATTTAAACTAAATTTTCATTTTAACTTAATTAACTTAAGTTTCCATTTTTTTCCAGTAAATTTCAATTTTATGTTATATTTTAAAATCACTATTTTTATCCTTTTATTTTATATTTATAACATAGAGAAATCATTTCCACTTTAATAAATCATTTAGAAAATCATTTCCACTTTAATAAATCATTTAAAAATTCAATTTAAATCAATTTATTATATTATTACAGATTTTAAAAATATTTAAATATGTCTAGAAAATACAGAAAATAACCACGGGTTTGTATAATATTTTCTAGCCTAAGTCAAGTGATACGGATAATATATCATTTCAATCCGTAGTTTACAAAGAAAAATCTGGGTTTTATCATTTCAAACCCGCAATCCCAAGTAAATAAAATTTAATCAAAAATCGCTCAGGCCTATCATTTCAGCCCATAACGATCTTTCCTTATTCTAAAGTCCGTTCGGTTATGTATCATTTCAACCCATAGTGATTCTATTCTACAAGGAACTTGCAGTGTGATTTAACAGAATAGAATAACAGTAAAATAAAAACAAAATATAACAGATGATATGACATGCAATTTTAACAAGTTTAACATCATATATAAATAATCACAGGTAATTATAACATCATTATTTATTTATTTATTTATTTTACACATTCAGTTGTGGTCGTTTCATAATCATATAAGTATGAATAGTCGGGTGAGATTTACTCACCTCTACGAAGCTGGAGATTTGATTCAAAAAAGGAAATACGATATCCACCGAAAGCGTACGGAAAGCACGATTAGTTTTTAGAGAATGCGCCAACTAGATTCAAATCTTGAAATCAAAAAAAGAATAAAGCAAATATGAGAATAAGCTAACACACATCAGATACATAAACTTTTTGAATAAATCAAACTGGAAACAAGTTGAATAATAGAAATAAATATCTCGACCAGTTCACCATACGACTCAATCCATAGCCACATAGCTCGACCATTTACCAGATTTTAGATCTGAACATGTAAGGCAGCGGGAAGTTGAGGCACAGGTTGAGTTTTAAATATGCAAAGGTGGCGAATGGAATTTAATAACTTCCACGTGAAAGATTTAAGGCAAGATTTTGAATTCCTAAAAGAAAATATACACGGCTGAAGACTTGTAATGCTAACGCATAGAATCAAATAGACAAAGGAAAAAAAGGCAAGAGAAACTTATAAAACGTAATGCCCAAAGTAACGTTCTGATTTTATTTGTTTCTCGCTTAATTAGTAAATTTAAAACGCTAACGTTTTTTTTCCAGGAAATAACGTATCACTTTAAACCAAAAATTAAATAGCTATTTACCATAATTAATAAAATTTGGTTTAGCTTCATCCATCAGATTGTTTAATATAAAGCTACGAAAACGGATGTATATACGTATAAAAGAAATGTAAAATTTATTTCTTGTTTCACACTATTTATTACTCAATTTTAAAAGCATACAACCAATTCAAACGAAACAAAATTGGAACAAATGTTGTACAATTATATACAGTTCAAGATAAAAGATTTGGCAGTTAGAATTTAAAATTTTAAAATTCCTATTAAAGTTAAATTTTAACCCAAATCAAAATTACAAAAATTGTTTATATTTATTACAATTTGGGCAATTGATTAAAAATCATTACAAGAAAATTTCCAAAATTAATTTTTTTGAGTAATCAAACACCAAAGTCTTTAAAAAAAGTGACTAAAATATTTGTTAAAATTTTGGGCTGTTACATACTTTAATAAATGTTATAGCTAATCGTATTAAGTATATTTGTTAAAATTTTATAGAACAGAATCTTATCTGTTTATAGTACATTATATTATTATCATAACATATGAAGAATGGTAACAACAGAGAGCCTTTTCTTCAAGTGCTCCACCACCTCAACCTACGATAGCTTCTCCAACACAAGAACAAGAAGAAGAATCCAAGAATGATAATGCAATACTTGAGCTTCCCATCAATTCATCAACAAAACATTCCTTTGTTACTCTCTCTAGGAACCAAAGTAGATTTCATCGGCGCATGACAAGGGTAGAAACCACGGTTACATGAATTAATAGCAATGTGGATAAAATGATGGGCTTTATAGATAAAATCTGGAAGAAAATTTCTTACACTCGTCCATCTACCTCGAGATACCCCTCCTCCAAAAGATAGAGTACCTAGTGATGACCCTTACAGTTAGGTATCTTCGAAAAGTGAAGAAGTAAATGAGGACGGTAATGAGCATCAGGAAATTGATAACGAGTAAGTTTGGTAAGATGGTAATTTGGTTTGTTTCTTAGTTTCATAAATTTTTAGTTTTTTTTTTAATTTTCATCCTTTGTTTAAGTAGTAATTACATGAGGTATTTTAGTGCCTTTCGAAAACTTATCCATTGTGGTTGTAGTATTTTGAAACTTGTTCTATGTGGTTATGGTTGTTATATTGGAATATTTTGCGGTATAACATCTTTTTTAAAAATTTATGATGTTGTGCAATGAAGTGGTTATGTTTAATGTACATTGTTTGTGTTTGAATTTTTTTATGCTAAATCATTCATGATTACATATAAGTATTATATAACTCCTATTGATCAATATTTCCTTTTGTCGATGACAAAGGGGGAGAAAACTATATAACCATATCGATAGGGGGAGTATAAACTTAGGGAGAATTAACTTTTACTTATATAGTTGTCATCATCAAAAAGTGGTAGAATGTTAGATCCTCGTAGTTTGATGTTTTGATAGTGAAAATTACACAAGAATAAATTCTATATATAATCGACTATTGCAGAAAAATATATCAATCATCGAAGTTATCTACATGATGAAGACAAGACAAATATGAAATTCAAAGGAGTATTAGACATAGAGTTTCGAGTCTAGAGTTTATAGATGTTAAAATCTATTTAAAGTGGTATACACACATGAAAAAATAAAATAACATTGCCATTTTTAAAAAGGAAAATATACAGAACCAGTCTGCTAAAATAAGTCAGCCAGTCGATTAACACAGTATCAGTCAACTGGTTCACCACGTTTAGTCAACTGATATAGTATAAATCTATTTCTTTTACTTTCTAAGAAAACATTCGACCAAATCTTTTATTCAATTGACTAAATGGGAAAACCAATCGACTAATTAACACTTTCAGTCGACTAAAACAGATCCTTCTTACATTGTTTCCATTTTGTTTTAAAACCGACAAATTCGATTATAATCAATCGACTAAACTCATCCTGCCGATTGACTGGTTGTTGAGTAATAACGATATTTTTGAATTTTTTGAAGGGACTTCTTCTTCATGAAGAGTCACTTCCCTCCATAAATGATTGCAGCCCTTCTACCAGATGCTACTCTTCATGAAGGACTGCAACTACTCATTCTCTATAAATAGCAATCACATTTTTGCATTTTTATAACAAATCTTCTTGCTTTCTAATTCTATTTTCTTAGTTAATTCACTTCTTGCATTCAAAGCCACAAATTGCTATTTCTTGATCACTTATACATTCAAATCATGTCTAGTTAGTGATCATCTGCTTCCATTTCTTCAAATATACACGTTATACCACTTATGAAGAAGATTATAGAAAGATTGCACTATATTGACTCATCTGTGTTATTCAAGAGCACATGAAGTCAAACATCTTACTACTGTTTGTAATCGAAGTCCTGATTGAGATCTTCAGGCATGTAGTCTTGTTTGATAGATCAAGCAATTTGTAATATACCTATTCCACCAGGTTGAGTGAGGGCTTTGCTAGTAATTCCTAAGAGGTGCTTAGGGACTGGACATAGGAGAGGTGCTCTGAACCAATATAAATTTTGGCATGTTCTTTTACTTACTTATTACATTGCTAGTTATAATTCTATTACTGCAAGTTAAGTTAGCCATATCAGTACTATATGATCCACTAGCCTCTTTCAATATTTATGTAAGTATGTATGTATGTATGTATGTATATACATTTTTTTGAAAACTAGTAAGCTAAAGTTATTAATTTATAAACACACACACACACACACACTTTAATATTGAAATCTTTACAATTTTTCTTTTTGGGTTTAAATATTATAGTTACAATATAATATTTTTGCCGAAAATAATATGATAATTATACAAACATACATTTATACTATTTATATTTATGTAATCATATTTTCAAACTATTTATATAAAGGTATTAATACGTGTGTGTATGTATTATATTAGATAAAAAATGTAACAACCCTGGTTTGGAGATTACTTGTATATATTAAATTATAACGAAGGTTATAATTTAATATTGTAAATTAAAATATAATTGGAGATTTTAATTTTTTTATTTGGAATAAACAATGAATTTTGTAAATAAAATGGGAAAAATAAAGTTTGGAACTTTAGTTTGTTTAGTTGGGAATAAATATGGGATTAAATATTGATTAGATAAGGATTTGGTTTAAATAAATTGAACTATTGGGTATTTATTAGTTTGGAGCTAATAAATTAATTAGGTGATGTATTTCAACGTTAAATTATTGAAATAAACATAAAGTAATGAAAATAAAGTTCTAAAAGCTTTATTTTGAGAATTTAAGTAGAAAATAATCAAACTGCAATTTTATTTGGGTAAGTACAACAATGTTGGAAAACATTGTCAATATTAATCTTTTATTGAATTTAAAATGAGAAATATGGAGATAATATGTGTTTTATTAAAATAAAAGATGAAATATTGTTTGAAAATAATATTATGATGATTAAAAAGAGTTAAAATGATTTATTGTAATTTATTTGACAAGAAAACAATTTTTGTACAAATTGTTGTAGTAAGATAGTGTTTTGTAATAAAATTGTGTAAATTGTGAAATATAGATAAAAATAAGGTTTTATTTATAAAAATAACATTTTATTGTTGAAATAATTTTTTTTTAATAACAGTTTTTATTTTCATACAATTGGTTATATATATTTTATTTCGTTAAAAATGTATAAATTTGGGGATGTATTGTTAAAATGAGTTAATATGTGCATTTATACTTAGAATTTCACTAAGTATATTTGGTATTGGGCTTGTTGGGTTAGTATTGGGAACCCATTAGTAATTTTGGAGACTTCAGGAAGAGAAAAATCACTTGTACGTAGCTTCTCTTTCATCTCCTTCTCACAAACATTTTTTACAGTAGAGAAAATATGGAATTCATGGCCTCCTCTAACTAAAATTTAATTTCCACTCAAAAATTGTTGCAAATTCAAAGAGAGAATCAATTAAACCAAGATTATACAAGGTAATCCAAACCAATACTAAATTAGTTTCATCAAAATCTTTGAGCTTGAGAAGAATTGTCTGTAACTTCTTTTATTTGTTCTTCATGCGTCTTTTCTAGCTTTTACAGGGTCTTGAAGCTTCTCTTCTTCACCAAAGCTCACAACTTGCTATCGAATTCTTGCCAAATTGCTTAGGTGAGTTCAACACTCACAAATGTTAACCAAAAACTTGAGTTACTGTAAGAAATTTGCTCAGAAAAGCTTCTGTTTATATATATTTCTCTGTTAGTTGTTTTGGTGAGTTTCTCGTTTCTGGTTGCTACTTTGAGCATCCATAACTGTAACATCCTGAAATTTTCAACCATTTGCATCCACACATGTCAGACTTGAATTGCTCAAAATATCAGATTGTTAATTTAAATTTGGCAAATCTCAGCATATACAGTAAATAAATAATCACAAAATCACAAACATAGAGTAATATAACAATAATGTAGCGGAAACAAAAGAATAGTAGTTCATGAAGCTACTATATATATATATATATAACAGAGTTAAATAAGATACAACAGAGGTCTCGAATACATAGATGTCTCAATACAATAGTCAAATACAAAATCTGAATACATCACTGGAATCAACTGAATAACTGAAAGTAGAATCGATAGATGGATCTCCAAGCAAAACTCCAACTCCAAAGGTGAGTCTTGAATACTGGTACACTCAGTCTGACCCGAGCGTAAAGCAAAACACAAAACACTCGAGTCAGGATTAACATTCTTATATCAATAAATCCAACTCAAGTGAAATATCAACTGAAATACAAGTAACTCAAAGGATGTTTGGGAAAACCATCCTCTAAGGATCCGTTAAACTATCTACTATGTAGTAATGTACGCTATTATAATAATGTCTAAAGTAAAGTAATCTATTAAAAATAGCGTTAAGGCGTTACCCATATCCCCCTTAACACATTTTATATATTTCCATAGTCTATACAGTACCGTAATCTCCCCCGTATTGGGCGTCGTCAGAGGGCACTCCATAGGTATGGTACAAAACAAACTCGTAGAAGGCGCGCCAGGGTTGGTGACACGGCACAACTAGGCAATGCCAGAGTATATATTACACTTCCGAGCTGGTGGTAACGCATAGCAGCCACTACCGCCCACCTCGAGCCACAATCCTAAAAATCCGAGGGGTGCACCCAATCAATCACAAAGTAATAGAATGGTATCGAAGGAGTGTGTCCGATCAGAGGAGCTACCTCATTGGCCCGTCGATTGCTCCTATTTTAGCCACCTTATGCCAACTCACAGGAGTCGGGTCCACGTATATACCTCAATAACGTCGCCACCATCCTACTTCATTCTGGAATCTCCACCACGTACACAGTTGTTAAAGTGGTTTTCGGAGTTGGCAGAGAGTGTGACAACTTCCGATCCCGATCTCTTTAACAACCAAAAGTTATTATAACACCGTGGTCATTTCAAAATAGTTTATACTTTAAAACCAAAATATCATATCCATTTCAAAACCATATCAATAAGATATCATTTCTCACTTAAAATAATATTCGTTTCCAAAATCATAACACTTTTCAAAATTATAACTCTTTCGAAATTATAACACTATGAAATTATAACACTTTGAAATCATAACACTTTGGAATCTATAACACTTTTGAAATCATAACACTTTGAGATAATAACACTTTCCTTTAAACAGTTTAGATATTAATAATAGTATATAAAATAAAATAGTTTAATTTAAATTAATTACTATATAAAAAAATAGTTTATATAAATAGTTATAAGTTAAAATAGTTTATATTAAAATAATTAGCATATTAAAATAGTATATATAAAATAATTTATAAAGTAAAATATAAAAATAGTTTTAAATATAATTTAAAAATATTTTATATAATAAATAGTTTCCTCAAATTTCACAAATCGATTCAAATCAACTCGAAATTCCAAAATTCAAATTTAATTCAATCTTAATTCATCAATTTCAATTCAATTCAGTTTCTCAATAAACCATTTCAAATTTCTCGATTTCAAATACAGATTTGAACCAAAAAATATACCATTTCAATTTCAATACATTTCAAAGCTTTACATATTCAACATTTTCAAAACTAAATTCGATAATTTCATATATATATCAAATTCACTTTACTATTATTTAGTTTTGAAATATTTACCTATCATTTCAATAACATCTAAATACAACTTCAATTTACAAATTTAAATAAACAAAATATCCCATTTAAATTTATATGAATTTGAAATATTCATTTAAGTCATTTTTAATCAAATCCAAGTTAAAAATCATATCTTTAAAATTTCAAATCAAATTTATTTAAGTATAATTCTTAAATAAATATAATTTCAACCCAATTTATATTCCTCTTTCCAACCTGAATTTATTAAAAATCATTATAAACTCTATATTTGAAAATATAAATTTTAAACAAGTACTTAAACAATATTAAATATAAATCTATTTATATATTTAAAAAAATAGAAAAATTATAAATAAATTCTCAAAATTTATAATTACAAAATTAACTTATAACTATACAAATTTCAAAACATATATTTTAGAAAATCTAAATTTTAAACTTTATAAAATACATTTATATATAATATCTTAAAAATAAATATTTAATAAACCATATACTCCTTTCCAAAGCCATAGAAATCATTTTCAAATATTTATATATATAGACCAACGGTGTTTGTATATAATTCTCTATCCTATGGTCAAGTGATACAGATATTTATCATTTCAATCCGCAATTTAAATATATATACAGGTATATATCATTTCAACCCACAATCCCAAATTCAATTCAAATGAAAATCGCTTGGGTTTATCATTTCAACCCATAACGATTTTCACCTATTCTATAGATCGTTCGGGTATGTATCATTTCAACCCATAGGGAATTCTATACTAACAGGGAACTTGCAGAGTGATAACAAATATGATAATAATATAACATGCATATATCATCAATATAAATAACAGATAAAGGGGTCAGATGTCATAGGTGAATAGATATAGATAATAGCATATATATATAACAATGTAAATAACTAACAGCAGCATATTTCAATTGTCGTTTCAATTGAAATAAAATTTAATAAATATAAGAACGTTAATCGTGAGTGATTGCTCACCTTTCAAGGCTAGAGATGAACGAGAATGAGATGAGTTACGAATCCAAGCATGAATTCCAAAATAAAGCACGATGGACACGAATTCGACGGACAATCTGATGAAAGTGAATCGATGAGAATGAATCAATTCAGTTTGATAGAGACAGAAATTTTTGTTATTTCATTAAAATCAATACTTTAATCTAGGACAAAATTAAAATAAAAAATATATATATATAGTTAAAATAAAACACCTACTTATAATAATAAAATCAATTCAGTTCAAAACCATTTAAAATTCATGTATATTCTCTACAGACCTATATATAAACAACAAAATGATATAGGGCTTAGATAAATTCATATGTATATAAAAGCAACAGATCTTTAATAACTTATAGAAACATCTATATACGTAAATCAACATATAATGTAACTAATACAATATAAAACGAATATAAACTTATACTCAAATAAAATGTAATTACATAAAAATATATGTAGACTATTCAAGTAAAGTATGCAGACTGCCTTCAATATGTGGATGCTTCAATATAATATGCAGACTCATATATAAGTATATACATAATCCAACATATATAACTAACCTCTTTTATACTGCAATATATTCATTATACGATATTATATAAATATGAAAACTTCAAACATTATATGCTCAAAACAGTATTACATTTATGATGAGTATATAACCGTATGTATTACATGCTAACTGTGAGTGAAAATAAATAAATAAATAAAATAAACCTCATATATATATTTATATATATGAGCTAACAAAATCATGTATGCAGACCAGTATATAAGAAATGCATATAAAATAAAATATAAAACAAAGAACCAAAGTGGCCTATAGATTGGAATATATATAGTAACTAGTGTGTTTATACAGCAGTTGTTGTACTAAAATTTTTAGAAAAATAAAACATACATATGTATATTTTAACTATACAGGAAATCTACAACCAAAACCTTATAAACTCATATGTACAAATGTATATATCTCCAAACTGACTTGTATATAACATAGAACATATATTTTTATAAATTGTTTATACCTTATAGAATATGAATAGCTAATAGAAAATATATATATATATATATACAGATTTTTATACCATGATACACAATAAATCTGAAAACATATATATATAAACACTTAAAACTTATATAACTAATATATAACTTAATAAATCATATATATAAATATATATATACCTCACAAATGCAAGGCTAGTGCCTGAGCACGCTGCCAACCATCAAAGAGGAGTAGTGAGAAAGGAAGGCCAGATAGGGCTCGGGGATGAAGGCCACGGCTCGAGTTCGAGCTGGAAGGCTGCTCGGAGGTGGCTTGCTGGCCAATGGATCTAGGACGAGGCAAGGATAAGGGGAGGATGGATGGTCAGTCGGGCTTGGGTGGTCGTGATGTGTGGTCGGCCACACTACAGCAGGAGATGGTCAAGCTAGCTAAGGGATGGGTTGTTGGTTGTGTACGTGTGTGGCAATGGAGGAGTAGGTGAGGAAGAGCTACAACAACTTTTATTTTCCGTTGAAACCAAAACGAAATGTAGACGGAAGAAATGATCAGAAAAATAAATTCTCTTGGGAATATGAAATGAACAGAGTAAAATAGCAAAATAAAGTGAAACGATGGAATGGTAAAAGGTGGAAGTTGAACAGGAATACGATAATAAACGGCTAATAGATTAAAACATTGGAAAGTGGAAAGGCACAGACAACAAAAGACAAAATTGATTATCGGTACAGCTACTGATCACCGGTTTCACGGCGTACCGGACTCCAAAACACAGACGTGAATATACCGCATAGATCATCATGACGAGACAATCAAAATGGTATGCAAATATCAGCTATACGACCATCCGATCAAAAGTTGATATTTGGTACCGAAAATGCTGCTAAAACGCTGAAAATAAGATAGACGGAGCAATAGCAATCCAAATTTGATGAAATGGGAGATGACGTCACACTCGGAAGATTATTTACAAATTATTATATAAAAATATTCAGGTTTGGAAAATATTTTATCATCATCAAATATTAACTGATTTGAATTGAAATAAAAATTACACAATAAAATAGACTTCCATATTATCTGATGAAAATTTACCATTTACTATGTTTAAATAGACGTATTACAAATATCAAATTTTCAATTCAAAATTTTATTATTTAAAATTCCACAAAAATTCAATTAATTAAATAAATAAAACCACTAAAATTTTCGGGTCGTTACACTTTTTGATTTTCGCTCGAATTTCTGCCGGATCATTTTCGTAGCGTTGTTTGGTTGTTAAACTTATTGCATGTCAAATTTCAGTTTTTAATTCATCTGTTTGCTATGTGAAATACTCTTTGGAAGTTCATTACGAAGCGAAAATCACCCAGGAATAAACTCTGTAGCATGGGTCGACAGGTAGGTCGACCCAGTAGTCTCTAGGTCGACTTGGCTATTGGCCTGGGTCGATTCCTGTTGGCCCAGGTACGTGAGCCTATTGTTTTTTATCCGAGCCTTTTTGCCGTGTTTGCGTACCTAGATCTATGGTTTTTGTGACCAATTCTTATGCAAATTTTGAGACGATTTTTATGATGACTATGGGCTATAATATCCATCAATGGATTAACCGAGATTTGGAATTTAAAATTTTAATTTATATTCGAATTGAATTCAAATATCGATTTGGAGTAATTTCTTCGTTTTTCCTCGATTTCAAGCACTATTTCTTCCAAATAAGTTTTGAGAAAATTTCTAAATAGTATGGTTTTTGAAATCTTTATTATAAAACATTTTTCAAATTATTATTAAATTGTTATTAAATTATTTCAAAGTATTTTAGATATATTCAAGCAGAATTTTCAATAAAATGTCTTCAAAATGATTTCAGAAAATTATTGTAAAATCTTGTTTTCTCAAGTAAATTATTTTATAAATAATATACAATGTTTTTACACTTTTTGGACATATGAGGAAGAGAATTATACTGTTTAGTAAAACCCGTGGTATGGGACACATGAGTTTACTTTATCGGTTAATTCCGGACTTGTACGATCAAAACTATCTGGGTTATTGATTTCTGAGTTATTTAGCCCAGTTATGGTGAGTTTTTGAGATTATAATTCCTATCTTTAGGAATTATCTGGGAAGGCCATTATTTGGTGGGTTGTGGTTCGAGGTCTCCTATTCTAGGAATATAATTTATGAGGACCCGTTATAGTGTTTTACTTGCCGATGAGATGAGGCGAGTCTGAGTTTTTCGTGTTTTGAGATTTTATGATGATTTCTATTTTCTAATGTGGCAATGACTAGCAGTTAGTAAACAATTAAGTGCGAATGTGTTGTATGGGACGGATGTTAACACTTTTCGGGTTCCTATCTGGGAGTTTGTGACACATTCTGGGATTGCCAGTACTATGGACCTCTGGGTCATCTGGGATTACGACTTCGGTCGTCTGAGATTTACGACTTCAGTCATCTGGGAGAGTTACCTAATATATATATATAGTACTGGGGTGATGGCACATGCAGCATCGCTTTGGCATGCGTATAGGATTTGGCCAATCCGGGGAATTTTTATGAGTTTTTTATTTCAATTTCGCCAATTTGAGATGATGAATTTACTTATAGCCTTGAGTTAGAGAAAGGCTTATATATGTGTTTTTTATGGTGATTTCGATATTGGGATTATAAACTCTTATTGAGTTTCTTGAGTTTTGATTTGGAGATTTTGATGATTTCACATATGGCTTATATATTGATTATGTTCACTTAAATTGTATAGCCCTTTGAATGTAAAACATCTATGCCATGTTAAACCTTATCATGTGATTAACTTTGATCCTTAATGGAACACCTATTCTTAGTTGTATCGAAAAACTTTACCTATATTATTCCTTTATCTTTGGCTAATATCAAGTTCTAGTTAGCCTGACCCGTATATTTATTACTCTGGTCAGACCGAGTTGCAGGTTAGCTTTTGGACCTATGCTTGCTTTACCTTTTGGGCTTCTTCATCGACTTTGGTTATGGCATAGTTTTTGTGTAGTAGTCTTTTGTTTGGGAACCTTATGATGTATCTATTCTTTTGTGGAGATGTATGTATATATTGTGGTTGAATACCACTTGTGGCATGATGTATTACATTTGATGTAAGTGTATATGTATATTATCTGTGTTGCTGTTCTATGACTTGAGATTTTTTTTGTTATCATATTTTGTTTCTGAATCGATCTTGTTGCCACCATAGTAGTGTATTAAAAAGGAACAAAGTATGTCGAATACTCGAGATAAAATGAAAAAAAATAAGTGCCAAAATCAACATACTTAGCTCTTATCTAATGCAAGACTATGATGGTCGCCCTTAACCAGCCCTATTCTCTGCATTAGCAGACATAATTACTATGTAATTCTCTTTGTTAATGTGGGTCTCGGGGTGGGGCGTTACAAAAAATGTCTTTTTCAGGCCAATTATGTGTGTGTTTTCTAAATATAAATTATAAACATAGGGATATAGGAGAATGTTACATGATTTAAAGGAGATCATAAAATATACCATAAGTAGATCTTGCCAAAAGTCAATACTTTGGTAGAGTAGTCTTTGCTCTTCACGCACCACTCTCTCCTCCTCCTTTTTAATTGTAAAGTCGAAGTGTAGGCTTCACCGTGAATAATGGGTCCAGCGAAATACAGGAAAGAAGAGAGCCAAATATTTGTCCTGTAGTTTATGTAGAATGTAGGTTATTTGTAGCCATCGGCCAACACAAATATCTTATAGATATTTCTCCAAATATGGAGACAGATTCTTGTCCCCTTTAGGCCTAATTATGGTCGGCCAGGAATTGGGCAAAGTCATTCCTAAAGTTGACTCAATTTGACTCAACAAACATTTAATTATTTTATGACTACAAAATTGATTAAACCATTATATAATTTTATATTTCGCTCTCTTTAATTCTAAGCCCAAAATAAATAAATTAAATTAACCATAAATTTTAATAATTTTTTTTAATTTATATTGATTTATAACATTTATAATTTAATTTTATCATTGGTTAGATTAAAAAATAACTGACAATGCGGTTGTATTGAATTTCTGGTGTAAACTTGATCCAAAGTTAATATTTAAACAATTCAAATATGGAAGTCCGTATGAACTATACTGAAGTACAGTATAAGTCAAGTTCAACACTTATATATCATTTGGGAGAAATCGTATTTCCATTCTAATTTAAGCTTACCGAGCAATGATAGTTTGTACATGTATTTTTTTTCATCACTGTATCACTTAGATATCTAGAGTTTGGTCTATGGTCAAAAATTCTATCAATACATGTATTGGTTGTGTAAGTCACTTTCAAATTCCATGGTTTAATCCAATAACATTTATCGATTAACCGATTTATTAGGGCTAGAGATTTTGACTTTATATTGACTTACCAGTTATAGCAATACTGACCTTCTATAACAAAGGAGGCAAATTATTTCGTGAGTAGTGTTTTACTTTAAGTAGTTCAACAAGTACCCAAATATTGTGATTCATATGCCATATGCTTGACCATAGTCAACGTACAATCTAGATACTTAGGATCGACATTACTCTCATGTCTGAAGACAATTGTACATCGTTACCCTGGGATCTTCTATTTTGACTAAGTTATATTACCCTACATAAGACTTTCTTTGAGCCGTTTTATGATTGTTCCAAACAACCATGAGTATGTAACCCATGGTGCCCCAAATGGCCATGAGTAAATCACCATTCATCGTATGAAGAGTATTACATACAATAGTCCCAATAGATGTAAGATATCATTTTTTATACATCATGACTAGGAATATTTAAGAAGTGAGTGTACGTGCGTGTGCGTGTGTATATGTGTGTGCGTCGATTCAATATTCATGGTTATGAATACATTTGTAGCTATAATCAATAAAATACTTCTCCTAAGGATTTTCTGGTTATATATGTTTAATGTATTTGATTCTTTATCTATATCTATATATAAAAATATTTATAAAAGAAAATAAAAATAGATGCTTACACCAATCCTAACGAGATTCTCTTATAGGAGTTAAGTCACATAATAAATTACATTATTGCCCTAAGGGCACACCTTTAACACAATTAATCACCCACTTGCACTTGCACTTATGTAAACTGATCAAATTGAAATTTCAGTGATCGAACTCTTAGGTCTGTCTTGTAGCTCTTGGTCCGTGTAGCCTCTAACAGTATAAGATCATTATTGCATTTGATCATATTGAACACATGATCTTGCACTATGATTTATTTGCCTATTTCAATCGAATTTTTTTAATCGAGATTTCATATAACACGAACGTGATCGTTCACCATACAAAATTTGTTGTGAATGAATATGGATCAATATCCATACTCATGTATTGTTTTAGAGCTCAAAACTCATAGAAGACAATACTTCATTTCAAGCAAATCAACATTTAAGTAACCAGGCATGAATATTTTTTGTAACATCCCTTGTTCTAAAACCCAAAGATGGAACCCTAATGTGCTGGGTTCCCTTTGAATTATCTTTCGGTAACAGAGATGAGATCAGTTATATTATATAGTCTTAAGTAAATAGAGCGTATATACAAAATGAAACACGTTATTACAAATTTAGTTTAACAATTGTTTCTACATTCTAAAGTTATGCCCACACGGGTTCAAAAATATTGTACAACACAAAAATTAGTGTCATGCACCATATATTATGATGCAAGCACGAGCACTAGACACAGTAAACACAAACATAAATACAAAACTAAGCCTCCTACTCATCTTCGACTTACATTGTTCGACCATCAAAAACGTCCTGTCTAAGCCGTAAACTTAACCTACTCGAATGAGTATCTATGAGTTTATGGGGGAAATAAGAATAAAAACATGGGTTAGACAAAAAGTCTTGTATGAGTAACTTATTACCCGAGACAAGAAATAAAGACTCTGCTTTGTTAATATATGGGACTGTTTTCACCATTTACAAAACCAATGCAATAAATTATTCGACTTATAAACAAACCGAAATTGTAAGTTTATTTAATACAATGTCGAAGCTAAACCGTGAAGCCACTATTAAAATCTATCTCTCGGTTTGTTTCCAAGAAATACCCTGGCATTTCAATATATCTGAAATACCCTACACTCGACTACTACTAAGGCTTTATGTACTATTGTGGCAAATATATTTTATTATAGTTCAACCATTCGGCTACCACTAAGGCATTACACCTTCATACCATATACATTTACACTGTAACTCGACTACCACTAAAGCCTTGTGCCTCGTCATTCTTGGTTGCCACCTAGGCTTTACACTAATGGTCACGTAGTACATATTCAGTTTCTAGACTACCACTCTTGGACTGACGTCTTCAACCATTCCCCTGGTAGCCAAACAGGATTTATGTAACGACCTATAAATTCAGTCAAATTTTAAAGGAAATTTTATTTGATTTTTGAATTAAATACTTTATAATTTAAATAAATTTGAATTTAATAACAATTTTTGGAATATTGAGTAATATTTTTTTCCAAATTCAATAAAATAGAAAATTTTCTTAAAATTAAAATTTTGGTCAAATTTAGTCAAAATTTGACTTTCAGTTGAAAAATTCAAATTTAAATTTTTATTCTTTTCTTATGATACTAGACTGAATTCTAATCACCACTCCATTTCTCGTTTCGTCAAAATCAAATTCCAATTGCTTTAAAATTTCAATTTACGGTCAAAAACTCGCATAAATTATCAGTATATTTTCATGTGTATTTCCTAGAGTATTTTACATAGCATATTTTGCGTATTTGGATGGTATATGGTCTTTTGGGCTCCTTTTGACTTTTGGGTTTCAACTGACTCCTCAAAACCCCAACAGACTTCCCATTCACCGAACAGTCAGCTTCTCAGAAAGAAAGTACGTACTGGAGTTTATAATTTCTCACTTCCTCAAAACAGAAAGCTCCTCCACATTACCATCTCCTTCTTCCTCCAATCCCCAAAATTCAAATCCACTTCCTTATTCCTCATCTCCTCCTTCCTCTCTTCCCTCTCCTTTCCTCCTTCTCTCCTTGCCGCCCCACCCATTGCCGCCGACCATCACCTCACCCATGGCCAACATCCAAGGCTAAACCACCCTTAAGCCTCGGCCACCCTCCATCTTCTCTTTCTTCTTTTTCTACTGTAGCAAAGCCACCTCCCCACTACCCCAGCCGAGCCACCTTCCACCACCTAGCCACACAACCCGACCACCTTAGCCTTGGCCGAGACCAAAGCCCTAGGCCGAACCCTCTTCACATAAAAAATAATAATATTTTGGTGATTGTCGTATTTGAGTTGGATAGTTGTGGATTGATCTTTGCTTTCTTTAGTCTCCATCTCCGTCGTGTTGTGTTTATCACCTTCACTCACCACAAAAGGTGAGAACGTCACTCACGATTAGTATTCATATGTATTAGTAAATGGAATCATTAGAAATGTCTTTTGAATTGTTGCTTTAGTTAGGAATATGTTACACATGTTATGTTATGTTCACTTTGATATATGTTAGGATATTCATATGTTATGTTAATTTATATGTCACATATGTTATGTTAATTTATATGTTACATATCATGTCAAATAATATGTTTGGCTATGTTAGAATATGATATGTTATCCATATATATGTTATGTTATGATAATGTTAATCACATATGTGTTATGCTAGAAAATGATCATGTCACATGTCATAATATGTTATGTTAAGTAGTATAGTGTATGTCACATGATATGTTGTTAAATAACAAGGTATATGTTATGATATGTTATGCAAGTGATATGTTATGTTATTTATTTATTTATGCAAATCACACTGCAAGTTTTCTTTGTATGTTAGTTAGGAAATCACTATGGGTTGAAATGATACATACCCGAACGATCTTATAGATTAGGAAAAATCATTATGAGTTGAAATGATAGACCCAAATGATTCCATTGATTTGAAACTATTAATTCGGGATACGGGTTAAAATGATATATACTTGGAAATTTAATTAACTTTGGGTTGAAATGATATATACCCTAATCACTTGACCATAGGGTAGAAAACTATATATGGACACCGTTGGTCTATTTTAAAGGGTTTTCTAAATTTTAAAATATGTTTGATTCAATAAATTGAATTTTTTTGAAATTTAATTAAAAAGGATTTATTTAAAAAAATTATTTTTGAAAAATAAAATAAAAATTAAATTAAAATTATTTTTTTAAAGGTTAATTTATAAGTTAGGAATTTTAAAAGTTAAATTTCAAAATTTTGAATTATAATTTAAATTAATTTTAAAACATATAATTTAATATTTAATTAGTAAAATATAAAATAAAATATTTTAAAAAATATACATGTATGTATGTATATATATATAATTTAATAAAATAATTAATATAGTTTTAAAAGATTTGTTTAAAATTTAATTTAATATAATTAATTTAATTGATTTTATAACAACTTTAATAGATATGATTTTGGAATTTAATATAATTGAATTTAATCTAATATAATGAATTAAAATCAAAGAGGATTATTTAATCTATTTGGTCATGGAATTTCCTAGATGTGATTTAGAAATATAGATAATCTAATGTGTTAGAAATTGTAAGTTAAATGTTTCAAAGCTATAATATAATTGAAGTTAGATATTTTTAGTAAATGATTTAAATTGTAACTTAAGATTTTTATTATTTAAAATATTTTATAAAAATGAACACGGTGTGAAATAAGCTTTTAGTTGTTAAAGAGACCAGAGTCGGATATTGACATACTCTCTGTCAATTCCGAAACCACTTTAACAACTAAGCACGTGGTGGAGAATCCAGAAGAAGTAGGATGGTTTGGAGAACGCTGCTGGAATGAAGTAAGAGAACGATGATGGATAGCCTTGACTTTCAGGTCATAATTAAAATGACTAAAACGGGAGCTATACCGGGCCAAGTGGGGTCGCTCCCCCTATCGAGCATGCTTCTTTAAAACCATATCTATTACTTTGTGATTTGATTGGGTGCACCTTTGATTATGGGAGTGTGTCTCGAGGTGGGCGGTAGTAACTACTATGCATTACCACCAGTCTGGGAGTGCAAAACGGTAGAATCCTACTATGGGCACTGCCTCGCGTGCCTTGTAATATTTATCCTGATCGAGCCCACTACGACTTTGGTTTGTATCGTACCTATGGAGTGCTCCCTAAGTATCCTGCCAGTTTACAGTGGAGCTTAGAATACTGTATAGACTGCGATGTTTTATATAAGATGTGTTAAGGGGGATATGGTTAACGCCTTAACGCTACTTTAATACTTTACTTTATGATAGATACTATCTATGTAGCGTATTTTATTATATATGTAGATAGTTTGACGGATCCTTAAAGGATGGGGATCCCAATCATCCTTTGAGTTATTATTGCATTTCAATTTAACATTTCACTTGAGTTGATTTACTTACATAAGAATGTTAATCCCAACTCGAGTGTTTTGTTTTTGCTTTGTGCTCGGGTCAGCCTGAGTATCACAGCATTCGAGATTCATCTTTTGGAGCTGGAGACTAGTTGGAGATCTTTCTATCTATCTACTTAGCTATTTCAGTCAACTTTGCTATTTTAGTTATTTCAGTTATTTCTATTTCAGATTCTGTCATTTGCTTATGTATTAGCGAACTTCTATGTATTTAGGATTTCTGTTGTATTTGCTTTAGACTCTTCTGTTGTAGTAGCTTCATGAACTACTATGTTTATTTATTCCGCTGCTTATTGTTGTAATATTCTATGTTTGTGATTCTGTGATTATTTCTCATTTGCCCCAAAATTTATATAAAATCTATTGTTTTGAGCAATTCAAGTCTAGCATATGTGGATTATTGTCGATTTGAATGGTTCGAAATAGTGGGTCGGCACAGTTGGTATCAGAGCTTTGGTTTACGCAAACCTTAGCCTGTGGGGTAAAAACTCATTAGAGATAGGGTAGTAATACCATAGAATGAGGAGAATTAATGACAGATTCATCTTCCTTCTTGCTTGAAATTCTTAGTTTAGATTCCCTTTGATTAGGATTCCTTTTTGAATTTGATCTTTACCTTTGTTCTGATAATCGTTCTTGAATCTTTTTCCAGATGAGTAACCGTAGGAATGTCAGAGGTATGGGTCATGGAAATGCCCCAGCACCACCAGTTGTTGCACCTGTTCCACCTACTTAGCCCGTATAGTTCACCACCCTTTGTAAGGAGTAGACTCAGCTTGGAGGTACCAAGTTCACCGGAGCAGAGAGCATTATTGAGGCTCAGCAGTGGTTGAAGAGCTAAGAGAGGGTTTTTACCGGACTTGAGATCACCGATGCTCAGATGCGTCAATTAGCTACTTGGCGGTTGCAGGATTCATGGGAGTCAGTAAATGCTCAGACTATTGAGGCAGATATCTCTTGACAGTAGATTAGGGATGCTTTTGTGGCTAAGTGGATGCCCGAAGCCGGGAATTCTCACTTATATAGGGCATTTATGAACCTTGAGCAAGGGGATATGACTTTTGCAGAGTATGGGAGGAAGTTTAATGAGTTATCTAAGTTTGGGCCTAGTTTGATCGACACCCTGCTTAAGAAGAATGAGAAGTTTATCTTTGGTGCTCACCCGGAGTATTATGATCGCTTGATTAACCATGTTCATGGCACCTTCACTTCTCTTATGGATATGGCCACCTGTTTTGAGAACCCGAATTCCAATGGAAAGTAGGTTGTGCCAACACCTTAGTCTAAGGGAAATTCCAGCAGCTCGAAGAAGAGGAAGCCCAACTTTCAGCTGCAGATGAAGAACTGGCAGAATTCTCAGGGTATTGGTTATTCTTCTCAGAATCGATCTCTTAACTTATCTTCCATCACTTGCTTCAAGTGCGACCAGAAGGGTCATTATGCCAACAGCTGTCCATCCTCTACCGGAGCCGCCATTCCTCCAGCCTAGATGACCAGGAACAACCTTTTCCACTTTTGCTTACAGGCAGGCCATATCATGAAAGATTGTCCCACTCAGTAGAAAGGCAAGACATCTGGAGTCTTTGCCAGGACCTCTTCCCCTCCTCCTTCTGCTAGTGATACCTAAGGTACTCTCCAGGGCACCTTTTCTATACATGATTTTCATATTAGTGTTCTATTTGACACTGGAGCATCCTATAGCGTTATTTCTGTTGATCTTTGTAATAAGTTTGAGCACGTCTTGCAACCTCAATTGGCAACTACATCTTTATGTGCGACTAATCCCATCAGCGGTCCCGCCAACCTTAGTATGATTTGTAAAGGGGGTGAAACTCTTTTAATTTGCACAGATTCACCAGAGATTTCTATGTCCTCAGTTTTGATGCATTTAATATCTTACTTGGAGGTGATTGGTTAAAGCGATATGATGCAGTTTTTTCTTGTAAAGCTCGAACTGTTTCTTTAGTAGACAACCAAGGAAATCCTCTTGTGATCGAATGCCGAATGCCTCAGAATTATGCAGGCAGTTTTATCTTTTCTCTTGATTCTCAGCCTAATAATCTTGATTCCACCCCTATAGTCGGTGATTATCCCGATGTCTTTGGTGAATCCACTTCTCTACCTCCCAAGCGGGAAATTGAATTTCGCATTGATCTTATTCCTAGAGCCCAACCTATTGTTCTTCCTCCCAGACGGATGGCACCTAGAGAGAAAGTCGAGTTAAAGAAGCAAATTGAAGACTTGTCTTCCAAGGGTTTGATTAGGCAAAGTTTTTCAGAATAGGGAGCAGTAGTGATTTTTGTCACTAAATCTGATGGTTCTTTGAGGATGTGTGTTGATTATAGAGAGCTAAACAAGCTTACTCTTAAGAATATATATATATCCTATGCCTCTATCAATTATATGTTCAATCAGCTCTACGGAGCTAAAATATTCTCTCAGCTTGATCTTGCTATCGGTTTTCACCAGCTTCCTGTAGCTAAGGAGAGCATTCCCAAGACAGCTTTCCGAACCAAGAATGGTTTCTATGAATGGTTAGTCATGCCATTGGCTTAACCAATGCTCCAGCCTTCTTTGTTGATCTCATGAATCACATTTTCCGCGATGTTCTCAATAAGTTTGTACTAGTTTTCGTTGATGATAATCTCGTCTTTCCTAAGTCTGAGAAGGAGCATGAGGCACATTTGAGCTTTGTTCTCCAAACTCATAGGAGTCATCAGCTGAAAGCTAAGTTTTCTAAATGCCATTTCTAGAAGGATGAAGTCCGATTCCTTGGACATATTGTTTCTGAAAATGGGGTTTTGGTCGATCCTGTTAAGATCGCCGCAATCAAGGTAAGTCTATCCACCTTTCTTCTTTGTAATTTGATTACCTTATCTTCCTTTGAATTCAAATTTTCCCTATTCTATTTTCAGGATTGGGAGACACCTAAGACTCCTTCTGATATTCGTAGCTTTTTGGGCCTAGCCGGTTATTATCGAAGATTCATTGAGAATTTTGCCTGCGTAGCTGCACCTCTTACTGCTTTGACTCGTAAGAATGCTATGTTTGTTTGGAGTGATAAATGTGAAGCAACATTTAATGAGTTAAAGCAAAAGCTTACTTCTGCTTATGTTCTCACCGTTTCGAATGGGAGCGAAGGATTATCAGTTTATACCGATGCTAGTCGAAAAGGTATGGGAACTGTCTTGATGCGGGATGGGAAGGTTATCGCTTAAGCTAGTCGTCAGTTGAAGCCTCACAAAGCTAATTATGCCACTCATAATTTGGAATTGCTTGCTGTTGTGTTTGCTTTTAAGTTATGGAGGCACCATCTTTTGGGAACTATGTTTGAGCACTTTACGGATCATCAGTCGCTTAAGTATATTTTCACCCAGAAGGATTTGAACCAAAGGCAAGTTAGATGGCTCGAATTCTTAGTAGCTTATGACCTCAACATCAACTACACTCTCAGGAAGGCCAATGTTGTGGCTGATGCCTTAAGTCGGAAGAGAGCCATGTTATGTTGGATTGTAGCTTCTTCGTCTCTTATGGATCGTAGCGCGGCTAACCAAGATGAGAATGAGATGCTTAGGCTCATGAAGGAGAATATTTGTTGTAGGGAAGGTGATAACCAATGTGAATTAGGAGCAAAAATTGATCAGCATGGAATTCTGAGGATTAATAACTGAATTTGTGTTCCGAATGTCGATGGATTTAGGCAAGTGGTTCTTAAGGAGAATCATCAGTCCAGACTCTCTATTCATCCTGGAGTTACGAAGATGTATCAGAATATGAAGAAGTTGTATTGGTGGAGTGGTATGAAGTGGGATATCTCCATTTATGTTAGTTAATGTGCCACTTGTCAGCAGGTTAAGGCCGACCACCAAAAGGCCACCGGATTGTTGCAACCTCTTGAGATTCCCATTTGGAAGTGGGATCAGGTTTCTATGGACTTTATTGGTGGATTACCAAGGATGAGAAGGAGTAATGAGAGTATATGGGTAGTTGTCGATCGATTGACCAAATCCGCTCATTTTATTCCGGTCTATTCGAATCGAACTGCTTTGAGTTTAGCAGAGGTTTATATGAGAGAGATTGTCAGGCTCCATGGTGTTCCATCCAGTATTGTTTGTGATCATGTTCCTATCTTTACCAGCAAGTTTTGGAAAGCTTTTCAGGAAGCTTTGGGTACCCATTTGAACCTTAGTAATTCTTACCATCCGTAGACTTAAGGTCAGACGGAAAGGGTAAATCAGATTCTGGAAGATCTACTTCGTGCCTGTGTTCTTGATTATGGAGGATCTTGGGAAGATCATCTCCATATCATTAAATTCACTTATAATAACACTATCAGGTATAACTCTAATTTGAAAATTTAAATCATTTTAAGCATAAATCAATTAAACCCATCTTTTGAATTCAGGCAAGTATCGAAATGTCTCTGTTTGCCGTTCTATATGGACAATCTGGCAAATCTCCATCTTGTTGGATTGAATCCGGTGATCGTTTGGTTCTTGGGCCTGATATGATTGTGGAAGCATCCGAGAAGGTTGAGGAGATTAGGAGGAAGATGAGGATTGCTCAGGATAGGAATAAGAAGTATGCTGATAGGCGAAGGAGGAGTTTGGAATTTTCAGTGGGCGACCAGGTTTTTCTGAAGTTCTCGCCATTAAAAATGTGATTCGCTTTGGTCGGAGAGGGAAGCTTGCTCCTAGATTCATTGGTCCTTTCCGCATCTTGGAAAGAGTTGCTCCTTTAGCTTATAAAGTAGATTTGCCAAAGAAGCTTTCGGGTGTGCATAACGTGTTTCACGTATCACATCTTCGCCGGTATCTTCATGATTCATCCTTGATTATTCAGCCTGCTTTATTGGAGAATTTGGACATTGAGCCAAATCTCACTATCGAAAGGTAGCCACTTCGTATTTTTGATAGAGATATGAAGCAGCTTAGGAGGAAATCTGTCCGTCTGGTCAAAGTACAATGAAGTACAGATGATCGGGATTGCACGTGGGAAACTGAGGAGTCCATACGTGCTTCGAATCCTGATATGTTTGTCTCAAGTACTATTCATTTGAATCTATCTTATCTTTTTTGCTTGTTTCTATTCTCCTTTCTCGTTCCTTTTCGGGGATGAAAAGTTTTCGGTAGGGGAGAGTGTAACGACCCGTAAATTCAGTCAAATTTTAAAGGAAATTTTATTTGAATTTTGAATTAAATATTTTAAATTTTAAATAAATTTGAATTTAATAATTTTTTTTGGAATATTGAGTAATATTTTTTCCAAATTCGATAAAATAGAAAATTTTCTGAAAATTCAAATTTTAGTTAAATTTAGTCAAAGTTTGACTTTTGGTTGAAAAATTAAAATTTAAAATTTACTTCGTTTTTTATGATACTAGATCGAATTCTAATCTCAACTCCATTTTTTGTTTCGTCAAAATCGAATTCCAATTGCTATAAAATTTCAATTTATGGTAAAAAACTCGCATAAATTATCAGTATATTTTCATGTGTATTTCCTATAGTATTTTACATAGTATATTTTGTGTATTAGGATGATATATGGTCTTTTAGGCTTCAACTGACTCCTCAAAACCCCAACATACTTCCCATTCACCGAACAGTCACCTTCTCAGAAAGAAAGTTCGTATTGGAGTTTCTGATTTCTCATTTCTCACTTCTGCCTTCCTTAAAATAGAAAGCTCCTCCACCATTACTATCTCCTTCTTCCTCCAATCCCGTAAATTCAAATCCACCTCTAATTCCTCCTCTTCTCCTTCCTCTCTTCCCTGTCCTTTCCTCCTTCTCTCCTTGCCGATCACCGCACCCATTGCCGCCGACCATTACCTCGCCCACGGCCACCATCTAGGGTCAAACCACCCTTAAGCCTCGGCCACCCTCCCACTTCTCTTTCTCCTGTTCTATTTTTGCCGAGCCACCTCCCCACTACCTAAGCCAAGCCACCTTCCACCAACTAGCCACCCGACCACCTTAGCGTTGGCCGAGCATAGGCCGAGTCCAAAGCTCTATGCCGAACCCTCTTCACATAATTTTTTTTGGTGATTGTCGTGCTCGTCTCGGATAGCTTTGGATTGATCTTTGCTTGCTTTATTATCCATCTCCGTCGTGTTGTGTTTATCACCTTCACTCACCACAAAATGTGAGAACGTCACTCAAGATTAGTATTCATATGTATTAGTAAATGGAATCATATGAAATGTCATGTGAATTGTTGCTTTAGTTAGGAATATGTTACACATGTTATGTTACGTTCACTTTGATATATGTTAGGAAAGTCATATGTTATGTTAATTTATATGTCACATATGTTATGTTAATTTATATGTTACATATGTCATGTCAAATAATATGTTAGGCTATGTTAGAATATGATATGTCATCCATATATATGTTATGTTATGATAATGTTAATCACATATGTGTTATGCTCACTACACCAGAAAAGACTTTTGGTAGCATTGAAAAAACGCTACCATAACTTATGGTAGCGTTTTAGAGAACGCTGCTATACGACATGCAACTAAAAGTCTAAATTTTTTTGTTGCGTTGTAGTAAACGCTACCAAAAGTCACTTTTAAATGCAACTATAGGTATTTTCTGTAGGATTTAAAAAACACTACCAAAAGTCAGTTTTAAATGCAGCTATAGGTTTTTTCTGTAGGGTTAAAAAAACGCTACCATAAGTCTTCATTTTTTGGTTGCATTTTTTGGTTTATACCATTTCCAGCAATCGCTTATATACTATTCATATTAAAACGAACGATCAATCACATAATTTTCATATATTCAAACAAACAATTAAATCACATAATTAGCATATACAAACAATCAATCATATGATCATCATATTCAAATAATTGCAAAAACATGCTAATCTCACAATCAAATATAATATCCATAATCAATTCGATAGTAGTTTTTCAACAAAATAAGTCACATACTACAAGCATTCACAGACAAGTTTCCACAAATGGTACTAACAAAATACGACAACATATATAACAATTAAATTCATGTTCGTTGCTTGATTACCAATAGTTCTTTGTTGTCGACGGTCTTCGCTTTGAAATAGTTAATTACCTGCAAACGAGTTTAACAATCAACAACATATATAATAATTAAATTCATGTTCGTTGCTTGATTACCAATAGAGTAATACCTTGCTTTATGGGTTTCTTTTCTACATCAATTTTGCTCCCTTGGTGACTTCTTTTAGGAAATTTGGCCCATACTCCACAATGATATACAGCAGTATATGCAGCTACTGTCAGATTCAACAAAGCAGTACCAAAATCGTAGTGCAGAATGTACACAAAGTACTCACATATCTCTATTTCTTATTCTGATATCCATGTACATTCATTTCCCAAAAGAAATGATGTGTTCCTTTTGATTGGATGATCTGCCAGTGAAGCTGCTCCATTAACTACATGTCAATGATACCGTATATAATTAGAAAAAAGAAAAGGAAAATTAAAAGGTTACATCCCTGATTATCACAAGCACTAAGTTCTTGAATCTCAAAACTGACAAATTTCAACGTATATGATTCTTGCAGCAAAAAGGCTATTTGTAATATTAAACATTGTATTTTCCCATGAATCATTTAAATCTCCGACAACGCAATTATTATCTTTGAAAAGCTCGGTTAAAAGCAAGATTACACTGCAAAGTGTTTCTATGTTATATTAAAGTCCTCTAAAAGACATGTGAATAACACTGAGGATGGTATAATTGTCAATCCACAAGCATGGTAATTTTGAAGCAGTAAATTACCATCAGTCTCTGTCAAATTCAAGTTTTCAAACTCTAGTATTTCAAGAGATAATTAGCAAGCATAGTATTATAGATACGTACGCATAACTTATACATATGACTGAGAATATCATTACAGCTAAGAAATTAAAGCTGAAGTTTTAATACAAATCATATAAATAGCACCAGGACTAGTGGTATTAAATTTTAATGCTATATTCATTAAAATTTGAGAGACAAAAGAATGGGATAGTATTTTCTATTTCTATGCAAAATGTACTAAAAGCAAACTCAATGCAAACTTAAGACAACCGGATCAAATGTTCAATGTTATTATAAAATCATGATATCTTGAAAAAGTGAACTCAATGCAAGTGTAATTTATCATTAAAGATATTGTATTAATTTTCTTTTAACCCCTTTCAAAAGGTAACGAAGAAGCACATTACAGGCTGCTGCAGTAGTGGATTGTTTTACTTTAAAGGCACCCTTTACTGGATTCTATGGCTCTATTCACTTGAGCAATGTAGGATTTGCTATTAAAGTGGAAAAATAATAAGAAAATACAATCACAGTACCTTCCGATCTGTAATTCAAAGTAATTCTAGCCAACTCCAAGTACTGTACATGTATAGATTGGTACAAGATTATCTTTCCAGTATTATGGAACAAAGGTAAAGTAGTACTAAACCCTCTTGTGTCAAAGTGTTAGATTAGTTAAAATATGAAAATAGACTATATTTGTGCTTGTACACATGCATTAAGATTGACTACATACAAAATTGAATAGGAGAGAAACAAAAATCCAACGAGTTCACCACACCCCCGAAACACACACCAAGTGTCTATATGGACATAGCTCTTGATTTAAACGACCAAAGTGTATCATCATTTTTCTAAATAATAATTTTTGGGAAGAAAACTAAAAACTACTTTTCCAACTCAATCTTAAGAAGAAAAAACATGAAAATAGCTTAAAAACTCTCACCGTGCTCCCCAACAGCTCCAGAATCGTTCATATTCCTCTCTTCTTTGTTAGCAACAACAAAATTAGTAACACAATTAGCTAGCAGAGTAAGCAAATAACCACTACAAGCCAACATGAAAATTAACCATTAGTAACTCATGCATTAACCATTAGTGATTTATGCATTACTTGTTAGCGACTTATGCATTACCCGTTAACGACTTATGCAATAACCATTAGTATAACATGCGCCAATTGCATTTAACTTTGAACTTCCCAACCCACATATTTTTTCAATCATCCATGAGTGGTATCATTATCTAATTAAACCATCGAATATTGGATTATTATTTAATTAGCTGTAGACCCGTTTGAATTATACATCTGCACATAACAATTTACATACAAATTTCAACTTCAAACCCAAAAATATTGAATAAATCAACCCATAACCATTAGATATAATTATCTCCATATCAATTCATAATGCCTATAAATTTTCATTTAATTAATTAGGGAATTATGTAGGCACTAACCAATGATTGCGAGTAGAGTGAAGTAGAATTATGTATCCTCCTAGGTTCTTTTACATGAAAATAAATGGTTGAAGAGATAGACTCTACCAATTAATAACACGATCAGACAGTAAAAACATATTTTTTTTCTTTTCTTTTTTTTAAAAAAAAGTATGGCAACGGGTTATATAATAATGTGGTTAATATGGAATTGTAAACGAAAATTAGCAATTAGAACATGAGAAAGAGCTCTGGAGGACTAAGACGCTTCAGATTTGTTGTTTTCAAAGTCAAATTATTCTACTAAATTTTTAGGAGAAGCTCAAAAATAAAAATTAAGCATCAGAAAATGTGGGGGATCAAATAAGACATCAGCTATGCATCAGGGTTTTCTTAATCTAATGTTAAGAAGCTCTTACAGTTAATTCCACTAGTCAATCAATGGAAATCTAAATAAGATAAGTATCGCATGACTTTAAATTTAATGGTAATATCGAGAATGCATGAAAATATCACATTACAGTTGTAACATCTTTTAGGGGCCCCGATATCTAATTGTTCAAAACAAGAGAACCTATTACATATTTTTGAAAACATTATAAATATTTCTCAAGTATTTCAATCACAATATTATTTTAGGTGCTTGGGTGAAATACATGAAGGAACTTCAAAAGTGCTTACCCTGGCCTTGTTGAAAGATGGAAACCTAGAGAAAGCTTTAGTAAGAACATCATCACTAACTTCATTACCAAGATCTCATAAAACAATCTGTAATCATCTGCAGATAGGAAAACTTTAATACAAACATGATGAAGATGGAAAATTATTTTATAAGTAGTACACAAAATGATAACAGAACAGAGATTAAAGGAGATACAAATGTTCAATGGTGTAAACCAACATTCGGCACATCCTAACTCATTTAAGTCCCAAACACACTAGCATCAAACACATATAGTTAGTGATAGCTGGGTTTGTACTCTGGATATATGCCCAAAGAGTATTTAGCATGCAACACAATAACACTAGTATCCGCTAGTAGTAACTCGACCGATCTTTCCACCAATGACTTGATGATGACCGAAGCTCCGTCGCCGGAAGGGCTTCCGATTGATCTGAGAGGTGGCTGCTCTGACGAGCATACGGTAGCGTATATTTAATATAGTGGCAGTCTATATTTAATATTTTAATCCATTTAAAACTTCAAATTGCTTCGCACCTCCACCCGGGGGGTTGGCACCCCCTCGTAGTGGCAATCAAATATTAGATAGTTTACCTATAATAAATTATTAAATGTAAAAACTAACTAGTGTAGTAGTAATTATAAATTATTTATTAATAATCATTAATTATAATAAAGGAGAAGCACTATGAACAACTGCAACCCTGTTTCTGCAGTCACCCCATCAAGCATTCATGAACCCATTAACACTCGTACCACCTCCATGCAAATACATAAAAACCTACAAAATGTTCCTACACAAATGCCCGTCCTCAATGAATTCACGTTAATTGCAGCTCCTTATAACAACATGCATGTTTTTCTTGCACAAGATACAACTTCAAACTGCTTTGCGCTTCTTGATGAATACAGAACTTTCTGCCACCATTCAAAACAATCCTACTCAACTTGAATCAAACTTATTCACCGGTCTGAAACTAACCTTTAAAAAGAAAACTAACAAGGAAAAAAATCCAAATACACAAATGATTAAGAGGACATGATACTCAATGAAGACACTGCCAACAATGCAGCTACACATTAATAGAAACAACAATGAAAATAAGCCAATAAGAAGAAATCAACTCGACTAGCACTCCCAAAATATTGACTAGGCAAAATGACTTTCTCCTACATTAATTAAACCATCATGTCAATCAATAATATAGGAGCATGGAATATTAGGGGTGCAAATATCATTTGAAAGATCTTAACAAATAACAAGCTGAAAACAATACGAATATAAGTAGTAAAATGTTTTAAGGATATATTCACGTAGTCACTCAGTTGTATGTAGTACTGCGCCTACCAGAGCATGAATTACAGCTTTTATTGGAAAATATATCCTTCTATTTACTCGGAGTTGAAAGAAATGTTTTACCTATTGAATATTGAACTATTTATTAATTAATCCATTGTGACTGAAGAGGAAAAATTCTTTCAAAAGACAGTGATATATTTTTCTTGAGATATAGGGATAATGCGTTAAAACCACAAACAATGGTCAATTCTCAAAAATAACAAAAAAATAGTCACTCCTAATTCGCTAATAACTGGATTTATAATCAATCAAGCTATTTATACAGTGTGGTAATAGAGAAAACCATTTATCTGCATATGCTCGACATGCCAAGGCATGGTGCCTAAAAAATTAGTGCAGTTCTAGCCCATAATCATTAACATTATCGAATAAATTTATTGTTAATATTTTTATGAGAAATATGTTAAATGATTTCAATGGCTTTCTTTTCTAAGTTAAAAAAGAATAAAGAATAAGAATGAGCCTAAATAATAGATATGGTGTCATTGTGATGAAATAAAAGCTAAATAAAGGTTTTTTTTTGAATAATAGCAATAATTTGAAGATTTATTATGATGCATGGAGCTTGACACTTGATGCAAATGTAAAAGCTTCTAAATTTATTGAACTTTTATTAGAAGTCATGTTTATTCTTTGGAGTCATTTCAAGCCTATTTTAACGCTAAAATGAGCTTATAATTATATTTTCAGAGAGTACTCTAGATCTCATAAGTCATAATAATGATAAGAAGTGTAAGTTTGCTTCACTTCAATAAAGAATACAACAATTAACTTAATCTATAAAAAAGCATCATGATATTTAAAAAATTGAACAATCAAGAATTACTAACATAGTGAACATCATATGACTACTGAAGAATAACACCTACGCCTAAATCACCAATATTAACTTTGCCTTGGTTGCCACTAATCAAAATATTGTCATATTTGAGGTCTTTGTGTATTAGGGTGGGTCGTGGCTATGAAGACAAAAAAGACCATCCAAAATTTGGCTATACCAATTTTTCACTGCTCTAATATTAACCTTTCTGTTCTTCTGTCTAAATCTAAGAGGGAAAAAATAAAATAATGAAATGGGTTAATTAAAAACATTTATTTTCCAAAACCACAAAACTAAAATTGAAAATTCATATAAACTTACTGTCTATGAGTTCTAGAAGTAAACATCTCAGTGACAAAATTGATGTTCCTCTTTGAAATATCCACCCATGGCAAATAAACTTTCATAATATTTTTGTGATTCAAAGTTTTCAACAGATCGATCTCTCAATGTAATCTTTGTAATTCATCTGGGCATTGAAGAAAATCATTAAGCTTCACTTGATTCCAAGCAACTTCAATTCCTTCATACTCATCGAAAGCTCTATAGCTAAAAATTCATGAAAACATCAGTAAAAAAGCCATTAATTAGAAATTAATATTCTCATCCATGTACAAAAATATCAAAATGAAGATCAATCCTAACCAATCTTTGAATAAATAATTGAACTTAATTTAAATTCAAACCTTATAGCAGGATGAAGTGACCCACTTCTTTTGGATTGTTATTTTTCAGTGATTTACTGTTGAGATTTTTTTTTACCAAGTGATCACTTCTTTAATTTCATTTCCCCCAAGATCCAAATTCTTACCAATATAAAAATATTAGTATATAAGTCAATTCATGTCATTTATATATATGAAGATATATAAATGTTTCCTTGCTTATCAGAGTATTAAAAATTAACAAGGAAAATTCAATCACACAATATTTCTCATTTTTCAGAGAATTGGTGTCACATAGCCATTTCTATTTTTTTTTTCATTCCCCTTTTTGATCTCAAGCTTGATTAATATTAAATTCGAATATTGTCACTTATAATTTTCTTGCTTACTTCTCAAATTAATTGGTTTCTTGGTTTGCAAGCCATACTTTTTAAATTCCGGAATTCTTTTGTGGTTTGGTACTTATCATATGAATACTGAGGTGATAAACTAGGTTGAAATCTAAGCAGAGAAAAACAACACATGTGATCAAGGTTTAGACACAACAAGCACAAACCAATCATGACAGACAAAATGCATACTTCCTGGTTAACTGAGCAAATAGTCATCACATGAGTGATGGTGTTGTGATCTACTTTATAAATCACACAACTTCTTATATCTGGAGCTAGAAAAGTGTTGAATCTGATGTCTTACCACTTAGTATCAGTTTTGAAGCTATAGTATCATATTTTCCGAACCTAGTGTTAGATCAGTAGTTATAGTATCAGAAATTTCCTACCTAGTATCAGTTTTATAGTATCAGCTTTCTCCTACTTAGTATCAGTTTTATAGTATCAGATCTCTCCTACTTAGTATCAGTTTTATAGTATCAGATCTCTCCTACTTAGTATCAGTTTTAATTTCATAACTGAAGTGCCTCAAGACTGTCTAGAAAAATATATTCACATATCAGATTAAATGGCATCTTCTCCTTCAGCATTATCTACTAAAACTATTTCAGAATTTGTTACTTAAGTCCACAGCTCACAAACACATATAACATTTAAGTTTCTTTTTCTTCTTACATACTGTTTTCCAGATATCAAAGTAAAAGACACTCATGAAAATACTTAGAACATATTAGAGTTTGCTTAACTTAATTATTACAAAGACACTGCTACTTCTCTTAAACACTTTAAATTCCTCAAGATCTCCAAATATCCATGCAAGCAAGCAAGCAATTCATGCATCATTCCCTACAGCAAAACTTTGAACTGCCCCAATAAAATGAGACACCCCAAGTATTGCAAAGGCAACAAATAGGGTCAGAAATAAATTCTGGTGTGAGTGAAATCAAGTATGCAAAATATCTTGTAAATTCTTAAGGCTGTATAGAGAACTTTTCTATTAAATGCTATTCAAATCCCAATTAAAATCTGAGAATGTGTATATTTAAGTTTATCTATAAACATACATCCAAGCATTCATCCACTTACTTCATTCAGTTGTACAAGTACAAAACTCCTATGGATTAACTCCCTGAATTCCATAGCATAATTTCTCTGTATATTTAAGTTTTATCTACAAACATACATCCAAGCATTCATCCATTCACTTCATTCAGTTGTACAAGTACAAAACTCCTATGGATTAACTTTCTAAATTCCATAGCATAATTTCTCCTTCTCATCTTTTCATTTTGTTTGGTCTGAACTCTTGCCATTGAACACCATGTGTGCATTGCAAAGGGGCTCAGTTCTGTTAACCCTTTACACAAAGGCCTACGGGACTTAAACAAGTCATGCACATACCCATCAACCACCTGCTGATGAGTAGATCAAGGCACTACTCCTAAATTATTTTATAATTTAGAGACCATGCTTATTTATTTCTTTCTGGGGAATTTTTCTTTTGATTCCAGAGATACTCGTATTCTTTCCTTCCTTATATAGGTCAAGAATTATTAAAATCACCCAAAGATCATATCCATCCATACAAAGCATTCATGTAAAATTGCACACCTTATTTCAAAGTCATTTTTGCTTTAATCACATTTTTCTAAAACCTACTTATATTTTTATTTCTAGAAATTTCCATTGCTTACACAAATATGAAGAAGTCATTTGCAAAACTATATTTATTCTTTTACTGTGAACATAGGGAATGGTTTTTGAGAAAAACCCATAAAAACTTATTGGTTTATGATCTGAACAAATCAGCACATATTTGTAATATTGCATTGTTCATATCATTTTTAATATAGACTAGACATAAGCATAAATCTCAATATTCACACTGCCTAATTCTTTTCTTTCATTGATACCCTATTCCACAGTAAAATATTTGATTCATTTTTCATGTCAAAACTAGCATATATAAAATCTATTCCTGTGATTAGTGTATTTGTTTGATTATCTATATTTTAAAACAAAAACTGAAACCATCACAACAAGTCAAAACAGATTAAAACCTCATCCAAAAACTCAACCAGAATACCATCCATGATCAACATATTTTCATCCAGAAAATAAAATCAAATAGGAAAAACATAATGTAATGTTTATATAAAATAACTTGGCTGCCCTTAACATGGGTCTTAATGCCTTACAGATCATAAGTGATTAATCACTCACCTTCCTCCTCTCTTCCCCGAGAATGTCTAAGCTTGAAAACAGGGTGAGCTCTCCTTTCTATATTTTTTTAGTGTGTTTCTGTTTTCCCCCAGAGAAAACCTCTGCTTCCCTCTTGATTTAAATCATTTTGCTAGGGTTTTACTAAAGGAAAACCCCATTTTATCCTCACATTACTCAGAGAATTATGTGTGTGTTGTTATGGCTAAATATGCCATTTTCTCTTGATTTCTATTTCTAGTAAAAGCAGTTGCTTCTCTGCTTTTCTGTGCACATGCTATTTGCATGATCCATCTACACATCATCTTTGTGTGACTCAGATACATTGTATACCTTGTTAGGCCTGAATGGTCCTCTTATGTTATTTCAAACCATTTATTTCCTGATTTATTTTTGAGAAGGTGTTTATGCACAATAATACTAAACTGGTTCTCATGCAATTTGGTTATCAAAAGGGCTTTATCATTTTATACTTCTTTGGCTACTCATATCTAATACATATATATTTATATATATGTGTATATATATATAGGAGATATCTGTATATAAAATCTCACTCATATTGGATCATTTTCTTCCCACTATATTTTATTGAAAAAAAAATCTCTATCCTCTTATTTATTCATTTCACTTACTCCTAATATTATTATTGTCAGACTATATTTTCTTTTCTTAAATATTCTCATTTTAAAATTATTTTTATCTCAATAATTTGGGTCTTCACATACTCTCCTCCTAAAAGGAATTGTGTCCCACAATTATTCTCTCATACATTTCCATCCAAATGTATACAAAGCATAATTTCAATTGAATGAAATTTCAGAAACTCATTCATTCCAAATCAATCAAACATAAATAAATAATTTTAAGGTCTCATCATAATTTTTAAACATACCTTTAAGTAGAAAACAGATTAGGATATTTATCCTTTATCCTCTCTTCAGCCTCCCAAGTGCAATCATTCCCATCCAAACTCCATTGGATTTTAACTAGTTTAATTATTTTATTTCTCAGTTTCTTTTCTTCTCTAGCCACAATGCCCACTGGTTCCTTTTTATAAACCAGATTTTCTTGAATTTCAACATGTGTAGGAGATTCAAGAATGGACTCTTTATCATGCACCCATTTTCTCAATTGGGATACATGAAATACATCATGTATTTTGCTCAATTCCTCTGGTAACTTCAACCTATAAGCTAAAGTCCCTATTCTTTGAACAATTTCATATGGTCCTACATACCTTGGTGACAGTTTCCCTGCTTTTCCAAATCTCAATATTTTCCTCATTGGTGAAACTTTGAGAAACACATAGTCTCCCACCTCAAATTCTACTGGCCTTCTCTTTTTATCTGCATAAGCTTTCTGTCTCTCTTGAGCTACTCTCATTCTTTGCCTCACTAATTCAATTCTTGCAGAAGTTTCTTTTACATGGTCTGGTCCAAGCAACACCCTTTCACCAGCCTCCATCCAACATGCAGGAGATAAACAAGGCTTCCCATACAAAGCCTCAAATGGAGCCATTCCTATAGTGGATTGGTAGCTATTATTATAAGCAAACTCAGCTAAATAAATATGATCCTCCCAGTTGCCTCCAAAATCAAGTATGCATGCTCTCAGCAAATCCTCTAAAACTTTATTAACAATCTCAGTTTGCCCATCTGTTTGTGGGTGGTAGGCTGTGCTTAGGCTTAGTTCTGTCCCCATAGCTTCTTGAAAGCTACTCCAAAACCTTGAAGTAAACAAAGTATCTCTATCACTAATGATAGTCTTGGGGATGCCATGCAACCTCACTATTTCCTTCACAAATAATTGAGCTAGCTTGTGAGCATTTCTGTTTGAACTTATTGGGATAAAGTGTGCTGTTTTTGTGAGTCTATCAACCACTACCCAAATACTATCATTTCCCTTCCTTGTTCTTGGCAAACCATCCACAAAATCCATTGATATACTCTCCCATTTCCAAGTAGGCACTTCCAAAGGTTGCAATAGGCCTGAGGGCCTTTGATAGTCTACCTTTACTTGTTGGCATGTCAAGCAATTTGCCACATATTTTGCTACTGCTCCTTTCATTCCTGGCCACCAATAATTTCTCTTGAGATCATGGTACATTTTTGTACCACCTGGATGGATAGTATACTTTGTTTTGTGATGCTCATCCATAACTTCTTGCTTTAGTTCCCCTACATTTGGTATGCAGAGTTTCCCCTTTTTCCTTAAGTATCCTTTACCATCTACCTCATAGTTTTCCACTGTCATGCCTTGGGATATCATGTTCTTTTTCTCCTTCAAATTTATATCTTGATTTTGCATTTGTCCTATTTTATCAACCAATGTTGATTTTAAGGATAAGAGGCTTAATCTACCATATTCAATCATCTTACTGTGTGTCTTATCTGATACACTAGCTTCTTCTTTCACTTCCACCTCACTAAGAATTATCAAATCCTTGAATTCTGCCATCATTAAGCTTGCCAATTTAGCTTGATGTCTACTTAATGCATCTGCTACTTTATTAGCTTTTCCAGGGGTATACAATATATCAAGATCATAGGCAGCTAGAAATTCTACCCACCTATGTTGCCTCATGTTCAAGTCTTTTTGGGAGAACAAATATTTAAGTGACTTATGATCAGTAAACAATTCAAACTTAGCACCCAATAAATAATGTCTCCATAGTTTCAATGCATACACCACAGCAGCTAGTTCTAAGTCATGTGTAGCATACCTAGTTTCATTTGGCTTGAGTTGCCTTGATGCATAAGCTATGACTCTACCATGTTGCATAAGCACTGCCCCCAATCCAGATCCACTAGCATCTGTGTAAACTACTAATTCTTCATTACCCTCTGGCACTTGTAAAACTGGAGCTTCTACCAGTGCCTTCTTTAGTGATATGAAAGCTTGTTCACACTTCTCTGTCCACACATATGGTTGCTCCTTTTTAGTTAACTTGGTCAATGGGATAGCTATCCTTGCAAAATCTTTTATAAATCTCCTATAATAGCCTGCCATTCCCAAAAATGACCTCACCTCAGTTACTGATTTGGGTCTACTCCAAGATTGCACTGCCATCACCTTATTTGGGTCTACACTAACCCCTTGTTGTGATACAATGTGCCCCAAAAATTTTACTTCCTTCTGCCAAAATGTACATTTAGAGAATTTGGCTTTTAAATCATGTGCCCTCAGTCTAGCCAAAACCAGATGCAAGTGCTTTGCATGATCTTCTTCTGATTTTGAATATACTAATATGTCATCAATAAAGACAACCACAAATTTGTCTAGAAAATCTCTAAATGTTCTATTCATTAAATCTACAAAATATGATGGTGCATTTGTCAATCCAAAAGGCATCACCAAAAATTCATATAATCCATACCTTGTGTTGAAGGCAGTATACTTAATACTCTCTTCCTCCACCTTCATCTGATGAAACCCAGAGGCTAAATCTAGCCTTGAAAAGACCCTTGCTCCATTTAATTGATCGAATAGATCATCAATTCTAGGAAGTGGATATTTGTTTTTAATGGTGACTTTGTTTAATTCCCTATAATCAATGCACATTCTCAAAGTACCATCCTGCTTCTTCACAAATACAATTGGAGAACCCCAGTTTGAACTACTAGGCCTTATGAAGCCTTTCTGCTCCAGTTCTTCCAACTGATGTTTCAATTCCACAAGTTCTTTAGGACCCATTCTAGTTGGCTTCTTGATGATTGGGCTGGCTCCTGGGATTAGCCTTATTTGAAATTCTACTTGCCTATTTTCTGGAACACCTATGACTTCACCAAAGACATCTGGGTATTCATTTATAATTTTTATGTCCTCCAGTGTTAATTCTTTCTCAGTCATGCTACATATGTGGTTACAGTAATTGATTTTAGCAATTTCACTCATAACTATAATATTTTTACCATTTTCTGTTTTCAGAGAAATAGTAAGATTTTCTAAGTTTAAAATTGCATTGTATTTTCTTAGCCAATCTACTCCTAGAATAATTCCTATTCCAGGATATTTTAGCACAAACAAATCAGAACTAAACATATTTCCACCTATGTTTAACTCTACTCCCAAACATTTAATCCCTAGCATGCAAGAATTACCTAGTGGGCTCTGAATAAACAAGGGATTATCAACTAAATAGCATGTGAGAGTTAATTTATTCACTATGTCTTGGGATATTAGTGAATGTGTTGCTCCAGTGTCATATATAACTGAGATGGGGTGATCTTTAATTAGAAGTATACCTTCCAATTGTCCAGAACTTCCCACTGCAGTTGCTTTTGCTTTGCCCTCAAGTGCTCCTACCTTTGCTCCCTTTTTGAACTCTGGGCAGTTTCTTTTAATATGGCCTTCCTTCCCACAGTTATAGCAGCTAAACAATGCCTTCTTGGCTGCTTGACACCTATTACTCATGTGTCCTTCTTTGCCACAATTAAAACAAGTAACCTTCTTCTTAGCTTCCCCAGTGGCTGCTCCCTCCATTTTCTTATCCATATTCTTTTTGTCATAGGGATGTGCTCTATTTTTCCCCTTCTTTTGATTGGTAGCCCTCATGCTCCTAAATTTTTCCCTTGCATTGTCATGTTGTTCAAAAGAAAGAGCAAGGTCTATGACTTGATCAAATGTTTTATCCTTGTATGGTAACATTGCTCTACTCAGACCTGCATTTAATCCTTGGATAAATCTTGAATTCTTTGATTCTTCATCTCCTATGAGCATAGTTCCATACTTGGACAAACTCTCAAATTTTTGAGTGTATTCAGTCACACTCATTGGTCCTTGCCTCAGCCTTATGAATTCTTCAAGCAATGTTGCCTTAGCTGTTGCTGGAACAAACCTTGCTTCAAGCATTTCCTTGAATTGATCCCATGTTATCTCATTTTCTGGCCTTCCTGTGATGATCACCTCCCACCAATCTAAGGCTGCTCCTTTGAGTCTCCTTGAAGCTATCTGCCTCTTTCTTTGGTCATTAATTTGCATATCTGCAAATATCCTTTCCAAAGTTCTCAACCATGTCTGCACTCCCATAACTCCCTCAGTGCCTTCAAAATCCTTGCCTCCCAAATTTGAAAATGTCTTCAATAACTTAGCTAATTCCTCATGAGGATTCTCTTCCCTCTGCACTGCTCCTTCTCTAAATGCCCTCACCAAATCTTGCAAGTTAACCATTGGTGTTGTATTGGAGGGTCCTGCTCCATGACTTGGTGGTCTTCCTACCATGATTCACTATTCAATTGCATAGCTAGTCAGTCATATTTCTAATTTAATTATTTCTATGAAATTTATTTCTACTGTGGATGTTTATTTCTATCATTACTATATTTTTTTTTTAGAATTTTATCCTTACAAGAAAATTGGATAATATATTTATGCTATGTTTTAATAACATAGCTCTGATACCAACTGAAGTGACCCACTTCTTTTGGATTGTTATTTTTCAGTGATTTACTATTGAGATTTTTTTTTTACCAAGTGATCACTTCTTTAATTTCATTTCCCCCAAGATCCAAATTCTTACCAATATAAAAATATTAGTATATAAGTCAATTCAAGTCATTTATATATATGAAGATATATAAATGTTTCCTTGCTTATCAGAGTATTAAAAATTAACAAGGAAAATTCAATCACACAATATTTCTCATTTTTCAGAGAATTGGTGTCACATAGCCATTTCTATTTTTTTTTCATTCCCCTTTTTGATCTCAAGCTTGATTAATATTAAATTCGAATATTGTCACTTATAATTTTCTTGCTTACTTCTCAAATTAATTGGTTTCTTGGTTTGCAAGCCATACTTTTTAAATTCCGGAATTCTTTTGTGGTTTGGTACTTATCATATGAATACTGAGGTGATAAACTAGGTTGAAATCTAAGCAGAGAAAAACAACACATGTGATCAAGGTTTAGACACAACAAGCACAAACCAATCATGACAGACAAAATGCATACTTCCTGGTTAACTGAGCAAATAGTCATCACATGAGTGATGGTGTTGTGATCTACTTTATAAATCACACAACTTCTTATATCTGGAGCTAGAAAAGTGTTGAATCTGGTGTCTTACCACTTAGTATCAGTTTTGAAGCTATAGTATCATATTTTCCCAACCTAGTGTTAGATCAGTAGTTATAGTATCAGAAATTTCCTACCTAGTATCAGTTTTATAGTATCAGCTTTCTCCTACTTAGTATCAGTTTTATAGTATCAGATCTCTCCTACTTAGTATCAGTTTTATAGTATCAGATCTCTCCTACTTAGTATCAGTTTTAATTTCATAACTGAAGTGCCTCAAGACTGTCTAGAAAAATATGTTCACATATCAGATTAAATGGCATCTTCTCCTTCAGCATTATCTACTAAAACTATTTCAGAACTTGTTACTTAAGTCCACAGCTCACAAACACATATAACATTTAAGTTTCTTTTTCTTCTTACATACTGTTTTCCAGATATCAAAGCAAAAGACACTCATGAAAATACTTAGAACATATTAGAGTTTGCCTAACTTAATTATTACAAAGACACTGCTACTTCTCTTAAACACTTTAAATTCCTCAAGATCTCCAAATATCCATGCAAGCAAGCAAGCAATTCATGCATCATTCCCTGCAGCAAAACTTTGAACTGCCCCAATAAAATGAGACACCCCAAGTATTGCAAAGGCAACAAATAGGGTCAGAAATAAATTCTGGTGTGAGTGAAATCAAGTATGCAAAATATCTTGTAAATTCTTAAGGCTGTATAGAGAACTTTTCTATTAAATGCTATTCAAATCCCAATTAAAATCTGAGAATGTGTATATTTAAGTTTATCTATAAACATACATCCAAGCATTCATCCACTTACTTCATTCAGTTGTACAAGTACAAAACTCCTATGGATTAACTCCCTGAATTCCATAGCATAATTTCTCTGTATATTTAAGTTTTATCTACAAACTTACATCCAAGCATTCGTCCATTCACTTCATTCAGTTGTACAAGTACAAAACTCCTATGGATTAACTTTCTAAATTCCATAGCATAATTTCTCCTTCTCATCTTTTCATTTTGTTTGGTCTGAACTCTTGCCATTGAACACCATGTGTGCATTGCAAAGGGGCTCAGTTCTGTTAACCCTTTACACAGAGGCCTACGGGACTTAAACAAGTCATGCACATACCCATCAACCACCTGCTGATGAGTAGATCAAGGCACTACTCCTAAATTATTTTATAATTTAGAGACCATGCTTATTTATTTCTTTCTGGGGAATTTTTCTTTTGATTCCAGAGATACTCGTATTCTTTCCTACCTTATATAGGTCAAGAATTATTAAAATCACCCAAAGATCATATCCAGCCATACAAAGCATTCATGTAAAATTGCACACCTTATTTCAAAGTCATTTTTGCTTTAATCACATTTTTCTAAAACCTACTTATATTTTTATTTCTAGAAATTTCCATTGCTTACACAAATATGAAGAAGTCATTTGCAAAACTATATTTATTCTTTTACTGTGAACATAGGGAATGGTTTTTGAGAAAAACCCATAAAAACTTATTGGTTTATGATCTGAACAAATCAGCACATATTTGTAATATTGCATTGTTCATATCATTTTTAATATAGACTAGACATAAGCATAAATCTCAATATTCACACTGCCTAATTCTTTTCTTTCATTGATACCCTATTCCACAGTAAAATATTTGATTCATTTTTCATGTCAAAACTAGCATATATAAAATCTATTCCTGTGATTAGTGTATTTGTTTGATTATCTATATTTTAAAACAAAAACTGAAACCATCACAACAAGTCAAAACAGATTAAAACCTCATCCAAAAACTCAACCAGAATACCATCCATGATCAACATATTTTCATCCAGAAAATAAAATCAAATAGGAAAAACATAATGTAATGTTTATATAAAATAACTTTGCTGCCCTTAACATGGGTCTTAATGCCTTACAGATCATAAGTGATTAATCACTCACCTTCCTCCTCTCTTCCCCGAGAATGTCTAAGCTTGAAAACAGGGTGAGCTCTCCTTTCTATATTTTTTTAGTGTGTTTCTGTTTTCCCCCAGAGAAAACCTCTGCTTCCCTCTTGATTTAAATCATTTTGCTAGGGTTTTACTAAAGGAAAAACCCATTTTATCCTCACATTACTCAGAGAATTATGTGTGTGTTGTTATGGCTAAATATGCCATTTTCTCTTGATTTCTATTTCTAGTAAAAGCAGTTGCTTCTTTGCTTTTCTGTGCACATGCTATTTGCATGATCCATCTACACATCATCTTTGTGTGACTCAGATACATTGTATACCTTGTTAGGCCTGAATGGTCCTCTTATGTTATTTCAAACCATTTATTTCCTGATTTATTTTTGAGAAGGTGTTTATGCACAATAATACTAAACTGGTTCTCATGCAATTTGGTTATCAAAAGGGCTTTATCATTTTATACTTCTTTGGCTACTCATATCTAATACATATATATTTATATATATGTGTATATATATATATACAGGAGATATCTGTATATAAAATCTCACTCATATTGGATCATTTTCTTCCCACTATATTTTATTGAAAAAAAAAATCTCTATCCTCTTATTTATTCATTTCACTTACTCCTAATATTATTATTGTCAGACTATATTTTCTTTTCTTAAATATTCTCATTTTAAAATTATTTTTATCTCAATAATTTGGGTCTTCACACAGGAAAAGTTGGGTCGAACCTTATAACAAGTAAAAATAAATCAAGAAGCATCAAATCGAGATTATAAATTCAAATCTCATTCAAATTTGAACGAATTTGATAAATCAAGGAATCTATTAAAAGCTCACCAGCGTGGCGTGGAAGGCTGAGAAATGGAGCGATGTTGTGGAGGAATTCGGTTAGCAAGATACTCAAGCGGTGATGGACGAGGTTCTAAGTTAAAGACAAAGAAGGTTGCTTTTTATGAATCAAAGAAATTTTTTGGTTTCAGACTCAAGAGAAGTTTATTTTACGGTTTTGGGTAGGGAATCGAAATAATTAAGAAAGGAAAGCGGGAAGGAAAAAGATTCACCATTTCTAGGGCGGGATTAGATTAGTAGCGTTGATTTCTTTTACTTTTTTAATCTTTTAAGTCAATGGTTGCAATTAGATATTAAACGCTGCTATTTTTTGCTACTAATAACTAATTTTCTTGTAGTGGCTAGAAAATGATCATATCACATGTCATAATATGTTATGTTAAGTAGTATAGTGTATGTCATATGATATGTTGTTAAATAACAAGATATATGGTATGATATGTTATGCAAGTGATATGTTATGTTATTTATTTATGCAAATCACATTGCATGTTTTCTTTGTATGTTAGTTAGGAAATCACTATGGGTTGAAATGATACATACCCGAACGATCTTATAGATTAGGAAAAATCTTTATGGGTTGAAATGATAGACCCAAACGATTTCATTGATTTGAAACTATTAGTTTGGGATACGGGTTAAAATGATATATACCCGAAAATTTAATTAACTTTGGGTTGAAATGATATATACCCTAATCACTTGACCATAAGGTAGAAAACTATATAGGGACACCGCTGGTCTATTTTAAAGGGTTTTCTAAATTTTAAAATATGTTTGATTTAATAAATTGAATATTTTAAAAAGAATTTATTTTAAAATTTTATTTTTGAAAAATAAAATATAATATAAATTTAAATTATATGTTTAAAGGTTAATTTATAAGTTAGGGCTTTTAAAAGTTAAATTTCAAAATTTTAACTTATTATTTAAATTAATTTTAAAACATATAATTTAATATATAATTAGTAAAATATAAAAAAATTTACAAAAAATATAATTTAATAAAATAATTAATTTCGTTTTAAAAGATTTGTTTAAATTTTAATTTAATATAATTAATTTAATTGATTTTATAACATCTTTAATAGATATGATTTTTGAATTTAATATAATTAAATTTAATCTAATTTAATGAATTAAAATCAAATAGTATTATTTAATCTATTTGGTTATGGAATTTCCAAAGATATGATTTTGAAATATAGATAATCTAATGTGATAGAAATTGTAAGTTAAATGTTTCAAAGCAATAATATAATTGAAGTTAGATATTTTTAGTAATTGATTTAAATTGTAACTTAAGATTTTTATTATTTAAAATGTTTTATAAAAATGACCACGGTGTGAAATAAGTGTTTGGTTGTTAAAGAGACCGGAGTTGGATATTGACATACTCTCTGTATATACCGAAACCAGTTTAACAACTGTGCACGTGGTGGAGAATCCAGAATGAAGTAGGATTGTTTGGCAAACGCTACTGGAATGAAGTAAGAGAACGATGATGGATAGCCTTGACTTTCAAGTCATAATTAAAATGACTAAAACAAGAGCTATACCGGGCCAAGTGGGGTCGCTCCTCCTATCGAGCATGCTTCTTCGAAATCATATCTATTAAATTGTGATTTGATTGGGTGCACCTTTGATTATGGGTGTGTGTCTCGAGGTGGGCGGTAGTAGCTGCTATGCGTTACCACCAGTCCGGGATTGCAAAACAGTAGAATCCGACCCTGGGCATTGCCTCGTGTGCCTTGTTATATTTATCCTAATCGAGCCCACTACGACTTTGGTTTGTATCATACCTATGGAGTGCTCCCTAAGTATCCCACCAGTTTACGGTGGAGCTTATAGTACTGTATAGACTACGATATTTATATAAGATGTGTTAAGTGGGATATGGGTAACACCTTAACGCTACTTTAATACTTTACTTTATGATAGACACTATCTATGTGGCGTATTCTATTATATATGTAGATAGTTTGACGGATCCTTCAAGGATGGGAATCCAAAGCATACTTTGAGTTATTATTGCATTTGACTTTAACATATCACTTGAGTTGATTTACTTACATAAGAATGTTAATCCTGACTCGAGTGTTTTGTTTTTGCTTTATGCTCGTGTCAGCCTGAGTATCACAGCATTCGAGATTCATCTTTTGGAGCTGGAGACTAGTTGGAGATCTTTTTATCTATCTGCTTAACTATTTCAGTCATCTTAGCTATTTCAGTTATTTCTATTTTAGACTTTGTCATTTGCTTATGTATTAGCGAACTTCTATGTATTTGGGATTTCTGTTGTATTTGCTTTAGACTCTGATGTTGTAGTAGCTTCATGAACTACTATGTTTAGTTATTCTGCTGTTAATTGTTGTAATATTCTGTGTCTATGATTTTGTGATTATTTCTCATTTGCCCCAAATTTTATATAACAATCTATTGTTTTGAGCAATTCAAGTCTGACATGTGTGGATTATTGTCGATTTGAATGGTTTTAAATAGTGGGTCGTTACAATTTACACCAATTGCTGTCATATTTTGGTTGCCACACAGGCCTTACACCTACGATTTTGGTCTCGACTTCCAACTCAGGCCTTATGTCATCTACCAAGCATTCTTCCTAATTATTTACTTTTAGGCTTTTCACTTAGAAGTTTACTTAGCTAGCATCTCAACTAACCGTCTTTCCATTATTAATATTGATTTTCATATTATCATCCATGTGTCTAATGCTAATTTTGGCCATTCTAAGCCTTAGCATCCATTACAGTCTTCGGAAGTCATCAATCTCGGTTTACACTCTCTTTACCGAGGGTTACTTTACTTTTAGCAGACTACCCTCGATCTCGTCTAGGAAAGACTATAATAGTTTGGTTTTGATGATTTGTGGAATTAACCTTTAATATATCTAAAATCACCTCCTCTACTAATATTTCTTCATTCCGTCGACTGCCTTCGGTCCCTGGTTCATATCTTCAGTTTGTCAAACTTATCCTCAAACCTTGCCTATGTTAATATTTCTACTTAAGCCATTAAACTTAAGATTTTGGATTTATTAACTATTTGGTTCATCTCTACCTCCTTCGCAATTGTCCATGGGTACAAATTAGAAACGATTCCTACACATCTGCCACTAACTATCCACGTATCAAGTTCTGATTCGTTTGACTTAGTCCTTCTCGACAGCACATTCGACACAAAATGTGCATCTGGTTCCTTGACCTTGTATTTACTACTTGTTTATATTAATATACTTTCTAGAAACAATTGTCTGCCTTTTAGCTTGCCATTATAGCCCTTCGAGATCACTTTATTTCTTTTGAAAATGACTTTATTTATCCCTTCATAACCATAATAAAATAAATCATGATTTGTTTCAATGCACTTACTTAAGTTCCTCATTCCTAACCTTTTCTACCCACATGGCCTTTTATTAATTCATACAAGTTTGTTTACTTATGGAATAAAAATCTTATAACCCAAAACCCATCTCTAAGAACATATTTCTATAATCATATTAAATTCTTAAATCTTACAGATTTCTAGAAGCATGAAAACCATATAACAAAAACTTGGTCATCAGAGATTTAAAGAAGAAAGATGGATTAGAGAATATATAACTCAAATATATTCTTTAGTTGATGGAGTCCCTATTTCCCTTAGCTTTAATCTTTTATTTGTCTTCTTCTTCTTGTTAGGCCGCAAACACCATTAAAGAACTCAAACTTTTATTTTTAGTTGCACGGGTAGTGAATTAGAAAAGGGAGGTGGTTATCTTTTCTCAAAGAGAATAATTAGGTCGTCGCCCATCATATCCTTTTCTTATAATTTAGTTAGCTCTAACGGTTGCATTTAATACTTATTAACTTATATCTTTAACTAGGATTTTCCTAGTATCACTAAATTCATCCAAGTACGATGAGTAACCAATTGTCCTATGATTATTCATTCTCTTTTTCACTATTTCAATTTTCTTTATTCCCATAATTAACTACTTTACTAATTCTTTATTAATTTATAAGGTGTTATAGGCTTCCCTTTATAGGAATTTCATCCTCAAAATTCAAACAAGGCACGATAATAAATTCTAGGCTTTCATATGCCTACACTAATTTGCACGCCCTTGAGTTCTTCGCTCCGGTCTCCCAATCAAAAATGCATTAGTGCTTCTACAAGTACACAATAAAATCAACCATAATATCGCACACACACATGGCATAAACTGAACCAATCAAACATATGTGCAATGCTAAAAACAACTCGGGATAAGCCTACCTAACTTTATCCTCCATTTCCCAAGTACAATCATCGTAGTCCTCACTCCACTGGACCCGAACAACCTTTGCCTCCTTGCCCATAAGCTTCTTAACATCTCATTCTGCAATTTGAATAGGTTTTCTCACATTGGTCATCTCTGGTTCAAAAACAAAGTCTTTCATATCTATCAAGTCAAATGCATCCTTGGGATCACAAATACACTTCCATAAATGCGATACATGAAACACATTATGGACCCAGCAAAAGCACATGGCAAATTGACTTTGTGAGCTACCTTACCAATCTTCTCTAATGTTGGCAATACGCCAACATATCTCGGTGCTAACTTTTTGGGCTTTCCGAACCTCATAATGCCTCTCATAATAAACACTTTTACAAACATATGGTCTCCTACATCAAACTCCAGGTGTCCTCGCCTCCTATCGGCGTAACTCTTTTGGCTAGATTGAACATCCTTAACCCTTTTCTATAACGACCCACAAATTCATCACTTTAATAAATTTAGGTTAATTTTGAAATATTCAAATATAAGGATTTATAACCCTAATAATAATGTTTTAACCATAAATAAAAATGGTAAACCTGTTTAAAAATATATTCACAAAGATTTAACTGATTAATGACATCATTAGTGATGCTAGTATATATAATAATTTATTTATGGTTTTAAATTGAGATTTAACAATTTAATGATTATTACAAATATTCAAATAATAGTTTTAGAATGATAATAATTCATTTATAATAGTAATAAAGTGATAATAAATCAAATATGATAGTTTTATAAATTTATAAATAAGATTTGAAATTATAAGGAAAATCGATATCGGTTTGTCGATATAACAACAATTTCTGTAAACAAATGTTTAATATTGATTTATATGGTTTTATAAATCAAATATGATCATTTTAATTCATGGATAATAATAAGAAAATAGTTCCAAACTTTGTTTACAAATACACACACACGCGCTAATTAATAAATAAAAATATGACAAAAGATCGAAATTCGAATTCGTAATGGTTTAATGTATATAAGTTATATGACGTTGTTCGAATGACTTGTACACCTTTGTGACATGCGCACACACATTATCATGTACATATACATATGATAATAGTAAGTATATATTTACATAAGATAAAGGAATACAAATCTAAAGTAATTATTACTTTTAAAAAGCAAACATCAAATCAACCTTACACCACATCACATCACCACCATACACCATCATCACCATCACCTACACCTCACCACCACATGGCTAAGAAGGGAAAGGAGGTGGCTGCCGTGCGCCTAGGGGTGAGGGTCAAAAAGGTCATTTACCATTAAGATATTTTATTTTCTGAATTTGGCTATAAATATCCCACCTCATTTCACAAATTTCCTACAACTTTTCTTCATCTTCTTCTCTGCATTTAAAAGCTTTTTAATGGCTTCTCCACTTAATAAAATAATGAAGAAAATATTATTGAAAAGAAATTAAATTTATATAATATATATAATAGTATATACACCTCAAAACTGCTTCAAAATCACTTCCTTTTCTCCTTAAAACCCACGGCCACCATCATCTACCACAACTAACCAAGCCACCACCTCTCTCTCCTTGCTTGGAAATGAGCATGAGAACCAAGGCCAAAAACTACAAGGGCTTCTGGGCTCGAGTGCGTAGAGTTTTAGTTCGAGTTAGTGAAGCTATATCGAAATCTAGTCAATACGATATCCAATTAAGGTGAGAACTCTATTTATATATAATGTATATTAGATGATATAAATGTTTGGCTATGGTTGTTTTTAATGATTGTTTATCATGTTTGGATGTTGTGAAAATATTGTTGTTTGGATATATAAACAAGTCACTTTAAATATATGTCGATATTACATAAGGAAATCACTTTCCGAATCAAATTATAAAAGTAGTGGGGAATCATTAAAACTCTTTGAAATGGTTTTAAAATGATTTAAATATGTTTTGTAAACATTAAAAATAGGTTTGGTGAAGTTTGAATAAGAAATGAAAAACTAAGCGCGTCGCATAACGGTAGTTCGCGTTTTCGCACCGCAAAAGTTAAATGAGTATATAAGGTGGAATATAGCTCGGAATTTTTTATAATAAGAATTTTCCGAACTATTATATCCATATTTTTCAAAATAAGGAAGAAAATCAATATTTCATCTTGTATATTTTTAAATATAAATTTTCAAAATAATGACGGTTTTGTAGTTCAGAGTCCAAAAAGGGTTTTCTTAAAATTTAATATTTTTAAATGTTTTAAAAATATGAAAAAAATATTTATAAATGTTTTAAAATATTTTAAAAGAGATTTGAGTTATATAAATAAATTTTCAAAAGGTAGAAAAGTCGTTTTGATCAATATAACTTCAAAAACATTATTCGCGGCACTATTTGCACCGGTTTTGAATAACTTTTGAAATATAACTTTAAACCTAACAATTATTCCCCAAACCTTTCATAAATGTTTTGAAATGAATAAGTAAGTGTTTTTAAGATGGTTTGAAGATTTTATAATTTATTTAAAAGAATTTAAATAAATGATTTAAAGAAAAAAATTATAATCAATTGTTTTAATCTTGGCTCTAATAAGCCGACGAGTACACCTGATTTTTCTATCCATGATATCTAGTTGAGGTGTTTAAACTAAGGAGATGTTTAGGAGCAGCCAGTGCCCTGGCTTACCTGGCCTCACCTAGGCGAGGGATAGGTCGAAATGTCGGAAACGAGTTAAGTATAAAAGATTAAATTTTCCCAAATTTAAACAACTTGGGTTGTATAGAGATAATCTTCTTATAATTCATATTAAATTCCAAGGAGGTAATCCATACTAGTAATACGAATTTAAAAGGTGATTTCTCCATTATTCGATGGACAGTACTTATTGAATACAGAAATTAACTTCAAGTATAATTTGAATGATTTCTATGGATCCGTTTCATTCAAATATTAACTAATTTGGATTTACCATCTTAGATAACATGGTTTCAACTTATTAAAAAGTTACGTTTTGGGATTGTGAAATCTTTATTAAAATTTAAGTAAAACGATTTGGAATTATTCCTAGTTTTAAAAAGAGTTTAATTAAACCAAAGAATTTAACAAAGAGAGTTTCAATGAATTCCATATATACTAAAAAGAAATGGTTTTCAAAAGATAAATATCTCTAAAGGATATTTTGGATAAAAAGATATAATTAATGAAATATTAATCACCTATTTATTAATCATCTTTTTATCGATGATTGGTTTGTCGAAACCGGAATCAGATTTGCTTGCTTTGTTCAGCATGATAGGGGGTTCTCGCTTGTGTTTGGTGGCAAGCAGATGACTCTTACTCCAACATTTCCTAGTTTGAATGGGTTGGTGCAGTCGAGAGGCTGGTCATGAAAGCAAATTGCGAGGTACTAATGTGTGCCATGGTGGTTGTACCCACTGACATTGAGGGCCGAAGGCCCGGTCATCACATTCTAGAGCTTTGGTTTAGCGAACACCAAAGCCTGACCAAGGTAAAACCTCATCAGAGATAGGATTAGTAATATCCTAGGATGAGTAACTCATTAGAGATAGGGTTAGTAACATCCTAAGATGAGTTTGAGAGTATTATATATAAGCCTTACGCCATGTGTTTCGCGCATGATGATGACATGCGCTTTCGCGCATGAATTGTTCTTCTACAATTTATATATGATTTACACATTCAAGAGAAAATAATTTGCAAAATTATTTAGCCATGTTTTTACGTTGAAATTAATTTAAATTTTTATTTCTAAGTGGCAACATTTAATTTTTTTGTTAGTTTGAATTTTATTTATATCAATAATTAATAAACAACAAATTTGCAAATGATGTTTATTTGTTTAAATGATGTTTATTTGTTAGATCCTATTTTTATGCGTAGATGGACATTTTGAAATTGTAAAGAAATTTAACTGTTTTAACTTAGTTTGAATAGTTCCAGTCTAGCTTAGAAATAATAGGCTAAAAATATTAGGAATAACATAAGCATTTGATTAGGATTTTACCGATTCTTTTTAGGTACTTGTACGTGGAATAATAGATAATAAATCAATTATACAAGAGTAAAGGGTATTTTGGGAAGCTCACGGTCGGACCAAAAGATTGCGTTTCTATTCCAACTATTAATAAAGATGAGCGCGTATTTGTTAATGATATTAAAAAAGAAAACAATGATTTTTAAAAATATGTTAAATAAAATAATTTTACCTAGGGTTATTTTTTGAATATAAAAGATGTGTTTGGAAAAGATATATAGTAACATGAATGATTGTTTAAAAACAAGCAAATAAAAAGATTTAAGTATAAACATCTTGTGATCAAAATTTCACGGTTTGACTATAAGATGTTTATTAATAATACTAAGAAAATTAAGAGTAATAAGGGGATATATATAAAACCTAAGAATTTGGATAATGCAAACTTTTATCTAAAGGGGTTTTTGAAGAAAATTTCCAAAGGATTCTTGTATTGGTTTAGGAGAAACAAATCCAAGTGTTTAGCAAATTATTCAATCATCAACTGAAATTATGATACTAAAAGGTTATAAAGTATAGAAATTTTCATCTAATTTTTTTTTGAGAAAGAAGTTTTAAAGGATTTTGAAAATTTTGATCAAGTTTGATTTTGAGGAAAATACCGAAGTACTTATATAACTTATTACCCTTAGCCATCATATGAATTTGGGATAGGATACATTTAAATTTAAGACTTGACATTAGAATAAGTTAGTATCTGTGACGACCCAGAATTTGACCACTCTTAAAAATGACATTTAAGATGATTTTAGATATAAAATATGTAAGGTTATATGATTGAAACAATATTAGATAGGATTAGGAAAGATAAGTATATACAAAAATAGTAACATTTGCCTATGTCAACAAAAGTGACAAAATGCTAATTTCAGAAAAGTAATTTTCAATGGTTAAATAAATTGTTTTAATTAATTTATGAGTGTTTATATTTTTAAATAGCAATATACAAATTTATTTTCAAATTTGGTTTACATAAATAAATAGTTTAACTAAAACGTCAAAATGTGACCGTAAAACATTTTGTCGAAAATCAACGTTTTGTTGATTAAAAGTTGTCGCACCTTTATTTTCTTATATTTGAACATATTCAAATAGTATAAGTATTAATTAATTCACTAATCAAGTTTACTTTTACTAAACATACTTAGGAAATTCTATAATATAATTAACAAAATTAAACTAATAAAGACAAACATGTCATTTGAAAGCAAAAAGTAAAAATCAAATCAAGTAAATCAGAATTATCATATTCCTTACTTACTTCTTAAGTGAAATGGACATAAAGTTGTGAACTGACATTTGATGTTAAGTGTTACTTTGCTTAAAATGTAAGTAAGGGTATTTTGGTCATTTTACATAATAATATTTTATTCCAAACTTTTTTCTATAAATAGCCATGCATCCCTCTTCCATTCTCGCACAAACCATTCTCTTCTCTTTTTCTTCTTCCTTAGAGCTTTAATGGCTTCTTCTCTTCCATTTCTTTAATAACTTTTTCAAAACCATATCAAACAAAATCAAAACTCCTCCAAACTTTGCCAAAAACCTTAGAATATCACCAAAACATGATTTAGAATCTAAAAATTTGAAGAATAATGGAGGATGGTGGAGAACCTGTTGTGGCCGAACCTTATGGATGTTGGGAGGTAGTGGCCGTGCACTTTGAAGCACGGTGGAAGAGTTTAAGTGATGGTTTGGTGAAGCTAAGATGATTTAGTGAAGCGTTGTTGCATATGAATGTTGGTAGGAAGAATTGGTTAAGTTAAAGTTAAGTACTCGTATTTACTAATTAATCAATAAATTATTTCAAGTATAATGATTTGATAGTTTAAATATGTTGGATGATTAAATGTTTGATAGTGTAACAACCCTGTATTTTGTAATTATTTTAAATTGAATTTCCTGATTTAAAAACTTTATTTTATTTATTAAATGGATAAATTTTGTTATTTTAAATATAAATTTTGATTTTGATGTGAATTAGAATTCCAAACATGTCTAAATAGAATATTTTCCAGAAAAGTGAATTTTGGTCGATATGGTCAAACTTTGACTTTTAATTTGGAAATTTGAAAGTTTGAAAATTTTGAATTTTATCTTTTATTATGAAAGTAAATAAAATTTTAAGAATGCTATTTTTTGTTTCGTTGAAATCCGATTTATATTGTGAAAGTTATGCCTTTTTAACTATTGTGTGAAATTTGTTGTCTTTAACAAAATTGTTTATTTTAAATTATAAAAATAATATTTTATTTGGTCATGTAATGTTCTAATTTACATTTATATGGGTAAAATAACATGTTATGTATATATTTTTGTTTTAAAAACATTTTTAAAAGTGTAATTGACATTTTCCAGTGTCAGTTGTATTTTGTTTACAATTTCTAATTTCTAGTTTCAATTAATTAAAGAAATTCTTTATTTATTTTCTATTTTCTTAAGACCTTATTTTATTATCATTTCCACTTTATTTTGTTCATCATTTATTTTATTTTGTTTATTTTACTTTTATTTGTTTAGAAGTGTTGTTATAATTTTTCCAAAGTTAATTGTATTTTGTTTGTAATTTATAAATCTAGTTCAATTTATATAAGCTATTTCTTTATTTCTTTTTCTATTTTACTGAAAATATTTATTTATTTTCATTTTATTTTACTTTGTTTTCATTTTCTAATTCATTTATTAAATTTCATTAGTTTTATTTGATTTAAAGAAATGGAAATTTGAAGAGACTAAAGCCTTATAACTTGTGACTTTTCACTAGCCAAGCCTCTTCATATTTTGGTCGTTCATTATTTTTCTCTTGGCCGTGTATTTTATTTTTGTTTTCACGAGAAAACACATCTTTCTCACTTCATTTTCACGTCACTTCAGATCTGAGAAAAATTGGTAATGTCTTCATCTTCTTTTTCCACTTTTTCCCTTCATTTTATTGAATTTTCTATTAAAATTTGCCTTGCTTCTTCATAGTGTTGATCGGCCATAGCCTCTCCATCACCACCACCATCCACAGCCACATCACCCTCCTCTCCACTGGTCTTGACCAAGCCGTGACCATCACTTGAAGATAGCACCACAAAAACTCCACACAAACATTGCAAAACTCCTTAAACCAATTCCTAGCCACCTTAGCACCTTCACCACCACCATAGTTCACCTTGGCCACCCCTTAGCCGCCACTACCTGCTCCTCCACCACCTCTGGCCGCTGCTCCAGCCACCACCAGACCTGCTCATGCAAAGGCCGAGCCCAATCCATGAAAGGCCAAGCCTTGTTGTTGCACCCAAACACTCTTTTGTTGCCTTGACCATTTGCATTCCTACCTTGTAACTCCCCTCCATGTTCATGCTTGTGGCCGTTCATTCTAGGACCCAACCCATGCCTAAACATGTCCAAACCCGATCCTATGTCATGCCAAACCTGAGCCAAACATCCCCTAGGTTGAACAAGCAATGGTAGAAAGCAAGGCAAAAACATTTATTTCCATATTGCTTTTATTTCAAAAGTTGTTTCAAATTTCAATGTTGTGTTGAAATGTTAATTTATTTTGGTTTTGTTTTGGGTTGTAACACAAGATCTGTAGCTTGGATCTCGCTCTCCACTCGAGTCCGTAGTCTTGTCGTTTTGTTCTAGATTTCGTTGTGTCATTTGAATTCTTATCTTCAGAAAAAAAAGGTGAGTAAATCTCACCTGACATTTATACTTATGCAAATGTGAATTGCCAACAATTGAATGTGTAGTACTATTATGTTATGTTATCCTTGTCTTTGATTATTAATTATAGGATGTCAAACCTGTTTATTTACCTGTCATCTCATATGTTACTAATATATGTTGTTAAACTGTACATTTATATCTGTTTATCACACTGCAAGTTTCCTGTAGATTAGATCACTATGGGTTGAAATGATACATACCCGAACAGACTTTAGAATAGGAAAAAATCGTTATAGGCTGAAATGATAGGCCTGAACGATTTTTATTTATTTTATTTTACTTGGGATTGCGAGTTTGAAATGATAGAACCCAGATTTTTCTTTGTAAACTGCAGATTGAAATGATATATATCTGTATCACTTGACCTAGGTTAGAAAACTATATATACAGGCCCGTGGTTATTTTATAAAGTAGTTTGAATATTTTAAATATGTTTAAGAGTGTAAATTTATGAAAATTTGATTTAAATTGGATTTTAAATGTTTAAATAAAGAAATTTTGATTCTTCTATAAGTTAAAAATGTAATTAAATGAATGGTTAAATTTTAATTATTGAAATATAACTTAAGTCTGGAAATTTGGGTTTAAAAGAAAATTTGAGTTATACAAATAAAAATGGAAATTTAATTATATTGGAAAAATGGAAATAAAAATTTAAGTGTTAAGTTTAATTGTTAAAATGTAGAGAATAGAAATTTTACATTTAAATTTTATTAAGTGAATTCTTGAAAATTGGTTTTATTTATAAGAAAATTTATTATAAAAATCATAAGTTAAAAGTATTTTAAATGAACGTTTTGAATGTTAAATTATGGTTTTTATAATGTTTAATGGTTTAAATTGGGATTTATTGTTTGCTGGAAATACACTAAAATATGGAAATACTTTTAATAGCACTTCAGAAATGCTATCGTTTCTAAAATGAACTAAAAGTTAAATAAGAGGCTATTACGGCAGTTCTGCAAATGCTGTAGTTGGTGAAGTAAACTAAAAGGCTAAAAACTTAATAAATGGCTATTACAGCAGTTCTGTAAATGTTGTAGTTGCCTGTTGTCTTTGCTGAATTTAATGAAAACCTTTATTATGAAACCTGAGCTATTACAGCATTTCTGGAAATGCTGTCTTTGCTGAATTGAACTAATTTTCAACTAAAATTGAGATTTTACACAGTTTTAAATGCTGTCTTTGCTGAATAAAAATGTTTTCAAGTATTTAACAGCTTTTTCTAAATGTTGTGAAAGGCTGAAATTTTCAATGTTTACGGTTTTTAACTAAGTAAATGAACTCAGAATGGTCTAAACATTGTAAATTGAATACTTGAGTTGAAAGTATAATAACTTCACTTTTAGATGGTTTAGATGAATTAATTTGATTGGAATATAAACTATTAAAAAGGTGATTTGGAATGAGAATAAATGAATGATATCTTGGAATTTAAAAGGTATTTAAAGTTAAATATGGGCTTTGAATTCAAATGATGGTTGGATAATGAAGTTTTTGAAAGATATGATATTTTGAAATATTGAAATGGGAAATGATTTAACGTTCAATTTGATAAAGATTTGAATTTGAAATGATATTTTGTTTTGAAGTAAAAATATTGTTCTGAAATATTATAACCACGGGTATACTTCTTTGTATGTCATTTGATTTCCTGGTGATGGTTTGATGCACATTAACACTGTTAGTTGCATGGTTTACTTCGATATGGACATTTCTGTGATACTGTCACTACTATTTAATTGATGGTTTTATGGATCCTTAAAGGATGGGCGATCCCAAGCATCCTCTAAGTTATTATGCATTGCTGTTACAGTTCACTTGAGTTGGTTTACATTGTATAAGTATATATGTCCTGACTCGAGTGTTTTGTGTTTTACTTTACGCTCGGGTCAGCCTGAGAATTGCAGCTTTGGATTCACCTTCTGGAGCTAGAGATCTATTGGAGCTTATTTATCTATCGGTTCATCGACTTCTATTCCAGTTATTTCCTATTCAGTATTGTCTCTGTATTATTGTCTTATGTATCCTGACTTCTAATATATTTATTTTGATTATGATATTTTGTATATGTTTTGAGAGTTGTGTATAGTAGCTTCATGAACTACTATGGTATTTTATTTCCGCTGCGAGTTATTCTGATATTTCTGTGTATGTGATTCTGTGAATGATTTTATTTGCTCCAAATTTTATTACAATCTGTTATTTTGAATTATTCAAGTCAGACATGTGTGGATTATTGTCGATTTGAATGGTCCAAAATAGTGGGTCGTTACATTTGGTATCAAAGCTTTGGTTTTGGGCAAACCTTAGCCTACGGAGCAAAAACTCATTAGAGATAGGGTAGAAATACCCTAGAATGAGTGAAATCAATCTCAGAATCATTTCTTTGTGAGAGAACGTATTTTCGAAGTATAAAATGATTTTCAAATGATTTTAAAGAATTTTCAAAGATTATTTTGATTTAAATTTTCTTGCTTTGAAAGTAAAAATTTTCTAAACTTCATTCTTTTAGTATCCACCTTGTTAGTAATTTCTTTGATTAGGATCCTCTTAAATTTGGAACTTCTAGCTTGTTTGATCTAGATACATTGTTGATAGAAATCTATTTTGGGTATGGCCAATTCGGTTGTATAATAGGTTGCTTTAAGTGAACTCTTTTGTATCTTTTGCTTAGCTGAAATTGTCAAACTAAGATATCTATGCTCCTGTTTTTCATATGATATGAATTTGAGTCTTTTCCAAAATTTGAATGGGAATTCTTTTGTATTAATATAGGTTATATATCTCTAATCTTGGTTAGGATCCTTATCGATTAGGATTCCTTTGAACTTTGGAATGCTCCCACTTGTTCTGAGATCTATTCCTGTCTCTCCTATCTATAATCTTTTGATTTTGGAGCATTGCATAAACCCACTTTGAATGACCTCTAGAAAGATCGGCGATTCCGCCAATCTTTGAATGATTTTCAAAAGGGTGAAACTCCCTTATAATTGGCATTGATTCACCGGAGATTTCTGTATCCTCGGTTTACGATGTTTTCTATCTTCTGCTATATGTGGATGCTATCTCTAGCGATCGAATGTCGATTTGCCTTAGATTTTCGCATCGATTATATTCCTGAAGTCACGGTTGACCCTGTTAAGGTCGCCTGCGATTTATATAAGCTTATCCATCTTCTATTTGGTAATTTAATTATCTCATCTTTGTTCGAGCTTATCTTTGAATTAGAATTCTATTGATTAGAGTTCCTTTAAAAATTTGAATCTCTGTTTTGTTTTGAAATCCATCCTTGGAAAGTTTATGGTTGATTGTCTTTTGAAAATTGTGTATTCATCGGGATTGTTATTTTCATAAGGATGACCATACTTTTTATATAAGTGTGAAATGTTTTCGATAAGGATTATATACCCTTTTAAAAATGAGAATTTGAAGTTTCGAAAGGATTTGAAATTGTGAACATTTTATAAGAAATGGTTTCATATAAAATAATTTATAACTGAAGGTTTTGAATCTGAATTTGAGTGATTGAACTCCGGCATTTTTGAAACTGGTTTTAAGATTTTGGAATAATAAATAATATGATTTGAAAGTATTTTCCAAATATGAAATGTTTCAAATGATTTTAATGAGTTTCAAATGATTTCGAAGAAATTTCAAAAGAAGTTGAGAAAATAGAAATCCAAAACCCATTTATGTCGCTGGAAAATAATTTTGGTGATGATTGCATGCATCATCGACATGGATTTTCGAGTTTCAAAGTGGGGGAGAGGCCACTTCGGTAGCTTTGCTATGCGATTGATTTGTGAAACCAATTTTGATTTCAAATTCCGAAGTGTGATGTGATATTCGAAAGATATATGTATATATATTTGAACAATTTGAAATGAGCCGGTGTTCAGTCCTTGGGTTTTAGATTTGATTGATATTACCCTATCTTTTGGAATTGATGTACTGATTTATTTGTGATTTCCAACTCTTGGATCGAAAATATGGTTTCATCGACTATTTTGAAGGTTCGAGCACTTCCAAATCAAGGTTAACTTTTCAAAGCTAAGAAATTTTGAAGTATAAAGTATATAAGTTTGGTATGTGTGTTTAAAGTATGTAGTAATATGATTTAAATAAGTTGAAACTATTTTGTTAAGTAAATGAATAAGGCTATTTTGTATTTTTTTTTTCTAATATGAAATTTAGATTTGAAATGTTTTGAAAAAAAAATTGGTCTTCAAATATTTTGAAAAAAAATATATAATTTAGTTTAAATGTTTAACTTAGTAACATCTTTATGAAATTATATATTTAACAAGTTGGAATAGATACATAAGTTGTACGTATGCTGTTTTATTCGCATAATTAATTTGGTCCAAGTTTGAGTACACAAGTTCGAGGTGAATTACACCATTTCGTGTTAAGATTTTTCATTTGATTCTTGATGGCTTCTAGTCGAGAAACCATATCGAAGTCCGCATTAGAGAAGTCAAATGGGCAATACTAGTTCAAAAGCGAACTTGTGTGATCGAGCGAGCGATCGAAGGTAATGTTGCGAAATGATGACATATGTACATCTTATATTCTAATATCATTGATATTTTGACGTTGAAATTGGAAGTTGTTCGGTTGGATATCTTTGTAGTTTAATTGGAAAATTTTCTTTTATGCAAAACCACTATCAATTTAAAACCATTTTTTTTAAAACAAACTATTTTTTTCTATTTTAATTACCAAACTATTTTATTTACAAAAACTATTTTACAAACTATTTTGTATATAAAACTATTCTAAATTCAAAACCTTTTGGTAAGCAAAGATGTTCAATCCCATATGGCTCTTCACGCAGCGAAATTTATTTTTAAAATTTTGATCCTTATATAAGATGGACCTTATGTAAGTATAAGATGATTTTGAAAACATTTGATTTTGGAAATGAATTGGTTGACTTAAATTATATTGATTTGGAAATTTGGATTTATTTTCTAAATTTATTAATTTGGAAACTTTGGAACTGAAGATATTTGATTTGGAAGAATAATTTGGTGGAAGCATATATGAGTTGAAAATTTGTATTGATATTGAAACGAATTGAATTGAGAACCTTATTTTAAATACTTGATTTGGGAGTTATCGAACTTATATAAAAATTGGTTCGTATTAGTATGATGTTGATTCGAAAACTATGGATTTGTAAAGGTACTCAATTTGAAAAGTGAAATCTATATATAATTGGAGTCTATATAAGTGTGATTTGAGATACTATTGATTTTGGAAAGTATTTGATTTGAAAATGAAATCTTATATATAATGGACTTTATATAAGTATGATATTTGAAAGTGATTTGAAAGGGTAATATATGATACATATTTTCGAAGTAAAGATATGGAAAGTGCCTTCTGCTTGATATACACTCTGTGGCCACATTGTGGATTCATTCTATCGATATTATTCTCTCTGATTTTGGTTTTCCGGATATGATACTCGAGTGTCCATCGATTTTTCTTCGAGCGACTGCGTAGTGTAATTCGCCTGGCTAAGATGGCCCAGGCGTACGGATGTTCCCTGGGGGATCCAGGCGTAACCATTGTGTATCATGTGATCTACATAGGTCGTTTTTAGTAGCGAAATCCGTAGGGCTGAGAAAGCTTACGGATACGGATGTTTCCTGGGGGATCCAGGCGTAACCTTTGTGTATTTGCGGTCTACTAGTCATCATGGCATAATTCGCAGGGCTGAGAAAGCTTAAGGATACGGATGTTTCCTGGGGGATCCAGGCATAACCTTTGTGTATCTACGATCCATGGTTAGACAAAGGTTTTGGTTGTTTTGTTTGGATTGTACTTTCCATATCTGTTGTTCTAAAGTTTTCCAGTATTTTCACTGGGTGTTGAAAGAAGTCTACTAAGTACCTGGAAAATTCTAGCGTTGCGCCTGATCAACGCACTGCCAGAGTCTGCAGGAACGAGGATAAACTTATTAAGACATCGAGTTATAAAAGTATTTTGATAAAGTGTTATATAAAGGATATTTTGATCAGTTATTTTCCTTTCTACAGGATTTTAGAGTGTTTTAAATATTGTTTACCTCTTTAACCAACAATTTTAATTAATGGCTCATCCTTGTCTTTCGACCTATTTTCCCTTCTAGCTATTCCTATTCTCCTGTCTTCTTCCTTTTCGGGGACGAAAAGTTTTGAGTGGGGGAGAGTGTAACAACCCTGTATTTTGTGATTATTTTAAATTGAATTTCCTGATTTAAAAACTTTATTTTATTTATTAAATGGATAAATTTTGTTATTTTAAATATAAATTTTGATTTTGATGTGAATTAGAATTCCAAACGTGACTAAATAGAATATTTTCCCGAAAAGTGAATTTTGGTCGATATGGTCAAACTTTGACTTTTAATTTGAAAGTTTGAAAATTTTGAATTTTATCTTTTATTATGAATGTAAATAAAATTTTATGAATAGTATTTTTCATTTTGTTGAAATCCGATTTATATTGTGAAAGTTATGCCTTTTTAACTATTGTGTGAAATTTGCTGTCTTTAACAAATTTGTTTATTTTAAATTATAAAAATAATATTTTATTTGGTCATTTAATGTTCTAATTTACATTTATATGGGTAAAATAACATGTTATGTATATATTTTGGTTTTAAAAACATTTTTAAAAGTGTAATTGACATTTCCAGTGTCAGTTGTATTTTGTTTACAATTTCTAATTTCTTGTTTCAATTAATTAAAGAAATTATTTATTTATTTTCTATTTTATTAAGACCTTATTTTATTCTCATTTCCACTTTATTTTTTTCATCATTTATTTTATTTATTTGACTTTTATTTGTTTAGAAGTGTTGTTATAATTTTTCCAAAGTTAATTGTATTTTGTTTGTAATTTATAAATCTAGTTCAATTTATATAAACTATTTCTTTATTTCTTTTTCTATTTTTTTGAAAATATTTATTTAATTTTAGTTTATTTTACTTTTTTTTCATTTTCTAATTCATTTATTAAATTTCATTTGTTTTATTTGATTTAAAGAAATGGAAATTTGAAGAGACTAAAGCCTTATAACTTGTGACTTTTTACTAGCCAAGCCTCTTCATATTTTGGCCGTTCATTATTTTTCTCTTGGCCGTGTATTTTATTTTTGTTTTCACATGAAAACACATCTTTCTCACTTCATTTTCACGGCACTTCAGATCTGAGAAAAATTGGTAATGTCTTCTTCTTCTTTTTCCACTTTTTCCCTTCATTTTATTGAATTTTCTATTAAAATTTGCCTTGCTTCTTCATAGTGTTGATCGACCATAGCCTCTCCATCACCTCCACGACCAGCACCACCACCATCCACAGCCACATCACCCTCCTCTCCACTGATCTTGACCAAGCCGTCACCATCACTTGAAGATAGCACCACAAAAACTCCACACAAACATTGCAAAACTCCTTAAACCAATGCCTAGCCACCTTAGCACCTTCACAACCACCGTAGTTCACCTTGGCCACCCCTTAGCCGCCACCATCTGCTCCTCCACCACCTCTGGCCGTTGCTCCAGCCACCACCAGACCTGCTCATGCCAAGGTCGAGCCCAATCCATGCAAGGCCAAGCCTTGTTGTTACACCCAAACACTCTTTTGTTGCCTTGACCATTTGCATTCCTACCTTGTAACTCCCCTCCATATTCATGCTTGTGGCCATGCATTCTAGGACCCAACCCATGCCTAAACATGTCCAAACCTGAGCCTATGTCATGCCAAACCTGTAACAACCCTGTATTTTACAATTAATTTTAATTTGATTTTTCCAAATTTAAGAGCTTTATTTATGAAAAGAATAAATCTTGTTATTGTAAATATAAAAAACTTTGATTTTGTATGTGGATTTGAATTCCAAATATGACTAAATTTAATATTTCCAGAAAATGTGAATTTTGGTCAAATAGTCAAACTTCGACTTTTAACTTGAAAATTTAAAAGTTTGAAATTTATGAATTTTATCTTTTATTATAAAAATAGATTTAATAACTTGAATACTGCTTTTCGTTTCGTTGCAAACGGATTTAAATTGCAAAAGTTATACTATTTTCAATATTGTGTGTATATTGGGTTATTCAGCAATATTCTTTATTTTAAAATTATATAAATGACATTTTTATTTGATATATTTTATTCTAATTTGTACATTTATGTTATATAACATATATTTTGGTTTTAAATATTTTTAAAGTAAGGTAGGAATTTTTCCAGAGTTAGTAGTATTTTTCTTGCAAATTTCCATGCCCTGTTTGTAAATTTTAAACATTTTTCTTTAATCCTTTTCTATTTTCTCCAATTTAATTATCTATTTTATTTTGAAAATGATAAATAAATTATTTTAATTCAAATTTTCACTTCATAATATTTTTATAATGAAGTGTATAGTTTTTCAAGACTGACAGTGATTTATTTATAATTTTTGAACACTGTTTGGTATTTTTAAGTAATTTTCTTCATTCTTTTTATATTTTTCCAAAATTTATTATTTGTTTTCTCATATTTATAATTGATTTCGGTTTGTAAATTATTTTTCTGAATATTTTTGTTTATATAAAGATTAAAAAGAAAAGAAATATGAAAGGTTGTAAAACACTTTGAAACTTAAGCCCTTTTTTGTCCAAACCCTTCATTTTCATTAACTCCTCAAATTTTGCCCTAGCCATCTAAAACCCTAGTGTAGCCGCCACTTTTTGTTTCTCATCTTTTCACGTGAAAACAAATCAGCTCCTCATTTCTCATGGCTTCATCCAAAAATAGGTAATGGCCTCTCCTTCTTTTTCTTCTTTTCTCTTCATTTTCAATGATTTTTGCCATGTTTCTCTTGCTTTGCTTGGCCTAACACCTCCACCATCTCCTCCACCGACCACCACCACTTCCTTACCCACACCATCCACGACCAAACCCCCTCCTCCTCTGTCCATGACAGGCCATGCACTCCTTTTGACTAAAAACCACACAAAACCTTGCACAAATCCCTTAAAACAATGCATAGCCACCACTAGTTGCAACATACCTTCGCCCACCACCTTGGACACCACCTCTACCCGCCACCACCACCTTGCTACCACCACTACACATCACCATCTCCTCTGTCCAGACCTGTAGCAAGTCATGGCCAAGCCTAGGACCTTGTAGACCGAGCCAAAGATGAACCAAAACTCCACCATATTGCATAAAACTCTTCACATGCCTATGTTGTAACTTCCCCATCATCTCTAGCTTGTAGCCGTGCATCCCTTGGTCCAAACCAGACCCAAACCATGTCCAAACCTGAACCAAAACATTCCCTAGGCCATGCAAAAGGATAGAGAAAGCAAGGCAAAAGATTTGACATTCAAATCTCTTTTCGTTTAAAAGTTATTCCATTTCAAGTGCGTTGAAATTGTGTTTGTTTTGATGTATGTTTTGGGTTGTAATACAAGAGTTGTAGCTTTGGATCTTGCTCTCCACTCAAGTCCGTAGTCTTGTCATCGTGCTTTTGTTCCATTGTGTCATTGGTTTTGATATCTCCAGCACAAACAGGTGAGTTATTCTCACCAGACAATATGTACCTATATAACTGATAAACCGACACCATTTGAATCTGTAATGTATATCATCATGTTATATATGTTTATATTATTCATATGATGTTCACACCTGTTATTACACTTATTATATCATATGTTACTATTATTTAATGTTATTCTGTTATTTATATCTGTTATCACCATTGCAAGTTCCCTGTAGATTAGAATCACTATGGGTTGAAATGATACATACCCGAACGGACTTTAGAATAGGGAAAAATCGTTATGGGCTGAAATGATAGGCCTGAATGATTTTTATTTAAATTATTTTAACTTGGGATTGCGGGTTTGAAATGATAGAACCCGGATTTTTCTTTTTTAACTGCGGATTGAAATGATACATATCCGTATCACTTGACCTAGGTTAGAAAATTATATACAGGCCCGTGGTTATTTTATAAAGTGTTTTGAATATTTTTAAGTATTTTAAAAATATAAATTTATGAAATTTGATTTAAACAGATTTTGAAATCTTTTGAATTAAAGAAATTATGATTTTTCTATGTGTTAAAAATGTAATTAATGAATGGTTTAACTGGATTTTTGAAATATAACTTAAGTTGGAAATTTGGAATTTTGGTTAAAAATGATATTTAAGTTATATAAATAAAATGGATATTAAATTTTATTTGGAAATGGTAAATATGATAATTTGATTAAATTTGAATTTAAGTGATTATTAAGTATTATTGATTTTTCTATGAATTTAAGTGGTTAAATAAATGAATGTTTAAAAGTGATCTTTTAAAATATAACTTGACTAGGAAATATGAAATTTGGTTTTAATTAAAGGTTTAAGTTAATTAAATAAAATTGGAAATTTTGTTAAATTGTGAAATGGTAATTTAAATTTGAAGTGTTAAGTCTATTTGTTGAAATGTGAAGAATTGCAACTTTTACACTTAAACTTATTAAGTAAATTGTTGAAAATTGGATTTAATTATAAGAAATTTATTGTGAAAGAAATGTGTAAAGTTCTAATTAATGAAAGAAATATGTAAAGTTTAATTTATGAAAGAAACGTGTAAAGTTCAAATTAATGAAAGAAATATGTAAAGTTTTACCTACTGAAAGAAACATGTAAAGTCTTAATTAATGAAAGAAACATGTAAGTCTTAATTTGTGTAATATTGATTTAAAATAATAAATGCCCCTTTTGTAATAAAACGTAAATTAAAACGTACATTCGATAATGTAAGTTTAATTAGTGTAATATTGATTAAATGATAAATGCTCTTTACTGTAATAGGAATGTAAGTTAAAAAGTACATTTAATATGTAAGTTTTAATTAATGTAAATGACATATTTTAATGACTAAAATAATAAAGTTTCTTTATTGTAATGATAATGTAAGTTAATAAGGTACTCTTAACTTAACATAAGAATTTTAGTATTAAATTGGATATTACAGTAACAAAGTTTATTTAACTATAAGGCTATGATAAAATGACCATGTTAAAAATTTGTAAGTATATAAATACTTTGATTATATAAAATGTTAAATTGGGAAGTATTACATTCCAAAAATGCTATGATTCCTTAAGGTTACATTACCAAAAGGCTATGATAATTTAAAGGAAGATTTCAAGTTTAATAAATTAAAGGAAATATTCAGTGATTTTGAAATTTGGGTTTTATTGAAATGATATATTATTGAATTGGTTTTGAAATGGAAATGATATATTTTTGAATTGGTTTTGAATAGATATGTTTTGGGTTTGAAAGTATGTATTAGTTTGAAATAAATGATATGATTTTGAAATGGTTTAAAGGATGTATTTTGATTTGAAACATAAACTATTTTTAAAAGTTATAACCATGGGTTATAATAACGATTGGTTGGCAAAGAGACCGGGATCGGATATGGGCATACTCTCTGTCGATACCGAAAACCACTTTGACAACCGTGTACGCGGTGGAGATTCCAGAATGAAGTAGGATGGTGGCGACGTTCTTAAGGTATGTTACGTGGACCCAACTCCCGTGAGTTGGCATAAGGTGGCTAAAACAGGAGCGATCTCGGACCAGTGAGGTAGCACCTCTTCTCGGACACATTTCTTCGATATTATACTCTTACTTGTGATTTATTAGATGGCCATCCTCCGATTTGGGAGTGTTGTTCGAGGTGGAACGGTAGTGGCTGCTATGCGTATCCATCAGTCCGTGTGCGTAATTGGTATATCTACCCTGGCATTGCCTAGTTGTGCCGTGTCACCTACCATATCGAGCTTTACTACGATTATGATTTTAAGATCCGACCGCGTTAAGGTTCTCCATCCCCTTAACGCTATTTTCTATATGATTATACTTTACTTATTAGACATTATTATAATAGCGAATATTACTACCTAGTAGATATTTTAACGGATCCTTAGAGGATGGGCGGTCCCAAGCATCTTCTAAGTTACTTGTACCTTTATTACAGTTCACTTGAGTTGGTTTACATTATATAAGTATATATTGTCCTGACTCGAGTGTTTTGTGTTTTGCTTTACGCTCGGGTCAGCCTGAGTATTCACAGATTTGGATTTCCACCTTCTGGAGATTTGAATCGCTGGAGATTATTTGCTAGTCTTGTTCTATCAACTTCGGTTCCGTTGTTCTATTCAGCCTGTACTTGGTTATTGTATTGAGACTTCTGCTGTACTTTATTTCTTATGTTGTATCTTATGTAACTCTGATATATTTTCATAGTAGCTTCATGAACTACTATTTCTTTTACTTCCACTGCATTATTTTACTCTGTGTTTGTGATCTGTGATTATATTTATTTACTGTATATTCTGAGATTTGCCAAATTTTAATTACAACGCGGTATTTTGAGCAATTCAACTCCGGCATGAGTGTCTACCTATACACTTATAATGGATGCGAATAGTTGAAAATATCGGGTCGTTACAGTTGGTATCAGAGCCTTGGCTTTGAGGCAAAACTCAGAATATGGAGTAGATTTATTTACAGAATCACTTTCGTTCGAGTTTGAATCTTTTCCTCTTGATTCGAATTTCCTTTGAATTTTGGAACGTTCCCTGCGGATCCAAAAAAATTCACTCTTGTCCCTCACTATTCATCTTCATTTGATTTTGGAGTGTCACATAACTCCACCTCGAATGATCTTTATAGTGAATTGGCTGTCTCGCCAATATTCTAATTTTCTGGTAAAGGGGGAAACTCCTTTACAAATTAGCATTGATTCACCAGAGATTTATATCTATCCTTGGTTTAGATGCTAATATCTTTTGTTATTCCAAACTCTATCTTTTGAGATAGGATGTAGATTTATCCAGAAAAAAAATACACATTTGATCTTATTCTTTAAGTCACGGTTGACCCGGTTAAGGTTGTCCGCGATTTACCTAAGCTTACCCATCTCTCTACTCTGTTTAATCATCTTGTCTTTTGTTCCAATCTATCTTCCAAACATTGTGAACTGTACTTGTAAATTAATGTTTTGTTTTATATTGTGTTGTTTGAGTTGTTGATGTTGATTTGGGTTTCCGATCGATTCTTCTGATCAACGCTATCGATAGGATTTCTAAAACACTTTGACAGAACAAACTGACACAATATTATTTTAAAATTTGGTTAATGAAATAAATTTGGATATATAATTTTATGGAACTTAATAAATTGATTTAAATTGATAATTTGAAATGATAATACTTGATTTATCATTTATTGTTCTACAAATGAATTTATAAATAGTTGTTTATAAATTTATTTGGGAACTGAAATGAATATAAAATAAGAAATTTAAAGAATTTAATTTCCGATGGATTTCAAACTTTGTGTTTAAAATTTTTAAAAGGATATTATTTAAAGTATTTTTGAATAAAAATTTGTCTCTAAAGGATTTTAAAGTTTAAAAATTTAGTGCTCTTCTCTTTGTCGCTGGAAAATAATTTCGGTGATGACTGCAGCATCATCGACATTCATTTTCGAGTTTTGAACTGAAGAGACCGTTCTGTAGTCTTACTACAGCTTTGTTTTGAAAGATTTAATTTATTTGAATTTTTAAATATGATTTGATTTATAATATATATAGATAAATGATTTAAATTGATTTGACATATTATGTACATATATTTATTTATCTCTAAATGGTTTGAAGGAAATCGGAAATTTAATTCTTACATTTTTTTTCTTAAAGAATAATTTCAATTATAAAAAGAAAAATCAAAATTTTGGATAAATGATTCAAACTTGAGATAATTGAATTGGATAGTTTTATTTGTATATTGCAATTGCATTCAAATATAACTTACCTTAAATTTTTTCAGAAGTTAACAATGTAATTGGATAATATACAATATAAAAAGGATTTTTTAAATAAAATTTGAGTGGTTATAATAAATTTTATACACCTAAATTTTAGTTATAAAAGATTTACAGAGGTAAATAGTGAAAAAGGAATTTAAAGAGATTTTATTTAAATAACTTGATAATCAAATTTGATTTAATATGGAACCTTAAGTCTAACCTAGGAATTTTAATAATGGTTATTTCCTGAAATGAATATGTTGTATAATAAATAATGTATCTTTGAATAGATAAAATAAAATACATTGGAATTGGACATTTTGTAATAAAGTTTATTTAACTTGAATTCATAGTTTAATTGATGTCTAAATGAATAAATGTGTAAAGAAATTTGATTGTTATATTTTCTATGATAAATATTTTATTTATGAAATTGATATGTCTTGAAAAATGGATAATTATGATAGTTATAATGTATTTTAACATCACTAAATTTGATAATTGAGAATTTGGTTTTCAAATGGAAATTTTAAGTGTAACTTATTGAAGGAATATCTATTTATGAAATGGGCATTTTAAATAAAGTGTTAGGTTATTTGTTAAATGAAGAGCTAAGTAAAATAGTGAGCTTTTGACTTAATAAACGAAGTATAGTTTAATTTGGATATTCCATTCATAAAAGTTTGTTTTAATAAATCATAAGTTAAATGATATCCAAATGAATATTCTAGAATAAAATTGATTTGAAATATTAATATATCTACTATAGCATTTTATAAGTGCTGCTGTTTTGAAAATACAATGTTTTGGAAGTTTTATAATTGAATGAACTTAGAAATGTTACAACTTTAAATGAATATTATTTGACCTTGAATTAAAATGGTTTAAATAAAGATTATTTTAAAAGGTGTTATGATTTTCTAAGTATTATGTTTTTTTTAGAATTACATTTCCAAAGTGTTATGATTTTAGTAGTATGATTTCCAAATTATAAACATCTCTAATTTGTTATGATTTCAAAGCGTTATTGTTTCACATTTATTATCTTATTTTGTTTTTTTTTTCAAACTATCTTTTGGTTGTCCTTATTTCTCTTATCTTGTTACAGAATGGGAAGGCTATTGCTTATACCAGTCTGTTTAGACATCTTTTTATAATCTTTGAAATCTTTGTTACTCATCTGGATCTGAACACTGTTTTTCCATTCATAGACCGTCGGTCAAGTGAAAGGGGTGATTCAGACTCTAGAGGATCTTTTTCGTGTTTGTGTTCTTGATTTGATCACCTCCAACTTGTTAAACTTGCCTATAACAATAGTTATCAGGTGTAATTCCAATATTCTTATCATCTTGTCTTAATTCTATTCATTCTATCTTTTTAGGTGCTTTCCCGTACCTCGTTCCTTTTCGGGGACGAAAAGTTTTGAGTGGGGGAGAGTGTAACAACCCTGTATTTTACAATTAATTTTAATTTGATTTTTCCAAATTTAAGAGCTTTATTTATGAAAAGAATAAATCTTGTTATTGTAAATATAAAAAACTTTGATTTTGTATGTGGATTTGAATTCCAAATATGACTAAATTTAATATTTCCAGAAAATGTGAATTTTGGTCAAATAGTCAAACTTCGACTTTTAACTTGAAAATTTAAAAGTTTGAAATTTATGAATTTTATCTTTTATTATAAAAATAGATTTAATAACTTGAATACTGCTTTTCGTTTCGTTGCAAACGGATTTAAATTGCAAAAGTTATACTATTTTCAATATTGTGTGTATATTGGGTTATTCAGCAATATTCTTTATTTTAGAATTATATAAATGACATTTTTATTTGATATATTTTATTCTAATTTGTACATTTATGTTATATAACATATATTTTGGTTTTTAAATATTTTTAAAGTAAGGTAGGAATTTTTCCAGAGTTAGTAGTATTTTTCTTGCAAATTTCCATGCCCTGTTTGTAAATTTTAAACATTTTTCTTTAATCCTTTTCTATTTTCTCCAATTTAATTATCTATTTTATTTTGAAAATGATAAATAAATTATTTTAATTCAAATTTTCACTTCATAATATTTTTATAATGAAGTGTATAGTTTTTCAAGACTGACAGTGATTTATTTATAATTTTTGAACACTGTTTAGTATTTTTAAGTAATTTTCTTCATTCTTTTTATATTTTTCCAAAATTTATTATTTGTTTTCTCATATTTATAATTGATTTCGGTTTGTAAATTATTTTTCTGAATATTTTTGTTTATATAAAGATTAAAAAGAAAAGAAATATGAAAGGTTGTAAAACACTTTGAAACTTAAGCCCTTTTTTGTCCAAACCCTTCATTTTCATTAACTCCTCAAATTTTGCCCTAGCCATCTAAAACCCTAGTGTAGCCGCCACTTTTTGTTTCTCATCTTTTCACGTGAAAACAAATCAGCTCCTCATTTCTCATGGCTTCATCCAAAAATAGGTAATGGCCTCTCCTTCTATTTCTTCTTTTCTCTTCATTTTCAATGATTTTTGCCATGTTTCTCTTGCTTTGCTTGGCCTAACACCTCCACCATCTCCTCCACCGACCACCACCACTTCCTTCCCCACACCATCCACGACCAAACCCCCTCCTCCTCTGACCATGACAGGCCATGCACTCCTTTTGACTAAAAACCACACAAAACCTTGCACAAATCCCTTAAAACAATGCATAGCCACCACTAGTTGCAACATACCTTCGCCCACCACCTTGGACACCACCTCTACCCGCCACCACCACCTTGCTACCACCACTACACATCACCATCTCCTCTGTCCAGACCTGTAGCAAGTCATGGCCAAGCCTAGGACCTTGTAGACCGAGCCAAAGATGAACCAAAACTCCACCATATTGCATAAAACTCTTCACATGCCTATGTTGTAACTTCCCCATCATCTCTAGCTTGTAGCCGTGCATCCCTTGGTCCAAACCAGACCCAAACCATGTCCAAACCTGAACCAAAACATTCCCTAGGCCATGCAAAAGGATAGAGAAAGCAAGGCAAAAGATTTGACATTCAAATCTCTTTTCGTTTAAAAGTTATTCCATTTCAAGTGCGTTGAAATTGTGTTTGTTTTGATGTATGTTTTGGGTTGTAATACAAGAGTTGTAGCTTTGGATCTTGCTCTCCACTCAAGTCCGTAGTCTTGTCATCGTGCTTTTGTTCCATTGTGTCATTGGTTTTGATATCTCCAGCACAAACAGGTGAGTTATTCTCACCAGACAATATGTACCTATATAACTGATAAACCGACACCATTTGAATCTGTAATGTATATCATCATGTTATATATGTTTATATTATTCATATGATGTTCACACCTGTTATTACACTTATTATATCATATGTTACTATTATTTAATGTTATTCTGTTATTTATATCTGTTATCACCATTGCAAGTTCCCTGTAGATTAGAATCACTATGGGTTGAAATGATACATACCCGAACGGACTTTAGAATAGGGAAAAATCGTTATGGGCTGAAATGATAGGCCTGAATGATTTTTATTTAAATTATTTTAACTTGGGATTGCGGGTTTGAAATGATAGAACCCGGATTTTTCTTTTTTAACTGCGGATTGAAATGATACATATCCGTATCACTTGACCTAGGTTAGAAAATTATATACAGGCCCGTGGTTATTTTATAAAGTGTTTTGAATATTTTTAAGTATTTTAAAAATATAAATTTATGAAATTTGATTTAAACAGATTTTGAAATATTTTGAATTAAAGAAATTATGATTTTTCTATGTGTTAAAAATGTAATTAATGAATGGTTTAACTGGATTTTTGAAATATAACTTAAGTTGGAAATTTGGAATTTTGGTTAAAAATGATATTTAAGTTATATAAATAAAATGGATATTAAATTTTATTTGGAAATGGTAAATATGATAATTTGATTAAATTTGAATTTAAGTGATTATTAAGTATTATTGATTTTTCTATGAATTTAAGTGGTTAAATAAATGAATGTTTAAAAGTGATCTTTTAAAATATAACTTGACTAGGAAATGTGAAATTTGGTTTTAATTAAAGGTTTAAGTTAATTAAATAAAATTGGAAATTTTGTTAAATTGTGAAATGGTAATTTAAATTTGAAGTGTTAAGTCTATTTGTTGAAATGTGAAGAATTGGAACTTTTACACTTAAACTTATTAAGTAAATTGTTGAAAATTGGATTTAATTATAAGAAATTTATTGTGAAAGAAACGTGTAAAGTTCTAATTAATGAAAGAAATATGTAAAGTTTAATTTATGAAAGAAACGTGTAAAGTTCTAATTAATGAAAGAAATATGTAAAGTTTTACCTACTGAAAGAAACATGTAAAGTCTTAATTAATGAAAGAAACATGTAAGTCTTAATTTGTGTAATATTGATTTAAAATAATAAATGCCCCTTTTGTAATAAAACGTAAATTAAAACGTACATTCGATAATGTAAGTTTAATTAGTGTAATATTGATTAAATGATAAATGCTCTTTACTGTAATAGGAATGTAAGTTAAAAAGTACATTTAATATGTAAGTTTTAATTAATGTAAATGACATATTTTAATGACTAAAATAATAAAGTTTCTTTATTGTAATGATAATGTAAGTTAATAAGGTACTCTTAACTTAACATAAGAATTTTAGTATTAAATTGGATATTACAGTAACAAAGTTTATTTAACTATAAGGCTATGATAAAATGACCATGTTAAAAATTTGTAAGTATATAAATACTTTGATTATATAAAATGTTAAATTGGGAAGTATTACATTCCAAAAATGCTATGATTCCTTAAGGTTACATTACCAAAAGGCTATGATAATTTAAAGGAAGATTTCAAGTTTAATAAATTAAAGGAAATATTCAGTGATTTTGAAATTTGGGTTTTATTGAAATGATATATTATTGAATTGGTTTTGAAATGGAAATGATATATTTTTGAATTGGTTTTGAATAGATATGTTTTGGGTTTGAAAGTATGTATTAGTTTGAAATAAATGATATGATTTTGAAATGGTTTAAAGGATGTATTTTGATTTGAAACATAAACTATTTTTAAAAGTTATAACCACGGGTTATAATAACGATTGGTTGGCAAAGAGACCGGGATCGGATATGGACATACTCTCTGTCGATACCGAAAACCACTTTGACAACCGTGTACGCGGTGGAGATTCCAGAATGAAGTAGGATGGTGGCGACGTTCTTAAGGTATGTTACGTGGACCCAACTCCCGTGAGTTGGCATAAGGTGGCTAAAACAGGAGCGATCTCGGACCAGTGAGGTAGCACCTCTTCTCGGACACATTTCTTCGATATTATACTCTTACTTGTGATTGATTAGATGGCCATCCTCCGATTTGGGAGTGTTGTTCGAGGTGGAACGGTAGTGGCTGCTATGCGTATCCATCAGTCCGTGTGCGTAATTGGTATATCTACCCTGGCATTGCCTAGTTGTGCCGTGTCACCTACCATATCGAGCTTTACTACGATTATGATTTTAAGATCCGACCGCGTTAAGGTTCTCCATCCCCTTAACGCTATTTTCTATATGATTATACTTTACTTATTAGACATTATTATAATAGCGAATATTACTACCTAGTAGATATTTTAACGGATCCTTAGAGGATGGGCGGTCCCAAGCATCTTCTAAGTTACTTGTACCTTTATTACAGTTCACTTGAGTTGGTTTACATTATATAAGTATATATTGTCCTGACTCGAGTGTTTTGTGTTTTGCTTTACGCTCGGGTCAGCCTGAGTATTCACAGATTTGGATTTCCACCTTCTGGAGATTTGAATCGCTGGAGATTATTTGCTAGTCTTGTTCTATCAACTTCGGTTCCGTTGTTCTATTCAGCCTGTACTTGGTTATTGTATTGAGACTTCTGCTGTACTTTATTTCTTATGTTGTATCTTATGTAACTCTGATATATTTTCATAGTAGCTTCATGAACTACTATTTCTTTTACTTCCGCTGCATTATTTTACTCTGTGTCTGTGATCTATGATTATATTTATTTACTGTATATTCTGAGATTTGCCAAATTTTAATTACAACGCGGTATTTTGAGCAATTCAACTCCGGCATGAGTGTCTACCTATACACTTATAATGGATGCGAATAGTTGAAAATACATACCCGAATGGACTTTAGAATAGGAAAAAATCGTTATGGTCTGAAATGATAGGCCTGAACGATTTTTATTTATTTTATTTTACTTGGGATTGCGGGTTTAAAATGATAGAACCCGAATTTTTCTTTGTAAACTACAGATTGAAATGATATATATTCGTATCACTTGACCTAGGTTAGAAAACTATATACAGGCCCGTGGTTATTTTATAAAGTATTTTGAATATTTTAAATATGTTTAAGAGTGTAAATTTATGAAAATTTGATTTAAATTGGATTTTTAATGTTTAAATAATGAAATTTTTATTCTTCTATAAGTTAAAAATGTAATGAAATGAATGGTTAAATTTTAATTATTGAAATATAACTTAAGTCTGGAAATTTGGATTTTTGGGTTTAAAAGAAAATTTGAGTTATATAAATAAAAATGGAAATTTAATTATATTGAAAAAATGGAAATAAAAATTTAAGTGTTAAGTTTAATTGTTAAAATGAAGAGAATATAAATTTTACATTTAAATTTTATTAAGTGAATTCTTGAAAATTGGTTTTATTTATAAGAAATTTTTTTATAAAAATCATAAGTTAAAAGTATTTTAAATGAACATTTTGAATGTTAAATTATGGTTTTTATAATGTTTAATGGTTTAAATTGGGATTTATTGTTTGTTGGAAATACACTAAAATCTGGAAATACTTTTAATAGCACTTCAGAAATGCTGTCGTTTTTGAAATGAACTAAAACTTAAAAAAGAGGCTATTACAGCTGTTCTGCAAATGCTGTAGTTGCTGAAGTAAACTAAAAGGCTAAAAACTTAATAAATGGCTATTACAGCAGTTCTGTAAATGCTGTAGTTGCCTGCTGTCTTTGCTGAATTTAATAAAAACCTTTATTATGAAACCTGAGCTATTACAGCATTTCAGGAAATGCTGTCTTTGCTGAATTGAACTAATTTTCAACTGAAATTGAGATTTTACAACAGTTTTAAATGCTGTCTTTGCTGAATAAAAATGTTTTCAAGTATAACTTATAACAACTTTTTCTAAATGTTGTGAAAGGCTGAAATTTTCAATGTTTATGGTTTTTAACTAAGTAAATGAACTCAGAATGGTCTAAACTTTGGAAATTGAATACTTGAGTTGAAAGTATAATAACTTCACTTTTAGATGGTTTAGATGAATTAATTTGATTGGAATATAAACTATTAAAAAGGTGATTTGAAATGAGAATAAATGAATGATATCTTGGAATTTAAAAGGTATTTAAAGTTAAATATGGGTTTTGAATTCAAATGATGGTTGGATAATGAAGTTTTTGAAAGATACGATATTTTGAAATGTTTAGAAATGATTTAACCTTCAATTTGATAAAGATTTGAATTTGAAATGATATTTTGTTTTGAAGTATAAAATATTTTTCTGAAATATTATAACCACGAGTATACTTCTCTGTATTTCATTTGATTTCCTGGTGATGGTTTGATGCACATTAACACTGTTAGTTGCATGGTTTACTTCGATATGGACATTTTTGTGATATTGTCACTACTATTTAATTGATGGTTTTATGGATCCTTAAAGGATGGGCGATCCCAAGCATCCTCTAAGTTATTATGCATTGCTATTACAGTTCACTTGAGTTGGTTTACATTGTATAAGTATATATGTCCTGACTCGAGTGTTTTGTGTTTTACTTTACGCTCGGGTCAGCCTGAGAATTGCAGCTTTGGATTCACCTTCTGGAGCTAGAGATCTGTTGGAGCTTATTTATCTATCGGTTCATCGACTTCTATTCCAGTTATTTCCTATTCAGTATTGTCTCTGTATTATTGTCTTATGTATCCTGACTTCTAATATATTTATTTTGATTATGATATTTTGTATATGTTTTGAGAGTTGTGTATAGTAGCTTCATGAACTACTATGGTATTTTATTTCCGCTGCGAGTTATTCTGATATTTCTGTGTATGTGATTCTGTGAATGATTTTATTTGCTCCAAATTTTATTACAATCTGTTATTTTGAATTATTCAAGTCAGACATGTGTGGATTATTGTCGATTTGAATGGTCCAAAATAGTGGGTCGTTATAGATAACTTGGTTGCAAATTGGTTGATTATGTGACTGTTTATATGGTTGATAACTTGGTTTGATAATGATAAGAGAAATGATTAGTAATTAACCAATAGTTAAATAAATGAGAATTAAATCCGTACAATTATGTGTATGGAAATTATTTAGCCTCTTAATGATTTTAAATAATCTAAAAAGGTTAAAAATGATATTATAATAATATAATATTATAAAATGAAATGAAATGGAATATGAGTTTGAAATATAAAAATATTGTTTAAAATGAGTTTAAAATGAGTTTAAAATGAGTTTAAAATGAGTTTAAAATGATTTAGAAATGTTTTATAAACATTTAAAAGTGTTTCCAAGAAGTTTGAAAAGAAATTGATAAACAAGTCAAAACTAGGCGCGTGCGTAACGGTAGTTCGCGATTTTGCGCCATAAAAGTTTAATGAGTGTACAAATTGGAATATAGCTCGGAATTCTTCGAGATAAGAATTTTTGGTCTATTATATCCATAGTTTCCCAACTAATAAAGAAAATCAAGATTTCATTAATTAGATTTTGAAATATGTCCAAAACGAATTTCTAAAAACATCGCGATTTTGCAGTTCGGAATCCAAAAAAGGATTTCTTTATAAATGATATTTTTAAATGTATTAAATAAATTCTAAAAATATTTTAAAATGTTTTAAAAGCGATTTAAGTTGAAAAGATGGATTTCTAAATGATATAAAAGTCGTTTTGAAGAATATAGCTTTTAAAATACTATTTGCAACACTTTTCGCAACGCTTTTAAATAACTTTTGAAATGTAGCTTTAAACTTAACAATTCCTTCCTAAATCTTTTGTGAATGATTTTTAAAGGAAAATTAAGTAATTTAAAGATGACTTGGAAGTTTTAATAAGAGTTTGAATAAATGGCTAAGAGGAATTGTTTATAACACCTAAACAATAACTGAAGAATATTGAATATAATAACAAAGTGAATATGCGAAAACGACTAGGACATTTGTCCCGCCCGTGAGATCCGAAAAGATAAAACAAGGTATTTAAGTAAGGTTAAGAATGGAGCAACCAGTGCCCGGAACTTATTTGGCTTATATTATCTCTTCTTAGGCGAGGGGTGGAACAGATCGAAAGGAAAGCCCGGATGATCTTAAAAGATCATATTTAATTTTTTCCAAGATAAAAAGAAACAAATTTTAGAATATTAATTAACTAATTAACAACTTTTTATCGATGATTAGTATGAAAGAACCGGGATCGGATTTGGGTGATTCCAATCCGAAGAACCGGGATCGGATTTGGGTGATTCCTATCCGAAAACCCCTTCAAACTAATTTTTGAAATAAAACATATTGAAGACAAAGATCTTCATGATGTAGGACTGTTTTCCACTAGTCCCTGGAGGTGAAATTTACCGTATCTAAGGTGGCAGTAGTGCTCTTTTGTAAAAATCTTCGATTTGCAAGAATATGATTTGGAATTAAGAATGAAATCTTTGATTAAGATTTAATGAATGATTTGGGAATATGTTCCCTAAGTTAAAAGTTATAACTTGAATATAAGAAATCTTTGATTAAGATTTAATGAATGATTTGGAAAGGTTTTCCTAAGTAAAAAAGAAAATGATTGGAATTATTCCAAGATCTAAAGAAGTTTAATAAATCAAATAATTTAATAAATGAGGCTTAATGATTCCATATACTCTTGAAAAGAAAATGGAATAAATTTAAAAGAATATATCTAAGAAAGATATTTGATTTAAATAAAAGATGAAGTAATTGATTGATGATTGATAATCATATGAGCTTAACATTTTTAAATCGATAATTGGCTCCGAAAGAACCAGGGTTGGATTTGGGTTATTCCTATACGAAAACCACTTCGAACCAATGTATACGTTCGAAAGTGAAGACATGCTGAAGATGATGATTATTGAAGACCGGAGATCTTCATAGCGAAGGGACTGCTTGTTGACATTTTCTGGGTAGCTCCCAATATGGAGACATTATAGTAGTGGTCTTGTCGTATTTTGAAATCTTCGAATTACAAGGACTATTCGCTACTAATCTTAGGGATTTCCCGATAGGATGTGGTAGGAAAGTACCTTCGGTTTGTCCTGTTCCTGGACAACTTGTATGGATGGATGTATGACAGTGCATTTTCTGATATTACGTACATTGGTTTTTACAAACATACATCTGTGGTGGCGGAGAAGGCAACTTCTCTTAGCTTAACACCCTCCTTTAGACGTACGAGCTCAAGGGTTGTATTTTTGTGGAAGGCAATTGTAGTCAATGGAAATGGAAATGTGGCATTCAACGATGATGATGATGTGAAAGGTATTCGATACCTCTTTTGGCCTCATACCCCAGGAAATGACTAAAACAGAGTAGAAGCAGCAAGGCTAAGTGGGTCGCTCCTATTAGGAGATGTCATCATCCTTCTAGATTTACTCTACACATGTCTAAGTATGTGGTGAATGTGTGACTCGGGTTACCCGTTAAAGGTCAGTAACGACCAGGGTGCTGACATATTCGGTACTATCCAGGAAGAGGTAGGTCGGTCTTGTGTTAGCTTAGGTGGGCTAGTATCTGCTCCCTAGGTGCATCCCTCTAAAGGTGTACTGTACGGAAGGTAGTCCCTTACCTAGTCATTTGGATGGAATCAAATATCCACTATGTGCTTGCCATTTTGTTTGTAAACCTATTATTCTGGAATTTAATAATGTAACAATTTCAGCTATGATTAATTATTATTTGTATAATAGACACTATTATAATATAATAGAATTTGATATGAAATGATTTGGTTATCGTAAGGGAAATAGCCGTCTGTGTTTTTGTGTGGGCGTGGTCTTACGAGAAACCCTTTGTTTTGATAAAGAAAGTTTGGTAATCTTAAAAATTTAAAATCTTGAGTATCTCACGCTGGTTTATCAAGCCTGATCCGGGTATTTTTAATACTCGGGTCAGATCCGAGTAGTTTCAAGTTTAGCTAAAGATGCTTGGAGTTTCCAGATGAGAGCTGGAGATCTTCATCATCGTATGAACATATTCCATTATCCACTGCATCTATTTCATTTGTTTTGTTGTTTTCAGCATTTGTAAGGACAAAGGTTTATAACTGTCTAGGCTGAATCTAGGTTAGACTCTGATATTGTATTTTAAATTTTTCCGCTGTAAAGATTATTATTGAAAAAATATATGTTATTCCATTTGTGTGAGATTTTGTTCTATCTTTATTTTCTTTCTACCCTTAATGATCCGCTTATTCGTGCAATTTGAGTTGGACATGTGTGGTTTATTGTCGATTCAAAGGGTATGGAAAAACGGGTTGTTACAGTATCCTTATCTAAGGAGGCTTTGTTCGCATTTGTAGAAACCATTCATGGGAAAGTATTCAAAGCGGGAGTCCTTAAGAGAAAAGGGGAAGAAGAAAGATAATATGACCGTCCTAGCAAGCAATGACGAACCCATGCGGTGGCGACCAAGAAATTCTCGACCCATTATAGAGGAAGAATTAGATCGATATACTTGGTTAGAAGAAGACGGCTATCCTATAGCCGCAAAACTTATATCTCCACCCACTCCTGAACTTATCATAGTTTCAATCGACGAAGAAATTGCTCCAGCCTCCAAGGAACGGATGGAGTATGAGGACTCTGAGCCTATGGAAGATCCAAATTCCATGATACCCTATGAATCAAACAACAACATCATAAACAATAATATAATATGGGATTTAGATGGAGACCATATCGTTTGGCGAGAAGGATCTTCAAGCTTGTATATTAACTACAATTGGGAGGAAGAACCTAAGGAGGTAGAAGTTGAAATAATGGAAGATGAGGAAGTGCAAGGGATAGAGGAGATCGAGGAAGGAAATCCATGGTAAATCCATATGTAGGGTCTCAAGGAACAAGAAGCTGGGGAAGTAATCCAAGGAGTTCCAGTAGGAATGGGGCATGTTCTGTGGAACCAACCATGGTTGCTATATAAAAAAGATAGGATGCAACGGTATGAGGATGGAAACAAGGCAGATGATGAACATGGGAATAATGACGATGGTGACGATGAAGAAAATAATGGAGACATGTTTGATGTTGGTTATTGGAATGAATCAGCTTCAGAATGATGGTAGTGTTTGGAAGTTGGTTGTCTATAAGGTGGTATTTAGTATTAGTATTAGCTCGTATATGGGCTAGTAACTTGGTAAGATAATGTTTGGTGATGTACTAGTGTTTGTAGTATGAACCCCCGTCGGGTTAAAACGAATTAGGAATATTTTAATATGTATGTTGAGATGGTTTGTATGGTGATGTAAGAAAGAAACTATCTATAAAATCTTTATGTTCTTCATTTATAACTTTTTTCGATAGCGAATATACGAACCACTTTAGGAAAATTTCATAAAACTTTTCGTAAATTATACTAGTAAGATTTTTTTTGAAAAAGAACAAAACTATATTTTTATGAAATATTTAAAACTAAAACTAAGATTTTCCAAATAAGTTTAATTTACATTAAGCACAATTTGGCCTAAAAATTGATTGTAAGATTTTGATATCCGAAAAGGATTTATCGTTCGAGGTTCGAAGGAAAACATCGATAAGGGTTTGTAGTCAGATTACTTACATTTTCTATCATAGTTGAGGGCCATGTAAGGAGAATAATAGCCTCTGAGCCTATTTAAGATCCACATTAGAAAATCAGAGGATCAATACTAGTTCAGAAGCAAAATGATATATTCGAATTTAAGATAGAATAAGATAAGTGCATATGAATAATATGTAAGTACCACCCGATGATTTATTTGAAATTTCAACTTTGGAATAAGTATTACCGATTTTGCGCTCAATTTCGACGACGAAATTCTTTTAAGGAGGGGAATCTGTAACGATCCGTAAATTCATCACTTTAATAAATTAAGATTATTTTTGGAATATTCAAATATAAGTATTTATAACCCTAATAATAATGTTTTGAACCATAAATAAAAATGGTAAACCTGTTTAAAAATATATTAACAAAGATTTAATTGATTAATGAGATCATTAGTGATGCCGGTGTATATAATAATTTATTTATGATTTTAAATTGAGATTTAATGATTTAATGGTTAGTATAAATATTCAAGTAATAGTTCTAAAATGATAACAATTCATTTATTATAGTAATAAAGTGATAATAAATCAAATATGACAGTTTTATAAATTTATAAAAAAGATTTGATATTATGTGGAAAATTGATATCAGTTTATCGATATAATAACACTTTTATAAACAATTGTTTAATATTGATTTATTTAGTTTTATAAATCAAATATGATCATTTTAATTCATGGATAATAATAAAATTGTTTCCAAACTTTGTTTACAAATATATATACGTTAATTAATAAATGAAAATATGACCGAAGATCGAAATCCGAATTCGCAATGGTTTAATGTATATAAGTTATATGATGTTGTTCAAATGACCTGTACACCTTTATGACATGCATACTCGCACATATTATCATATACATATACACATGACAATAGTAAGTATATATTTACATAAAATCTAAAGTAATATTTACTTTTAAAAAGCAAACTTTAAATCAACCTTACACCACATCACATCATCACCCTACACTATTGAAACACCCCACACCCCTTAGTATACCCAAAAAGGGCACACTAAAAGATGTGGTGCGTTGTAGGTATAGCTAAAACTTTACAGAGACTAAGATTCACAAGACAAAATAAATAAAACGGCGGAAACATTTAAAACAGTAACTTATTTATAAATCATACTTCATAAAATAAGTCATAACCAAAATAAGTCTCAAAATACCAAATACATATGTCTTATGAAAAACACCATCTTAGTCACAATATTAGAGTACATAAATAAAACCATCCCTCTCAATAGTACCAGTACATCCAAACTAAAATAAAAAGAAAACTGGAACAGAAGAAGAAGAATACATGAAGAATCTCCAAGAATGTCACTCCTGGAAAGCTGAAAGTCTACTGCCCTTGCCTCTACTGGCCTATGAGGGAAAATGGGAAAATAGAGGAGTGGCTCAGACTAAAAGTCTGGTGAATGAAAGTAATTACTAGTATTTTTAAGCAAGATAAAGATAATAGACTTTGCAACAGTTCCAGTTATAAAAGGAAAAGATAAAGCTGGAATAAAATACGGTTTAACTGTTTGCTTTGCTTAAATAGTTCGATTGGATTGTTTGCACTTTTCTAAAACTCCTTTGATTAGGCTGAAATCCCAATCCCAGTTTAATTAGGCTGAAGTCCTAATTCTACCCTTTGATCGACCTTCTATCTCTGTTGTGCCTACTGCGGGCTAGTCCCATTGTAACCCCCCACGTTAAATTACAATTATATATGCAAATAATTTAATTAATTTATATATGTTTGAAATTTTGAAACAAAGAAATATTTGTAAATGGGGCAACTAATTAAAATTATTTGGAATACATATATATTTGTGTAACAAATAAATTAGAGAGAAAAATTATATAAAATCAATTAATAGGGAAGATTAATTGACGGTGTTTGTTTAAAAGAGAAATTAATATTCAATTAATTAGTAGAGGTGATTAATTGACAGGAACTGACAAGAAAGGAAACATATATTGTAGCAACTAATTGATATGATTAGAAACATATATGTTAGTGTAAGAGAATAAAATGGAGGAAGAGTAATTTATGCAAGTAATCAATTGTCAATTAATAAACATGGAGACTTATGGTAACATATATAATTAAGATTGTGATTCAAAATTCAATTGTAGAATATATGCATGCAATAATTGTGGAAATAAAATAAATTAATATGCATATATGTGACGAATTAATATGGTGTTGATTGGCATATTAATTTGGTAAGAAATCACAGTGTAGGCAGGGATTAATTAGATAGTAAATTAATTCTAGGTATATATGAAATCTATTAATTGGGTGATTAATAGGGGAATCTTATTTAAAAGAAACGTCACATTTAAAAATATATGTTTCCATAGATTGCGAGAGAGAAGGGGAAAGTGATTAATGAAAAGATTATCGGAGAATCAATTTGAAATAGAAACAAACGCAGAAGAAAACATATTAATTTAATGTCCATAGACTGAGTGTACGCTTTAGATTTTAGGGTTTTATATCTAATGGTTAGCACTGATTTGAACCACTATAAATATAGGTGCAGAGCCTCATTTTTATTCTCATTATTTTTCCCTTGCCTAAAGAAGCTCTATCATTTTCTATCTCTTCTACACTTTCTTAATAACAAAATTTTAGATCTAATTCACACGAATTTAGATCTAAATAGAAAGAGAATAGAATTAATTAGGGAATTAGGAATTGGTTCAAATCAGAAGGCTATGTCAAAGGTAAAACCCTAGATCTGAGTTTTATTTGCTATTTCTAATCCAAATTTATTCCTTTTCTCTTTCAAGTATTAAAGATCTGTAATTATATCATTTGTGATTCTGGATAGGGATTACAAGGGAGGTGAATATAGATGTTAGGGACAGATCTGAAATAAAAACAGGGAGATTTGGAAAGCTAGCAATGTGAGTGGATTTAATTATATCTTTTACGTTTATGATATATTATCATTAAATTCCCGTTAAATAATTTTATTCAGTAATTAATTATGTTAATTAGTTATGCTAAACTATAAGAAATTTATAGTTATTTACATCTAATTTGAAGATATAATTTAGCCTAAAAGCTAGTTTCTTTTTATTCTCTTTGTATGCGAATAATATAGTTAAAAAGAAAATTCGCGATTATGGATTAAAATGCGAAAATACTAGAATAGATGTAAAATAAGAAAAGTTCGAACAAAGCTAGAAAAATGGAATTCTGCAATAAATTACTCTAAAATGGGAATAATAAATCAATCTAATAACTTGATTTGGAAGTAAGTAGTAGATTAATTGGTTGGTTTAGAAAATAGGATACATTTCTATAATTTAATACTTAAAAGATAACGATAAACGTAACTGCAAGAATAAAAGAAAGAAAAAGGGAACTAGTGTAAAATAGAGAAACCACTGTATTTTATACTATTCCAAAATATTAAAAGAAATACCTTGCAGTTACGAATGATTGTATATAGTATTATTTAGTATTAAAATATGGAAATGGATTTTTAGTATAGTTTTCATACCCAACCAAATAAAATAGAATTACTTCCCAGAATAGAAGAAAATAAAGTAAAGTATGAAAGGAATCAAATAAATTATTAGAAAAGAATTTTAAGCTATAAACGATAATGAACCTAGATCTGCATTTACTGCGCAGACTATACAATAAGACAGTTATTATGATAAGTGAATTATATAATATAAGTGAATTAAAGAGAATTCTATATCATAATAAAAGAAGACAGCCTAGAAGAGAAGAGAGACACTTGTAATCATATATAGATTATAAAAGAAGATAAAAGTGACAATTACAAGTAAAATTACAACATAGGTTATAATTAAAGTAGAAAGAACGAAAAGGCTTATTTAAGATTTAAATTAAGTTAATAAGCAAATAGAACAGAGATAATAGAAGGTGCTTATTTAATAAACTTAAGAAAATTGAGTTAAATAAGCAAGGTAATAGAAGTGGCAGTACCAACAGCATTCCCTATTAGATCAATGGTGGTCTCACAATAGCCAGAAGTGAGACGAGGGCAAGAATATGCTAATTAGGGTAAATAAGTAGCCAACAGAATAAGAAAAGTAAACTAAATGCAAATTAAAAGATTAGACTTAGGGTTCTAATAAAACAGTGAGATGCGTTTGGAGTAGCCCAAAGGATGAAGAGCCTAACGAAGAAGTTCATCACAAATTTCAACAAAGGAGAAGCATGTTCAACTTAGTTATTTTAGGCTAGAAGGAAGTAAGAGACTTCAACGGGACATGAGGATAATCTAGAATGGCCCTCTGGGTAGGCCTAACGAAGCTGCATCCTCGGAGGCAGGTCTGTAGGTTTTCCATCAAGAGAGTATGCCTTGACTACTTTTTTGCATGGCAGGACCATTGAAGGGGTTGGTGTTCGGAGTAGGATATTCGTATGTCCTAGTACTTGCAGGTAAGTTTAGTGGGCAGGACCCAAAAGGATAGTCGCATGCGAAATCGGCCAGCATCAAAACCAAGAGCGAGTTCGGGAAAGGCTAGAGTTAAAACCAATAGTCCAATGATTCTTTCACTATCAAGACATTGGATGAGGGACACCGCCAATTGGATGTTAGATTGTTTGTAGTAGGGCACAACCACTTAACTCTTTAGAGGTCTTTCGATTAGTTGAGGGGTGCCTGTGTGGGGCTATAGCCACGATGAGAAAAGAGACAAACCAACTAGAATATCTGTATTGTAGGCCTAACGAAGCTGTCCTTTACAGATATAGAAAATCCCCGACTGAGTTCCGTACAAGGTAGACCTTGTTGGCGCGATTCAGAGAGTAAATGGAATGATTACGTATAGTCCCCAATGTACGCACTGGGTGGTACGTTGCGGATGTTCGAGCATTAGTGTAGACTAGTGCGGACGTAGTTTTACGTTTTCATAGTAGACGACGAAACATCTGTATTGTAGGCCTCACGAAGCTGTCCTTTACAAATGTAGTCACAGAACGCTATATGAGCAAGACGATGGAGTCCTTCGCGAGGAAGATACGGAAGGTTCTATGGGTAGTACCTAGGACCAATATTGTAACAACCCGCATATCTATCGATTTTATATTTAAATATTTTATCGTTAGTCGGATGTTAGTCCGGAAAGCTACTTTCTGCATACGGTCAAATTAAGACTCGAGACCACTCTCATTGAGTTCAAAATGACGTTTGCGATCTTTTTGAGTATACACTTTGACATCTTTGGAGTAAGTGGAAATTTCGTCACTTTTTTCCTGCCTTTGACTTTGGTTTGGACTGCACCTTCTTAATTCAGCCCAACCCTCTTCCTCACTTTATCAAACACTTCAAGCTTTGTCAAAAATGGTGGTGGGAAAGAGAAATTAAAACTCCAAACTCAAATTCTATTTCAAATCCGAGATTCAGCTCCAAATTCACGTGAAGAACATTGATTCAAGCTTGTTGGTGTTCTTGCTTTGCTCTCAAGTCTCATCTTCATCAATTTCGTGGGAAAGGTGAGATTTTTGATCTCACATCTTGCCTATAATCGTCATTGGACTGTTGGGAATGATTCCTCATCACTTTAGCATGCTCGTTTGCATTTGGTTTGGATTGAATTAGCGAAAAACTCCAATTTTTAGCATTGTTGGTGAGTTCCAGCCCTTAGGTCGTTCTGCCCAGGTTAAGTCGTCCAGGCTGTTAGCTCACGCGCGTTGAAAAGTCACCGCCTTCTTAGTTCGTTCATGAGTTAAAGGCTTAGGTCGTTCGTGAGTTAAAGAGTTAGGTCGTTCGCGAGTTAACTCCTTGGGTCGTTTAAGGCTTAAGTAATAGGTCGTATGGCTCTTAAGTCGTAGGTCGTATGGCTCTTAAGTCATAGGTCGTTGGCTTTTAAGTCGTAGGTCGCTGCTTCTACTAAGTCGCTCGGCCATGCCAACTCCGCTAGCTCGCAACTGTTAGGTCGTATGACCTTGAGTCGCTCGTATGGGTTAGGTTGTGGAACCTTAAGTCGTAGGTCGTCTCCGACCTAATATTTCCCCTGCTATTTCACTAGGTCGCTTGACCTTAAGTCGTAGGTCGTCTCCGACCTATGCCCCACTAAGTCGCAAGTTGTTAAGTCGACTGTCCTTAAGTCGCTCGCCTCCCTTAACTCCAGTTAGGTCGCTCGACATTGATCCACTAGGTCGCTCGGCTTGTTAAGTCGTTAAGTCGCATGGCCTTGATTTCCTTAGGTCGCTCGCTGCTCCTAAGCCGCTCACCATTAGGTCGTATGACCTATATCGCTCGGCCATTATGTTAAGTCGCTCGCAACCACTAGGTCGCTTGACCCCTTAGACCCTCTGAGTCGCTCGGCTCGTCTTAACTAGGTCGCTTGCCTTCGTAGGGGATCTTATCTGAAAAACATTCATTAGAATTTCTACTATGATGGTTTTGGGATTGATTTCTTTGGACTTTACTCACGTCTTTGAACGTGAATTGATGTGATTCAATTTGTTTCAACAATCGTTTTGTGACTTGTCACTTTAAAGATATGAAGGTTTCAATACTAGTAGTAAATATCAAAACTCTTTCATCAAAGCGATTTCAACACTATTTTAAATATCAAAAGTTCGTTTTCTCAAACCAATTTCCAATCTACTAGTATATACAAGCCTTTACTTCACTCGGATGAGAAATCGACTTAAACGACTTAGTAAAACGAGTGGTATGAAACGCTTGCGTTCACTTCGTCGGTTAGCTCTTGGACTTGTTCGATTGAACCCTTTTGTGACAATTTCCTAGTGGAGATCTACAGTTTGTTCGTAAATATTTAAGTTAAGCAAGTGGTTATGGGACATGAAGCTAAACTCATATATTTACTAGCTTGGTGTGATTGACACTTCCTTATGATCATGACGATCATTCTTGTGATTTAGACTAGCGATTGAGCGATGTCTCTTTGTCTGCGAGGGAGACTAGACCCCACTTGGGTGATGTTTCTACTCACATATATGGGGCTGCACCCCATGGTCTTTGGGCCGTTCGTGTGTCAAAGGCCTTCGGGCCATCCGTGTGTTCGGAAAATTAAATGGATAGCTTCCATGAGATAGCTTCTCGTCCGTGTGCTCGGACTTCCCCCTTTTAGTGATTTCTGGATTTCGTGTGTTGATTTCTGGGATTTGTTCTGGATTTCGTGTGTTGATTTCTGGATTTAGTGCTTCACCAACTTTTGTGGTTTTCATTGATATGATATCAGTTTTTTGTGTATTGGTGAATTTGTGTGTCATTACCTGCTTATGGGTTTGGATCTTTGAGAAGATCCTTGTGAAATTAATTAACCTCTTGTTGATTATCATTTACGTACTTATAGTAGTACGACATTATGATTATTACATGTTCATGTCATGTCGTTTACTTTATACCATATCATCTGATATTTATAGCTAGACTGATCCGTTTATTATTTTCTTATAAATAATACTCGGGTCAGACCGAGATGTTACAGGTGCTTCTGCTTGACTTCTTCCCAGGATTTTCTACTCTGACTTTTGGCTAACTATTTAGATTAGCAGTTTTGTTGTATACACCTGAGATATAGACTCATAGATGTATTCTTTTGGTATAGCACGTGTTGCTATTCTTTTGTATTATTGTGGATCTTTTTGACCACAACTCTGATGTACACTTTCATGTGTTAGTTATATATTCATATCTTTTTCCGCCTTTGTGATATGGATGTCTGTGATTGATTTGTGTTATGCTTATTTCTACGTTTGTTTCCGAAGATTATTTATAGCCACCGTGTGATAAGCAATTACATGGATGGTCGCTCCTCAACAACCTTATTCTCCGCCCTAGTTAACAACACTACTCCGTAGTGTTCTTGGCTAGCGTGGGTATAGAGGTGGGGCGTCACAAATATGGTCATTGGGCATATAGCTACACATATATATCAGTTATTAGGTTTTAATCTACTAAGGAGTAGATGGGTACGATTCACGCATAGAGGTGAGAGTACGATAAACCTAGTGAACCTAATATAACAGTAAATGGGAATAAAACAGTATATGTAGAATTAAGCTTAAAAGTGTATAATTTATCCATTCACTAGAAATTTAGTTCTGACTCCCTCCTCATAACATCCTACAGGTTAGGTAGATGGCAAAGACTTCCCAGCTTTAAGACACTTGTTTAGAAGTGTTATTATATTGGTGAGTATTTACTTACTACTATATTTTAGTCAATTCTACTGTGAGATATTTAATTGAGCTATGATATATTTGTCTTTGCCTATTTGCAGGATACCAGATTCCCAACTCAGGTTTCAATGGGCTTGGGTTTTAGCATTTTTGCAAAAAATCCGAACCCACTAGAATTCAGGTTGTTACACCCATCATGTGGGTCCCACAACAAAAGACACATGTTTAGCACTTGGAACTCAATAGCGACTTATCAGCCTGCACTGAGGCGGCACGCTCGACCACCACCGACTCACGCTTTCTGTTGCTCCCTCTTTTGACCTCTTATTTACCATAGCTCCAGCATAAGCATGTCCTATCCTCACCTCTGCTATTGTGAGACCACATGTGTCTGAGTGAAGGGGATGCTATTGGTACGGGTCGTAACAAACAAAATCTAGTTGTGCCCCTTGCCCAAATCCGCTTGATTTGAGCTTCTATTTATTGACCACTTATTTACCATCACTTTAGCATAAGCGTGTCCCAAGGAAATGCTGTCAGTACGGATCCTACTTTTATCTTTGCTTATTAACTTAGTATAAGTCTGTTTAAATAAGACTCTACTGTTATCCTTGCTATATTTTCTTATTAACTTATTCTAAGTCTTAAAAATAAGCCTTTTCTGTTTTTCTCTAATTATAACTTGTGTGTTATAATTCTGCTTAGTAACTTAACCCAAGATCTAAGTATAAAATAAGCTTCTTCTGCTCTTTCTTCTATTTTCTCTTTTTTTATTATAAATACATGTTATAACTAAGCCTGCAAAAGTCTTAAATTTGCCTTTTAGTCTATGTCCAATTTATTATAGCTCTTCTTATTTTACATCTAAATTTTATGTAAATTATGTGTTCTTATATTTTAGTCCATATTAGCGAATTATTCTCTTTTATTTATTTTATTCACGTAAAAAAGGGATTAAAAAGAACTAACATTTACAGAATAAATCCCAACGTAGAATAGATGCAAATAAAATGTAAATAATAGTAAATAACTGTAAATACGATAAATAACTGTAAATAATTGGGAAAACTATAATTAACAATAAATAATAGAAAATAACTAAAATAGAATAGCTAAAAGAAAATAGACTGGAAAACAAGTCTAAAATTTACTTAAAAATAAACTGTAAATAAACTTGCATAAAGGTTATCCCAAAATTGTAGAAAAACTACAACTATTGGAAACCCTATTATTTTAAATTACTTAAAAATCTAAAATAATTACTTAAACACTCACCTGTGGTCCTTAGCTCTTTTCCTTGGCCTTCCCGGATCCACTTGTAGGGTATAAAATATTTTAATTAAAAAGATCTTCTCCTTGGAAAAATATTCCTTTTAGGGTCCAACCTCAAGCAATGAACCCAGATGGAGAAAATCTGAATGAGAAAAATAGCTAGGCCTAGGGTCTTATTTACAGTGTCACTTGTGGATCTCAGACCGTTGGATTTGAGGATTAAATCTAGTGCAACCACGTCATAGGCTCGCTGGGAACCGTCGGATAGAAGCACGGATGGACAAGATTGATCAGAATTGGAAAAACACGTCATTTCTTTACCTGGATGAAAGTTCGTCCAAGAATGCATGCGGGCCGACCGCTAGGTCGACCTAGCCATTTGGAGGGTCGAACTGCCTTATTTTTTTTTCGTTCTTGTTTAATTTGTAACTCCTTCATTCTAGCTCGAATTTTAACAATCTATGTATGGAAATTGACCATAAAATTACCACAGACACAATGGTGCAACTACCGTGGTCCAATTCTGATAATTTCACAAAGTTATTTTATTATTTAACTAATTCGTTAATTAATTATTATAGCTTAAATTTTGGGTTGTTACAATCATCACCACCATCACCTACACCTCACCACCACATGGATAAAGAAAGGGAGGGGGCGGCTACCGTGCACCTAGGGGGTAGGATGGGATGGGTGAGGCGGAAAAGGTCATTTACCATTAAGATATTTTATTTTCTAAATTTGCCTATAAATACCCCACCTCATTTCACAAATTTACTACAACGTTTCTTCATCTTCTTCTCCAAATTTTGAAGATTTTTAATGACTTCCCACTTAATAAAATAATTAAGAAAATATTTGTGAAAAGAAATTAAATTTATCTAATATATTTATAATAGTATATACACCTCAAAACTACTTCAAAATCACTTTGTTTTCTCCTCAATACCTACGGCCTCCATCATCTACCACCACTAGCCGAGCCACCACTTCTCTCCTTGATTAGCCGTGAGCACAAGAACCAAGGTCGAGCACTCCAAGTGCTTTCGAGCTCGAGTTCATAGAGTTTTAGTTCAAGTTAGCGAAGCTATAGTGAAATCTAGTCAATACGATATCCAATGAAGGTGAGACCTCTATTTATATATACCATATATTGGCTGATATTTCTTTTTGGCTATGGTAGTTTATAATGATTGTTTATCATGTTTGGATGTTGTGAAAATATTGTTGTTTGTATATATAAATAAGTCGCATTAAATACACGTTGATATTACACAAGAAAATCACTTTCGGAATCAAATTATATATGTAGTATGAAATCATTAAAACTCTTTGAAATGGTTTTAAAATGATTTAAATATGTTTTGTAAACACTAAAACCAAATTTGATGAAGTTTGATTAAAAAATGAAAAACAAATCAAAACTAGGCGTGTCGCGTGACGGTAGTTCACGATTTCGCGCCACAAAAGTTAAATGACTATATAAGGTGGAATATAGCTCGGAATTCTTTATGATAAGAATTTTTCGAACTATTATATCCATTGTTTTCAAATAAAGGAAGAAAATCAAGATTTCATCTTGTAGATTTTAAAATAAAGTAAAACAAGTTTTCGAAATATAAGTGTTTTAAAGATGATTTGAAGATTTTATAATATATTTAAAAAATTAAATAAAGGAACCAAAGAAAAGCTATTATAAGCAATTGTTTTAATCTTGGCTCTAATAAGCCAACGAGTACACCTGATTTTTCTATCCTTAAGATCTAGCTGAGGTGCTTAAACTAAGGAGACGTTCAGAAGCAACCAGTGTCCTGGCTCACTTGGTCTCACCTAGGCGAGGGATAAATAAGGTCGAAATGTTATAAACGAGTTAAGTATAAAAGAATAAATTTTCCCAAATTTAAACAACTTGGGTTGTATAGAGATATTCTTCTTATAATTCATATTAAAATTCCGAGGAGGGAACTCGTACTACTCATATGAATTTAAAAGGTGATTTCACCATTATTCAATGGATAGTACTATTTGAATACAGAAATTAACATCAAGTATATTTTGAATGATTTATATGGATCCGTCTCATTCAAATATTAACTAATTTGGATTTACCATCTTAGATAATATGGTTTCAACTTATTAAAATGTTACGTTTTGGGATTGAGAAACTTTGTTAAAATTTAAGTAAAACGATTTGGAATTATTCCTAGTTTTAAAAAGAGTTTACTTAACCCAAAGAATTTAACAAAGAGAGTTTTAATGAATTCCATATATACAAAAATAAATGGTTTTCAGAAGATAAGTACCTCTAAATGATATTTTGGATAAAAAGATAATGAAATATTAACTGCCTATTTATAAAACTTGTTTTTATCGATGATTGGTTCGTCGAAAACGGAATCGGATTTGCGTAATCCCTATTTGAAAACCACTTCGAACCAATTTACGCGTTCGAAAATGATGATATATATTGAAGACCATAATTTTGGAAGATAGAGGATCTTCATTTCGAAAGACCGCTTGTTGATAATCTCTTGATAGCTCCCGAGATAAATAAATAGCAATGGTCCCTTCGTTATGAAAATCTTCGAATCACGAGGACTATTTGCTACTAATCCTAGGGGCAATTCCCGATAGGATGTGGTAAGAAAGTACCTTCGGTTTGTCCTATTCTTAGACAACTTGTATGGATGAATGTTTGACGTTGCATTTTTAGATCATAACTATTGATCTCTATGAACGTATCATCTGTTTGGTAGCAGGGAAGGCAACTTCTCTTAGTTTAACACCGTTTCCTGAGATGTACGAGCTTAGGGGTTATACGTTTGTAGAAATCAATTGTGTGATTGTGAAATGACTAAGTGGCATTCAAAGTGGAATATGTTCTATATAAAAGGTAATCGTTACCTAAAAGCCTCACACTCGGAAATGGAGAAACAGGGCATGCTTTATGGCTAAGTGGCTTGCAACCAATCAGGGTATGAAATCACCTTCTACACCTATTAAATTTCTACCCGCTATAATGTCGGGTTTAAATTAAGTGGTGTATGCTATGAGACATCTCAGATAGGTCGGTAATGGCTGGGTGATGTAATACTCAATGCTATTCATGTAATTTTCAGATAGGTCGGTAATGGCTGGGTGATGTAATACTCAATGCTATTCATGTAATTTTCAGATAGGCCGGTCTTAATACGCATGAGGACCAATATATGGGCCTCGGGTGCATTCCTTTAGAAATGCACTATATGGGAGGAAGACATTTACCTCGCTATTCAGTTGGACATCCAATATCCAATAAGTGCCATACAGACTTAGTTGTGCAAAATAATGAAATGTGAGATGCAAGCATTTCAGCTAAGTTTTATAAGTTTATTTGCAAATGTTTTTAAAAAAGAATGTCATTAAAAATAATATCCCTAATTTTGCGTAGCAAAGATTTTGGTTATCATAAAGTAAAAAGTCGTTCCGTGTTTATGTGCTGCGTGGTTTTATGAGATACCCTTTTGTTTTCAAAACCCGTATATTTAGTTCTCACACTAGTCCCATGACTGACCCAGAGTTTATTTCCTTTTCCTTAAACTCTGGGCGCCCTATTTTTCTGGGCAGCCTAGTAGTCAGGTTTAGTTAGAAGAAATTTGGAAGTGCTCGGAGCATGGAGTTAGAAGATTCTTCGGTAGACTATTACCTCTTTTTCCACCACACTTGTGTACTATTTTATTCCACATTTGTATGGACATAGATTTATAACTATCCATGTTTAACTCTGATGAATGTATTTAAAATTTCCGCTGTAAAGATTTTATATAATGAAATAATATAGGTTATTCCATTCGTGTAAGATTCTGTTCTATGTCTACTTTTCCTTTTACTCTTAACGTTCGTGTAACAACCCGCCACTCATTCTACAGAATGACGAATCATTAATAAGAAAGAAAGGGGTGAGAAAAGAGAAAGAAGAGAAAGAACAACAACACATCAGAAATCTCACAGCGGAATGAGAAATATATTATCACATAAGATATTACATAGTATCATATACATCAGAGTACACAATTTATACATCACAGAATAGACAGTTATAAACTTCTGTCTATTATACAACACAAGTACATCAGTACAATACATACTAATACAAACACAGCGGAAACTCTATATATCTACTCGCTGAAGCCTCCTGCTCCACAGCTCCTCCAGAATTCGTCAAGACTATCCTGAATCCCTCGACTACTCAATACAATATTGAGTACCCAAGAGTTTAATAAAACAGAAAATAAACACTTGGGTCAGACATGGGTCTGGTGTGAGTAAACGGTTAGATTGCTTAACTTTGAAAACCTTTGAAAACAAAAGTATCACGTAAGACTCCCCCACAAATAAACATGGGTAAGTTTTTACCTTACGCTAACTAAAACATTTGATAGGAAATCCGATTGTATTATAATAGGGTCTAGGGTTTTCAAGTAAATATGAAATAGCCGAAATTGTTACATTATTAAATTCCAGCATACTAGCCACAAAGTGGGTTATACAATCAAGTCCGTTGGCACTTATTGGATTTTGGATTCCATACAATGGCAGGGCTACTGGGGTACCGCCCGTCACAGTACGTGGCCTAGATCACCGTACCGAGGAGTACGCCCGCTCCCCTACAACACAAAGCCGGAACCATCCCTTACTGGATAATTCCGAACAAGACAATCCCGTAGTTGGCGCGACCAACCACACACTAAGCCGAATAAAAGAAAAGGGACCTCTAGACAGGGATCTATCTTGCTCTCAGTGGGTGCTACCCACGAAACCTTGCTGCACCTCCCCTGTTTTAGCCATTCCCGGTTGATGAGGCTTGAGGTTACGATTACCTTTAATCAGAACATATCACTTAGAATGCTCATCGTCCGCCTGACGATGTGCTGAAAGCGTTCAATCCATACAAGTTCGTTCCGGGTTCGAACGAAACCGAAGGCATTATCTCGTTACACTCGTTTTGGAATCACCCTCAGAGTTAACGACAATAACCCTTGCACTCTGAATCTTCATTTCCACTTGAGATTCACGACCTATCGTTAATTTGGATCGATGTGGTGTTCGGGTCTCCAGACCTGGAATACCGGTATACGGAAACCCGATCCCGGTCTCATCGAAATCCAAAACGTATCTTTTAAGGCCAAGTTGTTTTAAAGGTTTAAACAATTTAACTTATCTATACAGATAGATAATTCACAAGTTACAATTGATAATCACATTATCATTTAAACAGATGATTCATAACCAAATAGGTAATCCATATCAACATCACAATAGTTAATCTATATTACCATTATAATGCAACCAAGTATTCATATCACCCAACATCTTATCTCATTTCTGAGATTACATCCATTCAATTCAAATCAATGCCATTCATTCTTATATAAGCAATGGTTTACTTAATCATAAGATAATTAATTTAAAATTTATTTAAATTAACTATCTCTATCTTTAATTAATTTAAAGTGGATTAAATTAATTACTTCATCTCTTAATTAATTTAAAGTAAATTAAATTAATTACTTCATTATAATATTAATTTCTTCTTGCTCTGATACCACTGTAACGACCAACGACTTTCTCTCCATAGAAAGTCGCATCGTTAATAAGAAAGAAAGGGGTAGAAAATAGAAAAGAAGAGAAGAAAGAAAGAAACAACAACAACGATCTCATCACATAGCTACAATCTCCTGAGATACCATCACACACTTCTGCCTAACCGACAGATCCAACTCTATTTAAAATTTAGTTTCTTTTAAATACACTTAATTCCTTAACACCTTTAAGTTATTTAAAACAATTTGAATTAAAAAAAAACTTAATTTATTTCCAAACTAAGATTCAAATTAAACTTGAATCTATTTTTAAATTTAGATTTAAACCTAAATTTAAATCTCCTTAAATTTAAAACCCAGTTTTCAAATTTTAGAAACAGAGCAGGTTTTCCCTTCTAACCCAGAAATCCCCCGAGCCTTGCATACCTTACTTCGAGTCAAATACCAAAAACCCCGAGCAAAACACCTATCAACTCGAGAGTTTACTCGAGACCAATCCACTCAATCCAATAATCAACAGAAAACGAAAAGTGGTGCACTGTGCACATGCACCGGAGCTCCGATCGCCTCTGGCCATCTTCTCCGATCATCCCACACCAGAAAACAACTACACGACTCCCAAACCAAATAGAAACACCATGCTGAACTCAACCACAACACCGAAGCAGACACACTTCATTAACTTGTTCCAAAGAAAACATCTTCGGGAACATCCATAGTCACTGCATCTCATTTAAAAATTTAATTTTCAAAGCACAATCCTATATCAATCATATGCTAACAATCATAGCAACCAATTTATCTAATCAAACAAATTTAACTATCCGGACAAAATTCTGGATAGAATTTCCTCGAGTTTCCCCAAGTATATATATATACCGGGATACTCGTTCTACAAAATCCAAAAAATCAATACTACTAAGCTACAGAGTTCCTACTCATCTAGTATTTATAGAACTAAACAAGATATCAGACTACGGACGAGTCTGACTCAACAACCAAGTCTCTCTAAACTGCTGGTTCCAAAACCAGAGATAGATCAAACACTAATCCAAATCAGAATACAGAAGAGATCCAAAATACCACGGAGCTGTCTTCCCATACTTACCCAATCTTATAGCTCCTTCGATCGGAGAAAACTTATCCAAAATCAAATCTCCGTCTTCGAAATTCAAATTCATTCGGATGATCCTGAGCTGTCTACAGATCTTTCCTGATCAACTAACACAATATAAAACCATTTTTATATAACTAACAATTACGCGCTCTCGTATATATATTATAATGTTTGAGCTTTCAGCTAAATATTTTCTTCATTTTCAACCCAAACACAAAATGAATACAAATGCAAAACAAAGAATAAAAGAAGTGAAAAATGGAACCTGGAATTCAATCTGAAACAAGAAGAAATAAGCTGGATATTCAAATACAATCAAGAGGAATTAATCAACATGCTACTGGATTCAAACAACAACAATAGGATGTAAAATATCAACATGCAATTCAGATTCATCAAGTAAACAATTCAGTAATTAACATGTAGTGAAATTCAAAAGCTTATAAACTAGCCTGGAAACAGTTTCTACCCTCTACATATATAGGTGAGTAAACTTATTTTTTTTAAACAGTTTTAAGACCTGAATTTCATCTTGTTATTTTGAATGAATATCATGCTATTATCTGAAATACTTGAATTGAATCATATACATGTTTGTATAGGGATGTTTGTATGCCTGTATAGTTGTAATATAGTCTCTGTATAGTGATAACAGTTTTGATTACTTATAAAAACCAATATCTCATCATTTAATCTCTGATAGTTTTTGATTTGTAAATGAAAGATGTGTGAAATCATATAATATCACTATTAAAAATAAGTTATGAAATTTATATAAATTATTTGTCTGGGAAATCTATAAATAACAGTGAAATGTAATTTGGGTCAAAACTTAATGAATTAAATTTTAAGATTGAATTATATGATTGAATTCGTGATAGGAAACTATGAATTTTAATGGCTATATCACAATTTTTAGTTTAGAGTTTGTTGAGTAATGGTGAGATGAACGGAAATGTTATTTTGGGCAAATTCTGGTGATTGCGTAGGTCAGGGATCTCGGGGTTGTGGCCAGAGGAGGATTGAAGGATGTAGATCATCGGAAAAATGGATTTTGAATTTTTAGGTGACCGGAGTAGGTTTGCGAAGGCGAAGTAGGGTTTAGTACTCTGTGTTTGTCGTTGATATCCAAATGGGTTTCGTGACAACGTGATGTGATCGGAGGCGATCGCGAGGCTTGCGATAGGAGCTGGATGTCAAAACGTGGTTGCGGTGAAGGTGGAAGAACTTCTCGAGGCTGGGATCATCGGAGACGAGTGATTTCTGGTGACGTTTGTTTCCAGGTTGTGGGTTCAATGCTCGAATTCGATCCTCGTTCGAATCAATGAAGATGGGTTGGTCGTACGTGAACATGTGGTCGAAGTCGAGTTGCCGGAGGCCAGAATGTAGTTCGTCGTCGATCAGAAGAGACGTGCACGTGCACGTACACGTTTTCGTGCGTCTGGGTTTGGTTTTGGGGAAGAAAGCAGGTGCTCGGGATTTATATCGGGGATGTTCGAGTTTTACTCGAAGCAGATGTAGGTTAGGGGTGACTCGGGGCTTTGTTTGATTTACCCGAGGTCGACGTGTGAGTTTCTGTGGGTTGCTCGAGTTGTTGAGCGTGTTTTCGTTTGGGTTCTGCAGTTTTAAAGTTTAAGTTTAAAAAGGGGTTTAAAAAAATTTAACTGCAATGTTTAAAGTTTTTAAAAGCAAAGTTAAAACAAGTTTTTACTTGTAAAATAAATTGTTTTCAAAATAATGTTTTAATCAGTTTTAAATATGTTTTAAATAAATAAGTTTTTAAAAAGAATAGGAAAGTGGATTTCAAATTGATCTTTGTATTAAAATTTATTTAATAACTTTGAAAGGTTTCAAAGATTTTAAAGGTTAAAATTTAATGTTGTAATTGTTTAATTATAATAAGGAGTTATCTTTAATAATTAAGAGATTTTGATTAATTTAAGATATTTGAAAATATGGAAATAATAAGGGTAATTCAATTATTATTAATGATTAAAGAATAGTTGGTCTTTGTGAATAATTTAATTAAGATAAATGGTTTTTCTTAATTAAGATCTCTTAAATATAAGGATTAAGAAATTAGTTAGTTTAATTTAAATAATTAGTTAAATAATTAACTAAGTAATTAATTAGTAATTGATTAAAAATAATCACTTATAAATTAATTAAGTATAATTACTTGATGAAGTAATTAAGGAATAATTGCTGGATGTAATTAAATAAAGGGAAATTATTTAATAAAGTAATTAGAGGATAATTATTTTATGAAAGTAATTAAATAGAAAGTGATTAAGAGTTAATTACTTAGTGTTATTAATTTAATAATTTAGTTAATAAAGTTAATTAAAGGATTAAGGTTAATTAACAAGGTAATAAATTTTTAATTAAGATAATTAATTAAAAAGTAATTAATTAATGGAAGTAATTAAGGGAAGTTAATTACTGGATTAGATTAATCAAAGATGATTAATAATTGTGGTTTAATTAAGATTAATTATTTAATTAATTTAAATATAATAAATAATTAAAGATGTAATTAGAGATCATTAGTTTATAATTAATTAATGATGTAATTAAGGATTGATTAATTAAGATTAATTAATCAAATGATAAGAGATTATAGAATAACTAATTAATTGTAATTAATTAAGGATTAAAGTAATTGATTATAATTAATTAATTAAGTAATTAAAGGTTAATTACTGTATTTGATTAAGGATAATTAATTTGTGAAATTAATTAAAGATAATTACTTAAATGTAATTAAAGTATAATTAATCAGGGTGATTAATTAAAATGGATAATTAGAGAATGATTAATTAATTTATTTGTAATTAATTAATGATTATATAAGTAAGATTTATAATGATAAGTAATTAATTTAATTTATTTTAAATTAATTAAGAGATGAAGTAATTAATTTAATTCACTTTAAATTAATTAAAGATAGAGATAGTTAATTTAATTCATTTTAAATTAATTATGTTGTGATTAAGTAAATCATTGCTTATGTATGAATGAATGACATTGATTGTCTTGAATGGATGTAATCTCAGAAATGAGATAAGTAATGTTGTGTGGTATAAATGCTTAGTTGCATTATGATGGTAATATAGATTACTTATTGTGATGTTGATATGGATTACCTATTTTGTTATGGATCATTTGTTTATTAGATAATGTGATTATCAATTGTGACTTGTGAATTATCTATCTGTATAGATAAGTTAAATTGTTTAAACCTTTAAAACAACTTGGCCTTAAAAGATACGTTTTGGATTTCGATGAGACCGGGATCGGGTTTCCGTATACCGGGATTCCAGGTCTGGAGACCCGAATACCACATCGATCCAAATTAACGATAGGTCGTGAATCTCAAGTGAAGATGAAGATTCAGAGTGCAAGGGTTATTGTCGTTAACTCTGAGGGTGATTCCAAAACGAGTGTAACGAGATAATGCCTTCGGTTTCGTTCGAACCCGGAACGAACTTGTATGGATTGAATGCTTTCAGCACATCGTCAGGCGGACGATGAGCATTCTAAGTGATATGTTTTGATTAAAGGTAATCGTAACCTCAAGCCTCATCAACCGGGAATGGCTAAAACAGGGGAGGTGCAGCAAGGCTTCGTGGGTAGCACCCACTGAGAGCAAGATAGATCCCTGTCTAGAGGTCCCTTTTCTTTTCGGCTTAGTGTGTGGTTGGTTGCGCCAACTACGGGGTTATCTTGTTCGGGATTATCCAATAAGGGATGGTTCCGGCTTTGTGTTGCAGGGGAGCGGGCGTACTCCTCGGTACGGTGATCTAGGCCACGTACTGTGACGGGCGATACCCCAGTAGCCCTGCCATTGTATGGAATCCAAAATCCAATAAGTGCCAACGGACTTGATTGTATAACCCACTTTGTGGCTAGTATGCTGGAATTTAATAATGTAACAATTTCGGCTATTTCATATTTACTTGAAAACCCTAGACCCTATTATAATACAATCGGATTTCCTATCAAATGTTTTAGTTAGCGTAAGGTAAAAACTTACCCATATTTATTTGTGGGGAGTCTTACGTGATACTTTTGTTTTCAAAGTTAAGCAATCTAACCGTTTACTCACACCAGACCCATGTCTGACCCAAGTGTTTATTTTCTGTTTTATTAAACTCTTGGGTACTCAATATTGTATTGAGTAGTCGAGGGATTCAGGTTAGCTTTAACGAATTCTGGAGGGTTTAAATAATTAAATTGATTGATAATTTTTGATAATAAATATTTGAATTGGTTAATAATCTAATTAAATAAATATTTAATTAGTGAATATATATATATAAGTTTAAAATACAATTTACATATGGTATGTTAATTCATTTAATAATAGTAGTAATTTATAATCTCTTTATAAATTATTTAAAATTGATAAATGAGTTATTTCCAAACAATATTAATAGTATATTGTTTTTATAAAATAGATTATTATGTAAAATAAGATTTTAAAGAGTTTGTATGTATTTCATTGTTTGATATCTCTGATGAGATGTGTTGATCTATGATATAGATGTTTGGTTGGATTGAAATGATAATAGGAATTATCTGTTTGGATGATAATATGGATTATCTATTGTAAATTATCTATCTGTGTGTAGTATAGATAAGAATTGAATTGTTTTAACCTTAAAACAACTTGGCCTTAAAAGATACGTTTTGGATTTCGATGAGACCGGGATCGGGTTTCCGTATAACGGAATTCCAGGTCTGAAGACCCGAATACCACATCGATCCAAATTTACGATAAGTCGTGAATCTCAAGTGAAGATGAAGATTCAGAGTGCAAGGGTTATTGTCGTTAACTCTGAGGGTGATTCCAAAACGAGTGTAACGAGATAATGCCTTCGGTTTCGTTCGAACCCGGAACGAACTTGTATGGATTGAATGCTTTCAGCACATCGTCAGGCGGACGATGAGCATTCTAAGTGATATGTTCTGATTAAAGGTAATCGTAACCTCAAGCCTCATCAACCCGGAAATGGCTAAAACAGGGGAGGTGCAGCAAGGCTTCGTGGGTAGCACCCACTGAGAGCAAGATAGATCCCTGTCTAGAGGTCCCTTTTCTTTTTATTCGGCTTAGTGTGTAGTTGGTCGCGCCAACTACGGGGTTATCTTGTTCGGGATTATCCAGTAAGGGATGGTTCCGGCTTTGTGTTGCAGGGGAGCGGGCGTACTCCTCGGTATGGTGATCTAGGCCACGTACTGTGACGGGCGGTACCCCAGTAGCCCTGCCATTGTATGGAATCCAAACTCCAATAAGTGCCGTACGTATTAGTTGTGCCCAACTATGTTGGAATGTGAGATGTAAGCATTTCAGCTATTTCTGTATTTTACTTGAAAACCCTAGACCCTATTATAATATAACTGGATTTCCTATCAAATGTTTTGGTTAGCGTAAGGTAAAAACTTTTCCATGTTTATGTGTGGGAAGTCTTACGTGATACCTTTGTTTTCAAAAGGTTTTGAAGTTAAACAATTTTAACCCGTTTACTCACACCAGACCCATGTCTGACCCAAGTGTTTATTTTCTGTTTTATTAAACTCTTGGGTACTCAAATTTTTACGAGTAGCCAAGGGATTCAGGTTTAGCTTTGACGAATATTCTGGAGGAGCAATGGAGCAGGAGGCTTCGGCGTTCGTAGATATAGTATTCCGCTGTGTTGATTTCTGTGTTAGAGTCTTGTATTGTATTTGAGTTGTAATATCTAGACAGATGTTTATAACTGTCTAGTATGTGTTGTATAGTTGTGTAAACTCAGATAAGTGTTGTATACTATGTAATAGTTTATGTTATTAATATAATTTATTCGTTCCGCTGTGAGATCGTTGTTGTTGTTTCTTTCTTTCTTCTCTTCTTTTCTCTTTTCTACTCCTTTCTTTCTTATTAATGAAGCGTCATTCTGTGGAATGAGTGGCGGGTCATTACAGTGGTATCAGAGCACGTGTGACGACCCGGCTTTCCACTCCCGGAAAATCGCATCGACAGTAAGAAAGAAAGGGGTGAGAAGTAGAAAAGAGAAGAAGAGAAAAGAAACAAACACAAATACTCACAGCGGAAACGAACAAAATATATTATATCACATAAATATTACATAGTATCATATACAACACTTATCAGAGTTACACAGATTACACATCATATACTAGACAGTTATAAACATCTGTCTAGTTATTACATCTCAATACAAAACAAAGATCTAAACAAGATCAACACAGCGGAAACTACTATCTATATCTACAACGCTGAAGCCTCCTGCTCCATTGCTCCTCCATAATTCGTCAAGGCTAACCTGAATCCCTTGGCTACTCGTAAAAATTTGAGTACCCAAGAGTTTATAAAACAGAAATAAACAACTTGGGTCAGACATGGGTCTGGTGTGAGTAACAGGTTAAACTTGTTTAACTTCAAAACCTTTTGAAAGAAAAGGTATCACGTAAGACTTCCCACAAATAAACATGGGTAAGTTTTTACCTTACGCTAACCAAAACATTTGATAGGAAATCCAGTTATATTATAATAGGGTCCAGGGTTTTCAAATAAATATGAAATAGCTGAAATTGTTACATTATTAAATTCCAGCATACTAGCCACAAAGTGGGTTATACAATCAAAACCGTAAGGGCACGTAGGAAGAATGGGTTTCCATACAATGGCAGGGCTACTGGGGTACCGCCCGTCACAGTACGTGGCCTAGATCACCGTACCGAGGAGTACGCCCGCTCCCCTGCAACACAAAGCCGGAACCATCCCTTACTGGATAATCCCGAGCAAGATAACCCCGTAGTTGGCACGACCAACCACACACTAAGCCGAATAAAAAGAAAAGGGACCTCTAGATAGGGATCTATCTTGCTCTCAGTGGGTGCTACCCACGAAGCCTTGCTGCACCTCCCCTGTTTTAGCCATTCCCGGTTGATGAGGCTTGAGGTTACGATTACCTTTAATCAGAACATATCACTTAGAATGCTCATCGTCCGCCTGACGATGTGCTGAAAGCATTCAATCCATACAAGTTCGTTCCGGGTTCGAACGAAACCGAAGGCATTATCTCGTTACACTCGTTTTGGAATCACCCTCAGAGTTAACGACAATAACCCTTGCACTCTGAAACTTCATCTTCACTTGAGATTCACGACCTATCGTTAATTTGGATCGATGTGGTATTCGGGTCTCCAGACCTGGAAATCCGGTATACGGAAACCCGATCCCGGTCTCATCGAAATCCGAAGCGTATCTTTTAAGGCCAAGTTGTTTTAAGGTTAAAACAATTCAATTCTTATCTATATACACAAAGATAGATAATTCAATAGATAATCTACATTATCATCCCAAACAGATAATTCACATTATCATTATAATTCAACCAAACATCCATATCATATATCAATCATATCTCATCAGAGATATCAAACAATGAAATACATTCAATCTCATTCATCCATCCTTAAGAAATGATTTATATCATCTAATTAATTTAAAGTGAATTAAACTAATTACTTCATTCTATAAATCATGCTTACTTAATTATTAATTAAACCAATTAATTAATCATTACTCTAAATATCCATCTTAATTAATCATTCCTGATTAATTATACTTTAATTACTTTAAGTAATTAATCCCTAATTAATTTCACATATTAATTATCTTAAACCATTTCAGTAATTAATCTTAAATTACTTCATTAATTAATTAACCATACTTAATTACATTAATCCTTAATTAATTACAATTAATTAATTACTTTAATCACTTATTATTTATTAATTAATCTTAATTAATCAATTCTTAATTACATCATTAATTATATTAATTAATGATCCTTAATTATTCTTAATTAATTATCTTATTTAAATTAATAATTAATTAGTCACATTTATTAATCACCTTTGATTAATCTCATTTAGTAATTAACTACTCTTAATTACTACACTTCATAAATTAATTACTCCTTAATTAATTATCCTTTAATTAATCCCCTGATTAATTATACAAAGTAATTAAACTAAAATTACTTTTATTATTAAAATCTTCTTTAGTTAATTACATCCACTAATTAACTTTAATTACTTTCCTAAGTAATTACACTTCACTAATTACATTTAAGTAATTACTTATCAATCACCAAGTGATTATCTTAATTTAATTAATAAATTAAACTTATCAAATTTATCTAATTAATTACCTTAAGTAATTAATTACTTTAATTACTTTCATTAAGTAATTATACTTAACCAATTCACAAATGATTATCATTAGTTAATTAATCTAATTGATTATCAAAATTAATCATATTAATTAATTATTTAATAATCCCTAATTAATGAACCCTCATTAATTATTAATCAATTCTTTAATTACTTTCCTTAAGTAATTAAGCTTTAATCAATTATTATTAATTACAAATTAATTCATTTCTAATTACTTAATTAATTGCTTAAATAAATCTTTAATCACTTGATTAATAAATTTCTAATCATTTATAAAAACTCTATACTTATTTAAATAAATGATCCTTAATTTCAAATTAATTAATTTATTAAATTATTCCTTAATTACCTTATTAATTTAATGAATCCTAAATCATTAAACCTTAATTACTTTCTAAATTAAAGTATTAACCTTTATAACAATTTTAATTATTATTAACAAAAGACTTTAAAACATTTTTACTTTTAAATCTTTCTTTTAATTTATTTTAAATTAAAGATTTAAAATAAATTACAAATTTAACTTTAACCAAATTTAAATCAAATTTACAAAATCTTCTTAAAACCAAATGTTAAAGAAACACTTAACATTTATAAAAGAAATTTATAAGATTTTAAACCCACTCATTTAAAATTCAAATCTTCTTTAAACATTTTAAATTTACTTAAACATTATAATTTAATAAACTCATTTATTTTAACTAGGATACAAATTTAAATTGAATCCATACTTTAAACTTTTATTAAAACTTTTATTTTAAATCCTGCTTTAAAATTTTAAACTAAATTTAAATTTAAAACACTGTCAGGTTTAAAACCTGTAAACAAAAATCTACTCGAGCCTTAACTAAATTGCTCCGAGTCGAAACCCTCTCTGCTTCGAGTCTCTCACGCTAAAACTTCGAGCCAAACCCAGACTTCATCTTCCCAAACTTCAAATACGAAAACCATTGCCGATATCTCGTGTGCACGTGCACAGGCGACTCGATCGCCTCCGACCACCCATGCCATCGCCGACATATCAACCACGACCATCTCACACGATCACGAACACCAGAAACTCGAACAACCTTAACAATCGAAATCGAGTATCCCATCACCAGAACCTCGAACAAACTTCACCATCGAAATCGAGCATCACGATCCTCACCTGGAACCAGAACTACGATCACAAATTCAACTCGCCTCGACGATCGAGACCACCTGAGCACCAGAACTTCTGGCCAAGTCTTCGTCATCCTTCAAGCTTCAGATCCTCAGAGTTCAGATGAACTCGATCCCCTTTGGACGTCGTGACGAACCTATTTCCCAACCTCACTAAAACTAGGGTTATAAACTTTCCCGATCAACCCCCATCGCCACAGAGCTTTGACATCACCTCTGCTATTTTTCCCTACCTCACCCATCATCCAACTATCTCCAGTGAGAACCACATCTCCGACAAACTACTAGATCATCAGAGATCACCCAGAATTCAAATTCTGGCCAAACTCAATCTGCTCCTACTATACCCCTCTAAAAATTTTGATTTCACTTTTAAAATTCATGTTTTAGGATAGGGTTTTAGATTATATGCCTGTCTTGATAAATTTAGATGCTTAAAATTTTCACCTATTTTAAACATGCACTGTAGTTTCTAGTTCCTAGAGACATTCCTGTTTATTTTAACTTAATTAAAATTTTAAAACTCTAATCTATGATAAAACAAGCAATTTATGTTTTTACTTAAACCATAATAGTAACTAAGTCAAAAGATACAGGATTTAAATCAAACTTTGAACTTGAAACTGGGAACAGAGCTAATAACAGATATGCACACCAACATATATATACATCCATATATACAGATAAGTCTACTTATATAAAATCACACATAACATATTTATTTCCATAACATGCAACCAGATAAAAATACTTAAGCTTTTAGAAAAGTGTTACTCACCTGTTTGAAAGATGAAGAACAGAGCTTCTCCTCTGAAACAGTTTTGAAAAGCTTTTTGAATATCCTTTGATCTTTAAAACTTTTTAAACTTAGAATGCTTGCTAGAAAACTTGCATGCATGCTATGATTTTCAGATTTACTTGCTTTTGATTTCAGACAGAAGAAAATTTGCAGGCTTTGATCTTATTTTTGAAATTGTTTTGCATGCTCCAGATTTGAATAAGGAAACAGGCCTTTGTTTCCAGGGTTTTGAAAAAGATGCAGGCTTTGATTTAGTTGCATTTTGGTTTGAGTTTGATTTCTGGTTTGGAAGTATTGATTTCCAGTTTTGAAGAAATACAGGTTTGGTTCCAGAATGCAGAGAAATGATGAACTACTGGTTTGAAGATTCTTAGTTACAGGCTTTCATTTGATTTTTAAAATGAATTACAGATCTTTGATTACAGATTACAGAGTCTTTGGTTTTCAAGTTTCAAAACAAGCTTTTCAGTTTTAAAAGAAATCAAAAGCAAGTGCAGTTCGAAAAGCTTCCAGTTATAATTTCTCTGTTCAACAGTAAAAAGGTGAGTAAACCTTTAAATTAAAAACTTAAAGTATCAAATATTATTGCATGTGAATCAATGCGTTGATAATTACTTTGCATGTATGAAATTATGTAAACCTTGTATATTTTTAAAAATATGCATATCTGTTAATTCTAGACATCTTATTATTAGTCCAATACTCTGCCTATAAACTGTGAACATAAAACCTCCTTTAGATTTGATGCAAATAATCTATGTTGGAAATAAATTTTGAATTGGGGTGATTTTATTCGGAATTATCCAGTAAGGGATGGTTCCGGCTTTGTGTTGCAGGGGAGCGGGCGTACTCCTCGGTACGGTGATCTAGGCCACGTACTGTGACGGGCGGTACCCCAGTAGCCCTGCCATTGTATGGAAATCCAACTTCCAATAAGTGATAACGGTCTTGATTGTATAACCCACTTTGTTGGCTAGTATGCTGGAATTTAATAATGTAACAATTTCAGCTATTTCATATTTATTTGAAAACCCTAGACCTATTATAATACAATCGAATTTCCTATCAAATGTTTTGGTTAGCGTAAGGTAAAAACTTACCCATGTTTATGTGTGGGAAGTCTTACGTGATACCTTTGTTTTCAAAAGGTTTTGAAGTTAAGCAATTTAAACCGTTTACTCACACCAGACCCATGTCTGACCCAAGTGTTTATTTCTGTTTTATATAAACTCTTGGGTACTCAAATTTTTACGAGTAGCCAACGGAGTCAGGTTTGCTTTGACGAATATTCTGGAGGAGCAATGGAGCAGGAGGCTTCGGCGTTCGTAGATATAGTATTCCGCTATGTTGATCTCTGAGTCATTATTATCTGTGTTGTATCTTGTATTGTAAAAACTAGACAGGTGTTTATAACTGTCTAGTATGTGTTGTATATATTGTGTAACTCTGATAGTTGTTGTATATGAAACTATGTAATAGTTTATGTTATTAATATAATTTATTCATTCCGCTGTTTAGATTCTGATGTTGTTCCTTTCTTTCTTCTCTTCTTTTCTCTTTCTATCCCTTTCTTTCTTATTAGCGATACGACTTTCTGGTCAATGAAAGTCGGGTCGTGACATTTGAGCTTATTTATAAAAAGATAAATACATTATATACATATAAATAATTCATAAATACATATGTATTACTTAAATAAATTAATAAAAGACAAGTTTAACACTTGTAAACATATGGAAGCTTGGAATGTTTAGGTGTAAGTTAATTAACTCTTAAGAGGACAAGTGGCTATTTTCTTTGTAAAATAAAGTCATAAATAAATAATATAGGAAAGAAGAAAATCTGTTTTCACTTTCAGTTAAGACTATCTTCTTCTTTCTCCACTAATACAATTCGAATCAAAATGCTAAGAAAAATGAAAGACCTGAAAATCAAAAGAAAACCTGGAAACTAAAATTCAAAGCAAAAGGAGTTAATCTGGAAATGAATCAGAGGCAAGCAACTTCATCAATTCAAATGCAAGATGTAAACTTCAACATGCAATTCAGATTTCAATAGCAACTAAATTTAAAGATCAACATCAATTTTAAATTCAACAAAGCAAAAAAGAAATCAAATTTGAAAATCTGGAAAAGCCTGGAAAACAGCTTATATTCTCTGTTCTCTGACATCTCTGGTGAGTAAACTTTAAACTTAAAAACAGTTTTAAAAATCTGTTATGATGGATGCATGTGATGGATGTTTTGTGTAAAGTGTGTTACTTAGTATATGATATGAATGCATGCTTAAATATCTGAAATGTATGTATGTCTGTATATATACAAAATCTGTCTCTCTGTTTATAAGTTCTGGTGAGTAACAAATGTTTTTAAAATATAAATATATAGTTGTTTACTTGATCATCTTCAGATATAAATATGCCTGTGGAGATGTTTTAAGCTCTGTGAACATATATGTAAATGTTTGTGTTATGGTCTGGATATTCTCTAGTTTCAATTCCAGGTTCTAAACCTATTCACAAATCAAACACTCATGATTTCATCTTCATTGTACCTGAGTTTTAGAGCTATACAGGTTGTTATATCTTAGAATACAAACTGGTTTAAGTATAAACAACTTGAGTTGCATCTGGAACAAAGAAAAATACAGAGTACACTTAAAAAGTTAAAATCCAACCATCAAAATTCTTAGATTCAGGCATATGAATCGATTTCTTATACTTAAATATGATTTTTAAAAACAAATTTTATAATTTTAGAATAAGCAAAAAAAAAGAGCAGTTTGGGTTTACCTGTGTTAAGCAATTCGAGTTGCCTCGGTCGATCTAGGGGACTGGAAGTGTCGAGTTTCCTCCAATGGGTAGAGGAGTGATCGGTTGAGCTCAGAAAAATATTGGATGGCGGTAATTTTCATCGTGGTGGCAGCGGTGACGTTTTCGTGTCCAGAGCCCTAGTTTTTGATAGGCTTAGAAAATTTGTCGTCGTGACTTTTGTGGGGAATCGAGTGCAATGAAACACTGGGATATGGTGGCGAGGGAGTTCGTCGAGGTGTGTATGAATTTTCACGTCGCCTGATGGTAGGGGTCGCTGGGACGAGGAGGTTTTGGCCAGAGTTGTTTACCAGGAGGAGTTCGAGAGTGTTCGATTTTGGTTGGAGCTTCGTGGCGCAGTTTTGTGGGTCGGAGTTGTCTTGGTGGTGGTTCGCCGAGGTGTCTGGAGGATCACCAGAGGTAGCGGCGGCGGGAACTACGTGTGCACGTGCACGAGCTTGTTCGTGTGCATCTGGAGTTTTGAATTGGGGAAGAAGGCTGGAACGCGAGTTTCCATCGGGGTTTTGAGTTTTTTTTCTCAAAGCAGGAAATGGGTTAGGGAATACTCGGTTTCATTCGAGTATTTAGAAGATGGACGCGAGATTCTGAGGGGTTTTCGCGAGTTTGGTCTGTTTACTCGGAGCTGACGTGGGTTTTGTTAAGGGTTGTTCGAGTTTCTTTTCAAAGCTTGAATTCGTTCGAGTTTAACAGTTTTAAAATTGAAGTTTCAAAAGGATTTTAAAATTCAACAGTAATGTTTTAAAAGTTTAAACGAAAGTTAAACAAGTTTTTACTTATGAACTAAATTTGTTTCAAGTTAAGTTTCAAACAAGTTTTTATATTTTAAAATATGAAAGTTTTAAAATAGAATAAGTTTTAAAGATTTAAAGGTTTAATTTAAAATGTGTTTAATAATTTATTGATTTCTAAATCTTATATTTTTAATTTAATTAAGGTTTAATGATTAAGATTTAGTAATCAATTAAAATAAGAATTGTCTTAAGTATTCAAAATGTTGATTTAATTAAAGTTAATTAAATTTGAAAAGGAAATTTAGATAAATTAAATTATTTTAATTATCAAGTGTTATTGGTAAATAATTGATTTAATTAAGATAATAGTTTCTTAATTAAGAATCTTTAATATAGTAAGTTAAGAATCATTTAATTAAATTTAAATGATTAAGTTTAATTAATTAATTTGTGATTAATTAGAGATAATCATTTATAAATTAATTTAGTATAATTACTTGTTGAAGTAATTAAGGAATAATTACTGGATGTAATTTAGTAAAGATAAATATTTAATAAAGTAATTAGAGGATAATTATTTTATGAAAGTAATTAAATAAGAAGTGATTAAGGTTAATTACTTAGTGTTATTAAATTAAGTTAATTAAAGGATTAAGATTAATTATAAAGTAATTAATTATTTGTTAAGGTAATTAATTAAAAGGTAATTAATTAATGGAAGTAATTAAAGGAAGTTAATTATTGGGTTAGATTAATCAAAGGTGATTAATAATTATGGATTAATTAAGAATAATTACTTAATGTAATTAATAAATAATTAAAGGTGTAATTAGGGATCATTAGTTTATAATTAATGATGTAATTAAGAGTTGATTAATTAAGATTAATTAATCAAATGATAAGTGATTAATTGTAATTAGTTAAGGATTAAAGTAATTGATTATAATTAATTAATTAATGAAGTAATTAAAGGTTAATTACTGTACTGGTTAAGGATAATTAATTTGTGAAATTAATTAAGATAATTACTTAAATGTAATTAAAGTATAATTAATCAAAGGTGATTAATTAAAATAGATAATTATAGAAAGATTAATTAATTTATTTGTAATTAATTAATGATTATATAAGTAAGGTTTATAATGAAGTAATTAATTTAATTTACTTTAAATTAATTAAGAGATGAAGTAATTAATTTAATCCACTTTAAATTAATTAAAGATAGAGATAGTTAATTTAAATAAATTTTAAATTAATTATCTTATGATTAAGTAAACCATTGCTTATATAAGAATGAATGGCATTGATTTGAATTGAATGGATGTAATCTCAGAAATGAGATAAGATGTTGGGTGATATGAATACTTGGTTGCATTATAATGGTAATATAGATTAACTATTGTGATGTTGATATGGATTACCTATTTGGTTATGAATCATCTGTTTAAATGATAATGTGATTATCAATTGTAACTTGTGAATTATCTATCTGTATAGATAAGTTAAATTGTTTAAACCTTTAAAACAACTTGGCCTTAAAAGATACGTTTTGGATTTCGATGAGACCGGGATCGGGTTTCCGTATACCGGTATTCCAGGTCTGGAGACCCGAACACCACATCGATCCAAATTAACGATAGGTCGTGAATCTCAAGTGGAAATGAAGATTCAGAGTGCAAGGGTTATTGTCGTTAACTCTGAGGGTGATTCCAAAACGAGTGTAACGAGATAATGCCTTCGGTTTCGTTCGAACCCGGAACGAACTTGTATGGATTGAATGCTTTCAGCACATCGTCAGGCGGACGATGAGCATTCTAAGTGATATGTTCTGATTAAAGGTAATCGTAACCTCAAGCCTCATCAACCGGGAATGGCTAAAACAGGGGAGGTGCAGCAAGGTTTCGTGGGTAGCACCCACTGAGAGCAAGATAGATCCCTGTCTAGAGGTCCCTTTTCTTTTATTCGGCTTAGTGTGTGGTTGGTCGCGCCAACTACGGGATTGTCTTGTTCGAAATTGTCCAGTAAGGGATGGTTCCGGCTTTGTGTTGCAGGGGAGCGGGCGTACTCCTCGGTACGGTGATCTAGGCCACGTACTGTGACGGGCGGTACCCCAGTAGCCCTGCCATTGTATGGAATCCAAAATCCAATAAGTGCCAACGGACTTGATTGTATAACCCACTTTGTGGCTAGTATGCTGGAATTTAATAATGTAACAATTTCGGCTATTTCATATTTACTTGAAAACCCTAGACCCTATTATAATACAATCGGATTTCCTATCAAATGTTTTAGTTAGCGTAAGGTAAAAACTTACCCATGTTTATTTGTGGGGGAGTCTTACGTGATACTTTTGTTTTCAAAGGTTTTCAAAGTTAAGCAATCTAACCGTTTACTCACACCAGACCCATGTCTGACCCAAGTGTTTATTTTCTGTTTTATTAAACTCTTGGGTACTCAATATTGTATTGAGTAGTCGAGGGATTCAGGATAGTCTTGACGAATTCTGGAGGAGCTGTGGAGCAGGAGGCTTCAGCGAGTAGATATATAGAGTTTCCGCTGTGTTTGTATTAGTCTGTATTGTACTGATGTACTTGTGTTGTATAATAGACAGAAGTTTATAACTGTCTATTCTGTGATGTATAAATTGTGTACTCTGATGTATATGATACTATGTAATATCTTATGTGATAATATATTTCTCATTCCGCTGTGAGATTTATGATGTGTTGTTGTTCTTTCTCTTCTTTCTCTTTTCTCACCCCTTTCTTTCTTATTAATGATTCGTCATTCTGTAGAATGAGTGGCGGGTTGTTACAGTGGTATCAGAGCCAGGTTGAGCGAATACCTAAGCTATTGGTTAAGTGAATATCAGAACACTAGGTTGAGTGAATACCTAGGTTCGGAAGGATTGTTCATTAGTGACAGGATCTGTAGCAACCTGTTTGAGTCTGAGTGTGTATATATATATATATATTCGAGAGCGCGTATTTGTTAGTTATATAAAATGGTTTTATATTGTGTTAATTGATCGGTTGAGTGGTATATGGATTCTGGTCAATACGAGTAGCTAACGTTATTGATAGGGGTCTCTAAACACTTAGACCAGGCCAACGGACACAATATTGTTTTAAAGAGGTAAATGAAATAATTTTACCCAGAAATAATTTCTATATAAAAAGTATCATTTTAAATATATATATTTCTACCTATTTGTTGGGTTACCTGTTCGGGTTTTCCAATATAAGTTATAAAGGTAGATAAGGTGGTAGTGTGAGTAACACGACTACCAATAGTTAGAATTTGAGTGTTGAGGTTGGAAGTATATCTGACGAGACTGTAGACCTAATACTGTCTCGAGTGAACTTTGTTGTGGTGTAAAGATTTCACCGATCTCTGAAGGAAACCAGTTATGGTTTAGAGTTTATCTTTGAAGTTGGATGAATAGAGTAGATCTATTGGATGAGCTGAAGAGAGTGATGGTATTTTGGTAACCTCAGGAAGTAGTAGCTGTGTGATGAGACACGGTGGCTATGGACGTTTCTGAAGATGTTTCTTCTGGAACAAGTTTGAAGAAGTGAGTCTGTTTCAGTGCTGTGGCTGAGTCCAGTGGGGTGTTTCTATTTGCTTTGAGGTCCGAGTTTCTCGAGGAGTTTCGGATAAGAAGTCTTTGGTTTGTGGCAGCAGTGAGACTCGGAGTGTTCTATGTTGGCAGAAAGTTTCTGGCTTAGCAGTTTTTCTGAAGGTGAAGTTCAGAAGCAGTAGAGTGAATCCATTTCTTCGATGGATTGGTTAGTCAAATATAAGCTGTTCTGATTAGTGAAGAGAGAACAGTTATCTTTGGAAATTAGGCCGAGCTGATCGCAAAAGTGACTTGCGATTGTTTAAGTATTCTCTTGGGATTATTGGAGATTGAGATTCCGTATCGACTTGATTCGTGGAGTTACCAGAAGTTCAGCTTAGTAGAAGGATGTCTCCTAGAGAATAATTTGGTGAAGCAGCTCAGGATTCTTTGGAGAGGGATTGACCACACCTAATTTTCTGGTGAGGATTCTGTTAAGGTGTTTTGACCAAGTAGAATGGTTCACTAAGATTTTATAGATATGGTGAACTGTGGATGATCAAGTTTGTGCTCGAGTTTCTCCGATGGCATTCTCATCTGTTCAAGATCAGAATTGTGCAGCGAAAGCAAGATAGCAGCTATTCTAGAGTGGAAGCAACCGAGAGTTGTAATTTTCTTCGAGTAGAGGATTTCTATAGGAAATTCAAGTGTATCTCTAAGTGTGAAGAAATTTTCGGGATTTGGAGGTAAAGTTGTCAAGTGCAACTGTTTTGACTATTTCAGATAGGAGAGGTAGTGCGAAGTTCTCTAATGTTTGTAGAGTAGAGTTGTGTTTTGGATTTCGGCATATTTTTGAGAAACCATTTTGTTGAGTAGGATCCGGAAATTGGTTTGATGTTGGTCTAATCTGTTTCAAGAAGCATCAGCAAGGGTTAAGCTGATCAGGAAGAATGAAGTGACTCAGGATCGTCAAAGGAGTTATGCAGTTAAGAATTGATGGAATTTGGAAATTGATGTTGAAATTGGATATTGTTTAAGTTTTTCTCCGATCAAAGGAGATATAAGATTTGGTAAGACTGGAGAGTAAGCTCCGGAAGTATTATGAGATTTTTCTGTGTTCTTTGGAGATTAGATTTTGATCCCCAGGATTGAGTTGCCAGTTCGGATAACTGGAATTCATTTTATTTCACATATCTCTGAGGAATATGTGTATGATTCATCGAGTGATGGAATCAGCAGTTCAGAAGGATAGTTGGGATGGTTTTGAGTTAGTCTGATATCTTGTTCAGATTTGTGATCTAGAAAGGAAGGACTTCTAGATTATTGTAGATAGTTAGTTTAGATCCTGTAGAACGAGTCTCCCGGTATATATATATACTTGGGGAAACTCGAGTAAATTCTATCCAGATTTTGACTGGATAGTTAAATTTGTTTGATTAAATTGTTTGCTATGGTTGTTAGAATATGATTGATATGTATGATTGCTGTTTAAAATTAAAAATTTGCTGGGTTATTAAATTATCTTTGCTTTTAAATTTCGGGGACGAAATTATTTTAAGGGGGAAGGAATGTGATATCCCGGAATTTTGGCAATATCAATTTAATAATCTTTATTAATAATTAAATTGATTTGTTGATTTTATTTTATAAATTGACAAGTTTAATTCTTTTAAAAGTTAATAATATTTTAAATTGGCAATACTTATTAATATCTTTTCTAAACAATTTAAAATTGGTAAGATTTATCTTCCAAAGCTTATATAAATGTTTTCTATTTATATGTATATATATTGATGTATATATTATAAATAGGGAGTCTTTAATTTAATAAAGGATATGTTTTCAAATTATAATATATATGTATATATATTGTGATTGGAGTTATGTTATAAAATTCAAACATAAGATAAATTGATTTGTAAAAATATATATAAAGTTAAAATAAGTTTCTCAAGCATATAAAAATATGTTATATTTATTTGATCAAAGCATAAGTTATTTTAAATAATTGTTTTTCACATTTGTATATTTATTATAAAATCTAAAAGCTTATTTATAAAAAGATAAATACATTATATACATATAAATAATTCATAAATACATATGTATTACTTAAATAAATTAATAAAAGACAAGTTTAACACTTGTAAACATATGGAAGCTTGGAATGTTTAGGTGTAAGTTAATTAACTCTTAAGAGGACAAGTGGCTATTTTCTTTGTAAAATAAAGTCATAAATAAATAATATAGGAAAGAAGAAAATCTGTTTTCACTTTCAGTTAAGACTATCTTCTTCTTTCTCCACTAATACAATTCGAATCAAAATGCTAAGAAAAATGAAAGACTTGAAAATCAAAAGAAAACCTGGAAACTAAAATTCAAAGCAAAAGGAGTTAATCTGGAAATGAATCAGAGGCAAGCAACTTCATCAATTCAAATGCAAGATGTAAACTTCAACATGCAATTCAGATTTCAATAGCAACTAAATTTAAAGATCAACATCAAGTTTAAATTCAACAAAGCAAAAAAGAAATCAAATTTGAAAATCTGGAAAAGCCTGGAAAACAGCTTCTATTCTCTGTTCTCTGACATCTCTGGTGAGTAAACTTTAAACTTAAAAACAGTTTTAAAAATCTGTTATGATGGATGCATGTGATGGATGTTTTGTGTAAAGTGTGTTACTTAGTATATGATATGAATGCATGCTTAAATATCTGAAATGTATGTATGTCTGTATATATACAAAATCTGTCTCTCTGTTTATAAGTTCTGGTGAGTAACAAATGTTTTTAAAATATAAATATATAGTTGTTTACTTGATCATCTTCAGATATAAATATGCCTGTGGAGATGTTTTAAGCTCTGTGAACATATATGTAAATGTTTGTGTTATGGTCTGGATATTCTCTAGTTTCAATTCCAGGTTCTAAACCTATTCACAAATCAAACACTCATGATTTCATCTTCATTGTACCTGAGTTTTAGAGCTATACAGGTTGTTATATCTTAGAATACAAACTGATTTAAGTATAAACAACTTGAGTTGCATCTGGAACAAAGAAAAATACAGAGTACACTTAAAAAGTTAAAATCCAACCATCAAAATTCTTAGATTCAGGCATATGAATCGATTTCTTATACTTAAATATGATTTTTAAAAACAAATTTTATAATTTTAGAATAAGCAAAAAAAAAAAGAGCAGTTTGGGTTTACCTGTGTTAAGCAATTCGAGTTGCCTCGGTCGATCTAGGGGACTGGAAGTGTCGAGTTTCCTCCAATGGGTAGAGGAGTGATCGGTTGAGCTCAGAAAAATATTGGATGGCGGTAATTTTCATCGTGGTGGCAGCGGTGACGTTTTCGTGTCCAGAGCCCTAGTTTTTGATAGGCTTAGAAAATTTGTCGTCGTGACTTTTGTGGGGAATCGAGTGCAATGAAACACTGGGATATGGTGGCGAGGGAGTTCGTCGAGGTGTGTATGAATTTTCACGTCGCCTGATGGTAGGGGTCGCCGGGACGAGGAGGTTTTGGCCAGAGTTGTTTACCAGGAGGAGTTCGAGAGTGTTCGATTTTGGTTGGAGCTTCGTGGCGCAGTTTTGTGGGTCGGAGTTGTCTTGGTGGTGGTTCGCCGAGGTGTCTGGAGGATCACCAGAGGTAGCGGCGGCGGGAACTACGTGTGCACGTGCACGAGCTTGTTCGTGTGCATCTGGAGTTTTGAATTGGGGAAGAAGGCTGGAACGCGAGTTTCCATCGGGGTTTTGAGTTTTTTTTCTCGAAGCAGGAAATGGGTTAGGGAATACTCGGTTTCATTCGAGTATTTAGAAGATGGACGCGAGATTCTGAGGGGTTTTCGCGAGTTTGGTCTGTTTACTCGGAGCTGACGTGGGTTTTGTTAAGGGTTGTTCGAGTTTCTTTTCAAAGCTTGAATTCGTTCGAGTTTAACAGTTTTAAAATTGAAGTTTCAAAAGGATTTTAAATTCAACAGTAATGTTTTAAAAGTTTAAACGAAAGTTAAACAAGTTTTTACTTATGAACTAAATTTGTTTCAAGTTAAGTTTCAAACAAGTTTTTATATTTTAAAATATGAAAGTTTTAAAATAGAATAAGTTTTAAAGATTTAAAGGTTTAATTTAAAATGTGTTTAATAATTTATTGATTTCTAAATCTTATATTTTTAATTTAATTAAGGTTTAATGATTAAGATTTAGTAATCAATTAAAATAAGAATTGTCTTAAGTATTCAAAATGTTGATTTAATTAAAGTTAATTAAATTTGAAAAGGAAATTTAGATAAATTAAATTATTTTAATTATCAAGTGTTATTGGTAAATAATTGATTTAATTAAGATAATAGTTTCTTAATTAAGAATCTTTAATATAGTAAGTTAAGAATCATTTAATTAAATTTAAATGATTAAGTTTAATTAATTAATTTGTGATTAATTAGAGATAATCATTTATAAATTAATTTAGTATAATTACTTGTTGAAGTAATTAAGGAATAATTACTGGATGTAATTTAGTAAAGATAAATATTTAATAAAGTAATTAGAGGATAATTATTTTATGAAAGTAATTAAATAAGAAGTGATTAAGGTTAATTACTTAGTGTTATTAAATTAAGTTAATTAAAGGATTAAGATTAATTATAAAGTAATTAATTATTTGTTAAGGTAATTAATTAAAAGGTAATTAATTAATGGAAGTAATTAAAGGAAGTTAATTATTGGGTTAGATTAATCAAAGGTGATTAATAATTATGGATTAATTAAGAATAATTACTTAATGTAATTAATAAATAATTAAAGGTGTAATTAGGGATCATTAGTTTATAATTAATGATGTAATTAAGAGTTGATTAATTAAGATTAATTAATCAAATGATAAGTGATTAATTGTAATTAGTTAAGGATTAAAGTAATTGATTATAATTAATTAATTAATGAAGTAATTAAAGGTTAATTACTGTACTGGTTAAGGATAATTAATTTGTGAAATTAATTAAGATAATTACTTAAATGTAATTAAAGTATAATTAATCAAAGGTGATTAATTAAAATAGATAATTATAGAAAGATTAATTAATTTATTTGTAATTAATTAATGATTATATAAGTAAGGTTTATAATGAAGTAATTAATTTAATTTACTTTAAATTAATTAAGAGATGAAGTAATTAATTTAATCCACTTTAAATTAATTAAAGATAGAGATAGTTAATTTAAATAAATTTTAAATTAATTATCTTATGATTAAGTAAACCATTGCTTATATAAGAATGAATGGCATTGATTTGAATTGAATGGATGTAATCTCAGAAATGAGATAAGATGTTGGGTGATATGAATACTTGGTTGCATTATAATGGTAATATAGATTAACTATTGTGATGTTGATATGGATTACCTATTTGGTTATGAATCATCTGTTTAAATGATAATGTGATTATCAATTGTAACTTGTGAATTATCTATCTGTATAGATAAGTTAAATTGTTTAAACCTTTAAATCTTTAAAACTTATTCTATTTTAAAACTTTCATATTTTAAAATATAAAAACTTGTTTGAAACTTAACTTGAAACAAATTTAGTTCATAAGTAAAAACTTGTTTAACTTTCGTTTAAACTTTTAAAACATTACTGTTGAATTTTAAAATCCTTTTGAAACTTCAATTTTAAAACTGTTAAACTCGAACGAATTCAAGCTTTGAAAAGAAACTCGAACAACCCTTAACAAAACCCACGTCAGCTCCGAGTAAACAGACCAAACTCGCGAAAACCCCTCAGAATCTCGCGTCCATCTTCTAAATACTCGAATGAAACCGAGTATTCCCTAACCCATTTCCTGCTTCGAGAAAAAAAACTCAAAACCCCGATGGAAACTCGCGTTCCAGCCTTCTCCCCCAATTCAAAACTCCAGATGCACACGAACAAGCTCGTGCACGTGCACACGTAGTTCCCGCCGCCGCTACCTCTGGTGATCCTCCAGACACCTCGGCGAACCACCACCAAGACAACTCCGACCCACAAAACTGCGCCACGAAGCTCCAACCAAAATCGAACACTCTCGAACTCCTCCTGGTAAACAACTCTGGCCAAAACCTCCTCGTCCCGGCGACCCCTACCATCAGGCGACGTGAAAATTCATACACACCTCGACGAACTCCCTCGCCACCATATCCCAGTGTTTCATTGCACTCGATTCCCCACAAAAGTCACGACGACAAATTTTCTAAGCCTATCAAAAACTAGGGCTCTGGACACGAAAACGTCACCGCTGCCACCACGATGAAAATTACCGCCATCCAATATTTTTCTGAGCTCAACCGATCACTCCTCTACCCATTGGAGGAAACTCGACACTTCCAGTCCCCTAGATCGACCGAGGCAACTCGAATTGCTTAACACAGGTAAACCCAAACTGCTCTTTTTTTTTTGCTTATTCTAAAATTATAAAATTTGTTTTTAAAAGTCATATTTAAGTATAAGAAATCGATTCATATGCCTGAATCTAAGAATTTTGATGGTTGGATTTTAACTTTTTAAGTGTACTCTGTATTTTTCTTTGTTCCAGATGCAACTCAAGTTGTTTATACTTAAACCAGTTTGTATTCTAAGATATAACAACCTGTATAGCTCTAAAACTCAGGTATAATGAAGATGAAATCATGAGTGTTTGATTTGTGAATAGGTTTAGAACCTGGAATTGAAACTAGAGAATATCCAGACCATAACACAAACATTTACATATATGTTCACAGAGCTTAAAACATCTCCACAGGCATATTTATATCTGAAGATGATCAAGTAAACAACTATATATTTATATTTTAAAAACATTTGTTACTCACCAGAACTTATAAACAGAGAGACAGATTTTGTATATATACAGACATACATACATTTCAGATATTTAAGCATGCATTCATATCATATACTAAGTAACACACTTTACACAAAACATCCATCACATGCATCCATCATAACAGATTTTTAAAACTGTTTTTAAGTTTAAAGTTTACTCACCAGAGATGTCAGAGAACAGAGAATAGAAGCTGTTTTCCAGGCTTTTCCAGATTTTCAAATTTGATTTCTTTTTTGCTTTGTTGAATTTAAACTTGATGTTGATCTTTAAATTTAGTTGCTATTGAAATCTGAATTGCATGTTGAAGTTTACATCTTGCATTTGAATTGATGAAGTTGCTTGCCTCTGATTCATTTCCAGATTAACTCCTTTTGCTTTGAATTTTAGTTTCCAGGTTTTCTTTTGATTTTCAGGTCTTTCATTTTTCTTAGCATTTTGATTCGAATTGTATTAGTGGAGAAAGAAGAAGATAGTCTTAACTGAAAGTGAAAACAGATTTTCTTCTTTCCTATATTATTTATTTATGACTTTATTTTACAAAGAAAATAGCCACTTGTCCTCTTAAGAGTTAATTAACTTACACCTAAACATTCCAAGCTTCCATATGTTTACAAGTGTTAAACTTGTCTTTTATTAATTTATTTAAGTAATACATATGTATTTATGAATTATTTATATGTATATAATGTATTTATCTTTTTATAAATAAGCTTTTAGATTTTATAATAAATATACAAATGTGAAAAACAATTATTTATAATAACTTATGCTTTGATCAAATAAATATAACATATTTTTATATGCTTGAGAAACTTATTTTAACTTTATATATATTTTTACAAATCAATTTATCTTATGTTTGAATTTTTTAACATAACTCCAATCACAATATATATACATATATATTATAATTTGAAAACATATCCTTTATTAAATTAAAGACTCCCTATTTATAATATATACATCAATATATATACATATAAATAGAAAACATTTATATAAGCTTTGGAAGATAAATCTTACCAATTTTAAATTGTTTAGAAAAGATATTAATAAGTATTGCCAATTTAAAATATTATTAACTTTTAAAAGAATTAAACTTGTCAATTTATAAAATAAAATCAACAAATCAATTTAATTATTAATAAAGATTATTAAATTGATATTGCCAAAATTCTGGGATATCACAGTTCGGGTTTTCTAGCACTTGAAGGTAGGCATGCTATATAGTGGACGTATTAGTGTTGATTTACAAGGGTCAAAATCCCCGGTCATCACATTTTCCTAATCAACTCGACCGTTTCTGAAGCTTCTCCTACAAGAACTAGATCAACACAAGTCTATCTTCGGTTTCGCATACCTCAAAAGGTGTCATTCCAATACTAGACTGGTAGCTATTGTTGTATGAAATGTCCACAAAGTGTTTGTGATCTTCCCAACGTCCACCGAATTCTAACACACATTCTCTTAGCAAATCTTCCAACACTTAGTTGACCTTTTCATTCGGGCCATCTGTCTTCGAATGTTGGGCGGTACTCATACTTATCTCCGACCACATCGCACTCTATAGGCTTCACCAAAATTGACTAGCAAACAATGGGTTGTGATCACTCACTATAGTCTTAACATATATTTCGTCCAACTAGGCTGCCATTCTTGTGGGCTTTACTATAATGAAATAGGCGCTCTTATTAACCTATAAACTATAACCCATATAATTTTGTAACTAGTTCCCATCCTTGGCAAACCATCAACAAAGTCCATCGAAACTAAATACCATTTCCATTCCAGAACTTCCAAGGGTTATAAAAGACCACTTGGCTTCTGATGTTCTACCTTAACTTGTTGGCATGTGAGACATCTCCCTACACATTCTCCAACGTCTCTCTTTATTCTTTCCTAGTAGAAGTTTTGCTTCATTTCTTGGTACAACTTGGTATCTTCTCAGTAAATAGCAAACTTTGAACAAAGAGTTTCTTTCAATGTCGACTTCTAAAGGTCCCATTATTTAGGACATGTCGTCTTAACTTCTTCCGAAGCTAACCTTTCTTATCAATGCTGAAGCCCTTTGGCTCTACGGTCTAATGGGTCCCATACTTTACTTCTTTTACTCTTCAAGCCATTTGTAACAACCCACGGTCCAGTGGGTCCAGATTGTTCGCATGTCCTAAAACCCAAGTCCACTAAAATACGATGGTTGGTTTGGTATGCTGCAAAAAGGAAAAATATATCAAAGCCATAATGATAATAACACACAGCGGAAATAACTAAATATAGTATATCAATATAATTACTGATTAAGAATCTCCATCTCAAATGTCAAGTGCCTCAGCCAAACAACTGCTCTAAATCAATACTGGAACCTGCCTTTCTAAATCCTGTGGGTTGTAATAAGGAGGGGGTTAGAACAAAGTTCCGGTGACTGGTAAATTATACATCTTATACATAACATTAGCTTATACAGATTGTTACTACGTTCATTAGTTCAACTTTGATTTCTATTCCATTTCATTTCCCTGCTTTTTTTCTTCCCTATCACTCAAACTTCCTTTTTCATTAATTCCTGTTTTATTTGTTAGAATCTCGATTTTACATCATTTTGATTGTGACAACTTTTATAAACAAATATTTGTGTACTAATCTTTTATGCAGGAAATTTGTTGCAGATTCATATACAAAGTGTTGAGTGGCTGATAGTTCTTTATCTAGAGTCTTTTAATAATTTAGAAATATGTTAAAATCTCTCCTGAATTGATATATATATATATATATATATATATATATATATAAATTCATGCACACACTTACACAAACATGTAGAACAGACTGAATTCAGCCGGCTGAATGCCTTCATTCAGACGGTTGAATGTTGAAACAAAAATACTGTTTCACAATATTCAGCCGGCTGAATGAAATTATTCAGATGGCTGAATAAGGCCAGAAATAGCCTAATTCCTTGTTGTTTGCGTTTTAATTTGATTCAGAAGGTTGAATTATTTTATTCAGTCGGCTGAATATTTTCAACAGCTATTTTCATGAATAGACACTTCTCTTCATCGAAGAGTAACGTCTTCAAAATCAACGGTTGCGCCCGTTTCTTTTCAATATAACTTTTCATCTACGGTTGCAACCTTTTAAACTCTATAAATAGATTACAGAATTCAACAAACAACTTACCGAATCTATTTTTAATATTCTTGAATTCTTATATATTCTCTAGTTTTCAAACTGCACTCAAATTGCTTACATTCTCTTATCGTTGATCACACTATCTTCCACAATTCTCAAGCACATTACACTACATATCATAAAGGAGAAGATTATAGGAAGATTGTACTTAATTGACTTATCAGTGCTATTCAAAAAGCATACTACAGTCAGATACCTTTGTTATTTGTAAAGAAGTCCTGTTCGGTTGCTCAAGCGGTAAAAGTCCTATTCAGTTGCTTAGGCGGTAGAAGTCCTGTTCAGTTGCTCAGGTGGTGTAAACCTATTCCTCTGTGTTAAGTGAGGGTTGCTAGTTTAATTCAAGAAGGAGTCTGGGACTGGACGTAGAACGGGAGTTCGAACCGGTATAAAAATCCTTAGTGTCATTTACTTTACTTCTTTTACTATTTACTTATTTATTCCACACAAGTAGTTTATCCATATTACACGATCCTATAGCACCAGCCACTTTCATTTGGTATCGTAGCAAGACCATCATATAACCGTAACATAGTTATCTAATATTATTTTTAATATGGAAAACAACACCAGCACTGTTTCTAACACTACCTTTACAGAAGGTCAATCTACTGCACGACCTCCTCTATTTAATGGGATGAACTATAACTATTGGGCCACTAGAATGAAAATCTATATACAAGCAAGTAGTTATGATACCTAGAACATTATGCAATCCAAATATATTATTCCTACTACTGAATATTCATCATGGTCTAACACGCAAAAATTAGATGCTACTTCAAATGCTAAAGCTATGAATATGTTATATTGTACATTAGACAAAAATGAGAATAATAGAATAAGCATGTGTAAAACTGCTTATGAAATTCGGCGTACACTTAAAGTTACACATGAAGGCACTAACAAAGTCAAACAAAGTAAAATTTCTATACTAAAAAATCAGTTCCAGAATTTCAAAATAAAGCAAGATGAAACTATCAATGAAATGTACTCTAGGTTTCAAGATATATATCTTTCTTTGATAGCATTAGGAGAAACGTACACAGATTTTGATATTGTTTCAAAAATCCTCAACTCACTAACGGATGAATGGGAAAGAAAAGTCTTAGCAATCGAAGAAGCTAACGACATTTCAACCATAAAACCAGAAGAGTTGAATGGAAATCTAATGTCTTATGAAGTTAATCTGCAGGCAAAATGAGTACAAGCTCAAGATAAGGAAAATATAGCATTCCAGTCAGAAAAAGATGAATCAGATTCAGATGAAGAAGATATGGCGTTCATTGCTAAAAATTTCAAAAAGTTCTTGAAATTTAGAAAGAATAACAAATTTAGAAACAACAAGAACAACTCCAGCAACAATAACAACACCAACAAACCATCATATCTGCTCTAGAATGTTATGAATGTCGCAAGAAAGGTCACACCAAAAAAGACTGTCCTGAGAAAAAGAGAGACAAGTATAGGCACAAAAAGGATAGATTCAAGAAGAAAGCTTTCTCTGTCACATGGGACGATACAGAATCATCTTCATCATCAGAAAGTGATTCAGATAGTAATTCGGAACAAGCCAACATTTGCTTTATGGCTACAAAAGACGAGGTATGTGATCTAACTTTTAATGACCTTTTGGAAATCAATTCAGAATTACTTGACAAATTAAAAGGCAAAAATAGAAAGTACGAAGAAGCTCTTGAAAAATTGAATATAACTGAAATCGAAGTAGAAATGCTAAGAGATGAAAAGAAAATTTTAGAAGAAGAACTCCAAGTTACTCAAGAATCCTGTTCTAATATGACATCTCAACTTTCTCTGTTCAGTCAAGAGATTAAAACTCAGAAAGAAAAGAATAATGCCTTATTAATTGAAAATCATGACCTTAAATCAAATATCAAGATTTTAGAGTTAGATAACTCTAGCTTTAAAACAAAATTAGAAGACATTACTAAAAATGTTTCTAATTTTAGTAAAGGTAGAGAAAATAATTCCAAAATTATAGAAAATTCTCAAACTGTTTCAAATAAAAGAGGACTATGATATAAGCAATCCTCTAAAATTATTTCAAAGAAAAAGAATTCTTCATATAAAAATAAAGTTGAAAAACCTAGTTCTAAAATTTCCAATTTTACTGCTTTAATTAAAATTTGGGTTCCTAAAACAAATAATTCTTCAATAAGAAATAAGTATATAAAATCTTTTATAAAAACTGTTCATAAAAACAAAGATTTTGTTTTCAAAAGGAATTCTGAACCCTCTTGGGTTTGGCTTCCTAAGACTTAACTCTTAGGACCCAAAGTAAAATGGTGGGTACCAATGTTAATTCTATATTTTGCAGGTACCATCCAAAAAGAAAGGAAAATGGATACTAGATAGTGGTTGCTCAAAACACATGACAAAAAACAAAGAGATGCTAACAAACATTAACTACTAAGATGGAGGTTCTATCACATTTGGAGATAATTCCAAAGGATATGTCAATGGCAAAGGCGATGTGAGCAATAACGGTATATCCAATTCACCTCTTATTACAGATGTTTTATTAGTTAAAAATTTGAAACACAACTTACTTAGTACTAGCCAATTGTGTGACAAAGGATTCAATATCTCTTTTTCTGAAAATAAGTGTAGTGTTTTTGATCAAAATAAGAATCTTATTTTTGATTGCTTTAGAGATAAAAATATTTATATTTTAAATATGAATATAAATTATAATACAAATATGTGTTTAATAGCCAAAGAAAATGATCCTTGGTTATGGCACAAAAGATTTTGTCAAATTAATTTCAAAACTATAAATAAATTATCTAAAAATGATTTAGTAAAAGGTTTACCAAAAATGAACTTTAAAGTAAACAATATTTGTGATGCTTGTCAATTAGGAAAATTATCAAAATCATCTTTTAAATCAAAGAAAAATATTTCTACGATACAACCATTAGAACTATTACACTTAGATCTTTTTGTTCCAACTCAAATTCAATCTATAAATCATAGTAAATATGTATTTGTTATAGTAGATGATTTTTCAAGATATACTTGGACTATTTTCTTAAAAAATAAAAGTGATACTTTTGAAAAATTCAAGATTTTTGCAAAGAGAATTCAAAATTTCAAAAATTTCAAAATTAAAAATATTAGAAGTGATCATAGAGGTGAATTTGAAAATGAAGCTTTTGAACATTTTTGTAATAAAAAAGGAATTTACCATAACTTTTCTTTTCCTAGAACACCACAACAAAATGGATTTGTAGAAAGGAAAAATAGAACATTAAAAGAATGTGCAAGAACTTTGTTGAATGGAAATACATTACCAAAACATTTCTGGGCAGAAGCTATAGCTACTGCTTGCTATGTTCTAAATCGTGTCTCTATTCGACCTTTAACAAAACACACTCCATATGAACTTTTTCATCATAGAAAACCAAACATATCATACTTTAAAACTTTTGGTTCAAAATGTTTTATCTTAAACACAAAAGATCATCTTGGAAAATTCGATTAAAAATCCGATAAAGGAATTTTCATAGGGTACTCAGATCAAAGCAAAGCTTATTGAATTTTCAATAAAAAAACAAAAACTATCGAAGAAACACTTCATGTTTCATTCGACGAAAATTTCAAATTTAATAATTTTTTTTAGGATATTCCTATAACAATCCCAAATATGGTTACTCAAAATAATTTTGAAGAAGATGAAAACATTTCTAATAATATTGAAGAAAATGAAAACAATAATCATAATGAAAATGAATTAAGATCTCCTAGGATTTTACGAGATCATCCAGTAGAAAATGTCATAGGAGAAATTGATTCACATGTTAGAACTAGAAATCAACTTAATCAAATGGGCCATGTAGCTTTTCTTTCTAAAATCGAACCTAAAAATGCAAAAGAAGCATCTACTGATGACTATTGGATTATAGCTATGCAAGAAGAACTAAACTAGTTCGAACGAAACGAAGTTTGGGAACTAGTTCCTAGACCAAGTGATCAAACAGTCATTGGAACTAAATGGGTTTTCAAAAATAAAGCAGATGAACAAGGTAATATAACTAGGAATAAAGCTAGATTAGTTGCACAAGGATATAATCAAGAAGAAGGAATTGACTACGAAGAAACTTTTGCTCCAGTTGCACGACTTGAAGCAATAGAATCTTATTGGTCTTTTCATGTTTTCATAATTTCAAACTTTATCAAATGGATGTTAAAAGTGCTTTCTTAAATGGTTATATAAAAAAATGTTTTTGTTGAACAACCTCCATTATTCACACATGAAAAATTTCCAGACAACGCCTATAAACTTAAGAAAGCCTTATACGGTCTAAAACAAGCACCCCGTGCTTGGTATGAACGTCTTAAGAGCTACCTAATAGATTCTGGTTTTGAAATTGGAAAGGTTGATCAAACTCTTTTTATTAAAAGAACTAAAAAGGATATTTTAATTATTCAAATTTATGTAGATGAAATTATTTTTGGCTCTAAAAATGAAAATTTATGTCAAGAATTTTCAAAAATAATGACCAAAGAATTTGAAATGTCACATATGGGAGAATTATCTTATTTTCTTGGTTTACAGATTAAACAAATAGAAAATGGAATGTTTATTAATCAAGAAAAATATTGTAATAATCTAATTAAACGCTTTAATATGGAAAATACTTCTGCTAAATCAACTCCAATGAGTACAACAGTTCATCTCGATAGAGATGAAGATGGAAAAATGTTGACCAAAAATTATATCGAAGTATAATTGGATCATTACTTTATCTAACTGCTAGTAGACCTGCCATAATGATGAGTGTTTGTTTATGTGCATGATTCCAAGCAAATCCTAAAGAATCACATATGCGAGCAGTAAAACGCATATTGCGTTATCTTAGCAAAACCGAAGATTTTGGAATTTTTTATCCAAAAGAATGTCCTTTCGAGTTAGTTTCATATAGTGATGCTGACTTTGGAGGATGTCGGACGGATTTAAAAAGTACGAGTGGGACTTGTCACTTCATTGGACAATCCTTATTCTCTTGGTTTAGTAAGAAACAAAATTGTGTTTCACTCTCAACTTGTGAGACATAATATATTTCTACAGCGTTAGCTTGTGCCTAAGTCATTTATATGCAACAAACAATTCAAGATTTTGGTATTAATTTATCTAAATCAACAATTTTTTGTGATAATACTAGTGCTATAAACTTATCCAAAAATCCTGTAAATCATTCATGATCGTCATCATTTTCTTCGTGATAATATTGAAAAGGATTTAGTCAGACTAGAATTTGTATCCTCTGAAAATCAATTGGCAGATATATTTACAAAACCTTTAAATGAAAATATATTTTTAAAATTAAGAAGAGAATTAGGAATTGTATCCTTCAAGGATTTATAATTATTTTTCTAAATTTTTTTCTTCTAAGACTCGAACTCCGGATCTCTTACTTGGAAGTCTAGTGTTCTACCACTTCACTACTTCTTTCTTTCTTTTTTTAAATGGTTTTCATTTTTGTTCTATTTACCTTACATTTTTCCTCCAACCAAATTTTTCTCTAGTTCTTATAAACCTAACCATAAATCTATTTTCTATTTATATATGTCTTTTCACATATATACCTCTACTAATCTTCCTTCTTTTGACATTAGTTTTAAATAAAAAAAATTAAGTTTCATATACTTTTCTCAAAATGTCATCCAAGCATAATTCCGAATCCTCTGCTCTATCTTATTCTTCTCCTAGTTCGAGATCAGTGAATTTACCAACTCCAACATCGATTTATGAACCCGTACCAATTGTGCCTCCATCTACTCACACAGGTTATACTCCGCCTGGTAAAAGAACAAGAAGATCTCTATTTTTTGGTTCACCATCTACTAAAGAAAAAATAGATGACATTCATCATTACCAAAAGGAATCTCTGGAATTACAACACGAACTGTATTATGAACAAAAGGTTAACACCAAGCGGTTAAGCTTTTTAGAACAAGTCGCATTGAAATTTTGTGGATCTTCATCCAAAAGCACAGTTCATCAACCATCTCCTGTTTGTTCTCCGTCCCGATGCAATGCTTGGGAACTATCGCCACAGCGTCCACCAATATCTCCGAATTCATGGGAAAGCGGCAATAGATGGTTACCACTCAGGCCATATCAAGAGAACACAAAAACAGAACCGGATGAATATCACACTCCAAGCTCTTCTTCCAAATCTATTTAAATTTTTTATATACTATTGTTTAACATGTTACTTTTATTTTTATTGCTAAAAAAATTTATTATTATTTACATTGTTTATATATAGTGTATTTGTTTATTCATATGGGCTGATATGAGTTTCTGCACAAATTCAGCTGGTTGTTTATAAAAAAACAGATGTTTGAATATTATGATAACATAATTTTTTTCCACAGACGGCTGAATCAATTAAAACAGCTATCTAAATTAGTTCAAAAATGAACTATTTCTTTGTGGGTTGAAACTCAGAGCAATTCAGACAGCTGATTCATTTGATTCAGCCGGTTGAATTCCATCTAAGGCATTTTTTATAACTTGTCCCTACATTTTTTCCACTTTTGCCCCTGCTTTTTACCTACTATATATTCATCTTTTCATTTCTTACCAATTCACTTCAGAACCATAGCCATTTTTTTACCTCAAACTTCTTACTTCTCTTACTCTCTAATGGCACGAAGATCCAAACGCACTAGAGAATCAACCTCCGGACCATCCGAAGATCAGATCCGACAATGGCTGTGGAATGATGTTGTAATTTCCTGGTACAATTCTATGAAAAACTCCAATATCTTCGAAGGAGATTTCATGAAATTTCTAGATTTTGCGGCCTACCAAATTAGAGAATTGGCGGAGCAATTTCACTTTGAAAATCTAATAGATTATGCTCCAAATAATGTCAAAATTAATCATCTTTTGATCAAACTCTTTCTTGCAAATCTGAATTTAGATCATCATAATCCCCAAAATCGACAAGATTGTGTTTGGTCAATGGTTTGTGGCATTAAAATTTTCTTGCCTTTACAAAGATCAGGCAATATTCTAAATTGTCCTTATCAAGGAATTGATATTGATGATATTGAAGTTGATATGGATCATCAAGATGAAGTTTCACATCGTTTCTTGTCCGATCAACTTACAAATTTGAGTACTTTAAAATCTACCTTCTTAAGGCCTCAAGCACGCCTCATTCACCGTGCATTTATTTGCTCTCTACAACCTTGAACGGGGAGTTATGAAAAGGTTTATAAAAGAGATTTCCATGCACTTTATTCTATCTATTCCAACCAACAAGTAAATTGGGGGAAAATCATTTTGGATGAATTTCAAGACGTCACAATCCGACGAAAGTATAAAACCATCCATTATGGTGCTTATATTATGCGGATCCTACCCAACTTTGGCGTTCCAATGTCTGATTCTGAGTTTTCTAGTATTAGTGAGTTGGGAGCAAAAACTTTAGGATTGATGGGTCTTCCTCACCGGCCTCCTCCACAACAGATCATCTCCTTTCATCAATGGTCTCAAAATGTTCAACAAGGTGCTCCTCAACCTCGTGACACTAGTATTGCTTCTTCTTCTCATACTCAACCTGAAGAAGAAGAGGAGGACGGTGATTCCATTCAAGTGGTTGGCCCGGACACTTCTTCAAGACAAGCTATTATCACTCTCTCCCGAAATCAATCGAAACTTCATCGGGAAATTAAGTCGCTTGAAAAGAAGACGGTTTTCTAAATAAAATATGGGATAAAATTTCTTGCTCCGGTTCTACATCCACCGAAGCTTACAACCCATCCCCGTTTCGGTGGTCTTTTTCAACTTCGGACTCCAATAATGATGATCCTTCTCTTTCTACCCAGTTCTAATTATTATTGTTTTATTTCTATCATGTTGTTTTATTTCATATTTCTATCTAGTTATTTATGTAATATTGTACGAATAGTTCTATTTCATTTTAGTTGTGACATCTTGTTACCTTATTATTTCTCTACTTGCATTCTTATCTTTCTTTTTGTCGATGACAAAGGAGGAGAATGGTATAAAGTTAATTAAATATTTATGCATATTGACAGGGGGAGTAAGTATGTTACTATATGTATTGTTATATAAGTTGTCATCATCAAAAAGGGGGAGAATGTTGGAATCTCGATTTTACATCATTTTGATTGTGACAACTTTTATAAACAAATATTTGTGTACTAATCTTTTATGCAGGAAATTTTTTGCAAATTCATATACAAAGTGTTGAGAGGCTGATAGTTCTTTATCTAGAGTCTTTTAATAATTTAGAAATATGTTAAAATCTCTCGTGAATTGACATATATATATATATATAAATTCATGCACACACTTACACAAACATGCAGAACAGGCTGAATTCAGCTGGCTGAATGCCTTCATTCAGACGGCTGAATGCTGAAACAAAAATATTGTTTCACAATATTCAGTCGGCTGAATGAAATTATTCAGACGGTTGAATAAGGCCAGAAATAGCATAATTCCTTGCTGTTTGCGTTTTAATTTGATTCAGGAGGCTGAATTATTTTATTCAGCCGGCTGAATATTTTCAACAGCTATTTTCATGAATAGACACTTCTCTTCATCGAAGAGTAACGTCTTCAAAATCAACGGTTGCGCCTGTTTCTTTTCAGTATAACTTTTCATCTACGGTTGCAACCTTTTTAACTCTATAAATTGATTACAGAATTCAACAAACAACTTACCGAATCTATTTTTAATATCCTTGAATTCTTATCTATTCTCTAGTTTTCAAACTTCACTTAAATTGCTTACATTCTCTGATCGTTGATCACTCTATCTTCCACAATTCTCAACCACATTACACTACATATCATAAAGAAGAAGATTATAGGAAGACTGTACTTAATTGACTTATCAGTGCTATTCAAAGAGCATACTACAGTCAGATACTTTTGTTATTTGTAAAGAAGTCCTGTTCGGTTACTCGGGCGGTAGAAGTCCTATTCGGTTGCTTAGGCGGTAGAAGTCCTGTTCGGTTGCTCAGGCGGTGTAAACCTATTCCTTTGGGTTAAGTGAGGGTTGCTAGTTTAATTCCAGAAGGAGTGTGGGACTGGACGTAGAACGGGAGTTCGAACCAGTATAAAAATCCCTGGTGTCATTTACTTTACTGCTTTTACTATTTACTTATTTATTCCGCACAAGTAGTTTATCCATATTACACGATCCTATAGCACCAGCCACTTTCATTATTAACTTTTTTGTTTCCTTCTTATCTCATTATTCCACTTTTGGGGTTTACCACATTTTAATAAAGTGGAAATTAGCCACAAGGGCCTCTTTAGCAAGTGCAATTAGTTTCTAGGAAACACAACTGAAATAATTACTTTTAAGGACAAAATGCAAAATAATTAGTTTATAAGGCCTAAAAACCTATGAAATTATGTCCTTGAAAGTAATTGGACTGCTGACTTTGTCCTTAAAAGTAATTATTCTACCAACTTTGGCCTTGAAATTAATTTCAATGGATGTGTATGACGCCCACAGCCCCACCCCGAGACCCACGTTAGTAAAGGGAATTACCAAGTAATTCCGTCTACTAACGCAGAGAATAGGGCTGGTTAAGGGCAACCGATATAGTAATGCATTAGCAAAGACTGAATACGTCGATATTTTTTTTACCTCATGGAATCGACATATCCAATATTTAGCTAATACGATACTACTCGGCTATAGGATCTATTCAGAAGCAAAATGAAATAAATAAAACATACATATCACAGAATAGCAGCCACAGATATATATATATATATATATATATATATATATATATATATGTAGCTACAAACCCAAACATCAAGTGTCATACACCACTACATAATAGTATGCCCATATCATATACATACATCACATCCCATAAAAGAATATATACAAAGTGTCGATAACAGGTACAACACTAAAAAGAGGAGTCCAGTCCATAGTCGTGCGTCCTATACATAAAGCAACATAGATCCAACATAAAAGATCGACTTCCACCTAACCTGCAACTCGGTCTGACCCGAGTGATAAACACACATGTCAGGCAACTGAATCTTATCGTTAGAAAGGGAATACGATAAGGTAAAGAGAAGAGCTTCGCAATGGGATAACATAAGTAGATATGAACATCTAGGGTTGATATCAAGTAACTTCACTATGTCTATATGGTGGTTTGTATATACATATACTTGGGTTAATATGAGGGAATTCATGTATATGATATAAGGGAAAACATTCAAACATTATCCATGAATAAATAAATCTCTCAAAGTCGTATATAAATCCCAAGTATAAATCCATAAAATTCGAAATTACCAAAATCCTCAAAGAAATCATATTTGCCTTATTTACATCTATAAGGCTAGGTAAACACATCAAAAATGGTGAAATCGAAATCATCATAACTCATAAAGAAATCTCATATTGGCCAATTATTACATGCAAAAGCATGTTGCACGTGCTATTTACCAGTACTGTTCACCATCATGGTACCATATCCATCTCTCGACCGGAATCCTCATCTCGAATTGATCTGGTCTATGACGTCATCTATATTCCCCACGAACACCCGCCATCAAAAGTGATTGGAGCACCTCACTCCAATCGGTGTTCCCTGAGTCCCGGCCATCAAAAGTGATCAAGTCAAGTATTACTTAACCCGATCGGGACTCCAAGTACTGGTGGTTCTCCCAGAATGTGTCAACAACTCTCGGATAGTAACCCGGAAAGTGGTAACGTATGTCTCATACCATACGCTCTCACTTAGCGGTTTCTAGCCGCTAGTTCGTGCCACACTAAGAAATCATCAACATCATCAAAAGAATCGCCTCATGTCAACGGCGTAAGGTATAAGATGCTAAACTCGTCTCATCTCATCGACGGGTAGAAATTCTTTAAAATCATCAAATTCCATCAAAATCTTGCCTCATATCATCGGCAAGTATATCTCCATCAATATGGTCCTAATCTCGTATATGCTCCCGAATAGGAGATCTCGGACTATACGTATTAGCCAAATGGACTAATATAATCTCAAACTCATACCACAATGTGGTTAACATCAAGGAGGAATCAAACGATTCCTCAAAATCGTTTCGATTGTACAAGTCCGAAATTAACCGATAAAGTAAATACACAAGTCTCATACCTCGTGGATTTACTAAATCGTTTAATTTATTTTCTTATACGTCCGAAAAAGCATAAAGATGATAAAAATTAATAAGTTATAACATAAAATAATTTAGTAGAAATGGATTAATAAATAAATTTATGGACCCAAAAATAGGCCTTTTAGAAGGAAAAACCCATTGTTTTAGGGAAAATCTCCATTTTAAAAATTACATAAAGAAATTTAACAAATCCTTAAATAGCTAAAAAAATGCAGCAAAAATACTTATTAGATCAAACTACGATTTTTAGAGAATTTACAGAAATTTATTTGGATTTTTTTTTAAAAACTCAAGAAATCATCAATTTGCAATTTAATCGGCCTAAACCGATATTCAAATTTAAATCGAATTTAAATTAAATTAAAATTAAAATCACATTCTAAATTTAGTAGTCCATTTCTGGACCAAATGATCAAATATTAGTATCAAATTTCATAATAAACTTCTTGCAAAAGAATGCAAATGAAATCGTCAAAACCAGACAATTATATCAAAATTTGGGGGTGTCCATGATAGACCAACAATGAAAACATAAATTTTCCACCATGAAAACTTCGAAATTCCACAAAGAATAAAACATTCAATTTGTAGTCTACAACCCAAGGTTTTCAAAACTTCAAAAATTTCGATGTTCCGGTCAGTAACGGATAAGTTTCGAGCGAAATACTACTAGAAAAGAAAATTTGCGCGCTGGCTATCAACACAGGCCAGCGACAAAAACGTCTATTTTCACTGTGTAGACTTCCAGATCATTCAAAAGCTTAAACAGAAAAGTTGTGGCATATTTCACAAGGATTTCAGAACATCCAAGATTTCGAAATTCTGATTAGAAACGCAAAAGTTATGCCGAAAATACTATTCAGCCAATGGAATTTTCTGTGCATATTTCCTCTCGGATTTTCACATTTGACAGCAAAAAAGAAGGTCCAAACGGACTCAAAACTCGATGAAAATTTGCAGCAATGAACTTTAGCAAATGCATTACAGACTGAAATGAATTTGACGGCAATCCGATGTCGGATGAACAAGATATGGGCAAACAAAGTTGCACCATTTTCAACAAGACAACATACGCTAAGAGCAAAATTTTATGCATAAACCAACATTATAGCTTCAGATTTTATTTTTATTTCTTGGTAGATAACCAATTCAGTTTGCATAAGCTTTTAACTTACTGTTAGCGGCAAAAAGATGATGATTTAGGCTTGAAGATGGAAGCTTTCAACTCGAATTCGCTCTTGCCGGACCTGTGATTTCTGAAAATAGGCATGCAAGAGATGATTTCACTAAAACCAAAAACAATAGTAAATGAAATTGGCAAATTCCATGGATTGAGACAAATGGGTTAGGAGATTACCTGAATTTGGTTTTAGCACGAAAATAATTTAATTTGGTGTGGATTTTAATTGGATTTTTGATATTAGTTGAGCAAGGAAGCCATTTTTATTGTTTTTGAGCTCTTGCCGTTCCTTTTCTCAAATGAGCTGAAGGAGGATGAAGTGTACGTACTTCTTTCCTGGCTCCAGAAGTTTCTCTAGTGGATATTGGGTTTGGGCTTAAACCAATGGCCCATATTAATTTTACTTAGCCAAAAAAAAATTTGTTTAAGTTTATTTACACTTATACAATGTTTAAATCTTCATAACTTCTACATTTTTAATCCGTATTTAATGATTTTGGATGCGTTGGATTCGTTATGTCATCTAGTTTTTAATAAAATTATCAAAACATAAGTTTCAACAATTTTGTTATTTAATTTCCATTTATTACTCAATTTAACCAATTTTCCCATAATGCAAATTTAATACAATTGGTTAAATAAAAGGATGTTATGCACCCAAAACAAAACAAATACATGTTTAGACAATATTAAATTATTTCTCACATTTTTAATCATATTTATCATGATTAATTATTTTATTACTCATTCTCATATATATTTAATTAAATAAAATGACAATATTGGCAACAAACACAATATTGTTCAAATTATTCAATTTAATCAAATGTAGCCACTAACTACATTCGAATTCATGAAATAAAAGAAATACTTTATTTCACATACATGTTCATCATGTTTAGGCACATTCACAATTATTTCTTCTTTTATTTTTATTATTAAACAATAAAAGGTGATTATTGGTATACATCACCAATATCCTTTTATTAACCATAATAAATACCAACAATTGATATTTATCCACCCAAATTCTCAAATAAAGTAGTTAACTTTATTTTCCTCCATCTTAAATTTATTTCAAACATTAAAATTGAAATAAATCTCATTTTATTACATTCACCCAAGATTTATTCATACAATATTGTTTATTTCAATTAAATAATATTTCACATCATTTTCTCCTTATTAAATTATTTTCTCCATTATTAAATTATAATTCTCATTATAATTTAATAATTATGGTAATCTCCAACCCAGGGTCGTTACAATGTGTGTCCTAGAAACTAATTGGACTACAAAGTTTGTCCTTCTAGTGAAATGCCCCTTTAATAAATTGGTATTCAACTTTAACAATTAAATGTTATACAACATATTTCCATATCTTATCTAAAAGAGCTGCTTTTGTACGATGTTGGTAATTACAAGAAAATCTCTTTTATTTATTGATATAAACAGTACAAATTGTAGTGATCATCTCTATTTTATACATATCTTTCCCTTATATGTATATATTTGTTCATTGTCATTCCAAACATCACACTTTTGTCAAATTTGAACTTGATAGTATATGGAAATCCACTTTCGACAATATACATTCCAATAAATTAAAATATCACCAAAATCCCAAAAGTCCCATTAACTTTATTTTCAATTTCATTCATCAATATCAACTAAAATGAAATCCCAATTAATTATGTTTCAGTTAACTAATTCGACGTAAAACTGATATTTAAAATCATTTCGCAATTACAGAACTAAATCTAATCATCACGCTTCTGCAATTATCCATACAAATTTATAGGCTAGTTTATATTCCTCACATCTCATATATACCTGAATTCACTACAATTTATATTCAGTTCTTAGGCATATACAAATAGATCTGCAACGATATAATTTAGTATTATATAAAAATATATAATATTCCCACTTACTTTTAATTACCGCTTCCAAATCTCTAGATCTAATCCAGATCTAACCCTGTTATCTGTATTCTTCACTTTTTGACTCCCTATGCGGATCCACAAATAATATTTATACAGATCTCATTAGAAATTGGATTAGAAAAAAGAGATTTAGATTTATTAATTAGAACCAGATCTAAAGTTTACCTTCGACGTAGCAACTTGATTTGAACCTATTTCCTATCCTCTATCCTTTTCTATTCTTCTCTACGTGTATCCATGCAATCTAGATCTATTTCTGTGTATTCAGAAATTTTGGAGGAGAAAAGAAAGTGGTAGAGCTTCCGTGCTTATTAAAAAAAAATAATGAGTTGGAAGTAGAACCGTAGGTCTTAATTTATAGAGGTACAAATCAGCGCCAACCATTGGATCAGAGTGTCTACAATCTGGGCCATAGGACCAACACTTACTGTCACCTCCAAAAGTAGGCGGGTCGACCGCCCGAAGCCCCAGTTCGACTGCTCAGGGTCAACCGTGGCTAGGTCGTGGTCGACCCGACCATTGTCTTTTGGTGTGTTTTTGTTTTTCGCTGATTTATTTTGATTACGTACTCTAATTAATCGATTAGCGTTTCGTTAACGTTACCCTTGCCTTAGTTAAGTTACTTAACTATCAAGGAAACGTTAACTTTAATGGTGTTAATTAGTCATTAATTTATTTCAAATAATTTCCTTAATCGCACATATAATTATTTTCAACTATGAAAATTCAAGCGCTGATAACTTTTTCATTTGAACTCTGATTGGAAAAGTGTATATATGAAAATTGATCAGAAAATAGCCACGAACACATTGTTGCAAGTTTCATAGCCAAATTCTAAAATTTGCAAAAAAAATATTTTTCAGTGTTTATTATTTATTAATTAATTTCTGTTTTAATTAATTAACGTAAAACCATGGGGTTTTACATTCTCCCCCTTAAAATAATTTCGTCCCTGAAATTACACAAGTTTTCAATCATATAAACCATCACACATCCATTCTACACTAAAAATCAATTAGTGTACAACTAATTTTGAAATAATCCATATACATGCGCATAGTGCATCATAATACATATGATATGCATGAATAATAATTTCTAATTGGCGCCTCCTATATGAATGATTCCTTTTTGAATCAGTTTCGAAAACATGATGCTAATATCCTAATATACTGCCTGTTCTACATGAGTGCAACTTTTAAAAAGTCAAAAATGGTTTTTCAATCGAAATTTTCCCACACTTCTGTAAATAGAAGCATAGTTCAATCAATTTTTCATCCAATTCCTAGCACAACAATGCTAACATCCAATTTAGAAAATTTCAGCTTTTTAAACCTATTTTCTATGGTTGGAAAGGGTTTGGATGGAGAATTCTATATTTCCAACATTCTCTTGTGTGACCTCTTCCTATTGTACCTTGGGATCTACTCCTTTGCCCCCAATCCTTTTCCTACTTTCCCAACTACAGTTTGCATAAGTAACTTTTATTTTTAAAGTTAAAAAACATTGATGTTTCGAAAATCATCTTTTCAAAATTTTCACTCATAAATAAGGTATACAGAAAAAAATGATCCATTAGAAAAACAGTTTCCTTGTCGCTCACCGTATCCATTTTACTGTAACTATTGCTACCGCAATGCAATCTACACTAATCGGCTTACCACTATTCCCCAATGTCAGCATATGGTATTTCAAAATTCTAAAACTCTAAATCCTTGTTTTTTTAAAATTTTTTGTCGAAGTCATGTTAATTATAATGAAAACTTTCATAAATGAATTTTTCATAAAAAAATTCTTTTTCAAAATATGTGTAACTACATTTAATAAATAATTCTCTGCATTTCTAATATTAAGGTTTAGCCAACAATCCATCGTCCATAATGGACTTTACTTAATTACGCGGTGAATTTTTAAGTTCTTAAAAACCTATCTTTTATAGTAGCAACCAACAACCAGCAACCAAGTTCAATTATAAATTTCGCTTTTGAGGTGCAGAGACATTGACCCGTGGCTACTCAACATTCCTCCTTTGTCCTTCGCTTGCTGAAATTTACTTTTTGAAAAAAAATTCTTTTCTTTTCGGAACCTACTTTATTTTTATTTAGTAGCTACTTAAATAAACTTTCTTTATTTATTATTTAACTTCTAGTTTCAAATATTTTCTTTTCACTAGCACTAGTTAAGTGGCTTCCTCTAAATTTTCATTTTTATTGCTTTCTCAAATCATTGTGGTCCACCTAGAAAACACATAAGAAGGAACGTTTCCATAAACGTATGCAGTTCATAGCAACCACTAATGCTTACAACTTACGAAAAGAAAAACTGACACTGGAAGGAAACACAACACCACTAACTACTACTACTACAAGAATGGAACTTTCTACCAGGCCCTCCCTCTACAACAACCTTTATTACTTACGATGAACAAGGTATATTCATCTCTTCTTTTCCATACCCAATTATTGAATAACTATACCTCTTTTCACTGTAGTGAATAAGAAATACAACCTATGAAATCTTCATATTAAATGGCAACTAAGCTTGAGGGAATAACCTTCCAATCCCTCTCTTGTTTTCCCAATTTAAATCTGCCAATATCCTCCATATGTATATACCATCTTATTACCATCTGTTACTATCTTCTCTTAATCCCATTCTTTTGAGATTATTCTCAATCCTTGATATTTCCTTTATCCATAAATCTCCTACATGCATATCCAAAACTTATGGAGGTTTACCTTAGTATCCTCTTTATGGTTTACACACATATAAAAAATAAATAACATTCCTAGGCTCTTTCTAGTGTCCTTACACTCTATAGGGACTTCTTCTTACTATTCCAAAAGTAGTCATTGTTATCTCCTTCATAGCCTTATTATTTTCCTCATCTTACCTAACCACTAATACATATCTACTCCATGTTTAAAATTCTGGTTTGGTCTTTATAATTTTTTTCAAAAATTAAAACTTCAAAAATTCTTGAAACAATTAATCCCAAAACTCTTGCCTTTAAAGGTGGTACTTAGAAACTTCTAATAAATTCAAAACAAGTACCAGGTGTCCTAACTCTTTTCAAAACATACATTTTAAGATCTTTGAATTGAACTTATTCATTAAACTCAAAAGGGAATATTAACAATTATATGTTTAAAATCAAATTAGCTTTTTTTAAAAGACCATTCTAACTCTTATTAAAAATTTAGGATTTTTAGTTCAACCATTTATTAAGCTTTTCTTTCAAAAAACTTATTTAGTTTCACCAAACCATTCCTTTTGAAAATAGAATTTACAATGTTTCTAAAACATCTTTCATAACTTTTAAATTATAAAAACTAAAGTAGATAAGCACAACTATCATCCTATTATCTTCCTTACATCTCCTACCAACCCAATCATCCAATATTGGGCGGAGTCTTTACTATTAGAAAATGGGGACTTTTAAAAGGTACTTAAATTAAATGCACATTACATTGGAAAAGGTCCCTTTTCCTTTGCTCTGCTTTTAATTTCCTATTTTCAATATAGATTACTAGCATTGTTCTTAATATAATTTACTGACACTACTTCTAATTACTACACTTTTTATTATACTTAAAGATCCTATATTTTAATGCATTGGAACTACTTTTCCTCCAAGAGGAACCGCTAATGCTATAATTCTCTATAAATCGCTTAAAAGAGGATTCATGTTTTGTGAGAAATTACAAAGAAATTTATTCCATTTCTTTATTGAAATAGACAGTACAAAATACAAAATTTCTGATATTTTATACATCTCTTCCTTCGCATTTACATTCCTTATTATTTCAAACAAAACACCTTTATTTGTAACTTGATTGATTCATAGAAACTCATTTTGTTATCTTTTTTCATTCCAATAAATTAAAATATGTCAAATCTCAACCTAATTACAATAAGTCAAACCTCTCTTTCATTTATACTTCCTAATTTCCTACTACTCAATTCTTCAGCCCAAACTACACTAATTCCCACTGTTTTTCTCTTAATTTACCATCTATTTTACTTAAACTATTGTAGTTTAGCCACTTACAGCTTAATTTTTAGGACCCTAAGTCTACTTTTCTATACCATTCACCCGATTTTGATTTATATACCACTCATATTGTCCACCCAAAAAATTATTTAATATTTTAAAACCTTTCATTACACAGAAAGATTCAGGAGCTATATTGCTCTACCACTTCTTTCCAAAAGACAATTTCTTACAAAACCTTTATGATATATATATATATTTTGAAATCCAATATTTATTTACTTTTACATTAAAAGTTCCTTTTAAAGTATAAAATCTATACTTTTTTTTATCAAATTTTAACAAAAATTTCTTATTATTAGGTTGGATTCAAAATGGACTTCTAACTATTCCCTTGAGGACATCCTTCCTTCAATCTACTGACTTGTCTCCTTCCAAATCCAAAAATCCAATCATTAATTATGAGTGACCATTTCACACCCTTCTTTAGAGACTTCTCCATATTCCACTATCTATAACATGTGGACCCTCAATATCCCTTTATCTAGACTTATTATACATCATTAATTGGAAATCAAATTGGGGATCAACAATCATTGGGCTATTAAAGCCCGACTAGAGAGTCATATACCATCCAGTTTTAGGGATATTCCATATGTAACTGCTCTATAGATGGAATTCTTAGGATTTTAGCATATGATACATTTATATTTATAGAAAAATACAAATACGTTCACTCTACGTTTCCTAGTCTTTCAAGAATCGACTAACCCATGTTCTGATGCCAAATGTAACAATCCACACTCCAGTGGGTTTAAATTTTTCACAAGTTAGAAAATCCAAGTCCACTAAAATATGGATCATTGGTTTAGTATCCTGCAAAAAGGAAAAATATATCAGAGCACTAATGGTAATAACTCGTCGCAGAAATAGGTAAATATAATAGATCAATATAATTACTGACAAAGAATTGACATCCCAAATGTCAAGTGCCTTAGCTAAACAGCTGCTCCCAATCAATACTAGAACCTACCCTTCGAAATCCCGTGGGTTGTAATGAGAAGAGGGTCAGAACTTTGTTCTAGTGACCAGTAAATTATACATCTTATATATAACACTAGCTTATGCCGATTGTTTACCATTTCTTGTTATGTTAGATTTATCATTAGTTGCTTCGACTCCATCACTACGTACGAACTGTTTCCATCTAGCTCCTATAGAATTATATATATATATATCATCCGCTAACGGACATAGATATCATCCCCACTAGTATCTATCGCTCAACACTGTGTAAAGATCCATCGCATCGCTGCATCATGATCATTGTATCATTTGAGGAAATCCTATAGTGCTAACCGACGACCTCTACTCCATTAGGTCATACATTCTTCGAAATTTTCACCTTTTTCTGCTTCATATATCATGGATTTCTGGCCCCATGCACCTCCACCCCATCAGAGTTTTGAGGGAATCTTTGTATGGGTTAACCAGCCTCGCTCTATCAAACAAACTAACATGGATTATGGCTATACATAACCCAACTGAATCAATCCTGATAGGCAGAAGAGATCGGTTAGGTTTAATCTTGTCCTTCCCGTTGACCACAAGGGACTGATAATGAGCTCGCCAAATATGCAACTCCTACCCCTTATTTTTGGTACCGATGCACGCTAGCTCTGTGCGTCCTGTTGCATAAGTCTGATCCCGCCCGTCGTCCATTAGATTGCCTAGTGCAATCAAAGAAATACCCTCCTCTAAAAAAATTTGAAGCGGACTACTCTACAGTGCTTATACAGTATCGCCATCTGCAAAAGGTCAGCCCGGTGCCTACAATTACGGAGGTTCCGTTCCAAGCACTAACATAACTTAAGGGTATCCCTTCATCTATACGAAAAATATACTCTCCACGGGTCCTATTGGATGGATATGTTCTTAGCATTCAAACCCAGTATAATGACCTTAAGTCATTTATACTCTATAATTATAACTGACAATTTATAATTATTCACACCCGTCATAAACGCATATCCGAGGTTGCATATAGTCAAATACTTTATATTCAAGCATACTTACTCTTCTTACATTTTCTTTTTTGCCTCGACATCTTTTATGTCTGACTCTAGGTATTTATTCTTATTATGCGTTTATCTTTTACTACATCAATTTCATTTACCGCTTCTCATTTTTTGTCATCAATATCGTTGCTACTACATTCATTAGCTCAACTTCCATTTATATTCCATTTCGTTTCCCAGCTTCTTTTTCTTTCCTATCACTCAAACTTCCTTTTTCATTTGTTTCTGTTTTATTAGCCTTTTAGTTTCCTTCTTATCTCAGAATTCCACTTTTGGAGTTTACTACATTTTAATAAATTGGAATTCAACTTTAAAAATTAAATATTATACAACAAATTTTCATATCTTATCCAAAAGAGGTGGTTTTGTGAGATGTTTGTAATTACAAGAAATTTCTTTTATTTATTGAAATAGACAGTACAAAATACAAAAATCATCTTTATTTTATACATCTCTTTCTTTTATAAGTATATATTTATTACTTGTCATTACAAAACTCACACTTTTGTTAAATTTAAACTTGATAATATATGGAAATCCGCTTTCAACAATATACATTCCAATAAATTAAAATATCACCAAAATCCCAAAAGTCCCATTATCTTTATTTTCAATTTCATGCATTTATATCAACTAAAATGAAATCCCAGTTCATTACGTTTCAGTTAACTAATCTAATGTAAAATTAATAATTAAAATCATTTCGCAATTCCAGAATTAAACCTAATCATCGCGCTTCTGTAATTACCCATGCAAATTTATAGGCAAGTTTACATTCTTTATACCTCATATATATATATATATATAAATCCATTGCAATTTATATCCAATTCTTAGGCATATAGGGATAGATCTACAATGATATAATCTAGTATAATATAAAAATAAATAATATTCCCACTCACCTTTAATTAGCACTTTTAAATCTCTAGATCTATTCCAGATCTAACTATGTTATCTGTATTCTCAACTTTTTGACTCCGTATGCGGATCCACAAATAATATTTATACATATCTCATTAGAAATTGGATTAGGGAAAAGAGATCTAGATTCATTAATTAGAACAAGATATAGAGTTTACCTTCAAAGTAGCAACTTGATTTGAACCTATTTCTTATCCTCTATCCTTTTCTATTCTTCTCCATGTGTATCCATGCAATCTAGATCTATTTCTGTGTATTTAGAAATTTTGGAGGAGAAAAGAAAGTGGCAAAGCTTCCATGCTCATTGGAAAAATAATGAGTTGGAAGTGGAACATTAGGCCTTAATTTATAGAGGTTCAATTCAGCGCTAACCATTGGATTGGAGTGTCTACAATTTGGGCCATACGGCCAGCACTTATTGTCGCCTCCATAAGTAGGTGGGTCGACTGACCCAAGCCCCAGGTCGACCGTGGCTAGGTCATGGTCAACCTGACCCTTGTGTTTTGGTGCGTTTTGATTTTTCATTGATTTATTTTGATTACTTACTCTAATTAATCAATTAACGTTTTATTAATATCAGCCTTGATTAAGTTACTTAACTGTTAAGTAACCATTAACTTTAATGGTGTTAATTAATCACTAATTTATTTTTATTATTTCCTTAGTTGCATCTATAATTATTTCCAACTATGAAAATTCAAACGCTGATAACTTTTTCGTTTGAACTCTGATTGGAAATGTTTATAATGATAATTGATCAAAAAATCACCACGAACACAATGGTGCAAGTTTCATAGCCAAATTCTTATATTTACAAACATTTCATTTTTACTGTTTATTATTTATTAATTAATTTCTATTTTAATTAAGTAACGTAAAAATGAGGGGTGTTACACCATCGATCCTTTTGGCATACATCGGATCTACCTTTTGCCTTTCGGTAATCCACTCTATGAGTATTCGATGATTTCTAAGTAGGGCAACATCCTCGAGTTTCGACTTGGACTAGCTTCCCGTCGAAATTTTATCTCACTAGAAGCTAACATCTCTATGACATTCCTCTCTTGGATTATAGCCAAAATACTCTACTGCTTTCGACTCAAGGCATCAACAACTTTGATTGCCATCCCTAGGGTGTACTATATTCCTAAATTATACGATGCCAAGAACACTAACCACCTTTATTATCTCATGTTCAGCTCCTTCCAAGGAACAAATATCTCAAGGAATTATGGTCAATATACAACTCAAACCTTTACCTTAAAAGGTAATGCCTCTAAATCTTTAGCACAAAGACAACTACCACTAATTCTAAATCATGGGTTGGATACCGAATGTCATGGGGTCTCCACTGCCTAAATACATATGCTATAATCCTTCCCTTCTACATTAACACTTCCTTTATACCTAAACCTAAAACATCTATATACACAACCATATCCCTATTTCCTTCTGGCATAACCAACACCGCATCCTCTATCAGCTGAAGTTTCAACTCCCAAAATGCTGCTTCACATTCTATCATCCAAATATACCTTTCATTCTTCCAGGAAATTTTGTTTAATGGCGTTGCTATCCTAGAGAAGTCCCTAATAAATCTCCTATAGTATCCAGCCAACTCTAGGAAACTTCTTATCTGAGTAGTTGTTTTCGGTCCTTCCAATCATTCATAACTTCGACGTTCAAAGGATCTACAGCCAGTCCCTCCTTCAAAACAACATGGCCTAGGAACTTCACATCTGGTTTCCAAAAATGACACTTGAAAATGTTTGCCTTCAACTTGTGATGTCTCAAGATCTCTAATACTAGTCTAATATGTACTTTATGGTCTTGTTCATCCTTAGAATAATGCAAAATATCATCTATGAAGACCAACATAAATCTATCCAACTAATCATGTACGACTCAGTTCATAAGATCTAGAAAGAATGTTAGGGCATTGTTTAGCCCAAAGGGCATAAGCAACTACTCATGTGAACCATACCTCATCCTAAAAGTAGTCAAAGGCATACTCTCCTCGGTAACTCTTAGTTGATGGAAACCAATAGCCAAATCTAATTGTTAGAATACTTTTGTTCCACTTAGCTGATTAAACAGATCGTCTACTCTAGGCAATGGGTAACGATTCATCACTGTTGGCTCCTTTAACTTTGTATATTAACACACATCCAAAATGGTCTATTTGACTTCTTTACAAATACCGCCAAAACTACCTACATGAACTACTCGGTCTAATAAAACTCTGATGCTCGAGTTCCGCTAACTTTTTCTTCAATTCCTCCATCTCCTTAAGTGGCATTCTTCTAGATAGTCTACTAATAGACTGTCAATGCGAAACTCAATTGCCCTTCTTGGGGGTAAACGCATCATAGGCTCAAAAACATCAATAATTTCCTAAAATAAAAAAATTCCACTTCCTCTTCTAAACTTCTATAAGGAACAGTATGAAATCCCACATCTTATTTGCTCCTCACCAAAAGATACTAGAATTTTTTTTCCTCCTTGGTTTCCATAGAGCAATGGCGCTTTCGGTGTAATAAATTCCAATTTCGTACTGAACTAACCAATCCATATTCAAAATCGCTCCATGCCCCTCGAAGTCAAACATAAATGGGTCACACAGAAGCAAATTGTAACCTAAAATAAACTCTAGGTCGGTGCACGTTAAACTAAGAGTGACATAACCACCGACTGGGTTAACTACACCCAAAGAAGTAACTAAGTTGGTAACATTCAATTCTACTCTAAAAACCATATCCTTCGAAATAAAAGAATGTGTAGCCCCAGTATCAAAGAGGACTCTAACTGAAAAACTAAAAATGGAAATCACACCTTCTAACACAACATTCTTTCCTTTCTCCTCGGTAGAAGGTCCCACTCTTAGCCCTTTTGAAGCAAATAGCCTTTTCCGCTTTAGCTTCGGGAAATCCCTCTTCTTTTGGCCTGGTTGATCACAGTGGAAGTATTTGACCTTGGCCACTGCATTTCTTTATGAACACTATGATGCATATTGCTCCTTTAGTCTGCAATTGTAACAAGTAATTTTTGAAAGTTCCTTTAGGCTTTCTTCTTCCAAACCCTTCCCTATAACACCCCGTAAAGTAAACATTAATTAATAAATAATTATTAAGCCTCTAAAATTGAATTTAAGAAAACATTAAAATTTGGCCATGAAACTTATGCCATTGTATTCATGAAGATTTTCTGATCAACTTTTATATATAAAGTTTTTTGCGATCGAAGTTCAAATGAAGAAGTTATCAGTGTTTGAAGTTTTTAGATTGAAAATAATTTAAAAGGAAATAAATAATATGTTATCCCAACTTTTAGTAAAGCTGAGATATCCAAAACTGACTGAAAATCAATAATAACTAGCCATGAATATCAGCTATGCATTGCAGGATAACCTTGGATATCGTTGAATTTTGTCCGAGTCCGGATCGGGCTGCAATTGACAAGACATGACAAGCAAAGCCATGGAAGCCAGCGTTTCAAATTTCAGGTTAATCGGAGTTCGTATGGGTGAGATATGATCGATACAATTTAAAAGAAATATGTTGTTCGTATCCATCATAGAGTCAAGGTGATGGTCCATTCGAATCCACCAGGTTCGAATCCACCAGTATGACATCGCCTCATTCTATTCGAATCCATCGGGTTCGTATCCATTGAAAAGGCCACACGATCGTATCCATCGACTTCGTATCGATCCATCCCGTGTTCTCATTTCGTATCGATCGCCTACCACCTACTTCGTATCCATCGAGCCACAGCTAAAACTGCTTGTTCGTATCCATCCACTCTAGTCGATACGAGCAAGAGTTGGATTGATGGACGTGAACGAGGCTACCTCTATCGATATGAATTAGAACATCTCCACAGATCTAACCAGCCACGTCATCAATATTCCCAGTTATTGATGCGAACGTGTCAGTGTAAGCGTGGCGAAATCTTGGAACGAATCGATCAACGCGGCATAAAAGGTGGAGCAATCCAAGATCCTCGCGCCACATCACTGCGCGCTCACATGCCTAGGTCGATTCGGAATGATGGATACGAATCCATGGATTCGAACAGAGCAGTACACACGAAAATACAATCTTGTATCGATCATATCTCATGAACCATTGATCCAAATGCAATGAAATTTTCACAACAGCTTGCATACAAGGTAAAGAACAATCCTGCCAAGTTTGAGCTCGATTGGATCATTTCTTGATGGATACGAAATTGCTTCGTATCGATCGCAGATCGAGACGAATCTTGGTGGGGTCGGTCGCGTGGGCCCCCTCACGTGCCAGAAGAAGTCTCCCGAAGTTTGGGCGCGATCTCAGCCTCCTACACCTATAAATAGCCCCCTGAAGCCTACAGAAAGAGGATCTTTTGGCGATTGGACGTCCAGACTCTGCCGGATTCAATTCTACTTCTTTCCATTGATGTTATACTCGAATTCATTCATTGTATCTGCTGTAATCATCTGTAATCAGCCAAGAACATCAATAAAAGATAAAAATTATTGAAGTGGACGTAGGCCGGAGATAGCCGAACCACTATAAATCTCGTGTTCTTGTGATTTATTTCTGGATTGCTGTTTATTGCTAGCTTAGATCTGTTATTTGTGTCTGAATATTGCTGATATACTGGTTCTTTCACAATACTTGGGGTTTGTGACCATTTTTGGCGCAAACATAATAAGCCTGGGCCCCATTGAGCAATCCCCTCCTTAAGCCCGTCGATCGCTAGCGGTCGACCGCTAATAAAGAAGTAGTCGAGCGGTTAAAGTGGCAGTGACTAGGGTTGAACCCCGGCCTAATGGTCCAAATTTAATTAATATTAATCAAATAGATAGAATTAATCGTAGCGCCTTTAAATACAGGTATAATCCCTCACTTTTCTTCTCATATTTTCTAATTAAAGTAGCGGAGCTCTACCATTTCCCCTTCTCCACTATTTCTAGAAATTATAAAATATGATATATATATATATATCGGAGAATGGGGAAAAATAAAAGAGAAGAAGAGAATGAGTGAATCGATTCTATGAAAAGGTAAAATCTGTAATTATAATTCTATATTCCACTTAATTCAAATCTCCTCCTAGATCAGTAATTCTAATGGGTATATATATATATATATATATATATCTTATTATACATATTTTTGAATTGATACGGTAAATGAGTCAATTAAAGGGATGAATTTAGATTCGGAGATTTGAAAAACTAGAAAGGAGAGTGGAAAATTATGTGATTTATGTATAACACCGAAATTTATATCATTTGATTTAATTTAATTATTATGCCTATGCAAGATCTATTGAGTTGCAGGCTTAAAATTAGTGTATTTAATGGAAATCTCGCCTATATATTCTATAAGTTATGTGATCGGAGTGGAATGGTATATACTCCCTAATCTGAAAACTTGGAAATTAGTACCTAAAATTTTAAACTAGAATATTGATAAGATTGTGAAGTTTATTCCAAAATTATGATAAATGGGTTGTAAGTTGTTAGTATTAATTTGGATTGCATAAATTGACTTGGAATGTAAATTTCTATGTATTAATTTATTGGGAGCATTGAGGATATGATTTAGTTATAAATATTTCCATGTATATTTCCATAACTTTCCTAATTCCATAACTATGTATAAAAAGTCCATTGTTTGGAATAATAAGAATATACCAAAATGAAAGAGATATGAAAAGTACAGATATAACTTTGTAGTTTGCAATGTCTATTTCAATAAAAGAAAAAAATTGTTGTAATTTCGAAGAAGCAAAAGTTTCACTTTTAGGTGATTTATGGAAAACTATAACGGCAATCCTTTTTGGGAAGGATAGTTTTAATATATTAAAATGTGGAAACGACTGTTCTTTACAGGATGTACATTACATATAAATGTATATTCTGAAATTCCTAAGCATATGAATTAATGAGTTAAAAATAGGAATATATATATATATATATATTTGTATGTGTGTATGTACGTACGTACAACCACGCCTACCAATTAAAAATATAAATATACATTGGGTAACTAATAAAGCGTAATATATAAATATTCATCTGTACTCGTATTAGTTATAATTAATACGACTAAATATTAACAACATAGTAAATCATAGGATTAGGAGGTGACAATGGAAAAGAGGCAGTAACACCAAAAATTATGAACAATGATTGTAATTTAATGGGCAATAAATGTGTAGTTAATAGGGAGTTATAGAAATTAACTAGGGACACAAGTACATCGAATGAGATTGATTGCAGAATTTAAATTGACACTTATAGGATCGTAGAATAGGCATAATAATTTGAAATGGAAATGAATAAATGAATGCCATTAGTGATCTTGCAGTTTGAATATTAATGACCATTTATTAGGGAAAATTGACATATATAAATATATGTTCTTAAATTTTTAAGCATACGAATGAATGAGTTAAAAATAGGAATATATATATATATATAAACTCATGCCTACAAATTAATAAATATACATAAGGTAACGAATAAAGTGTAATAAACAAATAATGTCGGCTTCTCGTATTAGTTATATTTAGGATGACTAAATATTAAAAGTGTGGTAAACCATAAAATTAGGAGGTTGCAATGGAAAAGAGTTAGTAACTTCAAAAATTATGAACAATGATTGTAATTTAGTAGACAATAAATGTGTATTTAATTGGGAGTTACAAAAACTAAGTAGGGACATAAATGCTTTGAAAGGGATTGATTGCAAAATTTAAATTGACATTTATGAAAAAGTGGAATAGGCATAATAAATTGAATTGGAAACAAACAAAAAAATGTCATTGGTGATTGTCGAATTTGAATATTAATGACCATTTATTATGAACAATTGACATTTATGGGATATATGAAGGAAACGAAGAGTATAAGAAATTAGCCTAAAAGATAGGAATATGTTCGCAATGAATAAGTAATTTATTACTAATAAATAAACTTAGGAGGCAATATAATCTCTTTAATGGAAAATATATGGCCTCAACAATGCATTTAGGATGAGCATAGATTAGTCGGCCTTGCCCAATATTTTGGTTTAGGATATGACTTGGTATAGTATGGGTTGAAATGCAAGATTAGAAGAGTTACACAATAAAAGTTTTCCCTTTTCCTAGAAGTTACTAGCAGTTGTGTATACGTACCATTGAAATGAGACTTATCCAACTACAGGATTCATGGAGAAGGGATATACATTTGCTTATAAGTACGGGAAAATATACCAAGGGTTTGCCTTGGATTTGAAGTACTAAATGGCATGGTACCTTTAGGGATATCAAGGGGTTTACTTCGAGCTAGAAGGTACTAAACGACAGATGGTTCTGCCTCCTCTCTATATAAGAAGTCTTAAATAACCTATGACAATGCCTTATAGGGAAATGAGGCCTGCTTCATTTCTAACAAGAGGTATTAAGTAATTAGAGTGGGAATTTTTCTTGACTTATATTAACTAAGTCTAAATGGGATTATGGCTATGGAGATCGGCAGGCTATCTCAATGTTGTTGATAAACTAGTATTCAGATGTAGGGCTAACATATAGGGTTGGATTGCCAGCGGTCCAGAGTGGTCATTAGTAAAGACTTGGGTTATGCTCTAACAGATTTTGCTTCCTATTAGTGTAGCATGCGTATGGGATATGCAAAGACCTTAAAGTTTAATTAGTTATTTGTTTGGGAGATGGGCTAGTTAACCCTTAGATGAGTCTTTGAGATGCAATGGTAGTGATGCAATTAAAACGCTTAGCGGTTCCATAGCGGTGGAGGTGCTAAAAGTTATAGCGGGGATAAAGTGAGGATACAGCGAAAAATATTAGGGGTGCAAAAAGCTTCATTATATATAAAACCAAAATCTTTGAAAATTAATTTATTTTCATTCTCACATCATTTGTGTAGGAAAAAGAAATATTATTTAATCATATATAAAAAATCGAAGAATATAATGAGTTATGCAGACTAGATTTAATGACTGCAATAGATTTCTAACTTATATTGAGCACTTGTGCCTCAAAATTAGGCTTTTACACTAACTTTATAGATTTGGTATAAAAGACAACTAGTCAAATCAATATTGCTAAAACGGGTGCTAAAAAGTCTTGATTTAGCGGGTGTAGTGGAAAATAGCGGGGCTCAAAGCGGATCTAGCAGTTTAATAGCGCTAGATTGAAATTGTATAGCGGTCGAAGACTGCTATGTGCTATAACAGGGATTTTGTGGGGCTTTAACTACATAGGTTAGTAATACAGTTAATTAAATTATAAAGCCGTGTCTAGGAGACAGCGGCCTATGTAGCTAAGGATCGGTTGGCTAGCGTTAACGTTATCGAGGTCCCGCTTCGGGATTAAGGTATTAAATGGCCCTTGGGTCTGCCTCCTCCCTATTTAAGAAGTATCAAATACTCAAATATATATAGTTATACTTCGGTGATGGTTGGATATATCGTACGTGCATATGGAATTATAAACGGATAATCCATAAATAGTAGACATGACACTTAAACTGAAATCAATCGGCAAAAACTAGTGTCGTGGATAAAGTATGTAATTTTTCCAATCACTGGAATGTTGCTCTGACCCCCTCCTCATTAGAACCAATATGATAGTTTAGAGGTATAGGCTACTAGAGCAAGATGGGAATGCTAGACAAAGAAGTCTTCTCGTTCATGCTCTGCATTGACAGGGGAATTAAATATCCGAGGAATAATATTGATTCCAAGGTAGTAGCCTTAGTCGGTATATATGTTCATATTTTTCTTTTATGATGTGAGTTTATGTAGATAGCTCTTTGATATACTGATGTTTATTTCAAGTTACCAACACCAATGGTTCATACCCTAGTGGACTTAGGTTTTCGATTCGGTCAAAAACCAGGCCCACTAATGTGCTGGTTATTACATTGGTTATTAGAGTTTAGGTTAGTCGATCATAGTACTTAGGATACACTGAGTAGAAGCCTTTGTATTTTTACCTATAATTATATATATTATACGCCAAACTCTATAAGCTCCAGCTATAGATGTAGTTGTGACCATATTATGAGAAGATGGATGAGGCAACTATGAGTTGGTAAATAAATAGAGTTAAATCGATGCGCTTACCTCGATTACCCCACATAGTAGTGGCTATACCATATGGCCTGGACTGAGAAGAGCATAAGCATGACATATTGAAGGACACTAAAAGCAGGATGGTACTTGACTCCAATGTTGGGCCTAGGCTGCCTTATGATTGTGGATTTTGTTGCATTGTCGATTGATGACATATATTTCATTCAGACATATGGGAAGTAAGAACCTATATGTTGTAAGCTTCCTAAAGTAAGATGTGAAAAAGGATTGAGCAAGTCCTCGCAAGAAGGCGTGCATTAATCACCATAAGAGGATATCAAGTTTTTTTATATTTACTCTTAATAAGAAGAGGTTAAGAGTAAAGGAAAAAAAAGAAATGTCCAGAAGAAAGGACAATTAAAGTCCATTTCTGAGTTCGACCCCATTTGAAAGAATTTAACAAAATGGTTTTGCAAATTTCTTGAACCATTTTGAATGGGTTTTAAGTGGATTTATTTTAATAAAAGGACATTGTCATTGAAAAAAATTTTTTAGGAAAGGAAGAAATTTTTAAATTAATGAGCTACTTAGAGATTGTTAGTGAAATTTACAGTTGGTTGAGTCAAAAAATTTCGATTTAAAGATTTTTGGTAAAGCGGTTTTTCATTCTTGAAATGAATGGAAAAAGAGCGTATATTTAGTTCAATGATTTTTTCTATTTTTGTAAATTTAGAAGTTCCTTTTTAAAATTCTTTCTCAAGGGTGGATAAATGGAAATAATACTTGACTGAAATAGGGTAAAGAGAATAGGATTTAAATGGGATACATAGAATAAAAGGGCAAGAATGGCCGATAATGAAGATCGAAAGAATATTACCGTATAAAGAAAATACAAAGAAAAATAACTGAAATAGATTTATACATATCTCTTTTCATGTTAATGAAGAAAAGCCCAATAACTAAAACAGTAGGCGAACGCACTACAATAGGTCAATGGAGGAAACAATATTAATGACTTTAAATAGAAACGACGTTAGGGATTTATATTAAAATAATATTAGTAATCTAGTTAGAAACGTTTAGGATATTAAAGTCAATGCGTAGGAAAAATGGATAATTTCCATAAATATGTGCAATAATTGTGCATATCTTTAAACAGTCCCACCCCCTCGTTAGGGTAGGAATTAAAAATATCATGAGTAGTAGGAAAATAATAAAATGGAGGTTATCCTTGTCTACTCCGATTTTCATTATTTTAAAGTTATAAAAGATGTTTGTGAAAAAATTGGTTTGGTATAACAATTGGGTTTTTCAACGCAAACAAATGTTTTGGGTTAAAAATCCTGCTTTTAAAGAAGTAATTCTCTGCTGTAGAAAGTCCTTAAAAAAGGAAATTTGGCTAGAATGGAAAAAATTTCTTGGCTCCTTTTGGAAACCAAGCAATTTTTGAATCTGATAGAAAAGGTTTCTAGTTCTATATTTTTAACAATAAAAGTTTGGGATTAAGTACTTCATGACAGTAAAGTTTTAGTTTTATAAAGAGTGGTGTATACCAAACCAACTTTTGATATGGAGTAGAGAGAGATGATTGGCCTGGTAAGACGGGGTAAAGGTCAACTCTACGAATAAAATAGTTACAAATGCTTATAGGATAGTAACAAGGAATCCCCATTGAATCTTAGGAATATTGGTATGAACCTACGAATATTTTATTAGAGATATATGAAGGCCATAAGAAGAACCCAAAAAGGAATGTGGAATGGTATCAAAGTACACTTTTGGGAGCCTTAGAGTATACTCACATGAAAGATCAAAGATAAAGAAAATAAATCCAAATTGAGAATACTATCAAGATATTTTGATTGAAAGAAGATGGTAATATGATTGGAGAAGAGGGTAATGAGATGACAAACACACATAAAGAATTGTGGTTGACTCAAGGTCAAAGAAGGCAAGGTAGGTGGTAGGAAAGTTGTTGCACCATGTTAATTTTCCGATGAGTTATTCTCAAGGTGCATAGTTTATATTTCTTACTCATTATAGTGTGTGAGTGCATAATTTATCCCATAATCGGGGTGTAATAATTAAAGTAATGGATGGATCTTATTTATTAGAAGCCATAGAGATAAGTTAACAGATGTGGGTTATAGTTGAATGGCATACTAAAAGTGTCCATCTTAATTGAGTAAGAAGTGATAGGGCCGTAACATCATACCAGTTGATGTTGAAGGGCACCTTCGAGTAATTGTTTCTTTTAGGTTATTTGAGTTGTATCGCTAGTTGTCTCTTTTCGGGTATCGAAAAGCGTACAATATGATATAAGGTATGTTCCTATTTTATTATAGTGTAAATTTTCTAGATGTGCTTTGACCACTATATACATTGGAAAATAGTGTAAATAAGAAAATCTCACATGGACACTTAACTAGCGATAAATATAAATAAGGCTGGAAATTTATAAAATAAATTAGAAATTAAATTAGTAGCTAGGAATAAAGAATGCTTGAGTCTCGTAATCTTTACAATTATGGAAAAAATAAATTTTAGCAAGCAAATGATAAGGAAGGGTTGTTGCGAAACCACGGGTCATTGTGCCTATGTCTGAAAAGCTAAAATTTATAAATATATTTGTGTGTTGTTGTTTTGAAATAAAAGGAAAGGTTTTCAAAATCTAGGATTTACTCTGACTGAATCCCGATTACGTTAAGATGTGGCTTGGTTTGCTTTAAAAGGGGTAAAAGCAAATGCTTTAGGAAAAGCTATGTTCAAATGCTTTTGAAAAAAAATTGTTCAAACGCTTTTGAAAAAAATTTGTATTTAAATGCTTTTGAAAAAACTTTATTTGAATGCTTTTAAAGATTTAATTTTCAAGCTATTTTGCTAGTTTGATAGGAAGATGAAGCAAGTTTTATAAGAAATAAGAGAAATTCTAATTTTCAAATGGCACACGCTTAGCATAGGGAAGGTCGACGTGTTTGTGGATATGCATTTTGCTATGCAATATGGGTGGTAGTATACAAAGCACCGATAATAACAAGGAAAAAAACCGTTTTAGCTTTGGAATTCTATTTTCATATCTTGGTGATAATAGCCAAAACTAGTTTTTAAAATATTTCTATTTTTAAAATTGGAAATAGACCTCCTTATGCGAATTGTACTTGGAAAAGTTGGAAAAGTTTTGTGGGCAAAAGAGAAGGTTTCAAGGTAAATGGAATAGGTATCCAAAAGAATGAAGGAAATGTAAAATTCTCCATCTAAATTTATTTTTTGGAATAGGAGTATAGATTTAGAAAAACTAGGTTTTTTAAATTTTGGGTGTTAGAAATTGTGTGTTAGGTATTAAATGGTAGGGAATGGACGCAAAATTGGTTGAACCATACTCGTATGAGTATGGAAACGTTTTGTGAAAACAAATATTTTAATTTTGAAAACTTGCATACATATAGAACTGCTAGTATATATAGGTTGTTTGCATCATATTTTTAATTTTTTTAAAAGAATGCATTCGTATAGAAGGTGTTAATTTAGAGTTATTCAGCATGCATATCATATATATTATGATACACCATGCATTTGTACACGATTGGCTGCAAAATTGGTTGTACATTAATTTGTTGGATAGTTTAGAGTGGTTATGCGTTATGTTACACGATCCAATCCCTCGGGAATTTTGCGGGCGAAATTCTTTTAAAGGGAGAATAATATAACATCCTAAAAAATAAACAATAATTAATAAATAATTATTTGGTATCAAAAATAAAATTTGAGAAAACTTCAAAATTTGGTTATGAAACTTGCGCCATTGTGTTCGTGGTGATCCTTTAAACAACTTTCATATATAAAGTTTTGCGATCAAAGTTCAAACAAAAAAGTTATCAGCGTTTGAAGTTTTCGAATCAAAAATAACTGAAAAGAAACATAAAGGAAATAAATAATAATAAATGCGTGGACCCCACCGGTTGAACAACTTCTTGTGTCGGTTGACCAGTTAAAGTGGTTGTGCTAGAGTTGAACCTCGACCTTATAGACCAGATTTAATTAATATTAATCGAAAGAATAGAGTTGATTCAGACGCCTTTAAAAACAGGTCTAACCCCTCACTTTTCTTCTCATATTTTTTGATCAGAGAAGTGAAACTCTATCATTTTTTCCATCTCCACTATTTTTAAAATGTATAAAAATATTATATTATACATAAAAATCGAAGAAGGGCATAAAATAAAGGGAACAAGAGAAGGAGTGAATCAATTCTGTGAAAAGGTTAATTCTATAATTATAAATCTATATTCCACTTAAGTCAAATCTCCTCTCAAATCTATAATTCTAATGGGTATGTATATATATCTTATTATGCATATTTTTGGATTGGAAAGGAAAACGTAGTCAATTTAAGGGATGATTTCGGATTCGGTAGATTTCAAAATCTAAAAAGGTGAGTGGGAAAGTATAAGATTTATATATAACACGAAAATTTGTATCATTGAATTTTATTTAATTACAATGCCTATGCAAGATCTATTGATTATTAGCTTAAAATGAATGTATTCAATGGAAATCTCACCTACATATTCTGTAAGTTATGTAATCGGAGTGGAATGGTATATATATACCCTAATCTGAAAATTCAGAAATTAGTCCCTAGAATTTTTTAAAGTAGAATGTTGTAAGATTGTGAAGTTTATTCGAAATTTATGAGGATTGTAAATTGTTTAACATTCTTTTAGATTCCCCTAATTTGACTGAGAATGTAAATTTCAATATTTTAATTTATTGGGGCGTTGATGGTACAATTTAGTCGTATCCATTTCCATTTAAATTTCCATAAATTTCCTAATTCCACCTCTATGTATGAAAAGTGCATCGTTTGGAATAATAAGTAAAACACCAAAACAAAAGAGATGTGTAAATTATGGATGTTCCTCCGTAGTTTGCACTGTCTATTATAATAAAAGAAAAGAGATAATTCATTGTAATTTTTTAATGGAGAAAAAGCCTCACTTTTAGGTAACTTGTGGAAATTTATAACGGTGATACTTTTTGCGAAGGATAGTTCTAATATATTAAAATGTGAAAATGAATGTTCTTTGCAAAATGTACATATAAATGTATATTCTTAAATTCTTAGGCATAGGAATGAATGAGTTAAAAATAGGAATATATATATATATATATATATATATTCGTGTGTGTGTGTGTAATCATGCCTACAAATTAAAAATATAAATATACACAGGGTACAATAAAGCGTAATAAATAAATATTTATCGGTACTCATAATAGTTATATTTAGGACGATTATATATTAATAGCCTAGTAAATCATAGAATTAGGAGGTTGCAAAGGAAAAGAGTTAGTAACTCTAGAAATTATGAAGAATGATTGTACATTAGTGGGCAATAAATATGCAGTTAATAGGGAGTTACAATAATCAAGTGGAGACATAAACGCATTAAATGGGATTGATTGCAAAATTGAAATTGACATTTTTGGAAAAGTGGAATAGGCATAATAATTTGAATTGGAAATGAACAAAAAAGTGTCATTAGTGATTGTCTAATTTGATATTAATGACCATTTATTACGAACAATTGACATTATGGGACATAAGGAGGAAATGAAGAGTATAGGAAATAAGCCTGCAAGATAGGAATATGTTTTCGGCGAATAAGTAATTTAATACTAATAAATAAACTTAAGAGGTAATATAATCTACACAGTGGAAATTATATGGCCTCAATAATATGTTTTGGACGAGTGTAGATTAGTGTGTCTAGCCTAATATTTTGGTTTAGGATAAATGGCTTGGTTTAGTATGGATTGGGATGCAAGGTTAGTAGAGCTATACAATATAAGTCTGCCCTTCACCTAGAGGCTACCGGCAGTTATGTATACGTACTAATGATGTGGGACGTCCCTAACTATAGGACACATAGGTAAGGGATATACGTTCACGTATAAGTATGAAAAAATATACCAAGGGTTTGTCTCAGATTTGAAGTATTAAGTGGCTCGGTACATTTACCGATGTCAAGGGGTTTACTTTGGGTGGAAGGTATTAAATGGACGTTGGGTTTGCCTCCTCTCTATATAAAAAGTCATAATAACTTATGGCAGTGCCTAATTGGGAAATTGGGTTTCCTTAATTTCTAACAACAGGTACTAAGTAAATGGAGTGGGAATTTTCCTTCACTTATAATTGCTAAGTCTATATGGGATTTCGGCGGGTCATGTTAGTATTATTGGTAAACCAGTATTTAGAGGTAGAACGGCATATATGCTTGGACTGTTAATGGTCCTAAGCGGTTGTTAGCAAAGACTTGGATTATACTTTGATGGATTTCGCTTCCTACTAGTGCAGAATTCATATGGGATACGTAAAGACCTCAAAATTTAATTAGTTGTTTGTTTTTCGGAGGTGAGCTGGTTAACCATTAGATAAGTCTTTAAGACGCGTTAGTAATACGATTAATTAAAATATAAAGCCGTCTCTAGGGGTTACAGCCTTTGTAGCTAAGGGTGGTTGACTAGCGTTTACATTACGGAGGGCCCGCTTCGGGGTTGAGGTATTAAACATTCATTAGGTCTACGTCTTCCCTATTTAAGAAGTGTTAAGTGGATGAGCTTTCTTTTTAGTGGTGTAATGCTTATATATACACACATGAATATATATAATTATACCTCAGAGAAGGTTGGTTATATCGTATGCCCATATGAAATTAAAAATGGATAAGCCATGAATAGTAGACATAACACTTAAATTGAAATCGGTCGGCATAAACTAGTATTATGGATAAAGTGTGTAATTATTCCAGTCATTGAAATGTTGTTATGACCCTCTCTTCATTACAACCTACAGGATATATATATAGGGACAGGCTACTGGAGCAAGACAGGAACCGTAGATGAGCAGTCTTCTCATTCATTCTCGACACTAACAAGTTAACTAGATATCCGAGGAATAATATTTATTCCAAGATGGTAGTTGTTAGCACCAAAATTGGTCACTAACCCTCTTTAGAAAGATTGTGTAGAGAGGTAAATAAAGAAGATAAATTAAAACAGAGAGATCTAGACTAAATTAACTGCAGAAATCTTGAACACCAAATTTATAGTGGTTCGGTGTAACTGCCTACGTCCACTTTAAATTGTAATCTTTATTGCTTTCCCAAGTAGTTAAAATACAGATACAATCCGTACAACCATGGCTTGAGTACAAGTTTTAACTGGAAAGAGTGAGTCTTGAAAGCGGCAGAGTCTCACCAGCGTTCTCGAACAAAGGTCCATTTCACTGTGCCCCTGCCCTCCTATTTATAGACGAAGATGGGTTGGACTTCCCTCACGGGCCTAGGAACAAGGTATCTCGGCCCACAGTAGGCAACTCCAGCACACCGAACCAGGCATGCCGAACGAGCCATGCCGAGCGAGGAGTGTCGGTCGAGAACCACATTTGGTTGACCATCGAGTGACTTGAAGTAACCATTAAAGAGAACCGGAGCAAGTAGTGGGTTGAAGTGAAGTGATGCTATGTTGAACGCCCTTACGTTCTTGTGGACTTGATAGCTTGTCATCTTCTATCGTATGCACCGAACCAGGGATGCCAAACGGGGTAGGATGTCGGTCGAGGCCTGGGATGCCGAACGAGGGAGGATGTCGGTCGAGGCCTGGGATGCCAAGTTAGGTAGGATGCCGGTCGAGGCCTGGGATGCCGAGCGAGGTAAGATGCTGGTCGAGGCCTGGTGTGCCGAGCGAGGGATTTACGCTGAACGTCATTCGTATGCCGAACCAGGCAACATGCCGAGCGATCCTATCATGCCGAACATCATCCGAATGCGGAGCCAAGCAACATGCCGAGCGACCCTATCATGCCGAACGTCATCCGAATGCCGAGTCGGACAACATGCCGAGCGATCCGGCTATGCCAAGCGAAGCAGAATGTCGAACGGCCTTGCTACACCAAGCGAAGTGGAATGCCGAGTGGGGGGAGTTGTGTCGAACGAAGCCTCCACGCCGAACGAGGCTGGGATGCTGATCGATCCCTCGTGTTGAACGAGGCTTTATGTCGAACGAGGATCCACGCCGAACGAGGCTGGGATGCCGATCGATCCCTCGTGCCGAACGATGTATACTATTTAGTGCCGGGTCAATTACCCGGGTAACAGTAGTCTTAGTTGGTATATATGTTCTATTATATTTTTCTATTTCATTGTTAGTTTATGTATATAGCTCTCATATATACTAATGTTTATTTCAAGTTACTAATAGCAATGATATGTACCCTAGTGGACTTAGGTTTTTGATTCGGTCGAAAATTAGGCCCACTAAGGTATGTGTTGTTTCATTCCCCTTTGGTTGTTGCCCCTTCTTTCCCTTCTGGTAAGGAGTGAACCTCTATTTTTGTTCTATCCTCCACTCCCCTCTGCATCGAATACATATAATCATATCTCTTGGTGATATCTATAAAAAAATTCGAAAGGAGATGACAAGTGCGCCAGCACGTTATGGTCAAGAACCTGCTTCAAACCCCTAACAAATTTCTCATTCTTCTTCATCGGGATGTTGCTCAACACTCGACCATACTTTTCCAAGGCGTTGAACTACTAAATCTACTCTTTAATAAAATAATCTCCTTGCTTGATATCAAGGAACTCTCTTAACAAAGCACTCCTTTGCAATTCTGAGATAAACTAAGCCTAAAACCTCTATTTAAACCTTCCCAAGTTATCTCGACTTTCAAGGTTTCAGCTGTCATGGTCTCCCACCAGTATAAGGTGTCTTCATGCAACTACCGTTAGCCACCTCTTCTACACATCAGTCAGCCCATGTCTCAGAAGATAAGGTCACTTACTTTCAGCCAATTTAACACCTCTACCACTAACTCTTTCCTAGTAAACACCTTGCCTTCCAAGTTTCGATAATCCTGATTTAACCTCAAAAAGACTTTCTCACCACCAGTCTTAGCCCATCCTCTTCCGACATAGTTTCTCTCATCGTCTGTTCCATAAACTATTGGAATAAAACATTCACATCCTTCCCTACCACGGAGGGACTGCCTCATTCACCACTACCGGAGCCACTTCACCACCATTGCCTTCGATAGTCTGAGTCCACCATTCTCCCTCCTAGAATTAGCTCCTCCAATAGTGATTCTTTCACTTCCATTATATACCAAGAAATTCTTCATCAAAAATAAAAGAAAGTATCTACTACACTCATTTATATCTCCATATTGTAAAAATACAAGTACGTATGTCATGTAGTAACATAAACCCTACCCCAAGGTGTTTATCTTTTACTATCCAATGTTACTTAACTCTATTTAACTTAAGTGTCCCAAACCTAAGCTCTGATACCGACTATTAACATCCCTTATTCTAAAACCCAAAGATGGAACTCCAATCTCTTTTAGTCACCTTGGAACTATCTTTCCACGATAGATATAATATTAGTTATATTATACAGTCTTTAGTAAACTGTGCAGATATAAAAAATGAAACACATCATTACAGATTTAGTTTAATAATTTTTTTACATCCTTAAGTTGTACCCACACATAATCAAAAATACAGTACAACATAGTTGTTAGTGTCATGCACCACATATGAAGATGCGAGCACGAGCACGAGCACTAGATACAGTGGAAATAAACATAAATACAACACCCAAGCCTCATGCTTTGTCTTCGGCTTTCATTATTCAACCATCCAAAAACGACCTGTCTAAACCCGTGAGCTCAGCCTACTTGAGTGAGTACTTCTGATTTTTGGGGGAAAATAAAAAAAATGGTCGAACATAAAACCCGGTATGAGTAACATATTACACTAGATAAGAAATAAAGAATCTGGTTCGCTAATATGCGTGATGGGTTTTCCCCTTTACAATACCAAAGTAATAAATTATCTAATTTATAATACTGAAGTCACAAGTTTATTTAACTCACAATCAAAGCTAAACTGTGAAGCCACAACCGATCTTTTGGTTTTTTTCATGGAAAAATATCGACATTTCAATATAACCAAAATACCCTACACTCGACTACTCCTAGTGCTTTACGTACTCTTGGATGGATATATATATATATATATATATATAAGAGCGTCAATAGCACCCTTGTTTTGCAGCACCCTTGCAGCCCTTTTGTTTTCCACCACACAATCTGAATTAAATAATATGGCTAGTGGGAAGAGAGAGAAAGCCATATTATTTAATTTGGATCGTGTGGTGGAAATCACGGGGCCATGGGTTGCTGCACTATTTGGAGTTCCATTGAACGCTCCTCATGTGTCTTTGTGTGTATTGAACATTTTAGTGTAAAAGATGTTATAAAAAAATTCATTTGACATCTGCTTGCAAACTCATAATGATGAGTGAGTGTATCCAACTGTCAAGCTTGTTGATCATGATTTAAGGCTTATAAGACCCTCGAGTCTTTACAAACGTACACTCGTGCTACAGATGAACCACAATGGTGGCATATGCACAATGTAATTCAACCTTAGCCTCAATCTTGAGCACGTCCTGCTCTACAGCTTACTATTGTGCATAATGGGGTGCCGAATGAGGGATGTTGATGTTTTCAAATTTCAATCAATTAAAGGATGATGTATAGCATTCTGGCATTTCTATGTTAGTGTTGAACTTTCTCAGTTTAAATTATTGATTATTTTTGTTTGTTTTGAAAAGTCCAATATATTTTTAGTAGTCAAAAGCAATAACGATATATTACTAAAATAAAATATGTATTGTCCTTCAGAAATTAAAACAAGGTTAAAAATCAATTTAACATTTTTATATTTGAATTATAAAAATTATATTCTTATTTGGTAATAAAGTTAGAAAACCCAACAATAAAAGAAAAAACAATCAACTAATGAAAGTATTCCTAAATGATTACCAATCATTTCACACATGTTTTATTTTTCACTATTTACTCTTATCATTTCGTAAATTAATATATGAATAATTCTATTTGTACACCGAAATTTGCTTTACAAACATCAGACTTCTTTAAAAAGAAATTAAAGATAAAAATACCCTTATTTACAATAGTAGCAAATAGTACGTTTTAATTATTTTTTCCTTTTTGCTGCTTAAATCAGTTAAACTCTAATAAATTTGAATATAGTAAATCAAATTCTTATTATCTAGCAATGAAAATTGGAAGAGGGTTAGAATCAAAAGAAATTATGATTTTGATTAGATATAGATGAAGATTATGATTTTGAGGCAGAATATAACAAAAATGGTAAAAAAATTCTTTTTTTCGTTTTTTCCTATGACAAGGAAAGGATGCTTCAATTCGCGATGAACACAACTTTAGTATGTTGTAACGACCCATAATTCACTACTTCGAAAATAAGATATTTCGAATTTAAAAGAATTTAAAACTTAAATAAATATATTATATATAATAAATAATAATAGATAAATTATTTATTCTTGTAGTTAATGATTAAAAAGTATAAATTTGGATTTTAGAACAAATCAGCAAAAGTTAAGTTTTGTTAAAAATAAATAAATACTTAAATAAATAGGTTTAAATATTTGTTTGAAAAGTTAAATTATATTAAAATCACTTAATAAAGATAATAGAAGTATATTAAAAGATTTAAAAATATGTTTATAATCGTTTTACAAAAATGTTCAGATTTTGTCGCATTTTGTCAGTTTTACATACACTGTAAAAATAGAGATTTTGATATTATTTAAATATGGTTTTAAATTATGAATAGTCATATTTTAATTTATTTAAAAGAAGTAAAAAGTTCATTTTTAAGTTTGGTTTACTTTAATATATAGTTTAACAAAAACGTCAAATTTTGACTGTAAAATTTGTGAACAAAAACACCGTTTTCAAGCAAAACAAGTTGTTGCTATATTGTTGCAACATAATACATTCCCTAACATACATATATGCATATGTACACCTTTACAAACTATAAAACACATATACATTTAGCATATAAGACAAAAGTTTATATTAAGAAAGTTTATATAAAAAATAATAAAAGTAACATGATTGGACATAAACTTATAAACAAATCTATACTAAACATCATCATTATACAAAGGACTAACATATCTCCTCACAGTTAATGCTTAAGTCATATCACTTATGGAAAAGGAGCAAAAGGGATTTTATGCATTTTCTAATTTATGAAAAAGGTACAACATCATTACTACTTCAAATCCAAGGATCTTATCTCATTAATGCCAAGTCTTTTCATGCATGGAAAATAAGCAAAAGTATATTTAAACATTTTAGAAATTTATAAAAAAGAGGCATAACCATTTCATTAAGTACAAACTTACATCCTACCATCATTTCACCATTATTGCACTTCATATCATGCTTAAACAAAAATCAAAAAGTAGCCAAGGGCATTTAAGTCAATTGCCATCCAAAACTCAAGTATAAATAAGCATTATACTACTTCATTTTTTGCACACTTCATTCTTACCTTTCTCTTCACTTTCTCCATATTCCTCACCTCCATTTCCATGGCATCCAACTTCTCTTCCACTTCCATAACTTCCATCACCTTAACCAAGCTCCTACACACCCAAACACCACTTCTACAACCCATACACGCCTCCACACCCCTCTACATGCATCCAAACACATGCAGCCACCTACTCCAAGCCACACACACCCCTTCCCACCTCTCTACCCTCGGCCACACCACCTACATGTCTCCTCTAAACCTCCCACACCACCAAACCCAAGCCACCCTAAAGCCTACCCACCTCCACAAAAGTCGTACCCCACTCCACACCCCACGGTACCTACCCACCTACCCAAGCCCATATCCCCTCCAAAATACCCACGGCCTAAACAAACATAAAAAAATGAAAAGAGAGAGAGAGAGAGAGAGGAAAAAGAAAGCAGTTAGGAAGGAAAATAAATTAAGGCGAGAATTCGAGACGTTTGAGAAGGAGCACACCAGTTCAGATAAAAGTTAAACAGAGTGGATATGTAAGTGAGAAAATTCTCACCGCTTTTAAAAGATCGTATTTTGATTTTGTTATAATAATCATCTTATTACATATGCAAGTATACACCCCTTTGAAATGTTGTTATGGATGTTTGGATATCTTTGTGTTATGTTTGAATAGCTGCAAGTGTTTGTGGTTGTGATTATTTATCATATCAGTTTGTGTATGGACCATAATTATGTTAGTGATAAATGTTAAACTTGGTTATGCTCATTTTGATTAAGTATCCCCTTTGAAATAAGACCCAATTTTGTTGATATAATATACTTTGGAAAAATAAGTCTCTTTTTAATTGGAATTGACATTAAAGTGGAAATAAAAGAGAATTTTAAATTAGAAGTGGAAATTGGATTTGAAATAGAAAGTTAAATTGAAATTAAAATTTAGATTGATATTTATTAAAATTAAAATGATTTCTATGATCCTATTTGCTTAATAATGTTTGCTAAGATTGATTTTAGAGTTTACAGTAAACGATGTCTTAAATAACATTGTTTTTGACCCGCCTAAAAGTTATGAAATTTTAGATCGAGTGTTAAGTGAGGAAATTTGAAATATTATCCAAAGAAAAAGAATGAATTACTTAGAATTGCTCTAAGACAAAAGAAAGAGATTTTGAAATCATTAGAGAAGAATTAGAGTGAAAAGAGACTTAGTAAATCTTGTATCCTCATATTCACTTTTTATCGATAATTGGATTTCGAAGGAACCGGGGTCGGATTTGGGTGATTCCTATCCAAAAACCACTTCGAACCAGTTTACGCATTCGAAGAATGAAGGTAATTGAAGACGGAGATATTGAGACGAATAATAACGAGGGAATGCTTTATGATTAATTGGTGATAAACTCCCGATTCACTATATTGTAGCAGTGGTATGAAAAATCTCAAAACCACAAGGGCTTCTCGCCTAGTAATGGCCGAGGAAAGTACCTTCGGTTTCATTCGGTCCCAAAACAAACTTGTATGGAAGAATGTCTAACCTTGCATTCTAAATCACAATAAGTGATCTCTATAAATGTATATCAGTCGGTGGCGGAGAAGACACCTTCTCTTAGCTTTACACCCGTTCCCGAGACATACGAGCTCGGGAAGTTATACGTTTATAGAAATAAGTCGTGTGAATGTGGAATGGCAATGTGGCATTCAAAGTGAAAGAAGATGTGCTATGTGAAAAGGTAATCGTAGCCTTGAGCCTCATCAACCGAAAATGACCAAAACAGGGTTAGATGCAGCAAGGCTAAGTGGGTCATTCCCAATTAGGGTATGGTCATCCTCTTCTAGATATATTTCTTCCTCCTATGACGTTTGGGATGTAAATTAATGTGGTTTGTATGCTAGAGCGTGCTCGGTTAAAGGTCGGTAATGACCGGGGGATGATATATTCGGTACTACCTAGTTATAGGGGTAGGCCGGTCTTGTGTTGGTAGAGGATCCTTTGTGATGGTCCTCGGTACATTCCTCTAGAGATGTACTGCCAGAAGATTGTCCCTTCACTTGGTCATTTGTATGGAAATCCATTCTGCAATAAGAACCTGTGGTTTTGTTTGTATTGGCATAATGAATAGCCCCGAAATGCTATATGGGTAACCATTTCGGCTAAGATTAATAAGTTTATTTGCAAATGTTTTCAAAGGATGTCATTAAAAATAATATCAAATGTTTTGATATATAAAAGTGTTTAAGTTATCATAAGGTAAAAACCCGTCCGTGTTTATGTGTGAGCGTGGTCTTATAAGATACTCTTTCTTTTCAAAAGATTTTATTTAAAGGATGATATATGACATTTTTATTTTATTATTGAGTTTTCTCACGCTGGTTTATCAAGCCTGATCCGAGTATTTTCAATACTCAGGTCAGATCCGAGTAGTTTCAGGTTTAGTCGAAGACGGTTGGAGTTTCTAGAGGAGAGCTAGAGATATTCATCTACGTATGACATATTCTATTATCTGCTGCTTCTGTTTGATGTTTGTCAGCAACTGTAAGGACAGATGTTTATAACTGTCCAGGCTGAATTTAGGTTAGACTCTGATATATGTATTTTAAAAGTTTTCTGCTGTAGACATATTTGTTCAATATTATATTTTATTCCGTTAGTGTGAGATTCTCTTCTGTCTATTTTTCTTTATTACCCTTGATAATCCATAATTCGGTGCAATTTAGGTCGGACATGTGTGGTTTATTGTCGACTCAAAGCGTATAGGATTGTGGGTTATCACATTTGGTATCAGAGCTTTTGGTTGAGCGAACACAGAAACCTAATAGGGGTAAGTCTCATCAGAGATAGGATTAGTAATATCCTAGGATGACTCATTAGAGATAGGGTTAGTAACACCCTAGAATGAGTTGAGAGTATTATATATAAGCACGTATTTGTTAATTTTATAAAAATGGTTATGTTTTAAAAGATGGTAAATGAAATAATTTTACCTTGGGTTTATATTTTAAATATCAGAGGGTATATTATTATTTTTGGTTAGAAATAAAGGATTGTTTGTAATTTAGCATAGTAAAACTAAAATATAAATATCTTGTGAAGTAAAATTCACGATTTGATTATAAGATATTTGATGATAATATTAAAGCCAGAAATTGTGATTAGAGAAAGTGAAAAGAAAATGCACACTTAGAAAAATTATTATCAACAAGATAGAAAAAGATAGCCTAAATTGAGACTTTGGGTAAATATAATATAAATGGGTAAGTTCTATAACTTTTTGAGAAAAATGTGTGATCCTCTGAAAATAGAGGAGAGCACACATGCAACTATATATATCACAATAATAAGGTGCTGCCAACGTTCCTGGCAGGTAACAAAACTAAATACAAGTATCAAAGAAAAATCAGGTACCTCTAAGATGAGTTCCGGCAAGGCCACCACCCATCACACCCCGATATCGAGTTCCGGCATAGCCACCACCCGATACTAAGGTGTTAGAAGTACCTAGAAACAAAAGAATATGATACTTCATGCATCTGAATCAGGAGCTCTATGCATCACAAACTAAGAAGGAAGCTCCATGCATCTGGATCTGAAGGAATGAAAAAGCATCTACTCTGAAGTGGAACTGAATATGATGCTGAATGGAAGATCTGCTCTGGAGACTCTGTACAAAGGAAGAAGTGCCAAGCAGAAGAATGGATCCTCCTGAAGATAATACGCCACAATGGAGATGAAAGTATCATGCATCAGTAGTGGAACTGCAAATAATCTTGAGTGGAAAACTCTACTCTGATGGCCTCTCTGCAATCCGTAATCCTGTAATCTGAAGACATGAGAACCTGCAAAAAGAGCCTGATACCCTATCACCCATACCTGTATCTGAAGGATGACTAAGGAAAAAGTAAGAATTATACATATATATGTATACTTATATAATTAATATACATATATATGTATAGATGAGGTAGAAAATAAAACCTAAATAAGACTAAACAAGACAAAAACAATAGAATTAAAAAAACTATAAACTAATAACACCAAAGACAAGAACAATAATTAAAACAAAACTTAAAAGATTCTTATGAATCTTTGATCATAAGTAAGTTATGATTAACATTTAGATCATCATATAAATTTGAAAAAATATTAATGTGGGTAAGTTCTATAACTTATAAAGGAGAAAAGATAATTTGAGATTTAGACACTTTGATTAGGTTAAAATCAAAGTGAATTTATGAGTAAGAAATATAAGTAATATCATCCTAGTATAAAACTTTGAATTAGTGATACATTTAGGGTAATATTTGTAATTCAAAATGAAGTAAGATTAGAAGTGGATAGTTTTAAATAATATGGTTAGTAGGGTAATTGTTGGATGGAAAAGGTTAATAACAAATACCATGTGAATTAAGTTTCACAATTTGACTATAAGGTATTTGATGGATTTAAGGTTAAGAAATTTGATTTAGAAAATGGATAGGTAAATAAGTTAAGTTGATAATCATAGAATTAGTAAGAAAAAGATGTACACTTAGAAAAATTGTCTTATTAATATATGGATAAAATAAATAATATTGGCTAAATTAGGACCTTAGGTAAATAAAACTAAGGATTAAGTTTTATAACTTATTAATTTGAGATAATAGTAAAATTCCACATTTGTTAAACGCCCTAATTGAAGTAATAATGGTCTAAAGTCTGGGGATATGTATATATACTCTTAGGAAGTAAAGATATATTATGCAAGTTTAAGTCATATTTGTATGCTTAAGTAATAATGGATTTAGTAGAAAGTAAAGGGTTTTGAAATAAACTTGGATTAATAGAAATTTGTAAGAAATATATTAGGTAAAAATGAATGTGAATAAATACATAAGTTATACGTAGATCACTTCGGCACATAAATTTTTTGATCTAAGATTTGAGTACAGAACTTTGAGGTGTTTACACCAATACGAGAAAGGATTTACCACTCGATTCTTGACGGCGAACATTGATGAGGGTTTGTGATTATGTACTCAAGTTTTCTATCATAGTTGAGAGCTATGTAAGGAAACCAATGGTTTGTGATCAGGAAGTCTGATCAAAGTCCGCACTAGAAAATCAGGGGTTCGATACTAGTTCGAAGGTAAAGTTGTGGATTCAAATAATAGATCGAATCAGATAGCACATATAGTATGATGTTTTGGGTCTGTCTACATAGCAGTTGGATAGTTATCTTAAATAGAAGACACTAAGACATAGAGGTTGGATCGATGTTTTGGTATGTATATAGACCTCAGGTGTAGTACATGCTCAGGCCAGGGGATGGGTTATGTGGATGCATTCATTTATGTTGATATAGTATCAGTGTGGTTGTTTTTGGATGTATAGTCTTGTTTGGTTGATATATATATTATATTAAGTGTGCAGTACGCACTAGGATGGGTGGGATAGAAGTCTAACTCTATGTATGTATATATAACCTTAAGTACGTGATAAGTACTCAGGTTAATGTGGGGAATCTCTATATGTATGTTTGGTATCATTTGTTTTAGTGTTGTTTTGATATCAACCTTCTTTTTATATATGCATTTTCTTTCTGTCATCAGTATAAATAAGCCAGGATGTTTGAGGATACGAGTATGAGATAGATTCCTTTATCTAACTTTCATTTCGAGGACGAAATGCTTTTAAGTAGGAGAGAATGTAACGACCCGTAATTTCGCTACTTCGAAAATGAAAGATTTTGAATTTAAAAGAATTTAAAACTTAAATAAATATGTTATATATAATAATTATTATAGAGAAATTATTTATTCTTATAGTTAATGATTAAAAAGTATAAATTTGGATTTTAGAACAAATCAGCAAAAGTTAAGTTTTGTTAAAAATAAATAAATACTTAAATAAATAGGTTTAAATATTTGTTTGAAAAGTTAAATTATATTAAAATCACTTAATAAAGATAATAGAAGTATATTAAAAGACTTAAAAATATGTTTATAATCGTTTTACAAAAATGTTCAGATTTTGTCGCATTTTGTCAATTTTACATACACAGTCAAAATAGAGATTTTGATATTATTTAAATATGATTTTAAAATATGAATAGACATGTTTTAATTTATTTAAAAGAAGTAAAAAGTTTGTTTTAAGTTTGGTTTACTTTAATATATAGTTTAACACAAACGTCAAATTTTGACTGTAAAATTTGTCAATAAAAATACCGTTTTCAAGCAAAACAAGTTGTCGCTACATTGTTGCAACATAATACATTTCCTAACATACAAATTGCATATGTACACCGTTACAAACTATAAAACACATATACATTTAGCATATAAGACAAAAGTTTATATTAGGAAAGTTATACAAAAATAAAATAAAAGTAACATGATTTGACATAAACCTATAAACAAATCTATACTAAACATCATCATTATACAAAGGACTAACATATCTCCTCACCATTAATGCTTAAGTCATATCACTTATGGAAAAGGAGCAAAAGGGATTTTATGCATTTTCCAATTTATGAAGCAGGTACTACTTCAAATTCAAGGATCTTATCTCATTAATGCCAAGTCTTTTCAGGCATGGAAAATAAGCAAAAGTATATTTAAACATTTTAGAAATTTATAAAAAATAGGCATAACCATTTCATTAAGTACAAACTTACATCCTACCATCATTTCACCATTATTGCACTTCATATCATGCTTAAACAAAAATCAAAAAGTAGCCAAGGGCATTTAAGTTAATTGCCATCCAAAACTCAAGTATGAATAAGCATTACACTACTTCATTTTTTGCCTTTCTCTTCACTTTCTCCATATTCTTCACCTCCATTTCCATGGCATCCAACTTCTCTTCCACTTCCATAACTTCCATCACCTTAACCAAGCTCCTACACACGCAAACCCCACTTCTACAACCCATACACGCCTCTACACCCCTATACATGCATCCAAACACACGCACCCACCTCCTCCAAGCCACACACGCCCATTCCCACCTCTCTACCCTCGGCCACACCACCTACACGTCTCCTGCAAGCCTCCCACACAACCAAACCCGAGCCATCATAAAGCCTACCTGTAACGACCCGATATTTTCAACCATTCGCATCCATTATAAGTGTATAAGTAGACACTCATGCCGGAATTGAATTGCTCAACATACCGCGTTGTAAATAAAATTTGGCAAATCTCAGAATATACAGTAAATAAATATAATCACATATCACAGACACAGAGTAAAATAATGCAGCGGAAGTAAAAGAAATAGTAGTTCATGAAGCTACTATATAAATATATCAGAGTTACATAAGATATAACATAAGAAATAAAGTACAACAGAAGTCTTAATACAATAACCAAGTACAGGCTGAATAGAACAACGGAACCGAAGTTGATAGAACAAGACTAGCAGATAATCTCCAGCTATTCAAATCTCCAGAAGGTGGAAATCCAAATCTGTGAATACTCAGGTTGACCCGAGCGTAAAGCAGAACAAAAAACACTCGAGTCAGGACAATATATACTTATATAATGTAAACCAACTCAAGTGAACTGTAATAAAGGTACAAGTAACTTAGAAGATGCTTGGGACCGTTCATCCTCTAAGGATCCGTTAAACTATTTACTATATAGTAATATACGCTATATACAGTAGTGCCTAATCAGTAAAGTATAATCATATAGAAAATAGCGTTAAGGGGATGGAGAACCTTAACGCGGTCGGATCTTTAAATCAAAATCGTAGTAAAGCTCGATATGGTAGGTGACACGGCACAACTAGGCAATGCCGGGGTAGATATACCAATTACGCATCCGGACTAGTGGTGACGCATAGCAGCCACTACCGCCCACCTCGAACAACACTCCCAAATCAAGGGTGGCCACCAAATCAATCACAATTAATAGAATGGTATCAAAGAAGTGTGTCCGATCAGAGGTGCTACCTCATTGGTCCGTCAATCGCTCCTGTTTTAGCCAACTTATGCCAACTCACGGGAGTTGGGTCCACGTATATACCTTAGGATCGTCGCCACCATCCTACTTCATTCTGGAAACTCCACCGCGTACACAGTTGTCAAAGTGGTTTTCGGTATCGACAGAGAGTATGTCCATATCTGATCCCGGTCTCTTTAACAACCAATCGTTATTATAACCCGTGGTTATAACTTTTAAAACAATACTTTACTTCAAAATAAAATATCATTTCAAAACCATATATTTATCAAAATAAAGATTAAATCAATTCCAAACCATTTCCATATATTTAAAATATCATATCATTTAAAAACTTCATTTCAAATCATTTCAATATATCAAAATATCATATCTTTCCAAAACTTCATTTCAAATCATTTTAATATAATAAAATATCCTATCAGTTCAAAACCAAAAATTCAACTTTAAATACCCTTTAAATTCAAAGATATCGTTCATTTACTATCATTTCAAATCACCTTTAAATAGTTTATATTCCAATCAAAATAATTCATTTAAACCTTTTAAAAGTGTAATTATTATATTTTCAAATCAAGTATTCAATTTCCAAAGTTTCAAACCATTCTGAGTTCGTTTACTAAGTCAAAAACCATAATTATTAAAATTTCAGCCTTTCGCAGCATTTAGAAAAAGCTGTTATAAGTTATGCTTGAAACATTTTTATTCAGCAAAGACAGCATTTAAAACTGCTGTTAAAACTCAGTTTTTAGTTAAATTATAGTTCAAAACAGAAAAGACAGCATTTCAGAAGTGTTGCGGTAACTCAGATTTCAAAACAAAGGTTTTATTTGATTTCAGCAAAGACTGCAGACCACTATAGCATTTCTAGAGAATGCTATAATAGACCTGAGTTCAATATTAGCCTATAAGTTCAATTACAGCAACTACAGCATTTCAGAAATGCTGTAATAGCTCTTTTTACACAATTTTAGTTCAATTCAGAAACTATAGCATTTCTGAATGCTATTAAAAGTAAATTCCAGATTTTAGTGTATTTCCAGTAACTAAATAACTTCAATTTAAAACTCATAAACATTTTAAAAAATCATATTTTAACATTTAAAATGTTTATTTACATATCATTTAACATATATCTTTTTCACAATAAATTTCTTATAATTAAATCCAATTTTCAACAATTTACTTAATAAATTTAAGTGTAAAAGTTTCCAATTCTTCACATTTCAACAAATAACTTAACACTTCAAATTTAAATTACCATTTCACAAATTTAACTAAATTTCCAATTTTATTTAATTAACTTAAACCTTTAATTAAAACCAAATTTCACATTTCCAAGTCAAGTTATATTTTAAAAGATCACTTCATTTATTTAACCACTTAAATTCATAGAAAAATCAATAATACTTTAATAAATCACTTAAATTCAAATTTAATCAAATTATCATATTTTACCATTTTCCAAATATAATTAAATTTCCATTTTATTCATATAACTTAAATATCATTTTTAACCAAAATTCCAAATTCCAAACTTAAGTTATATTTCAATAATCCAATTTAACCATTCATTAATTACATTTTTACTCATAGAAAATCATAATTTCTTTATTTTAAAACATTTCAAAATCTATTTAAATCAAATTTCATAAATTTATATTTTTAAAAATACTTAAAATCATCCAAAACACTTTATAAAATAACCACGGGCCTGTATATAGTTTTCTAACCTAGGTCAAGTGATACAGATATGTATCATTTCAACCCGCAGTTTAAAAAAAGAAAAATCCGGGTTATATCATTTCAAACCCGCAATCCCAAGTTAAATGAATGAATTTGAAAATCGCTCAAGCCTATCATTTCAGCCCATAACGATATTCCCTTATTCTAAAGTCTGTTCGGGTATGTATCATTTCAACCCATAGTGATTCTAGTCTACAGGGAACTTGCAGTGTGATAAACTGATATAAATAAACATAATAACATAAACCAATAGTAACATATGATATAACAGGTGTAATAACAGGTGTGAACATCATATGATAATAATATAAGCATATATAACATGATAATATACATTACATATTCAAATGGTGTCGATTTACTAGTTATATAGGTACATATTGTCTGGTGAGAATAACTCACCTGTTAAAGCTGGGGATTAGCGATCAAAACACACAGAATAGATTCCAGAAAGCACAACAAGCACGATATAGCATGACTTTTGATTTGAATGAATGGAGAGCCTTGATATTTATCTTGTAAACAATAGCCAAACAAGACAATATACACATAAATATTCAATGCAAACAATGTTGAAACAAGGAGATAAGAAGCAACAACGGAATAGATTACTTGACTGTGCTTTAACCACTCAAAAGCTCGAACAAGGGGTTCATTTTATCAGCCATGATGATGATGAGTGTGGGAGAGACAAGGTTAACTTCCTTGAATACATAAGACAAAACAATACAAACAATATAAGTTTTCAAATGCACAATACGATAGAATAATATAGAATCAACTGCACGAATCAAAGTAGAATTTCTTTGCACTTGCTTCCAACAACCTTCAGGTTCAGCCATATGGTGTACTACAGGTCTAAGGCAAGATTTGGATCAGGTTTTGGTTGCCCAAGGTTCGGCCAAACATGTTTAGAGGATAGCAAAAGGTGAGTATGCATGAAACAACACAACAAGGCAAAACAATGTCACTTTAACATGGATTCAAGGCAATTCAAGGCTCGGCCAAGGCTCATGGGGCACGGCCAGAGGAGTGGGGGTCCGAGGTGATGACGTGGCAGAGGGTCCTGGTGGTGCTGGAGGTGGTGGAGGTGGTGTTGGTGGCGGCCATGGGTGGTGGAAGGTGATGGTACCAAAACTAGGTCAGCTTGAGTGCATAGGTGATGGCTAGTGCTAGTTTAGATGGATTTATGTGATGATCTTCATCATGGCTTGGCTTGGCCTGAGGAGGAGAGGTGTTAGGCTGTGTGATGGTCAGAGAAAAGTGGTGGTGGTGGTCAGCCATAGCTTGGAGGAAGGGTAATACAGCTATGAAGGTGGAGAGCATGTGTAAATTCAAGTAGAAAATCATAAAAAGACAAGAAGAAGATAGAATTTTTTTACCTAAGCTTCACAAGGAGAATAGCCGTGATTTTTTTGTGAGAGGAGGAGAAATGAATTTCGTGAAAGTGAAAAAAAATGCAGCTGAAATGAGTAGATTACACGCCCAAAACAATTAAGAGAAGAGTTGGGAAAATGAAAGGTCGGGAGATGGAAAGCCTTAGGAGTTTCAAGAGTTTAAAACTTTTCAAATTTCCTCTATTTCTTTTTAATAAGTTTAAATATCTGAAAATACACATAATTTCTGTCAAAATTCGAAAATGTAACAAATAAAAAAATATAAATAAATAAATATTAATTATATATAATTAAATCATGAAAATAGCAAAAATTGTCAACTAGGCTAGAAAAATTGAAAATAAATGGTATAAACTTTAGAAAATTCATATGAGCTTGTAATATATTTTTAAACATAAATAATAACTTAAAATAAAACTAGATTCACAAAATAAATATATAAAATTTAATTTAAATAAAATTTTAATGAAGAAAATAGTAGAAAATAAGAAAACAGCCTTTAAAAATAGGAAATCAACACAGTAAACATTGGAAAAATTCTATTATCAATTTAAAAATATTTAAAAGTCAAAATATACATAATATAACATATTAAACATATTAAAATAAAATATGACAAAGAAAATATAATTTATACAATTTAAAATAACAAAATTGCAAAATAAACAATTTATACTCAAAATTGAAATGTACATATCTTTTGCAGTTTAACTCCGTTTTCAACGAAACAAAAAGCAATGTTCAAGTTATTTCATCTATTTTCATAATAAAAGATAAAATTTAAGATTTTAAATAATTTGAATTTGAAGTTTAAAAGTCAAAGTTTGAACAGTTTGACCAGAAATTCACTTTACAGTAAAATATTCAAATTATACTAGTTTGAACTATAAATCACTTAATAATCAACATTTATATTTAAAAATGAAATGTTTGAAATAAAATAAGTCTAAAATAATTTAAAATAAAATAAAGTCGAATTTAAATAATATACAAAAATCTAGGGTTGTTACACTCTCCCCCACTCAAAACCTTTCGTCCCCGAAAAGGAATGAGGTACGGGAAAGCACAGAAAAAGATAGAGTGAAATAGGTTTTAGACAAGATGACAATTAGATTAAAATTATACCTGATGACAATTTCTATGGGTAAGTTTAACCAGGTGGAGGTGATCTTCCCAAGATTCTCCAGAATCAGGAACACAAGCACGAAAAGATCCTCTAGAATCTGATTCACTCTTTCCGCTTAACCGCCGGTCTGTGGATGGAAAGCAGTGCTCAGATTCAAAATGAGTACCAAAATTATCAAAGATTATAGAAAGATTTCTAAACAGACTGGTATAAGCAATAGCCTTCCCATTCTATAACAAGATAAGGGAAATAAGGACATCCAAAAGATAGTTTGAAAAACAAAATAAGATAATAAGTTTGAAACCATAATGCTTTGAAATCATAACAATTTAGGGATGTTTATCATTTGGAAATCATACTACTAAAATCATAACACTTTGGAAATGTTATTCTTTTTTTTAAACATAATACTTAGAAAATCATAACACCTTTTACAAATAATCTTCATTTAAACCATTTTAATTCAAGGTCAAATAATATTCATTTTAAAGTTGTAACATTTCTAAGTTCATTAAATTATAAAATTTCCAAAACATTGTCTTTTCAAAATAGCAGCACTTATAAAATGCTAAGTAGATATATTAATATTTCAAATCAGTTTAATTCCAGAAATATTTATTTGGATATCATTTAACTTATGACTTATTAAAACAAACTTTTATGAATGGAATATCCAAATTAACTATACTTCGTTTATTAAGTTAAAAGCTCACTATTTTACTTAGCTCTTAATTTGACACATAACCTAACACTTTATTTAAAATACCCATTTCACAAATAGATATTCCTTTAATAAGTTACACTTAAAATTCCATTTGAAAACCAAATTCTCAATTATCAATTTTTAGTGATGTTAAAATACATTTTAACTATTTAAATCATAATTATTCATTTTTCAAGACATATTAATTTCATAAATAAAATATTTATCATAGCAAATATAACAATCAAATTTCTTTACACATTTATTCATTTAGACATCAATTAAACTATGAATTCAAGTTAAATAAACTTTATTACCAAAAGTCCAATTCAAATGTATTTTATTTTATCTATTCAAAGATACATTATTTATTATACAACATATTCATTTCAGGAAATAACCTTTATTAAAATTCCTAGGTTAGACTTAAGGTTCCATATTAAATCAAATTTGATTATTAAGTTATTTAAATAAAATCTCTTTAAATTCCTTTTTCACTATTTATCTCTGTTAATCTTTTATAACTAAAATTTAAGTGTATAACATTTATTATAACCACTCAAATTTTATTTATAAAATCCTTTCTATATTGTATATTATGCAATTTCATATTCAACTTCTGTGTAATTTAGGTAAGTTATATTGGAATGAAATTGTGTGTTATACAAATAAAACTTTCTGATTCAATTATCTCAAGTTTGAATCATTTATCCAAATTTTTTTTTCTTTTTATAATTGAAATTATTCTTTAAGAAAAAAAATGTAAGAATTAATTTCTGATTTCCTTCAAACCATTTAGAGACAAATAAATATATGTACATAACATGTCAAATCAAATTTAAATCATATATCTATATATATTATAAATCAAGTCATATTTTTAGAAATTCATATTAATTAAATTCCCCAAAACAAAGCTGTAGCAAGACTACAGAACAGTCTCTTCACTTCGAAACTCTAAAATGAACGTCGATGATGCTGTAGTCATCACCGAAATTATTTTCCAACGACAAAGAGAAGAGCACTAAATTTTTAAACTTAAAAATCCTTTAGAAACAAATTTCTACTTGGAAATACTTTAAATAATATATCCTTTTAAAACTTTTAACACAAGGTTTGAATCCATCGGAAATTAAATTCTTAAATTTCTTGTTTTAAATTCATTTCAGTTCCCAAATAAATTTGTAAACAACTATTTATAAATTCATTTGTAGAACAATAAATGATAAATCAAGTATTATCACTTCAAATTATCAATTTAAATCAATTTATTAAGTTCCATAAATTTACTTATATAACAAAATTTATTCCATTAACCAAATTTAAAAATAATATTGCATCAGTTTGTTCTGTCAAAGTGTTTTAGAAATCCTATCGATAGCGTTGATCAGACGAATCGATCGGAAGCCCAAATCAACATCAATAACTCAAACAACACAATATATAAAACAAAACATAGATTTACAAGTACAATTTAAAAATGTTTGGAGATAGTTTGGAAACAAAAGACAAGATGATTAAATAACAAAATAGAAAGATGGGTAAGCTTAAATAAATCGCGGGCAACCTTAACCGGGTCAACCGTGACTTAATGAATAAGATCAAATGTGTATTTTATTCTGGGGTAAATCTACATCTGATCTCAAGAGATAGAGTTTGGAATAACAAAAGATATTAGCATCTAAACCAAGGATAGATATAAATCTCTGGTGAATCGATGCAAATTTGTAAAGGAGTTCCCCCTTTACCAGAAAATTAGAATATTGGCAAGACAGCCAATTCACTATAAAGATCATTCGAAGTGGAGTTATGTGATACTCCAAAATCAAAAGAAGATGAATAGTGAGGGACAAGAATGAATTTTTGGAATTCCAAAAATTCAAAAAAAATTCGAATCAAGAGGAAAAGATTCAAACTCGAACGAAAGTGATTCTGTAAATAAATCTACTCCATATGCTGAGTTTTGCCTCAAAGCCAAAGCTCTGATACCAACTGTAACGACCCGATATTTTCAACCATTCGCATCCATTATAAGTGTATAAGTAGACACTCATGCCAGAATTGAATTGCTCAAAATACCGCGTTGTAAATAAAATTTGGAAAATCTCAGAATATACAGTAAATAAATATAATCACATATCACAGACACAGAGTAAAATAATGCAGCGGAAGTAAAAGAAATAGTAGTTCATGAAGCTACTATATAAGTATATCAGAGTTACATAAGATATAACATAAGAAATAAAGTACAGCGAAGTCTTAATACAATAACCAAGTACAGGCTGAATAGAACAACGGAACCGAAGTTGATAGAACAAGACTAGCAGATAATCTCCAGCGATTCAAATCTCCAGAAGGTGGAAATCCAAATCTGTGAATACTCAGGCTGACCCGAGCGTAAAGCAGAACACAAAACACTCGAGTCAGGACAATATATACTTATATAATGTAAACCAACTCAAGTGAACTGTAATAAAGGTACAAGTAACTTAGAAGATGCTTGGGACCGCTCATCCTCTAAGGATCCGTTAAACTATTTACTATATAGTAATATATGCTATATATAGTAGTGCCTAATCAGTAAAGTATAATCATATAGAAAATAGCGTTAAGGGGATGGAGAACCTTAAAGCGGTCGGATCTTTAAATCAAAATCGTAGTAAAGCTCGATATGGTAGGTGACACGGCACAACTAGGCAATGCCGGGGTAGATATACCAATTACGCATCCGGACTAGTGGTGACACATAGCAGCCACTACCGCCCACCTCGAACAACACTCCCAAATCAAGGGTGGCCACCAAATCAATCACAAGTAATAGAATGGTATCGAAGAAGTGTGTCCGATCAGAGGTGCTACCTCATTGGTCCGTCAATCGCTCCTGTTTTAGCCACCTTATGCCAACTCACGGGAGTTGGGTCCACGTATATACCTTAGGATCGTCGCCACCATCCTACTTCATTTTGGAAACTCCACCGCGTACACAGTTGTCAAAGTGGTTTTCGGTATCGACAGAGAGTATGTCCATATCCGATCCCGGTCTCTTTAACAACCAATCGTTATTATAACCCATGGTTATAACTTTTAAAACAATACTTTACTTCAAAATAAAATATCATTTCAAAACCATATATTTATCAAAATAAAGATTAAATCAATTCCAAACCATTACCATATATTTAAAATATCGTATCATTTCAAAACTTCATTTCAAATCATTTCAATATATCAAAATATCATATCTTTCCAAAACTTCATTTCAAATCATTTTAATATAATAAAATATCCTATCAGTTCAAAACCAAAAATTCAACTTTAAATACCCTTTAAATTCAAAGATATCGTTCATTTACTATCATTTCAAATCACCTTTAAATAGTTTATATTCCAATCAAAATAATTCATTTAAACCTTTTAAAAGTGTAATTATTATATTTTCAAATCAAGTATTCAATTTCCAAAGTTTCTAACCATTCTGAGTTCGTTTACTAAGTCAAAAACCATAATTATTAAAATTTCAGTCTTTCGCAGCATTTAGAAAAAGCTGTTATAAGTTATGCTTGAAACATTTTTATTCAGCAAAGACAGCATTTAAAACTGCTGTTAAAACTCAGTTTTTAGTTAAATTATAGTTCAAAACAGAAAAGACAGCATTTCAAAAGTGCTGTGGTAACTCAGATTTCAAAACAAAGGTTTTATTTGATTTCAGCAAAGACTGCAGACCACTATAGCATTTCCAGAGAATGCTATAATAGACCTGAGTTCAATATTAGCCTATAAGTTCAATTACAGCAACTACATCATTTCAGAAATGCTTAATAGCTCTTTTTACACAATTTTAGTTCAATTCAGAAACTATAGCATTTCTGAATGCTATTAAAAGTAAATTCCAGATTTTAGTGTATTTCCAGCAACTAAATAACTTCAATTTAAAACACATAAACATTTTAAAAAATCATATTTTAACATTTAAAATGTTCATTTACATATCATTTAACATATGTCTTTTTCACAATAAATTTCTTATAATTAAATCCAATTTTCAACAATTTACTTAATAAATTTAAGTGTAAAAGTTTCCAATTCTTCACATTCCAACAAATAACTTAACACTTCAAATTTAAATTACCATTTCACAAATTTAACTAAATTTCCAATTTTATTTAATTAACTTAAACCTTTAATTAAAACCAAATTTCACATTTCCAAGTCAAGTTATATTTTAAAAGATCACTTCATTTATTTAACCACTTAAATTCATAGAAAAATCAATAATACTTTAATAAATCACTTAAATTCAAATTTAATCAAATTATCATATTTTACCATTTTCCAAATATAATTAAATTTCCATTTTATTCATATAACTTAAATATCATTTTTAACCAAAATTCCAAATTCCAAACTTAAGTTATATTTCAATAATCCAATTTAACCATTCATTAATTACATTTTTACTCATAGAAAATCATAATTTCTTTATTTTAAAACATTTCAAAATCTATTAAATCAAATTTCATAAATTTATATTTTTAAAAATACTTAAAATCATCCAAAACACTTTATAAAATAACCACGGGCCTGTATATAGTTTTCTAACCTAGGTCAAGTGATACAGATATGTATCATTTCAACCCGCAGTTTAAAAAAAGAAAAATCCGGGTTATATCATTTCAAACCCGCAATCCCAAGTTAAATGAATGAATTTGAAAACCGCTCAGGCCTATCATTTCAGCCCATAACGATATTCCCTTATTCTAAAGTCCGTTCGGGTATGTATCATTTCAACCCATAGTGATACTAGTCTATAGGGAACTTGCAGTGTGATAAACTGATATAAATAAACAGAATAACATAAAACAACAGTAACATATGATATAACAGGTGTAATAACAGGTGTGAACATCATATGATAATAATATAAGCATATATAACATGATAATATACATTACATATTCAAATGGTGTCGATTTACTAGTTATATAGGTACATGTTGTCTGGTGAGAATAACTCACCTGTTAAAGCTGGAGATTAGCGATCAAAACACACAGAATAGATTCCAGAAAGCACAACAAGCACGATATAGCATGACTTTTGATTTGAATGAATGGAGAGCCTTGATATTTATCTTGTAAACAATAGCCAAACAAGACAATATACACATAAATATTCAATGCAAACAATGTTGAAACAAGGAGATAAGAAGCAACAACGGAATAGATTACTTGACTGTGCTTTAACCACTCAAAAGCTCGAACAAGGGGTTCATTTTCTCAGCCATGATGATGATGAGTGTGGGAGAGACAAGGTTAACTTCCTTGAATACATAAGACAAAACAATACAAACAATATAAGTTTTCAAATGCACAATACGATAGAATAATATAGAATCAACTGCACGAATCAAAGTAGAATTTCTTTGCACTTGCTTCCAACAACCTTCAGGTTCAGCCATATGGTGTACTACAGGTCTAAGGAAATATTTGGATCAGGGTTTGGTTGCCTAAGGGTCGGCCAAACATGTTTAGAAGATAGCAAAAGGTGAGTATGCATGAAACAACACAACAAGGCAAAACAATGTCACTTTAACATGGATTCAAGGCAATTCAAGGCTCGACCAAGGCTCATGGGGCACGGCCAGAGGAGTGGGGTCCAAGGTGATGACATGGCAGAGGGTCCAGGTGGTGCTAGAGGTGGTGGAGGTGGTGTTGGTGGCGGCCATGGGTGGTGGAAGGTGATGGTACCAAAACTAGGTCAGCTTGAGTGCATAGGTGATGGCTAGTGCTAGTTTAGATGGATTTGTGTGATGATCTTCATCATGGCTTGGCTTGGCCTGAGGAGGAGAGGTGTTAGGCTGTGTGATGGTCAGAGAAAAGTGGTGGTGGTGGTCAGCCATAGCTTGGAGGAAGGGGAATACAGCTATGAAGGTGGAGAGCATGTGCAAATTCAAGTAGAAAATCATAAAAAGACAAGAAGAAGATAGAATTTTTTTACCTAAGCTTCACAAGGAGAATAGCCGTGATTTTCTTGTGAGAGGAGGAGAAATGAATTTCGTGATAGTGAAAAAAAAAATGCAGCTGAAATGAGTAGATTACACGCCCAAAACAATTAAGAGAAGTGTTGGGAAAATGAAAGGTCGGGAGATGGAAAGCCTTAGGAGTTTCAAGAGTTTAAAACTTTTCAAATTTCCTCTATTTCTTTTTAATAAGTTTAAATATCTGAAAATACATATAATTTCAGTCAAAATTCGAAAATGTAACAAATAAAACAAAATATAAATAAATAAATATTAATTATAAATAATTAAATCAAGAAAATAGCAAAAATTGTCAACTAGGCTAGAAAAATTGAAAATAAATGGTATAAACTTTAGAAAATTCATATGAGCTTGTAATATATTTTTAAACATAAATAATAACATAAATAAAACTACATTCACAAAATAAATATATAAAATTTAATTTAAATAAAATTTTAATGAAGAAAATAGCAGAAAATAAGAAAACAGCCTTTAAAAATAGGAAATCAACACAGTAAACATTGGAAAAATTCTATTATCAATTTAAAAATATTTAAAAGTCAAAATATACATAATATAACATATTAAACATATTAAAATAAAATATTACAAAGAAAATATAATTTATACAATTTAAAATAACAAAATTGCAAAATAAACAATTTACACTCAAAATTGAAATGTACATATCTTTTGCAGTTTAACTCCGTTTTCAACGAAACAAAAAGAAGTGTTCAAGTTATTTCATCTATTTTCATAATAAAAGATAAAATTTAAGATTTTAAATAATTTGAATTTGAAGTTTAAAAGTCAAAGTTTGAACAGTTTGACTAGAAATTCACTTTACAGTAAAATATTCAAATTATACTAGTTTGAACTATAAATCACTTAATAATCAAAATTTATATTTAAAAACGAAATGTTTGAAATAAAATAAGTCCAAAATAATTTAAAATAAAATAAAGTCGAATTTAAATAATATACAAAAATCTAGGGTTGTTACACTACCCACCTCCACAAAAGTTGTACCCCACTCCACACCCCATGGCACCTACCCACCTACCCAAGCCCATACCCCCTCCAAAATACCCATGTCCTAAATAAAAAAAAAGAAAAGGAAAGAAAGAGATAGAGAGAGAGAGAGAGGAAAAAGAAAGTAGTTTGGAAGGAAAATAAATAAAGTGAGAATTCGAGACATTCGAAAAGGAGCACGCTTGTTCAGATAAAAGTTAGATGGAGTGGATATGAAGGTGAGAAAATTCTCACCCCTTTTAAAAGATCGTATTTTGATTTTGTTATAATAGTCATCTTATTACATATGCAAGTATACACCCCTTTGAAATGTTGTTATGGATGTTTTGATATCTTTGTGTTATGTTTGAATAGCTGCAAGTGTTTGTGGTTGTGATTATTTATCATATCAGTTTGTGTATGGACCATAATTATGTTAGTGATAAATGTTAAACTTGGTTATGCTCATTTTGATTAAGTATCCCCTTTGAAATAAGACCCAATTTTGTTGATATGATATACTTTGGAAAAATAAGTCTCTTTTTAATTGGAATTGAAATTAAAGTGGAAATAAAAGAGAATTTTAAATTAGAAGTGGAAATTGGATTTGAAATAGAAAGTTAAGTTGAAATTAAAATTTAGATGAATAGTGAAATTTGAATTGAAATCAATTTTGAAAATTGAAAGTGAGATTAAGGTTGAAATTGAAATTAGAATTGGAATTAGATTTGAAATCTAAGTTTTAATTAAGTTTAATTGGAAGTTAGAATTGAAATTGGATTGAAATTGGATTTTAAAATTTAATATTAAAATAATATGAATAAAATAATATATAATATGGTAATAGTGAAAATACATTTTAAATACTTTAAAAAGTGAAAATATTGATTTTAAAATGATTTGTAATAATTTTATAAGTAATAAAATTCAATTTGAATAGATTATTTCAAGTATTGAAAATAAGTAAAAACTAGGCGCGCCGTGTAACGGTAGTTCGCGATTTCGCGTCGAAAAGTTAAAATGAGTGTATATAGGGAATATAGCTCGGAATTCTTCGAGATAAGGAAATTCCGGACTATTATATCCATATCTTCTAAACGAAGAAAGAAAATCAAAATTTCGTTAAGTATATTTTGAATTATGTCCAAATAAATTTTCTAGAAAAATCGCGCTAGTGCAATTAATTGACCATAACGGGAAATCTGTTTAAATGAACGTTTTTTAATTAAGAAAAATTGTGGAATAAATTTTATAAATCTTTTTTAGATAGTTTAGAAAAGATTTGAAATGGAAAATATGAATTTTCAAATATAAAAAAGTTGTTTAAATCAAATAAGCTTATATAGCACTTTCCCCAGCACTTTTATGCTGCGAATTCTATAACTTTTTGAATATGAGTTTAAATGTATCGATTTTTCCTAGAATCAATTATGAATGTTTTTAAAGGGAATATTAAGCGTTTAAAAGATAATTTGAAATATTTATAATCAATTCCAAAGTAAAGTTGATAACTGAGTATGTAGAAACGACTAGTACATTTGTCCCGCTTGTGAGATCTGGGAAGATAAAACAAGGTGTTTAACTAAGGTTGGGGATGGAGCAACTAGTGCACTAAACTTACCAGGCCCCTGTTTTTTCTTCTTAGGTGAGGGGTGGAACATATCGAAAGGAAAGCTTGGATGCTCTAAAAAGATGGTATTAAGTTTCCAAAATAAAAGAAGATTGGTATTATCCAAAATTTAAGCAATCTCTAAAATGAATAAACTACAACTTGGATTGCATAGAGATAATCTTCTTATACTTGGTACTAAAATCGAAGTGGGAACTTGACCTATTCATGGATTTTAAAAGGCGATTTCATCGTTATTCCGCCCATAGCACTTGTTGAATACAGAAATTGATATTGATTAAAATTAAAATGATTTCTATGATCCTATTTACTTAATAATGTTTGCTAAGATTGATTTTAGGGTTTACAGTAAACGATGTCTTAAATAACATTGTTTTTTACCCTATTGGGCTTTGGGTTTGGGTTTCAGCCCACTAACCTAACAATGTAACCACATCTCCTCTACAATAACAACTCCCACTCCACTCCTCTTCATTCATTAATAACGTTTCCTAACACTCTCAAGCCATAGAAAGAATGGTGGGAAGAGGAAATTAAAATTCCTAAGCCCTAGTTTCTCTTAGGAATTCAAATTCAAGTTATAAATCAAAGAGAAGCTTAGGTAAGAACCCTCTTCATCTTCTCCATCTCAATCTCTCTTCAATTTTTAGAAATTCCTATAACTTAACTTAGGAAATTCATTTCATTTGATAATAGATTGAAGATTCTAAAGGTGTTGTTGAAGAGAAATCAATCTTAGCTTGTTTTAGAGCTTCTCATTTCTATATTTGAGTTTAAAGGTGAGTTCTTGAACTCACATCTATGTCTATAGCTTTCATTGTTGTTAGGTATGAATTCCTAACATCTATTTCATGTTCAATTGCTTTTGATTTGAATTGATTTGGTGAATTTTCCAATTTTGGTATTTTGAAGTCAAAATCTTTAAAGATCCTATCTTGGATGTTTTGACATGTTTTTGGTTGTGTATCGAAGAGCCTATAGGGTTGGGTTATCGATTGGCATAAATCCATAGCATCCATCGCTCGTTCGATCGCTTTCCGTTTGGATTTTTGCCCTTCTTGGACTAGGCTGATTTTTGCCTAGCAGGGAAATCCAGACGTCTGGAAGGAAATCTTGACGTCTGGAATGAAATGCAGACGTCTGGTTGAAAAATCCAGACGTTTGGAAAGTGTCCCTAGAAAAAGAAAAAGGGCAGAGACAAAATCCAGACGTCTAGAATGAAATCCAAACGTCTGGTTGAAAAATCCAGACGTCTGGAATTGGTCCGTGGAAAAAGAAAAAAGGCAGAGGCAAAATCCAGACGTCTGGTTGGTAATTTCAAATGTCTGGTTCTGTTCAGTTTTGCCTATTTTAGCTGTTTTTGAGTGGATTTCCAATTTTTATCGATTTTTGTTGATCCGGTTAGTTGTTGTCAATTATTATCGACTTTGATGACTTCATTTGTGGATTTTTGGGAATATCCATTTGATTGGGATTTGATATCAATTTTTATGGTTGGAATTCACGTCGTCGAATGTGGATTTTTGGTGATAGATTGTTTTTACAATCATTTCTGTGATTTGTCACTTTTAAATACAAAGGTTTCTACACTGGTAGTAAATACTCAAACTCTTTCACAAAAATGATTTCAACATTAATTTTAAATACAAAGCTCGTTTTAAAACCGTTTTCCAATCTATTAGTATATACAAACCTTTACCTCATTCGTACGAGAAATCCAATTAAATGACTTAGCAAAACAAGTGGTATGAAACGCTTGTGTTTACTTTGTCGGTTAATTCTTAGACTTGTTCGACTGAAATCTTGTGACAATTTTCGAGTGGAAATCTATAATTTGTTCGTAAATATTTAAGTTAAGCCAATGGTTATGGGCATGAAGCTAAACTCATTTATTTATTAGCTTAGTGTAATTTACGCTTCTTGTTGATCAATGATGATCATTTTATGGTTTAGACTAGCGATATGCGATGTCTCTTTGTTCGCGTGGGGGACTGTACCCCGTTCTATTGAGCTTCATCTCATTTTTATTGGCTAGCGACCTATGGGTTTTATGGAGTTCGGTTCATCGGGCGTACCGTTTTTGCACTACGTCGTTGTTCCAAATTATTTGAGTTTTATGTTCATCGGGCTTACCGTTATTGCACTACGTCGTTGTTCCGGAGTATTTGAGTTTCAGGTTCATCGGGCGTACCGTTATTGCACTACGTCGTTGTTTCGGCTTATTTGAGAGGTTCCTCGAGCATACCATTATTGCACTACGCCGTTGCACCGGCTCTATGGTTAGCGATCATGGGATAGCGACCCGTTTGTGATAAACGTGTTGGTAAGTTTTCATGCTCCCATTTGTGATAGGCCTCCCCCTTTGTGTTTTCTAGATTTCTAATTGTTGATTTTTGGAATTTGTGTTTCACCAATTTTTGCGATTGGCATTGATATGTTTGTCAATATTTGGGGTTTGATGAATAAACTTAAGAATGTGATATTCTCTTTGGATATTTGACGAGAATTGAGATATTGTATGATTTTTATTGTTATCGAATGTATACTTGTCATAGTATGACATTATTGTTATCATACATTTTTATGGTATCTCTTATCAATTCTCATCTTATATGATATTTATAGCTAGACTGATCCGTTTATTATTTTTCTTCTTAAATAATACTCGGGCCAGACCGAGGTGTTACAGGTGCTTCCACTTGACTTCTTAGCAGCGGCTAGCTTCTGAATTTTGGCTAACTACTTTAGCTTAGTAGTTTTTGCTTTTATACATTTGAGATAGAGACTCCTTGATGTATACATATTCTTTTGTCTAGCACTTGTACCTATTCTTTTGTGATGTAGTGGATCTTATATGACCACTACTTTGATGTACACTTCTATGTGTTATATTCATATCTGTTTCCGCCTTAGTGATATGAAATCTGTGACTGATTTGTGTTATGCTTATTTCTATATTTGTTTCCGAAGGCCACATAGCCACTGTGTGGTAGCTTTGAGTTTGTATTTGATATATCGGTACTCGCACAATGTAATTACAAAGATAGTCGCTCCTCAACAGCCTTATTCTTCATGCTAGTCAATGGCATTACCCCGTAGTGTCCTTGGCTAGTGTGAGTATAGAGGTTGGGCGCCACAGCTTGGTATCAGAGCCAAACTTCGGAACAATGTAGAATAATCTAGCAAGGATCATTGTTGTAACGACTCGGGTTTTGCCCGCTCGAAAATCAACATCCGTACTTCACATTGTACTTGAATGCCGCAGATTCGACCGTTCAAATCCGATTCGCCGGAGCTATAACACAATTAAGTAAATAACACAACGGAAGAAAAGAATAATACATTGATATACAATATCTGATACAATAGAATGATACAATGAATATCAATATACATCAGAGATGATACAACAAATATAGCAGCGGAAAAGAAAACGATAACAACAGCAGCGGATAATCTCCATCTTCAAAACGCCAATCCAGATATAGCTCGAACTCCCAATAACGATGCACAAAGATAAGCAAGTGCAGTCCGATCCAAAGACTGAACTAGCTCCAGATAATCTACTCAACCTGAATATCTGAGAAACCCAACTCTAGACTGCCCGTGTGGAAAATAGTGGGCACCCAGAGTTTAGGAAGGGAACAATAAACTCCGAGTCAGTCGTGGGACTGGTGTGAGCAACAAAAACAGTTTATCTTTAAAACAAATAGCAGAGAATTTTAAAGTCAATTCGCAATGCTTTTGGAAAATGAAACTACCATAAGACCTCCCACCACACACATAATGCAAACGCAGAATTGGAGGAGATTTCTTCTTATGATAGACAAAGATGCTTACTACGCAAAATCAAATCATTTTTGATATTATTATTAGTGCATAGTGTAGAAAACATTTCGAAAGTATAATATTAATCTTAGCCAACATACGACCAGTATCGTATGCCTACTATAGCTACTATGTTCAATAGCAGGTTACCGCCACATTCCATAGCAGGTAATACAACTAAAACCGTACAAGTCGTGTATTGTTTCTTTGGATTTCCAATAAATGGTCAGGCTAAGGAACTTCCTATGCCACGATGGGTACGTCCCTGGAATAGACGACCCGAGAACCTAACCGGATCTCTGCCAACACAAGGCCGGGTTACCTCTGCAAAAATAGGTAACTACTGACACGCGTATGCCATCCCCCGATCGTAACCGATCTTCCCGAGGATCCCCGATTTCTAACAAACCACATAATAATAATGCAGCAACCACATAGGTTAAGTATCTGGGCTCCATACCATGATACCACCTCTATCCAGAAGGAATGACATACACTAAGGGGCGCTACTCCCTAGAACCTTGCTGCATCCTTCCTGTTTCGACCATTTCCGGGGTGTGAGGCTCGACGAAGTCTCATCCACAAAGCTACGCTTTCTACAAAGCCATGCTTCGGGTCAAACAAATGATCAACCTATGATCACAAAGATATAAGATCAAACAAATGATCATATCGCAAATGATCAAACACTGATCATCACACAGCAACACTCAGCATGCCACATTACCAAATTGGGATATATCACTGATAAATTTCAACTACATAACCTCTGAGATCGTACGTCTCAGAGAAGGGTGTTAAGCTAAGAGAATAAATTCTCCGCCACCAAACAGAAATGTATTTGAAAGAAATCGGCTTTATATCTCAAAGTGTAATGTCAGACATGTATCCATACAAGTCTGTTCCGGGTTCGAACAGAACCGAAGGCACTTCTCACGAAGCCCTTGCAAATCCGGATAATTTCCAATCACGTCCGGACTTCCCGTCACTAAGGGTGATAAAACCTCTATATCGGGGATCAGCCGATGCAGAGTAACTCGACGGTAATCCTTCCATTTTCAAAAATATCTGGTCTTCAACACCGGTCTTCAAATGCGATCCATATACGACGTATCACATATTCGGAATGGGTTATACGACCCCATGGTCCTTTCCCGGCTAACCCGAATAGTGAGCGAAATATTTAAAATCATCTGGATATGGGATTTCAATTAAGTCACAACTTAAACCCAACTTTCTTTTCAACTGATTTAAGACAAATTACCATTTTTAAATCTTTAAACAAAAAGATTCAACCTTTACGGTTTAAACAGTTTCCACACTTTAAATCTTTTAAATAAAAGATTCATTCACAGATTTTCCAAATTAATCTCCATTTCAGTTTAACTCGTTAAATCTTTAAATCAAAGATTTAACTTATAGCTTTCAAAACAATTTCATTTCGAATGGTTTAAACAAATCATCATTTTAAATCTGTTAAAAATAAACAGATTTAATTCATAGCTTCCAAAAAGAAAAATTCATTCATAACTTGGAAAACCATTTTTCAATTCAATCTTGAAATTCCTTTAATTAAACTAGAATTTCATTTCTTATCTGAAAGCTTTTATCATTTGAAAACAAACAGTTTTCATTTCGGAAAATCTGATTCATTCATACGAGTTAAAGTCTTTGGGTTAAATTCAAATTCTCAAAATTACATTTTTAAATGGTTTAAATTCAGATAAACACATTTATAACATTTTCAATCCCTAGTTTCAAATCATAGGATTCAATTTCAAACTTGAATTCAAATTTAAATCAAATTATTTAAATTTTCAAAACTCGATTAAGTTGTTCAAAATAACTTTTATCTTTGAAATTCTATTTCAAAAGCTTTTCACTTTAAACCCGAATTCCAATTTCAAAATCAATTGAAATTAAAATTTCAATCTCAAAAACATCAAATTTAAATTATCTGTGACTTAACCGATTTCCACGTGAAATCCATATTTGTGTGTGTAAAAGTGTAGTCCGGGGGTTTAACACAATAGTGCAACATAAATCAATCATCACAGATCAAAATACAGGATATAGTTGATAGACGATATAAACTATATCGCTTATCTTCATTCACAGATCACAGATATATATCACAGATAAGTAAATTACAAATCACAACATAAATCAGGATGTATCACAAAGCATCACAATCAGGAAATATCAAACAATTCAATCATCCAATCAAATCCAAATATTCATAAGTAAGGTCAGTTAATTATCTGATTTATTCAAATTTGATTAATTACTTATGAATTTCTAATCCGGGTTAATTAATCGTCATTAATTATTAACACCTCTTAAATTACTTTTCTAAAGTAATTAAATTAAGATTTATTATTACTTACAATTAAATTTCATCTTTAATAACTCATTAATTAATCTTTAGTTATTTAATTAATTAAGTATTCAATATAACTTAGTTACTCACTTAATTAATTATTTCTCAATTATTAAATAATAAAACTTAATTAACCATTTATTAATCACTAATTACCAATTTAATTAATCATAAAGCCTAAATTTAATTACCTAATTAGTTAATTAATATTTATTTATTATTGATCATAGATTAACTAACCATTAAGAATCTATTCCTTAATGAATGATAAATCATTAATCTTCATTACTTAAAGAAAACCCATTTTTCACTTATTTATTTAAGTTTCACTTAAATATGTTTGGAAACATTTATTTCAAATTTTCTTTGAACTTTCATTTTAAACTCCAAGTTCAAACGATCATTAATTTAACTTTAAATCACTTTAAAACTAACCTTTTTTAAAAACCATTAAATTTCCAGTTAAAGCCAATCTTAGTTATGAGGAGATTTTAAATCAAATTATTTCTGAATTAATTACCTTAATTAATTTTCTTACTTAATAATCATCCCTTAATTGATTTTACCAATTAATTTACCATCAATTTCTAGTTTAATTAAGCTTTGATTTAAGATTAAATTAACTTTAAATCATTCTTTAATCACCTAAATACTTTAAAAGATAAATCATTTATCTTAACTAATCACTCAATTATCATTAAAACCTTAAATTTATAAGCTTCATAATTAATCATAATTAACACATAAGTTAGTTCCAAAAGTTAAGGTTAATTAAAACAACATTTCATTTTAATTAACTTTTTAATCGCATTATACTTTAATAATTAATTTATAAATGATGATCACAAAATTAAATAGCTTAAATCTTCGTTCAAATAAATTAATTAAAAACCTTTGCTAATTAATTTTTTTTTATATAAAACTGTTTTGTATCTTAACCTTCCAGACCCGAGCATTTTTAACGTTTCCCCGAGCCTGCTATAATCTTTCCCGAGCAAAAACCATTATCTGCTTCGAGTCTCCCCTCCATTTTCCCCATCTTCCTTTCCTTTTTCTTTTTAAAGTTTAATTTAAAAAAAAAACTGTTATACCTTACAATACTCGCTCACGTGCTCGAAGACAACCCCGAGCCATCTTCCCTTATCCCCGAACATTACTTTGAGACCAGCCTTCTTCTCCAAAACTTCGAATAGCAGCCCATACCCAAACCTTCGCGTGCACGTGCAAGGTGCACATCATTCCGTCCATCTCCGATCATTGCCAAGACCGCGGACTAGTCATAAATGGTCATCTCCCTCTAAACAAACACTCAGCATCGAAGGATTTATCATGAAATCAAAATGAGCTATCAAGCTCAACTTGGAAACCCGAACTCGCAACCTAAATCAACTTCGCGACGACGACCTCGTCCTCTGACAGCCCCTCCACTTCGTCCAAAGTTGCTCCAGCGACCTCCTAACCTTTTCCCCTGGGTGCGATCAAACACGATGCACCAAAGTCGACACCATAGCCGCGTGTTCTTCGTCCAACAAAACTACCATAAAAACCCTAGTCCGACCTCTCTCTCTCGATTCTTGCAATAGGAAATTTTTTTAACATTTTTTCTGAAATCAACAAGGATCAAGCAAGCTTCATACAAAATTTTATCATCTAAAAAGTTTTCAGTTAACAGGAATGGATCAAAGTATGATTTTGGTTCATATATTAACTACATCCTGTATAGTTATCTAAAAATCATAATTCTTGTTTCAAAAATCCTATTTTTAAATGTTTATTCAAGATATGAAATCAAATTAACAATTTGAAATATTCGAATTTTAACATTGATCTCCTATCTACTGTAAAATTGAATATACAGTGTCTAAGTTACACTGTCTACATTCAAACAATTTTCCAGGCCGTGATTCCAGTTTAAACAAGTTTGTTTAACTTAAATTCTTAAGTTAAAAATATTTATATGAAGAAGTATTTAAATTTTTTCTCTGCTTTACTTTGGTTAGAAACTTGAAATACTGAAAACAAGCCATATAAATTACCAGTGCAAACAGAATATACACAGAGTAGTTTTGTTTAAACTATTGCAAGCACATATCATAAAAAAAAACCCAAACACACAAGTTAAATTTTGAAATCAGTTTGTTTACTCACAAAAATCATATTTTATAGAGTTTTAAAACAAAATGTTACTCACCAAGATTTGAAAGAACAGAGCATCCTGATGAAAACAGTTTGGAACTTTAAAGGCTGAAAAATGTATTTACTTTGATCTTCCTGCCAAATCATCTTGCTTCTCTGTTTTGCATTGAGTTGCTTGCTTGAGAATGTTTGCTTAAGTCTTGAAATGGAGTTTTATTTTGGTTTTACTTAGTTCGAAAGGAAATGAAAACTGATATGGAGAAAAATGCTTATAGGTTGATATATACAATGAGTTACAGGGTATCATCATTTTTCTTATGCAAACAATATCCAAGTTTTGTACAAATTTCAGATAATTTCATTGTTGGTGGCTGAAATCGTGTGTTTATGTACTTGAGAAGATATTTGTATTAGCAAGCATTAAATGCTATTTGTACTTTATGTTTCTATTTTATACATATCTCATTTTCTTATATTTGCCTGGCTTAACTTACAAGCTACAAACAATATTGTATTTTGACTTTGTCTTGTTTTATTTTGGCTATGCAGATTCATTTCTTTTGTTTTATATAAGTATGTACATATGTACTTTGTTTATTTCTTTGTCTACCTTTTCTCAAAAAAAAAATCTTGTATGACTATATGTACATTTTTATTTATTATTTTTAAAGTAATTTACACATTTAACAATTCGATATGATTCAATCAGAATATACTTGAATCCGGGGAAACTCGCTCCATTTTATCGATTTATTCTACTATTTTTATCCGAAAATTTATTTAATTATTAATTTAAATTCATAAGAAATCCGGGGTCGTTACAAACTTCCCCCCTTAAAAGAATTTCGTCCTCGAAATTACCAGGAAGACACAAAGATAGATGAAGAATATTTCATCAACTCAAACTGAACATTTGTTCTGCATTTGGCTTACCAAACCAGAATATCACGAACGAATCTGTTTTAACATTCAACAAAATACTCGGGTTATCCAGATCTACGAAATATACAGTGGCATTGGTTAGTTCGAAGTGATAACTAACCATTCGTAGAATATATCTGGGTTCCAAAGAATAGATAGATACATGGATACGATTTCGAAATTTTTAGTTTAGAAACTAAATTATACCTATCAATCATAACAAACAAAGCAACCAATTCATCCATACAAACAATTTTGGTCCATCTGGAGTTTATGTCCCATATTGATATATTGAATTTCTTTCTAGATCCACCAGAAACTATCGAAGAATTCAGAAAAGATGCTGAACAAAAGAGATAGATAGAGAAAAGATTACTTCCTTATTGTTACAGGGTATTGACCATTTATAGTCGTATTTCTCTGTCCCCTATCTCGTCCTCTTCTTTCACTCATATCTACTATCAGTGGATAGCAAGAGAATTTACTGAGGCATTCGAACGGATATCTGAGAATTACTCATTCTAGAGTTTACTTCACTCTATCTCTAATGAGCTACTTAACGTGTTATAGCTCTGATACCACATGTGACGACTCGGGTTTTGCCCGCTCGAAAATCAACATCCGTACTTCACATTGTACTTGAATGCCGCAGATTCGACCGTTCAAATCCGATTCGCCGGAGCTATAACACAATTAAGTAAATAACACAACGGAAGAAAAGAATAATACATTGATATACAATATCTGATACAACAGAATGATACAATGAATATCAATATACATCAGAGATGATACAACAAATATAGCAGTGGAAAAGAAAACGATAACAACAGCAGCGGATAATCTCCATCTTCAAAACGCCAATCCAGATATAGCTCGAACTCCCAATAACGATGCACAAAGATAAGCAAGTGCAGTCCGATCCAAAGACTGAACTAGCTCCAGATAATCTACTCAACCTGAATATCTGAGAAACCCAACTCTAGACTGCCCGTGTGGAAAATAGTGGGCACCCAGAGTTTAGGAAGGGAACAATAAACTCCGAGTCAGTCGTGGGACTGGTGTGAGCAACAAAAACAGTTTATCTTTAAAACAAATAGCAGAGAATTTTAAAGTCAATTCGCAATGCTTTTGGAAAATGAAACTACCATAAGACCTCCCACCACACACACAATGCAAACGCAGAATTGGAGGAGATTTCTTCTTATGATAGTCAAAGATGCTTACTATGCAAAATCAAATCATTTTTGATATTATTATTAGTGCATAGTGTAGAAAACATTTCGAAAGTATAATATTAATCTTAGCCAACATACGACCAGTATCGTATGCCTACTATAGCTACTATGTTCAATAGCAGGTTACCGCCACATTCCATAGCAGGTAATACAACTAAAACCGTACAAGTCGCGTATTGTTTCTTTGGATTTCCAACAAATGGTCAGGCTAAGGAACTTCCTATGCCACGATGGGTACGTCCCTGGAATAGACGACCCGAGAACCTAACCGGATCTCTGCCAACACAAGGCCGGGTTACCTCTGCAAAAATAGGTAACTACTGACACGCGTATGCCATCCCCCGATCGTAACCGATCTTCCCGAGGATCCCCGATTTCCAACAAACCACATAATAATAATGCAGCAACCACATAGGTTAAGTATCTGGGCTCCATACCATGATACCACCTCTATCCAGAAGGAATGACATACACTAAGGGGCGCTACTCCCTAGAACCTTGCTGCATCCTTCCTGTTTCGACCATTTCCGGGGTGTGAGGCTCGACGAAGTCTCGTCCACAAAGCTACGCTTTCTACAAAGCCATGCTTCGGGTCAAACAAATGATCAACCTATGATCACAAAGATATAAGATCAAACAAATGATCATATCGCAAATGATCAAACACTGATCATCACATAGCAACACTCAGCATGCCACATTACCAAATTGGGATATATCGCTGATAAATTTCAACTACATAACCTCTGAGCTCGTACGTCTCAGAGAAGGGTGTTAAGCTAAGAGAATAAATTCTCCGCCACCAAACAGAAATGTATTTGAAAGAAATCGGCTTTATATCTCAAAGTGTAATGTCAGACATGTATCCATACAAGTCTGTTCCGGGTTCGAACAGAACCGAAGGCACTTCTCACGAAGCCCTTGCAAATCCGGATAATTTCCAATCACGTCCGGACTTCCCGTCACTAAGGGTGATAAAACCTCTATATCGGGGATCAGCCGATGCAGAGTAACTCGACGGTAATCCTTCCGTTTTCAAAAATATCCAGTCTTCAACACCGGTCTTCAAATGCGATCCATATACGACGTATCACATATTCGGAATGGGTTATACGACCCCATGGTCCTTTCCCGGCTAACCCGAATAGTGAGCGAAATATTTAAAATCATCTGGATATGGGATTTCAATTAAGTCACAACTTAAACCCAACTTTCTTTTCAACTGATTTAAGACAAATTACCATTTTTAAATCTTTAAACAAAAAGATTCAACCTTTACGGTTTAAACAGTTTCCACACTTTAAATCTTTTAAATAAAAGATTCATTCACAGATTTTCCAAATTAATCTCCATTTCAGTTTAACTCGTTAAATCTTTAAATCAAAGATTTAACTTATAGCTTTGAAAACAATTTCATTTCGAATGGTTTAAACAAATCATCATTTTAAATCTGTTAAAAATAAACAGATTTAATTCATAGCTTTCAAAAAGAAAAATTCATTCATAACTTGGAAAACCATTTTTCAATTCAATCTTGAAATTCCTTTAATTAAACTGGAATTTCATTTCTTATCTGAAAGCTTTTATCATTTGAAAACAAACAGTTTTCATTTCGGAAAATCTGATTCATTCATACGAGTTAAAGTCTTTGGGTTAAATTCAAATTCTCAAAATTACATTTTTAAATGGTTTAAATTCAGATAAACACATTTATAACATTTGCAATCCCTAGTTTCAAATCATAGGATTCAATTTCAAACTTGAATTCAAATTTAAATCAAATTATTTAAATTTTCAAAACTCGATTAAGTTGTTCAAAATAACTTTTATCTTTGAAATTCTATTTCAAAAGCTTTTCACTTTAAACCCGAATTCCAATTTCAAAATCAATTGAAATTAAAATTTCAATCTCAAAAACATCAAATTTAAATTATCTGTGACTTAACCGATTTCCACGTGAAATCCATATTTGTGTGTGTAAAAGTGTAGTCCGGGGGTTTAACACAATAGTGCAACATAAATCAATCATCACAGATCAAAATACAGGATATAGTTGATAGACGATATAAACTATATCGCTTATCTTCATTCACAGATCACAGATATATATCACAGATAAGTAAATTACAAATCACAACATAAATCAGGATGTATCACAAAGCATCACAATCAGGAAATATCAAACAATTCAATCATCCAATCAAATCCAAATATTCATAAGTAAGGTCAGTTAATTATCTGATTTATTCAAATTTGATTAATTACTTATGAATTTCTAATCCGGGTTAATTAATCGTCATTAATTATTAACACCTCTTAAATTACTTTTCTAAAGTAATTAAATTAAGATTTATTATTACTTACAATTAAATTTCATCTTTAATAACTCATTAATTAATCTTTAGTTATTTAATTAATTAAGTATTCAATATAACTTAGTTACTCACTTAATTAATTATTTCTCAATTATTAAATAATAAAACTTAATTAACCATTTATTAATCACTAATTACCAATTTAATTAATCATAAAGCCTAAATTTAATTACCTAATTAGTTAATTAATATTTATTTATTATTGATCATAGATTAACTAACCATTAAGAATCTATTCCTTAATGAATGATAAATCATTAATCTTCATTACTTAAAGAAAACCCATTTTTCACTTATTTATTTAAGTTTCACTTAAATATGTTTGGAAACATTTATTTCAAATTTTCTTTGAACTTTCATTTTAAACTCCAAGTTCAAACGATCATTAATTTAACTTTAAATCACTTTAAAACTAACCTTTTTTAAAAACCATTAAATTTCCAGTTAAAGCCAATCTTAGTTATGAGGAGATTTTAAATCAAATTATTTCTGAATTAATTACCTTAATTAATTTTCTTACTTAATAATCATCCCTTAATTGATTTTACCAATTAATTTACCATCAATTTCTAGTTTAATTAAGCTTTGATTTAAGATTAAATTAACTTTAAATCATTCTTTAATCACCTAAATACTTTAAAAGATAAATCATTTATCTTAACTAATCACTCAATTATCATTAAAACCTTAAATTTATAAGCTTCATAATTAATCATAATTAACACATAAGTTAGTTCCAAAAGTTAAGGTTAATTAAAACAACATTTCATTTTAATTAACTTTTTAATCGCATTATACTTTAATAATTAATTTATAAATGATGATCACAAAATTAAATAGCTTAAATCTTCGTTCAAATAAATTAATTAAAAACCTTTGCTAATTAATTTTTTTTTATATAAAACTGTTTTGTATCTTAACCTTCCAGACCCGAGCATTTTTAACGTTTCCCCGAGCCTGCTATAATCTTTCCCGAGCAAAAACCATTATCTGCTTCGAGTCTCCCCTCCATTTTCCCCATCTTCCTTTCCTTTTTCTTTTTAAAGTTTAATTTAAAAAAAAACTGTTATACCTTACAATACTCGCTCACGTGCTCGAAGACAACCCCGAGCCATCTTCCCTTATCCCCGAACATTACTTCGAGACCAGCCTTCTTCTCCAAAACTTCGAACAGCAGCCCATACCCAAACCTTCGCGTGCACGTGCAAGGTGCACATCATTCCGTCCATCTCCGATCATTGCCAAGACCGCGGACTAGTCATAAATGGTCATCTCCCTCTAAACAAACACTCGGCATCGAAGGATTTATCATGAAATCAAAATGAGCTATCAAGCTCAACTTGGAAACCCGAACTCGCAACCTAAATCAACTTTGCGACGGCGACCTCGTCCTCTGACAGCCCCTCCACTTCGTCCAAAGTTGCTCCAGCGACCCCCTAACCTTTTCCCCTGGGTGCGATCAAACACGATGCACCAAAGTCGACACCATAGCCGCGTGTTCTTCGTCCAACAAAACTACCATAAAAACCCTAGTCCGACCTCTCTCTCTCGATTCTTGCAATAGGAAATTTTTTTAACATTTTTTCTGAAATCAACAAGGATCAAGCAAGCTTCATACAAAATTTTATCATCTAAAAAGTTTTCAGTTAACAGGAATGGATCAAAGTATGATTTGGTTCATATATGAACTACATCCTGTATAGTTATCTAAAAATCATAATTCTTGTTTCAAAAATCCTATTTTTAAATGTTTATTCAAGATATGAAATCAAATTAACAATTTGAAATATTCGAATTTTAACATATGATCTCCTATCTACTGTAAAATTGAATATACAGTGTCTAAGTTACACTGTCTACATTCAAACAATTTTCCAGGCCGTGATTCCAGTTTAAACAAGTTTGTTTAACTTAAATTCTTAAGTTAAAAATATTTATATGAAGAAGTATTTAAATTTTTTCTCTGCTTTACTTTGGTTAGAAACTTGAAATACTGAAAACAAGCCATATAAATTACCAGTGCAAACAGAATATACACAGAGTAGTTTTGTTTAAACTATTGCAAGCACATATCATAAAAAAAAAACCCAAACACACAAGTTAAATTTTGAAATCAGTTTGTTTACTCACAAAAATCATATTTTATAGAGTTTTAAAACAAAATGTTACTCACCAAGATTTGAAAGAACAGAGCACCCTGATGAAAACAGTTTGGAACTTTAAAGGCTGAAAAATGTATTTACTTTGATCTTCCTGCCAAATCATCTTGCTTCTCTGTTTTGCATTGAGTTGCTTGCTTGAGAATGTTTGCTTAAGTCTTGAAATGGAGTTTTATTTTGGTTTTACTTCGTTCGAAAGGAAAATGAAAACTGATATGGAGAAAAATGCTTATAGGTTGATATATACAATGAGTTATAGGGTATCATCATTTTTCTTATGCAAACAATATCCAAGTTTTGTACAAATTTCAGAGATAATTTCATTGTTGGTGGCTGAAATCGTGTGTTTATGTACTTGAGAAGATATTTGTATTAGCAAGCATTAAATGCTATTTGTACTTTATGTTTCTATTTTATACATATCTCATTTTCTTATATTTGCATGGCTTAATTTACAAGCTACAAACAATATTGTATTTTGACTTTGTCTTGTTTTATTTCGGCTATGCAGATTCATTTCTTTTGTTTTATATAAGTATGTACATATGTACTTTGTTTATTTCTTTGTCTACCTTTTCTCAAAAAAAAAATCTTGTATGACTATATGTACATTTTTATTTATTATTTTTAAAGTAATTTACACATTTAACAATTCGAAATGATTCAATCAGAATATACTTGAATCCGGGGAAACTCGCTCCATTTTATCGATTTATTCTACTATATTTATCCGAAAATTTATTTAATTATTAATTTAAATTCATAAGAAATCCGGGGTCGTTACAATTGTCCTAAGTCTCTCTTAGGAATCGTGCCTTAGGATTTAATTCGAGTCATAAGACCCGTTTTATCCTATTTTCTTTTATGATGCCTTGTTTTATCAATCAATTTTGTTTGATATTCATTCAGAGAATAACCTTTTTCCTCTTCTTTCTTTCTTTCTTAAAGAAGAGAAATGGTTAGACCTGGTCGTCCTAACGTCGGTCAATCCAGTGCTACTCCTCAAGATGGCGTATTCATGTCTGCCCAACATCTTTTAGATCTTGTAAAGAATGCTCAAGCTGCCGGACCCATTCCAGAGCCTACTCATCCTAAATCCGGGTTTGCACGCTTCTGCAGTGATTATACCAATTTGGGTGGAAGGCCATTCAAGGGTTCCGAAAGCGTTATAGTGGTCCAAGCTTGGCTTAGAACATGCGACCGCATCTTTTCTCGCATGAGTCTTGTGGATCTATATCGTGTCCAAGTGGCTTCTAGCATGCTCCAGGAGAGAGCATTAGATTGGTATGAGCTTTTGATTTCGGAAATTGTTGAAGCGGATCTTACTTTGGAGCAATTCCGGGAAAGGTTCGAGTTAAAGTTTGTGCTGGAAGCTGAAAAAGTAACTTTGGCCTGACGCTTTATTGACCTTGTTCAAGGTGAATCTTCTGTGACAGATTACGTCGCATCTTTTGAATCTCTCTCTAAATAAGGGGCCGAGTATATTAATACCCCATTGAAAAAAAATCAGTGGTTTGTCTATGGGTTGAATAAGAACCTCAAAAAGCCTTTACTCCTGAAACTACAAGTTTCTTTTGATCATCTTGTTGATATCGCTCTTCGACTTGAAGAAGCCGATAAAGAAAGTGATGTTGAAGTTGTGGGTGCCAAATAGAACTTCAACAACAACAAGAACAGGCTTATTAAGTTCAAGCCTAATCCCAACAAGAAAGGGAAGTAAGAAACTTTGGTAGCAAAGACTCCTACCTCTAGTCGTTGGCAATGCTACAATTGTGGTTCTAAGGACCATTATGCAAATAGGTGCCCAAAACCTCTTTTTTGTCGTTATTGCACAAGTTCAGGTCATATTTCATCTTCATGCCCCAAACTTCCAAACAAGAAAAGGGGAAAGCTAAATGTTGTGCAAGCCCTTAGTAACACTTCCCTTAATCAAGGTATTTCTCATTCTGTCCTTGATGACATTATTATATTTCGTGATCTTCCTATTCGAGTTCTTTTTGATACGGGTGCATCTCACTCTTTTATATCAAAAAAACTTGTTGATGCTTTGTCTTTAAATGTTATGGGCTTGATGACTTCACTGAGAATTGCGAATCTGGTTGGTGGATCCGCAACACTCAGTTTACTTTGTAAAGATGTCGAGATTATTTTATGTGATTATCCTTTCCGAGCCAATTTGCATGTTATGTGTTACTTAGGTTTCATAATGATTTTGGGAATGGATTGGCTTAACCATTATAAAGCCCACGTCCTATGTCCCGAGAGGACTATTCATCTTCGACATCCCCAATCTGTTAAGCAGATTTCTATTATTCTTAAAGATTCAGATTCCAATTCGGTAGCATCCTTATATTCTCTAAACCCACGTGATGACGATAATGATGATGAGGAAGATGTCATTTCCCTCATTCACGTTATTTGTAAATTTCCCGACATCTTTGAGCCCGTTTTAGGGTTACCACCTAAGCGAGCAATTGAGTTCAGAATTAATCTAATCCCTAGAGCTCTACCAATTACTCGTCCTCCTTATCGTATGTCCAATAAGGAAAATGAAAAGATGCGTAAACAATTATCCTAATTGGAAGGAAAACAGTTTATTCGTTCTAGTTCCTCTCCATGGGGCGCTTCGGCTATTTTTGTGAAGAAATCTGATGGTACACTTAGGCTTTGCGTAGACTATCGCAAGCTTAATGATCTCGCCATCAAGAATTAATATCCCTAACCTCAGATTGATGATCTATTCGATCAACTTAGCGACGCTAGAATCTTTTCATAGTTAGACTTAGCAACCGGTTTTCATCAGCTTCGTATTGCAGAGGATAGCATTCCTTTGACGTCGTTCTGTACTCGTTATGGATCTTATGAATGCCTTGTTATTCCATTTGGTTTAACAAATGCTCCAGCTTATTTCGTTGACCTTATGAATCGAGTTTTCAAAAACTACCTCGATCGATTTGTTCTCATCTTTATCGATGATATTCTTGTTTATTCTAAAACCGAGGAAGAGCATGAAAAACATCTTCAGATTGTGTTGGAAACCCTTAGGAGCAATCAACTGAAAGCAAAAATTTCTAAGTGCCAATTTTGGCAATCTCGTGTGAAATTTTTAGGACATATTATTTCTGAATCCGGAATTTCCGTGGATCCTTCAAAGATTGAAGCGATTCAAAATTGGAAGAGACTAGAGAGTGTGACGGAAATTCGTAGCTTCCTTGGATTGGCGGGTTATTACCGTCGGTTTATAAAAGACTTTTCTAAAATTTTCGTGCCTCTTACTAGTTTGACAAAGAAGGGAGTTAAGTACATTTGGTCAGACAAATGTGAAGCTGCTTTTCAGAAATTAATAGAACTCCTTTCTGATGCTCCTATTCTTGTGATTCTCGAAGGGAACCAAGACTTTATTGTTTATACCGATGCTAGTCGTGTTGGTTTGGGAGCCATTCTCATGCAAAGGGGACATGTTATTGCTTATGATTCTAGGCAATTAAAGCCTGCCGAGACTAGATATGACACTCATGATTTGGAGCTCGCGACTATTGTTTTCGCCCTTAGAATTTGGCATCATTATCTTTTGGGAGAGAAATTTGTTCTCTACACCGATCATAAATCTTTGAAGTATTTATTTTCTCAAAAGGAACTTAATTTGCATCAACAGCGTTGGCTCGAATTCCTTGCATCTTATGATCTTGATGTTCTCTATACTCCCGGAAAGAGAAATCGTGTTGCTGATGCCCTTAGTCGTAAGCAACAAGCGGTTGTTTCCATGATGATATCTGAATGGAATGATCTCGAGACTTTGTCCACTTGTGAGATTCGAGATCGTGCATTCGATCCAAGTTCATCTCTTGTTTTATGTAGCCTTGTGGCTCATCCATCTCTTTTAGACCGCATCCCTGAAGATCAAAAGCAAGATCCCGAATTGGCTCATCTTAGCCAAAGTTGTAGGGATAGAAATATTGATGGTCTAAAAGACTTTGAAATCGATGCTCGCGGAGGCATTCGAAAATTTGGTAGACTTATGGTGCCAAATATTATTGATCTTCATAAAGACATTTTAGAAGATTCTCATCGTTCTAAATTTACCATTCATCCCGGTAGTAGTAAAATGTACGCGGACATGAAACGACTTTATTATTGGGATGGAATGAAATCTGATATTGCTAACTTCACTAAGCATTGCATGACTTGCCAACTCATAAAGGCCGAGCATCAAAGGCCCGGTGGGTTATTGCAACCTTTGGACATTCCAATTTGGACGTGGGATCAAATTTCCATGGACTTTATTGATAGTCTTCCCCATTCTCGTTCGGGTCATGACCGTTTATGGGTGACTATAGATAGACTTACAAAATCCACCCATTTTATTCCCGTTCGGTCCAACCGGACCGTACCTCTTTTGGCCAAACTCTATGTTAAAAAAATCATTAAATTGCATGGAGTTCCTACTTCCATTGTTAGCGATCGTGATCCATTATTTACTAGTGGGTTTTGGAAGGGTCTTCAAAAAGCTTTGGGAACGAAGCTTAATTTTAGCACCGCTTATCATCCTCAGTCCGATGGACAAACGGAGCGTGTGAATCGAACTCTTAAAGGTCTTCTTCGTGCATGTATTCTTGATTTTGGTGGAAGTTGGGAAGATCATATTTCTCTTGTTGAGTTTTATTATAATAATAGCTTCCAATCTAGTATTGGTATGGCACCTTTCGAGGCACTCTACGGAAGGCCATGTCGATCTCCTTCGTGTTGATTTGAGGCCGGTGAGAAGCTGGTTTTAGGTCCTGATTTTATTCGTGATGCCACAGAAAAGATTGACCTTATTCGTCATAGGATGAAAGAAGCTCAAAGTAGACAAAAATCCTATGCCGATAACCGAAGAAGGAAATTAGAATTTTCTATGGGAGATTTGGTGTTCATTCGTGTTTCACCTATGAAGGGTGTTGTGCGTTTCAATCGATCGGGAAAATTAGCACCTCAATATATTGGTCCATTTCACATCACCGAACGTATTGTTTTCATGGCTTATCGTCTTTTATTACCGGCTCAATTTTCTGCTATTCATGACGTATTCCACGTTTCTCAACTACGGAAATGCCTAAGAGATTCCGATTCTATTCTTGAGCCTGGTGTTATTGAAGAAATTGAAGTTTCGCCTAATTTGACTTATGAGCAACATCCTAGTCGCATCATTGCAACGGAGGTTAAACGCCTTCGAAATAAAGATATTCCACTTGTGAAAGTTCAATGGTCCGCAAATCCTAAGGATTGTTCTTGGGAATCCAGAGAATTCATTGAGCGAATATATCCGGACTTACTCTCTCGTGCTCCTTAAGGTGAACTTCTCATTTCAACATTTCTTCATTTGTGTTGTTATTCCTTAGTATGGTTGTTACTTTTTATTTTCTTCTCAAGTATTGCGAGGACGCAATTTCTTTAAGGAGGGGAGTCTGTAACAACCCGCATATTTTTACGATAATATATTTAAATGATTTATTTAAATATGGCATCGTTAGCTGAATTTAAAAGTCCAAAACGTGAATTTTCGTAAACGGTCGAATCCGGACTCGAGACCACTTCCATTGAGTCCAAAATGGTGTTTGTGACCTTTTTCAGTATAAACATCGATATGTTTGGAGTTGAGTAGAATTTTGCTATTTTTCTATTAGGCTTTGGGTTTGGGTTTCAGCCCACTAACCTAACAATGTAACCCCAACTCCTCTACAATAACAACTCCCACTCCACTCCTCTTCATTCATTCATAACATTTCCTAACACTCTCAAGCCCTAGAAAGAATGGTGGGAGGAAGAAATTAAAATTCCTAAGCCCTAGTTTCTCTTAGGAATTCAAATTCAGGTTATAAATCAAAGAGAAGCTTAGGTAATAATCCTCTTCATCTTCTCCATCTCAATCTCTCTTCAATTTTTAGAAATTCCTATAACTTAACTTAGGTAATTCATTTCATTTGATAATAGATTGAAGATTCTAGAGGTGTTGTTGAAGAGAAATCAATCTTAGCTTGTTTTAGAGCTTCTCATTTCTATAGTTGAGTTTAAAGGTGAGTTCTTGAACTCACATCTATGTCTATAGCTTTCATTGTTGTTCGGTATGAATTCCTAACATCTATTTCATGTTCAATTGCTTTTGATTTGAATTGATTTGGTGAATTTTCCAATTTTTGTATTTTGAAGCCAAAATCTTTAAAGATCCTATCTTGGATGTTTTGACATATTTTTGGTGGTGTATCGAAGAGCCTATATGGCTGGGTTGTTGATTGGCATAAATCCCTAGCATCCATCGCTCGTTCGATCGCTTTCTGTTTGGATTTTTGCCCTTCTTGGGCTAGGCTGATTTTTGCCTAGCAGGGAAATCCAAACGTCTGGAAGGAAATTCAGACGTTTGGTTGAAAAATCCAGACGTCTGGAAAGTGTCCCTAGAAAAAGAAAAAGGGCAGAGACAAAATCCAGATGTCTGGAAGAAAATCCAAATCTCTGGAATGAAATCCAAACGTCTGGTTGAAAAATCCATACGTCTGGAATTAGTCCCTGAAAAAAGAAAAAAGGTAGAGGCAAAATCCAGACGTTTGGAATTCCAACTAGGCGTCTGGTTAGTGGTTCAGACGTCTGGTTGGTAATTTCAGACGTCTGGTTCTGTACAGTTTTGCCTATTTTGGTTGTTTTTGAGTGGATTTCCAATTTTTATCGATTTTTGTTGATCCGGTTAGTTATTGTCAATTATTATCGACTTTGATGACTTCATTTATGGATTTTTGGGAATATCCATTTGATTGGGATTTGATATCAATTTTTATGGTTGGAATTCACGTCGTCGAATGTGGATTTTTGGTGATAGATTGTTTTTACAATCATTTCTGTGATTTGTCACTTTTAAATACAAAAGTTTCTACACTAGTAGTAAATACTCAAACTCTTTCACAAAAATGATTTCAACATTAATTTTAAATACAAAGCTCGTTTTAAAACCGTTTTCCAGTCTATTAGTATATACAAACCTTTACCTCATTCGTACGAGAAATCCAATTAAATGACTTAGCAAAACAAGTGGTATGAAACGCTTGCGTTTACTTTATCGGTTATAGACTTGTTCGATTGAAATCTTGTGACAATTTTCGAGTGGAAATCTATAATTTGTTCGTAAATATTTAAGTTAAGCTAGTGGTTATGGGCATGAAGCTAAACTCATTTATTTACTAGCTTAGTGTAATTTACGCTTCTTGTTGATCAATGATGATCATTTTATGGTTTAGACTAGCGATATGCGATGTCTCTTTGTCTGCCTGGGGGACTGTACCCCGTTCTATTGAGCTTCGTCTCATTTTTATAGGCTAGCGACCTATGGGTTTTATGGAGTTCGGTTCATCGGGCGTACCGTTATTGCACTACGTCGTTATTCTGAATTATTTGAGTTTCAGGTTCATCAGGCGTACCGTTATTGCACTACGTCGTTGTTCCGGATTATTTGAGTTTCAGGTTCATCGGGCGTACCGTTATTGTAATACGTCGTTGTTTCGGCTCATTTAAGTTTCAGGTTCCTTGGGCGTACCATTATTGCCCTACACCATTGCACCGGCTCTATGGTTAGCGACCAAGGGATAGCGACCAATTTGTGATGCACGTGTTGGTGAGTTTTCATGCTCCCGTTTGTGTTTTCTGGATTTCTAATTGTTGATTTCTGGAATTTGTGTTTCACCAATTTTTGCAATTGACATTGATATGTTTTGTCAATATTTGGGGTTTGGTGAGTAAACTTAAGAATGTGATATTCTTTTTGGATATTTGACGAGATTTGAGATATTGTATGATTTTTATTGTTATCAAATGTATACTTGTCACAGTATGGCATTATTGTTATCATACATTTTTGTGGTATCTCTTATCCTTTCTCATATTATATGATATTTATAGCTAGACTGGTCCATTTATTATTTTTCTTCTTAAATAATACTCGGGTCAGACCGAGGTGTTACAGGTGCTTCCACTTGACTTCTTAGCAGCGGCTAGCTTCTGACTTTTGGCTAACTACTTTAGCTTAGTAGTTTTTGCTTTTATACATTTGAGATAGAGACTCCTTGATGTATACATATTCTTTTGTCTAGCACTTGTACCTATTCTTTTGTGATGTAGTGGATCTTATATGACCACTACTTTGATGTACACTTCTATGTGTTATATTCATATCTGTTTCCGCCTTAGTGATACGAAATCTGTGACTGATTTTTGTTATGCTTGTTTCTATATTTGTTTCCGAAGGCCACATAGCCACTATGTGGTAGCTTTGAGTTTGTATTTGATATGTCGGATTTCCTCTTGAAATGAAATGCATGTCATACTATCTGACATATCGGTACTCGCACAAAGCAATTACACAGATGATCGCTCCTCAACAGTCTTATTCTTCGTGCTAGTCGACGGCATTACGCCGTAGTGTCCTTGGCTAGTGTGAGTATAGAGGTGGGGCGTCACATGCTTTTTCTCTAAAAAATGTCACATGCAACACATGAAGCACCCAATACCTCATTATATCGCATAATGTTTTGACACCCGTTTAATGTATCTAATTTCATAGTGATATACAACCGCTTCTCTATTCATCCGAGTTTCACTTTTATGCCTTTATAATTAATTACACATTTATTAAGGCACTTGGTAAATTTTAATTATCAATAAATTTAGATGTCGTGTTCCTTCTAGGTTACATGTTAACCTATTACTAGAAGCTAAGTTCCTTGCTTGAAGTATTCACTACCCCTACTCAAAAATGTGAGCGTCCTTACACAGTCCATTTACTGCAAAAATAATCCTCACCTCACTGGAAATCCTCGCTTCCATCATTATCATAACATTTTTCCTAAACCTCATCATACAGTGAACTATTTGACCCATGTCAATAGGGCTACATCGTAACAACTCGGGGTGCAACCTCGACGTCGGTCAGCTAGGGTGGACATGTAGCACATATAGTGTCGAAGGTAATAACCATCATATTTAAATTTTAATCATGCAGTCCAAACTCACAATATAACCCCGATGGTTATCGTTCCCATCTAGATTACCTTTTAGGTCTTTATCCATTTATAAGTGAGAAATTACATTTAAACAAAAAGTGATAAAATATCACAACAAATTTTCACACATCATTGCATTTATTCACATACAAGCATAACATTCAAAATCATCCAACTAGTCAATTATTGATTTAGAAGGGGTTTTATTATAAAATACACTCAATACAAGCATATAATATTCTACATAATGAGCCAAAGGAATAATCCAAAAAATATTCCTAAACATCCCATACCGCTCGTTATTGTTGATCCATTTATTCGAAATTTTAATTATATGTAACTTCACTTTTAATGTTAATATTAAATTCGAAGAGTTTTAAATGCTAAAGTCCACTTTTCTCTTATAATACCATTAAATTCAAAAGTCTATAATTAACTACTTAATTTGATTCCAAAGAAATCATTACTCGAAACCATCAATAAATTGTAAAACCAGTAAACTCCTTTTAGAAGTAATTCACACTATTGTAATTTCTACTTTAATATAATGAAATTACCACAAAGAAGTTTGAAATTTCCAAATACGTTTAAAAACCTAAATAAAAAGTATATTATATCCAATCCAAAAAAAATTTCCAGAACCCAATTATATAATTCTAAAATTAGTATTTAAAATCCTTATTTATTTTCAAATCACTTTAAAACACCATTGGAAAATAATTAATTAAACTTAATTTTTCTTTCTATAAAATTTTCTAAATATTCATATTAAAAAATCAACTTATATAATTTTAAATTCAAAAGGAATAATCAAAATCCTTATTAACTTCCTAATCCTATTAAACTACTTGGAAAATCTTTTTACAAATTAGAACTCTATTTTTTCCACATTTTGAAATAATAATAAATTTTGATTAATACTGTTTTTCATACAATAAACAAATCATATACAAAATTTTATTTATTTCAACTTAACTTCTTTTTAATTTATATAAAAATAAAATCATTTCTTCTTGAACATAGAAATTAATTTTTTTCGAAAATTCTGAAAATACCCATTTTAATATATATATATATATATTTATATACATACATGCATATATATATATATATATATATATCTGTGTATGTGTGTGTCTTCTCTTTTAAAAATTCCTTTATATAATCAAATTTCTAGATTGTTCATTACAAAAATAATACAGTTCAAACCAGAATCTTCTTTTTTAAAATATTTTTAAAACAATTTAACTCAAAATCTCCCTTTCTAATCAATTCCAAATTCAATGTTCATCCATTTTCAAAAAGTTGCACGGATATCAACCATCGTACATACAATTCCAAATCAAATTATACTAAACAAACAACGTTCCACATCCATTATTGGAACGAAATTTTGATGTATGGTTGAAATTATATTTAACCACATTTCTCTGCCAAATTCAATTTAAATTCATCTCAACTATGATTAAACAATAGTATTCAATAACATATTCAATCAATTCAACCAAATTTCCAATCAAGTTTATAGCATAACAAACAGAAAACACATGCAATAAGAGATAGAATCTAAGAATAGATTTTTGCTGTAAATATTTTATTCGAATTCAATTTATTTTCAAAAAAAAAAATTATTAGTTAATATATTTTATCTAAACGAACTTTCTTTATTCGATAGTCTTTAATTTAAAATGAATAAATTTTGAAAATAAAAATTATCAAAATTATTTGCAAACATTTTATTTTAGTTTATTTATTTGTTATTAACACATAGAAAGTATGGCTGGTACAGACCACCCCGATATAAAAATTGCATCCTCATAATTTCTTAAAGGGAAGACGTCATACAATACTCATATCCTTAACTTTCTACATGCTATTACAATCTTCTGCAAAGTTTAAACTTACTTAATCCTCCATATGGCTCTCGCTTTGTAGTCATATCGTATGCTATTAATTGAAAGTAGACTCAATCAGTGACATTCTATTTTTGCATATGATAATATTATATGAAATTTTTCTAAGTGTTGGGTTTTTCGAAAATTTTTGGTAGAGTCACCTTTGTAGAGAGAATGTTCCAAAAATCTCAACATATAAAAATCACATAATATATAAATCCCAACAACGGGACATCTCGAAACACATGGAAAATATATAATAGCATATATATATCTCAGTATAGCATTTAAAAGTGAGCTATCTTGTTATTCATGTAAGAAACAACGAGCTGTCACTTCAATGTAATCCAAATAGGCTTCTTTAGAACCTATTCTCAATTTATGTTAAAACATTAGTCTCGTATAATAAGATTTAATAAGTACGCATTTATGTAATCATAAGAGTAGTATAATACATTCTTATTTAGGCTACATTAAGACAAAGTTTTAATAGTTAAAAACACAAAATCATATATTGGTTTCAAATGTTGAGTTGTAGCATAACTCATTATCTTTCCAGAATACCGTTTGGATTATGAAATGTGAATTACTACATAAGTTATTTGGGTTTTTACAAAACTATGTAAAATCTAAAATGGTTTTTAATCGGCAAGCCCACTTCATAAATGTGCAGTTTTAACCTAGAAGACATTAAAATAATGAAAAACTCATAGAAAAAAAGTTGTACCTTATCATCTTAGCTTCCAATAACGTACATGGTCATCAAAATTGATAAAGCATTTAAAAGTTATGAACAAATGAAGATAGTAATATTATTTAGGAATTTTCTTTTTGGGACAACAAGTTTATCCCATTTTAAATCAAGTTATAGCCCTAGTAAACCTCATAATTCTGCATTGCACTTAGAGCAAAAATTGTTTCCTAATGTCATAGCTTTCTAACTTGCATAAAATCATCAAAAACAGATTAACAGTTCGAGATTTATGATTAAAACAAATCATTATTCTAGCCTATAATTTTTCTATGTATTGACCAAAATCTTTCATTTTAAAAATGTCATTTTACAATAACAAACTTCAAATTCTCAAAAGGCAATTAACAGAAAATTATTAATATTGAAAATACATTTCCAATGAAGGAAAAATTGATGAAGTTCGATCACAACTATGATGAGAGAACCGAAAATTTGGAAAAATTGACAGCTTCATTTTTGCCACTTCAAATTTGTTTCAAATAAAAATTTTAAACATCAAAAATTTATTTAGTTTTTATCACAAAAGAGACATCTTATTAAAGAACAACATTTTTCCCTTTTTTCGTTAATGATTTGTTTCATCCACAATTTCATCATATACATATTTTTCCAAAAACAAAACAACAATATTTTTCTTATAAGAATTCATTTTCGAAAATATTTCACAAAATCCGAAGATCTTTTACATCGAATTTTCTTTAAAATCCTTCATTCCAAAATATCAAATTCATCTCATTTATTTTTCCTTATATATTTATTTCCAAAATAACTTGCTGATTTAATTTCCATTTCAAAGAATCAAAATTTCTATAATAAACTAAAAAATGATGAGAATTTACATTTTAAATATTCAAATATTGTTGAAATATTATTTTCAATCATTTGAAAGCTTTTTCCAACACATAAATTCACTTTTAACGTTTTTAGCATCAATTTTTTTTTCTTTACCCTTTTAATTTTCTTAAATACTTTTCTTTTACAAAATAATAAACTTCATCTCTTTTTTTTCTTCTATTTGTCAATAACAATATTTTCAAATAGATTAAATAAGTTATAAATTAACTGCTAATACTTTTTTTAAATCACTTCAATATAATAGATTACTTCCCATAAATAATTTTCCTTCACAAAATTATTTTTCTTCTCTTTTTTCTTCACTTACCAAAATAATATAATCTTTTATGACCCCCATGGTCTTAATCCATTCATTATATAATGTTTTCATGTCATCATTCGAACCATGATAAAACCCAAGAGCATACAAGACATTATTTCCATAAAATAAATTTAGCATACTTATTGTAACAACCCTAGATTTTTGCATATATTTAAATTTTACTTTATTTTATTTTAAGTAATTGTAAAAAAAAATTTCAAACATTTCATTTTTAAATATAAATGTTGATTATTATGTGAATTATAATTTCAAACTGGTATAAATTGAATATTTTCCTGAATATTGATTTTTGGTCAATTTGGGTCAAACTTTGACTTTTAAATTTTAAATTTAAATATTTGAAATTTTGAATTTTATCTTTTATTATGAAAATAGATTAAATTTTTAGAATACTGCTTTTCGTTTCGTTGAAATCGGAGTTATATTGTGAAAGTTATGCTTTTTATAATATTGAGTGTAAACTGTTTTATTTAACAATATTATTTATTTTAATTTATATAAATGATATTTTTATTTGATATATCTTATTCTAATTTGTATATTTATGCTATATTATATATATTTTGTCTTTTAAATATTTTTAAAGTGTTGATAGAATTTTTCTAAAGTTTATTGAATTTATTTTCAATTTTAAAACCTAGTTCCCATTTTCTTTGTTATTTTCTTAATTTAATTATATATGATCAAAAATTTATTTATTTATTTTATGCATTCACTTGTATTTGCTGTGTTTCTACTTTATTTATATTCATTTTACATGTAGTTAAATTTAAATAAAAATTTTCCAAAGCTTATAGAATTTGTTTCCATTTTTTTTAGCCTAGTTTACATTTTTAAGCTATTTTCCTTATTTAATTATATTTAATTAAAATTTATTTATTTATTTTATGAATTAATTTTTTTTTTCTGAGTTTTATCTTTATTTATCAGCATTTTCATTTGTTTTAATATGCAAAAAGAAATTAGGGAAATTTGAAGAGTTTGAGTCCTTTTGTATACCTAGTCTCTTTGTATTCTTGCCTCTTCATTTCAACCAACACCACTTCAATTTTGGCCGTTCTTTTCTCATTCTTTCAGCTGACTATTCTCATATTTTTCACGTACAATCAAAAACTCCTCAACCACAAAAAAATTTCGGCCATCATCTTCTTGGAAAGCTTGGTAAACTTTCATTCTTTTTTTTCTATTTTTTTTCTTGTTTTTCTTATGTAACTTGCACTTGCCTTCATCTATTTGCTCGGCCACTCCCTCCTCCACCACCATGGCCACCTCCAACACCACCACATCAGGTTTACACCACCTCCAGCCCTCTACCCAAGCCTATCCGTGCACCCATGTGGATCAGATCCACCAAGAAATTGAGCAAAACCCACATATATGTACATAGCCTAGCTTCTTTGCCTTCATCACCTCAAACCACCACCTTGGCCGCCCCTTGCACCACCATCTCCAGCCCTTACCAGACCTGAAACCCTCTGCCACATCACTTCCAGTCCACTACAGACCTGGCCGTGCCATGCTTGCTTGTGGTCGTGACCTTTGTTGCTTTGGAAACCACTTTTGTTGCCTTGAAAACGTTGTTTTGTGCCTTATAGTTGTGCAGTTTCATGCACACAAACCTTTGCTTCATCAACAAACCATGTTAGGCCGACCATACCCAACCAAAACCTGATCCAAATCTTACCTTAGACCTGTAGTATACCTTATGGCTGAACCTAGAGTGTGTTGGAAGCAAGTGCAAAGCATTTCAGCTTTGATTTATGCAGTTATTTCTAGCCTAGTTTAGTAGTTTTGAATTAAAAACTTAAGTATATTAGATTGTTTTCTGTGACTTGTATTAAAGGGAATTGATACTTTGGCTCTTCCACTCAACTTTGTGTCGTGTTATCGTGCTTGTGTGGATCTCATTTGTGTATTCGTCGTTGTATCTCCAGCTCAAACCAGTGAGTTATTCTCACCAGACAATATGTACATATATAACTAGTGAATTGACCCCTTTTGAATCTGTAAAATGCATTATCATGTTACACCTGCTATGTTATGATTTTATGATGTTCACCCATGCTTAAACACCTATTATATTATATGTTACTGTTATATTATGCTGTTCTATTATTTTTATCAGTTTATCACACTACAAGTTCCCTTTAGATTAGAATCACTATGGGTTGAAATGATACATACCCGAACGGACTTTAGAATAGGAGAAAATCGTTATGGGCTGAAATGATAGGCCTGAATGATTTTCAATTATTTTCATTTACTTGGGATTGCGGGTTTGAAATGATCAAACCCGGGTTTTCTTTGTAAATTACGGGTTGAAATGATATATTACCCGTATCACTTTACCTAGGCTAAAAATGAAATACAGACCTGTAGTTAAAATATGTTTTTCTAAAAATTTTAAAATATTTTAGAAATGTAAATGTTATAATATTTTGATTTAAATTTTATTTAAATGATTTTTGTAAAGCATTATTGATTTTTTTGAAAATTTATAAGTGAAATAAATTAATGGTAAAGTTAGAAAATCTGAAATGTAAGTTATTTTGGGAAATTTTAATTTGGTGATAATTGGAATTTAAATTAAATATGAAATATGATAAATTCATGATAATTTGGATTAAAGTTAATTTAAATGATTTTATAATATATTAATGATTTTTGAATAAAGTAAAAATGTGAAATGAATGAATATTTAAGTTGAAATTTTGAAATATAACTAAAATTGGAAATTTGTGAATTTGGCTTAAAAGTGAAATTTAAGTTAAGTAAATAAAAATGGAATTAAGTTATATTTGAAAATTTAAACTTAAGTGTTAAGTTAATTTAATTTAATGAATTTATAATTTAATATTGGAATTTAATAAGTGAATTATTATTAAATTTTGATTTTTGAATGGAGGTTTAACTTTATAAAATCATGAATATAAGGGTATTTGAATGATTGTTTTAAAAGTGAAATTATATGATTTTATAAGTTAAAAATGATTTATATAAAAATATAATTTTTTTGTGAAATTATACTGAATATTTGAAGTTAATTAACTGCATTTCTGAAATGTTATTAATTCTAATGTAAATGATAATACAACATTTGTAAATGCTGTAGTTGATAATAATGAACCAAATGGCTAAATTTAATTAAAGGCTATTATAGCATTTTTGTAAATGTTATAATGGTTGAATTTAACTAAGTTTATTTGAAACTAATGTAACCCTATTACAGCATTTTAAATGTTGTCTTTTGTTAAATTGAACTGTTTTAAATGTGACTTTTCGTAGCATTTTCTAAATGCTGCGAAAGTTGAATTTTCATTGTTTTAATTAATTTAAGTGAACGAATGAACTTTGAAAAGTTAAATTTTTGGAAATTTAATAATTTATTTATTAAATATAATAACTTCATTTTATGATTTAAAATGAAGTAATTTGTTTTGAAATATAAACTATTTTGAAATATGATATTTTGATATTTTGAAATGGATTTTTGAATGATATTGAATTTTGAAATGATATTTTATTTCGAAGTATAAAATACCATTTTGAAATTTTAACCACGGGATGTATTTAATTTATAGTTTAACTGATCCTTAAAGGATGGGTGGTCCCAAGCATCCTTTGAGTTATTGTGCATTTCTACTACAGTTCACTTGAGTTGGTTTACATTATATAAGTATATATTGTCCTGACTCGAGTGTTTTGTGTTTTACTTTACGCTCGGGTCAGCCTGAGTATTTACAGCTTAGCTTTGGATTTTGTTCTGGAGCTAGGAATCGCTGGAGATTCTACTTGTCTAGTTATCTATTTCCTTCCAGTTCAGTTGTTCTATTTCAGATCTGGTATTTATAAACTTCTATGTATTTGGGATTTCTATTGTATATGTTTTCAGAATGATATTATGTAATATGTTTTTGAGAGTTTGTATATAGTATCTTCATGAACTACTATGGTATTTTATTTCCGCTGCGAGTTATTCTGATATGTTCTATGTCTGTGATTCTGTGTATTTGATTTCATTTGCTCCAAATTTATTTACAATCTGTTATTTTGAATTATTCAAGTCAGACATGTGTGGATTATTGTCGATTTGAATGGTCTAAAATAGTGGGTCGTTACAGTTGGTATCAGAGCTTTGGTTTTAGGCAAACCTTAGCCTACGGAGCAAAAACTCATTAGAGATAGGGTAGAAATACCCTAGAATGAGTGAAATCAATCTCAGAATCATTTCTTTGTGAGAGGACGTATTTTTGAAGTATAAAATGATTTTCAAATGATTTTAAAGAATTTTCAAAGATTATTTTGATATAAAATTTTCTTGCTTTGAAAGTAAAATTTTCTAAACTTCATTCCTTTTGTATCCACCTTGTTAGTAATTTCTTTGATTAGGATCCTCTAAAATTTTGAACTTCTCTCTTGATTGATCTAGATCCATTGTTGATAGGAATCTATTTTGAGTATGGCAAAATCTGTAGTTTGTTAGGTTGCTTTGAGTAAACTCTGTTGTATCTTTTGCTTAGCTAAAGTTGTCCAACTAAAGATATTTATGCTTCTGTTTTCGTATGTTATGAATTCGAGTCTTTCCAAATTTTGAATGGGAATTTTTCTGTATCGATATAGGTTATATATCTCTAATCTTCGTTTGGATTCTTATCGAATAAGATTCCTTTGAATTTTGGAATGCTCCCACTTGTTCTGAAATCCATTCCTGTCTCCCCTAATTGTATTCTTTTGATTTTGGAGCATTGCATCACTCCACTTTGTATGACCTTTATAGGGTGGCAATTCCGCTAATCTTTGAATGATTATAATTGGCATTGATTAACCGGAGATTTCTGTATCCTCGTTTTACGATGTTTTCTATCTTCTGCTATATTTAGATTCTATCTCTGGCAATCGAAGGTCGATTTGCCTTAGATTTTCGCATCGATTATATTCCTGAAGTCACGGTTGACCGGTTAAGGTCGCCCGCGATTCATATAGGCTTATCCATCTTCTATTTGGTAATTTAATTATCTTATCTTCGTTTGAGCCTATCTTTGAATTAAAATTCTATTTGATTAGAGTCCTTCTAAATTTGAATCTCTGTTTTGCTTTGAAATCCATCCTTGAATCGTCTCTTGGAAAGTTTGTGGTTGATTGTCTTTTGAAAATTGTGTATTCATCGTAGTTTTTATTTTGATAAGGATGACCATATTTTTATATAAAGATGAAATGTTTTTGATAAGGATTATATACCTTTTAAAAAAATGAGAATTTGAAGTTTTGAAAGGATTTGAAATTGTGAAAATTTTATAAGAAATGGTTTCATATAAAATGATTTATAACTGAAGGTTTTGAATCTGAATTTAAGTGATTGAACTCCGGCATTTTGGAACTGGTTTTAGGATTTTGAAATAATAAATAATATGATTGAAATTATTTTTCCAAATAAGTAATGTTTCAATGATTTTAATGGGTTTTAATGATTTTGAATGAATTTCAAAGAAGTTTTCAAAGTAAATGGAAGTCCAGAACTCACTTGTGTCGCTGGAAAATAATTTCGGTGATGAGTGCACGCATCATCGACATTGATTTTCGAGTTTCTGAGGGAGGGAGAGGCCACTTCGGTAGCATTGCTATGCGATTGATTTGTGAAACCAATTTTGATTTCAAATTCTGAAGTGTGATGTGATATTCGAAAGATATATGTATATATATTTGTAAAATTTGAAATGAGCCGGTGTTCTGTCCTTGAGTTTTGGATTTGATTTGATATAACCCTATTTTTGGAATTGATTTACTGATTTAATTGTGATTTCCAACTCTTGGATTGAAATATGATTTCTTCGACTATTTTGAAGGTTCGAGCACTTCCAAATCAAGGTTAACTTTTCAATGCTAAGTAATTTTGAAAGTATAAAGTATATAAGTTTGGTATGTATGTTTAAAGTATGTAGTAATATGATTTAAATAAGTTGAAACTGTTTGGTTAAGTAAATGAATAAAGCAATTTTAAAATTTTCTAATATGAAATTTAGATTTGAAATGTTTTGAAAAGAATTTGGTCTTCAAAATATTTTGAATAAAATTTAGTTTAAATGTTTTAACTTAGTAACATCTTTATGAAACTATATATTTAACAAGTTGAAATAAATATATAAGTTGTATGTATGCTGTTTTATTCGCATAATTAATTTGATCCAAGTTTGAGTACACAAGTTCGAGGTGGATTACACCATTTCGTGTTAGGATTTTTCATTCGATTCTTGATGGCGAATATTTGATATGGATTTTGGGCTTGATTCCAGAATTCTCTATCATAGTATATGGCTATGCAAGGAGACTGATGGCTTCTAGTCGAGAAACCATATCGAAGTCCGCATTAGGGAAATCGAATGGACAATACTAGTTCGAAAGCGAACTTGTGTGATCGAGCGAGCGATCAAATGTGATTTTGCGAAATGATGACGTGTGTACATCTTATATTCTAATATCAGTGATATATTTTGACGCTGAAATTGAAAGCTGTCAGGTTAGAATATCTTTGCTTACTTTTCCAATTTAAATTACAAAGATATATAACCTATAAAAGCAAAGATATTCAAATCCCATATGGCTCTTCATACAGCGAAATTTATTTTGGAAAATTCGATCCTTATATAAGACGGACCTTACGTAAGTATAAGATGATTTTGAAAACATTTGATTTTGGAAATGAATTAGTTGACTTAAATTATATTGATTTGGAAATTTGGATTTATTTTCAAAAATCTATTATTTTGGAAACTTTGAAACTAAAGATATTTAATTTGAGAAGAAAATAATTTGGTGAAATTGTATATGATTTTGAAATTGAACTGATATTGAAACAAATTTAAATTTGAGAACCTTATGTTACTAAACACTTGATTTGGGAGTTGTCGAACTTATATAAAATTGATTTGTATGAGTATGAAATTGATTCGAAAACTATAGATTTGAAAAGGTACTCAATTTGAAAGTGAAATCTTATATAATTGAAGTCTATATAAGTATGATTTGATATACTATTGATTTTGGAAAGTATTTGATTTGAAAATTAAATCTTATATATAATGGATTTTATATAAGTACGATATTTGAAAGTGATTTGAAAAGGTACTATATGATACATATTTTCGAAGTAAAGATATGGAAAGTGCCTTCTTCTTGATATCCGATTTGTGGCCACATCTTGGATTCATTCTATCGATATTATTCTCTCTGATTTTTGGTTTTCCGGATATGATACTCGAGTGTCCTTCGAATTCCATGGCGTTACCCATGGTCTTACGATCGTGACTGCATAGCGCAACTGCCTGGCTGAGTCTTGCCTAGGGGTACGGATTGTTTCCTGGGGGATCCAGGCGTAACCATTGTGTATCCTGCAATCTGTGTAGGTCGCGAATAGTAGCGCAAATGCTTGGCTGAGTCTTGCCTGGGGGTACGGATTGTTTCCTGGGGGATCCAGGCGTAACCATTGTGTATCCTGCATTCTACTAGTCATCATGGCGTAACTCGCAGGGCTGAGAAAGCTTACGGATATGGATTGTTTCCTGGGGGATCCAGGCGTAACCATTGTGTATCTGCGAACCATGGTTAGACAAAGGTTTTGTTTGTTTTTGTTTGGATTGTACTTTCCATATCTGTTTTAAAGGGTTTTCAAGTATTTTCACTGGGTGTTGAAACAAGTCTACTAAGTACCTGGAGAATTCTAGCTTTGCGCCTGATCAACGCACTGCCAGAGTCTGCAGGAACGAGGATAAACTTGTTAAGACATCGAGTTATAAAAGTATTTTGATAAAATATTATATAAATGATACTTTGATTAGTTATTCCTTTTTTTTAAAGGATTTTAAAGTGTTTTAAATATTTTACCTCTTTAACCAGCAATTTTAAATAATGGTTCATTCTTGTCTTTCAACTTGTTTTCCCTCCTAGCTATTTTTCCCCTACCTTCTTTCGGGATGTCTTCCAACTTATTATTCTTTCTAGTTGTTCCTCCACTTCCTTCCTTTTCGAGGACGAAAAGATTTGAGTAGGGGAGAGTGTAACAACCCTAGATTTTTGCATATATTTAAATTTTACTTTATTTTATTTTAAGTAATTGTAAAAAAAAAATTTCAAACATTTCATTTTTAAATATAAATGTTGATTATTATGTGAATTATAATTTCAAACTGGTATAAATTGAATATTTTCCTGAATATTGATTTTTGGTCAATTTGGGTCAAACTTTGACTTTTAAATTTTAAATTTAAATATTTGAAATTTTGAATTTTATCTTTTATTATGAAAATAGATTAAATTTTTAGAATACTGCTTTTCGTTTCGTTGAAATCGGAGTTATATTGTGAAAGTTATGCTTTTTATAATATTGAGTGTAAACTGTTTTATTTAACAATATTATTTATTTTAATTTATATAAATGATATATTTATTTGATATATCTTATTCTAATTTGTATATTTATGCTATATTATATATATTTTGTCTTTTAAATATTTTTAAAGTGTTGATAGAATTTTTCTAAAGTTTATTGAATTTATTTTCAATTTTAAAACCTAGTTCCCATTTTCTTTGTTATTTTCTTAATTTAATTATATATGATCAAAAATTTATTTATTTATTTTATGCATTCACTTGTATTTGCTGTGTTTCTACTTTATTTATATTCATTTTACATGTAGTTAAATTTAAATAAAATTTTTCCAAAGCTTATAGAATTTGTTTCCATTTTTTTTAGCCTAGTTTACATTTTTAAGCTATTTTCCTTATTTAATTATATTTAATTAAAATTTATTTATTTATTTTATGAATTAATTTTTTTTTTCTGAGTTTTATCTTTATTTATCAGCATTTTCATTTGTTTTAATATGCAAAAAGAAATTAGGGAAATTTGAAGAGTTTGAGTCCTTTTGTATACCTAGTCTCTTTGTATTCTTGCCTCTTCATTTCAACCAACACCACTTCAATTTTGGCCGTTCTTTTCTCATTCTTTCAGCTGACTATTCTCATATTTTTCACGTACAATCAAAAACTCCTCAACCACAAAAAAATTTCGGCCATCATCTTCTTGGAAAGCTTGGTAAACTTTCATTCTTTTTTTTCTATTTTTTTTCTTGTTTTTCTTATGTAACTTGCACTTGCCTTCATCTATTTGCTCGGCCACTCCCTCCTCCACCACCATGGCCACCTCCAACACCACCACATCAGGTTTACACCACCTCCAGCCCTCTACCCAAGCCTATCCGTGCACCCATGTGGATCAGATCCACCAAGAAATTGAGCAAAACCCACATATATGTACATAGCCTAGCTTCTTTGCCTTCATCACCTCAAACCACCACCTTGGCCGCCCCTTGCACCACCATCTCCAGCCCTTACCAGACCTGAAACCCTCTGCCACATCACTTCCAGTCCACTACAGACCTGGCCGTGCCATGCTTGCTTGTGGTCGTGACCTTTGTTGCTTTGGAAACCACTTTTGTTGCCTTGAAAACGTTGTTTTGTGCCTTATAGTTGTGCAGTTTCATGCACACAAACCTTTGCTTCATCAACAAACCATGTTAGGCCGACCATACCCAACCAAAACCTGATCCAAATCTTACCTTAGACCTGTAGTATACCTTATGGCTGAACCTAGAGTGTGTTGGAAGCAAGTGCAAAGCATTTCAGCTTTGATTTATGCAGTTATTTCTAGCCTAGTTTAGTAGTTTTGAATTAAAAACTTAAGTATATTAGATTGTTTTCTGTGACTTGTATTAAAGGGAATTGATACTTTGGCTCTTCCACTCAACTCTGTGTCGTGTTATCGTGCTTGTGTGGATCTCATTTGTGTATTCGTCGTTGTATCTCCAGCTCAAACCAGTGAGTTATTCTCACCAGACAATATGTACATATATAACTAGTGAATTGACCCCTTTTGAATCTGTAAAATGCATTATCATGTTACACCTGCTATGTTATGATTTTATGATGTTCACCCATGCTTAAACACCTATTATATTATATGTTACTGTTATATTATGCTGTTCTATTATTTTTATCAGTTTATCACACTGCAAGTTCCCTTTAGATTAGAATCACTATGGGTTGAAATGATACATACCCGAACGAACTTTAGAATAGGAGAAAATCGTTATGGGCTGAAATGATAGGCCTGAATGATTTTCAATTATTTTCATTTACTTGGGATTGCGGGTTTGAAATGATCAAACCCGGGTTTTCTTTGTAAATTACGGGTTGAAATGATATATTACCCGTATCACTTTACCTAGGCTAAAAATGAAATACAGACCTGTAGTTAAAATATGTTTTTCTAAAAATTTTAAAATATTTTAGAAATGTAAATGTTATAATATTTTGATTTAAATTTTATTTAAATGATTTTTGTAAAGCATTATTGATTTTTTTGAAAATTTATAAGTGAAATAAATTAATGGTAAAGTTAGAAAATCTGAAATGTAAGTTATTTTGGGAAATTTTAATTTGGTGATAATTGGAATTTAAATTAAATATGAAATATGATAAATTCATGATAATTTGGATTAAAGTTAATTTAAATGATTTTATAATATATTAATGATTTTTGAATAAAGTAAAAATGTGAAATGAATGAATATTTAAGTTGAAATTTTGAAATATAACTAAAATTGGAAATTTGTGAATTTGGCTTAAAAGTGAAATTTAAGTTAAGTAAATAAAAATGGAATTAAGTTATATTTGAAAATTTAAACTTAAGTGTTAAGTTAATTTAATTTAATGAATTTATAATTTAATATTGGAATTTAATAAGTGAATTATTATTAAATTTTGATTTTTGAATGGAGGTTTAACTTTATAAAATCATGAATATAAGGGTATTTGAATGATTGTTTTAAAAGTGAAATTATATTATTTTATAAGTTAAAAATGATTTATATAAAAATATAATTTTTTTGTGAAATTATACTGAATATTTGAAGTTAATTAACTGCATTTCTGAAATGTTATTAATTCTAATGTAAATGATAATACAACATTTGTAAATGCTGTAGTTGATAATAATGAACCAAATGGCTAAATTTAATTAAAGGCTATTATAGCATTTTTGTAAATGTTATAATGGTTGAATTTAACTAAGTTTATTTGAAACTAATGTAACCCTATTACAGCATTTTAAATGTTGTCTTTTGTTAAATTGAACTGTTTTAAATGTGACTTTTCGTAGCATTTTCTAAATGCTGCGAAAGTTGAATTTTCATTGTTTTAATTAATTTAAGTGAACGAATGAACTTTGAAAAGTTAAATTTTTGGAAATTTAATAATTTAATTATTAAATATAATAACTTCATTTTATGATTTAAAATGAAGTAATTTGTTTTGAAATATAAACTATTTTGAAATATGATATTTTGATATTTTGAAATGGATTTTTGAATGATATTGAATTTTGAAATGATATTTTATTTCGAAGTATAAAATACCATTTTGAAATTTTAACCACGGGATGTATTTAATTTATAGTTTAACTGATCCTTAAAGGATGGGTGGTCCCAAGCATCCTTTGAGTTATTGTGCATTTCTACTACAGTTCACTTGAGTTGGTTTACATTATATAAGTATATATTGTCCTGACTCGAGTGTTTTGTGTTTTACTTTACGCTCGGGTCAGCCTGAGTATTTACAGCTTAGCTTTGGATTTTGTTCTGGAGCTAGGAATCGCTGGAGATTCTACTTGTCTAGTTATCTATTTCCTTCCAGTTCAGTTGTTCTATTTCAGATCTGGTATTTATAAACTTCTATGTATTTGGGATTTCTATTGTATATGTTTTCAGAATGATATTATGTAATATGTTTTTGAGAGTTTGTATATAGTAGCTTCATGAACTACTATGGTATTTTATTTCCGCTGCGAGTTATTCTGATATGTTCTGTGTCTGTGATTCTGTGTATTTGATTTCATTTGCTCCAAATTTATTTACAATCTGTTATTTTGAATTATTCAAGTCAGACATGTGTGGATTATTGTCGATTTGAATGGTCTAAAATAGTGGGTCGTTACACTTATATTTATAAATAATCACATATACTATAATTCAAAAACTTGCACATATTTATAAAAATATAACAACATTGTTTTGTTGTGAATTTTAGCAATTCGTTTTGCCAATTTTCTACAATATTTACTATAGTCAAAATGTATCGAAATTGCCTCGCCATGGATCACAACTTTACACTAGCACCCAATGACTACAAACATCGTTTGAAAAGTATTCAAACTAAGAAAAATAATTTATTATTGTTCTATAACCATTTTCAAAACAATATATCATTTTATAAAATAATTTTATTTATTTTTCACAATATAAAATGAACTCTTCACTTCTCAAAATAATTTTCCAAGCATATATCAAAATACTATTATAACATTTTCAAAACATTATGTCGATATGACTCGTTCAAGTATTTAGAAATCCCTATCGATAATGCTGATTACACACATCAACCAGAATTCATAAATCACTCAACTGACAAAAAACACAAAATAAATCACTAAGAATATTTTTCATACAATTTATGTATGTGTGTGTATATAATTTTGCTTTAACGAAAACATAGGCTTCATTGTATAAAAATAACATTTACTTATGATATTTATATATTTAATTAATTTTATCAACCACATGCAACATTCGAATTCATCGAACATCAATCATCTATTCACATCAACAAGAAAACATACAATTAAATTTAAATCATGTTTTACTATTATATATATAGAAATATGTAATGTTATTTTCTTTTATAAAATCTATTTTATTTATCCCCTCGCGGTTCAATTTTGACAAAACCGTTTATTCGGCTTCATCCAGATTTAAGTGGGTTTATAACTTTGAATGATAACTTTTACTCAATCCCATATTCTATATAAAGTCTAATTTTTTTCAAACAATTTTTTCTTCAAACATTTATACACTCAAGCATCAAATCAAACAAACAAATGCGCTTAGCGGAGAGCAATCAATCATCTTCCGCTGCCTTAATCTAATCTCTACTAGTTTTTTCTACTTTAACTCGCTTCATCACAACTTAGTGTCGTTACGTATCCATACTACGAGATTTGGATTAGGGTCTTATATAGCTTTTTTATCCAAGCTACCTCATTCTCAACTCAAAGCCACAAAGAAGTCTAATTCACATCACCAATGCTGACACATCTAGTTTGGCCTACTACTTATTCCTTCAGCATCTCCATCAACAACTTCCATTTCATATGGAAACGAACACATAGAAGAGGTAGGGATAAGGATATTTTTACAATAGGAAAAATAACAAATACATCCCCTGATGATTACCCCAGTAATCACCGTATACTCCTGCTATCACTTTAATATAAGGTAACTACCACACACCAATCAGAAACAAGGACTCAAAATTTCACTAAGGCCAAGACTTATGTCTTATATATTCTATATTGTTCTGAACTTAATTTGATACCAAACTATAGCACCCTTCCTCTTTACCTATACTACCAAAGGGTATTAAAGAGTAAGACTGTCTAGTAATACAGAGAATGAGGCTTGTTAGGAGGGACTGCACGTGAATACTCCCTTCGCCTAACACCGGTATGTATTCTTATGTAATATAATACACAAATATACTAACTCCATATCAACATAATGACATAAACACGTGGATTTTCTAAAATAGAATAATACATAATATAAATAGAAAACATGGTCACGGATCACAAATAAAAAATTAGAACATCATACATATACGAAGTAGGTCTACAGATGAAGTATCTGACCTATTACAAATATATATACATCGATATGAATCAAATACAATATACATCTCAAACATCATCATCAAAATAAATACATGGAGACAAATCAATACATGTATACACAATAGAGTGCCAAAATAAATATAATCTATAATTATCTCCTCATAAAGCTCAACATCCAAAAATAGTCCAATGTCCCTGTACTTGGAAAAGTCTAGGACTGGTCCAAAAAATATATAAATAACGACGTGAAAGAAGAAGGCGGCAAGGTTTGAAATTGGAAATGTGCGTGAGTTTGGGGGAGGGAAAGGTGATTAAAAGTTTAAACTTAATTTAATTTATGTTAATTAAAATTTAATTATCTCAACGTTCGTTAATTCGTAACTTTTTTGTACGAGGTACAAATCGAGTGCGACAAGTTGCGTTGCGATCATATCGACGAATTCTACGCTATGGAGTTGGATTGGATGGATTCGAAGCTAGTATAAATTTGGGTTAAACTGAATGACCATTTAATTTTTAATTCAACCAAAGTGTTTTGGGCGATTTCTGAATTTTTTTTGTGAGTTAACTCACCTCTCTGGCCCACTTATATTTTTATATAAGTGTGGATAATTTTATTTATGTTGTTTATTGCTTGTTTGGATGATTTACTATTTTATTAGTTGGTTTGGATATATTCCCGCCTATTGGAGTGGATGAGACCCTATTACGTTCCCGTGTATCAATGGACGACCCTTGTATACGATCACGTCTCGAAGCGGTTGATTTATATTATTTGTTTATATAATGTATGTGATGTAGGGGGACGGGTTGGAAGGATCCAACAGGATTCCTCACACTGTTGATTTTACTTTTCATATATTTTGATATATGATGTGTTGGTTGCCATATTTGATGACATGGATATGTTGTTGCTTATTTAGTGCTATAGTAGCACTGGGCCATATTTTTAGTGTTTTGAAATACTATAAAATGGTAATTTGGAAAATTGATTTTCAAAGTGATTTTGGATATATATGTTTTAATAATTTTAAATAATTAAAATAAATGAATTTATTTTTAAACAAATAAAAAGTATGATTTCTGATGTTATAAAAATACGGTTTTGTGTGACATATTTTTAAATAGAGATTTTTGAATTTAAATAAAGGATTTACAAAAGTGATCTTTTATAAAAAAAGAAATTAATTTATAACCGTAATTTGTAAATATTTTATAAATGGATTTGAAATTTATTTGGTAAATGGATTTTATAAATAAATTAGATTTATAAGAAATGTATTTATAAGTGGATTTTGATATTAAAATGAGTTTTTATAAAAGAATGATTTATAAATAGAGTTTTATAAATAAAGAGATTTTATAAAATAGAAGTTTTATAAAATCGAAAGGAGATTTATAAACATAGTTTTATAAATATGGAAATGGTTTATGTTTAGATTTAAATATGGATTTATATATAAAGGAAATACATTCAAGCTTTTAAGAGTTAAATAATTTTTTAAAGGAATGTTTTAAAAGGAATATTTTCGATAAAGTTAATGGTTTTTAAAGTGATAAACTTTAAAAGTAAAGTTGGGAAAATAACAATTCCAAATGGAATTTAATAGTTTTGAAAAATGATTTAAAATGTGATATGTATCAAAAACATAGATTCAGAATTTATTGTTGTAAATATGGAAGGCATGGACTATAACACTGTTGTTATAGTAAATTATTTCTAAAAGAAAATGTTTTGTATAGTATATGAGATATATATATATATAATAAAATCCCTATACTAGTGTTTTCGGGTTATCGTAATGATGTTTTACGCAACATTTGTTTTGATTCAATAAATGATGTTTTGACCTTCCACTGTGAAATGCATGAATTGGTTCTTATGATCATACTAAAGGCTTGGTGGTATAAGAAGCATAGCTTCTTATACTTAACACCCATTCTGAGGCGTATGAACTCGGAGTTGTAAGATTATAGATATTTATTTGGCGTGTTTCCAAAATGGTAGTGTTATTAAATATACTTATACCGTTGATATAAGTATATGGAAATGTTTTCCAATATCAAAGGATTGAAATTGTTTTGAAAATATATCTTTTAAAGATAATTTGAAGTAAATATTTGGAAATTGATTTAATTAATAAAAGATTAATTAAATGGGCCCAATGACTGCCTATGTGCTAAATATTATTTTTTGCTTTGATTGTTAAATAACCGACTATCAAATTTGGCCATTTTTGGTTCCTTGACTTGATGCGGGAACTTATTAGCCGTGTACTTAGCATGAAGCTGACTGAGTAGGCTTGATTATCATTTGGATTAAGTATGTTGATTTGAGTAGTGCGGAGTGTCTATGGTACTCCAATCTACCAGGCTTCCTTCTTGGTCGAAGGATATCAAGTTGAGAGTTGGAAACATGATAAGTCTACGAGACTTGGTTTCCGTATGAGGTTGAGGGCCTCTTTATCGTTATTGGTCCGTTAAGACCGGGGTTAGATTTATCCGAGAACCACTTTAGACCAATGTATGTGTTCGGAAGTGCAGGTTTATGTTGATGATTTTTGAAGACGGAGATCTTCATGGTACATGGCTACTTGCCACTAGACCCGCGATGCATATTATATATATATATATATATAAATGGTGGCAGTAGTGCTTCGTTATGAAAATCTACGATGTGCAAGGACTTCTCGCTACTAATCCTAGGGTTAAGTCACGACAGGATGTGGTAGGAGAGTACCTTCGGTTTTCCCTATTCCTAGACAACTTGTATGGATGAATGTCCGACGTTGCATTTCTAATTGCATTAATTGATCTCTATGAACGTATTATCTATTTGGTGACAGAGAAGGCAACTTCTCTTAGCTTAACTCCCTTTCCTGAGACGTATGAGCTCAGGAGTGATATGTTTATAGAAACCAGTTGTGTGATTGTGGGAATGGCAGTGTGGCATTCAAAGTGGAATGTGGTATGTGAAAGGTAAACGTTACCTTAAACCTCATCACCCGGTAATGGCATAAACAAGGCACGTCGTGAGGCTATACGGTTCGCAACCATTAGGGTATGATCATCACCTTTCTAGATAACCCTTTATATGTCGAGTATGTGGTGTATGCTACGAGACGTCTCGGATAGGTTGGTAACGACCGAGGTGATGACATATTCGGTCTCTATCTAGGCCAGTATGAGTGCCAAAGAGGGATAAGCCGGTCTTACCAGATGCGGAGGATTGTTTGTGTATCCTTGGTACATTCCGTTAGAGATGTACTATACGGAAGGTAGTCCCTTACCTGCCATTGTATAGAAATCCATTCTCTAATACGTGCCTACCATCTTGTTTGTAAACCTATTACGCCGTCAAATTTAACCAATGTAACAATTTCGGCTATTTTAATATTATTTGTGTACAAGACATTTGTATAATATAACAGGATTTGATATGAAATGTTTTGGTTCTCGTAAGGTAAAAACCCGTCCATGTTTATATGTGGCGTGGTCTTACGAGATACCTTTGTTTTGATAAAGAAAAGTTTTTATAACTTTAAAATTTAGCTGAGATGTGTTTTCTCACGCTGGTTTACCAGACTGATCTGGGCATTCTTCCTTTTCAATGCTCAGGTCAGACCGAGCATATTTACATATTAGATTTAGATGCTTTGGAGCTTCAGCAGAGAAGCTGGAGGTCTCCAGGTCGTATTCACTTATATGTTCATTTTTCGCTGCATTTTTGTTTAAATTATCAGCATTTGTGAGGATAGGTTTTTATAACTATATAGGCTGATGATTAGTGATTTGTTGTTGTACTCTGATGGATGTATGTATATAATGGTTTCTTTTTTGTAAAGTTTATTGATATTATATTATATGTTGTTCCGCTGCAATTGTGAGATTCTGTGTTGTTTTAGTTTATCTTTCTCTTCTTCTTCTTCTTCTTCTTTTCTCTTCTTCTTTCTTCTTTCTTTCCCATAACTATCCATCTTTCCGTTCAATTCGGGTTGGACATGCCTGGTTTATTGTCAGCTCGAATTATGTAGGTGTGAGGGTTGTTACAAAAATGGTGGAAAAGATAAAGCAATAAACATATATATAATAGTGTGTGTGTGTGTGTGTGTTGGGTATAATTATATGGTATGCTTTTCTCTCAAAAATGTCGTGCAACACAAGAAGCACCCGATACCTCACTGTTTCGCATAATGTTTTAACAGCTGTTTAATATCTTTAATTTCAAGGTAACATACAGTCGCTACTTTGTTCATCTAAGGTCACTCTTACGCCTTTATCGTTAATTACATGTTGTTATCCGGCATTTTGACCCGGCTATATTTGAACTGATGGACAAGTTAGACTCGACTGTCATCAAGGCCAGTAGTCTAGAGCGATGATTGTGGGGGTCCAAAAATCAGGCATAGATGATAATATGAAGCAGAAGCATGAAAGCTCACTACTCCCCGAAGATGGATCAGGTACGATCCATATTCAACACTATGGATCATACCGTATCGATTCCATAACTTAATTTTGCAACGATGATAGGTCAGTAACTCAAAATCTACATATGCTATCAACATGAAACTTAAAGTACAAGTTTACTACAACATGTGGAACACCTCCTAGGGATCTCATTCCAATTGGAGGAAGTTGAAGGGATCGGCATAATTCCCTTTGGAGGGATCGGCAGAAATTAGAATTCAAGCAACACTACTTCACTAAAAATGCGATATCTCACAAACCGTACGTCGGAATTGCATGAAGTTTTGGGAGCAAGTAATTAACATCATGGGGCACCCCTTATTGGGATGCAGCCCATTTGGATGCACAAATAGGGATCGGTAACGATCCCTATTGTAAGCCCCGATGGACCTGCAAATTTTTGGGTAACCTCGTCTTGGTCTCCCGAACCTTCTGCCAAAATTTCAGTCTGATCCATGCACGTCTTCTCCTATAAATACAACAAGCATGACGTCAGAAAAGGGATCCTGCTTTCTCTGCCGAGGCACTACCATTCTTATTCTTCACTTTTGTACTAATGGATCCCAGCTGATCCTAACATTCTTGTAATCATAATCAAGTGGAAGATCAATAAAAATATGAAGTGGACGTAGGCCAATATTGCGAAACCACTATAAAAATTTGTGTGCTCATTTATGATTTTTGCTCTGTTTTAGTTTGATTCTTCATTTAATCTCTACTGGATTGATATTGGGTGTTGATGCCCATTTTTGGCATCAACACACGTTTATTAATGCATGCGGTTAATTTTAATTATCAATCAATTTAGTTGCTACATTCATCCTAAGTTATATGTTAACCTATTACTAGAAGCTGAGTTCCTTACTTGAGGTATTCAATATCTCTACTAAAAAATGTGAGTGCCCTTACACAATCCATTTGATGCATAAATAATTTTTACCCCATTGGCAATCTTCGCCTCAATCATCATCATAAATAAATTCATGAACCTTGCTATTATGCCCATGCAGTAAATTATTTGATCAGTGATAAATGGGATAAATTATCATGACCGGGGCGCTACCCCGACATCAGTCGATAGGATGGATATCTAGCACGTCGGGTATTTAACGTAATAGCGATCATATTTTAATTTTACTTTTGTAATCCTCACTCACGATACACCTCCCACGATTACCGTTCCCGTCTCAATTATCATTTAGGTCTTTATCAATTTATAACTGAGGAAATGCATTTAACAAAAAAGTGATAAAGTAACGCAAAAATTTTCACACATCATTGCATTTATTCGCATACAAGTATAACACTCAAAATCATCTAACTAGTCAATTATTGATTTAGAAGGGATTTTATTATAAAATACGCTCAATACAAATACACAATATTCTATATGATGAGTCAAAAAGTGCAGTAAAAAAATATTCCCAAACGTCCCATACTGCTCGGTACTGCTGATATGTTTATTTCTCATTATATAAAACTACACTTTAAACGTTAATAGTAAATTGAAAGTGGTTTAACTGCTAAAGTCCTCATTTTTCTCAAAGTCCCATTAAATTCCAAAATTCCATAATTTAACTTCTTATTTGATTTCGAAGAAGTCATTATTCGAAATCATCATTAAATTATAAAACCACTAAACTCCTTTTTAGAAACAATTCATAGCATTGTAATTTCTACTTTAATATTATGAAATTACGACAAAGAAGTTTGGAATTTCCAAATATGTTTAAAAACATCAAATTAAAAGTATATGTTTTCCAATCCAAAAATATTTCCAAAACCCAAATATTTAATTCCAAAATCAATATTCAAAATCTATACTTATTTTCAAATCCATATAAAAAAGATGATGGAAACGAGCTTACGTTATTAGATTTGAACTATGAAAAAAGATTTAAGGTTTTATATTTATCTTTATGGTTTAATTCACTTTTATAACTAAGCGCTTATGCAAAGTAAGTTTACATTTTGATTCTTTTAACTCTAAATTATGACCTCTTTATTTACATATAATAATTCTATCTTTTATTTTTAAATATATTTTTAGTTTAATTGATTTACTATATTTTACAAAATATATTTTGGTAACCTTCACAAAATATTTGATTCATTAATCATTTACCTTCGTTGATTATTCATTTTATTAATTTCAAATAAATTTATTTTCATTTATTTCAATTCTATAAAAATTATTTACTATGTAAAAATATTTTATTCTTCTTGTCAATATTTCATTCAAATTAAATATATTTCCTAAAATGAATTCACTAATTAATTCGGTTTATTTAAACCAAAATTCTTTATCTAGTAAGATTTAATTTAATAAGAATATATTTTCAAAAACAATATAATCAAAAAATATTTGCAAACATTTTATTTTAATTAATTTATTATTATGGCATAGAAAGTAGGTTTATAACAGAGGCGCAGTGCCACACTAAGGTCACTGCACCCAAAATTTTAAAATTCATAATCAAGAACATTGTCTGCTATTTTAGACTTCCGAATAAGATCATCTTTAACAAGGGCACGCAATTCGAAAGTGGGTCATTCCAAGGTGTTATGCCATAAACTTTACTCGGTAATATTACACTTCTAAAACCATATAAGTTCCATTCTATTTTAAGCTTCTCATAATTACTAAGCATCAATAACTACATTGTATATACTACTATATGTAGCCTTCGGCATTCAAATTAATTAGCTTTACAGCTACTACTGTACATAGCCTTCGATATTCAAATACTTTAGGTTTGCAGCTACTACTATACATAGCCTTCGGCATTCAAACACTTAAGCTTTTCAGCTACCACTCTACTATAGCCTTCGGCTTATAGTTACTTTTGCCTATTACAACTCAATACTACACATAGCATTTGGCATTTAAATACTTTAGCTTTTTAGCTAGTACTATACATAGCCTTCGGCATTAGAACACTTTAGCTTTACAACTAAAATTACTTTACTGAACCCTCACCATAGTGAAATCCACAAATTCCTATTAAATATTGAACAAGCTTAGTACTTATGGGAAATTAATACAGACTGAGAGAAAAATGAAATAATTAGGTATAAAATGTATCCTAACTCATTTAAAATAACCAATGTCCACTCTACATTCAACATGCGGAGCGAATTTTGGAGGAGATTTGTTATACCATAAGTTTTACCTGGTTATATTACTCTTCTAAAACCATATAAGTTCTATTCTGTATTAAGCTTCCCATAAATACCAGGCATAAAAAAACACATTATTTTTACTTCAACCTAGTAGTCCTCGGCTCACATAACTAAAGAATGATCCCCAATGCCGGAGTATAAACAATAGCCAAAAGTGTTGACCTCCAATTAAAAAAAGTTGAAGCCTCAGGTCCTCAAACATGCATCAATCGAAAGCTAAAGCCAATACCAGGCCATGAACCAAAAAACGCACAAAAAAGGCAATTGAGATTAATGGCTAAGATAACCTTCAGATGCATTAATGCACCAGATAACCTAAATTATATACAACATGTGCGGATTGCCACCACTAAAAGCTATATATGGAATGTTATGTCATCAATTCACGTGAATTCGTAAATAACCATATAGCGACACATGTTCAATTCCTAGCCTTACAAGCTGGCAAAGAAAGCAATTTAGGAGAAATCTCTCCACTAATCATAACACAGAAAGATGCCTATAAATAAGCAATAATTCCAATGCATGTGGGATCTTTTTGGGATTTTAGAAGTCACCTGGATAATTTAGACACTACGTAAATTGTACTTTCCTACATTAGAGCTCATATCAAAAGTCATCGATAGCAAATTCATTCAATCATCCTTTTAACGACCTATCGTCTATGTAGTATAACGTTAAAGAAGGAATGGACAGTGGACGTAGGATCACTATAACTCTCGGTGTCTTTAATTTCAACACTTTTACTTTCGACTTTGTATACTGTGGTATGTTACAGTTTAGTCCAACACCCATAACTCTTGGTATCAGCACGTAGAAATTCAACCAAACCCCCAATCATCGTATAAAGCCTTCAATAACTATCCTATTAAACTATTTAGAAAAACAGGTTTATCAAAATTTACTTCTCGACCTACGGGTGTTGATGCGTGATGAAAAATCCAACCAACATTTTTGGCGCTAAAAGAAGTACCCGAACCTCCATTCCTCTATTTTTTCTCTCTTAAAAACCAGCAACACTTACCTTGCAACTATGCAAATTCCAGCAACCAAAGTGGTTCTACAGAATCCAACTTGGAATTGTCGATAAACCTTTAGATCCAGCTTATTAAAGAAGATAATAATGAGCATCTCGTTACCGTAATCATAGAAAAAGATAAAAGTGGGGAATATGACTATGTCTATAAACTTCAAGCTCTCTAGATTAGAAAGCTTTTCAAATATCTTCATCGATCACTTTAAGAATTCGCCTAGCTCTAAAAAATGGTCAAAGCAATGAATGACGAGATAAAAGATTTTAGTGTCAAACTGATGGCATACAAGACCCTATCCAGTCTACCACAAGACTTCCTCCCGCTACTTCAACTAAAAAGCAATAAAAAAGCTCAAAAGGGACATCGGTCTCACCCCACTCAATGAAATCTTTTCTGAAATAGTTCAGAAGAACAATAAAAGGCTTTCCTACCATAATTACCCCTCATCGATAAGAGAGAATTCGAAAGGCAAAATGTATTGTATTCACCATCTTGCAAATGGACACAAGATCGATAAATGCAGAAAGTTAACTTCTGCCATCGATAAAATGATCAAAATAGGGGAACTTTCTAAATTTATTAAGAAATTGTTTTTGCACTTTGCCTTAATGTAGAACTTAATTATGTTGTCCTTGGAAATTTTTTACGTCAAACTCAAAATCATTTGACAAATAAATGAACTGTATTGCTTACATTTTGGCCAATGCAAGATATATTTATGAATATCTAGGCTCAAAATTAATACAAAACATTAAGTTCCTTTGGAAAAGTTTTATGCCTCTAAAAGTTGGTTATCCAGTTTCGACGTTCTTGATAATCCTTCAAGTTGTTGCATTCTACTTTTAACAAACGCCCTTTGACAATTGCCCTTTCTACCAAGCTTATGCTTCGGGCCACTTATTTGATTTATATATTAGCCTTTGAAATTCTTGTTCTTCTATCTATTTTGTGTTCAGAAATTGCAATTTCTACCAACTTTATACTTGGGGTACTTATTGGATTTCTTATATCAGCCTTAAGAATACTTAGACTTCATCTATTTTCCATTAATTTCCCTTTCTACCATGCTTATACTTAGGTGCACTTATTGGATTTCTTATATTAGCCTTTAGAATTTTCAGGCTTATATATTTTTTACCTTTAGCGATTGCCCTTTCTACTAAGCTTATACTTAGGGTGTGCTTATTGGATTTCTTATGCTAGCCTTCAGAATTCTTAGACTTCTATAACGCCTTCGGCAATTTCCCCTTCTACTAAGCTAATATTTGTAGGGGGAACTATTAGAGTTTCTTTAGTAAACCTTTGGGTTTTTTGAAGAGCTCATTTTATGATCTTAAACAAAATGGGCATTGTACCACATTCTAACCACCGTTCTTTTCGCTTTATGGTTAGCTATGGGCTCTGTATCATGCAACGGCTTTATAAAACTCCATGTGAAATGAGAGATTTGATCTTGATTACAAGTCGTACTATAAAATGACCTCAACTCAAAAAGTTTTCAAAGAACAAAAATGCTTTTAAAAGTACTATGCAGGAATATTTCTTGTAGAGCTTTTTCAAGAAGAAAAGAAAAACCGAGATATGACTTCACCACCAAGGTATCTCTTTGAAAGACAAAAACGTTTCTTATTACAGTGCATCATAGTAGCGAAAAGTGCGTTACTCCACTACAACTTAATATGTAGTAAGTAAAAGTTATTTCAAAGGTTAATTCCCACTATAAGTGGATGTCTTTCATTGTTATAATATTTCCATAGGTATTTACACGGCCTCAACCCCTTCAACTCTGTCATAGAGTTAGGTGGGTGACCTCGATGTCGAGAGATCATTTTCTGCGTGAGGGATCCACTCTCCTCATCCCCACAATGATGCACTCTCATAAAAACTCTTACACACGCCTTTAAAACAAAGCCATATCACCTAGTTTTTAGAATTAGCCGATGATGCACGCAAGAGACCGCCATGGTCAAGTAGGACCATGCATTAAGAGAAGTCTTGGGGAGAAGTCCCAAGTACTAATAGGTAGAGTCCAAATAAAGTAGAAACTCGTAGCAGAAGACTAGGCACTTAATGGAGAAGACTAACACCGAAACTCTTGGTAAAGGACTAGACACGTAGTGGGTAGATTCCTCATCAAAATAGAAGAGTCTTAGGTAGCATTCGAAAGCCCCCATAAACATTTGATAGACTCCTAGTCTAGGCCACAACCTTATTTAGATGCGACTAAGACACCATAATGACTGCCATAAACCTACTTAAATAGGTAACATTGGTATCTGGAACCTTATCAAATTATACTATCGTGGCATGGCCATGATGCCTTCGAACAGAACTAACATATGAAATCAAGAAAACATGAACCCCTTAGTATTGTATGACATATATATACATATATCAAATATTCAGATATCGAAGTGGTAACTATATCAATACATCCCAAAAAGCATCATATATAGGCAAAATAAAGAAGCCTAGAACAAATGATGGAAAATTACAAGCTAGAGTTATTACAAAATATCTAAATGCTATTATACAAAAGCACATAAACCTACTCTTCCACCATGGTTTTTCTTTGACTTTTTACTTCTACTTATAAATCTGAGGGAGAACATCCAAGAACATAGACCTCCCTAATGTCATAAATAATAGTCGTTTGGCTTACCCTTCGAGGTCCTATCATGACATAGTAATGCTAGGAGCAGAAGTAATGCACAGGCTAGTGCGACGCATTATTCTCATAATATGATGCAACTCCCCTTCATTGGAAATGAAATAAAGGACCAAAGGGACCTCGTAAGCCACTAACGACTCAATCACATATTCATTATAACCTTTAAGCATAAGGTAGTATTCGAGCATTCAGTTCATTTGGTTTTCGCATTGAGCAATGGTGTAACGATCTACCTTTCTTACACCTAAAGACGACACTAAATACATCCTCGGTATTCATATGTCGATCATTTAAGTGTCCGAAAGATAGGTCATTTAGGGTGAAGAAAAAAATAGACAGAATAGAATCTTATAAAATGTGACGAGTAATATATAATATGAACAAGTCTTTACAAAAAGAAATCATCTTTATTACACACAACATTAGAGTACGCTAACCTATTATCCACTTGGATAGTTATAACAGTCTGTCCTTACAATTGCTGACAAATACAGACAAGAACAAAACAAAACAGAATAGCGGAAGAATATAAGATACGTGAATATGTCTGGGAGAATCCAACTCATTACCTGAAAGGTCCAAAGAATCCAGCTAAATCTGGAAAATATGCTCGGGCTGATCTGAGCATTATAGGAAAACAACGCCCGGGTCAGCCTAGTAAAACTAGCGTGAGAAAGACAAATTACAAGGAACTTTATTATAACTTGTAAAACACTTTTAAAAGCAAAGGTATCTCGTAAGACCACGCCACACATGAACACGGACGGGTTTTTACCTTACGATAACCAAAGCATTTTTATAGAAAATCCAATGATATTATGATAATGTCTAAGTGCTCAAAATAAATATATGAAAACAGCCGAAATTGTTACATTATTAAATTCCAGCATAATAGGTATACAATCAAGTCTGCACGGCGGTTATTCGAGAATGGATTCCAACAATGGCAAGGTAAAGGGACTACCTTCCGTACAGTACCTTTAGATAAAATGTACCTGGGGTCAGACCTTGAACTTGGTTCACCCATGCCAACACAGAACCGGCCTACCCCTGAACTTGGATAGTACCGAATATGTCGTCACCCCAGTTGTTCCCAACCTTTATCGAGATCTCTCGTGCACAACCAAATCCATAATATGATAATCTAGAAAGGTGATGACACACCCTAATGGGAGCGACCCACATAGCCTTGCTACATCTACCCTGTTTTAGCCATTTCCCTAGTTGTGAGGCTTGAGGCAACGCTTTTACCTTTTCTCTTAGCAGACCATCTTGGAATGCTAACACGGCCTTCCAGGCAGTAATGTAGTGCCAGCATTCATCCATACAAGTTGTCAAGGATAAGGACAAACCGAAGGTACTACTTCTACTACATCCATTTTGGAATCACCCTCAGGACTAGTAGCAAGCAGCCCTTGCACTCCAATGCTCTGTCTTCGATTCCATATTCTTCAAGATGTCCTCAGTACGAAACGCTTGAGTTGAATCGAAGTGGTTTTCGGATAACAAATCCGATCTCGGTCTCTTCGAAACCATTTTCGATAATTCCCGGTAAACTCAACCCCGGTTCTTTAGGAAATAAACAGACAAAGATAATAGCGGAGTTCATCTCCTAACCGTTTCTGGATGGATTTCCTTATCATTTATCCTAGAAGAACGAAACGAGGTTTATACGCACAATACAACAACATTGGGGATGACTGTGCCATATAACTCACGTGTTTCTCCTAGATATTTCCAAAGTTACGTTTAGGTCCAGGTTTGATAATCGGTTATTTAACTATCAAATAAACATTCATTCAAACATTGATTCAGTTCCATATGGGTATGCCAAGCCTTTATTAATAAATCTTTCATTAATTAAAACACTTTGCAAAACTTGATCAAAAGATCTTTTCACAACATTATTCCCAAAAACCTTTACATCCTTTCATACTTGGAAAACATTTTTACTTATCTCAAAATATAAGTATTTACCAAAAACATTCGGAATGTTCCCTTTTTCTCAAATTCCATATTAAATGGCAAGGAAATTCCCTTTTCAAAACTTCACTTATTATAAAATCCATTCACTTATCCCTTATAAAAATTCTTTTTATAGGTTCACTTCATATTTCAAATCTCCTTATAAATCTTCAAACTAGATTTAAACTTCCTTTTAAAATCTCTAAAATGATTTATAAAATCTCTTTCCATGTATAAAAACTCTTTATAAATTTCCTTTATAAAATACCTTTGATATTCCAAAATCTCATTTACAAAATCTCATTTTAAATTACTTTAAATAAACCCTTTTATCTAGTAAAACTCTTTTATTTTAATAAGTTATTTTTTATAAATACCTTTACAAAATAATTATATAACGTGAAAATCATTTACAAACTTTAAAACCCAGACTGATTAAAGAATTGAAGTTAATTCAAAATCATACTTCATAAATTCAAAAGGAGGCTTAGCAATCCCAATGGTACTAATTTAAGTTACCATTTAATTTCAATTTCATTGTCAAGTCAATCAATAATTTATTTACATAAGTCAACTTATATGTAAATACACTTCATATCCGAATCAGGAAATAACATGTCAATATAAACTAACCAGTATAAACATGTCCAAATAACATAATAGCAAGATAGTGATTTGTCCTGCTAAATAGATGTCCAAACAATCAACAATTAACTTATAGCAAAATGCTGATTTATTCTGCTAATATATGTCCAAAATAATCAAATCTATTACATTATAGGAGAACAGGGATTTATTCTGCTATCAACTTTCCACACAATCAAACAATCAATTTATGGTAGAACGGGGTTTTATTCTGCTAATAGTTGTCCACACAAACACAAACAATCACATCATAACTCATTCATGGTCATTTATCTACTTAATGGTATCAACATTTGAATCCCTTGTGCTTAAAACTATGCTTTGTAAAAGAATTCCCTTTTTAAATAAATTGATCCTTGGAAAATCAAAGGATTTAAAACTTAAACTCCCCTTTAAAATGATTAATTATAAGTTAAACTCTTATTAAATCATAATTAATCTTAATTTAATTAAATAAATTAATTAAGAAATAATTTAACCTTTAAATAAGTGATTAAACAATAATTAATTATTAAATAAATAATTAAACACTAATTAATCCTTTATTAATTATTAAATAATCATTTAAACCTTAATTAATAATTTAATATTAATTAATCTCAACTAAATAATCTTTAATTAAGTCTTGAATAATAAATTAAACCTTTAACAAATAATTTATAAATTAAAACCTTAATTGATTTAAAATTAAACACATGGTTAATAATTAATTAATAATTAGCCCTATATTTAATTAGTAATTAATTAAAAGTAAATCATATACTTAATTTATAATTAATTAAAAATTAATCATACTTAATAATTGATTGATTAAAATTAATCTTATCCTTTAAAAGGTAATTAATTAGTAACTAGTCTTCACTTAATTAAAGTTAATAAACCTTATTAACACTTAATTAATAATTATTAAAACTTAACTAATTAATTATTAAATCCTTAATTAACTTTTAAAAACATTATTATTAGGCTTATAAAACATTTACAAAACAATTTTAAGTATGAAACTTAAATTTGAAAAATTCGGATTTTTAAAGCGAAACTGCATCCATAGCGACTATCGCTATGGACACCATAACTTGAAAATGTTTTGACATTGAAACCTCAACACTTAAATACTTACCAGCTTATCATAAACATAGCATAAGAGTTTGCATAAGAAAACAGAGTTGAAAACTTTGAAATGATTTTCAGTGCCCTTAAACTAAACACTAGTTTTTCCACAAAGAAATCCATTAGTCAATACCATATAAAAGTGTCCACTTCCTTATCATAACATCACATACACATGACTAAACATCTATAAACATATCACCATCATAGCACAAACCCAAAAATCACATCTTTATAATGAAACACAACACTTTAGCTTTCGATTCACAAGTCAATATCTAAACCGCAACTAGCAACATGCACATATATTCAAACCATATAATATTCCAACCAAATAACCAACTTATTTTACCATCCAACATTAAATACATATAAGGTAAAAATTTCCTAAAAGTTGAAGAATTTACTGACAAAAAATCCTTTGAAAACTTGATACATTTTGGAGTTTGGAAAACTTGGAAAATCACAAAATCCAATTGAAAATAGGTCAACTTCTCCTCAATTTTTCGACATGTAAATATCGGAATTTCATAAAGTTGTCAAAAGGAAAGTTTTAGGAAATTTTTTTCTCTATAATTTGAAAATAAAAGACACTCAATTTCAATTATTTTTGAGGAAGATATGGTCGAAATAAAAAGGACCATTTTCAGACTTAGATTTCTGAGTCCAAAAACACTTTGCAAATAAACGAGATTTTGACATAGCTGGACCCAGAATTTGAAAAAGTGATATGTATAAAAGTTGTATCCACTGAAATTTTATATGGTTTCAATAAAATAAAATGTCTATTTGAACTGGGAATGTGGAAGATATGACCAAAGAAAGAGGAGGAAAGATTGAGGAAATGGAAGGCTATTTATAAATAAAAGAAAAAGTAAATTACCTATCTACCCTTGCCTTATACCCTCGACTACCTTATTGCCACCTCACCTAGCCCTCACCTCACACCCGCACCAGCCCCCAAAGCATCACACCATCCTTTCCATGAAAGCCAACATGGCTAAGACATGTTTAAACATGTTAGGTGTACCCTTTTGTACTTAATGTCCCCTATGATGTGACTTTTATTTTTATTTTTATTTTAAACTTAGTATACTTAGGTGTAAATACATATATAGATACACTAAAACACACACACATATATATGTTAACTTATCTACAAATATTTATACTTATGCTAAAGAGTTCACAACATTTTCGATAACTTTAAGCCGACGAAAAGTCGAAAATTCGAAAAACGAATTCCGATCACATTTTTTATTTTTCTTCGTACTAATTATTTTTGTAACGCAAATTTGAAAACTAATTCATCATCGTTATTTATTATTTAAAAGAGTTTTTTTTTCATTATAAAACTTATATATTGAATATTTAAAATTAATTAAATATTCGCAAATCAAAGTAGCGAAATTTCAAGTCGTTACACACTCCCCCCTTAAAAGAATTTCCTCCCCGAAATTACACCTCAACCTATCCTAGAAAACAGTTAACAGTGTATATCAGTTCGTATTATGTACATAGATCATTCTTATATAAAAGTATGATTCGATCACTACTCGAATACATACTTAACTTCCTAACTAGTATCGCTCGCCCGATTCTCTAGTGCGGACTCCGATCAGGCTTCATAATTAGAAACCTCCGTTATGCCTACATAGCCATGTACTATGATAGAAAACTTTTGGTTCCCCATTAAGAACCCTCACCAAGTGTTCACCGTCAATAATCGAGTGATAAATCCTTATCCGAAATGGTGTAAAGCACCTCAAAGTCATGTACTCGAATCATGGATCGAGAATTATATGAAAACGAGGAAGGTTCTACATTCAACTTACGTACTCATTTAAAGGTTCTTACTACCCAATTACTTTTTACCCTCCTAAAATGATTTGTGGTACATTTCATAGAAATATCAACTTAGGTTCACCACTTTAAAATGACACAACTTATTTATGAAACTTTTTCATAAAATCATTTTAATCTATTAATTTGTATAATACTCTTCTACATCCTAAGAGTATACAAAACATCTGATTTTAAATGTTATTCATCTATTCTATTCAGATGTAGGCCCAAAATAACTTGGGTCTTAAAACTGAGTCAACTAATCCAACCTCTTTACCCAATCGGTCTGGTAGGTAGCTAAGAGAAGTAGGATGCTGGTATCCTAACTCTGTCCTAGAGTCTACTTTTCTTTAGACTCATGTAAGGTAAAGATGTTTATTAGCCGACCCAATAACATTAAATAACTTTTCACTTCCTAGATTTAAAATCAAAAGACATAGTTTAATAAAACCAAGTTTATTAAACCATTTTATTAAATCAATTTTAACTTCATTTATCAACCCATTCTTACATCAAAGTACCACTATATTTTGGAAACCTAAGAGCCAAATACCTGGGTTTTATTTCAATTTTTTTTTGAAATGATACTTTATCTTTAACCCTTAGAAAATATACATTTAGCTCGAGTAACTCCAAAATGATATCAAGGAACTGGGTACTACCGAATAGTATCATAGGTCCCCTTTTCCAAGAAGGGTAACGCTCAAGAGAAGTGTTTACCATCTGAACACATCTCCTGCCCAATTTTCGTCACTTTCGAGTCACTCGAACTAGTTAGTTATAAAAATATTTCTTCTTTTTCAAATCCTTTTTCGAAACAATACTCTATATATATATATATATATATATATATATATATATATATTTCCAACTTAATCGATTTTAACAAAATATTTATCATCCACTTTCTTTGGATTCATTTAGATTTGAACTTGTTTCGATCGTACAATGACAAAGAGAATAATTTACTAAGTGTGCTAGCGCATCTGCCTATGCAAACATTCGATTGTCACTTAGAAGATTATTCATATCATCACAAAATAGATCGAGACTCATTTCCTGAACTGTCCAAAGATAAACCTTACTCTCAAATTCCCCTTTTTTAGAATATTTTTACCTCAAAGTATTTTTAAGTAAACTTATTACTATTTTTCCCAAACCTTGCAAACCATATTCCAAAAGTACCAGGATTTTTTAATTCTTTGAAAATTCATCTTATTTTCAAAATATATTTTAAAATTCTGATTTATAAAATCAAATGAAATATTTCTTTTTAATAAACACCTTATATTAAACCCAATTTTAACCCAACATTATCCGCGAACGCCTTATAGTCAAATTGTGAAACTTAATTCACAAGGTGTTCATTTCAATGCTCCCATAAATTCTATCTACCCAACCTAGGTTTCAAAATGGAAGATTCTAAACAGATTAGCAGATAATAGTCAATGCTCAGAACAGGACGAGCATGACTAAGCAAACCCTAAATGATAATAAATAAATATTATCAACTCCTAGCAACAATCAAATCATATGTAACTATACTTTATTTTTGAAAATTATTTCTTAACATATAAAATATATTTCTAGGTAAAATAATTTCATTTACCAATTTAAACAATACTATGTTGATTTTCCTAGTTTAAGTGTTTAGAAACCTCTATCGACACCATGGTGCCCCACGTCTAGACCAGAATTCAAAAACCACTCAACCGATAATCAACACAATATAAAACATTTTTATAGCACTAATGAATACGCACTCAATATATACACTCAAACTCATTCTAGGGTCTCACTTACTCTATCTCAAATGAGTCAACCCCACCCAAGCCTAGGTGTTCGCTCAACCTAAGCTCCGATACCACGTTGTAACGATCTGCCTTTCTAACACCTAAAGACGACACTAAATACATCTTCGGTATTCATATGCCGATCATTTAAGTGTCTGAAAGACAAGTCATTTAGGGTGAAGAAAAAAAAGACAAAATAGAATCTAACAAAACATGACGAGTAATATATAATATGAACAAGTCTTTACAAAAATAAATCGTCTTTATTATACAAAACATCAGAGCACTAACCTATTATCAGCTTGGACAGTTATAACAACCTGTCCTTATAATTGCTGACAAATACAGACAAGAACAAAATAAAACAGAACAGTGAAAGAATATAAGATACGTGAATACGACTAGTATTGAATATTTAAAATTAATTAAATATTCGCAAATCAAAGTAGCGAAATTCCGAGTCGTTACAAATAGCTTCATTTGAAATCCCTTCGTAATGCTCCTATATACATTTATTAGCTTTCCCAAACCATTTGGCTCAATAATCTCTAAAAGATACAACCCTTCCATCCTTGAGTTCAATCATAATTTGAGTCGGTTTTGTGATAAGGGCCAAAAATAAACTCTACTCGGCTTGTCTGAAACCTTGAATAGGACTACTACCTTGTGTAACAACTATGGTAGTATTATAGTGGTGGAGTTTGAAAGAACCCCAACCTTGGCCTCGGCCTCGTCCCCTTTCTTGAGAAGCAAGGATAGCTACCATAACCGCCTAAGACTTTCCTCGATGTCGATATCCTCATGCTTAATCATAGAAATCTCTTCATAGGATTTCTCTAATTGTTTCCTAAGATTAGACACCGAATAAAATAAATCCAAAACTAGCCCCTCAAAGCCTGATTTATAATTGGAACCGCTTTTGGAAGTCTTCGATCTTTAGTTTTAGTGCCTCATTTTCATTGGAAAGGTCCGAAGCGGCGTGATCTAAAGCTAACTTAGATTGAAGGAAGCCTACCTGACCCATCAATGCAATAAGATATACGTTAAGTACTTGCACTTCGGCAACTTTATTGTCATAAGCCTTTTGAATAGAATAACGAGCTTGATTGTTGATTAGGCAGGTTGGAATAGCGATTTTTGAAAATTAAATAAAACATAAAATCAAAACAAGTAGTAAAGAAATCCAAATTCTATTCCATTTCAAAAGATTATAAACAACAAATGATAAATACAAGATTTCTTCCTTTCTAAAGACCAAACTTTTCTTTCGTACTTAAAATAGTCATCAACCCCTAGACTATCCTTGGCAAGAGTTTCCGAATTTTGGTCATATTGCATGAAGAAAATTTCTTTCCCAACCAAACTTTCGCTATGGAAACTTCCAAAGTGGAAGAACTCTCAAGCTCCAACCTAGGAGCAACCCTTGGAACATGTTGAGGGACATATGAGTCATGCTTTTAAACACAAGGATATGCTCTGGGGTTACATTCAGTTTCGAGCCATAAAATGTGTGAAGAAAACTAAGTCTTTTTTGTATTAAAATATTATCCCCTGGATGCCGCTTTGCTAATTTGGAAAATTCCTGAAAAACTTCATCTCATTCTTCAGTTGCAAATCTAAGCCAGACGATTAAATTTAAAATATGACCAGTCAACCTAAAACCCTTATGTCTAAGGGACTTGATGTGTTTTTCACAAGATTTATCATGAGAATGTTTTACATCCTCAAAACGATTAGCCAGATCGATGTTCTATAATCTAATTGCATGATGATGATTTCTAAAGGTGCCGATGGTTTTCAACAATTGGTAATTCTTAGTCATACTTCGGCTCCACAAAACATTGTAATGTGAAATAAAACTGAACTCAACTTCCCCAACTTAACCTAAGTAAAAATAAGGTATTTCAGATAACATAGCAAAAGACAAATATTACTAATAAAAATAAAATACGATAAATCATCCACACAACCAAAAATTAAAAGTGTCACGGTAAATAAAAGAATAAGTAGATTCCATGTATTTAAGATTGTTCATTGTCATTTAAGTTAACGCTGTCTTGAGAAGAGGATTCTTGATCTACCATAGGAGCGACATCACCAACAACATCAAAGGCTTTGTCTACCTTAGCCTTGGCTTCCCCATACTTAAGATTGAAGGCCGTCGCAATTGTTGAATCATTGCCTCTAAGAAAATCAAAGGAAATGGGGAAGCCTTTGTCCTGACTTTCAGCATTAGCATCATAGAGCACTTCGAAGGCATTCTCTCTGGCCACCTTCTCAGCATTTTATGAGGTCAAAGGACCTTTGGTCCCCTTTTGAGCCACAGCCAAATCATCATCCCTCTTGGCCAATGTATCTTTCAAATCAGTCTTAAGCATAGTCACCTCATCTGATAGCTGAGCCTCCTTAGCCTCAGCATCATTCGTTGTCGTTTCAGCTTTCGCGGTTTTCGTTTTCAACTCCTCGCGGTGTTGTTGAAGCCTAGCGGCCTCTTCCTTAACACTTGTGACATCTTCCAAAGTCTCCTAAATTCCAAAAACTTGTGACTATGAGCAACAAATCAACTATAACCTACAAACCAAAATACGAATAAATACCCGAGCATAATGGAAAATTTTAGTAAAATAAAATATTCCATACCTTAATACTCTTTCGAAGACTATACTCGAGAATTTTATCAAAAATTTTGAGGGTTTCAGAACCTCTAGTTTATCCATGGCAGTGGCTGCACTAATACATTTTATGGCTCGAAACTGAATGTAACCCCAGAGTATGTCCTTGGATTTAAAAGCATGACTCATACATTCCTTAACATGTTCCAAGGGTTGCTCCTAGGTTGGAGCTTGAGAATTCTTCCCCCTTGGAACTTTCCATAGTGAAAGCTTGGTTCGGAAAAAATATTTCTTCATGCAATATGACTAGACTTTGGAAACTCTTGCCAAAGCTAGTATAGGTGTCTGATGACTATTTTAAGTACGAAAGAAAAGTTTGGTCTTTAGAAAGAAGGAAATCTTGTATTTATCTTTTGTTGTTTATAATCTTTTGAAATGGAATAGAATTTGGATTTCTTTACTGCTTGTTTTGATTTTATGTTTTATTTAATTTTCAGAAATTGCTATTTTCAACTACCTAAGCAACAATCAAGCATGTTATTCTATCCAAAAGGGTTATGACGATAAAGTTGCCGAAGTGCAAGTACTTAATGTATATCTTATTGCATTGATGGGTCGGGTGGGCTTCCTTCAATATAAGTTAGCTTTAGATCTCGTTGCTTCGGACCTTTCTAGAGAAAATGAGGCACTAAAACTAAAAGTCAAAGACTTGGAAAGGCACCTTGAGTTTGTTCCAAAATTGGTTCCAATTACAAATCAGGCTTTGGAGGTGTTGGTTTTGGATTTATTTTACTTGGTGTCTAATCTTAGGCAACAATTAGAGAAATCCTTCTAAGAGATTTCTATGATTAAGCTTGAGGATATTGACATCGACGAGAAGTCTTAGGTGATTACGGTAGCTATCCTTCCTTCTCAAGAAAGGGAAAGAGGCCGAGGCCAAGGTTGGGGTTCTTTCAAACTCCATCCTATCATACTATCGTAGTTGCTACCCAAGGTAGTAGTCCTATTAAAGGGTTTAGACAAGCTGAGTAGAGTTTATTTTTAGCACTTATCACAGACCCGACTCAAATTATGATTGAACTCAAGGATGGAAGGGTTGTATCTTTTAGAGATTATTGAGCCAAATGGTTAGAGAAAGCTAATAAATGTATATAGGAGCATTACGAGGGGATTTCAAATGAATACACTGCTCAATCAGAAAACCAAATGAACCAAATGCTTGAATATTACATTATGCTTAAAGGTTATTATGAATATGTGATTGTGTCGTTAGTGGCTTACGAGGTCCCTTTGGATCTTTCTTTTATTTCCAATGAAGGGGAGTTGGATCGTATTATAAGAATAGTGCATCGCACTAGCCTGTACATTGCTTCTGCTCCTACCCCTTACTATGTCATGATAGGACCTCGAAGGGTAAGCCAAAAGACTATTATTTATGACATTAGAGAGGTCTAAGTTCTGGGATGTTCACCCTCAGATTTAAGTAGAAGTAAAAAGTCAAAGAAAAACCATGGTGGAAGAGTAGTTTTATGTGCTTTTGTATAATAGCATGTAGATACTTTGTAATAACTCTAGCTTGTAATTTTCCATCATTTGTTCTAGGCTTCTTTATTTTTCCTATATATGATGCTTTTTGGGATGCATTGATATAGTTACCACTTCGATATTAGAATATTTGATATATGTGTATATATGTTGTACAATACTAAGGGGTTCATGTTCTCTTGATGTTATATTTTTGTTCTGTTCGAAGGCGCCATGGCCATGTCATGATAGTATAATTTGATAAGGTTCCAGATACCATCGTTACCTATTTGGGTAGGTTTATGGCAATCGTTATGGTGTCTTAGTCGTATCTAAATAAGGTCACCAAGCTCATTCTTGACTATTTGTTTGTTGCCAAACTTGTGGCCTAGATTAGGGGTCTATCCAATGTTTATAGCGGCTTCAGACTGGTAACTAAGACTCTTCTATTTTGATGGGGAATCTACATACTAAGTATCTGGTCCTTTACCAGGAGTTTCGATGTTAGTCTTCTCCACTAAGTGCCTAGTCTTCTTCTAGGAGTTTCTACTTTATTGGGACTCTACCTATTAGTACTTTGGACTTCTCCCCAAGACTTCTCTTAATGCATGGTCCTACTTGACCATGGCGGTCTCTTGCATGCATCGTCGGCTAATTCTAAAAACTAGGTGATATTTTGCTTTCTTTTACAGGCGTGTGTAAGAGTTTTTATGAGAGTGCATCATTGTGGGCGTATGGAGAACAGATCCCTCGCGAAGAAAATGATCTCTCGATTTCGAGGTCACCCACCTAACTCTATGACCGAGTTGAAAGGGTTGAGGCCATGGAAATACATATGAAAATATTGTAACAATGAAAGACATCCACTTATAGTGGGTCTTAACCTTTGAAATAACTTTTACTTACTACATATTAAGCTGTAGTGGAGTGACGCACTTTTTGCTACCATGATGCACTATAATAAGAAATGTTTTTGTCTTTCAAAGAGATACCTTGGTGGAAAAGTCATATCTCACTTTTTCTTTTCTTCTTGAAAAAGTTCTACAAGAAATATTCCTGCATAGTACTTTTAAAAGCATTTTTGATTTTTGAAAACTTTTCGGGTTAAGGTCATTTTAGAGTACAACTTTTAATCAAGATCAAATCCCTCATTTCACATGTAGTTTTATAAAGCCGTTGCATGATACAGAGCCCATAGCTAACCATAAAGCGAAAATAATGGTGGTTAGAATATGGGACAATGCCCATTTTGTTTAAGATCATAAAATGAGCTCTTCAAAAAACCCAAAGGTTTACTAAAGAAACTCTAATAGTTCCCCCCTACAAATATTAACTTAGTAGAAAAGGCAATTGCCGAAGGCGGTATAGAAGTCTAAGAATTCCAAAGGCTGGCATAAGAAATCAAATATGTGCACCCTAAGTATAAGCTTAGTAGAAAGTGCAATCGCCAAATGAAAAAAAGATAGAAGCCTAAAAATTATTAAGGCTAATATAAGAAATCCAATAAGTGCTCCCAAGTATAAGCATGGTAGGAAGGGAAACCAATGGAAAATAGATAGAAGTCCAAGGATTCTGAAGGTTGATATAAGAAATCTAATAAGTACCCCAAGTATAAACTTGGTAGAAATGGAAATTTCCAAAGACAAATAGATAGAAGACCAAGAATTTCAAAGGCTAATATAAAAATCAAATAAGTGGCTTGAAGCATAAGCTTGGTAGAAAGGGCAATTGTCAAAAGGGCGTTTGTTGAAGAGTAGAATGCAGCAACTTGAAGGATTATCAAGAACGTCGAAACTGGATAACCATCTTTTAGAGGCATAAAACTTTTCCAAAGGAGCTTAATGCTTTGTATTAATTTTGAGCCTAGATATTCATAAATATATCTTGCATTGGCCAAAATGTGAGCAATACAGTTCATTTATTTGTCAAATGATTTTGAGTTTGACGTAAAAAATTTCCAAGCACAACAGAATTAAGTTCTACATTAAGGCAAAGTGAAAAAACAATTTCTTAATAAATTTAGAAAGTTCCCCTATTTTGATCATTTTATCGATGGCATAAGATAACTTTCTGCATTTATCGATCTTGTGTCCATTTGCAAGATGGTGAATACAATACATTTTGCCTTTCGAATTCTCTCTTATCGATGAGGGGTAATTATGGTTGGAAAGCCTTCTATTGTTCTTCTGAACGATTTGAGACAAGATTTCATTGAGTGGGGTGAGACCGATGTCCCTTTTGAGCTTTTTTGTTGCTTTTTTAGTGGAAGTAGCGGGAGGAGGTCTTGTGGTTGACTGGATAGGGTCTTGTATACCATCAGTTTGACACTAAAATCTTTTATCTCATCATTCATTGTTTTGACCATTTTTTAGAGCTGGGCAGAATCTTAAAGTGATCGATGAAGATATCCCTAAAGATTTCTAATCTAGAGAGCTCGAAGTTTATAGACAGAGTCATATTCCCTACTTTTATCTTTTTCTAAGATTAAGGTAATGAGATGCTCATTATTGTCTTCTTCAATAAGCTAAATCTAAAGGTTTATCGACAATTCCAAGTTGATTCTGTAGGACTACTTTGGTTGCTGGAATTTGCATGGTTGCAAGGTAAGTGTTGCTGGTTTTTAGCATTAGCATCATAGAGCACTTCAAAGGCATTCTCTCCGGCCAACTTCTCTGCATTTTCCGCGGTCAAAGGACCTTCGGTCCCCATCTGAGCCACAACCAATTCATCATCCCTCTTAGTCAATGCATCTTTCAAATTAGCCTTAAGCACAGTCATCTCATTTGATAGTTGAGCCTCCTTGGCATCAGCATCCTTCATTGCCTTTTCAGCTTTCACAGTTCTCATTTTCAACTCCTCACAGTATTGTTGAAGCTTAGCAGCCTCTTCCTTAACACTAGTGACATCTTCCAAAGTCTCCTAAATTCCAAAAACTTATAACTGTGAGCAACAAATCAACTATAACCTGCAAACCAAAATACGAGTAAATTCCCAGGCATAATGGAAAAAATTAGTAAAATAAAATATTCCATAACTTAATACTCTTCCGAAGACTATACTCGAGAATTTCTCAAAAATCTTGAGGGTTTCGAAACCTTTAGTTTATCTGTGGCAGTGGTGGCACTAACACAAGAATCAAAATATAATTTAGCTACTTGGTAGCTCAGCAACTTTTTGGCATACGAGGATGTTCCAAGGTAAGAGAAGCAAGCACTTTTGACTAGGTAGAACCCCACATAGGAAATTCCGAAGGCTCGTTACCAGTACCCTTAGTCGGATGTTTCCTACTTATGCCCACAGCACCATCAGGAGTTACCTTCAGGTCAGATGGCTTAGCAGCCTTGTATTACTTATTGAGCATGATAAGGCCTAGCTTTGGTTTTCTTGAAGTGGCTATATCTCTAATATAAAAAAGTTAAATAAAAAATAAAAAATTGCAACCGTAGATTCTACGGAATGTATAGAGACATATATATATATATATATATATATATATATATATCGATATACATGACTCTAAAGATAAGGGGTCGGGCCCGAGGTCTACTCTCGATGTTAGATTTAGAAGTTATAGCATTGTTAAGGGTACGAGAGCTATCCCTCTCTCTTATGCTTTCAACTATCACCACCTTTGTAGAAACCTTTGGCGTCCTCGGCAAGGAGCACCGCTTAAATACAACATTTGGAGGAATTAGGCTGCATGCCTTTAGCTAACCTTCCATCAACACTCATTGATGTTACCTTTCATTTTATGGAAGACTCAAAACTTTGTTATAACGTATCATGAAGGGATCAATGTTTTATGATCTCTTAGGCATCCTTGATAATAAATAAATACCAAAATTATGGCTAAAATATTGATTAATAAATATAGCTACATAAGTATGTAATCAACTTACTAGCTTCCAGAAAAGCCATCAAAATCCTAGGATTGTTAGCCATAACATAAAATCGTGTCTTTGTTATGATCTTGCTGATGGGTTAGTAAATGGCATCTTCTTTCTGATTTACAAAAAAAATATCGACATAAACATGGGAGATTTAACATCTCTATTCAAATAAAAAGTTAATCTCTTTCGATGACATATCAGTATACCCATTCAAAAATACATCACCCTTAAGGCTGAAAGGGTATAAATGGGAGGAAGATGAGATGGGTTAATGCTGTAGAAATCTAAACAATCACTAAAGAAAGGAGCGAGAGGAAGAGATATACCATTTGACAAGTACTCCACGGCTTAATTACTATTATGTATTAAGCTTTCCATAAATACTAGGCTATAATAATTACATTGTATTTACTTCAACCTAGCAGTTCTGGGCTCATATAACTAAAAGATGATCCTAGAAGCCGAAGTGTAAACAATAGCCGAAAGTTTTGACACCCCTACTTACTAAAAGCTGGAGCCTCAACTCCTCAAACCGGCATCAACCGGAAGCTAGAGCCAATACTAGGCCATGAAGCCAAAAATGCTCTAAAAAGGCAATCAAACTCAATGGCTAAGATAGTCGTCAAATGCACTAATGGTACCGATAAACTAAAGTATATACAACATGCAGATTGCTACCTCTAAAGCTATATATGGAATGTCATGTCATCAATTCATGTAAATTCTCAAATAACCGGATAATGACATATATTAAAACCCTAGCTTTACAAGTGGGCAAAGTTAGCAATCCAGAAGAAAGCTATCCGCCAATCATAACACAAGATGCTTATAAATAAGCACTAATTCCGATGCATGAGGGATCTTTTTGGGGTCAGTTGCATAATTCAAACACTAAGTGAATTGTATGTTCCTACATTAAAGCACATATCAAAAGTCATGAATGAAAGATTCATCCAATCATCCTTGTAACAGCCTATTGGCTATATTGTAGAACTCTAAAGAAGGAAAAGACGTTGGGCGTAGGGATTTTAGCCCGAACCACTATAACTATTAGTGTCTTTACTTTCAGCACATTTACTTTAGGCTTAATTTACTGCATTTTATTATGGTTTAGTCCAGTACCCATAACTCTCAATATCAGCACATAGAAATTCAACCAAACCCCCAATCATCGTATAAAGCCTTTAATAATCGACCTACTAAACATTTATAAAATTAGGTTTACCAAAATAAATTTCTCAGCCTTCGGGGTGTTGATATGTGACAGAAAATCCAATCAACAAAAGGTTTCTGCATATGGAATGGGATTGAGGAGTGCTTCTCCTCTATACCCCATCCATAAGCAAAAAGGCAGATCGAGGCCGTGAACAAAACCATCAACTCAACATTAAAAATCGCCTTAGCTAGACGAAAGGAAATTATGCCGAAGACCTCCCTCTTATGCGTTAGTCATACTAGACCTCGAGCCAAAGCTCAACAGGGCACTCGCCGTTATCTTTAGCCTACAAGTATGAAGTCATGCTAGCCATTAAAGTTAATGTCTCATGCCCTCAGCGCCTCACTCATGACCATGAGAAAAATGAATAATTCTTAAGGCTCGGGCTTAATGCTTTAGAAGAAAGAAGAGCAACGCCAGAGCTTCGAAGCAAGGCATTCACAATAAAGATAGATAGGCACTACAATGCTGGAGTAAGTCTCTACTGATTCATCATCGACAACTTAGTTCTATTCTAAACCTATGCAAAGACAAAAAACCATGCTGAAGGAGTACTAGGGCCAAACTATGAAGGTTTGTATATAATCTAAATCGTGCTTTCTAGCAGAGCCTAGTGCCTACACACCCGAATGACATCCACATGCCTCAAACTTGGAATGCAAAGCTCCTTCTACAATATTATATGTGAAATATTGTAAGATGTAATTTTAAGGTGAAGGACATTTGTAATATTCAGTCTTTGTATGGATTGAAAATAGAGCATTCCAAGACAATCATCACACAACAACGATGACGACAAGACTATCCGATAAGGCTAAGCTACATGGCGCTCTCTTCCTTGCTAGGGAATGTCATCATCCAAGGCTATCTGACAAAGACAAGCCATAAAAGGCTCTCTCCAGCACCGGGAATGCCAAAACCAAATCTGTGATGAAGCACAAGCCAAACAATGCTCCCTTCCATGCCGGGGATACCATCGATTAGATGGTGCGACCACCTACGTAGTGGCCCTTATTCATGCGTCTGTGGCATACTACTCTGTGAGCATGTGTGAGCCAAAAAATATTCTCTTCCATGCTAGAGGCATCAACGAACTAATGGCGCAATCACTCATGTCATGGCTTTGATTTCTTTGTTTGTAATATTGCTCGTCTCTTCAGAAGGGTTGGGCATTGGTGCACAAATGGGCATGATTTCCAACAAAGTAATCTCGAATCTGGCATCTACAGTGCTGCTCCGTAAGGATCACAAGTCTATTAATGCTTCCTTCCATGCCAGAGGCATCGATGAATAGATGGTGCAACCACCAAGGTCGTGGTCCCAATTCATTTGTGAGTGATGCTGCCTATCACTCCAGTGGGGTAGGGAACTGTAGCCAGAATGTGCGTGGTTACGTAAGCTATAACCTTGAATCTAGCATCCGTTGTGCTGACTACCTGAAACATTCATGGTGACCTTTTCATAGCAAAGCCAGGTCCTTCAACAGCCCTAGAATACAAAGAAGGCAAATCAACATAGTGCCCAATAACCACTTAAGGATGCTCCATCGCAGAGTCATATCCGCCCACAAACGTTGACTAGGGGCATCTCGCCTTAGCAAAAAGATAATCCTATTTTTTGTTCAATATTCATGGTTTTCATTTAATTATTTGTTATGTTATGCATAAATGCCCAAGTCTACATGTTTGTTCAATAAAGTTGAGGGTGGCTTGAGCAACTCGACACAAAACAACGCAATGATACAAAAAGGGGTATGCAAAATAATAACAGATAAGTAAAAAGTCAACACATAACATAGTAATAGAAAACAAACAAGTCGAACAAAAATTTTCATTACACAAAGTGCCATTACAAAGGTGGGCCTTGCCCGATATACAAACTATTACAAAAGACGAACAAAAAGAAAGTAAAAGGTAGGTGATCTTCTCTTTTGTTCAAAAGGGGTGGGAGGTGTCCAATGAATTGCCAATCATCATCATGTGTCATATGCTTCTCTACCTCCAGAGAAGCATCTATGGGCAGTCCATTAGGGGCACACGTCAAAAAAGCAATCTGCTCCGGCTTTAGAACAAGCGGGGAAATTAGGCCACCCCTACTATCTTCACCACCACTTCTTAGCGAACTTCATCATATTCTTCTAGGGAAGGAATCTACGACCATGGGGAGGTGGAATTTTAGCATCAAAATCACCTTTAGCATGACCATCAGCCTAACGCTCCACTCATCTTCCGGGGAAGCATTTGCCTTCGCATGCTCCTCCCAGGACATGCAATGCAAACGATGCTACTAGGTACCCTTCATCTAATCCATCCCTTTGCGACTGGCCTCAAATCCAGTCGCAATCGACCAAGCTCCCCCTCATTCTTCTCTTTCTCCTTTTCTCCCTCTGTAACGTCAATGTCTCTGGCTGTCTCTGCCATATGCCTCACAACTTTGGCCTCAAGAGCCTGCTTCAAAAGCCCGCCTTTCGAACTTCGCAATCCTTCCCTCTTCCTACTAGCAAGCCACCAAATCATCCTCGACTTGCTTCCTCAAAGCTTGCAACCCTTTGTGAATGTAGTAGGAACAAAGTTCGACTTGCACAATAAGCCAAGCATGGGTTAAAAAAAATATTAAATCTAAGAACAGTTACTAGATAGTTGTCCTTCATTTGGGCATCCACCACCGCCTCCAAGAAGTGAGGACTCCAGCCAAACCTAGGTCGGCCCATATTTTCTAGTGCTTCCGAAGCTACTCCAGCAAGGGATTGTATAAGCATCTGCAGATTGGCCTTATTCTCCTTCTCGACTGTCATCAAGATAGCCAAATTGAACCCCAAACTGAGTATCCTCTACAAGCGCCCGATCACATCTGCCTTCCTAGAAAATTTTAAGGATAGGATAGTTCCTCTATGCAGAGCCTCTTGAACTACACCATATCCAAGTTTGTAGTGTCCCCCGATGGATGGGTGACAACTATGGAAGGCGGTTGCTGTAGTGTGAGATTTAGCAGTGAGAAAAATGTAACCCTTAGAATGTCTCGACTGTGAGGTCGAGGTCGTCTGCAACTTAGCAACAATAGCTCTTTAATGCTATCAAGGTGGTGTCATTGGGAAGCTCTCCTTGAGTCTGTTGTATTCCACAACTATGCAAGATTCAAGCAAACTACGACAATACAAAAAAAATAGAGTAGCGAGATTTCAATGACAATAGGAAACACTTTATAAACCAAAATATACCTTCATTAGACCGGTCCCCTATAGCCTCCTAACCAAAGGTAGACAAGGGGACTCCATGTTATTGCCGCCTGATTATGCCCCCATCAAAAGCTTGGGTGTCGGGGATCATGGTGAGCGTTATTTGGTTTGGAGACCCACAGGCAGGAGGGGTCTTGAAGGAGGAACCCATGTTCATCGACATATCTGGCTCCCATATCCACCTACACATCCTCACCGCCTTAGGCATCTTAACACTGTAATATAACTTAAAGGCCATGCAATATTGCAGTCGGGACCACCACATCCTCAAAAAGCCTTGGATCATTAGCCTCCACTAACCCTCATGCTACCCGATCCAATACTGTAGCATCTTCATCTTCAACATCCACCACTGGACGTAGAATTACCGGTCCCCTAATAACTAACCCTATAGGTCTAACCAATCACCTAGTTATGGCTCAGACCGTAGCATCACCTTTAAAGGTCTAATTCGGACCAAATAGCTGTATGTGGCGGAGATTTTCATCCATCAAAACAACAGTCAAATTTAGGATGGTGTCGGCGTCTCCCTAATCCAATGAAGATGTTCCTCATAAATCATAGCATCCAGACCGACACCGGTAAGAGTTGCTACAATAAAGAGAAAACATTGTTATGAGTGAAAAGTTCAACCTAATTCAAGAAGTTTTAAGAAAGGAGCATATATAGGACATAAAAGGCTTGTGTCGTAAGAGTTGGTTTCACACTTGCCAGAACAAAGAAAAAGTGGTCTTAATAGCTCGTTACCTAGCTTAGGAGACCATAAAAGAAAGGGGCATATCGATCTCTTGAAGGTGGTAGTAGTTACCAGCCTGGTCTTTGCTTGCTTCTACAACCTAAAAACTAGCTAACTAGGGTCAGGTCCAGCTCTTGGATAACCAGGTCATGGAAAACGATGAATAGCCTGGCCAGGAGGCTGTAGCCATTTAGGGTCTGTTATTTGGGGGCCAATTAGTGAGCATTGAGAAAACAGATGAAGAAGGGGCAGATAACGAGTGTTACCCCACTCCGCATATATGAAAGAGACCATGTAAAGTAGATTGTTTATGGTATGTTCGCCTATCAGCAGCTAAAGGGTAAAGGGGACTATCCCTTTAGATCCATAATGCAATAGAGAACTGGCAAGGTTAAACTAGTATTCCTGGACCTTTGATGAACCCAAACTTAAAACGTACCTGCTTATAGATGCTGCGTTAGTCATTTGCAATCGAAAAACAACCTAATTACTGAACCATCCTAAATGACTTGGGAAGTAATTAAACTCCAGAGAAAGATCCTCTCCGATGCAAACATAGGTGACCCAAAGTCGCCTGGCTCAAGTCTACTTAAGCCCTATCCTTATTACTGAGTAGGCAGTGTGGCCTAAACCCACTACCAATTTTTAACTTAAAATAAGTTGCAGACCGAGGCCTAATCTACAGTCTTCCTACTATAATAGAAAGGACAGTTCAATGGTATTAACACTTGTGTGAGTCTTTTGAGTGATTGAGAAAGTGTTAAATGTTGATTGATCGACATTGATTTCCCAGTGATGATCATTCGACATTGATTTCCCAGTGATGATCATTCGACATGGTGCTTCAGGAAAGTTCATCAGTTTAATGGCAACATTTAGATCAACAAAGTAAAAGCAATAGTAAAAACGAACTATAGAAAAGTCCAGTCAATATTGAACAAGATCAAAACATTCAAAGGAGAACGAAGCATAAAAAGATCAAAATGAAAGGTACTCACAGATTAAGATTGAAGGTTGATGTTGCTAAACGAAGAAGAAGAGGTCGAAAACTTACAGTTACTTATAATGGTAGAAAATTCGCAAGGTTCTATAAAGATTGAGAAGGATAAGAAGATGAGTATTCATATATAATGATAACTGGTTTAAGCCGTTAGATCCACTGGGTGGCCATGATATGGATCGTCTTGGTTTCATCATTACTTTCAAATCAACCTTCACTGAACTGATTTACCAATGCCTCAAGAATCCAACTGCTAACGCCAATAACACAGAGACACGTGTAAGCTCAAATGACAAGTCCACCCCTGTATGCAAGAGCAAATTTGAAGGGAAATGTTGCTCAATTTTCTCCAAGTATGATATGGGTCGGCCCGCATAAGTTCTAACATCAAACATTTTGGGCCTACAAATAGGCCCGTATGGTTCCAAAAACTAGTACCTTAGGTCACCTATTTCCAAAAGTTCGCACCTGGCATGAATGATTGGGTCCCACATTAGAGCGTTCTGGCAGACACCAACGCATGCATGGATCATGCAAAGCCTATATGGTCCACAATGGGCGATGATGACAATTCTAATCTAACATGCAAAATATTCCTCAACAGTCGGGCGGCCTAGACAATGGCCTTGCCCATACCTTGGACGACCTAGATAGTGTCTACCCTCTTTTTCGACAAGGTCCCCCACTTGCCTTCTACCTCGATCGTCTGCACCTTATGAAGCCCTCTTATCTTGAGATGATAAGCTTTGGCCATAGGCTTCTAACTGCCCTAATAAAAAGAAGTCAGGACCGTGCATTTTCTTTGAAAAGACTAGCACATACGACACTTATATTTGACAAAAGCGGCGTTGTGTGAAAACCTCTCCTTGTCCTTTGCTGCCCCACTGGAAAAGTGCCCATGCATAACCACTCACTGATCTGATGTTGTATGCCGCTAACTAAGGCATGCTCAAGTATGGATTATTAGTGGGAAAATGTTTGAGCCATACAACCTGCTAGCATTCTAGTTGGCATACATTTAAGCCGAATAACCAAACAAACTGCCAAGAGTAATTCTTGGGCCTTTGCAGCGCAATCTCGACCATCGAATTCAAATTCCAACCTCTATAAATATAGCCAAACATGCATTTTTACAAGGGTTGAACATCTTTAGCTCTTAGCAATATATTTTCTTCCCTATTGTAAGAGAAGAAAAGTAGTAAGAAAATCCTCATAGTGGATATAGATCAATTTAGATCGAACCACTCTAAATCTTCTGTCCTTTTACCTGTTATGCATTTTATTTCCTCATTTTACATTTCTAATTCAAGTAATAGCAAGTTACCTTTGCTAATATCAAACTTCAACCATAATTCCAAGGTTGGCTAAATTTTTAGTCAGTGTACTCTTGTCTCAACAAATGTATCAATATCCATTCTCGAAAAATCTTAATATGGAATATTTAGAACAAAGTACTGTTGACTTATAATTCGATACTCATGGTTGCAAAATTATAACTACAATATTACAATACTTTATTAAAGGATTTTTCATATATATATATATATATATATATATATATATATATTAAATGATTATTTGATCATTAAAGTTATGTCACAATATAACACTATATATAATAAAAAACTAACACCACCAAAAGCATACTTTATTTCAAACAAGATTGGTTCTAATGTTAAGATATGTAACAAATTACATACTTTCTCATGGGGCACACCCCCTTAACTTTCAACATCGGCTAACATTTATAGTGATACTTGATAGAGTTAAGGGTATGCCCTATGAGTAATTCTATAATTTATTGTAAATTATTAACTCTATATTAAAATCTCGTTTGAACTAAAAGATGTTTTCTCTTTGTTATATACCCTTTATAATGTGTTATAAATAATTGATTATTCAATTTAAATAGATTTAACAAAAAATCCATAAATTGTGTATTTTGATAGAAATTACAAGGTGTTGTAATCATGAGTAATTTTTCATAATAAAATAAACACATTAGTAAAAGTATTCCTAGTCAAGATGTATCGAGACTGGATATTGATACATTCATTGAGAATAGAGTACGTAATGCTCTTTAAATGTTGGGCAGTATATTACTCATGGCATCTGGGGCCACCAAGAGGTTACGTACTGATAGCTATTGCATAACTATGAAATGAATCACTCGATAGTTTTATGTTGGTTAATATAACTAAGGTCAAATAGAGAATATCCAAGTGACAATATTACAAAATTCCCTTGACCTAAGAATATCGTCGAGCTTCAATATGGAAACTCCACATTATTTATAGTTGAATCGTGGCATACCGTTGAACGACTAAAGTTAGGTCGAGTAGAACCATTGGAAGCGAAACAATATTTAATAGAGAATTCATCTCCTTAGTTATATAGGGTGAGTGTCACAGGTTAACTTAAGTCAACTCAAAGTCAAAGTCTCGGGCTAGAGCAGTATCATTAATAATAATTGTTATTGTTGAACCAAGGATTTTGTATTTGATTATAAAGATGAATGTGGATGATATTTGAATTGTTACCATTATCAAATTTCATAAGTCCTAATGTGATATAGTTTTGAAGAAGAAAATTGGTGTAAATAATTATCATTACTGGTTAAAGCTTAAAATAAGTAAAATTGGATTTTATCAAAGCTTTGTAAGCAATAAATTTAGCCATAATGTCACACCACTAGCTAATTTGAAGTGTGAGCTTTAATATTCGAATTATTCGATATTATTTGTTGGTTGAATTCACACCTAAAGAGTCGACACAACCGCAATGTTGAATCCTCCGTCTACCACTTGATTTAATTAAATTATAATTTTTATCAATTAATTCGCACTTATGAAATATTAATTGCAAAATTTTATTTGATTTGTATTGATCGGTATTGAAGATAGTGCATATATAAAAGTTGTATACACACTTATCGATATAGAAAATTGATATACATTTAAATTTGATTTAGACGTAAATTATTTGAGCTGGCTTGAAGTGGTTTGAGGCCCAAAAATGGGGCATGCATAGCCAGCCATTACTTAGGGGGAAGGCTTTGGAATTTTATTTCAAAAGGGTGTGAAATGGCAAAGAAAAGAAAAGACATGCTTCCATCTTTTAACTGCCTCTTTCCTATGCTATTTAAACACCTTTAATCATTCTTCTCTAATTATATTTTAGGTTTTCAACAGCCATTACCTTCCCCATACATGGCTGAAAATACCTCCCATCTCCTCATTAATTCAAGCAATACAACACAAATTCAATTAAAATCTAGACAACGGTGTATAGCTTTCTTAATCGGGTTGCGCCTTTTGGAAGTGTTGAATAGAGATTCAAGCGGTGTTCTTAGATTCTATATTCAATGTTTATTCTCAAGACAACTGCAAGGTATTATTCATATTTACAATTTATATATGTGTATTTGATTATCATATGTTTTATCCATAGTTAGATTATTTCTATTATCGTGAATCCCTATATGTTTATGTTGTCAACATTAGATGTGAATATATAAACATGTGTTTTTGTTGTCAACATGAGATGTGAATATATAAACATGTGTATATTTTAAGGTTAAAATTTTCTTTTATATATATGCATGTTTCAACATAAGAATTTAGTCATGGAATTGACAATATTTTTTCATTTAATTTTCAAAATATCGACGATGATTGAAAGAGGCATTAATTTTTTTTTTTTGATTTGCATAAGGACAAAGCATATAGTATGTGTGTATATATTAAATCATGTGTGTGAGGGTGTGTGTGTGTATGTATATATGTATATATGTTATTATTTCTAGAAAAATGGAATTACAGTTTTATGTGTGCATATATATAAATATTTTAAATCAATATATATATATATATAATATTGTTTTAATATGTGTGTATGTTAAATGAAATACATACTTATATAGATATATATTTAATAAATATAATATTATGCATACATACATCATGAAATTGATTTTCAAGAAACAAGTATTTTTATAATTTCCGTATGGAAATTAAATAAAGAAAAAAAATTATTTTAAAGCCATGAGCTTTTAAACAAAAAAAGGTTTTTTTTAATTAACATATTTTATAGCCAAATATATATATGTATGTATGTATGTATGAATGTATGTATGTATGTCTATATATATATATATATATATATATGTGTATATCTATATCTATATTTTATGCATTCACATTATTAAGCATATGAAGTTGTTTTTATGTGATTTATAAATAATAAGCTTAATACACACACACACACACATACATACATACACACATACATACATATACATATACATACATACATATATATATATATATATATGGTACACTAAAAGTCAACCTTTCGACTAAGATGAAAGCTCTATCAGCAAGAGCAAAGGAAGAGAAACACAGCCCAAACCTTTTGAAAGAGCCGAAGGGATGCAATCATCAAATTTCATTAGCATTAAACCTTTCAAAGGAGTCGAAAGGTTCCGTCTCTAGTATCCAAAGTGTTCTTACCTTTCAAAGGGGATGAAGAAGTCAAAGCAAGTGTGAGCAAGTACATAATGACCTTTCCGAAAGCATAATAAGTCTTTCAAATCGGTTGAAGCACATCCAGGATACCTTTTGACAATGATGAAAGGTTTATGAAGAAAGCACCACTCACAAGTCAACAAAGAATGAATGACAACCTTTCGACAACATTGAAGAAGAGCAACCTTCCGACAAAGTCGTAAGGTTGATGATAAACAAGAGAAGAACAACCTTCCGACAACGTCGAAAGGCTCACAACAACCAAAAGAAGGGCAACCTTCCGACAAGGTCAAAAGGTTCATAACAGTATAAAGAAGACAAACCCTTCGATAAAGGTGGAAGGATCATGTAGGCATAAGAGTAACAAACCTTCTGACAAAGGTGGAAGGTTCATAATAGCAGATGAAAAAACAAACCTTTCGATGAAGATGAAGGGTTTAAGGTGGCAATAAAAGGGAGTCCTTCCGACCCAGTCGAGAGCATGAAGTTGAAAGGAGGGCCACCTGCATCTATAAATAAGATCCAAGGGGTCCAATTTTGGGATCTGATTTTTGTCATTCTAGTGTTGTAACTTCTTAATCAAAGTATTGTAACCCTAAGTGGGCACTGATTTGGGAATTTAATAAAAATAGAGTTTTACGTGAAAAAAGGGAAATCCTGTGTTCTATTAATTTCCTTACTGTTTTGCTTACACTTTGTTGGATTAACTGTTAATTTCGTGTTTTAGATCATCGAAAGGTTCTTGCCGATAAGGTCGACAACACTCCTGATTCAGCTAGAGACTGCAACCCTTCGAAACCTTCAACCTTATAGCTTAAACCTTCCGGAAATATAATCTATAGGATCCAACCTTTCGACTAAGACCAAAGATGCCCCTTAAGTAGAAATACTCTGGTTTACAAGGCTTATCCCATAAGAAGCCATCCCCATACCCTTCGACATAGGCAAAAATACGCCTCATACGTAATCTAAACCCTTTGACTAGGTTGGAAATTCTTCATACCTTAATATCACATGTTCTTTCCGAAGCTACCAACCAAGTGGTCAAACCTTTCGACAAGGTTGAAACTTACTTTGTATAAGAGGTCAAACCTCTCGATAAAGTTGAGAGCTTCTGTATATCCACAGAGAAGTTTGATATCCTACCTTAACCTAAAGAAGGCAATCAACCTAACCTTTCGATAAGATAAATCCAACCTCCCAAGGAAAAATTTAAGGAAATTCAATCTAAACAAAGAAGGAATATCTTAAAGAGACTCTTACGCTAACTCAATAAAGTCGGAATGTTTCATAACCAAGCACATAAACCTTTCGACGGCATCGAAAGGTCTGATTCAAAGGATATTTACAAGTGAAAACACAAAGGCAATCCCTAAGGATATCAATCCCTCCATTCAAATCAGATTAATCACACTACTTGGAATAACTTTGGGGTGTTGACCATAAATTTGGTTAACATTTTGGTGCTAGAAGGAGGGCTCGAACCTTCGATCTTGTTGAATTCCCCACCTACTCTTCTACTTGGTTAAATCTCTTAAGGCTTATCAATGCCTCTTTTTTGTACAAGAGAGGATTTATTTTGGATAAAAGGCTTACAACTCTTCTAATTACATCTAAAGGATAAGGAATGGATTCAATGTTCGAAACAAGAGAAAGCTTTTGCAAAGAAAGATCGTTTCAAGGTCCACGGTACCTCTAGAAGTAAAGCCTAATAATCAAATGGATTATAACCCACACTTGCTTGAAGAGCAAACCGTTTGGGTCCAAGCTCTACAGGTCATTGAGAGGAAAAGACGGAGTATACCCTATGACCCTTTTAAATAGAGTATCAACCCGTTCCATTTGGGGTCAACACCAATCTTTGCTCTCAAAAGGGAGAATTCAAGGAAAGAGGACCTATTTCAACAAATGAGAAGGACCATTCAGTCATATTCCCATGGGACTATCTTTGAAAAGGAAATGATAAAAGATTATGATAGTTTTACACATAAATGGAGCAAGATTATAAATGAGGCTAACCATTCAAGGGAAAACCGTGAACGCATAGAAAAACCCACAACCGAAGAATTAAGGGTAATAAAGGAATGACCAAATGGAAATATAAAGATTACCAAGAAATTTTCTACCAAAACAATAAGACTGAAGGAAAGGCCCTTGAAAGAGGATCAACAAACAATGAAAAGGTAACCTATTCCTCGAGAAGAAGTACTTGAACCAAGCCACAAAAGAATTAGATGCCAGTCAAAGACGGCGCAAAAATCAAGACTTCTCAGGGAACATAATCTTACTACCTCAATTGAAGACATCTATATCCGAACCAAGGAAGAGCTGAATTATTGGCCTTCTTAGAAAAAGAAGCCAGGATTTGAAAGGAAAATTAAGGGGTTATATTGCAACTTTCATCTGATAAACGGACATGATACAAATCAATGTAAGGTACTTGAAAAGATGGTCCTACACTTTCTAAGGTAAGGAAAACTCAAACAGTTTGTAAAAGATTGAACAAGTTATGCAATAAAAAAATTATTCTCAAAATAAGAGAAGTCTACATGGTCAAGATTAAAATTCTCCTTATATTTGGACTACCTAAAATGGTAGGCTACCAATAATGGTAGAAAGCCCTTGGTCCCGCCAAGATGGCCAGGTCAAGGCACCTCCTAGAGGGAGGGCGTAAGCCTTTAGTCGCGCCAAAGTCAGAAATTGACAGGTTAAAGCAGCACAAGCCCTTATCCGCGTCACGCTATGGCCAGGATAAGGCACCTCCTGGAGGGAGGACGGGTAAACCCTTGGTCCCACCATGCTATGGCCTGGCCAAGGTACCAAACAAGCCCTTAGCCGCGTCACGCTATGGCCAGATTAAGGCGCCTCTTGGAGAGAGGTCGGGTAAGTACTCGGGCCCTGCTTGAGAATAAGCTAGCCGAGCGCACTGGAAACCTGGATGAATTGTCCTACGGAATAAGAAAAGTCCCTGCCTGAAATGGGCACCGCTAGAAATCTGCACCGCCTAAAATGGCAGCTGCTTAAATAAGCACAAGAATTGGACAAAAGAGTCCCTGTCTGAAATAGGACAAAACAAATAAAGGAACTCGGGCCCGAGAAAGGGAAAGCATGCAAAATATCATCAAAGCCTGAAGGTGGCACATTCAACAAGAGAATCAGGAAGAAGTCACTGACTTCTTCCCACGAACATGTGCTAGATTGGTTTTCTGGTTTTCTATTACTTATTATCAGAAATGGTATTATGGTCCTCTATTACTTATTTCCAAATCGGTATTCTGGTCTTCTACTACTTATCGCCAGATTGATTTTCTGGTCTTCTATTACTTATTGCCAGATTGGTTTTCTGGTCTTCTATTGCTTATTGCCAGATTGGTTTCTGGACTTCTATTACTTATTATCAGAAATGGTATTATGGTTTTCTACTACTTATTGCCGAAAACGGTCTTCTGGTCTTCCATTTTTAATACCAGATTAGCAGATATGGATTTCTAACCTTACATTATCCATTACCGAAAATGGTACTCTGGGCTACTATTACTTATTACCAAGAAGGGTATTCTGATATTCTTTTACTGAAACTGGCATTCCAATCTTCCCTCACTTATTATCATAGGATTCTGAAAGGTGACTTTCAACTTATCTTCCATTAACTAATACTCGAATCTAGTCCTGATGACGCCTCATAAAACTCTACCATTAATACCTGAATCTGGGTATCAAGACTGTTGTTTATTTGAAAACCCTAATCAGGGTACAAAATCTTTGGACTTCTATTCATCTCAAGTGCCTAAATCTAGGCCAAAAAATATTATAAAAAGAAGATCGCTATTAAAAGCCTCCGAATGGATTGAAGAGCTACTACATAAAAATTTCAAACATTGATATCTAATCAGGTTCTTTATTAAGTAGAGGCTATATTTCGATATCTATGCGAAACTTACTACTAACTAATCTTAGGCATTCCAAACAAGTGGAAGGAGTTAAATCCATGATCATTTCTCATCACGGTTAAGGATGAGATCTTAACATTTTGAATAAATTACTTTTCATACAATTGGCAAGATAATTTGCTAATCTAGACAAATGATATACTTAGACGAATATGTCAATTTCGAGCTAACAATTAAGAATATTGTTTGCTACATGTATCTCAGGAAAGTCAGAATGATAAGAAATCCTATAAGGAATGAAGTTTATAATCCTCCATATGTTCGAAAAATGAATTACAGGTATCAAGAAGATTTGCATATTTATCCAATCAAGAGAGGGGTCACGAGCTAAGACGGAAAATTCGAGAGGTGTATGAACCTTTAGGAGACACATTCAAATGAAAAGACAAATAAGGTGAAAACAAAGACGACAAAACAGGTAGTATTTATAACATTACAAATAATGCCTTACATTATGCTACATAACATTACTAAGGTATGGAAAATATATCGTATATACTGAAATTATTGCAGTCCAATTAACTGCATTTACGAGACCGAAGATACTGCAGGATCAGTACCAGAAATTGGGCTCCCATGTATAAATTCCAAATATTTACGTGATGCTTGGATATCTTATAATTTTACTTCCAAACCATCAATTCACTCATAAAGCTTGGTCATTTCCGAGTCAAGTTCGATACAAGTATCTCCACCAATGGAATGCTTTAAGACTTTAATATCTCGGTCCCTTTCCTTAAGTTTTAACTTTAAATCTTCCATTTCTTTGAAGATTGACTCCGTTCAAGCTCCGCCATTAACCTATCCTTTATCTTTACAAATGACGAAACAGGGGCTTCAGAAAGTGAGGCCAATCCTGCTTGAGTTTCCTATATAAACAAACAAAATGGAACATTGAATTTCTTCATTTCAACAATAAGAATACATGTTAAAGTGTGTTTCTAAGTTTTTAAGTTAAAAGCCTATTCTGTTTCGATACAATTTTTGATGCGACTTCATTAATCTTGCCAAGAAAGTTGGCGGAAAGAGGCACATTGAGCTTGACTATCTCTCAATTTTAATTCTAAATCACTTATTCATTGGATGAGTTCGGACATCTCTTCATCGAAGTCGATTGTAGGATTTGACTTCACTTGAATAACCACTTCATCTTTTCTCTTAATATCTGTCTCAAGATAGTAAATGTGATCCTTATGATTGCTGGCTGTGATCTTTTGGATGAAATATCTTTTATGCCACTTCCTGACTTCAGTGTTACCATCGAAATGCTCAAGAAGGACTTTGTCATGAGCTACAATCCTATCATTTCAGCTTAATAACCTATCTCTGATAACGTCAACGCGAGGAAGTATTGAGAACGACGGGTCATAGCAGACCGTAGCTCCTATTTAAATCAAATAAATGGAATGAGATCAAAATTGAGTTAAAAGATATCTTTATTACTATAATGATGGATTACAACTCAAGTAGCCATAAAGTTAAAAGGAACAATGAACGCTTTCATTACATCTAAAGTTGAGAGGCGACATTCCTAACTCTGCCTAGAGTATTAGCGGAAAGCATGACCGTTGAGTCAAAAGGTATCGTGTCTCCTTCAGGAGTTATTACCGGCGGACATTTACTATAATCCCATTTTTCGGCTAGTGGACTATCACGACCACAAATTAATTTGAAATGGAATGTTCTAATTTTTTTTTATGAATAATTCCTTTTCTTCGCCGAGGAAGTCGAAGCGGAGACGGGGCTATTCCAAGTATAATTTTTGCAAATCCCAAAGAAAGCAATATCTTGATAACTTCGAAGTCCTTAAAATTGGTCCATTTTTAAAGTAAACTCTCCTCAGGTTAACATACCGACTTAAGTGGTCTCTTGGGATGACCCGACCTAAAGAACTGGTATTCTGAAATAACACGGTAAAAATGAGATGAGCATAGAAAGCATAACAAAAACATGTATTCATAAATCAATTATTTGTTACATGTTTACAGTCATTCATCCGGTTCATACAAAATAGACTTAGAAAAGAATTCAGAAACAGATTTATCCTTATAATCCCTAAGCTTTTCAGGGGGAAGATTTTGAGGAATCGATCTGACCCGAGGTAAATTCCAGCATGCCCTAGGATGCGGGCCAGATCCGAACTCATCTAAATGCCTTTTATGGAAACGACTAAGTAGACCCCCACTGAATTCACCTAAGTATAAAAATTTAAGGTTAAATGTCAATATTATACTTTATACAAAATTAGTTAGAATATCTCTCTCTACCGCCACCATCCAGAATAGGGTTGATAACTCTCTATTTTCCCTTGAGAGGCGTCGTACCGGAGACGCGCTTTCTCTAGTAAAGAAGCATTTCTCTGATATTTAAAAGATACTAGCGAGGAACTTGTTGACAATTTAGGGGTTTCGCAATGATCCATGAATTCAAAGTTATTCATATAGAAAGCTTGCCTTATGCAGGAGTTCGTCTGGTAGTTTCCATTCATTATTCATCTTCAAATCAAATGAAAATCATAATCATACAAAATGACAAAATAAATCTATTATATTTTCAAGACATATGAAAGAGAACACATAAATTTTCCCATCAAAAATATCAATCTAGAACCTGTTCGTTTTCTCCCCTCTTTTATATAGATAATAATTATAATAATACTAAATCATCTATCTCCACAACAAAAGAGCACCAATGACAGCCTATAACATTCACCAAATTCATCCCGATTTTGTTGACGTGGAAGTTCCACATTGTTGTTGTTGTTGTTGTTATGCATTGGGGCTATTAAATCAACCACAAGAGGCGGAGGAAGCACAAAGCGCTCAGTCCAGCAACACAATTCATCAATAGCCTAATTTCTTTAATCACCACATAATAGCTACGTGGTCCATGCTTTACGACTTGACTACGACCACGTTCTAGATGGGTTTGGCCATCTGGGACACTTCCAATGAAAACCCTACGCTGGTGAACCCATCATTATCAACCCAGTCAATTTAGCTCCAGACCTACCCCTTTTCCGAATGAGCAATGATTGGGGGGGTATCTCATCTTTTTGCTAATTTGTCCTCGATGTTTGATTTTGAAATAGTGGCATCTTTTTGAATACATATATGCTAACTGGTTACTAACAGTAACTTCGAGGGATTAAATTTTGAGGGATGTAACACATGCTGTATATAAGTTAAAGTTTCCTAATGTTTAAATTGTTGTTAAATGTTGATTTTGGAATGATATTATGTAACTAGAAATGGCTTAATGTATTAATATCTTGTTGAATGATGTTTTGTTATACAGGAAGTAAATAGAAGGATTGGGTCGCCGACTTTGAAGGAAAATTGGTTTTCCCAAAATTTGTCGATCCTATCTAATAAAATAGCAAACGAAGTTGCCTTAAAAAGCCTGAGTACCAAAACATATATAAAAAATGATGATGATGATGCAAAAGGTTAAGTCAAAAACTTGATAGTTAAAGCTTCCGACGAAATCGAAAGGTTCATAGAAAAGTCCTTTCGACTTTGTCGAAAGCTCCATGAAAGCCTGGATCTACTACAAGTGTAACATAAAGTTAAGTGCCAAGACCTTTCGACATGGTCAAACCTAAAATTTAAAATTCCTAAGATGGAAAATATTGATATTGGTGACGTTGTCGAGAGGTCTGGCCAAAGTTATCAAAATATATTATACCCATTGAATTCGAAAGGTTTCAGGTTTAACTCATTCTCACTTAAAACGTTTTGACAGAGATGAACGGAAGCAACTCTAAGTTTTAAAACACTTCAACCTTGTTGAAAGCTCATTGCCGAAAGGTTAAGCCATTAAATTATCTAATCTTTTGACAACAAGGAAAAGTTGGAGTCAAAATACCTTCTGACCCCATCCAGAGGTTCAGAAAGGGCAAATCCATCATTGCCGCCTCAATCTCCTTCGTAGGGGTAGAAAAGTCATTTTGAGTTACCAAAATTATACATAGGTGGGTTCCAGGCTACCCTATCAAGTCTAATCAAATCCAAATCCAATAATAAATATAGTTTTCAAATCCTCCCTGAAGAACAAGTAAGAGAGGAGGCTAATCTAAAGTTTTGAATCGAATTTGAGAAGTTACCTTGTTGTTTAAAAGAAAAGATCAAGAAGTTTGGGAGAATTCTTTTACTTGTACTCGATAATTTCGTTTGTAGGAAGAAGAGGCAGAAAATTTTATAGCTTTCAACAAAGATGACTTGGAAAGTCAAGAGCATCCATTCGAATAAGGGAGGGACAAATGTTACACTAAAAGTCAACCTTTCGACTAAGATGAAAGGTTTATTAGCAAGAGCAAAGGAAGAGAAACACATCCCAAACCTTTCAAAAGAGTCGAAGGGATGCAACCATCAAATTTCATTAGCATCAAACCTTTCAAAGGAGTCGAAAGGTTCCATCTCTAGTATCCAAAGTGTTCTTACCTTTTCGAAGGGGATGAAGAAGTCAAAGCAAGTGTGAGCAAATACTTAATGACCTTTTCGAAAGCATAATAAGCCTTTCTAACTGGTTGAAGCACATCCAGAGTACTTTTCGACAATGATGAAAGGTTTATGAAGAAAGCAGCGCTCACAAGTCAACAAAGAATAAAAGACAACCTTTCGACAACATTAAAGAAGAGCAACCTTCCAACAAGGTCGAAAGGTTGACAATAAACAAGAGAAGAACAACCTTCCAACAACGTCGAAAGGCTCACATCAACCAAAAGAAGAACAACCTTCCGATAGGGTCAAAAGGTTCATAACAGTATAAAGAAGACAAACCCTTCGATAAAGGTGGAAGGATCATGGAGGCATAAGAGTAACAAACCTTCCGACAAAGGCAGAAGTTTCATAATAGCAGATGAAAAAGCAAACCTTTCGATGAAGACGAAGGGTTTAAGGCGGCATATAAAAGGGAGACCTTCTGACCCGGTCGAGAGCATGAAGTTGAAAGGAGGGCCACCTGCATCTATAAATAAGACCCAAGAGGTCCAGTTTTGGGATCCGATTTCTCTCATTCTAGTCTTGTAACTTCTTAATCAAAGTACTGTAACCCTAAGTGGGCACTGTTCTGGGAATTTAATAAAAATAGAGTTTTACGTGAACAAAAATGGAGTCATGTGTTCTATTAATTTCCTTACTGTTTTGCTTAAAGTTTGTTGGATTAACTATTAATTTATGGTTCTAGATCATCGAAAGGTTCTTGCCGACGAGGTCGACAACACTCCTAATTCAGCTAGAGACTGCAACCCTTCAAAACCTTCAACCTTATAGCTTAAAACTTTCGGAAATATAATCTACATGATCCAACCTTTTGACTAAGACCAAAGACTGCTCCTTAAGTAGAAATACTCTGGTTTACAAGGCTTATCCCATAAGAAGCCGTCCCCATACCCTTCGACATAGGCCAAAATACGCCTCATACATAATCTAAACCCTTCGACTATGTAGGCAATTCTTCATACCTTAATAACACATGTTCTTTCCGAAGCTACCAACCAAATGGTCAAACCTTTCGACAAGGTTGAAACTTACTTTGTGTAAGAGGTCAAACCTTTCGATAAAGTCGAGAGCTTCTGTATATCCACAAAGAAGTTTGATATCCTACCTTAACCTAAAGAAGGCAATCAACCTAACCTTTCGATAAGATAAATCCAACCTCCCAAGGACAAATTTAAGGAAATTCAATCTTAACAAGGAAGGAATCTCTCAAAGAGACTCTTACGCTAACTCAATAAAGTCGGAAGGTTTCATAACCAAGCACCTAAACCTTTCGACGACGTCGAAAGGTCTGATTCAAAGGATATTACAAGTGAAAACACAAAGGCAATCCCTAAGGATATCAATCCCTTCATTCAAATCAAATTAATCACACTACTTGGAATAACTTTGGGGTGTTGACCATAAATTTGGTTAACAATATACAAATGTTATCACATATTAAAAAATATTCTTTTATATGTATGTGTATATATACACACTAAATAAAATTCATTACATAATCATTTTAAATTGTATATATGTATGTATGTATGTTATATGTATATGTACGTATTTGTAAATTTATACTATTATAAATACTATTTTATTTCATATTCAAATATATATATATATATATAAGACAACGAGCATGTATACGGAGGGCTAACTTGTTCGTTGCAATGCAAATCTCAGCCCTACACACAGACGTGTTAAACCATATACAATGTAAATGTTGCAAGTGCACGTATACACACATGTGTATATGATATACATGTTTACATTATATAATTCATGCACAACATCAAAACAAAACAAAACTACAAATTGAATAAAATCAATTTATTTAAAATTAATTTCGATAAGATCTATGGCTCAAAAAGATCCAAAATGGTAAAAAAAATTAAAATTCACTCATTTTACCCTCTATGTGTTGGCGTGATTCCATCAATACTGGCCTTTTAATCGAATGATAAATTCACACTTGAATAGCGTTTCACTTAAAAGTGGTTCAACTTATAACAAATTATGACATTAACACGATCTATGTTTTCTTGTAATTGACCATAATCAATTTATAGTTTATACATTTAAGATTCACGGTATTTTCAAGTTAAAGGAATACTGCACATCATCACATGAGATATTCTATATCACTATAAGAAAATCTAGTTTCACTAGCTCATATTGGTAGTGTTTCCTTCATATGTGCAACCAATATAGTCTGAGTTAATAAATGAATTTCCACCTAGTGCTACTAAAGCGTTTGCCGCCCAACGCGCCTATAATTTAGGGGGAAAAAGTGTGTTACACAAAATCTTCGTTATTTCTCTTCTTTTCATATTTGTAGTAGTATTCTCTTTACTTGAGAATGAAAACCTAGGGTTTACAATCTCCCTTTCCACTACTCACGAATTCATCATCTAGTCGTTGATCTCACCATAACGGCGAATACACTTACCACCACAGCGACAAAAGCCATTAGCTCAGTATCAATGAGGAACGATCCATGTTAGCTATTGGCGATGAAGCCTTACGTACCTCCTGTTGTGCCTCCTCAGGATCTCTCATTGATTACTCAGGATTCCTGTCTGTTTTATTTGGCGTCGCTGGTGCTATGTTTCACTTATATGTTCTGATTTCTATTTTTACCTTAAATTTAAGATTGGCAAAGCTTGATATTTTTATTGATTTCATGGATCTATTTTATCATTTCATGATGTATTAGTTATTAGAATGTAAATTATGCACAATGGAAAATTATGGAATTTGAGATGGAAATGTTAGGAATTGGAAAAGCGAGAAAGTTGTATGATTTTAAGCAAGCGTAGGATTTCTCTTAATAATATTATTTCAGATGTATCTAAAGTATCATCCGAATATAATTAGCCATTTTAGCAACTAATTTACCATTTATTCAACTTGGATTCCAAATTATCCAAGTTCTGGATTCAATATAACAATTCTTCTGTTCGCTTGTATACTATTAAATAAAAATATACACTGATGAAGAAATCGAAAGCAGCAAAACCTAAAAACCAGCAACATAGTGGCATCATCATTCCCTGCCAATTTTGCAAATTACTGGATGTAGATGTAAACTGGGACAAGGTAATATAATTGTATCAAAAGAAGATGACGTTATTTTTATTTTTTGAAGGAAGTGTTTTGTTTTGTTTTGCATTGGATTTGCCAAGGATTGGACATCTTAATTTGATTGCTTTGGGCGTCGTTCCTTTGATTGGATTGATTTGGATTGTTGTGTAACTTCTATTAGTTTACAGAGAGAGAAAGTGTGAATGATACTCTAAATGTTTGAAGATGTTAAATGAAAGAATATTTTAGATAAGGTGCACCATTAACATCTTTGTTAACTCGAAAAAGTAATTTGATAGCAAAATTGAACAAAATGTGATTTTTTTCTGTCGGAAAAGTAATAAGCATTATAGCTAACCCGATTAGGAAATAGAGAAGAAACAAATTCAAATAAATAAATAGTCAAATTTGTAGTGTTTAGAAATTATAGATAACATTGAGATGTTAATGATGAATATACAAAAGTTGTGTATAATTTAAAGGTTAATCATTCCAAAATTGTGAGAGAAGAAACAGTAACTGTTTGTACCAAAAATGGGCACAACACTCTTCGGAAGTCTTTGAAGAGATAAACGGGTAGAATGAAAATTAAAACTGAGGATTTATCTAACAAAAACTCCAAATAACAGAAATGTAAAGTGCAAAGACAAGCGATTTAGAGTGGTTCAGCTTTGTAGCCTACGTCCACTATGAAGTTTGATGATTTTATTGCTCGACACTCGAAGATTACAATTTCTTATAACACAGTACGACTGGTTTTGTGAGCTAAGTCTGAATCTAAGACAACCGTGGTGATTTTGAGTAAATCTGGCAGAGTCTGGGCGCTCTTTAGCTCTTAGAATTGTCTCACCCCTTTTCTGAATGACCAGGGGCTCTATTTATAGGCGTAGGAGGCTGATATTTCGCCTAAACTGAAGGGAGACCAGTTCTGGCACGTGAGGGGGCCCACATGCCCGCTTTTTGGAGACCCGGGCCCACTTCGGGATCGATTCGAACTCAACTTCGAATCGATCAAGATTTGCTCCGATTGAGATGAAATTTGGCATGAACATTCCTTAGGTTGCCAGTAAGCTACTGTGAAAATTTCATAGCATTTGGACTTGTAGATCTCGAGATATGATCGATTCAAGATCATGTTCTCGGCTGATAAGCTCCTTCGAATCGATTACCTTCGAATCGATTCACTTGAGTCGATTGCTTCGAATCGATAGGGTTGAATCGATGTTTCATCGTGCCTTCGTGATGACGTGGTGCGCCTTCTTCGTATTGATCCGACTTTATCTCCGAGTTGACTGGGTCGAATCCATGTTTCTAGCTGCTTTGACACAGTGGATTCGAAGTAATGGCATCAGATGGATACGAAGTGATTAGCCTTTGTGGATTCGAAGGAATCTATTTTGATAGAGTCGAAGGACACCGGTCTGTAGCTTTATGGATTCGAAGTAACTCATCTGGATCGATTCGAGTGAGTGTTTGCTTGATGGATGCGAACCATGTGGAGTCGAACCGATGGATTCGAACAGAGTGCTCTCCGGTGGATACGAAGTGGATGGAGTCAATCTTGATGGAGTCGAACTTAGGGCCATTTCCTCCAACTTGCATCAATGATATCTTGAGCGTACGAACTCGGATTGACTCGAAACTTGGAACATCGCTTTTCTTGTCCCCGTGTGACGTGTCTAATCAATTGCAGCCCGATCCGGACTCGGATAAAATTCATCGTTATCTGTGGATATCCAGTGGCTACTCGATGTCGAGGATGTATAATCCATATTCCTTAGTTAGTTTCTTGATATCTCGGCCTTGCCAAAAGGTGGGATAACATTTTCCCCCCAAAGTACGTCTTGTTTGAACATGACGTGCTTTGAAAAGCTGCCATCCTCATTCTGAAAAGTTCTATCCAGCTGGCTGAGTAGTTGTTATCTTTTCGTCAAAAGATGTAGCCTTTGGTTGACCTTTAGTGATAATGCAGTGTTTTGTTGCAACTTAGTGTTGAGCAATAGCGATTTGTTGTTCATCGTTCTGATCGTCACCAGGTAAGCATTCAATTCCTGGTAACTTCGAAAATTGAATGTTAGTTTGGCATTCATGCACATATGTTAACCTGACTCCTATTCATGTTTGCACATTTGCGGCTCGTTATCAAGTTCTTTAGGTTTTGTTTGGTTTGAGTTTCGTATCGGTCCTCTCTTGGATCGAAGTGAAATTTGAGTTGTAACAACGTTCGATGGTTGTTTTAAGTCCTTCCTTTGTATCGATCCTCTCCTAGATCGATTTGAGATTTCAGAATGTATGCTCCGTATCGATGGATACGTAATATTGGGTCTCGGATTGATGGATACAGGAGTGATGCTTTATGTTGATGGAGTCAAATGATCCAGACATAATCATGCAGTGACGGTTCATAGATGATATGCCATCTCTCATTCCCTATTCAATAAGGATTCCCCACAGTAAATAGTCTTCGATAGGAGTCATCCATGACCTGTTTCCGGGATCCATATCTAAGATCTAGTCGATCATCATCTGTCAATGCTTGGAATAATAAGTATTTCAACTGGGATAAAGTCTATTTGTCGCGCATCCCCAGAACTAGCTAGCTTGGCCATTGATTCGGTCTTTGCATTTTGTTCCTTGAGGATTCGTGTAGTGGTGTAATACTCGAAGTCGGCTAGTATCTCTAGGATCCAACTGGGAAAAGGAGCAAGACGTTGCCCCCTAGTCGAATGGTCCTCCCTGACTTGGCACATTAACCAGAAATCGTATAAGATATGTAAAGTTTCCATTCCTAGTCTTCTTGCAAGTCTCGGAGTGGCGACCAAGGCTTCATACTTAGCTTCGTTTTGTTATAGAGAAGTTGGGTTTCATGGTATAGCAGATCGGTCATTCTTTAGGAGCCAGTAACACGACTTCGATGTTAGAAAGCCGATTATTGGAAGTTCCATCTATGTATGTTCTCCATCGGTTGGATGGTTCTCTACTATTCTTCGGATAATCGTCTGATGAAGTGACTTCAGATATGAAGTATGCTAACGTTTGACCATGGATAACTCTCTGAGGGAGATAAGTGATATCAAATTAGCTTAGCTTGATATTCCATTTGAGTAACCTTATAGACATCTAAGGTTCCCATTGGATCTAGTGTTCTTAAGTTTGAATCCAAAGAATGCAGTATAGCACTACAGGTCCGGATCTGTAATGAAATAGTTGTATTCCGGGTCTGGGACATGTTTCAGTATCTGATTGTATCTAGAGTTTGCATCCATGGATGAGAGTATTTCATGTCTGATGGTTAAGTCTATTAGTTGGTTGATCATTGGATGTGGAAGCTATGCTTTTCCATGCCTCGTGCAAATCTGAGTAGTCGGTGTATGTTTGCCACTCTCCTTTTGTTTCCCTCATAAGCAAAGGATTGAATACTCATTTTGGGTAGAGGACATCGCGGATAAACCTATTGGTTTTGAGTAGATTCGCCTCCTCCTTAAGTGTAGCAGATCTTTCTGGATCCATGTTGCTTTGTTTTTATTCACCGAGACATGCATCGGGTTGGCACTTAATGCAGGGTTCTTAATGGTGGGTGAGAGTCCATATATACACATGAGATTGAGTCCAAGCGAACATTCACCTGAAGCAATGCAGTTGACTCTTGCATCATCATTGCGCAGAGTTGTGATCTGATCTACAATACTCAAGATGGGTTGTAGGCACTTCATGTGCTTATTTGCAATGGTAAATGATTAGTCCTATAGGGACATTGAATCAAAGGCTTAGTAGAGTTTAGCCTTGTATCGTGTGCTGCTGCATAACTGGCTCTAACTATGAGTTTGAATCTACATGTGTTTCCAAGCAATGCATTTTCCATTCAATGTACTCGCGATCCATTGCTCATCGGATGGATCAGAATGATGATCAGTTGCCCATAAGTCCGGGCGTCAATATGATGATTCTATCTCTAAGCATCCTTTCGGTCATAACTTCAAGTTTTATGAATACTAGGCACAAGCTACAGGATTGAGTAGTCCAAGCTGTAAGAGCGAGAGTTGTTTGATGAACGATCAAATTATTTTCATCTTATTTCTTGTTCGTGCCCCCAAGTCAGGGGAATATCTCGACAAGTGGCAAGGTAGATAATGTTTGCTTCAATTTCGCATTCTATCCCGTTGAACCATGGGATAAAGTTAACCGATGGAAGGTTGAGTCATGCCTTATCCTGCATTGTGTTAGATGGTCGAACCACATCTGATTTTTTATGATAAGTGTGCCCCCAGGCCAGGGGAAGAATTGGAAAGCAGATAGTCGAACCATGTCCGCTTTTTGTACTAAAGGACTTGCCGAGGAATCAGAGTTGATAGAAGGGGAGTCGAATCGCATCCCTTCTTGTATTTATATTCCAAACCATGTTTTAAGGACTGGAGTTGGTTGATGTTTATACTTCAGTTCGCACTTTGGGAATCTGGAGTTAGTTGATGTTTATACTCCAGTTCGCACTTTGGGAGTCTGGAGTTTGTTGACTAGACGGTCTGTTACGTCTATTATGAGTTTCCCTTTTTGTGTTCGCACTCCGGGAACAAGTGATGTAACTTGGTTGAGATATGGTCGAAGTCGTTAGGCGGACGGATCCACCCTCCTCGAAGCCGTATTTGTTTGATGCTTATACTCCAGCTCACGCTTTGGGAGTTTGGAGTCAGTTGTTTATATTCCGGTTCACACTCTGGGATCTTGGAGTTGTTTATACTCCAGCTCGCGCTCTCGGAGTCTGGAGTTTGTTGATGTTTATACTCCGGTTCGCACTCTGGGATCTCGGAGTTAGTGTATGTTTAGACTCCGTCTCGCACTCTGGGAGTACGGAGTTAAGGAATGTTTATACTCCGTCTCGCACTCTGGGAGTACGGAGTTGATTAATGTTTATACTCCGTCTCGCACTCTGGGAGTACGGAGTTAAGGAATGTTTATACTCCGTCTCGCACTCTGGGAGTACGGAGTTTAAGGAATGTTTATACTCCGCCTCGCACTCTGGGAGTACGGAGTTAAGGAATGTTTATACTCCGCCTCGCACTTTGGGAGTACGGAGTTGATTAATGTTTATACTCCGTCTCGCACTCTGGGAGTACGGAGTTAAGGAATGTTTATACTCCGTCTCGCACTCTGGGAGTACGAAGTTTAAGGAATGTTTATACTCCGCCTCGCACTCTGGGAGTACGGAGTTAAGGAATGTTTATACTCCGCCTCGCACTCTGGGAGTACGGGGTTAAGGAATGTTTATACTCCGCCTCGCACTCTGGGAGTACGGATTTTAAGGAATGTTTATACTCCGCCTCGCACTTTGGGAGTACGGAGTTAAGGAATGTTTATACTCCGCCTCGCACTCTGGGACTACGGAGTTTAAGGAATGTTTATACTCCGCCTCGCACTCTAGGAGTACGGAGTTAAGGAATGTTTATACTTCGCCTCGCACTCTGGGAGTACGGAGTTAAGGAATGTTTATACTCCGCCTCGCACTCTGGGAGTACGGAGTTAAGGAATGTTTATACTCCGTCTCGCACTCTGGGAGTATGGAGTTAAGGAATGTTTATACTCCGCCTCGCACTCTGGGAGTACGGAGTTAAGGAATGTTTATACTCCGTCTCGCACTCTGGGAGTACGGAGTTAATTGAGGGATTGTCGTGTATCAACCCATTTCTAGCCTTGATGTGATGGCTTGTCCCTGAGCTCGGCGTTTCACTTAGCGAGTGATCGGTGGGATCCCGATTGACTTCCACTTATAGGCCCTCAACGAAGGATGAGATTTAGAGTATAGACGGTTGGATCACGTCCATGTTCATTTGAATTCCACTTTTTCTAAGCCCAAGGAGTAAGATTAGTGTTTTGGCAAGCTTTGTGCTCGAGCATAGGAAAGGATGGTCGAACTACATCCACTTTGAGTTGTATATTTTCCCTTAAGTCGGGTGCAAGAAATGGAGAGCAGACAGTCGAGTCACATCCAATTTATACTTTGCATTCTTTCGATCGAGCTAAGGAAGAGAGTTGAAATGACAGCTCATGATGGTTAGTGAGTAGACAGTCAGTCGTTGATGACTTTAAATTGAGGGTTGGACCTTTAAACATGTGTTCTCTCAAATAATCCCAAATGTCTAACGTAGGACTGGATGCATGGATGGTGACATCACGTCCACCCTTGATGTGATTCCGATTTCATCGGGCATCAGAACAGAAGAAGCATAAGTATTTTGGCAAGCTTCAAGTACGAGATGGAGAAGGCATTGTTGGGACATATAACTCCAAGTCTTTCTTACATCTCCTAATTAAATTGCATAGGCGGATGAGTGGATGGTCGGTTGCATCCACTTTGTACTAAAGTCCTGACCTTGTCGGTCTCTTTCGCTTTGATGCCTTGCCCCCAGTCAGGGGCATATAGTAGCCGATGAGTGGTCGAATCATGCTCATCACGAGGATACCTCAATGATTTGATCATGGTCCGCGGAGGTTGTTTTGCACCTAATCTTAAGTACTCGGTTACCTGTATCATTTGCAAGTAGTTTAATTCAAGTAGGTCATATTTCGCAACGTAAATGAAATTGAATTAGAAATAATTCAAAAGAGATTAGATCAAATCTCATTGATAAGTGAGGCAGCGTCGTATGCTCGCTATTGCATTTCATTCCAGCCCTTCTCAGTTGGAAGTCTAACGCAAATGGTTCAATTTGATCAAAGTCCTTGATCGATAAGGGTCGGATGTTCCCGGTCCTTTGTTTTATGGGGCTTGCTCATATCGTCGGAGCTATCCTTCCCGGAGAAGCCTTATGGCATTGGCGTTCACGGTAGCCATTTAGAGAAGAGGAGTTTTTCGATCTAGAGTATGGAGTAGGTCCCCTCCTTATCTTGCTATGTTGATCCTTCATCTGATTCATCAACTCAAAAATGGCCTAGACATGTTTGTGTAATTGTCGGCGGCGATCCACCAGTTCTCTTGTTAAAGTCTAACCATGATCGACGGTCTTCTCTGAGGAATGAGGGAAGACATCTGCGTTTGATGGCACTCGTCACCCTTGGTAGTGTCGGGGGTCGTATTTCCATAGTAAACCGACATAGTTAACATGTTGAATTTTCATTGGAAGTTCTGCACGTAGGATGGTTTCAACGGATAGGTCTTGACTGGGAAAAATTCTCCAATCGACATTATGATCAAGTCCATTTTATTGCCAAGGGGTCTTGTAACACTGGTGAATGATGTATGCATGATTGCCCAACGTTTGAGTGGTTGGTAATGCCGATTGGACGGCGAGTTGGTTAAAATGGGCTAATAGATTGGTGTTTATCCAAAACTTTCATCCAGATAGGAGACCTATATAGGGTATTAAGGAAGTCCTCTTGAGGTTGTATGTCATGCTTTTAGTCATGTGGACGTGGAATGATTAAGATGCGGGCATTTGAAGATGGTTCAAAAGTGACCAGCTATGTTTTGAGTTGGCAGAGTTGACATTGTAGGGCAGTCGTCATATTAGCCATCGTACCATAGTTGTCAATTCAGGAGTTTAAAAGCCGGTCAATTGGAGGAAGTAGCATTCCACCCATTCCTTGATTGCAACTCAACATTTGCTGTTGTGATCGCTTATGTCTCGTTCAGTCATGAAACAATCAGAAGCGTGAATGGAATGGTCCTTCATTTAATTGAGTTTTGAATTCACCATGCGGGTGCTCTGCGCTGCGGCTAGGGTTCGGGGGGGTTTACCTCCGAAATTTTTTTAGCCTCTTTTTTGGAAATTTGGGTCGTACCCGAAATATTTTTTTTTTTGAAATTTCGTATCCATCAAGCAACCTAAAAAAGTCCTTCTTCGTATCATTCTTGTTCGAATCCATCATATGCGCTCGTCTTCGTATCGATATGAAGTGCGCATGGCTAGATCGATACGAAAGTGGTATCTGTCGATCGATACGAATTAGATGCAGATGGATGGATACGAACTGCATGTGAGTATCGATACGAATTGAGGCAGATGGATGGATACGAAGTACCTGTGAGTATTGATACGAATTGGAGGCAGATGGATGGATACGAAGTATTGCTTCCTGATGGATACGAAGTAAAGCTTCCATCTCATGGATACGAAGTACAGCTTCCATCTCATGGATACGAAGTAGAGCATCCATCTCATGGATACGAAGTAGAGCATCCATCTCATGGATACTTAGTAGAGCATCCATCTCATGGATACGAAGATTATGGATACGAAAAACACCATATTTTCATGGATACGAAAAATTGCATTTTTTCTGGATTCGAAAATATGGGTATGGAATTCATGATGAATGTAGTTCCTCTTAGATTTGGAGCAATCTAAATAGAATAGAAGAAACCACTGAATGGCAGATCTGGATCTCCTCCTTAGATTTTTGCAATCCAACGACGGTAGTAGATCCAACGAGCAGGAGAAAAAACTTGGTTTTTTCTCAGTGAAAGCACCAAAGTGTTTGTACCAAAAATGGGCACAACACTCTTCGGAAGTGTTTGAAGAGATAAACGTGTAGAATGAAAAATAAAACTGAGGATTTATCTAACAACAACTTCAAATAACAGAAATGCAAAGTGCAAAGACAAGCGATTTAGAGTGGTTCGGCTTTGTAGCCTACGTCCACTATGAAGTTTGATGATTTTATTGCTCGACACTCGAAGATTACAATTTCTTATAACACAGTACGACTGGTTTTGTGAGCTAAGTCTGAATCTAAGACAACCGTGGTGATTTTGAGTAAATCTGGCAGAGTATGGGCTCTCTTTAGCTCTTAGAATTGTCTCATCCCTTTTCTGAATGACCAGGGGCTCTATTTATAGGCGTAGGAGGCTGATATTTCGCCTAAACTGAAGGGAGACCAGTTCTGGCACGTGAGAGGGCCCACATGCCCGCTTTTTGGAGACCCGGGCCCACTTCGGGATCGATTCGAACTCAACTTCGAATCGATCAAGATTTGCTCCGATTGAGATGAAATTTGGCATGAACATTCCTTAGGTTGCCAGTAAGCTACTGTGAAAATTTCATAGCATTTGGACTTGTAGATCTCGAGATATGATCGATTCAAGATCATGTTCTCGGCTGATAAGCTCCTTCGAATCGATTACCTTCGAATCGATTCACTTGAGTCGATTGCTTCGAATCGATTCTTATCGAATCGATAGGGTCGAATCGATGTTTCATCGTGCCTTCGTGATGACGCGGTGCGCCTTCTTCGTATTGATCCGACTTTATCTCCGAGTTGACTGGGTCGAATCCATGTTTCTAGCTGCTTTGACACAGTGGATTCGAAGTAATGGCATCGGATGGATACGAAGTGATTAGCCTTTGTGGATTCGAAGGAATCTATTTTGATAGAGTCGAAGGACACCGGTCTGTAGCTTTATGGATTCGAAGTAACTCATCTGGATCGATTCGAGTGAGTGTTTGCTTGATGGATGCGAACCATGTGGAGTCGAACCGATGGATTCGAACAGAGTGCTCTCCGGTGGATACGAAGTGGATGGAGTCAATCTTGATGGAGTCGAACTTACGGCCATTTCCTTCAACTTGCATCAATGATATCTTGAGCGTACGAACTCGGATTGACTCGAAACTTGAAACATCGCTTTTCTTGGCCCCGTGTGACGTGTCTAATCAATTGCAGCCCGATCCGGACTAGGATAAAATTCATCGTTATCGGTGGATATCCAGTGGCTACTCGATGTCGAGGATGTATAATCCATATTCCTTAGTTAGTTTCTTGATATCTCGGCCTTGCCAAAAGGTGGGATAACAGTAACAACATACATAAAATCAATAACATGACACCATCTAATCTAAGAACAGAGATACAAATATTATTTGAAAGAAAAGAAGTCGAACAGATTAAAGTATCAAACAGAAGAGGTGGTCTGGGATGCACATTCAGATGCGTCCTGAAGGTACCCCTCAGTTTGTCAGTATCTAGATATTCATCTTGAAACTCCCTGATTTTATTTGCATTTCTAACTCCTTAAGCGTATAGTTAGAAAACCTACCTTTTGATGATCTAGTTAGGATAGAAGAGTTTCTTTTGTTTTACTGCTATTGACTTGTGTTATTTAGCTGCTGGTTAATTCCTAACTGTTATTATATTTTTAGGTCAACCAGAGGCGGAGGCAGCATAGCCTTAAATATGACACAGGTCATAGCTCAAAAATTTGAAGTTCTTTTGCAATGTAAAGTTAGTTGTATTGTTTTGACTTATCTTCTAAAAATAATTTTTCCGTCCTATCTATAATTTTGCTCCATCCGATGGCTCCACCTCTGGGTTCGACTTAGTTGGGTACGGAAATGTCAATAAATTACAGTAGATTTCAATTGTTATTTTTTTTTCCCTACAGATTAGATTTCTTTTCCTATTTTTTGCCTTGGTACCAGGTTCTAAATTCCGTCTGGCATGTCGGAATACCGCCGTTTTCGTTTCAGTTCCGGCATGGACCGCATCGGATTTACAAAAAAAACCGTTCTTGGATTTAAGAGAGAATAAATCCAAAAAATGAGTTTATACTATGAAAATTAGTTAAAAACGACAATAAATCTCAAAATTACCTAGGCTTGGATCGTCTAATTTGAGCAGCAAGTCGAAATTGAACTCAGATTGTAGTTTTCTCTTCATCGATTTTAAGTATTCATCAATATTTTGTTTTTTTTCCTTTGAAATTTGAATGACGTTGAAATTGAGTTAAGTTAGGGCATGAGTTTTTTAAGAATTGGTTTTGTTCTTTTCTTAATTTGAGCAGAAAGTGACAAAAAAAGAGAAGAAAGAAGGGCTTTTGTATTTTCTTAATTGTAAGGTGTTTTAGTTAAGGCTCGGTTGGGCTATTGTGGGCTGAGATTTTACAAAATAATTTATTTAAAATAACTTAAATAAAATAGTTGTATAAGTAAAATTAGTTAATAATTTGTATAAGGTTTACATAAATGGAGTTGTGTTAATAATATAAATTTTAAAGTTTTTATAAAGTTTTTATAAATATATTCACACTTAAATATTTATTAAATATAAAATAATACCGGGATTTTTAAACCAAACTTATAACGGAATATCCAGAATTGCCGAAACGGAACCGAAATTTTAATTTTTTATGATAACCGGAACGGAAACAAAAAGTGGAATTTTGAACCTTGCTTGGTACAATTTTGCAAATAATAGGCAAAGTATAAACCTAAGTTTGTTGGCTATTATCCACATGTCATAAAACTTGAGTTTCAATTCATTACTTCTATTGCTTGCACTTCCACACATATTGTACATCTTAAGTTGCCAATGTAAATTCTCACGAAGTTAAGCATCCAAACATAATGCACTTATTTTGCATTGGTAAAATTAGGGTCCAACGCTATTTCTGCATTAAGGTATATTGATAAATATTAGTTAATTAAATTTATTAAAGTTGTTTAAATGTTAAATTACGCAATTTAAATGGACTTGAATGTAAAATATTAAAAGAGAATTTAAAAGAGACTCGTAAAACATTTAAAATGTGGGTATTTAAATATGAAATGGTATGAAAATTTTAGTTGGTTAATTGTAAAGTGATAGTTTACAAGGATTTGAAATCAAAACATATAAAGAGAATTAAGTAGAGGAAAGAAAAGCTCTAGAATTAATATGAGCTTTCTTACTCAAGAAGTTAATTCATACATATCTGAAGAGAATTTTTTTTTTATAGCTTTTCTAAAAGAGAGAGAGTTATTGATAGAAAATGTGCATGTGTTTAACAAAGTTACTGAAATGTTGTAGCTTACATGCGCCCTAAGTTTTGTTATTTGGATTACTTATTCATGTAATATTATGTTTGGATTCAAATTATTTGCGACACTGTTTTTTCACATTGTAGCTCCTGCATTTATTCCAGTGTAGTTGCTCATTTTATGGATTTAAATTAAATTAAATTGATTAAAACTGATCAAATGGGTTCATTTTGGCTGTCTGATTACCCAATGACCTTGTTTTTATATGTATATACATACTTCTACATGGAAAAGGAACTAAAGTAAGGTGCTAAACTAATCAATTGATAATTAAATAAACAAATAAATTTGGAGACCTAGCATAAATTAAGATGGCACTTTCCTTAAGATGATTAGAATGATTGAAGTAATTAATTTTAGGAAATTAATAATATATGTAAGTAATGAATATGGATTAGTAAAGCTGTGTATGTATGTTTCCTTAAGGAAAGTGCTATGGTGTTAACTGTTTTTATAAGTTAGAGGGGAAGAATGTGGTGTAGAAGATTAAGAGGAAAGGGGAAAGCTCACCAAAAAAAAAAGACTTGTAATATATGCAGGCACTGTTACAACGGTTTATCCGATTCCAGCTGGCCTAACACTGTTTGAAATATTTGTAAATCAATCCTAGCCAAGCATTTGTAACAAGAAATAAAAGAAAATGCAATAAAATAAATTGGTTGTAACTGATTCTCTGTCTTCTAGTGCCTTATAACATATTGTTGTTGTCTTACTTCCTATTCTTGAAAACTAGTTGGCATTTTAATACTTCTTCACTCACAGTTGTTAGCTATATTTGCTGTAAGCTCGTGTGTTTGGTAGCAGCAGTTGCGGGTTGGGCCGTAACATTACCCCTTACTAGAAAATTGTACTTGTCTAACAACAAGCTGAAGCATATAAAGTGCATAAATCGTTCATACAAGTATTATAATGTTGAATATCCACATAAAATAATATTAGTCGTAGTGTAACCCATAATGTTATAGTACAGTATAAATCTATTTTGAACTTTTGATTCATAATTTAAACCATCTTTTAGTCGAACTACGAGCTTTACAATTTGCAGTTTAAGTTGCGTTTTGACGACCTTTGTTTTTACACTTTTTGTGTGGGAAATGAAAATTTTGATTTTGATTTTGAGTCTATATGTGTGTATCCAAATTTAGTGTTTAGGCCCAGCAAACTGCTTCATGGAGATTCTGTGGTTAGACTTCGCTATAGAAATCTGCCTTCAAAAAAATAAGACAAAGCGAATGCATTACATTTGGAGGGATGCCAAGCGTTGTAAGTTTTTTTTTCATAAAATTTTGTCAATCGTTAGCCATTACGAAGAAGGTCCCGGAGGTGGCAACCCCCTAGGTGGGGGTGCAGGGGCAATGTCCCCGCTGACATCGATCTACCTGATTGATCAGGTCACAGAGGTCTAGGGGACAGCGCACGTCCTGAAACGATATATTTCGTTGGCCAACGGTAATATCCGTTTGTGATAGTGCAGTGGAAAACATTCTTGAAAGAAAACGACTCATTTATGCCTTGAAGCAACAAATCTTCTTTGACTTCTTAACACCAAGTATGTGAATTTTGATTTTGTTTGGCGTATAATCGAGCTTAGGAGGGCGTATATTGCTTAAAATAAGTTGGTAAAGAAAATAGTTGGAGAATATGTGTGTGTGTATTTGTAGACACACTCTGTGTTTGTAGATATTTATGTGAACAAACTATGTATTTCTGAACTATCTCAGGAGCAACTGTATGTGTTGATTGAATGAATACATATCCGAGTGTTGCTTGTATGATACAAATGTTCAGCTGATGCAGTTGAATGCGGTGATAACAAATATTCTCTTACAAGTTTAAAATACTAATGAATTTGGATGAACGTGATGTATCATGTATCTGTACAAGAACCCAAGACTAACACTGACTATCAGATTATCTATGACTAACTAGCTAGTTATATCTGATTGTTCTGATCTAGTTAGATTTCTGATGAATGAGTTTTCCAGTGCATGGCATTCCTGATATTTATGATGTTACTACTTATTTCAACTAAATGGTAGTTTTTTTTTTCCATCTCATATCTATAAATGTTCCACTTTTCATTTTACTAGATATTACATTATTAATTATATTTCAGTTCACATATTTTGATTGCATGTTTGAAAAGATTTGAACAAACTCAGAAATTGATGTTTTAAGAAAGAAGATTTATAATATTCTTTATTGAATTGAATGAATACAGATTCGATACAATGATTTACATCTTGCTGAGCTTAAATACAATATTTAGAGTATAAGTGGACTTTGGGCTTTTCGGTTATATTGACGACCTGAGTGCATTGCTAAGTAGAGATACCGAAGCCACCTATTCTCTAATTTGTTATTTTTAACACTTTAGCAAAACAGTTTCTTGCACATTGATCTAATGGATCATACCCAGGCTCAGTTCCAAGCAGGAAGCCAGGCATATAAGCTCTTCGAGAAGCACCTTATTGTCATACAAAGTTTCAGTGGTAAGAATGGCATCACCAAGTACTCCTTAAACTGCATGCGATTACAAACATAATGTTCTAAGTTAAATATGCATTTTATATGGGGGTAATATCAAGTACCCATGTACATTATTGAGGGGTGACATGGCCAATAATGCAAGAGGCCAAATTGGCTTTCAAAATAGATATACACATTACAGCCGTGAAAACATACCAAATACTTCAAATTGAAAGTCAGTGAAGGTTTAGCTATCATGGAACTCAGAACTTTTCAATCAAATTTGAACCATTGTTCATTCAAACACATCGGTTTACTTTAGTTTAATATATTTTCTAACTTATTTTAAGGTGATTTTAAACACTGCCAAGTGAACACTAAAATAAAACTAAAATAATTGCCGCAGTGAACACTATAAACTCATATGGATTTAATTTATTTTTATACCTATGTATCCATGCATGGAAACTCATATGGATGTAATCTATTTTTATACCTATGTATCCATGCATGGAGGGTAATGGGTCATGACATCTGTTAGGTGTTGATAACATGTGTGTGCATACTTCTTGTGGGCTTCAAAATCTATTCAAGATGCTATGCCAAAACTAAGACATATGGCACTGGTTTGTTAATCCATAGTATATTTATGATTCATTTCTGTTTTTGTTCACTCTTAAAAGAATGGCAGTTTTTCATATTGGTTTACACATTGATCTGACAGATGGATCTTGGAGTTGGTTCACTCGTTGTTGCAAATTCACTAGTATCAAGACAAGCACGTGGCTGTATATCTATGCGAGTAGTTTGTTATGTCTTTTCTTTTGTGATTTGTAGCTTAAATTTTTCGAACATGTATGTTAATTCTACGTGTCTTTCATTGAGCTTGAAAGTGACTACTCGCTAATTTATAATTTATTCTTATCTCAAATAAGCATAATTTGAATATCTGACAATTGGCGTATCTTACGGTCATAATTTAAAATTTTGATGTTAGTTTATATTGAATTACAAATATTATACTGGTAAAATAACGTTTCTCTTTGCTTTGGGGATGGAAATCTGCACTCCACTCTATATACGTCTTTTACAAAATCACAAAAGAGGGTCAATGAAATTTCATCATTTATAAAAATTTTGTTTTCCAGCTTTAGGATAAAAGTACCTTTTACAAAATCTACTTTATCATCACCTTTTACAAAAACATCTTCCTCCTTTAGTAAACGGAGCTTATCTTTGAAATGCGGAAACCATTCAAAGTATATGGAAATTAAAATTTATTTTTAATAAATTTATCACAAATTTTACGGGCTTATAATAATATGTTTCAAGGATAATAAGAAGCAAAATTCGTTAGCTATATTTTTAATTTTTAGTATTTTTTGGTAGAAATCACACTGTTTCCACCATTTGAATATGCACATAAGGAACTTTTAAACGATATATGAATGGACACCTTAAATCAATCTTTCCAAATGGAAGATCGTCTCCCTTTCACAATGTGTAAAGAAAAATAGCACTGATTGAATATTTATTGATCTTTTCTCTTCCACATGAAGGCAACTGGTTTTTCTTTTCCAGCAAAGGAAATCAATTATTATAAAACTAATCTTCTTTTTTGTAATGAAATATTAATTTTCTTTTACAAAAAGAGAAGGAATGTGCAAATTTTCTTGTGAAAGGGAAACGATATTGGTTTTAAAAAAAGTTGATAATCTACCTTCTTTCAATTGTTAAAAATGAATAGATTTTCTTCTACAAAATGAAGGAAGTTGAAATTTAGTTTGTGAAAGGAAGATGAAATTCAAATGGTTGAAGGAAGATTTTGAACAGTCATTCGTACTCAATATCCTGATGGGGAAAGTGCACACACAGCTGTAAATTAAAATTTATGGTTTCCAACCTCAAATACTAAGGTTTCTATTTTCTTTCTTTTAGAAATACATTTGTAGTTGAAAATTATTTTAAGATAGAGTATGATATTTTGCACTTTAGATTACGAAACAGAATATGATACCACCTTTACGAATATGAAGATTCAATTTTATAGGAGGGAAGATAATATCTCCTTTTTACTTATACCAAACGAGTATGGTGTGTTCATACTTTCATGAAAAGGAATATGTATTTTTAAAACAATTTTTGGTGTATCTTTGATAGTAATGATAGAAATAGTAAGAGGAGTAATAATAATACCTTAATAAACTTAACCAAAACCAAAATGTAAACGCATTATAGAATTACACGTATTAATTAATATAAGTGATATATGAATTATAGAAACTATATATATATATATATATATATATATATATATATATAAAATAATATAAATTAAACGATATATTTATACATATACGTGCAGATAATATAAATTATATATGTAAATTGCGCGTGCGCGCATAGCGCTCACACACACATATACATACATACACGCACACGCATATACATACATGTGCGCTCGCGCGCACATGCACATACACATATATACATACATACACACACAGATATACACACACAAATATATATATATATATATATATATATATATATATTGTATGTGGATTATCTGATTGTATACTTGATAATTCATGGTTGAATGCATATGTTTGAATGTTATTTGGTAATTTTGTCTGTAATTCTTATTGTTGGTTGTTATACTTGTCTACAGGTAATTAGCTTTTTTGGAGTAATGACCAGCTACATCATAAGTTTGTGGGTAATCTAGCAATAAACATGGCTTTAATTGTTATATATATTATAATATTTTGTTAGACCTATTTATGAATGGTTATGGTATGTCAATTCACTCATTTTGACGAAAAACTAATAACGAAATAGTTATGGATATCATGTTTTTGATTATGTGATTAATGTGTTTTTTTAATTGTTTGAATATGATACTTATACGATTGGTTGCTAGTTTGAATATGACGATTATGTGATTGATTGCCGGTTTGAATATGGCGATTATGTGATTGATTGCTGGTTTTAATATGACTATTATGTGAGTGATTGCTGGAATGATATAAGTCACTAACATGATACAATAACATGTCCAGTATGCTACAAAATAGTCAATATCTTTTAGCTTTTAAAAATGCTATAGAAATAAATGTAAACGGTTACAAAAATATATTATAGCGGAGAACAAACATTACAAAAACATATTGTAGCAGTGAAAAATGCAACAAAAAATATACACTACCATATAAAAAGGTACAAAAATGTACTTAGCAAGTTACAAATGATGCAAGTACTAAAATGTTAAGCTTTCATAGCAGTTGATAAACGCTACAGAAATAAACTTTTGAAGCATTTCTAAAATGCTACAATATGATAAGTTTTTGTAGTGTTTTCTACAACGATACAAAAAGTTTCTGACATTTAGTAGCATGTTGTATAGTAGCATTTATCGAAACGCTACTACAAGTTTTGGTAGCGTTTTGTCAACGCTAGGAAAGACCATTTATGGTGTAGTGATATAACATTTAACCTATAAAAGATGCTCGATGAGTGATTCTGTAATTGTTCTAAACAACTACACGTATGTGACCCCTTGGTGCCCCCCAACGGTCATAAGTAATTCACCGTCCATCATATGAAGAGCGTTACATACACTAGTCTTAATTGATATATCGATATTCTATTCTCGATACATCTTGACGGGAACATTTAAGACTTATTTTATCGATTCAATACTCATGTATACAAACACATTCGTAGTTACAATCGATTAAATGTTTTTCCTTAGGATTTTCTACTTATATATATTTATTTATAACATTATTGTTTCCTGGAGATTTGACCAGGCAATTAGGTACTCGGCATACAGCAGTACTCGGCATCCAGGAGTACTCGGCATCCAGGAGCACTCGGCATCAGAAGACGTTCGGCGTGTACAATTGCTCGGCATGGTTGTATTGTTCGTCACAAGCTATCGTTCGGCCAAAGGCATTACTCGACTAAAGGCAACGTCCGGCCAGGGCCCTCGTTCGGCCAGAGACATCGTTCGGCCAGAAGCATTGTTCGGCTAAAGCTCTCGTTCGGCCAAAGACATCGTTCGGCCAAAAGCATTGTTCGGCTAAAGCTCTCGTTCGACCAAAGACATCGTTCGGCCATAAGCATTGTTCGGCTAAAGCTCTCGTTCGGCCAGAAGCATTGTTCGGCTAAAGCTCTCGTTCGGCCAGGGACATCGTTCGGCCAGAAGCATTGTTCGGCTAAAGCTCTCGTTTGGCCAAAGGTATCGTTCGGCCAGACTCTTCGTTCGACCAGAGGCACGTTCCGCTTCGACTGATGTTCGTTCTACTCTTCCCACGCAGCAAGCGCCTCGTTCCACATGGAGAGTATGGTTCGGCATCCAACCGTTCGGCCTATTTAGTTCGGCATACGACGAACACTCCATTTGGGCCAAGGTGTTCGGCTGCCAAGCCCACCTGGGAAGTCCAACCCATCTTTGTCTATAAATAGAGGGGCAGGGGCATAGTGAAAATGGACCTTTTTTGGAGAACACTGGGGAGACTCTGCCATTTTCAAGGCTCATCTTCTTTACTTAGCAATTGTATTCAAGCATTTGATCCATGGATTGTATCTGTAATCAATCATTAAGAAGATCAATAAAGTTTAACCTCAGAGTGGACGTAGGCAATTACGCTGAACCACTATAAATCCGGTGTTCTTACTTTCTACATTTAAATTAGCATATTCTTCCTTGTTTAATTTATCTTCATCACTTATATCTCTACACAATCTTTCTCTACGAGGTTAGTGACCAATTTTGGTGCTAACACTTTGGTGCTTTCATTGAGAATTGAATTCTCAGACCTCAAGGATCTGCTTTAAAGCTAGTGGATTGAACAAATCCCCCAAAGAAGATCCGACTCATTGATAGGACGTCCGTTGATTCTACTCAGAGTTCATACCAATAACTCTACAATGGCAAGACCACGAACCAGTTCAGCTTCTCATAATGCGAACGCCCATGAGACTGCTAGCGTGCAACAAGTAGGACCTAGCAATCAATAAGCGAATCCAGGCGTAGGGACTGCCGCCCAGGACCAAATGCCAGTTGTCACCAGGATAGAGTTCAATGACTTGATGAGAGAACTCAGGGAAAGCAGGAGACAACTAGGAGAGCAGATGCAAGCTAACACCAACCTGATGGCACAACTCACTCAACAGCAGCAACAGAATGCTGGGGGCAATCCCGCTCCTTATTCCTCATCCGACAGCTCAACTTTCTCTGATGAACCTCCCAGGCGTAGACGTCGTAAGACTGAAACTGCTCAAGAAGGCGCTGCTGTTCGAACAGCTGAAGACCGTGACCAAGTCGAAGTCGGAAACTTAGGAGCCGGAGTGCAGGTGGAGGCTGGAGGCCCAGACCATTAAAACGTTCACGATGTCGAAACTCAAGATGCACGTTTGGTGGATCGCCAGGAGAGGAGGCATCAGCATGGACAGTCACGTAGAATAGACTATAACCTTCCACCTTCTATACAAACACCAGACCTGACAGCCATGATCAGGCAATTAATGAAAGAGAATCAAGGCTTATCAAATGACGATTGGGGAGTGTCAAGAAGTCATACTCCATTCACAGACATTGTCCTATAGGCAGCATACCCCAGAAAGCTTAGTATGCCAACTATCCCTGCTTATGAGGGAAAGACTGATCCGAGACAGCATGTCATGATGTACGAGTGGATGATGGATTCAGCTAGAGCAAATGATGCAACCAAGTGTAGATGCTTCCCAATTACTCTATCTAGGATCGCTACAATGTGGTTCACCCGACTTCCTCCACGGTCCGTATCCAGTTTCGAAGAGTTGGCAAAGAAGTTTATTGAGCAGTTCAGGATACACACTACTCGTCCAAAGGACGTGATGTCTCTGTCAAGTGTAATTCAAAATCCTGGGGAGTCATTGTAGGAATATTTACAAAGATTCCAAGTTGCGGCGACTGAAGTCAGTAATCCCAATGATCATGCAATTCTAATGGCTGTGATGCGAGGTGTGGATCCGGATTCTGAATTTGGAGACTGGTTGGTAGGAAAACCCCCGACTACGTTAGAGCGTTTTTACTCAAAGGCACACCAATTCATAAGAAGAGAGGAAGCTAGGTGGGTAAGGCGAGATAAGGCACCGGGACCTGTCCAAGAGTCCGTGAAAAGCAACATTGCTGTGAAGCAGTCCGGAGACAACTCGAGAAAAGTCCAAGTCAATGTCCAGAACAAGCCTGGGCAGCCTAAGGAGTCCGGAGGAAGAAATCAAGGGAAGAAGAGAGAAGCGGGGAAGTGTAAGCCGAGAATTCCATGCTACAACGAGTATACCCCGCTGAATGCGTCTCTTGAAAACATTTATCTATCAACCTGCAATACCTTTCAGTACAGGAAGCCACGTCCAAAAGAGTCAACCGAGGAACAGAAGCGGACTGGAAAATACTGCCGCTTCCATGAGACTTACGAGCACAATACGGAAGAGTGCAGACACCTACACGATGCTATAGAGAAGTTGATCAGGCAGAAGAAGTTACAAGAGTTTGTGAAGGATCCACAGGAAAGAGGACAGGGAACATCCAACCCAGGTCGTGCACCAGCTCCGCGTCATCCCGAGGAGCCTGCCCGAACTGTGGGTAGACTAGTCATAAATACGATCATCGGCGGACCTCACCCCGCAGATAAGAATTGGCAAGAGATGGAGCGGTATGCGAGTTCCCTGAAGCATGCAGATTTTGAGTGTTGTTCAAACGTGGAGGATGGGACCCCTGCTAAGCAGCACCGCGTAATGACAGACGATATAGTGTTCAGAAACAGAGATGCTGACCAAGTAGAGGCTCCAACCATCGACCCGATGGTTATATCTGCAACGATCGGACTGGCTTATGTAAAGAGAATTTTGATTGATTGTGGAAGTTCTGTCAACATCATCTTCAAGAAGGCTTACGACCAGATGAAGATGGAAATGAAGGATTTGAAACCTTCTAAAGCTCGTATACACGGCTTTAATGGTGCAGCAACCGATGCGGTGGGGTATGTTGAGTTACCAGTTGAACTGGGACAAGGCGAACGTCGGAGGGTGCGAATCCTACCCTTCGTAGTTTTGGATGTGGATTCTCCGTATAATGTTTTCTTGGGCCGACCGGCCCTGGCTGAGTTTAGGGCAGCATTAGCCCCATGGTGCTTAATCTTGAAGTTCCCAACTGACAAAGGAGTAGGTGTTGTTCATGGCGACCAGGCGACTGGTCGTGCATGTTATGTGGCAGAGCTCAGAGAGGCCCATCGGAGGGAGAAAGGAAAGGTTGCGGACAATCCTGTCGGCATCCTTAATAATGATAATTGACAAGTAGTGCCCGAGCCCTGGCTCGGGCATAATTCTTGGATCTTCAAAGACATAGATCTAAGAGACGACGATGAGAAACCCAGGGAAGAAAAGGCAGCGCCGGCTGAATTAACAGTTGACATTTCAGTCAGCCGAGACGACCCATCGCGAGTATTGAAGATCGGATCACAACTCAGCCCCGCAATGACTGAAGACCTTAGTGATTTCCTCCGGGCAAATCTTGATGTTTTCGCCTGGGTGCATTCTGATATGTGCGGGATTTCTCCCGCCATTACGAGTCATATGTTGAACATAGACCCAAAATACGTCCCAGTTAAACAAAAGAGGAGAGGGATGGACCTAGAGAGGTCCGCTGCTCTCAGAGAGGAGGTGGACAAACTCAAAGCCAATGGGTTCGTCCGCGACGCCCTCTACCCTGAATGGGTATCAAACCCCGTGCTGGTGAGAAAGGCAAATGGGAAATGGAGAACTTGCGTAGATTATTCCGATTTGAACAAGGCATGCCCCAAGGATAGTTTTTCGTTGCCTAGGATTGATCAATTGGTTGACTCCACTGCAGGACACGAGATGTTATCATTCATGGATGCGTACTCGGGCTACAATCAAATCCCGATGCATATTCCGGGTCAAGAACACACCAGTTTCGTCACAGATGCCGGGCTATATTGCTATGTAGTAATGCCCTTCGGATTGAAAAACGCCGATGCGACTTATCAGCGTTTGGTGAATCGAATGTTCAAAGACCAGCTTGGAAGAACGATGGAAGTCTATGTGGATGACATGCTCATGAAGTCACGACAGTCAAATGACCACATTCGAGACTTGGCGGAGATGTTCGATATACTCGGATATTATGGGATGAAGATCAATCCTCTGAAATGTTCCTTCGGCGTTGCGTCGGGGAAGTTTTTGGGATTCATTGTTAACGCAAGGGGAATTGAAGCTAACCCAGAAAAGATTCAAGCTATCCGAGATGTGCAAGTGCCCAGAACTATAAAGCAAGTGCAAAGCTTTAACGGGAAAGTGGCTGCGTTGAGTCGATTCATATCCAGAGCCACGGACAAGTGCATTCCTTTCTTTGATATAATAAATAAAGGGAAGAGGAATTTCGAGTGGACATCTGACTACGAAGAAGCATTCCAGGATCTGGTAAGGAATCTGGAGAGTCCTCCGATGCTGTCAAAGCCAGTAGACCATGAGATGTTGTACGTGTACTTGGCCGTATCCCCACATGTTATAAGTGCGGCTTTGGTCCGCGAGGAGGACCGAATCCAAAAGCGTGTGTATTACGTTAGCAAGCTATTAACGGGGGCTGTTATCCCAACTTTTGGCAAAGTCAAGATACCCAAAGATTAACTGAAAATCAATGATTATTAGTCATGAACATCGATTGTGCATCGTAGGTTCACCATGGATATCGACGAATTTTGCCCGAGTCCGGATTGGGCTACAATTGATAGGACACGTCAAGTAAAGCAGTAGAAACCAACGTTCTGAATTTCGGAGCAATCCGAGTTCGTATGCTCAAGCTATCGTCATTGGAAAATGGAAGAAGTATGCTTTAGTTCGAATCCTTCTACAGTTCGAATCCATAAAGCAAGTCCTTGCTGCGAATCCATTGGCCCAGAGCCTTGCTTCGAATCCATTGGCCCAGAGTCTTGCCTCGAATCCATCCTCGAAATGCGATAGTTCGAATCCATGGAAACCTAGCCTCACTTCGGCCCTCAGTTCGACTCCATCCAAATGCCCTTGGTTCGAATCCATCAGACTGGCTCCCTACTTCGAGTCCACAAAGGAAGTATTCTTAGAATCCACATGGTTGAGAAAGCTTCGAATCCACCATCTTCGAATTCGTCCCGTTAACGCAGTTCCATACCCATCAGGCTACGATACAACCTGATCGATTCGAATAGCATTCCATTTGATCGATTCGAAGGAACATTCCTTCGAATCCCTCACTTCGAATCCATTAGGTTGAAGCGCCTGAAACCCAGGGATTTGGCCCAGAATACTCGGAGGAAGTGGAGGACTGACTCGAAGCGCACGCATGCAAAGAGAATCGATTCGAACGAATCAATAAGAACAGGTCGATTCGAAGGAATCGATTCGAACGACTTCAGGTGGCGAAAGACTCCAACTTGAATCGATCATATCTTAAGATCTACAAATCCAAATGACATGAAATTTTCACAGAAGCTTAAACACATGATGAAGAATGACCACACCAAATTTCAGCTTGATTGGACAATTTCTTGATCGATTCGAACCAAGGGTCGAATCGATCCCAAAGTGGGCCCGGAACTCCAGATTTCGGCCATGTGGGCCCCCTGACGTACCAGAACTGGTCTTCCCTCAATTTAGGCGAAATATCAGCCTCCTACACCTATAAATAGAGCCCCTGGTCATTCAGAAAAGGGGTCGGACAATTCTTAGAGCTAAAGAGCGCCCAGAATCTGCCAGATTTACTCCAGATCACCATTGCTGCCTTAGATTCAGACTTAGTTCAACAAATCAGTTGTAATACAACATACGAAATTGTAATCTTCAAGCATCGAGCAATAAAATCATAAAAACCTTGAAGTGGACGTAGGCCGGAGATAGCCGAACCACTATAAATTGTGTGTCACTGTTCATTATTTCTTGATTGTTGCTTGTTACTTGCTTAGATCTGTGATTTGTGTGTGAATATTGTTGATCTGTATTCATACGCTGGTGCTTTCGCTACACTTGGGGTTTGTGACCATTTTTGGTGCAAACAGGGGCAGAAAGAAATTACCCTAAAATCGAGAAGTTGGCCTATTGCTTGGTGATTGCATCGCGGAAGCTGCGTCCATACTTTCAAGCGCACTCAGTCAGTGTCTATACCGACCAGCCCCTACGACAGGTACTCCAACGACCAGAAACTTCTGGGAGATTATTAAAATGGAATATCGAGTTGAGCCAGTTCGATATCGCCTACTTTCCACGGAGAGCCATACAGGGGCAAGCATTAGCAGATTTCATCGCTGAGTTTACTGTATCTGATGAACTAGATAGTCACAACGTCATGCCCCCCGTTCGATGGAAATTAGCGCGGGCGTAGTTCTTGTAACTTCGGAAAATCGATCGATTTGTTATGCTTTGAAGCTCGATTTCCCGGCCACAAATAACGAAGCAGAATATGAAGCACTAATTGCTGGCTTAAAACTCATTGGAGAACTTGGAGTCAAATCAGTTGAAATCTTTTGTGACTCACAGTTGGTGGTCTACCAAGTGCGGGGAGATTATCAAGCAAAGGGACAGAAGCTTGCTCCGTACCTTGTTCTGGTTTAAGAACTGCTGTCAAACCTTGAGCGTTATGATATTTCGCATGTCCCGCATGAACAGAACAAAGAAGCCGACTCATTGACGAAATTCGCAAGCACTGGCGATGCTCAGCAAATGGGATTGTTTCCCGTTGAGGCCTTGCGTGCTCTAAGCATAGATGCGATGAAAGTTGATTTTATGTTGGAAACGAGAATCGAGAGGGAATCGTAGATAATCCCATTCAAACTATACCTAACGACCGGGGTTTTACCAGAAAAAAGGAGCGAAAGACGGTAGGTAATTCGAAAGGCCGCGCGATATGTGATGCAGGATGGACTAATGTATCGAAAGGGGTTCTCGGTCCCCTTATTACGATGCATCGCGCATGATGAGACGAAGCGGGTCTTTAAGGAGGTTCACGAAGGAGAATGTGGTGACCATACTAGGGGGCAAACGCTAGCAAAGAAGATCCTCCGCTATGGATAATATTGGCCAACCGTAAATCGGGACGCTGCAGACTACGCAAGGAAATGTGACAAGTGTCAAAGATATGCAAAAATCCTGAGGATTCCACCCACAGAACTCACACAAATGGTTAGTCCTTGGCCATTTGCAATCTGGGGAATCGACATACGGCTCTTTGCCTATATCCAAAGGTGGTGCGAAATACGTGATAGTTGCAGTCGACTATTTCACAAAATGGGCTGAGGCAGAACCTTTGGCCACAATCACCTCTAAGAAGGTCATTAACTTCGTTGTACGAAACATTATATGCCGCTTTGGCCTCCCTCGCACCATCATTACGGACAACGGGACGCAATTTGAAAGTAGAGAGTTCAAAGAGTTCTGTTTAAAGTATGGCGTTGAGAAGAAGTTCGCCACCGTTGCGCACCCAAAAGCTAACGGACAAGTCGAGGCCGTTAAGAAAATAATCAAGTCCATACTGAAGAAGCGTTTGGAGAAGGTCGGAGGCAAGTGGGTAGATGAACTCCCGACAGCATTATGGGCTTATAGAACTACCCACAAGTCCGCGACCGGCCACACTCCATTCGCCTTGGCATACGGCTCGGAAGCCGTTATACCCGTGGAACTTGAAGTTCCATCGCATCGAGTGACATATTATGATCCCAAGACGAATCAGGACCTCTTGTTGGAATCGCTGGACTACATCGATGAAAAACGTGAAGAGGCCGAATTAAGGGCGGCAGCGCATAGGCACCGAGTCAAGCGTTACTACGACGGCAGAGTCCACCCAAGGATTTTTGATGTGGGTGATCTTGTTTTGAAACGAGTTTTCCCGGTACCATCACGTATGAATCCCAATTGGGAAGGTCCGTACGTCATTGAACGGAAGCTTGGAGAGGGAACATTCAAGCTAGCGACCGTTGATGGCGTGACACTCCCTCGAGCGTGGAACAGTGAACATTTGCGACATTATTACATTTAGTATGTTTCTTTCCTGTTTTAGGCACATTTATTTCCTGTATGTTTTCGTTCAGTCGTAACTTAGTTTCCTTTTAGCCATGTAATCAGGCAGTTTAGTTGTTTTTCATTAATAAAGGCTTGTAGCCGTATTTTTCATGAATTACTAATGTTTCTATATCTCATAGTCGGGTGATGAATTACTAGAGCTACATTATTCTGTATGATGTGCAAACTCGTGTAAACAACTTCAATCTCCGAGTCCCCTGAGCGCGGACCGGAGTACTCTAAGTCCCTGGAGCGCGGACTAGAGTATAAACGATTCGATCTCCGAGTCCCCTGAGCGCGGACCGGAGTACTCTAAGTCCCCGGAGCGCGGACTAGAGTATAAACGATTTCAATCTCCGAGTCCCCAGAGTGCGGACCGGAGTACTCTAAGTCCCCAAAGCGCGGGCTAGAGTATAAACGATTTCAAACTCCGAGTCCCCTGAGTGCGGACCGGAGTACTCTAAGTCCCCAGAGCGCGGACTGGAGTATAAACGATTTCAATCTCCGAGTCCCCAGAGTGCGGACCGGAGCACTCTAAGTCCCTAGAGCGCGGACTAGAGTATAAACGATTTCAATCTTCGAGTCCCCAGAGTGCGGACCGGAGTACTCTAAGTCCCCAGAGCGCGGGCTAGAGTATAACCGATTTCAAACTCTGAGTCCCCTGAGTGCGGACCGGAGTACTCTAAGTCCCCAGAGCGCGGACTAGAGTATAAACGATTTCAATCTCCGAGTCCCCAGAGTGCGGACCGGAGTACTCTAAGTCCCCAGAGCGCGGATTAGAGTATAAACGATTCAAATCTCCGAGTCCCCTGAGCGCGGAGCGGAGTACTCCAAGTCTCCGGAGCGCGGGCTAGAATATGAATGACCTCAATCTTCGATTCCCCTGAGCGCGGGCTGGAATACTCTAAGTTCCCGGAACGCGAATTTAAGAAAAAATTCTGGGTACTTAAGAAATATAGAACAAGAAGTATGCCACTCCGAAGAATGTTCGAACAACGCGAGAATGGATTGGGAAATATGCAACTCATAAGTGCTTGAGTGTTGACCGCAGTTATTCAGAAAGCTAAAGAAGTAAAAGAATCGTTCAAACGACTAAGGAACTAAACTTTATTTAATAGTCCAAAATGAGGTTACACAGTTATCCCTCCAAAACTTAGAGTCAAGAACCTATCTATACAAACTACGGAGACAAAAGATAAAAGTGGTTACAAGACTTAAGCAAAAAACTCGTTGAACGAGTGTAGCGATTATTTCTTCGGTTTCTTCTTCTTGTCTTCTTTTGTTTTTTCCGATGACTCCTCTCCCTCACGCTTCTTCTTGGATTTCTTTCTTGCTAAGGAAGCGGAGTCAGGAGTAGGAGAAGGAACATCCAGCGGTTTGGACCTGCCAGGGAGAATGATCTTTAAAGGTCTGTTCTGCGGGTCGGTGAGCTCCAGTATTTCAGGCTCAACTTTAATCTCGACTTTTTTCTTCTCCTTTTCGGTGAGACGCTCTTTCATGCTCATCTTCGAAGTATGTTTGGAGGCGCCAGTTATTTCGATTTCATCACTCCCTTCAGCGGGAGATGAGGTGTCAAGCTTATCATCATCTAGTGCCCCGATCACTTGAGCGTCAGGGCCAGGAGTTACTCCCGCATGGGCAACATCGCTTGTCTTCTTTGCCTCCTCCTTGGCGTCATCGCTCCTCGAAGTAGGCTCAGGATCAGAGCAGCATGCACGAAAACATAAAGAATGAACATTAGGACGAATAATCGCTACTGGAAAGTGACAGATCTTTTAACTTCTAAAAAAGAAGAGTTTCCTACCGGGTTCTGGCTGGCTATCAGTTGCGCGTGGAGTTTCACCCTCCAGAATAGGGGATAGCACATGAACGCCGAGCCCGGGATCTTCAGGATCATAGCCGGCATGCTGCTCGAATGGGTCAAGTGTCGGCCGACCAGCCGGTTGAGCAGTGGGAGGAGCAGCAATATGAGGAGCTATAGTCTTAGCCCCAGATGGACCAGATTCATCATTTTTCTCTTTTGGTAGGGGAGAGCCTTTGCTACGACAAAGCTGCAGATAAGTCTGCTGGCTCGTTCCCTCTAAGAAATTCCTTCACCAGGGCATCCTCATCGACTTCTTCAGAGCCCGACTCGATTTTCCTAATCCTCACTAAAGTTTCCCAGGCCTCAGCTAGGGATTCAAGATAGCCCTCGCCCAAGAATGTCAAGTCGCGATGCATAAGGACGCGGGCGCCGTACTCAACAATCAACGGGTCAAACATGCACTTGACCTCTTCCCTGCCGGCCTCTGCGGCCGCCTCAAGGCGAGAGTCAATCTCCTCCGAAGCATTTCTCTTGCCCTCCTCACGGGCTTCGTCTTTCATTTTTTCAACTCCAGCAAGTTCATCGTCGAGCTTCGTTTTCAAGAGCCGAATAGCAACGATTTCATCGCAATATCGTTATGACTCTTCTTGAGCAGCTACTTTATCCTCTTTCTCCTTAGAGAGTAATTCTTTCAACTCTTTGACTTGTATGGCCAGCGTGTCCCTTTCTTTTTGGATAGAATCTTTTTCTAAGGCAAGGGCTCCGCTGCGCTGGACTGCTTCGTCGAGTTCCTTCTTATGGGTCATCTCTAAACGAGTGACGGCCTCAGCAGTGTCTTTTGCACTTTGCTCCGCGGCTTCAAGCTTCGACTTATACGAAGCGAACTCTTCATCTTGATGCTTGATGATGTTCTTGTCACAGCCATCTTCTAATTTCAAACGATCAATTTCATATTGTCGCTCAACAGATACCTCCGAGATTTTTTCGACCAAGTGTACAAACGCGTCATGTTGAACATAGACGTCGTTGTTACAGGCAATGGCACTCTACTTCACGTGCCCTGGGATATGATGAATAGCTGGGAGGAATTTCAGACCATCAAAGCAGATTTTTGGGAATTTGGCCTTAAGATCGACAATCTTCTCTGCTACAGTTGGGTCAACCGCGGGAGTAGGGGGAGAAGGCTTTGAAAGTTCTGCTCTTTTTCGATGCTCCCGAGTTTGCCTAGTACTCGACGAACCGGAGTGTTGTTCTCGGGAAACATCGGGTTCGGACCCCTTATGTGAAGGCTTCTCTCTATCCGGCTCAGTTTGAGGAAGAGGATCACGGGACTGTGAAGATTGGGAATATGTCTTCTTTCGATAAGACGAATCGCGAGGATGGTTGTCTCGATCCTCGTAATCATCTCTATCCCTGCGTCTACCCGAGCCTGAATTTCGTCCGGGATGGTGAAATATAGAAGAGCCATGGAGGCGATCGAGTCCGTGGGAGCGCCCCATGTGACCTACAAAGGATAAAAATAACAACGAGTTAAGAAAAATCGGGGTAATGAAAAAACTTGAAGTGTATGATGAAGTGCGTGTATGCGTGTGTGTCCTAGTGTTCCCCCCGACGGACCGGTTCCTTTATCTTTATTGATCGGAGTGTTGTCTCCCTCGACTGGGGGTTGAACTCCCGCGTTGCCTCTAGCGGGCGAAGAAAACTTGAAGACTTCCGGATCGTCAAAACCATAATTGAGTATATCATCGAGGATGGAAAGGTTCGACAGACCCCTTAAAGAACTCTCCATATGCTGAGAAGAAGCCTCTTTCTCTGACGGGATGAGTGTAACTTTTGAAGTTCCGCCAACTTTCTCCTTCCGTATCTTGTATGTCAACTTCTTCTTTCCCTTCAAATGGGAGGATGACGTTTCAATGTCGTGTACTTCGACTGCCGGGTTCCAAGTGGGACCCACATTCTCGCCTTGAGTCTCAGGAGCTTCATCCTCCTTGTGTTCACCCTCTTCGTGCGCATCGGGATTATGGTGTGACGACGATCCAACTTGTTTTTTCCCTTTACCGGATGCTGGCTTGGGAATGGAAACACCCTCCGGGAGACTAATCCGGCGACCACTTGCTAACAGTCCGAACATCGATAGTGATTCATTTGAAAGGAGGGTTCGGATGTCTCGTTCCTCGGCAAGAAGAGCTCTAATGGCTTCAATGGCCTCAGAATATCCTCGGCCCTCCGGACGCGGATTGATGCCTAAAAAGATGAAACAAGGAGTTAGAAAAAGCATAACTCCGATTGAACACGAATGATAAATCAGCGAAGAGACTTACTGCCTTCGACCCATCTCCTCGCGAAACCAGGAGGGCAACGCACATAGAACCATTCCTGTTTGTACAGGGCGAATTTGCTACATGCTCCGGTTAAGATCTGGCATTTGTGGTACGGCTCGAGGAACATGAAGGAGGGGCTATCTTTTCGCTTCTTGATCATATAAATATATCTGATGTCGCCAGGAGTTGGAGGCCTAGAGAAGGCAGCCATAACGAGTAGGTAGGTCCTGTATATAAATGCGTGACCGTTTGGATGCAGCTGCAACGGGGCAATATCTATGTACTGCAACACATCCCGAAGAAATAAATTGAATGGAGGCACGCTGCCCATCCAGCACATGAACTTGTTACAGGCGGTATATCCGACTGGGAGCAGGTGAGGACGATCGTGTCGCGACGGGACTAATACATCGGCGAAGGGGATCCCATGGATGGAGCATATTCGTCGAAGTGCGACTTCATTAATCTTCGAAGCCTGTGAGTCGATCGGATTGTCTAAGAGAATTGTTGCCTCCAGGGCATCGGGAGCTAAGTTATGGGCAGGGGAAGTCGACGGATTTGAAGTGTTAGCGACTTCTTGCCTTGATGACGGCCCAGGCCTATCAGATATAGTGGCGGAGCTAGACTTTTTAGACATCCCCAATAAATAGTGAATTTGTCTAAGTGCCTGTGAAAACTATACTTGAAAAACGTTCAACGTTTGAATTAACAGCATGAGTATCCCCCCACGTGGTGTGTAAAACTAGTGCAAGCAGCCGTGTATATAAGCATTGAGAATCTAAAGGTAACAAAGATACGAAAGTGAGCTTCGAATCGTCACCTTCGAAGACCGTCATCGCTGACTGTCTCAAAAAGCCCGCCTTGTGGTGATTACAGTTCCAGATTCAGAGAATGTATGTTAATCTAAGTTCAGATTTATGTCTACTAAAGCTAGGAAGTTAGTGATCCGGGTCAGTTTCATATATGCTAGTATGCTTAGGTCCTGGTTCTTATTTTGCTGTATGAATAGGTATAGTTAATAAGTGTTCGGCCTAATTCCTGCTCGGCGAAAGGTATCATTCGACACATACGGCTAAGTTCTGTCCGGCCAAAGTGGTTTTCAACATTCACAATCGTTCGGTGAACTGTGGTTCGGCATTTATGTTGTTCGGCACTTAAAATTGTTCGGCATCTACATGGTTCGGCATTTGTATTGTTCGGGCTAGGTTTGGTTCGGCATTTGTATTGTTCGGCCTAAGTGTAGTTTGGCATTTATATTGTTCGGCCTAAGTGTAGTTCGGCATTTGTATTGTTCGGCCTTAGTGTTGTTCGGCATCTATGTTCGTTCGGCCTAAGTGTAATACGGCGTTTGTGGCTGTTCGGCGAAGCATCGTTCGGCCAAAATCTTGTTCGGCCGAGACAACGCTCGGCACACCTCCCTTAGCAGCGACCTCATTCCCATTTTCTTCCTCCATCCACACCGAACTACGAGGGCGGCTCGTTCGGCAAGTCATACCAGACCTTACCGTTCGACGCCCCTAACCATCTCCTACTTCTCCTATGCTCTTTCCTCCTCCAATCTCATTCAGCACAAGAGATTTATGCCGAACCACAATACGTCTACCAACAGTTTCCTAGAAAGCTCGTCTCTACTTACCCTTCCTTCCACCCTCATCGCGTGACTCTGGCAACTTTTTAGATACTTTAGTCAAGGCTCGACTTACCCCATCATTTAGGGAGTTCGAGCGTAAAGACTGTATTTAGGTGGAAGAATCGATACCTAGTTGGTAGGTTGAAGACTTGGAAAGAATCGACGAATCGTTGGAGAATGTTAACTGGGAGCTTCGGCAGGTGCAAGGCAGAGGTGTTAGGAGTGTGAAAAGGGAAGAAGGAAGAAGGTGCCGACTTTTATAGGGAAAAAGAAGAAGTCGAAATGGCTACATTCGGTGGAACCGGTCAAAGTCGCAGCGTTCGGCATCGGCATACAATGACGATCGGCACTTAAGGAGCGCTCGGTTCCGAATGCCCCGTCCGGCATTTATACCACGATCGGCACACACCTCAACCGCTGATATTCTCAAGAAGGCATCTCCACTGGGGTTTAGGCAAGGATTTGAAACAAAACATGGAGAATACGTAATTCAAAGCGTATCACGATTCAGTCACGTAATACACTTTGGGGGGCAAGTGTTTCCTGGAGATTTGACCAGGAAATTAGGTACTCGGCATACAGCATTACTCGGCATCCAAGAGTACTCGACATCCAGGAGCACTCGGCATCAGAAGACGTTCGGCGTGTACAATTGCTCGGCATGGCTGTATTGTTCGTCATAAGCTATCGTTCGGCCAGAACCATCGTTCGGCCAAAGGCATTACTCGGCTAAAGGCAACATCCGGCCAGGGCCCCTCGTTCGGCCAGAGGCATTGTTCGGCCAGAAGCATTCTTCGGCTAAATCTCTCGTTCGGCCAAAGACATCGTTCGGCCAGAAGCATTGTTCGGCTAAAGCTCTCGTTCGGCCAGAAGCATTGTTCGGCTAAAGCTCTCGTTCGGCCAGGGACATCGTTCGGCCAGAAGCATTGTTCGGCTAAAGCTCTCGTTCGGCCAAAGGTATCGTTCGGCAAAAGGTATCATTCGGCCAGACTCTTCGTTCGGCCAAAGGCACGTTCGGCTTCGACTGATGTTCGTTCTACTCTTCCCACGCAGCAAGCGCCTCGTTCCGCATGGAGAGTGTGGTTCGGCATCCAACCGTTCGGCCTATTTAGTTCGGCATACGACGACCACTCCATTTGGGCCAAGGTGTTCGGCTGCCAAGCCCACCTGAGAAGTCCAACCCATCTTTGTCTATAAATAGAGGGGCAGGGGCATAGTGAAAAGGGACCTTTTTTGGAGAACACTGGGGAGACTCTGCCATTTTCAAGACTCGTCTTCTTTACTTAGCAATTGTATTCAAGCATTTGATCCACGGATTGTATCTGTAATCAATCATTAAGAAGATCAATAAAGTTTAACCTCAGAGTGGACGTAGGAAATTACGCTTAACCACTATAAATCCGGTGTTCTTACTTTCTACATTTAAATTAGCATATTCTTCCTTGTTTAATTTATCTTCATCACTTATATCTCTACACAATCTTTCTCTATGAGGTTAGTGACCAATTTTGGTGCTAACAATTATATATATATATATATATTACAATATAATAATAGATACGAGTGCTCTCTACCTTAAGAGGATCAGTTGTCTACCTCAAAAAATAATATATACACAATAGATAATAAAAACCAAAAGCTTACATAAGTTATATAATCCAATTACGTAATTTCCCCTAGGGCACACCCAAATTCTATCAATCTCCTTCTTGGGCTTGGAGCCAATTATGATGACTCATAACCTTACTTCCAATAAGTTTTCCTAGTCAAAACTTAGAAACGACCTTAATGAGAGGATTTATATATTATTATTTTGTATATACTTTTTTATTATACTTCTTCTTCACTTATGAAATCTTTTATCTTGTGTCTATTAAGGAGATCATATCTTGATCTCTTATCAAGCTATTGTTTCCTAATATAGCATATATTGCATAATTTCAATTATAACACGTTATTGGATTCTCAATGGCCAGAACCATCTATATATTTCTTATATATCTGCGCATATATACGCTTTACTTACAACATTATTTAAGGCGATGTACTTAGCTTTTTGTTAGCACCAAAATTGGTCACTAACCTCGTTGAGAAAGATTGTGTAGAGATGTAAGTGATGAAGTTAAATTAAACAAGGAAGAATATGCTAATTTAAATGCAAAATGTAAGAACGCCGGATTTATAGTGGTTCAGCGTAATTGCCTACGTCCACTTTGAGTTTTGATCTTTATTTCTTTCATAAGTAGTTGAATACAGATACAATCCATATATTGATGACTTGAATACAAGTTTGAATTAAAAAGAGGAGAGTATAAAAAATGGCAGAGTCTCCCCAGTGTTCTCCAAAAAGGATCCATTTCACTATGACCCTGCCTCTCTATTTATAGACAAAGATGGGCTGGACTTCCCAAGTGGGCTTGGTAGCCGAACACTCTAGCCCAGGTGTAGTGGTCGCTGCATGCCGAACCAGGTATGCCGAACACTATGATGCCAAACAGTCCTCTCAATGCCGAACGGCATATTCGATGTGTGGGCAGTGCAGGATGGTTGCAGTTGAAGCCGAACGTATCACTGTACGAAGCTCTTGACCGAGCAATGCATGCAGGCCGAACAATACTGTTACGTTGAGTAGTTATGCACACTGAACGTCTTCTGGATGCCGAGCTCTTCTGTCGTCGAGTTCTACTAGGCGCCGAATACTAATTGACGCCGAGCTCCAAACGATGCCGAGCACTACCTGGCGCCGAGTACTACGCCGAGTACTATCTGGTGCTGAGTATCATGGATGTCGGGTACACTGGATGCCGAGTACCTCACCGAGTACTCCTAGATGCCGAACACTCTCTGATGCCGAGTGCTACCTGATGCCGAGTACTCCTGTTGGATGCCGAGTGCTCCTGCTGCCGAGGTCTACATTATGCCGAACACTCTTGTGACGCTGTGTTCCACTGGAAGCCGAGTACTAGTTGCCTGGCCAAATCTCCAGGAAACACTTGCCCCCCAAAGTGTGTTATGTGACTGCACGTAATACGCTTTGAACTATGTATCCTCCATGTCTCGTTTCAAATCCTTGACTAAATTCTAATGGAGATGCCTTCTTGAGAATATCAGTGGTCATCCGTGTCTGATTCTGCAGAGCTAATAGGCTTCGGCTATCTGATCTAGTCTTCTCTTAATAACCCTTAGTGAGAATTCAATTTCTGTTGATTTCAAGAAGTCGAACTTTTTCGGACGTACACATGCACGTTCGGGTACATGTTCTTGCCATTGGCTCTCGGATGCGTTTTATATGCTCATAAGTCGTCGCCAACTCCATCTAGTTTAATTGCAATTCAATCGCGATTCCTTGTTTGTATTTTCTGTGAAATAAGGGTTGCAATCAACCACTTGAGGAGTTTTCCAAACCTCTCTTCAGTATAGACTATGATTTTGTTCACAACTTCAACCTGTCCATTTGCAGTTTCATGGAAGGTCATAAGGACAGATGGCTTTACGGATAAAGAAGTTGATTATTTTCTTCATCTTGGTCGTGGTTAAGAGTTCTTCATCTGCCCATTTGGTGACGTAATCAACTGCTATGATGGTGTATTTCGCACCACCTTTAGGATCGACAAGAAGATGATTTCAGTGCCCCCAAGTGGCAAATGGCTATGAACTAGCCATTTGAATAATTTCCATCGGCGGGGTTCTCGGATTTTTTGCAAACATCTTGCACTCGTCACGTTGTCTAGCATGATCAACCGCTTCTGGGTTGATAGTTGGCTAGTAATACCTGTTGCAGAGTATCTTCTTTATCATGGTTTTCCCCCCGATGTTATTACCGCATTCTTCTTCATAGAATTTGCTCAAGATATCATCATGGGCGATATGCCGAAGCATGGGGATGGATAAACTCCTTTTGACACACGACTTATTCTTAGATGATTTGGCGTGAAGCTTTGAGGAGGATCTGTCGTTTTCCATTCCTCCGTTCAGTAAGAATTCCTCATTGTAGATAGTCTTTGATAGGAGTCAACCATGACACCTTTTCATTTTGCTCGCTGAGTACATGTGTAATGATGTAATACGTGAAGTCGGTTAGTAGCTCTTGGACTTGGCCGAGATAAGGAGCAAGACAATGCCCCCTAGCAAGATCAACTTCCTTAAATTTGTATACCACAAAAGATATGTAAAGTTTTCACTTCAAATCCTCTAGCAAGTTTGAGGCTGGCAGTCAAGGCTTCATACTAAGCATCGTTGTTTGTTACAGGTAAATCGAGTTTTAGGACGTAGCAGATTGATCGTTCCTTAGGAGTCATTATCATGACTCCTATGCCACAACACTGATCATTGGATGCTCCATCCGTGTACATTTTCCATCTCATGGTTGGTTCTCTGCTACTCTTCGAGTAGTCATTTGAGGTAGTGAATTTGGGTGTGAGGTCTGCTAATTTCCGTCCTTGGATAGCTCTTCGTGGGAAATAAGTGATATCGAATTAGCTTAGTTCGATATTCTATTTAAGTAGTCTTTTAGACGTCTCAGGTCATTGTATGCCCTGTCGCAACGGCTGGTAGGCATAGACGTTGATGGGGTGAGCCTAAAAGTAAGAGTGTACCTTTCATGATGAAATCAATAGGATTGTGCTAGCTTTTGTAGCTTCGGGTTGATATCCAATGCATGGCTCGCGATAGTTAATGAAATCACATATGCATGTCAGAATGGGTCCAAGGGAACATATCATCATTTATTCAGAAAAATCCAACTAATTCTTTTATCATCACTGCACTAAGCTGTGATCCGATATTCAGCACCCGGAAAGGGTCGCCATGGCTGGCGGTAATGTCGACCGTCAGCTTAGCAGGTGCCATCCCAGATTCTTTGAGTAAAGATGTAACTATTTTGCATAACATTCAATGTGAAATATGGTTGAGACGGTCAATGTTGATGGTTATTCTGGTCGAATCCTAGAGTCTTGTCATGAATTGTTAAGTCAAATAATGAAGGGCTCTGAATACTCTAATTAATTATCTGCAAATGGCCAAAGATCAGGCTTAAAAGCACGTTGAAGGAAAAATGTCGAGTAGGGGCCAGCCTCGAGTTGCGTGCAACTGCATAGCTGGATCTTGCTATGAGTTTGAATTTGCTTGTATATTCGAGTAACGCATTTTCTATTCAATGCATTCATGATCCTTCACTCGCCTTTCGAGTTGGAGTGACAGTCAGTTGCCCACAAGCTTTGGCATCGATTTAATGATTCTATCTCTAGGCATCCTTTCGGTCATTGCCTTGAGTAGCTGTAAGCACTATATATAAGTTTTAATACTGAGCTATCGTAGCCAGTTTTTGAATGACCATGCGTCTTCTCCCAGTCTCGGGTTAATAAATGTACTGCATGGACGGTTGAGTCTCGTCCTAGCTACGTTTATGCTTTCACCTAAACTCCAAAGACATAAAGGTGATTGGTGAATAGTCGGTTCACATTCATCTTGCTTCTCGCTCGTGCCCCAGGTCTGGGGCATATACCGATAAGTAAGAAGGCCAGCCACGCCCACTTTAGCTTTACTCTCTTTCCCGTTGAATCGTGGGATCATGTCAGTCGATAGGAGACTAGGTCTCGCCTATCTTGGATTTTATCGTGGTTTTTCATTCCAAGAGGAATACTTCGATGCCACGTAAGTTTTAGGGCGTAATTTGGACAGTGGATGGTCATCCACGTCCACTTTGGTTCATGCTCTGTAATCAGATCTCAGGGTAAAGTTGGCTACAAATGCAGCCGGGTTATGCTCATCCAGTTTCATACTCCTCCTGACGAATTGAACAAGGGTGCTGGAGAATTTTTTTGACCAAGTATTCGTGGTTTACCCTCCTTTCCATACTCTAGGGGTCATAGTTTTTCAAAAAAACAAACATTCGAGTCACATTCGTATGTGCTTGGTGCGGATCAGCATTGACCCTTGGTCTGAGGTATGATATAGTAGGTTGCTCGTAGCTTTGGATGCCATTTTGATTGGTTCTGTATTGAGGCCTCCTTGCAGTCGCTGCCTCAAGTTATAAAGAACGCCATGCTAGGGCTATAGTAAGCTGTCGTATTCGGCTTTTTAGTATTTTGTACCCCTGCCCCCAGCATTGATTTAGCCAGGTCACTAGTTGGATGGTCGAACTCCATCCTCAGCAGGTTAATAATCCTCCTGTCGATTCCAGGCCGAAGTTTACGGAATAGAAAATGGTCAGGATCCACTCGTCTATTTATCGATGTTTATACACCGTCTGCATTCTGGTGACTTAGTGTTATTCTCCCTCCGGTTGACTCGCACCCAATTTGTGTTCATGCTTCGGTCCACGCTTCGGGGACTTAGAGATTTGTCGAACGGTTTATGCTTTAGTCCCCAGTTAGAGATGCAGAGATTTTCGTCAACTCGTTTATACTCTAGTTCGCACTCTGGGAGCTTAGAGTAATCTGGTCTGCTTCTGGGATTTAGGGATTTTTCTGAAGTTGTCTATAATCTAGTCCATGCTCTTGGGACTGAGAGTACTATAGTCCGCACTCTGGGGACGTAGAGGTTTTTGAGTCATTTATACTCTAGTCCGCACTCAGGGACTTAGAGTACTTTAGTCCGCATTCTATCTCCCGTTCCAGAGGGTGAGACCCCCCGGATGGTTGAGAGTTTGCCTAAACCTCGTAGATAATCCTTCTCTTTAAGATTCTCTTTAAGATTTCGAAAGTCATTATTCTTTATGCAGGACTATTGCATTCTAATGCTTGTTTTCCATGATTTTGTGCAGGCCGTTCTGACCCCGAGCCCACTCCGAGGAGCGATGTCGCCAAGGAAGTGGGGGAGAAAACAAGTGAAGCCACTCACGCAGAGGAGGCTCCTGGTCCATACGCTCAGCTGATCGGAGCGCTTGATGAAGACAAGTCTGAAACCTCCTCTCCTACTGACGGGGGTTATGAAGTAGAAATTACAAGCGCCTCTGAGCACACATCCGAATTGAGCATGGAGGAACGGCTCAAGATAGAGAAGGAGGAGACAGTCAAGGTAATAGTAGAGCCCCGAGTTGTGGACTTGGACGATCCTTTGAACAAGCCACTGAAGGTCATCCTTCCTGGCGGGTCCAAGCCCATGGAAGGCCCCCGTACTCCTTCAGTTGCTACCCCTCTATCAAAGAAGAGTACCAATGGTAAATGCTCTGGAGAGGAGCCGTTTGGAAAGAAGTTGAAGAAGCACAAGAAGTGACTACTATCCTCGTTCAACGAGAGTTAGTTTAAGTCATGTAATTATTTTCATCTATTTCCTTAGTCCTTATAAATAAAATGTCGACTCCGAACTTTGGAGGGGTTGTAATAGAAACTCATTTCTGAATAAGGTTTAGTTCCTTTTTCTGTCTTACAAAAGACTCTTATTGTTCAGTTTTTTTGTGATTGTGACTTTAATCCAAGCAGTTGTGAGTAACATAGACTTCTCAGTCCATCTTCATATAACTCGGAAATTCTTCGGGAGTCGTCGAATTTCCATTCTGTGCTTCGAGCACTTAGAATACTTTTTAGCCCGTATGTCAGGGATTTGACAAATTCAAGTCATCTGTGTCATAGTTCATATTCAGGGAACTTGGAGATCCGATTCTCTTATATTCGAGTCTGCACTCTGGGGAGTTAGAGTACTCCAGTCCGCACTCTGGGGACTTGGAGGTTTAAGTCATTTATACTCTAGTCCGCGCTCTGGGGACTTAGAGGTTTAAGTCATTTACACTCTAGTCCGCGCTCTGGGGACTTAGAGTACACCAGTCCGCGCTTTGGGGACTTGGAGGTTTAAGTCGTTTATACTCTAGTCCACGCTCTAGGGACTTAGAGTACTCCAGTCCGCGCTCTGGGGACTTGGAGGTTTAAGTCGTTTATACTCTAGTCCACGCTCTGGGGACTTAGAGTACTCCAGTCCGCGCTCTGGGGACTTGGAGGTTTAAGTCGTTTATACTCTAGTCCACGCTCTGGGGACTTAGAGTACTCCAGTCCGCGCTCTGGGGACTTGGAGGTTTAAGTCGTTTATACTCCAGTCCGCGCTCTGGGGACTTGGAGGTTTAAGTCGTTTATACTCCAGTCCGCGCTCTGGGGACTTAGAGTACTCCAGTCCGCGCTCTGGGGACTTGGAGGTTTAAGTCGTTTATACTCTAGTCCACGCTCTAGGGACTTAGAGTACTCCAGTCCGTGCTCTGGGGACTTGGAGGTTTAAGTCGTTTATACTCTAGTCCACGCTCTAGGGACTTAGAGTACTCCAGTCCGCGCTCTGGGGACTTGGAGGTTTAAGTCGTTTATACTCTAGTCCACGCTCTGGGGACTTAGAGTACTCCAGTCCGCGCTCTGGGGACTTGGAGGTTTAAGTCGTTTATACTCTAGTCCACGCTCTGGGGACTTAGAGTACTCCAGTCCGCGCTCTGGGGACTTGGAGGTTTAAGTCGTTTATACTCTAGTCCACGCTCTAGGGACTTAGAGTACTCCAGTCCGCGCTCTGGGGACTTGGAGGTTTAAGTCGTTTATACTCTAGTCCATGCTCTGGGGACTTAGAGTACTCCAGTCCGCGCTCTGGGGACTTGGAGGTTTAAGTCGTTTATACTCTAGTCCACGCTCTGGGGACTTAGAGTACTCCAGTCCGCGCTCTGGGGACTTGGAGGTTTAAGTCGTTTATACTCTAGTCCACGCTCTGGGGACTTAGAGTACTCCAGTCCGCACTCTGGGGACTTGGAGGTTTTAGTTGAGAGCAGTCGTATTTCCACTCTTTAATTTGTATTCATCTACTGTATCGAGGCTAATGTTGTCGAATGAACAATCGAACCACGTTTGCTCACGGAATGGGATTCTGCCCCCCAGGATGAGGGACGGAATTTGAAAAATGGACGATCGATTCTCGTCTGCTTGGTGATTATAGCTCTTCCAATCAAGTCAAGGAAGGAGGTATATGGCAGATGGTTGAATCACATCCATGTTGGGTTAGATAGCCAAATCTCTTACAATTTGCTCCGTATCTCCTTCTAGAAAATAAGGATAATAGATTGTTGAGTAGACAAAGTAAGGTGCATATGTTCCAAGGTGCAGTCGTGTCCATATATTGACAGCGATGGTTAGCGAGTACGCAGTCTACCATAGCTACTTCAAGTTGGGCTTTCGAACAACCTTTCGTGTTCAGGGTAGGATTTGATGTGTAGATGATCAAATCACATCCACTTTAGATGGATCCCGGCGTCACTGAGCTTCATGAGGGGTATTTTGTCGAAGTTTGTTCTATGACTCGATTGGAGTGGATGATCGGGCCATATTCATTCCAAGCAGTTTAGGTCATCAAGTCAAATGTGGAGGTTGATGGATGGATGGTCGGTTGTTCGAATCGATCATTAGTTGAGCATATGAACTCGGATCGTCTTGAAACTTGGAACATTGGCTTCCCTGGCTTTGATTGTTATGTCTTGTTAATCGTGGCTCGATCCAGACTCGGACAAAATCCATCGATATCCATAGTGAGCCTTTGTGTAACCGATCTCCAAGATGAACTGTCACTGGTTTCTAATCAAGTTCTTGGTGTCACGGCCTTGCCAAAAGGCGGGATAACATTTGCCCCCCAAAGGACGTCTTGTGTAAACATGACGTGCTTTGAAAAACCGCAGTCTTTCATGCTGAATATTTCCGTTCAGTTGATTGCTTGACAGTCGTCTTTTAATCGTTTCGTTGCAATCTTCTTTTAGAAAAATGTTCAACTAGCGTGCTTCGCTTTGGTTCTGCCCCCAGTTTTGGGGATGAGTATGGAGTTGATGTATGTTTATACTCCGTCTCGCACTCTGGGAGTACGGAGTAGAGTAGATGTTTATACTCCGTCTCGCACTCTGGAAATACGGAGTTGATTAATGTTTATACTCCGTCCCGCACTCTGGGAGTACGGAGTTAAGCGAATGTTTATACTCCGTCTCGCACTCTGGGAGTACGGAGTTGATTAATGTTTATACTTCGTCTCGCACTCTGGGAGTACGGAGTTAAGTAGATGTTTATACTCCGTCTCGCACTCTGGGAGTACGGAGTTGATGAATGTTTATGCTCCGTCTCGCACTCTGGGAGTACGGAGTTGATCAATGTTTATACTCCGTCTCGCACTCTGGGAGTACGGAGTTAAGTAAATGTTTATACTCCGTCTTGCACTCTGGGAGTACAGAAGTTAAGTAGATGTTTATACTCCGTCTCGCACTCTGGGAGTACGGAGTTGTGCGAAGGATCGTCGTGTATCAACCCATTTTTAGCCTTGATGTGATGGCTTGCCCCCGAGCTCGAGTTTCACTTAGCGAGTGGCTGGTCGTATCGCAGCCGCTCTCTACTTGAATAAATTCCACTTGCAGGATGGAATTCAGCTCTCCGTGCATCGTGATGTTGTACATTGTATTTAATCCATAGCCCCAAATCAAAGGCATATGGTTGATGATGAGCAATAGAATTATTCTCGTCCAGATGTAACTCCACACGTCCGATCATGGTCTGCGTAGATTGGTTGGCAACCAAATCTGAGTACCTGGACACCTGCATCGTTTTGAAAGTAGTTTAGTTCAAGCTAGTCGTAGTTCATAGAACAATTGAAATAGAGATGGAAATGGAAATAATTCAAAGAAGATTATGGTAAATCTCATTGATATGTGAAGCAGCATCGTGTGCTCGCTATTCGACTCCGCCCCTGGCTCCTTTCAAAGGGATGTTGGCCGTCAACCGTCCAATTGATAATCATAGCCCTTTATTAATAGGCATCAGATATTCGCTGCCCGCCATTCTGCAGGACTTGTACATACTATTGAAGCTTTCCTTTCCAGGTCATCTTTTCGATCACACCTCGGAGGTGTTTGTAATCGCTCGTGTTAGGATCAGTGAGCATCTGGGAATATACAACATTCCCCTGATTTTCTTTAGACTTTGGTGTACTCTCTCGAGGTTGGTTTCCAGTACCACTCCGAGTCGTGAGTCTTCAAGTAGAGGTTGTCAATTGAATCTTTCAAAGAGCATATGAGCTGAATTCTGAAGTCTTGTTTCGGCTACTGGGATCTACATCCTTAGCCAACGGGCCTTCATTGTTAATTTTCTTAGTCTGCTCCACTCCTCCTCACTTTAGTTCTGATTCATTTTGTAGAAGAAACGATCCATAGTCGTAGGAGGCTCTTTAGCTAACTAGCTGCCAAAATATATCTGGAGGTCGACTTTCCTCAAACGCGATCAGTATGATACCCTTGTTAGTATTTGGAATAAATTGCTTAGAGCATTGGTTTGCTTGGAGTCATCTTGACGTTTGCTAGAGTCATATCATCTATGTTCTCCAACCTTTGGGAGTACCGTTTGAATAGCGGTTGCTTGTCCGTTCCCTTGATGTCGTTCATAAGCTGCCGCTAGATCCTCTATGCCCTGGTCAATCATGGGATGTCAGGGAAGTGGATAGAATGTTCCTTTATTAAGTTGAGTTTTGAACTCACTATCCGGAGGCACTGCGCTGCGGCTATGGTTGGGGGGGTCTCCCCCCGAAAAAAATTTTTTTAGCCTCTTTTTTTGGAAATTTGGGTCGTACCCGAAAAAGATATTTTTTTGAAAATAAGGGTCGTACCCGATCCATATATTTTTTGTATAGGGACCAGTCAGATTGTTTTTTGAGAGAGAGATCAGTATACAGTGCATGGATCGGTCTGGATACTTTGTTCGACACAAAAGTACCGTTCGGCATTGGGGCGTTCGGTGTTGGCATGTGGTTCGGCCAAAGCTGTTCGGTAGAGTGGATCGGCTTGGAGTGGTTCGGCCAAAGCTGTTCGGCCAAGGCTGTTCGGTAGAGTGGATCGGCTTGGAGTGGTTCGGCCAAAGCTGTTCGGCCAAGGCTGTTCGGTAGAGTGGATCGGCTTGGAGTGGTTCGGCCAAAGCTGTTCGGCCAAGGCTGTTCGGCCAAGGCTGTTCGTTAGAGTGGATCGGCCTGGAGTGGTTCGGCCAAAGCTGTTCGGCATCCACACTGTTCGGCATTCACACTGTTCGGCACAACCGAGTCGTTCGGCATACAATACCATTCGGCATTACAGAGGCGTTCGGCCTAGAGGTATGTTCGGCCTGGAAGGGCGTTCGGCCTAGAGGTATGTTCGGCCTAGAGGTATGGTCGGCCTGGAAGAGCGTTCGTCCTGGAGGTATGTTCGACCTGGAAGAGCGTTCGGCCTGGAAGTATGGTCGGCCTGGAAGAGCGTTCGGCCTACGCCTTTTCTGGAGCGTTCGACATATGCCTTTTCTGGAGCGTTCGGCATATGTCTTTTCTAGAGCGTTCGGCATGCGCATTTTCTAGGGCGATCGACATAAGCCTTTTCTGAGGCGATCGGCATAAGCCTTTTCTGGAGTGATCGGCCGAATTGCCTTCAGAGGAGGGTCGGCCTTCATTCAACTTGAGTGCAAACTTCAACGTCCAATCCCCAGATCTTTGCGTACATCAGTGAATCCAATCTACGGCTATCAGCTTCCTTTAGATTTCTTTCAAATCTGAGTAGAATAGGAAGTTTTCGAGTAAACAACTGGATCTATCTCGCGAATATGGAAATCCACTAGTAGATGATGAGATCCAATCAAGCTGAGAATTCAACTCTCAGTGAAAGCACCAAAGTGTTAGCACCAAAATTTGTCACTAACCTCGTTGAGAAAGATTGTGTAGAGATGTAAGTGATGAAGTTAAATTAAACAAGGAAGAATATGCTAATTTAAATGCAAAAAGTAAGAACACCGGATTTATAGTGGTTCAGCGTAATTGCCTACGTCCACTTTGAGTTTTGATCTTTATTTCTTTCACAAGTAGTTGAATACAGATACAATCCATATATTGATGACTTGAATACAAGTTTGAATTAAAAAGAGGAGAGTATAAAAAATGGCAGAGTCTCCCCAGTGTTCTCCAAAAAGGATCCATTTCACTATGACCCTGCCTCTCTATTTATAGACAAAGATGGGCTGGACTTCCCATGTGGGCTTGGTAGCCGAACACTCTAGCCCAGGTGTAGTGGTCGCTGCATGCCGAACCAGGTATGCCGAACACTATGATGCCGAACAGTCCTCTCTATGCCGAACGACATATTCGATGTGTGGGCAGTGCAGGATGGTTGCAGTTGAAGCCGAACGTATCACTGTACGAAGCTCTTGACCGAGCAATGCATGCAGGCCGAACAATACTGTTATGTTGAGTAGTTATGCACACTGAACGTCTTCTGGATGCCGAGCTCTTCTGTCGCCGAGTTCTACTGGGCGCCGAATACTAATTGACGCCGAGCTCCAAACGATGCCGAGCACTACCTGGCGCCGAGTACTACGCCGAGTACTATCTGGTGCTGAGTATCATGGATGTCGGGTACACTGGATGCCGAGTACCTCACCGAGTACTCCTAGATGCCGAACACTCTCTGATGCCGAGTGCTACCTGATGCCGAGTACTCCTGTTGGATGCCGAGTGCTCCTGCTGCCGAGGTCTACATTATGCCGAACACTCTTGTGACGCTGTGTTCCACTGGAAGCCGAGTACTAGTTGCCTGGCCAAATCTCCAGGAAACACTTTTACAGTTGAATCTTACACAACCACGCATTTGGAATTTTTCAAATTTAATTCGCTTTATTAAGGGTGAATATGAATTTTGGATCGACTTACTATATTTGATATCACTTATGATGTTCACTTTTGGACCCTCCTTCATAAGGAGTTCGTTGCTTCCGTAACAATTCTCTAGTATTGTAACGACCCATATTTTTAACACTTTAAAAATATGAATTAAAATGAAAATTTTGGATAAAAATTCGAAGGAAATAAAATTTTGTGTTGTTAAATGTGAATTACAAGTTAAAATACAAAATTTTATTCTGAAATAACTTATTTATAAATTAAATATGGATGTTAACTTGTAGTGAATGTAAATAATGAATTGAATTTGATTGTAAACAACGAAATAAATAAAATGTTACATTTAATATTGAAGTTATAATATTGAAATCAACGTAAATGAATGTAATTTAATATTACTGAGAATTTAAATAAGATGATAGCTGAAGAAAATGAAAGTAAATGAATTATAAACTATTGATAATAATGTAATGAAAGTGTAAATCGAAATAAAAGAATTCATTTGGAATTAAATAACTTGAATTTGAATTACAATATAATTGAACGCTGAATCTAATATAATCTTTTATATTGGATTTATAATGGAAAACTGCATTGTAAAAGATTGTTAATTACTGTGAAATTAAAAATGGGATTTGTGAACAATTGAAAATTGATTTAAAAGTTAATAATTTAAAATTGGGAATTTTTTTATTGAAATTAGACTGTAGAAATAGTCATTTTTACAACTGTCTCGGATTTCGACGAAACCAGTTTCATCGGATCCGTAACAGTGAATTATTGTAAGGTTTCAATTTTCGTAGCAATCGGACTTGTCGTTTGGTCGTGCGAGCTTGAAACGCGTAGAAATTTAACGTCGTTAATTAAAATAATCGACTTCAAAAGGCTATCTTCCACATACGATTGAATTAGGCCTTGGGACTAGTTCCATTGCGTCCGGAACGGGGGTAAAACCTTATAAACGCCTGGCGGCACGTCTCGATTGGAGTTCGGACGACTTTGGACCTACCTATATAAATACACACACAAACCAAGACAGTTTTACTGTCATTTTAATCCAGAAACCCTAATTCTATCTCATGGCCGCCACCTATTCAATGGCCAGAATCGCTCGAACTTCTTTCCTTAATTTCTCTCAATCCGTTCAACGAAAGCAAAAAATTCCAAAAGCAAAGTTGTAGATCTCGGCGAGCTCTTCAAATCCATACGGTTGATCTATGCTTTTACGTCACGGATTCGCCCAGATCTGACTTGGAAGCGTGTACGGTTTTTCTTGGTTTGCGTGCAAACGGTGGCGAATGGGGTGGCGAAACTTGGCGCGGAGGTGGAGCAAGGAGAGGCGCACGCGATGACATCCCCTGATCAATGTCCGGTCGCTCCTAGTTGCGTGCGTATGGAAGGAAGGAACGTCGTTCATCTTCGTGGCGGTGTTCTTGCGTACGAGTAGCCTGTAGCAGCGCGTTTGGGAAGATGAGGGAATGTTCGGCCTTGACCTTCTGATCTAAATCTAGCGGCCAGATTTAAATTGGTAAAAAAAAAAGATTGTAATTATTTTTGTGTAAATTTGTATATATAAACTTTAAACATTCATATCTTTGTCGTACGTTATCAGAATCGGACGAAACTGGCGATGTTGGAATCGCAGCGACGAGAGCTACACTGCAGTGTAGATCCGGGACTGTTTGGAGCACATTAAATTTTAGGTTAAATCGAACGCCGTTCGATTTAATTTAAAAACCGTAAAACCAAGGTGAGTGTTTATACGCTCACAATTGACTAAAATAATTTTTGTTAGTTAAATTTATATTCTGAAGTGATATTAAATTTATTGGCTGTTGTTTGGTAGGTTTAATTATCATCTGTCTTGATATATGAATTAATTGATAGAATTTAAATTGACTGTTAAAATAAATTTAAATTTAAATTGGCAGTATATTATTCGATATTGATAATTATAAAAATTTTGTGAATATTGTTGGCTTTATGGTTGATTGGTTGTGATGGATGCTATTGGTCAATATTGGTTGTTTATTTATATCATGCTATCATCATGTATATTGTTTATTGCATATAAAACTGTAAACTGAATCATTTCGAATAAATTAAGGAATAGGTTGAAATGATATACCTATGACATCTATTTGGATTGAAATGATATATATCCATCCTTGAAATTAAAATTGAAATAATTATCCACTTGGCCATAGGTTAGAAAATTATATACGGACACCGGATTGGTTAAAATAAATGATTTTAAAAGTTGTTTTGAAATTATTTAAATGAATTGATTTTAAGAATAAAATCCAATTTATGGAAATTGAAGTATTTTGAATTGAAGCTTGAGATGTTGGAATTTAAACTTGGTAAATGAAATTGTTTAATTATTCGAAGTTTAGATTTTTAAGAAAAAGATTGAAATACGACGTAAATATTCGAAAGTTGATTTGTTTTAAAAGATTGGACTTTTAATCGAACTTTGAATATTTCTAAGAAAATTTATATGAAATGATATTTCAAGTTTGAGTTTGGAATTGAAAATTAATTTGAAATTGAGATTTAATTAATTTGGAATTTAATTGAAATTCAAAGAAATTTGTGAATTGGACTAAATTGAAACTGTTGAATTAAATTTGAAGATAAAATTGATTTGAATAGGATTTGAGCTAAAATTGATTTGGAATGTAATACTTAAATGAATTCTTGAAATCCGAATGTTAATCTAAGTTATTGAATTGGAATTGTTCCAGAAATTAAGTAAACTACTTAATACGGATGTTTAATTTGAAGTATATTCTAATTTGAATACGAAATGGTTTTAAAGCGAATCTTATATAAATATATGAGCTGTTTTGAAATGTGGAATATTTAAAGTTTCGAAATATATTGAAAGTGAAATTATTTATTTTGTGGTTCAAATATGTATTTGAAATTGATAATTTGAAATGGTTTATTGAGAAGCTAAATCGAGTTGAAATTAATGATTTTGAAATTGAAATGAGATATTGAGGCAAAAATGATTTTGAAATCGAAATGAGATATTGAGGCGAAAAATGATTTTGAAACGGAATCTTACATCTTGAATAGATATGATGATATTTGAATGGATTTGATTTTGAAGCGAATATGATATTTTGATATCAATTATGAATCGATTTGAAATGTAAAAGAGCCACCGGTATAATAATACGTAGTTATTTAAGAGACCGGGATCGGATATGGACATACTCTCTGTCGATACCGAAAACCACTTTAATAACTAATACACGCGGAGTGTTGATCCAGAATGAAGTGGATGGTTTTGGTGAACGCGTTGACTGAAGAAAGAGAACGATTTTGGATGACCCCTGACATGACTAAAACAGGAGCCCTGCCGGGCCATTGAGGTTCGCCACCTCTAGCGGACACACTTCTTCGTTACCATATCTATTACTTTGTGATTCGATTTGGGTGCACCCCTCGATTATGGGAGTGTTGTTTCGCGGTGTTGGGGTAGTAGCTGTTATGCCCAACATCAGTCCGGATGACGCAACTACTAGTATCCTAGTTGGTATCGCCTCATGTACCTTGTCATACTGATTATCCTATTCGCGACCACTACATTTTGGTTTGTACCTTTAGTATATGGATTGCCCTCTGGTGACTTCCGGTTTTGGGGAAACTACGGTCTTGTATATGCTTTTGGGAATATAAACTGTGTTAAGGGTGGAATGGGCCATGGCTTAACGCTATTTTAATAATTTTACTTTAATGTAGACATATTATAATAGCGTATTGTACTACATAGTAGATAGTTTAACGGATCCTTGAGAGATGGAAAATCCCGTAACATCTCTTAAGTTATTGCACTCACGTTGACACTGGATAGGAGATGTCAAACCCCGTAAACATCTCTGACGCCGTCACACTCATATTTCTTATTCGATTTGACTTACATAAGATATTTTAGTCCTGACTCGAGTGTTTTGTCTTTTCATTACGCTCGGGTCAGCCTGAGCATTTCAGATTAGGTTGAAGGTATATTCTGGAGGACGAAGACGGAGTTTGATATTACATCATTTGTATTCTACTACTGTATTATTTTTCCGCTGCATTGTTGTATTATCTCTGATATGTATGTAACTCTGATTTATGATGTATAATAATAATCAAATTTATTTATTTAACAGCTTCATGAACTGTTATTTTATTATTATATCTTGTTCCTTCCGCTGCAAGATTCTGAGTTTGCTTCTGTTCTTTCTTTCCTTTTCTTATTTAACCCCAATAACCATCTGCCTTTTTGAATGGTTTGAGTTGGACATGTGTGGATTATTGTCGACTTGAACGGTCAAAAATGTGGGTCGTTACAAGTATTTTGTAAATACACGAGAGTGCTCTAAACTACCGTTCGATAATGTTAACTTGGATTTGATATTCTCTCACTACACAAAGTGCATAAGAAAATTCTGATATAGTACAAAACATAGCATATATGATGGTTAGTATGGTCGATGCACACGGAATCTATCTCACATGCTCCAAATTAAGCATTTTAATATGGTGTCTATGTATATTGTTTGGGACGATCCCAATATTCACTTATACCGAGTATAAAGGACGCCTCTTTCAAATCCTTCATCAAGAATTTAACAACCGAGCTTTAATTTATTTTAACATGGGTATATCTTTAACAATCAGTAGCATATTGTTTACTTGTAGTATTAGAAATGCCTTAGTACCTTTGATTTTCTTTCTTATAGACACGTTCTTCTTGCTCCATTTTGATTGAAAGAATACTTTTAATTCTTTTATAAAAATACTTACTCAACCTCTAGATGTTTGTTATAAATTATATCTTAAAATCATCAAGCTTTATTATCGCTTCCACTAACTTTGAGAAACTTTGGCAGTGATGTGCAAGTAATCTCCTCTAAATCATTATTTGGAAGCTCTTGTTTCGATGTCAAAGTGCTGAAACTAAGTCGTATTCTGCAACAATTTATGAGTAGAATTCGAATGGACTTAAACACGTTGAACAAAGAAACTACTTCTCTAATTTCAATATTTGAAATTGTTGAGGTCATTTCCTATCAACCTTGCTTTATACTTTTCGAACTACATCGATCTTCTTCTCGAAGACTCACCTACGGCTGATGGATTATATCCTTATAATTTTCAAAATCAAATTTTTTTAGTGTACATGTAAACCATTTAGGATTTTAAAGCATCATGCTATGTGGAAGAGTTTATACTCTCCATGGCTTGTTGACAATTAAAGAGATTGTTATCACTAACAATCCATTTTTTAGATATTGATAAGACATTCGTAGTTTCTCTTCAATGTACAATATTAAAAATTCAACATTTCAACGAGCCGTGTCCTTTTGGGCTTGGTTAAAAAATTTAATTATCTACGTAATCATATTATATGCTAGGATCTTGGATCATATCCAAGACAGTTGCACACCACTAACTTCTCTAAAATGAAATTCCTTCTGTACCAAGGTGGTATATCATGAAACGATGATTTTTTTCACAATGCAATTAAATTAACATTCAAAATATTTTATTATCTACCTATAGGCTTATAGAAAACTAAACTAGACATGAGTTCATGGACTTACGTTCACAATGTAGGTCGAACAACCATGTGTCTTAAACTATTTAAGATAAGGTTTCTTCCCAATTCATATCTTATATGGAATCATAAACCCAGCTTTAGATGACACTAAATTTAACACATGCCTTTCTCTTAAGTACATATCCCTAAAGAAAAAAATAACTCAACTTCACTCATTATCAATCGTACTTTTTCCAACAAAGTCTGGATACTCCTTATCGATACATAATTAGATAGCATAGGGAGGAGAGACCGTAAGAGTGGATCATGTTCCTTTTTAGGTACAATTGCAACTCTTATCCAAGATACTCACCAATTCAATTAAATTAAGATGTTTTAATTCTTTTGCGTGATATATATTTTCTACTTACATTTTATATTTTATGAATTTATTATAGATATTTGACCTGGGTATCAAAAGCATAAGTTCAATATCGAGAAGATTCATCGGTGAGTTTAACAAAGTAAGTGGATCCACTTTGGTATCTTTAGACCTTGGACTGCATACATTTATATGTATCAACCAAAAGATTTCATTGACTTTTTTTTCACTCCCACTAACTGGATGCTTTATCGTCAATCATTTATGACATAATTTATAAGTACCATATGATTTATAACCATATTATTAAAGAATAATTTCTGAAAGATATGGCTTAATCCGTGATACCAAAAATAATTATTAAATATTTTAAATACTTATGTAGTTTCTATATCGCTAACACATCATAATTGTTATAAAGGCAAACACCATCATTGAAATACCAAAAATGGGTTTATTTGATAATTAATATTCATATTAAAACAAAGATGCATATATTTTTGGTCAAAATTGAAAGCCATTACTATTTCATAAATAAAATTTAACATTCACAAAAGTAATTTTTCAAAACTGGAAGCATCCATTAGAAATTGTTATATGGTATGCTTCCACTATTTCCGCTAATATAGTAACAACATTTATAATATGAAGCTCCATTCAATCATTTATCATGGGATGTTTATTTCTTCTAATATAACTAATTTACAGTCATGAATTTAGGATCAAATATCACCAAATAAAAGAAATAGATCTTATAAAGAACAATTACTATAAGAAAACAAATTTGGAATATAATCATATTTGTTGTTCCATATTAAGCATCAATAAACATTTTTATAAAATTCTATCTTCGATATCTCTTTATGAACTAGAGGTGGCCATTCACTGTCTCTTCATTCCAACTGTGCCAACATTATTACCACTATCAGGCTTTCGCTTTATCTTTTAAGTGTTAAGATTGTTCAAAAGAGAAACTCTTTACGATAAGACTACATCGGATTATTTACAAAAATGAATTCAATCATCTCTAACGTGTTATAAGGAGATTGAATATGTTTCGATTAAGTAAACATATCAAAATTGATATTTCACTGGTCGAATTCTTAGGTCCATTTATAGTCCTTAGTCCATTGTTGTTACAAACTAACTCATTCGAATGAAACAAGTTTATCAAAATTCCTTATATTATGGAACAAGACTGTTCAATACATAATTTTTTTATAAGATTGTATATAAATAGAATATCCATACTCTATTATTGTTTTTGTGTTCAAGACTCATAAAATGCAATACACAGTCTATAGAGAATTCACACTTAAGTGACAAAGGCACGAAAGTTTTGATGGTTATATTATTCAACTTTTGCATGGGTATTGAAGCAACTACATGCCAAAATATTAATTTATTAGTAAGTAAATTTTCACATTTCAATGTCAAATTTTAATTTAGTTCATTTCGTATATTTTAATTGATAGACAATTTTATTAACTATGTTTACTATGCAAATTTATCAAAGTAGAATATTATAATATTACATTTGTTCTTATACTTTTTAGAATGCTTTATTTTATTTTTCTAATAAGGCTCTCATTGGGATTTACATCTCTTAAAATTCTAAATGAGATGCGGGAATTTCGTAGATTCTTCTAGTGAGTGTTAGGATCCATTTATCACATCACTAAAATTTTCAGGTGCTCAACAAATTGTAGTCCCATATATGATAAATTACACGTTATTAGTTATATTTCTTATATAACTCCTAACCGTATATTCTTTACTCCAAATTATCTTTATGATCTTGAGGGTGCTCAATAAATTATAAATCACATTAAATACTCATAAACCATCACCTTGTGATTGCTTAAGAAATATTTTGTAACCCTTGAGGGTGATCAACTAAGTTACAAAATGTTCTTACTAATCTAGGGACAATATAAACATCAATATAAATATTTATGGCTTGAGGGAGTTCAACAACCATAAGTATATATAGTGCTCTATTTATATTGTAAAAGAGGGTACAACATTATTTCAGATCCGTAATCTCAAAATAGTAATAGTGAATATCATTGTCTATAAGGAATAATGAGTATTCACAACACTTTATAACATCGTTTGTCAGTGTGCTTGTGTGTGTATGGATGATTTTATACATATTTATATTTGTTACTAGTTAAGTCTTTATTTTGATTATAACTTTTAAAATGTATTTTATTTTATTTTATATAGATCATATAAGATTCTCTTATTTAATTATAGAATTTATAATATAATATTAAATCTTATATTTACGTATATATTATTATTAATTAACAATTAATAAGATTACAATGTTATTGTAAACTTTTATGAACTATTATATTTATAATTCATATCATAATTGAAAATTGTTTTTAATTTATTTATTTATAACTTTTATAATTTTATTTTTGAAATAATTTTAAATTCATTTATTTATAACTTTTATAAACTCAAATTTAAACAATCTTAAATTTTTACATTCATAATCTTTATGAATATAAATTAAAAATAATTTTAAATTATATTCATAACCCTCTTTTTTTTTTTTAAATTTAAATAAATTTATTAATAACCTTTAAGAATAAAAATTTAAAACAATTTTTAATGTATTCATAACCTTTATAAATTTAAATTTAAGTTAATTTCAAATCAAAAATTTATATAATATTTATAATAATACAGTGCGGGCTCTAATAACATTATTGTATCGGCTTTAGGATCATTGTTGGTCTAGCTCAAACTCCTTTAGGGTGACCTAATGTAACGAATCGCATTTTCGACCACTAAATTTTGATACTAATACATTCACGGTATTCATGTACCAGCACTCAAGTGCCGGAAAGACGAATTGTTAGGGTAAAATGAAAGAAAAAAATAGAACAAGGAAGAAGAGAACACATCAAAATCTCAGAACAGAACAATAACATAAAATATCAAAAAACAATATAAACTGTCACTCTAAGATACATAGCATGTTAGAGTTGCAATCATAAGCTCTACCATTAGCCTGGATAGCTATAATATAATGTCCTCACATATGCTGATATATACTATGTAGTAATGTAGTGGAAATAAGAATAATATGGTAGGTGAATGCAGTGCAGTTAATGCCCCGCTATTACCCCGCTATAACCTTGATATATCTCATAGCGGATTTCTACCACTATAATTTTTCCATATAGACTTTCCACTTTAAGCCCCGCTATTTCCGCTATATCCCGTTATTCCCGCTATATTTCGTTATTTCCATTATATCCCGTTATTCCCGCTATATTTCGCTATTTCTTCTTTAAAAGAAATAAATTGAAAAATGACATTTAGACATTATAAAAGTTATGAAATTAATTTATTTAGTTCAATTTGTAATATTTTTTCAAAAATGAAAATACTCTAATATTCTACTAAACTCAATTATGTTATATAATAGTTTTACGTTTAATTACAGTATATTCGCACATGTTTTTATTTAAAATTATTTATGTATTAATCATAATTCAATTGAATGTTAGTTTTTCATTTAATTACCATTTATATATTTGTAAAAACATTAAGTATGAGTTTTATATGCTATTTTAGAGTCATCCGCTATATCCCGCTATATCCTCGTTGTATCACCGCCGTGATTTTTTACACTTCCACCACATCGAATCTGCTGAGCACTTTAACTGTACTGGATGAATGGAAGCATCTAGCTCATCTCCAAAAGCTCCAAAGAAGGTCGATGAAAACTTGCCTTTCCCAGACTTCTCGAAAGACCCCCATGGAAATAAGAGAAATATAAAAGCACAAGACCGACATAAGTTTGGTGTGAGAAACACAAGAAATATGTGTTGATATATAACAACACCTTTTGAGACCAACCGAATCACTGGATTGGTTTTCCCATCAAGAGATCCAACCATCTATTAAGTACATATGTCAATATAATAGATAATGTCTAGGATGTAGAATATAAGTAAGAAATAGCTTTGGTACGTGTACATCACAAAAGTAACTAGGTGAACAATAAAAAGCCGCTCAGGCATGTTCACATAATTATGTATGATTTCCGTGGAGACCTCTCCGATCAAGCCAAATCCGACCTCCTGTACAAGGATCAGAGATATCCTTCCAAGCACCGTATATCCCTAGATAAAATATACCATAAGGTAAGCCATAGCTGATCAACGCCCAAAGACATTTTCATCGAATATCATCAACTTCCACAAGCAATATCGATAACATCTCTAGATATGGAGTTGACATATCCTACTGGGCTCGCTAAACCCTTCACGGCTAGGCACCCTACTGTGGTTTTAGTCATTTACCAATGTCGAGGCTACGTACGACATCTCTCACATGAGTCTTCATCACTCAAAGAGAACATGAATCCCCAAATGGATTCAAGCATCTTGAACCGATTACGTATCTCTACATGGATCTCAATATAAGTCAACCGACAAATGCTAAGCTGATCTCTCCCTTGGACTTAACCTTAGGATGGACAGTTTAACTCTATAGCATTAGTGTGAAATATTAATGCTGACCTCTCCCTTATACTTAACCATAGGACAAATAGCTCAACCTATGATATTTTACTTCACAACCGCTTCCAGAACCTAGATCGCATATATGGTTTTGAAGTGGTTAAGGATTCGATTCATCTCATATTTGTACACTCTCCTACTTACATGTAGCAACCTGGGAATTTGAACACTTCATCTTCGAACATCGTAACATTTTGAAATATAATTAACTGTTATAAAGTTAATTTTATAAATTTTTTAGACATTATTTTAATTAGTGAATAATGATAAGAAATATGGTTTTGAAAATTGTTTACAAAAATATATTCTACGATGGAAAATCATAATGTGACCGAAAATCGGTTTATCGATAAACACCTTTTCGATCGATATAAGTTGTTGAAACTCTTGTGTAGTTGACTAATGATCAAATAAACACATTAGCAACTGATTAACACACTCTCCTCTTCATAAATCTTGGAATGTTCTAGAAGCTTCTGATGGATAAGAGATATTATTATGAGAAGGTTGTAAGAGTAATATGCATAAAGGAGAAGTGATGTAAAGGAGAAGTAATGGAAGGTGAAGCTTTCATGGCATGATGGAAAGAGGGGGGAGGGGTGAATGCAAAATTAAAGAGCACCATTCTTGTGTCTATATAAGGAGAGGCGTACCATAGAGTTAGAATCACAAATTCACAAAGTATAAGCGAGAAAATCAATGGCTTCTTCTTCTTGTTAATCTCTTATGTTCAAGATGAAATATTTGCAAATTAACTCCAAATCACTTCAAACTTTTGCCACAAGGCTTAGTACAATATTAAAAAACCTTCTACCTAGTTAGAAGTTGAAAAAGCAAAGCCATACTCCCCTATCTTTTTTGGCCGTGAGCAATGAGGGGTTTGTTGGAACCTGCCTTCTTCGATTTTAATGCGACAACTATATATTTCAATCTATATACTATTATGTCAAATATTCTTGCAGGAATCGTCAAAAGAAGCTATTATCATATCATTAACAAGATTAAAGTTCTTAAAAAATCTATTTAGATATATATGTACAATCTCTGATATGGTGATGAAACACACACACACACACAAATATACTTTTGAAAATTTCAAAATCTTTGCTAAACGTATTCAAAATATTAAAAATCTAAAAATTAAAAATATTAGAAATGATCATGGAGGAGAATTTGAAAATGAAATGTTTGAGAAGTTTTGTAATAAAAAAGGAATATTTCATAACTTTTCATTTCCAAGAACGCCTTAACAAAATGGAGTTGTTGAACGTAAAAATAGAACACTTCAAGAATGTGCTAGGACTTTATTGAATGGAACCACTCTTCCAAAACAATTTTGGGCAGAAGCCGTTGCTACTGCTTGTTATGTCCTAAATCGTGTATCTATTCGACCTTTAACTAAACATACTCCATATGAACTCTTCATCGGTAGAAAACCTAATATATATTACTTTAAAATTTTTGGTTCTAAATGTTTTGCTTTAAATACAAAAGATCAATTAGGTAAGTTTGATCCAAAATCGGATGAATGTATATTCATCGGATATTCCGAACGAAGCAAAGCATATAGAATCTATAATATAAGAATTAAATCTATTGAAGAAACACTTCATGTATCATTTGATGAAAATTTCAAAATTAAAACAAATGATGATGAAGACATTGTAACAAATTCAAATTCTACTTTTGACAATAATACACCTGACAATATCACTTCTATAAATCAATTTGAAACTAAATTAAAATCTCCACCAAGAATTTTAAAAGATCATCCAATTCAAAATATAATAGGAGAAATTGATGAAAGAGTTAAAACAAGAAATCAACTAAATCAAATGGGTCATATAGCATTTCTTTCTAATATAGAACCTAAAAATATTAAGGAAGCCTCAACTGATGATTATTGGATTATTGCGATGCAAGAAGAACTAAACCAATTCGAAAGAAATGACGTTTGGGATTTAGTTCCACGACCAAATGATCAAACAGTTATTGGCACTAAATGGGTTTTTAAAAATAAAGCTGATGAAAAGGGTAATATCACTAGAAATAAAGCTAGATTAGTTGCTCAAGGATATAATCAGGAAGAAGGAATTGACTATGAAGAAACATTTGCTCCTGTCGCAAGATTAGAAGCAATACGAATTCTATTAGCCTATGCTTGCTTTCATGATTTCAAATTATATCAAATGGATGTTAAAAGTGCTTTTTTAAATGGATTTATTAAAGAAAATGTTTATGTTGAACAACCTCCCTTGTTTATACACGAACAATTTCCAGAACATGTTTATAAACTTAAAAAGGCTTTATATGGTTTGAAACAAGCACCTCGTGCTTGGTATGATCGTTTAAAAGGTTATTTAATCAATTCTGGTTTTGAAATTGGAAAGGTTGATCAAACTCTTTTTATTAAGAAAAAGAAACATGATATTTTAATTGTTCAAATTTATGTAGATGATATTATTTTTGGATCAACTAATGATAAATTATGTCAAGAATTTTCTAAAATAATGACAAATGAATTTGAAATGTCTCATATGGGAGAATTAACATATTTTCTTGGACTTCAAATTAAACAAATTAATAATGGTATTTTTATAAATCAAGAAAAATATTGTAATAATTTAATCAAACGCTTTGGTATGGAAAATACCTCTGCCAAACCAACTCCTATGAGTACAACCATACATCTTGAAATAGATGAAAATGGCAAGAGTGTAGACCAAAAGTTATATCGAAGTATGATTGGATCGTTATTATATTTAACTGCTAGTAGACCCGATATAATGATGAGTGTCTGTTTGTGTGCACGATTTCAAGCCGATCCTAAAGAATCACATATTAGAGCACTGAAACGTATTTTACGTTATCTCAACAAAACCAAAGATTTTGGACTATTTTATCCGAAAGAATGTCCTTTTGAATTAGTATCATATAGTGATGCTGATTTTGGAGGAAGTCAGACGGATAGAAAAAGTACAAGTGGGACTTGTCACTTCATTGGACGGTCTCTAGTATCTTGGTTCAGTAAGAAACAAAATTGCGTATCACTTTCTACTTGTGAAGCAGAATATATATCTGCAGCTTTGGCATGTGCTCAAGTAATTTATATGCAACAAACTCTTCAAGATTTTGGTTTTAACTTATCCAAATCTACAATCTTCTGTGATAACTCTAGTGCTATTAATTTATCTAAAAATCCAGTAAATCATTCACGGACAAAACATATTGATATTCGTTATCATTTTCTTCGTGATAATATTGAAAAAGATATAATCAATCTAGAATTTATATCTTCGGAAAATCAATTAGCAGATATTTTTACCAAACCTTTAAATGAAAACATTTTTGTAAAATTGAGACGAGAACTTGGTATTATCTCTCTCAAAAATTTATGAAGTGTACTTCAGCTATTCTGTCTTTATTTAAATTTTTTTTATCCACACATATTGTTTCTGGTTAACATTAAATTTTCTCTTCTTTTAATCTTAACCATTTATTTTTTAGCCTTTAGTTGTCTATAAATTTCTTCTTACCAAAGAAAATTATCATTCAGCTTTTCTATTCTTTTTACAAAGGTGAAAGCAAAAAAATTATTCAAATATGTTTTTTAACTTTGCATTATTCTTATATACCATGGCTGGTTCATCCTCAGATGAGCCCTCCTATACATCTGAATATTCTTCAATTAATTTTGAAACTCCTAGTTCTGGGTCTTCCGAACTTCCGACTCCAACTCCAGCTTATATTCCGATATGTCCACCACAAAGTCATCATACGGGATATACGCCGGAAAATAAACGTACGCGAAGAAATTTATTTCCATCTCCATCTACTAAGGAAAAGATAGATGATTTACATCACTATCAGAGGGAAACATTTAATCTTCAACGAGAAATGTATTTTGAGCAAAAGAGTCATGGAAGACGACTCAGTTTTCTTGAACGGTGTGCTGCAAAAATATGTGGTTCATCTCCGATCAACACCAATGCACATATTCACTCACCTCAACGTCCTCATGTATCCCCAAATTCATGGGAACGTCAACCTCAATAGTCTCCTATTAATTAGTCTGCTGAACAAAATCAACATGAATCATCCAAAGGGAAGTCTCCGAAGTCTCCAAAAACTCCAAAGACTCCTAAATAGATAATATATATGTCTGTATGTTTGATTTGTTTATTTATACTTGTTTTCTGTTCTTATCAATATAAATAAATAAACTATTAAATTTTTTTAAGCCTAAGCATAAAGAAACATTTTTATCAGACAGACAGACGTTTATATTTTTTAACAGACGTCTGTAAAAACAACTACTTTTACTATTTTCAGCCACACAGACGTCTGAATAATTTTTCACAGACGTCTAAATCTGACTATACTTTTGCAGCCTACAATTAGCCGTCTGTTTAAAAATAACAGACGTCTGTTATTCATTATAGACGTCTAAACATAAACTTATCAGACGTCTGAATTTAGTGCAAAATGTTTTTTACTCTCTGTTTCAATTTAAACCTTCTGAGCCGTCTGTTAATTATTTTTAGACGTCTGTCATACGTCTTAGACGTCTGTCATAAATATTTAGACGTCTGTTCTTCTTGTCTTTGATTTTATTCTACAGAATCTCAGACGTCTGTTTATTTTTCAGACGTCCGAAACCCTGTTAAGAAGAAATCTATAAAAATCATTCCAACGGTTTATTTTCTTCTTCTCGTCCTTTTTGTCTCTCAAACTCAAAACCCTAGCTTTTTCCAATTAATTATATGGCGCCCAAATCTAAGAAACAAAAAGGAGATTCATCTCAACAACCTCCTCACATTCTTCCTTCGGAAGATCAAATTGAAGCTTGGTTATACCATGAACCTCGAAGCATGGCTCGTTACAAGAATTTATGTACTCTTCAATCATTTCATGGTATTTTTCATAATCTTGATCATTTTCCTTCCTACAAACTTAGGCTCTATACTGATAGATCTCAGATTACAAGCCTTATTGATTTCAAAGATAATCAAGTCAACATTTGTAGACTTAGTGTTTTATTATTTCTAGCAAATGTTAACAATCCAAAAATTAGACTTCATCGAGAAAAAGGAACGCTTTGGACAAGCGTTTTTGGAAACATTCTGCAAATAACTCCTTCTGACATTGGACGAATTTTCACTATGCCATAAATGGCCTTCTGCAACACAAAAAAAATGTTGGCTCAGGACCGAAAAATGTTGCCATAGGTCTATGGCAACACTTTTAGGGTGATGCAATTTTTGCCGTTGCCTTAGACCTCAAAGGCAACATTTTGACTATCTAAGGCAACATAAGTAATATTGTTGCAATAGAACCCTATTTGGGTCTATGGCAACACCCATAGGTATCTGTAGCAACATTCCAAAAATATTGCTATAGGGTATTAAATTTCTGAAGTTGTGGGGCCCGCATATTGTGGGGCCCACAATGTGGGTCCCACGACCCAACTGGGTCCATCCCTATGGCAACACCTTGAATGACTATTGCAACATTATTTTAAGCAACATTTATAACCCTGTGGCAACACTATTATGAAGCTACTGCAACACTATTATGAAGCTACTGCAACACTATTCAGAAGCCTACTACAACACTATTCTGAAGCTACTGCAACACTATACTGAAGCTACTGCAACACTATACTGAAGAGACACTAAGAGCTCATAGAACAGTACAATATCACATAGAACACTTGCATAATACACAGTACAATATCACATAAAACACTTGCATAATACACAGCATAATACACAGTACAGATAACAATTCATACAGCAGTACACATCACAATTCATGTCAGTTACCCCAAAATACTACAAAGCTACCCCAAAATACTACAAAGCTACCCCAAAATATCCAGTACACATAACAATTCATAAATGAGACTTAAGAGCTGGTGCCTCCAGTCAGATTATCAGTCTCACTGGACATGATTGCGGAAGTTAGATCCTCTACATTGATGTTCATCTCTGGGTTGGCATCACCTAATTTCTTAAGCACCCTAGCCAAATTCTCTTGTACCTTCTGATTTACCTTGGATTCTAGCTGTGCTTCAATTTCTTCGACAAGCCTTTGCCTTAAGTCATGTACGTAAGCATTTGTTAGAGCCTCGGTTGATTGTTTTGCACACTTTGCACGCCTCCCTATAAGCAAAGGACGACCCTGTGATTTTCCATTCGAAATTACTGTTTCGACAGTATTTCCTCCTTCTCCACCGGCCATTGCCTTTTGAACTAAGTCCTACAAAATAAAACCACATCAAAATTACCCTACAGTAAATGCAGAGAATGCAGCAAATGCTTATATATGGATTGTGTACAGCAAATGCAGAGAAAGCCACATTTTGGAAAACAATTTGTTTATGTGCATGTAATTAGAAAACAATTTGTAACATATATACTAGTAAAAACTGGAAAACAATTCCGTCGACAGCCAGCTATGGCTTCGTCATCTGGATTCTGAGGCTTCAAACGGCCATTCATTTTATTTATGCACATATGTGTATTACTATAGACATATATTTTTATATAAACCAAGTTAGTAATCCCTTTAACCAAATTCATTTCTTCGTTTCCAGTTTTTGTGTCATTTCTAGCCAAACGCAAAAGCAAGTCCTCTTCATTCGACTAGAAAAGGGAAAAAATGGCTGAGGGTTCAAAATTCTTAATCTCACAATATACTCAATTACAATTTCCAAAGCAAACATCTATGCCATTAGTACGTTTGCGAAACTCTGGTTCAACAAGTGTTTCAAGGACAGTTTCAAGGACATGAGCATACATGCACATGAGCAAGACATAAACAATGTGCAACATGTGCAAAACAGAACAAAATTATTACAAAACAGAATTATTACTTACAAGTTTGTACTTCATTACTTGAGGATTAGACACGTACTCACGCCCATCTGTTCTCTTACAACTTTTAAGAAAAAGTGCTGCATCGGATGGTGTCTCCTGATACAAGTTCAATAGATAGTTTAGCATACACTCTCTTCAGTCAAAAATGTAAAGTATCACATACCATCTTATGACGAAGTTGGGCGAACGACTTTGGACCAGCGGTGTGTGTGTCTTGATACGACTTACGACTATCAGAATTTTTCAGTGCTTTTTGCTAAAAAATACACAAAAAACAAAGTACTCGTTTATCTCACAAAAAAAAGTACTCGTTTATCTTGCGAAATAAATAATATGTACGTATACCTGAATCTCATCATCTGCCCAATACCTCAAGAGCACTTTAAAATCCTCCACTGGGATGTTGTCCGGCTTGTTTTCTAGCCTCTCCTCATCAGTCTTATAAGGTTTATAATGAGCAGTTTTTATGCGACTCTTGTACCCCCTCCAACAGTCACGAATAGACTTCAACACCCAGTTTTCACATTCATCCGGAATAATATACCGTTGCTTAAATATAAATCAAATATAAAAAAGAATAAATAAATCAAAATTCAGCTACATTATAGTTAATAGATCAATATTACTTATTAAAGTAAAATTCAGCAACATTATAGTTAATAATAGATTACCTTAACATAATCCCATAGAGATTTCTTCAACTTTTCAGGAACATCCGACCAAGATTTATACGTAAGTGGCACGGACCTTTTCAATGTTCCTAAAAAGTTGCTCAGTTCAGATATTACTTTGTCATCATCTGAAATAGGTTGGAACCACTGGTTCATCATAATTACAACTCTTTTGTCATTCGCCCTTGTATGAACATTAAACATCTTTGTGTGACCTCTGAGTCTTTTAGGAACTTTACCTTTAATTAAAATGAAAAGTCCCGTCAAATAATAACATAAATCATAATGTAAATTCGGTACTTAAATATTAATCCTACTGTAATATTAAATATTATTATCACATCAATTCAGTACCTGCTTCAACTTCTTCATTTTCAATGTCTGGCAAGACATTCTCCGCAACATACTTATTTGCCATACCACTTGCACTAGCTTTTGCAGCATTTTTCTTTTGTCGTTCCCGCAGAGCCAAATAATCAGCCATTGTTCCTTTTCCTTCAGCATCCTTCTCAGTTGAACTTACTACCAGGCTTGGGCTTGGGCTTGTGCTTCTCAACTTTTCCTTTTCCTTTGCGATACCACTAGCTGAACGAGTTTGTGGTCCACTAACAGGCTTGGGCTTCTCAACTTTTTTAGTTCTCTAAATTGTATATATAAGTAGGAAATAAGATTGGATTTTATAGTTATTATCTTCATAAGCAGAAAAAATAAGATATGTAGCTATCACACACCTTTCTTGGACTTTGTAAAGTATCATTTTCACTATGCTCCTCATGGTCCGGATTATATTCCTGATCACTATCCACATCCTCTTGCATCTTTTCTTTTCCTTTAACTTTTTTTTGGTTTACATTTCTCAGTTCAGCTGAAATTGCAGGCACACCTAGAGAAGCAAGAACTTCGTTGTTCCTCATCACATTAACAGCTCTATGTATTTCATAATCTTTTAGGTTCACCATCAACTTAGCAGCTCTCTGTACTTCATAATCTTGTAGAGATAGTGGAGGTGTAGAATACTCATTTGGAGGTGGTGGAGGTGGTAGATGAACATCCTGCAAGTATATAATAAACAGGAACATCATAGTAAGTATGCTGCAAGAGTGGTACAAAATATTCAAATTACAATAAGATCATCATAATAAGAATTCTTCAAACCTGCATGCCATTTTCATCCATATCTTCTTCTTCCGATGTTGGTAAACGTGATTCCAACTTCCTCTTAACACTTGATGAGTTCAGATTCACCGTTGAATCGCTGATTTTTGGTTTTTTTTTCTGTGTCATCTTCTGAGGATTTACCTGATCAGCTAACTTTAGATTCTCGGTTGCATTGCTGGGTTCTGGATTATTCAGCCGTGCCGACTTCCGAGGACTTTTCACCTCAGCTAACTTTAGATTCACGGTTGCATCGTTGGGTTCTGGATTAATCAGCCGTGTCGACTGCCGAGGACTGTTCACCTCACCTAACTTTAGATTCACAGTTGCATTGCTATTCAGCCGTGCTGACTTCCGAGGACTATTGACTTCAGCTAACTTCTTGTTTTTTTGGTTCTGTTTTAGTTGATGAGCCGTCACGTACTGTCGTTTCACTGGTTTTGTAGCTGCAACAATACAATGATATTATAATCATAATCTTTAAATGTTATAATCAAAATATCACAATAAATTTTTTTTTTGCTATATCAAAATATCACAATCTGTAAATGATATTAACTATCCATTTATATATACCTGTAACCAGATTCTGCCTTGGCCGCATGATTACATGCGGCTGCATTTGCTTCAATGGCTCAATTGCAGTATCGACAACGTTGTCGATATAAAAATCCAAGTTGCCACCAGTGTTAACTCCTTTGACTAATTCGTAGAGGTCCGCATCATTCGTCACTAACTTCCACCCACCCTTCTCACCATTTCTCATATAAATTCCTCCTATTTCGGTGTATTGAAGTTCATCCTTCACAAACTCCATGAGCACTGTGTACGAGAAGTAGTCAGGATCAACCCTCTTTACCACAGTATCGGTTCCACCAACATATTGTGCCTTCTGAAATGCACCCTTGTGATGAAATGTGAGCTGCATGAGTTCCCCCATCCTATACAAAATGGATACATAATGGTGAGTTTACATTGGAAGCAAGATATGAAATAATAAAATGGGTAGGTATATTAAGTACATATGTGTATGCAGGTATATAAAGCACTAGAAACAACAAGGGAACACATAAAATCAGAATAACTTACAAGCAGTCAAGTAATTAAAAAGCAGTAAATTAATTATGAAAATCAATAGATACAGAAGTCGTCCCTTAATTAAGAACTAATACATAAATAGAAGTCACTTGATATTGCTACATAGAAATCAAGAGGAAGTTTCCTCTATGCTAGGCGGAATGAGGATTTGTGTTGCCGGGACGTCATCTCTATACCACCTAACATCACTAACTTGATTTCCTATTCCATTACCACATTGAATATCATGTAAAACTGGATCATCTTCATTTCCATTTTCATTTTCGACATCACACCAGTCCCTCGGCAATTTCTTGACAACGTTATAAAGTGCCGTATCAGTTGGATCTTGTATATAAAATACTTGTTGTACTTGTGAAGCCATAACATACGGATCAGATTTCTGGCACAATCTATTAAAATTAACTCGAGTCATCCCATACAAATCTTTCTCTTCTTGGTACCAGCAACACTTAAATAAAACCACTGAAATTTCTCCCCAATAATCAATTTCTAGTATTTCTTCAATTGCTCCGTAGTAACTAACATTACCAACCAATGGATTTTGATCTTTTGAACTTGCAAAGCTAGTGGTCAAGGCAGTCAAGAATACACCACTATTCTGTGTTTTACACTTAGCATCTCTATATTTTGTATGGAATCTGTATCCATTAATAACATATCCACTAAATTTCCTAGCTGTCCGATTAGGGCCCATTGCAAGCACTTCTAGCTCTTTCGAAATGTCCTCTTTCTTCCCAACCTCATCCTTCAGCCATTTCCAGAATTCTTCAGTATGTGCTCTCTCTCTTTTATATCTTCTCGATATTGCATGACCATCAATTAAAGCTCGATGTTCCCTATAATAATTATGATGGTATTAATATCAATAAAGAAATATTCTAATTCTTTAGTACTTGCTAGAATAAATTAGAACATAAAAACTTACTCTTTTAAATTATCTATTTCCTCGTTACCACAATTGAATAGAATGTACCGATGACATGCCATCCACTCAGATTCTTTTAGATGAATAGCTTTTCCGTCTTTATTTCCTCTTGTACCAATAGCATATTCCATATTTTGTGGACAACTTTCAAATTTAGGTACTGCATCACCACCGCTTAAGAATCTTGAGCAGAATGTCAAGCATTCTTCTGCCAAGTAACCTTCGGCTATGGAACCCTCCGGTTTAGATCTGTTGCGCACATAAGATTTGAGTTTAGCTAGATAACGCTCAATCGGAAACATACATCGAACGTGCACAGGTCCACCGTATTCAACTTCCTTGCACAAGTGAACCGTCAAGTGAACCATTATGTCAAAGAAAGCCGGTGGAAATATCATTTCAAATTGGCAAAGAATTTCGACAATTTCTTGTTGTTGCCTCTTCACATCTTCCAAATCAATTACTTTGCTCCAAAGACCTCTTAAGAATGCACCAAATCTTATCAGAGGCAATGCAACCTCAGGCTTCAGTGTTTTTTTCACAGCAAATTGCAACAAGTAGTGAAGTAGAAAATGAGCATCATGCGTCTTGTACCCTGAGATTTTCCTTTCCTTCGTGTGAACATACCGACTGATATTGGCTGCACAACCGTATGGCAATTTAACATTCTCCAGTACTGAGCAAAATATTTCTTTTTCTTTATTCGTCATGTCAAATATGGAAGCCCTAATTTCAAAGTGTTTGCCGTCATTTGATAAAACGGGATGCAGGACCTTCCTGATGCCCATTTCCTGTAAATCAAAACGAGCATTCAAATGGTCTTTTGACTTGCCACTAATATTTAGCAAAGTACCGAGTATGTTGTCGCATATGTTTTTCTCTATATGCATAACATCAAGGTTATGTCGCAATAAATTGTGGCTCCAATACGGTAAATTGAAAAATATTGACTTCTTTTTGAAAGGGGAATCCTTTTTCTTCCCAAAATTATTTTCAAAGTCACGCAACAGTTCTTCAATGTCTGTTCCTGATAAATTTCCCGGAATCTGTCCTATTTCAACTTCACCATTGAACCTCCTCTTATCAAACCTCCACTTGTGTTTCGGATCCAGAAATTTTCTATGATTCATGTAGCACATTTTTTTACTATGTTTCAAGTACATTGAAGAAGTCTCATAATGGCATACAGGACAACCCAATTTACCCTTTGTGCTCCAACCGGATAACATTGCATACCCCGGAAAATCGCTAATGGTCCACAACACACTTGCACGTAACATGAATTTTTGATCAGTAAAAGCATCATAAGTTTCTATGCCTAGATCCCATAATTCTTTCAACTCTTCAATTAGAGGCTGCATATATACATCAATTTTATTCTTTGGAGACTCTGGACCGGAGATGAGTGTTGAAAGAATTAGATTTTCGGGCTTCATGCACAACCAAGGTGGAAGGTTGTAGTTAACTAATACAATTGGCCATGTACTGTAAGTTGTACTCATTGTACGAAAAGGATTGAATCCATCAGAGGCTACACCCAATCTGATATTTCTATTTTCTGATGAAAAATCAGGATACATAGCATCCATCGCCTTCCAAGTCTCGCTATCAACTGGATGTCTAAGTTTTCCGTCTTTTTTTCGGCCCACAGAATGCCATCTCATAAGTTGTGAATACTCCTTGCATATAAACAGCCTTTGCAGCCTTGGTTTTAGCGGAAAGTAACGCATCACTTTTGCCGGGACTTTGTGAATCAACTTCTCTGGATCATTGTCACGGGTGCCTTTCTTTTCCTCTTCCCACCTCGAAATACCACAAGAGTTACAGACATCTTTATCTTCATTTTCTGCCCAATAGAGCATGCAATCGTTTGGACATGCGTGTATTTTTTTGTAATCAAGACCTAAATCTTTAATGATTTTCTTCGCGGCTCTAAAAGATAAAGGTATGTGGGCCTGTGGAAAAGCCTCTCTCATCAACTCTAGTATATCCCCAACTGCAGACTCTGTAATTCCATGTACACATTTTAAAGAATAAAGCCTGATGATAAAACTTAATCTCGAAAATTTTGAACAGCCAGGATATAATGGCTGCTTTCCATCTTCGACAAGGCGATAAAATCTTTTAGCATCGGCATTTGGTGCATCAGAATTCTCATCTTCACAGTTCTGCATATTTCCACAAGTACGGTGCAACATTTCACCTAGATTATCTCCAAAATCACCAGCATCACAGTCTATATCTTTATCACTGCTTCCAAAATTTGGGTGAGAAACCTCACAAATCCATTTCACATACAATGGAGATGGACCATTGCAGATGAGATGATCATAAATTGTATCTGGATGACGCCACTTGCTATTTTTACAATTCTTGCATGGGCACGTCATTTCATCGCCTACGGCGAATTTAGAAAAACCGTTTTGTATAAAGGCTCTTATCCCGCTAATATATCCTTCACTAAACTTTGGAAGTTCTATCCAAATGTTTTCGCTGTCCATCACTACAATTATGAATATGAGTATTTTAACATAAAAAGATAAAATTTGTGTGTGTGTCCAACAAGAGGAAACCTAGACAAGTCGAATTGTTAATTCCGGCCGAATTAAGAATTTATAAGTAGTTTAAATCGAAACCCTAAAGTGATGGGAGAGAGTGTTATACCTCAAAATCAAAATTGAAGCCCTAAAGTGATGTGAACAATGCTTGAACCCCCAAATCGAAGCGAAATCACTGAACAAAGCTTGAACCCCCAAATCGAAGCCCTAATCGAACCGAAATCGCTTGAAACTTTGTAAGAAGACAGAGAAGAATGAAAATAAAAAGTTATTTGCAGGGACTTTTTTTCTTCGCGGCTCTAAAAGATCAAGGAGTGGTGTTCGGATTGCTGAGGTGTCACGTTCTCCAACGTAGGATTTGCCTTGGTAGATTGGCGCGGATCGGTGCGAAAGATATGCAAAGGTCTGCTATAGCAACACTATAAAAAAATGTTGCATCAATTACACTTGTTTAGCTAGAGCAACACATTTTTATGGCTAAGGCAACATCAAAAATTCAACGTTGCAGTAGGACCAAAATTGTATAGCTATCGCAACATTTTACCTGGCAACACCTTGCAAAAATGTTGCAGAAGGCCATTTATGGCGTAGTGTTTAAAATGTAGCTCGGAAGGAGTCGACATAGATGACTTTAAGTTAGAAGGAGAGGAACTTAAACAAATAGAATATTATCTTTTTGAACCTGAAAAATCCACAGACAGATCAAATCATCTTCGTCCTCGACCTCGACTATTGCTTAGAATGCTAATAAAAACAATTTTTCCTCGGCAAGGAAGCCATGAGGTCATTTACGATGATGAAGATAAGGCACTTCAATCAATTCTATCCAATACTCAAATCAATTGGGCTCAATACTTTTATGATGCTTTTCGCACTTATCATGACTCCAAGAAACGCTCAATTATCTATGCTCCTTATATTACTCGAATTCTATCTGCCTTCTCTATTCAAAGTCCGTCAATTCAATTTGAAAAAATCAAGGTATCCAACATTCGCTTCTTCAGTTTAATGGGATTACCAGAATCTCCTCCGACATTTCCAACATTTAATGATTATCAAGCGGAACAACTTGCTTTACAAAAAGAAAAGGGAAAAGCAAAAGTAAGTAGTTCCGGACATAATGGAGATGAAGGCGATACTGAACAAGAAAAGGATGATGAAGAAAGGGAAGATGAAGAAGAAGATGAAGATGAAGCTTTTGAGCAAGCTTTTATCCAAAGCCCAAATTCGGAAAATTTCGAGATAGAACTAATTTCTGGTACTTCTCGCTCTTATACTAAAAATGAAAAGCTCAAATCCGACATCACTATTTCTAAAAATCAAAAGAAAATTTCTCAACAAATAGCACAAGGCTTTTCTTCCATCAATTCTAGATTCTATTTCTTAGATGCCAAAGTCGAAGAGAATGCACGAGAATTGAAAAATATCAAGACAATTCTTTGTCAATTATGGAAAAAGTCTCATGGATCCTCTCCTCCTTCTTCTCCAACTTGGGGAGAATGGTGAATGTAGATGGTTTTTCTTTTGGTTTCTCTTTTGGTTCAAACAATGTCTTCTCTCATAAAATCTTTTCTGTTTTTATTATTATTTAAAGTTGATTGTATAATTTTATCTGTCTTTCTTAGTCAACTATGTTAGGTAAACAAATGATGTATCCTAAACATTGATTTGTTATTATCTTGCTTGGTTTGTTTACATCTCTTAATTAGTGTGTTATTCACAGATTTGTTACTTCTTTTTATCCAAAACACCCCCAACAACTCTTTTTGTTAATGACAAAGGGGGAGAAATAATTATATTTCTGCTATATAATATGGTCATATTGACAGGGGGAGCAAAAGGTATGATTATACTAATCGATGAATTATATAGTTGTCATCATCAAAAATGGGGAGAATGTTGGAACCTGCCTTCTTCGATTTTAATGCGACAACTATATATTTCAATCTATATACTATTATGTCAAATATTCTTGCAGGAATCGTCAAAAGAAGCTATTATCATATCATTAACAAGATTAAAGTTCTTAAAAAATCTATTTAGATATATATGTACAATCTCTGATATGGTGATGAAACACACACACACACAAATATACTTTTGAAAATCATGCTTTAAAATAAATATAAAAAGGTATTTTCAAAATTATATATTTTCTCAAGTTCAAAAATACTAAAATGGACAAAGGAACAAAACAGTACAGAAATAGACGTCTGTATATTAATTCAGACGTCTGACATCAATATCAGATGTCTAAATTAATATAACAGACGTCTGAACTCTATGTTTTTAATGCCTCTATTTCTATATGAAATAGACGTCTATCAATTTAATAACAGACGTCTGTCACCCTAGACAGACGTCTGAATTAAAAGACAGACGTCTAAATTAACTGTTTTTGTTTTCCTTTTATTTTTTCGAAATTCAAAATTATTCAGACATCTGTCACTTTTATCTCAGACATCTGAACTTGACGAACTGAAGCATCTCTTCATAAAATATCAAAATCTGAAGAGTTGTCTTCTTCACCAAGAGTTGCACTTCTTCACAGAGTTGCAACTATTAAATTAAGACTATTCATTACTATAAATAGAGATGAAAATTCACTATTTTAGATACTAATTCTTTCTATCTTTTCTGATCTTATATTGTTATAATATCAAGTGATTTTCAATTCTCTACTTCCTATCTTTGCACATTCAAATCATCATATCAAGAAGATTATAGGAAGGGTGTACTACATTGACTATATTCGTGTTATTCAAAGAACACACAAGTCAAGAAACAATTTACCAAATTGTATTTGAAGTCCTATTCGTTTGCTTAGGTGGAAAAGTCCTATTCGGTTGCTTAAGCGGAAAAGTCCTGTTCAGTTGCTCAGGCGGTGTAATACCTGTTCCTCCGGGTTAAGTGAGGGTTATTCGAGAAATTCCAGAAGCAGTTTGGGACTGGACGTAGAACGAGAAGTTCGAACCAGTATAAAAATCCCTGGTGTCATTTTTATTACTGCCATTTACTATTATTTATAATTCCGCACTTGCTAGTCGTAGTTTAACTATATTATCGATCCATATACACTTTCAGGGTTTGGGAAGGCAAAAAGCAAGAGAAAAAGGAAAGGAGGACGGAATTTATTGCCATATTTATAGAGAGATCCTTAGGGGTTTCTTGCCATATTTATAATGTTTTATATGCATATTTGTTTTTATTAAAAGCTTGAATAGTAAAAAGTTAACTAACATCACGAAAAGTGGCCAAAACATCACTAGTGCAAAACTGCCCCGTTTAGCCATGGTTTTGGACTATAAAAGGGTTGAAAAGATAATTAAATTTAACTATTTTGTTACATTCTTTACAAGGATTTACTAACTCATATTAGAGTATTTCACAAGTGGTTTGAGATATCTATGAATTTTTAATGATTAGTCGTAAATTTTAAAGAAGATATATTTTGTTTAAAACATGTCTTTTTCCAAGTTTTAAGGAAAATTGTAAAGTTATTATTTTCAAATAATATTTTGGATAAATATTTTAAAACCTATTATAAGTATTTTCAGTTATTTCAAAAGTACATATAAATGATTTTGAAAAGGTGTTAAGAATTGCTTAGAGTTTAAATGGTTAATTGTTTAATTACTTGTTTGAAAAGTAATTAACTATGCTTAACACTAAAAGTCAATGAAGTAAGTCTTATCTGTTTTTGAGAGTTAAGACTGATGTAGAGTAGGGCGGATCAATAAAGCTCTAACCTACCGAGCTTCCCTCTTAATCGAGGAATAGTAAGTTGGAAAATGTCGAAAACGTGTTAATCATGTTGATTTCTTCTTGTTTATGGAAATCATTAATACTATACTTAACACTAAAAGTCGACGAGGTAGACTTATATATTTGTGAGATTCAAGAATGAAGTGTTGTTCGACAATGGATTTTCTATCGGTTTAGAAAACCATCGAACGAATTTAGAAATAAATTTAACCACAAGCGCACGGCGTACACTTGTAGTACGTGGCGAATACGGGTCGATCCGCAGGTTATTGATGATTTAAAAAATATATTCAATCAAATTAAACCAAAGTCGAGTGAAAGTTAAGCTAGAGAATTAGAAAATTAGCTAACTAACTAAAAGAAAAGAGATGCAAATATAAGGGTTAAATGACAATTTAGAGAATAAATCCACTCTCTAGATCATGTAGTTCAACACATATGAAATCATAATCTCTCTTTTATGGTCATTAGTGCTTTAATTGATGTGCTTCTCATAAGTATGGCATATTTGTGCTATTGATTAGCCAACATAAGCCATCAAACTATAACACACCCCTTAAACCACTTACTAACTTTCATGAAATTTGACAATGAAAATAAAATCTATTTTAAGTATGGCCTATTAACTATTGATTAGAAATATAGACCATCAAATTTTAATTTCAATTCACTTTCTTTTGCCATAATCATATTTTGATGAAGAAGCAATTAGTGTTAGTGATTGTTTAAGCATAGCCTATTTGGTGTCAACAATATAGACTATCAAATTCAAGGCAAAAACAACAATTAAACCACTTCAATCATTCTTCATTAAGCACAAAAAGAGAGCATGAATTAACAAATAGTTGAAGCTACATAATTAGAGAGCTTCATTACCCCTAAATTGAAAGGGTTTAGTCTCTCATATTTGTCATTTGATTAACAAATGTAGCTAGAAATATGAAAGAAAAAAGAAATGAAAATTAAAGCTAATAAAAAAGAGCTAATTAACAAGAATTAGAACTATTCTACTTGCATGAAAGTAAATCTACACTACAACATGAAAGGAAATAAACAAGATAGGGAAAAGACCATATATTAAATAGCATAAAAAAAATTACATGAAAATGAAAATGGATAAGTAGCCATGAAAAGAGAAAGGGAAGAGCTTGTTTATTTGTGAGCCTAAACTAAACTAAGAAAGACTAAGCAAGAGAGGGTTACATGAAACATAAGGGGTACTTATACATGTGTTAAACCCTAATTCATATTTTTGGGTAATGCCCAAAATACCCTTGAGAAAGTGTGGAGACCAAGTAATCATTAGCTTCTACTAATCATCATTTAAGTGTACATGAAGCCATTAATTCCATAAGCATGTGCATTAGCCTCTAATTTGTACATTAAGGTAGGTGGGTAGGTGGGGTCCTCCATTATCATGCCTTTGAATTATTTCCGTCTTCATTTCTTTATCTTCACTCTTGTGCATGCATACATCTTCATGAAACCACTTGTACATGAAGCCAAATTCCTATAAAATAATATAGAAATTTCCAATTAAATTTTCTCAAATTAATATATGCACAAAAATGACCATTTTGCCCTTGGATGAAGATGAATATGCGACGATTTGAAAATAATATGAATTTTGGTTTAAACAAGTTAAAGTACCCGATATGATCATTTATTTAATTTAAATAGATTAAATATGGTGGTAAAAATATGCACATTTACATGCACATCAAGTGTCCAGGCAAGGCTTTGATGCACCAGTGCTCTAAGTTACCTGGCTTTACTCTTGAATGAGGAATAATTAAGTTGGAATGTTAGAAACGAGTTAAGCGTAGGAATTGTGATTTGTATGAGCAATTGTTTTTACTAGAAAATCGATTAATCGATTGTTGAACTTGACCAAATATTGATTTAAGAAGTTATCGAAAGGCTTCGCGATTTCATACCAATAAGAACCCTAGGGAGGAGTATTGGTACAAAACGTCTCTAGCTTTCGCTTACTTCTGAGTGAACCGAAATAGATTTAGCCTGGAATTCATCGATTGGTTTTAGAGAGTTCGATAAGCGAGAAGAGTGTACTTATATGCGATCACTCAAAAACTGCAATCACTTCAAAACCATATACGCGATCTACGTTCTAGAGGTGGTTGTTAAGTGAAATGTTATAGAGTTAAACTGTCAATCCTAAGGTTATGTCTAAGGGAGAGGTCAGCATTACCATTTCAAACGATGCTATCGGGTGGGGTTGTCTATCCTAAGGAATATTCCAAGAGAGAGGACAGTGTTAGCATTTGTCGGATGACTTATGTGTATATGGAGGTTCGAGATCTGTTCGAAATGCTCAAATCCATGTAGTGATTCATGATCTGTTCGAGACGAAGGAATCCATTTGGGGATTCGTGTTCTGTACAAGTGATGAAGACTCGTGTGAGAGATGCTGAATGTAGCCTTGACATTGGGAAAATTACAGAAAAAAAGAAGGGGCATGGCTAGAGAGGTTTCGCAAACCTCAAGGGTATATCAACTTCATGCCTAGAGATGCTTATTGATATGTTTGTACTGACAGTTGATATTATCCGGATCACACACCGAGGGTGGTCCGGGTATGTTTACCTTAGAGTATATCCTATCTAGATATATATGATGCTCGAAAGATAGTTTTTGATCCTTGTCATGGAGTTCGGATGCAGTCAATCCGAGGAGATGTCCATGGAAAATCCATTATGCAGATGTGCCATAGCGGTATTGATTGATACCTACTATTGATGTGGCGTTCACGCAACAACTATTTGATATAATTTATATGCTATACTTTAGACATTATCTATTATGTCACTATATGTCAAACTTAATAAATGGTTGGTTTCATTTGAGGGGAAAACCGTTACGATAATCCATATGGTCTTAATGGTTACTGTTACTTATCGCATATTCCTTGAGTTTCTCACGCTGGTTTACTAGAATGATCCTGGTATTACTTTCTTATAACGCTCGGGTCATCCCCGTGTATGTTTCCAAATTTAGCTTCGAAGGCTTTGGAGCTTATGGAGAAGAGCTGGATTATTACCTTCCGTAGAATTCTTATTTCCGCTGCATTTCTGTATTGCATATATCAGCATTGTGAGGACAGGCAGTTATAACTGTCCAGGCTGATGATAGTACTTAGGTTTTAGTACTATGGTATTTTGTATTTAAAGTAACCCTTTGTATTATTCCTTTGATATTATATATTATCGTTTCGTTGTGAGATTCTGATATTGTGTTCTTTCTTTCTTATTCTATTTCATTTTCTTTTATTTACCCTAACTTTCTGTCTTTTCGGCATTTGGGTACTCGGCACACGAATACCGTGGATGTATTTAGTGTCAACATGCGAGGGTTGAAAAGTTGGATCGTTACATTATCGGATGCTCCAAAACTAATCGATACATTTTCAATTAAAAACCTCGGTTCTTTCAGAAATAAACTGACATGCATAAGGGTGGAGATCGTCACCTATCTGGACGGATTTCCTTATCATTTGTCCTAGAAGAGCAAGACGAGTTTATTTGTACAATATAGCATCTCCAAACATAACCGTACCATATAGTTCTCATGTTTCTTCTAGATATTTCCTAAGTTATTTTTGGTCAATTTTGATAGTCGAATAATTAACTATCAAGTACAAGATCGACGATCGTAAATGGAAACCAAGTCTTGTATACTTATCACATTTTTGATCATTTCAACTCACACTATCCCTCGCTTAAGAGTGAAGCCGGTAGGTTAGAGCATTATTGCTTCTACATCCTACTCGAACATCATTCTTAACTCTCACAGATAAACAAGCCTACTTCGTTGGCTTCTAGTGCTAAGCGTACAAATAATACTTTCCATAAACATGATAACAATTAAAGCGCGATTAAGTCACACAAAGTATAATTAATTTACACAAAGTACGATTAAATCACTTAAGCAACTCCTAATCCTTTCTATTTAGTTAATCATTTTATTAATTAAAACCTTCTTTGTAAATACTTGTATACATATTTAAAATACCTTCACAAAATACACACACACAAACACATTTATACTACTATTCACTATTCATTTCTACTCTTTTCAATACTTTAGAAATGTATTCATATTCTAATCCCTAATGAATAGGAATATTCACAAATCTTTAAATAGGATTTCACATTTCACATGTATACTTTGATGGGTTAAAAACTAATGTCATCAAAACATCGTTACTATAAACCCAAAACCATTCCATTTATAATTATTTTAAAAACATTCTTTTTAAAGATCAAATTATTCTACTAAGTATAATCAAAAAGAGGTTTAAGACCATGTTATTAACGCATTGTCACAACAAACCCAAAAACCATTTTATACTTGTTATTATCTTTAAAAACATCCATTTAAAGATCTAAGTTAATATATATGATCAAATTCGGTATTTGACTAGTTATTTATCAAGTTCTAAAGATGATCGCTTATGGAAATCAAGGTTCGTGTACTAAATATGTTCTCGAACTTCTCAACTTATATTATCCCTTAGTCAAGAGTGAAGCCAGATAATTTAGAGCATTAGTTGCATATCAAAGCCTTGCCTAGACACTTCATTCTTAACTCTCAAAGATAAATAAGTCTACTTAGTTAGCTTTTAGTGCTAAGTACACGACTAAATATTTTACATCAATGAGTAAGTAAACAACATGATTAGCACGATTCCAACGTTCCCGACTTAACTATTCATCGCTCAAGAGTGAAGCTGATAGGTTAGGGCATAATTGCTTCTAAACCATACTCAAACAATAATCTTAACTTTCATAAATAGATAAGTCTACTTCATCGGCTTTTATTGTTAAGTATAGTTAGTTACTTTTCCTAACAAATAATTAAACAAATAATAATTTGGCCACCAAGAAATTCTTAACCCCTTTTTAAATCCTTTGTTTATAATTCAAAACCCTTTTACAAATGATGTATACAAGTATAGTAATTTATTTATAAAACTAGATATTTAAAGCAATCTAAAAGATATTATATTACATAAGATATTTATACTTCTAAACTTAGTCGAAACATTTTTAAAAGACTATATATTAGTTTTTAAAACAATCATTCAAAATATTACTTGAAAATAACAAGCTTATAATTTACTTAAAAACTTGGAAAACCCATGTTTTTCTTATATTTAAAAGTAAACTCTCTTTTTTTAAAAATTCAGAACTAATCCTTAAAAGTACATAAAAATCCCAAACCACTTTTAAAGTACTCTAATAAGAATTAGTAAACACTTGTAAGAATAATGAAATTAAATACCAAAATTTAAATATATTTTCAAACCTTTAAAGTTCAAAAACAAAGGCAAAATGGGGAAATTTTGTGCAAGTAAAGGTTTGACCACTTTTCGATATGTTACTTAACTTTTTATCTTCCAATATTTTTATAACAGAAAGCATACAAAATATACGTCACATATATGATAAGAAATTCCTAAGGATCTCCCTACAAAGTTCCTTAGAAATTGTCGAACACAAGGCAATTCTTAAGTGCATCTATAGCGATTATCGCTATAAGAGCACTTTCAAATCCATGGCCAATCTAAACCAAAGTCCAACTACATCCTATGTGCTTTATTTCAAGGCTATGCTAAAAGCCCATTCAAGTTCATTCATATGGACTACATATGCCATTTGTTTTCAAGTAAGAATCAAAACCAATATTACAACATATATCAATATCCATTCAAGCGACAAATAAACAATCAAACACAAGCATATATACACAATATTTCATTCAAGGTGGTAAGTTAGCTCACCCTTAACCAATCGAACATGCAAGTCCAAGTTCCAACTTACTTCCTCAACCTTGTAAGCTCCCAAAACTTCCTACCTTCACCTCCATTTGCTCCCTTATGTGCCTGGCCTAGTGTAAAGCATCTTATATTGCTCACGAGCCTTGACTTGATCAAGGGGTTATGCTCTAAATCTCAAGCTCCAAGTTGCTACAAGGTGATGCTATGATTTCATGAGGATTATATTGGAGTTTGGTGCAAGTTTGAGTTGTTTTGAGTTTATTTTTCTTTAGGAATTTATGAAGAGAAAGGAGAAAAGAGTGCTTGTTTTAATTTTGTAAATATGCAAATGTGATTTCAAGAGGTGTGTGTGGGTTTATACAGACTTCAAAGAGGTGTGCTGTAAGCCCTCCCTCACCTTCATTTTTGGCATAGAAGGCTCACCTCCCATGTGCCTTCATGACGATAACATTATACCTCAAAAGTTAAAGGTAATATCTCCACCTAACAAATTACCATTTTACCCTCTTCATACAAATATCTAAAAAGCTTCTAGAAGAAATTGATTTCTTTATGAAACAAAGTGTATTAATTAGTCACTAATGATCTCCTAAGTGTTTTAGTGTATGCAAAAAAGTTTGGACCACTTCTATCGAGTAAAAAGCTGTTCATCGATAAAACGATTTTCGGTCACATTATCTATATTTCTTCAAAGTCTTTATTTTTGTAAACATTTTTCTAAAACAAGTTTACCATCATTGGTTATTAAAAAGTGGGTCAACAAGATTATTAAATCACTTTAATCATATTTAATCCAAGATTCAAATATTTAAATAATTCAGATATTTAACTATGAAGTATCTAAAATTTCGAGTCGTTACACCTAATTAGATTCATCTAATAAAAGTTTTACATATAACCTCTCGACTCATACATAATTTTTCCACATGTTTCCCTTAGACATGGAACATTAAGAGCCAATGCTTCATCACAGATCACATTGCGGGAATCCCCTATCATCTATTTGCTCTGATACCATTTTTGGATCATGTGGAACGAGCAATCGAGTAAAAGGGGAAAATTTCAAAAAAAATCCTTGTAATACATTATGCACTTGATCTTTTCTGGTGGTATCAGGAATAATGATGTTATCTTTAAATCACATTTACTAGTTATATTGGATTAATTTGATTTGGATTTTAGTTACAACATATTATTGTTACATTAATAATATTAATTTGACTTACAACCTTATTATTTTTCTAAAATATTTAATGATATAATTTATTACTGAACTATCTAACCTTGTCTCAGTGATAACTTTTAAATTATATAATTGTACACACACACATATATATATATATAATTATTAATACCTTATAATTAATATGTGAAGAATAAAAAATAATATTAAATTTATTATTTTGTAGATTAATGTCATAAATTTATATGATTACGATTCTTCTTAATTCAATTATCATATTGTAACACCCCAGATTTTTTTTAAAAATAAACGACTAAATAAAATGGGATTTTTTTTAATTTTACATAAAGTTGAAAAAATAAAATTCTAAAAATGAAAGAATTTGAGAAATAAGACCTTTACATCGCATCAAGTAGATATTTTAGCCTAAATTCATATATAAAACATCTAGAATAAACATCAGACGAAGGAGATACGAATCGTTTACCGTAGACTGTGTTCTGAGGCAAAACGGGTCAAGGACCAAATGAGTTGAAAGGGAATTTTGGGATTTAAGCCTATATAAGATGGTGTTTTGTAATGACCCACAAATTCATCACTTCGGAATATTTTTTAAAATATTCAAATATAAGATATTTTAACATAAATGATAATGTTTTGAACAATAAATAATATTGGTAATCTTATTTTGAATAAATATTTTCAAAAATATATACTTTGGAAGATATATCGATAAAAGGACCGAAAACCGTTTTATCAATAAACAGCTCTTAGACCATCCGACATCGTGCACAGAGCTGGATACCTACACTCATTTATATATACGAGTGAGAATATGCAATAAAATTATTTATTTTATTTTTGAAAATAAAATCTCTTTATGACATCATCAATGATACCACTATTTTGGCATAAATGATTTTTGAATTTAAATTGAGTTTAAATGATTAAATAATTATTTTAATTATTAAATAGGCACTTTTAATTATTATATAATGATAGAAATATTATTATCAAACTTTATATATATATATATAATAAGTGAAAATATAATCGGAAATCGAAATGAGAATCCATAACGTTTCAACGTATAAAAGTTGTGCCACGTTGTGAACCATTTAAGATATACATATGCACACATACATGTACATATACATGAACACACATATACATACAAATATACTTATACATTTATATATATATATATATATATTACAAAATATCCAAGATATTTTCCTAAAACTTAACCCTTAAGTAAAACTAAAGTCAAACTCATATACACTAACTACAAGCACATGGTACACACATGGGTAGGAGTGCACATTCGAGCATGATGAAGGGGGAGTGAGGTATGGTGGTGAGCAAATCGTAATGTGTGTGTGTGGAAATATCATGATATTTTCCTCCTTGGTTTTGCCTATAAATAGCACCTAACTCTCTTCACTTCATTCACACTTTTTCTTCATAAACTTCCTAAGCTTCTTCACTCCATAAACTCTACATTAATGGCTTCTTGCCTATATAAAGTTGTGTCAAAAATTATGGAAAAAAGAAATTAAAATTATATAGTAAGTATATATTATCAAAACTCTTCAAAACCAAAGCAAATCCACTCCTTTCTCACCTCTAAACCCATGGCCACACCATCCACAACCCAAGGCCGAGCCCACCTCCATTAGCAAGCATCAGCCGAGCCTTCCCAATGGTCCAAGGCTCGATTCCAGGCTCTAGTGCAATCATAGCGGAGCTATAGCCATTTTAAAATTAGTCCGATCAAAAATCAAGTGAGAAACCCTTCCAAATTTATTTTATAAATATGATGATGTGATATGATTGCTATGGTTGTTTACTATGTTTGATCGTCAAGTTTGGACGTTGATTATATGATTATTTTGATGTTGAAATGATTCACGTTTAATACACATCGAATATCACAAAGGAAATCAATTTTCTTTAATAAATGAAATGGTGTATACGAAATTTGTTAAACCTCTTTAAAATGGTTTAAAATGATTAATAAATGTTTTATAAACACTAAAATCTAGTTTGGTGAAGTTTTGACAAGTTATGAAAACTGAGTCAAAAATAGACGCGTCACGTAACGGCAGTTCGCGATTTCGCGCCGTAGAAAGTTAAATCCATTTATATGTTGGATTCGAAGTCGGAATTCTTTGTAAAAAGAATTTTCCTAATTCTTATAATCATAGTTTTCAAACAAAAGAAAAATGTAACAACCCGCATATTTTACGATTATATATTTAAATGTTGAATTTAAATATAGCATCGTTAGTAAAATTTGAAGCCGAAATGTGGATTTTTGTAAACGGTCAAAACTGGACTCGAGACCATTACCATTGAGTCCAAAATGGTGTTTGCGACCATTTTGAGTATAAACATCGATATGTTTGGAGTTGATTAGAATTTTGATATTTTCATTTGGGGCTTTGGATTTGGGTTTCAGCCCACTAACCTAACAAGGTAACCCCAACTCCTCTACCTAATAACTCCCACTCCACTCCTCTTCATTCATTCATAAAATTTCCTAACACTCAAGCTAAAGTAAAGAGTGGGGGAAAAGATGGTAAATTAAAATTCCTAAGCCCTAGTTTTCTTAGGAAATTCAAGTTCTTGCTCTAAAATCAAAGAGAAGCTAGGTAAGCATCCTCTTCATCTTCTCCATCTCAATCTCTCTTCAATTTTCAGAAATTCCTATAGCCTAACTTAGGAAAAACTTCACCTTTGATAATAGATTGAAGATTCTAGAGGTGTATAGAAGAGGAATTGATCTTGCCTTGTTTTAGAGCTTCTCATTCGTTGTTTTTTAGTTTTAAAGGTGAGTTCTTGAACTCACATCTATGTCTATAGCTTTCATTTGTTGTTAGGTATGAATTCCTAACATCTATTTCATGTTCAATTGCTTTTGATTTGAATTGATTTGGTGAATTTTCCAATTTTTGGTATTTTGAGGTCAAAATCTTTAAAGATCCTATCTTGGACGTTTTGACATGTTTTTGGTGGTGTATCGAAGAGCCTATAGGGCTGGGTTGTCGATTGGAATAAATCCCTAGCATCCATTGCTCGTTCGATCGCTTTCGGTTTGGATATTTGCCTTTTTTGGGCTAGGCTGATTTTTGCCTAGCAGGAAAATCCAGACGTCTGGAAGGAAATCCAGACGTCTGGTTGAAAAATCCAGACGTCTGGAAGGGGTCCCTGGAAAAAGAAAAAAAGGCAGAGACAAAATCCAGACGTCTGGTTCCCCAACCAGACGTCTGGTTCTGTGCAGTTTTGCGTATTTTGGCTGTTTTGAGTGGATTTCCAATTTTTATCGATTTTTGTTGATCCGGTTAGTTGTTGTCAATTATTATCGACTTTGATGACTTCATTTATGGATTTTTGGGAATATCCATTTGATTGGGATTTGATATCGATTTTTATAGTTGGAATTCACGTCGTCGAATGTGGATTTTTGGTGATAGATTGTTTTTACAATCATTTCTGTGATTTGTCACTTTTAAATACAAAGGTTTCTATACTAGTAGTAAATACTCAAACTCTTTCACAAAACCGATTTCAACATTACTTTTAATACAAAGTTCGTTTTTAAAACCATTTTCCAATCTATTAGTATATACAAACCTTTACCTCATTCGTATGAGAAATCTAATAAAACGACTTAGCAAAACAAGTGGCATGAAACACTTGCATTTACTTCGTCGGTTAATTCTTGGACTTGTTCGATTGAAATCTCGTGACAATTCTCGAGTGGAAATCTACAATCTGTTCCTAAATATTTAAGTTAAGCCAGTGGTTATGGGACATGAAGCTAAACTCATTTATTTACTAGCTTAGAGTAATTTACACTTATCGATCAATGATGATCATTTTGTGATTTAGACTAGCAATGTGCGATGTCTCTTTATTTGTGTAGGGGACTAAACCCCGTTTCAGTGGAGCTTCGGCTCAAATTAGTGGGGTAGCGACCCATGGCCTTCAGGCCGTTTATGGGGCCTCGGCTCAAACTTGATGGTTAGCGACCATGAAATAGCGTTCCGTTTGTGATACACTTGTTGGTGAGTTTTCATCCTCCAATTTGTGATAGGCCTCCCCCTTTGTGTTTTCTGGATTTCTAATTGTTGATTTCTAGAATTTGTATTTCACCAATTTTTGCGATTGACATTGATATGTTTTGTCAATATTTGGGGTTTGATGAATAGCTAAAGAATGTGATATTCTTTTTGGATATTTGACGAGATTTGAGATATTGTATGAATTTTATTGTTATCGAATGTATACTTGTCACAGTATGGCATTATTGTTATCATACATTTTTGTGGTATCTCTTATCCTTTCTCATCTCATATGATATTTATAGCTAGACTGATCCGTTTATTATTTTTCTTCTTAAATAATACTCGGGTCAGACCGAGGTGTTACAGGTGCTTCCACTTGACTTCTTAGCAGGGGCTAGCTTCTGACTTTTGGCTAACTACTTTAGCTTAGTAGACTTTGCTTTTATACATTTGAGATAGAGACTCTTGATGTATACATATTCTTTTGCTTAGCACTTGTACCTATTCTTTTGTGATGTAGTGGATCTTGTATGACCACTATTTTGATGTACACTTTTGTGTGTTATATTCATATATGTTTTCACCTTAGTGATATGAATATCTGTGACTGATTTGTGTTATACTTATTTTATATTTGTTTCCGGAGGCCTCATAGCCACTCTGTAGTAGATTTGAGTTTGGATAGGATATGTTGGATTTCCTCTGATATACTATTTGACATATCGGTTCTCGCTCAAATCAATTATATAGTTGGTCGCTCCTCAACAACCTTATTCTTCATACTAATTGACGGCATTACCCAGTAGTGTCCTTGGTTAGTGTGAGTATAGAGGTGGGGCATCACAGCATAGTATTAGAGCCAAACTTCGGAATAATGTAGAATAATCTAGCAAGGATCATTGTCCTAAGTCTCTCTTAGGAATCGTGCCTTAGGATTTAATTCGAGTCACAGGACCCGTTTTATCCTATTTTATTTTATGATGCCTTGTTTTATCAATCAAGTTTGTTTTATATTCATTCTGAGAATACCCTTTTACCTCTTCTTTCTTTCTTTCTTAAAGAAGAGAAATGGTTAGACTTGGCCATCCCAGCGCCGGTCAATCTAGTGCTACTCCTCAGGATGGCGTATTCATGTCTGCCAAACAACTTTTGGATTTTGTAAAGAATGCCCAAGCTGCCGGACCCATTCCTGAGCCTACTCATCCTAAATCCAATTTTGCACGCTTGTGCAGTGATTATACCAATTTGGGTGGAAGGCCATTCAAGGGTTCCGAAAGTGTTATAGAAGTTTAAGCTTGGCTTAGAACATGCGATCGCATCTTTTTTCGCATGAACCTTGTGGATTTACATCGTGTCTAAGTGGCTTCTAGCATGCTCCAGGAGAGAGCATTAGATTCGTATGAGCTTTTGATTTCGGAAATTGTTGAAGCGGATCTTACTTGGGAGCAATTCCGGGAAAGGTTTGAGTTAAAGTTTGTGCCGGAAGCTGAAAAAGTAACTTTAGCTCGACGCTTTATTGACCTTGTTCAAGGTGAATCTTCTGTGACAGACTATGTCGCATCTTTTGAATCCCTTTCTAAATATGGGGTCGAGTACATTAATACCCCATTGAAGAAAAATCAGAGGTTTGTCTATGGGTTGAATAAGAATCTCAAAAAGCCTTTACTTCTGAAACTAGAAGTTTCTTTCGATCAGCTTGTTGATATCGCTCTTAGACTTGAAGAGGCCGATAAAGAAAGTGATGTTGAAGTTGTGGGTGCCAAACAGAACTTCAACAACAAGAAGAAGAGGCCTATTAAGTTCAAAGGCCCTAATCCAAACAAGAAAGGGAAGCAAGAAACTTCGGTGGCAATGACTCCTACTTCTAGTCGTGGAGAATGCTACAATTGTGGTTCTAAGGACCACTATGCAAATAAGTGTCTGAAGCCCGTTACTTGTCGCTATTGCAAGGGTTCGGGTCATCTTATATCTTCTTGTCCCAAACTTCAAAGCAAGAAAGAGGGAAAGCTAAATGTTGTGCAAGCTCCTAGTAACACTTCTCTTGGTCAAGGTATTTCTTATTCTGTCCTTGATGGCATTATTATATTTCGTGATCTTCCTATTCGAGTTCTTTTTGATACGGGTGCATCTCACTCCTTTATATCAAAAGAACTTGTTGATGCTTTGTCTCTAAATGTTATGGGCTTGATGACTTCATTGAGGATTGCAAATCCAGTTGGTGGACCCGCAACACTTAGTTTGTTTTGTAAATATGTCGAGATGATTTTATGTGATTATGCTTTCCGTACCGATTTGCATGTTATGCGTTACCTAGGTTTCGGAATTATTTTGGGAATGGATTGGCTTAACCATTATGAAGCCCACATCCTATGTCCCGAGAGGACTATCCATCTTCGACATCCTCAATCTGTTAAGCAGAGTTCTATTGTTCTTAAAGATTCAGATTCCAATTCGGTAGCATCCTTATATTCTCTAAATCCATATGATGATGATAATGATGATGAGGAAGATATCATTTCCCTCATTCATGTTGTTCGTGAATTTCCCGATATATTTGAACCCGTTTTAGGATTACCACCTAAGCGAGCAATTGAGTTCAGAATTAATTTAATTCCTGGAACTCTACCTATCACATGTCCTCCTTATAGTATGTACAATTAGGAAAATGAGGAGATGCGTAAACAATTATCCGAATTGGAAGCAAAACAGTTTATTCGTTCTAGTTCCTCTCCATGGGGAGCTTCGGTTATTTTTGTGAAGAAATCCGATGGTACACTTTGGCTTTGCGTTGACTACCGCAAGCTTAATGATCTCATCATCAAGAATAAATATCCCTTACCTCGGATTGATGATCTATTCGATCAACTTTACGGTGCTAGAGTCTTTTCACAGTTAGACTTAGCAACCGATTTTCATCAGCTTCGTATTGTAGAGGATAGCATTCCTTTGACACCGTTCCGTACTCGTTATGGATCTTATGAATGGCTTGTTATGCCATTTGGTTTAACGAATGCTCCAGCTTATTTCGTTGACCTTATGAATCGAGTTTTCAAAGACTTCCTCGATCGATTTGTTCTCATCTTTATCGATGATATTTTTGTTTATTCTAAAACCGAGGAAGAGCATGAAAAACATCATTGGATTGTGTTGGAAACTCATAGGAGCAATCAATTGAAAGAAAAAATTTCTAAGTGCCACTTTTGGCAATCTCGTGTGAAATTTTTAGGACATATCATTTCTGAATCCGGAATTTCCGTGGATCCTTCAAAGATTGAGGCGATTCAAAATTGGAAGAGACTGGAGAGTGCAACGGAAATTCATAGCTTTCTTGGATTGGCAGGCTATTACCGCCGTTTCATAAAGACTTTTCTAAAATTTCCGTGCCTCTTACTAGTTTAACAAAGAAGGGAGTTAAGTACATTTGGTCAGACAAATGTGAAGCTGCTTTTCAGAAATTGAAGGAACTCCTTTTCGATGCTCCTATTCTTGTGATTCCCGAAGGGAACCAAGACTTTATTGTTTATACCGATGCTAGTCGTGTTGGTTTGGGAGCCGTTCTCATGCAAAGGGAACGTGTTATCGCTTATGCTTGTAGGCAATTAAAGCCTGCCGAGACTAGATATGCCACTCATGATTTAGACCTCGCGGCCATTGTTTTCTCCCTTAGAATTTGGCGTCATTATCTTTTGGGAGATAAATTTGTTCTCTACACCGATCATAAATCTTTGAAGTATTTGTTCTCTCAAAAGGAACTCAATTTGCATCAACAACGTTGGCTCGAATTCCTTGCATCTTATGATCTTGATATTCTCTATACTCCCGGAAAGGGAAATCGTGTTGCCGATGCCCTTAGTCGTAAGCAACAGGCGGTTGTTTCCATGATGATATCCGAATGGAATGGTCTCGAGACTTTGTCCACTTGTGAGATTCAAGATCGTGAATCCGATTCTTGTTCATCTCTTGTTTTATGTAGCCTTGAGGCTCATCCTTCTCTTTGGACCGCATCCTTTAAGCTCAAAAGCAAAATCCCGAATTGGTTCTTCTTAGCCAAAGTTGTAGGGATCAAAATAAAGTTGATGGTTTGAAAGACTTTGATATTGATGTTCGCTGAGGCATTCGAAAATTTGATAGACTTATTGTGCCTGATATTAGTGATCTTTGTAAAGACATATTTGATTATTCTCATCGTTCCAAATTTACCATTCATCCCGGTAGTAGTAAAATGTACGCGGACATGAAGCGACTTTATTATTGGGATGGAATAAAATCTGATAATGCTAACTTTATTAAGCGTTGCATGACTTGCCAACTTGTTAAGGCCGAGCATCAAAGCCCCGGTGGGTTATTGCAACCTTTGGACATTCCAGTTTGGAAGTGGGATCAAATTTCCATGGACTTTATTGACGGTCTTCCCCGTTCTCATTTGGGTCATGATAGTTTATGGGTGATTGTAGATAGACTTACAAAATCCACCCATTTTATTCCCGTTCGGTCCAATCGGACCGTACCTCTTTTGGCCAAACTCTATGTTAAAGAAATTATTAAATTGCATGGAGTTCCTACTTCTTTTGTTAGTGATTGTGATCAATTATTTACTAGTGGATTTTGGAAAGGTCTTCAAAAAGCTTTGGGAACAAAGCTTAATTTTAGCACCGCTTATCATCCTCAGTCTGATGGGCAAACCGAGCGTGTGAATCAAACTCTTGAAGATCTTCTTCGTGCATGTGTTCTTGATTTTGGTGGAAGTTGGGAAGATCATATTTCTCTTGTTGAGTTTTCTTACAATAATAGCTTCCAATCTAGTATTGGTATGGCACCTTTCGAGGCACTCTACAGAAGGCCATGCCGATCTCCTTCGTGTTGGCTTGAAGCCGGTGAGAAGCTGATTTTAGGTCCAGATTTTATTCGTGATTCCACAGAAAAGATTGACCTTATTCGTCATAGGATGAAAGAAGCTCAAAGTAAACAAAAATCCTATGCCGATAATCGAAGAAGGAATTTAGAATTTTTTGTGGGAGATTTGGTGTTCATTCGTGTTTCACCTATAAAGGGTGTTGTGCATTTCGGTCGATCGGGAAAATTAGCACCTCGATATATTGGCCCATTTCCCATCACCGAACGCATTGGTTCCGTGTCTTATCATCTTTTATTAACGGCTCAATTTTCTGCTATTCATGACGTATTCCATGTTTCTCAACTACAAAAATTCCTTAGAGATTCCGATTCTGTTCTTGAGCCCGATGTTATTAAAGAAATTGAAGTTTCACCTAATTTGACTTATGAGCAACATCCAATTCGCATCATTGCTACGGAGGTTAAACGCCTTCGTAATAAAGATGTCCCGCTTGTGATAGTCCAATGGTCCTCAAATCCTAAGGATTGTTCTTGGGAATCCAGAGAATTCATCGAGCAAACACATCCGTAGTTACTCTCGCGTGCTCCTTAAGGTGAAGTTCTCATTTAAAAATTTATTCTTTTGTGTTGTTATGCCTTAGAGTGGTTGTTACTCTTTATTTTCTTCTTAAGTATTGCGAGGACGCAATTTATTTAAGAAGGGAAGTCTGTAACGACCCGCATATTTTACGATTATATATTTAAATGTTGAATTTAAATATAGCACTGTTAGTTGAATTTGAAGTCTGAAATGTGATTTTTTGTAAAAGGTCGAATATGGACTCGAGACCATTACCATTGAGTCCAAAATGGCGTTTACGACCTTTTTGAGTATAAACATCGATATGTTTAGAGTTGATTAGAATTTTGATATTTTCATTTGGGGCTTTCGATTTGGGTTTCATCCCACTAACCTAACAAGGTAACCCAAACTCCTCTACCTAATAACTCCCACTCCACTCCTCTTCATTCATTCATAACATTTCCTAACACTCAAGCTAAAGGAAAGAATGGGAGAAAAGATGGGAAATTAAAATTCCTAAGCCCTAGTTTTATTTGGAAATTCAAGTTCTTGCTCTAAAATCAAAGAGAAGCTTAGGTAAGCATCCTCTTCATCTTCTCCATCTCATCTCTCTTCAATTTTCAGAAATTCCTATAACCTAACTTAGGAAAAACTTCACCTTTGATAATAGACTGAAGATTCTAGAGGTGTATTGAAGAGGAATTGATCTTGCCTTGTTTTAGAGCTTCTCATTCGTTGTTTTTTAGTTTTAAAGGTGAGTTCTTGAACTCACATCTATGTCTATAGCTTTCATTTGTTGTTAGGTATGAATTCCTAACATCTATTTCATGTTCAAATGCTTTTGATTTGAATTGATTTGGTGAAATTTTCAATTTTTGGTATTTTGAAGTCAAAATATTTAAAGATCCTATCTTGGATGTTTTGACATGTTTTTGGTGGTGTATCGAAGAGTCTATAGGGCTGGGTTATCGATTGGCATAAATCCCTAGCATCCATCGCTCGTTCGATCGCTTTCGGTTTGGATTTTTGCCTTTATTGGGCTAGGGTGATTTTTTCCTAGCAGGAAATTCCAGACGTCTGGAAGAAAATCTAGACGTCTGGAAGGAAATCCAGACGTCTGGTTGAAAAATCCAGAGGTCTAGAAGGGGTCCCTGGAAAAAGAAAAAAAAGCAGAGACAAAATCCAGACGTCTGGTTCCCCAACCAGACGTCTGGTTCTGTGCAGTTTTTCCTATTTTGGCTGTTGTTGAGTGGATTTCCAATTTTTATCGATTTTTGTTGATCCGGTTAGTTGTTGTCAATCATTATCGACTTTGATGACTTCATTTATGGATTTTTGGGAATATCCATTTGATTGGGATTTGATATTGATTTTTATAGTTGGAATTCACGTCGTCGAATGTGGATTTTTGGTGATAGATTGTTTTTACAATCATTTATGTGATTTGTCACTTTTAAATATAAAGGTTTCTATACTAGTAGTAAATACTCAAACTCTTTCACAAAAGCGATTTCAACGTTACTTTTAATACAATGTTCGTTTTTAAAACCATTTTCCAATCTATTAGTATATACAAACCTTTACCTCATTCGTATGAGAAATCTAATTAAACGACTTAGCAAAACAAGTGGTATGAAACACTTGCGTTTACTTCGTCGGTTAATTCTTGGACTTGTTCGATTGAAATCTCGTGACAGTTTTCGAGTGTAAATCTACAATCTGTTCGTAAATATTTAAGTTAAGCCAGTGGTTATGGGACATGAAGCTAAACTCATTTATTTACTAGCGTAGAGTAATTCACACTTATCGATCAACGATGATCATTTTGTGATTTAGACTAGCGATGTGCGATGTCTCTTTGTTTGTGTAGGGGACTAAACCCTGTTTCAGTGGAGCTTCGGCTCAAATTGGTGGGGTAGCGACCCATAGCCTTCAGGCCATTTATGGAGCCTCGACTCAAACTTGATGGTTAGCGACCATAGAATAGCGTTCTGTTTGTGATACACGTGTTGGTGAGTTTTCATGCTCCCGTTTGTGATAGGCCTCCCCCTTTGTGTTTTCTGGATTTCTAATTGTTGATTTCTAGAATATGTGTTTCACCAATTTTTACGATTGACATTGATATGTTTTGTCAATATTTAGGGTTTGGTGAATAGCTAAAGAATGTGATATTCTTTTTGGATATATGACGAGATTTGAGATATTGTATGAATTTTATTGTTATCGAATGTATACTTGTCACAGTATGGCATTATTATTATCATACATTTTTGTGGTATCTCTTATCCTTTCTCATCTTATATGATATTTATAGCTAGATCGATCCGTTTATTATTTTTCTTCTTAAATAATACTCAGGTCAGACCGAGGTGCTATAGGTGCTTCCACTTGACTTCTTAGCAGGGGCTAGCTTCTGACTTTTGGCTAACTACTTTAGCTTAGTAGTTTTTGCTTTTATACATTTGAGATAGAGACTCTTGTTGTATACATATTCTTTTGCTTAGCACCTGTACCTATTCTTTTGTGATGTAGTGGATCTTGTATGACCACTATTTTGATGTACGCTTTTGTGTGTTATATTCATATATGTTTCCGCCTTAGTGATATGAATATCTGTGACTAATTTGTGTTATGCTTATTTTATATTTGTTTCTGGAGGCCTCATAGCCACTGTGTAGTAGATTTGAGTTTGGATAAGATATGTCAGATTTCCTCTAATATACTATCTGACATATTGGTTCTCGCTCAAATGAATTATACAGTTGGTCGCTCCTTAACAGCCTTATTCTTCGTACTAATTTACAGCATTACCTAGTAGTGTCTTTGGTTAGTGTGAGTATAGAGGTTGGGCATCACAAAAAAGATCGAGATTTGGTAGTTCGGAAACCAAAGCGACAAATTCTTTAATTTTTTTTAATTCTTTAAAAATATGGGATAAATTCTATAAATCTTTTGTAATGTTTTAAAAGAAATCTAAGTTATAAAAATGGATTAACAAATGATAAAAAAGTTGTTTTGATCAAATAAGCTTTGAAAACACTATTCGCAGCACTTTTTGCAACACTTTTGTTAACTTTTGAAATATGGCTTTAATCTTAAATATTATTTCCCATATCTTTTATAAATGTTTTCAAATAAATAATTAAGTATTTTAAAGATGATTTGAAGGTTTTATAATTTAATTTAAAAGAGTTTAAATAAATGATTTAAAGAAAAGCTGTTATAATTAAGTGATTAAATCTTGGCTCTAAAAGGCGACAAGTAGACTGGATTTTTCTATTCGTTAGATCTTGATGCAAGGTGCTTAAACTAAAGAGATGATCAATAACAACCAATGCCCTGGCTTACTTGGCCTTTTTCCTAGGCGAGGAATAGATAAGGTCGAAATGTCAAAAATGAGGCAAGTATAAAAGATTCAATTTTTCCAAATTTAACACAACTTGGATTGTATAAAAATAATATCCTTATACTCGGTATTAAATTCTGAGGAGGTAATGCATACTATCCATGAGAATTTAAATGGTGATTTCACCGTTATTCGAAGGATAGTAACAGTTGAATGTGGAAATTGATATTGAGTAGAATTAATATAATTTCTATCAACCCTTTTTACTCAATAAGGTTTTGCAATATAATTTATGAGAAATGATTTTGATTTAGTATTTCCAAATTCAAAAGAGAGGTTTAATGATTCCGTATATATCGAAAAGAAATGTTTTAAAGATATATATCTCTAGTAGATATTTTCGATAAAAAGAAAGTAATTAATCAAATGATAAGCACCTATTTACTTAACATCTTTTTATCGATGATTGGTTCGAAGGAATCGAGATCGGATTTGAATGATTCTTATCCAAAAGCCACTTCAAACCAGTTTACATATTCGAAGTGAAGACTTGGAATGATAATAAATGGAATGAAGGGCTACATGTCACTGACCCTCGGGGGAATTTCCCATATATATATATAGGTGTATGTGTGTGGGGATAGTATCTTCATTTGATCTTCGATGCAAGGGCTGCTCACTACTAATCCTAGGGATGATTCCTGATAGGATATGGTAGGAGAGTTCCTTCGGTTTGTCCTATTTCTAGACAACTTGTATAGACAAATGTCCGACATTGCATTTCCAACATGCGCGTACATTGATTTTTACGAACGTACATCTGTTTGGTGGTGTAGGAAGTTACTCTCTTACACTTAACACCCTTCTCTGAGATGTACGAGCTCAGAGATTGTACATTTATGGAAATCAAAGGTGTGTGATGAAATTAGCAATGTGGCATTCAAAGTGGAATGTGCTATGTGAAAGGTAATCGTTACCTCGGGTCTCATCACCTTGAAATGGCTTTAACAGGGCATGCCATTAGGTTTGGTAATCACCTTTCTAGATTACTCCATATATGTCGAGTATGTTGTGTATGCTATGGGATCCCGGATAGGTCGGTTATGACCGGGTGATGTCATATTTGATTCTATCTGCCACCAGATGGGTCTGCGGGTAGGTCGGTCTTGCCAGGTGCAGAGGTTTCAAAGTTGTTGATCCTCGGTACATCCCTCTAGAGATGTACTGTATGGAAGGTAGTTCCTTACCTGCCATTAAATGAAAATCCATTCTCCAATAAGTGCCTTCGGAGATGATAGTAGAACCTAGTATGTCGGAGTTTAATAATGTGCCAATTTCGGCTAAGATTATGTATATTTACTTGAATTTTTTTTTCCGAAGAAAGTCATTAAAAATAATATCCCCAAATTTTGTGTAGCAAATGATTTGGTTATCGTAAGGTAAAGACCTGTTCCGTGTTTATGTGCGGCGTGGTCTTATGAGGTACCCTTTGTTTTTAAATATCCGTAATTTGAGTTTCTCTTACCAGTCTCATGACTGACCCGGAGTTTATTTTCTTTTCCCCTTAAACTCTGGGTGCCCTATTTTTCCGAGCAGAAAATTAGTTAAGTTACTTGGAGCATGGAGCATTTTGGGTCCTTTGTAGAAGTTATCTATTAATTCCGCTGTATTTTGTATGATGTATCTACCAGCGCTTATGAGGACAACCAGTTATAACTATCCTGGTTGGATTAGCACTTACTAGAACTTTGATGAAACAATTTGGAGTAATTGCATGTACTATTCAGATGTATAATTAAATGTTGAATACGATGTAAGATTCTATTATGTTTCTTCTATCTTTATTTTATTACCCCATGATAATCTGCCTCTCCGGCACTTGGATTTATGGCACGTAAATACCGAGGATGTATTAGTGTCAATTTCTGATGGTCGAGCAGGTAGGTTGTCACATTTTTAATCCAAATTCACCTCATTCTCCACTTCTCTTCATCCTGTAGCTGCCGCTTCACCTAATCTCCATTCTTCTTCTTTACATTTAAAAACAAATCTCTTCAAACGAAATGTCAAATCTAATCACCAAATGAAAACAGTGATTCAAAATGAAATGAAAAGAGGAAATCAAATCAAAATATAAGAAAAACCAAATAAAAAAGTAGGAATTAAAGCAGGGGGTAACAGGTTGTGACGTCCCGCCTTTTCAACTCTTGAAATTTGACATTAATACATTCTCGGTATTCACGTATCGCAAATTCAAGTGTCGGAATGGCAGATTGATCAACGGTAAAAAGAAAATAACATAGAACATCGTAGAAAACAGAATCTCATCCCCACTCAAACTAAGACATAACTTTTACCAAAAGTTTTTATGATCTTTTTGTTCAAATTACAATTAAGGTGAAGCAGGGTCAGGAATAATGAATCTCTTTATGACAAACGGATCCATTTTGCAAGTTCATTATTATGGGTAGTTCCTACAAAGGATCGGACCACGAATGGAATAATCATATATTATTAACCACAAAATCTTTTACAGCAGAAAAATTTGAATACAATATCAGAGTCTAACCTAGATTCGGCCTGGACGGTTATAAATCTGTTGTCCTTACCAATGCTGAAAAACAATAAAACAAATGCAGCAAGAAGTAGAATACATCCATACGTTGATGAAGATCTCTAGCTCTCCTCTGGAAACTCCAAACATCTTTTAGCTAAACCTGAAATTACTCGAATCTAACCCGAGTAATAAAAATACCCAGATCAGGCTTGACAAACCAGCATGAGAACGAATCATAATTGTATATGACAGTGTCATGTATCAGGTTGATGCCAATCAAAATCTTTGAAAAGAAGGGTACCTCATAAGACAACGAAACACATAAATACGGACGGGTTTTTACCTTACGATAACCAAAATACTTTATACAAAAACAAATTTTATACTATCATTAATGACATTGGTTTGAAAACACTTTTCAAATAAATATATAAAGAAGGTACTAATACACGAACTGTCAAATGGTGTATATGATACTAATGGGGTAGCTAAAATGTTTGCAAAGCATTACATCTATTTTAGGAATACAATCAAAACCTTAAAGCTCGTATTGGAATTGGATTTCCAACATCATAGGGAACCAATAGCTATTTCCTCCGATGCAAAATCCATGCATAACATCCTAGTCTCCGGTGACTATTCGCTTTTCTCAAGCAACCCTCCATACTACATTGTTACACTACTATGGAACAATATATTTTAGTGGCTTTGCTCTTTCTCAGTCGAGCCCCTAATACTTGCCCATTTAAACCATTGAGGGTCCAGACACTACTGGACTCCTCCATCATTAGTAAAACCGACATCCTGAAATATTGTAGACCATATAGTATCTCATACCATTCTTGAGACGTGAGGCTCGTAAAGCTATGCTCTTCTTTCTACAAAGCCACGCTTTGCTTTTCACAAAGAAAATTCCACTTAGATTGCTACATTCTGATTTCTAACAACACATTATTGATTTCAACAAAAGTACAACCTCTGAGCTCATACGTCTCATAGAAGGGTGTTAAGTATAAGAGGGGTTACCTCCAACACCACCAAATAGATGGACGTTTGTAAAAATCAAGGTACATTCTCTTGAAATCCAATGTCAAACATTCGTCTATACAAGTTGTCCAGGAACTAGACAAACTAAAGGCACTCCTCCTACTACATCCTGTTTGGGAATCACCCATAGGATAAGTAGCGAGTAGTCCTTGCATTGAAGATTTCAAAATGAAGATACTACTGCCACCATATATATGATATGGGAATTACCCTTGTGGTTAGTGGCAAGCAGCCCTACATTATGAGGATCTCCGTCTTCAAAATCATTGTCTTCAACATGTTGTCACTTTCAAATGTATATTGGTTCGAAGTTGTTTTTGGATAGGAATCACACAAATCCAACCCAGTCTCAGTGAACCAACTATCGATAAAAAGATGTCAAGTATATAGGTGATTATCAAACAACATCCAATCAATTTATCTTTTTACCGAATCAAATATCTTTCGAAAATATATTCTTTTAAACCATTCCTTTATCTTTTAGGAGTATATGGAATAATTAAGCCTCATTTATCAAATTCTCTAGTTGATTAAACCATTTTAATCTTGGAATAACTCCAAAACATTTTACCTTTTACTTAGGAAAACATTTCCAAATCATTTATTTAAATCTTAACAAATATTTCTTATTTTCAAATCATAAATTTTAAATAGGTAAAAAAACAATGTAATTTAAGACATCATTTACTGTAAACCCAAATCAATTAGTATTGAGTAGAAAAGGATCCACAGAGATTAGACTAGTTACACTTAATACCAATTCTGTATTCAACCTGTACTATTCGTCGAATAACGGTGAAATCACCTTTTAAATTCACGCGGATAGTATGAGTTCCCTTCTTAGAATTCAATACAGAGTTTAACTAGGGAATTCTCTATACCACCAAAATCATATTTTAAAATCTTGTTTAACCTTTGAAAAACTGCAAATCTCTTTTCTTTAAACTTAAGAAAATGTAGTTCGAGTATATCGAATTAGCTACTCCCTCCGTCGGGCCAGTCCGGATAGCTAGAGCGGAACCCAAACACTGGTTGTTCAAACTTCGGTCTGGAGACAATCTCTTTGTCACCCATAAGGCAGTCAAGTCATTTGATCAACTCTAAATCCTTTATATGATATTTTTTTAGAGACGATTTTCATTTACTTAACACTATTCCAAATATTGTTTAAAACAATTTCCTTTAACCATTTATTTTAAACTCTTTTAAAATACTCATAAAACTTTCAAATCATCTTCAAAATACTTAATTATTCATTAGAAAAGATTATTAAAAATATTGGAGAAGAATAATGAAGTTAAAACCATGATTTGCAAAAATTACCGAAAACGTCGCAAAAACCGTTGTGAATAGAGTTTTTGTGCTTATTTAATTAAAATACTAATTTCATTTCATATAAGTCTACTTTTATAACTCAAATCCCCTTTAAAAAAATTTCACATATTTATGGAATTTATTTCATATTTTTAACGATTTAAAAATATATACTTTTAAAGAGTTTACCACTTTGGTTTTTGAGCTGCCAAAATGCGATGTTTTTGAAAACCTAATTTGGACATATTTCAAACTCTACTAAATGAAATCTTGATTTTCTCCTTTTGTTTGAAACTATACTCACATGGGTCTGGAAAATTCTTATTTCAAAGATTTCCGACTTATATTGAATTCTACACATTGATTTAACTTTTTAGGTTGGAAAATGACGAACTTCCGCTACGCGATGAGCACGATTTGGCTCTATTTTCTAAATTTCATCAAACTTTTCTGAAAACTATTAAAATGTTAAGTACCATAATAAACCATTTTAAATCATTTTAAACTATTTTTACTACATTAAAACCTTATTTTTCACATTATTCCTTATTATAATATTATATTGTTATACTATTCATTTTTCAACCCATTTATATTCAAAACCATAAAGAGGCTTACTAAATCACATACACATATTAATAGGGACTTATTTTTCCATGAATTAACTATGGTTAATTATTAACCATTTCTATTTTGGATAATTATGATTTTCCCATTATTGGTTATATTTATCACAACCAACTTATTAACCATATAGTCAACCATATAATCAATCAATTTCCAAACATCCATATAAATTATCCAAGATATTAAATGGTCATATTATCATATTTGAAATAATTATATATGTTATTTAATAATTATGAATGTCGAGTACTCACTATCGGTTTCCACTCAATCAATCTTTTTCCAATGCTTCTTGAAATAAATACGGCGGTACTCCGACAACACTTCCTTCTCTTTTCTTTGCTCCCGAGCTTTGGAACTTGCTCTTAGACCCTAGTATGTTCAGCCATTACCCATGGGAGGTGGTGTGCTCGGCTAACCCTGTGTAGGGAGGTGGGCCGAATATATATGAGAGGGAGGGTGTGGTTTTGATATTATTTCGAAGGTGGATCTACTTTATATTCATGTGGATATAATTTATTTTCATGTTTTCATAATTTCTTCACGATTTTTTAAGATGAAGAAGCCATTAAAGTGGCTCAAGAAGATGGAGAAGAAGAGAATGGGTGTGTGAATTAATGAGAGAATGGGGTGGGTATTTGTAGGTAAGTTTTGAGAAAAATATCATGATATTTTCCACCCACCATCACATCACTACTTTCCACCTCCTCCTCCCATCACTTCGACCGTGCATCACCTACCCCCATGCCATCATCTCCATCACCTCATGCCTCCTCCTTAGTGTCTAAGTAAGGTATCTTGATGATTAAAAGAGATTTTGTTGGATTTGTTTTGAAAAATATCTTGATATTTATATTTTTACTTATGTAAATGTAAATGCAAATGGTAAAATGTATATACGTTTATTATGTAGGTGTATGACATGTATATGCAAAAGACAATAAACAACGCTGCAATAACTTAGAACAATTTCTATTCGTCGAACCGTTGATAATTCAAAATCTGATTTCCGGTCATATTTTTACTTTTCAGTTAAACTATATATATATTCGTAATCAAAGTTTTAAAATAACATTTCTATTATTATTTAATAATTGAAAAGGGCCTCATTTGATTTAAAATAATTATTAAATCATTTGAATTCAATTTAAATTTAAAAAATCAATTATTTGAAAATGAGGACATCATTAACGATGTCATAAAAACATAATATTAAAAGATAATTTTATTACATATTCTTACTTAAGTGGATAAATAAGTGTATGTATCCAGTTTCGTTCACAACTTATGATGGTTAAAATTCTGTTTAACGATAAAACGATTCTCGGTCATTTTATCGATATTTTTCCGAAGAATATATTTTTGTAAATACTTATTCAAAATAAGATAACCAATATTAATTATTGTTCAAAATATTATAGTTTGTGTTATAAAATCTTACCTTTGAATACTTTTTTTTGAAATAAATATTATTTTGATAGTGATAATTTTATAGGTCGTTCCTAACTTTACCTCTTAAAAGAATTTCGTACCCGAAATTACAACCCAAAACCCAAAACCCAAAACATGTATTTTTAAACTCGGTTCCATTTGATATACACAGATCACCCTTACGAAATATTTGATTCCATCTCCTATTCGAATACACAACTTTACCTCCAAACTAATATCGATCCCTCGATTCTCTAGTGCGGATTCTGATCAGGCTTTCCGATCAGAACTTTAGTTTTAGTTGCATAACCTTCAACTATGATTGAAAATGCAAGTACCCAACCACAAACCCACAACAATGTTCGTCGTCAAGTATCGAGTGATAAATCCTTTTTGGATCCGTGTAAACACCTCAAGTTCCATACTCGAATCTTAGATCAAAATTGTGTGATGAAATGATCCACGTATAACATACGTACTTAATAGCTTCCTAAAATCTTTGTGAAAACATTTCATAAAACTTTTATCTTTTAGTTTAAACACTTTTATAAACCCTTTATTTATTCAAAATATTTACTCACGAAAAATTTCTATTTTCTTTCTAAAGAAACCAATTCAATTTTCAAAAGTTAAATTATCTTTTTTATTTCTAAAATTATAATAAACTTCTTATATTATAATATACTCCCTTTTAACCAATATTAAGTGCAAACACTTCGATAAAATTAACGTTTTCTAATTAATTTATTAATTAACGATTCACATTATCTTTTAAACTTAAACCCGTACTTATTAACTTTCAAGAAATCTTTATGAAAATATTTCATAAAATTTTAACTTTGGTTTAGACACTTTTATAAAGCCATTTCTTTATAACATTCCTTTAAACCTTTCGTTCCCAAATATCTTATTAAATTGACCTGATATAAGATAGAAGAAATGCGTAGAGAGAATAATCCAAAATGAGGTTTATTAATTAACATCATATTTATACACTACTTCTAACCCTAGCCTGTATTACAAGTTTTTAGGGATAACTCCTAGGGAATACATTCTATCATATATATATATATACTTTAACTACTATACACACTATTCTTGGACCCCTTCCGAGGTAGATGGTGCTTTATCCTTGGTACCTAAGTCAACCTACCTTTTCTTTGGACAGTACTTTATTAAATGTCCTCGTTCATAGCACCAACTGCAAGTCTATTTGGGATACTTTTTGGCTGTATGTCCAAGTCCTTTGCAATGGTAGCAACTCTTTGCCCTTCCTGATCGAATTCTGCGTTTCTTCTTTGTTTTGGGGCACTCATGTAGAAAATGTCCTTGCCATTTACACTTGAAACAGAATATATCATCCATAAAGATTCTTCTTTCTTCATTTCCTTTATTTTCCTATTATTCTTTTCCTATTCTTCTTTTCCTATTCTTCTTTTCCTTTATTTTCCTATCCTTACACTGAACTGCATAATGCCCTTCTTTTACTACATCTGTAACAGTAGATGCCAGCATAATATCCTAATCTTAATTTTTCTTCTACTTCTCTTTCTGCACGTACTCTTCGTGCTTGTTTTGGATTCGGCCATAACTCAACACGTGACATATAAAAAGCCATTCTACCCTTAAGCGATATACGAAAGTATCATCAGAAGTTTCTTACAATTTATGTCTTGACTGAAAAACCTTTTTATCCAAATAACTTGATTCAAACTTGTTCGGATTTTAACTTACCTTGATCCTTCAATGATAAGGAGAATAATTTACTAAGTATACGATACTATTCGCCCAAGCCAACATCCGATCAATACTTAAAAGATTATTCCAATCATCACCAAATAGATCAAGACCTTATTCACTGAAATTTCCAAAAGAAATACATCTTATAAATTCCCCAAATCACAGAAATATCTATATTCTTTTTGTATATAAATAGAATCCTTTTGAAAATAGTATGTCGATCCGCCTTGTTTAAGTATGCAAGAATCCCTATCGATTACAAGGAGCTCTTTATGCATCGACCAGAATTCATAGACCATCCAACAGATTAATTAACACAAAATATTTTTTTATATCCAATAACAAATACTCACTCATATGCATAATACTCTCAAACTCATTCTAAGGTGTTATTAACCCTATCTCTAATTATTCACTCATTCTAAGGTATTACTAACCTATCTAGTTTTACCTCACCAAAGCATAGATGTTCACTCAACCTAAGCTCTGATACCAAATGTGATGATCCGCCTTTTCGACTCTTGAAAATCGACATTAATACATTCTTGGTATTCACGTGCCATAAATTCAAGTGCCGGAAAGGCATGTAGATTAAGGGTAAAAAGAAAATAACATAGAACATAGTAGAAAATAGAATCTCACACGAATGGAATAATCATATATTAATAACCATAAAATCTTTTACAGCAAAAAATTTGAACACAATATCAGAGTCTAACCTAGATTCAGCCTGGACAGTTATAAATCCTTTGTCCTTACAAATGCTAAAAATCAACAAAACAAATGCATTGGAAAATAGAATATGTCCATAAGTTAATGAAGATCTCTAGCTCTCCTTTGGAAACTCCAAACGTCTTTAGCTAAACCTGAAATTACTCGTATTTGAACCGAGTAATAAAAATACCCGGATCAAGATTAATAAACCAAAATGAAAAACTCGAATCATAAATGTATATGACAGTGTCATATATCAGGTTGATGCCAATCAAAACCTTTGAAAAGAAGGGTACCTCATAAGACCACGCCGCATATAAATATAGAAGGGTTTTTATCTTACGATCACCAAAATACTTTATACCAAAACAAATCTGATATTATCATTAATGACAATGGTTTGAAAACACTTTTGAAATAAATATATAAAGAAGGTACCAATACCTGGACAATGTCAAACGGTGTATATGATACCAAATGGGTAGCTAAAATATTTGCAAAGCATTATAGCTATTTTAGGAATACAACAAAACCGTAAAGCTCGTATTGGAATTGGATTTCCCACATGATAGGGAACTAGTGGACATTTCCTCCGATGTGAATTCCACGCATAACATCCTAGTCTCCGGTGAATATTCACTTTTCTCAAGCAAGCCGCCGTACTACATTGTTACACTATTATGGAACAATGTATTTCAGTGGCTTTGCTCCTTCTCAGTCGAGCCTCCAATACCTGCCCATTTAAACGATTGAGGGTCCAAAGACTACTGGACTCTTCCATCATCAACAAAACCGATGGCCTGAAATATATGTCCTGCATAACTCATAGTATCCAATATCATTCCTGGTTTATGAGGCTCGTGAAGCTGCGCTCTTCTTTCCACAAAGCCACCCTTTGCTTTCCACAAAGCCAGTCTTTACTTTTAACAAAGGAAATTCCATTTAAAATGCCACATGGCCATTTTTAACAACACACTATTGATTTCCATAAAAGTACAACCTCTAAGCTCGTACGTCTTAGAGAAGGGTGTTAAGTATAAGAAGGGTTACCTTCTACACCATCAAACAGATATACGTTTGTAAAAATCAAGGTATGTGGTCTTAGAAATGCACCGTCAAACATTCGTCCATACAAGTTGTCCAAGAACAGGACAAACCGAAGGCACTCCTCCTAGTACATCCTGTTTGAGATCACCCCTAGAATTAGTAGCGAGTAGTCCTTGCATCAAATATTTCAAAATGAAGATACCACTACCACCATATTTATGATATGGGAATTACTCCTGAGGTTAGTAGCAAGCAACCCTACATTATGAAGATCTTCGTCTTAAAAATCATTATCTTCAACGTATTTTCACTTTCGAACGTATATTGGTTCGAAGTGGATTTCGGATAGGAATCACCCAAATCCAGCCCCGGTCTCTCCGAACCAACTATCGATAAAAAAATGTCAAATATATAGGTGATTATTAAACAACATCAAATCAATTTATCTTTTTATCAAATCAAATATCTTTCAAAGATATATTCTTTTAAACTATTCCTTTATCTTTTAAGAGTATATGGAATCACTAGCCTCATTTATCAAATTCTTTAGTTGATTAAACCACTTTAATCTTAGAACAATTCCAAATCATTTAACCTTTTACTTAGGAAAACATTTCCAAATCATTTATTTAAATCTTAGAAACGATTTCTTATTTTCAAATCATAACTTTTAAATGGGTCAAAAACAATGTTATTTAAGACATCATCTACTGTAAACCCAAATCAATTACCATTGAGTAGAAAATGATCCATAGAGATTAGAATAATTATACGCAATACCAATTTCCGTATTTAACATGTACTATGTGTCGAATAGCGATGAAATCACCTTTAAAATTCACACGGTTAGTACGAGTTTCCTCATCAAAATTTAATACACAGTTTAACTAGGATATTCTCTATACCACCAAAATCATAAAATCTTGTTTAACTTTTGAAAACTCCAAATCTCATTTCTTTTAACTTAAGAAAATACGATCCGAGTAGATCAAATTAACTATTCCTGCCGTCGGGCCAGTCCGGATAGCTAGAGTGGTACCCAGACACTGGTTATCCAAACTCAGGTCTAAAGACCATCTCTCTGTAACCCATAACGCGGTCTAGTTAGTTGATCAATTGTATATCCTTTATATGCGTTTTTAGAGATGATTTTCATTTACTTAACACTATTCCAAATATTGTTTAAAACAATTTTCCTTTCACCAATTATTTTAAACTCCTTTAAAATACTCATAAAACTTCCAAATCATCTTCAAGAAACTTAATTATCCATTTGAAAAGACTACTAAAAAGATTGGGGAAGAATAATTAAGTTAAAACAATGATATTAATTTACCGAAAACCGTCGTAAAAACCGTTGTGAATAGTGTTTTTAGAGCTTCTTTGATCAAGACAGTAATTCCATTTCATATAAATCTATTTTTATAATTCAAATCACCTTTAAAATATTTTAACATATTTATGGAATTTAGTACATATTTTTAATGATTTAAAAATATCTATTTTTAAAGAATTACCACTTTGGTTTTCGAACTGCCAAAATGCGATGTTTTTTAAAACCTGATTTGGACATATTTCAAACTCTACTAAATGAAATCTTGATTTTCTTCTTTTATTTGAAAACTATACCTACATGGGTCCGAAAAATTCTTATTTCAAAGAATTCCAACTTATATTTAATCATATGCATTGATTTAACTTTTTAGGTCGGAAAATGACGAGCTGCTGCTACGAGACGAACTCGATTTGGCTCTATTTTTCAAACTTCATTAAAATTTGCCAAAACTTGTTAAAATATTTAAAACACCATAATAAACCATTTTAAATCATAATAAACTATTTTAAATCATTTCAAACTATTTTTACTACATTTAAATCTCATTTCCACTTTATTCCATATTATAAGATTATATTATTATAATATTCATTTTGCAGCCCTTTTATATTCAAAACCATAAAGAGGCTTGCAAACTCACATACACATATTAATAGAGATTTATTTTTGCATGAATTAAATATGGTTAATTAACTAACCATTTCTATTTTGGATAATTATGATTTTCCCATTATTGGTTATATTTATTACAACCAAGTTATAAACCATATAATCAAACAATTTCCAAACATCCATATAAATCATCCAAGATATTAAATGGTCATATTATCATACTTGAAAAAATTATAGATGTTATTTAATAATTACGAATGGCGAGTACTCACTATCGGTTTCAACTCCGCCAATCTTTTTCCGAAGCTTCTTGAAATAAATCTAGTGGTACTCCGGCAGCACTTCCTTCTCTTTTCTTTGCTTCGGAGCCCTAGAACTTGCTCTTGGACCCTAGTATGTTCGGAGATGACCCATGGGATTGTGGTGTGCTCGGCCAAACATTTGTAGGGAGATGGGCCGAATATGTATGAGAAGGAGGGAGTGGTTTTGATATTATTTCGAAGGTGGATCTACTTTATATTCATGTGGATAAAATTTATTTTCATTTTGCCACAATTTATTCATAATTTTCTTAAGGTAAAGAAGCCATTAAAGTAACTCAAGAAGATGGAGAAGAAGAAGAGAATGGGTGTGTGAATTAATGAGAGAATGGGATGGGTATTTATAGGTAAGTTTTGAAAAAAACATCATGATATTTTCAACCCACCATCACATTGCCACTTTCCAGCTCTTCTTCCCATCACTTCCGCGATGCATCACCCACCCCCATGCCATCATCTCCATCACCTCATGCCTATTCCTTAGTGTCTAAGTAAGGTATCTTGATGATTAAAGGAGATTTGGTTGGATTTATTTTGAAATTTTCTTGATATTTATAATTTTACTTATGTAAATGTAAATGCAAATGGTAAAATGTATATATGTATATTCTGTAGGTGTATGACATGTATATACATGCGTATGTACATGCACAAGACAACAAACAACATTGCAATAACGTAGAACAATTTCTATTCATAAAACCGTTGATAATCCGGAATCCAATTTCAGGTCATATTTTTTCTTTTCAGTTAAATTATATATATTTGTAATCAAAATTTTAAAATAACATTTCTATTATTATTTAGTAATTAAAAAGGGCCTCATTTGATTTAAAACAATTATTAAATCATTTAAATTAAATTTAAATTCAAAAATCAATTATTTGAAAATGAGGACATCATTAATGATATCATAAAAGCATTTTATTAAAAAAAATTATTACATATTATTACTTAAGTGGAGAAATAAGTGTATGTATCCAGCTTCGTTCGTGACTTCTGTTGGTTAAAAAGCTGTTTATCGATAAAATGATTCTCGGTCATTTTATCAATATTTTCCGTAGAGTATATTTTTGTAAATACTTATTTAAAAATAAGATCACCATTATTAATTATTGTTCAAAATATTATAATTTGTGTTATAAAATCTTACCTATGAATACTATTTTTTAAAATAAATATTATTTTTTAAAGTGATAATTTTACGGGTTGTTACACATGTTGATATCTATTTGAAGTTACCAAAAAGTCATATAAAAGTGAGTGGGTTTATCAACGAAATGAATATGGTGTAAATGAAATATGATTTTTAAATTGAACTGATGATTGTCAATTGAAGACTAATATAAATAGGATAATTTGGAAAACTCTACAATACTATTTTGATAATATAAATTCTTATTAATTAGGAGGAGGGTTGATTGAATTAAGTTCACCCTTAAAATCATATAAATCTGAATTTTTATGTAATAGATTTGAATTAATTTAAATGAATAAAAGTGAAATTATACATAAAGCTTTGAACTTATATTGATCTATTTTTTGAATAGATTAGAATTAATTTAAATGAATAGAAGTGAACCTATACATATAGCTTTGAAATTATATAGATCTGATTTTATGTAAAAGATTTGAATTGATTTAGATGATTATAGTGAATCTGTAGATACTGCTTTGAAATCATATAGATCTGATCCTGTGTAATATATTTGAATTAATTCAAATAAATAAAAGTGAGTCTATGAGTATATCCTTTATAAATGATCTAGATCTAATTCTATCAAATTTGAATAAAATTAAATATATGTAGATGAGTCATAAAATAGTTTATATGTAATCAATTATATAAATTACACTAACGGTTGGATATGATAAAAGTTGCAATATGTACAGATAATTGTTCAAATGTGGATTATATGAATTCAAAGTCGTAGCTGAATTCTGAATAGAAGAACTAATGATAAAAAATCAAAACCAGATCAAAATAATAGTTTAAAAATGTTGAAAATCCCATTTTCTGGCAGAATGGTCGATTGACTACATAGACTAATCGACTAAATGCTTCAAGGAAAACGCTAGACAAGCACAATCAAACTCAAGGAATAACCATGCATTTTCTAGGTCAAACAGTTGACTGACTATAGGCACCCGTCTACTGAATCTTTATAAAGTCAGTTGGTTGGATTTAACAATCGACCAATGGCCGTAATATAATAAAAAATTAGTTTGCAGGCAAATAGTTAACTGATGACCATTATATAATAAATAATTAGTCTGCTAGTAAACAGTCGAATAACTAGTCGACTAGTCGACTAAATGCCTTTAGGGGTTGAAAAATTGATTTGTCCAGTGGACTGTTGCGCTATTCAAAGAAAAAAATATAATATATAGGGAACTCATCGATTAACATGTTTATTTAGTCGATTGATAGCTTGTAGACAACCCATGTTAAACCTAAACCTGGTGCAGGCCAATTAGGATAGCTTTGGAGATTCGTTTTCCACTTCATTGACTTTATAGAGTTCATGTTGCTTTGCTATGCTATATAATGTGATGCTTAAAGCTGTGTGTGATTGTATTGCAATTAGCTGCTCCCATTGTTACTGTAGTAGTCAAGGCTACATGTTGGTCAGCTGCGTGAGGGAACAAAGGCATCTATTAGTAAAGTTTATAACCATTTTCCGGATTTACCTAAGCAAGATGTCGAATTGTTTATCGACCCTTATATGCTATTACGTGAATGATGTGGGGTGTAGGACATGTTACCATCGAGGTAATATGAAAAGTTTAGCAGGATCGGTTTTATGGAAAGAAAGTGTGATTTAAATAATTATTCTATTATTTTACCTTTTTAGATAATTATTTAGAAGATTATAAGAAGTAAAAGAGAAAAATAACATAATAATAAAAACTGCAGTAAACTAAAGATTACTCTACAATTTGTACTTGTTCAGACACCCACCCTACATCTAGTTCCCAAGCTTCTTCTTCGGATTTTCTCTATAGCCTTCACTTAACCTGTGGAATATGTATCCTACAGACTCTGCTTGGACTTTCCAAATAGGACTTCGACTCCACCTATGATGTAGCATATGACTTCCCTCTGCAAATAGTAGTTACACCTCCGACTCAGCGTATTCTTCAACAATATAGATTTTATAGCTTATGCCTTCTACAAATTCCTATACCATTTAAATAAATATGAAAGAGGGGTATGAGGTTATGGAAATTAGATCTTTCACTAAGATAAGGAGTTTGAGATTTATTGTAAGAGGTCATGATTCAGATTGTATGAGAGAGTATAGATTAGAGAAAATTTTATTTGATGTTTTAATGTTCGTTCTTTTGATCTCTGAGATTAGGGAGTTTTTATATTGGTGGAAAGATAGATAAATTAAGGAAAGTTACAACGACCATATTTCAAATATGGAAGAAAGATAATTTTTCAATATAGGAAGAGGTAACAGTCTTATTTTGAAAAAGAAAAATATTATATTTTGGGAAGAGGTAACAGTCATACTTTGAAAATGAGAAATATTCTATTTGAAAGAGGTAATGGTCATATTTTAAAAAAGAGAAATTTTTGAAAGAGCTGACAGTCATATTCTCTAAATGATTTTCTTTGTTAAGAAATTTAAAAAAGTGCACTTGCTAGGAATCGGACTCCTGACCTCTTTGTTGAAAGTTTAACGCACGAGCACCTAAGTTACACATGTTTTTGTGTTGCTTGTCATTACTTTACTTTGCTTGGCCAACTCAACTTGTCATCTTTTGATTGCTTCTTCACTTTGTGTCTTCGATTGACTTTATAAGCATGATATCACTTCTTTGCAGCTTGTATATATCTTATATTTGTTGTTTGACTAGTGTTTATTTCTCTTTTACAAGTGTACTTCAATTGCCTTATACCAATAAACTTGTATATAAATTGATAGAAAATGTCAATAGCATTGTCATATGTTTTTTGTCATCAAAAATCACTAATAGATATGCTAAAAATCTCCCCCTTTTTGATGATGACAACCATAGAACATTTATAACATGAAAAAATAAGAAAATTTATATTTCTCCCTATGAATTATAGTTTTAAAATTATTTAAAGACCCCATATATTTATGGCTCTTTTTATATTTTTCTCACCCTATTTCTTTACATTTTGTCTCCCCTTTGTCTTCAACGGAAAGGAAGTAAAAATAAACTCCTCTACTAAACATTAGACTGAGTAACAAGTTTAAATTAAATCATTTGTAGCACAAATACCAAGTTCTCGTCTAAATTTAATAAATATTGCTTCACATAATGGTTTTGTGAAGATATCAGCGATCTGATTTTCTGTATTAACATGATCTAAAGCAATGTTCACATTAGATATATGATCGCATATAAAGTTATGTCTAACATCAATTTGTTTCATTCTCGAGTGATTAACTTGATTCTTCGATATACTTGAGTCGTCACAATATATAAGAGACTAGTAATATAAATTCCAAAATCATTTAATGTTTGCTACATGTGTATTACTTGCGCATAAGCTAAAGCTGTCGAAATGTATTCTGTTTTGCAAGTTGATTAGGATATATATTTTTGTTCCTTAATAAACCAAGAGACTAAGGACTGGCCTATAAAATGACATGTCCCACTCGATCTTTTTCTATCCGTCTTGCATCCTCCAAAGTCAGCATCACTATGAGATACTAACTCAAAAAGCAACCTTTCGGGTAGAAAATCCATAAGCCTTAGTTCCGGTAGGTAACGTAATATTCTTTTGACGACTCTTAAATGCGATTCCTTTGGTTTAGCTAGAAATCTAGCGCATTGTCAAACGCTCATCATAATATCTAGTTGGCTAGCTATTAAGTATAGTAAAGATCCAATCATGCTATGATATAAGCATCGATTGACTTGTTTACCGTTTTTATCATGATCTATATGTATGCATATGCTCATATGAGTTGGTTTATGTGCGGTATTTTCCATTCCAAACCATATCATCAATTCCTTACAATATTTTTCTTAATTTATTAAAATTCTGTTATCTAGTTGTTTGATTGTAAACCAAGAAAATAGTCAAGTTCTCCCATATTTGACATCTCAAATTCATTCTTCATAACATTTGAAAAGTCCTTACATAGTGTTTCATTTTTAGCTCCAAAAATAATATCATCAAAATATATTTGTATGGTTAATAAATCGTATTTATCTCTTTTAATAAATAATTAATTGATTTTCCCAATTCAAAATTTGAACTTAGAAGATAGTTTTTCAATATAATATACTAAGCACGTGGTGCTTGTTTAAGTATATAAAGTGCCATTTTAAGTTTGTCTACATGGATGGGAAATTTTTCATGTTCCATGTAAACATCTTCTTTAATAATTCCATGTAGAAAAGCACTTTTTGCATCCATTTGAAATGACATAACTTATGGTGACAAGAAAAATATAATAATGTTCTTATCGCTTCGAGTTAGGTTACAGGGGCAAATGTTTCTTTATAATCTATTTCTTTTTCTTGATTATGCACATGTGTTACTAATCTACCATATTTACCACACAACATAAGGTAGATTTTCTGTTATCCCAATATTTACCACTGTTTCACACAGCATATGGAAAAATAATCCGTTGTTTGACATAGCCCCTGAAATCTCAATGTTCATGCTTGTCATTCAGACAACATTTTATTTGTTGTCTGATTAAAGTTAAAAAAATATAGTTTTGGCTCCACCTATATTTTGGTTTCCCTCTCAATTATATTGTGGCCGCCGGTTCTTTTAACTATTTCCCTCTTCTATTTCTCTCATTCCATTTTTCCCTCTTCGAAGTCAAATAAACAATTAAACCTCTCATCCTGTTTTCTTCTCCTCATACTCTCTCAATATCAAAACCAAACCAAATCTTCTAAAATTAGGGTTTCAATCGGAAGAACCCTAATCTCGCCTTGTCGATCGATCTACCGCCTTCAATCCAAAGAACCCTAATCGTGCCTTGTCGATTGATCTTTTGGAAATAGGGTTTCAATTGGTCGAGTTCTTTTGATATGATAATTGGTATGTTTTTTCTTATTTGGATTTTGATTTTTGCCTTTTTGAACTCGCCAAATTATTGTCGATGATGATAATGGATATTTATAGGAATTTGAATTGTTCATCCTTCGATTCCTAATATTTGACACTGGTTGATTTCCCTGAGTTCGATCTTGAGTTTGATTCCTTGACTTTGAGTATTGGTTGACATTTTATTGTTTGTTTAGTGACGAGAATCATATAAATGTTGCCTTGTTTTAGGAAGTTAAGTTTGACTGGTTTTATTTATGACTGATTTTGTTTCCAACTGATATTTTTTTTAGTTTTCTAAAAATTTCTAAAATGTATGCTCTGCCTTGTTCAATGTGTATACTTATATGTATGTATATATGTGTGAATGCTTGCTAAGCCAGTGCATACATGTATATATATACTTCCATGTATATACATAATCTGTGGCACTTTGATGGCTCGAATATCATGGATGCGCTTTGATCTCGAACTTGAACTGTCTGGACTTGAACTACCTGGACTTATTATTGTGCGATGATGGTCCATGTTGCTTTTCATTGTGATTTCTTGTTATGCTGTCTTGGTTCATCCATACTCATGTGTTTGTATGTTTATATCTACATATCACTACATATGTATGTATATATATGTGAACTTCCATGTATATACATACATACATATGTATGTATATATGTGTGAATGTTCTTATATCTGCATATATATGTGTGAACTGCCTTTTGTATATGAATCTGATCTGGTTCATATTAAGTAATTTGAGACTTCCATGTGTATATATACTTACATATGTATGTATATGTGTTAACCTTGCTTTTGCACTGTGATTTCTTGTTATGCTCTCTTGGTTCATCCATACTCATGTGTAGGTATGTTTATATATATGTGCATATTATTTTTGAACTTCCATGTATATACATACATATGTATGTATGTGTGAATGTTCTTATATCTGCATATATATATGTGTGAACTACCTTTTGTACATGAGTCTGATCTGGTTCAATTCCAAATGTTTTTCCAATTCAGTCCTTGTATATACTTGTATGTACTTGTATGTGCTTGTATATACTTGTATGTCCTTGTATATACTTGTATATACTTTTATGTCCATATGTACACTCGAGTTGCCTTGAGCTCGAACCATTTTGAGGTTTAGTTGAACTTGTTTTCAATTCTGAACCATTTTTAGTTTCTAAACCATTTTAAGTTAAACTTATTTTTAGTACATAAATGATGTGTGCACTGAGTTAGTTTCTTGATGTATATGCTATCGAGTTGCAGCTGTGTGTATCTCCTCTTGATACACCGTGTGTCTGCCTAAATCTGGTTTCCATCTTGTTTCCTTGTTCAATCTGAATCACAATTCATGCTTGTTGTTGCATTAGTATTGACCTGATGCACATGTACATGCATTTTTGTTTATTTTTGAATTCATATTCTGGCCTGAATCTGATTTCCATTTTGTTTTATTTTGGTTTACTAATCTGAGCTTATGCACTTATGTTCGCTGCATCATATTATGGTCTTCATCTCTGTTGAACTGTCCCTTTGGTGATGTTCGATGCACTTGTGTTCACTGCACCATATTCCGTTCTTCACCTGTGTTCGTTGCACCATATATACATGCATACATATGTATGTATGCATGTGTGACCGTGTAATGCTGAATGCCTTACTTAGTCCGATGTTGTGCACACTTGTCCGTGAGATTGGATTGAGGCTCGGCCTTGTGATATTCACAGTGATACACTGCGCATATCATAAGTCGTCTGTGCACATATATAGTTGTCCCTGCCTAAAACATGAAGAAGAAAAACTCATAAATTGAGGCAATATTAATATTCAAATTCATTTTTATTTTTGCAATTTAGATTTGTTTCTTTTTCCATTTTACTGCGTTGTTTATTTGATAGGTATAGGAGATGGCTAGATGCAAGTTGGAGTAAGCAAATCAAGATCAACATCAAAAATAGACTCGTGTGAGTGTGGGTAAAGGAGATGTTGTATATGAGAGTGTATAGAAATGTTGTATATATGAGAGTAATAGTGAAAGTTTTATTTGAAAATGTAAGTAGAGTGATAGTTAAAGTTGTATTGTATTTGACTTTGATTTGAAATAAAATATTTATTTAAATAAAGTATTTGAATTTCATTTTGTGAACAATTATTCATATCAGTCAATATTTATATGTTGTATAATAAAAATTTCAGGAAATGATACTATAACATCAGACAACATATGGTTTTTTTTGTCGTGCTAGTGCATATCAAACGATGGGGCATCTCTGTGGTCTGATGTGCAATGAGACAACACGTGATTTAATGACAGATAGATTTGCAATCAGACAACGGAGCATATCCATCGTCTGATGCCTTTTTTCCCATAGTGATTTGAAGGTCTTGGAACTAATTTCCATACGTCATTATGAATAAATTGGTTTAATATAACTTACATACTAATAACCAATATTCATCCTTTTCAGCTTCTTTATATTTATTAGTTTCAAAATTAGATATAAAAGCAGTGTAACCAATTTCATTTAGTTGCTTTCTTGTTAGTACTTTTATGGTTATATCACCCAAATTATTTTCAATAGGATGATCCTTTAAAATCTTATATGGTTCTTTTAAAACATTATTTTCTACCACTTAAGTTTCGGTACTATATTCATTGAATCTTTTTTGCTTTGTAACTATTGTTTCATTTATTTCTAAAACTTCTAAATCATCATATTTATTTTTAAAAATGCAATGTGCAAAAAAAATTCTATAGCTTTGGTGTGTTGATTGTAGATTCTATTGGCTTTACTTCTTTCAAAATATCCAACCAAGATGCCTTTGTAGGCTTTATCTTCAGATTTTCCTAGTTGACCTTTTGTATTTAGTATATAGCATTTTGCACTATAAACTCTAAAATAAATCACGTTAGGTTTCTTTTCATTAAGTAATTTGTATGGAGTATTTTTGGTTAGGAGCCTTATAGAAACGCTATTCAAATCATAACATGGAGTATATACTGCTTCAGTCCAGATATTTTAAGGATGAGTACTACTAGCTGGCCTATTCCTGTAAGGTTTATTTTTGCTTTCTAACACACTATTTTATTCAGGCGTTCTACAAAGAGAAAAATTACGCATATACCCTTTTTTTAATGTAAAATTCATGAAGAAGGTTATTTTTGAATTCATCACCATGATCACTTTACTTTTAAAATTCTCAAGTTTTGAATTCTTTTTGAAATACTGTTAAATGATTTAAAAGTGTCGCTTTTGGGTTTCAAAAAGAATGTCCAAATGTATCTTGAGAAGTTGTAAACAATTACAAAACATAATTATTGTGATTAGTTGAATTAATTTATGTAGGCCTAAATAAATCTAGGTAAAGTAGTTCTAGTGGTTGAGTTATGGAAATTTCATCCTTAGATTTAAATGAAGGTCTTATTAGTTTACCTATTTGACATGCATTGCACAATTATCAATTTTAAAGTTTATTTTAAGTACCCTTTAACAATCTCATTCTTTGATAATTTATTAATACTTTTGAAATCAATGTGACAAATGCATTTGTGCCATAACCTTGGGTCATTAATGTTAGCAATAAAGCACATATCGCTTTTGTGGCTTACATTCATATCTAAAATATAAACATTACCTTTTCTTAATCCTTCAAAAAGAAAATTATCATTTTCATCATAAATGTGGCATTTTTCTTTTTGAATGAGATTTTTGCCCTTTATCACAATGTTTTCTTATGCTTAATAAATTGTGTTTCAAATTCTTAATTGATAAAACATTTGAAACAATATTAGAGTTAGGTATACTGACATTGCTGGCATCCCCCTTTTCCAATCATGTATCATTTGGAATTATCCCCAAAGGTGACTGTACCAACAATCTTATAGATGATATTTGTTATCATGTTGGTGTTTCGGGTCATGTGTTAGGAACATCCGTTGACCAGTATAAAGCCCTTTTTACTTGGAGTTACCTGAAAATAAACATATATTAGTACTTTTTACCGTTACGGTTCTAAATGTTAATGGTAACCTTACCAAATATATTCATATTGTTATGACATTTATATTTAAAAATCAATAGGATATCGACTTCGATTAGTGTCAGTGTAAGTAAGAATACCCTTCATTACATATATTCCAATATTTTAGGAAACCATGCCCAATTCTTTGAAAACAAAATTATTGTCGTTAGGTACTTCAGAAATAAAATTTTCAATATGTTTATTTCTAATTAAGTAGTGGTTTTTTACGAGACCATTATTTTGATAGTCTCATTTTTAAGCTTTTATTGACCATTAATGGCTTTCTTAAATTATTATATAAAGTAGCATATTTCTTAGGAATATTCTTATTAAATTAACGTGCTTCCTATTGTAGGATGATTTTAGACTTAAAACCTAAAACGTTTTTATTTACTAGGAACTTTGTAGTGTTAATCAAATTAGAAAATTTTCCCTACCTTTATTAAATTTAGAAACATTGGTGGTGAGTTTTTCTAAATTTTCATTAATGTATTTGCTTCACCATTTAATGCTTCTATTTCAGACCTTAATTCACAGTTATCATTAGATAACTTTATATTTTCATTTATATATGTCATACTTCATTTCGAGTAATAAATGTTCTGATGATATATTATTGCAAGATATATGTGATTTCTCTAGTTTTCTTCTAGATTTAGTTTCTTATTCTTTAACATTTTAACTTTTTGTTCAACTCTATTGCACTTACCGATCAAATCCTTTTTAGCTTATTATTCTATTTTATATTGTTGCAATAGACCAATATAAATTTTCAATAGAACATTATAAGAATATTCATTTTGTACCTCATCCTCAAGAGCATTATTTGCTTATTCACAATCACTATCATTGTCAGAAGAGGAAGATGAGTCTTCCAATGTCACTTGAAAAGCTTTCCTTTTTCTTTTCCTACTTGTTCTTATTTTTTCTTCTTTCTTCGTTAAGCTTTGGAAGGTCCTTTTTCATGTACCCTCTTTTGTTACATTTGAAGTATTTCATTGAGGCAAAATTGTTGTTGTAGCCATTTTTCATTTAAAACTTCAACTATTTGTTGAAGTTTCCAGTTAGATAGGCTAAGTCATTTACATCCAAATCAGCATTTTCCTCATTTTTGAAAATAAGTGACCTTTTCTCTTGAGTTTGATCTTTTCTAGCTTGCAAGTTTACCTCATACGACATCAAATTTCCAACTAACTTATCAACTTTGAGTTTGAAGAGGTCATTGGCTTCTTTTATAGCTATAACTTTTCTCTCCCATTCCTTAGTTAAAAAGTTCAAATTTTAGATACAATATCAAAATCTGATATTATTACTCCTAATCTGAATAAAGCACGAGTAACATCTTTTAAATATAGCATACATATCATAAATTGATTCATCCGTTGTAGTTGATGCCTTGAGTAGGAGACACACAATGATAAGTTCGATGTTTTTGGAGCGGAAGTAGCTGACGTTAAAATATGGAAACAAAAACTGCAAGGCTTGTCAACTTATCGCTTTGGCATTAGACTATAGAAGAGGGTCGAAATTTTGATAAGAGAGTGCCGAATAGGTGAAGACAGCCGTATTATTGGCTAGAGAGAGGAGTAGGTCCGAAGTATTTTTTGTTGTAACATCATATAAAAGGGACATTAACCGAACAACAAAATATTGGATTAGAATTCATAAAAGGAGATTTTTCTAAAGTTATGTTCATATGATACATGAAGTTTTGAAGATATAGTTGAAGTAGAGTTATACGCGGAAAGCCGGATAGTAGATGAAACACTAATGGTTCTGGAATTTTAGTTGATTTGACCACATTGACCGATCGATTGAAGAATAATTTAAGTGGTGGTTGGGAATTTATTTAAAAGAGGTTTAGAGCTTGTTATGTAATAGGGTCTGGTTACCCAAATGTATTTCTATGGAATCCGACTTAGATTTTGATCAATAAGTTAAAGATTTTTGAATAGTTGACATTAGTTTCTTTTAATTCCGCGTTAGTGTGGAATGATCGGAGATGAAGTTAAATAGATTTTAAATGTTTGTTGTTTTGACATCGTTGGTGACTATAGACGATTAGGTTTATTTCGGAAGAGTGTCCTTGATCCGACATTTCAGGTAACATTACACTACATAAGTTTATTTTTGCCTTGGGAAATTATTGATGACCAAGCAAGTAGGTTATCATCTTATTACATATGTTATACAACAATGTTTATGGATTGAAACTTAAGTTGCTCTCTCGATTGCAAGTGCAATGTTTGGGTTGGATGTGACCAGAGTTCAATATCTTATTTACTAAGTTAGTGCACTATCCATTTCAAATGTTTCTAGATATTGTTTTGGGTATAACGATATTTAAGCTACTAAGTATTATGTCAATTGCACTAATATGACAAGACGCACTCCATAGTAAGTTATCTCAACCATAGTACGGTTGGAGTAAATTGGGAAGAAGTTATGGGTGAGAAAAAAATGCCATTAGCGGTTTTGTATAAAGGAATGGTAAAATTTAGAATCTTAGATTGCCAAAGATATCATGTATGAAGTCGGAGTTAAGATTACACGAGGAATTGTTAAATCAAGAATTTGGATATTCATTAAGTGAAAGATAATATACTTTGCACGCATTGAGAATGGAGAGACTATTTTCATGGAAAAAGGAGATTTGAAGATTTTGGTATGATATTGAGAAAGAAATATTTGTATTTTTCTTAATCATCCCTCGGATTGAAGGGAGACTACATATCCTAGAAAACTACTGTAAAGTATCGACTTAAGGGTACATAGTTCGCATAACACGTGCACGTGAATGATGTATCACCTAGTTGATTACTTTTACTGATAAAATAATTTTAGGCTTGGAATTCACTTAAATTTAGGACTTCGTCTAGACTTACATTATTGGTTTCTATTTTTGAATAGGTGAATAGAGTAGGATTACCTTACTTGAATACTTGAATGTTTACTTGCTTGTATTTTGTAGAACTTAAGATAAAATCTTTGTAGACTAGAAAATGTGGTACCGTGGTATCATAATTGTTGAAGGATTAGAGGAGCGGTATCACAAGTGAAATGGCACAACTTAGACTAAATTGAAATTAGAAGAGGAGTTATGTTATTTTCACCAGTTTAAGACATCACTAGATTTTGATGTTGTTGGGTGAAAATAATAATAGTAAGTGATTTAAGTTATTTGATGACAGGTGAGACATCGCCCATTTTCGAGTTGTTTTGTTCGAGTATCTAGAGGATGAAGTGATCAGTATACTAGTGGATCATTTATGCCATTTTGTATGTGCATTGAGGGTTGCACAAGGCTATATTTTATGTTAGGGCATATTAGGCTAAGATTATCGCTTGTGGTGCATGTCGGCGTCATTTTTTCTGGGTTCGCAGCATGGATTGTAGAGGTTTGCCTATGCACGACATTTATAGTAATTTGGATTTGGTATATATGCTAGTAATAAAGTCGATAAACTGAGGTTGGAAGAATGATCTGGTTTAGAGTACTTGAAAAATGGAGGAGAGATTCTGTTCTTTTCATTTCGATTTTTTTCTAGAAGATATTTCCATTTGCTTGTTAGCATGATTAGTTTATTTAAGTATGGGTAAATAGTTGTTATATGTTGTTACTATTAAATTAGAAAATTGAATGGTGTGGTATGCTTTGTTGTGCGACTTATGTTTTGCTCTATGACTAGAATTATTGCATATCGTGTTGCATTCATATACAATTATCAGTATATTTTAGGATGTTTTGCATCCATGCCTATATGCCATGATTTTGCATTAGTATTATGCATTATTCACATGCCATATTTATGACATATGTTGGTCTGATGAATGATTGTTATTTATTCGCACCTATTTTCCCATTGCTATGTATTGATATCTATATCCATATTGTTGTTGGTATCCATATGGTTATAATATTTTATCTTGCTAGGAATGAAAGGAATCAAATATGTTTGATATGAATTATTTACATTGATTTGTGTATGGAGTGGTTTAAGTGTATGCATTGCATATACAAATGGTTGCTACTGTATAGTTGAGTCTACAAGTTACATTTTTCCATCCCTATGAATTTTGAGGACAAAATTCTTAAGGAGGAGAATATAACAACTCAGATTTTTATAAAAACAAATAACTATTGCTCGGATGGCTAAATGTCTATCGAGTTAGAAAATAGCCTAACGAATTTTGAAATAAAAATAACTGCAAGCGCACGGCGTACTATCGTAGTACGTAGTGAGTATGGGTCGATCCGCTAGGAATTGTTGATTTTAAAAATCTATTCAATCAAATTAACCAACGATTGAGAGTGTTAAGCTAAAAATGTAAGAAACTAACAAAAAGAAAGTGATAAAAATATGAGAGTTAAATGACAATTTAGAGATAATTCCACTCTCTAGATCATGTAGTTCAACAAATTATGAAATTATGATCTCTCTTTTTTGGTCATAAGTTAATTTAAACGATGTGCTTATTATAAGTATGGCATATTTGAGCTATTAGTTAGCTCAATATAAGCCATCAAACTATAACACAACCTTTAAACCACTTTTAATTCTCATGAAATATGACAACAAAGTTGAAAGCAAAATCTATTTTAAGTATGGTCTATTAACTATTAATTAGAAATATAGACCATCAAATTTCAATTTCAACATTCACTTCATTACCATCATCATATGTAAATGAAGAGGTAATTATTGTTTGTGATTGTTTAAGCATAGCCTGTTTGTTATGAACAACATAGACTATCAAATTCAACATGAAATAATAAATCACATCAACATTCATTTAAGAACAAAAGAGTGCAATAATTATCAAAATGTTGAAGCTAGATGATTAGAGGCTTCATTATCCCTAAATTGAAGGGATTAGCCTCTCATTTGTGTTATCATATCAACACTTGTTGCTTGCAACATGAAATAAAACAAGAGTAAAAAGAGAGCAAAATGAAAAGAAAAGCTAAGTAAAAAGATGTAAACACTAATCTACTAACAAAATAAGGAAGAGAGCATGTAAATGTAAAAGAACATTAACTAACATTGCATAGAAAGAAAGATTACATGAAATAAAAATATATGGCTAAGTAGCCATGAAAGGAAAGAAGAGAGCTTGAGTTTATTTTCTAAGCTAAAAACTAACTAAGAGGAAGAAGAGGTTACATGAAAATATGGGGTATTTAAACAAGTTAGAAACCCTAATCCATATTTTTTGGAAATGCCCAAACTACCCTTATGAAGTGTGGTGGCCAAGTAACCATTAGCATCCATTAATCATCCATTAAGTGTGCATGAAGATTTAATGGCCTTTTAGCATGTGCATTAGCTCCTAAGTGTACATTAAGGTAGGTGGTAAGTGAGGTCCTCCATGATCATCACTTTGAATTATTTCCATCTTCATTTGTTCTCTTCACTCTTGTGCATGCATATATCATCATGAAACCACTTGTAAAATTTAGTAAATTTTCTACAAAACAACATAGAAAATTCCAAGTAAAATTTTACAATTTAATAAATGCACAAAAACGACCATTTTGCCTCTATATGAAGATGAATATGTGACAATTTGAAAATAATTTGAATTTTGGTTTAAACAAGTTAAAATACCCAATATTATCATTTATTTAATTTAAAAAGATTAAATATGGTAGTAAAAATATGCGCATTTACGTGCACATCAACTATTCCAAAGGGCATTTTTGTAATTTTACACAAAGCTGAATACTGAACTTTTACAAATGAATTTTTTTTGGAAAATCTGACTTTCTATTACATCCAGTAAAATTTTCTAGTCCAAATTAATATATAAAACGTTAGAAATGGACATCAGATAATAGAGATACAAATCTTTTACCATGACGTGTGCTTTGAGGTGAAATAGGTCATAGACCAAGTGAGCTAAGAAGGAATTTTGGGATTTGTGCCTATATAAGAAAGATTACATACGCTAATTCACCTCATTCTCTACTTATCTCCATCTTATAGTTGCCGCCTCACCTAATCTCCATTCTCCTTCCCCTTCCTCTTCTTCAAATCCAAAAAACCACTTCAAACAAAATATCAAATCTATCCTCCAGATAAAAATAGCGATTCAAACGGAAAAGAAAAGTGAAATCAAATTAAAACAAGATCAAACGAAGGACACTTGAAGATTTTTATTAGAAGTTATGAAAACATCGTATAAAGGTGAATGGGTTTATCTACGAAACGAATATGATGTAAATAAGAATTCAAATTTCATTTGCATATCTATTTAGATTTAAAAATATGATTTTAAACTGAATTGAAGATTTATACGAACTGATAATTTGGATACCATAGAATACTATTTTGATAATAGAAATTATTATTAATTGAGGAAGAGGACAGATTGAATGAAGTTTACCCTTAAAATCCTATATATCTTATTTTATGTAACAGATTTGAATTAAATTAAATGAACAAAAGTTAACATATACAAATTGCATTGAAATCATATAGATATGATTTTATGTAGTAGATTTGAATCAATTTAAATGAATAAAAGTGAATTTATAGTATAGCTTTGAAATCATATAGATCCAATTTTCTATAAAAGATTTGAATTGATTTAGATGAATAAAGTGAATTTATAAATATAGCTTTGAAATCATATAGATCTGATCTTGTCTAAAAGTTTTGAATTAATTTCGATGACTAAATGTGAATCTACGTATATATATATCCTTTAAAGTCATCGAGATCCGATTTAATCAACTTTGAGTAAAATTGAACATGCATATACGACTCATAGAATAATTAATATATAATTAGTTGGATGAATTACACATAAGGTTGGATAAGAAAAAAAATTGAAATTATATATAAATAATAATTTGAAAGTGGGATTATATTAATTAGAAGCTGTATATGAAGTATAAATAGAATAACCAATGTCCAACAATCATAACTGGATCAAAATAACAACTAAAAATGTTGAAAAACCCATTTTCTGGCAGAACGATCAACTGACTAGTCGACTGAATGCTTCAAGAAAAATGCTGGACAAACATGAGTCAAACCCAAGGAAAAACAATTATTTTCTGGGCCAAACAATCGATTGACTATAAGCATCGGTCGACTAAATCTTTACAGGGTCGACTAGTTTGACTCAGTAGTCGAATGATGGTGGATAAATAATTAAAAAATGGTCTGCAGGAAAATAGTCGATTGACTAGTTGACCAGTTGAATGAATACCATAGGAGTCAACTGATTAATTTTTTCAGTTGACTGTTACGTTGTTTAAAAGAAAAAATATAGGGATGCAGTCGAGTTACATGTTTATTCAGTTGACTTATAGCCTGCAAACAGCCTAGGTTGAATCTATACCTAGAGCAGGCCAAGTAGCATAGTTTTAGGGATTCGTTTCTCGCTTCCTTGATTTTCTGAAGTTCACGTAGCTTTACTATGTTATATAACTTGATGTTCAATGTTGTGTGAGACTGTATCGCAGTTAGTTACTCTCATTGTTATTATAGTAGTCACGACCCTATGTTGGTGAGTTGCATGTGGGAATGGAGGCATTCATGTTAGTAGGGTTTACAACTATTCAACGGATGTATCTACACACGAAGTAGAATTGTATATCGACCCTTGTATGCTATTAGTTGAATGATGTGGGACGTAGGACACGTTTACCACTGAGGTAGTATACTCAACGTTTTGGTAGGTAGTTCGCTGTCAGGATTATATATTTGATGTGTGCCTTGACATTGTGATTGTATACTCAGTTTGTGTGACTTAAAAAGTTCAACCATTAAGATTGTTTGCTTAATGTATTGTTATGTGGTTTACCATTGAGATTGTTTACTCAGTGTATAACTAAGCGGTTCTCTATTAAGATTATCATTTAACGTATAGTTAGGTGGTTCACTATCGAGACTCCATACTCGATATAAAGTTAGGTTTACATAATTTTTGGATTTCCAACCCCTAAATGGGACTATTATAAGGTTTTAGACGCATTATGGGTCGTTATCCTATACTACACCAGTTAGATAATTTCTTAGATATAGTATACACATATAAATGGACACCCTTAGGCAGTGTAAATTATAATTGATAATTTAACTGTGTATTAACACTATTAGTGATACTACTCACTCACTAGACCTTGTTCGGTCCCCACTATTTTCCCTCTTTATACCTATTATAGGATGACAGGGTAGCATGTTGTATGACGAGAATAATGTGTATGGAAGAGGTAACCATGCGCCTTAGAGCTATATTTATTTTATCATTCCGTATGAATAAGAATGTATCTGTTGGTCAGACATATACTAAATTTATATTTTAAGACTTTATTTAGATGATCCTTGTATAGACCATTATTGTTTTAGGACATAATGATTTGGTTATCTCGATATTTATATTTTATTCCATACAAACCTAATGATATGTATTTTTTGGCAAGATGTGATTTCAAACGCCATTTTAAATTTTGAATAAGTGTCTGGAGGTGCATGTTGCTACATTTGGTATTAGAACTTAGATTAAGTGATTCATACTAAATTAAGGTGTATGAGAAAACGTAGTTGTAATTTTCTATTATATGTATATATGTATATATTTGTACTCATATGCCACACCCTATATAATTTGACCTATAAAGTTAATTGTTGGCTTGTCCCCTATATAAGAAAAAAACTATGAGTTAAAATAAACGTTAAGATTATAATAATTTAGGGTGAAAAATAAGCCCATCGCATAAATTATTGTTTATTCCTTAAAGAACTGCTAATAGAGAATCCTTATACCAACTAGTAATTATTATGAATAAATTACAATGTATTTAGACCATAAAAAGTAGAGTGGTGTTGATAAGGTGTAATGGAGGCATAGGGAAAACCTCCTCAAAATTAGAGTTGTGCAGTCGAAGTGTTCATACATTTGAGTCAGATATTATATTGGAGGAGAGGCTTGAGATAGCCAATTTTAGAACACGACGAACTAAAATCATATGCACTTGAAGTATAGTTATATGAATTAGTTAGGCTTGTGTAAGTTATGTTGCTTTTAACTGCTCCTATTGAAGTATTTAAATTATTTGAAATGTTTTCCTAAATAGTTAGAAACATTAGTGTTTGAGATTTTTGGAGAAATATAGAAGTTGAAGTCGAACTAGTTGTCCCATATTTGAAGCTTCAAATACGTGAAAATTTAATAAGAAGTAATTTTCAATAAATATTTTAAAGCTTCTATTTTTGTAAATGTTTTAATGTAAGACACAAGTTGTAGTTATCTTTTTGATGCTTCCATTTCTTGTGACAATGAAACTTTTTGAAAGGTAAATTGAAAGGTATGTAAAACCCATTTTTTTGAATGTCTTTTATTTTACAAATATTTCTATCACACTTTGGAAAAATATATATTAAATTTTCTTTTAAAATACATTTTTGTGAAAGTTTCTTATTTATAAAAGAAAATTTTAGAATTATGCTTTATATGTCCACTTTCCTAAGTTAAATTGAAAAAACATCATGATTTTAGTCAAATGGAAACGTTTGTTGAAATTAGCAGAGAATTTTATGATTTTCGAAGCTTGCTAATTTTTTGAAAAATAAGATGGGAAATCAAATATTTTGATTTAGAAACTACATTGAAAAAAGTTATTAATAATTTTGTTGGAAATTTGGTTGGAGCTAGAAGGATTACACAACCTATAAAGTTTGAATTGATTAGGACGAACTATATATAATAGTCAATATGCTAGAGTTCTAAGGACTTGCTAGTATTAAACATTATGGAATTATGAAGATTGGAAGATTTGGGGTGATGAAAAGATTACCATAGAAATTGGGTGACATTTTGAATCGACAATCGAGTTGGTAGGGTAGAGTACCAAATTGATTTTTTCGTAATAACAAAGAGTGAATACCACTTTGTGTCATTTTACCCAAATACGGTTTGAGTTGCTGCAGCTTAGCATAATATGAATATTACAAAGGCAATTACATACATACATACATATATACATACAAATGTACATATACATATACATGCTTGCATGCATACATACATACATACATATATATATATATGTATATTTGAAAATAATATACATGTATATACTTATATCATATGCTAATTATATTCGACCACGATTAAAATGTATATGTATTCATTTACTTACTTACTTATTTATTTCAAGTTATTTGAAAAATATATATAAACACACCGAATTATAAGTTGTACCTATATACATACATATATATTTAGTTAATTGTTTTCGAAAATATATACATTCGTATTTACATTTTATATAAGATATATTTTTGGTAGCGTATACTAGGATATCTTTCCTATTAAATAGAACCTCTATATATGTTAAGTTTAACATATAAATAATTACTCCTTTTGTTCAAGATCTAATTTCTAATATTCAAAGTTCGATAAAATGATTTAAATTCAAAATAAAATTGAGAATATAAGATATTTAATATATGTGTTTGTGTATCTCATTGTTTATATATAATGTTCAGCTATGATAATATATATATATATATGTGTGTATATATATATGTTTTTGTATTTTCTAATTAAAAAGGATATATTTCACAAACGATTATTCTATATATATATATTGAATTTCGATTATAAATTTATATTTACACGTATAATTAATTTCATATAAAATTGTGTTTTTAATAACGATCGAATATAATCTTGTGAATTATTGTGACATATTTGAAATAAAGAAATAGAATTTACCTTGATGAAAGAGGCTAGTGTCAAAAACTCCTTTTTTATTGTAGTAATAGTTTGTATGGCTTAGCTTGAAGTACTCTAGTAAAGGAGATGAAGTGGATATGAACAAGAGAACTTTACTCTTCAATAGTGGTGGAGAAGAAAAGAAATTTTGTCTTATTTTTTTAATTAGAAATTGTATGAATTTCACTCAAGAAAGGAGTGGCTATGGGCATGTATATTGTGGGAAATAAATCTCGATTGACCGAATTTACTTTTGGTAGCAATTTCTAATTTCGAGTCTAAAAACAATTACAGTGCCACTTACCTTCTATCTGAAAGGATACAAATTCTCTCTTGGGTAGTATTTCACTTCAAGTATCTAGTCCTATAACCAACTATGGTCTTAACACGTACTCATATCATGTAATTAACCATCATCAAAGTATGGCCTTAATAAACAAGATCCATAATACTTTCAAGTCAAAAGACAACTACACATCATCATGCGAGATCCTCTATTTTGACTTAGATGTAACAAACATATAGAAGACTCTTGCTATAGTTGATCCATAAAAACTACAAGTATTTACCCTCTTAGTGTCCCAAATCATTATGTGTAAATCACCGTCTATCATATGCAGAGCATTATTGCAGTAGTCTCGTAGTTGAATCGATATCTCTTATCGAATTGCCTTGACTAGGAACATTGAAGGATATGTATTTATTTATATATGTTGATTCATTACTCACGGTTATAAACATATTTGTAACTGTAATCGATTGAATACTTATTCCTAGGGATTCTTATTGTATGTATAAAATGTAGTCATCAACATATGATTATAAATATATGCATATACGATAGAAAAAGAAACCAGAAAAACATACTTTCATTCCAAAGAGGATTCATATATACGAGTTTATTGTACAATTATATAATTAAAATCACATAATTATCCCTAGAGCATACCTTTGACACAATGCGTGCATTATACTATCAACAACGAGAGTGTGCAATCTAGTTTAATAAATATTTGTAATCAAGTTTATTCAATGATAGTTCATGCAATTATAGTATCAACATATGATTTAGTTGGTATAACCTTTGACATATTTTGATACATGTGATATTTCAAAGGATTTCAATATACATATATTTTGTTGCGATTGAGCATGAAGAAAAGTATATGAACTACAAGTATTAGGGAGTGACTAAATAATGCTTAAAGGGTACAAACACAAACCATATGCACTGTATAATGTTCACTTGCAAAGTTCACTTCTAGCCAGTAATTAGCATGGATATACTTAAGTACATGTATCGTATGTAATGTTGGCACAATCACAAAATAGTATGTATCTTGAGAGTGAAATGTAGGTAAAATGGTTGGATGATAAACTGCCACCTATTTTGTGATTGAAAATTAATTTAGTTAGTGGTTAAGGTAATGTTTGCAACCAAATTGGCCACAAACACCCAAGAACAGATTTAAGTAGTGGAATAAATGAAGAAATTAAATGAAAACAGAGGAAGATCACAGAATTTCAAGAAAAATGCAGCAGAAGGTAAAAAAACCAGATTTGTAGTGGTTCGGCGTTGATTACCTACGTCCACTTTGAATATTCTTCATTGTTTCTCAATTTACTTGATTACAATTACAAATAGCAAGAAATAGCAAGAAATCAGAAAAAAAAACAGAGGAAGTTTGTTACAATAATGGTAGAGTTTTGCTAACAGCGTAAGAGTCCCTAGAATGGCCCCCCGTGCCTGTATTTATAGAGGAAGGCGGCCTCCAATCTAACTCAAACTTCGATAACAGGACCTCCTTCACCATATCGGCCCACCATAGGAAGGGCTAGACTAAAGTCTCAATGGACAGGGATTGGTACTGATCCCTCCATGAGTCGAGTTTGGGCTTGCGATCCCTATGGTGGCTCTCTTATGGTCTATAATGATGGTGCTTCAAATATCATAGCATTTGGACTCGTGGAGCTTTAGTTCTTGTCAGATTATAGTTCGAACCTTAACCAAGGTAATGCCGATCCATATTCCACGTGTTATTTTATGCCGATCCATATCACACATACCATTCCATATCGAACCATATTGCGCAAACCATACCATACCGAACCCTCTCCCATGAATGCATCATTGCGATCCACCCACAAGTCACACCATGATCACTATGCCGACCCATACCTTACGAGTCATGCCATGCTGATCCCTCCCTTGGAAGATACTATGCTGATCCTTATGTCTTCCTCACACTTTGCCAAACCATTACCTCAAAACATACCATGTCGATCCCTATATCTTCCTCATGCTATGCCGAACCATTACCTCCAAACATACCATGCCGATCCCTATAGCTTCCTCATGCTATTCTGAACCCTAGATCACTTCATTCACATTCATTATCCACTATGTCGATCCCTCTCTTTATATAGACTAAACCCTATCCTTCCGACATCCTGCGTTGTCCATCTATCAACTATGTTCCATCTAGGCAAGATACAACTTTCCGGACATTATATCTTGGTCATGTAGCTGTTGTTTCATAATCATCCTTCTCATCAACAGTAGAGTCTGGCCTTTGCGATCAGTCCAATATAGCCGGGTCATGGCACGGGTAACACTTTCCCCCAAAGTATGTCTTGTAAATAACATGACGTGCTTTGAATCGAAAAGAACTCGGGTACCAGGGAATAAGTCTATCCAACTTTATGGTTGATCTCTATTCCTTTATCAATCTTCAATAATACAAGTCTGATGTCGTGCTCTATTAGTATGCACGGATTTGGTCATGTGAAATTTACAGATTTTCTTCTGATTTAATTTTAAATTAGATCGTTTCAAGCGAAAATGCCACTTCAGTCAATTTCTAAAAGTTGAATCCTTAAATCTCTCCCATGTATGTTCACACATACGCTTCTATTATCGGCTCCCGGACGTGTTTGGACGTTTATAGGTCGTTGCCGAGTTTAATAGTTCTCCGTACATTTATGTTTTCAATTGAACTCTTACGACGTCAATCATTTGTTATTCCCTAATTGCTTGCCACTTCTTTATTTTCATTTCCCATTTCATCCATATCTACCATTCACACATCCCTTCTATATTTTCTTTGTATATTACATTTTTTTTATATATAGGAAGGATCGGAATTCGGTATGCCGATCCCTTGGCGAGTCTGCGTGGTTAGGGATTGGCGAGCTCTGAGGCCGATCCCTTTTTAATCTCGTGACCAAGTCACCTGGGATGATCGGTTCCTCTTCCTCCCAAACATGCCTGTATATAACCCCATTTCTCCTTCTCTCGTATTACCTTCCCTTCATACTATTGCTCCTAATCCATACTTTGACATTTTACTGTCTCTATTTACCTTCACACTTTCAAACTCCCCTTCCACCGAACCCTTATCATCGCAAATCCCAACATCATCCTTCCAACCTAAGACCTTAACATCAAGTACGAATTTGAACAATTCCTTCACAGCCGCTCCCCCACAATCATTGATTCTCAATTCCGAGCTCTTGCCCCCTAATTTACCCTGACATGCATATATAGGTAAGAACTTACCTTTATTTACATTATTGGTTGCGAATCTCGAGTTTAGATCGGTTCGAGTGTTTTCTAGGTGCATGATTTAGCAAATAGTGTCGGGAGATTAGGAGGAGGAAGAAAAGAAGGGGAGATGGAGAAAAAGACAAAGAGGAAAGAGGGTTCGGGAAAGATGGCATGGAAAGAGGTTGAGCCGTAGAGGGATCGGCAAGGAATCGAGTAAAATAACGAAGGTTTAGTTCGAAGTGGTTTTGGCGAGGGGTCGGTACACTGATGTATTGGTGTGGGATTGGTGTTAGCAACTTAAGTGGAGGGTTCGACAATGGTAGTTGAAATTTAGGGATCGACATAGAGGCTGGTACGTAGGGATCGGTATGGAGGCTAGGACGTATGGATCAGTATAGAGGCTAGGGGAAAGGGATTGGCACAGGGAGTTGAGGGATCGACATCGACTATGAACGCTAACTTAACTCAAGTCATTCAAACACTGAACTATGCACTGCCATGCCTGAACGTAATGACTTAGATGGTTGGACTTAGGCGGAAATGAGCATACTTCCGGACTTCTTGTGTTGGACTGAACAAAGAACCGACTAATAAACTTAGATAAACTTCATAACTCAATACGTCGATGACCGATCCTAAAGCTCAATCAACTTCTTCGTCGATTGAGACGGTCAGCGATGATGGTCTCTCTGGATGGGACTCCAAGCCTTAACATCTCATTCTCATTTTCTCGATTTCAAACTATCTATGCTTGTTTCATATTGCACTGCACTAGTTCACACATGACACGGGGGGAACAGGTTATTATTTCTAATATTGATTGTCTACTGAGTATAGGTGACATAGATCTCAGGTTACATGGAGCGCTCAACCATAATATCTTCTGAATCGGCCGCGAGATCAAGATCTGCCACCCTATCTTATAAACCTACTGTGAGTCATCAAACAGAATAAGTATGGGAATCTAACCCGTAAACAAATCTTTTCTTTGACATTCCAGTCTTCCCACAGAAGTTATTAATCTGGCTCCTGATGCCTATAAAGGCGCTATCATTCTAAACAATTTGGTTGACCCACAAGCGTCTAGAATTGGCAAAGCCGCTCTCCGTCGATTATGTTCCATCCATGGAATTCCTTTCGAGGATGTTCTAGTTCCATCGAGGCAAGACATACCTAACTTCCTCCAGCCGGATATACTACTTGTAACAAGTTCATGTGCTGGGCCGGATGTGTGCCACCCTTTAACTCCTTCGTTCGGGAAATGTTGAGATACCTGGGGATTTCTCCTACCCAACTACATCCCAACAGTTATGCCTTTATCCATGACACTTTTCTTCTCACCGTGAATGTCCTATTCTGTCTGCCAACTCCCGAAGATATCAGATACATATACAATTTCATAAGACAGTCTGGGAGTCCTTCATATGTCTTTCTTGAACCCTCGTACAAATGCTTAGTCTTAACGGGCGCATGGAACAAGTTGTCTCTATTCAAACAAGAGTGGTTCTACGTACGGTGTCCTCCTAGCTTCGCAAGAAGATGGTTGGAAGGACGTAAGTGCTAAGCCTATCTCCGTCTTTAGTTCAAAGATTCAAGTCGCAACTTCTTTCTTAATCATACTAATATCCCCAGTTCTTTAAGGTGTCCGCCCTCGACCCGAAGGCGTCGAGTATTCTAGGGCCATCGCGACCATTCGTGCTACTCCTGTTGAGGATCGGGACATCAAACTCCTTGTCACCGATGAGCTACTCTCGTTATTTAGGCTGTTGGAAGACGGTAGCAAGATCAGACTTCCGGGTAGTAAAGCGGTCTCGAGAATTACTGTCGAAAGAAGGATAGAAACGAGCAACCACGCGGCGCCTCCCATTGAGGGAACCCGAGAAGACATCGAAGAGGGAGAGATAAGGGAATCTCAAGATGTGGGGCCAAGAGGCAAAGATGTAGGCCCTGGAAAAGCGTCGGTAGTCGAAGCGCCACAGATCAGCCAAATGCAAACTCCCCCGAAGAGGAGAAAACGGTTGGTGTACAAGCTACGAAAGAGCGAGGCTGGGGCAAATCCGGAATACATCATAACCCCAATCGAAAAGGAGTCATGTTCCCAACAAATGGAAAGTTCGCTGAAGGGACTCTCCAACATTCTGATTATGGACGATATATTAAATTACAACTTTGCCAACATTGACGTCGAAGGGTTTAACTCTCCAGCGAGAAGCAGCGAAGGCGTGCAACCTTCCAACAAAGGGGAGGAAACTCCAATGAGTAAAGCCAATGTTACCGGTCCGTCGGGGGAAACACTAGGACACACACAAACACCCGCACTCCACCATACACTCATGATTAATTCCTCGTGTTACAACTTCTAATATGCTCCTACCTGGCTCTTTTACAGGTGCAATGTCACACTCTCACGCTTTTGACCGTCTCTAAGGTTTTTCCACTTACTATCGTTTGGCTGAGAATCCGTATCTGGAAGAAGTGGGGATAGAGATGAAGGGCGAGACAAAGACTATTATTCTCGAGAATCTTCTTCTTCCTCCATATGGAAATCTCAAGCACATGCTCCCTACCATGATGCTCCATCAAACCTTCCAGCTCATAGCGGAGATAAGTCCTCACGCCGGGGTTCTCAAGCTGCTACCCTCACGACCAACTTTGCAGGTCATCCAGTTCAAGGAAATCATGTGAGCCTCATTCCGGCAAGCATCCTCTTACTACTTCTGATCCGCTTTCACCAGTTCCTGCTCATGATCCTACCACAGCGGAAAAGTTGGCTGAACTCAAAGCTGCTTTTCCAAAAATCTACTTTGATGGACTCAAGTTCCTCCCCTCCGTACATGACATCCCTGGAAGTGCCAAAGAGAGCTCATTAGCATGTATGAATGACGTGTACGTCCAACATGAGTCGTTCATTCACTTAGCCGAGAGAATCTCCGAAGTTTCCATCGAGTGCTAGCATGAAATTAATCGCTTCAAGTTGGAGGCTATTCATGACAAAGACATCATCAAACATCAAGATGCTGAGCCGCTTGAATATAAAGCCCAACTTGCCGCGGTAGAGAAGAACACGAAAGAAACAGAAGAGGGTGTAAGTCGTTTGGAGACCTCACACAAAAAGGAACTAGATGTAGTGCTCCATCGCAGTGGCACTCTAGCCTTAGAGAAGGACTCCTTACAAAAGGAGAAAGATGTCTTAGCTCGCCGTGTTGAGGAGCGTGAAAAATTATTGTACAAAGAGAGGGAGGAATAAATCGAGGAACAGGAAGAATCGAAGAGATATTGCGAGGAGATCGTTAAGGCGAGAAACTTAAAAATGAAACTTGACGAACAACTTGCCAAGATCGAAGCCTTGAAAGAAATAGCCCGCGAAGGGGGTAGAAAAGAAGTGCTGGAAGAAGCCATGATTCTAATGAAGGGTTCAAGAAAGTATATTCGGCAATGAGCGTTAAATACTTCTCTTTTGGACGGTCTGTCCCTAATTTAACATCTCCCAGGGTCACCTGATCCTAATGGTTTTGCAGGCTCACCGATAACTTATCTATATACAAACATATATTCCCTTCTGTATGTAACCATAATTTTAGTCTTACTTGAGACAAAGCCCTACACACTGGAATTTTGGACAAAATTAGCTGGGGCCAATAGCTAATGTATAGGGCGCGACCCTATACCAGTACCATCTGGTATTCTAATATCTGAGCCATTTTACTTAGGGATCCCTTCCTATAATTTTCCTTGAAAACCTTTTTCAAATGATTTAAAACCTTTAAATCAAACTCACACAAGGAAAATACATATGCTCTATGCTTTACTCAAAATCACCTTGCCATGTTATATATATATATACTTTACTCAAAATTTAGTTGATGAAAACATTTAAACACTTGAAAGCACCCTTTCCGATTCTATTGAAAGTACCCCTTTCAAAACCCATTGAAAGCATCTCTTTCGAAACCAAGTAAAACCCTTCATTTATCTTTGGCCGAATGGCCAAAACCTCCCTTTCGAAACCATTCTCAAAACTCTTTCAAAACCTTTGAAAACCTTCCTTTCGAAAGCTTTAAAACCATAGACGTCATATCTTAAAATACTTTAAAACATTGCCTTTAGAAACCCTTGGAAAAACCTTCCCTTTTAACCTTTTCGAAACCATCAGAAAACATTACCTTTCGACTCCTTCGAAACCCTTGGGGGACCACCCCTTCGAAACCATTCTTAAAACCTTTCGAAAGCATCAAACCTTTATAAGCACAAACGTTTCATAAGTACTTGGGTTCAATTTAAAACATGAGGAAAAACACCTTTCGAAACCATTTAAACCATCTCTTTCGAAACCATTGGGTTCTACCTTCAACAGAGCAAAAGGGTCATTTAAAAACCTTTAAGTCGAAAGCCATCCTTTCGAAACCTATTCCTAAGTAAAGAAGTGACAGTGTCGAAACCACACTTCCGCAAGCATTGGAGAAGTGGCTAATTTTAAAAGCTAAGTATACCTTTCGAAACCATTGACTTCGAAAGGTAGAAAGGGGGCATCTAGGTGTTTCGACTCCTTCGAAAGCATTACTTAAACCAAAAGAGTGCAACCCATTGGAAACCTTTTCTTTAAAAACATTTGACACAGTCGCAAGCCAACCGTGTCGGAAGCTATCCCTTCGAAAGCAAAACAAGAGCTATTTTAATTTAAAACAAAGGCATACTCCAACCCCTTCGGAACCCAATGTTTCGACTACGTACCCTTCGCCTCTATCCAATATGCTACGTACCAAGTAATTTGATACCATGCCCATTGGTTTCGAAAGCATGGCGGCGAAACGTCCTAGTCGGAACCCTTTGTACCGAAAGTAGCGGAACATACTAAAAACATGTTATTTTTGTTTATAACTTAAAAGAGAAGCACTTTTCAACTAACCTACTATTATTTTTCAAATTTTCATTGGTTGCTAAATACCTTTTTCAAAAGTGCTGCCAATATTTTCAGATTTAAACAATAATTTTATTTTACAATATACCCCTTCTCCTTAATTAAATATATAAAACATTTAAGTCCCATACCTTAAATAATTTTATATATTCATCAAAACACTTAGGAAAATTCTACAATCTAGAAAATCCCATTTAATATATTTTCTAACACATATAAATTTCAGACCCAAATAGTTAATTATTTAGCCATATATAATATATAGCCCAATAAATCATTTTCTTCACTAGAAAATTAATATATAATCCACCTTAATTCTGAGAATTATGAAAATTGAAACCCATCTCAAAAATATCATTTCTGATCTAAATCTAAATTCGCAAGACATTAAACATAAATCATCAACAAGCATATATCTCATTATATCATTCAAAAACATGGCAAAATCTTGCAAATAATTTGGATATTACCTTAAAACCGAAAATCATTAAAAATGAGATGTAGTCATTATTCACCTTAGATTTGTGATTAAGGATGTGAGATTTGATCTTGATTATTTGATTTGATTCTTCTCTTGAATCCTATCTTTATCTTCCCTTGAGATTGGTAATGGTGGCCGGCCTTAAACTTAGAATTTTTGCTTGTAAAATGGAATGAACATATGAAAGTAAATTCATAAGGGTTTAGGGTATAAGTTTAACCATTTTCCTATTTTGCCCTCCCTTATTTCCTAACACCTTAATTCTTTAATTCATTGTTTACTCTTTAACATTGCACGACTACCCCTTAATTTAATTCACAAATCTCAATCCATTAATCAATCCCACGTTATTTAATTTAATTTGACTAATTAAATTTCCTAAATAATGTCATTAAAAATATGGGGTGTTACAATCTCCCCTCCTTAAAGAAATTCGTCTTCGAAATTACGATAAGGTACACATCAAACAATCAAAGGTAAAACATACCATCAAACAAATCAAGATTAGTGTCTCTAATCCTACCCTTAGTCTCCCAAGTACAGTCTCTAACATCGTCACTCCAGTGGACTTTCACTAATCTGACTATCTTGTTCCTCAATTTCTTCTCATCTCTCGCGACTATCCGGATAGGCTTCCTAACTATAGTCTTGTCTGGTTCCACTACTAAATCTTCTAACACAGCCAGTGCTATAGTAGTGTCTGGATCCCCAATGAACTTCCTTAGATGAGACACATGGTAAAAATCGTGTACTCCTGCCAAATTACTTAGTAACTCTACTCTATATGCGAGTTTCCTGATCCTTTCTAAAATGAAAAATAGTACTACGAACCTCGGTGCTAACTTTCTAGTCTTCCCAAACCTGATAACACCTTTCATCGGCGATACTTTGACGAAAACTTGATCTCCAACAAAGAATTCTAAATCTTTCCGTCTTCTATCTACATAGCTTTTCTGCCTAGACTGAGCTTCCTTCATTCTCGACCTTATTAGCTCAATCTTTTCTGCTGCTTCTCTTACCAAATCAGGACCAAGGACTAATATATCTCCGGTCTCTAACCAACATGCAGGGGATTTGCATGGTCTCCCATACAAAGCCTCAAACAGTGCCATCCCTATACTAGTCTGATAACTATTATTATATGAGAACTCGACTAGGTGTAGATGGTCTTCCCATGATCCCTCAAAGTCTAATACACAAGCTCGTATCAAGTCTTCCAAGATCATGTTAACTCTTTCCCTTTGCCTATCGGTCTGTGGATTGTAAGCGGTACTCATCTTGAGCTTGGTCCCTAAACTTTCCTATGGACTCTTCCAGAACTCGCTAGTAAATAAGGAATCTCTATCACTGACAATACTAAAAGGAATTTCGTGCATCCTAACCACATTCTTCATAAACAACTTAGCCAATACAGGTGTCGTCCTATTTGACTTAACTAGAATGAAATGGGCACTCTTGGTAAATCTGTCCACTATGACCCACATACTTTCATTCACTCAATTAGATCTTGGCAACCAACCTATGAAATCCATAGAAATAGAATCCCACTTCCATACCTGAATATCCAATGGCTGAAGCAATCCACTTGGCTTCTGATGCTCGGCTTTTACCTACTGACAGTTCAAACACTGTTTCAGCCATAAGCCAACATACCTCTTCAATCCTTCCCAGAAGAAACCTCTCTTCATATCTTGATACATCTTCGTTCCTCCTGGATGAATAGTGAACTTTGAACGATGGAATTCCTCCAAGACTTCTTTGCTTATGTCTCCCACATTTGGAACACATAATCTATCCTTCTTTCTTAACCATCCACTTTGGTCAAAACTGAAATCCTTCAAGTCATCGCTCTCCATTCCATCCTTTAATTTCCTAATCCGTTTAGCTAAAACTGGATCCTCTTCCTGTTTAGAAGCAATCTTCTCAATCAATACCGATCGGACTTCTAAACAAGACAATATAACACTTTCTCCACTAGACTCAGCCTCGGACCTGCACCACACTCTACAAGCTGACAATGCCTCTAAATCCTTCCACTGAGCAATCATTGCCAATACTCCATTCTAATTTTTCCTACTAAGTGCATCTGCCACCTTATTACCTTTTCCTGGTGTGTACTCTGTTCCAAAGTCATAACCAGCTAAAAACTCTAACCACCTCTGATGTCTCATGTTCAGCTCCTTTTGAGAGAACAAGTACTTCAACGACTTATGGTCGGTATAAAGCTCGAACCTCTCTCCCAAAAGGTAATGTCTCCATACCTTCAAAGCAAAAATCATTACAGCCAATTCCAAATCATGCGTCAGGTATCTAAACTCATGCGGTCTAAGCTGTTTAGAAGCGCAGGCGATTACTTTTCCTTTCTGCATTAACATTGCCCCTAATCCAGTTCCATACACATCTATATAAACTACCAAGTCCTGATTCCCTTCCGGAACCACTAACACAGGTGCATGGGTCAACAAGTGTTTCAAGCTCTGGAACGCTTCCTCACACTTATCGGTCAACACAAACTTCACATCCTTTCGCGTTAGCTTGGTCATCGGCGCTGCTATCCGTGAAAAATCCTTTATGAAACTTCGATAATATCCAGCCAACCTAAGAAAACTTCTTCTCTTAGTTACCATTTCTGTTCTCTTCTAAATATTAACAGCTTCGATCTTATCTGGATTGACCGACAACCCTTTCCCTGAAACCACGTGACCAAGAAACTTTACTTCCTGCTTCCAAAAATGGCACTTCAAAATCTTTGACTTTAGCTAATGCTGCCTCAGCGTCTCAAGCACAACTCTAAGGTGAACTTCATGCTCCTTCTTATTCTTAGACTATATCAGAATATCATCTATGAAAACCAACACGAACCTATCCAAGTGCTCTCGGAAAATCTGGTTCATCAAATCCACAAAGAATTCCGACGCATTAGTGTGTCTGAACGGCATAACTAACCATTTGTATGACCCATACCTTGTTCTAAATGTCGTCAAAGGTATACTATCTTCTGCCACTCTAAACTGATGAAAACCTATCGCCAGATCCAACTGAGAGAATATCTTGGCTCAACTCAACCGATCGAACAAATCGTCAATTCTAGGTAACGGATATCGATTTGTTATCGTCTTCTCATTCAACTTACGATAATCGATACATAGCCTTAACGATCCATCCGGCTCCTTAGCAAATACTGCAGCTGCTCCCCAAAGTGAACTACTTGGTCTGATAAAACTCTTGCCTTCCAAATCCACCAAATGAGCCTTCAACTCCCTCATCTCTGTAGGTGTCATCCTGCTTAGTGGTCTACTTACCGGTTCTTCTCCAGGCACCAAATCTATCCGAAACTCAATGGCCTGTTTCAGTGGCAATTCGACTACCGGCTCAAAAACATCTGCGAATTCTCTAACCACAAAAACGCGATTCAGCTCATCCTCTAACTCCACAACCCCAACAAGGCATTCACCTCACAGCTAAGGTTTTATACGGTATAAACTATCCTATCAGTACAGTCCGGGTGTCTAAGTGAAATTTTCCTATCTTGGCAAAATATCCTAGCATCATATTCACTTAACCAGTCCATACCCAATATAATTCCGAACCCTACAAAGTCAAATACATGCAAACTACAAACAAAGGTGTAACGTAGCAAGTCAAAATCTAAGTGGTCACACTTCATCCTAAGTGTCGCATACCCTCCTATCGGATTTGCAACTCTTAAGGATGTAACTAAATATGTGGGTTCTAGATTAAGCTTATCTACCAAACATCGAAATATGAAAGAATGTGATGCACTAGTATCAAATAAAATGCTAACAGTCATATCATGGATCTGAAGCGTACCTCCCAATACTGATTTTCTTTTCTCCTGCACTGTCAGCTTCGAAGTAGCAGGCTCCAACGCAAATACTTGGCCTTTATCTCCTTTAGCTGGCTCTTTGCACTGGTTCTTGTAGTGCCCAATTTGATCACAGTTGAAACACCTAACTCCTTTCTTCTTAGCAGCCTTCTTTCCTTTGCCTGTCCGTCACTCATGAGCATAATGGCCTTTCTTATCACACTTGTAACAGACCACTTCAGACTTCCCCTTCTTAACTGCTCCACCTTTCTGAGCACCTTTCTTGTGGAAGAACTTTCTCTTTTGACTTTGCCCAACCTGGACCTCCTTCTCCTTCTTCATCTCCAAACAAGCACGCATCTCTTCATGTCTTAACGCCATCTCCACTACCACATCATAAGTATCTCTGATATGTGGTAAGGTAGCCCTACCAACTCAAGCTTCAATCCCCTGATGAACTTCTCATTCCTTTTCATCACTGTGTCAACACTGGCATACCCATATCTGGCCAATTCTTCAAACCTGCTAATATACTCCAGAACAGACATTTGTCCTTGTTCTAACTCAGCAAACTTCCTGATCAGAACAGACTGCGCCATTACTGACATGAACCTCTCTTGGAACCTTCTCTGAAACATGGCCCATGTCATCTCCTCTTCGTTTACTCCAACTGTCACACTATTCCACCAAAATAAAGCTGCCCCTTGGAGCTGTCTCGAGGCAAGTCTCCTCTTATGCTCGTCATTGAGCCCTAAATCACCATATATCTTTTCATAGTGCAACAACCAGTTCTCCACTTCTATAGCATCCTCAGTTCCAATAAACGGCTTCCCTCCAAGCCTAGCATTGTCTCTACTCAAGTTAGCATAATGGTTGGCAACCAAAGCTTCTTGAACTCCTCCCGCAGCGTTTCCTCCAACAACCCCAGCAGCGATCCCAACTTGCATCATGTTTACGAAAAACTGATACATAGCCCTTATATCTACTTATGGAACCCCAGCACCAACATTCCTAGCCTGACCCTGACTTCTTATAACATTCAGTCATGCATTTCCATTTGTGGTGGTGCTTTCTCATCCTATATTAACTCTGCCTCTTCTTCCATCCATATCTTTATTCAAGCGTAGTGATATACAGAAGAATAGCCTAACAAAGACAGGAATCTAGAGATAAACTGTATAGTTATATATATATATATAGCAAATACAAGTACGTTACTATAGCGTTATCATATACCTCGATCTTAACTCTAATTCCTAAGGATTATGTTTTCAAAAATCATTTTAGTTAAAATATTTCGTAAACCTATGCTCTGATACCAAGTTGTAACATCTCCTATCTAGAGGCCCAAAGCTAAGCACTACAAATGCTGTAGTCATCTATAATATTAACTTCCGATGACTAAATACGGTTATGGTAATGGTATCTATAATATCAGAAGCACTTGAATATGAAACAAATCACAGATTTCAAAATAGAATTTTCCATTACATTTCAAAACAAAATGTTTCATATTCAAATTACACAATCCCAAAACGTTTCCCAGGCAATTGTCAAATATACTTATTACAAAATATGCCAAGAGCGACATATGATGCCTCCTTGGAAGACCAGAGTAGTATTATCATAATTGACTTAATACCCACAGCGGAAATAACAACAAAACAAGAAGCGCAACTCCTAAATAGCTATCCATTAGCCTCCTACTTGCCTCCGGTAGCTTTATTCGTCATCCTACTAAGAACTTGTATACCTCAACCCTTAGCCTACTCAAATCAATTTTTGAGCACCCGAGAGTTTAAGGGAAAAAAACATAAACTTCGAGTCAGACATAAAGCCTAGTGTGAATAATACTATGCATCTCGGTTATCTAATATTAAATAAGACCACGCTGCTTAGCGGAACGAGTTTCCCCTCACTAACATCCTTTTAAAACATATCTTTTGCAAATCATAATCCTGCAACCGAAAATAGTTAAAACTATAAAGCATTATAATGTAAACATACATATCAGGTAACAAATGGACTATCTATCCGAACACTATAGTTTTCTTTGGCTTACTATTAACCTTTGGCTGACTCCGGCCTACCAAACAAAATAACAAAATAATCTAACATCTGTTAGATACACCTCTTCTAGGCGGTCTGTCCTTAACAATCTGTTAAATACTTCTCTTCTGGATGGTCTGTCACTATTTTAACATCTCTTAGGCTCACCTGATCCTAATGGTTTTGCGGGCTCACCAATAACCCATCTATATACAAACATATATTTCCTTTTGTGTGTAACCATAATTTTTGTCTTACCTGAAACAAAGCCCCACACATTGAAATTTTGGAAAAAATTAGCAGGGGCCAATAGCTAATGTATAGGGCACGACCCTATACCAGTCCCATCTCGTATTCTAATATTTGAGTCATTTTACTTAGGGATCCCTTCCCATAATTTTCTTTGAAAACCTTTTCAAAATGATTTAAAACCTTTAAATCAAACTCACACAAGGAAAATACATATGCTTTATGCTTTACTCAAAATCACCTTGCCATGTTATATATATATATATATACTTTACTCAAACTTTAGTTGATGAAAACATTTAAACACTTGAAAGTACCCCTTCCGATTCTATTGAAAGTACCCCTTTCAAAATCCATTGAATCATCTCTTTCGAAACCAAGTAAAACCTTCATTTATCTTAGGCCTAAAGGCCAAAACCTCCCTTTCGAAACCATTCTCAAAACCCTTTGAAACCTTTGAAAACCTTCCTTTCAAAATCTTTAAAACCTTATACAACATATCTTAAAATACTTCAAAACATTGCCTTTAGAAACCCTTGGAAAAACCATCTCATTCAACCTTTTCGAAACCATCAGAAAACATAACCTTTCGACTCCTTCGAAACCCTTAGGAGACCACCCTTTCGAAACCATTCTTAAAACCTTTCAAAAGAATCAAACCTTTCAAAAGTACTTGGGTTCAATTTAAAACAAGTGGAAAAACACCTTTGGAAACCATTTAAACCATCTCTTTCAAAACAATTGGGTTCCACCTTCAACCGAGCAAAAGGGTCATTTAAAAACTTTTAAGTCGAAAGCCATCCTTTCGAAATCTATTCCTAAGTAAAGAAGTGATGGTGTCGAAACCATCCTTCCACAAGCATTGGAGAAGTGGCTAATCTTAAAAGCTAAGTACACCTTCTGAAACCAATGACTTCAAAAAGTAGAAAGGCGACACCTAACGGTTTCGACCCCTTCGAAAGCATTACTTAAAATAAAAGAGCGCAACCCATTCGAAACCTTTTCTTTAAAAACATTTAACATAGTCGCAGGCCAATCGTGTCGAAAGCTATCACTTCGAAAGCAAAGCAGGAGCTATTTTAATTTAAAACAAAGGCATACTCCAACCCCTTCGAAACCCAACGTTTCGACTACGTACCCTTCGCCTCTATCCAATACGCTACGTACCAAGTAACTTGATACCATGCGCATTGGTTTCGAAAGCATGGTGGCGAAACGTCCTATCGGAACCCCTTGTACCGAAAGTAGCGAAACAAACAAAAAACATGTTATTTTTGTTTTTAACATAAAAGAGAAGCACTTTTCAACTAACCCACTATTATTTGTCGAATTTTCATTGGTTGCTAAATACCTTTTTCAAAAGTGTTGCCAATATTTTCAGAAATAAACAATAATTTTATTTTACAAAATACCCCTTCTCCTTAATTAATTATATAAAACATTTAAGTCTCATACCTTAAATAATTTTATTTATTCATCAAGACACTTAGGAAAATTCTATAAAAATTCCAGAAAATCCTATTTAATATATTTTCTAACATATATAAATTTCAGACCCAAATAATTAATTACTTAGTCGTAAATAATTTATAACCCAATAAATTATTTTCTTCACTAGAAAATTAATATAAAATATACATTAATTCAGAAAATTATGAAAATTGAAACTCATCTCTAAAATATCATTTCTGATCTAAATCTAAATTCACAAGGCATTTGGATGTCATTAAATTGACTTTTCACGTCAAAACATATCATAAAAATCTATATGATTAAGCATAATTCATCAACAAGCATATATCTCATTTAATCATTCAAAAACGTGGAAAAATCTTGCAAATAATTTGAATTTTACCTTAAAACCGAAAATCATTAAAAATGAGAGGTTGTCATTATTCTCCTTAGCTTTGTGATTAAGGATGTGAGATTTGTCTAGATTATTTGATTTGATTCTTCTCTTGAATCCTAGCTTTATCTTCTCTTGAGATTGCTAATGGTGGCTGGCCTTAAACTTAAAAATTTTGCTTGTAAAATGGAATGAATGTATGAAAGTAAATTCCTAAGGGTTTAGGGTATAAGTTTAATCATTTTTCTATTTTGCCCTCCCTTATTTCCTAACACCCTAATTCTTTAATTCATTGTTTACTCATTAACATGCATGGCTACCCGTTAATTTAATTCACAAATCTTAATCCATTAATCAATCCCACATTATTTAATTTAATTTAACTAATTAAATTTCCTAAATAATATCATTAAAAATATGGGGTGTTACACTGGCCGCCGCGAAGCTTCAGTTCTCTAAGTCTCCTGCCCCTGACAAAGAAGGAGAGGACATCACGGGGTCCTCTTTAACTGATCTTAAGGGTCCTTCTTTTACTCAGATGGTCTAAACATCGTCTTCTCAGCCTACAGGGCAACATATCGGCTACGATCCCGATAGACCTTGCCTCGGTCCACAAATGCTATCTCCCATTCTTGAAGGGAGCAGTCCAATGACCACTGAGAGCCAACCTGATGCTGGTATAGCATAGAATTTCCTTGAATTTAGCCATTTGTTGTTTTTGGCACATACGATCATTGACTAACGCCTGTGCTTTAACTAATTTTTGCAGTTCATCCCGGTCCAGAGAAAACTCCTAAGAGCGATGTCGCCACGGAGCAACAAGAGAAAGTGGCCAAGGCTCCAGCTGTTGCAGATATTCAGGGGCCCAATGCTCGAGTCATCGATGCACTCGAGGAGGATAAGCCTGAGGACCCATCCCTTGGCGAGGAGTAGGACGGTATACTGATCTCAGGCACCTCAGAGTACACTGCCAAAAGCAGTATGAAAGAGCATATTGAAGAGGAAGAGAGATCGAAGCATAAAGTTAAAACGGAGCCCGTTGAGGTCACAACCGAAGATCCTATTCCTGCACCTTTGCAGGTCATTCCACCCGGCGGGACAATTCCTATTAAAATCCCTCCTTCTTCTTCAAGCGTCTCCACTAAGGGCAGCAAAGGGTCCCGGAAAAGACGCTCGACCGATTCTACTCCTGAAAAACCGAAGAAGGAGAAGAAGGAGAAGAAATAGTTAGTGTTTTGTGTCTTTGTACATAGTTTGGATAAGTCAGACGTGTGTTTCTTTTCTTAGTAGTAGGTGTACGGGCGTGGATCCCGAACTTTTGAATAATTTGTAACGAATTTTTGAGATAGTGAATAAATGTTTTTTTTTGATTAGTCATAACATGAATTATTGCTTCAATAGTAGAGTAATTACTTCCCATTCCATGTACTTGTTATGTTTTTCACAAGTTTCGTTAATAGTTCACTATCTCCATCTCAAGGCTTTTCTGTAGCTGTTATCTTAAGTCGCAAGTAGCGCTTAGCCGGAATTGTAATGAACTGTCACATCTTGTCTTTAGCAGTTCGGACTTCTCCCGTTGGTTTGAAATGGGAATTCGTAGGATATAGAAAGGTTGAGATCCGGCCATACACCTATTAAGTTTATGAGTTAGTCCACGGCCCGGGGACTTCGAACTTTTTGCAGGTTGTCAGCCATAATATGATTGCTTATACTATAATTAGTGCTCCGAAAACATAGAGATTTTGTCGCGAGCGGTCGCGCTTCCGCTTGAGGCAGTCGTTCTTCCGTCGAATAGTTTGTACTCTAGTCCGCAGTTGGGGACTTTTCTTGTCCACAGTCGGGGACTTTGAGTTTTCTAGTCTGCAGTCGGGGACATAGAATTTTCTGGTCCGCAGTCGGGGACTTAGAATTTTTGTCATAGGCAGTTGTGTTTCTGCCCGATTGGTTTATACTCTAGTCTGTGGTCGGGGACTTAAAGTTTTCTAGTCCACAGTCGGGGACTTAGAATTTTCAAGTCCGCAGTCGAGGACTTAGAATTTTTGTCGTGGGCAGTTGTGTTTCCTCTCGAATTGCTAATACTCTAGTCCGCAGTCGGGGACTTAGATTTTTCTAGTCCGCAGTTGGGGACTTAGAATTTTTTAGTCCGCAATCAAGGAATTAGAATTTTTGTCGTGGGCAGTCGTGTTTTCGCTTGAATGGTTTATACCCTAGTTCGCAGTCGAGGACTTAAGAGTTTTTTTGTCCGCGGTCGGGGACTTAGAATTTTCTAGTCCGCAGTCGGGGACTTAGAATTTTTGTCATGGGCAGTCGTGTTTCCACCCGAATGGTTTATACCCTAGTCCGCAGTCGGGAACTTAGATTTTTTTAGTCCGCAGTCGGGGACTTATAATTTCTAGTCCGCAGTCGGGGACTTAGATTTTTGTCGTGGACAGTCGTTTTTTTGCCCGAATGGTTTATACGCTAGTCCGCAGTCGAGGACTTAGAGTTTTTTCGTCTGCAGTTGCGGACTTAGGGTTTGTAGTCCGCGGTCAGGGACTTAGAATTTTTGTCGTGGGCAGTCGTGTTTCCGCCTGAATGGTTTATTCCCTAGTCTGCAGTCGGGGACTTAGATTTTTTTAGTCCACGGTCGGGGACTTAGAATTTTCTAGTCCGCAGTCGGGGACATAGATTTTTTTCGTGGACAGTCGTGTTTTTGCCCGAATGGTTTATACCCTAGTCCGCAGACGGGGACTTAGAGTTTTTTTTGTCTGCAGTTGCGGACTTAGAATTTGCTAGTCCGTAGTCAGGGACTTAGAATTTTTGTCGTGGGCAGTCGTGTTTCCGCCCGAATGGTTTATACCCTAGTCCGTAGTCGAGGACTTAGATTTTTTAAGTCCGTAGTCAGGGACTTAGAATTTTCTAGTTCGCAGTTGGGGACCTAGAATTTTTATCGTCGGCAGTCGTGTTTTTGCCCGAATGGTTTATACCCTAGTTTGCAGTCGGGGACTTAGAGTTTTTTTATCCGCAGTTGGGAATTAGAATTTTTTAGTCCGTAGTCGGGGACCTATAATTTTTTTCGTGGGCAGTTGTGTTTCCGCCCGAATGGTTTATACCCTAGTCCGCAGTCGGGGACTTAGATTTTTTTAGTCCGCGGTCGGGGACTTAGAATTTTCTAGTCCCTAGTCGGGAACTTAGAATTTTTGTCGTGGGTAGTCGTGTTTCCGCCTGAATGGTTTATACCTGTTAGCACCAAAATTGGTCACTAACCTCGTTGAGAAAGATTGTGTAGAGAGATGAATGATGAAAATAAATCTAAACAAAGATCAATATGCTAAATTGAATGCAAATACGAGAACACCAGAGTTATAGTGGTTCGGCGTAACTGCCTACGTCCACTTTGAGGTTAATCTTTATTGCTTCACTTGATAATTGATTACAGATACAATCCGTTTGCCAACTACTTGAATGCAATTGCTAAGTAAAGAGGATGAGTCTTGAAAGCGATAGAGTCTCCCCAGTGTTCTCGAAAAAAGGTCCATTTCACTGTGCCCATGCCTCTCTATTTATAGACAAAGATGGGTAGGACTTCCCTGGCGGGCCTGGCAGCCGAGTACCTTGGCCCAAATGGAGTGGTCATTGTATGCCGAACCGAACAGGCTGAACGGTCGAATGCTGATCCATCCTCTTCATGCCGAATGATGCATTTTTTGTGTGGGAAGAGTAGGCCGAGTAACAATCGAAGCCGGTCGTGCTGGGAAGAATGCCGAGCCATCTTTGACCGCCGAACGTCCTTGATGGGCCGAACGATACCTTGGCCGAGCGATGTCTCTGGCCGAACAATGCCTTGCCGAACACGATATCTTGACCGAACGAGGTCCCTGTCTGAACGATGCCTTTGGCCGAACGAAGTCTTTGGCCGAACGATGCCTTTAGCTGAGCGATGTATCTGGCCGAACGATATCTTGACCGAACACGATATCTTGACCGAACGAGGTCTCTGGCCGAACGATGCCTTTGGCCGAATGAAGTCTTTGGCCGAACGATGCCTTTGGCCGAGCGCTCCTGGATGCCGAGCGTTCCTAAATGACGGTTGCAAAGAGATGTCGAACGATCCAGTTGGGCCGAACGATGGGTATGCCGAGTACTAAGTTGCCTAGCCAAATCTCCAGGACACACTTGCCCCCCAAAGTGTATTACGTAACCGAACGTGATACGCTTTGAATTACGTATTTTCCATGCCTTGCTTCGAACCTTGGTTCATCACCCTTGGGGGTTGCTTTCTTGTGAATGCCGAATATGGAGCTGTGTGCCGAACGTAGTGTAAATGCCGAACGATGCAATCGAAGCCGAACGTTCTGTGCATGCTGAACGATACCTTCTTGACCGGCTTTACCGGTCATTGCCTCTTCAACTTCTTCTTCTTCCCTATAAAACCAGGCATCCTCCTTCTTCCCCTCTTTTCCACTTTTATTTCTGTTATTCTCCAAGAACTCGCAATTCTTACCTGTTAATCGGATACTAAAAGCCTAATCAATCCTTCCCAAGTTTCGATCTACCGACTAGGTATTATCCCTTCTATCTAAATCCCTTCCATGATTAAACAGTTTCAATAAGAGACTTAGGTTTGTGCGTTAGAACCGTAGCCGAGAGGGTTACGTGGATCGAGGAATCAAACTTTGATTAGGATATCTTTAGGGCTAAATGATGTGAGGCAAGGAGAAGTGACCAGGGATGATCGCACGTAGGAGTTGTTGGGTGATGTGTTGTAGTTCGGCTTAACTTCTTCGTGCCGAACGAGATCGGAAGAAAAGAAAGAATAGAGGAAGTGTTGGAGGCAATTAGGATGCCGAACGGCATGACCTGGGATGAATCGTCGAGCGCCCGGTTCTTGTTGTTCGGCGTGGATGGAGGAGGAGAGGAGTGGAACTATAGCCAAGGGTGGAGTGCCGATCGTTAAGGCTCGGCATAACTCTGGTTCGGCGTGTCTTACCATACGCCGAACAGTGGAATGGAAAGCTAGGGTGGAGGCATGAATTAGTGGGGATGCCAAACGTTATCTTGGCCGAGCATGACTTAGGCCGGACGTTATTTAGGCCAAACGATAGTTCTGCTGATCGATAGTATGGCCGAATGATAGCTTGCCCGGCCGACAGTTAAGCTGAACAACCATTAGACCGAACGACCACGAATGCCGACCCATATTTCAGCCGAACAACACTTAGGCCGAAAAACTTAAATGCCGAACCACATTCTATAGGCCGAACAGTTATGGATGCCGAACCATATCAAGGCCGAACATAACTTAGGTCGAACGATCAATTGCCTTGCCTAATCACATAACAAAACAAGGACAAAAAACTCCAGTATACCAGTATATCGAACTGATTTGGACTGATAACCTCCTAGTTTCAGCAGATATAAACCTGAACTTAAATCGACGTAACCGGATAATTTCTTCTAACGTTTTCTGAATCTAAAACTGTAATCACCATAAGGCAGGCTTTTGGAGACGGTCAGCGATGACGGTCTTCGAAGGTGATGATTTGAAGCTCAGTTTTATATCAATAACCTTGTGACTTTCAAATTTTCAACGCTTATACACGATTGATTGCACTAGTTCACACACCACGTGGGGGGAATATTCGTGTTGTTAATTCTAACGTTGAACATTTTTCAAGTATAGTTCTCACAGGTGCTTTGCTAGATTCACTATTTATCGGAAATGTCTAAAAAATCTAGCTCAGCCACTATCTCAGATAGGCCCGGGCCGTCTTCAAAGCAAGAAGTAACAGACACTTCAAATCCGTCGATTTCCCCCGCTCATTATTTAGCTCCTGATGCCCTGGAGGCATCGATTCTCTTGGATAATCCGATCGATTCACAGGCTTCGAAGATTAACGAACTCGCACTTCGGTGAATATGCTCTATCCACGTAATCCCTTTCGCCGACATGTTGGTTCCGTCGAGGCATGATCGTCCACACCTGCCCCTAGTTGGATATACTGCCTGTAATAAGTTTATGTGCTGGATAGGTAGCGTGCCTCCATTTAAATTATTTCTTCGGGATGTGTTGCAATACATAGATATTGCCCCGTCGCAGCTGCACCCAAACGGCCACGCGTTCTTATACGGGACCTACCTCCTTTTCATGGCCGTCTTCTCTAGGCCTCCAACTCCCGGCGACATCAAATATATTTATATGATTAAGAAGCGGAGAGATAGCCCCTCCTTTGTGTTCCTCGAGCCGCACCACAAATGCCAAATTTTGACCGGAGCATGTAGCAAATTTGTCCTGTACAAACAGGAATGGTTCTATGTGCGTTGCCCTCCTGGTTTCATGAGGAGATGGGTTGAAGGAAGTAAGCCTTTTTCTTGAACCGTTACTCGTGTTTAGCAGCATCCGTACCTCTTCTAACTTTTACCCATCTTTTCAGGTATTACTCCATGCCCTGACGGCCGCGGACACTCTGATGCCGTCGAAGCTATTCGAGCCCTTCCTGCCGGAGAATGGGACATTAGAGCTCTCATTTCGAATGAGTCGCTCACAAGGCTTGGGCTGTTGGCAGAAGGCCGTCAGATAAGCCTAACTCAGGGCGTCACCATTCCCAGGCCTGGTTCTGGCAAAGGGAAAAAACAGGCGGAGTCTTCAACACGCAACGCTCCTAATACACCAGAAGAGGGGGAAATCAAGGAGACTGAGAAACCCAAAGTACAAGATGAGAATGTCGGTCACATTCAAGACCCAACGGTCGAAGTTCACGACATCGAAACGTCATCTTCCCCTTCTAAGGGGAAAAAGAAACCGACATACAAGATGAGGAAGGAAAAAGTTGGTGGAACTTCTAAAATTACCCTTGTTCCAGTGGAGAAAGAAGCATCCTCATCACATTTAGAAAGTTCTCTGAAGGGCCTGTCGAACCTTACCATTCCTGACGATCTACTTAACTACGGTTTCGACGATCCAGAGGCCCTCAAGTTTCATTCGCCCCCTAGAGGTGACACGGGAGTTCAAGCCCCAGCCCAGGGAGATAATAATCCAGTTAGTAAAGATAAAGGAACTGGTCCGTTGGGGGAACACTAGGACACACACGCACACATGCACTTCACTATACACTTCAATTTTTTGCCATTACCCCGATTCTTCCTAACTCGCTGTTATTTTTATTCTATGCAAGTGACATGGGGCGCTCCCACGGGTTCGATCGCCTCCACGGCTCTTCTATATTTCACCATTCTGGACGGGATTTAGGCTACGGTAGATGCAGGGATAGAGACGATTACGAAGATCGAGACAACCGTCCCCGTGAGTCGTCTTATCGAAAGAAAACATATTCCCATTCTTCACACTCTCGCGATCTCCCTCCTCAAACTGAGCCAGACAGAGAAAAGCTTTCGCAGAAGAGGTCTCAACCCGATGTTTCCTAAGACCAACATTCTGGTTCATCAAGCACACGGAAATCTTGGGAACATCGGAAGAGAACAGAACTTTCAAAGCCTCCTCCCCCTGTTTCTACGGCTGACCCAATGATAGCAGAGAAGATGGTCGATCTTAAAGCTAAATTTCCCAAGATCTTCTTTGACGGCCTGAAATTCCTCCCAACTATTCACCACATTCCAACGAACATCAAGTAGAGTGCCATCGCCTACAACAACGACGTCTATGTTCAACATGACGCGTTTGTACATTTGGTCGAAAAAGTCTCAGAAGTATCCGTTGAGCGCCAATGGGAGATTGACCGTTTGAAGCTGGAAGCTATCTTCGACAAGGACATCATCAAGATTCAAGATGAAGAGCTTGCTTCGTAAAAGTCTAAACTTGAAGCCGCAGAACAGAGTGCTAAGGAGACTGCGGAGGCTGTCGCTCGTTTAGAGACGACACATAAGAAAGAACTTGATGAAGCAGTCCAGCGCAGTGGGGCCCTTGCCATAGAAAAAGATTCTATTCAGAAAGAAAGGGATGCGCTCACCCTGCAAGTCAGAGAGTTGAAAGAGCTACTCTCTAAGGAGAGGGAAGAGAAGATAGCGGCTCAAGAAGAGTCTCAACGGTACTGTAACGAGATCGTTGATACACGTCTCCTTAAAGCAAAGCTCGATGATGAGCTTTCCAAGGTTGAGACGATGAAGAGCGAAGCCCGTGAGGAGGGCAAGAGACTAGCTTCCGAGGAGATCGACTCCCGTCTTGAAGCAGCTGCAGAGGCCGGCAGAGAAGAGTTCAAGTGTATGTTTGACCCGCTGATTGCCAAATACAGCGCCCGCGTCCTCATGCACCGAGACTTGACTTTCTTAGGCGAAGGCTATCTTGAATCTCTAGCTGAGGCCTGGGAGACTTTAATAAAGATCAGGAAGATCGAGTCGGGCACTGAGGAGGTCGACGAGGAGGCTTTAGTGAAGGAGTTTCTCAGAGGGAACGAGCCATCGGACTTGTCTGCAGCTTTGGCTCTTTATGGTAAAGGCTCTCCCCCATCAAAAGGGAAAGACGGCGAAGCTGGTCCATCTGGGGCTAAGGCTGCAGCTCCTCCTTCTACTCAATCGGCCGGTCGGCCAGCACTTGACCCATTCGAGCAGCACGCCGGCTATGATCCGGAAGATCCCGGCCTCGGCATCCACGTGCTATCTCCTATTCTAGAGGGTGAAACCCCACGCACAGCTGAAAGCCAGCAAGAAACCGGTATAAAACTCTTCCTTTAGAAGTTCAAAGATCTGTTGCTTTCTGTGAGCGGTTATTGATCCTAATGTTTGTTCTTATGTTTTTATGCAGGCCGCTCTGATCCTGAACCAACTCCGATGAGCGATGATGCCAAGGAGGAGGCGGGGAAAACAAGCGATGTCACTCACGCGGGAGTAACTCCCGGCTTTGACGCTCAAGTGATCGGGGCGCTAGATGATGATAAGTCTGACATTTCATCTCCCGTTGAAGGGAGTGATGAAATCGAAATCACTGGCGCCTCAGAACATACTTCGAAGGTGATCATGAAGGAGCGACTTGCAGAAGAGAAGAAAAAGAAGGTCGAGATCAAGGTCGAGCCTCAAATACGAGAACTTACCGACCCGCTGAATAGACCTCTGAAAGTCCTTCTCCCACTCCTGACTCTGCTTCTTTGGCAAGCAAAAAGTCCAAGAGGAAGCGTGAGGGAGAGGAGTCATCTGAGAAAACAAAGGAAGACAAGAAAAAGAAGCCGAAGAAATAGCCGCTATACTCGTTCAACGAGATTTTGGTTAGGTCCTGTAATTACTTTTACTTTTTCGTCTTCGTAGTTCATGTAGATAGATTTTTTTGACTCCAAGTTTTAGAGGAGTAGCTGTGTAACCCCGTTTCGGATTATTGAATAAAGTTTAGTTTCTTTGTCACTTGAACGATTCTTTTGCTTTTTTAGCTTTCTGTATAACTGCGATCGAAACTTAAGTTCATATGAGTTTCATAATTTCCCAATCCATTCTTACATTTTTCGAACATTCTTTGGAGTGGCATATTTCTCGTTTCACATTTTTGGTACTTAGAATTTTTTCTAATCCGCGCTCCGGGGACTTAGAGTACTCTGGTCCGCACTCAGGGGACTCGGAGATTGAAGTCGTTTATACTCTAGTCCGTGCTCCGGGGACTTGGAGTACTCCGGTCCGCACTCAGGGGACTCGGAGATTGAAGTCGTTTATACTCTAGTCTGCGCCCCGGGGACTTAGAGTACTTCGGTCCGCACTTAGGGGACTCGGAGGTTGAAGTCGTTTATACTCTAATCCGCGCTCCGGGGACTTAGAGTACTCTGGTCCGCACTCGGGGGACTCGGAGATTGAAGTCGTTTATACTCTAGTCCGTGCTCCGGGGACTTAGAGTACTCCGGTCCGCACTCAGGGGACTCGGAGATTGAAGTCGTTTATACTCTAGTCTGCGCTCCGGGGACTTAGAGTACTCCGATCCGCACTCAAGGGACTCAGAGATTGAAGTCGTTTATACTCTAGTCCGCGCTCCGGGGACTTAGAGTACTCCGGTCCGCACTCAGGGGACTCGGAGATTAAAGTCGTTTATACTCTAGTCTACGCTCCGGGGACTTAGAGTACTTCGGTCCACACTCAGGGGACTCGGAGATTGTAGTCGCTTATACTCTAGTCCGCGCTTCGGGGACTTAGAGTACTCCGGTCCGCACTCAGGGGACTCGGAGATTGAAGTCGTTTATACTCTAGTCCGCGCTCCAGGGACTTAGAGTACTCCGGTCCGCACTCAGGGGACTCGGAGATTGAAGTCGTTTATACTCTAGTCCGCGCTCCGGGGACTTAGAGTATTCCGGTCCGCACTCAGGGGACTCGGAGATTGAATTTGTTTATGCGAGTTCGTACATCATATGGCATGATGCAACTTGAGTAGTTCATCACCAGATTATAAGGTACAGAAACATCAATAATTTATGGAAAAGACGGCTTCAAGCCTTTATTAATGAAACAAACTAAATTGTTCGATTACACGCTAAAAAGGAAACTAAGAATCAATGGAATTAGAACATACAACAAACAATTGTACCTCAAACAGAAAGGAAACATGCTAAACATAATAACGTCATAAATGTTCACTGTTCCACGCTCGTGGGAGTGTCACACCATCAACGGTCGCTAGCTTGAAAGTTCCCTCTCCAAGCTTCCGTTCAATGACATAAGAACCTTCCCAGTTGGGATTCATACGTGATGGTATCGGGAAAACTCGTTTCAGAACGAGATCACCCACATCAAAGATTCTTGGGCGGACTTTTTCGTCGTAATATCGCTTCACTCGGTGCCTATATGCCACCGCCCTTAATTCAACCTCTTCATGTTTTTCATCGATGCAATCCATTGATTCCAACAAGAGATCCTAATTTGTCTTAGGATCATAATACGTCACTCGATGCGATGGAACTTCAAGCTCCACGGGTATAACAGCTTCCGAGCTATATGCCAATGCGAATGGAGTGTGGCCAGTCGTGGACTTGTGGGTAGTTCTATAAGCCCATAGCGCTGTTGGGAGTTCATCTACCCACTTGCCTCCGGCTTTTTCCAAACGCTTCTTCAATATGGACTTGATTACTTTGTTCACGGCCTCGACTTGTCCATTAGCTTTCGGATATGCAACGGCGGCGAACTTTTTCTCAACGCCGTACTTTAAACAGAAATCTTTGAATTCTCTGCTTTCAAACTGCGTTCCGTTGTCCGTAATGATGGTTCGAGAGAGGCCAAAACGGCATATAATATTTCGTACAACGAAATTAATGACCTTCTTGGAGGTGATTGTAGCTAAAGGCTCTGCCTCGGCCCATTTTGTGAAATAGTCGATTGCAACTATCGCGTATTTTGCACCACCTTTGGATATAGGCAAAGAACCGATTATGTCGATTCCCCAGATTGCAAACGGCCAGGGACTAATCATTTGTGTGAGTTCTGTTGGTGGAGCTCTCGGGATTTTCGCATATCTTTGACACTTGTCACATTTTCTCGCGTAATCTCCAACATCCCGATTCACAATTGGCCAATAGTATCCGTAGCAGAGGATCTTTTTTGCTAGTGTCTGCCCTCCAGTATGGTCGCCACATTCTCCTTCGTGAACCTCCTCCAAGACCCGCTTTGCCTCATCACGGGCAATGCACCGTAGTAAAGGGACCGAGAACCCTCTCTGATACATTACTCCTCCCTGCATCACATATCGCGCTGCTTTGCGAATGACCTGTCGCCTTTCGCTTCTTCTTCCGGGCAAACTCCCGTTTAGCAGGTATTGTTTGAATGGGGTCATCCACGACTCCTCCTCGACTTCCGTTTCCAACGCAAAATCGACTTCCATCACATCTATGCTTGGAGTGTGTAAGGTTTCGACGGGAACTAATCCCATTTGCTGCGCATCTCCAGTGCTTGCGAATTTGGCCAACGAGTCGGCTTCCTTGTTTTGTTCACCCGGGACATGCGAAATGTCATAATGTTCGAAGTTCGCCAATAGTTCCTGAACCAGAGCAAGGTATGGAGCAAGCTTTTGTCCCCTTGTTTGGTAGTCTCCTCGCACTTGGTACACCACCAGCTGCGAGTCACAAAAGATTTCAACTGATTTAACCCCGAGTTCTCCAATGATTTTTAAGCCAGCAATCAGTGCTTCATATTCTGCTTCATTATTCGTAGCCGGGAAATTGAGCTTCAAAGCATAACAAATCGATCGATTTTCTGGAGTTACGAGTACTACACCAGCCCTGGAGCAACGGTCATTTGATGCCCCATCGGTGTACAATTTCCATCGAATGGGGGGAATGACACTGTAATTATCTAGTTCGTCAGATATAGTAAACTCAGCGATGAAGTCTGCTAGTGCTTGACCTTGTATGGCTCTTCTTGGCAGGTAGGTAATATCGAACTGACTCAACTCGATATTCCATTTTAACATCCTTCCAGAAGTTTCTGGTCGTTGGAGTACTTGTCGTAAGGGCTGATCGGTATAGACACTGACCGAGTGTGCTTGAAAGTATGGATGTAGCTTACGTGATGCAATCACCAAGCAATAGGCCAATTTCTCAATTTTGGGGTAATTTCTTTCTGCCCCTGTTAAACGTTTACTAACGTAATACACCGGCTTTTGGACTCGGTCCTCCTCGCGGACCAAAGCCGCACTAATAGCATGCGGAGATACAACCAAGTATACGTACATCATCTCGTGGTCCACTGGTTTCGACAGCACTGGAGGACTCTCCAAATGCCTCACCAGATCTCGGAACGCTTCCTCACAGTGGGATGTCCATTCGAAATTCTTCCCTTTATTTATTATATCGAAGAAAGGAATGCACTTGTCCGTGGCTCTAGATATGAATCGACTCAGCGCAGCCACCTTTTCATTCAAGCTTTGTACCTGTTTTATAATTCTGGGTACTCGAATATCTCGAATAGCTTGAATCTTTTCCGGGTTAGCCTCAATTCCTCTAGCATTAACAATGAATCCCAAAAACTTCCCCGACGCAACTCCGAAGGAACACTTCAGAGGGTTGATCTTCATCCCATAATATCTGAGTATATCGAACATCTCTGCTAAGTCTTGAATGTGGTCATTTGACTGTCGTGACTTCACGAGCATGTCATCCACATAGACTTCCATCGTCCTACCAATCTGGTCTTTGAACATTCGGTTCACGAAACGCTGATAGGTCGCTCCGGCATGGTGTGTTCTTGGTCCGGAATATGCATCGGGATCTGATTGTATCTCGAGTATGCATCCTTGAATGATAACAACTCGTGTCCTATAGTGGAGTCGACCAACTGATCAACCTAGGCAATGGGAGACTGTCCTTGGGGCATGCTTTGTTCAAATTGGAATAATCTACGCAAGTTCTCCATTTCCCGTTCGCCTTTTTCACCAGCACGGGGTTTGATACCCATTCAGGGTAGAGGGCGTCACGGACGAACCCATTGGCTTTGAGTTTGTCCACCTCCTCTCTGAGAGCAGCGGACCTCTCCGGGTCCATCCCTCTCCTCTTTTGTTTAACCGGGACGTACTTCGGGTCTATGTTCAACATATGACTCGTAATAGAGGGAGAAATCCCGCACATATCAGAATGTGTCCAAGAGAAAACATCAAGATTCGCTCGGAGGAAATCACTAAGGTCTTCAGTCATTGCGGGGCTGAGTTGTGATCCGATCTTCAATACTCGCGATGGATCATCTCGGCTGACTGAAATTTCGATTGACAATTCAGCCGGCGCTGCTTTCTCCTCCCTGGGTTTCTCATCGTCGTCTCTCGGATCTATGTCTCTGAAGATCCGAGAATCATGCCCGAGCCAAGGCTCGGGCATTACTTGTCAATTGTCGGTATTATGGATGCGGACGGGATTGTCCACAACCTTTCCTTTCTCCCTACGATGGGCCTCTCGGAGCTTAGCCACATAACATGCACGACCAGTCGCCCGGTCGCCATGAACAACACCTACTCCTTTGTCAGTCGGAAACTTCAAAGTCAAGCACCACGAGGCTAATGCTGCCCTAAACTCAGCCAGGGCCGGTCGACCCAAGAACACATTGTACGGAGAATCCACATCCAAAACTATAAAGGGTAGGATTCGCACCCTCCTACGCTCTCCTTGCCCCAGTTCAATTGGTAACTCAACATACCCCACTGCATCGGTTGCTGCACCATTAAAGCCATGTATACGAGCCTTAGACGGTTTCAAATCCTTCGTCTCCATCTTCATCTGGTTATAAGCCTTCTTGAAGATGATATTGATAGAACTTCCACAATCAATCAAAATTCTCTTCACATAAGCCGGCTCGATTGTCACAGATATGACCATCGGGTCGATGGTAGGAGCCTCTATTTGATCAGCATCTCTGCTCCTGAATACTATATCGTCTGTCATCATGCGCAGCTGTTTAGCAGGGGTCCCATCCTCTACGTTAGAACAACACTCGAAATCTGCGTGCTTCAGGGAACTAGCATACCGCTCCATCTCTTGCCAGTTCTTATGCGCAGGGTGAGGCCCGCCGATGATCGTGTTTATGACTAGTCTGCTCACAGTCCGGGCAGGCTCCTCTGGATGACGCGGAGCTGGTGCACGACCTGGGTTGGGTGTTCCCTGTCCTCCTTCCTACGGATTCTTCACAAACTCCTGTAACTTTTTATGCCTGATCAACTTCTCTATAGCGTCGTGTAGGTGTCTGCATTCTTCAGTATTGTGTCTATAAGTCTCATGAAAGCGGCAGTACTTCCTGGTCCGCTTTTGTTCCTCGGTCGACTCCTTTGGACGTGGCTTTCTGTACTGAAAGGTATTGCAGGTTGATAGGTAAATGTTCTCAAGAGACGCATTCAGCGGGGTGTACTCATTGTAGGTTATAATTCTCGGCTTCCATTTCCCTGCTTCTCTCTTCTTCCCTTGATTTCTTCCTCCTGATTCCTTAGGTTGCCCGGGCTTGTTCTGGACATTGACTTGAACTTTTCCCGAGTTGTCTCCGGACTGCTTCATAGCGATGTTGCTTTTCACGGACTCTTGGACAGACCCCGGTGCCTTATCTCGCCTTACCTACCTGGCTTCCTCTCTTCTTATGAACTGATGTGCTTTGGAGTAAAAACGCTCTAGCGTAGTCGGAGGTTTTCCTACCAGCTAGTCTCCAAACTCTAAATCCGGATCCACACCTCGCATCACAGCCATAAGAATTGCATGATCATTGGGATTGCTGACTTCAGTCGCCACAACATGGAATCTCTGTAAATACTCCTTTAATGATTCCCCAGGAGTCAGGATTACACTTGATAGAGACATCACGTCCTTTGGACGAGTAGTATGTATCCTGAACTGTTCTATAAATTTCTTCACCAACTCCTCGAAACTGGATACGGACCATGGAGGAAGTCGAGTGAACCACATGGTAGCAATCCCAGATAGAGTTATTGGAAAGCATCTACACTTGGTTGCATCATTTTCTCTAGTTGAATCCATCATCCATTCGTACCTCATGACATGCTGTCTGGGATCAGTCTTTCCTTCATATGTCGGGATAGTTGGTATATTAAACTTCCTGGGGTACGCTGCCTATAGAACAGTGTCTGTGAACGGAGTATGACTTCTAGACACCCCCAATCGTCGTTTGATAAGCCTTGATTCTCTTTCATCAATTGTTTGATCATGGCTGTCAGGTCTAGGGTTTGTATGGAAGATGGAAGGTTGGAGTCTGTCCTACGTGATTGATCAGGCTGATGCCTCCTCTTCTAGCGATCTGCCAAATGTGCATCTTGGGGTTCGACATCATTGGCATCTTGATGATCTGGGCCTCCAGCCTCCACCTGCACTCCAGCTCCTAAGTTTCTAGCTCTTGCTTGGTCATGGTCTCCAGCTGTTCGGACAGCAGCACCTGCCTACGTAGTTTTAGTCTTACGGCGGTTCATCGAACAAAGTCGAGCTGTCGGATGAAGAATAAGGAGCGGGATTGCCCCCAGCATTCTGATGTTGTTGTTGAGTGAGTTGTGCCATGAGGTTGGCGTTGGCTTGTATCTCCTCTCCGAGTTGTCTCTTGCTTTCCCTGAGTTCTCTCATCAAGTCGTTGAACTCCATTATGGTGACAACTGGCATTTAGTCCTGGGCGGTAGTCCCTACACCTAGAATTGCTTGCTGATTGCTAGGCCCTGCTTGTTGTACGCTAGCAGTCTCGTGGGCGTCCGCATTATGAGAGGCTGATCTGGTAAGTGGTCTTGCCATTGTAGAGTTATTGGAATGAACTCTGAGTAGAATCAACGGATGTCCTACGAATGAATCGGATCTTCTTTGGGGAATTTATTCAATCCAGTAGCTTCAAAGCAGATCCTTGAGGTCTGAGAATTCGATTCTCAGTGAAAGCACCAAAGTGTTAGCACCAAAATTGGTCACTAACCTCGTTGAGAAAGATTGTGTAGAGAGATGAATGATGAAAATAAATCTAAACAAAGATCAATATGCTAAATTGAATGCAAATACGAGAACACCAGATTTATAGTGGTTCGGCGTAACTGCCTACGTCCACTTTGAGGTTAATCTTTATTGCTTCACTTGATAATTGATTACAGATACAATCCGTTTGCCAACTACTTGAATAAAATTGCTAAGTAAAGAGGATGAGTCTTGAAAGCGGCAGAGTCTCCCCAGTGTTCTCGAAAAAAGGTCCATTTCACTATGCCCCTGCCTCTCTATTTTTAGACAAAGATGGGTAGGACTTCCCTGGCGGGCCTGGCAGCCGAGTACCTTGGCCTAAATGGAGTGGTCATTGTATGACGAACAGAACAGGCCGAACGGTCGAATGCCGATCCATCCTCTTCATGCCGAACGATGCGTTTGTTGTGTGGGAAGAGTAGGCCAAGTAACAATCGAAGTCGGTCGTGTTGGGGAGAATGCCGAGCCATCTTTGACCGCCGAACGTCCTTGATGGGCCGAACGATACCTTGACCGAGCGATGTCTCTGGCCGAACAATGCCTTGCCGAACACGATATCTTGACCGAACGAGGTCCCTAGCCGAACGATGCCTTTGGCCGAACGAAGTCTTTGGCCGAACGATGCCTTTGGCCGAGCGATGTCTCTGGCCGAACGATATCTTGACCGAACACGATATCTTGACCGAACAAGGTCTCTGGCCAAACGATGCCTTTGGCCGAACGAAGTCTTTGGCTGAATGATGCCTTTGGTCGAGAGCTCCTGGATGTCGAGCGTTCATGAATGATGGTTGCAAAGAGATGCCGAACGATTCAGTTGGGTCGAACGATGGGTATACCGAGTACTAAGTTGCCTGGCCAAATCTCCAGGAAACAATACCCTAGTCCGCAGTCGGGGACTTAGAGTTTTCTAGTCCACAATCGGCGACTTAGAATTTTCTTGCCCGTGGTTGGGGACTTAGAATTTTTGTCGTGGGCAGTCGTGTTTCTGCCCAAATGGTTTATACCCCCATGTTTCTGCCCAGATAGAGTTATTGGAAAGCATCTACACTTGGTTGCATCATTTGCTCTAGCTGAATCCATCATCCATTCGTACCTCATGACATGCTGTCTGGGATCAGTCTTTCCTTCATATGCCGGGATAGTTGGCATATTAAACTTCCTGGGGTACGCTGCCTGTAGAACAGTGTCTGTGAATGGAGTATGACTTCTGGACACACCCATCATCGTTTGATAAGCCTTGATTCTCTTTCATCAATTGTCTGATCATGGCTGTCAGGTCTGGGGTTTGTATGGAAGATGGAAGGTTGGAGTTTGTCCTACATGATTGATCAGGCTGATGCCTCCTCTGCTAGCGATCTGCCAAATGTGCATCTTGAGGTTCGACATCATTGGCATCTTGATGATCCGGGCCTCCAGCCTCCACCTGCACTCCAGCTCCTAAGTTTCCAGCTCTTGCTTGGTCACGGTCTCCAGCTGTTCGGATAGCAGCACATGCCTGCGTAGTTTCAGTCTTACGGTGTCTACGCCTGGGAGGTTCATCGGACGAAGTCGAGCTGTCGGATGAAGAATAAGGAGCGGGATTGCCCCCAGCATTCTGATGCTGTTGTTGAGTGAGTTGTGCCATGAGGTTGGCGTTGGCTTGCATCTGCTCTCCGAGTTGTCTCCTGCTTTCCCTGAGTTCTCTCATCAAGTCGTTGAACTCCATTCTGGTGACAACCGGCATTTAGTCCTGGGCGGTAGTCCCTGCACCTAGAATTGCTTGCTGATTGCTAGGCCCTGCTTGTTGTACGCTAGCAGTCTCGTGGGCATCCGCATTATGAGAGGCTGATCTGGTACGTGGTCTTGCCATTGTAGAGTTATTGGAATGAACTTTGAGTAGAATCAACGAACGTCCTACGAATGAATCAGATCTTCTTTGGGGAATTTATTCAATCCAGTAGCTTCAAAGCAGATCCTTGAGGTCTGAGAATTCGATTCTCAGTAAAAGCACCAAAGTGTTAGCACCAAAATTGGTCACTAACCTCGTTGAGAAAGATTGTGTAGAGAGATGAATGATGAAAATAAATCTAAACAAAGATCAATATGCTAAATTGAATGCAAATACGAGAACACCAGATTTATAGTGGTTCGGCGTAACTGCCTACGTCCACTTTGAGGTTAATCTTTATTGCTTCACTTGATAATTGATTACAGATACAATCCGTTTGCCAACTACTTGAATACAATTGCTAAGTAAAGAGGATGAGTCTTGAAAGCGGCAGAGTCTCCCCAGTGTTCTCGAAAAAAGGTCCATTTCACTATGCCCCTGCCTCTCTATTTATAGACAAAGGTGGGTAGGACTTCCCTGGCGGGCCTGGCAGCTGAGTACCTTGGCCCAAATGGAGTGTTCACTGTATGCCGAACCGAACAGGCCGAACAGTCGAATGCCGATCCATCCTCTTCATGCCGAAACGATGCATTTGTTGTGTGGGAAGAGTAGGCCAAGTAACAATCGAAGCCGGTCGTGCTGGGGAGAATGCCGAGCCATCTTTGACCGTCGAACGTCCTTGATGGGCCGAACGATACCTTGACCGAGCAATGTCTCTGGCCGAACAATGCCTTGCCGAACACGATATCTTGACCGAACGAGGTCCCTAGCCGAACGATGCCTTTGGCCGAACGAAGTCTTTGGCCGAACGATGCCTTTGGCCGAGCGATGTCTCTGGCCGAACGATATCTTGACCGAACGAGGTCTCTGGCCAAACGATGCCTTTGGCCGAACGAAGTCTTTGGCCGAATGATGCCTTTGGTCGAGTGCTCCTGGATGTCGAGCGTTCATGAATGACGGTTGCAAAGAGATGCCGAACGATCCAGTTGGGTCGAACGATGGGTATGCCGAGTACTAAGTTGCCTGGCCAAATCTCCAGGAAACAATACCCTAGTCCGCAGTCGGGGACTTAGAGTTTTCTAGTCCACAATCGGCGACTTAGAATTTTCTTGCCCGTAGTTGGGGACTTAGAATTTTTGTCGTGGGCAGTTGTGTTTCTGCCCAAATGGTTTATACCCTCCGCGGTCGGGGACTTAGAGTTTTTTAGTCTGCAGTTGGGGACTTAGAATTTTCAAGTCCGCAGTCGGGTACTTAGAATTTTTGTCGTGGGCAGTCGTGTTTCCACCCGAATGGTTTATACCCTAGTCCGTAGTCTGGGCTTAGAGTTTTCTATTCCGTAGTCGGGGACTTAGAATTTTCTAGACCGTAGTCGGGGACTTAGAATTTTTGTCGTGGGCAGTCGTGTTTCCGCACGAATGGTTTATACCCTATTCCATAGTCGTGGACTTAGAGTTTTTTAGTTCGCAGTCAAGGACTTAGAATTTTCTAGTCCGTGGTCGGGGACTTATAATTTTTAGCGTGGGCAGTCGTGTTTCCGCCCGAATGGTTTATACCATAGTTCGCAGTGGGGAACTTAGAGTTTTTTAGTCCGCAGTCGGGGACTTAGAATTTTCTAGTCCGCAGTCAAGGGCTTAGAATTTTTATCGTGGGCAGTCGTGTTTCCGCCTGAATGGTTTATAATCTAGTCCGCAGTCGGGGACTTAGAGTTTTCTCATCATCGGCGACCTTTGTTCCTTATTGCGAGCTTTACTCTTTGATTCGTCTACGGGAATAGCCAACCGAGCAAACTTACAAAGCTCACCTCATTCGATCCCATAGGGGATTGGTGTGATTGATCGATTTCTAACTTCACGAATCTGTTCACACATCGAAAATATCGATATTAATCAGTTTCATCGCATACGTAGCATAAAATGTAATAACAGTAGCTTATGTAAAGGAAGCTTCAAGATTATATTCATCATATGAAAAGGAACATAATAACTTGTCTTATTACACACTGATAAGGTCAAACACCAAAGCAAAAGTCGAAAGTAACCAGTATTGAAATATAAAAAAATGGTCTAGGTGAAATAGTGTCGTAAATGCGCGCTATTCCACACTCTTGGAAGTGCCGCGTCATCAACAGTCGCTAGCTTGAAAGTTCCTTCTCCAAGCCTCTGTTCAATGACGTAAGGTCCTTCTCATGTCAGTTTCATGTGCGATGGGACCGAAAATACTCGTTTTAGGACAAGATCGCCAACTTCAAAGGTTCTCGATCGGAGTTTCATGTTGTAATATTGGGCGATTCAATATCGGTGTGCAGGTGCCACCAAATCGGCCTCCTCGCGTTTCTCATCAATAAAGTCCAAAGATTCCAAGAGAAGATTATGGTTCGTTCTAGGGTCGCAGTAAGTCACTCGATGAGAGGGGACTTCGAGTTTCACTGGAATAACTGCTTCGGCTCCGTAAGCAAGAGCGAATAGGGTATGGCCGGTCGCGGACTTGTATGTGGTCCTATAAGCCCAAAGTGTCATAGGAAGCTCATCCAGCCATTTGCCTCTAGCCTTCCCCAAACGCTTTTTCAGAATAGATTTGATAATCAAGTTTATAGCTTCGACCCGTCCATTTGCCTGAGGGTGAGCGACCGTCGCAAACCTCTTCTCAATACGATACCTTCGACAAAACTCTTTAAATTCAGTGATATCGAATTGAGTCCCGTTGTCAGTCATGATATTCTGTGGAAGACCGAAACAACATATGATATTTCAGACAACGAAGTTAATAACTTTCTTAGTTGTAATCATGGCTAACGGCTCTGCCTCGACCCATTTGGTGAAGTAGTCAACCGCGACAATCGCGTACTTCGCGCCACCTTTGGAGATTGGTAGAGAGCCGATGATGTCGATACCCCACATAGATAATGGCCATGGACTGACCATTTGTGTGATCTCCGTCGGCGGAGCTCTTGGCACTTTCACATATATCTGGCATTTGTCGCATCGTCTCATATAATCAGCAGCATCCCGGTTCATAGTTGGCCAGTAGTATCCATAACGGAGTATATTTTTTGCTAAAGTTTGCCCCCCAGTTTGATCGCCACATCCCCATCATGGACTTCTTTTAAGACACGCGTTGTCTCATCGTGGGCGATACAGCGGAGTAAGGGAATGGAAAACCCCTTTCTGTACATAGTCCCTTCCTGCATAATATACAGTGAAGCTTTGCGAAGGGCTTGTGATGTGCACGTAAATGTTCATATTTTTACCACCATATTTAATCTATTTAAATTTAATAAATGATTATATTGGGTATTTTAACTTGTTTAAACCAAAATTCAAATTATTTTCAAATTGGCACATATTCATCTTCATATAGGGGCAAAATGGTCATTTTTGTGCATTTATTAAATTGTAAAAATTTACTCGGAGTTTCTATGTTGTTTTGTAGGAAATTTAGTGAATTTTACAAGTGGTTTCATGATGATATATGCATGCACAAGAGTGAAGAGAATAAATGAAGATGGAAATAAGTTAAAGTAAAGATCATGGAGGACCCCACTTACCCACCTACCTTAATGTACACTTAGAAGCTAATGCACATGCTAAAAGACCATTAAATCTTCATGCACACTTAATGGATGATTAGTGGATGCTAATGGTTACTTGGCCACCTGTAACGCCCCACTCTGAGAACCACTGTAACAAAGAGTATTATGGGAGTAATACCGTCTGTTAAAGCGGAGAATAGAGTATAGTGGAAGCAACCATTTGTAATCAAGCTATAACTATCTACTGAATACGTCGAAAGGGTGGTATCTATTTTTTTTCAAGTGGTTCGACATATTCAATAAATATTTATAACGAAATTAGAATGGCTAAAGATCTATCAGAATAAGCATAGTAATAAAATGATAAAACATCACAGAACAGAATCACATAACAGATATAAAATCCCAGGACAATACATCGTCAATACAGATCCAAATACTATAAGTGGGTACAAAGCCACTGCCCACACATGTGAGTCAAAAATATGTACATACCAATGTCTGAATAATAACAGAGTAGCGGAATAGTGGACAAATAAAAGCGCTATCTATCAGCATAGCAGATAATGTCCAAAGCGGAAGCACAGAAGCTAAGTCCAGAGACCTAACCTGAAACAACTCGGTCTGACCCGAGCGAAAACACTCGGGTCAGGCTAGCTAAACAATCAGTAATAACTGAGATATATAATAATGCGGTACATAAATAAAACAGTACTTTTCCTAAGAGAAGAGTATTTTGGACCACATGAATATAATGACGGTCACTAATCATCAATCAACAGAAAAAATCTCCAAAGAGAATCTCAGCACCAAAGTGTTGAATAAATAAAATCGCCTCATATCATCGGCGTAGACAAAGCTATATAAAGTTGCCCATAGGTAATAATCCCAAGAATGACCAGAGTCTGTAATCAATGCCCAAGCAAAGATCGATGCTCCAAAGAGCAATAGGGATATACTGAAAAGTCAATGAAATCAAACACTGAAAAGCAGTGTCCAGAGACACTGTGCATCCACAAGGTAATTGCACTTACATCGTATGGTTCCATAGAACCAACACCAAATGGCGGTACTCGAATGGATATAAAAATCATCAGATAATACAAGTATAGCACGTGCACCGACCGTAGTCGTTATTGCCAAGTACTGTAGAGTTATGATCGATCACTCGCACAGATGCGGAACGCGCGAGATGACGAGATCCTTCCCAGAAGGATAAAGGCCCAGAGACACATGCCGAAAAAGAAACTGCTCCATAGAACAGGTGTCCAGAGACAGTTGCCCAGAGGCGTGGTGACTCAGAGGTCCAGTACTGGCTGCCCAGAGGCTAATGTGTCACAAACTTCTTGGAGAGGAACCCGTAAAGTGTTAACAATGAGTCCCATACCCCATGTTCACACTAAACGGTTTACTAATCAATAACAAGCTCACACTCCAAAAAATAAAAAGTCCACCTCGTATCATCGGTAAACTAGACCAAAAGGTCAAAACGATCAATCGAATAGGTCGGGGATTAACCGGAAAGAAAATACACACGGTTCCATAGGCCGGAGATTTCCTAACCGTTTAAGCACCTTTCCACTTCGCTCGACGTGCTAAAAAGTGAGTGTGAGATTTTTATTATAGAAAATAATGGTTCGAAACGGATTTATAATTGATTTTGAGAACACTTTAAAATGGCTTTTGAAAACTCTCCTATTATGGAGTAAATAGTTTATTAATTAAAAATAATATTATATAATAATTTCGAAAGCCATTTCGGAGCGAAAAATCCTTTTAAAACCTTTTTATAAGGCCCGTGTACAAAATCCTGAGACAAATCTCAAAGAAATCGATAAAACCAGAAAATCACTGAAAATATTCCAAGTGTTGGCCCAAGTTCGGAAATTTATTTGGACCAGTAGACTGAATCCCAATGGCATGAAAATTGGTAGGAACATAGTCCGACATTCCTACTTCAGAACGCAAAAAGAATTACTCGATTCCGACTTGAAACGAAGGCGTAGCGACGTTCCAAAGTCGGACACAGAAACATGAAATGCACTGTTTTGCACAGCGATCTGGGTTCAACTCTGACAGGAAATTAGAAAGGTCTAATGAACTCAGATGATGACCAAACTTTCCAGATATGGAGTTCATAACTCCATCTTTCCAACGAGACCAAAATCGTCAAATTCCGACTAGCGGCTCAAAAGTAATGACCAAAATAGTTTCAGTTTCATCCACAGAGCTAATATGTGTATCGCTCTCGGGAAGATAGTAGAAAAATCAATTTTTGACCTAGTTAGACTCAAAATTACAGAAAACTCACTGAACTAAAATTGTAGCATAAGTTTTAAGCTTTCCGGAACATCCAAAATAATCTAATTCGGATAAAAAAAGAGAGAGATACAGGCAAAACAATATCAGATTGAAACTCAAGATAACTTGTTAAAGACAGAATTGGTCTTCTGTCTTTGAATGCATTTCAGGTCATCTAAATGGCAAAATTACAGAAAACTCACTGAACAAAAATTGTAGCATATGTTTTATCCTTTCCAGAACATCCAAAATTATCTAATTCGGATCAAAAACGAGAGAGATACATGCAAAACAATATCAGATTGAAACTCAAGATAACTTGTTAAAGATAGAATTGATCTTCTGTCTTTGAACGCATTTCAGGTCATCTAAATGGCAAAATTACAGAAAATTCACTGAACAAAAATTGTAGCATATGTTTTAGGCTTTCCGGAACATCCAAAATTATCTAATTCGGATCAAAAACGAGAGAGATACATGCAAAACAATATCAGATTGAAACTCAAGATAACTTGTTAAAGACATAATTGGTCTTCTGTCTTTGAATGCATTTCAGGTCATCTAAATGGCAAAATTACAGAAAACTCACTGAACAAAAAGTGTTCCTTATTGAATCTAGTTTGCAGCAAAAAAACCTGACCAAAAACGGATGAGAAATGAAGAAGTTATGCCTGATTTCGTTTCAGCTACAATTCCAAAACGAAAATTATAGAAGCATCAAGTAAAAAAGGATTTAGCTAGCAATTTTACCTCAACCAATATAGCAAGCAACTTGTGTGCACACCCAAAATGAAAGCAAAGAGGATCAAAGAGCTATGATTCACATGTTACATAATAAAACATGTGTTACTAAATGATTACTGAAATCAAAAGATGATTAAACACATATTAGAAGAGGTTTTTAGCAATATACCTCTCTAGAAAGCAACAAAGACTACTATAGCATCAACCCAAGTTAGCAAAAGATGATTAGGAGGCTATAAGATCAAAAAAATACATAAAACATGTGTTACCAAATAAATTTCAGAAATGAGAAAGATATAAACACGGATTTGAGGTGGGTATTTGCATTACCTTTGCATATAATGACTTGCATAAGCTAAAACTAGAAGGAGATGAAGATAGAGGCCATTTTTGTTAAGAAAGCTTTAGGAAATGATTAGGGTTTTGATTAGGGATGAATGAATGAGGTTTGGAGAGTTTGAGATAATTTTTAGAGGAGGTTTAGGATGGGTTATTGGGTAAGGTTTAGTAACCCAATAAGAAGAGAGTTATTTACATGTTTCCAAAAATTAGTCTAAGTGTTCGTATATGTTTATAAAACTCATTTTTCTTATCCAAACCCGTTTTAAAATCTCTCCTAAAATATTTAACTTTCCAAAATAACATTTTATCCTCATTTTAAAATCCCATATTTCCCATTTAATTAAAATAGCCTTTTTCAAATAAATTTTGTTATTCCAAATCCTTTTATGCTTCATTAAAATAAATAAAAATCCTAAATTTTAGTTATTAATTGGTAATGCAAATCCCGGGTTGTTACACCACCACATTTCCTAAGGGGTAGTTTGGGAATTCCCCAAAAATATGGATTGGGGTTTCTAACTTGTTTATATACCACATATCTTCTTGTAACCCCTTCTTCCTCCTAGTTAGTTTTTAGCTTTGAAATAAAAGAAAGCTTCTCTTTTCTTTTCATGGCTACTTAGCCATTTCTATTTCATGTAAATCCCTTTTTTTATGAAATGTTAATTAGTGTTCTATGTTATTTACATGCTTCTCCTCTTATGTAATAGTGTAGATCTCTTTTATTTTATGCAAGTAGAATAGTTCTTCTTTCCTTTTGCTCTTGTTTTTCCTCTTATTTTTTCTTTAATGTTGCATGCTACTTGTGTTGATATGATAACACAAATGAGAGGCTAATCCCTTCAATTTAGGAGTAATGAAGCCTGTAATCATGTAGCTTCAACAATTTGATAATCTTTGCTCTCTTTTTGTGCTTCATGGAAAGTTGATGTTTACGTAATTTTGTGTTTGGTATTGAGTTTGATAGCATATGTTGTTCAAAACAAATAGGCCATGGTTAGTCATATGAATCACAAATTGCCTCTTTATCTACATATGATTATGGCGATGAAGTGAATGTTGAAATTGAAATTTGATGGTCTATATTTCTAATTAATAGTTAATAGACCATACTTAAAATAGATTTTGCTTTCAACTTGTTGTCATTTTTCATGAGAATTAAAAGTGGTTTAAAGGTTGTGTTATAGTTTGATGGCCTATGTTGAGCTAATTAATAGCACAAATGAGCCATACTTATGATAAACACACCATGTAAACTCACTTATGACCAAAAAAGAGAGATCGTAATTTCATAATTTGTTGAACTATACGATCTAGAGAGTGGAATTATCCCTAAATTACCATTTAACTCTCATATTTTTTATCACTTTCTTTTTGTCATTTTTCTTACATTTTCAAGCTAATCACTCTAAATCTTTGGTTAATTTGATTGAATAGAAATTTAAAATCTACAATTTCCTACGGATCGACCCGTACTCGCCACGTACTACGATAGTATGCCGTGCGCTTGCGGTATAAATTTGCATTTAAATCCATTAAATCTAAATCATAACACTTCCAACTTAAACAGTTTAAATATTGAAAATAGTTTATATATTGAAATAGTTATAAATTAAAAATTGTTTATACATTAAAATTAAGTTATAAATAAAAATAGTTTATATATTAAAAGAGTTTATATACTAAAATAGTTTATATCAAAATACTTTAGATTATAATTGTTTCCTCCAATTTGACAAATCAATTCAAATCAACTTTGGTTCCAAAATTCAATTTAAATCAATTTTAGTTCCAAAAATTCAATTTCATTTCACCAATTTCAATTCAAATTCTCATTAAAACCATTTTTAATCTATATCGATTTCAAATCCAGGTTTGAACTAAAATTTAATCCAATTCCAATTTCAATAGTTTAAAAGTATAAATATTCAGACAATTTACAATAACTCAAATTGATAACTTTCATTTATATTTCAAATTCAACTTTATTTTTATTTTAATTTTAAAATATTCACTTAACCCATTTAATAACCATTTAAATAAAAATCAAATTACAAATTTAAATAAAATCAATAATTAAATATCTAACTTCAATTATATTTAATTCTAAAATATTCACCTAATCACTTTTATAATCATATAAATAAAATCTCAAGTTACAAATTTAAATCAAAATTAAATATTCAATTTTATTTATATTTGAAAATATTAATTTGATCTCCTTTAATCAAATCAAATTATAAAATCATACCTTTCAAAATCTCAAAATCAATAAGTTTCCAATCAATTCTTAATTAAATTCAATTATTCATTAATTTAAATTCCAAGTCAACATTAATTTATCTTCCAACCTCTATTAATAAAGTTACTAAAAAAATCTATTTTTAAAATATTAATATAAATTTAAATAAATAATTAAACATATTATACACCGATTAAATTAAATTTTATTAAATTAAATCTTATTATTTATATTAAATCTTATTTTCTATATTTTAAAATAATAAAATTATAAGTAAAATCTTAGAAATTATATTTTCAAAACTAACTTATAAATTTAAAATTTCCGAAACGTATAATTTTGAAAATCTAAATTTTACAGCTATATAAAATAAAAATCATATATTATATTTTTAAAAATCAATATTTATTAAAACCCGTATATTTCCGTTCAAAACCTTGGAAATCATTTTCAAAATATAGACCAACGGTGTCTGTATATAAATTTCTATTCTATGGTCAAGTGATACGGATATTTATCACTTTAATCCGCAATTTAAATATCTATGGGTATATATCATTTCAACCCACAATCCCAAAATTCATAATCATTGAAAATTGATTGGGTTTATCATCTCAACCCACAACGATTTTCCCCTAATCTACATGATCGTTTGGGTATGTATCATTTCAACCCATAGGGAATTCTAAACTAATAGGGAACTTGCAGAGTGAGAACAAATATGATAATAATGTAACATATCAACAACAGGCATATATCATCAGTAACAAATTTAAATATAATATATATAACAAGTTATGGTGTCATATGTCATAGGAAAACAATGGTAGATAATGGCATATCATATTTAACAATTAAATAACTAACAATTCAAATTTAACAGCATATATTTCAATCATTATTTCATGTGAATTAAACTTACTAAATATAAGAATGTTAATCATGAGTGATTGCTCATCTTTCGAGGCTAGAGAACAAGCAGATGAAATGGACACGGACACGCACAAAGTAAAAAGCTGCGGCGACCAATTTTGGACAGCGGCGAGACAAAAGCAAAGCACGATAAACTGGATTTGATGAAGATCAATTATATAAGTGAACTTATATATAAACTATATATATTAAAATCATATTTAAATTTAAACACTTATTAGAATAAAATCTATATATATATTCCAAAATCATTGTTTAATTTAGAACACATATCAAATAAAATCTATATATATATATTATAATTTCTATTCAAAATTCAGTATTCGATTTAAAAAAAACTCATATCCAAAATAAAATCATTATATGTATTTACAAATCAATATTAAAATTTTAAACTCATATTAAAATAAAATCTTTATACATATTCCATTTCAAACACATCTAATAAAAATCGAATATCTATACTATATTTTGAATATCAATATTTCTTAAAAATCAATATTCTTTCTATACATGTATATATATAAGCTACCAAAAATTATCTATGCAGACTATATATAACAAAATATATATATATATATATAAGCTGCTCAAGATCATATACAGGTTATATATAAATATGTGTGACTAAACATATGCAGGCTTCTTCAACAAACAAATATATACTTGTATACATTACAGTTGAAAATAAATATCAAATTTGACACATAGCAAATAGATAACAGCTAGGATAGAACCTACAATATAATCAATACCCGAAACTTAAATGTTTATATTTATATATATAAAGGAGGTGAGAGGAACAAATGGTTGCTTCTGCGCTGGAGGCGGTTTGGCAGGTGAATGATGTGGCAACAGTGGGTTGGGAAGTGGGAAATGCAACGGTGTGTGCGGCTATAGGTATATATATACAATTTTTTTTTCCTGTACACATGAAGTGGCTCGGATCTGAGGCGACTTGGTGGAGTTGTAGGAGGAGAGCGAAGGAGCCGGAGTGGGTGACTAAATAGTTTAGAACAAGTTTGCATGGGCTTGCGTGGAGGAGGGTTTGCTATCACGGTGGAGTTTGTGCACAAGGTGTGGCTGTCGATGGGTTTGCATGCTTCATTTTTTTTAGAAGGAGGCGGGTCTGGAGTATGGTGCTCGGCTCAAGGCGGGGACAGTGGAGAGAGAGAGGGTGGAGTTGCGGTGGATGAATGGGACGTGGGCTGCTCCTCTGGTGTTCGGTACTACTGTGGAAGGTTTGTGGTGCGGAGGTGATTGCGTGTGAAAGGAGGAGGATGTGGCGGTCGTGCATTCATGGACGGAAGGGACAGGCGGTGGTGGACAAGGTGATGGAGAGAGGAAGAGGCTGTGGAGGCGATGTTGTGTGGCGTGGATGGCTAAATAGGAGGAGAAAGCTTGAAGAAAGAAAACAAAAAGGACATGGGTTGAGATATGGAGTAGGGAAAACAAAATGAGATCTGCTTACAAGGAAGATGAATAGGATTTGAGAGTTCTATATATAACTTTGAATTATATTATTAATTTTTTTTTCAAAGCACGTAGGCAGAGAAAGAAACGAACTAAAATGGAAACGAACCAGCAGATATAAAGTGAAAGGGTGGAATAACAAAGGTCAAAAGCTGAGAATATTAACTGCAGATGGTTATTGGTAGACACGGTAGATAGATGAAAGTGCATAGGAAACCCAAAAGCCAAATATGGAACCGATATGACAAATCGTTTTGGCAATTTTGCCGCGTACCGTTCACCGAAATGAACGAATGAATATACTGTGGAGATCAGCATGACGAGACGAACAGAACAGTACATAGATATGAGTGATGCGATCATCCTATCAAAAGTCAATATTCGTTGCCAAACTACTGCTAAAACGCTGAAAATAAGATAAACGGAGCTAGAACAGACCAAATTTGGCAAAACGAAATATGATGACTCACTCAGAAAATGTTTTACAATTTTATTATGTAAAAATATTCAGATTTCAATAATATTTTATTTCCATCAAAAATTTCAACAAATTTAATATTGAAATTGAAACACAATAGAACCAACTCTCATATTTTCCAATAAAATTTACCATTTGCTATGTTTAAAAATGCATTTCAAATATTAAATTTTCATTTCTAAATTTTATAGTTTAAATTTTCGTAAAAAATCAATTAATTACGTTATTAAAAATCGTTAAAATATCTAGGTCGTTACACTCTCCCCCACTCGAAACTTTCCGTCCCCGAAAATGAACGAGATAGGAGAATAGGAACAACCAGAAAGAAAAGATAGATTGAAATACACAGTATTAGATAGAACAATTAATTTAAAACCATATAAATTTCATTTTTGGGCATTTTATTACTTACATTTATATTGTATATTATTCAATTACAAATTCTCATAAACATTTTAACTTTTGAATATTTCAAGCAAGTTATATATGTTTTAGAATGTAATTGAGTATTATAGAAATAAATATTTATCCTGGTTCAACTGTTTCAAGTTGTTTCAATTCCATTTCTCATTTAAGCACTCCAATTATTCAAAAAAATTGCTTCATTTCAATAATTTGAAAACCATTACTTAACATAAACTTAAGAGTTAAATTTCCAGTTTCACTTCAAAACATTTTGAAATAATTATATACATATATATATACATTTTATACATCAAATCATACTCAAGAAATTTAAATCAAATCTATTTTCCCAAAAACAAAAGTGTAGCAAAGCTATTAAGTGGTCTCTCCACTCTGAGACTCGAAAATGAATGTCGATAATGCTGCAGTCATCACCGAAATTATTTCCAGTGACAAAAGAGGAGAGTACATACTTACTTCTTTTAAAATTCTTTGGAAATAATTTCTGTTCGAAAATACTTTCGAAAATATATTTTCCCAAAACCTTGAAAACCAAATTTTGAAAAGCACTGGAAATTTTGTTTGTAAATCCTTTAGTTAAAATTCATTTATTTACAAATCAAATTTATAAACCATGTATATAAAATTCCATCTTCTTATAACATACAACAAAATTAATGGTTCAGGGAATGTTAACAAAACATTAAATGAAAATATAGTATTATCCTTTCTAAAACAAATTCATTTAACTGTTAAATTTTCAGAAATTATCCTTTTATATATATAAAATATAATCATACATAAAATTATTCCATTTACCAATTTAGAAAACAATATTATGTCAGCTTGCTCTTTTCAAGTGTTTGGAATTCCTATCGATAGCGTTGGCCTAACAAATCGATCGAAACCCCAAATCAAACTTAACATCTCAAACAACACAATATAAAACATTTTTATATTAATTACAAATGATAATATGATTCTATTACAATATGAAACAACTCAAAATTATCTCATAGGATGATTCAAGGATGGATTCAGAACAACGATAGAGCTTTAATTTATAGGAAACCTAATCAAAGAGAATTCTAACTGTGAAGATAGGCTCGAAAAGAGATAAGATAATTAAATTACAAAAGAGAAAAGATGGAGAAATATATATAAATCACGATGACCTTAACTGGGTAAACCACGACTAAGAAAAGACGAGAATATCATCAACGAAAACCAGGACGAACCTTATGAGGACATCGCGGAAAACATGATTCAATGAGATTGACGAGGAAGGCAGGAGTATTGATTAATCTAAAGGGCATGACTAACCATTTATCGAGACCACTCGTCTGGGAGGAAGGAGAACTGGTCTAGCGCTAGGAATAAGATTGATGCGGAAATTCAATTTCCCGTTTGAGAGGGAGAGAAGCGACTTCACCAAAACATCAAGATAGTCATTGACTATCAGGATGGAGTCAAGATAGCTAAGCTGAGATCAAGCAAAAATTGCCTGCATAATCTTAAGGCAATCGATATTCGATCACAAGAGAATCTCCTTGGTCGTATACTAGAGGACGGTTCAGGCTTTGTAGGAGATAACAGCATCTAAACCGAGGACGTAGAAATCTCCGGTGAATCGAAGCCTATTGTAAAGGAGCTTCACCCCTTTATAAATCATATGAAGGTTGGCGTAACCGCCGATGAGATTAGTCACATATAAGGTGAAGTTACCAATTAATGTTGAAGCTATGGATGCTCCAATATCAATAGAACCCGAATAGGACAAGGCAAGGATGGATTTCAAACCAAAAGGGGAGTTCCACAATTCAAAGGAAATCCGAATCAAAGAGGAAGAAATTCAAGCTCGAATGAAGGTGATTCTGTAATTAAATTATACTCCATATGCTAAGTTTTGCCTAAACCAGAGCTCTGATACCAATTGTAACGACCTGCTAGTTTTGAACCATTCGAATCGACAAGCAGACACACATGTCAGACTTTAATTGCTCAAAGCAACAGATTATTAATTTATATTTGGCAAAACTCAGCATATACAGTAAATAAATCAATCACAGAATCACAGACACAGAGTATTATAACAATAAGCAGCGGAATAGATAAATAGTAATTCATGAAGCTACTATATAAACATCAGAGTTTAAAACAAAATACAACAGAAATCTCAAATACAGAAGTAACTAGAAAGACTGAACAGAAATAACTGGAAATAACAGAAGGTTGAACAGATATAAGATAGATCTTCAAGCAAAGCTCCAAAGGTGAGTCTCAAATGCTGTGACACTCAGTCTGACCCGAGCATAAAGCAAAACACAAAACACTCGAGTCAGGATTAACATTCTTATACCAGTAAATTCAACCCAAATGAAATTTCAACTGAAATACAAGTAACTTAAAGGATGTTTAGGATTTCCATCCACTAAGGATCCGTGGAACTATCTGCTATGTAGTAATATACGCTATTATAATATGTCTATCAGTAAAGTAAAGTATTAAAATAGCGTTAAGGCATTACCCATATCCCCCTTAACATATTTTAGATATTCCTGTAGTCTATACAGTACTGTAAGCTCTACCAAACCAGTGGTTTACTCAGATGGCACTTCATTGGTACGGTTCAAAACAAACTCGTAGAAGGGGCGATAAGGCATGTGACAAGGCACGCGAGGCCATTCCCAGGGTAGGATACTACCGTTTTGCGGATCCGGACTGGTGGTAATGCATAGCAGCTACTACCGCCCACCTCGAGACACACTCCCAAAATCAAATGTGCACCCAATCAAATCACAAAGTAATAGAATGGTATCGAAGAAATGTGCCCGATCGGAGGTGCGACCTCACTTGGCCCGGCTGGGCTCCTGTTTTAGCCACATCAACCTGACTTGCGAGAGTCAGGGCTACGCTAATACCTCATATAGAATTGTCGCCAAACCATCCTACTTCGTTCTGGAATCTCCACCACGTACACAGTTGTTAAAGTGGTTTTCGGTATTCGCAGAGAGTACGACAATAACTGATCCCGGTCTCTTTAACAACCAAACGCTTATTTCACACCGTAGTCATTTTATATTTTCAAACAGTTCATACTTCATATCAAAATATCATATCCATTTCAAAATCATATCACTTCTGAAATCATATTCACTTTCGAAATCATATCACTTTCAAATCAGTATTCACTTTAAAATCATATTTATTTTCAAAATCTTAACCACAAAGAAATATGTGAAACCATCATATCAAATATTCGCATTTAAATCCATTAAATCTAAATCATAACACTTCCAACTTAAACAGTTTAAATATTGAAAATAGTTTATATATTGAAATAGTTATAAACTAAAAATAGTTTATATATTAAAAATAAGTTATAAATAAAAATAGTTTATATATTAAAAGAGTTTGTATACTAAAATAGTTTATATCAAAATAGTTCAAATTTGAATTGTTTCCTCCAATCAAATCAATTCAAATCAACTTTGGTTCCAAAATTCAATTTAAATCAATTTTTGTTCCAAAAATTAAATCTCAGTTCAACAATTTCAATTTCAATTCAAATTCTCATTAAAACCATTTTTAATCTATATCGATTTCAAATCCAGGTTTGAACTAAAATTTAATCCACTTCCAATTTTAACAGTTTCAAAGTATAAATATTCAGACAATTTACAATAACTTAAATAGATAACTTTCAATTATATTTCAAATTCAACTTTAATTTTATTTTAATTTTAAAATATTCACTTAATCAATTTAATAAACATTTAAATAAAATCAAATTACAAATTTAAATAAAATCAATAATTAAATATCTAACTTCAATTTTATCTCCTTTAATCAAATCAAGTTATAAAATCATACCTTTCAAAATCTCAAAATCAATAAGTTTCCAATCAATTCTTATTTAAATTCAATTATTCACCAATTTAAATTCGAAGTCAACATTAATTTATCTTCCAACCTCTATTAATAAAGTTATTAATTTTTTTTAAATATTAATATAAATTTAAATAAATACTTAAACATATTATATACTAATTAAATTAAATTTTATTAAATTAAATCTTTTTATTAAATTTATTTTTATATTAAATCTTATTTTCTATATTTTAAAATAATAAAATTATAAGTAAAATCTTAAAAATGATATTTTCAAAACTAACTTATAAATTAAAAATTTCCAAAACATATTATTTTAAAAATCTAAATTTTACACATGTATAAAAATAACATTCATATATTATATTTTTAAAAATCAGTATTTATTAAAACCCATATATTTCCTTTCAAAACCTTGGAAATCATTTTTAAAATATAGACCAACGGTGTCCGTATATAAATTTCTATTCTATGGTCAAGTGATACGGATATTTATCACTTTAATATACAGTTTAAATATCTATGGGTATATATCATTTCAACCCACAATCCCATAATTCAAAATCATTGAAAATCGCTTGGGTTTATCATCTCAACCCATAACGATTTTCCCCTAATCTATAGGATCGTTTGGATATGTATCATTTCAACCCATAGGGAATTCTAAACTAACAGGGAACTTGTAGAGTGAGAACAAATATGATAATAATATAACATATCAACAACATGCATATATCATCAGTAACAAATTTAAATATAATATATACAATGGGTTATGGTGTCATATGTCATAGGTAAACAATGGCAGATAATGGCATATCATTTTTAACAATTAAATACCTAACAATTCAAATTTAACAGCATATATTTCAATCGTTATTTCATGAGAATTAAATTTACTAAATATAAGAATGTTAATTGTGAGTGATTGCTCACCTTTCGAGGCTAAAGAACAAGAAGATGACACAGACATGGACACGAACAAAGTAAAAAGCTGATGCGACCAATTTTGGACTATGGCGAGACAAAAGCAAAGCACGCTGAACTGGATTTGATAAAGATCAATTATATAAGTGAACTTATATATAAACTATATATATATATTAAAATCATATTTAAATTTAAACACTTATTAGAATAAAATCTATATATATTCCAAAATCATTGTTTAATTTAGAACACATATCAACTAAAATCTCTATATATATATTATACTTTCTATTCAAAAATCAATATTCGATTTTAAAAAAACTCATATCCAAAATAAAATTGTTGTATGTATTTACAAATCAATATTAAATTTGTAAACTCATATTAAAATAAAATCTTTATACATATTCCATTTCAAACACATCTAATAAAAATCGAATATCTATACTATATTTTGAATATCAATATTTCTTAAAAATTAATATTCTTTCTATATATGTATATATATAAGCTACTCAAAATTATCTATGCAGACTATATATATAAGCAACAATATATATATATATAAGCTGCTCAAGATCATATACAGGTTATATATAAATATGTGTGACTAAACATATGCAGGCTTCTTCAACAAACAAATATATACTTTTATATATTACAATTTAAAATAAATATTAAATTTGACACATAGCAAATAGATAACAGCTAGGATAGAACCTGTAATATAATCAATACCCGAAACTTACACGTATATATTTATATATATAAAGGAGGTGAGAGGAACAAATGGTTGCTGTTATGCTTGAGGCGGTTTTGCAGGTGAATGATGTGGCAATAGTGGGTTAGGAGGTGGGAAATGCAGCAATGTGTGTGGCTATAGGTATATATATACATTATTTGTACACATGATGTGCTCGGATCTGAGGCGACTTGGTGGAGTTGTGGGCGGAGAGCGGAGGAGCCGGAGTGGGTGACTGTGCAATTCATGACAAGTTTGCATGCGCTTGCATGGAGGAGGGATTGCTATCACGGTGGAGTCTGTGCATGAGGTGTGGTTGTCGATGGGTTTGCACACTTCATTTTTTATAGAGGGAGGCGGGTCTGGAGGGTGGTGCTCGGCTCAAGGTAGGAACAATGGAGAGAGAGAGGGTGGAGTTGCGGTGGATGAAGGGGTTGTGGGCTGCTCCATTGGTGTTCGGTGGCTACTGTAGAAGGTTTGTGGTGCAGAGGTGATTGTGTGCAAAAGGAGAAGGATGTGGTGGCCGTGCATGCATGGACGGAAGGGACGGGCGGCTGTGGACAAGGTGATGGAGAGAGGAAGAGGCTGCAGAGGCGCTGTTGTGTGGCGTGGTTGGCTAAATAGGAGGAGCAAGCTTGAAGAAAGAAAACAAAAAGGACGTGGGTTGAGATATGGAGCAGGGAAAACAAAATGAGATCTGCTTACAAGGAACATGAACTGGATTTGAGAGTTCTATATATAACTTTGAATTGTATTATTAAGTTTTTTCTTTTCAAAGCACGTAGGCAGAGAAAGAAACGAACTAAAATGGAAACGAACTAGTAGATATAAAGTGAAAGGGTGGAATAATAAAGGTCAAAAGCTGAGAATATTAATTGCAGATGGTTATTGGTAGACACGGTAGATAGATGAAAGTGCATAGGAAACCCAAAAGCCAAATATGGAACCGATATGACAAATCGTTTGGGCAATTTCGCCGCGTACCGGTCACCAAAATGAACAAATGAATATACTGCGGAGATCAGCATAACGAGACGAACAGAACGGTACATAGATATGAGTGATACGATCATCCTATCAAAAGTCAATATTCCCTGCCTGTAACGACCTGGTATTTTCAACCATTCGCATCCATTATAAGTGTATAGGTAGACACTCATGCCGGAATTGAATAGCTCAAAATACTGCGTTGTAAATAAAATTTGGAAAATCTCAGAATATACAGTAAATAAATATAATCACAGATCACAGACATAGAGTAAAATAATGCAGCGGAAGTAAAAGAAATAGTAGTTCATGAAGCTACTATGTAAATATATCAGAGTTACATAAGATACAACATAAGAAATAAAGTACAGCAGAAGTCTCAATACAATAACCAAGTACAGGCTGAATAGAACAACGGAACCGAAGTTGATAGTACAAGACTAGCAGATAATCTCCAGCGATTCAAATCTCCAGAAGGTGGAAATCCAAATCTGTGAATACTCTGGCTGACCCGAGCGTAAAGCAGAACACAAAACACTCGAGTCAGGACAATATATACTAATATAATGTAAACCAACTCAAGTGAACTGTAATAAAGGTACAAGTAACTTAGAAGATGCTTGGGACCGCCCATCCTCTAAGGATCCGTTAAAATATCTACTATGTAGTAATATTCGCTATTACAATAATGTCTAATAAGTAAAGTATAATCATATAGAAAATAGCGTTAAGGGGATGGAGAACCTTAACGCGGTCGGATCTTAAAATCATAATCGTAGTGGGTTCGATATGGTAGGTGACACGGCACACAAGGCAATGCCAGGGTAGATATACCAATTACGCACATGGACTGATGGATACGCATAGCAGCCACTACCGTTCCATCTCAAACAACACTCCCAAATCAAGGGTGGCCACCAAAAATCACAAAGTAATAGAATGGTATCGAAGAAGTGTGTCCGATACGAGGTGCTACCTCACTGGCCCGAGATCGCTCCTGTTTTAGTCACCTTATGCCAACTCACGGGAGTTGGGTCCACATATATACCTTAGGATCGTCGCCACCATCCTACTTCATTCTGGAAACTCCACCGCGTACACAGTTGTCAAAGTGGTTTTCGGTATCGACAGAGAGTATGTCCATATCCGATCCCGGTCTCTTTAACAACCAATCGTTATTATAACCCGTGGTTATAACTTTTAAAACAATACTTTACTTCAAAATAAAACATCATTTCAAAACCATATATTTATCAAAATAAAGATTAAATCAATTCCAAACCATTTCCATATATTTAAAATATCATATCATTTCAAAACTTCATTTCAAATCATTTCAATATATCAAAATATCATATCTTTCCAAAACTTCATTTCAAATCATTTTAATATAATAAAATATCCTATCAGTTCAAAACCAAAAATTCAACTTTAAATACCCTTTAAATTCAAAGATATCGTTCATTTACTATCATTTCAAATCACCTTTACAAATCACCTTTAAATAGTTTATATTCCAATCAAAATAATTCATTTAACCCTTTTAAAAGTGTAATTATTATACTTTCAAATCAAGTATTCAATTTCCAAAGTTTCAAACCATTCTGAGTTCGTTTACTAAGTCAAAAACCCTAATTATTAAAATTTCAGCATTTCACAGCATTTAAAAACAACTGCTACAAGTTATATTTGAAAACATTTTTAATTCAGCAAAGACAGCACTTAAAAATGCTGTTAAAACTCAGTTTTAGTTGAATTATAGTTCAAAATAGAAAAGACAGCATTTCAGAAGTGCTGCGGTAGTTCGGATTTCAAAACAAGGGTTAAATTTGGTTTCAGCAAAGACTGTAGACCATTATAGCATTTCCAGAGAATGCTATAATAGGCCTGAGTTCAATATTAGCCTATAAGTTCAATTACAGCAACTACAGCATTTCAGAAATGCTGTAATAGCTCTTTTTACACAATTTTAGTTCAAAACAGAATCTATAGCATTTTTGAATGCTATTAAAAGTAGATTTCAGGTGTTAGTGTATTTCCAGCAATTAAATAACTTCAATTCAAAACACATAAACATTTTAAAATCATATTTTAACATTTAAAAATGTTCATTTACATATCATTTAACATATATCTTTTTCACAATAAATTTCTTATAATTAAATCCAATTTTCAACAGTTTACTTAATAAATTTAAGTGTAAAAGTTTCCAATTCTTTACATTTCAACAAATAAACTTAACACTTCAAATTTAAATTACCATTTCACAAATTTAACTAAATTTCCAATTTTATTTAATTAACTTAAACCTTTAATTAAAACCAATTTTCACATTTCCAAGTCAAGTTATATTTTAAAAGATCACCTTTAAACATTCATTTATTTAACCACTTAAATTCATAGAAAAATCAATAATACTTTAATAAATCACTTAAATTCAAATTTAATCAAATTATCATATTTTACCATTTTCCAAATATAATTAAATTTCCATTTTATTCATATAACTTAAATATCATTTTTAACCAAAATTCCAAATTCCAAACTTAAGTTATATTTCAATAATCCAATTTAACCATTCATTAATTACATTTTTAACTCATAGAAAAATCATAATTTCTTTATTTTAAAACATTTCAAAATCTATTTAAATCAAATTTCATAAATTTATATTTTTAGAATACTTAAAAATATCCAAAAACACTTTATAAAATAACCACGGGCATGTATATAGTTTTCTAACCTAGGTCAAGTGATACGGATATGTATCATTTCAATCCGCAGTTTAAAAAGAAAAATCCGGGTTCTATCATTTAAAACCCGCAATCCCAAGTCAAAATAAGTTAAATAAAAACCATTCAGGCCTATCATTTCAGCCCATACTGATTTTTTCCTATTCTAAAGTCCGTTCGGGTATGTATCATTTCAACCCATAGTGATTCTAGTCTACAGGGAACTTGCAGTGTGATAAACAGATATAAATGAACATAATACATTATATAACAGTAACAGATGATATAACAGGTGTATAAACCTCATATGATCATAACATAGTCAAGTATAACATGATAATATATTTCTACAGATTCACAGGGTGTTAATTTACTAGTTATATAGGTACATATTGTCTGGTGAGAATAACTCACCTGTTTGTGCTGGAGATATCAAAACCAACTGACATAATGGAAACAAAAGCACGATGACAAGACTACGGACTTGAGTGGAGAGCGAATCCAATCTACAACTCTTGTGTACAACCCAAAACAACCAATCAAAACAGCAAAATTCAATACGACTTTAAAATGAAATAACTTTGAAATGAAAAGAGATTTGAATGTCAAATCTTTTGCCTTGTTTTCTACAATGCTTTGCATGGCCTAGGGGTTTATTTAGGTCAGGTTTGACATGTCTTTGGCTCAGGTTTGATCATAGGAATGCATGGCATAAAGGCTAGAACATGTGGAGGAAGTTACAACACAAGAATATCAAGAGACTAGGCAACATAGTGGAGTTTGGTTCAACTTTTGGCTCGGTCTATGGGTCAAATGGCTCGGCCATCATCTGATACAGGTCTGGACAGAGGTTTGGGTGATGAGTAGCAGCAGCCAAAGGTCATGTAGCAAGTGGTGGTGGTGGCTAAGGGGGTGGCCAAAGCAAGATATGGAGGGTAGGTGATGATATGTGTGGTCTAGGCAATGTTTTGTGGAGTTTTGTGGTGATGGCTTCAAGTAGAAGGTCATGGCCTGTCTTGGTCAGAGAGAAGGGAGTGTTTGCTGTAGTAGATGGAGGAGGTGATGATGGGGATGAAGGTGGTAGAGGCTAGGCCAAGCAAACATGTGAAGAGATCAAGGCAAAATTGCATAGAAAAGTAAGAAAAAAAGTAGAAAGAAAAGAGGGAGATTACCAAATTTTTTTGCAAGATGGAGGCCATGATTATTTTTAGGGTTTTGGAGCTTTGAAAATTCGTGAATAAGATGAGGGAGTCAGCTGAAAATGAATGAGGAAAAGAACGGCAAAAATAAAATAAAAGATGTATTGATTGAAAAGAAACGGTAGAATTCAAAAGGGCTAAGTACACAAAAGGTATCAAACTCTTCATATATCTTTAATTCCTTTTTTATAACTTTATATTTCTGGAAAAAAAAATCCCAAATAAAATTTCGAAATTTTATCAAAATATAATAATTTATATAAATATTTATCAATTATATAAAGTTAAATTAAGAAAATAGCTAAAATAGTAAACTAGTCTAGAAAATTTGGAATTGAATAGAATAAATTTTTAGAAAATTCATATGAGCTTGTAATATGTTTTTAAACATAAATAATAGCATGAAATAAAAATATATTCACAAAATAAACATTTAAAATTTAATTTACATATAATTTCTAATGAAGAAAATAGCAGAAAATAGGAAAATAACCTTTAAAAATAGGAAATCATCATAGTAAATTTTGGAAAAATTCTATTATCATTTTTAAAATATTTAGAGATGGAAATATACATAAATAAACATATTGACACATATTAAAAAAAATATAAGAAAGAAAATATGATTTATAAAATTTAAAATAGGCAAAATTGCACAATAAAACAAATTATACTAAAAATTGAAATGTACATAACTTTTACATTTTAACTCTGTTTTCAACGAAACGAAAAGTAGTGTTCAAGTTATTACATCTATTTTTATAATAAAAGATAAAATTTATAATTTCAAACTTTTAAATTTTTAAGTTTAAAAGTCAAAGTTTGACTATTTTAACCAAAATTCACATTTTCTGGAAATATTAAATTTAGTCATATAAAATTCTAATCCACATACAAAATCAAAGTTTTTATATTTACAATAACAAAATTTATTTTTTTCATAAATAAAGCTTTTAAATCTGGAAAAATCAATTTAAAAATAATTGTAAAATACAGGGTTGTTACACTGCCAAACTACTGCTAAAACGCCAAAAATAAGATAAACGGAGCTAGAGCAGACCAAATTTGGCGAAACGAAATATGACGTCTCACTCAGAAAATGTTTTACATTTTTATTATGTAAAAATATTCAGATTTCAATATTATTTTATTTCCATCAAAAATTTCAATAAATTTAATATTGAAATTGAAAATTACACAACATAACTAACTCTCATATTTTCCAATAAAATTTACCATTTGCTATGTTTAAATAGACGCATTTCAAATATCAAATTTTCATTGCTAAATTTTATAGTTTAAATTTTCACAAAAATTCAATTAACTACGTTATTAAAAGTCGTTAAAATATATGGGTCGTTACATAATTAAATAAGACAGGGTTAAAAATGAAAATTTTTCAAAAGTTAGAATTTGACTATGAAAGTTATGCTTTTGTGTTAGTGATGAAATTTTGATCAATTACCACACATCGTATGTTGAAAATGGAGCTGAAATGGAATAGTTATGGACGGTTGAACCTTTTAGATTTAAAATGATATAAATGGAATTCAAATTCAAATAATTAAATAATTCTTAAATTGAAATTGAAAAGTTAATAGAAATTAGACTTGGGGGTTAAGTAATCATTAAAATTAACGTTAACGTTTAATTGCAATTAAGGAATAAAACAAATAAAAAACTGCATGGAATACTTTTCCCAAAGCAACGTAACGGTCGACCACTCCTCTAGGAACGATCCATCGCTAGTGGTCGACTGGTAAGGTATAGGCGGTTGACTAGTGGAAGCTAGTGGTGGATAAGGTTTTGAGCATTTTGAACGTCCGGATTTTTGTTATTTTAAACTCACTTAAATCCGACGGTTCTGGTGCATTCTAACCACTATAATTAAGAGCCTAGCCCTTTACTTTCATTCACAAATTATTTTGGAAACCTAGCGAAGTTCTGTCAGTCTCTCTCTCCATATTTAGAAAAATGTTCTTTTGGATTTGAGGTAACAAAATCTAGATGTTTATTACTATATTTCTAATTCTATTCTCCTCCAATCCCTTAATTCTGAATTTATATACAAATCTTTTGTTGTACGTATAAAAAAGGAAGTGATCTGAAAGAGATTTTTAAAGGCGTGTCAAATTTAAAGGAGGCAAAGCTAAGGATATACTGCGAGTGTCAATGTTAGCTTTCCTATTTTAGTAGTTGATTAGTACAATTTGGGTTTGAATATGCCTTGGAGAGTTTTGGTTTGCGAAAACGTCATATTATAAACCCTAAAATTCCTTCAATGCGAAATGCCAATTCTATGCCGGAATCTCAATTGTTTATGTCAAAATAATGGGAATTGTATAGAGTTGCAGTTTTGATAATTTTACCTTCTGTTCCACTTCTTATTCTCTTTATTTGTGTAACGACGCTACCATTATGCCCATATTATTAAAGAACATTACGAGTAATTTCATTTAATAATACGGAGAATACGACTAGTTAAGGGCGATATCAAATGTGAATATATATTTGGACTAACGCTGACACGTCTTTATTACCTTTAGAGGATCTGAACTGACGTATACGGTAATATTACAAAGTAATAAACACTACGATTAAAAAGATTTAAAATAGTATATAATATAGATAAAACAGAATCAGAGTCATAAATCACAGCAGAATAATATACATCATATACATAACAGAATGTGAGTCTATAAAATATCAGTACTAGACCCACATAATATATATACATCAGATCCAAAGTATTGTACCGGATACACAATGACTACTAGATTATGTACATGACACAAACTCCTAATGTCAATATATAAAAGTATGAAGTAAACTAAAACAGTCAAAACAATCTACTTCAATGCTAGCACAAAATCCATAAGTCAACGAGCCCTTATACACGTAGAGTCTTGGACTGACCCGAGTATTATAAAAATAAACGGGTCAGACTATATCTAATAAAAAATGAGATACTGATATATTAAATGTACGACTTAAATAATAAGCCATAATAAAAATATGCCGGAGCCAATGATAAAAAAAAAGGCATATCAATTAAATTCACAATTCCATAAATCCATATATAATAACCATAAAATAAGTCATCTCAAAATATGCCTAAATCCAAATAATCATAATAATAAGGCATATCAAACCAAATCACCATTTCATCAGTCAATATCAAGTCTCAAATGGCCTATCATCTCAAATATGGTGATAACAATTCAAAATTCTCCAGAGCCCAAAAGAAATATCTGTCCCAAAATCTCTGAAGAAATAATCATCACTAATGAAATAATAATTGTAGTCAACTATCAGTTTAAAAATAGTGACACAAAGTCTAACAAACCAAAATAAACTGATAATAGTCTAATAAACCAAAAAGACTCCGCTACATGGTGTAAAAATCTAATCCCAAAAATTAGACTACTATGCGAATTTACCTAATCCCACAAAATAGGAAAACATTGTCTAATGTATGCAAAATAAGCTGATAGGTCTGTATATAACACTTGTCCAAGGGTCAAAAGGGAACCCATGTCATACCATAACAAACCTAATCCTCCGAAATAGGTCTCCCTACCCAAATCTAAGAATGTATCTATTTGCAGATCGATGAAAAATGAGTCATCATCTCTTGGGGATCTGTCGGCCTGAAATCCGAACACCCTAAGATAATACAACTTTAAGTGTTAATTACTGTCACTCAAGTAATCACAAGAATTTGACTAACTATCCTATACCAGATAGTAAATTCAAGTATTTACTAAAAGCTAGTAATTTCCACTCAAACTCTATTTAACAAATTATAATAATAAACAAAACAATTGTATGAAATATCCCATAACAATTCAACAATTCAATCATTTATTAAAATTCTTTGTTTTATAGAAAAACACGAAATCCAATAGAAATGGAAATCATCCAATTGTCCAATTAAAATTTAAATGAAATCAATAAGAAAATTTTAAACAAAAGAAGAATTTTATAAAAACTTACTTTGGTTTATAACTTTGAAATAGTAAGAAAATTACTTTCAAAGTATATATGTATTATTAATATTCTTTTCAAAGCTCTTGAATTGTTATAAATATCCATATTTTATTATTTATAATTAAGTTATAATTTACTATTATAAGAAAAGATATTTCTTATTTACTATTATAAGGAAAGATTATTTCTTTTCAATAAATTTCTGATGTATATACATATATATATATAATTATATATACATACATATATATATATAATTTTATATATATATATCATTCCTTTTCCAAATCAATTTACACATAGAAATCAATTTTCTTCTTTGATTTATAAAATATTATATTTATGAAATATTCACATTTTACAATTTTTAAACATAAGAAATTTGATAAGAAATTTATAGAGTTCAAACAAATTCCCATAATTATTAAAACCATCGAAAATCCATCTAACGAAGACAGTCAAACAAACCAAAGCATAGAGCAAATTTGCTTCAGAAAATAGCCCAATCATCGATTTTGGCGGACGATCAACTATTGTCGATTCCGCCGAGTTGTAGAACGTAGTAGAGACCATACCGGGTCGTACTAACAGCCCGAATACAATAATTACCTACATATGTGCATAGGGTATGTGTTCGTGCTCAATATCAATAAAATCAAAAATACAAAATTTCTGGAATTTGGTTTATTCTAATATACTTCACTGATTCATATTTTACTAAACAATTCGTTCATCAATCCAAAGCAACAATCAATTCAGCTATATCAAAAGTATAGATATAGGTGTGTGAGATGATTATCTCACCTTAACCACTTGAATATGCTCTCTATTCTCACATGATTGTGCATAACACTAACTTCACAGCCAGCACCAAACTCCTATATGACTACCAACATCAAAGTTTGCAATGACCACTGACTCCATCAGCCACTTTCGTTCTAGCAACCGCCATCCATCGCCAAACCCATGTGAACATGAATCTACGTCTCATCGCATGCTCCAACACTTTGCCGCCAGCCACCATGACCCACCGAAACGCCACACGCCACCACGCCCACGTCAACCATCGAACCTCGCCTTTGCTTTTTCCGCACCGACCTTTCGACCACGTGTAATTTTATTATTATTATTATTATTTTATTTTTCCACGAATTCGATTTTGGAAATATAGGGATTAGGAGAAAATCGGGTTTTAGCATGAGGAGAATGAGGATACAAGCTCACGTTTACATAGGGAAAGTATGGGGTTTGGGCTTGAGTTGTTAGGCCTATTGATTTAAAGTGTTTATTATTAATATATTTGTTCTTAAGGCATTTGGCTTCTTTTCAATTTATTCGAGTTGCGAAACCTTTTATAAAAATCATTCAAGTTGATATAATATTTTTCATAATTTCATTCTTACCCATAATAATTTTATTTTAAGTGATTCCTGTATTGATTTGTAAATCAATTCTAGTTTAAATTAATTTGATTTACACTTCATTGGATAAAATATATTTCCAAATATTATCAAAAAGGAATTACTAATTAAATAAATTTTACTATAACAAAATCCTTTATTAAATAGACTTTAACCGTATAGTAATTTGATTTTAAAAATAATAATTATCAAAATTGAATTCATATACTTTTATGGTAATCAAATTTATAGAATATGACGGCTTTGAAAATAGGTTTTTACAATTTGAGTTTGGTTAAATGATTTTGATTATGGAATAGTGTGTAAAGTACTAATTTTATTCGTAGTTTGCACCACTTATTCCCATAAATTAAATATAAATTCCTTTGTTTATTTTTATATAAAAATGAAGTTGAACAGAGCATAAAAATTGGAATTGTAATTTTCTATTATCGATATAATCCAGTTTTTTCATGTAATAAGTTGAGTTTAAATTTTAATTATATACAAATCTACCGATTGGAATTTTTGATATGAATATTGGAATTTCGGTATTGTTGATAATATGGGATGAGATTGTATAACTGTTGAAAAAGTTGACACTTAAACGCTAGTTTAGGACGTAAATTCTGCACGCTTAGTAATTTCTAGGCGCATATATATATATATATATCAGTGTAATTAACGTATAACTATAACCAAGGTTTTAAATCTCCTTCATCTCACCCGAGATAGAAATTCGAGATCTTCCACAAAATTTGAGATTTGGCAACTTGGTTAGATATTAGAGTTTTAAATCTTGTTCATTTCAACCGAGATATCAGCCCGAGAGATTTTCTCCAAAATTCGAGATTTGAAACCTTGATTATAACGTATAATTATGTAATTAAGTAGGTTATTAATTTTATTGAATCCCCTTTGAGCAAGTAATTAATGTTAAAGGCGAAATGAGAAAGATTTCTTATAACATGGAAACGGTGAGAAGTGTGATAATATATATAGAGTGTAATATAGATTATTACTAAGTTATGTGGATGCGAGGTTAGCCAAAAGCTCATGAAACTCTGCCCAGCTAATTTGGCTATCAGCAGTGTGACTTTAGGGCTGATACGAGACATCGTGTATAATAAGTGATGCGAGGTTAGTCCCATATTCTATAGGGTAAACCTGCCCAGCTAATCTGGCTACCAGTACCTACGAATAGTTGGACCAATGTGAGACGTCACCATGGGATACGGGTCATAATACGAAGGGCCTATTTCAGCGATTAACGATATTAAGTGGTTGTGAGAGGGTCCGCCTCTTCTTTGTGTAGGAAGTAGTAACCGGTCGGGGTTATAGGTTAGGCATGGTAGAGGATATCTCGGGAAAGGGCCCACTTCAATAGGAAGTATTATGTGGTTGAAGAGATTCCGTGCAATGTCAACTAGATATTTACTAGCGAGGAGTCCGCCTTAGGATTATTGGTAGTAAATGACGTGGATGTGCCTTAAATAGGGTATTAAATGGCCGGAGTTTGCTTAAATCCCATTAAAAGGTATTAAGTGACTTGAGTACTATCTCTTACATTAATAGGGCATTATGGACGATATATATGGGTTATTGGGTTGAAAGCAAGTTGGATATGGGCTTATATTTGGAAAGCCTTTTTATTTACGCTTGAGAAAACCTTTGGGCTTATATTTGAAAAGATGATGTAGGTAGAATACGTAAGACATGTTCATATTTAAATTATACTGCCCAAGTACTAATATAGTAAGTCTTGAGATTTTTATTCACCATACATATGTTGTTCTGACTCCCTAGTCATTACAACACAGGTTAAATAGGGCGATGACAATGGCGGAGACATGAGACTTATGGTAGTAGTCTATTTATTTACTTGTTATTTTATGTAGTTTCTAATGTACCCATAAAATAAAAATGATGTTGTAATTTTAGAATATTGTACCATGGATATGTAATGGTGATTATGGATATTTTGTTATAGTTTTCACTGACATTTGAATTTTAAATAAAATGGGTATTGTTTCTGTTATTATATTTTATTCTTCCACTGTGAGTTCTGAATGTGTAGATAAATAGCTCTGTATTGTTCTTTATACATACCAATAGCCAACTTTGGAATGGGTCTAAGTTTCGATGGACCTTTTGTAGGTCATAATTTAGGTCTGTTTTAGAGTGGGTTGTTATAGACATCGCCTATAATAAGTATCGATGGTGGATGCGAGGTTAGTTCCAATTCTATAAGGAAAGTCTGTCCAGCTAATCTGGCCATCAGTGCCTATGAATGGTCGGACTAATATGAGAGGTCATGGTTTGGGTTACGGATCATAGAATAGATTCCCAGTACGGACCTGCTTCGGTGTTGGTGGTATTAAACGGCTATTGTGGGGTTTGCCTCTTTCCCATTCAAGAAGTATTAGTGGTTAGGATTATATTTTTGGTCCGATAGCGGGAAATCTCGGAAGGGGGTCTACTTCAGGGTTGAGGTATTAAATGGTTGTTACAGGGTCTTCCGCTTCCATATTAAAGAAGTATTAAGTGGCCTTACGGGATTTCTTGCGATGTCAGGTGAAAAGTTCCAAAGAAGGATCTGCCTTGGGTATAGGTTTTAAATGACGGGGATCTGCCTAGGGTCTAGGTATTAAATGGTCAAAGTTTGCCTATCTCCCATTTAAAATGGACTTAAATGACTCAGGTACTTTCTCTCATATCTTTAGGATATAATTGACGGCGATGGGTCATTAGACCCAATATATATTCCATAGTTTATTGCACCCACGTTATAGCTATGAAGTTAGACTGGAGGCTTTGGGCCTACAGTTGAAGATATGTTATGGAGTTAGACTGGAAGAGTTGTTGGCTTATAGTTAGAGGTATACTTGGAAATGTACAGTTAGAAATTGCTTAAGATATAATACTCATCTAAATGATACTGCCTAAATACTACTATGGTAAGGCTTGAGATTTCATTCACCAGACATTGTTCTTCTGACTCTGTCCTCATTACAGCCTAATGGTTAAGGAAAACAATGTTGATGATGAAGCATGAAGAAGGCGGTGAAGTCCGATGGTAGTATAGCTATTTATTCATAATTATGGTTTATTTTGATATATCTTGATTTTAGACTTGTTGATGTTCTATTTTGAGAAATTGTGTTATGGGTATTTGGAATAATTTTATTTCTGAGATTTGGAAATTTTGAATGGGTACTTATTTTATTATTATATTTTATCCCTTCCGCTATGAGATTTTGAAAGCATGGATAAATAGCTCTATATGTTGTTTATTTAATAAATTTTTACCAACCAATAGCTAGCTTTGGGAATGGACCTGAGGTTCGGTTGGGCTTTTATTTGGTCCAAAATTTGGCCTATTCCAGATAGGGTTGTTACGTATGTGCTTTGATTCTTGGATTTTCTTAAGTATGTGATGTCTTGTGATGTTTTATGATGTTAAAACATAGTTTTGGCTAAGATATTCATTTAAATGTTTTTTATGAATATTTTACGTGAAATAATTACATTTATGGTGGATCTTCAGATTTGAAACCTATGGTAATAATCCCCAAATGATAGGAAACTCGAGTATGTTGTGTATAACATCAATTTGGAGATAGGTTTCGGTTTCATAATTTCCGAATTAATTTGAATTTCTAAGTTAAGAAACGGTTTAGATTCGGGTTTTAACTATTTAAAATATGAAAAACAATAATTTTACCTGAAAGTTTTATATATGAAAGAAGATGGAAAATTTGAATTTTAAGGATTTTTGGGATTTTTCCCAAATAATTTCGAACTAATATAAATTATTTAGTAAAGCGAAAGTTTAGTTAAGAGTAGCATTAAATAAATAATTAATATTTTACATCAAGGGTAAATCTTGCCTAAAATTTTCTAAAAAGAGATCTTGAAAGGTAAGAGTTCAACGAATGATAATTTAGCATAAGAAAATATTTGGTGGAAAATAACTACTTTAAGTGAAAATAAATCAATTTTAATGTTAATTACAAAACTGCCATTTTAGAATTTCGATAGCTTCTGTTTAGATACACGATATATATATATATATATATATATATATATATATATATATATATATGCAATATCGTAATTTTAGTCGATAACTTAACTTTTACATCTATGGTAGCAAGATCTTGGATGCACGAGCATACTTATTGTTATGTTTTAAGAGTTTCACTAGTTGTTTTAAGTTTCAACGGCCAAAGTTTTGAATGGTTCAATAGCTATGTTTTAAAGTTTCGATAGACATTTTTAAAGTGTCGATGGTCATTTATTTTAAACGTTCGATATTATGTTTTACAGTTTTGTTAGCTATTTTTAAAGTTTCGATAACCACATGTTTAATGGCATTTTAGACATGCAATAACTAGATATTTAATTGCTTTGGACATGCGATGATTTTAGACATACGATAACTTTAGACATGTGATAGCTTTAAACATGCAACAACTATGTAGTTGTGATAACTTCACCTAAGATATTCGATAGTCCTATTGTTCACCTTTAAATGCGTATTGTTAATTATTGGGCTAGGATTTTCTTAATACCAAAGATGGCTTTGTTGAATTCAAGAACTTGCCAAGAAGTTTAAAGGAAGGACACTGGTTAAATAAGATATGAAAAAATGGAAAAAGAAAAACTTAGCCCAAAGTTAATTGTTTTTATATGAAATAAACTATTTGCTTATTTATACGTTACTTATGTGTAATTGGCTTTCATGAGAACATATTTATATTATTGATGGTAACTTTATTTGTTCAACTATATACCTTGAACAGTTATATTATTGCCTATGTAAATGGGTGATACAGTCACTTGTATGAAATCACCAAATATTAATGACATTGGGGATTAAGAATTAATAACCATGTAGGGTTGTTCCATTAGTGGGTACGATTAGGGTAAACTCGCGTGTGAGTAGAATTGCATCCACGAGGTCGCGAAAATCAAATTGTGTTAGGATACCCATGACTGACCAAAAGAAATGATTTGTCTAGAAAATCAGATTAAGTTTTGTGGATTGGTTTCAAGGTGGCACCTTGCAGCGTAATCGATTAATTCTCTTGATTATCAAGGTCAACGATTCTAATATGTAAGCCTTTGCCAACATTAAGACTAATTTTTTTATAAATTCAGGAATTGATTGAGAATGCACACTATTATTTTTCTTCTTTCATGAGGATATCTTGGTATCATTATGATAACAAAAATTATTGTTATTTTTCTTCTATCACGGAGATATCTTAGTACTCTTATGGGAATGGAACTCTTGGATTCATTTGGTTTTGGTCTGCTTTAGCAGTATATGTTTTTAATTGACCTATGAATTATAGCGATCTTGGGAAAACCATATCATGGGATGGGTAGATACAAGGAATGTGTAACCCTTTAACCCTATTGAATATTGGCTTATTCATCTTTGGTCCATTTTGTATGATGTTTATACTATGATCATACTATTGTGGTTGCATATAGATGAGGAGAGTGCATAAAGTTAGGCTTGTCTCGTCCTATCCAATGATTGTTATGTTTGACATTTGGATTGTTAAGATCCTAGTAAGGAGAAAATCTATTCCGCTCAATGACGTGGTCTTACCATATATTTATTTTAATTTAGAATGAACTAGTATTATTTATACCAAACTATTTGTCTAACCCAAAGTTTGTGATTTTACCCTTAACTGTTGGGTACTCAAATGAGTAGGTTAAGCATAGGGATTTTTAGATTTTGACAATAAAGCTCTCATAGACGTGCAAGATGCAAGTTAATAGTAGTTTTAGTTTAATTCGCTATGTAGTATAGCTTCTTATGTTTGTATGTAAAGACAGGTTCCAACAGTCCATAGTTATGACTCTGATCACTTAAGGGAGTATCATGTATGTTGCACTTGAAGTTTTTATTTGTAATTATTATATTTCATCCAAACGATGTAATTGTGGAATTATGTAATAAACATGTAATGAATGAATGAATTTGATTTATGATTTTTTCTTTTGAAATTCTTGTGCTCTTGATGTTAATAATATAATAAATTATCTCATATTGTCACTGAAAAATAAAAATAATGATGACTTCAACATCATTAGTGTCTATTTTTATGTTTCAAAATAAGGGATGTTGCACTTGATCTAAACAGTGATTATGAACTAAATCTAGTGAATTTATTGTATCTAAACCCAAACTATTATAAATCTATATTAATATTTGATGTTTTTAACCCAAAAAATGGATCAACAACCAAGAGTATTACGTAGAAGCACCAGCCCTATTAGGATAGTGCTAAGATAATAGAAAATAGTAATAAAGTAAAGAAATAAGAGAGAGACATAGAGTTTTTTATAGTGGTTCGGCTGTTAACTAAGCCTACGTCCACTTTATAACTTTTCTTATTGATTTGATGTTGTTTATATGAGATTACAAGGGGTTTGAGAAAGAAAGAATCATAAGTACAGGGGTTAGACAAGTTCTAAGTCCTTTAATTGCCTGGAGGAGCTGCCCTGGTGAGTGTTGTGAAGAGGAAAGAGTTGAAGAAGTGATATAATTCCTACGTAGTGATAGTAGAATCTAGGTCCTTTCTTCATTGCTCTATGATGTGTATTTATAGGATAGTAGTTGTATCGGATCAGAAGCCCGCTGCCAAAGAAGTCAAGAGACTGGTCCAAGGTGGTATAAGAAATATTGTGACAACCCGAGTTATGGTTTAAACTCGGTACCGAGTCAAGCACTTGACTCGGGGCCGAGTCTAATCCTTAGCCATAATTTGGCCAAACCCTTTTGTTTCAAGCCTTTTTCTTTGTCTAGATGTCCTCCATGTAATTTGGTAAGTGGTTGATGAGTTCTGATTATTATCCTTCCATGACTTGGGTTATCCCACGGTTTGGACCGTCAAGTCTTCATTTCTTACGATTAGTTCTTTGGAACTCTACAAAACATTTTGAGCACGCATAGGAAGACTCGTGGATCACTTGCCAGAAATATAAAGATGCCAAGACTAGGCATTTAAAAACGATACCAACTCAAAATCCTTAACCCGTTAAAATCCTTAACTCATTAGAATCCTTAACACGTCAGAGTCATTAACTCGGTACCAACTCAAATCCTTGACTCAATACTGAATCAAGGACTTGGTCCCATTTTTGTTGAAACTTCTCCCAGTTGTTTTCTAGCTTCTTCTAAGTGTGCTTACCAAGTTTGGTGTTATTTCATTGAAATTCCTTAAGTCGGTACCGAGTTAAGGAGTTAGCTCCAAACATAGTGAAACTTTCCTAAGTTGCTTCTCTAGCTCTTCTAAGTGTGCTTGCCAAGTTTCAAGTCGTTTCATCTTCATCTTGTTTGGGGTCCTCCAAAGGTTGGAGTGCTTTGATTCCAAGTTGAGAGTTTTGTGAGTCCGACCCAAGAAAAATCAAAACTCAGGTCTGACCCTAGTTTGTCTTGAGTTTGACTTGGTTCCGACTCTAAGTCACTCGATTCTGGATTGACTCGGGTCTGACCCGAGTTTGTCTTATGTTTTGACTCAGGTCCGACTCCAAGTCACGGTTCTGAGTTGACTCCGGTCTTACCCGGGTTTGTCTTAGGTTTGACACTGGTCCGACTCCAAGCCACTCAGTTCTGAGTTGACTCGGGTCTGACCCAAGTTTATATTGGGTTTGACTCGGACCCGACTCCAAGTCATGTTATCTTGTCTTTCTACTCTTCAGCTCCGGTTTTCCTTCATTTTTTTTATGTTCATCTCATGTACGACTCGGGTCTGACGTCAAGCACCTAGTTGAAAATCTCAAGTCAACTTTTTCTACTTTTTTTATATATTTCCTTCTTCTTACCTTTTTATGATATTTCCAAAGTCCTTGAATCATTTTATCTTTGTTTTGACATTCTAACTGTTTGTACCAAAATTGGGCACAACACTCTTCGGAAGTTTTTTAAGAGATAAAACGAAAAAATTAAATGGAAAAAGAGGATTATCTAACAAAAACTCCAAAAACAGATAATGAAAGTAATAAGAACGCACAGAAACACAAGAATTTAGAGTGGTTCGGCGTGTTGCCTACGTCCACTATGAAGTTGATTGCTTTAATGTTACTTTGATGATTACAAGTGAATTCAGCGAGTTACAGCAGATAATTATGATTTACAGCAGTGAATTTCATTATTGGCAGCAACTATAGAGTTTAGATCTGGATCCAGCAGAGTCTAGGCGTTGGAGAATTCAAAGGAGAAGAAGCCCCCTTTCTGTTGGCTTTGGGGGTCTATTTATAGGTGTAGGAGGCTGATATTTCGCTCAGATCTCGGGAGGCTCCCTTTGGCACGTGACTAGGCCCGCGCGCCAAAGCCCGTGAAGTTTCGGTCCGATCCGCGATCGATACGAATGGATTTCGTATCGATCAAGATTGCGTCCGATGGAGTCGAAATTTGGCGTGGACATTCCTTAGCATGCACGTAAGCTTCTGTGAAAATTTCATAGCATTTGGACTTGTGGATCACGAGTTATGATCGATATGAAATGGAGGCGTTTGGTAGGCTGTTTGGTTCGTATCGATCAGAACAACGTTGTTCGTATCGATAGTCTTGCTTCGTTCGAATCGATGGAAACGCCCTCTTTTCGTATCGATGGAAAGTGAATTGCACGCGTTGCCAGTAGGGTTCTGTTCGCATCGATGGAAATCAACTCCGGTCGATCGATTCGAATAACGACAATACGATGGATCCGAACAGTGGATCCACGATGGATACGAAGTGCCGGAACTTGATGGATTCGAACAAGGCTTTTCCAGTATGGATACGAATTGGACAGATGAGGGACACAAACTGCTATTGCTTGATGGATTCGAGCAACGCGCTCTAGCTGATGGATTCGAAGTAGGCATTAGACGATCGAGTCGAACTGTTGCTTCCTTATGGATGCAGGCTGATACGAAGTGGTCTTTGGCTGATCGAGTCGAAGTGGACTTCCCTAATGGATACGAACCCGATCGAGTCGAACAGAGGCTTGGTGATGGATGCGGAGCTGATCAAGTCGAAGTGAGCTTCCCTGATGGATTCGAACTGAGCGATTCGAAGAGTGATTGGTTTTCATCCAATTTTGCATCGATCGTAACTTGAACATACGAACTCGGATTGACTTGAAATTTGGAACTTTGACTCTCATAGCCTCGCTTGTCGCGTCAAATCAATATTAGCTTGATCCGACTCGGAAAAAATTCGTCGATTTCCCTAGTGAGCATGTGTATAACTGATCTCTAAGACGAACTGTCATTGGTTACTAGTCAATTCCTTGGTGTCACGGCCTTGCCAAAAGGCGGGATAACATTTGCCCCCCAAAGTACGTCTTGTGGAAACATGATGTGCTTTTAAATGCTGCAATCTTCATTCTGAATAGTTATCGTCTTTTCGATGAAAGCTGTAATCTTCGACTGATTTTCTCGATAACGTAAACTATTGACAGTTAACTGCTGTACCCTGTATTGTTGCAACTGATTGCTGTATGCTAGTGATTAGCTGTTTGTTTTTGTAATTGTTATCAAATGAGTTCCCAATTCCTGTAAATCTGGAATATTGAATATTAGTCTGACATATATGCATATATGTTAATCTGACTCTCGTTGACGTTTTTACGTTCACGAGTCGTTGTTAGTTTATCCCGTATCGAATTTCGTACTGATCCTCTCCTGAACCGATGTGGGATTCGAATTGTAACAACGCTTGATGGTCGTTTTTGAATGTTCCTTCGTATCGATCCTCTCCTGAATCGGTGTAGAAGGTTAAAACATTGTTTTTGCATCGATTTTCGTTGCATTGATGGATTCGAAATGAGCATTTCAAATCGATGGATGTGGGGTTTGATAGATACGAAGCGGTCGTTTGTATCGGTGGATCTAAGATTCGATGGATACAAAATTGACTTTCGTATCGATGGTTACCAACTTTGGTGGAATTCACTTTTGAATCGGCGCGAGCCACTAAAATAGATACGAAATGTGCCTTCGTATCAATGAATATTGACCTCTAGATGTCGTGGTTCGATGGATTCAAACTGCACACTTCGTGTCGCTAAACTGGGGATGGAGTCAAAGATGATCGATACGAACAGTGGTTTCGTATCGATGGATTTGGTGAAGACTTCGTATCGGTGCAGACTCAATTTCATGGATTCAAACAGCGCAATGCTCAATGGATTCGAATAGAAGTCCCAATATCGATACGAAATAGTAGTCGTCTGAGGGTTGATGGATTCGAAGGGCTTGTTCGAATCGATCCCGTGGTGACGTTTTGCAACCGGTCGAATCTACGGGGATGCGAATCCTTTTTTGCCTTCATGCTCGAGTCCATATAAATACCGTGGACTTAGCCACTTTTCACTTTTTACTATTTGTGCCTTGCTTTCATATCGCTCCAGAGCCTCACAAAATAAAAACCCTTGTCTTCGAATCAATTCAGAACCCATTAACCAGCTATCAAAATCGGTTAAATGATTGAACAAAGTCACCCCTAAAATGACGAGATTCAAATTCCCATTCCCTTCCATTCGAATTCATGTCCAGACATGGTTTGGGGAAGTAGATGTTGCGCGAGGTCGAGGAAGGAGAAGATGGAGTTCGAATCGATCTAGGGTAGAAGGAGTGTGGAGGAAGATGGCTTGGTCCTCGTTTTCGTGTCGATCTAGAGGGCTTCGAGATGATGAGATGGAGGCCTTTATATCGATCGATGGCTAAGCTGTTGCATCGAGTCGGGATGATTGATGTGATTGTCTCGAGCGTATTGATCGATACGAACGGGTTGCATCTGATGGATTCGAAACCCATGGTTCTCGATCGATTCGAATTATGCACCAGGGATCGATACGACGGCGACCCAATTGATGGATGCGAACACTCACCCTGGATCGATTCGAAGTCTTCAGCCTTTTGACCGAGTCGAACTCGCACGTAGATGAATATGAACTATCGATGCGAACATGGCTCTATCGATAGATACGAATTGAACGTTAAAAAATTTGTAATTCCTTGCACATTTGAACAACTGACTCCGACGAGCTTCAAACTTGCATAATTTGGACTTAATCGTTTCACCGCATATCTGATTGCCTATCGAAGCTCGTCGACGAAACTGGAACTTAACAAAATTTTAACAAATTTTAACTTGGACTGATTGCTAATTTCTGGATGGCATGGTTGTGACGGTCGGCGATGACGGTCATTCCGACTGAATTTCAAAGTCTCGTCGTTTACATGCTTTCTCCAATTCTGTAGAACTTCTCAAGTGATATATAGTACTGCACTGCACAATACACTCGCACACTTTACACTGGGGGATGCACGAGCGTTATTGTCTGTTTAACAATGATTTTTCATAAGCTAGTTAGTCATGGAACCCTCAAGTTCACAGCAGCAGGAACTCCCGAGTTCAATTCCTTCAACCATAGAGATACCGGTCATTGAAGCCGAAGTTATAGACCCAGCTCTGGACGAGCATCCAGGTGCCCGGTTCATTTGTCGTCCACAAGATTCTGTGCCGTCCGGTATCTCCGAAGATATGCTGGGATAGATTTTTTTAAGGCACGGCTTGTCGCTTGACGACGTGTTACTGCCTGGGCCAAATGATAGGCGGCATGATCCCCCGAAGGGGTTTACTTCTTTCAACCATCACGCTTGCATAGTGGGGACACTCCCTCCTTTCAATCAATATATAAGGGAGAGGTTATCATTCCTTGGAATAGCTCCATCCCAGCTACACCCCAACGGGTATGCTTTGTTGAATAGCACCTTCATTCTATTTATGGAGATTCTCTTTCGACCACCAAAGTCGATCGAGATTAGATATCTATTTAACGTTAAGAGTGGTGGAGATAGCCCTTCTTTCACCTTCTTGGAAGCAGTCAGGAACTGCCAAGTTGTAATGGGCTCTTGGGGATGGCTAAGTTACTTTAAAACTGAATGGTTTTACGTCCGGTGCCCCCCTGGATTTGCTAGGCGATGGTTGGATAGTCGTAAGCGTTGCAATCTCTCTCTTGAATTATCGAGATAATAATAACCGGCTTCAAAACTGACATACTTCTCTTCTTTTATAGCTGCAATCTCTCGACCCGACGGTGCATACTTCAGAGAGCTAGTTCGGATTCTCCAAACGGTTCCGGGTGAAGAGAGGCACATCGACTTGGTTCTAACCAATAGAAACTTGAGAACTATCGGGTTGATCGAACGTAAGCAAAGCATATGGCTGGAAGGGACGCTTAGAGCGGTCTCGAAGAAGCAGTTGAAATGCAAGGCGCCCGGAGTCGTAATAGCTGAAGAAGTTTACCCGGAGAGAACGCCCACTGATAATGAACTCCAAGCTGGGCCTTCTTCCGATGTCCATGATTCAGGTGGAAGAAGAAAAGGCAAGGCAGTTGCTCACAAGCGTTCTAAATCCGTGAGATTAAAATCCGTGGTCATGTCCTTGCCCGTCCCGGGGATTAGAATTTTGGAGGCTCCTCCCCCGCCAGTAGAGAATCCTTTTGAAGGGCTTGCTGATATTCCGATTCCGGATTATGTGTCGTTTCAACATGACGCCGGGATGGAGGAGCTTGATAATGCTCTTTAACTGAGCGGGTCGCTTGCTATGAGTGCGACCGACATTTCCGGTTGGTCGGGGGGTTGCAAATGCATACACTTCACTGCACTACATGATTCATAACTGTAAATCGTCCAACTTAAGAAATCACTAACTCTTCCTTCGTTTCTCATTTTCAGGTACTATGTCTGGGAAAGGATCGATGCTGGGGAATCTTCGCTCGGCCCGAAAGGCTTCTACCTATTATGATTCCCATAGGAGAGACTCAGATAGAGACCGCGATCGCGAGTACTCTAACCAAGATAGATATGGGTGTGACAGGGACAGAGAATACAACATCGATCTAGACCTCGCTCTCCACCTCTTAGACTTCCATCTCCACCTCCTATTCTTGTCCCACATCCACCAGAGCCTCCGTGTCACAGGCCATCTTCTCACACTTCTAGATCTGAGACTCATCTCCAGAGAGTCGAAACCACGGCCTCCATAATTGCAGAGCAGGTCCCAGCTGAGCCCACACGAGAAGGGGCCATTAAATTGGCTCAGATGAGGAAATATTTCCCGAATATATGCTTCGACGGCTATGTCTTCCCACCTCATTTAAAAAAAATTCCGTCAGGGGTGGAAAACACAATGCATGATTACGTTCATGACATCTACACCCAGTACAGAGAGTGGGTAAAGGCTATAGAGAAAGCCTCTAAGGTGGCCTTTGAGCGAGCCAAAGCGCTTGAGAAAATGGAGACCGAACTCGCTCAAAGGGACTGGATTATTCAAGTGCTCACTGTTGAGGCTGAGTCTTCTCGGAAATCTGAAATCGAGGCCACCAAAAAAGCTGACGAAGCGACTGTGGCCATGGAGAGGTTGAGGCAGACGCATTTTAACTTGGTGGAGGAGATGGGGCATCAGAATACTACTGTTATCGCCGAACGGGATGCGGCGGTCAAGGAACTTAACGAGCTCAAGGCCAAATTTTTGATATGGCCAAGGAAAGGGATGATGCAAACAACACAGCCCAGGAGACGTGCGAACAAGCTATTCTACTTAGGGGTGAACGGGATGCGGCTGTGGCTAAAGTCCGCAAGGTGGAGACCGAGGTCAAGGAGAAAGTGAAATCGCCCGAGTCCAGGCTAAAGGCTGATATCGAAGACCTTCTCGTTGTTTACAACGCTAACGTGCTGAGGCACAGGGATGTAGCCTGGCTCAATGACTATCTGGTGCATCTATACAACGCTAGGGGCCGATTAGTTGAAGAGGAGAAGGAGGTGCATCTGGGTGAGTCTGTGGATGAGTTTGAACTTGAGAATCGCATTCTGAATGAAGATGAAAGGAAGATTCTTCACGAGTCAATGATTCTACATGAAAAGGAAAGACTCGGCGCCCAGCACTTTGAAGTAGGAGAGGGTTCGGGGGTTGAACATCATGAGGCGAGTCTTGAAGTTCCAGCGTCAACCCAGCCCGAATCCTCATCTACGGTTGATCCCCAAGCTGTTCTTGCCTATAATCTGGATCAGCCGCAGATGTCTCCGGCTGCAGCGCAAGTTACTGAAGCCGTTCTGCCGCCCACAAGTCAAACTGAGGAAGGTATTCTGAACATTCCACATATCTTTCTTAAGTTGAAATCTTCGCTCAAGTTAAGTTCTAACAGTTCTCTTATTTTTTATACAGTGATCGACGCTGCACCGGTCGTGCCTCCTGCTACTCAAGAATCATATCAGATGCAGGGGGCTATCATTTCTAAAGCGATCACTGTAACCACAACTTCCCCACTTGATGATATGCAAGGAAGCACGCTTGTTTTCGATGAGCAGTTGATGGAGGAACTCTTTCACCGTCATGGCGACCCTTTAGCTAACTTACCATTCGTCATGGGCGGAGGCGTTCTTGCTACTAGCTTTTCGATGCCAACTGCTGATGCTCCCAGCGAGGCCCGAGTGACTACTAAGGAGGAGATTTTGGCCGAAATCAACGCCGAAATGGCAGCAGCGGTTCATGGTGGCAGTTTTGGAGGTGGAACGTCGGCACTTGGTCCAGCTCCGCTTAGAATGATATCGCCTGGCGGTACATTTTCCGACACTAGTGCGGCCATTCCATCTTCCACATCTGATCCTATCCCTCCAACTCCGCCGGCAGGCAGCATTCCTATCCACTCGAGTTCGTAGGAGGATGTTGATATCATGCCCCCGCCTAGAGACCGACCACCAAAAGGAAAAGGCTCGAAGAGGAAAGGTAGCAGTGGTTCCAACGGGTCTACTCCGAAGAGGAAGCCGAGGAAGAAGAAAGATTAGATATGCTTCCTTGGTTTATTTCTGACTTTCATTTTACTGGCCGTGTATAGATATGGGTTCGGCCCCTGCTTGTAGGAATTTTTTGGAACAAACTTGTACCCGAACTTCTTTTACCAACAATAGAAATGAAACTTCTCTTTTTTGGCTTCTTTTTTGTCATTGTGTATTTGCCTAAGTGTTTCAATATCTGAAGTGCACTTGGGAAGTTTCAGCTTCCGAATCAAGTTTGTTCTTGTTCGCCAAGTTCAGAAACTGTGGACATGGTTTGCGACCGGGAAGCAAGTTGAATTTTTTCGTCGCGCCGCTTCAGTCAATGGTCGATGCTTAAGTCCTACCCCCCAGTATTGGGGGTGAGTTGTAGAACATCAGCCGGCGATCGCTTCTCACTTATAACATGTTGAGTCTAGTGCCACCGAACGAATGTCTGAGACAAGCGGAGATTGAGTAATTCATCCATGCTTGTTCGATTGTAGATAGTCATACCCGCACTCTAGGGATTCTCATTTGTTTATCGGCGGTTGGTCACGCCGGCTTAAGTTTAAATCATGCGTCCACGCTCTGGGGACTTGGAATCGACATTTATACTCCGACTCGCACTCTGGGAGTTCGGAGTTGATATTTATACTTCAATTCACGCTCTGGGAACTCGAAGTTGATGTTTATACTCCATTTCGCACTCTGGGAATCCGGAGTTGATGTTTATAATCCGACTCGCACTCTTGGAGTTCGGAGTTGTTGTTTATACTCCGTTTCGCACTCTGGGAATTCAGAGTTGATGCTTATACTCCGAATCGCACTCTGGGAGTTCGGAGTTGTCGTTTATACTCCGTTTCGCACTAGGAATTCGGAGTTGTTGTTTATACTCCGTTTCGCACTCTGGGAATTCGAAGTTGATGCTTATACTCCGACTCGCACTCTGGGAGTTTGGAGTTGTCGTTTATACTCCGTTTCGCACTTTGGGAATTCAGAGTTGTTGTTTATACTCTGATCCGTACTCTGGGAGTTTGGAGTTGATGCTTATACTCTGACTCGCACTCTGGGAGTTCGGAGTTGATGCTTATACTCTGACTCGCACTCTGGGAGTTCGGAGTTGATGCTTATACTCCGACTCGCACTCTGGGAGTTCGGAGTTGATATTTATACTCTGACTCGCACTCTGGGAGTTCGGAGTTGTTGTTTATACTCTGACTCGCACTCTGGGAGTTCGGAGTTGTGTCAGGATCATGGATGGTTGGATCACATCCACCCTAATTTAACAAGTGAGGTCGTTAGATGGACGGGTCCACCCTCCTCAAACTTGGTTCAGATACGGACGAAGTCGTTAGGCGGATGGATCCACCCTCTTCGTAGATGTATTTTTAATGCTCCAGTTCGCACTCTGGGAACCGGGGGTTAAGTGAGGGATTGTCGTGTATCAATCCGTTTTTGACTTTGATGTGATGGCTTGTCCCCGAGCTTGGGTTTCACTTAGCGAGTGACATGTTGCACACAGTCACTCTCTATTTGAATAAATTCCACCGTATGGTGAAACTTAGCTCTCCGTGCATAGTGACGATCATATGAAGCATTTCAAGTATATCACAGCTCTGGCTCGAAGAGATTGCATTTTATTGCTGAAATAAGAAAATATGGCAAAGTCAGTTGCCTTATTACAAATTCTAATTTCGAAATGCAGAAACAAATTGCGAAACAAAAAATAAACTAAATGGATAAACATAGCCGGTCATGTGTAGTAACGGCGAAGACTCTCGCTATTCCAGGCTCTTGGCAAAGTAAGACCGTCAACGGTCGATAATTTGAATGTGCCATCTCCGAGCCTTCGTTCAATAACATACAGTCCTTCCCATGTCGGCTTCATATGCGAAGGAACCGGATAAATTCTTTTCAGGACGAGATCAACTAGTACAAAGGTTCGCGGGCGGACCTTGGCGTTGTACAATCGGGCGACTTGGCTTCGATGTGCGGCTGCCCTCAAATCAGCCTCTTCACGCTTCTCATCTAGTAAATCGAGAGATTCAGCAAGTAGGATAGCGTTAGTCTTCGGGTCATAGTACGTCACACGATGAGAAGGTACTTCTAGCTCGACCAGAATAACGGCTTCTGAACCATAGAAAGAGAGAACGGAGTGTGACCGGTCGCGGTCTTGTGGGTTGTTCGGTAAGCCCATAAAGCCATAGGAAGTTCATCGACCCACTTGCCCCCGACCTTTTCCAGTCGTTTTTTCAGAATGGACTTTATGACTTTATTAACTGCTTCGACCTGTCCGTTCGCCTGAGGGTGTGCAACTGCAGAGAATTTCTTTTGGATGTGAAATTGTTCACAGAAATCTTTAAATTCAGCACTGTCGAATTGAGTTCCGTTGTCCATAATAATGGTGTGTGGGAGACTGAATCGACAGATGATGTTGCGAACTACAAAATTGATTACTTTCTTCGTCGTTATGGTAGAAAGAGCTTCAGCTTCAGCCCACTTTGTAAAGTAATCAACTGCGACGATGGCGTATTTCGCACCACCTTTTGCTAGAGGTAGAGTACCGATGATGTCGATGCCCCACATTGCAAACGGCCATGGGCTGACCATTTGCGTTATCTCGGTAGGAGGGGCTCTAGGAATTCGAGCATGCTTTTGACACCTATCACATTTCTTTGCATAATCTGACGCATCGCGATTCACAGTAGGCCAGTAATATCCATATCGAAGTATTTTCTTGGCAAGTGCTTGCCCCCCGGTGTGATCGCCACATTCTCCCTCGTGTACATCGTGCAATACTCGTTTAATTTCATTGTGAGCGATACACCGGAGTAGAGGGACAGAGTACCCCCTTTTGTACATGATTCCATTCTGTATGGTGAATCGTGAGGCCTTCCGAAGGACCTGTTTCTTTTCACTCCTACGCTCCGGCAGGGATCCGTGCTCAATGTAATTTCTGAGTGGAGTCATCCATGAATCCTTTTCGGGGATGGTTTCACATACCCAGTCTATTTCTGCCCAGTTAATGCTTGGAGAAGCTAGCGTCTCTATGGGAACGAGTCCTATTTGCTGAGCTTCACCTGTGCTGGCTAGCTTTGCCAAGGAATCGGCTTTTTGGTTGCGTTCTCGAGGTATGCAATAAATGGCATAATAATCAAACTGATTCAGCACTTCTTGAACTTGAGCTAAGTAAGCAGCCATCCTTCGATCCCTCGCTTGATACTCTCCCCATACTTGACACACAACCAACTGTGAGTCACAATAAATTTCTACAGTGATAATTCTCAAATCTTTAGCAAGTTTCAATCCAGCTAAGAGGGCTTCATATTCCGCTTCATTATTGGTCGCATGAAAATCGAACTTCAAAGCATAACATATAGATCGGCCTTCAGGAGTTTCAAGTACAACACCAGCGCCCGAACACCGGTCGTTTGATGCACCGTTGGTATAAAGCTTCCAGACGTATTCGGGGGATTCACTGGTTTCGGGCAAGTCCTCTGGAACGGTAAACTCAACTATGAAATCAGCTAGGACTTGTCCTTGAATGGCCCATCTTAGAGTGTAAGTAATGTCAAACTAGCTCAGTTCGATGTTCCACTTGAGTAACCTACCAGACGTCTCGGGCTGCGAAAGGACCTGTCGTAACGGCTGGTCGGTGTAAACAATAATGGGATGTGCCTGGAAATACGGTCGGAGTTTTCTTGATGCAATAACAAGGCAATAAGCCAACTTCTCTAATTTTGGATAATTCCTTTCAGCCCCAGTCAATCCCTTGCTGACATAGTATACTGGCTTCTGTATCTTGTCTTCTTCTCGAATTAATGCAGCGCTGATAGCGTTTTCTGATATCGCCAAATACACGAATAACTTCTCATGATCAATAGGCTTCGACAGGATAGGTGGTGTGGATAGATGTTGAACTAGTGCTTGGAAAGCGCCCTCACACTCCGTGGTCCATTCAAAGTTCCGTTTTCCTTTTCGGATCAGATCGAAGAAGGGAATGCATTTGTCTTTGGACTTTGAAATGAAACGGCTCAGTGCCGCTACTTTCCCATTGAGACTCTGGACTTGCTTTATAGTTTTCGAAGTTTCAAGATTTCTGATTGCCCAAATCTTTTCAGAATTAGCTTCGATTCCCCGAGTGTTGACGATAAACCCAAGGAATTTTCCGGATGCAACTCCACAATGACATTTCAGTGGATTGAGCTTCATTCTGTATTCTCGAAGTATGTTGAACATAGTTCCCAAGTCTTTAACATGGTCAGTGGAAAATCATGGCTTCACAAGCATGTCGTCTACATATACTTCCATTGTTTTCCCGATTTGATTGGAAAACATTCGATTGACCAATCGTTGATAAGTAGCCCCGACATTCTTGAGTCCGAATGGCATAACTTTGTAACAAAAAAGTCCCAGATTGGTTACGAAGCTGGTATGTTCTTGATCAGGTAAATGCATCTGTATCTTATTGTAGCTAGAATACGCGTCCATGAAGGATAAGAGCTCATGCCCAGTTGTCGAATCTACTAGCTGATCAATTCTGGGAAGCGGGAAACTATCTTTAGGACAAGCTTTATTCAGATCGGAGTAGTCGACACATGTTCTCCATTTTCCGTTTGGCTTTCGGACGAGCACGGGATTCGACACCCATTCAGGATATAGTGCATCTCGAATGAACCCGTTCGCTTTAAGCTTTTCTACTTCTTCTTTAAGGGCGGCAGATCTCTCTGGATCCATACCACGCATTTTCTGTTTGACCAGGACATGCCGCAGATCAATATTCAGAGTGTGGCTCGCGATGTCCGGCGAGATCCCACACATGTCAGAATGCGCCCAGGCGAATACGTCAAGATTCGCCCATAGAAATTCAACCAATTCCTCTTGAGTTTGCTGGCTTAGCTGAGACCCAACCTTTATCATTTTTGAATCATTGTCATCGTTAATTGGGACATCAATCGTCAGTTCGGCCGGGGATGCTTGACTTTCTTTAGATTCTCCTTCATCTTTAGTTTCTCTTGGGTCTAGATCCCTTTGGAATTGGTTTGGCTGCCCAGGCCTAGGCCCGGGCGTTAATTGTCAATTATCAGCAAAGCGGACGTAGAGAGATTCCTCTACGCCCTTTCCTTTCTCCTTTCGCTGCACCTCCCGCAGCTCTGCGACATAACAGGCCCTTCCAGCAGCCTGATCTCCCTGAATGATTCCCATTCCATGATCAGTGGGAAATTTTAAAGTCAAACAACACAGGGCAATGGCTGCCCTGAATTCAGCGAGGGCCGGTCGGCCCAGGAAAGCATTATAAGGGGAGTCTATGTCCAAAACAATGAACTGTAACATCCGTACTCTCCGACGTTCTCCAACTCCCAACTCTACTGGCAGTTCCACCATTCCAACGGGTATAGTAGCACTTCCGTTGAAACCATGGATTCAGGATTGACAAGGTTTCAAATCTGTGGCTTCCATTCTCATTTGATCATAGGCTCGCTTAAAAAATATATTCACAGAGCTTCCACTATCAACTATGATCCTCTTCATCGAAGTGGGACCTACTTGAGCTGAGATGACCAATGGATCGATAGTGGGGGCTTCGACTTTATCAGCGTCTCTGTTCCTGAACACGATGTCATCTATCATCATCTTCTGTTGCTTGGCCGGAGCCCCTTCGTCAAAACTACTATAACACTCGAAGTCTACATGCCTGATAGAGCTGGCATACGACTCCATTTCCTTACAGCTTCAGTCTGTTGGATGAGGACCACCACTTATTGTATTAATAACTAACCTCCCACCAGTTCGAGTGGGTTCCTCTTGCCTTTCTTGGTTTGGTGCATGATTCTGATTTGATGGGCCCGCACCACCTGACTGCAGCACCCGCACATACTGATCCAACTTCCGCTCACGTATCAGTTTCTCAATGAGATCTTGTAAATGACGACACTCATTTGTATTATGGCCATAACTCTCATGGAATCTACAAAACTTGCCTGTTTGGATTTGTCTTTCAATTGGTGGTTTCGGTGCAGGTTTCTTGTATTGCAGGTCTACAAATACACATTTTCCAACGACGTGTTCAATGGAGTGTAATTATCGTACATGGAAGCTCTACGCCGTGGACCACGATTCTGATCGCGTTTTTTTCTTTGATTTCCATTGTCCCTCTGCTGATTCTGTTTATTTTTTACGTTCATCATCAGCTCTCACAGCATTCATCAGCCATTCATACTTCAGGATGTGTTCTTGGGATCAGGACTTCCTTCATAAACTGGTAAAGTTGGCATCCTAAAGCGCCGAGGTGGTTCAGCATATAGTATGTCATCGGTGAAAGGGGTATGACTCCGGGAGATTCCCTAGTCGTCATTACTGAGACCCTGACTTTCACGGATCATTTGACGAATCATCGTTGGTATATCCGGCATCCGGATACTAGGAGCATGCTGGGCCAAGGTGTGGTCGGGTTCAACAGCGCGAGTCTGGACCGGACGTGGTTGACGGTCCGTGCCTCGCCTCCTTGGTTCAACATTTTCTAGGACATAAGGCTCTGGAGTCTGCTCTCGCTGATTATGTTGAGGATCAGCTTGGTTTTTAGCATCAACCCCTTGTATGGTAGTGGTGGTAGTAGCAATGTTGCCTGCGACATGGTAAGGAGCAGCACCTCCTCAGGATGAAGGTCCGGTATGATGACTAGTGGATGGTCCAGTTCTGGGTTGTCCTAGATTTGAGGCAGGTTGGTGTCTTATGGCCTGGGTGTAGCTTACACCCAGCCGTGGGCGTGTAGATCTGTGATGACCGTCAGATGAGGCTGAACTCTCTGTGGAAGAACAAGAGCCTTGATCTCTTCTGGATCTTCTGCACCTTTGGCGGTTCAGCTGGATGGACAACTCCGTGTTGGCACGCAGTTGTTCAGTTAGTTGTTGGCGACTCTGGGTCAATTCTTGAAGCAGCATCTGAAAATCTTGTCTGGTGACCGAGCCTGATGGATCTGAAGGTCCGGCAGCATCTTGGTTGGATGGAGGCAACTGTGTGAGATTCTATCTCTCCCGTCCTCCTTGATCAGCAGCTGTAGAGGTAGTTCGTATACTTACCATGATGAATTGATGGAAGTCCTTTCCTAGATCTGATGCAAATCTGAATGGAATGGAAGGGCTTCAAAGTCTGAGATCTGGATCTTCTTCTTGGATTTATGCAATCCGGTATCGATAGGAGATCCAAGGAGAAGGAGAAAAATTGGGTTTTTTCTCAATGAAATCACTAAAGTGTTTGTACCAAAATTGGGCACAACACTCTTCGGAAGTTTTTGAAGAGATAAAATGAAGAAATTAAATGGAAAAAGAGGATTATCTAACAAAAACTCCAAAAACAGATAATGAAAGTAATAAGAACACACAGAAACACAAGAATTTAGAGTGGTTCAGCGTGTTGCCTACGTCCACTATGAAGTTGATTGCTTTATTGATGTTTCTTTGATGATTACAAGTGAATTCAGCGAGTTACATCAGATAATTATGATTTACAGTAGTGAATTTCGTTATTGGCAGCAGCTATGGAGTTTAGATCTGGATCCGACAGAGTCTATGCGTTGGAGAATTCAAAGAAGAAGAAGCCCCCTTTCTGTTGGCTTTGGGGGTCTATATATAGGTGTAGGAGGCTGATATTTCGCTCAGATCTTGGGAGGCTCCCTCTGGCACGTGACTAGGCCCGCGTGCCCAAGCCCACGAAGTTTCGGTCCGATCCGCGATCGATACGAACAGATTTCGTATCGACCAAGATTGCGTCCGATGGAGTCGAAATTTGGCGTGGACATTCCTTAGAATGCACGTAAGCTTTTGTGAAAATTTCATAGCATTTGGACTTGTGGATCATGAGTTATGATTGATACGAAATGGAGGTGTTCGGTAGGCTGTTTGGTTCGTATCGATCAGAACTACGTTGTTCGTATCGATAGTCTTGCTTCGTTCGAATCGATGGAAACGCCCTCTTTTCATAACGATGGAAAGTGAATTGCATGCGTTTTCAGTAGGGTTCTGTTTGCATCGATGGAAATCAACTCCAGTCGATCGATTCGAATAACGACAATACGATGGATCCGAACAGTGGATCCACGATGGATACGAAGTGCCGGAACTTGATGGATTCAAACAAGGCTTTTCCAGTATGGATACGAACTGGACAGATGAAGGACACGAACTACTGTTGCTTGATGGATTCGAGCAACGCTCTCTAGCTAATGGATTCGAAGTAGGCATTAGACGATCGAGTCAAACTGTTGCTTCCTAATGGATGCTAACCGATACGAAGTGGTCTTTGGCTGATTGAGTCGAAGTGGGCTTCCCTGATGGATATGAACCCGACCGAGTCGAATAGAGGCTTGGTGATGGATGCAGAGCTGATCGAGTCGAAGTGAGCTTCCCTGATGGATTCGAACTGAGCGATTCGAACAGTGATTGGATTTCATCCAATTTTGCATCGAACGTAACTTGAACATACGAACTCAGATTGACTTGAAATTTGGAACGTTGACTCTCATAGCCTCGCTTGTCGTGTTAAATCAATATTAGCTTGATCCGGACTCGGACAAAATTCGTCGATTTCCCTTGTGAGCCTGTATATAACCGATCTCTAAGACGAACTGTCATTGGTTACTAGTCAATTCCTTAGTGTCATGGCCTTGCCAAAAGGCAGGATAACACTAACTTTCGGTTGAAATCGGCTTGGTCAAAAACCCAGTTAACAGATGTCTTAATTTGTAAATCATTCTTGCTATTAGATGAGCTTAGATTAGAGTGATGCTACGAAATGGTTTGAACTATGTTTACTGTTATTCATTTTTCTACATTCTGTTTTGCATCTATTTCCATATCCAAATTTTGATTAATTTTATTTTTATTTACTTTAGACATCTGCACTTTTTCAAATGCACAATTCGCAGTGTCTGTAATAGTTATAGTTTAAGCATTCGATGGGGATCAACTCATACTCAATGTATTACCAAACAATGGAATTATCTATGTCAAGAATAGGTACAAGTTTAGGAAAAGTAGCTTTGTTATCCATTTCTGTTAATACTCTGACATATGAAACCTTGATCAATCCTTGAGTATACTTGTCCATTTTAATTGGTCAACTCAAAAATGATGATATGCGACTAATCCCTTCCTCTGTTCAAAAGTCAAGATATAGACCTAGGAAACAAACCTATGGCGACTGACTAAAACAATTCCTTAGACAATTTCATGCCTATTATCCACTTCTTCATCACAACTAATTTCTTATCATAAAAATAAGGACCATTTCATAAAATTTTAATGTAATCCTCTATAGAATTTTATGATATAGAAACCATTTTCTTTAGTAAAAATTTAAAATTCTCTCTATTGTTTCCATAATCTAGAAAAACATGCATTAATAAATGGAACGTATGGTCTCAATCCAACCGCATAAATAATAATCATTTATATCATAGTTTTCTCGTCATATCTTCGATATATAAAAACATTTTAGCACATTGATCATCCTGAAAGTCAACTGGAGGAGAGAATTGTAATGGTAAAGGTATAGGAACATGATACCCTAAAATAACCTATTTCCAAGACCTCAAAGTCGGAGCACCATAGTTTGGGAAACCATGTTATGCCATCTTTCTCTGTTGAGCAAAATAAACGATCACTAGTTTTTACCTAAGTGTAATTTGATGTTTGATCCAAAGGTTGTGCGATTTGATGATTAATTGACATTCTACTACCTTGTCTCATGTCTAGATGTTGAAAGTTGAGATTTTGCTTGTACATCCCCTGATCAACACGACATTACAGAAGTGAACCCATCATCTATTAGAAGGGTGATGGCTGGATAGATCGGTATTAAATGCTAAAGAGACATGATTTGTGTTAAATCATGCAAACATAAATCAAGAAATGATACAAACAAATTTATATCTAGAAAAATCGTATAAACATGAAATGTAAAAAAAATTAAAGTAAAAATTTATTTTAAAAAAAGTTGAGTACAAATGAGAGAAAGTATATTATTTAAAAGTTGAATTAGTGAAGTAACAAAAAAAGAGCTAGCACCCAAAAAAATATTAAGTATTAATTGATCATATAAAAATAAATAATTACTATCTTTGAGTAATTAATTATCATTTCAAATATTAAGTATCAATTGTTCATATTATTTCAAAATAATAAAAGGAAATAAACATTGATAAGTATTCAAAAGTTAAATAAGCACGAAATTACTACTTATTTTATTCAACCGATTATATAATAAAGTTTTGAACATGTATTAACAAACTTCTCAGTTCTTATTCAAATCAAACAACTAAAACCTTCTTATTTCTGAAATTTTATCCAAACAGCCACAGGTTTGAAGACACAGTCGTCGATCAAGCCGTGGTGCTCAAAGGTCGGAAGCTCTGAAGGTTCAACCAGTCGGACCGTCGGTTCTCTATGTAGGAAAGTTATGGATACTTGTGCAATTATATATAGAAATTTATGTAAATTGTAAAATTATCTTAGTAGAATAGTAAAAATTAAGGGGCTTCGATGTAAATACTCAAGCCACATGCTACTATCATATTCTCCTCTTTCCAGATTCTGCAAAACCCAAAAAAATACCCTAATTTTTTGATCGAAACCCAAAATTAGCTCTAAATCATCGATGTATTAGGGTTTTGGTCAGTTTAATCATGGCAATGTAGACTACGACTCAACTCGTCTCCCAAGTGTTGCTTCCACTGCGTCATGCTTAGATGCAGTCCAACCTATGGTTAGGTATGTTCTTCAAAACACACTACATTCAGCCTTTTCTTTTTGACAACAAACAAAGCCTTTTAACATATAAACTGAAAAATGATATTTCTTTGTTTTACATCTTTGAATATGCTAAAAATTATCTTCTTTCTCAATCTCCTCACCTTTGTTCTGATATTTTGTATTTTGCACCGCCTACTCTTCCCATCTTTTGAAATAGTACTGAAAATGCAAAACGAAAAACTCAAAATTCAAAGTTAAATAGACCTTAAGCATCTTCAAACAATACTATTATCCAGCTTTGTGACTAAGACATATCTGGATGAGTCTGAACGATCAAATGGTTAGATAGAAAATCAAAAATCTATAACGATAACTCCAAATTTAAATCCCCAAGTGATGCTCAAGAGGTGTAGCCACAAAATTGTAAAGTGCTTTGGAAAAAACCATTTACTTGTCAGAAGAAATGGGATGGAAAAGTGCATAGTACAAAATCAAAGACTAAGTCTTGGATCGGTACTGATTTGAACCCCTTGGTTCGGTATCGATCCAAGAAATTTGCTTTGAGCCAATCCTATTTGAACACTATTTGAAACAAAGATAGAAGCAATAATTATGATCCTAGGAGCTTAGTTTAGATGGAATCCATGTCAACCTACTTAAGCCACATAAAATAAGTTAAGACGAATGATATAAGGATCCTTGGATCGTTACTGATCCAAGAGATCAACTCATATGTGCATGGAACTGACTTCAAGTTAATTAATGCCCGAAGTCGAAAGGCAAATGAGCCAAGAAATATGGATCACCACCGATCCATACCTTTCATTCCAAGAAGAGAGAAGTTAAGTCATTGCGAGCAGAAACTCAATCACTACCGAACTATAGCCTTATGATTGGTACCAATCCCTGAAACAACTATTGATTTGGCCACGATCTTCTCAAGCAACCAACTTTAGGATGTGGAGAACGTGGTGGAGACAAATCCATTGATCTTCATCTATAAACAAAGGATATGAGGCATTACTTTGAAATCCTTTTTCGGCATTCTAAATTTTTGTACCGTAATAGCAATTTCTTGGATAATCACCGATCCAAGATTATCGATCCACAAAATCTCGATTGCAAAACTTTGCAGAAATCATAAAAAAAAGGTTCAGGTGGACATAGGCTAGAGTTTATCCGAACTACTATAAATTGTTATGTATTGTTTTTTACTTTTTTTCTATTTAATTTCTTCATTTTATTCTCTTCTCCAAACTACTAGGGTGTTTGAGCCAACTTTTGGTGTAAACATTTTGGTGCTTTCACTGAGAAGTCAACTTTTCATTGTTTAGATATATCTTTAACCTTTGGATTGCTTTAATCCATGAAGAAGATATATAAGTTTTGCTCTAGAGGTTCGTGTTCGCTAAAGTTTGTCACAGGATCTGCCAAAACAATGGCTCCAAGAAATACGAAGGAAAATTTGACTACCTCCAAGCCCACTAATAATGTTGAGAATGCTGGCTCTTGTGCATAGAAGAAACCACTCAACCCAAAACTATAGAAATCCAAAGAGCTTTAGATATAATCATGAAGGTTTGGTTGGATAAGATGAAGAAAGAAATGAATGACAAGTTGATTGAAAGTAAGAGTGATATGATGAAATAAATGCAAGAAAACTAGGATTTTATGACCCACCCATCTTGAGGTCAAAGAGGGAAAAGGAAGGAATCACCGCCTTCCAACTCAGAAGAATATAGTTCCTCTTCATCCGACGAAAATCACACAAAAGGAAGCCAAAAATGAAGAGGAAAGGGGCTGGAACCTCAAAAACTAGAATAGGTGGAGCTCGGGTCGGTATCGAACCACCCCATCAGATCGGTACCAAACTGACACGATTTGTCCTAAATAATGAGGATTTTATCAATTTACATGATGATTTTAATAATGGAAATGGCCCTTCTATTGGTGGCCAGGATGCTAGAGTTCAGACGACTGTTGTTGACCTATCGCGTTGAAATCCAAAAAATCGGTCAAGTGGACAAATGGTTCTCCCCGAGATAGGAGATGTAATGATCGCCTTTTCGACCCCCAAATGTCGACACTAATACATGCATGGTATTCACGTGCCGAGCACCTAAGTACCGGAAAGGCAAAACATTAGGGTAAATTTAAAAGAAGAAGAGAAAATGAACATGAAAGAAGAGAACATAATATTAGAATCTCACCACGAAATGATAATAAATAATATAAAAATGATACTTTTACAAAGGAAAACTATATATATTTAATAATCATAGTAAACTAACCTATCGTCAGCCTAGACAATTATAACAACATGTCCTCACAATTACTGATATAAAAATAAACAAAGTAATGTAGCGAAAATAAATCTATGGTAGGTAATAATCCAACTCCTCTCCTAGAGCTCCAATGAATCACCAATGATATATGGAAATATACACAGGGTTGACCCAAGCATTATAAGAAAAAGAACACCCAGGTCAGTCTGGTAAACCAGCGTGAGAAGACTCAAGTAATTTCAATTACTATATTTATAAAACCCTTTAAAGAATAAAGGTGTCTCGTAAGACCACACCGCAAATAAACACGGATGGTTTTTTACCTTACGATAACCAAACCATTTTATAGGAAAATTTGGTGATATTATAATAATGTCTAGGGTGTTCAATATAAATATAAATCATAGCAGAAATTGTTACATTGGTTACATTTGACAGCATATTTAGGTATATAAACAAAAACCGCCAAAGGACGTTCGTATAAATAGATTTTTCCATTAGATGGTCCTCGGTACCTCGAGGCAAGTCTCCTGGCAAGGGTTAGAAAGTACCTTCCGAGTGCCATATATCTCTAGATAAAATATACCAAATAAGGAAGTCATAGCTTGTTCACGCAGAGAACGTGTCCCGAATACGATCAAATCCCGCTAGCAAAATCGATGAGCATACTCAAGATAATAGAGTTGATCGGTACCCTCTGAGCTTATCTAAACCCCATTGGCTATGCGCCTACTCTGTTTTATCCATTTTTGATATTGAGGTCACGTTCGGCATCTGCATACGAGTTTTCAACAAAACTTGATAACATGATGAATCCCACATGGATTCCATCATCTCAACAGATTTTAGAACCACGCATGTTTTCTATCATTCACTACCAAAACAGTGAACCTGTATCTCAGCCTTGAAGTGGTTTTCGATAAGTAAAACACTTACCGATCTCAATCTCATCAAGACCGAGTCGATGAATTTGGTCTTATTCAACAATAATGAGAATGATCACATAAGGGAACTAAGTCTCGAATACTTTCTCATAAGCAAGTAAACATACGTGCACTATCATTTCATGCAAGGCATGGTCAAGTCACATAAACGACTTTTAATCCCTTTATAATTAATTGATCCTTTATTAATTAAAACCCTTTTTATTAGTAAAACATATTTTTATCTAATAAAACTTCTCTTTTACAAATCAAGACTTCTTTTATTTATTAATATTTTAGTATTATTAAAACTCCCTTTATATACTTGTATAAATATATTGGATTTCTCTTTATAAAAGATATATACTTGTCTTTATTGATTTAACTATTCATTTATTCTTTTAATACTTAAAAAATATTCATATACTTATTCCAATGGTATAAGTGTATTCACAAATCGTTTAACAAGTTTTACTTACTCGAAATATAATTAAGGAGGTTAAATAATTACTACCAAAACATTGTTATAATAAACTCCTTTTCTTTTATAAATTAAACGCATAAAATTTTCTATAGAAGAATTCATTGCTTGTTATTATCTTTAAAATCCCATTGTTAAATATTTCTAATATTTCTTCCAAAATATAATTCAAGGGTTTAGAAACAAATGTTGCTAAAACATTGTTTAATACAAACCCAGAACCATTCCATTTAATCATTATCTTTAAAACTCTCCTTTTAAAGGTTTAATTACATTTAACGGTTAAAGACAAGTGTTGCTAAAAACAATTGTCACAACAAACTCAATCATTTTATACTTGAAAAACATTCCTCTAACTCCCTTCTTAAAGATTTATTTATATTTAAGGGTTAAAGACAAGTGTTGTTCAAAACATTTGTCACAACAAACCCAAAACCATTTATTTGTATTCTTCTACTAAATATCCATTAGCAAATATCTAATTATATTCCCAAGTATAATTAATAATAAGGGTTAAAAACAAGTGTTGCTAAAAAAAACACTATTTACAACAACCCAAAACTATTTACTTATTCATTAATAAATTCAAACATTTATTTAAAGATCAATGTATATCCACACTTATTAATCAAGGCAATACACATTTAGTGGATTCCATAAAACAGTTTATTTTAACTTAAGTGTTAAAATCCAAACTCCCTTTATTATATTTTTAAGATACTTAATTTAATATTTAAAACTTATATGTATATATATATCTTTAAAATACTTATTAATATGTTAAAATAATTTTATAACTACTTAAAACATATGATAATTATTTATATAGAATGTTATGTAATAATAAAAAAAATTGTAATAAATAGAAAAACTAAAATAAACAAGTTTTATTTTTAAAAGCCACTTGGTTTAAAAATTTACATTTAATTATTAAAAATATATTTAAACTTGAAACTAATTTTAAAACTCGATTTTATAAGTTAGAAAACAACCCTAAAAATTTAAAGAAAAATACATAATTTAAATATCATTTTTAAATAATTTATAATTCCAAATAGCAAAGATAGCATTTCCATAAGTGCTATCTAAAGTTCTGTTATAAGTTTAAACACATTTTTGCTACAACTTTGCGTCTAATTTTCAATACCTTAACAAATGATTTTTGATCCATTCTTTTTACAATAGTCAGTATACTTTTGGTACTTAGATAACATGAAGAAAAATCCCAAAGAATATCTTTTAATTATTTTAGAGAATTTCCCGAAAACATGGTATTTTACCGAACTGCACTTATAGCGACTATTTTGTTATAACTTTTTGCATTTCTTTCAGCTAGCTATTAAATGAATTAGGCTTCAAAACCTTCCCAATAAAAATAATATACTATTTACTTGATTAATTACAAAAGAAATCCCTAAGAAACTTTCCACAAAAATACGCGTTACTTTCAAAGATGAACTATTTTTAGAAGTGTCACTATAGCGACCTTTTCACTTCAATCTTTTGTTATTTTGATTTACTTCTTCTACAACTTTCTAAAATGTATTCTTTGCTTTTATAAACACTTATAGAAGTAAAAATAATAACCACACAAGTTATTATTAAGATATGTTATTAAATCACCATTTTCATTAGTTATAGGTTAAGGGATTCAAAGTGCGTTTATAGCGACTATCGTTATACGGACAATCCCGTATTCAATCCAATATTTGATGTCATGTTATTTGTACACATATATGATTCCAAGTTCCAATTATACTACTTTTAAACACGTATTATAATATATACACATCAATATATCCATTTTAAATGTTCAAATGAACTTATCACAATTCAATGGTTTTGTAAGCAACTACTTTAACAATTTATATACTTTTTAAAGTATATAATCAAGGGTTTAACTTTAAGAAGTTAGTGTCCATTATTATTAATATAGAACAAGCATATTAACATGCGACTTAACAAGCAATTATAAAGTGATATAACAAGCAATTTTATCAAGTTAATAACTTGATTTGAAGTGAGATTAACTCACTTTTATCAAACCAAATCTCTTCCTACCAACATTCAATCACAACAATACTTTGCTAACATCTTATACTTCATTAAAACATTACCCAAAATTATTCCCTCACATCCCAAAGCACACGGCCATAGCCTCCCCTAGCCTTGATGCTCTTGGCCTTCTTCCTCTTCACCTTGCTCACGCCTAAGGCCACCACACTCCTTCACTTTCAGCTTAGAACCCACGGCCCAATGGCCTTTAACTCCCCATAGCATACACGGCCAAAGAAAGGAGAAATGAAGAGCAGAAGAGAGAGTGAAGAAGTGATTTAGTTTGTGAAAATATGAGTGTGTATGCATGCCTTTATATAGTGTTAGGAAATGAGAGGAAAAGTGTGAATAAACCCCTCCTTAGTCATAAAGTTAAGCATGTAAGACCATGCTCTTACACAACCATACTTTACATGTTTGGTGCCTTGATTTAAGGGTCCTTTTAGTCCTTATGTTTTCACTTACTTTTGCTAATTAATACTTTAATTTATTTGATCTTTAGTTAATATAAAGAGGTGTATTAATTCTTAATAACTATTCAAGTTGCAAACTATTTACACAACTTATTTTGTAGAAAAAGTTGATTTTTAATAAAACGTTTTCCGATCACATTTTCAGTATTTATCCAAAGTATATATTTTTGTAAACACATTTCAAAAATAATTTTTCTAACATTAGTCATTAATTAAAAGGTGTTTAATAAAGTTATAAATCATAATCACATTATATCTTGGATTCAAATATTTAAATAATTTAGATATTTAAATACGACGTGTTCGAAATTCCGGTTCGTTACATTGTCCACCCTTAGAATTTTTCGTCCTCGAAATTCCAACACAAACAATCCAAGAAATAACCATACAATATTACTTTTATTAACAAACTGGGCCAACGGTTTGCCCAGGCCAAAAATCTTCTCATTGCATGAGGATAATAAATAAACTACTAAGTGTACCCTTCGCTCAATAGCCTTAGGTTATTACTTAGTCGATTATTCATATTACCTTAAATAATCCAAAGAGTCATTTTCCGAACTCGCCACAAGCCAAACAATATAGTATGTAATTATATCTCATATGATGTATATATATCATCTCTAAGCAATATTGATCTGACCACTTACTCGATCACAAAGATTTCACTTCCGAACTAGTATATCTCACTTTCCTTTTTTAGTGCAGACTCTAATCTGGTTCCTTGATTGGACACCTCCATTCTCCTTACATAGCAATAAACTATGATAGAAAACTTAGGGATCATCTCAAGAATCTGTATCAAGTGTCCGCCCTCAAACAGTCTAGTAAAAATCCTTTTTCGGACCGGTGCATACCATCTTGAAATCATGTACTCGAATCCTAGATCAAGACCTGTCATGCGAATAAAATAATCTACGTACAACTTACGTACTTAATTTAGCTGGTTTCTTAATTGCACCAATTACTTTACAATTTTAATTTATTTACACAAAATCTTTAATTATGCAATATTAAAATCCTTTATGCAATATTTCTTAAAACATTACTTATGTTTATAAATATTTTTATAACAACTCAACTTTATTTAAAAACATTTCCTTAAACATAATTTCATTTAAAAATATTTCAAGACTTAAGTTTATTACTAGTATAATACTCTACTATTTCCTAAGAGTATATACAAGACATTCTTTTACATTTTACTTCCTAAAATTTCGACGAAGTCCTAAAATAAATTTGGATCTTATAATTGAGTCAACCATCTAAACTTCTTTATCGATCGAGTTAAGCAAGTAGCTAGGTAGAGTATGACTCTGGTATCCAAACTGAAGACTAGAGTCTAGTTTATTTACAAGACCTTAAAGTAAAGACGTTTATTAGTTGGCCCAATATCGTCGAGTGCCCTATTTAACAAAGATGCTAAACAACTTTTTAAACTTGTTTTAATTTACTATCTTTTCAAATTAAGAGTTATAAAAGTTTAACTTTTATATTTTCATAACAATACAGCTTTAATTATATTAATTCGGAAGTTTTCGACTTTCCAAAATCGTCGAAAATTCCATTTTATTTTAATAATTAAAAACTAACAAACAATATGTCATAATAAGATGCATACATGCAACCATAATATAACTTAACAAAAAAACTTAAGAATTTTAACTTCGGGTTTTATTTCAAGTCATTTGAAATAATAAGATATACTTATATCTTTTTGAATATCAAATCATACTTTTCAGGATTAAACCAAAATCATTTTCAAAACCAACCTCCAAAATATTTTCTTTAAAATCCATGGAAAATATTAATATAGATCGAGTAACAACAAAATGATACAAGGAACTAGGTTCCACCAAATAGTATCATATATTCCCTTTACTAAGAAGGGTAATACTCAAGAGAAGTGCTTTCTAACAGAACACATCTCCTACCCATTTTTACTCACTTTCAAGTCACTTAAACTACTAACATATAAATACTTTGTTTCCCGAATCAACTTTTTATTTTCGAGAGTAACCTCGAACTCGAACAAATCTTAAAATCCTTTTAATAACATTAGTCCTTTAGAATAGTTTTAGATCATTCTATTATTGTTTTCTGAAAAACCCTTGGAAACCATTTCCAAAAACACCAGGATTTAAGTTCACAAATTCTCAATTTAAATCATTTATAATTCTTATTTATACTAACCATATTTATATAAATTTAGTTTCTTAAATCATTTCATAAGCGTTTATCTTTTTACTATCTTACCTTTCCTCTTAAGCCATATTAACAACTTTCTATTTAAGTTAACTTTTTAACCCAACATTAGCATCGAATGCCTTATAGTCAAGTTGTGAAACTTAATTCACAAGGATTTCGTTTCAATGTTACTATAAATTTCTATCTACCCAACCCATGTTGTGAAAAAGGTAAATTAAATAAACATTAGCCAATGCCCATAAACTGACCGAGCATGACTAATCAAGCAATAAATGATAATAATTTAATATTATCATTTCCTAACAAACAAATATAATATAAATAACTATGTTTATTATTTGAAAATTATTATTTTATATAAAATTTAATCCTTGATAAAATGATTTCATTTACCAATTTTGAAAATAATACTGTGTCGGTTTGTTCTGTCTAAGTGTTTAGGAATCCCTATCGATAACGTTGATCAGACGCATCGGCCAGAATCCACAAGCACTTAGTAGACCAATCAACACAATACAAAATATTGTTATAGCGCTAACAAATACGCTCTCATATGTGTAATACATTCAAACTCATAATAAGGCATTCCATTACCCTATCTCTTAATGAGTTATACCAAACCAAAGCCAAGGTTCTCACTTAACCTTCGGCTTTGATACCATGATGTAATGATCGCCTTTTCGACCCCTAAATGTCGACACTGACACATCCATGGTATTCACGTGCCAAGCACCCAAGTGCCGAAAAGGTAGTATGTTAGGGTAAAATAAAAGAAGAAGAGAAAAGGAACAAGAAAGAAACGAACACAATATCAGAATCTTACCACGGAATGATAACATATAATATCAAAATGATACTTTTACAAAGGAAAATTGTATAGATACAATAATCAGAGTAAACTAACCTATCATCAGCCTAGACAGTTATAACAACTTGTCCTTAAAATTGCTGATATGAAAATAAACAAAGTAATGCAACGGAAATAAAATCTATGTTAGGTAATCATCCAACTCCTCTCCTAGAGCTCCTAAGAATCACCAATGATATCTGGAAATATACTCGGTGAAGAACAAAGCATTATAAAAAAAATAACACCCGGATCAGTCTGGTAAACCAGCGTGAGAAGACTCAAGTAATTTGAATTACTATATTTGTAAAACCCTTTAAAGAATAAAGGTGTCTCGTAAGACCACGCCGCAAATAAACACAAACGGGTTTTTACCTTACGATAACCAAACCATTTTATCGGAAAATTTGGTGATATTATAATAATGTCTAGGGTGTTCAATATAAATATAAATCATTGCTAAAATGGTTACATTTGACAGCATATTTAGGTATACAAACAAAAACCGCTAAGGGACGTTCGTATAAATGGATTTTTCCATTAGAGGGTCCTCGGTACCTCGAGGCAAGACTACTGGCAAGGATTAGAAAGTACCTTCTGAGCACCGTATATCTCTAAATAAAATATACTAAGGAAGTCATAGCTAGTTCACAAAGAGAATGTGTCTCGAATACGATCAACTCCCGCTAGCGAAATCGATGAGCATACTCTAGATAATAGAGTTGATCAGTACCCTCTGAGGTTAGCTATGCCCCGTTGGCTATATGCCTACTCTGTTTGTAGCCATTTCTGATGTTGAAGTCACGTTCGACATTATCACATGTGTTTTCAACAAAAATCGATCGCTTAATGAATCCCATATGGATTTGAATTGACCCAACTTTGCTTCTACTATATTTTAATGATTTTTAGTTGAGTTTTTCTTTTAAAACAAGGGATCACTTCTTTTCTTGCCTCTTTCATTTCTTTTAATTAATTTCCCAAGATCCATAATTTACTAATATAAAAATATCAGTATTTTAATCAAGTCATATCATTTATATATGTGAAGATATATAAATGTTTCTTGGCCTATCGAAGTGTTAAAGTAGCAAAGAAATTTAATCACACAACATTTTCCATAATTGAAAGGTTTTGTGTCACATAGCTATTTCTACACTTTAATCTTTTATTTGACTCAAGACTAACTAATACATGATTCAAGTGTTACTACCTTAAAATGACTCAGGATTAACTAATACATTTTCAGGTATTTTCATCTTGGAATGACTCAAGATTGACTAATACATTTTTCAAGTATTAGCACCTATATTTCTCTTCTTCATTTTCTAGATTATTATATAAACCAGATTGATTAATTTGTGGATTTATAACCCATGATTTAGATCTTTGGGATTCAAAAATTCATACATGTTGTTTTAGAATGATAAAACATATTAAAACTTGGTTTGATCTATGGATCACTGGTTAGTCTAGCCCAGATTCAGGATTCAAACATAAACATGCACAGAACATGCACAAACATGCACAAGCAATTCAGGTCAAGCAAAATGCACATATCCAGGTTCATGAAGCATGTAATGATCATGTGAGTAATATAGTTGTAAACTAATCTAAAGGTCATACAGATTTTTGATATTTAGATTGGAAATAGTGTTGAATATGATTTTAGAAAGATCTTTGCTTATTTCTGGCTAAAATCATATAGAGTGTGATGTTCTGGATTTTTAAACACTTAATAAAATTACTCTACAATCTTGTTTGAGTTTATATTGTTTGTCCCTATTTCTGACTTGCTACTTCAGTTTCATATTGAAGTCAGTTCCAGATTTTACTCATTTCCAATTCCTAAAATCCTTGTATACTTATGATTTTCAGGTTTTATGATATCACAATCCTACTCTTGTTCTAGACATGTCATAGGATTTAGTTGCATTTCGAATTAGCTTACACTATGGTCTTGTTTGCTCCAGAAATCTGAAGACTATTGCTTCAAGCTTTTGCATGTACTTGTATCAATTACAAGACATGTACAAGCCTTACTGGTTAGCCAAGACCATGTTCAACCCACCCACTCAATGCTTTGGCACATATTTATTCAAAAACAACTTAATCTTCATAATTGAAATATAACAAGCATGCCAAGGAGAATATATCCACATATCAGATTATATGGTATGTTCTCCTTCATTATACTCCTCTGGATTATTTCCAGAGTCTACTACTTGAATCAACAACTCACAAGCACATATAATACTTAAGTTTTTTTTTCTTTTACATGTTCTTTTTCAAGAAAACAAAGCAAGTATCAATCCTGGAAATACACAAGACATAAGAGAGTTTGCCTAGATTATTTATTACAAACAAACTTCTACTTCTCTAAAGCATTTTAAGACCAGCAAGTTCTTCAAACATCCATACAAGCAAGCTACTCAAGCATCTTTCCCTGCAGCAACACTTTGAACTGCCTCAATGAAAATGAGACACCCCAAAGATTGCAAAGGCAACAAATAGGGTCAGAAAATATATTATGGTGTGAGTGAAATCATAGTTTATAAATAACTTGTAATTACTAAACTCTGTATGCAGAGACTCATATGTTTGATACTTGTTTAGATTCATACTAAAACCTTAGTATATATATATATACACATATAAGCTCATACTAACATACATGCACACAAGTATTCATTCATCAACACAATTCAGTTATATGTACATATACTCCTATGGATTGACTCCCTTAATTCCATAGCTCAATTTCCCAATCCTTATTTATCATTTATGTGGTCTTAACTTTTGCTATTGAACACCATGTGTGCATTGCAAAGGGGCTCAATTCTGTTAACCCTTTACACAGAGGCCTAAAGGACTTAAACAAGTCATGCACATACCCATTATCCACTAATGATGAATAGATCAAGGTACTACTCCTAGATTAGCTTTATAATCTAGAGACCATTCTCATTTTCTTTCAGGATAATTTTATTAATTCTTGGAAATGCTTTATATTCTTTACTTCCTTTCATAAATCAAAGAGTATTAAACTCACTCAGGGATTTCAGCCAGTCATACAAAGCATTCATGCAAAACACCACATCCCATTTTAAGGTAATTTTTATTCAATCATATTTTCTAAAACTTGCATATCTTTATTTTCAGAAATTTTCCCATTTCCTACATAAATCTGGTGAAGTCATATAAAACATTACATTTATTTTACTGTGAACATAGGGTAAGGTTTTTGAGAAAAACCCATAAAAACATATTAACTTGTGATTTGAACAAATCAGCACACACACACACACACACATATATATATATATATATATATTGCATTGTTCATATCATTTTTAAAATGAACTAGACATAAGCATGAATCCCCTTATTCACACCGCCTACTTCATTCTTCATTAGTACCCTATTTCTCAGTAAAAATGTTTAACTCATTCCCATATAAAACTGGATTATAAGTTACAGAAGCCATTTCTGTAATCAGGGTGTTTGTATTTTAAAAGCATTAATCAAAACAATCAAAACAGATCCAAACATCAACCAAAGACTCAGCCAAAACACCAACCATGATCAACATTTATTTATTCAGAGAATAAAATTAAATAAAAATATGATATGGTTTTATATAAGTAATATGGCTGCCCTTAACTTGGGTCTTAATGCCTTAAATCTAATAAGATGATTAATCAATCACTTTCCTTCTTCTTTCCCCGAGAATGCTCTAACTTGAAAACAGTGTGAGTTTGCTCTTTTTTTTCTAAAATATCTTTCTATTTTCAAAAATAAACAACTGCTTATCCTTTGATTTTTAAAACATTTAGCTAGGGTTTTAGTGGAGTGAAAAACCAATTTTATCCCCACACAAATAAGAGAATTTTGTATATGTTTTTATGGCTAAATATGCCATTTTCTTTTTGATTCCATTTCGGGTATTTCAGTTGCTCTTCTTCTTTTTCTGTGTACATGCCATTTGCATGTTTCACCTACACACTATTTTCATGTGACTTATCTACATTATTTATTTTCTTAAGACAAATCTGAAATGGTCACATATATATCTTTTTATCAATTAATTCCTTGCTAATGTTTCAAGCCATCTGTTCTCTCTTGATTATAAAATGTATTTATACCTATATAATACTAATCTGGTTTCATATATTTTAATCATCATAAGAGTTTATTTTATCACTCTATACTCTTCTAGCTACTTATATACAATATATATATGAGATATGTGAATATAAAACTCATTCATACTTAGTTATTTTCTTCTCATTATTATTTATTGAAAACAACTATCCCCTTCCTTATTTATTTCACTCATTCTTGATATTTATTTTCAATTTATTTTATTCTTTGAATATTTTTCATTAACTGATTTTTATAAAATTATTTTTATCTCAATAATTTGGGACTTTACATACTCTCCTCCTAAAAGGAATTGTGTCCCATAATTATTTTTCTCATACATTTCCATCCAAATGTATACAAAGCATAATTTCATTTCAGAAATTTCAGAAACTCATGCATTCAAAACCAATCAAACATACATAAGTAATGTTTAAGTTTATCATGATTTTAGGCATACGTTTTAAGCAGAAAATAGATTAGGATATTCATCTTTCATCCTATCTTCAATCTCCCATGTACAATCACTCTCATCTAAACTCCACTAGATTTTAACCAATTTAATTATTTTATTTCTCAATTTCTTTTCTTCTCCGGCCACAATACCCACTGGTTCCTTCTTATAAACCAAATTTCTTGGATTTCAACTTGTGTAGGAGATTTCAGAATGGTCTCCTTATCATGCACCCATCATCTTAATTGAGATACATGAAATACATCATGTATATTACTCAATTGCTCTGGCAATTTCAACTTATAAGCCAAAGTTCCTACTCTTTGAATAATTTCATATGGCCCTATATATCTTGGTGACAATTTTCCTGCCTTGCCAAACCTCAATATTTTTCTTATTGGTGAAACTTTGAGAAATACATAATTTCCCACTTCAAATTCCACTGGCCTTCTCCCTTTATCTGCATAGGCTTTTTGTCTCTCTTGTGCTGCTCTCATTCTCTGCCTTACAAGTTCAATCCTTGCAGAGGTCTCTTTCACATGTTCTGGTCCAAGCAACACTCTTTCACCTGCCTCCATCCAGCATGCTGGAGATACACAAGGCTTCCCATACAAAGCCTCAAATGGAGACATACCTATAGTGGAATAATAGCTATTGTTATAAGCAAATTCAACTAAATAGAGATGATCTTTCCAGTTGCCTCCAAAATCAAGTATACATGCTCTAAGCAAATCCTCTAAAATCTTGTTAACAATCTCAGTTTGCCCATTTGTTTGTGGGTGGTAAGCTGTGCTCAAGCTTAATTCTGTCCCCATAGCCTCTTGAAAGCTACCCCAGAACCTCGAGGTAAACAAGGTATCTCTATCACTAATGATAGTCTTGGGGATTCCATGTAATCTCATTATCTCCTTCACAAATAATTGAGCTACTTTGTGAGAATTTCTATTTGAATTCACTGGAATGAAGTGAGCTATTTTTGTGAGTCTATCAACCACAACCCAAATACTATCATTGCCTCTTCTTGTTCTTGGCAAACCATCCACAAAATCCATTGAAATGCTTTCCCATTTCCAGGTAGGCACTTCCAGAGGTTGTAGTAAGCCTGAAGGTCTTTGATAATCTGCCTTGAATTGTTGACATGTTAAACACTTTACCACATATCTTGCCACTGCCCCTTTCATTCATGGCCACCAATAGTTTCTTTTAAGATCATGGTACATTTTTGTACCACCTGGATGTATAGTGTACTTTGTCTTGTGATGCTCATCCATAACCTCTTGCTTCAGTTCTTCTATATTGGGTATGCAGAGTTTCCCTTTCTTTCTTAAGTAGCCTCTATCATCAACTTCATAATTTTCCACTAACATGCCTTGTGATATCATGTTCTTCTTTTCTTTTAAATTTGTGTCTTGATTCTGCATATTTCCTATTTTATCAACCAGGGTTGATCTTAAGGAGATGAGACTTAATTTTCCATATTCAATCATGTCACTATGTACATTGTCTGATGCACCAATTTCTTCCTTCATTTCTATTTCACAAAGGATTGTTAAATCCTTGAATTCACTCATCATTAAGCTTGCCAATCTTGCTTGATGTCTACTCAAAGCATCTGCTACCTTGTTAGCTTTTCCAGGAGTATATAATATATCAAGATCATAGGCAGCTAAAAACTCTACCCACCTATGTTGTCTCATATTCAAGTCTTTTTGAGAAAACAAATACTTAAGTGATTTATGGTCTGTAAACAATTCAAATTTAGTACCTAACAAGTAGTGTCTCCATAGCTTCAATGCATAAACAATGGCAGCAAGCTCTAGATCATGAGTGGCATATCTGGTTTCATTTGGCTTGAGTTGCCTTGATGCATATGTTATGACTCTTCCATGTTGCATGAGTACTACCCCTAACCCAGACCCACTAGCATCAGTATAAACCACTAATCCCTCATTTCCGTCTGGAACTTGCAAGACTGGAGCTTCCATCAATGCCTTCTTCAATGATTCAAAAGCTTGTTCACATTTTTCTGTCCACACATATGGTTGCTCTTTTCTGGTTAGCTTGGTTAATGGAATGGCTATCCTTGCAAAGTCTTTTATAAACCTTCTATAGTAGCCTGTCATTCCTAAAAATGACCTCACCTCAGTCACTGATTTGGGTCTACTCCATGATTGCACTGCCATGACTTTGTTTGGGTCTACACAAATCCCTTGTTGAGATATAATATGTCCCAAAAATTTAACTTCATTCTGCCAAAATGTACACTTGGTAAATTTTTCCTTTAAATCTTGTGCTCTTAATCTTGACAAAACCAGATGCAAGTGCCTTGCATGCTCCTCTTCTGATTTTGAATACACCAATATATCATCAATGAAAACAACTACAAATTTATCTAGAAAATCTCTGAATGTCCTATTCATTAAATCTACAAAATAGGATGGTGCATTTGTCAATCCAAAAGGCATTACTAAAAATTCATATAGCCCATATCTTGTGTTGAATGCAGTGTACTTAATACTTTCCTCCTCAACCTTCATTTGATGGAATCCAGAGGCTAGGTCTAGCCTTGAAAAGATTCTTGCTCCATTTAATTGATCAAATAAATCATCAATTCTAGGGAGTGGATATTTATTCTTGATGGTAACTTTGTCTAATTCCCTGTAATCAATACACATTCTCATTGTACCATTATGTTTCTTTACAAATACCACTGGAGAACCCCAGTTTTAACTACTAGGCCTTATGAAGCCTTTCTTCTCCAATTCTTCCAATTGTTGTTTCAATTCCACTAATTCTTTAGGACCCATTGTGGTAGGCTTCTTGATGATAGGACTTGCTCCTGGGATTAATCTTATCTAAAATTCAACTTGCCTATTTTTTGGAACTCCCATAACCTCTCCAAAGAGATCTGGGTATTCATTTATTACTTTTATGTCTTCCAGAATTAATTCTTTTTCAGTCATGCTCTACATTTGATTAAGGCAATTTTTTTTGGCTATTTCACTCATGACTATAATATTTTTACCATTTTCTGTTTTCAAAGAAATAGTAAAATTTTCCAAGTTCAAAATTGCTTTGAATTTACTCAACCAATCTACTCCTAAAATAATTCCTATTCCAGGATATTTGAACACAAACAAATCAGATTTAAACATATTTCCACCTATGTTTAATTTTACTCCCAAACATTTAATTCCTAGCATGCAGGAACTACCTAGGGGGCTCTGAATAAACAAAGGTTTATCAACTAGATTGCATGTGAGAGCCAATTTATTTACTATGTCTTGTGATATTAAGGAATGTGTAGCCCCAGTGTCATATATAACTGAGATTGGATAATCTTTAATTAGGAGTATACCTTCCAATTGTCCAGAATTTCCCAGTGCATTTGCTTTTGCTTTGCCTTCCAATGCTCCTACCTTTGCTCCTTTCTTGAACTCTGGGCAATTCCTTTTGATATGACCTTCTTTCCCACAATTATAGCAACTGAATGGGGTTTTCTTAGCTGCTTGACACCTATTACTCATGTGTCCTTCCTTGCCATAGTTGTAGCAAATAATTTTCTTCTTAACTTCCCCACTGGTTGCTCCTTCAACATTCTTGTCTGAATTCTTCTTGTCATAAGGATGTGCTCTATTTTTCCCCTTCTTGTTGTTGTTATTATCTCTCATGTTCCTGAATTTCTCCCTTGCATTATCATGTTGTTCAAAAGAAAGAGTGAGATCTATGACTTGATCAAATGTTTTGTCTTTTTATGGTAGCATTGCTCTACTTAAACCAGCATTAAGTCCTTGAATAAATCTTGAATTCTTTGATTCCTCATTCCCTATGAGCATGGTTCCATACTTAGACAAGCTCTCAAACTTTTGAGTGTATTCAGTCACACTCATTGATCCTTGCCTCAATCTTATGAACTCCTCAAGCAATGTTTCCTTAGCTGTTGCTGGGAAAAACCTAGCCTCAAGCATATCCTTGAACTGATCCCATGTTATCTCATTTTCTGGTCTTCCTGTGATGATTACCTCCCACTAATCCAGCGCTGCTCCTTTGAGCCTTCTGGAAGCTATTTGCCTCTTCCTTTGGTCATTGATTTGCATGTCTGCAAATATCCTTTCCAAAGTTCTTAGCCATGTTTGCACACCCATGACTCCTTCAGTGCCTTCAAAATCCTTGCCTCCTAAATTTGAGAATGTTTTCAATAACTTAGATAACTCCTCATGAGGATTTTCTTCCCTCTGCACTGCTCCTTCCCTAAATGCCCTCACCAAATCTTGCAAATTGACCAATGGTGTTGCACTAGAGGGTCTTGCTCCAGAGTTTGGTGGTCTTCCTACCATGATTTGCTATATAATTTACATAGCTAGTTAGTCTTGTTTTTTTTGATTTAATTGTTTCAGTAATTTATTCCTACTGAAAATATTTTATGTGGTTTGTTCCTTAGGATTTTATCCATATGAGAAAATTAGATTTTTTTTTTGCTATGTTTTTGGTAACATAGCTCTGATACCAACTGAAGTGACCCAACTTTCCTTCTACTATATTTTAATGATTTTTAGTTGAGTTTTTTTTTAAAATAAGGGATCACATCTTTTCTTGCCTCTTTCATTTCTTTTAATTAACTTCCCAAGATCCAGAATTTACTAATATAAAAATATCAGTATTTTAATCAAGTCATATCATTTATATATGTGAAGATATATAAATGTTTCTTTGCCTATCAGAGTGTTAAAGTAGCAAAGAAATTTAATCACACAACATTTTCCATAATTGAAAGGTGTTGTGTCACATAGCTATTTCTACACTTTAATCTTTTATTTGACTCAAGACTGAATAATACATGATTCAAGTGTTACTACCTTAAAATGACTCAGGATTAACTAATACATTTTCAGGTATTTTCATCTTGGAATGACTCAAGATTGACTAATACATTTTTCAAGTATTAGCACCTATATTTCTCTTCTTCATTTTCTAGATTATTCTATAAACCAGATTGATTAATTTGTGGATTTATAACCCATGCTTTAGATATTTGGGATCCAAAAATTCATACATGTTGTTTTAGAATGATAAAACATATTAAAACTTGGTTTGATCTATGGATCTCTGGTTAGTCTAGCCTAGATTCAGGATTCAAACATAAACATGCACAGAACATGCACAAACAACCACAAGCAATTCAGGTCAAGAAAAATGCACATATCCAAGTTCATGAAGCATGTAATGATCATGTGAGTAATAGAGTTGTAAACTAATCTAAAGGTCATACAAATTTTTGATATTTAGATCAGAAATAGTGTTGAATATGAATTTAGAAAGATCTTTGCTTATTTCTGGCTAAAATCATATAGAGTGTGATGTTCTGGATTTTTAAACACTTAACAAAATTACTCTACAATCTTGTTTGAGTTTATATTGTTTGTCCCTATTTCTGACTTGCTACTTCAGTTTCATATTGAAGTCAACTCTAGATTTTACTCATTTCCAATTCCTAAAATCCTTGTATACTTATGATTTTCAGGTTTTATGATATCACAATCCTACTCTTGTTCTAGACATGTCATAGGATTTAGTTGCATTTCGAATTAGCTTACACTATGGTCTTGTTTGCTCCAGAAATCTGAAGACTATTGCTTCAAGCTTTTGCATGTACTTGTATCAATTACAAGACATGTACAAGCCTTACTGGTTAGCCAAGACCATGTTCAACCCACCCACTCAATGCTTTGGCACATATTTATTCAAAAACAACTTAATCTTCATAATTGAAATATAACAAGCATGCCAAGGAGAATATATCCACATATCAGATTATATGGTATGTTCTCCTTCATTATACTCCTCTGGATTATTTCCAGAGTCTACTACTTGAATCAACAACTCACAAGCACATATAATACTTAAGTTTTTTTTTCTTTTACATGTTCTTTTTCAAGAAAACAAAGCAAGTATCAATCATAGAAATACACAAGACATAAGAGAGTTTGCCTAGATTATTTATTACAAACAAACTTCTATTATCTAAAGCATTTTAAGACCAGCAAGTTCTTCAAACATCCATACAAGCAAGCTACTCAAGCATCTTTCCCTGCAGCAACACTTTGAACTGCCTCAATGAAAATGAGACACCCCAAAGATTGCAAAGGCAACAAATAGGGTCAGAAAATATATGCTGGTGTGAGTGAAATCATAGTTTATAAATAACTTGTAATTACTAAACTCTGTGCAGAGACTCATATGTTTGGTACTTGTTTAGATTCATACTAAAATCTGAGTGTATATATATACATATAAGCTCATACTAACATACATGCACACAAGTATTCATTCATCAACACAATTCAGTTATATGTACATATACTCCTATGGATTGACTCCCTTAATTCCATAGCTCAATTTCCCAATCCCCATTTATCATTTATTTGGTCTTAACTCTTGCCATTGAACACCATGTGTGCATTGCAAAGGGGCTCAATTCTGTTAACCCTTTACACAGAGGCCTACAGGACATAAACAAGTCATGCACATACCCATCATCCACCTATTGATGAATAGATCAAGGCACTACTCCTAGATTAGCTTTATAATCTAGAGACCATTCTCATTTTCTTTCAGGAGAATTTTATTAATTCTTGGAAATGCTTTATATTCTTTTCTTCCTTTCATAAATCAAAGAGTATTAAACTAACTCAGGGATTTCAGCCAGTCATACAAAGCATTCATGCAAAACACCACATCCCATTTTAAGGCCCAAGATTCCTCTTTTTCCAATGGTGCCTCATTCGTAACCGCATCAACACCAAAGACAGACTTATTCACTTATACATCCCCACTGATCCTCTCTGCGTACTTTGCTCCTCTCACGTCGAAACAATTACCCACCTTTTCTTAGACTGTGATATCTCATTCGCAATTTGGGCCCCAACCAGCGCGCATCTCTTGGGTTACATTCCGGAGCTCATTTCATTTTTTGAATACTGGCAGCAAGACCTCGGAAATCACAATCTCGACATCTTTATCACCATTTACTGTTGGTGCATCTAGAAAGAACGAAATGCATATGTCTTCAACAAACCTAGATCTTCAATCACGGCCATCTGTAGTCGAATCTCACAACTTTTCAATTACTGGACAGGTACCAACTCAGCCCCGTTCAGATTTCGACTGAGGTCCGCTCCTGCTGACTCTGCGGAATCAATGGCCAGCACCAGCGCCAACCCTCGGTAGCAGCTCCTAAGCGAATCGGTCTGACCCCATTTTGTCTATTGAATCATCGATTATGGTGATAATGTCCCATCCTGTAATCCATTAACTCTTATGTACATTATTATGTTAATTAGCTTAGCCTATTTTTTGAGCCACCGGTTGGGCTTGTCAACCGGACCTTATTTCCTATTATTCTACTATTATTATTAACCGGCTGTGTAGTATATCACTACACAACCGTCTTTCTCAAAAAAGGTCATTTTTATTCAATCATATTTTCTAAAACTTGCATATCTTTATTTTCAGAAATTTTCCCATTTCCTACATAAATTTGGTGAAGTCATATAAAACATTACATTAATTTACTGTGAACATAGGGTAAGGTTTTTGAGAAAAACCCATAAAAACATATTAACTTGTGATTTGAACAAATCTGCACATATATATATATATATATATATTGCATTGTTCATATCATTTTTAAAATGAACTAGACATAAGCATGAATCCCCTTATTCACACCGCCTACTTCATTCTTCATTAGTACCCTATTTCTCAGTAAAAATGTTTAACTCATTCCCATATAAAACTGGATTATAAGTTACAGAAGCCATTTCTGTAATCAGGGTGTTTGTCTTTTAAAAGCATTAATCAAAACAATCAAAACAGATGCAAACATCAACCAAAGACTCAGCCAAAATACCAACCATGATCAACATTTATTTATTCAGAGAATAAAATTAAACAAAAATATGATATGGTTTTATATAAGTAATATGGCTGCCCTTAACTTGGGTCTTAATGCCTTAAATCTCATAAGATGATTAATCACTCACTTTCCTTCTTCTTTCCCCGAGAATGCTCTAACTTGAAAACAATGTGAGTTTGCTCTTTTTTTTCTAAAATATCTTTCTGTTTTAAAAAATAAACAGTTGCTTATCCTTTGATTTTTAAAACATTTAGCTAGGGTTTTAGTGGAGTGAAAAACCCATTTTATCCCCACACAAATAAGAGAATTTTGTATATGTTTTTATGGCTAAATATGCCATTTTCTTTTTGATTCCATTTCGGGTATTTCAGTTGCTCTTCTTCTTTTTCTGTGTACATGCCATTTGCATGTTTCACCTACACACTATTTTCATGTGACTTATCTACATTATTTATTTTCTTAAGACAAATCTGAAATGGTCACATATATATCTTTCTATCAATTAATTCCTTGCTAATGTTTCAAGCCATCTGTTCTCTCTTGATTATAAAATGTATTTATACCTATATAATACTAATCTGGTTTCATATATTTTAATCATCATAAGAGTTTATTTTATCACTCTATACTCTTCTAGCTACTTATATACAATATATATATGAGATATGTGAATATAAAACTCATTCATACTTAGTTATTTTCTTCTCATTATTATTTATTGAAAACAACTATCCCCTTCCTTATTTATTTCACCCATTCTTGATATTTATTTTCAATTTATTTTATTCTTTGAATATTTTTCATTAACTGATTTTTATAAAATTATTTTCATCTCAATAATTTGGGTCTTCACAGGATTCCATCATTTCAACAGATTTCGGAACCAAACATGGTTTCCAGCATTCACTAGCAAAACAGAGAACCCGTATCTCAGGCATGGTCAAGTCACATAACGACTTTTAATTCCTTTATAATTAATTTATCCTTTATTAATGAAAATTATTTTTATTAGTAAAACATCTTTTTATCTAGTAAAACTTCTCTTTTATAAAACAAGATTTCCTTTATTTATTAATATTTTATTATTAATAAAACTCCCTTTATATACTTGTATAAATATATTGGATTTTTTTTTATAAAAGATATATACTTGTCTTTATAAATTTAACTATTCATTTATTCTTTTAATACTTAAAAATTATTCATATACTTATTCCAATGGTGTAAGTGTATTCACAAATCGTTTAACAAGTTTTACTTACTTGAAAAATAAACAAGGAGATTAAAACAATTATTACCAAAATATTGTTGTAATAAACTCCTTTTCTATTATAAATTAAACATATAACATTTTCTGTAAAAGATTTTAATACTTGTTATTATGTTTAAAATTCCATTGTCAAAGATTTATAATATTTCTTTCAAAATATAATTCAAGGGTTTAAAAACAAATGTTGCTAAAACATTGTTTACTACATATCCAAAACAATTCCATTTAATCATTATCTTATAAACTCTCATTTTAAATGTTTAATTACATTTAAGGGTTAAAGACAAGTGTTGCTATAAACAATTGTCACAACAAACCCAAACATTTTTATACTTTGAAAACATTACCCTTTAAAACACCCTTCTTAAAGATTTATTTATATTTAAGGGTTAAAGACAAGTGTTGTTCAAAACATTTGTCACAACAAACCCAAAACCATTTACTTGTATTTTTCTACTAAATATCCATTAGTAAATATCTAGTTATATTCCCAAGTATAATTAATAATAAGGGTTAAAAACAATGTTGCTAAAAAACACTGTTTACAATAACCCGAAATTATTTACTTATCCATTAATAACTTTTAAACATTATTTAAAGATCAAAGCGCATCGACACTTATTAATTAAGGCAATACACTTTTAGTTGATTCCATAAAACAATTTATTTTAACTTAAGTGTTAAAATCCAAACTCCCTTTATTATATTTATAAAATACTTAATTTAATATTCAAAACTTATATATATATCTTTAAAATACTTATTGATATGCTAAAATTATTTTAAAACTACTTAAAATATATGGTAATTATTTATATAGAATATTATATAAAAATAAGGAATTTTGAAATAAATAGAAAAACAAAAATAAATAGTTTTATTTTCAAAAGCCACTTAGTTTAAAAATTCTTAATTAATTATTAAAAATATACATAAACTTGAACCCAATTTTAAAACACTATTTTTATAAGTTAGAAAACAATCCTAAAAATATTAGAGAAAAATGCATAATTTAAATATCATTTTTAAACAATTTAGAGTTTCAAATAGCAAAGCTGGCATTCCATAAGTGCTGTCTAAAGTTCTGTTATAAGTTTTAACACATTTTTGCAACAACTTTGCGTCTAGTTTTCAATACCTTAATAAATGATTTTAGATCCATTCTTTTTGTAGTTAGTATATTTTTGATACTTTGAAACCATGAAGAAAAATCCCAAAGAATATCTTTTAATTATTTTAGAGAATTTCCAAAAACGGGGTATTTTACCGAACTACACTTATAGCAACTATTTCGCTATAACCTTTTGCATTTCGTTCTACTATCTATCAAATGAATCAGGCTTCAAAAATTTACCAATAAGAATAATATATTATTTACTTGATAAATGCTAAAGAAACTCCTAAGAAAGTTTCAACAAAAATACGCGTTACTTTCAAAGACGGACTATTTTTAAAAGTGTCACTTTAGCGACCGATTCACTTCAATCTTTTGTTACTTTAATTTACTTCTTCTATAACTTTTCAAAACATATTATATGCTTTTATAAACACTTATAGAAGTGTAAATAATAACCAAACAAATTATTATTAAGATATGTTATTAAATCACTATTTTCACAAATTATAGTTTAAGGGATTCATAGTGCGTTTATAGCGACTATCATACGGACAATTTCATTTTCAATCCAATATTTGGTGTCATGTTATTTTATACACATATATGATTCCAATTCCAACCAAACTACTACTAAACATGTAATAACATATATACACATCAATATATCCATTTTAAATGTTCAAATGAACTTATCACAAGCCAATGGTTTTGTAAGCAACTACTTTAACAATTTATATACTATTTAAAGTATATAATCAAGGGATTAACTTCAAGTAGTTAATGTCTATTATTATTAATATTGAGCAAGCATATTAACATGTGGTTTAACAAGCAATTATCAAGTGATATAACAAGCAATATTATCAAGTTAATAACTTGATTCGAAGTGAGATTAACTCACTTTTATCAAACCAAATCTCTACCTACCAACACTCAATCACAACATTACTTCACTAATATCTTATACTTCATTAAAATATCACCAAAAGTCATTCTCTCCCATCCCAAAGCACATGGCTATAGCCTCTCATAGCCTTGAAGCTCACAGCCTCCTTCCTCTTCACCTTGGTCATGCCTAAAGCCCCCACCCTCCTTCACTTTCACCTTAGAACTTACGGCCTAAAGGCCTTTAACTCCCTATAGCATACACAACTAAAGAAAGGAGAAATGAAGAATAGAAGATAGAGTGAAGAAGTGATTTAGTTTGTGAAAATATGAGTGTGTATGCATGCCTTTATACGGTGTTAGGAAATGAGTGGAAAAGTGTGAATAAACCCCTCCTTAGCCATAAAGTTAAGCATGTAAGACCATGCTCTTACACATCCATACCTTACATGTTTGGTCCCTTGATTTAAGGGCCCTTTAGTCCTTATGTTTCCTCTTACTTTTGCTAATTAATACTTTAGTTTATTTAATCTTTGGTTAACATAAAGAGGTGTTTTAATTCTTGTCTTATGTTTACATATGATAACTATTCAAGTTGCAAACTATTTACATAACTTATTTTGTAGAAAAGGTTGATTTTTAGTTAAACGTCCGATCACATTTTCAGTATTTATCCAGAGTTTATATTTTTGTAAACACATTTCAAAAAATATTCAAACATTAGTTATTAATTAAAAAGTGTTTACTAAGGTTATCAAATCATATTTAATTACATTAAATCTTGGATTCAAATATTTAAATAATTTAGATATTTAAATACGAAGTGTTCTAAATTCTAGGTCATTACAGGAGAGCCTAGATATCATGGAACTAACCAAAACCGCTTACAAAGTCGAACACTCGGGTCAGGCTATGAATATCACCGTTCAGCGGATTTGATAGAACCAGAATTTTAAACAGACATAGTAAGGAAGAGGTTGAGTGAAAACCAGCGTAGAAGTAATGACAATTGAGGTTCTTTTCCTAGTAGGACCCGTTTACCAAAGAGATTTTACAATAGGAATAATCCAGAAGGTTTACTATTGTAACATCCCAGAAATTTAGCGGAAAATATAATAAGAAAATTAAATTTATATATACTAAGGACTAAAATGAAATTTTTACAAACATTTGAGTTTGGCTACAAAACTTGTACCATTGCGTTCGTAGTGATTTTCTGGACAATTTTCATTTATAAGACTTTGAAATAGGAGTTAGTGTGGAGAAGTTACGGACATTTTAAAATTTGGAAATGAAGTAAATTAATTACAAAACTTACGTAAATTAAACATGGTCAGAAGTCAACCACTAGGGTCCGTTGGTCGACCGGTAATGGTCGACTGGTCCCTATAAACAGTTGACCGTTTGACGTATATTTTCAAGCACTCTAGAGCGAGTTTGGACGACTGCGATGGAACCAAACATTTTTCTTCAGTGCCAAGTTTCTGATGTGCATCTGTTATGAGAGCAAAGATTCTCTAGGGTTAATCTAACGCTCCATATCAATCTCTAACTCTTATAAATAAACACCTAACCTAACTCTAATTTCATTAGAAGTTAACAGCATACTGAAACTCTGCCAAAATTTCTTCTCCCCACTTATAAAATTTTGTTCAAAAACAAATTATAAACAAACTAAGAGAGCACTAGTAAATTGGATCAAGCAGGGGGCAAGCTAATGGGTGATGATTTTTGGATGGAGTTTAGAGTTAGAGCTTGGATCCAAGGTGAGTGGGAACAAGTTTAACAAGTTGATTATTTACAGTTAATTTTAACATATTTTATCTAATCTAGGATGTTAGTAATCAAACTATAAACCTTAATTGTTTGAATCTGAAATTTGAACTAGGAATTGAGATTGGTATAAATTAGCTAATATCATTTTTACCCAAGTTAAACCCTTTTCTGTTATTGAATAGAAACCCTAAATTAAACATGTATAATTAAACCGGTATAAATCTATAAATTTGATATCAATAAAATTAGGGAAAAATTGCAAAGACTAATTAGTGTAAATCGATGCATAAGGTTCACTGTGTAAGTCAAGAACTTATCAGATCAATAAAATAATTAAAACAGAATAACTAAAAATCGAAAACCCTAAATTTTACACTACGACCGGTCGACCGTTCACCATGAGCGGTCGACCGCAAGCGGTCAATCGATAGACGTCTGAAGTGCGTAATTTGAACCTCGGCCTAAAGCCTAGGTTGGATATAAAATTATTAATTATATGTATAACCATATTGTATGATGTCAGAGATAGTAGGAAAGCTAGTTCCCTATGAGATGATGCTAGGACATTGCGGTGTTGGGTAAATGTACTTTATCCAATAGGGGTTGTTATTCGACTGAGGGTGATTCTATCACAAATGGCGCTCATAGGAGGTTCTACGATGGATGCACGACACTAACTGATGCATGATGAAGTGTATGGGCCCGACATATGGGGACTCCTTAGTATTAATTATTATGACCCGACTTGATACTATGTTGTTGATGGATCCCGATGCATGCAATAAGAGGCATATACTAAGATTGAGAGACAAATATGGATGCAGATGATGAGACACACCGACGAGTAAGCATTATGGGCTCCCCCTCGATGCGTAGTTGGGTTACGTGTAGTCGTAATTACGAAAAATTTATTCCTATGTGGTAAGAGTAGGGAAACATATGTGAGATGTAGTCCCATATGGGTATGTTGTAGGATGTTCCTATATTGAGTAGCTCTGGTAGCGGTGTTCCTATGTTGAGTATCTCTAGTAGCGGCGTTCTATATTGAGTAGCTCTTGTAGTAGTGTTTCCTATGTTGAGTAGATCTAGAAGTGATGGCCGATGATTAGTTATTGAGGTTTGATCCGTAATTCGATGCTTGTAGGAGCTTACACCAGTTGTAGTGTAGGTGTGTGTTAAATAAAGACCCCCAAGTAAAGAATCCTAGGAATAAATAGACACTTGTTGAGCACTGTAGCACATATAAAGTAGAATTAAAGTCAACTGCACATGACCAACATATATTAAACATATACTCATTCACCAGACTTTTGTCTGACCCACTCCCATCTTTTCATTTTCCTCACTACAGGATGGCGGGTTATTAGATGATTGAGCATAATACGTGAAGAAAGGAGCTAAACGTTGGAGTTCCCCCATTTTTTCGTTTTCCTCATGTAGTTATTTATTGTATTAAATGTTTATCAAACTTATGTTGTACTTTGGAAACAATGTATATGGCAATTAAGTATTTTGGAGACTGTTTTTCTTAAATGTCTATTTTAATACTTATATTTAATTTTCTTCCACCGTGAGATATGAAAGTGTAGAATATGTTAGAATTTTCCCTTATAATTATGTTTTGTAATGAAAAAAAACAACAACTCGTATTTCTCAACATAACGCAAGTCCGAAAGTCATCATAAGCTTTGGATCGGTGTGTCGGGAAGTGCGAGTTGTCACAACTATGCCCATAATGCTATGTTATAATGGGACCACTAATCTGAGATAGTATTTATTAAACTATGAATGGCATATGGATAGCTCTAGGGCTACATGTAGTGTGTTGTTGATGTTTTCCAATATTTTTAGAAGGAGTAGATACGATGTTGTTTACTTGTCCTTCACCATTATCCATATCATCATTCGATCAACTAGCAGGAAAGTTCATGGAGCAGTTCAGGTTGCATGCTGCTAACCCAAAAGACGTGATGTTGTTGTCTAACATTTTTCAAAATTTTGGAAAGTCTTTGAAAGATTTTTTGAGCAAGTTTAACACGGTTATGACATAGGTGAGCAATGCCAAGAAGGACATTCTTTTGATGGCTCTGATTAGAAGAATACATCGCAATATGGATTTGGGTAAATGGTTGAAAATGAAGCCCCCAACGACCATGGAAGAATTCTACAAAAAAGTAACTTAGTATTTGCGCTTGGAAGAAGCAAATAAGACTGCTGGGAAAGCTAGTGGTAAGTAATCCACTGAGGTGGTTCAGAGTAACGTGGTTGTGAAGCAAATCGATGAGAGTTTTGGGAATGTTGCTGTTAATGTAGGAAACAAAAACAATAATCAAAAGATTAATAGTCGGGGTAACGAAGGCAGGAAATTAGTCTTCAAGAAACGTCTAAGGTTCCCGAAGCATGAGGATTACACACCGCTGAACGATACATTGAGAACATCTACCTTGCCATGCAGGGTATCAAGCATTATAAGAAACTGGCTCAGAGGGAGTCGACCGAAAGAGAGAAAATGTTCGAGAAGTATTGCTACTTCCACAAGGCACACGACCATAACAAAAATGAATGTAGACATTTGTGAGACATGATCGAGGATCTAATCCAAAAAAAGAAACTACAATAGTACATGAAAGGTCAACAGGATGGCGGGCAAGGAAATGCCCAAACCCCAAGGGCAGTTGCTCCAATAGGGCCAAGCTGGGCCTAGTGAAGATGAACCTAGGCATCTTGGTAAAAGACTTATTATTAACACGATAATTGATGGACTTCATCCGGATGAGAAGTGTGAGTTAGTAGAATAGGGATCTGTAATATCCCGGAAATTTGGGGCAATATCAATTTAATAATCTGTTTAAATAATTAAATTGATTTGATAATCTTTGATAATAAAATTTGAATTGGTTTAATAATCTAATTAAATAAATATTTAATTAGTGAATTTTACTAATAAAATGATTTCTATTTATAATGTGTATATATATGTGTGTATATATTGTAATATAGATAAGCTTTGGTTTGAAATTTAATAAATAAATAAAATATTGTTTTTAAATTTCTAATATATATATATTTTGATAGTTTGGAAATTATGATTTATTTAATATTAAGCTTTTCAAAGCTATTTAAACAAATAACTATATGGTTTTAAGTAAGGTTAATAATAAGGTTTATTTTATATTGCTTAATAAATATGGTTTAAGAATATATATATATATATAAGTTTAAAATACAATTTACATATGAGATGTTAATTCATTTAATAATAGTAGTAATTTATAATCTCTTTTATAAATTATTTTAAAATTGACAAATGGTTATTTTCAAATTAAATGTGTTGTTTTAAATTGACTTTAAATTGGATTTTAAAAATATAATTTGAATTTGAATTAGATTTAATTTTGAAATTCAAAAGAGTGATATTTTAAATAGTTTTGGATTTCTAAATATATGTATAAACTTTTATTTATAAGTATAATTGGTTTATTTCTTTAAAAGTTATCTATATATAAATAAGTAATAAATATTTAATAAATAAAGAAAAAGGCTTTTTTACAAATTAATTAAAAAAGACAAGTGTTAATATATTAAGTAACCATGGTGACATGTGTTAGTTAATGAATTAGAGTAAATGACAAATGTCAAGTTTTTAAATTTTTGGTTTTCTTTTATTTTTATTAAACCACAAATTAACTTATATAAACATAGACTTCTCATTCCATTCTCTTTTTCTATTTTTCTTCAACTCAAAGACAAGAAACTTTCAGCCTGAAAATTCCCAAAAACAAAGTCTGTAACAAAATTCTCCTCTCAAACCAAATTCCTCAAATAGAATCTATAATCATTTCTTCAACCTGCATTTGTAAATCTGAGAACAACAAACCTGCACATTTTCTTCAATCTGGAATCTAAGCAAGACTGCAATTTCTTCTTTTTGAATCTGAAAGTAAGCAACCTGATCTAGAGCAAGCACCTATCAACAAACAAGATAAATGGCATGCATGCAAGATTCAGTAACAGGCAATTCAAGTTTATGAATTAAAGTTTTAAAGTTTCAAAGCTGTTTTCAAATAACCATGGTGCTCTGTTCATCTTCTATAAATGGTGAGTAACATTCACTATCTAAATGTTAAGTATATAATTATGATGTAAATTTTACCTCTGAATTCAAATAGGTTTGTGAATGCATTTTAGGTACATCTCTGTGCATGATTATATAAATGATTTCAGTTTCAAAAATAAGAACATCTCTGTTAATTAGTTTCTGTCATCATCTTATTATCGAGAAAACAAAACCATAGAAATTTACAAGTTTAAACATTTTGTGATGATCTGATGTATGAATCTATGATATAATATGCCTGCATGATTGTTTAATTATGAATTATTTGTATATAGGTTGATATTTTGTATGCATGTCTGATATCAATTCTGTGAAGTTAACAGAGTTTAAAATTCTAATCAAAATCCCAATATCTCATTCTCAAATCACTGATAGGCTTAGGAATTCAAAAGAGAGTTGTTTGTTAAACATGAATGAAGTTTAATAAAATAAAATTTAGTGATATAAGTTTGAAACTTATCTGGAATAGAAGAAATACAGTAAAAGCTTTGAAAACTATAAAATTCAAATATGATAATTTAGCATTCCAGGATTTTAAATTGAATCTTTAAACCAAATTATGATTTTTTTGAAGAAAAATTACAATTTTTAAGTTTGTTTGGGCGAGATATATTGAGATGAACGGAAATTGGAATTTTACCAATTTCTGGTGATCGTGAAGATTTGTTGTCTCGGGGTTTCTTCTGGAGTTAGAGGAAGGATCAGTGATGATGAGAAAATTGTAGAAATGTTGATCAGAGCACTGTGATGAAGGCGGTGATTGATTTCTATTCTTAGCCCTAGTTTTGGTCAGGTTGGATGTCGAGGAAATCTCGACAAGGTCAGTTCACTAGACTCGATCGCGATAGGGGGAAATTGGAGCTGGAGTCGAGGCGATACTTCGGTGAGGTTGGCGAGGTTTCTCGAAGCATAGTTCGTCGGTGACGAGTGGGTTTCTGATTGGGTTTGATTCCAGAATTGTGCTTGGAGACTCGATTTTGATTTCGAGCTGGTAACGATATTCTGATGGTCGGAATGGAGTGTGAAGAGGATCGTCGACTTGAAGAAGTAGTCGTAGGTGATCGGAGAAGCTGGGATGATCTGTGCACGTGCACATGTACGTCTCGTACAACTGGAAGAATTTTAAAGTTTGGGGAAGATGAAGTCTGGGTTTGGTTCGAAGTTTTAGTGTGAGTGACTCGAAGTCGTACTCGTGGAAATGTAGAAATGGCTCGGGTTCGTACAGGGGAGATTCGAGTGAGTTTAAACTGTTTTTAAAATTTCTAAACATAACAGAGTTTTAAATAAGAAGGGGAGGAAAACTCGAAGTAGGTCTCGGGGTTTCCAGTTTTTACTCGGGTAATTTGAAGTTTTGGCTCGGGTAAGTTATGGCGTTATAGTTTAAAAACTGGACAGTGTTTTTAATTTTAAACTTAATTTTAAAATGTTTAGCAAGATTAAAAAAATCCAGTTTTTAATAAAATTTGAAGGCATGGATTCAAGGTTAAATTATATTCTAGATTTGAAATGAATAAAGCTTATAAAATTTTAATGTTTTAACAAATGTAAATATTTAAAGTATATTTTAAAAAGGGTTTGAATTTTAATAAATTGGTTTAAAAATCTTTTAAATATTAAGTGCTTTCTTAACATTTGGTTTTAAAAAGAATTTGGTAAATTAATTTAACAATTGTTAATAATTAATGAGGGTTCATTAATTAGGAATTATTAAATAATTAATTAATGGGATTAATTTTGAAAATCAATTAGATTAATTAACTAATGATAATCATTTATAAATTGGTTAAGTATAATTTACTTAATGGAAATAATTAAATGAATTAATTACTTAAGGTAATTAATTAAATAAATTTGATAAGTTTAAATTAATTTGTTTAATTAAATTAAGATAATCACTTGGTGATTTGATAATTACTTAGATGTAATTAGTGAAAGTATAAATTACTTAGGAAAGTAATTAAAGTTAATTAGTGGATGTAATTAACTAAGGATGATTTAATAAAAGTAATTTGAGTTTAATTACTTTGAATAATTAATCAAAGGATTAATTAAAGGATAATTAATTAAGAAGTAATTAATTAAGGGAAGAGTAATTAAGGGTAGTTAATTACTAAATGTGATTAATCAAAGGTGATTAATAATTAAAGATTAATTATTAAATGTAAATAATTTTAAATGGAGTAATAAATTTAAGGAGTAATTAAAGATTATTATTAATTAATATAATTAATATTGTAATTAAGGATTGATTAATTAAGATTAATTAATCAATAATAAGTGATTAAAAAGTAATTAATTAATTGTAATTAATTAAGGATTAATGTAATTAAATATAGTTAATTAATTAATGAAGTAATTAAAGATTAATTACTGAATGGTTTAAGATAATTAATTTGTGAAATTAATTAAGTATTAATTACTTAAAGTAATTAAAGGATAATTAATCAGGAATGATTAATTAAGATGGATACATAGAGTAATGATTAATTAATTGGTTTAATTAATAATTAAGTAAGCAGGATTTATAGAATGAAGTAATTAATTTAATTCACTTTAAATTGATTAGAGATGATAAATCATTACTTAAGAATGGATGAATGATATTGAATGCTTTGCATTGTTGATATCTCTGATAAGAGATGTGTTGATCTATAATATAGATGTTTGGTTGGATTGAAATGATAATAGGAATTATCTGTTTGGATGATAATATGGATTATCTATTGTAAATTATCTATCTGTGTGTAGTATAGATAAGAATTGAATTGTTTTAACCTTAAAACAACTTGGCCTTAAAAGATACGTTTTGGATTTCGATGAGACCGGGATCGGGTTTGCTACATTACAGCGTGATAGGGGGTTCTCGCTTTGCGTTAGGTGGCGAACGGGAGACTCTTACCCCTACATGTCCCCGGGGGTAGTATAAGGCCTTTTGGGGTTGGTTGCGACTCGAGAGGGTGGCCGTAAAAGCAAACCCGAGGTATCACTGTGAGCCACAGCGGGGCTGGGATGGTTGAAAAGCCTACCGGTCGTGAACCGTTGCTGAAGGTTGAAAAGCCTAGGACGTTACAGTGGTATCAGAGCATAGGTTGAGCGAATACTTAAGCTATTGGTTAAGTGAATATCAGAACACTAGGTTGAGTGAATACCTAGGTTCGGGAGGGTTGTTCATTAGAGATAGGATCTGTAGCAACCTGTTTGAGTGTATATATATATATATATATGAGAGCGCGTATTTGTTAGTTATATAAAATGATTTTATATTGTGTTAATTGATCGGTTAAGTGGTATATGGATTCTGGTCAATACGAGTAGCTAACGTTATTGATAGGGATCTCTAAACACTTGGACCAGGCCAACGGACACAATATTGTTTTAAAAAGGTAGATGAAATAATTTTACCCAGATATATTTTCTATATATAAAAAGTATCATTTTAAATGTATATGGTATTTGAAATGATTGGTTGAGATGATAATAATTTATCATCTAGGATTAGGAGTCTGAGTGTTGAGGTTGGAAGAGTATCTGTCGAGACTGTAAACCTAATACCGTCTCGAGTGAACTTTACAGTTGTGTAAGGATTTCACAATCTCTGAAGGAAACCTGTTAAGGTTCGGAGTTCATCTTAGGAGTTGGATGAGTAGAGTTGGATCTGTCGGAGAACAGAAGCGAGTGATGGTATCTCAGGTAATAGTAGCTGTGTGATGAGATGCAGTGACTATGGATGTTCCCGAAGATGTTTTCTTGGGAACAAGTTAATGAAGTGTGTCTGCTTCGGTGTTGTGGTTGAGTTCAGCATGGTGTTTCTATTTGGTTTGGGTTCGAGTTTCTCGAAGAGCTTTGGAAAAGGAAGTCTTTGGCATTTGTGGCAGCAGTGCAGCTCGGAGTATTCTGTGCATTGGCAGGAAGTTTTCTGGCTGAGCAGTTTTTCTGAAGGTAGAGTTCAGAAGCAGTAAAGTGGATCCATTTCTTCGATAGATTGGATAGTTAAGTATGAGCTGTTCTGATTGGTTAAAGGGAGAACAGTTTCTTTGGAATTAGGCTGGGTTGATTGCAAAAGTGACTTGCGATAGATTGAGTATTCTCTTGAGTTATCTGAGATTTTCTGGGATGTGTTGTCCAGTTTGTGCTTGTGTTCTTCATCAGCATTTTCATTCTACTCCAGATCAGAATGGTGCAGCGGAAGTAGTTTGGCGAGTGCATCTGTTTGTCTTTTCCAGATAGGAGAAGTTAGTTCGGTCTTCTGATGTTGTGAGTAGATTTGTGTTTTGGATTATGGGTAGATTTTGAGAGGATCATTTTGTCGGGTTATTTTTGGTCTAGTTTGTTTCTAGAAGCATCGGCGAAGGTTGAGCTGATCAGAAAGGATTTGTAGGAAGCCGAGATCGTCTGAAGATTTTGTGGATAAGAGACGAAGGAATTTGAAATTCAAAGTTGGAGACTTCGTTGTTGTGAAGTTTTTCTCTGATTAAAGGGAGCTATAAGATTGGGTAAGTCTCGAAAGTCAGCTCCGAGTTGTTTTGGATCTTTTCTATGTTCTGATTTGGATAAGAGTTTGATCTACTGGATTGAATTGTCAGTTTGGATAACTGGAATTCAATGTATTTTACGTATCTCTGAGGGAGTACGTGTTTGATCTATGTCTGGTTTAGGAATCAGCAGTTCTGGAGGATTTGGTTGTTGAGTCAGACTCGTCTGTAGTCTGATATTCTGTTTAGTTTTGTAAATCTAGATAAGTAGGAGCTCTATAGCTTAGTATTGTTTGTTTGGATTGTTTGTAGAGCGAGTATCCCGGTATATATATACTTGGGGAAACTCGAGGAAATTCTATTCAGATTTTTTTTCGCTAGATAGTTAGAATTGTTTGTTTGGACGATTGGTTGCTATGATTGTTAGCATATGGATGATAATACATCCTTGCGATTTAAAAAGATTATTAAATTACCTTTGTTTTAAATTTCGGGGACGAAATTATTTTAAGGGGGGAGGAATGTAATATCCCGGAAATTTGGGGCAATATCAATTTAATAATCTGTTTAAATAATTAAATTGATTTGATAATCTTTAATAATAAAATTTGAATTGGTTTAATAATCTAATTAAATAAATATTTAATTAGTGAATTTTACTAATAAAATGATTTCTATTTATAATGTGTATATATATGTGTGTATATATTGTAATATAGATAAGCTTTGGTTTGAAATTTAATAAATAAATAAAATATTGTTTTTAAATTTCTAATATATATATATTTTGATAGTTTGGAAATTATGATTTATTTAATATTAAGCTTTTCAAAGCTATTTAAACAAATAACTATATGGTTTTAAGTAAGGTTAATAATAAGGTTTATTTTATATTGCTTAATAAATATGGTTTAAGAATATATATATATATATATATATAAGTTTAAAATACAATTTACATATGAGATGTTAATTCATTTAATAATAGTAGTAATTTATAATCTCTTTTATAAATTATTTTAAAATTGACAAATGGTTATTTTCAAATTAAATGTGTTGTTTTAAATTGACTTTAAATTTGATTTTAAAAATATAATTTGAATTTGAATTAGATTTAATTTTGAAATTCAAAAGAGTGATATTTTAAATAGTTTTGGATTTCTAAATATATGTATAAACTTTTATTTATAAGTATAATTGGTTTATTTCTTTAAAAGTTATCTATATATAAATAAGTAATAAATATTTAATAAATAAAGAAAAAGGCTTTTTTACAAATTAATTAAAAAAGACAAGTGTTAATATATTAAGTAACCATGGTGACATGTGTTAGTTAATGAATTAGAGTAAATGACAAATGTCAAGTTTTTAAATTTTTGGTTTTCTTTTATTTTTATTAAACCACAAATTAACTTATATAAACATAGACTTCTCATTCCATTCTCTTTTTCTATTTTTCTTCAACTCAAAGACAAGAAACTTTCAGCCTGAAAATTCCCAAAAACAAAGTCTGTAACAAAATTCTCCTCTCAAACCAAATTCCTCAAATACAATCTATAATCATTTCTTCAACCTGCATTTGTAAATCTGAGAACAACAAACCTGCACATTTTCTTCAATATGGAATCTAAGCAAGACTGCAATTTCTTCTTTTCGAATCTGAAAGTAAGCAACCTGATCTAGAGCAAGCACCTATCAACAAACAAGATAAATGGCATGCATGCAAGATTCAGTAACAGGCAATTCAAGTTTATGAATTAAAGTTTTAAAGTTTCAAAGCTGTTTTCAAATAACCATGGTGCTCTGTTCATCTTCTATAAATGGTGAGTAACATTCACTATCTAAATGTTAAGTATATAATTATGATGTAAATTTTACCTCTGAATTCAAATAGGTTTGTGAATGCATTTTAGGTACATCTCTGTGCATGATTATATAAATGATTTCAGTTTCAAAAATAAGAACATCTCTGTTAATTAGTTTCTGTCATCATCTTATTATCGAGAAAACAAAACCATAGAAATTTACAAGTTTAAACATTTTGTGATGATCTGATGTATGAATCTATGATATAATATGCCTGCATGATTGTTTAATTATGAATTATTTGTATATAGGTTGATATTTTGTATGCATGTCTGATATCAATTCTGTGAAGTTAACAGAGTTTAAAATTCTAATCAAAATCCCAATATCTCATTCTCAAATCACTGATAGGCTTAGGAATTCAAAAGAGAGTTGTTTGTTAAACATGAATGAAGTTTAATAAAATAAAATTTAGTGATATAAGTTTGAAACTTATCTGGAATAGAAGAAATACAGTAAAAGCTTTGAAAACTATAAAATTCAAATATGATAATTTAGCATTCCAGGATTTTAAATTGAATCTTTAAACCAAATTATGATTTTTTTGAAGAAAAATTACAATTTTTAAGTTTGTTTGGGCGAGATATATTGAGATGAACGGAAATTGGAATTTTACCAATTTCTGGTGATCGTGAAGATCTGTTGTCTCGGGGTTTCTTCTGGAGTTAGAGGAAGGATCAGTGATGATGAGAAAATTGTAGAAATGTTGATCAGAGCACTGTGATGAAGGCGGTGATTGATTTCTATTCTTAGCCCTAGTTTTGGTCAGGTTGGATGTCGAGGAAATCTCGACAAGGTCAGTTCACTAGACTCGATCGCGATAGGGGGAAATTGGAGCTGGAGTCGAGGCGATACTTCGGTGAGGTTGGCGAGGTTTCTCGAAGCATAGTTCGTCGGCGACGAGTGGGTTTCTGATTGGGTTTGATTCCAGAATTGTGCTTGGAGACTCGATTTTGATTTCGAGCTGGTAACGATATTCTGATGGTCGGAATGGAGTGTGAAGAGGATCGTCGACTTGAAGAAGTAGTCGTAGGTGATCGGAGAAGCTGGGATGATCTGTGCACGTGCACATGTACGTCTCGTACAACTGGAAGAATTTTAAAGTTTGGGGAAGATGAAGTCTGGGTTTGGTTCGAAGTTTTAGTGTGAGTGACTCGAAGTCGTACTCGTGGAAATGTAGAAATGGCTCGGGTTCGTACAGGGGAGATTCGAGTGAGTTTAAACTGTTTTTAAAATTTCTAAACATAACAGAGTTTTAAATAAGAAGGGGAGGAAAACTCGAAGTAGGTCTCGGGGTTTCCAGTTTTTACTCGGGTAATTTGAAGTTTTGGCTCGGGTAAGTTGTGGCGTTATAGTTTAAAAACTGGACAGTGTTTTTAATTTTAAACTTAATTTTAAAATTTTTAGCAAGATTAAAAAAATCCAGTTTTAATAAAATTTGAAGGCATGGATTCAAGGTTAAATTATATTCTAGGTTTGAAATGAATAAAGCTTATAAAATTTTAATGTTTTAACAAATGTAAATATTTAAAGTATATTTTAAAAAGGGTTTGAATTTTAATAAATTGGTTTAAAAATCTTTTAAATATTAAGTGCTTTCTTAACATTTGGTTTTAAAAAGAATTTGGTAAATTGATTTAAAAATTGTTAATAATTAATGAGGGTTCATTAATTAGGAATTATTAAATAATTAATTAATGGGATTAATTTTGAAAATCAATTAGATTAATTAACTAATGATAATCATTTATAAATTGGTTAAGTATAATTTACTTAATGGAAATAATTAAATGAATTAATTACTTAAGGTAATTAATTAAATAAATTTGATAAGTTTAAATTAATTTGTTTAATTAAATTAAGATAATCACTTGGTGATTTGATAATTACTTAGATGTAATTAGTGAAAGTATAAATTACTTAGGAAAGTAATTAAAGTTAATTAGTGGATGTAATTAACTACGGATGATTTAATAAAAGTAATTTGAGTTTAATTACTTTGAATAATTAATCAAAGGATTAATTAAAGGATAATTAATTAAGAAGTAATTAATTAAGGGAAGAGTAATTAAGGGTAGTTAATTACTAAATGTGATTAATCAAAGGTGATTAATAATTAAAGATTAATTATTAAATGTAAATAATTTTAAATGGAGTAATAAATTTAAGGAGTAATTAAAGATTATTATTAATTAATATAATTAATATTGTAATTAAGGATTGATTAATTAAGATTAATTAATCAATAATAAGTGATTAAAAAGTAATTAATTAATTGTAATTAATTAAGGATTAATGTAATTAAATATAGTTAATTAATTAATGAAGTAATTAAAGATTAATTACTGAATGGTTTAAGATAATTAATTTGTGAAATTAATTAAGTATTAATTACTTAAAGTAATTAAAGGATAATTAATCAGGAATGATTAATTAAGATGGATACTTAGAGTAATGATTAATTAATTGGTTTAATTAATAATTAAGTAAGCAGGATTTATAGAATGAAGTAATTAATTTAATTCACTTTAAATTGATTAGAGATGATAAATCATTACTTAAGAATGGATGAATGATATTGAATGCTTTGCATTGTTGATATCTCTGATAAGAGATGTGTTGATCTATGATATAGATGTTTGGTTGGATTGAAATGATAATAGGAATTATCTGTTTGGATGATAATATGGATTATCTATTGTAAATTATCTATCTGTGTGTAGTATAGATAAGAATTGAATTGTTTTAACCTTAAAACAACTTGGCCTTAAAAGATACGTTTTGGATTTCGATGAGACCGGGATCGGGTTTCCGTATACCGGGATTCCAGGTCTGGAGACCCGAATACCACATCGATCCAAAATTACGATAGGTCGTGAATCAGGTGAAGATGAAGATTCAGAGTGCAAGGGTTATTGTCGTTAACTCTGAGGGTGATTCCAAAACGAGTGTAACGAGATAATGCCTTCGGTTTCGTTCGAACCCGGAACGAACTTGTATGGATTGAATGCTTTCAGCACATCGTCAGGCGGACGATGAGCATTCTAAGTGATATGTTCTGATTAAAGGTAATCGTAACCTCAAGCCTCATCAACCGGGAATGGCTAAAACAGGGGAGGTGCAGCAAGGTTTCGTGGGTAGCACCCACTGAGAGCAAGATAGATCCCTGTCTAGAGGTTCCTTTTCTTTTATTCGGCTTAGTGTGTGGTTGGTCGCGCCAACTACGGGATTATCTTGTTCGGAATTATCCAGTAAGGGATGGTTCCGGCTTTGTGTTGCAGGGGAGCGGGCGTACTCCTCGGTACGGTGATCTAGGCCACGTACTGTGACGGGCGGTACCCCAGTAGCCCTGCCATTGTATGGAATCCAAACTCCAATAAGTGCCGTACGTATTAGTTGTGCCCAACTATGTTGGAATGTGAGATGTAAGCATTTCAGCTATTTCTATATTTTACTTGAAAACCATAGACCCTATTATAATAAAATCAGATTTCCTATCAAATGTTTTGGTTAGCGTAAGGTAAAAACTTACCCATGTTTTATTTGTGGGGAGTCTTACGTGATACCTTTTCTTTCTAAAGGTTTTGAAGTTAAGCAAGTTTAACCTGTTACTCACACCAGACCCATGTCTGACCCAAGTGTTTATTTCTGTTTTATAAACTCTTGGGTACTCAAATTTTTACGAGTAGCCAAGGGATTCAGGTTTAGCTTTGACGAATATTCTGGAGGAGCAATGGAGCAGGAGGCTTCGGCGTTCGTAGATATAGTATTCCGCTGTGTTGATATCTGTGATAGTGTCTTGTCTTGTATTTGAGTTGTAATGTCTAGACAGATGGTTATAACTGTCTAGTAAGTGATGTATATGTTGTGTAACTCTGATAAGTGTTGTATACTATGTAATAGTTTATGTATTAATATAATTTATTCGTTCCGCTGTGAGATCGTTGTTGTTGTTTCTTTCTTCTCTTCTTTTCTATTTTCTACCCCTTTCTTTCTTATTAATGATTCGTCATTCTGTAGAATGAGTGGCGGGTTATTACAGGATCTTAAGGCAAAATTAACACTAGAGGGGGGTGAATAGTGTTTTTTTGATTATATGAATATTTTTCAAATTCTTTAAGATTTTACTTGGAATGATGTAAATAAAAATCACAGAAGCAAAGTGCAGAAAAATTAAATTCAGTAAAAGTAAAAAGGAAAGAACACACCATGATTTTATACTAGTTTGGAGTTACCCTACATCCAGTCCCGCATAATTCCTTGTACGGATTTCTTTTCAACTAGTAAATGAAAATACAATCCCGATTTCAAGGCTACCAGACACACCCTCCAAAATCCCGACCTCTGGGTAGAGTCATTTGATTTTTGGGCTACAAACACACCCACTAGAATTACGTGCTACTAAGCACACCCAATTGATTTTATGGGCTACAATCACACCCACTTGGGTTTCAAGGAAACCAAGCACACCACAAAGTATAAGGGTATGATTTGATAGAGTTTACAGACTTAGTTTCTTGATCTTGAATACAAATGATCATATAACCTCTTGAATAGCACTTTGATCTTGATTTGAGAGAGAGAGAGAGATGAGAGAAATCAGAGAGTAGATGAAGGAGAATCAAACTAGTGATGATTGAATTTGATTTTAGTTGAATTTTGGCAGAGTTTGGGTATATTTTGATTTAGAAAATGAGAGAGTGGAAGGAGGAGAGATGAATAAGAAAGTAGATGATAAAAATTCGTTTGGATGTTTGGTATATACAGGGAAACAACGGTCATGTCCATTCGCAAAGAGATACGATGAAAAGACACTTCCATTCAAATTTGAATTTTGAAAATTATGGCCACTATGTCGACATATAGGGATTGATATGTTGACATATCCTTCACAAAATTGAAAAAAAAACCTTTAAAAATATTATTTTGGAAATCCGTTGCTTTGTAAATAATTTGATACTTTGTAGATACAGTTAAATATAGTTTGTACATATTTTAATCAAAATATAACTTAATAAAACTTTATAAAATAATTTTGAAAGATTTGATAAGAGTGTTCAATATAATGTAAATAATATATATAAAATCAATATATTTATAAATTATAAGTAAATACCTAAAACAGAATATAAATATCAAAAAAAACATAAGGAAGATATAAACTAAAATACCAAGAAATATAATAGATTAAAAAATACTTAGAAACTTAATATAATATCTTTGTAGATATAAAAGGTTAAAAAATTATTTTGATAAATATTTTGAATAGATGTTTGAAAAGATTATTTGGAAAACAAGGATATTTGAAAAATATTTAAAACTTATTTGAATAAAGAGAGAGGGATAGAGATCAAGAAAGTGCTATCAGGGTTTTAACAAAAATTCTATGACTCTATAACTTATCTGGGATATCTTGAGATCTTAAACACTTCAATACTCATGAGTCTTCAATTATCATCATCTTGAATCTACTCTTGATATCAGAATCTTGAAGTTTATTCTTGATGTTGTTTAGTCTTCTTGATCAATACCTGTCTAATATCCCTACATTGTATACTATATATATCTTATTAAAATATTAGTATATATATTTTATATAATGTCTATAGTTGTTATCATCAAAACCAATACCTAAGCTACTAACAATCTCCCCCTTTTTGATGATGACAACTCTATGTATAGATCATAATATAACTCCCCCTTAATCTATGCCTAGATTTTATATATTTCTCCCCCTTTGTCATCAACAAAAATAACCACCTAAACCTATAACTCTAACTCTTACTCCCCCTAAATAATATATTTATAAACTAGAGAGTTAAATTCAATAAATAAGATTTAAATGCTATGCTAATGAATCATATATGATACATTGAATATGATATTTTAAAGATGTAATATGTGATATCTAATGAGAAATTATGACATATAAATGATGATTAATATATGATATGAATGATGATTAATATGTGATATAAATGATAATTAATATAAGATATAAGTGATATATTATGACATATATTAAAATATATAATGATAAATATGGTAATATAAACTATATTAGAATGCTAAGTAATATGGACTTAACTCTATATATGAATGATGATTAACAATAGATATTAAAGTCATTAAATAAGATAATCCAAATATAACTTAAACTATTTATTTAATTACTATCAAGTACGAATATGGGATACTATAATCATTATAAAAAATATTGGGATTGAATTCCTAAGTAAGATGATAAATACATCAAAATCAATACCTAATGTATTTAGAATAATATAAACTAGATGATATATGTGTGTGTATGTGTCTATAATCAAAATTTAATTATGAGAGTATGGAAGATGATTTAATATAAATGTTATTATTGCATAAACCTAAGCATCCAAATTTTACAAAGAAATTTGTATAACTAAATTAATTATATAAATTCATATATTTACATAACAAACCATATTAATTACAAAATTTAATCGTAGCCTAACCACAAAGTTTGATAAGTGTAACTATGTATATGATCAGATATGATTTTATAAACTTATTAACCTCTTTATTTAGTTTCTTTAAAATAATTCATCTTAACTCAAGTGTTAAAAAATCCAAACTTTCATTACAACGTTTATAAAATACTAAACAAACAAAAAAAATTAAAATACTTATAAATATGTTAAAACACTTTTACTTAAAATTAAATTATAACATAATATTATAAAAAATAACAAAGATTGAAAAACTAAAAATAAACATGTTTTGTATTAAAAGCCTTTTTACTTTAAAATTTTATGATTAATTATTAAAAATGTATTTAAACATGAAATAAATTTTAAAAAATTCTAATATAAGTTAGAAAATAACTCTAAAAAGATTAAAAGAAAATCTTAGTTTAAATATTATACACAATTTAAAGTTTCAAGCAAAAAGACAGCATTTCCAAAATGTACCCAAAACGTTGTAAACCAGGAACTCCAGCATTTATCAAGTGCTGCAAAACATCTCTAAAACACCTTACAATGTTTCAAAGCACAGAAATCCTATCAAAACAATTCGCAACAAGAAAAAAGTGTTATAGAAGCAGAGACAACAATTAAGAATACTATCTAAAGTTCTGGGCCTATTTTTAACATGATTTTGCACCAATTTTGCGAATAGTTTTTGACACTTAAACATTTGATTTTTGATCCCATTTTCCTACAGTAGTTAGTATACTTAGAATACTTAAAAACCATGAAGAAAAATAATGAAAAACATAATAATTAAAAAAAATAGATACTCTACTAAACCTTTCATTTTTAAACACAAATAGAGTTCTAAAAATTCATTCATGATACTATCATATGTAAAACAATGTGACATAATGCATTTTGTTATATTCATTGTTTAAATTATAAGTGTATTAATGAATTACATGTTCAAAGACACTTGGCATCATGCATGTATACAATGATTTCCTAAATGACAAGTGTAATGACACATGTCATTTTGAATGTGTGTTACTATTTATTTATGTGACAAGGGTCATATGATGTGGCGCATTCTTATTGATAGAAGGAATCTATAAATAGAGCCTTATTCACATGTTTTAAATTCATTGAATTAATTTCATGAAGCCATAAAGTTAATATCTCATCATAAAGTTAGTACAAAAATAAGAGTGAAAGAAGTAAAATCAACATTTAAAAAAGTTGAAACCACGGGTGAAGGTATTATTTTATATTTAGTTATTCATGATAAATGATTAGTGAGATGTCACTAGAAAGGAAACACTTTATAAAAGTCATTAGGGAAGAGATATAGCTAATCATGAAGAGCCACGGTCGTTTTTTTAATTAAAAATTAAAAGCACAACTTGATAGTTGAAGTGTCTATTAAATTTTATTAAAACAAAAATATGTTTCATTAATTTAGATTAGTCGAAATATTTATTTATTTATTTTATGTATTTATATATACTAGTTGTTATCTAGAATGTATTTTTATTATTGAAAAATTATTTAAGATCATAAAAATTCAAATTTTGGCTCCAAAAATATAGCGGTTATAACTTACTAAGTGTCTATTCATTCAAATATAATAAAATAGTTATAATTAGAATTTTGGCTCTAAAATTTTATAAAATCATGTATATCTATCTTAAATTTGTGTAAGAAATTTCATTATTGATTCATAATCTCTAAGATTTAAAACATACGAGACAAACCCTCCAGAATCCCGACCTCTAGGTAGAGTCACTTGATTTTCGAGCTACAAGCACACTAGATTTACGGGCTAGTAAGCACACACAATTAATTTTACGGGCTACAATCACACCCACTTGGATTTCAAGTATACCAAGCACACCATAAAGTATAAGAGTATGATTTAATAGAGTTTTCAGGCTCGGTTTCTTGATCTTAAATACAAACGATCACATAACCTCTTGAATAGCACTATGATCTTGATTTGAGTGAGAGAGATGAGAGAAATCAGAGAGTAGATGAAGGAGAATCAAACTAGTGATGATTGAATTTGATTCTGGTTGAATTTCAGCAGAGTTTTGGTATATTTTGATTTAGAAAATGAGAGAGTGGAAGGAGGAGAGATGAATAAGAAAGTAGATGATAAAAATTCGTTTGGAAGTCTAGTACATATAAGGAAAAAATGGTCATGTCCATTCGCGAAGAGATACGATAAAAAGACACTTCCATTCAAATTTGAATTTTGAAAATTACGGCCATTATGTCAACATATAGGAATTGAATATGTCAAAATATCCTTCACAAAACTGAAAAACACTTTAAAAATAATATTTTGAAAATCTGTTGCTTTGTAAAATAATTTGATACTTTGTAGAACCATTTAAATATAGTTTGTACATATTTTAATCAAAATATAACTTAATGAAACTTTATAAAATAATTTTGAAAGATTTAATAAGAGTATTTAATATAATGTAAATAATATATATATAAAATCAATATAGTTATAAATTATAAGTAAATATCTAAAACCAGAAAATAAATATCAAAAATAAACATAAGGAAGATATAAACTAAAATACCAAAAAATATAATACACTAAAAAAATACTTAAAAACTTAATATAATATCTTTGTAGATATAAAAGGTTAAGAAATTATTTTGAGAAATATTTTGAATAGATGTTTGAAAAGATAACTTTGAAAACCAGGATATTTGAAAAATAATTAAAACTTATTTGAAATAGAGAGAGGGATCAAGAAAGTGCTATCATGGTTTTAATAAAAATTCTATGACTCTATAACTTATCTGGAATATCTTGAGATCTTGAACTCTTCAATACTCATGAGTCTTCAATTATCTTCATCTTGAATCTACTCTTGATATCAGCATCTTAAATCTATTCTTGACACTGTATAGTCTTCTTAATAAATACCTGTATAATATCCTACACTATATACTATATATCATGATAAAACATTAGTATCTACATTTTATGTAATGCCTATAATTGTTATCATCAAAACCAAAGCCTAAGGTACTAACAAGAAGTGCTGGAATGGGATGTAGAGGTATGCGAGCTCGTTGAGACATGTTATGCAGGAGAATTTCTTTATCGTTGAACATGGAGCTCTGGCAAAGCAATTAAAGACAATGATTGATGTTATTGTTTTTAGGAACCATGATGCAGACAAGATCAAAGCATCAACGCTTGACCTCTTGGTGATATTGACCATGATTGGGCCACCTACTTTGAGGAAAGTTCTCATTGACTGTGGATGTTCAATAAATATTTTGTTTAAGAAAGCTTACAACAAAATGATAATGAATGTCTAGGCTTTGACGCAATGTAAGTCCCAGATTCATGGATTTACTGGAGAGGCTACAAAGCCTGTCAGGTGTGTTGACTTGTTGGTTGGTTTAGGTAAAGGTAACTGCAAGAGAGTGCAGGTTGTGACCTTCGTTGTGATGGACACATTTTCTTCATATAATGCCTTTTTAGGTCGACCGGCCCTTTGGGTGGCGTTAGCCCCATGATGTCTAATGATTAAATTTCCTACGGAGAATAGGGTAGGAGTCATCTAAGACGACTAGAATGTATGGAGTGAATACTCGTCGCATAGCTAAGAGAAGCAAAGCAACATGAAAAGAGGAAGGACATGGAGAAGACTCTTTGCATTAAGTTGATTGATGCATAGAAATCACCGCCTAAGCCTTGGTTTGGTCAGGATAGCAGATTCATTAAAGCTATGGACCCAAGGAAAGAGCCAAAGGATACAAGGGCGGCTCCAGTTGAGTTGACGATCAATATCCTGGTCGATTGAGATGATCCTTCTCGGGTTCTGAAGATCGGATCTAAACTCAGTATAAAGTTGAAAAAGGAGTTGGTAGGGTTCCTCTAGGTAAGCCTGGATGTGTTTTCCTAGACACATTCTGATATGTATGGGATATCACGAAAATAGTGTGCCACACATTGAATGTGAACTCTGGATGTCATCCTGTGAAGTAGATATGGCGCAGCTGGGTTCAGAGCGATCCGCTATACTGAAGGAACAAGTGGATATGCTAAAAGCCAATAGTTTTATCTGTGATGCTCTATACCCTGAATGGGTAGTCAATCCAATGCTAGTTAATAAGAATAAGGGAAAATATCAGACATGCATCGAAAAACTTGAATAAGGCGTGCCTAAAAGACAGCTTCCCACCGTCAAAAATTGACCAGCTAGTGGACTCAACAACTGGCCCTGAATTGCTATCGTTCATGGATGCTTATTTCGGCTACAACCAAATTCCAATGCACGTCCTAGATCAAGAACACAATAGCTTCATCATCGACTTAGGACTGTATTGCTACCTTATTATGTCGTTCGGTCTGAAGAACACAAGAGGAACTTACCAGAGATTGATAAATTCAATGTTCAAGAATCAGATCGGGCCTTCCATGGAGGTCTATGTAGAAGATATGCTAGTGAAGTCGCAGTGATCAGTGAACCATTTAGATGACCTATCAAAGAAGTTCGGCGTGCTCTAAAGATATAGGATGAAGCTCAACCCACTGAAGTGTTCGTTTAGAGTTGCATGAGGGAAATTTTTAGGTTTCATAGTTAACTCAGAGGGCAAAGAAGCCAATCCAAAACAGTTTAAGGCATTGAGAAATGTCAAAGTCCCAAAAACAATAAAGGAGGCCCAAGGCTTGAATGGAAAAGTAGCTGCATTGAGTCAATTTATTTCAAAGACCACAGACAAATGTATAACGTTCTTCAATGCCCTTAAAAAGGGAAAAAGAAATATTGCGTGGATGCAAGAATGTAAGGATGCTTTTTAGGCCTTGCTTGATCATTTGGAAAGGCTACCCGTCATATCGAAGAATTTGGAATGGAAGGATTTATTTGTTTATTTGACAGTATATGTTCATGCTTTAAGCATTGCCCTAGTACGCGAAGAAGCCAGGATCTAAAGGCCGGTATGTTACATCGGCAAGCAGTTAATGGGAGCAGAAAGAAATTATCCAAAATTGAAAAAAAATTAGCCGACTGCTTGTTGATTGCGTTAAGAAAATTATGTCCCTACTTTCAAGCTCATCGGATTAAAGTGCCGATTGATAAACCTCTAAGATAGGTAACGCACCATCCCGAGACTTCGAGAAGGTTGTTGAAGTGAAATATTGAACTAAGTCAGTACGATATACCCTATCATCCTATGAGAGTGATCCAAGGACAAGCGTTAGCTGATTTCATTGTCGAATTCACCGCCCAGGATAAAGAAAGAGGAGAAGATGCAGAGCGAAATGCTCAATGGAAGCTATACATGGATGGAGCATCTAATGAGCATTGCTCAGGGGTAGGAGTGATTTTAATAACTCCCGAGGAACAGTCGATAGTTTATGCATTGAAACTTGAGTTCCCAGCAACGAACACCGAGACCAAGTATGAAGCACTTAAGGGATCAAGATAGTGATGGAATTGGGAGTCAAAACATTGCATATATATATGCACCGACTCCCAATTGGTGGTCTCCTAGGTGAAGAAAAAATTTCAAGCTAAGGGAGCAAGATTAGCCCCTTATTTGGACAAGGTTCTGGAACTACTCAATGAAATTGAATATTACATGATAATGCACATACCCAAGGAGGAGAACACAAAGGCTGATTTGTTAGCCAAGCTATCTAGCTTCGAGGATGCACAACTCATGGGTTTGGTTCCAATGGAGTTTTTATTGGCTCTAAGCATCGACAAGATGGATATTGATTGGATCTTAGAGGCTGAAACTGAAAAGAAATCGTGGATGACTCTAATCAAGGAGTACTTGCTGAAAGGAACTCTCCCAAATGGGAGGAACGAACGAAGGAAACTCATGCACAAAGCTCCATGATTTATCGTTTAGGAAGGAGTACTATATAGGAGAGGATTCTCAACTCCTCTACTGTGATGTGTCACTAATGAAGAAGCTAAAAATATCCTTCAAATTTACACGAAGGAGCCTAGGGCGATTACACCGAGGGGAAAATATTGGCAAGGAAGATTTTTCACTATGGATATTTCCAACCAAAAATCAATAGGGACATGGCTGATTACACCAGAACATGCCATAGATACTAGAGATTCGCAAAGATTCCTAATGCCTCATCAACAAAAATTACACGAATGTTTAGTCCATGTTCATTTGTAGTTTGGGGAATTGACATTATCGGTGTGCTACCGATGTCGAAGGGCGGAGTGAAGTACGCCATTGTTGTAGTTGACTATTTTGTGAAATGGTCTGAAGCAGAACTACTTGCCATAATCACCACGAAGAAGGTTATTAATTTCGTAATAGAAAACGTTATCTGTCGATTTGGGATTACTCAAATAATCATTTCCGATAATGGAACCCAATTTGATAGTGTTGAATTCAAAAATTTCTGTATAAAGTATCGGAAGGAGAAGAGATTTGCGGTGGTAGCGCATCTGTAGGTGAATGGATAGGTAGAGGCGGTGAACAAAATCATCAAATCCCTCCTTAAGAAACAACTGACGAAGGCCAATAGCATGTGGGTCGATGAATTACCTCTGGCACTCTGGGCTTATCGAACGACCCACAAGTCCGTTACCGGCCATATTCCATTTTTCTTGGCTTATGGATCAGAGGCTATAATTTCGATTGAGCTAGAAGTGCCTTCTCATCGGAAGATCCATAATGATCCTAAGATGAATGAGGAGCTCCTACTCGAGTCCCTCGATATAGTATATGAGAAGTTCGACGAAGCTGATTTAAGTGTTGTTGCTCACCAGAAACAAGTAGCTCGACATTGTAATGCAAAGGTCAAGAATCAGACCTTCGAGATCGAAGATCTTGTCCTTAAACAAATCTTTCCTAGCCCAGTGAATATGGGCCCAAGTTGGGAAGGTCCATATGCTATTGAATACAACCTTGGAGATGGAACATTCAAGCTTGCAACTGTTGATGGAATCTCACTTTCGAAGGCATGGAATAGCGAACATCTACGATGCTATTTTTCTTAAATGTATATTTGTAAATACATAACTAAGCTCTAATGTAACTAGGCAGAGTATGCTGTTCTTGTGAATATGAAATGAATTGGCTTTGAGGATCGATGGAATTATGTTCTTATTAGCCTAACTGTGTGCTATGGATAACAACAAAGTTGAATATTCTGCATTTGTATAATGCAAGTATATAGGCTCCCGGAGATAGATACTAAGCAAATCTTGTGATCCATGAATGGACCACAGAAACATGACTTTTCCAGTAAAGACAGATACTGGCTAACTCCCTCTGCCCATGATTGGATTATCGGAGTATAAACACAATAGGATCAATCAGGACGATACATCATATACTTTTATGTCTTCTTCCTCCAGGAGGTCAAGCTTTAACTCCTCCTCGTCAATTTCAACCCCATAAGAGTGCTCTCGTTCTTGCTTCAAGATTTCTTTCCAATTCACAGCTAAGGCCTAGGGATACCCCTTATCCAACAATCTTAGGTTTTCGATTTTGATGACTTCGCATAGAATTGCAAAAGGGTAGGCTCAATTTTGGATTTTATTTGGTCCACAACGGCATTGACTTGCTCATCAGCCATCCTTTCCTGAGCCTGAGCCTCATCTCTTAGCTATCTAGTGTCCAATAGCTCATTATAGTAATCCTGGGCCGAAGTGAGAGCCTCATCTTTCTCTTTCTTCTCTACCTCCAGCATTTCTTTCAATTTCATTATTTCCGAGGCTAGCTCCTCCATGGTCTTATGAAGCTTTTCATTTTCCAACATAAGAGTATGACTCCTGTGATGGCACAGCCTTAACTTGTCTTTTTTGGGTCTGATGTTGTTCTTCGAAGGACTCAGCCTTTTCCTCCAGCTTTTTTTTGGCTTCAACTGGCGAGGCCTTAGGCCCTTTTACTTCTTTATTGAGGGTATTGATAATTCTCTTATTGTGCTACTCATGGTGCTCCATCCGTTGAAGAGTTACCTTCCTCTTGTAAGACACCTCGGAAATAGCCTCAGCTATCCTCTTTCATTTGTGATATTGGTCATATACGTCCCCTGCATAAGCCATGACATCGGCCCCAATGTGTGGAGGAATATTTTTTAGATGAGGGACGAATACTTCGTCGTTGAAGCAGATTTGGAAAGGAACTTTTCATTGCAGCCAAGTGTAGGTTTATAACGACTTTAGTCTCTACAGTAGAAATGGGGGCATGAAGTTTCTCTTTCCTAGATTTTCTCTTGGAACTATCAGAAAACACCAACCTAGAAAGCTGCTCAGTTCATCAGGGTGCATGGGCAGACACTATAAATTACGTTGTAGGTGGAATAAAAATTGGAGTAGTTGGAGCTTCAATAGAGGGGACGGAGTCAGGCCTTGTTGAAATGATGTCCATACTATACGGTAGCGGAGAACAAGATCTGTGTCAAGAAGGTAGAGTTCTATCAGGTTCACCATGACACTCATCTTGGGGCCTATAGTCTCTATCCCACCTTCTATAATCCCGCCTTTAACGTCTACTTGAATATGACTCGTGTGATGATTCACGAGGTCGATCCGATGAACCGAGCTTTGTGTACTTGCCTCTGTGGCTCTTAGGATAATCGTAAAGATGCTTGTGTTCCATGGAATCTGAAAATAAAACAAAAACAAGTTAGAACTAGTAAGATGGGGAGATAAAGCATGCAACGTGAAAGTGTGTTGTTATGTAAGTGTTCATGTGTCCTAGTGCCCCCCACGCACCACAGACTTAGAGTTTGCTCATGAAGGTTATTTCCCCTACTCCAGCTGTAGGCACATCACCTGGAAAACGAATGAAAGAACCGATATCACCAATATTAATGTTGCCAAGACCAAAAGAACCAAATTCATTTAGTATACTCCCGAAGGATCCATAAGTATCCTTAGATGGAGGGATGGGTGTTTCCACTACTGTGGAAGTTAGCGGAGGCTGCGAAGATGTATGGGACAAGATAATTTTTATTTTTGGTGGTCAGGAAATAGGTGGCACGTGAGGATCACCACCTTCATCAATAGAAGACTCACAGCCAAGATCTATATCCTCATCACCACCTCCATCGTTATCTTTCTCTCCATCGTTGTCTCCTACCTCTTGCCCCATTCCGGGATCGATAATAGGATCTTATACAGGGGCACTTCATGATTCTCTTCCATGTGAACTTGAGCCTCGGCCCCTTGTACATGTTCAATATCTTCATAAACCACCAACACATAGCCCAGACTGCGACCTTTTTCTAAAAGATGGTACGCCCACATATTCTCATCGGTAACGAGAAGCCTCATGTCTCTCTCTTTAAGTGGAAATTTTTTGAAGAGCCAAAAGAGTGCTCACTAATCTTGCACTGCCAAGTCTCCTCAAATCATCTGAGGAAATGAAAAACAATGAAATTAACAATCAGAATCAAGTTAATTTCATTAGTACAGAGGATGAAAATGAAACTTACGTCTTGATAACCATTTCTGTGCAAAGCCGGACGGACAACATACAAAAAAGAACTCATCCTTAAAATAACTCAGCTTGTTCCAAAGCCCAATAACTATATGATAACCTTTGGAAGGCTCTAAAAAATTGAGTGAAAGGGTCCCTTCTCTATGCTTAAAACCATAAATAGTGAATCTCTTCTACGGTAGGCACTTTGTTCAGATGGCGAACGAAGATCATATATATGTTGTGTAGCGAAGATAGCAATTTGGGTGTAACTAGGTCGGTGCAAGCTTCATGCATTGCAAAATCAACCGAATAAAATGGTTGAATGATGTAACACATCGATCCATGCACATGTATCAATTATAGGTTGTATACTCCTTAGATGGATTATGTGCCCGTTGAAAGCGTGCGACGACCAATACGTCTTCAAAAGGAATTCTGCGTCTTTCGCATATTCGTTTGAGAGACACCTCGTCTACCTTTGATGTTGGAGAATCTTATGGATCTGTTAAGATAACAACATCACCAATATCGATATCGGGGCAACCCCCAATAAAGCCTCTTCAGCTGACATGAAAGGAACCATCCCTAAAGGCTGCTTCATTTGACGACTAGATGGTTGAATTTGAGAAGGTGTTGAAGTAGATTTCGTGATGGGCAATGTCGAAGAACTGGATTCTATATCAGATTCGACATGCTTTGATGTCAATGAACCTGTTGCCATTACAGAGAGACACAAAGAACGTATACGATCCATAACTACTAAAAAAATTCAAACATAAGGGAGACTGAGTAGGATTAAAACTTTAACCTTCATGCCGAAAGAGAACCCTGTGTAGCCAATGTATACGACCTAATGGATGCCAACATGTATTGGGCGACCCGATCCTATAAATTGATGGGGGTAATGATATGTAATTCAGTCTGTACAGTGTGTAAGTCCGGTTTCTAGAGCACCGTAAACGCGAATGCTCGGTGTGGATAGCATGCTCGTGCTAGCAAACGAGAACCCTCTCATAATGGAACCGTGCATCGAATTTTATCTACTATCGTATGCTTTACGATAGCAAAACTGTTGTCATAAGTGACACAGGATTTCTCTTTGCAGCAGCAATGTAGTAAAGTGTCTGATTTCAAAAGATTAATAAACAGTCTGTTCGGATACCAGAGTGAGTACAATGTGACTGTTATCTGAAACCGTCTCAATGAACATGACCATCGATCTCAACTCAACCACAAGTCGCTTAAAAAACTCCTCTTCACCACTTCTTGTTAAAGTTTTTGGAAAGAATTAAAAAACTTAGGGAGGCACTGAAGAAATTTTTGATAAAAGTTCAACTACTCAAAAAACTCGAGTTCAACATGAGCACGACCTAGAACTGACTTGAGGCAAAGCATACAAGTTAATTGCTCGAGTCATTTCTAGAGTATTCTTGCCTATGATTCGGATGACTAACTTTTCATAAAGCCAAGCACAATTTGAAAGCATCTGTAAAATTCCACTATGTCCTAGGTCGACACTGATCCAAGAGGGGTGAAGAGGCGAAGTTCAAATAGTGATCGAGCATGATCAATGTCAAATCGTCGATGACCTACGATTGTCCATGGTCACCACCTACCCATGTCAATCTGAAGAGAGTTATGTTCAAAATTTTCATAGATCTAAAGATCAAATCGAGCCGATGGTTCGATTCTTATATATGAAATCCGAAGGCAGCGGACTTGGCGCCGGTCAAGGCAATAGGAGGTGATGCTGTGAGGCGGCGGTAGCAGCTTAAAGTTGAAAGCGAATTTGAAGCAAGGTTTGGCAATGGCAAACTTAAGTTCGAAAGATATCGAACAAAACGAACAAGTGAAAGAAGAGAGAGAACTCAATTTGCTTAAGTATAGATTGACTTGAAAAAATAGGCCAAAATTAGGGTACCAATCTAAGCCTCTGCGATCGGTATTGAACCAAAATTTAAAAAAAAGGAGAAAAGGGTTAAATGACCAGAATGATTATAAAAGATGATATGAAGTGTGATGCAAAATTGAATGTAGTTCTAAATGAAGAAATCCTACCTGATTGATTCAAGGAAAAGATCGTAGAAGATCTTCCATAATTAGAATAGCAAACTTGAGCAACACGCGCCAACATTTATATTGTTCAAGTGGCATGAACCTAAAACTATCCAAGGTAAGGAAACAATCCGGAGAAGACGTACTTCTTTGTGAAAGCAATTCAGAAAATAGAAGGCGTCAATTCGAGAATAAAGTTCAAGGTCAATGGTTTGTCTTGATTCAAAGCATATCTTGTTAGCACAAGGTATATTTGGAAGGAAAATGTTATCCAGCTTTGTGGCCAAGCCATATCTAGACGAATCAGAACGATCGAATAGCAGATAGAAAATAAGAAATCTAGAACAATAACTCCAAATTTCAATTCTCAAGCGCTGCTCAAGAGATATAACCACAAACTTGCCAAGTGCTTTGGACAAACTGTCTACTTGTTAGAAGAAATGGGATGGCAAAGTGCATACTACAAAATCTAAGACTAAGTCTTGGATCAGTACCGATCCGAACCCCTTGGTTCAGTACCGATCCAAGAAATTTGCTTAGAACCAATCCCATTTGAAATTTATTGAAAATTAAGATAAATGCAAGCAATATGATCCTAGAAGCCTAGTCAAGATGGAAGCCATGTCAACCTATTCAAGCCACATAAAAGAAGTCAAGATGAACAATCTAAGGGTCCTTCGATCGTTACGATCCAAAAGATCTCATAAGTGCATGTAACCGACTTCAAGTTAATCAATGTCCAAAGTGCAAAGGCAAACGAGCCAAGAAGTATGGATCACCACCGATCCATACCCACCGTTCCAATAAGCGAGAAGCTAAGTCATCGCGAGCAGAAACTCAGGTCGCTACCAAACTGTAGCCTTCAGGTCGGTACCGATTTCTAAAATGCTGATTTGACCACGATCTCTTCAGGCAATCTTTTTTAGGACGTGGAGAACGTGGTTGAAACAAATCTGTTGAGCTTCTCTCTAAATAGAGGATGAGAAACACTATTTCGATATCCTTTTTCGGCATTCTAAATTTATGTACTGTAATAGCAATTTCTTGGATCACCACCGATCCAAACCACCGATCTATAAAATCTCGTTTGTAAAACTTTGCAGAAATCATTAAAAAAAAGTTGAGGAACCACTATAAATTGTTATATACTGTTTTTACTCGTTTCTTCGTTTTATTCTCTTCTACAAACTACTAAGGTGTTTACACCAAGTTTTGATATAAACAAATACCAAATTCATATTCAGACCACATTAGTAATTAGGTTAGCGAAACGTTATGTACGATTGACTTTAAAAAATAGCTGACTGTTGAGTTGGTAGGTTCCCTTTGACAAACCATGTACACTAAACCCAATTAAATTAATTACATACATTATACAGTTAGAAAAAATAAAACTTGAAGCCAGTCGGTTGTAGTGTAACCTCCGCTCAAAGAGTGAAAAGATATCAATCAAGGCAAACATATATATAAAGCCAAAACCATTCAATGAGGAATCAGACCTCAACCTAATTATAAACACATTAATGGAACATTTGCCATTTCTGACAAGTGACAATATGGAATAATGGATCAACAAATTCTCTAACATAACTCAAAATTTAATGCTTGCAGCAATTGACAGCTTGCTTTCTTCCCCCACACAACATTAATTAACACCGATCAACCATCCACAACCATATTCATCAGCAAATCGTTCCACGTATCAATTGGACCAGGTAAGCACCAATGCAAGCAATCATTCTGCACCTTCGCATTCACATCCTTCTCAAACGGATGAAAGTTTCTATATGCTCCCGGGTGCCCATCTGGCCTTAACAAACAAAGCCCGTATGTATCCAACACATGAATCTTAGTACCTGCTTTTTCGATCTCTTCCATCTCTATTCCATGCATAAAACTATCCAACTCTCCACCATGATACTCCTCTTCCTCATATGGCTTTGTTCTATTGCACAATCCACCATCTGACCATCCTCCATACTCAAAATGATCTGGGGTCCATGTCCTATAGAAAACTCTTGGCTTGTGTTCATTCCTCTTCATGAATTCAAATGTGGATTGAAGGACTTTACGGTACGAATAGTCCAAGCCACGTTCGGTTAGGTTCAGTTTAGGGCAATTGTGACAGCCTATGATTTTGCTGTTTTCCCAGTACACTGCTGTTTTCAGGAACCACTGCCCTACTGACATCAAGATGTAGTGGTAAGTGTGGTAGTTTTCAGTCCATTTGCTGTTGACTGTGTTTAGATGAAGTTGAATTTCTGATGTCGAAATTCCTAAGTCGTTTTCGAATATGTCGGCTTTGACTAGGAAAGGTGACCATACCATTGACAAAGTAAAGTTATGTGAAGGGAAGTGCCATGTTCTTGACTTGTAATCTTTGTCGTGAGAGATTTCGACAGGGGACTCTGCCTGGAAATGAAAAATAATAGGTACAAAGTTCATATTTTGGCTGTTTTAGATCTCCAATAAGACGGTCTAGATCTATAAGTGAAGCTGTTTATTATGTGTAACATTTGGTATTACGAGCCAAGCTTGGTTTCTTTGTCTAAAACAAAAGGAATTTATAAACATGAAATGAAATTTGTTTGCAAACCACGGAGAGAAGGCAGATTAGAGACTGAGCATGGTTTCTAAGAATTGAGTCGCCAATGAAAGCCCACGATTTGTTTTGCATGGCTTTTAGAAATTTCCATGCATTGAATGGTGGTAAATTACAATCGTTAGGCTTCCATCTCCAGTACAGATAGTCGGTGTCGGGCCTTCCATTTTTTATGCAATTTTGTGGATCTTCGATGAATGAACATGTTTCGTTTGTATATGTTGGTCCTGAAGGATCTCTGATCCATTTACCAGAAAATATGTCACACTTTTCTGCAATTTATGCACATGCAAAATTAATTTTGACGTTGATTGTTTTAGCAAAGATTTATATGAAATTATGTCATAACACAGTGGATTTGATTTTGTGTTATATCACAAATTTACGGCCAGTATAAAATTGATCTATAATTGGAATATATCAAATGGATAGCATAGAGACTAATTTGCTATTAAACAAAAGGAATTGCGAAAGACTGTTATCTCTCAAATTATTTGAGAACTAGGAAAATAGACAGAGAATTTATTACCTGTGCTTGAGTCTTGTTTTCGGACATCTATTTGTACACTAGGAACAACAGCATTTGAGACATTTGCCTTCTTTGCTAATATGAAATCTGAGACAGAAACAAAAGAAGTTTTAAGAACATTTCAAGAATAAATGGCAGCCTACCCAAAATCTGATTACTGCAGCTTCAGAATCTCAGTTTTTATTCCGAATTGTACATTACTGAATATCTATGTTTATAAATGTATTGATACATGTGATACCTACAAGAAACTAATACTGAGTTAAATCGATAATGTTCTCAGTATGACTCGTAACTTTTCCATGCTGGTATGCTTTGCACTTATGCTCACTGATTTAAGAAACTGGAATTAAAATGAAAGATATGTACTCTGAATTTGTACAAACAATATATTTATAATAATAACACTCAACCTATAGCAATATACAAGCTCAAATTACCTTTCAAGAATAGCAACGTTTTATATATTGTATAACACAGTCACGAAACGTTTATGCAAAGTGATTACGAAAAACCAAGCCATTTTAGTTGAATTACCTTCACTAAACTGAGAAATGTCAGGAGTAACAGGAAGTTCCGTCAAAGAATAAATTGGCGACGACCAATAGTAAAAGAATAGAAATGAGACCCCGATTAGCAGGGCAAAGACTAAGAGCTTTGCTAACATGCTTCTACTCTCTTTGTGCATCATGTACCATGATTTCCAGCTTGAACCCATAAGAGCAAGAGATGTTGAAGAAGAGAAGAGAAAGGAAAAGGATAATGAAAAAAAGAAGCAAAGAATGTAGTTTTCAAAAAAAAGTGGTTGAGGAGACAACACGCTTTATATTGGTACAACTGTTGCATTTGGACAATAACTCAGGTTTGTTGTCTGATTATTTCACCAGCTTATTCTACATATGTTATTACTGTACTCTTTCTCACTGAGATCTCGTTTTGATTGCAACGTTTTTTTAGATCGTGTAAGCACATTAAATTCGCGGTTGAATTCATTTATTAACCTTAACCATTGTGTCATTGTAGGTTTAGGTGTATGCGCTCAGCATGTGATGGGCACAAACAATTAAAAATAATGCATACTGTGCGTTGATCCAAATCTTGTAACAGTCGAAAAACTTCAAATCTTACAAGCAAGTGGCAATGGTTAGGACAAAAAATCAAAGTATAGGGTCAGAAAGCATGTGCGCTGACACATGTTCTTTTAATTTCAACTGCAATGACATTGAAACGTACATAGTATAGTATTTCCTAATCAAACTAACTTTTATATTTCGCTAAATGAAGAAGAATGAATATCAATTTTGACAAGTACACCGTCAATGCAAAACCATTTTTTTTTTAAAAAAAATTGCAACGTAAATAGATCTCCCTTCCATCTTTTATTAATCATAAAATGTTAGTCAAACAAGTGATCTTCAATCTTAATCTTAAACAATCTAATAAAATTCGAACAATAGTCAAAAGAGTCATGTGAATGGATAAAGCTTTGATCACAATCTTCATCCAATAAAGTCGTAGCATTTGACTTGCTAAGCTGGGCAGAAGTACTTAGGTTAATTCATCAACCATAGCAGTGTCATATAACAACCTGAATCATCGGTAACACATTGTAGAAGCAGCTATGTGTAGGAAAAAATCTCACGCCATCAGTGATCTAAGTAGTTAATATCGGTATCGGTAAGATATTATTTAAGAAGCTATATGATATTTTAAACGACAAAGCTACTGTACCCGAAAATCCGTTTGTCAAAAATTGAGGTTACAATCTTGACCTTTGAATTATTTAGCACCCCCTGATATCCAACCGCTGGTTCCATTTTCGCACATCCCGTATCCTTTTTTTTCTGTCACTCTAGCACTGTTCTATTTTAAAATATCGAGGAGATACCGAAGCAATATCAGTGCTTTTACTAACCGGATGTACAAATTATGGGGATGATAATAGATGTAAATATCCATATTTTGACACTTAAATAATTGTTAAAATGTTCGGTGATAAATCTACACAAAAAAATTGCATATGCAATGTAGATTTTATTGTAATATGATATATTCATGTACTTCTACTTAATTGCAATGATTACTTTCACTGATATTTATGTAAAATATCGGTGTAATATCACCGATATATTAGCAAGTATCGCCGATATATCACTAAGCGATATCTTATGAAAAATATCGCTTGAAGTCTAATATGTAATATATCGGCGATATTATTCAATATTAACTACTTAGCTAGTAATATATTTTTCAAGGGCATTCAACCTAATTTCATTCTATAAGGTCATTGGAATTATCACTAAAAGAGGAAGATGTTTCGCCATTAGATGAGGATAGAGGAGGAAGGGGGCGAAAGTCATGGGAAGAGAAGTATCAAGTGGAAACATGGAAAAGAGAGGTGTCTTAATTAGGGCTAGAAGCTAGGATGCGGTAACGGGCTTAGTAGCACACGCAAATTCAGAAAGCAAAGAAGCAGCACCAGACTCCATAGTAGCCATACACTATCAAATTTGGACAAGCGGAAAGGATTTTGGGGTTGTATGGATAGAAGACCGAACCTTAATTTGTGAAGATGAAACAAATGCTCTAACGGATTGGCTTAAAGGAAAGGGCAAGGGAACATTAACCCATGTCAAGACCAAATACTTAACAAGACGTGCATATATTAGATTTTCAATCATTATAAACGTCACAGTATGTAGTACGGCCACTAGTAAGAAGTACCAATAAAAGGCTAGAGAAGGCATATATAGGATTGCCTTTAACAAGCACCTTGGTATAATCAAACCTTTCCATTCATTCGATGGATTTATTATATCACACATATTTGCCACTATAGAAAGCTAATTAATTAGTGCTAATTAAAGAACGGTACATCAATGGACTTCTTACAAATGAACCCAAATCAATAAATATCTAGCCTACAAATGAACATTATTAATGGTAGGGCTTCATTGAGTCATCATAAAAATCTTGCCATTGATAATCATGATGCGTTAACCTCAAGAATGTGCTACTCATCAAACCCATTGGAAAATTAAAAAAATCGGAACCATTAAACTTAACCTTATATAACCTAGATAATTTCCATGTTTGCCTCAAATGGTTAGAGATCACAAAATATGACATTTATATCAAGGAAAAAACCACCAATAAGATTATCATTTACATAATCAGTACTCACCTTAATAATTGTTAGAAACACGATTTTAGTGTTTGATGATAACAACCATACAATAGCGCTACTAATATGTTTATCAAGTTATTACAAGATTTGTAGCATATACAAAAGGTCAATGAACAAATATTCATGTTTATAATGGAACAAAAGGTAAAAGCATAGCACACGAGGCTTTAATGAAGTAAACATGCTTCCAAAGCATCATAATGGAGTTAACAAATCTATTAGAGCATATATATGCTAAAGATGTACTCGAAGATGGATTGCAAAGTTGAAATGAAAAGTATATTTTATATTAAGTTGTTATCAAGTCCGTTAGAGTCTAGATTGTGAAAACCACACAAATTTATCCAAATCAGTTTAAACTCTCACACGTTCTCTGAAATATATTATATTATTTTTATGAACTTTCTAGGATATTTTTGATCGAATTAGGGGTATGATCTAGGGGAAATTATGCAATTTGTTATATATCCTAATTCTGCAAACAATCTTGTTTGAAATAAAATATGTTTTTGGTTTTATTTTCTATAATATGTGTTTGTTATATTGTGACATACATGATGAATAATTAGCATTAAACATATATGAGTAAAAAAATCCTTAGGAGTAGTGTTTTATCGATTGTAGTTATGGATGATTTTGTTAATAATGGGTTTGAATCAATATTAATAAAAACACCAACTCCTTAAATGTTCCTAGTCGAGAAGTATCAAGAAAAGTATATCGATACATATTTTAAGACTATTGTACGTAATACTCTCCAAATGATGGGGAGATATTTACTTATGATCGTAGGAGGCACCATAGGGTACATACTTGTTTTTTGGAACAATCATAGAACGACTCAATGAGAGTCTTCTATATGTTATATAACTTAGTCAAAATAGAAGATCTCATGATAACGATGTTTAATAGTCTTCTGACTTAAGAGTACTATCGATATTGAGTACGCAGACTATACTTTGATTATCGGTATCGTGATTGTGTTACAGACACGGTTGGGTACATGTTGAAATACTCGAAGTGAAACACTACCCAATAGAGGATTCATCTCCTTCGTTATAGTAGGTCAGTATTACCGTAAATGGTAAGTCAAATTAAGGTCAAAGTCTCTGGCCTAAGAAAAATGGTTAATCGATAAACACTATCGGAATGAATCAAGGACTTTAAAATCAATAAATGCAATTAATAAGGACATTAACAGAGTTTTGGACCTTAGATCAAACTCTAGGTATCTAAGTGATATTGTGATGATGAAAAGAACATGTATATAAATTGTCATTACAAGGTGAGGTTAGATCAGAAATGCGATTTCTCCTAAATGATGTTTAAGCATTGAACTTAACCATATACTGTACTTAAGCAAAATTCGATACATGCTTTGATATTTAAATTGTTTAAATATTGACTGCGATCGAGTTCATGCTAGGGAGTCGATACAACTACGTTGTCGGTTATTTCTGAGTTTGACCAAGGGTAACATTAATTTATAAATTTTATAAATTGATAATTTTTTTGTATTTGGCTAATTTTAATTATTTATTTCAGAATCAAAATTGGATAGAATGATGTATAAATTTTGTACGATGGTTCGATCAATTTTAAAGTCAGAATTTTTTTAGTTATACATTGATTTAAATTGAAGCCTACTTAAGGTTTGACCATACTAGGTCATAGATGGGTCGGCATATAATGGGGAAGGGAGAAGACCAAACTCGGTCTTCAGATCTAGAGATAAAATGAGGGTAAGTAGGTGCAAGATGATGGCTATAAATAGCCTAGCCTCCACATAGATTGAAATAACATTTCTGATCTCTTCTCCCTTCATCTCAAAGTCGAACCTGTTGGAACTAGATCAGCCTACAGTTGAAGTAAAAATTGAATTTCAATTTTTTTATACCATTTTGGATCTTTATTGAGCTTATAAAGCCTAATTTATTTAGAACATTTCTAAATAAAATCATTATTTTATTTAAATTTATAATATAGTTTTATATTATATAATTAATATTATATTATATATATGTGTGTATCATATACACATATATATGTGTGTGCAGGTGTAACATAGTAATACATGTAAGGTATAATATGTTGAATATAAGTGCTAGGATTTACACTACAACGGACATGTTAGCTCATCTAATATACAAATATATTGTTTAAATGTATGTTTATATATTTTAATTCATGTATACAAAATATTGCAAAATATACATATACATACATACATACATATATATATAGTATCTATATTTTATTTTATAATTATTTTATGAAAATATATATATGTGTAGAATACAATAGCCTATGATTTTTGTTTGATGATAATAAACATATATATATTTATTTCAATGTATTTGTTATTGTACTATTTTATGTTTCACATAATTAAATAAATATTTGTTGGATAAAATAAATAACACAGAATTCATATTCAAACAAATATTTTATTCAAACAAATATTTATTACAAATTCAAATAGTACAAATTTGAGCTCTCACTAAATATATACATTTTCAATTACATTACAATCTTGATTACAACACAAAGTTCAATTTACCTATCACTCCTCACTACATATTCACTCAACACTCGTATTTTTATCTTCAACTCTATTCCAGTTTGTATCCAATATCTGAATTATCTGCAAAATAATCACTAACGCAGTAAAATTGAAAAAGAAATATTTTGCAGTTCAAAATGAAGTGTGTGTTTTTGAAAATTTTATTTGCCTCAGTTATTTGGGTTGTTCGTCATCATTTATTTTGAATTCATCTTACATGAACAACTTGTAACATGCATAGTGTATCATTGTACATGACACAAGGCCGTGCACACCGATATACACTTGCGTGATAAAATTACAGGGACAGGTGAGCACAAGGTCAAACCCAACCAAATGGTGGATTCAACTCAGGCGCAAAACAACATACAACACTTCAAATATACACATGGTCAAACCATATTTCAAGAGGGGACAACAGAGCATGGAACAGAAGCCTCAATCAAGACTTCAAGTACAAGGCAAATGACCAGTCTAGACATATCAATGCAAGTCTAACAAGTAAATAGAGCCAATGCACTATAAATCGACAATCAGACATGCACATGATACCATATGCAAGAACCAAGTGCAATGGCCAGAACCAAACTCAAGTATACATATGCAGTAGAACACAAAGGACTCACCACAGCAGCCTCAACAAACCTGACACATGTGCACCAAACATATGCAACAAAGTGGACAGTGCAACCAAGTGCACAAACCAAAGTGACAAACATATGAAAGTGAAGAGGCAAGTTGTAGTTTAACTCGAGGCAACAAACATATGAATAAGATTCGAATATGAAATCAAAATGAGCACCAGTAATGCAATGGTTAGATTCACAAAGACCAAACACAAGAATGAAGGCAGCAGGGAACAAGGTGCACCAACAATAGTTCAAGCATGAACCAGAGAAAGGTGCACCAGATGTGAACACAATATATACATACAAATGAACTAAATGAAGCAGTTTACAGTTTTACAAAACAAGTGTACACAAGACTACCAACCCAGTTCAATGAAATACAAGCCAGTGACTTCAATGCATAGAGACTCAAACGCAACAACAAGTTCATATGCAACCATGTACAAGTCAACAGAGTTCAAGTCTCAACCAATGCAACAATATCAGAACCCACACTATACTCCATGATGCAACTGCGCCAGACATAGCAAATGGATGTACACATGAAGTTCAGAGCAAACAAAGTACAGTCTTCACAAATGACTCGATAATACAAGCTACAAAACAGTGAAAGGAATACAAGACACAATTCAACAGAGCAAAGCCTCAACACACACCAGATTCCAAGTCCATACCAAACCAGAGATTCAGGCATGTGCACAAATACAGTGACAATGAACCAGTGCGCATGAATCAAATCAAGGTGGACAGAGCAATATATATATATATATGCAGCCTAGACCAACATGAACACAACAACAAGCTCACATGAAACCAAGTGGATAGGCAGAACAATTATACACATATATACATACATATACGTATGTATATACATGTTTATATGTGCAGAGTTATTAACAGTAGCAGTGCGAACGAGAACTAGGGAGGAGAACGCAAAGCAAATCAAGTTGCAGCAGTAAAAAGAACAAATTCGAATGTATTCAAACAAAGTCAAAGCCGATAACATGAATTGAACAAGTCGAAATTGCAGAAATTATCTCAAAAATTAAAACATCGAAGTCATAGGAACCGACCCAAAGCAAATTCGATCACGTGAAAAAATCAAGGAAGAAAAGAACGCAAAGCAATTCAAATATATCATAGATGGAACAGGTCAAAAATAATCACATCGTTCAATCGAAAATCAATGGCCGAGCATAGCAACGTGACAAATTAAAAAATAAATATACGAACTGACATTTAGGGATTTCAATCCTTATATAACCCAAAATTCATCATCGGTAGAAAAAGCATTCGAGTTCAAGCGAAATAAGAGAGTAAGCAATTAAATCATGAACAAATTTATAACTCGAATCAAAGTCGAGAACAAAAAGGGCAAAAATCACATACCAATTTATCATCATAGAACTCGACATATTGAAGCAGCCGCAAGTTAACTAAATCAGAGAATCAATTGACGAAGCTAATCAAAGTGGATTCATTACCACAATCATTCAATTGTGAAGCGGCGTCTCAAATCACAGCAAAACCCTAGCTTTTAAAAAGGAATGAAGGAATGAAAAAGATCGGCCGAAATATGCATAAGAAAGGGAGATGCACTTCATTTTTAATTATTAGTGGACCAGTGTTATTTATTTTATTTTGGGCTTAAAGTGTTAATTTAGGGTTTTGTTATTTATTTATTTTATTTTGTAATTTTCCTATTAAAAATTAACTCTCTAATCGTGTGACTAGGTTACGAACTACGGTGTTGTAGTTCGAGAATTCGCAACTCAGGGGCCGAGTTGTGGCAGGGTTTTGAGCGTAGAGTTAGGTTCATTAGCGGGTGTCGCTAGTTTACGTGTGTAAGCGTCTGACTACTTTTCTAGTAGAAACCTTGGGGGCAGCACGTAGGCGGGGTTTTGCCGAAGCTGGGTAAATCTGTGTTGTTCTATTTCTGCTTTTATTATTCTACTATTTATGCTGCAAGTATTATATATATTCCGCATTAATTTTTATTATTATTAGTATCACCCTATTCACCCCCCCCCTCTAGGGTGAAAACGATCCTACAAGTGGTATCAGAGCTAGGAACAAAAATCATTTTTTGTTTTAAAATTTTGATTTTTCAAAACCAATTTTTATTTTAAAATTTTGATTTTTTAAATGGTTTTTTTAATAATGCTTTTGCTGAGGGTCAGTCCATAGTTAGACCACCCATGTTCAATGGTGAATATGTTTATTGGAAAAATAGAATGAAAATTTTTCTGAAAACCATAGATGCGTAGAATATTGTTGAAACGGGATATAGGACACCAATAATAGTGGTAGATAATCAGGAAGTAGAAAAACCTATGGATCAATGGACAGATCTTGTAAATAAACTGCAAAATGCTAATGCTAAAGCTATGAATTCTATTATCGGTTCATTAGATCAAATTGAATTTAATCATGTCTCACATTGTCTAACTGTGCAGGAAATTTGGCACACACTTGAAGTGACTCACGAAGGAACCTCCCAAGTCAAAGAATCTCGCCTTGCCATGCTTCGTAGTGAATACGAGAATTTCATAATGGCCAAGGATGAAAATGTCAAAGAGATGTATGGACGAGTTTCTAATCTCATATACAAATCAAAAGCTCTCGAAAAACCAATATACAGAATTGGAAATAGTCCAAAAAATCCTCAAAGTCCTTCCATGAAATTTTGAAGCAAAAGTAACTGCCATTCAAGAATCAAAAGATCTGAAACAAATTAAAGTTGAAGAACTCATTGGAAATCTTACCACTTATGAGCTAGAAATCAAATTCAAGGTAGAACGCGAAGGAGGTGATACGCGAAAGAAGTCAATAGCTCTAAAAGGAACAACAAAAATTGAAGAAGATGATGATGATGGAATAGCTGAACTGGCGCTGATAATAAAGATATTCAAAAGATGGAACCACAAGTATGGAAATCTAGCTCTACATCAACAACTGAAAAGCGGAATAGTCAAAGTTCTAGACAACTCAGATGAGCAGGAGATCATCTGTCACAAGTGCAATAAACCTGGTCAAATCAAGCCCAATTGTCCTCAGAATCGACTCAACCAAGGAAAGAAATCGAAAAGGAGAAGTTTTGCAGCCACTTAGGATGAAACCGATGAAGCTGATAAAAGCACTAGCAGTGAGAGTGAAAAAGGAAATCTGTGTCTTCAAGGAGAAACAACTAATAGTGATGATGACGAGCCAAGCGAGGTATCAAAACTTACTCATTATAAATTACTTATATATTTTCACGAAGTAAATGGTTGTAATTTTGAACGACTTAGGGAGAAGTATGCTAAAATTGAATCATAAAGAGATAGTTTTGATAGAACTAAATAAACAGCTTGATCAATTGGTTAAAAACTATCGAAACAAAAGCCCTAAGTGTGATAAGTGTCCATCATTTGAAGAGGAAATGAATAAATCAGAAACTAGAATTAAATCACTTGAAAATGAAATTCTGATTTTGAAAGAAAGCGAAAACACTAGGAGAGAAAATTCTATTAAAAAGTGCACCTTGTTATTGAATGAAAATGAGTCTCTCAAAACACAAGTCCAACAATTGTCTACAACTTTAGGGAAATTCTCCAAAGGAGAAAAATCACTAAATATGTTATTAGGGAAACAAACTGTTAATCCTATTAGACAAGGACTTGGATATACTCAAACTGAATGTTTTAGAAGCGAAATTAATCAAGTCAATTCCAAGTGCACGATTTGTGGAAAAGTTGGACACAATCACAACAATTGCTGGTTTAGACGTAAACATACTAAAACCATAACAATTTGGGTTCCTAAAGGCACAATGTTAAACCCCTTAAAATAAAACAAATCTGGATGCCAAAAGGAACAAATATAGACTATTTTGGTTCTACGCAAACTTGTTTTTCAAAATCATCTGTCACTAACAATCATGGACCTATAAAAACAAATAGGTCACAAAAATCTTTCCTCGTGTAGGTATGGTGGCAGGCTAAGGAACAACAAGAGTGGTACCTGGATTCTGGCTATTGCAGGCACGCGACGGGCAACAAATCAAAGTTCCTTAATCAGATTACAAAGGTGGCAGAGTCAAAATGGGTCAAACGATGTATTATATGTTGAAAATCTGCACCATAATCAGATTTCAATCAGCCAGCGATCAACTGAGAAAATTTGAGCATCACAATTAAATTATCAAGGATGAAATTGGTAAGGTAGTTGATCAAAAGAAACATTGAGGTATGATTGATCACTTCTTCATCTTACTGCTTCTAGACATTGTGTTCTCTGCTTACTTGTGTACACGGGTTCAATCAAATTCAAATAAATCTCATTTTAAAAGTTGTAAAATGATTATAAGGTATTTGTTGCACACTTCACGGTTTGGTCTATGGTATTCAACTTATGATAACTTTGATTTAAAGGGGTATTCAGATGTAGATTGTGCTGGTAGTCTAGTTGATATAAAAATTACTAGTGGAACGTGTTTTATGTTGAGACATTCATTAGTTGCATCACATTTCCAAATAAAATATATGCATAATTTTTATTTTTATTGATTTTCAATTGGCAGACATTTTTTTTCCATAAAACTTATTCCAGAAAATAATTTTTGTCGACTTTGTCTCATTTTAGGCAATTTAATTTGATTTTAATATTTAATCTTGAATGCCTATGTTAACTCCCTACTGATTATCGAAAAGATAAATAGCGACTGAAATATAAATGTGAGTGTTGATATTAATCATATATTATAGCTTGAGACAGTATATGTAGAAATTTCTTTAAAAATTTAAACAAAATTTGTAATTACTTTGATTGGTTAAAATTCCATGACCATCTCTATCTCTATCATATTTCTAACGACCATCACTCATCAAAATCCAATATAGTATATCAGAATGTGGTATTTAAATGGGATATTATTCATTTTTTAATTTTAAAAACATCCAAAGTATTCACTCTCATTTAAAAGTCCTCACGGTTATGCATGGTGAATTACTCAAAATCTTTGATTATGTGCTTTCATGCTCATTTAAAAGTCCTCGCGGTTATGCATGTATGGAACACATATCAAATTTGATTATTAAATAGACGAGTTGATTCTAATCCCATTTCAAAGTCCTCACGGTTACGCGTAGTTAGAAGATACTTGAAATTCATTTTTTTTTAAAAGGAAAAATTGGGAATACTACTAATCTCATTTAAAAGTCCTAACGGTTATGCATGGTTAGTAAGTATTCAAATTCATATCATAAATATACCACAAATAGATACAAATATATGGTTTTATATACCGACATCACCCCTATCACTCTAAAGTGGAATATGCGCCTAACAAAGTATTTATGAATTTTGTTTGATTTTTTATTGAAATTTAATATTTATACTCGATTAAGTGTTAATGTTGTACTGATATCTATCACGTTATCTCTATTTTTTATAACACTATTACTCTTTTGCTGATAACAAAAGGGGGAGAGAGAAGTTAATATTTTGGCAAATAAGTCAAGTCATATTATTTTTTATTTGCATATTCCCATCTAGGTTCATTTGCATATAATTTTTTAGTTATTTTCATGCATAGGTGAAGGGGGAGCTTTGTTGTAGGGGGTGCATTCAAATAGGGGGAGCAAATGGAATTCATCAAAATCAAATACATTTAATAGAGTCAAAATATTAATATATGTTTGTTATCATTAAAAGGGGGAGATTGTAGAATACAATAGCCTATGATTTTTGTTTGATGATAATAAACATATATATATTTGTTTAAATGTATTTGTTATTGTACTATTTTATGTTTCACATAATTAAATAAATATTTTTTGGATAAAATAAATAACACAGAATTCATATTCAAACAAATATTTTATTTAAACAAATATTTATTACAAATTCAAATAGTACAAATTTGAGCTCTCACTACATATATACATTTTCAATTACATTACAATCTTGATTACAACACAAAGTTCAATTTACATATCACTCCTCACTACATATTCACTCAACACTCATATTTTTATCTTCAACTCTATTCCAGTTTGTATCCAGCATCTGAATTGTCTGCAAAATAAATACTAACGCACTAAAATTGAAAAAGAAATATTTTGCAGTTCAAAATGAAGTGTGTGTTTTTGAAAATATCATTTGCCTCAGTTATTTAGGTTGTTCGTCATCATTTATTTTGAATTCATCTTACACGAACAGCTTGTAGCATGCACAGTGTATCACTGTACATGTCACATAGACGTGCACACCGATATACACTTGCGTGATAAAATTACAAGGACGGGTGAGCATAAGGTCAAACCCAACCAAATGGTGGATTCAACTCAGGCGCAAAACAACATACAACACTTCAAATATACACATGGTCAAACCAGATTTCAAGAGGTGACAACATAGCATGGAAGTGAAGCCTCAATCAAGACTTCAAGTACGAGGCAAATGACCAGTCTAGACATATCAATGCAAGTCTAACAAGTAAATAGAGCCAATGCACTATAACTCGACAATCAGACATGCACATGATACCATATGCAAGAACCAAGTGCAATGGCCAGAACCAAACTCAAGTATACATATGCAGTAGAACACAAAGGACTCAGCACAGCAGCCTCAACAAACCTGACTCATGTGCACCAAACATATGCAACAAAGTGGACAGTGCAACCAAGTGCACAAACCAAAGTGACAAACATATGAAAGTGAAGAGGCACGCTATAGTTTAACTCGAGGCAACATACATATGAATCAGATTCGAATATGAAATCAAAATGTGCACTAGTAATGCAATGGTCATATTCACAAAGACCAAACACAAGAAAGAAGGCAGCAGGGAACAAGGTGCACCAACAACAGTTCAAGCATGAACCAGAGAAAGGTGCACCAGGTGTGAACACAATATATACATACAAATGAACTAAATGAAGCAGTTTACAGTTTTACAAAACAAGTGTACACAAGACTACAAACCCAGTTCAATGAAATACAAGCCAGTGACTTCAATGCACAGGGACTCAAACGTAACAACAAGTTCATATGCAACCATGTACAAGTCAACAGAGTTCAAGTCTCAACCAATGCAACAATATCAGAACCCAGACTATACTCCATGATGCAACTGCACCAGACATAGAAAATGGATGTATACATGAAGTTCAGAGCAAACAAAGTACAGTCTTTACAAATGACTCGACAATACAAGCTACAAAACAGTGAAAGGAATACAAGACACAATGCAACAGAGCAAAGCCTCAACACACACCAGATTCCAACTCCAGACCAAACCAGAGATTCAGGCATGTGCACCAAAACAGTGACAATGAACCAGTGCACATGAATCAAATCAAGGTGGACAGATCAATATATATATATATATATATGTTGCCTAGACCAGCATGAATACAACAGCAAGCTCACGTGAAACCGAGTGGATAGGCAGAACAATTATACACATATATACATACATATATGTTTGTATATACATGTTTATATGTGCAGAGTTAATAATAGTAGCAGTGCGAACGAGAACTAGGGAGGAGAACGCAAAGCAAATCAAGTTGTAGTAGTAAAAAGAACAATTTCGAATGTATTCAAACAAAGTGAAAGCCGATAACATGAATTGAACAAGTCGAAATTGCAGAAATTATCTCAAAAATTAAAACACTGAAGTCATAGGAACCGACCCAAAGCAACTTCGATCATGTGAACAAACCAAGACAAAAAATTAATGGCCGAGCATAGCAACATGACAAATTGAAAAGGAAATATACGAACTGACATTTAGGGATTTCAACCCTTATATAACCCAAATTCATCATCGGTAGAAAAAGCATTAGAGTTCAAGCGAAATAAGAGAGCAAGCAATTAAATCACGAACAAATTTATAACTCGAATCAAAGTCGAGAACAAAAAGAGCAAAAATCACATACCAGTTTATCATCACCGAACTCGACATATTGAAGCAGCCGCAAGTTATCTAAATAAGAGAATCAATTGACGAAGTTAATCGAAGTGGATTCATTACCACAATCATTCAATTGTGAAGCGATGCCTCAAATCACAGCAAAACCCTAGCTTTTGAAAAGGAATGAAGGAACGAAATAGATCGGCCGTAGTATACAGAAGTAAGGGAGATGCACTTAATTTTTAATTATTAGTGGGGCTGTGTTATTTATTTTATTTTGGGCTTAAAGTGTTAATTTAGGTTTTTGTTATTTAGTTTTATTTATTTTGTAATTTTCCTTTTTTAAAAATTAACTCTCTAGTCGTGTGACTAGGTTACAAACTACAGTGGTGTAGTTCGAGAATTCGCAACTCAGGGGTTGGGTTGTGGTAGGGTTTTGAGCGGAGAGTTAGGTCAGTCATTAGCGGGTGTCGCAAGTTTACGTGTGTAAGCGTTTGACTACTTAATTTCTAGTAGAAACCTTGGGGTCAGCACATAGGCAGGGTTTTGCCGAAGCTGGGTAAATCTGTGTTGTTCTGTTTCTGCTATTATTATTCTACTATTTGTGCTACAAGTATTATATATATTCCACATTAATTTTTATTATTATTAGTATCACCCTATTCACCCCCCCTCTAGGGAAAAAACGATCCTACGATATGTACACATATGAAATATATATATATATATATATACATACATATACATATATAAATATGTATATGTATATTAAAAGTTATTTAAATTATATTTAAATTTATATATTTATTTTACTTGAAATTAGAAATCAAAATCAAAAATATTTTTTTAAACGTATAATATATATATATATATATATTAGTATCTTATCTAATTAATAATAAACATATATATATATATACTTAAACAAAATGCGTATCAAAATATATATATATATATGTATGTATATACATGCCTATTATATAGCTCATGACAATGATGGTTTCTTTAAATTACACACACACACACAGATATATATATATATATATATATATATTTCATTTTTTAGGCAAAACCTGCCGATTTTATAGTGGACCGTCCACTTTTTATTACCAACGTAATAAAATACAGATACAGTACAAGAGCAAGGCTAAATAACCTTAACTACTATAAGAAAGCGAAAAAACAGATCAGGAGTTAGGAAAAGGTGCCTAAGCTCTTATATATGACCTAAAAGCTATTCCTCCTCCAAAGAGGAGGAGTAACTTCCATCGATTGAAGATGCATGACCACCCATACTGGGATCATCGCATATGGCATAAGCAAAAGGGCCAAAATGAACCGCAAGAGATGGGTCATAGTTAACAGACTTCGAAAAGAAAATGAAAGACCCATCCCAAGTGGCATTAGTTAACAAGTCTTTGTTCCTTTACGCAAGTTGGCCTTTCGTAGCAAGAACCAACGAATCTCCTAATATGCAATAAAACAGACATTTGAGGTCCAACTCGTCATCTGACCAAAACGGAAGAAGTAATCCTCAATACGGCTATATCTCATGGCAGTCTGAACATGGATCCATGCCTTTTCCTACGCATCCTAGTAAAAAGGCATAGTAAGAGAAATGGAAATAGCAGCAACAGAAGGGTCAATCACTAGGGCAACACTAGTTATAGAAGGATGGGTAGCGGAAGAGGCCATAGGAATAGAAGATCCAGTGACATCAACCATAAAAGGCACAACATCATTATCCATAGGAGGAACTAACTCAGGAGGAGTAACAGCTGGCTCCAGGCACGCCTTCGGGACGCACTTCAAGACCGAAGGTCGTTGAAGGGGAGTCCTATCCAAGAGCAGTAAAGGCACAAGAGTAGTCGAACGAGGACAGGCAATAGAAAGATGACCAAAAGAATGATGAGCCGTACAAATATCTAGTTTCTAACCATACTTAACAACAACCTCAACAACTTTAGTTTCAGAAACACGGACCTTGATCATATTCAGAAGTATCTTATCCAGAGTTATTTCTATCAACACTTTAGCATAAACTAGCTTTTCTCTTGCACCAGTATTAGAGTCAAAGCATTTCAATTCCCCAACATTACTAGCTAACCAATTAAGACCAAGCAAGGGTTGAAAAATAGGTGGAATACGAGAAAGGTAAGTCCATACTGGAATAGATAATACCTGGTCTCAAGCATAGTCAACAAACGGACTCTAAGAAGTTACAGTAAAAGGCTTTCCCCAAATAAAGGTAGGATTAGCACTCGGGACTCGAAGTCGCTCGTCAGCTCGCAAGAACTTGAAAAAGAACATAGAGTTGTCCATATGGACCTGAAGGCCACCTCTCAACTACCACGCTTTTCGACAGTGATCCATTACCGCAGAATAAGGCAAGCTTGAATCCAAGAAGAAACCAACCAGATAGTCCACCCAGAAATCAATACCCACTTGAATTACCTCCGCCAGAGGAACCATAGCTCCATCTTTTTCGACCATAACAAATGAGCGGGGCACGAATGCACCAGCATTCCTTGATAATGTCAAAAACAATGATGACTACTTTCCTCCTTAACAGGTTCTTTCAAAACAGATTCTTGCTTAGAGCCAGGAGCAACAAAAGTAGACTGCGCAATAGGTTGCACTACAGGAGAGCAAACTCCCGACCCCAAAGGGATAGAACTTGGCAGAACAATAAGAGAAGCAGCATTCACACATACCCTACCCGATGTCACTTTAAGAGCAGCAACATTGCTATTATCTTCAACAACTATCTTATCTCCATTCAACATATCACCAACTAGCTGCACATCAACCAAACTAGCTATGGTCTCAGACCAATATGAAATTTTGTAAGCTGAAGCTAACATAGGGGATAGTGGATGCTTACCAAAATCAACAGGGCTGGAAATCAAAGGAGCTGTAAAGCAAGATTCAGATATCTCATTTGCAAAGGCGGCAAGGCCATTAAAATTATCGGTAGAAGCATGAGCAGATCCCAAAATAGAATCGAGGGAAAGATTTCCAATATTGGCACAACAAGCTGCGTTTGAGGGAAATCGGCATTAAAGGAACCGTCTAAGCGTGATTGAGATATGTTGTATGGAAATATATTGTAAACTAATAAAAAAATTTAAGACAAAGATATAATGAAATTTAGATAGAGATATATATATATATATATATATATTATAATTTAAAATCAATTTTAAAATCAATATATTAATTTCAGATAATAAATAAATCATTTAAAATATATAATTTTTTTCTTTTCCGCCAAAAGTGGTAGTAAGTGTAAATTTAATTGTTTGAAATTTAAAACATATTTTATACCAAATATATGTATTAATATTATTTAATTATATTACATGATTTAAATAATATTTAAATAATAAGTATAAATATAAAAATTATTTTAATTCTGCCAAAAATATTTTATATATAATATCACTTATATAAAATTTTGAAACCATATTTTATGCAATGTAAAATTTAATATATGGATTATAAAGCTTATGTAAATTAAACAATGAATATTGAATTAATTTAAATGAAAAAAAATAAACATTTATCTCTGTTGTAAGCATTATAATCATGTCAATGGCATAAATTTTTTAAAACATTTATAAACATACAACCAATCAAATTGTGACAATATATTAATATAATAGCGTCACCTATCAAATAAAACAATATACATGAAATAAATATTATATGCACATTAGTATTCATTTATAGACTAGAAAATTTACCTTATTACCAATGTCTATAAGTACACCTTGAAATGATGAGATCTACTCCTTGAACAGGTTTCCAATTCAGTAGAGTGCTAGTCCTTGAACCTATCCTATGACCACCAGTTATCGAATTGTATCTATCTTACTTTGATTTGACTTTGGAAATGAAGAGATAGAGATGTCTAGATTTTGGCCAGAGGTTGGGGATGAGGAGGCTTCAAAATTCCTCTAATAAGTGTGGGTGGAGATTCTTATATAGTGGAGAGATTAGAGACAAATTAGGATCTAGATCCCTTTTTATCTTTTACCAATTCTCTATCTCATATCCATCTAAACCAAGTCTAACTTGCCATCATATGGTTGCACCCCTTCATGCTCTCGTCATGGCCTAACCAACCAGCCCCCATACAGGCTTCAAACCCATTTAAAGCCCGAACAAAATATTTTTCATTTAAATCTAATTTAAACGCGTATCGATATTAATCTATATTATATATTGATTGATATATTTGTAACTATTATAAATATATTTAATAGTATTTGTTCATCAAATCAAAATAAATTTTTATTACTAATATTTCATAAATATTGATTAATTTATAACAATTACAAATTAATTATATCAATTGGTCAAAGAAGTATTCAATGTTTCGGTTGTGTGACCTGTTAGGTGTAAATTTGATCAAGATTAATATCGAACTATCCGAATATTAACGTTCACACGTCACTTGGTAGGTGGTGTGACATTTTGGCCAAATTCATCACTTACTTAGTTTCGATAAAATCTAATTTACTTTGTTAAGCATTACCCGATTATGACTATTATTTACACTAATTCTCTTTGTTAAAACCATATCACTTTGGACTTATGGTTTTTGGTAATGATCAACATTCCAATATTATCCATATTCAACTCCATAATCCAAACACAAAGTCCTTGGTTCAATAATAACAATTATTATTAACCGAATTCCTCTGGCCAGAGACTTCAATTTTGGGTTGACTTCTATTGACCGTGATACTAACCTCATATAAATGAAAGGCGAATCCTCTCTTAAATAGCGTTTCACTTCCAATGCTTTCACTCGACCCAATTATAGTTGATCGATAGACGCCATGATTTAACTATAATCAAAGCGGAGCTTCCACATTGAAGGTCAACAGTATTCTCAAGTTAAGAGAATTGTGTAATTTTATCACATCGATATTTTTTGTTTGACCTTGGTTATATTAAACAATAGAAAATTATCGAGTGAGTCATTCCATAGTTATCCAATAACTATCGATACGTAACCCCTTGATGCCCCCAGCAGCCATGAGTAATACACTGCTCAACATTTGGTGAGCGTTACATACTCTAGTCTCAACAGATGTATTGCTAATCAGTATCAATACATCTTGACTAGGAACATTTAAAATGGTATATTTATTTTCATTGTGATAAATTACTTACGATTACAACACTTTGTAACTACTATCACAAAATACCATTTATGGATTTTCTATTAAATATACTTTTAAATTAATTAATTAATAAATATAATACATTATATTAAGTATATAATAGAAAGAAAATACCTTTTATTTTGAACAAAATTGGTTATCGACTTAGATATATGTGACAAATTACATAATTGCCTGTAAGGCATACCTCTAACTCTATCAATCTTCCACTCGCATTTGGGATCAATTCTGAAATCTTATTCCCACTTTTCCAATCGGTTTCCTCAAAACCAATTGGGTCAGTCCCTCGGTGAATAGTTATGCTATCATGTTTTAGTTATCTGCTATGTTAATCAACTCTCTCTAATGCAGATAAACTACCTTTATCATGTGGAATAATTCGGAGCATGTCTCTTGACTTTTGGAGAGCTCTATGTTCTATTATGAACCATATCATGACATTGTTATCTTGTAACAAAATTGTGAGATTCTCAACATTTGAAATCACCCTCAGCTCATTTGTAAATTTGTGCATTTATATTTATATACATTGCTTTTATTGCGTCGCTATTCAAGGCGATGTACGTAGTCATTTTTATTGAATCAGTCACAGTATCATTTGAAACATTTTGTTACTGACACATTATACGCAATATCACTTATGAAAGTTTGAGTTCTGAATACTCCTTCATAAGGAGTTTGTTATTTCTGTAAATAATTCTATAGTATTTCATAAATACAGAAGAACACCTCGAACAACCATTTAGTGATATCAATTTGGATTTGATATTTGCTTCATGTATCAAATACATAAAAAATCAGGATATCGTAGACAACATAAGATGTATGTTAATTCCTATTGCTAATGAACAAGGAATCCATCTTACATGTTCCTTGTTGAATATTTTAATAAGGTGTCCTTGTATATCATTTTGGACATTCCCAATATCTTTTATACTTACTATAAAAACATCATTTACAAATCCAACGTCGAGTATTAAAACAACTAAAGCAGATTTAATACAACTACATCATTAACAATCAACAGTGTGCTGTTTACTTATGGTTTAGAAATATCTATGTACCTTTTAATGTTCCTTCTTATGAACACACACTTCCTTTACATTTTGACTGATAATCAAACTATTTGATATTTCTATCAAAATATTTTTTCGATTTCGATGCTTATAAAATGATACTTTCTATGATTTCATGGATCATATCCGAAAACTCACAAACTCGATATCACTCCCACTAACTTTGGGACACTTTGGTTTTTATGTGCTAAAAGTCTATTCTAAATCATTATTTAGAATTTTCCATTTCAGCACATACGTACGAAAAACAAAGTTATACTAAGAAATAATTTTGTGAGTAAATCTGAACCAACTTGAGCACATCGAATGGTGAATCTGTTACATTAAATTCAACAATTAATATTCACGGTATTATTCTTATCAATGTCTCGCTCATTATATTCCAACCGCATTTGTCTTTCTCTCTATAGATCATATACCTTCAGGTACAACTATCAAAATCATATTTTTATAAAGTACTTGGAATTTATTTCGGATCTGCACATTGTGCTATATCATAGAGTCTGTACTCTTAATGGTTTAATTAAACAACCGAGGATTATGTATTCTTGACATTAACAAGAAACTCACAGTTTCTCCTTAATGTACAAGAATATTCATTAGACGTTCTAATGTATTGTGTTCATTTAGGTTCGGTCAGTTTCATTTCATCCCTTGTAATTAGTTTTATCCTTGGATCGTATCCAAATTAATTTATACCAATAATTTCTCGAAGAAATTATACAAAGTTGGTATTCTTGAAATAACAGTTATTTCTTAATGCAATGGAATAGGAATCCATAAACATTTTATAAATTGTGTTATATAAAACTGATTTTTGCATTAGTTCACAATATATTAATGTTTACAACATAAATTAGGCATCTAATGACTATCGTTCCCAAAATTCTCTCGGGACGATTCATATAAGATCTCTTACGTACAATTATCATATGCAGTCTTTCGACTAGCATAACTTGCCAAATTCTTGGCCTAAGATAACACATATCTTATATAATTTTGTAAACTATTCATTGGATGATAATTATTTTAACCTTAGGTACTACTCTTAAGTACGCACCTTCAAGAAAGAGTTTAACTCAACTTCACTCATCATTAATCATGCTTTGTCCAACAAAGTTTAATCACTCCTTATTAATATATCATTATGTATTATATGGAGGAGTGACCCTGGGTCTGAATCTTTATTCATATTAAGTACATACAAAACACTTTCAAATATACATTCACTCATTCAATCAAATTGAATCATTTCTGTCGCATGTTATATTATTTATTGTTATTTTATATTCTATAAGCTTATCGTCGACTTATACATGTGTATCAAATATACATGTGCACGTTTGTTATAACTCACCAGTGAATATGGTGAAGTACGTAAAACCGTTTTGTAATTAATAGACTTATGATTACATACATCTATATATATGTATCAATCCAAAGAGTTCATCAACTCTTATGATGCTCCCACTAAATGGGTGCATGGCCATTAATTGTTTAAGGTATAATTAACCAGTATCATATGATTCATAGTCATATAATAAAAATTATTTCTCAAAACTATGGCTTAGTCTATAATTCCAAAGTATTTGTAAATAATTTTAAATACTTCTATTTTTACAAGGCACCAAATACCTATACTACAATTTTATTTCACAACAAATATTCATAATATTCTCATTGAAATAAAACTATGTCTATTTTTAGTCATCAACAAAGAAAAGATATTATTTCATAATGTGTGGTACATTTTACGAAAAAAGATTTTGTAACTTGATGCAATCAATAAGTGTTATATGGCATGCCCCTACTATTTCTTCCATTATTATAATAGTGTACTGAGTATGGAGGTCCATCATTCACTTAATATATACCATTTATTTTATGTACTGCAACCAATTTACAGTGGGAGTTCTTTGATCAAATATTTCAAACTCAAAGAAATAACTCTTTTAGAAAATAATTTATCATATGAAATACATTTTGGAATAGAAATAATGCTTCTTGTTCCAATGTTAAGCAATCAATATTATTACAATTCTTATTTCTAATGTTTCTTTATGAAGCAGAAGTGACTATTCACTCTCTTCATCCCAACTATACATTCATTTTTCTTTCTAAATGGTCAAACCATTCAAATGAAATCTCTTACTATAATATCATAACGAACTCTTTATATAAATGCATTTGATCATCTTTAACATTTAAGTACATAAAATATGACGCACCTTATGTAAACTGATCAAACTGACATTTCAATGACCGAGTTCTTAGATTATATTGTATTTTTGGTCTTGTACTACATTTAACACAATATGATTTTTATTGTGATCAATCAAATCGAATACTCGATCTTGCACTATGGTCTATTTCCAATGAACTAATTTCATCAAAATATTGTGCACCGTGAAATGTGATCATTCACAATATAACATTTATATACGATTATATATGGATCAAATATCCATAGTCTTGTAATGCTTTTGAGTTCGGAACTCATAGAATGCAATACTCGATCTCAACCAAATAAACACATAAGCGACCAAATTACGAAAGTTTTTAGTAGTTGTAAAATCAGGCACTTGCATGGGTGTTGAAACATTAACATGCAATAAGCATTTATTAGTAAGTATATGTTATACTGTTATCTTATTAATCTTCAATTCGGTTCATTTGTATATCTTAATTGATAAACGTTTTATCAATCGTATTAAATGCACAAAATTAACAACGCAGATTATTATAACATTATGTAGCATATGTCCTTACAATATTAGAAAAGTTAAATGTTATCATTTCATTTTTCTAATAAGAGTCCCACTAGTCGTTTATGTTTCTCCACATCCTAAGGCGAAACATATAAGTCTTTCAATTTCACTAGTGGGTGTTAGGACTCATAGGCCTTGGGATTCTGAGGAAATCTCAAAAAATCATAGGCTTATATAGATGGATAACTCCTTATCGGTTGTATCACATACAACTCCAAACTCATGGTACCTTGTCATAATCATGCCTTTGCCTTGAGGAAAGCTCAACAAACAAAGTGGGACTATTCACTCGAACCTACCATTTCGCGACGATTTAATTATAATGCATGTGCCTTGAGGAAAGCTTAACAAATACGTACAGTTATCTTACCTCATTTATTCGGTATATTAATGGTACTTCACATAACATCCCTAGCTTGAGGAAAGCTAAAAAACTAAAGAGTATGCAAGTAATCTATTAATATATAAATGATAAAGGGTAACTTTATATTAAAGATTCATAATATCGACTTATGGAATAATGTATTTCTTATGAAATACTCTCATGATTCAAATATCGAACACATCAAAAATCAAGTAGTATAATATTACGAAACATCAGAATTATTATCATATACGTATGTGTTTACTCCTTGAGTCTATTTAGGGTTTCTTTAATGTTCCACCATTAGTTTATATAATTATATTATAGAATTTTTATTATTATATAACTTTTATATTTTAATTAATTTATATACTAGTCTTATGTATAATACTACGCTAATTAAATCTTATTTAATTAATTTTAATCAGCTAACATTTTAATTTATTTTATATTAATTCGATATAACATTTACATTTAATAATTAATATATACCATAACCTTTATAGTATAACATATATATCATATATGTGTGTGTGTGTTTAGTATATAATTAATTAACCTTTTGATTAATTTATTTAATTAAACAATTTTAATGAAATTATATTAATTTCGAAATCCCTTTATATACATACACTATACTTATGTTATTTCAAAAAAATTTAAACAACCTAAAATGTATCAAAATATATAATACATGTATACATTTTTCATTAATTAACTCATTTAATTAATTATCTATTTTATTAATCCTGTTGATAAATTTATATTTTTCGAAATTAATTTATATTAATTTTCTAACATTTTGAAAACTATTATTATATAATAACTTTTATCATATATGTATATCTTATTTTAAATTTAACTTTTAAATTTAAAATCTTATTCTTTTTAGTTTCAAACAATTTTGAAAATTAGCTTGTGCTCAACTTAAATTGGGCCTCTTCTATTAGGGGCAACCTTTTGGGCTCACATATATGTTCATGCTAGACCGGTAGCGAAGTAGGGCAGAGTACTTTATTATCTAAACCCAATCCTTCTACACTACCTTTCTTAGACACCCTACTAACTGGGTTGTGACCTTAAGTGATTCACCCTAACTTGACTAATTTAGACCGCATAGGCTACTGGACTCTAATACCACTGTTGGAACTATGCCAGACTGCAACGGAAATAATGGGTGAATTTCAAATTTTATACCATTTTGGATCTTTGTTGGGCCCATGAGGTCTAATTTATTTAGAACATTTTTAAATTTCTTTTAAATAAAATCATTATTTTATTTAAATTTACAATATAGTTTTATATTTTGTAATTACTATTATATTATATTATACATATATATACGTGTATCATATACACTTATGTGTGTGCATGAATAACATAGTAATACATGTGAGTTATAACATGCATGTATATTAGTGTTGGGATTTACACTGCAATGGACATATTAGCTCATCTAATATTACTTATATAGAATTTTAAAACCATATTTTATGTAATGTATGATTTAATATTTGAATTATAAAGCTTACGTAAATTAAAAATGAATATTAAATTAATTTAGAATTAAAAAAAATTAATTTTTTTAATATATGCCATAAGCATTATAATCATGATAATAACATAATTTTTAAAATATATAAACATACAACCAGTCTGATTGTGACAATATATTAATATAATAGAATCGTCACCTATCGATTAAAAAAATATACATGAAATAAATATTATATACACATTAATATTCATTAATAGATTGGAAATTTTACCTTATTACTAATGCCTATAAGTATATCTTAAAACGAGATCTACTCCTTGAACAAGTTTCCAATCCAGTAGGGTGATAGTCCATGAATCGATGACCACCGGCTATCGAATAATATATGTTTTACTTTGATTTGACTTTGGAAATGGAGAGAAAGAGAGGTTTAGATTTCAGCAAGAGGTTGGGGATTAGGAGGCTTTAAAAGTCCTCTAATAGGTGTGGGTTAAGATGCTTATATGGAGGAGAGATTAGAGATAGGTTAGGATCTCGATCCCCTTTTATCTCTTACCAATTCTCTATCCCTTATCCATTCAAACCAAGTCTAACATTCCATCATATGACTGCACCCCTTCATGCGCTCATTATGGTTGGACCAACCAGCCCCTATATGAGCTTCAAACCTATTTAAAGCTCGAACAAAATATTTTGCACTTAAATCCAATTTAAATGGGGATTGATATCGTATATTGATTAATATATTTATAACTATTATAAATATATTTAATACCATTTGTTCAGCAAATAAAAATAAAATTTTATAACTAATATTTCCAAATATTAATTAATTTAATTAATCTACAACAATTATAAATTAATTAAATCATTTGGTCAAAGGAGTATTCGAAGTTTCGGTTGTGTGACTCGTTGGGTGCACTACAACAAAACAGTCTTTTTACAACGGACAATGCCCGTTGTAATATGGTTTTCGCAACGAGCATGTGCCCGTTGTAATAGGCCTCGTTGTAATAGATCCACCACATTTTACAACGGGCAAAGCACGTTGTAAAAACCGTTGCAGTATACCTTTTTACAACGGGTTATGACCGTTGTAATAGACTATAATACAACGGCCAAAACCCGTTGCAATAGACTAACCATACTAGTTGCATAGCATGTTTCACAACATGCATTGACCATTGTAAAAAGCTCATATAACAACGCACATTGCCCGTTGCAAAATAAATGCAAATTTAAAAAAAATTACAGCAGCATCCATGTAATACATCTATACTAATACTAAATATTGTCGTAAAATAATTAAAATCATATACGAAAAGACTAAAAGCTAGAGCCATAGAATTCTAACACTCCAAAAAGTTAGATAAGTTTACATGTCAAATACATAAAGCATTAACACATAACAGTCCGCTACAAATATCATGTTCTAAGTACAATCATACTATACCACAGAGATGAAGTCTTTATGCCACGCAACGGTTGATCCAACGGCCTCTTTGACCAACTATCACTGTTATATCGTCTGGCTTGCCACCTACAAAGTAATAAGAAAATACCAACTGAATGTTAATACATTGAACCTGAATGACAGTAATCAGGAGCTTATCAAAACTGAGACAATTACATGCCTGTCAACTTTCTGCCAAGAATTTTCTTCCATAGAGGCACATCGAACCCCTGTAATAGAAACCAAAATCATACTACATAAATGGATATGCCTACAAAGATTGCAACTACTAAATTTGATGAGATATCTCAAAGAATTTCAAAGCATATACCCTATTTCTGGCTTCTATGGAGTACGGAGAATCCAAATTAGTATCATTTGAGTGACCGCTTGCTAGACTAGCCAATTCATTAGCTGTGTACCGTTAAAAAAAGAATCCTGACATGTATATAGGTAAGTTTGTCAAATCATCTATGTTTTGAGTTATATATGAAAATGTCATATCATTGAAATCTTCTTGTGATCAAAGAGTTTGTTATGTATAAACTATTACTTAGCATTCTGTCCTTTCTGATTTGACAGATATAACTGAAAAAAATTCACCAAAAAATGCAGTCTACCGAAAAACCAATTTATAGCCAAAAAATTAAAGTGCACATGGTCCATGACATAGAAGTATGAAATGAAATAGAACAATATGTACTCAAAACCATATCAAACCCACCAAATATTAAAGTCTATGGAAAAAGAAAAAAAATTAACACTAAGCAGTCTATATTAGGTTAACAAACTCTTTGCCTGAAAGTTTCTGAAAGATAACATATCTAGCCTAACCAAACCAATAATATGAGTGCATTTTTCTAATTCCAGATTCTTCAGTGTACGAGTGCATGCTAAAAGTTATCGTCCATAAAGAATATTAATCCATAATGTTCAAATACCTTCACCAAACTCTTCTTTGTACATATCTTCAATCATAGGCTTCCACAGTCGAACACGAGCATTTATGAACCAATTTGATATCTATAGATGATAATTGAAACAATATTTATGATCATGAATAATAATAATATTAGAGGATCAAGGTTGATCGATTCAAATATATGTAATAAAAAACTAGAAAATAAAATAAAAATTACCTGGTTTCGGGTTAAGCCAGTTTGTGAAGCAAGTGTAAGTTTCTCTTCGTCGCTTGGGTAGCTGTTAGTTACAACATTAGTTAGTTCGCTTATGTAACTTATGCCCCCCTACGAAAACAAAAGGTAAAAAGAGTTCCCTTATTTCAAAAGTCGTCCTTCTTTCTGAAAGACAAAAGGTTAAGTATGGTTATCTTCACTGCCTTGTTCATATTCGATCAATAGAACTTCAGCTATAAACCTCTTCATTCGTAGCTCTGATTGTTAAGTAATGAGAGGCCAAAGAAGGGAGGCAATGATGAAAGCTTTCATTCGTAGCCTGAAATCCTTTTATGCAACTGGCAAAAGTTTAACTTGTTAAGTCAAGTGAGAATTGCAAGAATGAAATTTTAGTAACATCTTAAATACCCTTAGATTAAACTATTAGGGAATAATTAATGCAAAGTTGCTCAGAGGTTTAAAAATAGTTTCATTCTCAATTAATATAGCCGAAGCTAACTAGTACCCCATATTGCAATTTACATATAAATTTCATAGTTAAAATCTACTGCTGCAAACCAAGTAAAAAAGAAGTCTAATTCGTAAAATAAAATAAAAGTACCTTGTTAATATGATGAAGACCTTTTTCAAGTAAGATAGAAATTAAAACAATAATGGCACAGACAGAAGCAACTGCCCAAGTTGGTGTTTGATCTAAATTTCTTGAATTTCCTCCCCCTCCTGCCATTTTTTCCCTGTTTAAATAAAAAAAAATTGTATTAAATGGCAGTGAGCTAATATGGGAACAGAGCTTAGTTCTTAAAGTGAGCAGAAGCCTTGGAATTAAAAGGGAAAGAGAATAAAAAAAATTAGTTGTAGGAGAATTTTTACACCAAAATTTGACACATGAATAAAAAATTCTGCCTACACGACTGGTTCAACTGCCTAATAACACCAAAATTTTACACGGAAATAATCTATATCCTTGATCGGCAAATCCCCTTGAAAAATTCTCGAATTATTTATAATCTCCTTGACGTTACTTACCCCTCCCCTAAAGAATTTTTTTGATTTCTCAGTCCTAAGCATAATACCCTTCGTTTTAGACATTTTCTTAGCCACTTCATTAGCTGCTTTTGCTACCCCTACCTCCGCCTTGGAAAATATCATAATGTCATCGGTATAAATAAGATGAGAAGTACAAAAATTATTTATTTTGAATGGCATTATCTCCCCTAATCTAAGTTTTTGCTCCATTAACAGCATGAAACACGCTAATAACGATTTTGAAAAGGAATAGAGATAGTGGGTCACCTTGCCTGGGCCTGTTATTGCATTGAAGAAAATCCATATGGACTTCTGGCATTCATAATTGAAAAGCTAGGAGTACAAACCATTTCCCGAGCCATCTTAATCCATTCGTCCGTGAACTGCATTTCCATAAACAGTGTGAAATCTCAGTTAATGGAATCGTAAGCTTTCGTATGTCAATTTTAATGCACCTAAACCTGTTACTATCTCTACTAAAACCTCTTGCAATTTCATGCACCTCTAATATACCATCACCAATTGACCCATCATCTATAAATGCACATTGATTATCAAAGATTATTCTTGAGATGCGAGTGCACAAGCTGTGAAATTAAAGACATTGACCTGCTCCTCTATATAATCTTACACCCCCTCTCATAAATTTCTATATCTTCATACATCCTTCTTCCATTTGCTGTTTCTATTTCCTTCATCAAGTTTGTCAATTGAAACTAATACTTTCTAGTTATTTCGAAGAATCAAAATAGCTTTCATCCACATTTCTTTGGTGATAGTTTCATAATTCAGTCGTTTTGAAGCTGGCTTGCTTTCTATTTCATCTTCCTTAGAAAATCCTTAACAAAAACCACTAGATCATGTAATCTAAGCCTTTCTACTCTTCAAATCCAACCAAAAAATCCTCAAAAAAAATTAAATAGCTGTATCAATTTCATTCATGTATCTTAGCAAGTAATCGTCCATTGTGTCTGTAACTAGACACAATTTTACCATTTTAACCGTAGCGAAAATTTTATAAAAACCTTAGTAACATGTAAAGTTTTCCGTCCACTCTAAATTCACACCCAAAAAATAATAATAAAAATAAAAGTAATTTTACATTGTAAGACACAAAATGCCAGAATCGAAGACAGGAACACCTACAGCTTCAACACCAGCTACACCTATCTTATGAAGCAAACAAAAGTATAATCTTTTTTTTTCAACAATTTAAATTTATAAAGCATCTATCTTATTTAGTACATTGCTTAACAAATGTTGGATTTGAAGTTTATCTTTTGCCACGTTGAACAACTGTTCTACAGAAATGATTAAAGTAAAATTTACCCAAAAAAAACAAAATTAAAGCAGCAAGGTTAATAAAAATTTCCAATATCAATGTTATATTTATAATGAATCTTGAAGAAGAAACATACCAGCAGGATATGTAGGCGATTTGTCCCACTTAGACGTGCAAACTTCAGTATCATATCCAATTAGTTTCAAATTTTTCACTAACATCCTTCTTAATTCTTCTTTGGATTTTACATTCACAAACATCTCCATGGTTTAATTTGTATCAGTTGTTAGATTCCATTCCGTGCTACTAGAGCATACTACCAATCCCTAGAACCCAACAAAAATAAATTAAAATTCTAAATAAATTTGGGATTAACAAATTCGAAGTAGGTACCACTACCTTCAGTAAGTCGCCTGCGTCGGAAACGGGTACAGTTCTTGGAAGTGGCGAGATCATCAACATCCGAGAGATCATCACAAGCGCCATGAAAACAATCATACCTGTTTCCCCTTCCATTGCTATTGTGCTCTAAATAGCATCTGACCATCTTATCAAGCGCTACCGAGCTTGGATCTGCAAAATCGTCCCCACCGCTGGTGATCGGAACGTCCTTTATATTTCCGGCGCTGTCGAGCTTTTCAGAAAGTAGCCAAATCCATCTGATCCATCTGATCTGGAAAGTTTAAATTTTAAATTCATTGTTACATCTTTTGTAACACAAATTTTGGTGCAGTGGCTAACCCAGGCTGCACTTGATTTACTCAGCACTCACAAACAACATAATAAGCAAGCAGCTATAACCTATGCAAAAGTCATGTCACATAAAACAAATATTAGAAAGTAGGAGCATCAAATAAACAATATCTTTAGAGAATTTGTTCCAGGCAAAGCCTCAAGACTACAATAACCTACAGGTCAGCGGATTTTGCGCTATTCAACTACTATGATAGGGTATTTATGTTATTAAAGCAATGGCGAATGCAAGAATTAACAAAGGGGCGAGCTGAATTTTAATGCTGATTTTTTTAAAATAAATAAATGTAGTGTTATTACAGTTACCACTACAAAACACTAATGAAAAGAAGACCATAATTCATGATATAATATCGAGTCATAAAAACTGACAGACAAACAATTTATTCCGAAAAAAAAACAACAAGATGAAAAATGTTACTTAGTAGCAAATATTGGTTTCACTTTTCACTTGTTAGTGCAGAATATCAAGCATAATCGTGTTCTGAGTTTTCAAAGGTTGAACTCCTTAACCAAAGAATCTAAATCAACCTTCCAGGTAAGATCATACTTCAAATAAAGATAAAGAATCATGTCGTAAGCAAGAAATTAATCCCCAACATTACGAATTGCGGCTTTGTCAAGCTTCATAAATACCTTTTCAGTAGTTGTTACAGTACGAAAAATGAGATATATCGATATTGTTAAGAAATCCAAAAGTTTAAACACAAAAAGAATTCTTACCCAATATTGACGGTAAAAATAATGACGGATCAAATGAGCTTCAGAATCTAGACATTGCAAATGACAGATCTAAAATATATAGAATCAAAATGACAGAAGTTACGAGGAACAAAAATCTGATTGGACCAAGAGTTTAAGGCTCAATCGGTTGTAATACACACTGAATGATGGCTATTGACGATGAGGTAGTCTGAGGCAGGCGACGTTGGATTTGAGGCGGTCTGAGGCAAGCGACATCGGCTTTGAGGCCAACATTTTTATAGAGCAAAGTAGAGGAACGAAATAAAAGTGTCAGCCTTGTTTTTTTAATCGAAAACTAGGGTTTCGATTGGAAGCTATTACAATGGCATTGAATGGACCGTTGTATTAGCCTTCTATTACAACGGGCAACCGATGCCCGTTGTAAAAAGGGCGTTGTATGTGGTATCTTTTACAACGGGCCTAAATGGACCGTTGTAATAGCCGTCTATTACAACGGGCAACCAATGTCTGTTGTAAAAAGGGCGTTGTAATAGGGTATTTTTGTTGTAGTGGTGTAAATTTGGTCAGTGATTAATATAGAACTATTCAATTATTAATGTTCACACGTCACTTAGCAGGTGGTGCAACATTTTAGCTAAATTAACCACTTACTTAGTTTCAGTAAAATCCAATTTTACTTTGTTAAGCATCACCCTATTGTGACTATTATTCATGCCAATTCTTTTCGTCAAAACTATATCACTTCGGACTTATGAAATTTGGTAACGGTTAAAATTTCAATATTTTCCATTTTCAACTCTATATTCCAAACAAAGTCCTTGGTTCAATAATAACAATAATTATTAACTGAAATGCTCTGACCAGAGACTTCAACTTTGGGTTGACTTCAATTGACCGTGATACTAACTTTATATAACCGAGGAGACGAATCTTCTTTTGAATTGTGTTTCACTTCCAGTGCTTTCACTCAACCCAACTATAGTTGTTCGATGGACGTCATGCCATGATTTAACTATAATCAATATGGAGCTTCCACTTTGAAGACCAACAGTATTCTCAAGTCAAGGGAATTGTGTAATTTTGTCACATTGATATTTTCTGTTTGGCCTTAATTATATTAACCAGTAGAAAACTATCGAGTGAGTCATTCCATAGTTATCTAATAATTATCATCACGTAACCCCTTGGTACCACTCAGCAGCCATGAGTAATACACTGCCCAACATTTGGAGAACGTTACGTGCTATAGTCTTAACGGATGTATCGATATCTCGATACATATTGACTAAGAATGTTTAATTGTGATAAATTACTCATGGTTACAACACTTTGTAACTACTATCATAAAACATACAATTTATGGATTTTCTCTTAAATATACTTTTAATTAAATTAATTAATATAGTACACTATATGAAGTATATAATAGAAAGAAAACGCCTTTTATTTTGAAAATGATTGTTAACGAGTTAGATATATGTAATAAATTACATAATTGCTCTTAGAGCATACCCTTAACTCTATTAGAACCAACACCCTCCCCCCACATGCCCCACGGTGCTACCATCTTTTTAAAGTTGCAAATTAAGAGAAGGAGGAGACTATGGTGCTCTAACGGGAAAAGTTGCTCAAACAACGTATTGATTATCAGCTCAATCGCTTCGAAGAGAGGTATATATTTCTAATTTATATCTATATCATTTATATATACTCGTATTTGTCATTTACCATCATATTATATTTGATCATTTTATTTAGTATTTTTTTAACACACACACACACACACACACATATATATATATATATATATATATAGTTTGTAAATTGATTTTATGTATATTTTAAACATACACACACATATATCAAGTATCTATACATATACATACACATAAAGATAAATTTTGGGCAACTTATATATATATATATATCTTATTTTACATTTAAACAAAATATATTATGTAAACCTATTTTCGGTTTTAAAAAATTATTTTACCTATTGTCTCGAAATATATATATTTCTCTCTTATGTGTACGGATATATTAAGAACCCGAGCCTAATATTCATATATATTTAAATTAATGGATGGGGTAATGTACAGGCAGGCTATACAAGTTACTAGTTTTGTTTATTACAATTTTTTTAGTTGGACAACGCCTACATAAAACAATTAGAATCCAACGCTAGAATGACAAATATATACGGCCTACAGTTAAGATAAAGTGGAAAAGTTTTTTTTTTTGAAAGAAGGTAATTGGGCCAAGCCCAAAGTTTTACAAAGCTAAAGGGCAACCGGGTAAAAACAAGGCAACCCGTAACTCAGTATACAAACCCTAAAACACAGATTAGGTTTACACAACACCGCCTCCAAAACACAGAACGAAAAAAAAAAAAAATGGCGGATCGCCAAAGGCGATTTAGCTGAAAACGCCTCCAAATCAAGCACGAGCTTTATCATGTCTTCTTGCTACTTTCACCTCTCTCCCAGTAAGAAAGGCACTGGTTGAATTTACTTCTCATGCTAATATCGGCGTTAACAGAGCTGAAATGATTTCTCAAGTCATCGTTGTGCTTAGCGTGACTACAAGTTGCAGATCTGGTGTTAGCGCAACCCAGATCTGTAGCTTTGTAGCTGCCATCGCCACCTACGAGATTGTTGTCTGGAGGCTCGTTGTTGACATGATTGGAATGCTGATGAGTACTAGAATCAGTTTGATAATCTCTCGGGTTGAGAAGATAGTGTTCAATATGCTTACTGCCAGCTTCTTTACTCCAATAGTCAGCAAGGAACTCGAATCTGGTCTGATTTCTGATCTTTTTCTTAGATTTTTGGAGAATGATTTTGCTGTCATTTTCAATAATAATCCATCTTTGCTCTTTGGACAACTTCGTATTGTTATGGGTACGGTTGTTTCTCTCTTTCCATAGATGATAAATTGCAGTAGTTAGAAGAACGTGAGCAAAGTCTCTTTCAAGGGATTTATTTCTGAAATGATTGTTGATCTCGATAATAATTTGGTTAAGATCCATGCTGTTGATATTGTTCATCCCCAGTTTCGATTTAATTTGCTTCCAAATGTAATAACTGTAGCTGCATTCAAAAAATAAATGATTCACATTTTCATTCGATAAATTGCATAAGGAACAGAGTGAAGAATTGTTTCTACCCCATTTATTGATAATATCCAAAGTTGGCAATCTATTTTTAATAGCAAAATATGTGCATATAGCCATCTTTGGATTATTCACTCTATTCCATATGCATTTGTACCATTCAACCGTAGGTTGTTTATTTCTGATATGCTCCCAAGTTTTTTTAAAAGAAAACTTACCATTACTGCTAGCTAACCAAACCCAGTAATCACTATCAGCATCATGATCTAAGGGGATATTGATAATAGAATTATTATGAGGATTAGTGATAGGATGAATCTGAGGTTGCCATTGATTATTTCTAATTATGAAATTAACACTAGCATTAGCCTCTCCACAAATAGCAAGATTATCCCAACCAACCCTGTTAATAAAAGAGTCATTATGAAACCAAGGGTCAAACCAAAGACTAGTTTCATGCCCAGCTTTAAAATTTCTTTGAATTAAAGATTTTCCTACATCCCTGCATTTTAAAATTTGATGCCAAGTGTTAGATTGGTTGTTTTTTGGTAGAGTTGTCCAAAAGTTTTCATTTTTGAGATATTTGCAAGACATCCATTTTGTCCATAAAGAATCACCATTTATAAATCTCCAAAAAAGTTTTAATTGACAAGTTAAACTAAGATCATTGAGATTTCTGATACCTAGCCCACCTTCTTTTTTGGGTTTGCAAACATTATCCCAGCTGATTTTATGATATTTTCCTCTCCAAAGAAAATCCTTACATCTGCTTTCAATTTTTTTAATTGTAGCAGTGGGGATGTGATATGTTTGAAACCAGTATAGAATAATGGCATAAACAACAGTCTTAATTAACTCAATTCTACCAGCAATTGATAGAAGCTTGCATGACCAAGTTTCCATTTTGTTTTGAATTTTTTCAATCAAATAGGAACAATCACAGTCTTTGATTTGATTAGAAGACAAAGGAAGACCTAAATATTTAATAGGAAGATTACCTTCACTTACATTAAGAACATCCAGAACATCTTTTTTGTACCTGCAGTATTTGCTGAAATATGCCTTTGTTTTAAATTCATTAATTTTAAGTCCAGCATATTTGTACATGTTCTCAAAAACCTTACTAATAGCCTCTGCATTATCTTTGTTAGCTTTAGAGAACAACATAAGATCATCAGCATAAATCAGGTGAGTAATGGATGGTTGAATTCTATTAATTGGAGAAATATTGTTTTTGATAGTTTCAATATCAATAAGGATAGAAAAATATTCCATGGCTAAGGTAAAAAGATAGGGAGAAAGAGGGTCCCCCTGTCTGATACCCCTGTTACTCTTTATGAAACCCTCAGGTTTACCTTGAAATAGAATAGAGAAGGTGGGTGTACTAATGCATTCAAAAATTAACTTACAAAATTTAGCAGGAAAATTCATACATTTCATGATATGAATAATAAAATTTCTGTTAACTTTGTCATAAGCTTTTTGAAGATCAACTTTTAGACACATATTGTCCCCTTTTTTATGATTGAAATTCCTGACCATTTCATGTGCAAGCAAAGTGGAAAAGTTTATTTACATTGTTACCTTGACTTTAGTTATTGTACTACAAAGTTAATAGGTTGTTGACTTCTCAGTTATACAACCAAATATGATATTCCCGCAAAACATCTAGCTTCTCAAGATAACGTGTTTTACTACAACAATGGTTATTGGCGCACTCATAAAAGATATATTTAACATTTATTTGTCTACACGAATAATTATCTGTTATTGCTTTAGTTTGAGCCATACAACTTCAATTTCAAAATCAGTCTTTTCTTCATCAGACCATAAAAGGTAATTGAACTCTACTACTTTCTTCCCTTTTATAATTTATTTCCGATTTAGTTTATTTTTTGGATTAACTATTAAATGTTTTCCTCCATAAATTATTTAAGTCTTCTTCTTCTTTTCACTGTATATTTTCCCTTTTAGAATTTGGATTATATGTCAACAAAGTTTAGAAAAGTTTTTCATAATAAAAAAATTATTTTAATTTAGGGTTCTTATATGTTCCAAACCTTCTTTTCCTTATATCATAATATGTGTAAGGGTACGATTGGGAGTACATTGTTACTAAGAGCACCACAACCTTAAATGCTTTTCCTGGAGGTGTTTGTAATTCTCCTGTAATTTTTTTAAAGAATACAGATTGGTAGTCATAATTTTTTGATTGGTTATATATAATCCATATGCTTTAGTGATGGGTAGGAGATTATAAACACTTCAGCCAATGATACTACAGACAAAACTAATTAAATTTCACTGTTTTTTCTAACTTTGTAGATGACATAAAATTTAAAAGTTTGTAACAATGAAATTAGTTCCATATAGTACTTTATAAAAAATTGTGTAACAGAGTTTTAGTATCTAATTAGTCTATCGATGTCAAGGTTCAATTTCTGATTTTAAAGAAAATCTCGAGCTCGAAGGAGATTTAAAACATTGATAACTAACCAAGCTGGCAAATCTCGAATTTTGGAGAAAATCTCGGATTTCTATCTTGGGTAAGATGAAGGAGATTTAAACCTTAATCGATGTGCATATTGTCTTAAATGAATTTGCAACCACCCTGGTTGAAGCAGCATGTTTCAATATAATGATATCTTATCATAAGGTTTTATTTGCTTGAAGCAAACACACCTTTTCCTGCCTTCCATGTACTTTTTAATTTACTTAAAATATAAATTATCATTATTTCACAAAAAGCAAATATGCAATAATGAAGTTGCATATAAAATGGTTGGAAAACATTTATTATCCATCAATTTGAAATATAATTTTATTTTCATTTAAAGTTGGGTTAAGATGGTAAAATATTTGAAAGATTGAATTTTTGTTTAAAGGACTTACTGTGCTTAGGTGATCAATATATGAGCAGCTCATTGTACACCTATAAGTGAAAATAAAAGGATTTACCTTACATATAAGCTTGAATTATCCTGACTATTTCCCCAACTTTTAGACTTAGGTTTATTTCGTTTTGTTACGATATGCTTGTGCAATTGATTGCATCGAGTTATTTATTGGTTTATTTCACTTACATTTGTTTTTTGCTTATTTTTTCGTTAACTAACTGGAGTCTGGATGCATCTAGTTTTCTTATCGAATGAACTTAGGACAACTTTCAAGTTAGACTCTGAAATGTGATAGCTAATTTTGCTTCTTTTTTCTTTCAACCGCATTCTCTTAATCATGGGAAGTTATGTTCACTTTGTGCTATGTAAGTAACAGTATCATTTTGGTTTTGTTAAAAAGCCATGTTGAATATACATGCTATTTTCTTAATATTAACTGAAATTAGTACCGGAAATCATTGAGAACTATGTTTTCCAACATACCATATCCTGATAAACCAGAGTTCATAAGCATGAAGTCCTTTATTTCATATCATAAAATCCATTATGCTAAAAGGGTGAAAAGGAAGACTTGCTAACTGATGAAAATAAAAACAACACTAAAGGTCCAACATCAGTAATACTCACATCAACATTTGTGAAAAAGTATATCAATAAGTGCCAAGTCCCCTTGGACCAATTAAAACTTAGCTCCACAAGTGCTACCAAAATTTACCTAAATCCAGATGTTCCTGAATGCGAAGAACTTTTCACTACGTACAACACTTACAACCTCTTATACAGTGCACAGACCAAGAAATACTATTAATGTACATTAACTCCTGCTATAGGTTTACTGGAAAAGAAGTGAACACTCAGCTAACACAGAAACTGCCGTTAAATCTCCATCAATCCTAGGAATGGAAATTAACGTTGCAGAATTGCTTATCTCCCTGCAATCTATATCCTATATGGTATGTAAATCAACTTTATGCTTACAGTATGCACTTCAGCTTCATCGTTCCCACCATGTTTACAGAACTGACTTTAACATCGAAATAGGTGTCAAGTACCAATTTCAGGGAGAAATTGTGAACGTAGATGATGTATTCGGCCGATACAATCTTTCTTGCAGGAAGTGTAAGGCAATAGCACAAAAAATGGAAATACATTTATGTAATATCAACACAGAAATAGCCTATTCTTCGATTCTTGGGTTTGTACTGCCATAGGAGGTTATATGATATTTTTCAAACTAAAAAAGGCCATGCAATTTTGACAGGTTTACTAGCTCATAAATATATGTAATATTATTACATTTATCATCTATGATATTTTGTTATTTATTTCTTATTATTTTCCTAGAAAATATGAACTTTCATGTTTAGTAAAGCTATGTTAAGTTTCGATATTCCCTCCTTCCGTATACGTACGCTTCACCGTGTCTAGCCGGAGTCAACGGCCGAAGTCTCCTATGCCGGCGTCTTGATTGAACATCACTTCATCGTCTCCCATCAAGCATATAATCTGGTCTTGACAACACATTTTAACAAAAGGAATCCTCAATGTTACTATTAATCGACGGAATGTCTATCGAATTAGAAAACCATCGAAAAATTTCGAAATAAAATTTACCGCAAGCGCACGGCGTACACTTTGTAGTACGTGGCGAATACGGATCGATCCGCAGGGAATTGTTAGAGTTTAAAAATCTATTCAATCAAATTATACCAAATGTAGGAGAAATTGTTAATTAGAAATAAAATGAAGCTAAACTAAAATTAAAATTTGATTTAAAAACTATTGAACTAGAGAACAATTTAGAGGCAAATCCACTCTTATATTTTTGTAAATCAACAAACAAACAATTTGTGATCTCTAGCTTTTGATATTAAGTGAAATATCGTTGTATTTATCATAAGTATGATTTGTTTATGTTATTAATTAACATAACTCAAACCATAAAACTATAATACAACAAATAAACCACTTATAATTCTCATGAAAATGAAGCCAAAGCAAAAGCTATTTTAAGTATGATCTATTTACTATTATAACTAGTAATATAGATCATCAAATTTCATTTTTACTTTAATTTCAGAATTAAAAATGGATTAGCAAATGATGATGCAAATTGTGTTTATGTTGAATAAGAATAGCTCATTTGCATAAACAATATAAGCTATCAAACCCACTTGTATAAACTTACATCAAAACTCACTTCATGAAGCATAAACCAAATGAGATCATAAATAATAAAATGTTGAAATTACATAATATTTGAGAGTTTCATTACCCCTAAATTGAAGGGGTTTAACTACTCATTTATGGCATTGAAGCAAAACAAGTAAATTTCAACATTAAAAAGAGAAGAAAATAGAAAAATAGCAAAGAACAGAATGTAATTAAACTACTTACAACAAAAGAAATTAAGCTACACTACTTGCAAGAATGTAAAACTATTCTACTAACAAAGAAAAGAAAAGAACATAAATAAAAGCATTAACATGAAAACAAAGAAAAACATGTAGAAAAGAGAGAAGAAAGAGGCTTGGAAGCCAATTTTATTTCATAGAACATTTCCATTACAACTTGGGTATTTCATTTCCTAACTAATATGAAAGAGTAGTTCATTTACATGTACATAAGCGGACTTATTTATACATGCATAAAACCCTAATTCCATTTTTAGGGGGCTTCCCAAAATACCCCTTAGGAAGTGTAGAGGCCAAATAATCATTAGCTTCTACTAATCATCATTTAAGTGTACATGAAGCCATTAATTCCATAAGCATGTTCATTAGCCTCTAATTTGTACATTAAGGTAGGTGGGTAGGTGGGGTCCTCATGATATTCACTTTGAATTATTTCCCTCTTCTTTCCTTTGTATTCATTTGTGCATGCATGTATCTTCATATAAGCCTCTTCCATATGCATCCAAATTCCTATAAAAATCATCAAAAATGTCCAAGTAAAAATTCTCAAATGACACATGCACAAAAATGACCGTTTTGCCCTTGAATGAAGGTGAATATATGATGATTTGAAATTAATTGAATTTTGGTTTTAAACATGTTAAAATGCCCAAATATGATATTTATTTAAATAAAAAGAGGTAAAATATGGATGTATATATATGCACATTTACATGCACATCAAATACCCCTACACTTATCTTTTTATTCATTCTCGAATAAAAGAAATCTAAGATAAATCTGTTTTCCTAGGGGGTACGATTGCATTTAGCGCATGCAACAAGCCGTTAAACCTCTGGGTGTCCCCAATAAGACGAGTGTTGTCTCGTGAGGGTTTTCAGCGGATACTACCCACAAAATCCAGATGTCAAGGGAAAATATTTACAAAATGCATGATTTATTTACAATGGGATGAATTCAAGTTTTTGAATACATTTACAAATGAAGGATTCACTTTCAATTCGACACTCATAAGTTAAATACAGGTTTTGGTCATTGTCTTGAAAATTTAAGTCATTTACTCGTTAAAACTTCCAAAAATCAAGTTATCATAGCAAATAGACAATAGTTTAACTCGTTGTTTCGGTTGATCACAAAGTGTAACTATGAAATGGATCTTTAGTTGATTATCAAAGTTTATTAAAGTGGTATTTTAATTTCTTTTCAATAACAAGTTAAATCAAATAAGTAAAAATAGTGCTCGAATTTCAATTGCTTACTCTCTCTTATTTGAAAATTTTATTGATAATAACAATATTTACATATGCCTAACTCAGGTAAATTTAGGCCAGATATATTACCCGTGCACTGCCTTGCAGACTGATGTGAGGGGAATACAGAGCGTGGCGAGTGAACACACAAGTGTGAACACTTATCGACTGTAGGCGTTATTAAAAAGAATTTTTATCTATATACACCTAACTCGGATAAACTGAGGCCAGATATACCGATCATGCACTGCCTTTCGGGCTTACGTGAGAAGGGTACAAAGCATGGCGAGTGAACACATGACTCTAGGTGTTAAATATATATATATATATACATACATACAAATGCTTTTTTTTATTTTTTTTATTTTAGAAAGAGAGAGTTTTGCAAAATCATCTTAGCACCATTTAACTTAGAAGATACAAATGTTATATCCTTTACTTTAAATATACCATTTTTTTAAACAAAGATTTTCAATCAGAACATACTTCATAATTAACACATATGAACCTTCCTATATACTAGTTAAACCATTGTTATTTGTAATCAAACTTCATTTTTATTTTTGCTAAGACAAATAAATTTTCAAAAATTTCAATTTATTAACCAAAACTTATACTTATCCCATAGTGTTTCTTCAAAAATAAATCAAAATGCTAAAAAGACAATGTTTTTGAGATTTAGGAATTTTGAGATTTTTTTTAGGTAAGAAAATGAAAATTCAAAAATGCCATGAAACTAAAAAAAATGAAAATGAGACTCTCCCCACACTTAATTTTGACTATGTCCCCACAGTCAATGCATGATATAATGAGTGTAACGGGGGAAAACTATGTACATATTTACAAAAGAGGGTTAACATTCTTACTAGACGTAGCTTGGCGCATGAAGGATCATGAGCTCCTCCTCTTGGTTATTTGGAAATTCCAAGAGAGGTTTCAGACGATGACCGTTGACTTTGAAAACCGATCCATCCCTAGGGTTTTCTATTTCGATGGCACCATGTGGAAAAACAGTTGGTACCACAAATGGTCCGGTCCATCTCGATTTATGTTTCCCAGGGAATAAATGAAGTCTTGAGTCATATAAAAGAACTTTTTGGTTAGGCGAAAACGTTTTCCTTAGGATTGACTTGTCATGAAAAACTTTGGTTTTTTCTTTGTAAATTTTCTCGTTTTCATACGCGTCGTTCCTAAGTTCTTCTAGTTCGTTGATTGTAGTTTTCGGTTTTCTCCAGCTTTCTCAAGATCAAAGTTTAAATTCTTAATTGCCCACCGTGCTTTGTGTTCGATTTCAACGGGTAAATGGCAAGCTTTACCGTAAACTAAACGAAATGGGGACATCCCAAGGTTAGTTTTAAAAGCAGTACGGTAAGCCCAAAGCGCGTCAGTCAATTTTTGAGACCAATCTTTTCGATTTTTTTTAACAGTTTTCTCCAAGATTTGTTTTATTTGTCGATTTGAAACTTCAACTTGGCCACAAGTCTGAGGATGATACGGAGTGGATAACTTGTGGGTTATCAAGTATTTATTTATTAAAGTTTCAAACGAACGATTGCAAAAATGGGTCCCGTTATCACTTATTATTGTGCGAGGTGTGCCAAACCTTGAAAAGATGTTTTCTTTGAGAAATTTCACAACAATTTTATGGTCGTTGGTTTTGCAAGGAACAGCTTCGACCCATTTTGAAACGTAATCGACAGCGAGAAGGATATAAAAGTTTCCAAAAGAATTGGGAAAAGGTCCCATAAAGTCGATACCCTAAGCATCAAAGATTTCGATCGTAAGAATGGGATTTAGAGGCATCATATCTCGTCGAGAAATTCGTCCAAGCATTTGACATCGATCGCAAGTTTTACAAAATTCGAATGAGTCTTTGAAAAGAGAAGGCCAATAGAATCCACACTGAAGCACTTTTTCTGCAGTTTTTCGAGGACCGAAGTGTCCACCGCACGCATGGTTGTGACAAAATGAAAGAACACTACTGATCTCATTATCCGGAATGCAATGTCGGATGATTTGGTCGGGACAATATTTGAACAAGTATGGATCGTCCCAATAGAAATATTTCACTTGGGACATAAATTTGCATTTGTCCCATTTGGACCAAGAGGAGGGAGTTTCTTTAGTGACTAAGTAGTTCACTATATCAGCGTACCATGGGTCGATAGAAATAGAAAGAAGTTGTTCATCGGGGAAGTTTTCATTGATTGGCAAAGAAGATGGTGCATTCGGAAGACGAGACAAGTGATCGGCTATGACATTATCGAATCCTTTTTTGTCTTTAATTGTAAGGTCAAATTCTTGAAGTAAAAGGATCCAACGAATCAAGCGGGATTTGGCATCTTTTTTAGAGAAGAGATATCGAAGCGCAGAGTGGTCCATGTACACAGTAATGTGTGACCCTATCAAGTATTGTCGGAATTATTTGAGAGCAAAAACGATAACTAGAAGCTCTTTTTCGGTTGTTGTGTAGTTAAGTTGAGCATCGTTCAAAGTCATACTCGCGTAGTAAATGACGTGAAGGATCTTGTTGATGTGTTGTCCTAAGACAGCACCAACAGCAAAGTTCGAAGCATCACACATTATTTCGAAAGGAAGATCCCAATTGGGCGCACAAATGATTGGAGTAGAAATGAGTTCGTTCTTAAGACGTTCAAAAGAAGAGATGCAATCAGAGATAAAATTGAAAGGAACGTCTTTTCCAAGAAGAGTCGTCAAAGGACGAACAATTTTGCTAAAGTCTTTCACAAAGCGTCAGTAAAAGCCAGCGTGTCCTAGAAATGATCAAATGTCCTTAATAGTTTTGAGAATGGGCAGATTTGCAATGACGTCGATTTTCGCTTTATCTACCTCAATGCCTTTATTTGAGATGAAATGTCCAAGGACTATGCCTTGTTTGACCATAAAGTGGCATTTTCCCAATTCAAAGTCAAATGTTTTTCTTTACATCGATTTAGAACCAATTTGAGATGATGTAAACATTGGGAAAAAGAATCGCCAAAGATTGAGAAATCGTCCATAAAAACTTCTAGAAAGCGTTCAATTATGTCGGAAAATATTCCAACCATGCATCGTTGGAAAGTCGCAGGAGCGTTACAAAGTCCGAATGGCATACGTCGATAAGCAAAGGTACCGAATGGACACGTGAAAGTCGTTTTCTCTTGATCTTCGGGAGTAATGGGAATTTGGTTATAGCCGGAATAACCATCAAGGAAGCAGTAAAATTCATGGCCGGCTAAATGTTCGAGCATTTGGTTAATGAAAGGAAGAGGGAAGTGATATTTTCGTGTTGTGGCATTTAGTTTTCGATAGTTAATGCAAACACGCCAACCCGTTTGAGTACGAGTTGGAATAAGTTCGTTTGAATCGTTCTTGACAACGGTTAGCCCAGACTTTTTTGGTACAACGTGAATTGGGCTAACCCATGAACTATCAGAGATTGGGTATATGATTCCATTGTCGAGAAGTTTAAGAATTTCATCACGCACCGCATCTTTCGTTTTTAGATTAAGCCTTCGTTGCGCGTCATGAACAGGCTTGGCATCGTCGATTAAATGGATGTGATGTTGAACAAAAGCAGGGTTAATTCCCTTTATATCGGAGATCGACCATCCCATCGCTTCCTTGTTTTTCGAAAGAATAGAAAGTAAGGAAGTTTCTTGATCAAGAGAGAGAGAGAGTCGTGGAGATTATGACAGGCAACGTTTCATTATCACCTAAGTATGCGTACTTAAGGTGATCGGAAGTGGTTTGAGGTCCAACATCGAGAGTTTTTCGATCGAAGAGTTAGGTTGAGATTCGGACTCAATTGGAAGCGATTCAAAAGGAAGAGTGTATTCAATCTCGTTGGGAATTTCGTGAAACAATTTTTCGTACTCGGCCTCGCGTTCAACGTTAAGATCAAGTGTCTCATTTTAAAGTTTTCGTGAATGACACTAACTTCCAACGTTTGGTCACGAGGTTCGTTCGATTGGCTTCAAGATTGAAAATGTTGAGATCCAAGGTCATGTTTCCAAAAGAAATTTTCATCGAACCATTACGACAATTGATTAAGGCATTTGAGGTGGCTAAGAATGGTTGACCTAAAATCAATGGAATTTGACTCGAGGGATTTGACACGGGTTGTGTTTCGAGAACGATGAAATCAATGGGGAATATGAATTTCCCTACTCGAATGAGCATGTCCTCGATTTCTCCCACAGGTTTCTTAATGGAACGATCGGCGAGTTGAAGCGTTACTTTTGTGGGTTTAAGCTCACCTAAGCCTAATTGTTCGTACACGGAGTATGGAATCAAGTTGACACTCGCACCTAAGTCTATCAAGCATTTGTTAATTGTCTTATCTCTAATTGTGCATGAAATCGTAGGGCAGCCAGGATCTTTGTATTTAACGGGCATGGATTGGGACAAGACTTCACTCAAACTGGCGGCTAAGAAGACATTTTGGGCACTTGAGTGTGTCGCTTTTGGGTGCACAAGTCCTTAAGAAATTTTGCGTAAGTGGGGACTTGTTGAACAATGTCAAGAAGAGGAATGTTAACTTTGACTTATTTAAAAATTTCCAACATCTTTTCCATTTGGTCCGAGTGTTTCTTTGGTCGAAGACGATGTGGAAATGGGACACGACACTCGGTAAGCGGGTCTACTTGAGTAGAAGAAGAAGAGTTTTGATTGGCATTCGATTCAACATTTGGCTCCATGTTTTGTTCAGATTCGTTCGTTGTTTTAGAAGTGTCGAGAGAGGTTTCCGGTAAATCGTTTGGATTAACGACTTGATTATCGATTTGTTTACCGGAACGGAGAGTTGTGATAGCATTCAATTGGATGACATTGCTATCTTGAACAACATGGGCTTGATTTGAATTTGCTTTTTGATTTCTGGGATTTGAAATGGGTTGGCTTGGGAATGTTCCTCGTTCACGTTCACTCACAGACGTGGTTAATTGACTCATTTGAATTTCGAGTTTTGCAATTGATTGGTTCGTGTTTTGCATATATGAAGTCAATAAATTTTGCAAATTGCTGTTTTATTGAAGGCTTTGAGTAATTGCTTTAGCCAACGTTTCTAGAGTTTTCTCAAGCGAAGTTAAACGTTTATCGTCTTGGTGAGAATGAGCAGAATTTGGTTGAAAATTTGATTGTTGCGGTTGATTATGAGACAGACCCGCAAAGTTTGGTTGAAAATTGTTGGGTTGAAAAGGAGATTCGAAGCGTTATTTGGGAATGCTTGAAAATTGGGACGAATCATATTCGTGTTGGTATTGTTTTGGTTCCACGGAAAATTCATATGATTTCTCCAACCAGGGTTTTACGTTGGAGAAAACGGGTTATTTTTGGCTTTATTGAAAGCATTGATTTGTTCGACAGAATTGGGACACTGATCGGCTATATGATTAGGATCAATGCATTTATAACACATCGGTTGGGAAGCTTGGTTCATTTGATTCGACGAGAAAACGTTATCGAATTTTTTTATCATTGCGTCAATCTTAGCTTCCAAAGCAAAAGAAGATCCTATTGAGTTTGCGCTTGATCGTGAGTAAATTGATTGTTCGTTCGATCGTTCCCATTGGGATGATTTTTCGACGAGGTTTTCAAGAAATTGCCAAGCATCGTCATGATGTTGGACAAGAAAGTTGCCTTGGCACATTGATTCGAGCATGGTTCGTGAGCTACTTTCGAGTCCATCGTATAAAATTTGGCAAATTGTCCATTTTTCGAAATTATGATATGGACATTTTATCAAAAGCTCTTTGAATCTTTCAAAATAATTTCCAAATGGTTCTCCCTTGAATTGATGAAAGTTTACAATTTCGTTTCGGATTCTACTCGTTTTTTCCAAAGGGTAGAACTTTTTTAAAAAAGCTTTTATGAATTCTTCCCACGTTTTAATCGAATTCGATGGTAAGCTGTACAACCATTATTCGGCGTAATCCGTAAGAGTAAATGTGATTAATCGAAGTTTGATTCCGTCATCGGAAAGTTATTGGAGCTTAATGGTTGCGCAAACTTGTTCGGATTTAGTCAAGAAAATGTAGGGGTCATCGTGCTTGAAATTGCCAAATTTCGGAAGTGTAGCAATATGGTTCGAGTGAATTTCGAAATGGTTACCCGTAGGGGCGGGTAACATGATGCAAGATGGAATAGAAACCCTATCGGGAAAGATTCTATCCATAAGAGTTCAAGGGGCATTTTCGTTCGCCATTTCGGGAGGATCGTCTGTTCGAGTCAAACTGTTAGTTGTCGAGCCGCGAGTCCAACGATTTGTTGTTGTGTCACGAGTCCAAGTACTCGTGCAAAAATTAAAGTCGAGAAGAGAAAGAAGTTAGAATCGAGTTTAGAGAATGAAAGAGATTTGAAAAATGGGGTGAAAAATTGTTTTTGTTTTTGTTGTTTTTTTAAAGGAAGAAAAATATTTACCAAATGAAATTATTTTCAAAAGAGAAGTTTGATTTTTTTTGTTTTGTTTTTGGTTTTTCAATTTTTTATATTCTTTTTCTTTTTGTAATTTTTTTTGTTTTTGAATTTTCAAATATTTACCAAAAGGATTTTTTCAAAAATATTTTTTTGTTTTTTTGTTTGTTTTTAGAAAATGGAAATTTTGATTTTTGTTTTTCTTTTTGAAAAGATTTTTTTTTTGGATTTTTGTTTTTGATTGAAAATTTCCAAAGGAAAGGAAAGAAAGATTTTTCTCTGTTTTTTTTTGGTTTAAAAACTAGGTTAAGTAAAATTTACAGTTTTTTTTTTTGGATTTTTGATTTTTTTATAAATATACATGAACTAATGCAACTAAATGAATGCAAAGGACTTAATTACAGTTTTCTGTCCTTAGTAGCTCCTAACCCAAAATTGTATAATCACACTTTGTTTTAAATCAATAAAAATATTTCTCAGCCAGGTAAAGGACAGTGGTTATCCGTGCACCACGAATCACCGTAGCAATGCAGCCGAAGGTTTAAGTACCTTAGAGGAACAACCAGTATAATATCTACGTATCACCGTAATTTTTATAACTGGTTATTAATCTGCCATAACCTAGACAACAAGAAATAAAATTGTTCAAAGAAAACAATTGTAAAGATACAATTAAGCCCTAGATGAGCTCGCGACACCCTTAAGTCGAATGTCTAACCTTTATTATTAGTCAAATTCTACGATGAAATGCGTTTGTGGGCTAAGGAAAGGGTGATGAAATCCCTTACCTTATGTGAATTGGGGTATTGCCCTTAGAAAAGAAAACAAGATGAGATGAATGCAAAGCAAAAATTAAACGTGAATTTACAATGCAACTAAAATGAAGTTTGTTTTTGTTTTTGGATTTTGAATTTTTTTTATAAATGCAAATGCAAGCAACCAACAACGAAATTCAAATAAAGGATGAAAACACGATACCAGAGCGTGCAGATTATTAGCAATTTATTTTTAAAGCGGCAATTTTTTTTAAAGAAAGCAGGCAAGCAATTATTTTTGGCAACCACTTCTTCTGTTTTATGTTCTACTTTGGCAACCTGGAAATAAAAACAAGATATATATATATATATATATTAAATAAAAACAAAAAAATATTTATAAACAGCAAAACAAAATACTTAACACTCAAACAAAAGATTCAACTCAAACGAAACAAATGATTTAAATAAAATTCTAACACGGAATAAACTAAACTAAAAACACAAAAAACAAACAAACAAAAAAAATAAGTAAATAAGTATAAAAAATAATAATAGAAATCAGGCCCACTACCCAAACAAAACTGGTTCTCCCAACGACAAAACACAACAAAATCGATTCTCTTTAGCAAAAATCGACAGAAGAAAATTCAATTGCTTCAAACAATATAACTCCAGCAAAACAAAATGCAATTGCCGATTCAAAAAAAATTGTTTGATTAAAGAAAAACAAAACTCGGTCGATTGATTTCCGATCGCAGATGGTTCGCTGTTGTGAACAGATTCGAGGTGAAGTCGAAAGTCAGGTGGTCATCTGTGCACTTCGGTGACGAGCGATTTAATGTAGCGACTTTAGTTCAAGTAATTCTCTATGGGGCTTTCTTGATGAAGACGTCGATTTGTAAGAGGTTCGATTGCGATTTTTTTTATTTAGGGGATTTTGGATTGCAATCTGGATCAGGGAAGTTTATGGTTGCGATTTGTAGTCGCGAGTGGGTGGATTGATTGCGTGGGTTGTGGTGAATCGTTGGTGAGTAGAAGGGCATGGGGAAGAGGGATAATACAATTATGTCATTGGTGATGAATGTGGCGAATTGTGTAGTGGTCTCTGAGGCTGCTATTGATGGTCAAGCGAAAGCAGTTGCAAGGTTGAAGGGGAGCAGTGCAATGACTGGAGTAGGAAGAATGTGTGTGTTTGAAGATGGATGGGTTTGGCAAGTGTTTGACTGGTGATTCGCAGTGGAGGTTAAAGGTGATGGAGATGTGTGGAAGAAGTAGGCAATGGTTTGTAGATGTGCTATTTGGTTGCTGTCGAATTGTGGTGTGCTATTTGGCTGACTGTTTGTATGATGAACTGGTGGATGTGCAGTGTGATTGTGGACAGAGGAGGCTGACTGGTGGTTACAATTGACAGGCAGGGGTTGTTGGTTGATGTCTGATGTTTGTATGGTTTGTAATTGTGGTTTGAGGTGAATGTGAATGAATGAAGTGTAGTGGTAGGCTGTTGACAAGACAGTGATGTTAGGGGGGTGATAGCAGGAGGATGGGAGCACTGTTGCGGGAATGGATATGCATAGATTTGTTGACTGTAGTGTATGAAGTAGTTGTGGGCGGTGAAGGTTTGGGTTTGTGATGTTTGCAGAGTTTTATTGCAATGCTGGCAGAGATGGAGTGGGGGTTTGAAGATGAAGTGATGGTGCTTGTTTGAAATTGAAGCTTTGGATATTGAGTGGTGGGAAAGTTTGTAGTGAAGAGGCTAGTTATGGTGTAAACAGTTGTGGATTTTGTGGAAGTATATGGTCAGAAGTGATGTTGTGTTTTGGGTGGCCTCTGTCGTAGTGTGTGAAGTATGGTGCAGTTGGAAATGGATGCTAGATGATGCAAAGAAAGGAGATATGGCAGTAGTTGTATTGTCAGCAGCAGTGATACTTGGTGCCTGTTATGATACTTGATGAAGAAGTGGCTATTATGTTTGGGGGAGACCAAGTGATGCTATGTTTTTCAGGAAACTGCAGTTGTTATGTAATGCACTGTAACAGTGGAGTTGTTGTGATGATGGAGTGTGTGCGTTTGAATGGTTGCTGGAGTTTGGTGGTTTGGGGAGAGGAAGTTGGTCAGTAAGCAAGTTGATGTAGGCAGAAAAGAACAGAGAGGGGGAAATGCAACAGAGGAGCAGGGAAATTTGTAAATGGAATTGTAAATGTAAAAGGAAATGTAAACGAAATGAAAAACCTCTTCTTTTTTTTATGAAATTGTGTATATGCTGTTTTTCTAGAAATATGAAATGCAAATGAAAAAAGAAACTAGAAAACAACAAACATACAGTCAAAATGCAATTAAAAATCACTCAAACACACAATATTTTTTTTTAATTCAAACACTCAAAACAAACACACAATAAAATCAAAGAAAATAATTCGAAGAATAGAAATCAAAAATCAAAGCAACTCCCCAGCAACGACGCCAAAAACTTGTTAATCGACGGAATTTCTATCGAGTCAGAAAACCGTCGAAAAATTTCGAAATAAAATTTACCGCAAGCGCACGGCGTACACTTTGTAGTACGTGGAGAATACGGGTCGATCCGCAGGGAATTGTTAGAGTTTAAAAATCTATTCAATTAAATTAGACCAAATGTAGGAGAAATTGTTAACTAGAAATAAAATGAAGCTAAACTAGAATTAAAATTTGATTTAAAAACTATTGAACTAGAGAACAATTTAGAGGCAAATCCACTCTCATATTTTTTGTAAATCAACAAACAAACAATTTGTGATCTCTAGCTTTTGATATTAAGTGAAATATCGTTGTATTTATCATAAGTATGGTTTGTTTATGTTATTAATTAACATAACTCAAACCTTCAAACTATTATACAAGAAATAAACCACTTATAATTCTCATGAAAATGAAGCCAAAGCAAAAGCTATTTTAAGTATGATCTATTTACTATTGTAACTAGTAATATAGATCATCAAATTTCATTTTTACTTTAATTTCACAATCAAAAATGTATTAGTAAATGATGATGCAAATTGTGTTTATGTTGAATAAGAATAGCTCATTTGCATAAACAATATAAGCTATCAAACCCACTTGTATAAACTTGCGTCAAAACTCACTTCATGAAGCATAAACCAAATGAGATCATAAATCATAAAATGTTGAAATTACATAATATTTGAGAGCTTCATTACCCCTAAATTGAAGGGGTTTAGCTACTCATTTGTGGCATTGAAGCAACACAAGTAAATTCCAACATTAAAAAGAGAAGAAAATAGAAAAATAGCAAAGAAGAGAATGTAATTAAACTATTTACAACAAAAGGAATTAAGCTACACTACTTGCAAGAATGTAAAACTATTCTACTAACAAAGAAAAGAAAAGAACATAAATAAAAGCATTAACATGAAAACAAAGAAAAGCATGTAGAAAAGAGAGAAGAAAGAGGCTTGGAAGCCATTTTTATTTCATAGAACATTTCCATTACAACTTGTGTATTTCATTTCCTAACTAATATGAAAGAGTAGTTCATTTACATGTACATAAGAGGACTTATTTATACATGCATAAAACCCTAATTCCATTTTTAGGGGGCTTCCCAAAATACCCCTTAGGAAGTGTGGAGGCCAAGTAATCATTAGCTTCTACTAATCATCATTTAAGTGTACATGAAGCCATTAATTCCATAAACATGTTCATTAGCCTCTAATTTGTACATTAAGGTAGGTGGGTAGGTGGGGTCCTCCATGATCTTCACTTTGAATTATTTCCCTATTATTTCCTTTGTATTCATTTGTGCATGCATGTATCTTCATATAAGACTCTTCCATATGCATCCAAATTTCTATAAAAATCATCAAAAATGTCCAAGTAAAAATTCTCAAATGACACATGCACAAAAATGACCGTTTTGCCCTTGAATGAAGGTGAATATATGATGATTTGAAATTAATTGAATTTTGGTTTTAAACGTGTTAAAATGCCCAAATATGATATATGTTTAAATAAAAAGAGATAAAATATGGATGTATATATATGCTTATTTACGTGCACATCAGTTACGTGCCACCAATATCATATATACACAATGATTTCTTCAAAAATCCTACGATGTGGGACTTTAAACCATCAAATCCACGCATCCACTCCATTTACAATGCGAGCCACACCTAACAATCTCCACCTTGGCGAGCATTGCTCAAGTCACCTTTGGATTTATACCGAATCCTCGTAGGTTGGTCAGACTGCTACTCCGAGTTATCAGAAGCAGTGTGGTCAGGCTGCTTAACCATATCTCCACCTTGACGAGCATCCCATGCTCAAGCCGCTTTGGATCAATGCTTCGGTTAGGCTGCATCATACTGGTCCCTCGAACCATGGAGCTCTGATACCATGTTGAGTTTCGGCATTCTCGCATTCCATACGCGTATGCTTCACCGTGTCTAGCCGGAGTCAACAGTTGAAGTTTCCTATGCTGGCGTCCCGATTGAACATTCCTTTATCGTCTCCCATCGAGCATGTAATCTGTCTTGGCAACACATTGTAAGAAAAGTAATCCGTAATGTTATGTGCCACCAATCCCATATACATACCAGGATTTCCCTATTGAATTTTGGCAACACTATATGGAGAATTGAAGTAGTCGAAAGTAGCTTGATGACGGAGAAGACGGTTCGCAAATCGGGGCTCGGAGGTGGAAGATATGGCAAAGAAGGTGGACTGCTGCTAGGAGTAGCAGGTGACAGACGTCTGTGGGAAAGTGACAGATGTCTGAGCTCAAGGTTTTGGTAACCCGAGAATTATGACAAACATCTATCATCTTCTGACAGACGTTTGAGTGCAGAGAAACTTGTTTCCCGAATCTTCTGACAGACGTTTGTCATCTTGGGACAGACATATTAGTCGACATGTGCTGCATATTTTGCCTGGGCCGATTGGAATGATTTGTGAAGGATTCAATGGGCATTTCAGCAATTTTCCAATGAAGGATTGTTTACTATATAAGCTATTTCATGATTCAAAGTATGATCACTCCAAGGGTTTAATCAAGGGATTTATCCTCCATTAACTAGGGTTTAGTAAATCCTAATTTCTTCAATTCTAATCTCCACAAAATCATATTCTAGAGTGAATATTGTGATCATTGTAATCAATTTTTTGTACTCTTCTCATTGGTATTAATAAAGGCTCTCTCTCAAAGTGGATGTATACTAACAAGACGTTAGTAGAACCACTTTAAATCGGTGTGTGATTTATTTTATCGTTATTGCTTTGTTTTCTTATTGCTTGTTTGGTGATTGTGATTAGTTTTGGATTGGATTGAAATTTGGATTGAGATATTGATTGGTTGATTTTTCACTTCTTACCATGATCTCGTTTTCCACTGTGCTTTAGGGTTTTGATTTGAGTGGTCCTGAGTTAGAATTATCATAACATTTGGTATCAGAGCTTTACTGTTGGTAGGTGGTTATAGAAATGTCGGAATCCAATAATACCTCGAGTAGTCCCTCAATGGTTAGTCCAAGTGGTGTTGCGCCATATGTACGTAGGTCGTACGTGGCTTTGGGATCACAATTGGTTATTAACAAGTGGTATGGCGATAATGATTTTGAAAAGTGGCGATGGAAGATGAAAGCGGTTCTAAGGCAGAATCGAGTGCATCAAGTAGTGTTTGATACACATTTGTTGCTGGCGAACATTTCAGATGTTGAGAGATAGGAAATGGAAGAGAGGGCATTCACTACACTTCAACCTGCTATGGAAGAGAATGTGATCTCCGAAATTAGTGGTGAGACTACCGCTAAGGGTATTTGGGACAAGTTGGAGGAGTTGGATATGAACAAGTCACTTCTAATCATTTGATCTTATTGCGAACATTCTTCACTTATAAGATGAAGGAGGGTACTTCGCTAAAGATACACTTGAATGTCTTTGATGATTTGCTAATGAAGCTGAAGACAATAGATTTAAAGATTGAGGAAGAGAAAAAGGTGATGATATTGTTATGTTCGTTACTGGACCATTATACGAGTTTCTCAAATAGTTTAATCTATAGCCGGGATACTTTGACTCTTGATGATGTCAAAATGGGTCTTCTTAGTGAGGAGTTGGGTAATGAAAGTAGTGGTACTAATAGTGGTCACAGTTTATTTATGGAGAAGGAGAGATATGAGAAGAAAGGAAATCGTGGGCGTTATAGATCAAGGAAGCCCGGATGGAGATGAAAGTCGAAGGAAAGAAATGGCAGGTGCTTTATTTGTAAAAAACCCGGTCATCGGAAGAATGAGTGTTTGGACAAGGAGAAAGCAAAGAAGGAAGTGGCATCTTCATTCGTAGTGGTGGAGAATGGAGTTGGTGAGGGAGACGTAGATGTTTTGACGGCAGTAGCATCAGGTGTTTCGGGTAGCGAATGGGTGCTCGATTCGAGGGCGCCTTATCATATGATGCCAAATAAGAATTCTTTTTCTTCTTATGTCGACAAAGAGGGAAATTCAATTGTTATGGGTAATGTTTCTATTTGTATGTCGAAAGGGCATTGGTTTTGTGCAAATTCGGATGTTTGACGGAGTGGTTCATATTCTCACTAATGTACGCTATGTTCCGGGACTTTGGAAGTCTCTTATTTCCTTGGGGTAGCTAGATTCTTTAGGTTGTAAGATCACTATTAAGAGTGATAGCTTGTGGGTTTCGAAGGCTGCGCTTGTGGTGATAAAGGGTGCTAGGACTTATGGAGTTTATTCGCTTCAAGGTGTGATTATCAAAGGTGAAACTTTTATTGGTGTTAATAGTTCTTGTGGCTTGGATGCGACTAGATTGTGGCATTTAAAATTAGGTCATGTCTCGGAGAGGAGTTTGGATATTCTTCGGAAGAGGAAGATGATCGATGGAAAGAGTTTCAACAAACTTGAGTTTTGCAAGGAAAGTGTCATGGGCAAGCAAACAAATGTTTCGTTCGGTAAGGAAAACATGATTTGAGAAATGTTCTTGAGTATGTTCACACAGATATTTGGGGACCGACAGCGGTAGCTTCTTTGGTAGGGAGCTCGCTATTATATTTCTTTTATCGATGACTTTTCTCGAAAGGTATGGGTGTATGTAATGAAGGCCAAGTCGAAGGCATTTGCAAAGTTCAAAGCACGGAAGGCTCTTGTTGAGAATGAGAGTGCTAGGTCTTTGAAGGTTTTAAGGTCCGAAAATGGCGGAAAGTATGTTTCCGGAGAGTTCTTGGAGTTTTGCAAGCATCATGGTATTCAGAGGCATTTTACTACACCAGGAGATCCGCAATTGAATGGTATTGTGTAGAGGATGAACCGTACTCTACTTGAAAAAGCTCGATGCTTAAGATTGACATCGGGTTTGTCTATGAGATTTTGGGCCGAAGCGTTATCAACCGCGGTGCATATTGTTAATCGAATTCCATGCTCGGCTATTAGAAACAAAATTCCGAAGGAAGTGTGGAAGGGAAAGAGCATTGACTTGAGTTATCTTCGTGTGTTTGGTAGTCCGGTTTATGTGCATGATCCGGGAAATGATAAGCTTGAGCCTAGAGCTTTCAAAGGGGTCTTGCTTGGCTATACGGATGGAGTAAAAGGTTACCAGATATGGAATCCAGAAACGAAGAAGGTTGTGAATTCTTGTCATGTTACTTTTGATGAGTCAGCCTTGTTCAAGGAGAATGAGAGCTCATCGGATGTTTCGGATTTGGTTCATGGTGAATCAAAGGAGAAGGAAGTTATTCCCACCTTTCGTTCAAGGAGTAGAGTAGTTGAAGATGCTTGTGAGGAGGAAGCGGTTGATGTTACATCACATAGTCTGCAGGGTTCCTCTAGTAGTATTGGTAATGTACATGATTCTAAAGAGGATTCGGTTCAAGGTGGAGCTTAAAAGAGTTTGGATGAAGGTATTACTACTCAGGTTGGTCATTGTGCGATAAGGACACCCGAAAGATATGGTGATTGGAACTATCTTAGCTTTTTCGATAATTTGGACTATGCTCTTCATGTAGTTCAAGATGAGCCAATGTACCTTGATGACATCATGAATTCGAGTGATAGCTCAAAGTGGATTTGTGCTATAGAGCAAGAGATGCAATCGTTGATGAAGAATCAAACTTGGGATTTGGTTCCACTTCCTAAAGGAAACCGTGCTATTAGGTGCAAATGGATAATGGGAGATACATAACTAGGCTAGTGGCTAAGGGATTTGTACAAAGGAAGGGAAAGGAGCATGATGAGATATTCGCATCGGTTGTGCGCCATACTTAAATCTGAATATTACTTGCTATAGTTGTTATTCTTGACTTGGAGTTGGAGCAATTTGATGCGAAAACCGCCTACTTGCATGGTGCATTGGATGAAGACATCTACATGAAGCAACCGAAAAGTTTTGTTGTGGATGGTAAGTCAAATTTGGTTTGCAGGTTAAAGAAATCACTATATGGTTTAAAGCAATCGTTTAGATAATGATACAAGAGATTTGATCATTTTATGCTTGAAAATGGTTTTGATAGAAGCGTCAAGGATGCTTATGTTTATTTCAAGAGGTTGGACAATGATTATTAGGTGTATTTACTCTTGTATGTGGACGACATGCTCGTTGCTTTAAAGGATAGGAATGAAATCAACAAGTTAAAATTGAGTTTAAAATCGGAATTCAAAATGAAGGATCTTGAAGAAGCAAAGAGTATATTGGGCATGGAAATAGAGAGGGATCAAAAGCGTTTTGAGTTGAAATTGACTCAAAAGAAGTATATTGAGAAAGTGCTTTGCCGGTTTAGCATGGAGATTGCAAAGGCATCAAATACACATTTACCTTTGCATATGAAGCTTTCGAGTAAGGGATCACCTATCTTGGATAAAGACAAGGCTTATATGGAAAAAGGTGTCATATGCTAGTGTTGGAAGTTTAATGTATGATATGGTGTGTACAAGGCCCGATATTGCAAATGCCGTCGAGATGATTAGTCGTTATATGGCTAATCCGGGAAAATCGCATTGGGAAGCTGTGAAGCTTAGATTGAGATATCTTAGAGGTACATCATCTCATGGTCTTGTTTTTGGTGGTGGTGAGGGGATGAATTGCAATTTGGTTGGTTATTGTGATTCAGACTACGTTGGTGATAGGTATCGAAGAAAGTCAACTTCCGGATATGTCTTCTCACTTTGTGGAACGGCCATAAGTTAAGATCGAGATTGCAAGCCATAGTTGCTTTATCCACTACGGAGGCGGAGTCGATAGCGGCGGTGTAGGCGGTAAAGGAGGAACTTTATTTGAGACGATTGTTGTGTGACTTGGGATTCGAGCATGATAATATCGATGTTCGATATGATAGCAAAAGTGCTATTCACTTGGCGGAAAATTTGGCGTTTAGCTTACGGACTAAACACATTGAAGTGAGAGAGTCATATCTAGTAGCCATGGATGAAGATAAGCAAGTATATCTTCGGAAAGTGCATATAAAGGATAATACAGCAGATATGTTCACTAAAGCATTGCCGGTTGGGAAGTTCGAGCATTGCTCGAACTTGATTCGCTTGTTAAAGTGCTAGGTGCCACAAGGTAGCACGGTTGAGGGAGGGGCTTGGTTATAGATGATGAAGAGTATCGGTGAGAGATCGTGGTTCTATCTTCTTGGTGAGTACTGGGGTACGCTCCTTAGTACATTTGTCTTTTGGTAAGACAGTTTTGGATTTAGGTACTTTCAACACTTCTTTAGCGGGCGGTGACTTTATCGGTGCTCATTGATGAAGTGTAATAGGCGGTGGCTTTGCCAGAGCTCATCGGGAAAGTATTCAAGCTTGTTTGGTTGAAGGTAGAGGTGTTGATAATTTGGTGCTATTAGTTGTTGGTGATGGAGGTGGATATAGTGTCGAGGTGGAGTGTTGAATTTTGGCGACACTATTTGGAGAATTGATGTGGTCGGAAGTAGCTTGATGATGGAGAAGACGGTTCGCAAATTGAAGCTCAGAGGAGGAAGATATGGCAAATAAGGTGGAGTGCTGCTAGGAGCAGCATGTAACAGACGTCTATGGGAAAGTGACAGACGTCTGAGCTCAGGATTTTGGTAACCCAGGATTTATGATAGACGTTTTTCATCTTTTGACAGACGTCTAAGTGTAGGGAAACTTACTTCCCTAATCTTCTGACAGATGTCTGTCATCTTGGGACAAACGTCTAAGCCGACGCGTGTTGCATATTTTGTCTGGGCTAAGTGGAATGATTTGTGAAGGCTACAAGGGGCATTTCGGGAATTTGCCAAGGGAAGATTGTTCACTATATAAGCTATTTCAAGATTCAAAGTATGATCACTCCAAGGGTTTTATCCTCCATTAACTAGGGTTTAGCAAATCCTAATTTCTTCAATTCTAATTTTCACAAAATCATATTCTAAAGTGAATATTGTGATCATTGTAATCAATCTCTTGTACTTTTCTCATTGGTATTAATAAAGACTCTCTCTCAAAGTGGATGTACACTTAGTTACTGTTTTCTTCTGTCAAGACATCATATTGTTGTTGAACTCACTCATCGGGTTTGTCTCATGACATTTTGATGGTTAGAAAAATATCTATTAGTAGAGAGATATTATAGAAATGGCTGAATTCAATAAAAAAACATTGGTTACACCTATAGACACATTAGAAAAATTATATAGGAAAAATTATTGGTTTAACCTATGACTTTTTGATTTATTCTTGTTAGAACTGAATGAGTATTCAGTGGGAAATATGAAGGCATTAATGCCATGGGAAATGAATATTCCCACATCTTAGAATAAAATAAACAATTTGTGTTTATATACTAAGATGTGGACAATATTATAATTCCTATGAGTGAAAGAGAGACACAGCCATGACAAGTGGTGCAACACACCACCCTGCACGCACGTGCCTGTGCCCGAGCCCGAGCCCGCACCCGCATTCGCGGCATGGCTAAATGGGCATTTGAGGCATATTAGAGGCACTTAGCACTTTGCAGTTGGCAGTTGGCTTGGCTTGACTGTTCAGACCGAACAATTTTTTGTTTTTGTTCATTCAAACTCAAATGGTCACACCACCTGGTAAAGGGTCGCAACCTTTCCAACAGTCACAACCGTTCGAACATGCGCGTATTACCGAATAGGCGCACCTCCCCGCGCCTATACATAGGCATAAGGAAAACATAAAAGAAACACGAAGTTTTTTCTGCACTTCTTCCTCTCCCACAAAACTCTGTTCTTAAATTACATTATCTTGAGTTCGTCATTGCTCTGTGATTGTTGCACAGCATCATAGCGATAGGTCCGTTTCATCTTGGGAAAGAATTGCTCGATATCCTTAAGCGTCGTAGAGGGAGCAATATTACTTTAAGGAAATAGTTTTTCACTAGACAAAAACAATCTTATTGGTATCATATCTACTACATAATCTGTTTACTGCACAGATCTATTCGTAACAGTTTTTGTGACATAGTTGTGACAGTTTTGTTGTTATTGCAATTTTGCAACATAATCGTAACACTTTCGTAACACCTTTGTAACATTACTGTTAACAATCTTTGCAGCATAATCGTAACAGTTTTGTAACACCTTTGTAACGTTACTGCTCAACAAACTTGAAATGATATTGATTTATTGTTGGCTGTTTTTATAGACGAAAATATCTCACGAAAGCAACACTTCTGCACCAACACAGACTGTGATTACTACTCAGTCTGAAACTATGGTTCCAACGATGGCGCTGTCTTATGGAGAAAGGCCGGAAAAGTTCATAGGGATGGACTTCAAACACTGGTAGCAAAAAATGTTGTTCTATTTAACGACTTTGTGCCTTGCAAAGTTTCTTACAGAAGATGCTCCCATAGTCGAAGATTTGGAACTCGATGCAACAAAAGTTGACACCTTGAATGTCTGGAAGAGTTCTGACTTTATGTGCAAGAACTACATATTAAATGGGCTCGACAACAGCCTATACAATATATACTGTACTACTCGAACTTCCAAAGAACTCTGGACGGTATTAGAGAAAAAGTACAAAACCGAAGATGCGGGCATGAAAAAATTCATAGTAGGGAAATTCCTTGACTTCAAATGATTGATGCGAAGACCATTATCAACCAGATTTAAGAGTTACAAGTCATCATTCACCAACTGCACGATGAAGGAATGACTTTAAGTGAATCCTTTCAAGTTGTCACTGCAATTGAAAAGCTTCCTCCATCATGGAAAGATTTCAAAAATTACCTTAAGCACAAGTGCAAGGAGATGACAATGGAAGAACTTGTAGTCCGATTGAGGATTGAGGAAGATAACAGGAAATCTGAGAAGAAAAATTCGCATACCATAATTGCCAAGGCAAATGTAGTTGAGTTAGAAAAATCCAGCAAAAGGAAACGTGAGCATGCTCCTAAGAAATCAAAGAAATTTCAGGGTTCATACCATAATTTTGGAAAGAAAGGACACAAAGCCACCGAATGTCGTGCACCCAAGGAAAAGGAATCAGAAGCAAACATGGCTGACTTTTTAGAAGGCATGTCTGATATGGACTTATGTGCAGTAGTGTCCGAATGCAACCTTGTTGGTAACTCAAAGGAATCGTTTGTAGACACAGGAGCCACACGACACATATGTGCAAATAAATGGATGTTTACAACCTACAAAACTCCTACTGAGGATGTACAACTTTTTATGGGTAATTCATCCGCATCAAAAGTTGAAGGCAAGGGAAAGATTGTAACGATTCATGATTTTCGATAATTAAAAATATTTAATTTAACAAGATTTTGTAATTTAGTATTGGGAGAAATAAAAATTTGTGATTTATTAATGTGGGAAAAATTAAAATTTTAAGATTTAATAATGAAAAGAATAACTAGAATGTAATGTTAGTAATGTTAATTTAAGGCAATTGGTAACTATTTTAATGTAAGTTCAATTAATTGAAAGGATTGTAAAGTCATAATAGGTTGTAGATTGTAAATAAGGAAATAAAATTTAATATTGGAGTCAATGTTGAAATTATATGTAATAAATTGGAATTGGCTAATATTGAAAATGAAATCGGTGATGTGTAAGTAGTTATAACATTTGTTGTAGATAATAAACTTATAAATGTGATTAAATTAAGCAAAAGGTGACAATTGTTATATGTTACCTATCTATTTAATCTGTTTAATTAAATTTGAAATCAATTACAATAAAATGTAATTAAATATTATGTTAATATGAATTAAGATGATAATTGTAGAATATTTGTGTAATAAGATATAAACCAATGTTAATTATATCCGTAGGAAGATAGTTGAGTGAATAATAAGATACAAATCAAAATAAAGGAATTTATTTGAAATTTAAAATATAATTAATTGGACCTTTATTGCAATTGGAATTGAACGCAGTAATTGGTGCAACATTCAATATTGAAGTTGACATGGAAATTTACTTTAAAGTTTTTTTTTAAATAACCAAGTAATCAAAAATGATAAAAATTGTTAGTTATTAAATTTGAATTGAAAAAGTGATAAAATCAATTTAATAATAATTTTTTTAATTAACGTGAAAATAGCCATTTTGGCCACTATCTCGAATTTTGATGAAATTAGTTTAATCGGATCTGTAACGGTGAATTATTGTAGGGTTTCAAGTTTCGTAGCGATCGGACTTGTCGTTTGATCGTACGGGCTTTAAACGCGTAGAAATCAATTTGAAATAAGCTGATTTTAAAAGCTAACTCCTTCATACGATGGAATTAGGACTTGAAACCTGTTCCATTGAGTTTAAAAATATCAAAAACATCTATTTTGATATATGGGATGACCCACTTTCATTCCGAAGGCAAAACGGGCTTTTCGGGTCGTAATTGTCGTTTCAATCTAATTCGATACGTTAATTCATTTTATCGGGCCTAGTCCATATAAATTAAAAAATTTCTAACCCTAGCAGCCTTTTACTTCTCATTTTTGTACGTATCTGTCTATTCCATCTATCAGATTCTTATTCTTTCAAATGGCTTTAGATTACAAACCCTAAATTCAATTTTCAAACCAATTTCAAAAATCCAAACTCTCCAAACCATAACCTATTATATATCATTGGGAAGCTCTCGTTGAATGAAACCCAAATATGTGATTCATTTTTTGTTTTAGATCATGGTTTGACAGGAAATTGGCCATTTATCCTCGGCCGTTCGTGTGAGGTCGTTGAGATTCGACGATGGATCTTTGTCCTAGGAGCGATCAGGGGGTTGCATTGCAAAGAGGAGGACCAGAGCTTTGCATCGGTGGTATTCGCTCGTCCCCAGGTGGTCATAGTTCGCAAGAATTTGTCGTAGACGGTCGGCGGCGGCGGTGCGTCCAGGCTGAGGCTAGAGGGTCCGCTTCTATGGTGCAAGGGTGGCTTGATGAGGGGAGTGTGGTGGTCGAGTCTGATCGTGGCAGAACTGAGTGTGATGGCGGTAAAAATTCAAGGTGAGGCGGCGGTTGTAGCTTTGAAGTCACGATCGAGAATGGAGTTTTGGGTTGAACGAAGGCGGTCACGTGGCTGTCAGAGTTTGGTAACGTGCGTTCCTTTTTTTATTTATTTAATTTTAAATCGATTAACTTCTAACTCATATAACTTTTACATACGAGGTCGGATTTACGCGTGGTTTGCTCCACTGCGATCGTATCGATATTCCAAACATTATGCAACTGGTTTGGATGAATTCTTAGACTATTGAAGTTTGGGCCTTATTTTGGATTTCAAATCGATTTGAAATCAAGGTGAGTGTTTTAACTCACTCACAACTACTAAATTATCTTATGTTAGTTAAATTGAATTTATGATGCGATTAGAAATTGATTGGTTGATGTTTGGTATATTTAAATTGTCACTCCAGTTAAATCTGACTTCTATTGAATATTATCGTCATTAATTTAATATTAAATTCTAAATTGCCAGTTAATACCCGTTATTGATAATCAGTCACTTGTTATCGCTTATTGGTTGATTTAAATGATGATTGTGATGGATGTTTGATTGTTGATATTGGATGACTGGATGTTATATTTTTATATTGTTACAACAAAGCAAGTTCCCTATGGGTTGAAATGATACATACCCGAACGATCTGATAGATTTGGGAGAAATCGTTATGAGTTGAAATGATAGACTGAAGCGATTTCATGGATTTGTAATTAAATTCGGGATTGCGGGTTGAAATGATATATATCCGTAAATATAAAATAATTGCGGATTGAAATGATAAATATCTGTATCACTTGACCATAGGGTAGAGAATTATATACGGACACCGGATTGGTTAAATTAAGTAATTTTAAATCCTTAAAATTGGAATTCAGTTAAACGATATTTTGAAATAAAATTTGATTTGTATAAACTGAATTATTTTCGAAATCCAAGCTTTAAATGTTTAAAATTGGAATTGATTTAATGAATTGTTTAAAGAATTAAAATGAAAATTTCAATGTTGAATTTTTGAAGCATAAATGAAATTTATCGAAATTGAGTTATTGAAATTGTTTGAATATAACTTTGAAATCTATTTAATTTGAAGTGGTTTAAATTGATAATTCAAACATGGATTTGAAATCGATATTGATTAAATGGTTTAATGAGAATGTAAATTTAAAAACAAGTTTTAGTTAGTTGAATTGTAAGATGGACAAGGTCTAGATGTGTTGAAATGGAAGAAATGGTTTAGTTTTGATATTAATTCCAAATGAATTATTTTAATATAAACTGTTTAAAGATTTATTATTTTAAAATCCCGATTTTAAGGATTTCAAACTATTAAACTAATTTAAATCTATTTTCAACTATTTTAAACTATTTTTAATCAATTTAAACTATTTTAATTTATTTTAATCTATTTAACCTATTTTAAACTATTAACCCATTTAATCTATTTTTAATCTATTTAATATATTTTAAAACTATTTAATCTATTTTAAATCTATTTTTAAATCTATTAAATCTATTTTAAATCTATTTAAACTATTTTAAATCTATGCAAACTATGCTAAACTATTTAAACTATTTATAACTATGCAAAATTATTTTCTAAATTTCAGACTGTATAGAGTGAAAGTGGTTATATTCAAATCCTTGATTTAAAAGCGAATATGGTTAAATGATGTAATAACCTAAGTTGAGATTAAAATGACATATTTGAGTAAATAAGATGATTTTTGAAATGAGGAATTAATTAACCTATCTTATCGATAATTTCAAAGTGAATATGATTTCGAAAGTGAATATGATTTCGAAAGTGATATGGTTTGAATTGAATATGATATTTTGATATCAATTATGAAACTATTTTGGAAATTTAAAAGAACCATCCGGTGTTAAATAAGCGTTTGGTGTTAAAGAGACCGGGATTGGATATTGTAATACTCTCTTCCAATACCGAAATCCACTTTAACAACTGTGTACGTGGTGGAGATTCCAGAATGAAGTAGGATAGTTTGGCGAACGATTCTGTATGAGGTATTTACGTAGCCCTGATTCCCGCGAGTCAGCTTGATGTGACTAAAACAGGAGTCACGCCGTGCCAAGTGAAATCGCACCTCCGATCGGACATGCTTCTTCGATACCATATTATGACTTTGTGATTGATTTGGTGGCCACCCTTCGATTTTGATTATGGGAGTGTGTTCCAAGGTAGGCGGTAGTAGCTTCTATGCGTTACCACTAGTCCGGATCAACAAAATGGTAGAATCCTACCCTGGCATTGCCTCGCGTGTTGTGTCACATGCCTTATCACGCCTTCTACGAGTTTGTCTTGTGTCGTACCTATGGAGTGCTCCCTGATAGCCCACCAGTTTACGGTGGAGTTTACAGTACTGTATAGACTATGCTATTATATAAAATGTGTTAAGGGGGATATGGGTAACACCTTAACGCTATTTTAGTACTTTACTTTACTGTAGACACTATTATAATATCGTATTGTACTATGTATGTAGATAGTTTAACATATCCTTAAGAGATGGGAATCCCGAAAACCTCTTAAGTTATTGCACTCACGTTAGACACTGGACAGGAGATGTCAAACCTCGTAAACATCTCTGACGTTGTTACACTCATATTTATTTACCGTTGATTTAACTTACATAAGATCTTTTAGTTCTGACTCGAGTGTTTTGTCTTTTCAATTCGCTCGGGTCAGTCTGAGCTTTTCAGTGTATCGAAGACTGCTTTCTGGAGGATGAAGATGGAGATTTGTATACTATTATTTATTTTATTTATTCTACTGCATCATGTTGTTCTACTGCATTTCTTTATTTATTCCTGTTGTATGTAATTTTGATTCTGTATTGTAAAAGTGTAATCAAATGTTATTTGTAAAATAGCTTCATGAAATGTTTAGTTGATTATTATATTTTTTCATTCCGCTGTGAGATTCTGTGTTTGTTTTCTTCTTTCTCTGTTTTTTCTTATTTACCCCATAACAGTTGTAACGACCTGGAGTTTTTCGATGGTTACTTTTAAATATTTAAATGGTTTAAATATTTGATTTGGATTTTAATTGAGTTGATAAGTTTTTAAAACTAAAAATTTCAAGCGGTTTCAGAACTTTCAAAATCGTCGATTTAAGCGACAGGTTAAAATAGCGATCCGTGGCACAGTTTTGGAATTCGACGAAACCAGTTCCATTAGATCCGTAATAGTTTATTATTATCGGATTTCAAATTTCATAGCGTTTGAAATTATCGTTTGGCCGTACGGAATAGAAACGCGTTGAAATTAATATCGAAAATTCAATATAATAATTAGGTCCAAAATGCTATCTTCTCCATACGACCGAATTGGTACTCGAAACCTTTTCCATTGCGTTCGGAATAGGGGTATACCATTATAAATGCTAGGCGGAACACTTCAATAGGGGTTCGAATTTGCTTGGTATATTTAAAACGAAATATTTGAAAATTATATAATATATATTCATATCAATTTCAACATCAGCCCACAAAACATCAATATCGAGTCACCTTACCCCTGAAAACATGCCACTTACCTGTCCTTCGTTCTCCTTTATACACCACGACCTCCCCTTTCAAAATCAACAGAACAAAAAAAATAGCAGAACGAAAATCAAATTCATTCGAAATAAAGAAAAAAAAAGAGGGCGACTTCATCGCGATGCCATGGCTCGACGACGCGTGATGGCACTAAGGGAAGAAGGAGGTGGCTTGGAGGTCAAAGCGTGATCGAGAAGATTACGTTAGGAAGTCGCGATGTTTTTTTTGAGGCGTTTGGTTTAGGGTTTCAGGGGAGGCGCGGCATCATACTGTCCAAGGCGATGGGGTTGGCAGATGATGAAGTGGAGGTGAATTGGGGGATGGCTGTCGTAGTCGATGGAGCAAGGGTCGAGGCTATTTCTGGTCGATGGTGAGTGCAATTAGGATTAGTTACGGAGTTTTGCGAAGGAGGGTGGAGCGACGTGGCTGTAGTGGCTCACATGGGTGGACGCGAGTTGTTCGTGGTTGGAAGGTGGACCACCGGGGGAAGTCTGGTCGCCTGCGTTCGTGGGTGAAGTCGGAGGGAGGCGCACGTGGTTGGAGGAGATAATTAAGGTAATTAATTTTTGTTAATTACTGTAAGTTAAAAATTTATCTTGTTTTATAAATTAGTTAATTTTGTTTAGTAAATGGTATGCTAATAAAATTTAACTAAAATTGCATACGAGATTCAAAAATCATGAACAAGTCGAGTATGGTTCATAACTGTGAAATATACGCGATTAGATTGGTTTGGAATTTTTAGAAGTTAGCTGGGATATTTTAGAAATTCAAAATCTGGATGTTCGGCAAATTTAAAAATCAAGGTGAGAAATTCTTACTCATTTGGATTGCCAGTTTAATTTTAAATAGTTAAAATTAATATTGGGCTGCTAGGTTGAATTTAGAAATTTTTATTTGTTGAGTGATATATTATATATATATATAGTAGTATATATATTAGTAGTTGGAGTGATATTCCTGCACATTATAGCGGATGAGACTCTATGTGCCCCGCATAATAGCGGATGACCCTATATACCGCAATATCCCCCTCGAAGTGGGATTGGTATTTTTATGTTGTACTAGGTACTAACATCTGTGGATGCAGGGAAACAGGTATGAGGGATCCAACTGGATTCCTCAAATATATTGTTATTTTTCAAATATATAGTGATATATGATGTGTGAGAATAATCTGTTATAGATTATTGTTGTGATTGGAATTATTGGATGCTATTGTAGCACTGGCCTGAATTTTGGTATTTTAAATACCATAAGAATATTTTTAAATTTTAAGGGATTAAAGGAAATTTTTGATATAAAAATATTTGTATTGGAATTGGTTTATTTTAAAGAAATTGTGTGAGAGAAATACATTTGATTTTTGGTTGTACTTAACTATTGTGAAAAATGGAGATTTTAAAATAAATTATATAAAAGAATTTATAAACGGTATTCTAGAAATATAAAAAGGAGTTAAAGTCGATATTAAAAATAGATTAGAAGTTATAAATAGATTTATAAAGAAATGGATTTATAAAATGGGATTTTATAAATAAGGTTGCTTTATTTAACAAGTAGAACTCAAAGGAGTATAAAAATTTATAAAAGATGTTTATAAATAAGGTGAGCGATATCAGTTGCTAAATTGGAAATATAAAATTCATAGGTGAATTTATATTAGGATATGGGAATAGAGTGAGAAAAATGGTGGATACTTGTAAAGACCCAAAAGTCGACCTTCAAAAATCGGCATCCGTACGTCACCTGTACTCAAAATGCCGTAGATTCAAACGCCGAATCTGGTTCTCCGGAGCTTATAACAACATTAAGTATAACAACACCGCGGAATAAAGAAATAGATGATATCATATACAACTCCAATGAATACAATATCCAGAATGATATACAACAATGATATCAATCTGATACAACAATATCAGAGATAAATAATGATACAACGGAAAATAATAGAAGTGCTAACTCCAAATCATCTTCAAAAGAGAATGAATCCAACGACTCCCATATAATGCTCCAATCCATAGTCAGCTCCAGATAATCTACTCAACCTGAATATCTGAGAAACCCAACTCTAGACTGCCCGTGTGGAAAATGGTGGGCACCCAGAGTTTAGGAAGGGAACAATAAACTCCGAGTCAGTCATGGGACTGGTGTGAGCAACAAAAACCGTTTATCTTTAAAACAAACACAACAGAACTTTAAATATTGAAAACCGCAATGCTTTTTGGAAAATGAAACTACCATAAGGCCTCCCGCACACACACACAATGCAAACGCAGAATCGGAGGAGATTTCTCCTTATGATAGTCAAAGATGCTTACTACGCAAAACAAATCATTGGATTATTATTATTAGTGCATAGTGCAGAAAACATTTCGAAAGTATAATATTAATCTTAGCCAGCATAGGCATTCCACACTTATGCCTACTATAGCTACTATGTTCAATAGCAGGTTACCGCCACATTCCATAGCAGGTAATACAACTAAAACCGTACAAGGCTCGTATTGTTTCTTTGGATTTTCCAACAAATGGTCAGGCTAAGGAACTTCCTTCCGCCGCATGGGAACGCCTCTGGCGGGACGTCCCGAGAGACAAACTGCTCTCTGCCAACACAAGGCCGGGTTACCCCTGTAACAGGTAACTCACGAATATGCCACCTCCCGGTCCTTTGGGACCTTTATTCGAGGCCTCGGTAACCAACATCACACATAATAAATAAAGTGTGTCCACATGAGTAAGTATCTGGGCTCCATACCATGATACCACCCTTTTCTAGAAGGAAATGACATACCCTAAAGGGCGCGACCCTCATAACCTTGCCGCATATTTCTGTTTCGACCATTTCCGGGTTGTGAGGTCTGACGAAGTCTCGTCCACAAAGCTACGCTTTGTCACAAAGCCATGCTTTGGTCAACAGATGATCAAAGTAATGATCACAAAGATAAATGATCAAACAAATGATCATATCACAAATGATCAAATAATGATCATCACACAGCAACACTCAGCATGTCACATTACCAAATTGGGAGTATATTGCTGATAACCTTCAACTACATAACCTCTGAGCTCGTACGTCTCAGAGAAGGGTGTTAAGCTAAGAGAATAAATTCTCCGCCACCAATAGAAATGTATTTGAAAGAAATCTGCTTTATATCTCAAAGTGTAATGTCAGACATGTAACCATACAAGTCTGTTCCGGGTTCGAACAGAACCGAAGGCACTTCCAAAGAAGTACTTGCAAATTCGGATAATTTTCTAATCACGTCCGAACTTCCCATCACAAAGGGTGCTAAAATCTCTATACCGGGGACCAGTCGATGCAGAGACATTCGACGAGTTGTCCTTTCGTTTTCGAAAATATCCGGTCTTCACCACCGGTCTTCAAATGCTATCCATATACGATGTATCATTATTCGGAACAGGTTATATGACACAAAGGTCCTCTCCCGGCTAAACCGAATAACGAGCGCAATCTTTAAAAACATATGGATATTGGGATTTCAATTAAGTCACAACTTATTACCCAAAACTTTTCTTGCAGATGGTTAAACAAATTACCATTTTCAAATCTTTAAACAAAAGATTCATTTTAACAACCTTCAAAGGTTTAACAATTTCCACACTTTAATCTTTTAAACAAAAGATTCATTCACAGATTTTCAAAATTAATTTCCATTTCAATTGGATTAACTCGTTAATCTTTAAAACAAAGATTTAACTCATAGTTTTCAAAACAATTTCATTTCAAATGATTTAAACAAATCATTATTTTAAATCTGTTAAAAATAAACAGATTTAATTCATAGCTTTCAAAAAGAATTCATTCATAACTTGGAAAACCATTTTTTCAATTCAATCTTGAAATTCCTTTAATTAAACTGGAATTTCTTTTCTTATTTGAAAGCTTTTATCCCTTTGAAAACAAACAGTTTCATTTCATAAAATCTGATTCATTCATACGAGTTGAAATCCTTGGGTTAAATCCGAATTCTCAAAAATTATACTTTTAAATGGTTTAACTTCATATAAACACATTTATATCATCTTTAATCCCTAGTTTCAAATCATAGGATTCAATTTCAAACTTGAATTCAAATTTAAATCAAATTATTTAAATTTTCAAAACTTGATTAAGTTATTCAAAATAACTTTTATCTTTGAAATTCCATTTCAAAAGCTTTTCACTTTAAACCCAAATTTCCAATTTCAAAATCAATTGAAATTAAAATTTCAATTTCGAAAACATCAAATTTAAATTATCTGTGACTTAATCGATTTCCTCGTGAAATCCATATTTGTGTGTGTAAAGGGTGTAGTCCAGGGGTTTAACACACAATAGTGCAACATCATTCAATCATCATAGATCAAATACAGAAATATAATTGATAAGCGGTATTAACTATCACGCTTATCGTTCATTCACAGATCACAGATACATATCACAGATAAGTAAATTACATCACAGGTCACAACTCAAATCAGGGTATATCACAAAGCATCACATATCAGGGATATCAAACCATTCACATTCAATAGAGTCCAAACATCCGAAAGTAAGCTCAATTAATTGTCTGATTAATTTAAATCAGATAAGTCATCAATCATGGTTAATTAACATTAATTAATTTCATATCATTTGATTAATTGTCTTTTAATCGTTTATTTATTTTAAATTAATCAACCTTTAATTATTAAATAATTAACCTTTAAACCAATTTCATAATTAATTAACACCTTAATTGCTTTCATTAAGTAATTTACAATTTATAGTTGATTATCTTAATTAATTTATCTAATTGTTTATCAAAATAAATCACATTAATTAATACTTAAAAATCCTTAGTTAATTATCTTTATTAACTAATAACATTTCTTAACTACTTTTAATTAATCTCAAATTTTAAATTAATCTAAATTATTAATTTATTAAGTTGATAAAAATTCATTCCTTAATTAAACTTCAAGACCGATCTGAAATTCATATTTTATCTTTGATTTAAAATTCCATTTAAACCTTGATTTATAATTTAGATTTCAAGACAGTGTTCTGTTGTTAAAATCTGGAAACTCATATACTCGAGCTCCTCTTGTTCCAGCTTCGAGTCCTCCCCCACAAAATCTCGAGTAAAGCTTTGAGTTCCCACCTTCAACAATTTCTTCGAGTCGAACGCGATAAAAATTCGAGCAATTCCCGAGCCCAAACTCTTCTTCCCCAAAACTGGAACGACCAGAAAATGAAACGTGCATGTGCACATGTACCAGCGATGTCGCCGCTTCCGACCATCAACGATGAGCCTCACAAGTCGACGACCGACCTCCTCCACGATTCCGACCATCTCTACTTTGAATCCAACTCGAAAACGAATTCGAGTGACCTGGCACAAAACCAGAACAGTCTTCAAGACCTGGAATCAGCTCGCATTCGAAACTCCGACCACCAGAGATTCTAAACTCCCGGCCAAGCCTTCGCCTACACTCCAGTTATCATCTCCCTAACTCCTATAGAACTCGATTAACCATTGAAGTTGCAACGAACAAATATCCTGACCCATTAAAAATTAGGTTAACAGACTTCATCGATCTTCCATCGTCGCCACAGTGCTCTGAACACCGACCTGACAATTTTTCCTCAATCTCCAATCATTCCTCCATCTCTAGGCAAAATCCCATGCCTTTCGATCAACTTGATCGCCAAAGTGAACCCAAAACATCAATTTTAGTTCAACTCTAACTGCTAGTCCTATACACCCTTAAAAACTATGATTCCAACTTTAAAAATCATGTTTTTGAATAAGTTTTCAGATTGTATGCCTGAAACCATAGATTAAGATGTTTAAATTTTGACTAAGCTATAGTTTTTTTCAGGCTTCTTTAAATCCAGAGATATTTCCAAGACGTTTTATCCTATATAGATTTTTAATCTTTAATATATGAGATAACAAACCAGTTTTTGTGTTAACACTAAGTCTAAACATCGAGTAAATCGAATGGGAATGGTTTTTGAAATCAAAACCTTGTGTTTAGAACTCAGAACAAAGAATATACATGATTTAACAGCCTGTACACAAATGCTATTCATCATCCACAGAGCATTCATAGATACAAACATAGCTATTCAAGAACATATATGTAACAGATTTAGACTTTTGAATTGTTTTAAAGTGATGTTACTCACATTGTTCAAAAGAGGAAAAGTTATTGATTTTTTCTTTCTTATGATCTAGAGCCTGTATATATATATATATATATATATATCAGAGGTATACATAACATGATGGACACAAGCATACACATGAATTACAGAATAAATTCATGCTATAATCCAAACATCTATCATCCATGCAAACAATTTCACCCCAGAATTAACACACCTATCACAGTATAACACAAATCTAACTGAATTTGGGATAGTTTGCTCACCTTAGTTTCCAGAGAAAAAGAAACAGAGTTGAAGTTTCTTTGCTGAACCCATTTCTTCTTTGATCTCTGGTTCAATTGATTTGCTTTGGTTGTTTTAAGTTGAAGTAACTGAGTGATATTTACCTTTTTTTTCAGTTTGGAATGGATCGAATTGAGATGAAGATGATGAATATATGGGAGATGTGTTTACTGGTTGATGACATTATTTTTTGTACAGGGTGATAATATTTGTTTGTACAAGTGATAAAACTTGTTGTACAAATCTTCAGTGATATTTTTCTTTTGTTGGCTGATGTATTATGTATTGTGTGCTAGAGTTGCCTAGCATTAATTGTCATAGTACTTTATGTCTTCATATGTTTGTCGTTTCCTCATGCAAGCTTATCTTTTATATGTTTTGTATATAAACATTTGTATTTTCTTTTGCAAGCCTATGTACATGAACATGTTTACTTGTTTCTTACCTGTTTGCATTTGATTAACTTCTTTTACAAGCCTACACTTATCTTTTATCTTGGTGGCTGATGGAATATTTTTGTGCTTGCATTAATGATCTTGTACCATTTTCATATAAAAAAAATTTCTTTGGTTCAGCTGAGATGATATGTCTTTGTTTTGGTACTTAGATAATGTGCTAATACTTGATTTCGGCTGTACAAACATATGAGATAATTATTGTGGCTTACTATGCAAGCTTTCATTCACAAGTAGAATTACTTACTTCATTCTTTTACAAGCCTTCCTACATATGTATTATTTGTTTCATATTTGTCTACATTTTATTCATAATAAATATGTTGTTAGACTTTATTTAAGTGTATTTATTTTTATATTTCATACATAGTTTATCTTATATTAATTTCTATTTCTAGTTTAAATGTTAATTATTATTATTTTACTCCATATTTATTGTCTTATATTTATTTTATAAACTCAACCCATTATTAACCATCAATTCTAAATTTAAAAATCATTAAATTTTTATACTTGTGTCCAAGTCTATATATTTTATCTAATGTATTTACTGTATACTTTTATATCTTATATATTTATACTTTAATCCATTTATTTTACTATTTTATTCAAAAATACAATTAATTATTAATTTAAAATATATAGAAAATTTGGGGTCGTTACAGTACTATTTTTGAAAAGTGAGAATGGTTTGAATGGAAGTGATGCGATGTGATTCCAGAGGATTTTTATAAAATTGAATTGGTTATTGAATTTTAAAAATACATTTTTAAATCTAAGAAGTTAAGTTTGTTTTAAAGGGAAATTTTATTATTTAAAACTATGAAAATTTAAACTAGTTAGGATTGAAATACTTCGGTAAGTAGATTTTCAAATATTAAGTATTTATTTTAGTAAATCCTAACTTTTAAAATCAGCTTTGAAAATTTATATGTTATCCAAAAATGAGTTATTAATTTTTATAAAAGTGTTTTTTTATATATTTTAAATAATTACTTGTACATGTTTTAAAAATAAATTATTATTCTTTTAAATACTTATTATATATATATATAGAGTTTTAAAGTGATTGAAAGTTTTATTTTATAAATTCTCTCGTGATTCGTAAAAAGGGGCTTATAAAAGGATATGATTTTGGGGAGAGGAAATTTATTTGTGATTCCGGAGACTTTGGAATAAGTTACGAAATAATTCTCTTAAACATTAATGTTGAAAGGATTTTGGAAAATAAGACTTATAGTATTTTCCTAAGTATAAAAATGGAAATTTGGAAATATTTCTAAGTGTTGAGATGGTTTGAAAATATCCGGTTACGGATTTAAGTATTTGAAATTGTTTTCAAATGTTGGAAGGGATTGATGTATCTAATAAAGATATTTTGAAAATAGATATTTTGGGGAAAAAATTTATATTAAGCCCTGGTGACTGCTTATGGATGTCTTATTGATAGTTAAATAACTGACTATCAATATTGGCCAATTTCGTTAATCGTTTCGAAGAGACCGGGATCAGATTTAATTATCCGAAAACCACTTCGATCCGGTTTGAACGTTACGAATGAATACCGTGAAGATGATGAAGATGGTGATTCGGTTTGTCCAGACCCAGGACAACTTGTATGGACGAATGCTATCAGAACATCATCATTGGAGGACATGAGCATTCTAAGAAGAATTGTTTCTGGAAAGGTAACGCTTAACCTCAAGCCTCATCAACCGGGAATGACTAAAACAGGGGAGATGCACCAAGGCTAAGTGGGTCGCACCGAATTAGGGTATGTTATCACTTTTCTAGATTACCTCGAAAACCTATATATTATGGATATGGTTGTGCATGAAGGAAGGAGCGCTCGATGGTAAGGGTGGGAACACCCAGGGTGATAACATATTCGGTCTATCCAGGTTAGGGGTAGGTCGGTCTTGTGTTGCAGGGGATCTCGACAAGGTCCTCGGTACATTATTCTAGAGGTGTACTATGTTGGGCGGTACCCTAGTGGCCCAGTCATTCGTATGTAATCCATTCTCCAATAAGCGCTGTACGGTTTTGATTGTGCCCAACTATGCTGAAACGTGAGATGCAAGCATTTCAGCTATTTTCTATTTACTTTCTATAGACACTATTATAATATCAGACGATATTGATAAAAATTGTTTTTGTTATCGTAAGGGAAAACCCCGTCGTGTTTATGTGTGACGCAGTCTTACGAGATACCTTTGCTTTCAAAGGATTTTTGATAAATCTAATAATTCAAATTGGGTGTGTTTTCTCACGCTGGTTTTCCAGAATGACTCGGGTGTTATTTTATTATAATGCTTGCGTAAAACCGAGTATTTCAGAATCAGGATAGAATGCTATGGAGCTCAAGAGACGAGCTGGATGACAGAGACGTATCTCCGTACTTGGCTTATATTTCCGCTGTGTAAGGACAAGTTATATAACTGTCCAGTTTGATGTATTGATTGTTGTACTCTGATGATTGTAAGTATAAAACAGTTACATATACTTTTGTATAAAAATCTGTTATTATATATTATATTTTGTTCCGCTGCAATTGTGAGATTCTTTGTTGTTGTTTAATTTTCTTCTATCTCTTTCTTCTTCTATACCCTGCTTATTCGCCCTTAAGTACAATTTGGGTTGAACAGGAGTGAACTATTATCAACTCAAAGGGTACGGAACTGCAGGTCGCTACAACAATCCTCCCTTTTGAATGGTTTGAGTCTGATGTGTGTGGTTTATCATCGATTTAAACCGTCCGAAAGGGTAGGTCATTACATTTGGTATCAGAGCTTTGGTTTAGCGATAACCTTAGCTTTGTGGGGTCCGACTCATTAGAGAATTGGGTAGTAATACCCTAGAATGATTCATTGAGTGTATATATATGAGAGAGCGTATTTGTTAGTGTTATAAAAGGTTTTTATATTGTGTTAATTTGTTCTGTTTAGTATTTACAAATTCTGGTCGGTACATAGGACGCTATGACATCGATAGGGATTTCTAAACACTTAATAAGGCAGACCGACATAATATTGTTTTGAAATATAGGTAAATGAAGTAATTTTGCCTAGTATTATATTTTGTATAGAAAAGAATAATCTTTATAAATGTATATAAGTGTATGTGATATGTTTGATTGTTTGTTAGGTAGTGAAATTTTATAAATATTGATTATAAAATAGGATTTACAAGTAAAGTAAATATAAATTGGAATTTGAGAACTTAAGTTTTGGGATTTTGAAAAAAACAATTTTCAAAATATTTTGGAATATAATATTAGTATTATTTGGAAGTATTTTAGATGTAAATAATTTCAATATGATTTGAAAAACTATTTTAAAAGAAATTTTAAAGGAAATAAGTCTGTACTCCCCTCTCTGTCGTTGGAAAATAATTTCGGTGATGAGTGCACGCATCATCGACGTTCATTATCAAGTTTCAAAGTGGGAAGACTGCTGCAGTAGCTTTACTACGCATTTGTTTTGATAATGAATCTTAAAATTTTATTTCCTAAATATGATTGGATAAATATAAGTTATGAGTGTCTGTATATATATATATATATTATTTTAAATGATTTGGAATGTAACCCAGAGTTAGTTCTTAAACTTTCTGATAATTAGCGGTTTCAGTTATTGTAATAGAATGAAATCTTAACTATTTAATAATTAGAAACCTCTAATATGTGTAATCAGAAACTAGATGCTAAATAATGAAATATATAAGGAATTGGAAATTTGTAAATTACAAATATAAAAGATATGGAAAATAAGAAAATGTAACTATTGAACATCTTATTAACTAAAATGAATAAAACAAACTGGTGTAACATTCAATTACATTCTAAAAGGCATATATATAACTTACCAAAATATTATAAGTTGAAATGTTAATAAGAATATGTAATAGAATATTATACAAGCAAAACTTTAGTAATGAAGGTGTTCAATGGAATTACTTCTATAAATAAGAATTCTGATGTTATAAATTGTTATAAACTTAAGTTAATAATTTAAAATGCTACTGATTAAATGTAATAGAAAAGTGAATACTGTAAGTAAATGATTATAAACTCAAGTGATGTTTGAAGCCAATTATAATTAAAGTAAGTAGTAAAAGTGGATACTATATATGAGAGAAATAAGTGTGAAAGAAAAAAAAGATAATTAAAAATTTAAGCATGAATTGCTTCACAAATGAATATTTAGATAAAGGGAAATCAAAGTAAATAATGAATATGAAGTAAACTGAAATAAAATGTATGCAATCCTTCAATAATTAATTCATTGATGATTTAAATGAATTAATGGAAAGTAACTTATGTAAGTAAATGAATGTAAATTTATGGAAATATCATTGTATAAATAAATTATGAAATGAATTTTTGCATGTAATGAAGTTAAATTAATAAAACGAACATGGTATGAATGAATGAAACAAAATGAACAGTAAATGATGTGAAAGGAAAGTAATAAGAATAAACGTAAATAATATTTGAAGTCATTGTTGTTTTGGCTTATGGGATGGTTGGGAAAGGTACTTCTAACTGTATAAAGATGTATAAATAATCTAATAAGTTTTATCTAAGGCTGTTGAGTGTCTAGTATACTTAGTAGTTATTTATCATTTTATACGGTTAAAAGTTTCTGAACCCGAACAAACCATTTGTTTTGGTTGTTATGGATGGACGGTTGATTACTTTGATTGCATGTGATGATTGAATGGTTTTGTTTGCAAATGACTATTGTTATGTTGTGTTGTTTTGGTTGTTATTAATTGAAACAACTTAAATTTCTCTTTTATATAATTATTAACTTCTTTGGATTGTATAAGTGAAATGCAGGTTATGGAAGCAATTGCTACTACTTTTGGTTTCATAAATAAAGCGTTGTTTGCCCGACAAATAGATACGTTTTCGGATTACGGTTTTCTAGCGATATTATATTGTTTTTCTTGTGGTTTGGGATATTTATTTTGAAATATGATATATATTATTACTATTGATATTATTATTTCTCCCAGACCTCTCCGTATAGAGGAGACTCTGCCGAAATTTTACGTGAATTTTGTACTTAGAATTTTTTTATGAAAGTGGAAATGTATTTCAAAATTTTATTGAACTTGAATATAAAAGGATTTAATTGTTTATAAATTGATGTATTTTATTTAAATTATTTAATTATGTAAATTAATTGTTTATAAATTGAATACTGTGAATAAAATATATTAATTTCTTAATTCCTCCTTTTGCCTTTTCGAGGACGAAAAGTTTTGAGTAGGGGAGAGTGTAATGACCTATAATTTTCGATAATTAAAAATATTGAATTTAATAAGATTTTGTAATTTTGTAACGTTTCGACTTTTCGACGCTCGAAAGTCGACATTAATACGTCCACTGTATCAAATGCCGCGCAATCGAATGCCGGAAAACTGAATCATTAAGGTTAAAAAGAAGAGGTAGAAGAAGACAGAAGAAAAAGAAATAGAAACAATATCAGAATCTCACATTCGCAGCGGAACAATATATAATAGATAAATGAATAATCTTTATAACAAAGAACTGTATCAATTTATACAATACATCATCAGAGTTTACAACAACAACATCACTGGACAGTTATATAAACTTGTCCACATACATAATACACAGCGGAATAATACTGGTATAAGTGATATGTCTCGCCATCCAGCTCGCCTCCAAAGCTCCAGAATATCCAGAATATCCTGATAACATAACTCTAGGCTGCCCGTGTGGAAAATTATGGGCACCTAGAGTTTAGAAAGGGAACAATAAACTCCGAGTCAGTCATGGTGACTGGTGTGATGTCGTAAAACAGTTATTTTCACAAAGAAAATAAAAGAAATTCGCAATGCTTTTGGAAAATGAAACTACCATAAGGCCTCCCGCCACACACACAATGCAAATGCAGAATTGGAGGAGATTTCTCCTTATGATAGTCAAAAATGCTTACTACGAAAAATCAGTTGATATTATTATTAATGTCTAGTGTGGAAAACATTTCGAAAGTATAATATAAACCTTAGCTAGCATAGGTACCATTATATTATGCCTGCTATAGCTGCCATGTTAAATGGCAGGTTCTACAACTAAAACCGTACAGGGTTCGTATTGTTTCTTTGGATTTTCCAACAAATGGTCAGGCTAAGGAACTTCCTACTGCCACATGGGTACGCCTCTGGCGGGACGTCCCGAGAGACAACTGCTCTCTGCCAACACAAGGCCGGGTTACCTCTTACACTATGTAACTACTACACGAATATGCCACCCCCGGTCCTTTAGGACCTTTATCCGAGGCGCCTCGATCACACAGCAACAATCACACAGTAAATGAGATTAGAGCAACCACACAGGTAAATATCCGGGCTCCATACCATAATATCACCTTTTTCCAGAAGGAAATAACATACCCTAAAAGGCGCGACCCTCGTAACCTTGCCGCATCTTTCCTGTTTTGACCATTAGCAGTTTGTGAGGCTCGATGAGGTCTCGTCCACAAAGCTACACTTTTTCACAAATCCATGCTTTGATCACAAATGATCAACAAATGACCATCAACACACAACAACACTCAGCATGCCACACTACCAAATTGGGAGTATATCACTGATAACCTTCAACTACATAACCTCTGAGCTCGTACGTCTCAGAGAAGGGTGTTAAGCTAAGAGAATAAATTCTCCGCCACCAACAGAAATGTATTTGAAAGAAATCAGCTTTATATCTCAAAGTGTAGTGTCAGACATACAACCATACAAGTCTGTTCCGGGTACGAACAGAACCGAAGGCACTTCCAAAGAAGCCCTTGCAATCTGGGTATTCACAATCCCGATCGGACTTCCCATCACATAGGGAATCTCTATACTGGAGCAACCCAGTGCAGAGACAATCGATAGGTTATCCTATCGTTTTCGCAAACACCCGGTCTTCAACACCGGTCTTCAATTGCAATTCATAACGTCGTATCATTATTCAGAATGGGTTATATGACACAAAGTCCTCTCCCGACTTAACCAAATAATGAGCACTTGTTTTTAAAAACAAATTCAAGTGCCATTTCAAAGGCAAATATTGATAGTCGGTTATTTATCTATCACACAATATTCACAAAGATCATCCAATTTAAATAATTTTCCCAAATGATTTATTTTCAAAATATCTTCACCAGATATATATATTTTCCACACTCATCACTTTGAAAACAAATTTCAAATCACTATTCACCTTCAAACTTTTGAAAACAAATTTCAAATCAATTTCCCTACATGGGATATATTTCCAAATATTTATTCATTCCCACTGGAAATCTGCCGAGTTCAAATACTTTATCTCCAAAATATTCCTTTAAAAAAAGACCAACTTTAGAACCTTTAATTTATATTTTAAAAGCTACTTTGGAAATATACTCGGCTTTATAGTGAGAATACACTTTCACTTCAAAATGGTCTATTTAGACCAATTAAATAGTCCTTATCGATTCATTTTAAATTCACGTTCCAAATCCGTAAATTTATTTCCACACTTTAAAAATAAATCAGTGTTTATTTTTAAAACAAATTTCCCTTTCCTTTATAAATTCCATTTTGAATTTACATTCTCAAATATTCACTTTTTATACAATTTCCAAATCGATTTCTCAAATACTCACTTTCAACTCCAAATCAACTTTCAAATGGATTTCCAGATTTATTTCCCCTTTTAAAATAAATTCCTTTTTAAGAAAACAAATTCTTTTATCTCTTCCAATCTATTTAAAAATCCAAATTTTTAAATAAATTCTTCAACTTATAAACAATATTACTCGAAGTCCACTTATAAAAATCTTTTCACCATATTTTGGAAATAATTCGATAAGATTACAAAAAATCAACTTTATGCTTTTAAATCCCTTCTTTTAAATTTATTCAATTCTTTCAAAAGGAATTTACTTAAAATTTCCAACTTTAATTTCGAAAATCCAATTTATTTATTTCTGGTATCCAACGATACCAAAAATACATTCGGCTAAATTTTAGCCTTCAACAATTTCAATCGTCAATATAATCATTCACAGATTATCAATAAATCATCACACAGCATATGAAACAAATTCATATAATTTGAGGAATCCAGTTGGATCCCTCCAACCTGTTTTCCCTGCATCACAGATGTTAGCACAACAATTAAATACCAATTCCACTTCGAGGTGGAATATCGCGGTATATGGGATTTATAAAATATCATCCGCTATTATGCGGCGCATAGGGTCTCATCCGCTATATAATGCGGGAAATCAATCACCAATATATATATACTACTATATATACTACCACATCCAAACAGTCAATCAATAACTACAATTTCAATTATTTTTGAGTGAGAAGATCTCACCTTTGCTTTTATTTTGCAATCCATTTCCGTTTTGATCATTTCTTCACGGTTTTGACCCTTGTATAAACAATTTTATACAATTCATTAATATTCGAAAAAAATCGAATACTTAAATTCTGTTTGATAATTTAATTAACCCGTGATTTTATTTTAAACAATACTTTTAATCTTTAAACAAATTCCTTTTAGTAAATTTATTTAATAAAAATTAAAATTTAAACAAAACTGGAAAATACCTTACTGCTTCCCATCGACAAAGCATAAACCCATCGCGACTAGAAGTTCGACGAGCCACCCCACATCGCTGCATGATTAAGCTTTGCTCGCGTCGCCTACATCTCGTTCTCACGCTCGCCCCTCTTCTGCACTCGCTAACGAGTCGCCTAATGCACCACTCCCTCACGAATGATTTTCAGACCGCCTTCGAATCAACGTGAACTCGCGCATCACCAAGTCGTCGCCGCCCGATTCCACGTGCTCGAGCTCGAGATCGACTGCTTCGAACGCCACTTAGAGCTCGCTCCTCCACACTTCCACGCGACCAGATCTCAATTTGTTTCGAACGAGTCGATTTGGGTTCGACTTAATTTTGTAATATGCTCTGCCAAAATTTTCGAACGAATTTTTTGATTTCGTACTGACTGAAAATGAAGGCGGAGGGAATATTGATTCGATTTGAGGAGGCTATATATATATATATTTTTCGAACGTTGATTTTGATTCCTTAGGCTTCGACCATTTTTGATTTTTTGGGACGAGATTTTCTTTCTGAAATTGAAATGATTCGCGTGAGATTTTGTAAAGAAATGGGGAGACAAGGAGGAGACATTGGCGCATGGAGGATGGCTGCAGTGCTTCAGAGAAAAAGTTCTGATATGGAAAGAAAGTAGGCTGCTATTTTGACTTAGGGTATAAATATATTTTAATTTAAATTCAAATTCAAATTATCTCGACAAATACAACACGACATTCTTGACTTCCTATCGATGCGTGCCGCTAGGCGTTTATAATGTTATGCCCCTATTCCAAACGCAATGGAAAAGGTTCCGAATCCAAATTCGATCGTATGGAGAAGATAGCTTTTTGGACCAGTTATAATATTAAATTTTCGATTTAATTTCAGCGCGTTTGCTTATCGTACGCTCACACAACAACTCCAATCACTACGAAAATTGAAATCCGATAATAATACAATATTACAGATCCAATGGAACCGGTTTCGTCGAATTCCGAGACTACGCCTCGGAAGGCTATTTTTAAATATCGATTTAACCGATAAAATTCAAAACTGAACAAAACAGTTTTAAAGTCAATTCTGAAGCTTTTATTATATTCAGTATCATTAATATTAATTTTCTAAGTCTTCAGATTATTTTTTATCAGCTTAAAACTGTAGATACAAATTTTTACCCAGATTTGATAATTAAATTCAAAAATTAAATTGCCAAATTCATTCTGATATTTGAATTTCAAATTAAACTAACTTCCAGATATTTAAAATCAATTAAATATCCTGATTTCAAATGTTGAAAATTCGGGGTCGTTACAAATTTAGTATTGGGAGAAATAAAAATTTGTGATTTATTAATGTGAGAAAAATTAAAATTTTAAGATTTAATAATGAAAAGAATAACTAGAATGTAATGTTAGTAATGTTAATTTAAGGCAATTGGTAACTATTTTAATGTAAGTCCAATTAATTGAAAGGATTGTAAAGTCATATATAATAGGTTGTAGATTGTAAATAAGGAAATAAAATTTAATATTGGAGTCAATGTTGAAATTATATGTAATAAATTGGAATTGGCTAATATTGAAAATGAAATCGGTGATGTGTAAGTAGTTATAACATTTGTTGTAGATAATAAACTTATAAATGTGATTAAATTAAGCAAAAGGTGACAATTGTTATATGTTACCTATCTATTTAATATGTTGTATTAAATTTGAAATCAATTGCAATTAAATGTAATTAAATATTATGTTAATATGAATTAAGGTGATAATTGTAGAATATTTGTGTAATAAGATATAAACCAATGTTAATTATATCCGTAGGAAGATAGTTGAGTGAATAATAAGATATAAATCAAAATAAATAAATTTATTATAAATTTAAAATATAATTAATTGGACCTTTATTGCAATTGAAATTGAACCCCGTAATATATGCAACGTTCAATATTGAAGTTGACTTGGAAATTTACTTTAATTTTTTTTAAATCACCAAGTAATCAAAAATGATAAAATTTGTTAGTTATTAAATTTGAATTGAAAAAGTGATAAAATCAATTTAATAATAATTTATTTAATTAACGTGAAAATAGCCATTTTGGCAACCGTCTCGGGTTTCGACGAAACAAGTTTCATCGGATCCGTAACGGTGAATTATTGTAGGGTTTCAAGTTTCGTAGCGATCGGACTTGTCGTTTGATCCTACGGGCTTGAAACGCGTAGAAATCAATTTAATTGAAATCAATTTGAAATAAGCTGATTTTAAAAGCTAACTCCTTCATACGATGGAATTAGGATTTGAAACCTGTTCCATTTAGTTTAAAGATATCGAAAACATCTATTTTGATATATGGAATGATCCACTTTCGTTCCGGAGGCAGAACGGGCTTTTCGGGTCGTTATTGTCATTTCAATCTAATTCGATACGTTAACTCGTTTTATCGGGCCTAGTCCGTATAAATAAAAAAAATTCTAACCCTACCAGCCTTTTACTTCTCATTTCTGTATGTATCTATCTATTCCATCTATCAGCTTCTTAGTCTTTCCAATGGCTTTAGATTACAAACCCTAAATTCAATTTCCAAACCAATTTCAAAAATTCAAACTCTTAAAACCCAAACATATTATATATCGTTGGGAAGCTCTCGATGAGCGCAACCCAAATCTGTGATTCGTTATTCATTTTGGATCATGGTTTGACCGGAAATTGGCCATTTATCCTCGGCCGTTCGTGTGAGGACGTTGAGATTCGACGGTGGATCTTTGTCCTAGAAGCGATCGGGGGGTTGCGTTGCGAAGAGGAGTGTAACGACCCGTAAAATTTTCAATAATTTAATTTGTTAGGTTAGTAAGTTTTGGGTGATGAAATAAAAAAAAACTTTATCTATTAATAATTGAACAATGGTAATTAGAACTAATTCGTAACAATTGAAATGAAGTCCCAATGATGAATAATGTAAATTAATTATAAATTTGAATGTAAGAAAGAAGTGTGAATGTTGAATCATTAATGAGATAATATGTGATAAATAGAAATTGAAGTAAATCAGTGTTAATGGATTAATTGTAACATTTGATTTGTAAATAATAATGGATTCATTAATGTGGATTAAAGTAATAGTAACGGGTGTGAGTTACTATTTAATTGGTCTATTAATCTAGTTGTAAATGTTACGTTTGGGTATAAAACTGAATATAAGTAAATAAATATAAGTGTTGTATGGATAAATGAATTAGTATATAAATTTATGGTAATTGAATGAATTAAACATTATGTAAGCAATTATGATAATTAGTGGACATAATAAACTTGAGTGTAATATAAAGATAATGATAACATTTATTGCAAGTTACATTTTTTTAGACTACTAAATTTAAAGTTAGAAATCAATTACATTTAAGTGTAAGTAAATGTTCATTAATATGAGATAAGATAGTAATGGTAAAAGTTGTGATTGTAATGACATAAATGGAAATGTATATTTTATTCATAAAATGAAATAAAGGAATGAAACCAAGTTGAATAAATTGATTGAGGTTTTAATTATGATAAATGTATATATTTGGCAAATTCAATATAATTGAAAATAACAGTTATTACAAAAGAAAGATGAAAATTTAAATATATATTTATGCAATGAATGATAAACAAATAATAACTAGGTTTATAGAGTGATAATAGATTTAATAAAAAAGAGTAGAATTGAAGCAAGGCAATTATTGGAAATTAATTAATTGGAATTCAATCCGTAATAAATGGATTTATTGTAGCTAAATGAAATTGAAATTTGGATGAATTGGGAAATTATTAATGTATTAGTATATAAACCAATGTTAATATTACCCATAAGAGGATAAGTTAATCGTTGATTCAATAACAAGATTGAGAAATCAAATATATGGATTTATTGGGAATTTAAAACTTATACTTTTTAAACTAGATAAATTACAGTGTTTTACATGCAATAATTTTCGGTAATTTTATTTTCTATTTTAATTTGTATAAACTTGATTTTATTTATTTGATTTTTGATTTGTTTTATTTTTAAAAATAGCTTAGAAATTTCAAGAGACATAAGTTACTTGTTTTATTTGTTGCCTTTTTCTTTTCCCTTGCCTTTCCATTTGCATAGCCAATTACTTCCCACATTCATAGCCGTGATTTTCTCCTATCAATCACATACATATTGTTCCTCAAACTCTTCTTTTCATTGCGTGCAAACAAAGGAAAAAATTAATTAAATCCATCAAGTTATTTGTTTATAGTGTTGCCTTTTTATTTTCTTACCATTCAAAAGTCCTTAATTCTTGCCCTTGTGTTTTCCTAACATTTATTCCTTTTATTGCCTAACCTCTTTATTTCTTTCCTTTAGCCGTGCCTTTTACTTGCAATTCACATACAAAATTCATACCATCTCTTCTCTTTTCATTTCTCAAGATCTATTTCCATGGCTTCCTTCTCTTCTTCCTTTTCCATTTTTATTTTTCTTTCTCCTTTTTCTTTTATTTTCTTTTGTTTTTCTTCCTCCTATGCTCGGCCTCTCCACCATATTTCCGACCTCATCTCCTCTCCACCTCCTCCATGATCACCTCCATCACCCTATCACCACCACCAATTTCAAGCACCACCTATTTGCTTTGCCATGACCTTACCATCCCCTAGTGGTGAGTTTGTGATGCCTAGACCCTACCCAAATCCAAAGGCCGAACCCACTTGGTGGTTGAAGCAAAGGTTATGTCATGTTTATCTCATATTTTTCCATTGTTCTAATTTCTATTCTTTTGTATTGAAATATATTCTTATATTTGTTGTATTTGTTTGCATACAAGTTTGGATCTTGGCTTTCCATCTACAAAAATCTTATTTGTGCTTTATCGTGCTTTTCGGAGTTTCAATTGTGTGTTTTGAATTTGATCTCTAGCTTTAAAAAGGTGAGTTTTATCACTCTAGACATATGTACTTATATTATTGTGAAATGATGACAAGTGAATCTGTATAAATTAATATGTTATTCATACATGCCTGTGATATATTATATGAGGTCAAATGCTGTTTATATACCTGTTACATTACCTGATATGTTATTATATGTTATACTGTTCATTTTAATTACTGTATCTCACACTGCAAGTTCCCTATCACTATGGGTTGAAATGATACATACCCGAACGGACATTAGAATAAGGAAAAATCATTATGTGCTGAAATGATAGGGTCGAGTGATTTTTATTGTATTTTATTATATTTTATTTGACTTGGGATTGCGGGTTTGAAATGATAGAACCCGGATTTTTCTTTTTAAATTACGGATTGAAATGATACATATCCGTATCATTTGACCTAGGTTAGAAAATATTATGCAAGCCCATGGTTATATTTTTAAATAATATTTTCCTAAAAATTTATTAAGTATTTTGAATTTTTAAATATATGAAATTTGGGCTAAAAGTTTTGATTTAATGATTTAAATATAAGAAGATGTTGGTTTTCTACAAGTTAAGATTTTATAAGTCTATAAGTGGCTTTAATTGAAATTATAAAGATGTGTTGGTTTTAAATAGAATTTAAAGACATTTATTGATGATAAATAACTTAATAATGAAATGTTGATTTAATATGGAATGTTAAATCTAACCTGGTAATTGTAATGAATTTTATTTATGAAATAGACATGTTTGAATAATAAAGAATGTATTTTAAATTGATAAAATAGAATACAATTTTCTTGGACTTTGGTAATAAAATTTGTTTAACTGAAATTCATAGTTATTTGATGTCAAATGAATATATTTATAAGGAAATTAGATTGTTATATTAACAATGGTAAGATATTCTATTTATGAATATGTTTGTAAAATAAATAATTAGGATTTAAATGGAAGGGAATTGTAATTTAAAATATGACCTAACTTGATAGTTGGAAATTTGGTTTTTCAAATGGAAATTTTAAGTTAAGTAAATAAATAGTAATTTAGTTTTATTTATGAAGTGGGTATTTTAAAATAAAATGTTAGGTTATTTGTTGAAATAAAAGTTAAGTAAAAGAATGTGCTTTTGACTTAATAAATGAATTATAGTTTAATTTGGATATTTATTTATAAAAGTTTATCTTATTGAATCATAAGTTTAATGACATCCAAATGAATAAATTCTGAAGTGGAAGATGTAATTTTATAGGTTAAAAATGGCTAGAATTGGAGTTTTAATGTTTCTGAAAGTTAAGCAATTTATAAAGGATTGACTAACAAATGAAATTAATTTAAATTCGACATTTATTAATAAAAATATTGTTTTATTAAAATTTATAAGTTAAGTAATATCCAAATAAAAAATTTTGGGAAGTGGAATGAGTTTGATAAGTTAAAAATGAGAAAAATTGAAGTTGTATTGTTTTAAAGGGTATAATAGAAATTATAGCGCTTCTGAAATGTTGTGGTTAAATGAACCATGGCTGGAAATATACTAAAAAGACCTATAACAACATTTCTGAAGTGCTGTAATTTTTGGAAATTGAACTATGGCTGAAAATATACTAAAAGGACCTATAACAGCATTTCTGAAGTGCTGTAATTTCTGAAATTTTGAACTATATGCTGAAATTTCTAAATAGACCTATAGTTCTGAAATGCTGTAGCTTCTGATTTTGAACTAGGTTTTGATATATACTAAATATACTTAACGCAGCACTTTATTAATGCTGCTATTTTGAAAATTTCAATATTTGAAATGATTGAACGAATGAACTTAGAAATGTTACAACTTTGAAATGAATATTATTTGACATTGAATTTAAATGGTTTGGAAATGAATTTATTTGAAATAATGCTGAAATTTCTAAATAGACCTATAGTTCTGAAATGCTGTAGCTTCTGATTTTGAACTAGGTTTTGATATATACTAAATATACTTAACGCAGCACTTTATAAATGCTGCTGTTTTGAAAATTTCAATATTTGAAATGATTGAACGAATGAACTTAGAAATGTTACAACTTTGAAATGAATATTATTTGACATTGAATTTAAATGGTTTGGAAATGAATTTATTTGAAATAGTATTTAATTAAGAATTGTCTTTAAATATATTAGCTTGAAGCTTATTGGAATTGAAGATTTAAGAATGTGACTTTATAAAGTGGTTTGGTTTAAGATGATTTAAAAGAATATTTCAAGTTTAATATATTTAATAAAATATTCAGTAATTTGGAAATTTGGGTTTTATTTAAATGATATATTGATTTGGTTTTTGGAATTTAAATGATATATTATTGCTTTGGGATTTGAAATGGAAATGATATATTGATTTGGCTTTGAAATTAAATAATATAGTATTTAGTTTTGAAATGGATATGATATTTTGGGTTTTAAAGTAAATGATTTTGAAATAAATATCCATGGGTTAATAACGATTGGTTGTTAAAGAGACCGGGATCGGATATGGGCATACTCTCTGTCGATACCGAAAACCACTTTGACAACCGTGTACACGGTGGAGATTTCAGAATGAAGTAGGATGGTGGCGACGATCCTATTAAGGTATGAACGTGGACCCGACTCCCGTGAGTTGGCATAAGGTGGCTAAAACATGAGCGATTCTCGGGCCAATGAGGTAGCACCTCTGATCGGACACATTTCTTCGATACTATTCCATTACTTTGTGATTTGATTTGGTGGCCACCCTTCGATTTTTGATTTGGGAGTGTGTTCCTAGGTGAGCGGTAGTGGCTGCTATGTGTTTCCACTAGCCCGGATGCATAATTGGTATATCTACCCTGGCATTGCCTTGTTGTGCCGTGTCACCCACCATATCGAGCTTTACTACGAGTTTGGATTTGTGCCGTAGCCTGTGGAGTATTGAGGGTAGCTCCCAATCTGGGGGTATGCTAATACTGGATAGACTACTGGGACTATTATGTGTTAAGGTGGAAAATGTAAAGCCTTAACGTTATTTAAAAGTAAGATTATTTTATTATAGACATTATTATAATAGCGAATATTACTACATAGTAGATAGTTTAACGGATCCTTAAAGAATGGGTGATCCCAAGCATTCTTTAAGTTACTTGTACTTTTCTGTTATAGTTCACTTGAGTTGGTTTACATTGTATAAGTATGTATGTCCTGACTCGAGTGTTTTGTGTTTTGCTTTACGCTCGGGTCAGACTGAGTGATATAACATTCGAGACTCACCTTTGGAGTTGGAGCTTTTCTGGGAGATCCAGCTATTTCGTTTTCAGTTATCCAGTTGATTCCAGAGATGTATTCTGATTTATACTTGATTATCATATTGAGAATTCTGTTGTATCTTGTTAACTCTGATGTATATATAGTAGCTTTATGAACTACTATTTCTTTGCTTCCGCTGTATTGTTATATTACTCTGTGTCTGTGATCTATGATTCATTTATTGTATATTCTGAGTTTTGACAAATTTTATTTACAATCTATTATTTTGAATTATTCAAGTCCGACATGTATGGATTTATTGTCGATTTGAATGGTCCAAAACAGTGGGTCGTTACAAGGAGGACCAGAGCTTTGCATTGGTGGTATTCGCTCATCCCTAGGTGGTCATAGTTCGCCAGAATTTGCCGTAGATGGTCGGCAGCGACGGTGCGTCTAGGTTGAGCCTGGAGGGGCCGCGTGTATGGTGGAGGGGCGGCTTGGTGAGGGGGGTGTGGTGGTCGAGTTTGATCGTGGCAGAACTGAGTGTCGTGGCGGCAAAACTTCAAGGTGAGGCGGCAACTGTAGCTTCAAAGTCGCGATCAAGAATGGAGTTTAGGGTTGAACAAAGGCGGTCACGTGGCTGTTTGAGTTTGGTAACGTGCGTTCTTTTTTTTTAAATTGATTAACTTCTAACTCGTATAACTTTTACATATGAGGTTGGATTTACGCGCGGTTTGCTCGGCTGGGATCATATTGAAATTTCGGACATTATGGAACTAGTTTGGACAAATTCTGAGACTGTTGAAGTTCAGGCCTTATTTTGGATTTCAAATCGATTTGAAATCAAAGATGAGTGTTTTAACTCACTCACAACCACTAAATTATCTTATGTTAGTTAAATTAAATTTATGATGCGATTAGAAATTGATTGGTTGATGTTTGGTATATTTAAATTGTCACTCCAGTTAAATCTGACTTCTATTGAATATTATCGCGGTTAATTTAATATTAAATTCTAAATTGCTAGTTAATACTCGTTAAGTCAGTTGTTATTGCTTATTGGTTGATTTAGATGATGATTGTGATGGATGTTTGATTGTTGATATTGGATGACTGGATGTTATATTTTTATATTATTACAACATTGTAAGTTCCCTATGGGTTGAAATGATACATACCCGAATGATATGATAGATTAGGGAGAAATCGTTATGAGTTGAAATGATAAACTCAAGCGATTTCATGGATTTGTAATTAAATTCGGGATTGCGAGTTGAAATGATATATAACCGTAAATATAAAATAATTGCGGATTGAAATGATAAATATCTGTATCACTTGACCATAGAGTAGAGAATTATATACGGACATCGGATTGGTTAAATTAAACGATTTTAAATCCTTAGAATTGGAATTCAGTTAAACGGTATTTTGAAATAAAATTTGATTTGTATAAACTGAATTATTTTCGAAATCCAAGCTTTAAATGTTTAAAATTGGAATTGATTTAATGAATTGTTTAAAGAATTAAAATGAAAATTTCAAAGTTGAATTTTCGAAGCTTAAATGAAATTTATCGAAATTGAGTTATTGAAATTGTTTGAATATAACTTTGAAATCTATTTAATTTGAAGTGGTTTAAATTGATAATTCAAACATGCACTTGAAATCGATATTGATTAAATGGTTTAATGAGAATCTGAATTTAAAAACCAGTTTTAATTAGTTGAATTGAAAGCTGGACAAGGTCCAGATGTGTTGAAATGGAAGAAATGGTTTAATTTTGATATTAATTCCAAATTAATTATTTTAATATAAATTTTTTAAAGATTTATTATTTTAAAATCCTAATTTTGAGGTTTTCAAACTATTAAACTAATTCAAATCTATTTTCAACTATTCTAAACTATTTTTAATCAATTTAAACTATTTTAATTTATTTTAATCTATTTAACCTATTTTAACCTATTTTAAACCAATTAACCCATTTAATATATTTAATCTATTTTAAAACTATTTAATCTATTTTTAATCTATTTTTAAATCTATTTAATCTATTTAATCTATTTTAAATCTATTTAAACTATTTTAAATCTATGCAAACTATGCTAAACTATTTAAACTATTTATAATTATCCAAAACTATTTTCTAAATTTCAAACTGTATAGCATGGAAGTGGTTATATTCAAATCCTTGATTTAAAAGCGAATATGGTTAAATGATGTAATAACCTAAGTTGAGATTAAAATGACATATTTGAGTAAATAAGATAATTTTTGAAATGAGGAATTAATTAACCTATCTTATCGATAATTTCAAAGTGAATATGATTTCGAAAGTGATATGGTTTGAATTGAATATGATATTTTGATATTAATTATGAAACGATTTTGGAAATTTAAGAGAACCATCCGGTGTGAAATAAGCGTTTGGTTGTTAAAGAGATCGGGATCAGATATTGTCATACTCTCTGCCAATATCGAAAACCACTTTATAGACTGTGTAAGTTGTGGAGATTCCAGAATGAAGTAGGATTGTTTGGCAAACGATTCTGTATGAGGTATTTACGTAGCCCTGACTCCCGCGAGTCAGCTTGATGTGACTAAAACAGGAGCCACACCAGGCCAAGTGAGGTCGCACCTCAAATCGGACATGCTTCTTCGATAACATATTATGACTTTGTGATTGATTTGGTGGCCACCCCTCAATTTTGATTATGGGAGTGTGTTCCGAGGTGGGCGGTAGTAGCTGCTATGCGTTACCACCAGTCCGGATCTGGATAACGGTAGAATCCTACCCTGGTATTGCCTCGCATGTTGTGTCACATGCCTTATCGCGCCTTCTATGAGTTTGGTTTGTGTCGTACCTATGGAGTGCTCCCTAATAGCCTACCAGTTTACGGTGGAGTTACAGTACTGTATAGACTACGACATTATATAAAATGTGTTAATGGGGATATAGTTAATGCCTTAACGCTATTTTAATACTTTACTTTACTGTAGACACTATTATAATAGCGTATTGTACTATGTATGTAGATAGTTTAACGGATCCTTAAGAGATGGGAATCCCAAACACCTCTTAAGTTATTGCACTCATGTTAGACACTGGATAGGAGATGTCAAGCCCTGTAAACATCTCTGATGTCGTTACACTCATATTTATTTACCGTTGATTTAACTTACATAAGATCTTTTAGTTCTGACTCGAGTGTTTTGTCTTTTCAATTCGCTCGGGTCAGTCTGAGCTTTTCATTGTATCGAAGACTGCTTTCTGGAGGATGAAGACGGAGATTTGTATACTATTATTTATTTTATTTATTCTGTTGCATCATGTTGTTCCGCTGCATTTCTTTATTTATTCCTATTGTATGTAACTCTGATTATGTATTGCAAAAGTGTAATCAAATGTTATTTGTAAAACAACTTCATGAACTGTTTATTTGATTATTATATTTTGTCATTCTGCTGTGAGATTCTGTGTTTGTTTTCTTCTTTCTCTGCTTTTTCTTATTTACCCCATAACAATCCTCCCTTTTGAATGGTTTGAGTCTGACGTGTATGGTTTATCTTCGATTTAAACTGTCCGAAAGGGTGGGTCGTTACAAAGATTGTACTGAAAATGACTTTTGGAAACGAACTAACTTTGGCAGATGTTCTTCATGTTCCATAGATCTGCAAGAACCTGATTCTGTATTGTTGCTTAGCAAGCATGGCTTCAAACTCACATTTGTGTCTCATAAGTTTGTGTTGTCAAAGAATGGAATGTATGTAGGAAGTGGATATGTTTGTGATGGATTATTTAAAGCAAATGTAACCATTATTGTACCAAACCATGATATGAATAAAATAGAATGTTCTGCTTATATTGTTGATTCTTCTAACATATGGCATTCTAGATTAGTCCATGTCAATTTTAATACCTTTCGAAAATTGATTAATCTAGATTTTATACCAAATTGCAAAATAGATTCCAACTATAAATGTAAAGTTTGTGCAGAAGCCAAATTGACAAGAACCTTGTTTCACCATGTTGAACGAGAAACTAAACCTCTAGACCTAATATACATAGATGTATGTGACTTAAAAATGTGTCAAACTAGAGGTGGAAAAAGGTATTTCATTACCTTCATTGATGATTGTACAATGTACTATTATATGTATCTCCTTAGAAGCAAGGACGAGGCATTCGACATGTTTAAACTGTATAAAGCTGAAATTGAAAATCAACTCAACAAGAAAATAAAAGCTTTTAGAAGTGATAGAGGAGGAGAATATGAATTTCCCATTGAGGAATTCTGCGCCAAACATGGTATTATACACCAAACTATAGCTCCATATTAACCTCAGTCCAACGGTATAGTCGAACGAAAAAATAGAACTCTTAAAGAAATGATGATTGCCTTACTAATTAGTTTTGGCTTGCCAGATAACTTATGGGAGATGCTATTCTTTCTGCAAATCATATTTTGAATAAGATATCACGAAAGAAAACATCTAAATCTCTCCACAAACTTTGGAAAAATATACCACCGTCCTACAAATACTTAAATGTGTGAGGGTGTCTTGCGAAAGTGGAGGTACCTAAACCAAAGAAAGTCAAAATTGGAACAAAAGCAATTGATTGTGTATTCATTGGATATGCACAAAACAGTGCCGCTTATCGGTTTTTGGTACACAAATCCGAATTTGCTGATATTCACGTAAATACCATCATTGAGTCGATAAATGCTAGATTTTTCGAACATGTATACCCTTTAAAACATGGTACTGAAAATTATACTCAAAAGAGACCAAGGAAAACTGAAATCTCCAATTCTCTTGAGGATATTGAACAAAACATTGATAATGATCAGCAAAATAGTGTTGATCAACCAGTGGAGGAACCAAGGAGAAGCAAAAGATCTAAGACATCAAAAACCTTTGGACCAAACTTCTACACATTTATGTTAGAAGACGATCCATTATCATACAAACAAGCTATGTCCTCCGCCGATGCTTAACAATGAGATTGAATCCATCATGGCGAACCATACATGGGAGTTAGTTGATTTACCTCAAGGATGCAAGACCTTAGGTAATAAATGGATATTTAAGAAGAAATTGAATCCTGATGGTTCAATAGACAAGTATAAAGCTCGACTTGTGATTCAAGGATTCAGACAAAAAGAAGCCCTGGACTATTTTGAAACATACTCTCTAGTAACTAGAATAACATCAATAAGAATGCTGATAGCAATCGCATCCACACTTGATTTAGAAATACATCAAATGGATTTAAATACAACATTTTTAAATGGTGAACTGGAAGAAGAAATATACATGAAACAACCTTAAGGTTTCCTAAGAAAATGGAAATTAAAGTAAGGTTTGTAGATTAAGAAAATCACGGTATGGGCTTAAACAAGGGCCTAAACATGGCATGAAAAATTTGAGGAAAATATGATACTAAATGGATTTCATATAAATGAATGCGACAAATGTGTCTATTCTAAACATACAAATATGGGATATGTCATTGTATGTCTATATGTAGATGATTTACTAATATTTGGAAGCAACAAGGAGATAATATAATCTACAAAAGATATGCTCTCCGCCAGATTTGACATGAAAGATCCGAAAATCGCTGATGTGATACTTGGTGCAAAAATACATAAAACCAACCAAGGATATGTGTTGTCCCAATCATACTACATTGGGAAAATACTTGAAAAGTTTAAACAACACAATATAATATCAGCAAAATCACCTGTAGATTTGAACCAAAACTGGGTTAAAAATAGCGGTGATAGTATTTACCGACTTGAGTACTCTCGCATATTAGGCACCATTATGTACGTAATGAACTGCACTAGGCCTGAAATAGCATATGCTGTAAGTAAACTCAGCAGATATACTAGCAACGTAGGAAAGAATCACTGGAAAGCTATAATTCGAGTACTAGGATACCTAAGATATATACAAAGTCATGGACTACATTATGATAGGTACCCATCTGTGATTGAAGGGTATTGTGATGCAAACCAGATAACTGGTTCATCAGATGCAAAATCCACTAGTGGATATGTGTTTACCTTAGCTAGTGGGGCAATATCTTGGAGATCCTCTAAACAAACTTGTATAGCAAGATCAAACATAGAATCAGAATTTATTGCCTTATACAAACCCGCAGAAGAAGCGGATTGGCTTCGAGGTTTTTTAGAAGGTATTCCGAATTAGGAAAAACATGTACCTCCAATAAGCATACACTATGATAGCCAGTCGACTATTGGAAGGGCCAATAGTAAGCTTTACAATGGAAAGTCTACACATATTCGTCGTAGACATAAAAGTGTTAGACAACTTCTCTCCAATGAGGTTATCACAATTGACTATGTAAGATCAAATGATAACATTGCAGATCCACTAACAAAAGGTTTACGTAGAGAGAAGGTTAATATCTTATCGATGGGAATGGGGTTAAAGCCCATAAACTAAAAGGTTTCTTTAAACGGAAACCCCACCTAGCTGACCGGAGATCCCAAGATCTAGTTTCAAAAGGACAACTAAGTTTAGATAAACTTGATAGCACTTAAATATCCAAACCATTCCTGTGATAAGTCAGTGCACTACTTGTCGGAGAATAGGATAAGTTTTGATACTTTTAATGATGACTATACTTGGTAATATTAAGAACCAAGTGGAGTATTGTGAAAATACCCTTTATAGAATCACCTACGTGAGTGCGAAGGCGCCGGCTTCAAGGATAATTATAAGGTCAAATTCTCCAAGTACTCATGAGACCAAGCTAGTATTCATGGAAAAAACGAACACAAACAGAGAACCAAGGAAGATTAGAAACACTTATTGTGTGTTGTCTATTTTAGATGTACACATTAAGCTTACAGTTCAAAGACAACATTAGTGTATTGATTCACCAGTAAGTCAAAAGGATAAATACTAGAAAAGTTCAAGGCCAATGTGCTATTTTAACCGATACGATAAATGTTTCACAAAATTTAAGAACAAATTGAGCAATTACTCATTCATGTGGGGGATTGTTAGAAATGAATGAGTATTCATTGGGAAATGTAGGGCTGTTATGGTAACGGTAAATTTACCATTACCATACCATTACCAGCCAATCGGTTACCATTTTCGAGTGAAATCGGTATACTAGTTTAATCGGTATGGTAACGGTAAATTTACATTTTTCTACGGTAAATCATCGGTAACATTTCCTCAATACCAGCGGTAACGGTAATTTTACCAGTCAATTTATAATACATGTATATTAATGTAACATGCATTATTATAGGCATTTAAAACCAAGCAAATGATTAAATTTAGTTTATTAACCAGGTGAAATAATGTTAAATACACTTCACTTCTTTCTCATTTATGTCTTTTATTAAGTAACACTATAAATTATATAATGAAGCACCGTTATGGTGTGAATACGTGTTATGTTATTAACTTTTTTAGACAAACGGTAATTTACCATTACCAGTGTAACGGTTACCACATTATCGGTATACCAGTCTTCGGTATACCAGCCTATCGGTAACGGTAACGGTAAGCAATTTTCGCTTACCAGTAAAAATGGTACGGTAACGGTATTTGTGAAATGGTAACGGTAACAATTACCATAACAGCCCTAGGGAAATGTGAAGGCATTAATGCCTTAGGAAATGAATAGTCTCACATCTTAGAATAAAATAAACAATTTGAGTTTATATACTAAGATGTGGACACTATTATAATTCCTATGAGACAAAGAGAGACACAGCCATGATGGGTGGTGCAACGCACCACCCCGCACGCGCGCGCGACCGTTCCTGAGCCCGCACTCATGGTGCAGGCAAATGGGCGTTTGAGGCGTATTAGATGCACTTAGCACTTTGCAGTTGGCAGTTGGCAGTTGGCTTGGCTTGGCTGTTTAGACCGAACAGTTTTTTGTTTTTGTCCATTCAAACCCAAACAGTCGCACCGCTTGGTAAATGGTCGCAACCTTTTCAATAGTCGCAACCATTCGAACATGCACCTATTACCGAATAGGTGCACCTCCCCACGCTTATATATAGGCAGAAGAAAAACAGAAAAGAAACACGAAGTTTTTTTCTGCACATCTTCCTCTCCCACAAAAATCTGTTCTTAAATTACATTCTCTTAAGTTCATCATTGCTCTGTGATTGTTGCACAGCATCATAGAGATATGTCCGTTTTATCTTTGAAAACAATTGCTCGATATCCTTAAGCGTCGTAGAAGGAGAAATATTGTTTCAAGGAAACAGTTTTTCATTGGACTCGGACAATCTAATCGGTATCATATCTAGTACATAATCTGTTTACTGCACAGTTCTATTCGTAACAGTTTTTGCAATATAGTTGTGACAGTTTTGTTGCTGCTGCAATTTTGCAACATAATCGTAACAGTTTCGTAATACCTTTGTAACATTACTGTTAACAATCTTTGCAACGTAATCATAACCGTTTCGTAACACCTTTGTAATGTTACTGCTCAACAGTTCTTCGGTTTTTTCCTTTGGGTTAATATTATAGCAATACACTTTCGATATGTTATACACAGAATTACACTGTACACAACACCTACATTAAAATGTTCACATTTACTAAAATAAATACAACTATAACACGTATGTATAGCCTAAGGAAATCCATGTTTGATATAATTACAACGATGGACTACTTGTGTATTTGCTATGGAAGTCCGCTTAAGAAAGAAATGTCTGAAATGAGTGGCAAACTTAAAAAAACTGGCTCTATGGGTCCTGCATTACTACTTGAAAATTAGTTCTTTCTCATTTTAGCGTTCATCCTTCAATACCATATCATTGATAATTAGTTCTTTCTTTGCTGCTTTAAAATTAGAGCGGCCCTCTATCTATAAAGTGTTTCATTTTGTTTTTGCAGCTTTTCAAGATGTAATTTGTGTATTCATGCATGAAAAAAAAACAAAATTGGTCATGGCTTCAGCACACATATCCCAGCTCATTTCGAACTTAAAGATTTGACTATTAGTTTTTTTACTTGAAAATTGCCCTGGATGGAAATTTAACGAGAGAATTATGGATCATGATAAAGCTGAAGTTATATTCATCACAAAAGCACATGTAATAGTCTCGTTAACTGGTGCACGTTAATATGTAGACTCATTATCTGTGAATTTGGATTTGGTTTTCATTACCTTGGTTTCGATTTTCATTGTCTGTAAGATATACATGCACAGCCCAGTATTTGATGTGATATATGGTCCATCAAAAGAACTTTGCTTCTCATCCTACCCTTCATTGATAGTTAACCCGACCTACTAACAACGGTTCTAACAATGTCAGGTTCAAATTGCTATTGAACGTCCATGATAGGACTGCAACCATAAAAGTTGTTCCCTCCGACAAGGAGGCAGAAAATTTGCTTAACAAAACTGTAGGTGATCTTATACAGATAAGCGAACGGGTTAGCTGTGAATTTTAGTTGCAACAACGTTCAACAACTGCAATTTACTGCCTGCCAAGTGCAGGTCATAATTTAAACCATTCAACTATTAACTCTTCCCTCTACATCTTACCAAACTAACAATCTTTTAAAAACTCACCCATAGAAAATGGGAACAAATGCAGTTAAAGATATACTCAACAAGCTCTCCGGTAAACTCTACACATTCTACGTGAAGCCGAACTATTACGGCTTCAAAATGGGTGGTAAAAGCTTAGCTGCAAACAAAATTACACCTCTCTCCGACGACCATTTGGATAACTCAAAGGGAAAAAATCATTATACGGGTAAAACATTACACATAACGTTACAGATTACCGATTTAGTCCGCAATATAACCTAACTACCGTCCAATTGGTGAACCAACAGTTCTAACGTGCTAACAATTTGATTTAGGATCTACCAACCTCACCATCGCACGACTACGAGCCAAGAAAAAACGTAAAAGAAAAGTTTAAATTGGAATATTGTGTTACCTATAACACAATATACCGAGTTTTTGTCTGAGATAACTGTTGTGTCTACTGGACAAGACATAAATTTATTTCCCATGCTTGCTACACTTTTTAATTTGCTACTCTACGCTGTCTGATGATGACTGTATAAGTGGGATATAATATTTGTTTCTGTCTACGCTTTTCATTGCATTTGGTTGAAATTTCTCCGTACTTCATGTATTAATTCAAAAATTCACCTGCACTGGAAGGGTATCGACATCAAGTGGTCGCCGAACAAGGTAAACAATACAATTCGTCACAATATAAGTACTCAGTTATACTCCGCCAACCGCGCATAGCATGTCATCCTTTAATTAAATCGCATCTAATAATGCAGCCAATGGATTTAATCTAACAATAGACTTCAGCTTTATCTAAGAGATTGGACTACCTAAAAACTACAAACCGCTACCATCCAATCATACGGTATGCTTAACCCCAAGTTCAGCTTTCTTATCCCTAAGTTCATTCCCTTCACCAATTTGATCTTAACTAAATTAGACCCTGCAACAATAGCTTTGGGAAGTAGAACATGAGAAGATGCTTCTTTCTAAAAAAAATAGAATGCCTAAGCCGTCAACATTTTAACGAAAGACTTTGGACATCCAAAAACAAGGTATAATAAAATATTGATCACGTCCTAACCTATCTTCTAAAATATTAACTATATTTTTCACCAATTAAAAAATAGATTGGAGTTGGAATTAACTACTCTTCAAAGGTTGCAGGAGTCGATAGTGCAAAATTTGCAAGCGTCTTTGACTCCTACTCATTCTCAGCTATAGAAATGAACTCTGCAAATAGGTACACTATTTCACTTATATGCCACTACCGATTTCCATATAAACTTCTACATTGTAACAACCCTAGTCGAAATTAACTGAAATTAAATCTAAAATGTGATTCAATTGATCATAACTAATTTTTATTGATAAATTTGGGGAATTTATATTTATAATTGTTCTTATTTCCAAATTTGGGGAATTTATATAAATAAGGAAATTTATAAAAGATTTCCAAGTAATGATGGATGAATTGAAAATTTATAGAAACAACAAATTATGCAGTTTTGTTCATATAAATAATAATATAAGAGTAATTTTGAGAAAATGAGTAAATAAAATATATGGAAATAATTTGTAATATAAAATATGGAAATTTCCAAGATTTATTCACTTATTATTATAAAGGAGATTTTATGATAAATAATTTCCATTTTAAGTTATTACAACAAATTTTGTAAATTTAATTAAATGGTAATATAGTGATTAATTGTTAAAAATGAGATTGTTCAGTTAATAGTCTATTTTATCAAAACTATTGCGAATAACTTTTATTTACAAAGTTGTATTTAATTTTTATAAGATGTTTCAATATCAATAGAAATGAGAATTTTGGGCTTGTTATTTGTTTTGGGAAATTAAAGGAATCAATGGTTATTAAATAAAACATTGTTTATGCTTAGTATAAATTGGTGTTTTATAAGTGATAAAACAAAAAAAATATTAGTAACAGTTCTCCTAAAATTTGTAACACCTTGCTATTGGGTAGGTTCATACCCAAACCCTCTTGGTCTATGGAGAAAAGAAGAAACAAGTACGTACACTTGTTTCTCATTATCAACTCCTAAAAATTGAAAGTACGACCATCTCTTTAAGCTCCAAACCGAATCAATCTTCCTCAAAATCAAGTTTAAATCAAAGGGTTTTATTCAAAAATTATTGTAAACAATTACGGGTAATCTCTACCTCCCGCTTGTGAGTAAATTATGATGATTTGTTATAGTTCTATCTTAGGGTTTTGATTATTGTTCCCAATTTCTAAAATTGATTTTTTAGGTAGAGGTTGAAAGTGCTCTTTCTAGGAGACTCTGGGGGTTTAGCTTCAATTTCAGATTTAATTAGGTGAGTTAATCTTACACTTCTAGCCCATAGATGAATGCATATCGCTGCTGTTGTTATGGATGAATTTTATATTGAATTGATCTCAATTTTGTGTTGATTTTCTGGTCATATGAAACTTGATTTTATATTTAATGAAAACCCACTACATATAATCACGAATTGCATTCCATCGTAGTTGTTTATATGCTTGCATGTTAGCGAATTCAGTGTATATAAGGTCAATGTGAAAAACAGCGAAGAAACCACCACCAACAAATAATCGGAGCACCACCGGAGATGCCTAGGACTCAGCCTTGGCGTGCCAACCAGTGCACCGGTCATGATAACCGATGGACCGCTTATGATCTGGGCTGAGACCTAGGTCACTCCGTTTCGGGCTTCGTTTGTTCCCGTTTATTCCTCCGTTCGCCCATTTGATCGCTTGAACCCTTTTGCTTGATGTTGGTGCTGATTCCTTTGCCGATTTCAATGCTATTTACGAATTTGAGAATTCATTTTGAAGTTATTTTACCCTAGAAATGCATTATGGGTTCATGGAGTTATACACAACATTTTGATGCACGTTTCAACCTGAATTTATAAAAGGTTGATTTCTAAAGCAAACAGTTTTATGGAAATCTTTTTAAGTATAAATCTAATTTCTATATAAAGAATTGTGTATATATATATTATTTATTCTCATTAACAATGGTTTTAAAGATGATTTGGAGCAATGGTTTAAAAAGTGTACTTATATATATATATATATATATATTTCCGCTATAAACCAATATTGTATACAAATGATTTTATAGTGAAATTTTATAAAATTGCACGACATTGATCGAATGAGCTATTGATTTAAACGGTTAAATAAAACGAGTGGCATAGAATGCTCGCATTTGTTTTACCAGTTAATTCCTGGACTTATTTGACTGAACTATTGATACACACAAGTGGGGTTTACTATTGTATAGTAAATGTTGAGTAAACCTATGTGGTATGGGACAGATGGTCGTTACCTATTCGGTTGCTATATGAAAGTACATGCCACTTATACGACGAGTTTATGACTCGCCCTTGGACTTCTATAGGTATTGTACCTATCTTGGAGTTTTTATGGGTCTTGTACCTATCTTGGAGTTTATACTAGTATATTGATTTAATTAAAAATACTAGCGTATTGATTTAATTAAAAATAAATACTAATAACCCTTACCTACTATGTAAAACATTTCCCTTGGGAGTCACTTACTATAACGGTAGCGTTATAGTTTATGCTCCTCTCCTTTTTCACGAAAACATCTATTACAACAATAAATGTTATAATCTACGTTTTCGATACTTAATACGCTCTAGGTTTTCATATTTTAAATCTTTTTTTTATTTTCAAAGAATCTAGTGAGCTATATACGCTCTATAATTCTTCAAAAGGAATTTCACCTTTTCAATAAAATTTTCATCATATATAAACCAATTTAAATTTCTTACTATATTCCTAATATTTACTTTAAAAATATTGACAATTATATAAGTTTTTCCAATTCTAATAATTTCAGTTTATTGGGTTAGACATAAAGTGGATTTTTCTACTTACTACCCTAGGAGTATCCTTCCTAAACCTTGGAAATCTCATTTCCTTACTTAAAGTCTTTTGTTCCTATACTCATATTTATTCTAAGGTACTACTTTTAAATCCACTTATATGAAACAATTATAATTTCTGCAATTATCTACACGTGGCTTACCTCCTTTTCTATTGTACATCCCTAATCTTTGCCTACCACTCTTTGGATTTTCACAATCCGAGCCTAAATGTACAAAACTGGTTATCAAACTCTTTCCATGGGTAGACCTTCTCTATGCCCTAAGAAACATACTTCCTTATGCCAAAAGTGATACTTCAAGAACTTTGCTTTCAACTGAAGAATGTGAAGTGTACGAAGAACCTCCTCAAGATGAATAGCATGCTCCTCCTTACTCTTGGAAAACACCAAAATGTCATCCACGAATACAACCACGAACTTATTTAGGACTTCTCTAAAGACGCAGCCCATCAAATCTACGAAGTAGGCTGGGGCATTGGTTAGCCCAAAAGGCATAACCAACCAACCACTCATAAAGTCCGTCTGGAGTCCTAAACGCGGTATTATTAATACTGTCATCAGCGACCCTAAGCTGATGGAATCCTGTGGCTAAATCAAGCCGAGAGAATACTGAAGAGCCAACTAGCTAGTTAAAAAGATCATCTATCCTAGGGAGTGGATAACGGTTCTTCTTTTGAGCTTATTTAATTCGCTATAGTCCATGCAAAGTCGAAGAGAACCATCTGCCTTAGTAGCAAAGACGACTGGCGCTCCCCACTCCGATATGCTCCTTCTTATGAAACCCTCCTCCAAAAGATCATGGATTTTCTTTCTCAATTCCATCCCCTCCCTAGGTGCCATGTGCTTAACGGGTAATGCCACTAGTCTAACATTATCAGTCAAATAAATCGTGAAGTCAATCTGATGCAGCAGCGGATAACAAAAATGGATGAATCGGTGAAAGTAGCAATCGGGGAATTGAATGATACCAAAGGCCCAAATCCGTTGATCCAAAGATACTGGATTCTAGCTATCTCAAACACGTTGATCGCGCAAGATACCGTGTTTAAAGATCTTCAATTCTTTGACGTTGATCAAGCGCACTTGATTCCATTAATCGACTTTAGCGATCGTTGATTCGAGCGCACTCGAATGCCGAAAGTGGAGATAGGAGATCACACTCAACTACCAATTTGAGAAGTGGCACAAAGCACACAAATAAGTTTTTATTCAAAATCAACTAACTATTACAAATGACACCACCCTGCTATTTATAGAGGTTACAACTCAACACGACCCAACTTGACAACACATAGGTCGGCAACGACCTAACACCTGCGACCTAAAAACAAACAAACACAATACAACAGATTTACAAGGCCATCACAACCTAAAACAACCACGCGACCTACGACCTTACATAGGTCGTTAACGACCTAAAAGACATGACCTAAAAAAGAAACACACAAATACAATACAACACAACATAACAGTGCGACCTACGACTTAGAATATTTACAACACATAAACGACCTAAAAATACAACGCACACGACCTAAGAAGTAAATGCGGCTCCAGGACTCTTCACGCGACCTATCTTCACAACGGCATAAGGTCGAGCGACCTATCTTCCCACGACTTTTGGTAGGTCGTTCGCGACCTAAAGAAAGCGACATAAGATCGAGCGACCTAAGAACATTGCCTCTGGAAATCTTCGAGCGACCTAAAGTTGAGCGACCTATCTTCCCGCGACCTAACTTAGGTCGTATCTCTTCTCCGCGACCTAATATAGGTTGTAATTCAATCCCGCGACCTAACTTAGGTCGTAACTCGTCAAAGTAGAAACTTGGAAGGTCGGAGCGACCTAATGCTGGCTTGCTTATCTCGCTTGGAGGCTTGCATGTTTTAACACTGAGTTCATTAACTCGTGAGCGACCTTCACTAGGTCGTGAGCGACCTAATTCACTAGGTCGTTCCAGCGTCCTATCCCATAGTTTTAGCTCGTTAGGTCGTTCGCGACCTAAAAGTTCAACAGGCTAGGCTGCATCATCCTCCCCCGGTTGAGAAAAATTCGTCCCCGAATTTAAGAATTCTTCGACTTCGACATTCTCGTCCTTGTGAAACAGAACCAAGTGTTTGATATTGTCAACATTAGCAATAGGAAGATGATCCGGCAACTCAACTTACAATCATTCTCACTAATTTCCTTCACAATTTCCAAACGACCCATTCCACCGGCATCTAGCTTGTTGTACGTACCAATAAGAAATTGTTCAACCATCGAATAGAAAGATTCGTTGCCACTTTGCGTCTTCATCAAATCCAATGCAGAGTTCATACTTACGTCCACCCATGATCTAGTATGTATAGGTAATGATATACATAATCCTGACTTTGTCGCGGTCTCTTTTAAAATTTGATAACTCTGACTCTTCTGAACAAACCTTTCAACCCATTTCCTTATTAACGGCCCAAAACAAACTATTGTAGCCAACTGCATGGTATGATCACGGCCCTCATGTCTTTCTACATGTAAGTCTTTGATAACCCTTATTCGCCAACTGTAACCAGGAGTATACAATTGCCTTCCTTTGAACAGAAATCCATCCACCAATCTTCTCAACTCTACCTGCTCTGTTGGATACATATGATTACGTGGCATATACGGTACAATAGCACTTGACACTTGATTAACATGATGTACACCCCGTGGCAGTAATTCCTTGGACGACTATGCAGGAATTACATCTTCATATTCATTCAACATTAACTTAACCTCTTCACCTCCTGACTTATTTTCTTCACCCTCATCCAACTTTGCCGACTGTGAACTTTCAACCTCATGTTCATCAGATTTCGTTGGTTGAAAATCAACAACTTCATCTCCGTCAAACTTTGGTGATTGACAACAATCGACTTCATCTTCCACATCAACAAATTCCTTTAAAGACAACAAAGTCTTTAGCTCCTCGATTTCCTCCAATTTGTTTTCACTCTGTTGACGCCTTTAAGGAACCAAAATGATTCGTGTATCCTCGAACATAAAACTGTAGCTGTTTGTGCGTCCATCGTGTTGTACAGCTCTATCGTATTGCCATGGTCTTCCCAACAACAGATGGCATACATCCATGTCGACCACATCACACCAAATTTCGTCTTTGTATTTCTTCCCAATGGAAAAATTAACACAAGCTCTTCGATTAACCTTCACTTCCCCTCCTTTCCTCAACCAAGCTAATTTGTAGGGACTTGGATGTTTCTCGGTTTTTAATGACAACTTCTTTACAGCTTCTGAAGAAATGATATTATCACAGCTTCCTGCATCGATGACAAATTTACAAACCTTCCCCAGAATAGTGCATGTTGACTGGAAAATATTGCTCCTCAACCAACTAGAATCATCTTCTTGCTTTGGTGTTAAACAAGATCTCCTCATCAACAAACTACAACCCTCATCTCCTGTCAATAATTCTTCTTCTTCAACCGGTAGTGAATTGACACACTCTTCCTATACATCTTCATGCTCAATCTCCGCAATCATTGCTCGCTTCTTGGGCTTTGTACATTCATGGCTTTTATGGCCCAACTCTTGACAATTAAAACATTTGAGATTACTATTGACCTTTGCTTTGTTGGCTTCATTCGCATTCGGTTTATTGACGACTTTGGAAACATCAGCACTGTTACTAACAACTTTGTTCCGATTGTTGGAATTGGTAAACACACCACCACCTCTCCTACCTTGCTTCTCCCAAGCAAGAGCTTTATGATGTGCTTCCGCAACAGATCTGGGATCAAACATATTCACCATATCTTGAATCTGTATTCTCAACCCTCCAACAAATCTAGCTGTCAACTGCTCCTCTATCTCCATGATGTCATTTCTCGCAATCAGCTGATAGAACTCAACTGCATAATCATTCACTGACTTTGTCCCCTGCCTCAAGTTCTGCAAACGTTGATACATAAGAGATTGATAATTGTAAGGTAAGAAAGTAGCTTTCATTAACTTCTTCATCTTCTCCCATGATTCAATCTTTGACTTTCCCATTCTCTCCCGTGTTAATTTAGTTTGTTGCCACCATGCCATAGCTCTTCCTTTCAATCGTGTAGCAACTAACTTCACTCTACGATGCTCGGGTACTTCTTTGAAATCAAAATTTTCTTCCACATTAGACAACCAATCCAAAAATTCTTCCACTACCATTCCACCCTTGAATTCTGGAATTTCAGTTTTCATCCCCGACTCCCATCGTTGATCATCCTCAACATCCCGATATGCATTTCGTGCTAGGTCTCGATCTCGAGAATGAACACTACCTCTACCACCCTCTTCATAAAAAACAGATGTACTTTGATAACGATCTCGACCTCCCCCATCTCTATGATCTCGCATATCCCTTCTACTTTGTCTGTCATCATCACGGTATGGTTCATGTTCAAACTCACGTGGAGTTCTTCTTTCTTCATCTCTATACTCATGATGTTCTCTTCTCAATGAAACTGAAGATTCTCTTCTTCCTCGAAAAGATTGTGGCGACACCCTCCTCGCTTCCGTAACCGATGGCGAAACTCTATTTCCTCCATGGTTCGAGACTGGCGACCTTCTCCTTTGTCCTTGATTCATATCATTCATCAGTTTCTCTAACTTCCCAATGCCTTCATCAAACTTTTCATTGATGCGTTGTTCCATTTGCTCGGCTTCTTCTCTTCTATACAACGCTTCAACATTCTGATGTCGATTAGCTCTCCTCGGCGGCATGATTGAATCTTCACAAACTCTAACACTCGACCTTGATTCTCAAAGTGATGCATGGCTTCAACTTCTAACTCTCGGTCTTAACTTCAAAAAGAATTGGCTCCAAGACTCGGCTTAGCTATAATTGGCTAAGTCTAGCTCTGATACCAAATGATGCAGCAGCGGATAATAAAAATGGATGAATCGGTGAAAGTAGCAATCGGGGAATTGAATGATACCAAAGGCCCAAATCCGTTGATCCAAAGATACTGGATTCTAGCTATCTCAAACATGTTGATCGCGCACGATACCGTGTTTAAAGATCTTCGATTCTTCGACGTTGATCAAGCGCAATTGATTCCGTGAACCGGCTTCAGCGATCGTTGATTCGAGCGCACTCGAATGCCGAAAGTGGAGATAGGAGATCACACTCAACTACCAATTTGAGAAGTGGCACAAAGCACACAAACAAGTTTTTATTCAAAATCAACTAACTATTACAAATGACACCACCCCGCTATTTATAGAGGTTACAACTCAACATGACCCAACTTGACAACACATAGGTCGGCAACGACCTAACACCTGCGACCTAAAAACAAACAAACACAATACAACAGATTTACAAGGCCATCACGACCTAAAACAACCACGCGACCTATGACCTTACATAGGTCGTTAACGACCTAACAGACGTGACCTAAAAAAGAAACACACAAATACAATACAACACAACATAACGGTGCGACCTACGACTTAGAATATTTACAACACATAAACGACCTAAAAATACAACGCACACGACCTAAGAAGTAAATGCGGCTCCAGGACTCTTCACGCAACCTATCTTCACAGCGGCATAAGGTCGAGCGACCTATCTTCCCACGACTTATGGTAGGTCGTTCGCGACCTAAAGAAAGCGGCATAAGATCGAGCGACCTAAGAACATTGCCTCTGGAAATCGTTGACCGACCTAAAGTTGAGCGACCTATCTTCCCGCGACCTAACTTTGGTCGTATCTCTTCTCCGCGACCTAAGAAAGGTCGTAATTCAATCCCGCGACCTAACTTAGGTCATAACTCGTCAAAGTAGAAACTTGGAAGGTCGGAGCGACCTAATGCTGGCTTGCTTATCTCGCTTGGAGGCTTGCATGTTTTAACACTGAGTTCATTAACTCGTGAGAGACCTTCACTAGGTCGTGAGCGACCTAATTCACTAGGTCGTTCCAACGACCTATCCCATAGTTTTAGCTCGTTAGGTCGTTCGCGACCTAAAAGTTCAACAGGCTGGGCTGCATCATCACCAATTGGAGAAGTGGCACAAAGCACACAAACAAGATTTTATTCAAAATCAACTAACTATTACAAATGACACCACCCCGCTATTTATAGAGGTTACAACTCAACATGACCAAACTTGACAACACATAGGTCGGCAACGACCTAACACCTGCGACCTAAAAACAAACAAACACAATACAACAGATTTACAAGGCCATCACGACCTAAAACAACCACGCGACCTACGACCTTACATAGGTCGTTAACGACCTAACAGACGTGACCTAAAAAAGAAACACACAAATACAATACAACACAACATAACGGTGCGACCTACGACTTAGAATATTTACAACACATAAACGACCTAAAAATACAACGCACACGACCTAAGAAGTAAATGCGGCTCCAGGACTCTTCACGCAACCTATCTTTACAGCGACATAAGGTCGAGCGACCTATCTTCCCACGACTTATGGTAGGTCGTTCGCAACCTAAAGAAAGCGGCATAAGATCGAGCGACCTAAGAACATTGCCTATGGAAATCTTCGAGCGACCTAAAGTTGAGCGACCTATCTTCCCGCGACCAAACTTAGGTCGTATCTCTTCTTCGCGACCTAATATAGGTCGTAATTCAATCCCGCGACCTAACTTAGGTCGTAACTCTTCAAAGTAGAAACTTGGAAGGTCGGATCGACCTAATGCTGGCTTGCTTATCTCGCTTGGAGGCTTGCATGTTTTAACACTGAGTTCATTAACTCGTGAGCGACCTTCATTAGGTCGTGAGCGACCTAATTCACTAGGTCGTTCCAGCGACCTATCCCATAGTTTTAGCTCATTAGGTCGTTCGCGACCTAAAAGTTCAACAGGCTGGGCTACATCACAATCTCTCTCTTAGGGGGTAGTCCCCCAATCTCCTCAAAGAGGTCTGGAAAATCTCTGATGACAGGAACCGAATCTAACTCTAATGATGATGAATCGAGGGAATAAAGGAAGCTCAACATAATTGATCCTTGTGGGTCATAAGAAACCTCGAGAGTCCTACCACTGCATGTCTCTGGTCTAATGACTCTCCTCTCGCAGTCTAATATAGCTCCATATGTGGATAGCCAATCCATTCCCAAAATCATCCCATACCCTAAAAATCCCAATACATAGGCGTCACAGTCAAATTCCACGCCTAGGATAAAAAATTTCAAACCCCTACAAACCATAGACAAGTGTACCGATCATCCTATTGGGTTTGAAACAACAATGGGGTCTATTACTAAAGAGATGTATAAGTGAAAACAATCTACCAAAGAACTAGAGATGAAAGAGTGTGATGCTATAGGGTTGAAAAGAGTCCGAATGGGAAAATCAGAAATAGAAACCAAATTTTCCTACCTCGATCTGATCCGCTGCTAGAAGGTGTTGCATCCAAAGCCTGAATCTGCGCTGCAGGTGCACTCGCTCCCTGCCCCATCTTCTGAGGACAAAACTTACTAAGATGACCGGGTTTTCCACAGCTGTAACACTTCTTCACCATCTCTCTCTTGCAGTCTTTTGCGTAATGACCAACCATTCTACAACGTTTACATTTCCCACTTTTCTTGATTCTCTTCCGAGGGCCTCCTCCTTTCCTCTTGTCCTTATCCTCCTTCCACCATGGCTCCTTAGAGCTTTCTAACCTATGAACTTCTTTAAGCTCTCCCTTCCGTTGCCAAGATGTAGTCTGAACTCTCTATCGGTCCTTCAAATCTAATAGCCTAAATCTTCGCTCCATATCCCCCAACCTAGCTCGTGTCTTCTCTGAATCCTCCGTGCCAGAAAACATTCTTCCTCCTATACTAGCGAAGTCCTTTGAAAAGTTGGCTGATGTAGGTGGGTTAAAGGGATTTCCACCTACCAGTGTTGTATTGGGCACTTGCCCTTGCACCTCTGGTACCGTAGCTCTACGAAGCCAATCGGCCATACTATGTAAAGAAAAGAAAGCTTAGGCTTGAAAGAATCGAATGAATGTTGTACTGGACCTTTAAGGGGATTTTTATAAAAATTCTTTTATACTTGAAAAACTACTTCTATAATAAGAGTTTCTTTCTGAAATATACTTCTAATTTGAAGATATGCTACTTAAAAATAGGTTGTTTTTGGGAAAATACTTTTTTTGTAAAACAAATTTTTAGGAAATCCTATAACCTTAGGCTCCGATACCAAATGAACACCCCACACCCCTTAGTATACCAAAAAGGACATACTAAAAGATGTGGTGCGTTGTAAGTATAACTAAAACTAGCATAGACTAAGATTCACAAGACAAAAATAGATAAAAAAACAGTGGAAACAGTTAAAACAATTATTTGCTAAAAGTCAAACTTCATAGTATGGAGTTATAAAATCAAATACATCATATGTCTCAAAAATATCCATATATGTCTTCAAAAACCTCAGTCTCAATAAAATCAGAGTACAAACCATCCCTCAAATAGTGCCAGTACAACAAAAGAACTGAAAGCTGAAAATAAAGAAGAGAAATACATAAGAGAATCTCCGCACTGAAATCTCCAAGAGTCTGCAGTCTACCTTCCTTGCCCCTAATTTCCTATGGGGGGGAAATTGGAAAATAGAGGAGCGGGTCAGACTAAAAGTCTGGTGAATGATAGTATTTACTAGAGTCTTTAAGCAAAGCAAAAGTAATAGACCTTACAATAGTTCTAGTATATATAAAGGAAACAAAGAGAGTAGGAAGAAAAAGGAATAAGCTGGAAATAAATACGAATTACTAAATTAACACAATTGATTAACTTTGATTGTTTGTACTTGTCTTTGTTAGCTACTTTGATTAGGCTGAATTCCTAATCCTATAATAAGGCTGAAATCCTATTTCTACCCTTTGATCGGCCTACTACTCCATAGACCTTACTGCAGACTAGACGCTATATAACTCCTTTCACATAAGGTAATGGCATCTACGAAAGACGTACAAAGTACAAGGGTGTCTACGAAAGACGCACAAAGTATTTATTGTGGACTAGACGTTATGTAGCTCCCTACACAGAAGGCAATGGTGCCTACGAAAGGCACACATACTTAAGCGCTTAGAACTCATAGCGATTACTGAGCACCGAAATGGAAGTCGCATGTGTAACTGCCGCCATGCTCATGCTGCCTGTTGCTCCACCTATGGGGTCTTCTTATTACCTATGCTCCAGCATAAGCGTGCCCCTCGTCTCACTTCAGGATTATGTGAAATACCGTGTCCATAGAAAAATATGGGAAATGCTGTTAGTACTGGCCCGTCATCCAAACAATATGTAGTTGCGCCCCTTATCCAAATCCCCCATGATTTGGACTTCTATTTGACCAATTACTACCGTTATTAGCATAAGCGTGCCCTCATCTCACTTCAGGCTAATGTGAGACCACCATTTTTTCTAATAGGAAATGATTTTTGGTATAGGTCCTACTTTCATCTTTGCTTATTAACTTAGATAAATTATTTAAATAAGCCTTTATTATTATCTTCAATATCTTTGCTTATTAATTTATCCTAAGTCTTAAAATAAGCCTCATTCCGTTCTTTTTCTCATTATAACCTACATTATAATCATGCTTATTACTTAAACTAAGGTCTAAGTGTGAAAATAAGCCTCTTTTATCTTATACTCTTTTTAGTTATAATTATAAGTTATAACTAGGCCATTTATCTTTAATTAGTCCAATTCTAACATTTATATCATAATTAGGCTCAATTTCAGTCTTAATTCTATTTTTATTACAGTCTTTGCAATTTATATCTTATCTTCCGTTATTTCAGCATTTTTATAATTTCAATCCATATCCGCGTTTAATCTATTCTAATCCATACGCGAAGAAGAAGGAGAAATAAAAGAAAACTGAAAATAGAAGAAAATCCAAAGCATAGGAAAAAGATGTAAATAATGCATAAATAACAGTAAATAAATTAAAATACTGTAAATAAACTGTAAATAAATGAAAAGCTATAATTAACAGAAATAAACTAAAATTAACTGAAAAGAATAGCTAAAAGAAATAGACTAAAAATAATTTTAAAAACTGTAAATAAACTACTAAAAATGTTATTCCAGAAATCGTAGCAAAACTACAACTATTGGAAGCCCTATTATTTTAAATTACTTAAAAATCTAAATAATTACAATCACTCACCTATGGTACTAAGCTCTTCCCTTTTGGTCTTCTCGGATCCACTTGAGGGTATTAAATTATTTTTATTAAAAAGATTCTCTCCTTGGAAAATTATTCCTTTTAGGGTCCTTCCTGAAAAGGTGAACCCAAGCGGAGAAAATCTAGAATGAGAAAAAGTGTTAGGCCTAGGGTCTAATTTATAAGGATAGAACTGGATCTCAGACCGTTGGATTTGGAGATTGAATAGGATGCAACCACGTCACAGGCTGAATAGGAGCCGTCGGATGAAAACACGGAAGGACCAGATGGAGCCAAAGATCAAAAAAATCATGTACAAAACTTGCTGGATCGAACAAAAAGTTCATTCGCTCACCACATAGGGCGGGTCGACCGCCAGGTCGACCTTCCCCCCCTAGGTCGACTGGCCGGTCGACCTAGGGTATGGTTGGGTTGACCTCCTGGTCGACCTAACCCGTGTAATATTTTTTTTGTTGATTCTTGTTTCGTGCGTAACTTCTTCATATTGACTCGGATTCTAACATTCTATATAGGGAAATTGACCAGAAAATTATCACGGACATAATGGTGTAACTCCCGTGGCTCAATTCTAATAATTTCACAAATTTATTTTATCATTTCATTAATTAACGAATTAATTATTATGGGTTAAATTTCGGGTTGTTACACTTCATTTTAAAATTGGATATTTGAAGTTTATATATATTTATAGGTATTAAATTACCCGTCGGATGCTTTAAGGATTTTGGTCGGGATGTCTGGCCAACGTACTCGATATGGATTCCTAAACATTCAAACGAGACAATTAGACATGCACATTTATTAAAATAAGTAACTTGAAAAAAATCATATTTTTTAAAATATCTTAATTCAAGAAGGAATGTGGTTTAAAATAAAATGATATTTGGAAATGCATACGAAAGTATGTATATAATTATATATTAAGGTTTTGGAGATATCAAAAGTATTTCTATATTATTATTAGAATAGAAATATCAATAAAGAGAAATTATATGAGTAATAATTTAATAATGAGTTTAGATGCTTAATCTTAGAGATCATAGAGAACACTGACAAGGCGATGTGGATTTTATAATAAACACCACAGCTAATAGTCAAGGCGCTTTGTTATGAATAAATAGAGAGGTAACATTATGCGTTGATTATGATATTTGGGAATTGTTTTAAGATTTGGTCTGAAAATTGAATTTGACATAATGCTTTAAATAGACTATGAAAGACTATTATAATCTAAGTAAAACACATAAGTTTAAATCCTTAAATATCCAAATCAACAAAAGCTAAATAGAAGCATGGTTCTTTTACATAAATCAATTGAAAGAAAATTCTGATTGTTAAAAAGAGGCAAACTTTTTAAGCTCGAAAATAAGCTTAGGTTAAATAATATATCAGTTTGAGATAGCATCTCTAATTGTATTTAAAATAACAATTTGTGGAAATAACTTTATGAATTAATTCATCTTTTGGATACTGGTCATGGTATTAAAAGAAGTTTTTGGTAATCCTTTGTGGGACATATGTTATATACATTGACTCATTATTCAAACTTTTTATTAAGGAAGATAACTATTAAAACTTAAACAATTAAGAGTTTCAAAGTATCTTGAAAATTGCAACGATGATTTTAGGGATTATTTTATCTCTTTGGTATTAATTAAAATATTAAAGGAATTTTGATGTATTCCTAAGAAGAGGCTAGTGAATTGAATCCATGAGATATATATGTATTTTGTGTATGTGTATTGATTCAACCTTAAATTAGGTAGTGTCTAATGTTTCAAACTTGCACAAAGAAAAGGATTTATTTCAAAATAAAAATAATCAGGGATTGGAAAATATTTTTGGGAATTTCAAAATATGAGAAATTGTAAATAGAAATACAAGGATAAGAAATAAGACTAGAGTTATATTTTGGGTTTTTACCCGATATAAACTCTGTTGAGTATTGAGATAAGTAAATAATTAAGAAATTTGAAATTTTATTTCTAAATAAAATGGAGTTTGGGAAACTAAGGAAGGAGTCCATGTAAATGATTTTCTATTGGGAAATGAATTTTGGAGATTTGATTATTATAATAATAATTTCTTGGGAAGCTAATTCTTTTATTTTTATTATAAAAGAGAGTGCAAATTTAATTAGTAAATTCATGAATAGGATAAAATCTAATTGGAAGATCCTATTGATTTATATACATACTATGCAAAATAGGTGAAGTGTATAGGTAAAAGTAATGGTTAAACTTTACGGGCTTTAACTACAAAAACCTGTTTTGGAAAATTTTCAGGTTTTCAAAACTTAACACTAATTTTGGAAATAACTAAAGGTAGTTTCTTCAATTGGGAAATAAATATTTAACAAAGAAAAATAATTGGGATTTTTTGGGTAAAAAGTAATCTTCATGTTGAAATGAAATTTGTAGTGTAAGACTATAAAGGAAACTTAATGAAGTAATGTGAATACTTTAAAATAAGTTATATAATTTGAGCCTTCCAAATTAAAAATTAAGAATTTTGTTTGATATAGAAATAAGTAATGGGTAAGTTTGAAAAGAAAATAATTTGTAATTGGGGTTGGTGTTAATTTTGAAAATTTAAAGACCCCTTTGGGAAAGAATTTCATGATGAGATAAATTTATATTATGAATCTTGGAATTTAAATGAGGAGAAATCCTAGGATTAATCCAAAACTCTTGAATATGAATAATTAAGCAAGTCTCTTAGAACATTAAGATTATTATGTATTTTGAACAGAGAAAATACTTTTAGCAAATTGAGATGTGAAATATGAGTTCAAAATTTATTCGAAAATTTACAACTAAAAACCACTTTTTGGTTATAACCTTTGTTTGATTGAATGAGGTTGAAATTTGGAAAATATAATCTTCAAAACAAGTTATAGAAGTAATCTATAGTGAGATCTAAGAATGAGAAATTTAATAAATTTCTAGAAGTAAAAGATTTTAGAAATTTTGAGATCTCAAATCAATCATTTGAGTTTATCACTAATAAAGTAGTAAACAGAACCGTATTCCATGAGAAAAATTAAGTAGATAACTTCTAAGAGGTTTGTGTGTAGGTAAAATCTCCTGCATGCTTGTATTTTTTACTATGATAGAAGCTAGGAGAATCATATTAATTTTCAAGGCATTTGGATGTCATTAAATAGGGTTTTCATGTCAAAGATATCATAAAACTAACATGAACATATATAATCCATCAAAAACATATATATATATATATATAATTTTAATCACCAAAACATGGCATATACTTGCAAAACCATTTCGAATCTAATCTTAAAACCGAAAACTAAAAGAAATTGGGATGTAGTAATTATTCACCTTAGCATTGAGAATATAGATGTGAGATTTGATGTTGATTTAGTTGATTGTTTCCCTTTCCTTGAATCCTAGCTTTAATCTTCTTCTTGAGAATAATAATGGTGGCCGGCGTTAGGAAATTTTAGTTTGGGTAAAATGAAAATGAACGTGAGTTACATTCCTAAGGGTTTTAGGGTATAAGCCTTACCTATTTCCCATATTTCCCTTCTCATATCCAAACACATTAACTTAGGTTATTTCATTTTAATTAACACACTACAATGGCACGAATACCCTTTGTTAATCAAATCTCAACCTTTTAATCTTCACATTATTTTATTTAATTTACCCAACTAATTATTCTAAATAATGTTATAAAAATATGGGGTGTTACGGACTCCCCACATTAGAGAATTTTGTCCTCGAAATTACGATAAGGTACACAACAAAACAATCAAAGGTAGAACATACCATCAAACAAATCAGGGTAAGAGTCTTTAATCCTGCTCTCCGTCTCCCAAGTACAGTCTCTAGCATTGTCACTCCACTGAACCTTTACTAACTTGACTGTCTTGTTCCTCAACTTATTCTCATCTCTAGCCATAATCTGAATCAGCTTTATAAGTATAGTCAAATCTGGTTCTACTACTAAATCCTCTAACACCGTAGGTGCTATGGTCGTCTCCAGGTCTCTAACACATTTTCTAAGATGAGAAACATGGAAAACATTATGGACTCCAGCCAAGCTACTTGGTAACTCTACTCTATAAGAGAGTTTCCCGATCCTCTCAACAATACAGAAAGGTCCAACGAATCTAGGTGCTAACTTCCCTGACTTCCCGAATCTTGTCACACCTTTCATCGGTGAAACCTTAATGAACACATAGTCTCCGTTAGAAAGTTCCAAATCTTTCCTTCTTCTATCAGCATAGCAATTCTGCCGTGATTGAGCTTCCTTCATCCTAACTTGGATCAACTCAATCTTCTTCGTAGCTTCCTACACCAAATCTGGACCAATAACCAATCTATCCCCGATCTCTAACCAACATACAGGAGACTTGCATGGTCTTCCATACAAAGCTTCAAACAGTTCTATCCCAATACTAGTTTGATAGCTATTGTTATACGAGAACTTGACTAGATGAAGATGGTCCTCCTATGATCCCCCAAAATCCAATACACAAGCTCTTAACAAATCCTCCAAGACTTTGTTAATTCTTTCCGTTTGCCCATCAGTCTATGGATGGTAAGCTGTACTCATGTTGAGCTTGGTTCCTAATGCTTTTTGTAGAATTTTTCAGAACTTGCTAGTAAATAATGAATCTCTATCGCTGACAATACTACTAGGAATCCCGTGCAGTCTAACTACATTCTTCATAAATATCTTCGCCAAAATAGGTGCCATCCTAGTTAACTTTACCAGAATGAAATGGGCACTCTTAGTCAATCTATCTACTATGACCCATATGCTTTCATTTCCTCTTCTAGACCTTGGCAACCCATCAATAAAATCCATAGAGATGGAATCCCATTTCCACAACGAAACTTCTAACGGTTGAAGCAATCCACTAGGCTTCTAGTGTTCAGCCTTTGGCTGTTGGCAATTCAAGCACTGCTTAACACACAAACCAATGTCCTGTTTCATACCTTCCCAGAAGAAACTTCTCTTCATATCCTGATACATCTTCGTTCCTCCTAGAAGAATAGTGAACTTCGAACGATGGCACTCATCCAAAACTTCCTTCCTCGTGTCTCCTACATTCGGAACACACAACCTTCCTTTCTTCCTCAACCACCCATTTTGGTCAAGACTGAAATCCTTTAGGTCATCGCTCTCTGTTCCTTCCCTCAACCTTCTGATCCATTCAGCCAAAACTGGATCCTCCTCCTGTTTAGAAGCTATCTTCTCAATCATTACTGGTCGAACTTCTAAACAAGACAACTTAGCACTTCCTGCACTTGAACCTACCTCGAATCTAAACTATACACTACAAGCTGATAATGCTTCCAAATCTTTCCACTCAGCAATCATAGCCAATACTGCATTTTGATGTTTCCGGCTGAGTGCATCCACCACCTTGTTTCCTTTTCCGGGCGTGTACTTAATTCCAAAATCATAAGCAGCAATAAACTCCAACCATCTCTGTTGTCTCATGTTCAACTCCTTCTGAGAGAACAAGTAATTCAACAACTTATGATCAATATAAAGCTCAAATCGCTCTCCCAAAAGATAATGCCTCCACACCTTCAAAGAAAATATAATGGCAGCTAATTCCAAATCATGCGTAGGATACCTAACTTCATGTGGTCTGAGTTGTCTAGAAGCATAAGCAATTACTTTACCTCTTTGCATCAACACAGCTCCAAATCTAGTTCCACACGCATTAGTATAAACAATCAAATCTTGATTCCCCTCTGGAACCACTAACACCGGTGCATGGGTCAATAAATTTTTCAAGCTCTGGAATGCTTCCTCACACTTATCAGTCCATACGAACTTCACATCTTTTCGCGTAAGCTTAGTCATCGGTGTAGCTATCCACGAAAAATCTTTTATAAACCTCCAATATTATCCAGCCAATCCATGAAAGCTCTTAATCTCGGTCACCGTCTTGGGTCTCTACCAATTATCCACCGCCTCAATCTTAGTCGGATCTACAGACAACCCTTTCTCTAAGACAACATGACCAAGGAACTTCACTTCCTTCTTCCAAAAAACGACACTTTGAAAACTTAGCCTTCAACTGATGTTCCCTCAACGTTTCGAGCATAACTCTAAGGTGAACTTCATGCTCCTTCTCATCCTTAGAGTATATCAAAATGTCATCTATGAAGACCAACACAAATCTGTCCAAGTGCTTTCGGAAAATTCTATTCATCAGATCCACAAAGAATGCCGGCGCAGTAGTTAGTCCGAACGGCATAACTAACCATTCGTATGATACATACCTTGTCCTAAACGCCGTCAAAGGAATACTATCCTCTGCCACTCTGAGCTGATGAAATCTTGTCACCAAATCTAGTTGACAGAATACCTTGGCTCTACTTAACTGATCGAACAAATCATCAATTCTCAGCAATGGATATCGATACTTTACCGTCTTCTCGTTCAACTTACGATAATCGATACGTAGCCTCAACGGTCCGTCCGGCTTCTTCACAAATACCGTGGCAGCCCCCCATGGTGAACTACTTGGTTGGAATAAACTCTTGCCTTCCAAATCCACAAACTGCACCATCAACTCTCTCATCTCAGTGGGTGTCATCCTGCTCGGCGGCCAACTCACCGGCTCTGCTCCAGGCACCAAATCAATCCAAAACTTATTGCTCGTTTTAGTGGCAGTCCAACTACCGGCTCAAATACATCAACAAATTCTCTAACTACAAAGACTCGATGCAACTCATCTTCCAACTCCATAATACCCAATAAAACATTCACTTCACAACTAGAGTTCTCTACAGTATAAACTATCCGATCACTACAATCCGGGTGACTAAGTGATATTTTCCTATCATGGAAAAATATCCTACCATCATATTCACTTAACCAATCCATCCCAAGGATAATCCCAAATCCCACAAAGTCAAACACATGCAAACAACAATCAAAAGTATAGCCTAGAAAATCAAACTCAAAATGGTCACACCTCATCCCAAGTGTTGCTTACCCTCCTATCGGATTTGCAACCCTTAAGGAAGTTACTAAGTATGAGGGTTCTAGGTTAAGCCTATCTACCAAACATCGAGAGAAAAAAGAATGAGATGCTCCAGTATCAAATAGAACGCTAACACACATACCGTGAATCTGCAGCGAGCCTCCCAAAACAGCCTTCCCTCTCTTGTAGGCTCTGGGCACTTGTTCTTGTAATGACCGATCTGATCACAATTAAAACATCTAACATTCTTCTTTCCACCTGCCACTTTTCCTTTTTCGGTTCGACACTCATTGGCATAGTGTCCCATCTTGTCGCATTTGTAGCAAACTGTTAGTCCATGAGTTGATGGTTTTGATTACAACAACCTTAGAATAAGATTATAAAATATAAATACTAACAATATAGTTTAGATATATATGTATATGCAGGATTTAACCATGCAGGTACAAAGAATGAAGACTGTATAGTATAGAGATTAAAGATATCAAGATTGAAGACTCATTAGTATCAAGAATATCAAGATTATCAAGAGTTCAAGATTTCAAGATAAGTATTGAGTCTAGAATTATGTTAAAATTTCACAATAGCACTGAAATCTTCACTCCATTTTTCTTTTGGGATGGAACCCATTTCTACCTTTTTAGTGGCTTACAAACCCACGACAAGTAGCTTACAAACCTACGACAAGTGGCTTACAAACCCACGAACATCCTGGTTTTGTACAAGTTCTCGATTCCTGTTATGATGAGATATTCTATAGGAAGAAGCTTGCAAAACTACTTCAAAATGATTTTCAAAACTACTTCATAATGATTTTCAAAACTGCTTTTCAAAATGTTTTAGCCTTATAAATATCTTTTCAAATGATTTTCAAAAAGATGTTTTATCCTTAAATATTCTTGTTTTAAAACTTCGTTTGTTTTAAACTATCTTTTAATTACAATATATTTACTTAGATTTAAATATAAAATTATAGTAAAATTATATATATATATTATTCTCTATATTTATCTATGTATTTTATCTATAGTCAAGTATATTAATAAAGTTTAAAATAGTTTTAATATAAGATAAAGGTTATTTTCAAAGAAAAACAAAATATCAAAATTTCCTTTGGGATGTCGACATGCCCTAGTACTCCATGTCAACATAGTGTCAGTTAGGACCAAAAATTTGAATTTCAAAAGAAGTGTCTATTCGCCATAACCTTTCACGAATGGACATGGCTATTGTTCTTCTATAAATAGGGGTTAGTTTCAACGAATTTCAATATAGATTTTCTAGTTTTTCACTTCTCTTCTTCTTCCACATTTTCTTATTCAAAATCCTATCATCACTCTGCCGAAATCAACATTGAATCTAACTAGATCATCTCTGATTTGATTCTCTATCACTATCTCAACAAGACCTAGTGCTATTCAGAGTTATAGGCTTCTTTGTAATCTATCTAGCGAGAAAAGGTGTGATTGTAGCCTTGGAAATCAATCAAGCGAGAAAAGGTGTGATTGTAGCCTTGGAAATCAATTGGGTGAACTTGTTGCCTCGGAAATCAAGTATCTCTACCCAGAGGATTGTGATTCTGGAGGGTGTACCTCGTAGCCTTGAAACCGAGGGTTGTAATTGTTGAATTGCTTTTGAAAGGAAATCTGTACTTAGTTGTGCGGGACTGGATGTAGGGTAACTCCGAACCAGTATAAAATCCAGTGTGTTCTTTCCTTTACTGCATTTACTTTATTTCTGCATCTGTGTTTGTTTCTGTGATTATATCTGTGTCTGAATATTACATACATTTGTGTTCAAATTAACATAAACTCAAAAAGATTTAGTAATTTCATATAAACACTATTCACCCCCTCTAGTGTTATTCCTAGCCTTAAGATCCATAATCCGCATTCCTCACATTTGGTATCAGAGCAAGGTTTTCAAAAGTTTCATAATCTGAATTTTGAAAAGTTTTCTAAATGGCTACCAACACTGGTACGATATCTAACACTAGTTCATTTGTAGAAGGTCAGTCTACTGCCAGACCACCACTTTTTAATGGCAGTAACTATGCATATTGGGCATGTAAGATGAAAATATATTTACAATCTGTAGGATTAGATACTTGGAATATCACACAAACTGAATATTCTGAACCCACAACTAATTTTGCACAGTGGACGACTGAGCAAAAGACTGTTGCACAAAATAATTCTAAAGCAATGAATATTCTGTTTTGTTCACTTGATAGGAATGAATTTAATAGAGTGTCAGTTTGTAAGTTTGCATATGAAATATGGAAAACTTTGCAAGTTACTCATGAAGGAACAAGCAAAGTTAAACAGACCAAAATCTCCATGCTCACAAATCAGTTTCAGTTATTTAAAATGAATGCTAATGAGTCTATTTCAGATATGTATAGTCGATTTCAAGATATTGTGCATTCTTTAATATCTTTGGGAAAGGAATTTTCGAAAGAAGATCAAGTCAGAATTTTTTTAAATTCTCTCACTCCAAAATGGGATCAAAAGGCACTTGCAATTGAAGAGGCAAATGACATCAGTACCTTAAAGATATAAGAATTGATTGGAAATCTAATGTCGTTTGAAGTTCAAATGATCGGGAGAAGAGAAAGCAAAGCATCTGAAAAGAAATCAATGGCATTCAATGCATTAACCGACGGATCAGACTCAAACAGTGATAATGATGAAGAGATAGCATTTATGACCAGGAATTTTCGGAAATTCCTGAAATACAGAAAGATGAATAATCTCAAGAGAAACAACTATAAGAATTCTAGAAATCAGAATGCAGTGCCAAACAATGTCAAATGTTTCAACTGTGATGAACCAGGCCATATCAAAAGAGACTGTCCATATCCAGAAAGGCAGAATCCTCCTATAAACAATGAATTAGTAAAGAAACGGAAGCGTGCATTTACTGCTACTCTAGATGACTCAGACTCGTCCTCAAGCGATGATGATCAGAAGACAGATAACTCAAATTTGTGTTTCACGGCAGTTCACAACTTCAATAAATTCAAGGAAACGGACTCAGAAAAAGGTACACATTTACAATACAATTGATTGAAATTGCATGCTTAGAATTAGATGATTGATTGCTTGATTAATTGATTTTGAATTGGTGTGTTGATTTAATTTTAAATTAATTTTTTATAACTTTATTATTATTTTATTATTATTTTATTTTTATTATTTTTTAATAATATAATAATATTTTCTGGAATATACTATAATTTTAATAATATTCCAGATATATATATATATATATAGACATTAAAATAATAAGTATATATATAATAGAATACTTAGGAAAAATAAATCATAGAAATTCACAGGCACATGTCGACATGGTCCCTACCATGATGTCGACATGGGTACAAATTTTGAAATTCAAAATTTGAATTCAAATGCTTGAATTTCCCTCCACCTTTTCACTTCATTCAATACTCTGAAAAGGCATCTTTTGACCAGAGAACATGTCTTTCAAAAATCTATTTATTCACTATCTTTTTTCACAACTTTTCACTTTCATTTTCAAATTCAAACTCTCTCTTCAAAACTCCAAGCTCTCTACTCTCTACTTTAATGGCTTCTTCAAGCAACCCCTCCACCATGAGACTTTCCAGAAACTTGAAAGAGAAACTCCTCAATAATCCGAAGGCAATAAAAGCATACATCAATTATGCTAACTATGGAAAAGTCCATCCTAGAAAGTTTGTTGTTTTTCAAGATTTTGCTTCTTATGAAATTGATACTCTTTTTGCAAACAATCAAATTCTTAGTCTTGTTGATTCTTCTCAAAATAATTTTGTTTGTTACCCAAATCTTGTTAAAATTTTCTATGCAAATCTCAATCGAGAATTTTATGAAGGAAATGATAATGAAATTTGGAGTAGTGTCAAAGGCACTAAAATTGTTTTGAATCGTGATCTTTTGGGTACCATTCTCAATTACAAAAGCATGGGAATGGATCTTTCTAGTTTTCAAATCGATGAACATGATCGTGAGACATTTCATCATATTTTTGAAGGAGAAGAAAACTTTGAATTTAAAAACCAAAACTTTCGTCCTAAAACAAGAATTGTCAATCTTCTTTTACAACATACTTTGACCCCAAGATCGGGAAATTTTAACAATCCTACTTCAAAAGTGTGCAAAGCACTTTTTTCTATTTTCGAAAATTATGATATCAATTGGGCGCAAGTTATTTTGGACGAACTTCGTCCTAAAAATTTTGAAATGGGAGAAAACACTTTATATCATAGAATTTACCTTACTCGGATTTTCAACTATTTTGGAGTAAATTTCAAAGGAGAAGAATTTATTTCAAGAAAAGTTTTTAATATCTCAAACATTTCTCTCATGAAAATCCCATATGTTTATCAACCTTATGAGACTCTTGTCGAAAAGGAAGAGCGTTTGGCTCATGAAGAAATGGAAGAGGAAGAAGAAGAAGAAGGGGATGAAATGGAAATAGAAGAAGAAGAAGAAGGTGAAACATCCCTAGAAAGTATTGAATATCCCTCCTATCCTACCAACAAAACCCTTCTCAAAAACCAAAAAATTATTGTTGAGAATCAACGGGTTCTTAAAAGATCCGTTAGTAAGAAGTTGGACAAAATATCATCCAAGATGAACAAGTTTTTCTCCAAAGTCAGCAAGAAACTTGGATTATCTTCATCTTCATCATCCTCTAACTAGTTCTATATTTTCATATCATGTCGAATTAGTTTAAGTTTTTTTTAATTTGAGTGTTTATGTAGTTGTTTATGATTAATCATTGTATCACTCTTCTATGCAATGAAATTGAATTTCCTTTCTGTTATCTAGCTTATCTTATCTCTTGAATAAATGTTAGTATATTATATAAATATATATATACACAATTATTCACAAATTCAAAATTAGCATCAAATTTCACTGCCTTATGTCGACATACCCTCTATGACCATGTCGACATGTACTGGTCAGAAATGACACTTCATTTTGAATTTGAAATTTGAATAACTACCATATGTCTATTCATTTCAAACGAATTTCTACACCTATATATACCCATTTCTTCCAGAATTCATTACTGAATATTATTTCTTATCTATTCTATCTCTCATTCTTCTCACAATTTCAAAAATGGCTAATCCAATTCATAACTTTTCCAAGAATCTTAAAGAAACTCTTAATTCATTCAAGAATATTCTCTCGTTCATTCTTCGTAACCAGCGACACTTAGAGTTGAGTCAAATACAAATGATCAAGGAGCAAGAAAGGCATTTCGAGGCAATTCGATGGATGATTTCTTCCCTGCACAAGGATGATAACGATGCACATCCTCCTATCTCTCTCACAAATGACAATGAAAATTGGGATGCCATCAAAACAGACCCTATTTTTAGAGAAGAAGGATGGGTGGAAGTTCCTCGCAACGTTTAATTTGATTGCTTTATTTGATTACTTTGTTTGAATTGATTGCTTTGATTGAAAATGTTGTTTTGATTGATTTGATTGACACTTGGTGTGGATTGATGAATGTATAAATATACATTGATATATTTATAATCATTGATTGAATATCATGTCTATAAGTATAGTTATTTCTTAATATACTCTATTATATAGTTTATTAATGCAGGTACTTGAGTACAATAATGAGGTGGAGTTATATAGTTTAGAGTTTGTTTGTTTTTGTTGATGACAAAGGGGGAGAAATATAAAATAGAGTAGTTAGGCATAGATTAAGGGGGAGTTATTAGATTTAGTGGGAGTTATTAGGATAGAAGTAATATTTTATAAACAACGGTTGTCATCATCAAAAAGGGGGAGATTGTTAGTCCATGAGTTGATGGTTTTGATGACAACAACCTTAGAATAAGGTTATAAAATATAAATACTAATAATATAGTTTAGATATATATGTATATGCAAGATTTAACCATGCAGGTACAAAGAATGAAGACTGTACAATATAGAGATTCAAGATATCAAGATTGAAGACTCATGAGTATCAAGAATATCAATATGATCAAGATTTCAAGATAAGTATTGAGTTTAGAATTATGTTAAAACTTCGAAATAGCACTGAAATCTTCACTCCATTTTTCTTTTGGGATGGAACCCATTTCTACCTTTTTAGTGGCTTACAAACCCACGACAAGTAGCTTACAAACCTACGACAAGTGGCTTACAAACCCACGAACATCCTGGTTTTGTACAAGTTCTCAAGTCCTGTTATGATGAGATATTCTGCAGGAAGAAGCTTGCAAAACTACTTCAGAATGATTTTCAAAACTGCTTTTCAAAATGTTTTAGCCTTAAAAATATCTTTTCAAATGATTTTCAAAAAGATGTTTTAGCCTTAAATATTCTTGTTTTTAAACTTCGTTTGTTTTAAACTATCTTTTAATTATAATATATTTACTTAGATTTAAATATAAAAGTATAGTAAAATTTTATATATATTATTCTCTATATTTATCTATGTATTTTATCTATAGTCAAGTATATTAATAAATTTTTAAATAGTTTTAATATAAGATAAAGGTTATTTTCAAAGAAAAACAAAATATCAAAATTTCCTTTGGGATGTCGACATGCCCTAGTACCCCATGTCGACATAGTGTCAGTTAGGACCAAAAATTTAAATTTCAAAAGAAGTGTCGATTCGCCATAACCTTTCACGAATGGACATGGCTGTTGTTCTTCTATAAATAGGGGTTAGTTTCAACGAATTTTAATATATATTTTCTGGGTTTTCACTTCTCTTCTTCTTCCACATTTTCTTATTCAAAATCCTATCATCACTCTGCCGAAATCAACATGGAATCTAACTAGATCATCTTTGGTTTGATTCTCTATCACTATCTCAACAAGATCCCAGTGCTATTCAGAGTTATAGGCTTCTTTGTAATCTATCTAGCGAGAAAAGGTGTGATTGTAGCCTTGGAAATCAATCAAGCGAGAAAAGGTGTGATTGTAGCCTTGGAAATCAATTGGGTGAACTTGTTGCCCCGAAAATCAAGTATCTCTACCCAGAGGATTGTGATTCTGGAGGGTGTACCTCGTAGCCTTGAAACCGAGGGTTGTAATTGTTGAATTGCTTTTGAAAGGAAATCCGTACTTAGTTGTGCGGGACTGGATGTAGGGTAACTCCGAACCAGTATAAAATCTGGTGTGTTCTTTCCTTTACTGTATTTACTTTATTTCTGCATCTGTGTTTGTTTCTGTGATTATATCCGTGTCTGAATATTACATACATTTGTGTTCAAATTAACATAAACTCAAAAAGATTTAGTAATTTCTTATAAACACTATTCACCTCCCTCTAGTGTTATTCCTAGCCTTAAGATCCGTAATCCGCATTCCTTACACAAACCACTTCAGCTTTTCCTTTCTTCTATGCTCCCCATTTCTGAGCATTCTTTTTCTGGAAAAAACTTCCTTTTCTAGCCCTGTCCCATCTGGGCCTCCTTCATCTTCTTCCTCAAGCATGTCAATGCCTCTTCTTGCCTTAATGCCATTTCAACCACTACATCACTGGGATCTCTCAAATGCGGCAAAGTGGCACTTATCAACTCTGGCCTCAAGCCCCTTATAAATTTTTCATTCCTCTTGATCACGGTGTCTACCAAAGCATATCTGTATCGGACCAACTCCTCAAACTTCTTCGCATACTCCAAGACAGACATATCTCCTTGTTCCAACTCTGCAAACTTCCTTACCAATGCCAACTGCGCCATTACAGACATAAATCTTTTTGAAAACCTTCTCCTAAACTCCTCCCAAGTTATGGTTTCCTCACAAACTCCAGCAATAATAGTATTCCACCAGAATAGAGCAGCTCCCTGTAGCTGCCTCGAAGCCAATCTCCTCATCTGTGCATCATTCAATCCTAAGTCAGCAAAAATTCTCTCGCAATGCAGTAGCCAATTTTCCACCTCGATTGCATCTTCAGTACCAATAAACGACTTCCCTCCAAGCCTGATGTAATCCCTACTCAAGTTAGCATACTGATTGACCATCAGAACTTCCTGAGCTCTACCTCCAGCAGCATTACCTCGGACAACTCCGGCTGCTATTCCGGCTTGCATCATGTTTACAAAGAACTGATACATTGCTCCCATGTCCATCTGGGGAACTCCAGCACCAATAGTTTCAGCTTGTGCCTGACCGGGACCTCTCCTAGTATTTGGTCAGGCATTTCCATTCGTGGTGGTTCTATCTCCTCCAAGATTTACTCTGCCTCTTCTTCCTTCCATATCTGTATTCAAACCTCGTGAGATACAGATGAATAGCCTAACTAAGATAGGAGTCTAGAGAGATAGCGTATACTTATATATTTAGCAAATACAAGTACATTACTATAACGTTTTCCCATACCTCAATCTTAACTCTAATTTCTAAGGATTATGTTTTCAAAAATCATTTTTAGTTAAAGTATTTCATAAACCATGCTCTGATACCAAGCTGTAACATCCCTTATCTAGAGGCCCAAAACTCAGCGCTACAGATGCTGCAGCTGTGCAGTTAAAGCGCTCGGGAGATTCAATGCGGCGGAGGGGAAAATGTCATAGCGGGGATACAATAAGGATATAGCGGATGACTCTAAAATAGCATATAAAACTCGTACTGAATGTTTCTACAAATATATAAATGGTAATTAAATGAAAAATTAACATTCAATTGAATTCTAATTAATACATAAATAATTTTAAATAATAGCATGTGCGAATATACTGTAAATAAACGTAAAACTATTATATAACATAATATAATTTAGTAGAACATTAGAGTATTTCATTTCTGAAAATATATTAATAATTCATTTAAATAAATTAATTTCATAATTTTTATAATGTATAAATGTCATTTTTCAATGTATTTCTTTTAAAGAAGATATAGCGGAAATAGCGGAATATAGCGGGAATAATGGGATATAGCAGAAATAGCGGGGATTAAAGCCGAAAGGCTATATTTGAGGCTATATGGAAAAATGGTAGCGGTAGAAATCCGCTATGAGATATAGCAGGGTTATAGCGGGGTAATAGCGGGGCATTAACTGCACAGTGCTGTAGTCATTTATACTATTAGCTTCTGGCGACTGAATACAGCTATGTTAATGATATCTATAATATTAGAAGCACTTAAATATGAAACCAAACACATATTTCAAAACAACTTTTCTTCATTGCATTTAAAACAGATGTTCCATATTCTTAATGCATAATCCCAATACGTTCCCAAACATAGATAAAATATACTTAATACGAAATACACCAAGAGCGGTATATGAAGATACCCCTTGGATGATCAGAGTTATATAGTCATAGTAGACTTAATACAAACACAACGAAAATACAACAGAACATAAAACTACAACTCCTAAATAGCTATCTGTTTGCCTCCTGCATGCTTCCGGTAGCTTTATTCGGCATCCTACTAAACCTAAAATGACCTTAACCCCTAAGCCTACTCAAATTAATTTTGAGCACCTGATAGTTTAAGGGGCAAACATAAACTTCGAGTCAGACATAAAGCCTGGTGTGAATAATATTATACATCCCGGAATAATTATGTTAAGTGAGACCACGCCGCTTAGCGGAACGGGTTTCCCTTCACTAACATCATTTTAAAACATATCTTTGCAAAACCTTTCATAAAACCATATACTATGCTCCTGCATCCACAATGGTTAAATATTGTAAAGCAATCATTATGTAAACATACATAAATATCAGGTAATAATGAACTATTTGTTTAAACACACAAGTTTTTTTTGGATAACTTTTAACCTTTGGCTGGCTCGGGCCTACCGGACAATATAATCAAAATTAACCTAACACCCATTAGATTTTCTTCTTTTGGATTATCTATCCTTAACTATCTGTTAAACATTTCCCAACTCGACGGCCTGTCCTTAACTATCTATTAAATACTTCACTTATGGACGGTCTGTCCCTAACTTAATCATCTCCCAGGTCTTCCCGATCCTAATGGTTTTTCGGGCTCACCAATAACCTATATGTATACAAACATATATTCCTTTCGGTGTGCAACCATAATTTTAGTCTACCTGTGACAAAGCCCTACACACTGGAATTTTGGACAACAATTAGCTAGGGCTATTAGCTAATGTATAGGGCGCGACACCTTACTAGTCCCATCTGGTTTTCTAATATCTGAGTCATTTTCACTTAAGGATCCCCTCCCATAATTTTACTTGAAAACATTTTCAAAATGATTTAAAACCTTTAAATCAAACTTAAACAAGGAAAAGTATATAATCTTTATACTTTACTCAAAATCATATCACCATTCTTTACTAAAAATTTAGTTGATGAAAACATTTACCATTTGAAAGAACCTCTTTCTAAACCTTTGAAATCATCTCTTTCAAAACCAATATCAAACCTTCCGAAATCATTCCACAAACCTTTCGAACCCATTGAAAAGCAAACCTTTCGAAAGTTATAAAACTTCGGACATCCTTTTTTAAAATCACTTTAAAACATTGCCTTTGAAAACCTTGGAAAACTTCTATTTAAACCTTTCAAATCCATTGAATTAAACCTTTTGAAATCATTCAACTAAAACCTTTCGAAACCATTCAATAAACCTTTCGAAACCACTGAACTAAACCTTTCGAAATCATTCAACTATAACCTTTCGAAACCATTCAATAAACCTTTCGAAACCATTGAACTAAACATTTCGAAATCATTCAACTAAAACCTTTCGAAACCATTAAATAAACCTTTTGAAACCATTAAACTAAACATTTCGAAATCATTCAACTAAAAATTTTGGAAATCATTCAACTAAAACTTTTCGAAACCATTGGAAGCAACCTTTCGACTTTGTCGAAAGTTCTGCTTCGAAAGCTTTAAACATATCCTTTAAAACAACTCTTTCGAAAGCTTTGGGTTTTACTTCAATTTATAAAACAAGGATGAATCACCTAAGTCGAAATCTTCCTTTCGAAAGCCTGGAGAAGAGGCCCGTTTTTAACATAAGTAAACCTTTTGTCTTTATCGAAAGGTTCAAAACAAAACATTTATAAAGCGGTAGTAACCCTTCGACTATGCCGAAAGGTTTCAAAACGGAATAGTGTTAAAACAGCAGTAACCTTTCAACTGTGCTAAAAGATTTAAAACCCTTACTTTAAACATTTGACCTGTTCGAAAGCAACCAAGTCGAAAGCTCTTATTCGAAATCAAAGCAGGTGAAAGCTTTTGGTTTATAAAACAAACATACCCCAACCTCTTTGGCCATCAACCCTTCGACTTAGAACCCTTCGACTCTGTACAATTCATTACGTACCAAGTAGTTTGATACCATATGCATCGGTTTGACCTTGTCGAAAGATTTGAACCTCTCGACCTTGTCCGAAGGTCTGGGTTGGAAAGTTTACTGCCGTAAAGGTTGAAACATGTAAAAATGTGATTTCCTTGTTTTTAACTTAAAAAGGAAATCTTTTCAACTAACCTGCCTTTGTTTGTCAAATTCTCATTGGTTTACAATTACTTTTCAGAAATGTGCTGCCACTATTTTTAAAATTAAATAATCATTTTAATTTACAAAATGCCCCTTTCTCCATAATTAAATATATAAAACATTTAAGTCCCATACATTAAATAATTTTATATATTCATCGAACACTTAGGAAAAATATGGAAAAATTCCAGAAAATCTATTTTAATATTTTTTCCAACATATAAAAATTTCAAACCCAAATAATCATTATTTTAGCCGTAAATAATTTATAACCCAATAAATAATTTCCTTCACTAGAAAATTAATATAAAATCCATATTAATTCAGAAAATTATGAAAATCGAAACCCATCTCTAAAATATCGTTTCTGACCTATATTTAAATTTTCAAGGCATTTGGATGTCATAAAATAGTGTTTCATGTCAAACATATCATAAAACTAACATTAACATATATAATCCATCAACAACACACACACACAGATATATATATATATATATATATATATATATATATATATATATTTTAATCATCAAAACATGGCATATACTTGCAAAATCATTTCGGATCTAATCTTAAAATAGAAAACTAAAAGAAATTGGGATGTAGTAATTATTCACCTTAGCTTTGAGAATATAGATATGAGATTTGATGTTGATTTAGTTGATTGTTTCCCTTCCCTTGAATCTTATCTTTAATCTTCTTCTTGAGAATAATAATGGTGGCCGACCTTAGGAAATTTTAGTTTGGGTAAAATGAAAATGAACGTGAGTTACATTCCTAAGGGTTTTAGGGTATAAGCCTTACCTATTTCCCATATTGCCCTTCTCATATCCTAACACATTAACTTAGGTTATTTCATTTTAATTAACACACTAACATGGCACGGCTACCCTTTGTTAATCAAATCTCAACCTTTTAATCTTCACATTATTTTATTTAATTTACCCAATTAATTATTCTAAATAATGTTATAAAATATGGGGTGTTACGTACATCGCACAACCTTTTGAAATTCAATTTGTGAAACGTGACCAAATTAACTTCATTAACTCAAATAATATTCAAATTTGTACGCATTTAGTTTTTTATCTACGCATAATAAATAAAATTATACTTAACTTAAAAATTAAAACGTTCAATTTGGTTTTCCCAAAATACTCTTTTATTTCTATTAAAACAGCCTTTTTGTTAAACACAAAACGTAGGTTTCTTTTATTAAATCTATTAATTGCAATCAACGTTTTCTTTCCTTTTAATTGAAATATTTCATTTACATTAATTGCAATCACATACAAAGTTAAATTTCAAAATAGAAAACTAAAATTGATAAAAAAAATAGAACAATTGTTTCCTTCTGTCATTTAAACACATTTATAAATTTGTTCTTTATACAGCAGAGTAATAAATAACTTACTTAAATAAATTATTTTCTTACTCTTGTAACCCATCTGTATTCTAAACACAGTTCAAATATACATATATTTCTTCCTTTAAATCAATCATTCTATTCTTTATTTTAATGAAATTAAACCTACATTCACAAATGAAACATTCATTTTATTTGGTATAAATATTTTCTTCATTAAATCAAACTTTCCTATATTTTCACAAAACATAAGCTACGTTTAATTACACCTTTTAATTTACAACTTGGTGTCCTCTCTACTATTTATTGAAATTATTCAATTACATTAATTTCAATTGTTTACAAAGGTGAATTTCAAAATGGACTAAATAAATGTAATGACAAATAGAACAATTATTTCCTGTCTAATAGTAATTTAAACATATTCATACATTATTGGGTACAAATAGGAGTTATACATTTGTTACTAAATAATAGTTTCTCATCCCTATAATTAATCTGTAAGCTAAAATACATTTCAAGTAAAATAAACATATGTTTACCTTTTTACTAAAGTTATTCATTTTTATTCTTTTATTTTTGATTTAAATGTTCTCATATTAAATCAACTATTACCTTATGAATTTATTCAACATAAGTTTTCATTTTATTTCACTCAAACTCTACAGTTAACATCTTTTCTTATATTAACTGCAATATTTAATTACATTAATTTCATTGATTTCCAATCTGATTTCAACGGATTAAATAATAAGATGATAAGTAATTTACATTTAAGTAATTTAAACACATTTAAAAACACATTTATAAATCTATTACTTACAACAAAGGTTAGTGGATCTACGTACTAAATAATTGGTTTCCTATTGCATGTTAAAACTGACCAAATCAACTAACATTAATTTCTGTTTTTCATACAATGTTCAATTTTATTCCTTATTAACTTTCATTATTACCATTAATTGAAATTACATTAAACAGTTGTCAATTCCATTCAATCAACATTATTAATTTATATTCTAATAGTTTTTTCCATTTATAAATCATAAATTTTAATTTCTCACAGTATTAAATTCCAAAAATCTTATTAAGTTTAATAATTTTAAATATAAAAAATATGGGTCATTACAATCTCCTCCACTCAAAACTTTTCGTCCCTGAAAAAGAACTAGAAGGAATCAAGAGATTTGGTATATTTTATTCAAATAGTCAATTTGTAACAATTTAACTTACATGTTTAAGTTTAACAAAGATTTGAAAATAACTCAACTTCTACAAAAAAATTTCTAAGTCCTAAATTTATGAAATATTTTGGCAGAATCTCCTTTGTGCGGATAGGTCCGAAAAAATAATAATATTAATAATTACAGTATATATATATATATCATATTTCAATAATAAACATCCAAAACCATGGGAAAAACAATAAAATATTGCTCCAAAAACCATAATCCGAAAACGTACATATTTGTCGGGCAAACAAACTTTATTTATGAAACCAAAAGCAATTCTATTGCTTCCATAAACCTGTACTTATATAATCAAAGGGAGTTAAAAATATGTAATAGAGTAATATTTTAGTTGTTTCAATAATTAGTACAAGCAAAATAAAATACACAATAATCATATGCAAACAAAAGAAGTACAACCATTATATGCAACCAAAGAATCTATCATACATCCATAGCAACCAAAATTAATGGTTTGTTCATGTTCAGAAACTTTTCATTATATAAGGGTGATAAATAAACTATCAAGTGTACCTTACGCTCAACAGTCTTAGATAATTACTTAATAGATTATTCATACAACCTTAAACAATTTGAAGTATCATTCCCCAAACATCTCATAAGCCAAACAACATAGAATTTAAATATTATTCTGTTGGTTTCTTTAACACATCATTTGCTTTCCATTTATTTTTAGTTCTCATTCATTCGTACAAGATTATCTTTTACTAATTTACATTCATTTACTTACATAGATTATTTCCCATTCAATATTTAAAATCATCAATGAATAAATTCTCAAAGTATTACATTTATCTCTTTGCAGTTTTAATTCCTATTTATTATTATGTAACTTTGATTTTCATTTAATATTAATATTCATTAATGAATCATTTCACACTTAAGTTTCTCTATTATTTGATTCACATTTATTTTTCATATATCGTATCATTTAATATTAAATCTATTTATGAATCATTTTTGTTACTTAAGCTTTTACTTATATAATATTCTATTACATATTCATATTTAACATTACAACTTTTTAAACATTTCTGGTAAGTTTTATATATGTTTTTAGAATGTAATTGAGTGTTATACAAATTTATCTTATTCAATTTTAGTTAACAAAAATGTTCAATGATTTACATCTTCTTAATTTTCCTTACTTTTAATTTTCACTTTATAATCTCCAATTTCTATACAGTTTCATTAAACACTTAGCTCTTGATTCCTTATTTCTCATTTTTAGAAGTTTCTAACTATTAAAATAGTCAAGATTTCATTTCATTAGAATAATTGAAATCCCTAATTTATAGAAAACTTAAGAACTAATTACCGGGTTTCATTTCAAATCATCTTGAAATATTGTAACGACCCGTATTTTTACGGATCGAAACATCGTAAAACAATTGTCATTAAGTCGCATTATTGATAAGTCGTCCTGAGTCTAAGTCTTAGGTCGTGTAGTAGTTCAGTCGGAGTTGACGACCTAAGAAGGTGGAGCGACCTAAGGATATTGGGGATAGGTCGTATAGTAGTAGGTCGTGAGGTGGTTAGGTCGTATGGTAGTTTAGGTCGGTCGAGCGACCTAAGAGTTGACGACTTATAGAAGTTAGCGACCTAGTAGACTGGGCGAGGTAAGGACTTAGGTCGTATAAGGGATAAGTCGTGGGGTAGGTTAGGTCGTGTAAGCGACTTAAGGAAATAGGCGACTTAAGTTAGTTAGCGACTTAAGAGATTGGGCGAGTTAACAACCTAAGGGATAGGTCGGCAACGACCTAAGGAAGCTGGTGGTAGCAGTGGGCGACCTATAGAAAGTTAGCGAGTTAGTGAAGTTAGGTCGTGAGCGACCTAAGATGTTAGGTCGTATCCTAGCTAAGAGTTAAGTCGTAAGCTTCTGGGTGTGTTAGGTCGTAGGTCGCATAAATGCGCATCTGGGTTAGGTCGTAAGTCGCGTAAGTCGCAGAATAGATAAGTCGTGGGGTTTTTAGGTCGCAAGGTCTTATAAGTCATAGGTCGTATCTTAGTTGGCTCGTTAAGGCGGCATTGTTGCTGAGTCAAGTGTGTGTTAAGTCGTGAGCGACTTAGGAGTTAAGCTGCTAAGTCGTAAGTCGTAGACAGGTGGGTCTGGTAGGTCGTGAGTGCGCCTGGGCTTAGGTCGTAGGATGAGGATTTTCGATAGGTCGTAGGTCGTAGGGCTCTATAGGTCGTGGACGATCTAAAGGTGGACGACCTAAGTGTTTTTCAGCCTATAAATAGGAGGGGTTTTCTCACTTTTTAGGATCCGGATTTCGAAGCGACGAAGTGCTGCCATTTTGAGAGCTCGACTTCTACACTTCTTCACTTCTTTTCTCCACTCTAATCTAGTGATTCCTTCCATCCATATCGAAGATCAAATTGAAGATCGAAGAGCTTAGATTGAAGATCTACATTCTTCGAAGAGTGATTTCATCGTTTGAAGCGGATTTGTGATAGATCAAGTTAGATCCTTCGCTGTCCAGATCTGAAGGGTGTTGATTTGGGGTTGTTTAGGTGATTTGGTGAGTGGTGATTATCCCTCACACGGATCCAAAGGAGTATATCGGATCGTTGGCTTGATTTGATGTTAAAATAGTGATTTCCATGCATTTTCCTAATCCTAAATATAGATCCATATAGATTCATTGTTCATAATGATTTGGCATCCATTTTACTACATGTTAACCTATGCAAGTTCATTCATCAAGATTATAGGGATATTGCTCATGTTTTCATGCTTGTTAGACTTTCGACTCTTTAATTACGAAACTGCCATTATTGTTATAATTGTCTATTTAGATCATATTTGAATGCTTGTTTACTTGGATTAATGTTTGACTTGATTGATTGCTATGAATTAGATGATTGATGATTTGATTTAGACCGAAGATGATTCAAAAGCTAAGGGAAAGGCTCTTGAATTGGGAAAGCTGCTTGTGGCATATGTAGCGGATGGTGAAGCTCATATGGATAGATTTGATGATGATGTTGAGATGAAGCTTTGCTATTATGATGATGAGGTGAAGCATGATATGAGATAGTCTTGGTCTAATCCAGACGGGATCATTCCAAGCATGTTGATAACTCGGTGATATGGTTCGAGTTTGAGGATAATGGATGCTCGAGAGGCGCTTGAGCTAGTATGGAAATAGTCGTCGAGGAGGATGACTAGAAGGCTGAGATCTCATCGTTGTTGAAGGTTCTAGCATGCTCAAAGCAAGAGTACGTTGGGCAGATTCGATAGCCCCTGAAGGCTACTGATGGTAGTCAAGTACTCTGGGCAGATTCGATAGTCCTAGGCACGGGTCACGACGACGTGCAGGAGTAATGTCTAGAACCAGGGTTTCCATTAGCCCTTGATGGACGGATGGAAGAATGAGCTGGTCATTCAATTAACGATGATATCGAAGCAATGATAACAGTGATAGCCAGAGTCATGGATGTTTGGTTGTATCGTCATTCGGCCTCAAGAGCAGTGTTTTCTGGGTGCTTATCTGATCTTGGTTTAGGCCTTGGGGGTTTGTGCTTGGAAAACATCGCCCTTGACTCGAGCGACAATTGCTTTACTTTAAATTGTATGCTCTGCTATGTTTGCTTCTGCTTAGTGTGTGTCTGGGGCTATCACTGTAGAAAGAGGTGGTGTGGGAGGGTTGTATTCCTATTCCTTTTCCTTTATGCTCTTTTGGTATGTTGATTAGTTAATTTACCGCTCACTAAGACTGTTGTCTGACTCAAGGCTTTATGTTTTAACTCTTATTGCCTTGGGCTGTTCGTCCATTTTGGGACGGGCAGACTAGGTAGCAGGTGACAGGTACTGTTCTTGCTTCCCATGATGCTTATATCGAAGACGAGCTGGAGGCTTGTATACTATCTTCTTACTATATGTACTGGATGTTCCGCTGCTTTGTATATTCTCTGAATGTTATGTAGTGAGGCTTGATGTATTGACTATTCAGATGTTTGTATTCAACTATTATGAAGTTTTATTGATGAGATTCTATTCTGTGAAGCTTCACTATATATATATATATATTCTATTGTATTTTGTCCTTGCGCTGTGAGTAATGCGATAGATTCTGTTGTTTAAATTTACCCTGGCAATCGTCCATGGTCGCCTGGAACACTTTACAGCGCACTATCTCTAGGTTCGGTGCAGGGGTCATAGGCGGTCGTCACATTTGGTATCAGAGCCTTGGTTAATCGATTTTACCCAACGCTCGCTGACGTAAATACGTATGAGAGACGTAATTGTATTTTAATGGATGATTACTATATATAATATAGTAGCTTAGTAGAGTTTGAGTCCTTTATGCACTTGTTTCTCAAGATGTGCTGATCATTCCTTTTTATAGATATTAAGGATGAGTCGAAGAGGGAGACCAACTGCTAGGGAAGGCCGTGCTGCTGAAGGAGCTGCTGATTATGCAGCTATGTTCGAAGCTATGATGACTTCGATCATGAGAAGGATACCAGTCTCGGGGACAGCAGTTGATGTTGGAGTTCAAGTCCAAACTCCAAGACCGGTGGATTTTGCTAAGTTGTGTAAGGACTATACTGCTCTAGGAGGGAAGGTTTTCTTGGGAACAGAATCAACCATTGAAGTCCAGAGGTGGACAGATGCTTGTAGAAGGATCTTTAGTGATTTGGGAATCGATGATGCAACTAAGAGGAAGTTAGCATCAAGACAGCTTCAAGGAAGAGCTTCTGATTGGTGGAACACTATCACCATTGATACTCCGGAGGAAGAGATTACTTGGGAGCAATTCTAAGTCCGATTTGAAGCTAAGTTCATTTCTACAGCTCAGAAGTCTGTTCTGTTCAAGAAGTTTTTGGAGCTCTGTGGTGACCCTCCTCTTTATAATCACTTAGATTTTTTTTTTCAAAAGGAATCACCACTAAACCCCAAATACTTTTATATTTAAATTTTTATATAGTTTCCAAATATTTTTTTCTACCTATCTATTACCTCCATTCTATCAGACATACTACCATACTTTGTAATGTAAAAATCATTTACCCAAATTATTAGCTTGGAATAAATATGGTATGGAAATTTTATTTGATTCTGTATATATATATACATATATTTCTGCCTTTTTGTCAAATCAGTCAACTCCCTTTTAAATTAAAAATCACATATATTATGCTAATTATTTTCTGGCACAATTATAAGACATATAAACCTTTATATTAAACCTAATTTTATTTTATCTTTATATAAAACAGCAAACACCCCATATATATTAAATGTGTATATATTTACATAATTCTTTGAACATAAAACTATATTTATTTTGAGCTCCAATTTTTCTTCTAATTACCTTAATTCCTTGCATTTTATCAAATAGAAGCTCTCATTTAATTTTATTTATTGCCAAATTCTTTTCTGTTTTAATGCAATATATATACTTATATATATATATCTCAGAATTTTCTAATATAAATATATGTATTATTTTATTTTATTTTAGGGTCATTACATACCCTCCCCCTTAAAGGAATTATGTCCTCATAATTTCACCTAATCTCTCCAATTAAAAGCACTAATCCATAGCCTGTTTTAACTCCATAACCCCATACCCATATTTTATGAAAACAAACAATGTATAAGTATATTTAGAAAAATTATCTTAGGCTGCTTAAACATACCTCTTCATTAGTAAACAAATTGGGGTATTTAGCCCTCATTTTATCTTCAACCTCCCATGTACAATCATAAGTGTCCAAGCTCCATTGGATTTTCACCAGTTCGATCACCTTGTTCCTCAACTTTTTCTCTTTCTTGGCAACTATCCCTACTGGTTCATTGGTATAAACCAAATTCTTCTGGACTTGAACTTGAGTAGGTGACTCCAGAATTGCTCCTTCATCATGTACCCATTTTCTCAATTGAGAAACATGAAATACAGGATGCACACCACTCAACTCCTCAGGTAACTTGAGTCTGTAGGCCATAGCACCAATTCTCTGCATAATTTCATATGGTCCTACAAATCTTGGTGATAGCTTACCAGATTTCCCAAACCTGAACACTTTCTTCATTGGTGATACTTTCAGAAAAACATGCTCTCCTACTTCAAATTCCATTGGCTTTCTCTTTCTATCTGCATAAGACTTTTGTCTTGATTGTGCTGCCTTCATTCTATGCCTAACCAATTCAATCATGTTGGAAGTTTCTTTAACATGATCTGGCCCCAACATTACACCCTCTCCTGCTTCCAACCAACAGGCATGAGACATGCAAGGTCTCCCATACAAGGCTTCAAAGGGAGCCATTCCTATGGTTGATTGATAGCTATTGTTGTAAGTGAATTCTGCCAAGTGAATATGATCCTCCCAATTACCCCCAAAATCAAGCACACATGCTCTAAGTAAATCTTCCAATATTTTATTCACTATCTCTGTTTGCCCATCACTTTGAGGATGGTAGGCAGTGCTTAAACAAAGTTGTGTTCCCATTGCTTCTTGGAAACTTTCCCAAAATCTTGAGGTGAACAAAGTGTCTCTATCACTTACAATAGTCTTAGGTATGCCATGTAGCCTCACCACTTCTTTAATAAACAATTGTGCAAGCCTAGATGCATTTCTATCTGACCTGACAGGAACAAAGTGAGCTGATTTGGTTAGTCTATCAACAATTACCCATATACTATCATTGCCTTTCTTAGTTCTAGGCAAACCATCCACAAAATCCATGGAAATGCTTTCCCACTTCCACTGAGGTACCTCCAAAGGTTGCAACATGCCAGAGGGCTTTTGGTGGTCTGCTTTAATTTGTTGACATGTGGAACATTTTGCCACATATCTTGCCACTGCTTGCTTCATTCCTGGCCACCAGTAGCCTCTTTTTAAATCATGATACATCTTAGTACCACCAGGGTGTATGGTATACCTGGTCTTGTGATGCTCATTCATGATTTCTTCCTTCAATTATGCAATGTTTGGTACACAAAGCTTATCATTTTTCCTCAAATAACCTTGGGAATCTATTTTAAAATTCTCTGACTCAATGTTATTTAATAACATTTCTTTCTTCTCCTTCAGACTTTGATCTTGATCTTGCATGCTACCAACTTTCTCCACCAGATTAGACTTCACTGTGATTATTCCCAGTGTACCATACTCCACCATATCACCATGCTCTTTAAAATTCACTACATCCTTACTGTATATATCTGCCTCCCCAAGCACTGCAAGATTTTTAAACTCATCAATCATCAAACTGGCTAATCTAACATGATTTCTGCTCAAAGCATCTGCTACTCTATTAGCTTTTCCAGGGGTGTACAATATATCTAAATCATATGCAGCTAGAAACTCCAACCACCTTGCTTGCCTCATATTTAAATCTTTTTGGGAAAATAAATATTTCAATGCTTGATGATCTGTGAATAATTCAAATTTTGCCCCAAGCAAATAATGCCTCCATAATTTTAGTGCAAACACTATTGCAGCTAATTCTAGATCATGAGTTGCATATTTGGTTTCATTGGGTTTAAGCTGTCTTGATGCATATGCCACTACCTTGCCATGTTGCATAAGCACTGCACCTAACCCAGACCCACTAGCATCAGTGTATACAACCATTCCTTCATTTGCTTCTGGGATTTGTAGGACAGGAGCTTCCACCAATGCTTGCTTCAATTTCTCAAAAGCTTGTTCACACTGCTCAGTCCACACATATGGTTGGTTCTTCTTGGTTAATTTAGTCATTGATGCAGCTATTCTTGAAAAATCCTTGATGAACCTCCTATAATACCCTGCCAAACCTAAGAATGACCTCACCTCAGTCACTGTTTTGGGTCTACTCCATGATTGAACTGCAATGACCTTGCTTGGATCTACACTTACTCCCTGCTGTGACACTATGTGTCCTAAGAATTTTACTTCATGTTGCCAAAAGGTACACTTTGAATACTTGGCTTTTAATTCATGTTCTCTAAGTCTGGATAATACTAAATGTAGGTGCATAGCATGATCATTTTCTGTCTTTGAATAAATTAATATGTCATCTATAAATACCAAGACAAACTTATCCAAAAAGTCTCTAAAAATTCTATTCATCAAGTCTACAAAATAGGAGGGAGCATTGGTCAATCCAAATGGCATTACTAGAAATTCATAAAGGCCATACCTTGTATTAAAGGCTGTGTACTCAATGCTTTCCTCTGCAACTTTCATCTGATGAAATCCAGAGGCTAAGTCTAGCCTTGAAAATATTTTAGCCCCATGCAATTGATCAAATAGATCATCTATTCTAGGCAGTGGGTACTTATTTTTAATAGTCACCTTGTTTAAATCTCTGTAGTCTACACATAACCTCATTGTTCCATCATGTTTCTTGACAAATAGCACTGGGGAACCCCAACTGGAACTACTTGATCTTATGAATCCTTTCTCTTCTAATTCTTCTAGTTGATGTTTTAATTCTACCAACTCTTTTGGACCCATTCTATAAGGTTTATTAATGATCGGATTTGTTCCAGAAATTAATTTTATTTTGAATTCAACTGGTCTGTTTTGAGGAATTCCTTTCACTTCTCCAAACACATCTACATATTCATTGACTACTGGGATTTCCTCTATTTTTAATCCCTTTTGAACTTCATTAATACTCCAGATTTTATTAAAACATGTATTCTTTGCTATTTCACTTAAGATGGTAATCCTTTTGCCTTCATTTGTTTCCAAAGAAATAGTAAGGTTTTCTAAATTTAAAATTGCTTTATTTCTCATTAACCAATCTACCCCCAAAATAATCCCAATACCAGGATAATTTAAGGTATATAAATCTGAATTAAATTCATAACCCCCTATAATTAATTTCAGACCCATACACTTCATCCCCAACATACAATGACTCCCTATTGGACTATGTACAACCAAGGGCTGATCAATGGAAACACATGCAAGTGTTAACTTCTTTACAATTTCCAAAGATATTAGTGAATGTGAGGCACCAGTATCATATATTACTGATATGGGTTGGGTATGAATAAAAATTATACCTTCAAGTTGCCCAACATTCCCAGTGTTACCTGCTGCCAAAGCTCCTACCCTTGCTGTCCCCCTATTGGTTTCTGGGCAATCCTTCTTGAGATGACCCATCTTTCCACAATTATAGCAGCCTCCTCTGGGTATCTTGGGATCAGGGCACTGGTTACTATAATGTCCAGCTTTTCCACAATTAAAACAATGAGTAAACTTCTTGCTTTCAGGTGCTGTTGTTCCTTCCCCTTTCTTAACTCCTTTACTTGCATTTCTCTTGTCATAAGGTTGCACTTTGTTCTGACCACCCTTCTTCTTATTGAGCTTCATATTCCTGAATTTCTCTCTTGCAGTGTCATGTTGCTCAAATGAGAGAGTTAGATCAATTACTTGATCAAAAGTTTTGTCCTTGTATGGCAACATTGCCCTTGACAAACTAGGGTTCAAGCCTTGAATGTACCTTGCATTCTTTGCTTCTGCATTCCCTATTAACACCAATCCATACTTGGATAATGCTTCAAACTTCTGAGTGTATTCATTCACACTCATGCTTCCTTGCCTTAATCTAATAAAGTCTTCCAGCAGTGTAGCCTTGGTAGATGCTGGGACAAATCTGGCCTCAAGCATGTCCTTGAAATTATTCCAAGTGATGGTATCCTCTTGTCTTCTTGCTGTCACAACTTCCCACCAGTCCAGTGCAACCCCCTTCAATTTCCTTGAAGCTATCTGTCTCTTTCTTTGGTCATTGATTTGCATATCTGTGAAGACCCTCTCCATAGTTTTTATCCAAGTTTGAACACCTATAGCTCCTTCAGTACCTTCAAAATCCTTTCCTCCCAAAGTGGCACAAGTCTTAAGCAGTTTGGAGAGTTCCTCATGAGGATTGTCTTGCCTTGGTGCCATTCCATCCCTTAAAGCTCTCACAAAATCCTCCATGCTCATCACAGGTGGCTCACGTGATGATCCTGCACCTGTGTGATGCCTTGGTCCTACCATAATGCTATAAATATGATTTTTATGTTAGTTTATTTACCCCTATCAGTTTTTTTTTGGTGTCTTTACTTGGTTCATTTTTATTTCTGTGCACTCTGTGCATGTGTCACATGTACACACATATATTTCTTGTCATAAAGTAAAAACATTCAACACCAACAATTCAAACAATGCATTCAAACATCCATATGCATACAACAACATTTACTATGTTATTTAAAACATAGCTCTGATACCAACTGTGGTGACCCTCCTCTTTATAATCACTTAGATTTTTTTTTTCAAAAGGAACTCACCACTAAACCCCAAATACTTTTATATTTAAATTTTTATATAGTTTCCAAATATTTTTTTCTACCTATCTGTTACCTCCATTCTATCAGACATACTACCATACTTTGTAATGTAAAAATCATTTACCCAAATTATTAGCTTGGAATAAATATGGTATGGAAATTTTATTTGATTCTGTATATATATATATATACACATATATTTCTGCCTTTTTGTCAAATCAGTCAACTCCCTTTTAAATTAAAAATCACATATATTATGCTAATTATTTTCTGGCACAATTATAAGACATATAAACCTTTATATTAAACCTCATTTTATTTTATCTTTATATAAAACAGCAAACACCCCATATATATTAAATGTGTATATATTTACATAATTCTTTGAACATAAAACTATATTTATTTTGAGCTCCAATTTTTCTTCTAATTACCTTAATTCCTTGCATTTTATCAAATAGAAGCTCTCATTTAATTTTATTTATTGCCAAATTCTTTTCTGTTTTAATGCAATATATATACTTATATATATATCTCAGAATTTTCTAATAACGGTGGTGACCCTCCTCTTTATAATCACTTAGATTTTTTTTTTCAAAAGGAACTCACCACTAAACCCCAAATACTTTTATATTTAAATTTTTATATAGTTTCCAAATATTTTTCCCAAGACCCTAGAATTACTAATATAATCATATCAGTATACAAAGATTAAACCAATTATATATTTGATGATATACAATTGTTCCATTATTATTATTTATATCAGAGTCAATTTAAATCAATTTGAAAACAAAATATCATACAAGCTATTGACAAGCCACTTATTTCCTATTTAAATCTTATTCTACTGCCAGTGGTATATTTTTAGCAAATTATAATACCTAAACTTGTTATCTGGCTAAATATAAATATTAATCTGCCTAAATAAGGCTATTTGCATTTATTTGTTCTTGCGACAGTTATTAGGCTTATGCATAAAATTATTTCAAGATCCTACTTGTAGTTAGGAATATTAAAAGTGATTTCCTAATCACTGTCTCAAATTAAACAATTGAAGTTAGATTGCATTTCCATATTTGACATGATACAGATTTTTAGTTGCTTGGAATATCTCTAAAATTGCTTGGTGTTATCTGAGGGTTGCTTGGTGTTTTCTTTAATTTGCCCTGGAAGCACATTACACTTCATTGATTGAAATGAAGTGGTTCCTGGCATCCAAGGGTTTGACTCATGGCCATCTAGGCCGGCCATAGTCCCTCCTTTACCACTTGTAAACCCATATCCCTCATGTTAACAAACTTCTACAAAGTGCTACTCCTAAATTTCCAAGCCTTTTTATGTCCAGTTCAAGTTTTCTGGAAAAATCATTCTTATAGGTGTTCAATCATTTATCCAAAATTCAGTACCTTTCAAGTCTACTATTCTCAAAGATCTTTTTGAAAATTTAAATACTCAAATTCATACAAGTTTCCAGAATTCATGCACATGCCAGTATCATTTACCTGCCATACACAAATTCATTTCACTTGAATAGTCTACTAAAATCTTGAGAGTCCATTTCAAAAATTAAATCCCCTTAGCTGTTCAATTCCCATAAGACAAAATATAAACAATAGAAATCAAAGGTTCAAATATATATATATATATATATGTACATATTTCAGTATCAACTATCTGACAAGCATACATTTATTCCACTTGAGTATTTCTTATTCAAAATCTTGTCAAATCTATTGAAATTTTATTTAAAGAAAATCATAGAATAAACTCAGGCAATAAAACCAGAGATCATTTTCATTCACATTTTATATTTATGTGTTATATCCATCCTCTTGTTTTCTCCAAATCAGATGATCATAAAATCAATAAAAATCAAACTCCATCAAATATCATTCAAAATGAATTTTACTTATGTACAAGTTTTCAACCCCAAATACTTAGAAAGTTTCCTACAAGTACTTCAATTACAGAGAATAGAATTTGTCTAGTAATTCCATTACAAAGCAACTGCAAATTTAAAACAAGTCTCTCTTATTTATACTAGCAGCCAATGCCTTCTTTACTCATCAAGCCAACTTCAATTTCCTGCAAGCAAATCATTTAGCTGCCCCAAATAATTTTTTGAGACACCCAGATGATTGCAAGGTCAACCAAAAGGGTCAGTTTACACTGGTATGAGCATTTATCAGATTTTGTATACATGTACATAATTGTAGTAATCTTGCAATGCCTTCCTAGATTAACAGGTCTTATACTTAGCATGTTTTGGTTCATTCAAAAAGACACAATACCACATTCAACAAATCAAACAATGCACAACAGTCAGTTAAGATTAAGCATGTATACAAATTTTTTAATTCATCCTCATCAAAACTTGGATAAGTAATCTCTGTTTTATACTCCAGATTTCCACCCAGCAATTAATCAATGAACAATGTTTATCTTGATTAAATCTAACACCAAATCTGAAAGTTTATAACCCAGATTTTTAAACCCCTACCCCCATTTATTTTATGGTCTTTAACTCCTTGTCAAATGAACACTATGTATGCATTGTGATGAAAACTCCCAGGTTGTTTAAATTATTCCAACACACAAAGGCCTCAGGGTGCAGTTGCACCATGCATATACTTGCTTCCACCTGAAGTAAGCAGATCATTGACTACCCCCAAGTGACCAATTTAGTTTTTCTTTTATATCAGAGAAATATGACTGCTTGCATATTTTCTGGCCCAACCCCATGTTCCCCTATTAATCTTGATCCATGTTTAATGATGATAGAACAAGAATACTTAAAACATGTTAACTCTGAAAGCCAAATTACAGATCAATGCTCCAAACAAAAATGCACAAACAAACATCCATATTACCCATAACAAATCATTTCAGAGGTTCAAATAACTCATAGTATTTTTAGGCTGCCTGCAATAGGACTTAATGCCATTGCATACAAAAGATAAATACTCACATAATGTTTCTCCTTTCACTGCCTTAATTTCTTAGAACAGCAAATCCCCCAAAGCCTCAAGCTAGTGTTTCTCCTTGTTTATTTTATTTTGTTTTTGATCCCGAGAGAGTGATGGTTTTGGCTATGTGCAGTTATTTATAAATCCATTCTAGGGTTTTAGAAAATGGGTAATTCCCCTGATACCCTTAGATGTTTATGTACACATCATATTTCTGTGTGATCATAAATTGGAAATGCACACTTTAATTAGCTATTTCGGGGATCATACATTTTTAGACACTCAATACTATTTTCATGACTCCTTTCTACTCATGCCATAAGCATGTGACCCTTAGTTTATTATTTCTTTTTATAAGTTTTAAGGAAAATCTGAAAATCTACTTTGTATATATATTTTTTTCTACCTATCTATTACCTCCATTCTATCAGACATACTACCATACTTTGTAATGTAAAAATCATTTACCCAAATTATTAGCTTGGAATAAATATGGTATGGAAATTTTATTTGATTCTGTATATATATATATACATATATTTCTGCCTTTTTGTCAAATCAGTCAACTCCCTTTTAAATTAAAAATCATATATATTATGCTAATTATTTTCTGGCACAATTATAAGACATATAAACCTTTATATTAAACCTCATTTTATTTTATCTTTATATAAAACAGCAAACACCCCATATATATTAAATGTGTATATATTTACATAATTCTTTGAACATAAAACTATATTTATTTTGAGCTCCAATTTTTCTTCTAATTACCTTAATTCCTTGCATTTTATCAAACAGAAGCTCTCATTTAATTTTATTTATTGCCAAATTCTTTTCTGTTTTAATGCAATATATATATACTTATATATATATCTCAGAATTTTCTAATATAAATATATGTATTATTTTATTTTATTTTAGGGTCATTGCAAGCTCAAGCAAGGTGGAAGACCAGTTCTTGAGTATGTTTCTGAGTTTGAAGCTTTGTCCAAGTATGCTCGGTCATATATTGAATCTCCGTATCAGAAGAATGAGAAGTTTGTTACAGGCTTGGACAGTTATCTTGGGAGACAGTTGGTGGATCATTTGGACGATTCATTTGAGAAGCTTGTGGAGAAAGCTCTAAGGCATGAGAATCTATTTCCTAAGGAAGGATCTGTTGTTGCTGTGACCAAGGAAGAGTCTAGACCACATCAGAGTGGAAACAAGAAGAGGAAGCAGCAGCAGTAGAAAGGTAAGGATGGCCAGAAGAAGTTGAAGGGCGAAGTGACCTGCTATAATTGTCAGCAGAAGGGCCATTTCTCCAGGGATTGTAAGAATCCGAAGGTACCGATGAAGTGTCACAACTATGACAAGCCGGGGCATGTCAGGAGGAATTGTCCAGAACCGCGGAAGGACAAGCAGATTGTGCAAGCTTATGCTTTGGGGGCTGTTCCATCGTCTTCGAAAGCTCCTACCGCTGAAGAGAAAGGAAAGAGTGTGGTAGTTCAAGGTACTCTTTTCCTATGTGGTGTTCCAGTCAGAGTGTTGTTTGATACTGGGGCGTCGCATTCGTTTGTTTGTAATGAACTTGTAGGCCGGTTAGGTTTGGAACCGGATATTGTTGATAGGCCATTGGTTGTGACTAATCCAGTTGGGGGTTCGTCTTGTTTGTGTATGTTATGCCGTGGTCTGATTGTGTGGAGTCATGGTTGCTCTTTTGTTTGTGATTGTTTTGTTCTGAACTTTGCGGGGTTCGGAATTATTTTGGGTACGGATTGGCTTAGGAAGTATGCGGCAAAGGTTGATTGTGAAAGGTTGGAGGTGACAGTCGAGAATGTGAAGGGGCGAAAGATTGTGATACGATGTAAGCATGAAGAAGGCGTCTTCATGAGCTTCATGTATTCGCTGGTTGTTCCACGGGATGGACTGTCATCGGTGCCAATTGCAAATGGATTCGAGGATGTCTTTGACGAGGTCAAAGGGTTACCGCCGCATAGAGAGATCGAGTTTCGTATAGATCTAGTTAAAGGAGCTAGACCTGTTGTGATGCCTCTTAGGCGGATGGCGCCTAGGGAACAGCAGGAGTTGAGGGTGCAGGTTGATGATCTTTTGCAGAAAGGATTCATTCGGCGTAGTGTGTCTGAATGGGGTGCACCAGTTGTGTTTGCAACCAAAACGGATGGATCGTTGAGGTTGTGTGTGGATTATCGTGAGCTGAATAAGGTGACTAAGAAGAACAAGTATCCATTGCCAAGAATAGATGACTTATTTGATCAGCTTCACGAAGCTAAGGTGTTTTCTCAGATGGATTTGGCAACGGGATTTCACCAGTTGAGAGTGGCTATGGATAGTGTGCCAAAGACTGCTTTTAGGACACCATCCGGTTTCTTTGAGTGACTGGTAATGCCGTTTGGATTGACTAATGCGCCAGCATATTTTGTGGATCTTATGAATAGAGTGTTCAGAGATCAGTTGAACAAGTTCATGCTAGTGTTCGTGGATGATATTCTGATTTATTCCAGAACTGAAGAAGAGCACAAGACGCACTTGCGTATTGTTTTGGAAATCTTACGAAAACATCAGCTGAAGGCTAAGTTTTCGAAGTGTCACTTCTGGAAGAGTGAAGTGAGGTTCTTAGGCCATGTTATCTCTGGAAATGGAATAGCGGTTGATCCCGCCAAGATAGCATCAATCCAGGATTGGGGTAGACCTAAGAATGCATCGGATGTGAGAAGTTTTCTTGGATTATGACGCAGCGGATAATTCAAAACAAAGGTAATACGATGAAAGTAGCAGTCGATGGATTGATGAATGCTGAAATGCTCGAATTCGTTGATCCGAAGATACCGAACTCTAGCTATCTCGAACTCGTTGATCGCGCACGATACCGAGTTCAAAGATCTTCAATTCTTCAAGCGTTGATCAAGCGCACTTGATTCCGCGAATCGGCTTCTACAATCGTTGAATCGAGCGCACTCGATTATCCGAAAGAGGAGATAGGAGATTACACTCAACTACCAATTGGAATGAAAGCACAAAGCTAACAAAAGAGAATTTTATTCAATATTCAACAACCTTTACAAATGACTTCACTTGCCTATTTATAGGCGTTACAAAAATTACAACACAAATCTGCGCATCTCCTAAGTCGTTTACGACTTACGAGTTAGCCTAACTCGGCGACGACTTAAGACAAACAGTTACACCCTTTAACGACTTATGACTTAACAAGGCACACGCCTTAAAACAGAAAAAAAATACAAACATACGACTTAAAAACAAAGTACACGACTCAAGAGTAAACAACATACAACGACTTACACACAACGGCAGAGATTATCTCGCAGCAGAATCAACGCACCAGGCTTCACGCGACTTAAGAACAGGCGGCATCCCAGATCAACGTTTAAAGGAAATCAAAGGCAGAGGTTAACTCGGCAGGCATATCAACGGCATCCAGTGCTTCGCGACTTAAAACCCAACGACTTAAGATATCAGCGACTTACGACTTAAGCTTTTACGAGTTAGAACTTCAGCGACCTATGGTAGGTCGTGGCTTTGTTAAGTCGTAACCCGTCACCAGTAGGTCGTACCTTGTCTATACGATCTAACTGCTTGCTATCTCGTTTATCTTCCCTAAGTCGTTCCAACGACTTAAGAGCTTTGTTAACTCGCCTAACTTCCCTAAGTCGTTCCAACGACTTAAGAGCTTTGTTAACTCGGAGCCTTTTCTCCCGAACTTGGTTAAGTCGTAACCCTCTAGAATTAAGTCGTAGCCCTCTTTCACATGACTCCTTAGGTCGCAAACCTGCTTCGTTAAGTCGGTTACGACTTATGCTTCCTTCCTTAAGTCGGTCACGACTTATACCTTGGACAAATGAGGCCTGCGCTGCATCATCCTCCCCAGGTTGAGAAAAATTCGACCTCGAATTTGCACCATCTTCTTCCACAACAGACTCATCTCCATGATATGGTATAAGATGTTTAACATTGAACACATCGGACGTATACACATCATCTGGCAGCTTTAATTTATAAGCATTTTCATTGATTCGTTTCACAATTTCCACTGGACCAATTTTCCTGGCTTTCAACTTGTTATAAGCGCCCACTGGAAAACGATCGTCGTTTCAAATCTGCAGATTGTTTATACTTTTCATTTGCTTTCTCTAATCATTCTTGAACGATTTTATGACATTCCGTCAGCCCTTCAACAAAATCAGCAGCTTTCTTAACTGTCTTCTTGGATTGTGGCACTACCGTTAGATCCAACGGTCCCTTCGGTAAACTTGAATATACTATTTGAAATGGACTGAACCCAGTACTTCGATTCACAGCATGATTATGAGCAAATTCTGCCTGGCATAACTTCACATCCCAACTCTTCAGATTATCTTGAACAAGACACCTCAGCAAATTTCCCAATGATCTGTTAACCACCTCAGTCTGTCCGTCCGTTTGCGGATGATAAGCACTACTAAATTTCAGCTTCGTTCCCACCATTTTCCACAAACTCAACCAAAAATGACTCAGAAAACGAGTATCTCTATCCGACACAATAGATTCTGGTAATCCATGAAGTCGATAGATCTCCCTGAAAAACAACTGAGCAACATGAACAGCATCTGCCGTCTTCTTACAAGCAATAAAATGTGACATTTTCGAGAATCGGTCAACTACCACATAAATGGAATCATTACCGCGCTGTGTCCTCGGTAATCCCAACACGAAGTCCATACTCACATCAACCCATGGTTTAATTGGTACAGGTAACGGCATATATAAACCAGCATTAGTCGCAGTTCCTTTCGAAACCTGACAAATATGACAACGCTCCACAAACCTTTCCACCTCTTTCCTCATTGATGGCCAAAAGTAGGACTGTGAAATCAACTGTAAGGTACGGTCTCTCCCAACATGTCCCTCGTCGTGTAACTCCTTGATAATCTTCATTCTCAGACTACCCTCCGGTATGCACAATCGACTTCCTTTAAAAAGAAAACCGTCAACCAACATAAACTCATCAGTCTTCCCTTCATTGTCCCTTTCAACAAATATCTTAAAATAAGAGTCTTCTGCAATCTGCTCCGGCAATAATTCAAAACCTGTCACTTCAACTTTCATTGTCGTCAACAAATGACTCCTCCTGCTCAAAGCATCAGCCACACGATTTGTTATCCCTGACTTATGCTTAACGACAAAAGTAAACTGTTGCAGATATGCAATCCACGATGCATGCCTCGCTGAAATCTTATCTTGCCCTTGCAAATGCTTCAATGCTTCATGATCAGTATACAGAACAAACTCCTTCTGAAATAGATAGTGTCTCCAGTGTTTAATAGATTGTACAACAGCATAGAATTCCACATTATACGTACTGTACCTCATCTTTGCTCCTGACAACTTCTCACTGAAATATGCAATTGGACGTCCCTTCTGACTCAACACTCCTCCAATCCCAACCTTGGACGCATCAGTATGTAATTCAAACACTAGCTGAAAATCGGGTAATACTAGAATTGGTGCATATGTCAGCAACTCCTTAATCTTCCCAAAAGCATTCCCTGCTTCCTCTGACCATGTAAATTGTTTACCCTTCATACAATCCGTAACAGGCGCCATCACACTACTAAAGTGTGGAATAAACCTTCGATAAAATGAAGCCAACCCGTGAAAACTACGAACTTCCGTTATCGTCTTGGGCTGCGGCCAATCTCTAATCGCTTCAACTTTACTTTGGTCAACCTGTATCCCTTTCTCTGAAACAACATACCCCAGAAATAACACGCTATGCGTCATGAACACGCATTTCTTCGTTGCAGCATAGAATTGTTCTTGTCGCAATACCATCAGCACTTCTCTAAGATGATTTAAATGTTCCTCTGGACTCCCACTGTAAATCAGAATATCATCAAAATACACCACCACAAATTTCCCAATGAACGGTCGAAAAATCTGATTCATCACCCTCATAAAAGTACTCGGTGCATTGGATAAACCAAATGGCATGACCAACCATTCGTATAGACCCTCCCTGGTTTTAAAAGCAGTTTTCCACTCATTGCCTGGTCTGATACGAATTTGATGATATCCGCTCTTCAAATCAATCTTCGAAAAGATAGTAGCTCCGCTTATTTGATCTAACAAGTCATCCAACCTCGGCACTGGAAATCTATATCTCACAGTAATCTTATTCAATGCTCTACTGTCGGTGCACATCCTCCACGTCCCATCCTTTTTGGGTACCAATAAAGCTGGTACAGCACAAGGACTCAGACTCTCCTGCACACGCCCCTGCTCAAGCAATTCCTCTACCTGCCTCCGCAACTCTTCATGTTCCTTCGGACTCATTCGATAATGTGGTCTGTGTGGCAACACAGCACCTGGAACAAGATCTATCTGATGTTGTATATCCCTCAACGGTGGCAACTCCGTTGGTAACTCCTCTGGAAATACATCGTCAAATTCTTTCAAAACTGGTTTAACTTCTTCTGGTATTTCAACTTCTTCACTGCTTTCTCGCCCAATCAACAAAAACACTTCAGGCTCTTTCTCAACCTCCTTAACAAACTCCTTCAAAGATAATAAAGTTTTCAGCTCTTCAATTTCTTCTGACTTACTTTCTCCTTGTGGTCTCTTCTTTGGAACTAGGATAATTTTCGTGCCTTCAAACATAAAACTGTAGCTATTGGTCCGACCGTCATGTTGTACTGCTCGATCATACTGCCATGGTCTTCCCAATAATAAGTGGCAAACATCCATCTCTACTACATCACACCAGATTTCGTCTTTATATTTCTTCCCAATAGAGAATGGAACACGAACTCGTCTATCCACTTTCACTTCTCCTCCTTTTCTCAACCATGCTAACTTGTATGGACTCGGATGTTTCTCTGTCTTCAATTTCAACTTTGTCACAGCTTCGGTTGAAACAATATTGTCACAGCTTCCTGCGTCAATCACGAATTTACACACCTTCCCCAGAATAGTACATGTCGACTGAAAGATATTACTCCTCAACCAACTAGCTTCTTCCTGCTTCGGTGTTAAACACGATCTCCTCAGCATTAGGTTACAACCTTCCTCTCCTGACGCAATATCTTGCTCATCCTCCTCAACTGGACTAGAACAATCCCCATCAACATCCTCATCTTCAACTTCTGCAATCATGGTTCTCTTCTTTGGCTTTGGACACTCACTGCTTTTATGACCCAATTCCTAACAATTGTAACATTTGAAATCATTGTTAACTTTCGCCTTCTCAGCCTCCTTCACCACTGGTCTACTGATAGGTTTAGAAACATTAGAACTTCCACCAACACCCTTCGCTTGATTGTTAGAATTAGTAAACACACCACCTCCTCGTCGTCCCTGCTTCTCCCAAGCCAACGCTTTCTGATGTGCTTCCGCTACAGATCTTGGATCAAACATATTAACCATATCCTGGATCTGCATTCGTAGTCCCCCAACAAATCTAGCTGTCAGTTGTTCTTCCTTCTCCATAATATCATTTCGAGCAATCAATTGGTAAAATTCATCAGCATAGTCATTAACTGTCTTCGTGCCCTGCCTCAAGTTCTGCAAACGTTGATACATCAAAGATTGATAATTGTATGGTAAGAACGTTGCTTTCATCAATTTCTTCATCTTCTCCCAAGTTTCAACTTTTGACTTTCCCATCCGTTCGCGTGTAAGCTTGGTTTGCTGCCACCATGCCAAAGCTCTACCCCTCAGCCTCGTAGCAACCAATTTCACTCTACGATGTTCTGGAACTTCTTTAAAGTCAAAAATCTCCTGAACATTAGCTACCCAATCTAGAAACTCCTCCGCTTGCATACCACCCTTGAATTTAGGAATTTCTGTCTTCATTCCCGACTCCCATTTGTGATCATACTCAGAATAGTTTCTTCCTTGACCTCTTCCTTGAATACTACCACCATCATACTCCTCTTCAAAATCAGATGCATAACGATGTCGATTCTGACCACCAACATCTCTACTCCCTTCACGTCTACCACCATCACCCCTTCTATCTACATTCCTCCGTTCACGATCATTCACGTTCCTCCCACGTCCTTGATCATTTTCAACACTTCTGTCTCGATTGGAATGTGGCGAGACTCTACTACCCCCATGGTTAGATTCTGGTGAAACCCTTCTCCGATTTTGATTCATTTCTATCATAAGCTTCTCTAACCGGCCAATTCCTTCGTTAAGCTTTTCACTAAAGTTTTCATTGATTCTTTGCTCTATCTCATCAGCTTCTTCTCTTCGATACAAAGCTTCTACATTTTGGTGGCGATTAGCTCTCCTTGGCGGCATACTTGAAAACTTCACAAACTCTTCAAATTCAAACACTTTTCGGACTTTGATCCAAAATGAAACGGATCAAAAACTTCCACTTTGTAGCAAATCGCGATGAACACGATGGACAAAGTTTCGGCTCCCAATACAAATCCAATCTTCCAACTTCGAACAATGATGAACACTTCTTCTTGCTCACGGCTCACTCTTCAAACTTCAAAAGGATTAGGCTCCAAGTCTCGATCTAGCTATGATTGGCTAGAACAAGCTTTGATACCAAAACTGACGCAGCGGATAATTCAAAACAAAGATAATACGATGAAAGTAGCAGTCGATGGATTGATGAATGCTGAAATGCTCGAATTCGTTGATCCGAAGATACCGAACTCTAGCTATCTCGAACTCGTTGATCGCGCACGATACCGAGTTCAAAGATCTTCAATTCTTCAAGCGTTGATCAAGCGCACTTGATTCCGCGAATCGGCTTCTACAATCGTTGAATCGAGCGCACTCGATTATCCGAAAGAGGAGATAGGAGATTACACTCAACTACCAATTGGAATGAAAGCACAAAGCTAACAAAAGAGAATTTTATTCAATATTCAACAACCTTTACAAATGACTTCACTTGCCTATTTATAGGCGTTACAAAAATTACAACACAAATCTGCGCATCTCCTAAGTCGTTTACGACTTACGACTTACGAGTTAGCATAACTCGGCGACGACTTAAGACAAATAGTTACAACTTTAATGACTTATGACTTAACAAGGCACACGCCTTAAAACAGAAAAAAAATACAAACATACGACTTAAAAACAAAGTACACGACTCAAGTGTAAACAACATACAACGACTTACACACAACGGCAGAGATTATCTCACAGCAGAATCAATGCACCAGGCTTCACGCGACTTAAGAACAGGCGGCATCCCAGATCAACGTTTAAAGGAAATCAAAGGCAGAGGTTAACTCGGCAGGCATATCAACGACATCCAGTGCTTCGCGACTTAAAACCCAACGACTTAAGATATCAGCGACTTACGACTTAAGCTTTTACGAGTTAGAACTTCAGCGACCTATGGTAGGTCGTGGCTTTGTTAAGTCGTAACCCGTCACCAGTAGGTCGTACATTGTCTATACGATCTAACTGCTTGCTATCTCGTTTATCTTCCCTAAGTCGTTCCAACGACTTAAGAGCTTTGTTAACTCGCCTAACTTCCCTAAGTCGTTCCAACGACTTAAGAGCTTTGTTAACTCGGAGCCTTTTCTCCCGAACTTTGTTAAGTCGTAACCCTCTAGAATTAAGTCGTAGCCCTCTTTCACATGACTCCTTAGGTCGCAAACCTGCTTCGTTATGTCGGTTACGACTTATGCTTCCTTCCTTAAGTCGGTCACGACTTATACCTTGGACAAATGAGGCCTGCGCTGCATCAGATTAGCAGGATATTATCGTCGATTTATCGAAGACTTCTCCAAGGTGGCTGCACCGTTAACAGGATTGACGAAGAAGAACCAAGTGTTCAGATGGGATGCTAAGTGTGAACAAGCTTTCGAAATCCTAAAAGAGCGATTGACAAGTGCCCCTGTTTTGACTATTCCAAGTGGGAATGATGAGATGGTGGTTTACACCGACGCATGTGGTACTGGACTTGGAGCGGTGCTAATGCAGAAGGATAAAGTTGTTGCGTATGCTAGTCGACAACTGAAGCCGCATGAAAGGAATTACCCGACTCATGATTTGGAGTTAGCGGCGATTGCTTTTGCTCTGAAGATGTGGAGACATTATCTATTGGGAGTTCGATTCGAGTTGTTTACAGATCATAAGTCGTTGAAGTATATTTTCTCCCAAAAGGATTTGAATATTCGGCAGCAACGTTGGTTAGAGTTTTTAGCATCGTATGATTTTGGTATAGCTTATACTCCGGGAAAAGGTAACGTAGTGGCAGATGCGTTAAGTCGAAGACATGCAGGATTGGGAGCCATGTTTTCAGAATGGAAGAATCTCGAGTATTTAGCTGGTTTTGACTTCAGGCCTAGATGTGAATTGGAACCTGAGATGTTGGCAAACTTATCGATAAGACCCACTCTTGTGGAAAGGATTGGCGAGAGCCAAAAGCGAGATGATAAGCTTGTCAAGATTATCCATGATTTGGAATCTGGAATGGACCCATAAAAGGATAAAGGATTCGAGGTCGATCTAGATGGTTGGCTTCGGAAGCAAGGACGACTAGTTGTTCCCGATATAGATGAATTGAGGAGTGAAGTTCTGAAGGAAAGTCATCACTCGAAGCTGACAATTCATCCAGGTGGAAATAAGATGTATCGGGATATGAAGAGAACCTATTACTGGGAAGGTATGAAGAATGATGTTGGAAATTTTATTTCCAAGTGCATGAACTGCCAGTTGGTAAAAGCCGAACAGAAGAAGCCCAGTGGATTGCTACAACCATTAGAAGTTCCTACATGGAAGTGGGAGCAAATATCGATGGATTTTATTGATGGGTTACCTAGAACAAGAACGAGAAATGAAGGGATTTGGGTCATCGTAGATCGTCTGACTAAGAGTGCAAGATTCATTCTTGTTCGATCGACTAGGACTGCATCAAAGTTGGCAAAGTTGTATGTTAAGTGGATAGTTCGATTCCATGGTATTTCGAAGAGTATAGTGAGCGATCGAGACCCATTGTTCACTAGTGGATTTTGGAAGAGCTTCCAGGAATTTTTGGGAACCGAGTTGTGTTTGAGTACAGCTTATCACCCTCAAACAGATGGTCAGACCGAGAGAGTCAACCGAGTTTTGGAAGATCTCCTCAGAGCTTGTGTTTTAGATTTCGGAGGATCATGGGAAGATGACCTTCATTTGGTGGAATTTTCATATAACAACAGTTACCAGTCAAGCATTGGTATGGCACCATATGAGGCATTGTATGGAAGACCGTGTAACTCTCCGACATGTTGGTTAGAGACCGGAGAAAAGCTGATGCTTGGGCCACAGATGATTCGACAGACTTCGGATTGTATAGAGATCATTCGGCAACGAATGAAGGCAGCCCAAGACCGACAGAAAAGTTATGCAGATAAGCATCGTAAGGATTTGGAATTAGACGTAGGCGATATGGTTTTTGTGAAGATTTCTCCATTGAAGAATGTTATTCGATTCGGGAAGAAAGGGAAGTTGACTCCGAGACTTGTTGGACCATTCCCGATCATCGAGCGAATTGGAAAGCTCGCCTACAGATTGGAGTTACCAGAGAAGATGTCGGGTGTGCATAATGTTTTTCATGTATCGTGTCTACGGAAGTATGTGCACGACTCGAACACAGTGGTTTCTGCTGATAGCTGTGAAGATTTCGAAGTTGAACCAGTCGATAAGAGACCCCGTAAGCCGCTTCGTGTTGTGGAAACCGACACGAAACAACTTAGGAGGAAGGTAGTTAAGTTTCTCAAGATACAATGGAGTGATGATGATAACGACTGTACGTGGGAGGTGGAAGAGAGGATGAAAGCAGCTCATCCTGAACTCTTCAAGGTATGGCCCTAAGGTGTCGTGTCATCTCACGATATTGTAACTTGTTCTAGTTTTAGAATTCTGCATGCTAAGCTAGAATTGGATGATTGGTTTGTTGATTGCTATGGATGGTAGGCATGCAGAATAGTCTTTGATTGCTCTGTTTGTTTGGAATTTCAGGGGCGAAATTCCTAAGGGGAGAGAATGTAACGACCCGTATTTTTACGGATCGAAACATCGTAAAACAGTTGTCATTAAGTCACATTGTTGATAAATCGTCCTGAGTCTAAGTCTTAGGTCGTGTAGTAGTTAGGTCGGAGTTGATGACCTAAGAAGGTGGAGCGACCTAAGGATATTGGGGATAGGTCGTATAGTAGTAGGTCATGAGGTGGTTAGGTCGTATGGTAGTTTAGGTCGGTCGAGCGACCTAAGAGTTGACGACTTATAGAAGTTAGCAACCTAGTAGACTGGGCGAGGTAAGGACTTAGGTCGTATAAGGGATAAGTCGTGGGGTAGGTTAGGTCGTGTAAGCGACATAAGGAAATAGGCGACTTAAGTTAGTTAGCGACTTAAGAGATTGGGCGAGTTAACAACCTAAGGGATAGGTCGGCAACGACCTAAGGAAGCTGGTGGTAGCAGTGGGCGACCTATAGAAAGTTAGCGAGTTAGTGAAGTTAGGTCGTGAGCGACCTAAGATGTTAGGTCGTATCCTAGCTAAGAGTTAAGTCGTAAGCTTCTGGGTGTGTTAGGTCGTAGGTCGCACAAATGCGCATCTGGGTTAGGTCGTAAGTCGCGTAAGTCGCAGAATAGATAAGTTGTGGGGTTTTTAGGTCGCAAGGTCTTATAAGTCATAGGTCGTATCTTAGTTGGCTCGTTAAGGCGGCATTGTTGCTGAGTCGAGTGTGTGTTAAGTCGCGAGCGACTTAGGAGTTAAGCTGCTAAGTCGTAAGTCGTAGACAGGTGGGTCTGGTAGGTCGTGAGTGCGCCTGGGCTTAGGTCGTTAGGTCGTAGGATGAGGAGTTTCGATAGGTCGTAGGTCGCAGGGCTCTATAGGTCGTGGACGACCTAAAGGTGGACGACCTAAGGGTTTTTCAGCCTATAAATAGGAGGGGTTTTCTCACTTTTTGGGATCCGGATTTCGAAGCGACGAAGTGCTGCCATTTTGAGAGCTCGACTTCTACACTTCTTCACTTCTTTTCTCCACTCTAATCTAGTGTTTCCTTCCATCCACATCGAAGATCAAATTGAAGATCGAAGAGCTTAGATTGAAGATCTACATTCTTCGAAGAGTGATTTCATCGTTTGAAGCGGATTTATGATAGATCAAGTTAGATCCTTCGCTGTCCAGATCTGAAGGGTGTTGATTTGGGGTTGTTTAGGTGATTTGGTGAGTGGTGATTATCCCTCACACGGATCCAAAGGAGTATTTCGGATCATTTGCTTGATTTGATGTTAAAATAGTGATTTCCATGCATTTTCCTAATCCTAAGTATAGATCCATATAGATTAATTGTTCATAATGATTTGGCATCCATTTTACTACATGTTAACCTATGCAAGTTCATTCATCAAGATTATAGGGATATTGCTCATGTTTTCATGCTTGTTAGACTTTCGACTCTTTAATTACGAAACTGCCATTATTGTTATAATTGTCTATTTAGATCATATTTGAATGCTTGTTTACTTGGATTAATGTTTGACTTGATTGATTGCTATAAATTAGATGATTGATGATTTGATTTAGACCGAAGATGATTCAAAAGCTAAGGGAAAGGCTCTTGAATTGGGAAAGCTGCTTGTGGCATATGTAGCGGATGGTGAAGCTCATATGGATAGATTTGATGATGATGTTGAGATGAAGCTTTGCTATTATGATGATGAGGTGAAGCATGATATGAGATAGTCTTGGTCTAATCCAGACATGATCATTCCAAGCATGTTGATAACTCGGTGATATGGTTCGAGTTTGAGGATAATGGATGCTCGAGAGGCGCTTGAGCTAGTATGGAAATAGTCGTCGAGGAGGATGACTAGAAGGCTGAGATCTCATTGTTGTTGAAGGTTCTAGCATGCTCAAAGCAAGAGTACGTTGGGCAGATTCGATAGTCCCTGAAGGCTACTGATGGTAGTCAAGTACTCTGGGCAGATTCAATAGTCCTAGGCACGGGTCACGACGACGTGCGGGAGTAATGTCTAGAACCGTGGTTTCCATTAGCCCTTGACGGACGGATGAAAGAATGAGCTGGTCATTCAATTAACGATGATATCGAAGCAATGATAACAGTGATAGCCAGAGTCATGGATGTTTGGTTGTATCGTCATTCGGTCTCAAGAGCAGTGTTTTTTGGGTGCTTATCTGATCTTGGTTTAGGCCTTGGGGGTTTGTGCTTGGAAAACATCGCCCTTGACTCGAGTGACAATTGCTTTACTTTAAATTGGATGCTCTGCTATGTTTGCTTCTGCTTAGTGTGTGTCTGGGGGCTATCACTGTAGAAAGAGGTGGAGTGGGAGGGTTGTATTCCTATTCCTTTTCCTTTATGCTCTTTTGGTATGTTGATTAGTTAATTTACCGCTCACTAAGACTGTTGTCTGACTCAAGGCTTTATGTTTTAACTCTTATTGCCTTGGGCTGTTCGTCCATTTTGGGACGGGCAGACTAGGTAGTAGGTGACAGGTGCTGTTCTTGCTTCCCATGATGCTTATATCGAAGACGAGCTGGAGGCTTGTATACTATCTTCTTACTATATGTACTGGATGTTCCGCTGCTTTGTATATTCTCTGAGTGTTATGTAGTGAGGCTTGATGTATTGACTATTCAGATGTTTGTATTCAACTATTATGAAGTTTTATTGATGAGATTCTATTCTGTGAAGCTTCACTATATATATATATATATATATTCTATTGTATTTTGTCCTTGCGCTGTGAGTAATGCGATAGATTTTGTTGTTTAAATTTACCCTGGCAATTGTCCATGGTCGCCTGGCACACTTTACAACGCACTATGTCTAGGTTCGGTGCAGGGGTCATGGGCGGTCGTCATAAATATATACTTATATCTTTTGTATATCAAATCATAGTTAGGAAATTTAAATCAAATCTTGTTTATCAAGACAAATGGGTATCAAAGCTACTACATTAGTTTTCCCACTTTGAGACTCGAAAATGAAAGTCGATGATGCTGCGCAGTCATCACCGAAATTATTTTCCAACGACAGAGGAGGGGAGTACAGAACATACTTCCTTCTTAAAATTCTTTTTAAAACATTCCTTTCAAATCTTATTGAAAATATTCCTATCCGAAAATACTTCCAAATAATACTAATATTTTTTTTTCAAAATCTTTTAAAGCCAATTTTAAAACACCTGAATTTGAGTTCTCAAATTTCCAATTAAATTCATTTTATCTGTGAATCATAATTTATACCACATCTATAAAATTACATTTTCTTATAACATATAATACTCGATAGTTTTAAGAACCTTGACTAACCAAACAATAAATGACAATAATTGAATATTATCATTTACTAACATCCAACACAACAAAAATAACAAGATCAATTTACGAAAATCATATATATATACAAAATATAATTACTAGGTAAAATTATTCCATTTACCTATTTCGAAAACAATATTGTGTTGGTTTACCCTGTTCAAGTGTTTATAAATTCCTATCGATGCCATAGCGTCCTATGTACCGACTGGAATTCATAAATACTCAACAGAACAAATTAACACAATACAAAACATTTTTATAGCACTAACAAATACGTTCTCTCATATATATATATATATATACACTCAAACTCATTCTAGGGTATTACTAACCATATCTCTAATGAGTTAACCCCAACAGGCTAAGGTATCTCTAAACCAAAGCTCCGATACCAACTGTGACGACCCACATTTTTCGACGGTTTAAATTGATAATAAACCACACATGTTTAACTCAAACCATTCAAAAGGTAGGATTGTCAATGGGATTTAATAAGAAAAATAAGAGAAAAGAAGGGAAAACAAAAACACAAAATCTCGCAGCGGAATGAAAAAAATATAATAATCAAATAAACAGTTCATGAAGTTGTTTTTATTTTATACATTGGATTACACGATTTTTACAACATAATCAGAGTATAAAAAACAACATACCAATAATGATGCAGCGGAATAATACTAATAATATAATATGCCAAACTTCATCTTCGTCCTCCAAAAATAATGTCTTCAAACACTGAAATGCTCAGCCTGACGCGAGCGTAATGAAAAGACAAAACACTCGAGTCAGAACTAAAAGTTTTTATTTAAGTCAAATCAGCAACAAGTAAATACCAGTGTAATAGCTTCGGAGATGTTTATGGGATTTTACATCTCCTATCCAGTGTACAACGTGAGTGAAATAACTTAAGAGATGCTACGAGATTTTCCATCTCCTAAGGATCCGTTAAACTATCTATATGTAGTAAGATACGCTATATATGTAGTGTCTAATCAGTAAAGTAAATATTTTTCTTAGCGTTAAGGCTTTACATTAACCCCCCTTAACACATTTTTAAGTAGATAGTCTATGCAGGTCCTGTAACACAACCAGTAACGTCGGTAGCAAGTGAGTCCCCTATAGGTACCATACTAAAACAAAATCATAGTGGTCGCGAATAAGGATAAAGAGTATGACAAGGCACTTGAGGCAATGCCCAAGGTAGGATACTACCAGTTCGGGTCGTAGGGCTGGTGGTAACGCATCGTAGCTACGACCGCCCATCGCGTCCAACACCCCTAAAAATCAAATCAAATCAAGGTGCACAGATCAAGCCAACATCAATAGTAATATGAAGAGGTGTATCCGCTAGGGGTAGCTAGCCTACTTGGCCCTAGCCGTCCTGTTTTAGTCATTTCAAATTGGCACAAGTGCCGAGGTCATCCATCATCGTTCTCTTTCTTCAAATCCAGCAAACACCTCCAATTCAACCACTTCATTCTGGATCATCCACCACGTACACAGTTGTTAAAGTGCTTCCAATATTGACAGAGAGTATGCCAATCAGAGGCCCCGGTCTCTTTAACAACCAAACGTCATTTTTCACACCGGTTGGTTCTTTTACATTTCAAAACCGATTCATATTTGATATCAAAATATAATATTCAATTCAAAATATCCTTTATTTCAAAATACCATATTTACTCAAAATATGTCATTTCCACTTAAAAATATCATTTCAAATTCCAACTTAGGTTATACCCTCAATTAACCACATTCGAATTTATATCAATGATTTAAATATAAACATTCCAACATTGCACAGTTTGAAACTTATAGAAATAGTTTGAATTGGTTTAAATAGTTTAAATAGTTTAAAGTTTTAAAATAGTTTAGTATAAAATGATTTGAGTATTGAAAAAGGTTTATATAGTAAAATAGTTTGGAAAATCTAAATAATTTGAATATTAAAAAGGATAGAATTTAACAGTCTATATTAAAATAATTTATTTTGAAAATAGTATCAAATCAAACTGTTTCTTTCCATTTCAATAAATTTGGACCCATGTCTAATTTCAAATCAACAACTCAATTTCCAATCTTTCAACCCAATCGACTAAATTTAGATTTAATGTCAAATCAACTTGATTTCAATTTCAATTCGGATTAACTTCAATTTTTGAAACATTCATTTTTAATTTCAATTTCATTCAACAATCCAATTCAATGATTTAAATTTCAATACAAATCTTATTTTAAACCATTTCAATTTATATCAATTTCAAGTCCAATTTCAATTTACTGATTTAAAACACTTAAATCAAATTAACCCCCATTGTTCAATTTTAAGATCCAAATCTTTAAAAGAATTCAATTTCCAAAATTAAAGTCATATATCAACTACAACTTCACATTTCCAATTCAATTCTTTAAAACAATTTCCTTTAACCAATTTCAGTTTCAACATTTCAAATCTTGAATTAGAAAATAATTCAATTCGTATGAATCCAAAATTATTTCTTTTAAACAATATTATTTAATCAAAATCCAAATTCAAGATTTTTAAAACCATTTAGTTTAACCAATCCGGTGTCCATATATAATTTTCTACCCTATGGCCAAGTGAATAGTTATTTCAATTTTTAATTTCAGGGATGGATATATATCATTTCAATCCAAATCAAAGTGTCATAGGTATATATCATTTCAACCTATTTCTTAATTTATTTGAAATAATCCAAATAATAGTTTATATGTTGTCACTTAATATACAGAGTGATAATAGAGATATAAAAAATAAATAAACATTCAATCATCCAAAATGTCAACAAATAAACATCCATCATAATCAACATCCAAATCAGCCAATAATTCACAATAATTTATTGGTTATCAATATCAGGTATTTGACTAGCAACTCAATTTCAATATTAATTTAAATGGCAATTTAATTCAATAAAATTGAATTTCAATTAAAATGTCAACTTAAGCTATCATACAACAACCAATAACATTCTTATCACTTCATAAATTTAATTCAACAAACATAAGAAGATTTATTATTGCGTGAGTGGGTTAAATCACTCAACTTTGATTTTAGCCCATAAAAATCAAACAGAAGCGAAAAATCTCAACTGTCTCCAAATTCAACGAAATCAGTTTCATTTTTTCTGGAATTTAAATATGAATCCAACAGAAGAAATCGCGCGTGAATCAAAGTTTATATGCAAAAGATATTCATGTTATAAGAAATATTATTAAAATAATAATAGATGGTACACGTTTAATTAAAAGAAATAAAAAAGTTTAATACTTATTTTTCTCTCAAGATGAGGCTTCAGGCAAAGATGAAAGAACAAACTAAGATGAGGGTAGGACATGTAGGAAAAATGAAAAGGTGAAACTCATGTTTCATAAAAGAAAGCTTTTGAATTTGCAAAAATGAGAGCTTTTGAATTTGCAAGCTCACGTTAAAATGATTCGGGGAAAGGAAGATTTGAAATGGAGACCTGAACATAGAAAATGAGGTGGTTACAAAAAAATATGAAGGGACAAGTTTAAAACGTGAATAATTTTATGATAAGAATATACGTTCAGCAAAGAACAATTTGAACTAAATGAATATGAGGTGTCAGGAGAAACAAAACGCAAATGAAGAAATAAGCTACAGGTTATTTAATAATTAGGAAATGAAGGTGGAGGGACAAAAATAAATGTCACGTTTTATTTTGAAAGCTTCAGGCATTAATAATGCATAAGGAAATGTACGTAGGAATAGAAAAGTTTGCAAACCAAAGGAAAGTGAAATTTTGTATATGCAAAAATATGGTGGCAAGAATTAAATACAACCTAAAAGTCTAGGCTCAGGTATTAAACAGAAGGAGAAATGAATGGATCAAGTATTAATAATGAGGTAATTATTTTAAAACGTACATGCAACAATTAATAACAAAAGAAATGAAGGGACCATGTATATCGCATAACCTTTTGAAATTCAATTTGTGAAACGTAACCAAATTAACTTCATTAACTCAAATAATATTCAAATTTGTATGCATTTAGTTTTTTATCTACACATAATAAATAAAATTATACTTACCTTAAAAATGAAAATGTTCAATTTGGTTTTTCCAAAATGATCTTTTATTTCCATTAAAACACCCTTTCTATTTAACACAAAACGTGCATTTAATTTATTAAATCTATTAATTGCAATCAACGTTTTCTTTCCTTTTAATTGAAATATTTGAATTACATTAACTGCAATCACTTACAAAGTTAAATTTCAAAACAGACAACTAAAAGCTCTCTAATCATGTAGCTTCAACATTATAATAACATATGATCTCTTTTTGTGCTTAATGACAATGTTTGAATGGGTTAAATTTTGTTGTTTTAGCTTTGAATTTGATAGCCTATATTGTTGACACCAAATAGGCTATGCTTAAACAAATAAAACACAAATTACCTCTTCATCTACATATGAAGTTGGTAATGAAGTGATTTTAAAATCAAAATTTGATGGTCTATATTTCTAATCAATAGTTAATAAGCCATGCTTAGAATAGATTTTATTTTCAATTTCATTTTCATTTTCATGAGAGTTAAAAAGTGATTTAGTGGGTGTGTTATAGTTTGATGGCTTATGTTGAGCTAGTTAATAGCACAAATAGGCCATACTTATGATAAACACATCAATTAAATTCACTAATGATATAAAAAAAGATCATAATTTCATGCTGTGTTGATTTATGTGATCAAGAGAATGGATTTATCTCTGAATTTCCTTCTACTCTCATATTTTTATCCATTCTAGCTTTTGTTAGTTTTTACAATTTTTTCAACTTAATACTCTTAAATCTTGGTTAATTTGATTGAATAGAATTTTAAAATCTAAACAATTCCCTACGGATCGACTTGTATTCGCCACGTACTAGCATTGTACGCCGTGCGATTGTGATAAATTTTAATTTTAATTCGTTCGGCTATTTTCTAACTCGATAGGAAATTGGCCATCGAACAGTTATCAAAAAGGAAATGAAAGGGATGATGGAAAGGATGTAAGGAAGATTGATGGCTCGACAAGAGGAGATGATGAATGGATTCTTCCAAAGGATGGAGTAGCAAAGGACAGCCGGAGCAACCGAAAATCAAATTCAAAGGCGAAACGACGATGCACATGTGTCGGGAAATGGAGCCAAGCAAGATTGACCAAACCTCCCAGTGGTGCAACAACTCGGCACCGACCATCCTTGACAGGTCAGTTCCAACCATTATTTGCATGGGGGCATAATCGATCTGAATCTTAAGCAAGCAAGGGTACATGGAAGTAAAAGCGCTGGAGTCAGGAATGGAGTTCAAAATGCAAACATTCAACAATAAGGATTATATTAAGAAGGTCCGCATAGGAACAAGGAGCATATTTAAGGTTTGGATCAAAAGCAGGTAGAGCCTAAAAGATTTGAACTGAATAATAATTATGGAATTGCTAGCATAATAAGACATGTGCTTAGAGGTGAAACTCCTGATCAAAGTTTGGAGGAGGTAAATAGAAATCCTTTTACCTCAAACATACGATACATTAGGAATCCGCTTGATTTGACGGATTCAACAATTCATTTGATGAGATATATCTAGAATATGGTAGTATTGGGTGCTTCGAAAGACATAATGGACGGTGCTTCCCCTTGTTTTTAACAGATTTGGCGGTTATGTGGTTTCACTAATTAGAGAATAGGTCCATTAGCACGTGAAGCGAATTAGTGGAAAGATTTATGAACTGGTTCATGGTTCATATAGTATGACCAAGAAATGCAATGACGCTTTCGAGTGTGAAGCAAAGGGAAGGTAAAACTTTGCAAAGTTATCTAACTAGATTAAATGCAGTAGCTACTATAGTGTAGAAGCCAGAACCTTTAATGGTTCTAACGGCAATGGTTTGTGGAGTCGTTAACAAAACTAGTTTTAAGGTAGCACTGGAAAGGGATTCACTAGTGGATTTTGTAGACTTTTGTTATCAACCTAAGAGATATCTGCACAAGGAGGATGCAAAAGTCAAGAATGATAAAGTCAATGGCATGGAATATGGAGGACCTGTAACAACCCGTGTTTTGAGTAAATTAAATAAAACCAAAAATGACTTAATTTGGAGAATTTAAATAATAAGTTTGGATTTATGTAGTCTTTTATAAAATATAATTTGTTTTGGAATGATTAATTCTAAAATTTTGTGAAATGGAGAAATTAAAATTTTAGTGTTTATTTAAAAATAATTGAAATTAAAGTTTAAACTAGAATGATTATTTAGTTTGAACCTTTTATTTTTAAATAAAAAAGGAAGAATTTGAGATTAGTAGATTTCTTAATAAAAATGTTGTTCATTGGTAAATTAATTTATGAAGTCATTTGTTCAATTGTCTATTGTTTAAATGCTTAAGTTTTTGATAAGTGGAGTATTGGTAATAATTTAATAAAGTGCCTAATTTATTCTAAGTGGGTTAAGCCAATTTAAAAGAAAACAAACAGAAGCCTCCTCCTTTTCCATTAAGTTGTATGTTCATTCTTCATTTTCTAAACTCAGTAAACAAAAAACTAAAATATTCTAATTATCAAAACCTAGCTCCTAAATCATCCCAAATCTAGTGCAAATCATAGGGCTTTTGTTGAATAAATATAGAAATGAATTTTAGGTAATCTTCTCTATCCTCTAATGGGTTTAATTCATTGATTAATTCTAGTTTTGGTCTAGGGTTGTATCTTTTCTCTTTCAATTTCTGAGTTTAAATTATGTCTAATTGATGAGAGGTGCTAGCATAGGAGAATTTGGGTTTCTAGCATCAATTCAAACTTATAAAGGTGAGTTAATCACTCACACTTCTATCTTTAATCCATGAAAATAATTTTTATTTGCTGTTTCGATTAAATTGGATGATTGTGGTGTTGTTGTTCGCTGAAAATTTTCTGCGGAAAATTGCTGTAGTAAAACAGCAATATTATGGTGTAGGATAACCCAAAATGGCTCATTCTTTTTGGTGTAGAAAAGTCTTTCAACTAGCTACAACTTCTCTTTTTGTCACATGTCGAAATTATGTCGTTTAAGTGGTCTAAATTGAGTTAGAAACTGATGGTGTCGTACTGTCATGTTTAATTGGATGTGTTAAAACCTGAAATTTAAATGGCCATAACGTTATCATTATTAATCAAAATTTGATGATTCTTAATGTTTTGGAAAGCACAGATAATCTTATACAACTTTCTATTTTTGTGTTTTGTAATATTTTATGGTTTTCATGGCCAAAAATATGTTTTAGTGTCGCTGTCCCGAGAATTAACAACAGCGATAATGAAGTAAAAACCAGATAATTGTTTTACTCGTATCTTTTTCATTTCTTATCAAAATTCAATGATTCTTAATGATCCGGAAAGCTTATTTTGTGTATGACAACTTTCATGTTGATTATATTTGCAAATTTTGAGAATAGGTTGACAAAAATTCTAATGCAAACTCTAAGCTCCGTCACTTTGATAATTACATTATCTAAACTAAACAGTTAGTAAATTAGACGTATCTTTCTTGGTTCTTGTCGGATTTAGATAATTCATAATGTTCTGTAAAGTTTGGACTATGTTCTACAACTTTCATGTTTTGAGTTTTGCAAAATTTTGAGGTTTAAGTAGTCGAAACCATATTTCTTTGTCGCTATCCTGAAAACAAACGACAGCGATAGTGAATTTAAAATCTGAGAATTGTTTTGACCATAACTTTTGAACCGTAAGTCCAAATTAGATGATCTTTATCTTGTTTAAAAGCTTAGAAATTTTTCTACAATTTTCATGTTTTTTAATTTGAAAAATTATGTGATATATAGGGTCGAAACTGCAGATCTAAATGCTTTAAATTTGAGTTGAAAATATATAAATGGATATGTGTGTGTGTGTGTGTATATATATATATATGTGTGTATATATATATATATCAACATGGATTTGGAAGAATAATAAAAGTGGTTTTAAAATATGGGTTATTAACTAAATGTTTCATACGGAAATTTGAGACACTACGTACATAAATGTAAATTTGAAATAATTCGGGTTTATATAATATTTTATCAAATAAGTGAAAATTTATTTTAATCAAAATAGTAAATAAACTTATGGAAATTCATAACAAGTGTTTCTAGATAATAAAATCAAAGAGAAAAAAATATATTTTGAGAATCTTAATTCTATAATTTGAGGAGTACTAATAATTGACTTAGTGTCATCGATTGGTTTAAATGCTTTCGAATAACGCTTCATCGAATATGGTATAACTCATTGAATAGAATGTTTGAGTGGAATTTACTAGCCTATTAACGAATACTCGAATTTCACCAGGTAGTATGGGATGCCTTGGTTAAATTCTTGTGATCGTATTTGGAAAAGTACTTTAACACTTTAGAGTTGTATTCTCTTCTGGTGTGCGACAAGTGGTTGCTAGATCCTTAAGAGAATATGGTTCAGGTTTTCCAGTGGTATCCGTAATAAGTGATGTTTACTAGCTTTTAGTAAATACTTGAATTTCACCATACGGTATGGGACGTATTGGTTAAATTCTAGTGATTACTGAAGGTGATAGTATTTGGCACTTTAGAGTTTACTCTCTTTTGGTGTGCGGCAAGTGGCTGCTAGATCCTTAAGAAGTTTATACTTGGATTTCTTTTCAAACATAATAATTTAATAATATTAAATAAATGTGGAATTATCGAGTCATGGTTTCTACGATCACCTTGATCGGTATGAACTATCCTTGAGATCATTCTGTGATTCTGTGATTCTATGTTCCCGGTCTGAGTATGATCGTTGGTATCGGATCGGTTCGAGTGATACCAATTTGTCTGTTTGTTTGCCATGGGTTTTGAGTACAATCATTGCGATTGTTTTGGTCGATCATTATGATCGGTTTGGATTTAGATCTCTTGGATTCTAGATATTTGGATTCTGTGACTGTTTTGTATTCGTGAAATAAGTATATATACTTGTGTCTTGTGTTTGTGAAATAAACATATATTCTTGTGTCGTGGGTTCGTGAAATAAATATATGTTCTTGTGTATTGTAATGGATTAATTCTGATATTTTGTGTTTAGTGACTAGTTCGTGTTTGTGACGTAAACTTATAACCCTGTACCAAGTTAATCACTAGTATTTGCATGCTTAGAGATATTGTGTTTTGTTCTGTGAATTCAATCCTGAACATCTGTATTTACTTATATGTTGTTTGTTCTTATGCTATATCTTGTTCTCACCCTATTGGATATTTAGAGATAGTCTGACCCGGGTGTTATTTTGCTCGGGTCAGGCAGAGACTTTTCAGGTTACAGGACAGGTTGACCTTTGAATGGTTGTGCTAGCAAAGAGATAAACATTTGGACTTTTAGTTTATCCCATTTAGGAATTCGAACCTTGTATATAAAATGTATAATTGAGATTAAAAAATTGTTAAATTTGTATAACAATCGAGTTTAGTATTTCATTTTGTAAACTAAATAATTTGTACATGTTTAAGTTGAGATTAATTCCACTGTGATCTGTGACTGTTATTTATATGATATATTGTTATGATTTTGAGAAATCGGTGTGTCTATTACTTTGTATTAATATTGTACACATCAAATTCAGTTCAGATATTAAGTGAAAAGGTATAAATGATGTGTCAGTGTTAGTATAAAGATATATTCACATTTGATCGTCCTTAACAAGCCGTATTCTCCAGATTAGCAGACAACATTACTTATAATGTTCTTTCTAACCAAGGCATCGCGATGGGGTCGTTACAGGACTATCCAAGGCAGGATGTGGAAAAGATAAGGGAAAGCAAAAACTTTATCAAGGCTTGAGAGGATTGAAGCAAATGAAGAGGGAACCAATGTTTCCTCTTACACTGAATTGATAGAGATCTCGAAGAGGATCTACCTTGATATGAGGGGGTAGATTCCTTATAGAAAACCCACTAACATAAAACCCATAGATTGAGAAAGGAAATCTAGAAAATACTGCCTATTCCATGAGCTAGATAGGGATGACCCAAATGAGAACATACACTTGCGAGATTTGATTGATGAGAAAATTCAGTAATTGTCTAAAACAATATGTGAGGAATCAAATTGCAGTGTTGCCATAGGAGTGACCACCATCAGTGGCTAATATATCTATTGCAGCTATGGATCTAGATCAAATGCGGATCTGGACCGGGTAGAGTAATCCCATATCAGGATGGATTAGAATAAGATTTGCTTTTTGCTCTTTGTTTTTTCTTTAATTAAAACATTAAGGATTACTATTGGGCTACTTAACACATACAAGATCCCGATAAGTCACATAGGCATGCTGTAACAACCCATTATTTTTAACAAATATTTTAAATTAATTTTATTTGAAACTTTGATTATTAAATCATTTTAAAGTGGAATTTTGGAATTTTCCAATGTAATTTTGGATTTTGGTTCTATTTTATTTTCCAAATATATTAGAATAATGATTTTCTAGAAATTTTATATTTTGGTCATCTTTGGTCAAACTTTGAATTTTAGTTGAAATTTTAAAATTTTGAATTTTGAATTTCTAATCTTTTTCTTTGAGGCGGTATTTGTTTCTGATATCCGTTCTGCTTTTTGTTTTGTAAAATTTTGTTTTATACTTTTAAAAATTTATAAAAATTCATCGTTTTACACGCAATTTTTCTCTATATTTTCATTGTTCATTTTTCTATGTTTATTTTCCATCTTTTATTTGTTTGGGCTTTGAATTTTATTCGTGTGTTGAATTTGTTTTGAAGTGGGCTTGATATTGGGCTTTGGAAATTCCAAAAGTCATGTTGCCTTTTCATTTTAAAGTGGTGCCTCTTCCATTTCCCTTAGCCGTTCATTCCACTTCCCATTCACGTTCAAAATTCTTATCTCATTCACCTTTCTCATTTCATCTCCTGAAGAAAATATTTACAGTAAGTTATTCATGGTTTCCTCCTTCTTTCTCTTATTCTTTTTCTCATTTCTTTTGATTGTCTTCAAGCATAGTTCGACCATCATCTTGCTCATTCCCTTTACCGACTTCATCTCCACTCCATCACCACCATGATAACCGGCCTTCATCCACCTTCACCATCCCAGTCAGGCCGTGACCACCTTGATCCAGACAATCACCACATCTCCTTGCTTGAAACCCTAGCCGAGAACCTATGTGATCATCCCCTTCTCCTTTGTTGCCTCGGCCTTCACTTCCACCTTCTCCATCCCCTTGCCGTGACCATTCCCTGACCATTGCCGCACCTGATGACCAAACCAGACCTGACCGAGCCACTTTAGCCTAGGGCCGAACCATCCTAGCATAAGGCCGAACCACTTGACCCTCTTGACCATTCACTTGCCTTGTCCATTTGCCTTCCATAACTTTTAACTTGCCATCTCTTCACATTCTAGCCCATAGCCGTGCCTTTTGTGACCATGGCCAAGCATGCTTGCTTCAGATCTAATAATGGCCAAGCCATATGATGATGGTCTAGCCAATTAGCATGGTGGCCGAGCCATTTGCCTAGGTTGAGTCCATTTTATTTCATTTTGATTCATAATTATACATTGTTTCTATTTATTTTCTTGTGTACAATTATACACTTATGTATATTTTGAATGTGTTGTTTACAAGACTTGGATCTTGGCTCCTCATCCACTCAAATCTATTCGTGCTTTCTCGTGCTTTGCGAAGTTTGTTCGTGTGTCCCGAATTTGTCGTCTCTAGCTTTAAAAGGTTAGTTTATCACTCTAGACATTCGTACTTATATATTTGTGAAACGATGACAAGTGGATGTGTAGTATTGATATGCTATGTTGCTATAAATTCATATATGCCTGTGATATGATTATATAATGTTATAACCTGATTATATACCTGTTGCATCACCTGACATCATATGATATGTTTGCAGTTTATTTATTTCTGTTTCTCACACTGTAAGTTCCCTTTTCACTATGGGTTGAAATGATACATACCCGAACGGACATTAGAATAGGGAAAAATCGTTATGAGCTGAAATGATAGGCTCAAGCGATTTTTATTTTATTTGACTTGGGACTACGGATTTGTAATGATAGAACCCGGATTTTTCTTTTTAAATTACGGATTGAAATGATACATATCCGTATCACTTGACCTAGGTTAGAAAATATTATACAGACCCATGATTAATTTTAATAATAGTTTTGAAATTATTAAGTATTTTGAAATATAAACTATGAAATTTTAACTTAAATTGGATTTAAATGATTTAAATAAATTTTATAGTGATTTTCTGTAAGTTAAATGTATAAGCAAATTAATGATTAAAAATGTAAATTTTGATTTGACTTAATAATTGAAAATTTAGTGTTAAATGGAATTTTAAGCTGAACTTAGTGATAAGAATATTTTATTTATGAAATGGGTATTTTAAATAAAGCATTTAGTTATTTGTCAAAATAAAAGTTAAGTAAATTAATGTATTTTGACTTGATAAATGAATTATAATTTAAATTGGATATTGGTTAAATAAATGTTATTTTATTAAAAATTATAAGTTAAGTAATATCCAAATAAATAATTTTGAAAAGTGAAATAAGTTTGATAAGTTAAAAATGATAAAAGTTGAAGATATATTGTTTTAAAGTGTTATAATTAACTTATAACAGAAATTGTAGCGTTTCAGAAATGCTGTGATTTTAATGTACCGTTTTCCAATCTACCACTATACTTACTGTAACACTTCAGAAGTGCTGTTGTTTCTGATATAGAACTATTTTGAAATAATAATATAGCTACTGTAACACTTTATATGTGCTGTTGTTTCTGAAATTGAACTGTTTTTGAAATAATAATATAACTACTGTATCACTTTATAAGTGCTGATGTTTCTGAAATTGAACTGTTTTTGAAATAATAATATAGCTACTGTAACACTTTATAAGTGCCGCTGTTTTTGAAATTGAACTGTTTTGAAATAATAATATAGCTACTGTAACACTTTATAAGTGCTGCTATTTCTGAAATTACAATGTTTTTGAAATTGTTATAATTGAATGAATGAACTTAGAAATGCTACAGTTTTGGAAATTTAATAATTGATTTGAAAGTATATTGACTTCATGTTTAAATGGTTTAAATGAATATGTTATGATTTCAAAATGTTATGAATTTCAAGGTTTGATTTCCAAGGCATTTTGATTTTTAAGACTTATGATTTTGAAAGCATTATAACTTTGGAAAGTGATATGATTCTTGGAATGGATATAATTGATGAGAAAATGGTATTTTTTTGATATGGCTTAAAATAGATATGTTCTGATTTGAAAATATAAACCATTTTGAAATTTATAACCACGAATTATAATAACGATTGGTTGTTAAAGAGACCGGGATCGGATATGGACATACTCTCTGTCGATACCGAAAACCAATTTAACAACCGTGTACGCGGTGGAGATTCCAGAATGAAGTAGGATGGTGGCGACGATCCTATTTAGGTATATACGTGGACCTAACTCCCGTGAGTTAACATAAGGTGGCTAAAACAGGAGCAATTCCGGGCCAATGAGGTAGCTCCTCTGATCGGACACATTCCATCGTATACCATTCTATTACTTTGTGATTGATTTGATGGCCATCCTCGATTTTTGATTTGGGAGTGTGTCCGAGGTGGGCGGTAGTGGCTGCTATGCGTTACCACCAGTCCGGATGCGTAATTGGTATATCTACCCTGACATTGCCTCGTTGTGCCATGTCACCTACCATAGCGAGCTTTAGTATGAGTTTGTATTTGTGTCGTACCTGTGGAGTATCCTCCGGTAGCTTCCCGATCTGGAGTTACTACGGTATTGTATAGACTATGGGCTTTATTATGTGTTAAGGTGGAAAATGTAAAGCCTTAACACTATTTTTAAGTAAGTTTACTTTACTTTAGACATTATTGTAATAGCGAATATTACTACATAGTAGATAGTTTAACGGATCCTTAAAGGATGGGCGATCCCAAGCATCCTTTAAGTTACTTGTGCATTTCTATTATAGTTCACTTGATTTGGTTTACATTGTATAAGTATGTATGTCCTGACTCGAGTGTTTTGTGTTTTGCTTTACGCTCGGGTCAGACTGAGTTGTACCAGTATTCGAGACTCACCTTTGGAGCTGGAGTTTCGCTTGGATCCACCCATGGATCCTGCTTTCAGTCATTTAGTTGATTCTAGTGATGTATTCAGATCTTGTATTTTACTATTGTATTTAGACATCTATGTATTCGTGATTCCTGTTGTATCTTGTTGAACTCTATTATATTATATATAGTAGCTTCATGAAGTACTATTCTTTGTTTCCGCTGCATTATTGTTATATTACTCTGTGTCTGTGATTCTGTAATTATTTATTTACTGTATATATTGAGTTTTTCCAAATTTAAAATTAACAATCTGATATTTTGAGCAATTCAAATCCGACATGTATGGATGCGAATGGTTGAAATTTTCAGGTCGTTACAGTTGGTATCAAAGCTCTGGTTTTAGGCAAAACTCAACATATATAGTAGATTTAATTACAGAATCACTTTCGTTCGAGCTTGAATTCCTTCTTCTTTGATCCGGTTTCCTTTGAATTTTGGAATGTTCCCTTGGTTCCAAAACCCATTCTTGTCTCTCCCTATTCGTATTCTTTTGGATTTTGGAGTATTCCATAACTCCTTACAATAGGCATTGATTCACTGGAGATTTCTGTATCCTCGGTTTACAATGTTGCTATCTCTTGCGATATTCGAATTCTATCTTTTGAGATCGAATGTCGATTTGCCTCTGAATTCAACCTCGATCTTATTTTGAAGTCACGGTTGACCGGTTAAGGTTGCCGCGATTTATATAAGTCTAACCATTTTCTTCTCTCTTTGAAATCTATTTATCTACCTATCGAGCCTATCTTCTAGTTGAATTCTTTTGGGATTTGGATCTCTTTATATTTGAATATCTATCCTCTCTTTGAAATCTATCCTTGAATCATCGGAAGGGGGAGTGTAGTTTGTATTTTTTTATTAATATTTTTTTTTGCAAGGCAAGCGGGGTTAACTGGTCCCCCACCAGTTTATTAATAATTAAAAAAAGGAAAAAAGGACTATGAACAAGCTCACAGTCACAGGAGGCAGAAACATCACAGGAGAAACAAAAAAACAGATGGAGAAGGAGGATACAACAACAAAAAGGAGAGAGGAAAGAAAAAAGAAAAGAAAAAATGAACTAAGGCCAATCAGCAGCAACATAAGCACTGAAGTCAAACTGACTATCCCTCATTCCTATCTTTATACTTTCCTGTAAAGCAACCCAAAGTTGGTGATTGCTCCTTATCTTGTTTTCAAAGCTTCTTTGATTTCTTTCCTCCCATATAATTTTCAAGTACTTTTTGATCAGGAAAAAGTACACAAATCTATCTTTCTTTCTCCACTTAGTAACTTTGCCTATCAGAGCCCATTCAACACTAGACAGTCCATGAATATGATTTGCATTAATTCTTCTCATCAGTCCAGACCACAATCCCATTAACTCATTGCATTCAAAGAATAAGTGGTCCACGGATTCAGGTTGCAAATTGCAGAAAATACAAAGAGGATCAACTGACATACCATAGAGCAACAATTTCTCCTTGGTCAACAGGGCATTATTTATAACCTTCCACATCATCAAGTTGTCTTTGGCATTAGAGTTTCTAGACCAAAGAACCTTATGCCATTTTATGTCAGAGGTACAAGGACCATTAACAAGCAGATTGTAAACAGAAGAGATCGAGTGAGGCTTACCATTCCAAAGTATTTCATCAGAAGGAGCGGTGTGGTAGTATTTATCCTGATACTTATTCCAAACAGCCCTAATAACTTGGTTGTTAGTATAAGGCAGCTGTAACTTGCCATTATGAAGATAGTCAGATGCTTTAGCATCCCTACTAATACCAGATTGAATAATCTGTTGATGAGTAAAAAATTTGCTAAGAATTAGACCTTCTGCCATCCAAGGGACAGTCCAGAAATTAGCAGCACTGGATGAAGAAAAAATAACTTTGATTATAGGGGATAGGGTAGTTCTTAGCCTCAGCAAGCACCTCCAAGTCCAACTACTGTTCTGGGGGACATTCATAGTCCAGAGATTCTTCCTACCCAGGTTATGAATTCTGGACCACTGAACCCATAGGGAATCATCATTAGATAGCAAAACATTCAGGAGAGAACTAATGGCTACTCTATTCCATGTTTGCATATTTAATATTCCTAAACCACCTTTATTTTTTGGCAACTCCATCATGGCAAAGGAGCAGGGAATGATTTTTTTGAGTGAATAGAGCCAGTCCAGAAGAACCTCAACATGGCAATTCTCACCATATTAACCAGCTTATTGGGAAGAATGAAGGCCCTGGACCAATACACCATCATTGAGGATATAACAGACTTGATTGACACGAGTCTACCAGCTTGGGAGAGAAATCTAGTTTTTTATTAATATTAAAATGTTTTATATATTGTGTTGTTTGAGTTGTTGATGTTGATTTGGGCTTTCGATCGATTCGTCTGATCAACGCTATCGATAGGATTTCCAAAACACTTGAACATAGCAAACCGACACAATATTATTTTCAATTTGATAAATGAAATTAATTTTTATGTTTATATTGTAAATATATAAGTAAAAATTTTTGGAATTTAATAAGTTAATTAAATTGGTTGTTTAAAATGATAATATTTGATTTTCACTTATTGTTCTATAAATGAATTTATAAATATGGTTTATAAAGTGATTTGAAAATTTAAATGAATTTAAATCTAGAATTTGAGAATTTAATTTTCGATAATTTCAAACTCTGGTTTTAAAGTTTTAAATGTATATTATTTAAAGTATTTTCAAATAGAAATCATTTCAGGTCAGTACTCTCTTCTTTTGTCGCTGGAAAATAATTTCGGTGATGACGGCCGCATCATCGACATTCATTTTCGAGTTTCAAAGTGGAGAGACCATTCAGTAGCTTTGCTACAGTTTTGTTTTGGAAATTCAATTGATTTAAATTTCTTAAGTAGGATTTGATTTATATATATATAGGTATATCATTTTAAATTTGACTTGATTTGATATATATAGTATATACATTTATCTCCAAATGGTTCAAAATGAATCGGAAATTTAATTCTTTAATTTATATTAAAGGATGATTTTAATTCTAGATAAATCCAATATTTTTGAATAAATATTTAAGTATAAATAATTGAATTAGGAAAAAATTTCTTGTATAATCCTCTATTGCATTCTAATATAACTTACCTTAATTATTCAAAAGTTAACTATGTAATGGAATTTTATAAAATATAAATGATGATAAAGAAATTTTAAATAATTTGAGTGGTTATAATGAGTATGATCAGAAGGGACATTATGCTAATAGTTGGCGTGCTTCTGTTGGTACTGCTATTCCTCCTTCTGCTCCTGCTCCTAGTAATACCCAAGGTACCCTTCCGGGTATCTTTTCTTTATTTCATTATCCTGTTCATGTTTTATTTGATACTGGAGCTTTCCATAGTTTTAGATCTGTAGATCTTTGTGATAAGTTTGAACATTCCCTTTTCTCCTAGGTATGTTCTAGTAGTTTCTATGTTCTAGGTTTTGATGCTTTTGATTTGTTGCTTGGAGGTGATTGGCTGAAGAGGCATGAAGCCGTTATCTCTTGGAAAACCCGAACTATTTCTCTTGTTGATGATCTTGGTAATTCTTTGGTTATTCGGTGTCGTATGCCTCAGGTTTTTCTAGCAGCTTTATTTATTCTTTTGATTCTTCTCCTAGTGATCTTTATTCGACTACTGTGGTCAAACTCTATCGCGATGTATTTGGTGAAGTCACTGCTTTACCTCCTAAGTGGGAAATCGAATTTCGTATCGATCTTATTCCTGGAGCTCGACCTGTAGTTCTTCCTTTTAGAAGAATAACACCCTGCGAGAAGGTTGAGTTGAGGAAGAAAATTGAGGACTTGTTCTCCAAGGGTCTGATCAGACCTAGCCATTCTGAATGGGGAACAACAGTGGTTTTCATCACCTAGTCCGATGGTCCTTTGAGGATGTATGTTGATTATAGGGAGCTAAACAAGCTCACTATGAAAACAGATATCCTATGCCTCATATCAATGATATGTTTGATCAGCTCTATAGAGCTATTGTTTTCTCTCAGCTTGATCTTGCCTCAAGTTTTCACTAGCTCAGAGTTGCTGAGGAAAGTATTCCCAAGACTGCTTTCCGTACTGAGAATGGTTTCTATGAATGGTTAGTCATGCCTTCTGGTTTGACTAATGCTCCAGCTTTCTTTGTTGATCTTATGAATCATGTCTACCGTGATGTGCTTAACAAATTTTTCTAGTCTTTGTTTATGATATTCCCGTCTTTTCTAAGTCTGTGGAGGAGCATGATTCCCATTTGAGCTTTGTTCTGGAGATTCCTAGGAGTCATCAGTTGAAAGCTAAATTCTCGAAATGCTATTTCTAGAAGGATGAAGTCCGATTTCTGGGCATATTGTTTCTGGTAATGGAGTTTCTGTTGATCCAGTTTAGATCCCTGTGATCAATACAAGCCTTTCTTTTCCTTCTCTTTGCTTTTTATCAGTCAATCATTCTATCTTTTCTGTTGTCCTTAAATCTCTCCCTATTCTGTACCGGATTGGGAAACTCCTAGGACCCTTTTGGATATTCGTAGTTTTCTAGGCCTTGCCGGTTATTATCGGAGATTCATTAAGAATTTTGCTCAGATTGCTGCACTTTTCCTGCTTTGACTCGTAAGAATGTTAAGTGTACGAGAGTATTTGGGTTATGGTGGAAGACTGACCAAGTCCGTTCATTTCATTCTGGTCAAGTCTATTCGCTCTGATTCCTGTTTGGCTTAGATCTATGTAAGGGAGATTGTTCGTCTTCATGGTGTTCCTATCAGTATTGTTCATGATAGAGATCCCATGTTCACTAGTTAGTTTGGAGAGTCTTTCTGGAATCTTTGGGTACTCACCTGAATCCGAGCAATGCTTACCATCCACAGACCAACGGTCAAACGGAAAGAGTCAATCAGATTCTGGAGGATCTTCTTCGTGCTTGTGTTCTTGATTATGGAGGATCTTGGAAAGATCATCCCCATCTCGTCAAATTTACCTATAACAACCGTTATTAGGTATAATTTCAATCTTCTGTTCTATCTTGTCTTAATCCTTTATCTATCTCATTTTATTTTTGATATCCAAGCTAGTATTGCAATGTCTCCGTTTGCTGCTCTTTATGGATGACCTTGTAGATCTCCATCTTGCTGGATTGAATTCGGTAATCGTTTGGTCCGTTGGTCCTTTCCACATCTTAGAAAGGATTGATTCTTTAGCTTATCGCTTGGATTTGCCCGAGAAGTTTTCTGGGATGCACAATGTATTCCATGTTCCGCATTTTCGTCGGTATCTTCATGATCCATCTCTTATTGTTCAGCCTTCTGCCCTCGAGAGTTTGGAAAATTGAGCCTAACCTTACTGTCGAGAGGAAGCCACTTCGTATTGTCGATCGAGGTACGAAGTAGCAAAGAAGGAAAACTGTCAACCTGGTCAAAGTGTCGTGCAGTACTGATGATCGAGATTGTACCTGGAGACGAAGGAGAGCATGCGTGCTTTAAATCCGGAATTGTTTGTTTCAGGTATTATTCGATGTTCTATCTTATTTTTCTTTGTCCTTCCGTGCCTCGTTCCTTTTCGAGGACGAAAAGTTTTGAGTGGGGAGAGTGTAAAAACTCATAATTTTTAACAAATATTTTAAATTAATTTTATTTGAAACTTTGATTTTTAAATCATTTTATAGTGGAATTTTGGAATTTTCCAATGTAATTTTGGATTTTGGTTCTATTTTAATTTCCAAATATATTAGAATAATGATTTTCTGGAAATTTTATATTTTGGTCAACTTTGGTTAAACTTTGACTTTTAGTTGAAATTTTAAAATTTTTAATTTTTAATTCCTAATCTTTTTCTTTGAAGCAGTATTTGTTTCTGATATCCATTTTGCTTTTCGTTTTGTAAAATTCTGTTTTATACTTTTTAAAATTTATAAAAATTCATCGTTTTACACACAATTTTTCTCTGTATTTTCATTGTTCATTTTTCTATGTTTATTTTCCATCTTTTATTTGTTTGGGCTTTGAATTTTATTCGTGTGTTGAACTAGTTTTGAAGTGGGATTGATATTGGGCTTTGGAAATTCCAAAAGTCTTGTTGCCTTTTCATTTTAAAGTGGTGCCTCTTCCATTTCCCATAGCCGTTCATTCCGCTTCCCATTCACGTTCAAAATTCTTATCTCATTCACCTTTCTCATTTCATCTCCTGAAGAAAATATTTAAGTAAGTTATTTATGGCTTCCTCCTTCTTTCTCTTATTATTTTTCTCATTTTCTTTTGATTGTCTTCAAGCATAGTTCAGCCATCATCTTGCTCATTCCCTTTGCCGACCTCATCTCCACTCCATCACCACCATGATGACCGGCCTTCATCCACCTTCACCATTCTAGTCAGGCCGTGACCACCTTGATCCAAACAATCACCACATCTCCTTGCTTGAAACCCTACCGAGCACCTATGTGTTCATCCCCTTCTCCTTTGTTGCCTCGGCCTTCACTTCCACCTTCTCCATCCCCTTGTCGTGACCATTCCCTGACCATTGCCGCACCTGATGACCAAACCAGACCTGACCGAGCCACTTTAGCCTAGGGCCGAACAATCCTAGCATAAGACCGAACCACTTGACCCTCTTGACCATTCACTTTCCTTGTCCATTTGCCTTCCATAACTTTTAACTTGCAATCTCTTCACATTCTAGCCCATAGCCGTGCCTTTTGTGACCATGGCCGAGCATGCTTGCTTCAGATCTAATCATGGCCAAGCCATATGATGATGGTCTAGCCAATTAGCATGGTGGCCGAGCCATTTGCCTAGGTTGAGTCCATTTTATTTCATTTTGATTCATAATTATACATTGTTTTGATTTATTTTCTTGTGTACAATTATATACTTATGTATATTTTGAATGTGTTGTTTACAAGACTTGGATCCTAGCTCCTCATCCACTCAAATCTATTCGTGCTTTCTCGTGCTTTGCGAAGTTTGTTCGTGTGTCTCGAATTTGTCGTCTCTAGCTTTAAAAGGTGAGTTTATCACTCTAGACATTTGTACTTATATATTTGTGAAACGATGACAAGTGGATGTGTAGTATTGATATGCTATGTTGCTATAAATTCATATATGCCTGTGATATGATTTAATGATGTTATAACCTGATTATATACCTGTTACATCACCTGACATCATATGATATGTTTGTGGTTTATTTATTTTTGTTTCTCACACTGCAAGTTCCCTTTTCACTAAAGGTTGAAATGATACATACCCGAACGGACATTAGAATAGGGAAAAATCGTTATGAGCTGAAATGATAGGCTCAAGCGATTTTTATTTTATTTGACTTGGGATTGTGGGTTTGAAATTATAGAACCCGGATTTTTCTTTTTAAATTATGGATTGAAATGATACATATCCATATCACTTGACCTAGGTTAGAAAATATTATACAGACCTGCGATTAATTTTAATAATATTTTTGAAATTATTAAGTATTTTGAAATATAAACTATGAAATTTTAACTTAAATTGGATTTAAATGATTTAAATAAATTTTATTGTGATTTTCTGTAAGTTAAATGTATAAGCAAATTAATGATTAAAAATATTAATTTTGATTTGACTTAATAATTGAAAATTTAGTGTTAAATGGAATTTTAAGCTTAACTTAGTGATAAGAATATTTTATTTATGAAATGGGTATTTTAAATAAAGCATTAAGTTAATTATTAAAATAAAAGTTAAGTAAATTAATGTATTTTGACTTGATAAATGAATTATAATTTAAATTGGATATTGGTTAAATAAATGTTATTTTATTAAAAATTATAAGTTAAGTAATATCTAAATAAATAATTTTGAAATGTGAAATAAGTTTGATAAGTTAAAAATGATAAAAGTTGAAGATATATTGTTTTAAAGTGTTATAATTAACTTATAACAGAAATTGTAGCGTTTCAGAAATGCTGTGATTTTAATGTACTGTTTTCCAATCTACCACTATACTTACTGTAACACTTCAGAAGTGCTGCTGTTTCTGATATAGAACTGTTTTGAAATAATAATATAGCTACTGTAACACTTTATATGTGCTGCTGTTTCTGAAATTGAACTGTTTTTGAAATAATAATAATATAACCACTGTATCACTTTATAAGTGCTGATGTTTCTGAAATTGAACTGGTTTTGAAATAATAATATAGCTACTGTAACACTTTATAAGTGCTGCTGTTTCTGAAATTGAACTGTTTTGAAATAATAATACAGTTACTGTAACACTTTATAAGTGCTGCTGTTTCTGAAATTACAATGTTTTTGAAATTGTTATAATTGAATGAATGAACTTAGAAATGCTACAATTTTGGAAATTTAATAATTGATATGAAAGTATATTGACTTCATGTTTAAATGGTTTAAATGAATATGTTATGATTTCAAAGTGTTATGAATTTCAAGGTTTGATTTCCAAGGCGTTTTGATTTTTAAGACTTATGATTTTGAAAGTATTATAACTTTGGAAAGTGATATGATTCTTGAACTGGATATAATAGAAGAGAAAATGGTATTGTTTTGATATGGCGTATAATAGATATGTTCTGATTTGAAAATATAAACCATTTTGAAATTTATTACCACGGGTTATAATAACGATTGGTTGTTAAAGAGACCGGGATCAGATATGGACATACTCTCTATCGATACCGAAAACCACTTTAACAACTGTGTACGTGGTGGAGATTCCAGAATGAAGTAGGATGGTGGTGACGATCCTATTGAGGTATATACGTGGACCTAACTCCCGTGAGTTAGCATAAGGTGGCTAAAACAGGAGCGATTCCGGGCCAATGAGGTAGCTCCTCTGATCGGACACATTCCATCGTATACCATTCTATTACTTTGTGATTGATTGGATGGCCATCCTCGATTTTTGATTTGGGAGTGTGTCCGAGGTGGGCGGTAGTGGATGCTATGCGTTACCACCAGTCCGGATGCGTATTTGGTATATCTACCCTTGCATTGCATCGTTGTGCTATGTCACCTACCATAGCGAGCTTTACTACGAGTTTGTATTTGTGTCGTACCTATGGAGTATCCTCTGGTAGCCTCCCGATCTGGAGGTACTACGGTATTGTATAGACTATGGGCACTATTATGGGTTAAGGTGGAAAATGAAAAGAGTTAACGCTATTTTTATGTATGTTTACTTTACTTTAGACATTATTATAATAGCGAATATTAAATACATGGTAGATAGTTTAACGGATCCTTAAAGGATGGGTGATCCCAAGCATCCTTTAAGTTACTTGTGCATTTCTATTACAGTTCACTTGAGTTGGTTTACATTGTATAAGTATGTGTGTCCTAACTCGAGTGTTTTGTGTTTTGCTTTACGCTCGGGTCAAACTGAGTTGTACCAGTATTCGAGACTCACCTTTGGAGCTGGAGTTTCGCTTGGATCCACCCATTGATCCTGCTTTCAGTCATTTAGTTGATTCCAGTGATGTATTCAAATCTTGTATTTGACTATTGTATTTAGACATCTATGTATTTGGGATTCCTGCTGTACCTTGTTGAACTCTGTTATATTATATATAGTAGCATGATATATGATTTAGGATATGAAAATACCAAAAGAGTGCGGGGCGATACTGATTTATGATATGCTAAATCTCAAGGTAAAGCGGGCTGATTATGATTTATGACTAACACTTAGGCAAGGATATGAGTTCTTAGCAATGATAGATTTAGAATGACCTTTGATTTGTAGGTGAATTCAAAGTAACTAGACAATTCGCCATCATCGGACCAGTAGATAGTCAGAGATCGCAAATGACAATTTATAGGCTTGAGAAGTGTTCTTGAACAAAGCATGCTTTGTATTCACAAAATCATAATTTGAGGGCAAGTTTTTTTGATAAATTTTCCATTGTCTTAGGAACATACTCAAACATGATAAATTGGACTGTAAAATGGTAAATCATGAGTTAAGATGCTTGGAAGATGTCAAAATTGAAGAAATCAAAGATTTGCTAAGTTTCATGAAACACCCTGTAAAATTAACAACAAGTAAGAAATAATTATTAAGGCTTGGAAATGGAATTTGAGAAAACATCAGAATTTGGTCACGAAACTTGCACGATTGTGTTCGTGGTGATTTTTTGAGCAACTTTCATATATGGAGATTTGCGATCAGAGTTCAAAAGAAGAAGTTATTCGTGGTTGAAGTTTTCATAATGAAAATAGTTAAAAAGAAATAAATAATATTAAACGCCTAGACCCCACCGATCGATCCCTTCCTTGGTCGGTCGATCGCTAGCGATTGACCGGTTTGAGCGTGGCGGCTAGGGTTGAACCTCGGCTTAATGGCCGATTTAATTATTTTAATCTAATGGATACGATTGATTCGAGCACCTATAAATGCAGCCTAACCCCTCACTTTTCTTCTCATATTTGCTGATCAAAGCAGCAAAGCTCTGCCATTTTCCTTCCTCCACTATTTCTACTAATTATAAAATATTATATTATATATTCGGAGAATGGCATAAAATAAAAGAGAAGAAAAGATGGAGCGAGCCGATACTACGCAAAAAAGGTAAATTTTATATTTATAAATCTATATTACACTTAATTCAATTCTCCTCTCAGATATGTAATTCTAATGGATATGTATATATCTTGTTATACATATTTTTGGATTGGAAAGGAAAGGGAGTCAATTAAAGGGATGAATTCAGATTTGGGATATTTTGTAAGCTAGATAGGTGAGTGGGAAATTATATGATTTATATACAACATTGAAATTTATATCATCGAGTTTTATTTAATAATTATGCCTATGTAAGATCAATGGAGTCATAGGTTTAAAATGAATGTATTCACTTGAAATCTCGCCTACAAATTATATAAGTTAGGTAAGTTGAGGAATGGTTTTACACCCTAATCAGAAAATTGGTCCATAAATTTTTTAGAGTAGAATATTGATAAGATTGCAATATTTACTCTAGATTTATGATAATTTGGTTGTAAATTGTTAATATAGATATAGTTTGTCGTAATTTGACTTGGAATAGGAATTTCTATGTTTTAATTTGTTGGGAGTGTTGTGGGTACAATTTATTTGTATCTATTTCCTTGTAATTTCCACAAATTATCAAATTCCACAACTATGTATAAAAAGTGCGTCGTTTGAAATAATAAGGAATATACCAAAAATAAAACAGATGTGTAAAGCAAGGATGTTCTTCTCTGTAGTTTGCACTGTTTATTTCAATAAAAGAAAAGAGATAATTCCTTATAATTACAAACAGAGCAAAAGTCTCACTTTTAGGTAATTTATGGAAAGTTGGAACAGTAATCCTTTGTGGTAAGAATAGCTCTAATATATTAAAAAGTGGAAATAAACGTTCCTTACAGAATGTACATATAAATGTATGAACTGGAATTCCTAAACATAGAAATTAATGAGTTAGAGATTGGAATACACATACACACATACATATATACATATATGTATGTATATATGTATGTATGTATATGTATATATCTATAACCGTGCATATGGATTAAATATATATATATATATATTTAGGGTAACAAATAAAGGGTAATATATGTTGGTATTCGTATTAATTATAATTGGGATGACTAGATATTAGTAGCATAGTAAATCATAGGACTCGGAGGTTGAAACGGAAAAGGGATGGTAACTCCAAAATTTATGAGCAAACAAATTTAGTGGGCAATTAATGTGTAGTTAATAGGGAGTTACAAGATTTAAATGGGGACATAAATGCGCTTAACTGGACTAGTTAAAAAATTTGATATGGCATTTATGAGGAAACAAAATAGGCATAATAAGTTGAATTTGAAATGGATAAGTAAATTTCATTTGGATTTGTCCAATTCAATTAATAATGACCATTTATTATGGACATTTAACATGTATGGGATATAGAAGGAAGTGAGGAATATATGTAACAAGCATATTAGATAGAAATAGGTTCACGGTGTATAATTAGAGGAATATTAGTAAATAAACTTAGGAGGTAATATAATTTTTATAGTAAAAAATTATCTAGCCTCAATAATACGTTTAGGACGAGCGTGAATTAATAAGCCTAGCCCAACATTTAGGCATAAGATGGTTGGTTTGGTTTAGAATTGGTTGGGATGAGAGGTTAGTAGAGTTACACAGTAAAAGTCTGCCCTTCACCCTGATGCTACCGGCAGTTGTGTATGCATGCTACTGGTGTGGGATATCTCCAATCATAGGCTTTGTAGGGAAGAGATATACGTTTGCGTATAGGTGTGAGAAAATACACCAAGAGTTTGCCTCATATTTGAAGTATTAAATGGCTCAGTACCTTTAGGGGTGTCAAGGGGTTTACTTCGAGGTGGTAAATGACCATTGGTACCTAATAGGGAAATGAGGTCTGCTCCATTTTTAACAAGAGGTATTAAGTAACTAGGATGAGTATTTTTCCTTGACTTACATTTGGTTAGTCTAAATAAGATTTCGGCCATGGGAGGTCAACGGCTATGTTAGTGTTGCTGTTGGACCGACATTTAGTAGTAGGGTAGCATATAGGCTTTGATCGCCAGTAGTCCCGAGCGATCGTTAGCATAGACTTGGTTTATGGCCTGATGGATTTCGCTTTCTACTAGTGTAGAATTCGTGTGGGATACGCAAAGAACTCAAGGTTTAATTAGTTATTTGTTTGTCGGAGGTGGGTTGGTTAACCCTTAGATAAGTCTTTGAGATGCATTAGTAATATAGAAAATTAAATTATTGAGCCGTATCAGGGGGTCATCAGCCTTTGTAGTTGGGGTCAATTGACTAGCAATTACGTTACGTAGGACCCACTTTGGTTTGAGGTATTAGATGGTCATTGGGTTTGCCTCCTCCCTATTCAAGAAGTATTAAGTGATAGGTGTTTTCTTTTGGGTAGTACAATGCTTATATATATAAGCATATATATAGTTATACCTCGAAGAAGGATGGATATATCGTATGCATAGATGGAGCTACACGAAATAGCCGTGAATAATAGACATAACACTAAAATATAAATCAATTGGCATAAATTAGCGTTATGGATAAAGTATGTAATTTTCTAGTCACCAGAACGTTGTTCTAACCCCCTCCTCATTCCAACCCATAGGATAGGTTTACATGGACAGGCTATTGGCGTAAGACAGGAAGTACAGATGGTGAAATCTTCTTGTTCATGCTCGGCGATAGCAAAGCAATCAGTACTAAAGGAATAATATTGATTCCAAGGTAGTAGTCTTAGTCAGTGTATATGTTCTATTATATTTTACTATTCTGTTTTGAGTTCGTTCTCTAATATACTTATGTTTATTACATGTTACCAAAACCAATGATTCGTACCCTAATGGACTTGGGTTTCGATTTAGTAAAAATTCAGGGCCATTTAGGTGCGGGTTGTTATGTTTGATATTAGAACTTAGGTTAGTCGATCACCGGAATTTGGATACTGTAACATCCCGATATTTTCAACCATTCGCATCCACACATGTAGGACTTGAATTGCTCAAAATATCAGATTGTTAATTTATATTTGGCAAAACTCAGCATATAAAGTAAATAAATAAATCATAGAATCACAGACATAGAGTAATAATAATAAGCAGCGGAAACAAATGAATAGTAGTTCATGAAGCTACTATATATATATGCAACAGAGTTAAAACAAGATACAACAGAAGTCTCGAATACATAGAAGTCCCAATACAATAGTAAAATACAAGATAAGAATATATCACAGGAGTCAACTGAATAACTGCAAGCTGAATAGATAGATGGATCTCCAAGCGAAGCTCCAACTCCAAAGGCGAGTCTCAAATGCTGTGACACTCAGTCTGACCCGAGCGTAAAGCAAAACACAAAACACTCGAGTCAGGATTAACATTCTTATATCAACAAATCCAACTCAAGTGAAATATCAATTGAAATACAAGTAACTCAAAGGATGTTTGGGATAACCATCCTCTAAGGATCCATGGAACTATCTACTATGTAGTACAATACGCTATTATAATATGTCTATAGTAAAGTAAACTATTAAAATAGCGCTAAGGCATTACCCATATCCCTCTTAACACATTTTATATATTCCCATAGTATATACAGTACGGTAACTTCCCGTAAACTGCGCTTATCAGAGGGCACTCCATAGGTATGGTACAAAACAAACTCGTAGTGGTCTCGATAAGGTAGGTGACACGGCACAACTAGGCAATGCCAGGGTAGATATACCAATTACACTTTCAGGCTGGTGGTAACACATAGCCGCAACTACCGCCCACCTCGAGCCACACTCCCAAATCAAAGGTGCACACCAAATCAATCACTAAGTAATAGAATGGCAATCGAAGAAGTGTGTTCGATCGGAGGAGCTACCTCACTTGGTCCGTCGATTGCTCCTGTTTTAGTCACCTTAAGCTAACTCACGGGAGTCAGGTCCACGTATATACCTCAAATAGAACGCCATCAACCACCTACTTCATTCTGGAATCTCCAGCACATACACAGTTGTTAAAGTGCTTTTCGGTATTGGCAGAGAGTATGACAATAGCCGATCCCAGTCTCTTTAACAACCCATCGTTATTATAACACCATGGTCATTTCACAATATCATACTTCAAAACCAAAATATCATATCCATTTCTAACCATATCAATACAATGTCATTTCTCACTTGAAAATAATATTCATTTCCAAAATCATAACACTTTCCAAAATTATCACTCTTTTCGAAATTATAACACTTTGAAATTATACACTTTGGAAATCATAACACTTGGAAAATATAATACTTTGAAATTCATAACACTTTCCTCTTAAACAGTCTAGATATAAATAATAGTATATATATTTAAAATAGTTAATAAAATAAAATAGTTTATAAAGTAAAATAAAATAATTAGTATATATAATAAAATTGTTATAAGTTAGAATAGTTTTATATTAAAATAATTTATAAATTAAAATAGTTTTATATTAAAATAGTTTATATTAAAATAATTAGTATGTTAAAATAGTTTATATTAAAATTTTATAAAGTAAAATATATCAATAGTTGAAATATAATTTAAAAATTCTTTATACAATAAAACAACTTCCTTAAATTTCACAAATCGATTCAAATCAACTCGAATTCAAAATTTCAAATTTAATTCAATCTCAATTCATCAATCTTAATCCAATTCAGTTTCTCAATAAGCCATTTCAAATTATATCGATTTCAAATACAAATATGAACCAAAAAATAAACCATTTCAATTTTAATATATATCAAAGCTTTAAATATTCCACATTTTCAAAAGCTAAATTTGATAATCTCATTTATATCTTAATTTAACTTCATTATTATTTAGTTTTGAAATATTCACTTAATAAACCCAATATCATTAAATAAAGCCCCCAAATTACAATAAACTAAATATTTTCGTCAATTTATTAAACTTGAAATATTCATTAATCACCTTAAACCAAAATCAAGTTATAAAGTCGTATCTTTTAAAAATCTCATATTCAATAAGTTTCAAATCGATTTAATTTAACAAAATTCTTAATTAAATACAATTTCAAATTAATTTTATCTTCCCAACTTTAAAATTATTCAAATTATTATAAAATCTATTTTTAAAATATAATTTTAAATAAATACTTAAATATATTATATATTAATTAAATCAAATTTATTATTAAACTTATTTTATATTAAAACTAATTTATACATATTTTAAAATAGTAAAATTATAAGTAAATTCTAAAAATTTATAATTTCAATACTAACTTATAATTTTAAAATTTTCAAAACATATAATTTTAAAAATTCAAGAATTTAACTATATATAAAATAACATTTATATATATTATTTAAAAATCAATGTTTATATAAAACCATATATATACCTTTTTAAACCTTGGAAATCATTTCGAAATATATATATATATATATATATATAGAGAGAGAGAGACCAACGGTGTCTGCATATAATTCTCTATCCTATGGTCAAGTGATATGGATATTTATCATTTCAATCCGCAATTTAATATCTACATGTATATATCTTTTTAACATGTAATCCCAATTTCAATTCAATGAAAATCGCTTGGGTTTATCATTTCAACCCATAACGATTTTCCACTATTTTATAATATCGTTCGGGTATGTAACATTACAACCCATAGGGAATTCTATACTAACAGGGAACTTGCAGAGTGAGAACAGTGATGATAATAACATAAAAATCAGCAATAGGCATATATCATCTATATAAATAACAGATAATGGTGTCAGATGTCACATGTGAACCGATACAGATAATAGCATATATATAGCAATAAATAACTAACAACAACATATTTCAATTGTCGTCTCAATTGAAATCAAATTTAATAAATATAAGAACATTAATCGTGAGTGATTGCTCACCTTTTGAGGCTAGAGATGAACGAGAATGAGATGAGTTACGAATCTCAACACGAATTCCAAAGTAAAGCAAAATTGGCATGAATTCAATGATCAAAGAAAGGCTGGAATCAATGAGAAAAATCAAATTAGCTCGATATAGGCTGAACAAAATATACGTTATATATATGATTTCTCTTTATGATAAAATAGATATATATATATATATGTATATATATATGTGTGTGTGTTTTTAAATCAATATTTTAAATTTAATACCAACAAAATAATAAATATATATATATTTGTTAAAATGCAAAGAACTTATACACAATACATTCAAAAAAACTATATTGCTAATGTATGAAATACATATATAATATATACGAACTAACATACATGTACAACCTATATACTTTTGGGACATCAACGTAACAAATCTTTAAAACATATAACATTATATACCCATAACATACGACAATACCATACCACATATATAATCTGCTATGAACGCATCTATTATAAAATATACATTAAAGCCTCAACAGATCTTATATAACTAATATATATACTTGTAGAACTCCATAGGCAACAGATAGCAAAATATATAGACTAACTTATGTAACTTATATATATATATATGTGTGTGTGTGTGTGTGTGTGAGAACAAACATATTATATACAACAGCTTAGATATAAAACAAACTATTATAAATTTTTACATTGAAACTCAACAGACTAATATATAAACAACTTTATATATGACTTATACACTATTATATATACAACAGTAAAATACTTAGTAAACAACTGCTTTATATAACATATACGAATATATATATAAACATCACTATAAACAGAGCAAATGAAAAGGATAATATATAACATTTGCATATAAAATATAAATATTAACAAGATAGTACTAACATACAACAGGTTATACGAATACATATATATCACTAAAATAATTTTATATAATAGCAGCATATCTCAACTATATATATTATGTATAGCAAAATCTTATTATATGAACAACTCAACGAAAATCAGCATACTAACCATATAAACTTACACGGTTTTATAAATAACAAAATATATACATCTCAAAACTTATACACACATATATACTATTTAAAATCGACATACAATACTTTATTTATAATATGGAGTTCTGTAACATAAATAGACTTTACAAACATTATATGCAGCAAATAAAATATAGCAGATACCTTCGAGAGAGAGGAAGTGAAGGGCTTGCCCTTAGTTGCTCGAAGGCTCGGCCTAGGGAAAATATTCGGCCGAAGGAGGGGAGGCTAAGGAGGAGGAGGCGGTGGCAGGTAGGGCGAAGCAAAAGGTTTGCGACCGAGATGTGGGGTCAGGTTGGTTTCGACTGAGGCTAATGGGCTCAGGGCTGCTCTAGCGGAGCACGACCAGGGGAGAGAAGAAAGGAGTTTGCTCAAAGATGGGGGGCTGGTGAGTTCGGCGAAGAGATGGAGGAGCAGGGGACGACGTGTTATGGCATGGAGGGGAAGCGGCCTTTGGGTCACTGGACATGGTCGGAGAATTGGCGAGGTAGGTAGGCTGGAGGGTGGGTGTCGCATGGACGTTGCTGTGGTGATGGGTGGATCGAGAGTTTGATTTGTATCGGAGGGGGGAAGGTCGGTGGTCTGGCCGAGGCCAAGCTTGTGTGAGAAAAGTGAGGTGGTTCGAGCATAATATGATGAACAGAGAAACAAAATATAAGAGTGCAAACATGAATATAATATTATATATATATATATATAATTTTGTTCAGAAGCAAGGCAAAAAATGTTGATGGGTTTCAGGCAAAACAAAAGAGGAGAGAAGGATTCAAGCAACCATAAAAATGTAACCTTTCATTATTATATTATATAAATTTCTTTAATATGAACAGAAACGAAAGAGAACCAAGGAAGGGGAAACGAACCAGGATTTAAAATGAACCGGTATGAAATAAATTGAACAGGGAATAGTTAAAGTCACGTATTAAATTCTGTAATATAAAAAGGGAAATGACTATTGGTGAAATACGGTGAACATATGCAGGGACAAAGGAATCCAAAATTCAAAATGAGTACCGATATGGCTGACCGTTTCACGATTTTTCACCACGTATCGGACACCGAAACACGCAAGTGAATATAATGTGGAGATCAGCACGACGAGACGAACAGAATGGTACATAGATATCAGCGATATGACTTTCCTACCAAAAGTCGATATTTGATACCGAAAATGCTGCAAATTAGTCGAAAAATAAGATAAATGGAGCAATGACAGTCCAAATTTGGCGAAACGGAAGATGACGTCTCACTCAGAAGATGATTTACAAATTTATTATATAAAAATATTCAGGTTCGACAAATATTTTATTACCATCAAATATTAACTAATTTAAATTGAAATAAAATTACACAATAAAATAAACTTCCATATTATCTGAAGAAAATTTACCATTTGCTATGTTTAAGTAGACGTATTCCAAATATCAAATTTTATTTCAAAATTCAATTATTTAAAAATTTCACAAAATTTCAGTTAATTACGTTATAAAACTAGGTAAAATTTACGGGTCGTTATAGATACGCTGAGTGGAAGTATTTGTATTTTTTACCTATAATTATATATATGTATTATATGCCAAACTCTATGAATTCCAACTATAAAAGTAGTTGTAACCATATTCTGAAAGGATGGACGAGGCAACTATGAGTCAGAACAATAAATAGAGTTAAATTCATATGCCCACGCCGATTACCCAATGAAGTGTAGGCCATACATAAAAGCGTTGACCAAGAAGAGCATGAGCATGATATATAGAAGAACCCCGAAGCTAGATGGTACTTGACTCCTTTGTTAGGCATGGAACGCCCTATGAATATGGACTTTGCTAGATTGCCGATTAAAGGCATACATGTCATCCAAATAGATGGTAAGCAAGAACATAAATGTTGCAAGCATCCGGAAGTAAGATGTGAAAAAGGATTAAGTAGGTTCTCACTAGAAGGTGTGCATTAACTACCATAAGTTGATAGACAAATTTTTGACAAAGATGAGTTAAGAATGAATAGAAAGGAATGAAAGTCCAAGGGAAAGGATGATTAAAGTCCATTTCCGAGTCCGACCCCATGTGAAAGAATTTGACAAATGGTTTTTGAAATTCCTTGAAATGTTTTGAATGGTTTTTCAAAGGATTTATTTTAATAAAAGGACTCTGTCACTGAAAAGTTGTTTTGAAAAAGCAAGAAATTTTGAAAGCTTTAAAGGGTTATTTAGATATTTCTATTTAAGTTTAAAATTGGTTGGGTTATGAATTTCGATTCAAAGGTTTTTGGTACAGGGATTTTTTGTTTTTAAAATGAATGGAAAAGAGAGTGTATGTTTGGCTTGATGTTTTTTTTTCTATTTTTGTAAATTTAGAAGTTTCTTTTTAAAATTCTTTCTCTAAGGGGTGGATAAATGGAAATGGTACTTTATGTAAATGGGTAATGAAAATAGAAGGGTAAGAATGCCTGATAAGGAAGATAGGAAGAATATTCTCATATAAGGAAAATACGAAGAAAAATAACTGAAATAGACTTGTACATATATCTTTCCATGTTAATGAAGAAAATCCCAATGACTATAACAGTAGGTGAACGCACTGCAATGAGTCAATAAGGGAAACAATAAAAGAGGTAAAGAGCTATGTAAGGAGATGCCACTTAAAGGCAATTTAGGTAGGAGAAATTTTAATAGTAGCAATATTAGGAAATTTAAATAGGAACGACATTAAGAATTTAGGTTAGTAATCTAGTTAGGAACGATGTAGGAACTTAGAGGCAAAGCATATGAAGAATGGATAATTTCCATAAATATGTGCAATAATTGTGTATGTCTTTTAGAAGTCCCCCTCATGTGTTATTAAAGTCTCCACTAAGGTTGAAAGTGGAAATAGCATGAGTAGTAGGAAAATAATAGGATGGAAGTTATCCTTGTCTACTCCAGTTTCATTGTTTGAAGTTATAGAAGATGTTTTGAAAAATGGTTTGGTATGGCAATTGAGTTTTTGGGTGCAAATATGATAAATGTTTTGTGTTTAAAAATTCTACATTTAATCCCTGTTGTAGAAAGTATTTGGAAATGGAAAGTTGGTTAGAATTGGAAAATTTTCATGGCTCCTTTTGGAAACAAAGAAATTTTTGAAAAATATTTCTATGTTTATATTTTAAAAGGTAAAAGTTTTGGATTAAGTACTTTGTGACTGTGAAGTTTTATTATCATAAAGAGCGGTGAAAACTAAATCACTTTTTGATATAGAGTAGATATGGATGATTGCCTAGGTAAGGCGGGGTAAAGGATAACACTATGAATAAAATAGCTATGAATGCTCGTTGGGCAGCAACAAGGAATCCTCTTTGAATATAAGGATTATTGTATGAATCCAGGGATGTTTTGTAAAACATGTGTCAAAGCCATAAGAAGTAACTACAAAGGAATGGGGAATGGTATCAAACTACAATTTTGCAAGTCCTAGGGTATACTCGCATGAAAGATCAAGGATAAATGAAGTAAATATCAAAGTTTAAGAATACTATCAAGAGAATTTGAATTAAAAGAAGATAGTAGTACGATTATAGAAGATGGTAATGAGATGGAAAACATACATAGAGGAAGTTGGTTGACTCAAGGTTAAAGAAGGCAAGATAGTGGTAGGAAGTTATTCCACCGACCAAATTCTCTGATGAGTTATTCTAGATGTACATAGATTATATTTCTTACCCACTACAGTGTGGGAATGCACAATTTATCCCATAATTAGGTGTAATAATTAAAGTAATAGATAGACTTGTTATTGGAAGCCAAAAAGGTATGTTATGAAATGTGGGTTATAGTAGAATGACATACTAGAAATACCCATTTTAATTGAGTAAGAAATATAAGACCACAACATCAACAAGACGAGTTGATAATGGATCATTTAGGTTATTTAGGTTGTAATCACTAGTTGTGTCTCATCGAGTACTGGAAAAGTGTACGATATGATATGGGATATGTTCCTATTTTATTACTGTGTTGATTTTCTGGGTGAGCTTTGACCGTTATATATATTGGAAATAGTGTAAATAAGGAAATCTCATAAGGACACTTAACTAGCGATGGATGTATAAAGCTGGAAGTTTATATAGTATATCTGGAAATTAAGTTAGCAACTAGAAATAAAGATTGCTTTAATCCAAAAAAACCTTTAAATTTTTGAGAAAAATGAATATTAGTAAGCGAAGGACGAGGAAAGATTGTTGCGAAATCATGGGTTACTATCCCTATGTCTTAAAAGCTAAATTTATGAATAGGCTTGTGTGTTATTGTTGTTTTGAAATAAGAGGGAAGGTTCTCAAAATATAGAATTAACTGCATGATGCTAGGGACAATCATATTCATTAACTCATTAATTGAGTCCCAATTATGTTAAGATGTGGCTTTGCGAAAATCCTCATCCTCGACCCTCTGAAATTGACACTAATACATCCTCGATATTCACGTGCGACAAATCCAAGTGACGGAGAGGCAGATTATCATGGGGTAATAGAAAATAAAGACAAAACAAAATCTTACATAAATGGAATAACATATAATATTTCAATATATATGATCCTTACAATGGAAATTTTAAATACATTTATCAAAGTTTATCTCATAAATCAGCCTGGACAATTATAAATCTCTGTCCTTATAAGTGCTGAATACAATCAGTAAACTAATTCAGCGGAAATGGAAGCGGAGCTGTCTACAGGAACATCTTCAGCTCCAGACTTCAAGCTCCATCACAATGCTACAAGTTAAACCTAACTACTTGGTTGCTTAGAAAAATAGGGCACCTAAAGTTTAAGGAAAAAGAAAATAAACTCCGGGTCAGTTATGGGATTGGTATGAGAAACTCAAAATATGGATATTTGAAACCAAAGGGTATCTCATAACACCACGCTGCACATAAACACAGAATGGGTTTTTATGTTATGATAACCAAAATCTTTACTATGAAAAATCTGGTAATATTATTTTTAATGACATTCTTTTGAAAACACTTTTCAAGTAAACTTATATAATCTTAGCCGAACTTGTTACATTGATTACATTTCAGTATAATAGGTTCTACATCAAGTCCGAAGGCATTTATTGGAGAATGGAATTTCATACAATGGTAGGTAAGGAACTACCTTTCGTATAATACATCTCTAGAGGGATGTACCGAGGATCAACACCTTTGAAATTCTACACCTGGAAGACTGGCCTACCCGTAGACCCATCTGGTGGCAGATAGGACCGAATATAACATCACCCCGGTCATTCTCAACCAATCCAAGATCTCTTATAGCATACACAACATACCCGATATATAGAGAGTAATTGTTGGCGTCAAAACTGGCCACCAACACCCACTTATGTGAAAGTACCAATATCCAATCACAGATCTTAGATAATATAATGTAGAGAATATAAGTTGAAGAATAATAAAATTAAAATAGAAAGCAAATAAAGAGAGACAGAGATTTATAGTGGTTCGGCTAACTCCGGACTAGGTTCACTCCAAAGGTTCTCCTTTTATTAGTTTATACTGCTGATTACAATTACAAATCCATGAAATCCAAGAATAAAAATGGCAGAGTTTAGCCTAGGTAGAAGATCGAATGAAGCAGAAAGAAGATCCTTTTTCTAATTCCATGCCTGCCGTATTTATAGGAAAAGACATTAAAATATCTCGCTCAAAACCCGCATCTAGAACCCTGAAGCCAAGGCAAGCCTGCCCAGAGAGTTTGGAGCCCACTGGAGTCCATAATAAGGATCAGTGCTGGTCCCTATATTAGGGGAGTCATGGGGTGCGATCCACATTGTGGATCCTTTGTGTTGAAATATGCTTGTACTCCAAGTTTCATGTCAATTGGATTAGTAGATCTTGAATTGTTGATCAATCTTTGTTGCAACATGTAATGTTGCCTGATTTAGGTCGATCACTATATAGGAATAAGGGTCGATCCCTCTTGCTTAATCCTTTTAGGGTGTGATCCCTATGATGGATAACCCATGTTGTAACATACTTCCGCTCCAAATTTCATGTTGATTCATTTATAGATTTTGAGTTATTGACCGATCATTGCTATGAACTTGAATATAACCGATCCCTCATAAGGATTTAGGTTGATCCCAATATAGGGATATGGGCCAATCCCTCCAAATTTCTCCACTTGATGTGCGATCCCTAGGGTAGACTCCCTAGGGTCTCTTCTTCTTGTTTCCAAAGTTTTACTTCAATCCGTCTTGTGGTTTTTCAGTTATGGAGCGATCATCATTGAGTTATGTTATCTGCATCCTATTTAATCCACTTCCTTTATTCCAATCCCTTTTTTAAAAGTGAATATTCTGATCTGATCCCTCTTTTAGGAGGAGTGCTAGTTCCATACTTAGCCATTTTTGAGTGTTGTTCTTCAAATCCATCTAGCTATTATCCATAGTTTCAAATATAATCGATCTCCAATCCTAGTAACCATCTCTCTGGGCTTTCTACCTTGATGATCATGAAGTCTGTTGGGTTTAATCTGCCTGTACTGCTTTAGCAAAAGGCGGGTTAACACTTTGCCCCCCTAAAACATGCCCTGCGACAGGAAGGTGTGTTTTGAATTGCAATAAATCCAAAATCCAAGTCCATAATCCATCGATAGCCATATTATCCAATCCGAATCCAATCCGCAACCAATCTAAATCCATGATCTTTTTGGATCGTTAGTGAAATCTACGACCACTCTGAGTCGATATCCCATTCTAAATCCGCATCTCTCTGGATCTTTTTATCCAAATCTGTTTCCTTGCGAAGCCAAATCCATTGTCGTTCGAGGATGACATCCATATCCTTGACCTCTCTAGGCCTTTAGCCAAATCCAGGACCACTCCGGGTCCATATCCAAATCCATAGCCGTTCGAAGCTGATATCCAAATCTGTGACCTCTACGGGTCCTTTCCGAGCACAATCCTTACTAGACGACTTGAGTAGGCCAATCCTATCAATCTTCGGCGAAGCGACCTACTCCTTGCCAGACATAATCCATACTTGACGTCCTATTGGGTTTTTTTCTCCCGCCTCGACTCTTCGGTCAAGGATTAAATCCATGTGCGAGTCCATTATGTCGCTCTCTGGCGAAGGGACTCGTACCTTGCGGTTACCGCCCCATTACTTTGGTTGGGCCAATAATCGCGACCTGTTTTAATCATCGTAGTAACGGGGATCATAAATTACCTAATAAATAAGAGTTCGTACATCCATAAATCCAAAAAACTAAAAAAGCCAAAGGGTGCCTCTCCGGGCATGACGGTTCATCATCATCTCAGAGCATGCCTAAGGACCGTCTTTGATCCCGTACATGTGTAAGTGACTTAGCCGCCGTATATAGAGTTTATTATTATTATTCTTGCTGTTGTTTTTGTTGTTGTTGTTGTTGTTATGGACGAAGTCTAAGTCCTGAACTCGGCCCTTACCATTATGATCAGTTGATGACGATCCATGACCCTGATCTAGGGCCATTCCTATTTCCATTTGATAGAGATAGTGTCTGCTCCTGTTCCACCACCGTTGTCCGATTCCTTACGTACTGTGGCAGTTTTCCATTCCTGACATGCTCCTCAATCATATCCTTTAAATGCCTGCATTCATCCATAGTGTGCCCATTCAATTCGTGGAAGAGGCAGTACTTTCCAGACACATGCTCCCGCTCTGTGGGATCCCTCCTTGCCGGTTTCCAATAGGGGAATTGACCCCTGGTGTTAAAATAAATCCATTCTAGGATTTTCGTCAAATCTGAAAAGGTGGAGAACTTCGGGTCCTGCTCTTTCCATTGCCTTTTCGTCCCATCATTCAGTTTCCGCTTACATTTACCATTCTCAATGATCCTCCACTTTGCACAGCATTTACCTTCGGTTTATCGACTCATGCATCTTGCTACCACAGGAACCTTTCTGCTTCATAATAAAACTCCCCGTCATCCATAGGTGGATCCCGCGCCAATGAATCCTTGAAATATATGCCATCTGCAATTCCTAATACAGCTGCCATTGAAACCGTGGATGGATTTGGTCGATCTATCGATGCCGTCGTAGCATTAAATCCTGTTAGAAAACTCCTCAAAGACTCTGCGGTCTTCTGTTTAAGTGTTGTTAGACTCATCGCGTTTTTAGGTCTCGAAATTTGAACCCTGAACTGCCTGATAAATCTTTCAACCAATTTTGTCCATATGCCAATAGAACCACTCTCCAACTGCCTTAACAACAGTGTAGCTATATCTGTTAGATACAGTGGAAAGCATCATGCCATGACTTCCTCTAATGCCCCCCACTATTTCCATGTGCCATATATACCTCATCATATGCATAGTTGGGTTCGACTTTTCGTCATATACTTCCAACATTAGTAGTTTGAACTCCGGTGGATTCCTAGCATTCCTGATATTAGGAGTGAATGGACTTCTATTAAAATCCTCCAAATCCTTGTTCACCAATCCTCTACACACAGCTTGCCTGATCATCTCTACAAACCTGTCATTGTCATCCAGCGGTAGTCTCCTATCATCATTTCCAAACTGCCCCCCGAGTCCATGAGGGAATTCCGGAACATAATCCTCCCAACAAGCATCCAAATTTTGATTTGCACCAAGCTCCATTGGATTAACCGCAGGTCCACCAACATCACGATCCACCAGACCTAGGCACGCCCCCAAGCCTTTGAGGATCAGGGCAATCCCTATGGAGGAATCGTGGCCGATCCCTCTAAGACGGCCGGGGAGTGCCCCCGGCTTCTCTGTTCCATTCCTTTGTCCAATAGCTCTGTCTTCATGTTCCCAGTTCTTATTTCTAGCCATTCCTGCTACTTTAACACTCCTTGATCTAAGTTGTCATTAGCTCCTACTACTCTATTCCCTTGGTTCAGCGCTCCAGCTTGTCCAATCTGTTGAAGTAAATTCTGCATCATCTCCTACTGTCTTTTCAGCATCCTTTTCTACATAGCATCCATCATCATTTTCATTTCATCCTTGGTGATGTAGATAAATGCTTGATTAACTCCAGCTCCTGAGGAAACCTCATGACTCCCTCTACGGTAGCTCCTTTTTGATAGCACTCTCTTTGTTGATTGTCTTAACATTGCTCCAAATCTAAGCTCTAGATCTTTTCCAAACTCTGAATCCATGGGGGCTAGCTCTCTCAATGAAAGCACCAAAATGTTAGCGTCAAAAATGGCCACCAACACCCAGTTATGTGAAAGCACCAATATCCAATCATAGATCTCAGATAATATAATGCAGAGAATATAAATTAAAGAATAATAAAATTAAAATAGAAAGAAAATAAAGAGAGACAGAGATTTATAGTGGTTCAGCTAACTCCGACCTATGTCCACTTTGAAGATTTTCCTTTTATTAGTTTATACTGCTGATTACAATTACAAATTCATGAAATCCAAAAATAAAAATGGCAGAGTTTAGATTAGGTAGAAGATTGAATGAAGGAGAAAGATGATCCCTCTTTCTAATTCCATTCCTGTCGTATTTATAGGAGAAGACGTGAAAATATCACGCTCAAAACCCGGATCTGGAACCCTAAAGCCAAGACGAGCCTGCCTAGAGAGTTTTGGGCCCACCGAAGCCCAATTATAGGGATCGGTGCCAATCCCAATTTTAGGGGAATCATGTGGTGCGATCCCTATGGTGGGTCCTTTGTGTTGTAATATGCTTGTACTCTAAGTTTCCATGTCAATTGGTGTAACGACCAGCTATTTTGGACTATTCGCATCCGCACATGTCGGACTTGAATAATTCAAAATACCGAATTGTTAATTTAAATTTGGCAAAACTGAACATATACAGTAAATAAATAATCACAGATCATAGACACAGAGTAATAAATGTAGCGGATGCAAAAGATAGTAGTTCATGAAGCTACTATATACATATCAGAGTTAAATAAGGTACAACAGATGTCTCGAATACAATAGTCAAATACAAGAATAGATTACACCACTGGAATCAACTGAATATCTGAAACTGGATAGATAGCTAGATCTCCAAGCGAAGCTCCAACTCCAAAGGTGAGTCTCGAATACTGGTACACTCAATCTGACCCGAGCGTAAAGCAAAACACAAAACACTCGAGTCAGGATTAACATTCTTATATCAATATATCCAACTCAAGTGAAATATCAATTGAAATACAAGTAACTCAAAGGATGTTTGGAATAACCATCCTTTAAGGATCCGTTAAACTATCTACTATGTAGTAGTGTACGATAAGTAGATAATGCCTATCAGTAATATAAAGTATCAAAATAGTGTTAAGGCGTTACCATTATCCCCCTTAACACATTTTATATAAGCATTATAGTCTATACAGCACTGTAAACTCCACCGTAAACTAGTGGGATATCAGGGAGTACTCCATAGGTATAACACAAAATAAATCGTAGTGGTCGCGTATATAGGGATAGAAGTATGACAAGGCACATGAGGCAATACCCAAGGTAGTGAAACTACCGTTTGCCTGATCCGGACTGGTGAAAACGCATTTCCGCAGCGATCGCAACACCGCGAAACAACACTCGCAAAATCAAGGGTGCACCAATCGACAACAAGTAATGAGTAGTTTTCGAAGAAGTGTGTTCGCTCGAGGTAGCTAACCCCCATTTGGCCCGGCACGACTCCTGTTTTAGTCATTTCCAATTTGACACAAGTGTCAAGGCTATCCATCGTTCTCTTTCTTCAGTCATCACGTACATCATTCCAACCACTTCATTCTGGATCACACTCTGCGTGTAGTTATTAAAGTGGTTTTCGGTTTAGACAGTGAGTATGTCCCTAACCGATTCCGGTCTCTTTAATAACTTTCGTAATTATTTCACCGGTTGGTCGTTTATATATTTCGAGAACCAAATCAATTGCAATTTCAATTGGAATTTGTAAACCAACATTCCATTTCTCTTTCTAAATCAATTTCCATAATTTACATTTCATAATTTCCAAATTACCATTTCAAAATCTTATAATACAATTTCAATTTTTATTTAAAGCCATTCCAATATTCATTTAAATTCGTATATAAGTTTCATTCTGAAATCATTTAAATAAATTTAATTTAACATTTAAATCAATTTAAATTCATTTATCGATTTCATTCAATATTCATTAAGTAAATTTGCCATTCAAAACAATTTTTATTAAATTTCCAATTCATTAAATCCATAATTTAAATTCAACTTCATTATATCAAAACTTACAAATTGAATTAAATTAAATTCATCAAATCAAATTCTTTAAATTTCAAGTCTTACATTAATTACAATAAATCACATTTTATTTCTTGTTAAAAAATTCAATTTCACTTATTTACTTACTTAAATAATTTTCCAAAACTTAATTAATAAAGAAACTCAATTTCAATTATTTACGAAGTAAAAATTCACTTATTCAAAAGTTCAATTTCTCTTATCAAAGAATTCAAAATTTTTTTTAATTATCAAATAATCAAATTTTATTTAATTATTAAATATTTCAAAATTTAATTATTAAATAATTTCAAAGCTTAATAATTTCAAAATTAATTATAATTTCAAACTTAATTATTAAATCATTTCAAACTTAATTCAATGAAAAGTTCCAAATTTAATTGTTAAATAATTAATTTCAAAATAACGATCTTTCAACAACTACTATGTCAATATTTCTTAGATTTTAAATATTAACATTTCCTTCATTAAAAATTCAAATTCCAGCTTCATTTCAAAATCTTATCCTTTCAAATAAAACTTTATTTTATTTTAAATCAAATTATTGACCAATCGGGTTTTATTTAATTCTCTATCCTAGGTCAAAGTTCAATTTGGGTATCTATCATTTCAACCCGATTCCAATTCAATTCAAAAATCAAAGCATAGCAAAGGGAACTTGCAGTGTGATAACTGGGATGGTGTCAAAGTAAATAAACAAGCAATAACAACAATCAATAACGATACAATAATCAATTCAAATAATCCCGAAATAACCGTATTAATTCACATTGTTGTTTGTGCGAATTAATATAATTATTTCTAGAATCTACACTATCATTTCATGTAGATTAAAGATTATTATACTAATTATTCTATGCAATTCTATACTTGACATCAATTATTAAATTTCATACTTCATCAATTAATACAACATAAATTCAAATGGTTTAAATATAATTAACCATTTTTCTACGTGTCAATGATTAAACATTTAAGGGGTCATATTGTACAAATTTAACTAATCAAATTAACCTCATAAGTCAATTCAAATTTTTAAATATCCTACGTCAAATTCAATTTCATGTTATTTATCACTTTATACATTACAATTTTAACGTCCAATTGTAATCATCAAACAATCAATCATTTAACAAACAAACTAAATTATCATTGTATAATTAACAAATAATTGTGTCAGATGTCACAGGTGAACTGATACAGGTAATAACAGTGTAAATATCTAATAGCAGCATATTTCAATAGCCGTTTCAATTGAAATCAAATTTAATAAATAAAAGAACATTAATCGTGAGTGATTGCTCACCTTTTGTGGCTAGATAGATTGGACTATGATATTGAGCTACGAATCCAGGTACGAATCTCAAAACAAGACAAGGTTGAACTCGAATCGACGAACGAAGCTAATAAATAGGAATTGACGAAATCGATTAGAACTGGATGAATGAAGATGAATGGTATAAGTGAGCTTTATATATAACTATATATCTCCATATATAAAATCATAATCGAAATTCAAATATATATTAAATTATATATATATATATATGGGGTTTCCAAAATCATTGTTTCAAATTAAATTTCATACATTAAAGTCCAACATATATATAAAATAACATTTGAATCAATACATTAAAACTTAATAGATTTTATGAAACTACCAGACTATATATATGCATAGACTAACCTATATGCAGACTAAGCCAATGCATCACATTATTACCATATATATATATAAAACCATATTATTATAAACTCAGAAAAAAATCTTACTTTATATAATATCATAAACTAACTTATGAAAATATGCAGCTAAAATATACTAACAGGTTAAAATTTTCAAGCACATATATTTTATAATAAACGTAAGTATATTATAGTTTAAATCAATATAAACTTTGAAATGTAAAAATATGACTCTATGCAAAATTAATTTCTATATATATATATATATACGACTCACGTTATCATGAAAACAATTGTACTTCAGAACTGGAAAGCGGATAATAATATAAACACACTTACAACACTCAGAACATATACATACTTCCTAATCAATATGCATTAAAAAAAATCAATAAAATCCACTCACGAAAACTATTATAAAATAATATATGTGGTGCCTGAAGTTTATATTATAAATTAAACTATTGTAAACACACTTTATCCATATGCACTTATATAAACTCATTCGTACCGTAACCTTGTTATGAAATGTATGTATATCCTGATATATAATAGCAATATATAAAGCCTTGAGATAAAATAAAATCTTCAATGCAACCGATCTTATATCCCTTTATAAAACATATATGCTAAATATACATATAATAATATATAAGCTAACTCATATACATATCCTTTTAATATCCAACATGATATAACTTATATTACCTATATATATAAAATTTATAACTAACACATAATATATTTTTAAACCGAAATGTATAACTTACACTTAAATTAGTTTAAGGGAGAGGAGATAGTTGCTTAGGTGCGGGTACATGGCGGCAAGGGGAGAAGTGGGGCCTCGGATGGGCTGCAGGGTGCGGTTGGGTTCAAGAAGATGCAAGGTGGCAGAGTGACGTGGCGGAAGTTGGTGATGCGGCGAGGAGACGGGCGGAGGACAGATCGGCTACAAGTAAGGAGGTAGGTGGAGGCTCTGACAAGGGGGTGGGAGGCTTAGGCACGGTTGATGGTGATGGACTGGGGTTTGGTGGCCGCTGCGCTTGCGGAGGCACTTGCTTGGTCGGGAAAGAAGGTGATGGGCTGGCTCGGGTGGATCTCGATTAGAAAGTGGAGATGTCGGTTGAGGCCGTCATGCGATGCGGCTGCTGCTCAGCTCAACTTGGATCTCAGCTGTGCTTGAGTGGGAGTGGAGATAGGTGAGCAAGGGGTGATCGGGTTTATATATAAAGAAGAAGGGAGAAAGGAAAAGAGGAAGAAGGAAATTTTGTTTACTTTCTAAAATAATAAATTGGAGAAGGGATTTGAAGCAGGTAAGAGAAGGAATTTAATGTGAAAAAGAAATGGGAGATGGGAGGTTAGTAAACTGAATGGACGCAAAATGAATGAGTAATATAAATGAACGATTTAAAATAAAAAGAAAAGGAATCAGTTCAAACGAAACGAAGGCCAGAGAAACTGACCAATTAATAAACATTGGAACCAGTGGAGAGCAACAGTCACATCCGTCGAATCCAATTTCTAGCTGTTGACCGCTGTTTTCATTGTACCTGGAATACATGAAAAGTCACAAATTCAACGGGCACAAAACCGGTACCGATACGGTGAACCGTTTCACATATCCGGTTGTGCACCGGACATTAAAACACAGATTTGAATATACCATAGAGATCAGCATGATGAGACGATCGAAACGGTATACAGATATCAGTGGTACGATTTGAATTATAAAAATTCGAATTTCAACCAGCGGAAAATGCAAGAAAAACGCAGAAAAATAAGATCGATGGAGCTAAAGAAGTCCGAATTTTGAAAAACGAAAAATGATGCCTTGCTCAGAAGATGGTTTAGAATTTTTCTATGTAAAAATATTTTGGTTTCGAAAACGTTTTATTTTCATCGATTACTAACCGATTTAAATTAAAATAAATTACACAATAAAATAAACTTCCATATTTTTGGAAGAAAATTTACCAGTTGCTATATTTAACTAGACTCATTTCAAATGTAAAATTTTAGTTTCAAAATTTTATCGCTTACTATTTCACACTAATTCAGTTAATTAAATTAATTAAAACCATTAAAATATCCGGGTTGTTACACTCTCCCCCACTCAAAACTTTTCTTCATCAAAAAGGAAGGAGGTAGGAGAATAGGGACAACCAGAAGAAAATAGACTTGAAAACAAAGCAAAACAATTAGTTCAACCCATATAAATTTAAATTTTATATTCAACCATTGTTTTTTTTTAAATTCTAGGTTTTCATTAAATTGATTTAATTTCTCCTTTATAAATGTTAGGTACAAAAGGTTTCTTTCAGAATGAAATTCAATTTTAATCCAATTAACTCAAGATATCTCATTAAGTTGATTTAATTTCAATTTATTAACTTTCAAAACAAATTTTTTATTTATTTAATCACATCCATTTGATTTCACTAAAATCAATCGCAACTATTTCTAAATTCATTACCTTATTATCCAATTATCTTCAATTTACAATTTCTAAAACCATAAATTTGAATAGTCTTTTATTATAATCATATTTTTTTCAACAAATTAAATTTTTCTTTATTCTAAATTATTGTTAAATTTATTCTACTTAATATATCTTATCACATATATTTAACCCATATAAATTAATTTAAACCATAAAAGTTTCGATTTAAATTAATTTATATTCACTAATTGCTTTTAAATTCAAGGTATTTTCATAAGTTGATCAAATTTCAATTTATAATTCTTTCAAAACAAATTTATTTGTCTCAACTATTATTCAATTACTTATTATCCTATCTAACTCTATTAACATCTTTATAATCAAATTTAGTGTATAACATTTATTATAAACACTCAAATTTTATTTATAAAGACATTTTTTTTATTGTACATTATCCAATTACATTTTAACTTCTGAATAATTTAGGTAAGTTATATTAAAATGCAATTGAGTATTATATAAGTAAATTTCTAATTCAATTCTTCCATGTTTAAATATTAATTCAGAATTTTGGTTTTTATAATTGAAATCATCTTTTACCCAAATTTGAAGAATTAAATTTCCGATTATCTTTAAACAATTTAAAGATAATTATATATATACAATATATTCAAGTCAATCTAAACCAATTACTAATATATATATATATATATATATTAAAACAAGTCATACTTTAGAAATTTAAATCAATTTAATTCCCAAAGCAAAACCGTAGCAAAGCTACAGAATGGTCTCTTCACTTCGAAACTCGAAAATGAATGTCGATGATGCGGCCGCCATCACCGAAATTATTTTCCAGCGATAAAAGAGAAGAGCACTGATTTAACATTTAAAATTTCTATGAAATGATTTTATTCGAAAATACTTTAGATATACATTTTAAAACCTTTAAAACCAAGGTTTGAAATTTTCGAAAATTAATTTCTCAAAATCTTGATTTAAATTCATTTCAGATTCTAAATCAAATTATATCCAAGTTTTATAAATTCATTTATTCATATTATGCAATAGTCAATGGTTTATAAAACAATAAATGAAAATCAAATATTATCATTTCTGACAACCAACTTCATTAACAATTTAATTTCAGAGAAATTTATACTTCTATGTTATATAATCACACAAAACTATTTTATTCACCAAATTCGAAAATACTATTGTGTCAGTTTGCTCTGTTCAAGTGTTTTGGAAATCCTATCGATAGCGTTGATCAGACGAATCGATCGAAAATCCAAATCAACATCAACAACTCAAACAACACAATATATTTTTAAAACATTATAAATATAATTTTACAAATACAATTCCTCGCTCGACGATACAAGAATAGATTTCAAAACATGTATAGCGATTCAAATTTTGATGACTCAAATCAAAGGGAATTTTGATTCGAAGATAAATTCGAAACAGAAGAATGGATGATTAAATAACGAAATAAGAAGATGGATAAGTTTATATAGATCGCGGGCAACCTTGACCGGGTCGACCGTGACTTTAAGAATAAGATCAATGCAGAATTCCGAGGAAAATCGACATTTGATCTCAAGAAATAGAATTCAGGCATAGCAGGAGATAGGTAGCATCGTAACCGAGAATATAGAAATCTCCGGTAAATTGATGCCTATTGTAAAGGAGTTTCACCCCTTTACAAATCATTCGAAGTTTGGCGAGACCGCCGATTCATTATAAGGGTCATTCGAAGTGGAGTTATGGGATACTCCAAAATTAAAAGAAGACAATAGTGAGGGACACGAATGAATTTTGGAACCGCAGGGAACGTTCCAAAATTCAAAGGAATCGAGTAAAAAGGAAGAGATCCAAACTCGAATGAAAGTGATTCTGTAAATACATTTACCCTATATGCTAATTTTGCCTAGAGCTACCAAAGCTCTGATACCAACTGTAACGACCAGCTATTTTGGACTATTCGCATCCGCACATGTCGGACTTGAATAATTCAAAATACCGAATTGTTAATTTAAATTTGGCAAAACTGAACATATACAGTAAATAAATAATCACAGATCACAGACACAGAGTAATAAATGCAGCGGAAGCAAAAGATAGTAGTTCATGAAGCTACTATATACATATCAGAGTTAAATAAGGTACAACAGATGTCTCGAATACAATAGTCAAATACAAAAATGGATTACACCACTGGAATCAACTGAATATCTGAAACTTGATAGATAACTAGATCTCCAAGCGAAGCTCCAACTCCAAAGGTGAGTCTCGAATATTGGTACACTCAATTTGACCCGAGCGTAAAGCAAAACACAAAACACTCGAGTCAGGATTAACATTCTTATATCAATAAATCCAACTCAAGTGAAATAGCAATTGAAATACAAGTAACTCAAAGAATGTTTGGAATAACCATCCTTTAAGGATCCGTTAAACTATCTACTATGTAGTAGTGTACGATAAGTAGATAATGCCTATCAGTAATATAAAGTATCAAAATAGTGTTAAGGCGTTACCATTATCCCCCTTAACACATTTTATATAAGCGTTATAGTCTATACAGCACCGTAAACTCCACCGTAAACTAGTGGGATATAAGGGAGTACTCCATAGGTATAACACTAAACAAATCATAGTGGTCGCGTATATAGGGATACAAGTATGACAAGGCACATGAGGAAATACCTAAGGTAGTGAAACTACTGTTTGCCTGATCCGGACTGGTGAAAACGCATCGCCGCAGCGATCACAACACCGCGAAACAACACTCCCAAAATCAAGGGTGCACCAATCGACAACAAGTAATGAGTAGTTTTCGAAGAAGTGTGTTCGCTCGAGGTAGCTAACCCCCATTTGGCCAGGCACGGCTCCTGTTTTAGTCATTTCCAATTTGACACAAGTGTCAAGGCTATCCATAATCGTTCTCTTTCTTCAGTCATCACGTACATCATTCCAACCACTTCATTCTGGATCACACTCCGTGTGTAGTTATTAAAGTGGTTTTCGGTTTAGACAGTGAGTATGTCCCTAACCGATTCCGGTCTCTTTAATAACTTTCGTAATTATTTCACCGATTGGTCGTTTATATATTTCGAGAACCAAATCAATTGCAATTTCAATTGGAATTTGTAAACCAACATTCCATTTCTCTTTCTAAATCAATTTCCATAATTTACGTTTCAAAACTTCCAAATTACCATTTCAAAAATCTTATAATACAATTTCAATTTTTATTTAAAGCCATTCCAATATTCATTTAAATTCGTATATAAGTTTCATTCCGAAATCATTTAAATAAATTTAATTTAACATTTAAATCAATTTAAATTCATTTATCGATTTCATTCAATATTCATTAAGTAAATTTGCCATTCAAAACAATTTCCATTAAATTTCCAATTCATTAAATCCATAATTTAAATTCAACTTCATTATATCAAAACTTACAAATTGAATTAAATTAAATTCATCAAATCAAATTCTTTAAATTTCAAGTCTTACATTAATTACAATAAATCACATTTTATTTCTTGTTAAAGAAATTCAATTTCACTTATTTACTTACTTAAATAATTTTCCAAAACTTAATTAATAAAGAAACTCAATTTCAATTATTTACGAAGTAAAAATTCACTTATTCAAAAGTTCAATTTCTCTTATCAAAGAATTCAAATTTTTATTTAATTATCAAATAATCAAATCTTATTTAATTATTAAATATTTCAAAATTTAATTATTAAATAATTTCAAAGCTTAATAATTTCAAAATTAATTATAATTTCAAACTTAATTATTAAATCATTTCAAACTTAATTCAATGAAAAGTTCCAAATTTAATTGTCAAATAATTAATTTCAAAATAACGATCTTTCAACAACTACTATGTCAATATTTTTCAGATTTTAAAAATTAACATTTCCTTTCATTAAAAATTCAAATTCCAGCTTCATTTCAAAATCTTATCCTTTCAAATAAAAATTTATTTTATTTTAAATCAAATTATTGACCAATCGGGTTTTATTTAATTCTCTATCCTAGGTCAAAGTTCAATTTGGGTATCTATCATTTCAACCCGATTCCAATTCAATTCAAAAATCAAAGCATAGCAAAGGGAACTTGCAGTGTGATAACTGGGATGATGTCAAAGTAAATAAACAAGCAATAACAACAATCAATAACAATACAATAATCAATTCAAATAATCCCGAAATAACCGTATTAATTCACATTGTTGTTTGTGCGAATTAATATAATTATTTCTAGAATCTACACTATCATTTCATGTAGATTAAAGATTATTATACTAATTATTCTATGCAATTCTATACTTGACATCAATTATTAAATTTCATACTTCATCAATTAATACAACATAAATTCAAATGGTTCAAATATAATTAACCATTTTTCTACGTGTCAATGATTAAACATTTAAGGGGTTGTACAAATTTAACTAATCAAATTCAACTCATAAGTCAATTCAAATTTTTAACTATCCTACGTCAAATTCAATTTCATGCTATTTATCACTTTATACATTACAATTTTAACGTCCAATTGTAATCATCAAAAAATCAATCATTTAACAAACAAACTAAATTATCATTGTATAATTAATAAATAATGGTGTCAGATGTCACAGGTGAACTGATACAGGCAATAACAGTGTAAATATCTAACAGCAGCATATTTCAATAGTCGTTTCAATTGAAATAAAATTTAATAAATAAAAGAACATTAATCATGAGTGATTGCTCACCTTTTGTGGCTAGATAGATTGGACTATGAACTTGAGCTACGAATCCAGGTACGAATCTCAAAACAAGACAAGGTTGAACTCGAATCGACGAACGAAGCTGATAAATAGGAATTGACGAAATTGATTAGAACTGGATGAATGAAGATGAATGGTATAAGTGAGCTTTATATATAACTATATATCTCCATATATAAAATCATACTCAAAATTCAAATATATATTAAATTATATATATATATGGGGTTTCCAAAATCATTGTTTCAAATTAAATTTCATACATTAAAGTCCAACATATATATAAAATAAAATTTGAATCAATACATTAAAACTTAATAGATTTTATGAAACTACCAGACTATATATATGCATAGACTAACCTATATGAAGACTAAGCCAATGTATCACATTATTACCATATATATAGAAACCCATATTATTATAAACTCATATAAAATCTTACTTTATATAATATCATAAACTAACGTATGAAAATATGCAGCTAAAATATACTAACAGGTTAAAATTTTCAAGCACATATATTTTATAATAAACGTAAGTATATTATAGTTTAAATCAATATAAACTTTGAAATGTAAAAATATGACTCTATGCAAAATTAATTTCTATATATATATATATATATATACGACTCACGTTATCATGAAAACAATTGTACTTCAAAACTGGAAACCGGATAATAATATAAACACACTTACAACACTCAGAACATATACATACTTCCTAATCAATATGCATTAAAAAAAATCAATAAAATCCACTCATGAAAACTATTATAAAATAATATATGTGGTGCCTGAAGTTTATATTATAAATTAAACTATTGTAAACACACTTTATCCATATGCACTTATATAAACTCATACGTACCGTAACCTTGTTATGAAATGTATGTATATCCTGATATATAATAGCAATATATAAAGCCTTGAGATAAAATAAAATCTTCAATGCAACTGATCTTATATCCCTTTATAAAACATATATACTAACTATACATATAATAATACATAAGCTAACTCATATACATATCATTTTAATATCTAACATGATATAACTTATATTACCTATATATATAAAATTTATAACTAACACATAACCGAAATGTATAACTTACACTTAAATTAGTTTAAGGGAGAGGAGATAGTTGCTTAGGTGCGGGTACATGGCTGCAAGGGGAGAAGTGGGGCCTCGGCTGGGCTGCAGGGTGCGGTTGGGTTCAAGAAGATGCAAGGTGGCGGGGTGACGTGGCGGAAGTCGGTGATGCGGCGAGGAGACGGGCGGAGGACAGATCGGCTACAAGTAAGGAGGTAGGTGGCGGCACTGACAGGGGGGTGGGAGGCTTAGCCACGGTTGATGGTGATGGACTGGGGTTTGGTGGCCGCTGCGCTTGCGGAGGCACTTGCTTGGTCGGGAAAGAAGGTGATGGGCTGGCTCGGGTGGATCTCGATTAGAAAGTGGAGATGTCGGTTGAGGCTGTCATGCGATGGGGCTGCTGCTCAGCTCAACTTGGATCTCAGCTGTGCTTGAGTGGGAGTGGAGATAGGCGAGCAAGGGGTGATCGGGTTTATATATAAAGAAGAAGGGAGAAAGGAAAAGAGGAAGAAGGAAATTTTGTTTACTTTCTAAAATAATAAATTGGAGAAGAGATTTGAAGCAGGTAAGAGAAAGAATTTAACGTGAAAAAGAAATGGGAGATGGGAGGTTAGTAAACTGAATGGATGCAAAATGAATGAGTAATATAAATGAACGATTTAAAATAAAAAGAAAAGGAATCAGTTCAAACGAAACGAAGGGCAGAGAAACTGACCAGTTAATAAACATTGGAACTAGTGGAGAGCAACAGTCACATCCGTCGAATCCAATTTCTAGCCGTTGACCGCTGTTTGCATTGTACCTTGAATACATGAATAGTCACAAATTCAACGGGCACAAAACCGGTACCGATACGGTGAACCGTTTCACATATCCGGTTGTGCACCGGACATTAAAACACAGATTTGAATATACCATAGAGATCAGCACGACGAGACGATCAAAACGGTATACAGATATCAATGGTACGATTTGAATTATAAAAATTCGAATTTCAATCAGCGGAAAATGCAAGAAAAACGTAGAAAAATAAGATCGACGGAGCTAAAGAAGTCCGAATTTCGAAAAATGAAAAATGACGCCTTGCTCAGAAGATGGTTTAGAATTTTTCTATGTAAAAATATTTTGGTTTCGAAAACGTTTTATTTTCATCGATTACTAACTGATTTAAATTAAAATAAATTACACAATAAAATAAACTTCCATATTTTTGGATGAAAATTTACCAGTTGCTATATTTAACTAGACGCATTGCAAATGTAAAATTTTAATTTCAAAATTTTATCGTTTACCGTTTCACACAAATTCAGTTAATTGGATTAGTAGAAGTTGAGTTATTGACCAATCTTTGTTGCAACATGTAGTGTTGCCTGATTTAGGTCGATCCCTATATAGGGATAGGGGCCGATCCACCTTGCTTGCTCCTTTTGGGTGCAATCTTTGTGATAGGTTCCCCATGTTGTAATATACTTCTCCTCTAAATTTCATGTTGATTGCATTTATAGATTTTGAATTATTGACGGATCATTGCTATGAACTTGAGTATAACATATCCCTCCTAGGGATTTCGACCGATCCCTATATAGGGATAGGGGCCGATCCCTCAAAAGTCATCCACTTAATGTGCGATCCTTAGGGTAGACTCCCAAAGGGTCCTTCTTCTTATTTCCAAAGTTTCACTCCAATCCGTCTTGTGGTTGCTGAGTTATGGAGCGATCACCATTGAGTTCTGTTGTGCGCATCTTATTCAATCTGATCCCTTTTTGTATAGTGAATATTTCGATCTGATCCCTCTCCTAGGAGGAGTACTAGTTCCATATTTAGCCATTTTTCGAGTTCTGTTCGTCCAAATACATCCAACTATCATCCATAATTCCAAATATAATCAATCTCCAATCCTGGTAACAATCTCTCCGAGCTTTCTGCCTTGATGATCGTGAAGTCTGTTGGGTTAAATCCATTAGTGTACTGCCTTGGAAAAAGGCAGGTTAATAGTAATCTAGAAAGGTGATGACCATACCCCAAAGGTTGCGAACCACATAGCCTTACGACATGCTCAATTTAAGCCATTTTCGGGTAATGAGGACCGAGGTAACGATTACCTTTCACATAGCACATTCCACTTTGAATGCCACGTAGCGAATTCCATCATGCACTATTGATTTCCACAAATGTACAACCTCTGAGCTCGTACATCTTAGTGATGGGTTTTAAGTGTAAAAGAGTTACTTCCTACACCACTAAACAGATGTACATTTGTTAAAATAAATGGACGTGTATTTTAGAAATGCAATGTCAGACGTTCGTCCATATGAGTTGTCCAGGAACAGGACAAACCGAAGGAACTCTCATATTACATCCTGTCAGCACCTAGGATTAGTATCGAGCGGCCCTTGCATCGAAGATCAAATGAAGATATTACTGCTACATATAAATGATATGGGAAATTTTCCCCGACGGCTGGTGATAAGCAGCCCTACATTCCATCTTCTAATTTATTATCACTCCATGTCTTCAATTCAAACGCGTATATTGGTTCGAATTGGTTTTCGGATAGGAATCACCCAAATTTGATTCAGGTTCCTTCGAACCAATCATCGATAAAAGATGTTTAGTTTGAGGGTGATTATCATTTCTTTTATTAATATCCTTTATTAAATAAAATATCTCTTTTAGAGATATAAATCTTTAAATCATATTCTTTTCCATTATTCGTGGAATCATTAAACCTCTCTTTATCTTTGAAAAATCCAAACCAAAATCACCTCTCATAAATCAAATTGCAAAACCTTATTGTGTAAAAAGGATCGATAGAAATTATACTAATTCTACTCAACATCAAATTTCGTATTCAACCTTTACTATCCATCGAATAAAGGTGAAATCAACTTTTAAATTCACATGGATAGTATGGATTTCCTCCTCAGAATTTAATACCAAGTATAAGAAGATTATTTCTATACAATCCAAATTATATTAAATTGGAAAAAATTATATGTTTTATACTTGTCTCGTTTTCGACATTTCGACCTTATCTATCCCTCGCCCAGGAAAGAGGCCAGGTGAGCCAGGGCACTGGTTGCTCCGGAACATCTCCTTAGTTTAAACACCTCACATCCAGATCTCACGAATAGAAAAATCCAGTCTACGCATTGGCTTTTAGAGCCAAGATTAAATCACTTAATTATAACATCTTTTCTTTAAATCATTTATTTAACTCTTTAAAATAAATTACAAAACCTCCACATTATCTTTAAAATACTTAATTATTTATTTGAAAATATGTATAAAAGATTTGGGAAAGAATACTTAAGTTTATATCCATATTTCAAAAGTTATTAAAATTGTTGCAAAAAGTGCTACGAATAGTGCTGCGAATAGTGCTTTTAAGGCTTATTTGATCAAAACAGCTTTTCGATCATTTAGAAATCAATTTTTATAACTCAAATATCTTTTGAAACATTTTAAAATATTTATAGAATTTATCCTATATTTTTAAAGAATTAAAATTTCAATTTTAAAGAATTCATCGCTTTTGTTTCTAAACTACCAAACCGCGACAATTTTGAAAACTTGATTTTCTCATACTTCAAAATCTACTAAATGCAATCTTGACCATTTTATTTTGTTTGAAAACTATGATTATAATATTTCGAAAAATTCTTATTACAAAGAATTCTGACTCTGATTCCATCGTATAATTGGATTTAAACTTTTACGGCGCGAAATTGCGAACTACCGTTACGGGACGCGCCTGTTTTTGACTCAATTTTCGTAACTTATCAAAACTTCACCTAATTGGGTTTTAGTGTTTATAAAACATTTATAAACCATTTTAAAGAGATTTAATAATCTCATATACATCATTTCATTTATTAAAGGAAAGTGATTTCCTTTGTGAAATTCAACGGGTATTAAACGTGAATTGTTTACACATCCAAACAAACATATTATCATATCCAAACATGGTTCACAATCATCACAACCAAGCATAGCCAAATATATATATAATCCAATATATAATAATATAAATAGAGTTTCTCACTTTCATTTGTTTCTAACTTTGCAAAATTTTGCTATATCTTCGCTACGATCGAATCAAAGCCTATGGAATCGAGCCTTAGACCTTTGGATGGGCTTGGCCTAAGCTTGCAAGTGAAGAAGGGCTCAGCCTTAGGTGGTAGGAGTTGTGGTCGTGGGTTTAGATAGAGGAAAGGAGGGGTTTGAGCTTGTTTTGAAGTGGATTGCTAATGTATATATACTTATATAAATTTATTTTCTTTATTTTCTAATTTTTCTTCATTATTTTCCAAAGTAGAGAAGCCATTAATGGGGAGCATAAAGAGGTAAAGAAGCGAAGGAATTTATGAACAAATGAAGTGAAGATGGAGGGTGGTATTTATAAGCAAAAATGTGAACTAAAATATCATGATATTTATGTACATACACATCACCATTTCATCACCACCATACCCTCCTCCTCCATCACCATGCACAGCCGAAGTACCCCCCTAATAGTAGTAGCCATGTATGTGAATTGATGTGTGTAAGAGTTTGACTTTGGGTTGCTTAAGGATGAAGTTTATGTAAAATATCTTAGATCTTTTGTAATATATATAAGTGTATATGTGTGTTTGTATGTATATATATGTTCATGTATATGTTAGAGTGTGCATATGCATGTTATATATGTGCACAAGACATATAAACAAGATAGCAACAACTTTGAATAACTTCTGTTTGTTAAACCGTTGAAAATCTGAAAACCGATTCCCGATCACATTTTCACATATAAATTAATTTACATATAAATGTAAAAAAAATTGGAAACTAATTCCTTATCATTTTTAACTAATTAAAATGATCTCATTTGAATTATAAAATCATATAAATTAACATTAAACAATTATTTATGGAAAGTGCTATTATAGCAATAAAGCGATATCAATTTTCCTTATAATTTCAAGTCAAATATATATCTTTACAAAACTATTATAATTGATTTCTTATCACTTCATAATTAATTAAAATGAATTATTATCATTTAAAACAATTATTTGAATAATTATAAAAATTATTAACTCTCAATTTAAATTCATGAATAATTTATTAAATATGATGCCATTATTGATGATGTCATAATACATTTTATTTCCCAAAAATAAAATAAATAATTTTATTTCATATTCTTGTTTAAACGGATAAATAAGTGTATGTATCTAGCTCTGTGCCCGATTTCTGAAAATTATAGAGCTGTTGATTGAAAAACGATTTTCAACCATTTTACTGATATTCCTCCAAAGTTTAAATTTTCGTAAATACTTATTCAAAATAAGGCTACCATCATCATTCTTGTTCAAAACATCATAATATATGTTTTAAAAAAACTAATATTTGAATATTTAAAAATAAATATAATTTATCAAATTGAGAAATTTGTGGGTTATTGCATACTTCCCCCTTAAAAGATTTTCGTCCTCAAAATTTCAATGCAAACCCAAAGGTGTATGCCCAAAAATATTTATTTTAAACTTGCACCCGTACGATTTATATAGATCATCCATACACAACATCTAATTAGATCTACTATTCGAGTCCACAACTTTAATTCCGAACTAGTTTCGATCCCTCGATCCTCTAGTGCGGACTCCGATCAGGCTTTTCGATTAGAATTTTAGTTTTCCTTGCATAACACTCAACTATGTTCGAAAACTCAAGTATCCAACCACAAACCCTTGTCAATGTTTGTCATCAAGAATCGAGGGAAAGAAAAAGAATGAATGAGAAAGAATGAATGTACGTACAAAATGAATTAGAGAATATATTTTTTTTGAAAAAATGAAACTGTTCTCATTCTTTAATTAAAACTTCCCTAGTTAATTCCCATGAATTTTTCTCTCTCTCCAATTCTTTCTTTTCACATGATATGTCATCAAATGACAAAAAAAATTCATAAATCATGTCATGAAATGACATAAAATTTCCATAAATTATTTTATGCAATTATCTATAAATTATATCGATATCGTATATCAATGCGTGCAAATATGACTTTTATAAATGCATTAAAATAATTACAAACAATTTCCAAACATCAAATAATAATCATTAATATTTCTCAAATATTAATTAATTTAATCAGTTTACGACATTTTATTAATTAATGAAATCATGTGGTTTTTTAGAGAATTCATCATTATGGTTGTGCAACTCAAAGGTATGGTGATTAATGTGACGCCCCACCTCTATGCCCAAGCTAGCCAAGAACACTACGGTGTAATGCTGTCAACTAGCACGGAGAATAAGGCTGTTGAGGAGCGACCATCTGTGTAATTGCTTTGTGCGAGCACCGATATGTCAGATAGTATAACATGCATTTTTATTTCAGGAGGAAATCCGACATACCGATACAAACTCAAAGCTACTACACAGTGGCTATAATAGTTTAGGGCAATAAATATAAAAATAACACAGATATAAAAGATGCGGAACACAGATAAAACAAAAAAGTCTCATATATATAATAACTGATGTCAGTTACAATACATTTGACACAATACATATGATACAACTATAATTGTCGACTCTGGAAGTTATATATATACAAGTACATTATCGACTAATATACATGAATACATATCAATCTAAAACAATACACTGACTACTACAAAAAGACGAAGACCCCTTCAAAAGATATGAAAAGTCTTCATAGCTCAACAGCAACTCAAAGCAGGAAATCTACAACCTGAAATAACTCGGGTCTGACCCGAGTATTAAATTCAAAAGAAAATAATACACGGGTCAGTCTAATTCAAACTCAGTCATTAATGCACGGAAGCAATAATAATCAATATCAAAAAGACGACAGTCACATAAATCTCGTATATCCGACTCCTCGGTAAGAGAATCGGATAACGACAGATATAACACTAAACAGTGTTAAACAATAAATCAGCTAATCCAAATCACCAACAAAGATAGATAAATGATTACCAATGCAGATAATTCAGAAAACAACAGAATTGTCTAAACGACAATTAATAACAAAATCTTATTATTAAATAAATATTTAGAAACTCATAATCTAATTATCTAGAAGATAATTAGACAACACAAAATAATCAATTTAAAGCATCAATTCTGGTAGGGCTGCAGTATACGCACGCGTATACTGCCTCGCCACTACAACCCGAAATACACAAAAGATCAACGAACCAAAATCAAATAAAGATTCAAATCTCAATGCCACGGCCTCAAAGGTCAAAGCAGGCAGACATGGACAATGTGCACACATGTACACATTGAAAATTCACAAATGTTCACAAGGTCAAATCCAAATCAGATTCAACTCAAGTGCAAATGGTCTCGACCAAAAATCAAAATGTACACATGACAGAGTGGATATCAACATGAATAGCAGCACAAAGCTACATCAATAAAACTGTGCATGTACACAAGCAAATGTCCAGACTCAACAAATCACATAGCAAATTGCACCAAACCAAGACCCAGACTCAAGTAAAACCAACAAACCAACTAACAAATTCAGAGACTAGGCAGAAGCTACAATGAAGCAACATATTCAACTTAAGATGAATCATCAAAACAGACAAGTAATGTAGCACTATATCAACAGTGCATCATAATACAACAGCAATAAAGGCAACATGGATCAATGATCACAAGTACAAGTATCATAGACCAGAATTCAAATAGACATAGCAATGAACTCAAGTCACAGATGATACCAGACTAGAGTAGTTCAAGGTAAAGGAAGCAAAACTGCAAACATGCATCTATAACTCATGTGAGACCAGATCAGTGCATCAAGCTACAGAAAGCATAAGCAACTGGACAACAAGCAATGAAACCAAGACCAGAAACATGCTACAAGTGAACACAGATGTCTAACATGATCAAGTCTAACATGATCAGAGACTAGAGTGTAAAATGGAATACAACAGCAAGCATATGAACATAATATGCATATGAGACCAGATTGAATGTAATTCAAGTGAACATGATCACAACAAGCCAAAGTCAGGCATCAACATAAATGGCCAGAATGCAGACTAAAGCTCACGATGAAGCGCAACAGAGAACATATGAAAAAGTCTGGATGGTCAAGCTATAGTAAATGCAACATATTCAAGTTCAAAGACCAGAGCACAAAGTACAGACATACAGTGGCAACTGCAATAACTAGAAACAGTAAACAATGTCAAAGCCTAAGATCAACAGTGAACAAGTCAAAGCTGTGATCGAATGCTAACTGCCTCAAAAAGGTTACAGTTCATACATGTATGCAACAGGAAGGTAGAAAATCGCAAAAACAAATGGCCACAAACAAATATCAAAGCCGTATGTTTTAAATAAGTAAATCAAGTGATGTTTCGAGCAGACCAATATGGCCAGAGAAGATGACCAGAAAACAGTGAACAAGTCAAGGCCATGATCACCAGTAAAAAATATCAAAGCCGCATATTTTGGTTAAGAGAACCAACGTTAAAAAGTCAGAGACATGTACAATTTTAAAGTCAAGTTAAAACAATATTGAAAAAGTCAGAAGTAAGAAATTAGGAAAGTATCAGCTGTATCGATCAAAGAAATGATTGAACGTCATATAATCAAAGCCGTGTGAACAAAGGATTTTCCCAAAATATCACCGCAATAAAAAGGGAAAGATTCAACAACGTGAAAATCACGTAAATCAAATCAGGCAAGTTTAAGGGATTAGAATACCCTATAAATACAGAAACCGATATCATCATCGATGGGGTGAAGCACAGAGCAAGGAAAAAACTCAAAATCACGAAATATATGAATTCGAACAAAGTCCTAGTAAACAAAATTGGAACAAGTCAAAAAATCAAACAGTGAAAGCGAAGCCAAGCTAACCACGAACAGAAACGAACGAAAATCACAAAGTTCGAGTGAATTAGATGTGAGGGAATATCCACTCACCTTTGCCACAATCGAAGCAGCCGAGAGCCAAACGAGGAGACAAAGCCGTAGCAATTTGAGGAAGGCGAGCGGAGTTAAACCATAGCAGCCACCATCTTCGATTTCTACGATGCCCTAACTTGTACACGAACGAACGAGAAAAGCAAATCGATGCCGCCATTTTTTCGTTTATTTGCTTAGGGTTTAAAACGAATGAAGTGAATGGGGTCGGGTTTGCCTTTTAGAAACGAAGAGAGGGAGGACGGGTTTGCCATTTGATAATTATAACGACCCAATTATAAAAAGGAACCATGGCCAAGATTTTGCTTAAAACCCAAACACTTAACCCCGTGAGGACCAGAGATGTATTCAAAGCAAATTCAACCGATTAAAAGCTTCCATCAGCAATTAACAACCAGATTTAATCGTCTAGAGACGATAATTAATTGGTACGAAATCTCGGGTTGTTACAGACTCCCCTCCTTATAGAAATTGCGTCCCCGCAATTTTCATAATTAAGGTCGTCATTAACAATAAATTTTCTAACATAAACTGGTTAAGCTAGAAAAATAAAGGTAGAGAATTCAAACATCAAAGAAATCTTTTAATTTCATAAAAGAAATTCACAATTCTCAACAAATTATAACTATCCAATAGATAATCAGAAAACAACAAAACTGAATGAACGCAGTTATCAGCAATATTCAATTATCAATTAGACAATTAGAATTCAGAAATCACAAAACAGCAGTATCTAATTATCGATACGATAATTAGAAAACAGCAAAATCTAATTATCAACAAAGATAATTAGAAAACAAAATTCGCAAATCGCAAAACTGCAAATATCTAGTTACCCAGCAGATAAGTAGAAAACACGAACTTTATAATCAGCAAACTCTAACTATCAACAGAGATAGGTAGAAAACAGCAATTCAATATAATCAACATAATCTAGAATCAATTAGAGACTAGAAAATCTTATAATCAGCAAAATTAGCAATTACCTAATTATCAAAACGATAATCAGATCTCAAATCGCAAATATTCAATCATCAAAAACGATAATCGAATTTTCGAATCACAAATATTTAATTATCTCAAACGATAATTAAACCACAAATCACAAGTATTTAATTATCACAAACGATAATCAAATCGAAAAATATTTAATTATCTCAAACGATAATCAAATCAACAAATATTTAATTATCAAAACGACAATTAGAATCTCAAATATCGAATTATCACAAGCGATAATCAGAAATCACAAATATCCGATTATCAAAAACGATAATCAGAAATCACAAATATCCGATTATCAAAAACGATAATCAGAAATCACAAATATCCGATTATCAAAAACGATAATCAGAAATCACAAATATCCGATTATCAAAAACGATAATCAGAATTCACAAATATCCGATTATCAAAAACGATAATCAGAAATCACAAATATCCGATTATTAAAAACGGTAATCAGAAATCACAAATATCCGATTATCAAAAACGATAATCAGAAATCACAAATATCCGATTATCAAAAACGATAATCAGAAATCACAAATATCCGATTATCAAAAACGATAATCAGAAATCACAAATATCTGATTATCAAAAACGATAATCAGAAATCACAAATATCCGATTATCAAAAACGATAATCAGAATTCACAAATATCCGATTATCAAAAACGATAATCAGAAATCACAAATATCCGATTATTAAAAACGGTAATCAGAAATCACAAATATCCGATTATCAAAAACGATAATCAGAAATCACAAATATCCGATTATCAAAATCGATAATCAGAAATCACAAATATCCGATTATCAAAAACGATAATCAGAAATCACAAATATCCGATTATCAAAAACGATAATCAGAAATCACAAAAATCCGATTATCAAAAACGATAATCAGAATTCACAAATATCCGATTATCAAAAACGATAATCAGAAATCACAAATATCCGATTATCAAAAACGATAATCAGAAATCACAAATATCCGATTATCAAAAACGATAATCAGAAATCACAAATATCCGATTATCAAAAACGATAATCAGAAATCACAAATATTCGATTATTAAAAACGATAATCAGAAATCACAAATATCCGATTATAAAAAACGATAATCAGAAATCTCAAATATTCGATTATCAAAAACGATAATCAGAAATCACAAATATCCGATTATCAAAAACGATAATCAGAAATCACAAATATCCGATTATCAAAACGATAATCAAAAATCACAAATATCCGATTATCAAAAACGATAATCAGAAATCACAAATATTCAATTAACGAGTCCAGAATTAACCGAAATAGCAAACGCACATGTCCCATAACCACGAGTTTTACTAAATCGTTTAACTCTCTTCATCGTTCCTTGAAAGTGCAAAATTGTGTATTTTTAAAAATAACATTACACATTCTCAAACGGACAAGTCCGGAATTAAGCGAATCAGTAAAAGAAAGGAGTCATAGTCCTCGATTTTGCTGAAATGTTTAAATCGCTTCCTCATTCTTTTGAAAATGAAAACTGTAAAAATTTTGAAAACAATTTTAATTTATATTTTGAAACAACTTTTAAAAATAACGAATTTTGAAAACATGTGATTAAATTAGCAACATCAGTAGCAACTATGATAAGGAAATTGCACTTCTCAAAATACCGTAAAAACGGACAACAAAATTAGCATTGCGGGAGAACCGCTTGTAAATCCATTTTAAAATTGACGATTACTGAAGTTAACACGTCAAAATCTCATCAAAATAACTGGCATCAAAATATAATACCAATGAATTTTCATTCATCAAAAATGTCACAAGAATCTTCTCAAGGATAGAAAGGGATACCATACCCTAAACTTGTATTCATAACAAGTCAATGACACACGAATTCACCAATGCATCAAAAATTGATAAAACTTATCAATAGAAATCACGAAAATTGGTGAATAACAAATTCTTGAAATCATCACAAGAAATCCAGAAATCACAAAGAGGGGGAGGCCTATCACAAAACGGGAGTATGAAAAACTCAAAACAGCGGTATCACAAGAACGAGAAGCTATCTCATGGAAGCTATCCATTAAATTTTCACACAGGAATGGCCCGAAGACCGTGGGTCGCTACCCCACTTCTATGTGATGGTGAAACATCACACAAACGGGGTTTAGTCTCCCTCGTAGACAAAGAGGCATCACACAATTGCTAGCCTAAATCAAATCACAAAAATGATCGTCATGATCATCAAGAAGTGCCAATTACACTAAGTTAGTGAATATAAGAGTTAAGCTTCATGTCCCATAACCACTTGCTTAACTCAAATATTTACGAACAAACTGTAGATCTTCACTAGAAAATTGTCACAAAAGGTTCAATCGAACAAGTCCAGGAGTTAACCGACGAAGTAAACACAAGCGTTTCATACCACTTGTTTTACTAAGCTGTTTAATTCAATTTCTCATACGAGTGAAATAAAGGTTTGTATATACTAATAGATTGGAAAATGGTATAGGAAAAGAGCTTTGTAGTAAAATAGTTTGAAATTGTTTGGAGAAAAGGATTTTAATATTTACTACTAGTATAGAAAACCTTTATATTTTCAAAGTGACAAATCACAAAAATGATTGTAGAAACAATCAATAACAAGAATTCACATACAAAGATGTGAATAGAATCCAAAGAAATCGATACTGATTCCATCAAAACGTATGTTCACAGGAAGAAAATGTCATTAAAGTTGCTAATAAATGATAGCAACAAATCAGGGAAATGATCAAGAATCGATTAAATTTGGAAACCAAATCAATTCACTAAAATTCACATTCGAAGACGTGAATAAAATCCAAATAATTCGATTCCAAATTCATCAAAGTAGAAATACCCAAAAATTCGAGAAATAGAAGTTATCAAAGTCGACAAAGGTGATAACAACTAATCGGAAAAGAAGAATCGATTATCAATTGGAAAAACAAAGCAAAACGAGCATAAATGCATAAATGATTTCAAAAAAAATAAGAATCAAGTCAATGCCGAAGTCAATAAGTAATGGCCACTGTCAAGTACAAAATGAATCAACATCATCATCAAAGAATTCAACCGCAAACAAAGTCAGAGTCTTGGAAATCAAGAAATTAGCAATTTCACAAAAACAAAGTGACCGAAGTCGAAAGGAAATCAAGCCGAGGAAAACACAAAATATCAAGTTCAAAATCGCTGAGATTCGAACTAGATATGAGTGAAAATCAAAATCACTCAATTTGCAACTGGTCGAGCTATTTTTCATCATAGTGTAACAGGTACACTATGACACCCATAGCATAGCACAAAAGTGGAACAAAGTCCAGAGGCCAAAATAGCTTTAATTGGCCAAATTCGAACAAAAATCAACATCGGCTAAATCAATTCAAAGCCGAAAACACAAGAACAAAATCCTCATCATCAAAAACCCAACTTGAGTTCGCAAAGCAAACGGGGGTAGAAGCCAAAATACTTTCACGAAATCAAAATCAAATGCACATGAATAAGCGTTAGGAATTCATACCTAACAATCAAAGATAATCATATGTAAAGATGAGAGATAAAGCATCGACAAATAGTTGTAACACATGTTCCATCTATGTTATGTTTTATATTTGTACTAAACCCCAGGCTCTGATACCAAGCTGTGATGCCCCACCTCTATGCCCAAGCTAGCCAAGAACACTACGGTGTAATGCTGTCAACTAGCATGGAGAATAAGGCTGTTGAGGAGCGACCATCTGTGTAATTGCTTTGTGCGAGCACCGATATGTCAGATAGTATAACATGCATTTTTATTTCAGGAGGAAATCCGACATACCGATACAAACTCAAAGCTACTACACAGTGGCTATAATAGGTTAGGGCAATTAATATAAAAATAACACAGATATAAAAGATGCAGAACACAGATAAAACAAAAAAGTCTCATATATGTAATAACTGATGTCAGTTACAATACATTTGACACAATACATATGATACAACTATAACTGTCGACTCTGGAAGTTATATATATACAAGTACATTATCGACTAATATACATGAATACATATCAACCTAAAACAATACACTGACTACTACAAAAAGACGAAGACCCCTTCAAAAGATATGAAAAGTCTTCATAGCTCAACAGCAACTCAAAGTAGGAAATCTACAACCTGAAATAACTCGAGTCTGACCCGAGTATAAATTCAAAAGAAAATAATACACGGGTCAGTCTAATTCAAACTCAGTCATTAATGCACGGAAGTAATAATAATCAATATCAAAAAGACGACAGTCACAGAAATCTCGTATATCCGACTCCTCGGTAAGAGAATCGGATAACGACAGATATAACATTAAACGGTGTTAAACAATAAATCAGCTAATCCAAATCACCAACAAAGATAGATAAAAGATTACTAATGCAGATAATTCAGAAAACAACAGAATTGTCTAAACGATAATTAATAACAAAATCTTATTATTAAATAAATATTTAGAAACTCATAATCTAATTATCTAGAAGATAATTAGACAACACAAAATAATCAATTTAAAGCATCAATTCTGGTAGGGCTGCAGTATACGCACGCGTATACTGCCTCGCCACTACAACCCGAAATACACAAAAGATCAACGAACCAAAATCAAATGAAGATTCAAATCTCAATGCCACGGCCTCAAATGTCAAAGCAGGCAGACATGGACAATGTGCACACATGTACACATTGAAAATTCACAAATGTTCACAAGGTCAAATCCAAATCAGGTTTAACTCAAGTGCAAATGGTCTCGACCAAAAATCAAAATGTACACATGACACAGTGGATATCAACATGAATAGCAGCACAAAGCTACATCAATAAAACTGTGCATGTACACAAGCAAATGTCCAGACTCAACAAATCACATAGAAAATTGCACCAAACCAAGACCCAGACTCAAGTAAAACCAACAAACCAACTAACAAATTCAGAGACTAGGCAGAAGCTACAGTGAAGCAACATATTCAACTTAAGATGAATCATCAAAACAGACAAGTAATGTAGCACTATATCAACAGTGCATCATAATACAACAGCAACAAAGGCAACAGGGATCAATGATCACAAGTACAAGTATCACAGACCAGAATTCAAATAGACATAGCAATGAACTCAAGTCACAGGTGATACCAGACTAGAGTAGTTCAAGGTAAAGGAAGCAAAACTGCAAACATGCATCTATAACTCATGTGAGACCAGATCAGTGCATCAAGCTACAGAAAGCATAAGCAACTGGACAACAAGCAATGAAACCAAGACCAGAAACATGCTACAAGTGAACATAGATGTCTAACATGATCAAGTCTAACATGATCAGAGACTAGAGTGTAAAATGGAATACAACAGCAAGCATATGAACATAATATGCATATGAGACCAGATTGAATGTAATTCAGGTGAACATGATCACAACAAGCCAAAGACAAGCATCAACATAAATGGCCAGAATGCAGACTAAAGCTCACGATGAAGCGCAACAGAGAACATATGAAAAAGTCTGGATGGTCAAGCTATAGTTAATGCAACATATTCAAGTTCAAAGACCAGAGCACAAAGTACAGACATACAGTGGCAACTGCAATAACTAGAAACAGTAAACAATGTCAAAGCCTAAGATCAACAGTGAACAAGTCAAAGCTGTGATCGAATACTAACTACCTCAAAAAGGTTACAGTTCATACATGTATGCAACAGGAAGGTAGAAAATCGCAAAAACAAATGGCCATAAACAAATATCAAAGCCGTATGTTTTAAATAAGTAAATCAAGTGATGTTTCGAGCAGACCAATATGGCCAGAGAAGATGACCAGAAAACAGTGAACAAGTCAAGGCCATGATCACCAATAAAAAATATCAAAGCCGCATATTTTGGTTAAGAGAACCAACGTTAAAAAGTCAGAGACATGTACAATTTTAAAGTCAAGTTAAAACAATATTGAAAAAGTCAGAAGTAAGAAATTAGGAAAGTATCAGCTGTATCGATCAAAGAAATGATCGAACGTCATATAATCAAAGCCGTGTGAACAAAGGATTTTCCCAAAATATCACCGCAATAAAAAGGGAAAGATTCAACAACGTGAAAATCACGTAAATCAAATCAGGCAAGTTTAAGGGATTAGAAAACCCTATAAATACAGAAACCGATATCATCATCGATGGGGTGAAGCACAGAACAAGGAAAAAACTCAAAATCACAAAATATATGAATTCGAACAAAGTCCTAGTAAACAAAATTGGAACAAGTCAAAAAATCAAACAGTGAAAGCGAAGCCAAGCTAACCACGAACAGAAACGAACGAAAATCACAAAGTTCGAGTGAATTAGATGTGAGGGAATATCCACTCACCTTTGCCACAATCGAAGCAGCCGAGAGCCAAGCGAGGAGACAAAGCCGTAGCAATTTGAGGAAGGCGAGCGGAGTTAAACCCTAGCAGCCACCATCTTCGATTCCTACGATGCCCTAACTTGTACACGAACGAACGAGAAAAACAAATCGATGCCGCCATTTTTTCGTTTATTTGCTTAGGGTTTAAAACGAATGAAGTGAATGGGGTCGGGTTTGCCTTTTAGAAACGAAGAGAGGGAGGACGGGTTTGCCATTTGATAATTATAACGACCCAATTATAAAAAGGAACCATGGCCAAGATTTTGCTTAAAACCCAAACACTTAACCCCATGAGGACCAGAGATGTATTCAAAGCAAATTCAACCGATTAAAAGCTTCCATCAGCAATTAACAACCAGATTTAATCGTCTAGAGACGATAATTAATTGGTACGAAATCTCGGGTTGTTACAGACTCCCCTCCTTATAGAAATTGCGTCCCCGTAATTTTCATAATTAAGGTCGTCATTAACAATAAATTTTCTAACATAAACTGGTTAAGCTAGAAAAATAAAGGTAGAGAATTCAAACATCAAAGAAATCTTTTAATTTCATAAAAGAAATTCACAATTCTCAACAAAATATAACTATCCAATAGATAATCAGAAAACAACAAAACTGAATGAACGCAGTTATCAGCAATATTCAATTATCAATTAGACAATTAGAATTCAGAAATCACAAAACAGCAATATCTAATTATCGATACGATAATTAGAAAACAACAAAATCTAATTATCAACAAAGATAATTAGAAAACAAAATTCGCAAATCGCAAAACTGCAAATATCTATTTATCCAGCAGATAAGTAGAAAACACGAACTTTATAATCAGCAAACTCTAACTATCAACAGAGATAGGTAGAAAACAGCAATTCAATATAATCAACATAATCTAGAATCAATTAGAGACTAGAAAATCTTATAATCAGCAAAATTAGCAATTACCTAATTATCAAAACGATAATCAGATCTCAAATCGCAAATATTCAATCATCAAAAACGATAATCGAATTTTCGAATCACAAATATTTAATTATCTCAAACGATAATTAAACCACAAATCACAAGTATTCAATTATCACAAACGATAATCAAATCGAAAAATATTTAATTATCTCAAACGATAATCAAATCAACAAATATTTAATTATCAAAACGACAATTAGAATCTCAAATATCGAATTATCACAAGCGATAATCCGAAATCACAAATATCCGATTATCAAAAATGATAATCAGAAATCACAAATATTCGATTATCAAAAACGATAATCAGAAATCACAAATATCCGATTATCAAAAACGATAATAAAAAATCACAAATATCCGATTATCAAAAACGATAATCAGAAATCACAAATATCCGATTATCAAAAACGATAATCAGAAATCACAAATATCCGATTATCAAAAACGATAATCAGAATTCACAAATATCCGATTATCAAAAACGATAATCAGAAATCACAAATATCCGATTATCAAAAACGATAATCAGAAATCACAAATATCCGATTATCAAAAACGATAATCAGAAATCACAAATATCCGATTATCAAAAACGATAATCAGAAATCACAAATATCCGATTATCAAAAACGATAATCAAAAATCACAAATATCCGATTATCAAAAACGATAATCAGAATTCACAAGTATCCGATTATCAAAAACGATAATCAGAAATCACAAATATCCGATTATCAAAAACGATAATCAGAAATCACAAATATCCGATTATCAAAAACGATAATCAGAAATCACAAAAACGATAATCAGAAATCACAAATATCCGATTATAAAAAACGATAATCAGAAATCTCAAATATCCGATTATCAAAAACGATAATCAGAAATCACAAATATCCGATTATCAAAAACGATAATCAGAAATCACAAATATCCGATTATCAAAACGATAATCAGAAATCACAAATATCCGATTATCAAAAACGATAATTAGAAATCACAAATATTCAATTAACGAGTCCGGAATTAACCGAAATAGCAAACGCACATGTCCCATAACCACGAGTTTTACTAAATCGTTTAACACTCTTCATCGTTCCTTGAAAGTGCAAAATTGTGTATTTTTAAAAATAACATTTCACATTCTCAAACGGACAAGTCCGGAATTAAGCGAATCAGTAAAAGAAAGGGGTCATAGTCCTCGATTTTGCTGAAATGTTTAAATCGCTTCCTCATTCTTTTGAAAATGCAAACTGTAAAAATTTTGAAAACAATTTTAATTTATATTTTGAAACAACTTTTAAACATAACGAATTTTGAAAACATGTGATTAAATTAGCAACATCAGTAGCAACTTTGATAAGGAAATTGCACTTCTCAAAATACCGTAAAAACGGACAACAAAATCAGCATTGCGGGAGAACCGCTTGTAAATCCATTTTAAAATTGACGGTTACTGAAGTTAACACGTCAAAATCTCATCAGAATAACTGGCATCAAAATATAATACCAATGAATTTTCATTCATCAAAAATGTCACAAGAATCTTCTCAAAGATAGAAATGGATACCATACCCTAAACTTGTATTCATAACAAGTCAATGACACACGAATTCACCAATGCATCAAAAATTGATAAAACTTATCAATAGAAATCACGAAAATTGGTGAAGCACAAATTCTAGAAATCATCACAAGAAATCCAGAAATCACAAAGAGGGGGAGGCCTATCACAAAACGGGAGTATGAAAAACTCAAAACAGCGGTATCACAAGAACGAGAAGCTATCTCATGGAAGCTATCCATTAAATTTTCACACAGGAATGGCCCGAAGACCGTGGGTCGCTACCCCACTTCTATGTGATGGTGAAACATCACACAAACGGGGTTTAGTCTCCCTCGTAGACAAAGAGGCATCGCACAATTGCTAGCCTAAATCAAATCACAAAAATGATCGTCATGATCATCAAGAAGTGCCAATTACACTAAGTTAGTGAATATAAGAGTAAAGCTTCATGTCCCATAACCACTTGCTTAACTCAAATATTTACGAACAAACTGTAGATCTTCACTAGAAAGTTGTCACAAAAGGTTCAATCGAACAAGTCCAGGAGTTAACCGACGAAGTAAACGCAAGCATTTCATACCACTTGTTTTACTAAGCTGTTTAATTCAATTTCTCATACGAGTGAAATAAAGGTTTGTATATACTAATAGATTGGAAAATGGTTTAGGAAAAGAGCTTTGTAGTAAAATAGTTTGAAATCGTTTGGAGAAAAGGATTTTAATATTTACTACTAGTATAGAAAACCTTTATATTTTCAAAGTGACAAATCACAAAAATGATTGTAGAAACAATCAATCACAAGAATTCACATACAAAGATGTGAATAGAATCCAAAGAAATCGATACTGATTCCATCAAAACGTATGTTCACAAAAATCCCAAAGAAAATGTCATTAAAGTTGCTAATAAATGATAGCAACAAATCAGGGAAATGATCAAGAATCGATTAAATTTGGAAACCAAATCAATTCACTAAAATTCACATTCGAAGACGTGAATAAAATCCAAAGAATTCGATTCCAAATTCATCAAAGTAGAAATACCCAAAAATTCGAGAAATAGAAGTTATCAAAGTCGACAAAGGTGATAACAACTAATCGGAAAAGAAGAATCGATTATCAATTGGAAAAATAAAGCAAAACGAGCATAAATGCATAAATGATTTCAACAAAAATAAGAATCAAGTCAATGCCGAAGTCAACAAGTAATGGCCACTTTCAAGTACAAAATGAATCAACATCATCATCAAAGAATCCAACCGCAAACAAAGTCAGAGTCTTAGAAATCAAGAAATTAGCAATTTCACAAAAACAAAGTGACCGAAGTCGAATGGAAATCAAGCCGAGGAAAACACAAAATATCAAGTTCAAAATCGTTGAGATTCGAACTAGATATGAGTGAAAATCAAAATCACTCAATTTGCAACTAGTCGAGCTATTTTTCATCATAGTGTAACAGGTACACAATGACACCCATAGCATAGCACAAAAGTGGAACAAAGTCCAGAGGCCAAAATAGCTTTAATTGGCCAAATTCGAACAAAAATCAACATCGGCTAAATCAATTCAAAGCCGAAAACACAAGAACAAAATCCTCATCATCAAAAACCCAACTTGAGTTCGCAAAGCAAACGGGGGCAGAAGCCAAAATACTTTCACGAAATCTAAATCAAATGCACATGAATAAGCATTAGGAATTCATACCTAACAATCAAAGATAATCATATGTAAAGATGAGAGATAAAGCATCGACAAATAGTTGTAACACATGTTCCATCTAAGTTATGTTTTATATTTGTCCTAAACCCCAAGCTCTGATACCAAGCTGTGGCGCCCCACCTCTATGCCCAAGCTAGCCAAGAACACTACGGTGTAATGCTGTCAACTAGCGCGGAGAATAAGGATGTTGAGGAGCGACCATCTGTGTAATTGCTTTGTGCGAGCACCGATATGTCAGATAGTATAACATGCATTTTTATTTCAGGAGGAAATCCGACATACCGATACAAACTCAAAGCTACTACACATTGGCTATAATAGTTTAGGGCAATAAATATAAAAATAACACAGATATAAAAGATGCGGAACACAGATAAAACAAAAAAGTCTCATATATATAATAACTGATGTCAGTTACAATACATTTGACACAATACATATGATACAACTATAATTGTCGACTCTGGAAGTTATATATATACAAGTACATTATCGACTAATATACATGAATACATATCAATCTAAAACAATACACTGACTACTACAAAAAGACGAAGACCCCTTCAAAAGATATGAAAAGTATTCATAGCTCAACAGTAACTCGAAGCAGGAAATCTACAACCTGAAATAACTCGGGTCTGACCCGAGTATTAAATTCAAAAGAAAATAATACACGGGTCAGTCTAATTCAAACTCAGTCATTAATGCACGGAAGCAATAATAATCAATATCAAAAAGACGACAGTCACAGAAATCTCGTATATCCGACTCCTCGGTAAGAGAATCGGATAACGACAGATATAACACTAAACAGTGTTAAACAATAAATCAGCTAATCCAAATCACCAACAAAGATAGATAAATGATTACCAATGCAGATAATTCAGAAAACAACAGAATTGTCTAAACGACAATTAATAACAAAATCTTATTATTAAATAAATATTTAGAAACTCATAATCTAATTATCTAGAAGATAATTAGACAACACAAAATAATCAATTTAAAGCATCAATTCTGGTAGGGCTGCAGTATACGCACGCGTATACTGCCTCGCCACTACAACCCGAAATACACAAAAGATCAACGAACCAAAATCAAATAAAGATTCAAATCTCAATGCCACAGCCTCAAATGTCAAAGCAGGCAGACATGGACAATGTGCACACATGTACACATTGAAAATTCACAAATGTTCACAAGGTCAAATCCAAATCAGATTCAACTCAAGTGCAAATGGTCTCGACCAAAAATCAAAATGTACACATGACAGAGTGGATATCAACATGAATAGCAGCACAAAGCTACATCAATAAAACTGTGCATGTACACAAGCAAATGTCCTGACTCAACAAATCACATAGAAAATTGCACCAAACCAAGACCCAGACTCAAGTAAAACCAACAAACCAACTAACAAATTCAGAGACTAGGCAGAAGCTACAGTGAAGCAACATATTCAACTTAAGATGAATCATCAAAACAGACAAGTAATGTAGCACTATATCAACAGTGCATCATAATACAACATCAATAAAGGCAACAGGGATCAGTGATCACAAGTACAAGTATCACAGACCAGAATTCAAATAGACATAGCAATGAACTCAAGTCACAAGTGATACCAGACTAGAGTAGTTCAAGGTAAAGGAAGAAAAACTGCAAACATGCATCTATAACTCATGTGAGACCAGATCAGTGCATCAAGCTACAGAAAGCATAAGCAACTGGACAACAAGCAATGAAACCAAGACCAGAAACATGCTACAAGTGAACACAGATGTCTAACATGATCAAGTCTAACATGATCAGAGACTAGAGTGTAAAATGGAATACAACAGAAAGCATATGAACATAATATGCATATGAGACCAGATTGAATGTAATTCAAGTGAACATGATCACAACAAGCCAAAGTCAAGCATCAACATAAATGGCCAGAATGCAGACTAAAGCTCACGATGAAGCGCAATAGAGAACATATGAAAAAGTCTGGATGGTCAAGCTATAGTAAATGCAACATATTCAAGTTCAATGACCAGAGCACAAAGTACAGACATACAGTGGCAATTGCAATAATTAGAAACAATAAACAATGTCAAAGCCTAAGATCAACAGTGAACAAGTCAAAGCTGTGATCGAATGCTAACTGCCTCAAAAAGGTTACAGTTCATACATGTATGCAACAGGAAGGTAGAAAATCGCAAAAACAAATGGCCACAAACAAATATCAAAGCCGTATGTTTTAAATAAGTAAATCAAGTGATGTTTCGAGCAGACCAATATGGGTAGAGAAGATGACCAGAAAACAGTGAACAAGTCAAAGCCATGATCACTAGTAAAAAATATCAAAGCCGCATATTTTGGTTAAGAGAACCAACGTTAAAAAGTCAGAGACATGTACAATTTTAAAGTCAAGTTAAAACAATATTGAAAAAGTCAGAAGTAAGAAATTAGGAAAGTATCAGCTATATCGATCAAAGAAATGATCGAACGTCATATAATCAAAGCCGTGTGAACAAAGGATTTTCCCAAAATATCACCGCAATAAAAAGGGAAAGATTCAACAATGTGAAAATCACGTAAATCAAATCAGGCAAGTTTAAGGGATTAGAAAACCCTATAAATACAGAAACCGATATCATCATCGATGGGGTGAAGCACAGAGCAAGGAAAAAACTCAAAATAATGAAATATATGAATTCAAACAAAGTCCTAGTAAACAAAATTGGAACAAGTCAAAAAATCAAACAGTGAAAGCGAAGCCTAGCTAACCACGAACAGAAACGAACGAAAATCACAAAGTTCGAGTGAATTAGATGTGAGGGAATATCCACTCACCTTTGCCACAATCGAAGCAGACGAGAGCCAAGCGAGGAGACAAAGCCGTAGCAATTTGAGGAAGGCGAGCGGAGTTAAACCCTAGTAGCCACCATCTTCGATTCCTACGATGCCCTAACTTGTACACGAACGAACGAGAGAAGCAAATCGATGCCGCCATTTTTTCGTTTATTTGCTTAGGGTTTAAAACGAATGAAGTGAATGGGGTCGGGTTTGCCTTTTTGAAACGAAGAGAGGGAGGACGGGTTTGCCATTTGATAATTATAACGACCCAATTATAAAAAGGAACCATGGCCAAGATTTTGCTTAAAACCCAAACACTTAACCCCATGAGGACCAGAGATGTATTCAAAGCAAATTCAACCGATTAAAAGCTTCCATCAGCAATTAACAACCAGATTTAATCGTCTAGAGACGATAATTAATTGGTAGGAAATCTCGGGTTGTTACAATTAATATCCAACTATTTTAATATTAACATTCACACGTCACTTAGCAGGTGGTGTGACATTTTGGATGAATTTATCGCTTACGTATCTTTTGGTAAAATCCAAATTTACTTATTATATGCGTTACTCGATAGTGATAATTATTTACACTAATTCTCTCCGTTAAAGCTATAACTCATTAGGTCTTATGGAATTTGGTAATGGTCAAAATTCCAATATCGTCCACATTCAACTTTATAGTCTAAACACAAAGTCCTTGGTTCAACAACAACAATAAAAATAATTAACCGAAATGCTCTGGCCAAAGACTTTGAATTTGTGTTGACTTTAGTTGACCATGATACTAACCTCATATAACTGAGGAGACGAATCCTCACTTAAATAGTGTTTCACTTCCAATGCTTCCACTCAACCCAACTATAGTCGTTCAATGGATGTTGTGCCACGATTTAACTACAATCAAAGTGGAGCTTCCATATTGAAGATCAACAGTATTCTCTAGTCGAGAGAACTCTGTAAATTAGTCAAATCGATATTCTCAACATGACTTTAGTTATATTAACAAACAAAAAACTACTGAGTGAGTTGTGACGCCCCACCTCTATACCCACGCTAGCTAAGGACATTACGTGGTAATGCCGTCAACTAGCACGGAGAATAAGGCTGTTGAGGAGCGACCATCCGTATAATTGCTTTGTGCGAAAAACGTTATGCCAGATAAAAATATAACTTTTCATCTCAGGAGGAAATCTGACATACCGATACTCACTCAAAGCTACTACACAGTGGCTATATAATCTTCGGAAACAAATATAGAAATAAACATAACACAAATCAGTCATAGATAATTCATATCACAAAGGCGGAATAAGATATGAATATATCACATGAAAGTGTACATCAAAATAGTGGTCAATATAAGATCCACTACATCACAATGAATAGATACTAGTGCGGGACAAAAGAATAATTATACATCAAGGAGTCCATAGCTCAAATGTATGATAACAAAAACTACTAATCTAAAGTAGTTAGCCAAAAGAATCAAATGATAATCCCTGATAAGAAGTCAAGCAGGAGCACCTGAAATATCTCGGTCTGACCCGAGTATTATTTAAGAAGAAAATAATAAACGGATCAGTCTAGCTACAATTGTAAGATAAAATGAGATATAAGAAGAGATATAATAAAAACGTATGATAACCAAAAATGTCATACCTCGACAAGTATACATTAGAAAATCAACAAAGGAAAATCATATGAATATCTCACGAATCTCATAGCATCAAAAGAGTGTCATATTCTTCATTTAATTCACCAAGCCATAATAAATGGCATACATATCAATGCCAACTGAAAAAGGTGGTGAAACATAAATTCCAGAAATCAATAATTAGAAATCAAGAAATCAAAAGGGGAGGCCTATTACAAACGGGAGCGTGAAAACTCCCAACACGTGTATCATAAACGGAACGCTATTCCATGGTCGCTAACCATTGAGCCGGTGCATCGGCGTAGTACAATAACGGTACACCCAAGGGACCAGAAACTCATATATTTCGGAACAACGACGTAGTGCAATAACGGTACGCCCGATGAACTCGAAAGCCGAAGCATCGATGTAGTACAATGACGGTACATCCGATGAACCAAAAAGCCGGGACATCAATGTAGTACAATAACTGTACATCCGATGAACCGAACGCCATAAAAGAACATGAGTCGCTAGCCCACAATGAAATGAGACGAAGCTCAATAAAATGAGGTACAATCCTCCATATGGACAAAGATACATCACACCTTGCTAGTCTAAACCATAAAATGATCATCATCGATCATCAAGAAGTGTCGATTACACTAAGCTAGTAAATAAAAGAGTTTAGCTTCATGTCCCATAACCCCTAGCTTAACTAAAATATTTACGAACAGATTGTAGATTCCCACTCAAAATTGTCACAAGAGCTTCAATCGAACAAGTCCATAAATTAACCGACGAAGTAAACGCAAGCGTTTCATACCATTTGTTTTGCTAAGCCGTTTAATTAGATTTTCTCATACGAATGAGGTAAAGGTTTGTATATACTAATAGATTAGAAAATGGTTTTAGAAACGAGCTTTGTATTTAAAAGTAGTGTTGAAATCGTTTTGATGAATGGGTTTTGATATTTACTACTAGTATAGAAAATCTTTATATTTTAAAGTGACAAATCATAGAAGTTATTGTAGAAACAATCAATCATAAAAATTCACATTCGAAGACGTGAATAAAATCCAAAGAAATCGATATTGAATCCATCAAAATGGATAATCCCAAAAATCCCGATATAAAAGTCCTCAAAGTCGATAATAAATGATAATCAACAAATCGGATAACCACGAATCGATTAAATTTGGAAACTCAATCCAAAAAGGCAAAGTGGGCTGAAACAGCAAATTCAGTTGACTGAACAGATATTTCAGTTGACTGAATCATGCCTGGAAACTTTCTGTTTCCAGGTTCAGTCGACTGAGCAGAGATTTCAGTCTACTGAATCATGCCTGGAAACTTTCTGTTTCCAGGTTCAGTCGAACTTTCTGTTTCCAGGTTCAGTCGACTGAACAGAGATTTCAGTCGACTGAATCATGCCTGGAAACTTTCGGGTTCCAAGTTCAGTCGACTGAACAGAGATTTCAGTCGACTGAACAGAGATTTCAGTCGACTGAACAGAGATTTCAGTCGCCTGAACTGGGATTTCCAGTATTTTCAGCTTAAAAAGGAAGATGCAATCTCTTTTGCAAATGCAACCGGACGAGCAATGGGCGCTAAGGGTTTATGCCAATAGACGACCCGGCCTTATAAGCTCTTTGATGCATCACCAAAAACATGATCAAACATCCATAAAAGGATTTTCACACAAATTTGACTTCAAAAACCAAAAATTGGAATATTCACAAAACCAATCCAAATCAAGAGCAAATGCACATGAAGAAGTGTTAGGAATTCATACCTAACAACCAAAGATAATTGTAGTTATAGATGTGAGATAAAAATCTCACCTTTTACACAAAAACAATGAAGAGGGAGCTATAGAGCAAGGCAAGGACAATCACTCTTCAATTCCAACTCAACAAGCTTGAATCTAAGCTTAAAAGAGAAACATTTCCTAAATTAGGTTTAGGATATTTCTGAAATTGAAAGGAGAATGAGTTGGAGAAGATGAAGAGGATGCTTACCAAAAGCTTCTCTTTGAATTTGGAGCTAGAAGAAGGATTTGCAAATGAACTAGGGCTTGGAGTTTCTAATTTCCAATCTCTCCCACCATTGTTGATGAAGCTTGAACGTATTAGGAAATTATGAAGTAATGAAGAGGATAGGGTTGGATCTAGGTTGATAAGTGGGGTTAATGGGCTGAAACTAGACCAAAGCCCTAAGTGAAAAAGTATCGAAATTTCACTAACTCCAAACATATCAATGTTTATACTCAAGAAGGTCGCAAACGTCATTTTGGACTCAATGGAAGTGGTCTCGAGTCCCATTTCGACTGTTTGCAAAAAGTAGCTTTTCGGACTTCAATCCGATTAACGATTCTATATTTAAATAAAATATTTAAATATTCAATCGTAAAATATGCGGGTTGTTATAGACTCCCCTCCTTAAAGAAATTGCATCCTCGCAATACTTAAGAAGAAAATAAAGAGTAACAACCATAAAGGCATATCAACACAAAAGAAAATTTAGAATGAGAAGTTCACCATAAAGAGCACGAAAGAGTAAGTCCGAACGTGTTCGCTCGATGAATTCTCTGGATTCCCAAGAGCAAACCTTGGGATTTGAGAACCATTGAAGTTTCACAAGAAAAACATCTTTATTTCGTAGGCGCTCAACCTCCGAAGCAATGATGCGAATAGAATGTTGCTCATAAGTCAAATAGGCGAAACTTCAATTTCCACAATAACACCGGGCTCAAGAATAAAAATCGAAATCCCAAAGGCATTTCCACAGTAAAGAGACGTGGAAAACGTCATAAATAGAAAAAGATTGAGCCGGTAATAAAAAGGCGATAAGCCACGGAACAAATACGTTCGGTGATGGGAAATGGACCAACGTATTGAGGTGCTAACTTTACCAATCGACTGAAACGCACAACACCCATCACAGGTGAAACATGAATGAACACCAATAAAATCAAGACCTAAAACCAGTTCTCACCGGCTTTAAGCCAACACGAAGGAAATTGGCATAGCCTTCCGTAGAGTGCCTCGAAAGGTGCCATACCAATATAAGGTTGGAAGTTATTATTTGAAGAAAACTCAACAAGAGAAATATAACTTTCCCAACTTCCACCAAAATCAAGAACACATGAACGAAAGAGATCTTCAAGAGTTGATTCACACGCTCTATTTGTCTATCGGATTGAGGACGATAAGCGGTGCTAAAAAATAAGCTTTTTTCCCAAAGCTTTTGAAGATCTTACCAAAGTCCACTAGTAAAATAATGGATCTCGATTGCTAACAATAAAAGTAGGAACTTCATGCAATTTTAGTTTGACATAGAGTTTAGCCAAAAGAGGTATAGTCCAAAAGAAAGAAGGACAAGCCTCAAGGCTACACAAAACAAGAGATGAACATAGATTGGATTCACGATCTCGAATCTCATAAGTGGATAAAGACTCGAGATCATTCCATTCGGATATCATAAAAGAAACAGCCGCTTGTTGCTTACAACTAAGGGCATCGACAACACGATTGCCCTTTCCGGAAGTATAAAAATATCAAGATCATAAGATACAAAGAACTCGAGCCAACGTTGTTGACACAAATTAAGTTCCTTTTGAGAAAATAAATGCTTCAAAGATTTATGATCGGGGTAGAGAATAAATTTCTCTCCAAAAAGATAATATCGCTAAATTCTAAAAGCGAAAACAATAGCCCCGAGCACTAGATCATAAGTGGGATATCTAGTCTCGATAGGCTTTAATGATTTAGAAGCAAAAGTGATAGCATGTCCTCTTTTGCAAGAGAACAGCACCCAAACCAATACGACTAGCATCGGTATAAACAATAAAGTCTTGGTTCCCTTCGGGAATCACAAGAATAAGAGTATCGGAAAAGATTTCTTTTAAATAATCTTCCTTCCCGAAAAGCTAAAACTTTCAAAATTACAATTATCTTTATGTAATAATCTTTTTAGAAAAATTTACATTTTACAAGTCAATTTACTGTGTCTGATTGTCTCATCATAGCATTTAGGAGATTCCTATCGATAACGTTGATCAAGCACATCGACCAGAATTCTTAAAGCACTCAATGGGCAATACAATCACAAAATCATCTTTTATATGATAACTATGTCTCTTAAAGTTTTTAAGAATATTCCTTGCTCGTTTTAAGAACAAAATTCAATCATACTTATAAATAAATCTTACGAAAAAGATTTGCAAAATTTTAAATTGCTGTTTTCATCCAAAATCAATAAATACAAGAATGGAGTCATCGAGATATTCGTAGAATACTCGATTCATAAAATGGATGAAATAAGCTGGACAAACTGAATGACATAATAAGTCATTCATAAGAATCATAACGAGTGCGGAATGTGGTAAGTGGAATGCTAACTCCCGCAACTCGTAGAAAATGAAAATCGATGGCAAGGTCGAGCTAAAAAGACCTTATCACCACTCAAAAGATTGCTTAGGTGATAATCCTAAGACAAACTCAAAAATACCTGAAAATTCTCAAACTACGTGAATGAGAGAAATAACACTTTCCTCGTCATGTGAGCTTAAAGAATAAAATGATGCCATCAAATTGGAATCAAAATCACAAAGGAAAAACAGAAATCTGCTTAACAGATTGAAAATGTCAAAGATGAATAGTCCACACGGGACAAAGGATATGGCTTCATAATAATTAAGCCAGTCCTTACAAAAGTCAATTCCGAAGCATAAGTAAAAATCGGCTCGGAAAGAAAAATCACATAAAATAATTTCGACATCAATAAAAAGCAAATTGAGTGTTGCGGATCCACCAATCCAGATTCGCAATCCTCAAAGAAGTCATCAAGCCCAGAAATGTTTAAAGAAAAAGAATCACAAGTTCTTTTGATATAAAAATAATGAGATGAAACCCATATCAAAAAGAACTCAAATAAGATAATCACAAAGTAAATGTCATCAAGGATAGAATGGATACCTTGACTAAGAGAAGAGTTGCTAGGGGCTTGCACAATATTTAGCTTTCTCATGTCCCTATTCAAAAGTTTGGGACATGCAGATAAAAGATGACCTAGTTTTTTGCAATAGCGACAAGAATGGGGTTTCGGACACATATTCGCATAGTGTTCCTTAGAATTACAATTGTAGCATCCTCCACGATTAGGGATTGGAGTCTTTGCTACAAAAGTAGTTTGCTTCACTCTCTTATTGGGATTAAGGCTCTTGAACTTAATATGCCTCTTCTTGGAAGTCCCAATATCACAAACACTTCCTTTACCAACCTCTTCATGTCGAAGAGTGATATCCACAAGCTGATTGAAAGGAACTTCAAGTTTCAAAGGTAAAATCTTTTTGGGGTTCTTACCCAAAGCACAGGTAAACCTTTGATTCTTTAAAAGATCCAAAAGTTGTTGGGCCGACATGAATACGCCATCCAGAGAAGGACTATTGGATTGACCAGCACTAGGACTGCCAGAACCAACCATTTCTTTTCTTTAAGAAAGAAAGAAAAGAAGTAGAAAAGGTTATTCTTAGAATGAATATCAAACAATCATGATTGATAAAACAAGGAATCATAAAAGAAAATAGGATAGAACGGGTCCAATTGACTCGAATAAATTCCTAAAGCACGACTCCTAAGAAAGACTTAGGATAATGATCCTTGTTAGATTATTCTACATTGTTCCGAAGTTTGGCTCTGATACCATGCTGTGACACCCCACCTCTATACCCACGCTAGCCAAGGACACTACGTGGTAATGCCGTCAACTAGCACGGAGAATAAGGCTGTTGAGGAGCGACCATCCGTATAATTGCTTTGTGCGAGAACCGATATTCCAGATAAAAATATAACTTTTCATCTCAAGAGGAAATCCAACATACCGATACTCACTTAAAGCTACTACACAGTGGCTATATAATCTTCGGAAACAAATATAGAAATAAACATAACACAAATCAGTCACAGTTAATTAATATCACAAAGGCGGAATAAGATATGAATATATCACATGAAAGTGTACATCAAAATAGTGGTCAATATAAGATCCACTACATCACAATGAATAGATACTAGTGCGGGACCAAAGAATAATTATACATCAAAGAGTCCATAGCTCAAATGTATGATAACAAAAACTACTCATCTAAAGTAGTTAGCCAAAAGAATCAGATGATAATCCCTGATAAGAAGTCAAGCAGGAGCACTTGAAATATCTCGGTCTGACCCGAGTATTATTTAAGAAGAAAATTATAAATGAATCAGTCTAGTTATAATTATCAGATAAAATGAGATATAAGAAGAGATATAATAAAAACGTATGATAACCAAAAATGTCATACCTCGACAAGTATACATTAGAATATCAACAAAGGAAAATCATACAAATATCTCACGAATCTCATAGCATCAAAAGGATGTCATATTCTTTATTTAATTCACCAAGCCATAATAAATGACATACATATCAATGCCAACTGAAAAAGGTGGTGAAACATAAATTCCAGAAATCAATAATTAGAAATCCAGAAATCAAAAGGGGAGGCCTATTACAAACGGGAGCGTGAAAACTCCCAACACGTGTATCATAAACGGAACGCTATTCCATGGTCGCTAACCATTGAGCCAGTGCATCAGCGTAGTACAATAACGGTACGCCCAAGGGACCAGAAACTCATATATTTCGGAACAACGACGTAGTGTAATAATGGTACGCCCGATGAACTCGAAAGCCGAAGCATCGACGTAGTACAATGACGGTACATCCGATGAACCAAAAAGCCGGGACATCGATGTAGTACAATAACGGTACATCCGATGAACCGAACGCCATAAAAGAACATGGGTCGCTAGCCCATAATGAAATTAGATGAAGCTCAATAAAATGAGGTACAATCCTCCATATGGACAAAGAGACATCGCACCTTGCTAGTCTAAACTATAAAATGATCATCATCGATCATCAAGAAGTTTCGATTACACTAAGCTAGTAAATATAAGAGTTTAGCTTCATGTCCCATAACCACTAGCTTAACTAAAATATTTACGAACAGATTGTAGATTCCCACTCAAAATTGTCACAAGAGTTTCAATCGAACAAGTCCATAAATTAACCGACGAAGTAAACGCAAGCGTTTTATACCACTTGTTTTGCTAAGCCGTTTAATTAGATTTTCTCATACGAATGAGGTAAAGGTTTGTATATACTAATAGATTAGAAAACGGTTTTAGAAACGAGCTTTGTATTTAAAAGTAGTGTTGAAATCGTTTTGATGAAAGGGTTTTGATATTTACTACTAGTATAGAAAACCTTTATATTTTGAAGTGACAAATCATAGAAGTGATTGTAGAAACAATCAATCATAAAAATTCACATTCGAAGACGTGAATAAAATCCAAAGAAATCGATACCGAATCCATCAAAATGGATAACCCCAAAAATCCCGATATAAAAGTCATCAAAGTCGATAATAAATGATAATCAACAAATCGGATAATCATGAATCGATTAAATTTGGAAACTCAATCCAAAAAGGCAAAGTGGGCTGAAATAGCAAATTCAGTTAACTGAACAGAGATTTCAGTTGACTGAATCATGCCTGGAAACTTTCTGTTTCCAGGTTCAGTCGACAGAGCAGAGATTTCAGTCGACTGAATCGTGCCTGGAAACTTTCTATTTCCAGGTTCAGTCGACTGAACAGATATTTCAGTTGACTGAATCATGCCTGGAAACTTTCGGGTTCCAGGTTCAGTCGACTGAACAGAGATTTCAGTCGACTGAACTGGGATTTCCAGTATTTTCAGCCTAAAAATGAAGATGCAATCTCTTTTGCAAATGCAACCGGACGAGCAATGAGCACTAAGGGTTTATGCCAATAGACGACCCGACCCTATATGCTCTTTGATGCATCACCAAAAACATGATCAAACATCCATAAAAGTATTTTCACACAAATTTGACTTCAAAAACCAAAAATTGGAATATTCACAAAACCAATCCAAATCAAGAGCAAATGCACATGAAGAAGTGTTAGGAATTCATACCTAACAACCAAAGATAATTATAGTTATAGATGTGAGATAAAAATCTCACCTTTTACACAAAAACAATGAAGAGGGAGCTATAGAGCAAGGCAATGACAATCACTCTTCAATTCCAACTCAACAAGCTTGAATCTAAGCTTAAAAGAGAAACATTTCCTAAATTAGGTTTAGGAAATTTCTCAAATTGAAAGGAGAATGAGTTGGAGAAGATGAAGAGGATGCTTACCAAAAGCTTCTCTTTGAATTTGGAGCTAGAAGAAGGATTTGCAAACGAACTAGGGCTTGGAGTTTCTATTTCCAATCTCTCCCACCATTGTTGATGAAGCTTGAATTTATTAGGAAATTATGAAGTAATGAAGAGGAGAGGGTTGGATTTAGGTTGATAAGTGGGGTTAATGAGCTGAAACTAGACCAAAGCCCTAAGTGAAAAGGCATCAAAATTTCACTAACTCCAAACATATCAATGTTTATACTCAAGAAGGTCGCAAACGTCATTTTGGACTCAATGGAAGTGGTCTCGAGTCCCAATTCGACTGTTTGCAAAAAGTAGCTTTTTGGACTTCAATCCGATTAACGATTCTATATTTAAATAAAATATTTAAATATTCAATCGTAAAATATGCGGGTTGTTACATGAGTCATTACATGGTTATCCAATAACTACCAGTACGTAACCCCTTGGTGCCCTCATTAGTCATGAGTAATACACCGCCCAACATTTGGAGAGCATTTTATACTCTAGTCTCAACGGATGTATCTATATCCAGTCTGGATACATCTGGACAAGGAATATTTAAAATGGTATATTTGTTTAGATTGTGATAAATTACTCATGGTTACTACACTTTGTAACTGTTATCACAATACAGATCATTTATGGATTTTCTATTAAATATAATTAAATTATTTAATTAATAGAACACATTATATCAAGTATATAATAGAAAGAAAACACCTTTTAGTCTGAACAAGATTGGTTATCAAGTTAGAAATATGTAACAAATTACATAATTGCCCCTAGGGCATACCCCTAACTCTATCAATCTCCCACTTGCACTTGGGGTCAATTATAGAATGTTATTCCAACTTCTCTTATCGGTTTCCTCAAAACCAATTGGGTCGATCCCTTTTTGAACGGGCATGCTATTATGTTTCAATTATCTACTCTGTCAATCAACTCTCTTCGACAGTGATAACCTATTTTATCATGTGGAATAATTCAGAGAATATCTCTCATCTTCTAGTGAGAACTAAGTTCTATTATGAACTATTCATGACATTGTTATCATATAGCAATCTAATGGGATTCTCAACATTTGGAATGGCTGTTAGCTTAGTTGTAAATTTGTGCATTTATATTTATGTACATTGCTTTTATTGCGGCGTTATTCAAGGCGATGTACTTAGCCTTTTTCATTGAATCAGCCACAGTCTTTCGTTTGGAACATTCCCAACTTAAAGATTCATAACTTGAATTTATTATTGACATATTATACTCAATATCACTCATGAAGTTTGAGCCCGAACACTCCTTCATAAAGAGTTTGTTGTTTTTGTAACAATTCTCTAGTATTTCATAAATACACGAGAACATTTCAAAAAACCATTTAGTGATATCAATATGGATTTGATATTTGCTTCATGTGTCAAATAAATAAACAAATCACGATATCATAGACAACATAACACGCATGATAATTCATATTGCCAAAGCATAAGGAATCCATCTTACATGTTTCACATTAAAATTTTAATAAGGTATCCTTGCATATCGATTTGGAACATTCCTAATATCTTTTATACACTCTATAAAAGACATTATTTACAATCCAAAGTTAAGTATTAAAACAACTAAGCTTTATTTTAACACAAGTATATCGTTAAAATCAATAATGTGTTGTTTACTTACAGTTAGAAATATTAATGTACCTATTAACATTTTTTCTTATGAACACACGCTTCCTCTGCACTTTAACTGAAAATCAAACTATTTGATATATCTGTCAAAATACCTATTCAATCTTGATGCTTACGATACTTTTGTATCATTTCTAGTATCATATCCAAAAACTCGCAACCTCTATATCGCTTCCACTGACTACGAGATACTATGGTTGTTATCTACAAATAGTCAACTCTAATTCATTATTTAGAATTTTCAATTTTAGCACATATATACTAAAATGCTAAGTCTTATCAAGCGATAATTTTGTGAGTAAATCCGAAATAACTTGAGTACATTGAATAACAAATCTATTACACTAATTTCAACAACTGAAATTTATGAGGTTATTCTTATCAATGTTACCCATTGAATTCCAACTGCATTAGTCACTTAAAGACACAATCGCGACCAAACATCCCTTAAGATATGACAACCACAATCATATTTTGATAACGTACTTGGAGTCCCTTCAAATTTGCACATCATACCATATCATAGAGTCAATACTCTTAAGGCTTAATTGATAACCGAGGATTCTCTATTCTAGATATTGATAAGAAACTCATAGTTTCTCATCAGCTTTCAGGAATACTTATTAGACGCTCTAATGCGATGTATTCAACTAGAGTAGTTAATTTCACTTCATCTCATCTAATCAGTTCTATCTATGGATCGTATCCAATTCCATTTTACTACCAATAATTCCTCAAAGAAATTCTTTCACAATGAAGTTGGTATTTCTTGAAACAACAATTGTTTCTCAGTGTAATAGAATAGGTATTCATAACATTTTATGAATTTATTTATTTATAAAATTGATTTTTTTTAGTTTACAAAACTTATATTCAAAACATAAATATGTCATCCAATGCCAGTCTTTCCAATATCCTTTTGGGGAGATTCATACAAAATCCTTCATGAACAATTATTACGTGTAATCTTTTGACTTGCAGAACCTGCCAACTCTTTGGCCTAGGATATGTTCAAGTTTCTTATAAGCCCTTATCTTGTGTGATTTTGTAAACTTTTACTTAAATGAAATAATATAAACCTTGTATGCTACTCTTAAGTACATAACCTTATATAAAGAACCTAACTAAACTTCACTCACAATTAATCGTACACTGTCCAATAAACTTCGATTATTCCTTATCAATGCATCATTATGAATCACGTGGAGGAATGACTTTTGAGATTGAATCTTTATTCTATTTTAGGTATATTCGGAACTTTTTCCGATATAATCATTCGATCATATCGAATCATTTCTATCGCATGTTGTTTTATTTACTTTTGTTTTATACTCTATGAATTTACCATAGACATACTACATGTGTATCAAATACACATGTCCATGTCGGTGGTAACTTGTTGATGAATATGAGGAAGTACATGGAACCATTTTAGTATTAATAGACTTACGATTACGTACATCTATATGTGCCAGGTTGAATAGTTCATCAACTCTTATGATGCTCCCACTAATTGGGAGCATAACTCTTTTATTGTTTGGGATATAATTAACCAATGTCATATGATTCATAATCATATAATAAAATTATTTCTCAAATCTTCGACTTAGTCTATAATTCCAAAATAATTATAAATAATTTTAGATACATCTATATTTTTAGTGCATCACTTTTGTTGTGAAAACAAATACCACATTATAGTTTTATTTCATAACGAATATTCATAATATTCACAATGAAATATAACTATGTCTATTTTTCAATCGGGACAAAAAATAGTCATTATTTCATAAATAATGTTCGGTATGTTTTACGAAAACAATTTTCATAATTGATGCAATCAATAACTGTTATATGACATGCTCCCACTATTTTCGCCATTACATAATAGCGTACTAAAATTTGAGGTCCATAATTCACTTAATATAGTTTGTATATTTCATATACTGTAACTAATATATAGTGGAGAGTTCTTTGATCAATTATCCTGAACTCAAAGAAATAAATCTCATAGAAAAAAATTCCTATACAAAATTACATTTCAAAATAGAAATCACATTTCTTATTCCAATTTTAAATATCATATCATACATTATAATTCTCATTTCTGATGTTTCTTTACGAAGTAGAAGCATCCATTCATTCTCTTCATCCTAACTATACCTTAGTCACATCTAATCTTGTACATTCGTTATTTTTTCTACATGGCCAAACTATTCAAAAAATCTTACTAAAATATCATAACGAACTCTTTACAATGGTGAATTTGATTATACTTAACTTTTATGGACATTAGATATGTTGCGCTTTGTATAAACTGATCAAATTGATATTTCAATGATCGAGTTCCTAGATTTATATTGTAGTTTTGGTCTAGTGTAACATTTAACATGATACGATCCTTTTGTAATCAATCAAATAGAATACTCGATCTCCCACTACGGTTTATTTGGTTTTTTGGAGGGACTAATTTCATCGAAATATTATACATTACAAACTTTGACCGTTCACCATATAACATTTATGTAATGAACGCATTTTCAACCCCCAAATGTCGACACTAATACATCCACAGTATACATGTGCCGATCACCCAAGTGCTAGAGAGGCAGAACGTTAGGGAAAAGGAAAAGAAGAAATGAAAAGGAGCAAGAAAGAAGAGAACAGAAACATCAGAATCTCACAACGGAATGATAGCGTATAATATCTCAATAGATCTTTACAAAAGGAACATTTTAATATCCATGCAATAATTAGAGCAACCTAAACTATCATTAGCCTGTCCTCATAGTTTCTGATAAATATAAACAAAGTAATGCAGCGGAAAAAGAAAAACTACAGTAGGTAATCATCCTGCTCCTCTCCAAGAGCTCCAACGAACATCAATGGAATCTGGAAATATCCACAGGGCTGACCCGAGCATTATAAGAAAAATAACACCCAGATCAGTCTGGTAAACCAGTGTGACAAACTCAAGCTGTTTGAATTACTTAATGTTATAAAACCTTTTCAAAAATAAAGGTATCTCGTAAGACCATGCCGCACATAAACATAAAGAAGTTTTTACCTTACGATAACAAAACCATTGCTATTAGAAAATCCAATGATATTATAATAATGTCTTGGGTTTCAAATAGATAGATGGATATCCAAGCGAAGCTTCGATCTCCAAAGGTGAGTCTTAAATTTTGTGACACTCAGTCTGACCCGAGCATAAATCAAAACACAAAACAATCGAGTCAGGATTAACATTCTTATACCAGCAAATTCAACTCAAGTGATATATCAACTGAAATACAAGTAACTCAAAGGATGATTTGGATTTCCATCCTCTAAGGATCCGTGGAACTATCTACTATGTAGTAATATACGCTATTATAATATGTCTATAGTAAAGTAAACTATTAAAATAGCGTTAATGCGTTACCCATATCCCCCTTAACACATTTTATATATTCCCATAGTCTATACAGTACTGTAACTCCCCCCATAAACTGGAGGGCTATAAGAGGGCACTCCATAGGTATGGTACAAAACAAACTCTTAGAAGGCACGATAGGGCATGCGACAAGGCACTCGAGGCAATGCCAGGGTAGATATACCATTTGCGGATCCAGACTGGTGGTAATGCATAGCAGCTACTACCGCCCACCTCGTGACACACTCCCAAATCAAAGGTGCACCCAATCAAATCACAATAGCAATAGAATGGTATCGAAGAAATGTGTCTGATAGGAGGAATAACCTCACTTGTCCCGGTATGGCTCCTATTTTAGCCGCATCAAGCTGACTCACGAGAGTCAGGGCTACGTAAATACCATATAGAATCGTCACCAAACCATCCTACTTCATTCTGGAATCTCCACCACGTACATAGTTGTTAAAGTGGTTTTCGGTATTGGCAGAGAGTATGACAATATCCGATCCCGGTCTCTTTAACAACCAAACGTTATTATAACACCGTGGTCATTTCATTTCAAATAGTTCATACTTCAAAACCAAAATACCATATCATTTCAAAACCGTATCAATTTTATATCATTACTCACTTAAAATATATCCATTTCCAAAAATCATAGTACTTTCAAAGTTATAACACTTTCGAAATTATAACACTTTCGAAATCATATCGCTTTGAAAACATAATACTTTGAAATTCATAACACTTCCACTTAAACAGTTTAAATATAGAAAATAATATATATATATATATTAAAATAGTTTATATAATAAAATAGTTTATATAATAAAATAGTTTATATAATAAAATAGTTTATAATAACATAGTTTTAATATATATTAAAATACTTATAAAATAAAACAGTTTCCCAAATTTCACATATCAATTCAAATCAACTCAAATTCCAAAATCCCATTTAAATCAAATCTTAGTTCTTCCATTTCAATTCGATTCAAATCTCAATAAACCATTTATATCGATTTCAAATATAGATTTGAACTACGAATATACCATTTCGATTTTAATAGATTTCAAAGTTTAAATATTCAAATGTTTTCAAAAATAAATTTGATAAATTCATTTATATCCCAATTTAACTTCATTATTATTTAGTTTTGAAATATTCACTTATTAAAATCCAATATCATTTAAATAAACCTCTAATTACAGATAAACTAAATATTTCCTTCAATTTATTTAAACTTGAAATATTCATTTAATCACCTTAAATAAAAATCAAGTTATAGAATCATTTCTTTAAATCTCAAATTCAATAGGTTTCAAATTGATTTTAATTGAGTAAAACTCTTAAACAAATACAAATACAAATTTCAAATCAATTTCAAATTTGTCTACCCAACCTAAATTTAAAAAAAAATTATTATAAAATATATTTTTAAAATAAATAAATAAATAAAAATTTAAACATAATATATACTAATTAAATTAAACTTTATTAAATTATATCTTATTATCAAATTTATTTATATTAAATCAATTTTATATATTTTAAAAATAGTAAAATTATAATAAAAATCATAAAAATTATATTTACAAAATTGCTTATAAATTTAAAATTTCCAAACATAAAATTTTAAAAATAAAGAATTTAAACATATATAAAATAACATTTTATATATAATATTTTAAAATTAATATTTATATAAAACTATATATATTTATTTTCAAACCTTGGAAATCATTTCAAAGCACATATATATATATATAGACCAATGGTATCTGTATATAATTTTCTATCCTATGGTCAAGTGATACAGATATTTATCATTTCAATCTGCAATTTAAATATCTACGGGTATATATCTTTTCAACCCGCAATCCCAAAATTTAAAATAAATGAAAATCGCTTGGGTTTATCATTTCAACCCATAACGATTTTCTCCTATTCTACAAGATCGTTCGGGTATATATCATTTCAACCCATATGGAATTCTAAACTAACAGGGAACTTGCAGAGTGAGAACAACGATGATAATAATATAACATATCAACAACATGCATATATCATCCATGATAAATAAAATAAAATATAAACAACAAGACATGGTGTCATATATCACATGTGAACAGTTACAGATAATAGCATGTCATATGTAGCAATTATATAAATAACAGTTAAGTCTGGCAGCATATTTCAATTGTCGTTTCAAATGAAATCAAATTTAATAAATATAAGAATGTTAATCCTGAGTGATTGCTCACCTTTCGATGCTAGAGATGAACGAGAATGAGATAGGTTACGAATCCAAGCATGAATTTGACGATCAAAGCTGATAATAAGGAATCGATGAAATAATTAGAATCAGCTTGATAGAAACAGAAATTATATATATTATTATTGTTGTTGTTTCCATGAAATCAATATTTAATTTTAAACAAATATTAAAATAATAGATATTTAATTAAAAATCATTGTTTTAATTAAACACATATATTAAAATCTATATATATACATCATATATTTTTAAATAACTACTTATATATGTATACACTTTGAAATCAACAATATATATCACTAATATATAAGTTATAAACCATACAACGTATAACTTACACATACATTAATGAAGAAGCTAGTAAAACTTAATATATACACATACAAACAAATAAATCAAAATATATATTTACCGTATATGTATGCAGACTTATGAAATATACTATAACTTATATATATAACAAAATGGACAGATCATATATATATACTTACATTATATAACAAACACTTAGATCATATATTTCTCAAAAGCAAACCAAGCAGGCAAAACATATACATTTTACAGAACTTATATATACTTACATAAAGTAACATAAATAGACTAATATATATACTTCCTATATACAATAATAATATATTGTAAGTACTTACATATATTTAGAATTAGAGCAACATATACACCTAGCTTGAATGCACAGAATATATACTACTGTATAAATCTTATAAACCAACATGTTATACTTATGTGCTTTAAACAAAATTTATCTGTAAACAATAACTGCAACATAATTTATAAACAAACTAAACTTTGAAATATTACAAACTATAAACACAAACTGTAAATAAACATAACTATATAAACAACTATCATATATAACTTATATAAATTTGTACATATATATACAAGTGACATTATATACTACTTATATAAATTATATATTATAAGCAACCTATATATTGAATATAATACAAAACATGTTATATAATCATAGGTGTACAACTAACCTTCATAGACTTTATATTCAAAATAACATATATATAACTTGTATATTGTATGTATAGATATGTATAAATACATACTGTTATATAACTAACATATATAAAACTTCTTTATATAACACTCTTATATAATATATACACCGACATATCCAAACTAACAAAATATATAACATATATATCAAATATATAACAGAGAGTTCAACGCAGGCACAAGCAACAGAAAAGAAGGGAAGGCACGACTACAGGAAGGGAAAGGAAGTAAGCGGTTGGAGGAAGCTTGGTGGACCCGAGGCTGGCTTGGGTGTTGCGACCAAAGCATGGGATGCAAGGGTGGTGGTAGCACGCGGGAAGGATGGTTGCTATGCCGATAGGAAAAGTGGAGGGGAAAATGAAGTGGCGTGGGTGGAGGAAGAAGCTGCTCTAATATGAATTGGTTTCGTTTTTTTTTTGAGACAGAACAAATGAAAAGATTGGGTAGAAAATGAACCAAATGAAAATAAATTCAAAATGGGGAATAGCAAAGGGTATAGAAGTTGAAACAGAAATAGTAATAGCAAACAGTTGTTTGGTTTATACTATAGATAAATGAAGGGTCATGAAAACCCAAAAATTTAAAACATGTACCGGTACGATTAATCGTTCCACAGATTTCATCGCGTACCAAATTTCCGAAATACACAAATGAATACACTGTTGAGATCAACACAACGAGATGATCAAAATGGTATATAGATTTTAGTGGTACGATCATCCTATCAAAAGTCGATAATCGGTACCGAAAGTGCTGCTAATTTACCGAAAATAAGACAAACGGAGCATTAACAGTTCAAATCCGACGAAACGAAATATGACGCCTTACTCAGAAGATGATTTACAAATTTATTGTATAAAAATATTCAGGTTTGAAAAATATTTTATTATCATCTAATATTAACTGATTTAAATTAAAATAAAATGACACAATAAAATAAACTTTCATATTATCTGATGAGAATTTACCATTAGCTATATTTAATAAGACGTATTCCAAATATCAAATTTTCATTTACAATTTCAATTATTTAAAATTTCACAAAATTTCAGTTAATTACGTTAATAAAACCATTAAAATTTACGGGTCATTACACTCTCCCCACTCAAAACTTTTCGTCCCCGAAAAGGAATGAGGTAGGAGAATAGAAACAACCAGAAAGAAAATAGAATGAAATTCAAAAGAAAACAATTAATTTAAAACCATATAAATTTCATTTATTTTTAAATTGGTTTATATTCAACTAATTGATTTAAATTCATTATATTTAATCAATCAAATTTATTGTGTTCACATTTAATTGATTTCAATTCCATATATTTTCATTCAATTGATTTGTTTCAGTTTATTAACATTTATTACAAAATTTTCTTTCAAATAAAATTTATTTGATTCATCTCATTTATTTATTCCATTTGATTTCACCTAAGTTAATTTCTTATATAATTCAATTTCAACTATTCTTCATTTCATATTTATTTGTTTAACTATCATTCTCCTTTATTTATTAAATATATTTCACTTAATATATATTTTGCAACATATATTATGTGTATAAACATCTATTATAACCATTTATTATTCAACAAATTTATTCTCTTTTATTTATTCAATTTATTATCCAATTTATTATTTATAATTTCCCTTAACAAAATATCATTTTATTGTATACTATTCAATTTCATAGTTAACTTCTGAATAATTTAGGTAAGTTATATGTGTTGGAATGCAATTGAGTATTATACAAGTAAAATTTCCTAATTCAATTATTTCAAGTTAAATATTTATTCAAGGATTCAAGAGTTAAATTTCCGATTTCTCTTCAAACCATTTAGAGATTAATGTATACATATATATATATATATCCTATATATCAAACCAAATTTATAAACATATGCCTATATATACATCAAATCATACTTAAGAGGTTCAAATCAAATTCATTTTCCAAAACAAGAGTGCAGCAAAGCTACTAAGTGGTCTCTCTACTCTGAAACTCGAAAATGAATGTCGATGATGCTGCAGTCATCATCGAAATTATTTTCCATTGACAAAAGAAGAGAATACTGATTTAAAACCTTTAAAATTCTTTGGAAATGATTTCTATTCGAAAATATTTTTAAATAATATACCCAAAAATTTAAAACCAAATTTTCTGAAACACCGAAAATTTAGTTCCCAAAATTTTAATTTAAATTCATTTAGTTAACTATTTAATTTCAAAAAAATTTATACTTATATATAATATAATCATACAAATTTATTGTGTCAGTTTGCTCTGTTCAAGTGTTTTGGAATTCCTATCGATAGCGTTGATCAAACGAATCGATCGAAACCCCAAATCAACCTTAACAACTTAAACAACACAATATATAAAACATTTTTATATTAATACAAATACACTCCCTCACTCGATGAATCAATGATGGATTTCAAAACAAGGACAAAGATTCAAATATAAGGAGACACTAATCAAAAGATTTCCAACTAGAAGATAAGCTCAAAACAAAGATAAGATGATTAAATAACAAAAGAGAAAAGATGGATAGACTTATATAAATCACGGGTGACTGGTCAACCGTGACTTCAAAATTAAGATCGATGTGGAATTCTGAGGCAAATCGGCATCTGATCACAAGAGATAGAATTCGGGCATAGCAAGAGATAGTAGCATCTATATCGAGGATACAAAAATCTTCGGTGGATCAATGCTCGTTGTAAAGGAGTTTCACCCCTTTACAAATCATTTAGTGGAGCTATGGGATGCTCCAGAATCAAAAAAATACGAATAGGGAGAGAAGAATGGTTTTCAGAATGGAGGGGAAAAAGTTCCAAAATTCAAAGGAGATCGGAATCAAATAGGAAGAAACTCAACTCGAACGAAGGTGATTCTGTAATTAAATTTACTCTATATGCTAAGTTTTGCCTAAAACCAGAGCTCTGATACCACATGTAACATCCTTGTATTTCTTGCCATTCGCATCCGCACATGTCGAACTTGAATTGCTCAAAATATCAGATTGTTAATTTATATTCCGCAAAACTCAGCATATACAGTAAATAAATCAATCATAGAATCACAGACACAGAGTAATATAAAAATAAGCAGCGGAAACAAATGAATAGTAGCTCATGAAGCTACTATATAAACACCAAAGTTTGAAATAAAATACAACAGAATATCTCAAATACAAATAAATCTCTAATACATAAGCATGTGACGAGTTTGAACATAAATGACAGGAATAAACTAGAATAACTAAAAGCTGGATAGATAGATGGATCTCTAAGCGAAGCTCCAATCTCCAAAGGTGAGTCTCAAATGTTGTGACACTCAGTCTGACCCGAGCATAAAGCAAAACACAAAACACTCGGGTCAGGATTAATATTCTTATATCAGTAAATTCAACTCAAGTGAAATATCAACTGAAATACAAGTAACTCAAAGGATGATTGGGATTTCCATCCTCAAAGGATAATCTGTCTATAGTAAAGTAAATTATTAAAATAGCGTTAATGCATTACCCATGTCCCCCTTAACACATTTTATATATTCTCATAGTCTATACAGTACCATAACTCCCTCCGTAAACTGGAGGGCTATCAGAGGGCACTCCATTGGTATGGTACAAAACAAACTCTTAGAAGGCGCGATAGGGCATGCGACAAGGCACTCGAGGCAATGCCAGGGTAGATATACCGTTTGCTGATCCGGACTGGTGGTAATGCATAGCAGCTACTACCGCCCACCTCGTGACACACTCCCAAATCAAAGGTGCACCCAATAAAATCACAAAAACAATAGAATGGTATCGAAGAAATGTGTCCAATAGGAGGAATGACCTCACTTGGCCCGGCATGGCTCCTGTTTTAACCGCATCAAGCTGACTCACGGGAGTCAGGGCTACGTAAATACCATATAGAATCGTCACCAAACCATCCTACTTCATTCTGGAATCTACACCACGTACACAGTTGTTAAAGGGGTTTTTGGTATTGGCAGAGAGCATGACAATATCCAATCCCGATCTCTTTAACAACCGAACGTTATTATAACACCGTGGTCATTTTATTTCAAATAGTTCATACTTAAAAACCAAAATACCATATCATTTCAAAACCGTATCAATTTGATATCATTACTCACTTAAAATATATCCATTTCCAAAAATCATAGTAATTTCAAAGTTATAACACTTTAGAAATTATAAAACTTAGAAATTATAACACTTTGGATATCATAACACTTTGAAAACATAATACTTTGAAATTCATAACACTTCCACTTAAACAGTTTAGATATAGAAAATAGTTTATATAATAAAATAGTTTATATAATAAAATAGTTTATAATAAAATAGTTTTAATATATATTAAAATACTTATAAAATAAAACAGTTTCCCAAATTTCACATATCAATTCAAATCAACTCAAATTCAAAAATCCCATTTAAATCAAATCTCAGTTCTTCCATTTCAATTCGATTCAAATCTCAATAAACCATTTATATCGATTTCAAATATAGATTTGAACTACGAAAATACCATTTCGATTTTAATAGATTTCAAAGTTTAAACATTCAAACGTTTTCAAAACTAAATTTGATAAATTCATTTATATCCCAATTTAACTTCATTATTATTTAGTTTTGAAATATTCACTTAATAAAATCCAATACCATTTAAATAAACCTCAAATTACAAATAAACTAAATATTTCCTTCAATTTATTCAAACTTGAAATATTCATTTAATCACCTTAAATCAAAATCAAGTTATAGAATCATATCTTTAAATCTCAAATTCAATAGGTTTCAAATTGATTTTAATTGAGTAAAGTTCTTAAACAAATACAAATACAAATTACAAATCAATTTCAAATTTGACTACCCAACCTAAATTTATAAAAAATTATTATAACATCTACTTTTAAAATAAAAATTTAAATAAATAGTTAAACATAATATATACTAATTAAATTAAACTTTATTAAATTATATCTCATTATCAAATTTATTTATATTAAATCTATTTTATATATTTTAAAAATAGTAAATTTATAAGAAAAACCTTAAAAATTATATTTTCAAAACTAACTTATAAATTTAAAATTTCCAAACAAAAATTTTAAAAATCAAGAATTTAAACATATAAAATAACATTTTATATATAATATTTTAAAATCAATATTTATATAAAACTATATATATTTCTTTTTAAACCTTGGAAATCATTTCAAAGCATATATATATATAGACCAATGGTATCTGTATATGATTTTCTATCCTATGGTTAAGTGATACGAATATTTGTCATTTCAATTTGCAATTTAAATATCTACGGGTATATATCTTTTCAACCCCCAATCCCAAAATTTAAAATAAATGAAAATCGCTTGGGTTTATCATTTCAACCCATAACGATTTTCTCCTATTCTACAAGATCGTTCGAGTATATATCATTTCAACCCATAGGGGATTCTAAACTAACAGGGAACTTGCAGAGTGAGAATAGTGATGATAATAATATAACATATCAACAACATGCATATATCACCTGTGATAAAAAAAATAAAATATAAACAACAGGATACAGTGTCATATATCACATGTGAACAATTACATATAATAGCATGTCATATATAGCAATTATATAAATAACAGTTATGTAACGACCCGTTATTTTGCACCATTCGCATCCACACATGTCGGACTTGAATAATTCAAAATACCGCGTTGTTAATTTAAATTTGGCAAAACTGAACATATACAGTAAATAAATAATCACAGATCACAGACACAGAGTAATAAATGCAGCGGAAATAAAAGATAGTAGTTCATGAAGCTACCATATAAATGTATAAGTTACATCAGAGTTAAACCAGATACAACGGAAGAGTAATACGATACATCAGATACAAATCAGAATACATCACTGGAATCATCGAATACTGAACGCGGAATAGATGGCTGGATCTTCAAGCAAAGCTCCAACTTCAAAGGTGAGTCTCGAATACTGGTACACTCAGTCTGACCCGAGTGTAAAGCAAAAACACAAGACACTCGAGCCAGGATTAACATTCTTATATTAATAAATCCAACTCAAGTGAAATAGCAATTGAAATACAAGTAACTCAAAGGATGTTGGAATAACCATCCTTTAAGGATCCGTTAAACTATCTACTATGTAGTAGTGTACAATAAGTAGATAATGCCTATCAGTAATATAAAATATCAAAATAGTGTTAAGTCATGGCCCATTCCACCCTTAACACATTTTTATTCCCAAGAGCATATACAAGACCGTAGTTTCCCCAAAACCGGAAGTCACCAGAGGGCAATCCATATACTAAAGGTACAAAACAAATCGTAGTGGTCGTGTATAGGGATACAAGTATGACAAGGCACATGAGGCAATACCCAAGGTAGTGAAACTACCGTTCGCCTGATCCGGACTGGTGAGAACGCATCGCCGCAGCGACCGCAACACCGCGAAACAACACTCCCAAAATGAAGGGTGCACCAATCGACAACAAGTAATGAGTACTTCGAAGAAGTGTGTTCGCTTGAGGTAGCTGACCTCCATTGGCCCGACACGGCTCCTGTTTTAGTCATTTCCAATTTGACACAAGTGTCAAGGCTATCCATTATCGTTCTCTTTCTTCAGTCATCACGTACATCATTCCAACCACTTCATTCTGGATCACACTCCGCGTATAGTTATTAAAGTGGTTTTCGGTTTAGATAGAGAGTATATCCATAACTGACTCCGGTCTCTTTAATAACTTTCATGATTATTACACCGATTGGTCGTTTAATAAATTTCAAAACCAAATCAAATACAATTCCAATTAGAATTTGCAAACCAACATTTCATTTGTCTTTCTAAATCAATTTCCATAATTTACGTTTCAAAACTTCCAAATTACCATTTCAAAAGCTTATAATTCAATTTCAATTTTTTATTTAAAACATTTCAAATATTTATTCAAGTTCGTATATCAGTTTCATTCCGAAATCATTTAAATTAACTTAATCCAACATTCAAATCAATTTAAATTCATTTATCGATTTCATTTAATATTCGTTAAGTAAATTTGTCATTTAAAACAATTTCTACTAAATTTCCAATTCATTAAGTCCATTCTTTAAATTCAACTTCATTATATCAAAACTTACAAATTTAATTAAATTAAATCCATCAAACCAAATTCTTTAAATTACAAGTCTTACATTAATTTCAAAAATATCACATTTTCATTTCTTGTTAAAGAAATTCAATTTCACTTATTCATTTACTTAGTTACAATTTCAAAGCTCAATTAATAAAGAAACTAAATTTCACTTATTCAAGAAGTTAAATTTCACTTAATAAAGAATTTAATTTTATTTAATTATTAAATAATTCAATCATATTTAATTACTTAATAATTTCAAACTTAATTATTAAATAATTTCAAAGTTTAATAATTTCAAACTTAATTATAATTTCAAACTTAATTATTAAATCATTTCAAAGTTTAATAATTTCAAACTTAATTATAATTTCAAACTTAATTATTAAATCATTTCAAAGTTTAATAATTTCAAACTTAATTATAATTTCAAACTTAATTCAATCATTTCTCAAATTAAACAACATTCTTCATCAATTACATTGTTAATATTTTGTTTCAGATTATTAAATATTAACATTTTCCTTTCATTAAAATTCAAATTTCAACTTCATTTCAAAACCATATTATTTATTCAAATAAAATCTTCGTTTATTTTTAAATCAAATTATTGACCAATCGGATTTTATTTAATTCTCTATCCTAGGTCAAAGTTCAATTTGGGTAATTATCATTTCAACCCGATTCCAATTCAATTCAAAATCATAGCATAGCAAAGGGAACTTGCAGTGTGATAACTGGGATGGTGTCAAAGTAAATAAACAAGCAATATTAACAATCCATAACAATCCAATAATCAATTCAAATAATCCCGAAATAATCGTATTAATTCACATTGTTGTTTGTGCAAATTAATATAATTATTTCAAGTATCTACACTATCATTTCATGTAGATTAAAGATTATTACACTACGGGTTTCTCTTGTCATTCAATTTCAAATTTTACACTACAACAATTAATCCAATATACGTCGATGGTTCAAAGTGTAATTATCGCTATTATATATGTCAATTAATTTAACAATTAAAAGGGGTCATATTTACTAATCAAATTTAACATATAAATCAGTTTTAAATTTTTTAACTATTCTATATCCATTTCAATTTTGCATACTATTTATCATTTAACACTAACAATTTAACGTCCAATATAAACATCAACAATCAATCAATTATCAGCCAAACTGCATTATCATCACATAAATAATTAACAGATAATGGCGTCAAATGTCACAGGTGAACTGATACAGGCAATAGCATATATAACAGTGTAATTAACTAACAACAGCATATTTCAATTGTCGTTTCAATTGAAATCAGATTTAATAAATAAAAGAACGTTAATCGTGAGTGAGTGCTCACCTATCGAAGCTAGAGAGGCGAACGAGAGTGAGATAAGTTACAAATCCAAGCACGAATTCCAAGGCAAGTTAAGATTGGTACGAACCGACGATCAAAGCTGATAAATAGTAGTAGACGAATTCAAATCAGAACGGAATCGATGAAGATAAATTGGAATAGCTGAAGTAATATACAACTATACATGTAAAATCCTATTTTAACCTCAAACATGTACTAAATTAAATATATGTCTTTATTTCAAAATTCATTGTTTCAAATTAAACTTAATATTAAAATCAAACGTATTTTTAAATTAAATAAACACTATACATTAACTTATAAAAATGCAAAACATTTACCCATTTAAATCCATATATACAAAAATCAAAATCCATATCCAAATATAATAAAATCAATAACAAAATACATAACATAAAAAAAATCCATATATTATATTGTCAACAAACAGATTACCAGAAGAACAAATAATTCATCTATTTATGTATACGGCAAGTTTTTATATAGATGGGAAATTGTATATGCTTTTAATTGTATGTACTTTAACCTTGACCTTTATATTTAAAGCTTCTTTATATAATACATAAAGTACATAGCCTATTATACAATATTGTAATCCCATAGGTGCAGACGAGCCTGACGTACATGCTAAAATAAAAATCAATATTGTTATAATCTATGTACACACATATACTTGCGTAAAATCAACAATGTACATATAACTAATATACATAGGCTGATATTTATAAGCTTACTGTTTACATAAATAACAGTTTGTTTTTTTTTCTTTCAATTTCTATATTATACATATATATATATATATATATTGTAGAACTTACATAACTAATATACATTTAACAGCTACATATATATCACTTATATGTAAAAACAGCACAAGCTTCCATAATATATATATTCTAATAGACATGTGATAGGAACTACACATAAATGACTATGTATACAATATATATCTAAACATTACATGTATATGAAAATCACCTGTATGTAGTTATAAACAGTACAGTTTATTTACATATAATATAAAGCTATATATATAAACTTTCTTAGGTAATATACGAACAGTACTACTCTAGTATTTCCAGAACAACATATTATATTTGTATGAAAAGATAATATATATTACCTTATAGGGTAAAGGGAAGACGCATGCGTGAGAGTGAGGAGGGGAAAGACAGGGTTGCTTGAGAGGCTCGAATGACGGTTGCTGCAATTTGAGGAGAGTGGATCTCGATGAGGCTGCTATTTCCATGGCGTGGCGGAGCTTGAGTTTGGCGGCAGGGTTAGGTGAAGGGGCTCGGCTTGGTTTTGTGGCGGAGGTTGTTGGCGTGGGCGAGGCGTGGGTGGAACGGCGACTGAGGAAGGCGTTGTAGATGAGGTAGCCATAGCGGTGACAAGGGTGATGGTATGGCTGTGAAATGGCGGAGGCAAGCGGAATACGTGCAAGGTGAAGATGAAGGCAGACGCGGAGGAAGACTCCGAGTTGCTTGAGCCGGCCGAGATGATGGTGAGAGCGGAGGTTCTTCATGGGTAAAGGAACGGTGATGGGTTTGATTGGAGTGGGGAGGAAAAATGGGACGGTGGATCAGGAATTCCAAGCAAATATAAATGGACGTGAGTAACACAGCTCATAGGCAAAGAAAAAAGTATAGCCACCCACTTATAAAAGCTACAGCAAGCTTAATTTATACTTAGTATTTGTTCTCTTTTTTTTTCAAAGCATAGGTGAATAAGATGAAGAGAAAATAAAGATAGAGGAAGAAAGGCAACGTTTTATTATAATATTTCAGAAGTACAGAAAAATATCGGCAGAGAGAAACGTACTGAAATGTTATAAATTGCCAAGGGAAAATAATAAAAGTTAGCAATAAATTTTGAGAATAGAAAATGGCATGCACGATAATTGACGCAGCGGATTAATCAAAACGATCTTCAATCGATGAAAGTAGCAATCTGTGGATTGATGGATACTGCAATGCCCGAACTCGTTGATCCGAAGATACCGAACTCTAGCTATCTCTGACTCGTTGATCCGAAGATACCGGGAAAGAGATCTACGATTCTTCAACGTTGATCTTGCGCACAAGATTCCATGAATCGGCTTCAGCAAACGATGATTCGAGCGCACTCGAATGACGTAAGTGGAGATAGGAGATACACTCGACTACCAATTGAAATTGAAAGCACAAAGCTAACAAAAGAGAATTTTATTCAATATTCAACAACCTTTTACAAATGAGAGACCCGGCCTATTTATAGGCATTTTACAACTCACACGAAAAAAACAAGAAAAATTACATCTCTTAAGTCGGTTCCGACCTAACAGTCACAACCTATCATAAGTCGTACATGACTTAAGCCCAAACAGTTACAACATAACGACTTAAAAACAGAAAAAAGACAAACAGACAACCACTTAAGTCGTTGCCGACTTAACAATGCTACGCAGCTCAACTTAGTAACGACTTAAGGAATCAACGGTCCAGATTAACTCGGCAGAGAAAACAACGGCAACAGTGCTTCGCGACTTAAAATGAACGACTTCAGAAAGTCTTTGCGACTTAAAGATTCTCGCGACTTAAATCAACGGCATAGGATAAAGCGGCATACAATCTACGGCTACAAGCTTCAGCGACTTAAGAACATACGGCATTCCAGATCAACGACTTAAGGAAATCAATGGTTTAGATTAGCTCGCAGAAGAATCAACGGCAACATCTTCACGCGACTTACGACTTAAGAACTTCACGAGTTAAACTTCAGCGACTTACGAGTTAATTCTTCTAGGTCGTAACTCGCTTCCTCTTCATGCCTTTTGCTAAGTCGTGGACGACTTATACCTTCAGCTTCGTTAAGTCGTGGGTTTTCACTAGGTCTCTGCCGAGTTATACTAAGTCGCTGGGACGACTTAACACCTTCGTTAGGTCGCGAACTCGAGTTAACTTGCTGCCGAGTTATACTAAGTCGCTGGGACGACTTAACACCTTCGTTAGGTCGCGAAAATCCTTCCATAAGTCGGTTGCGACCTAGAACTTCATTTTCCCAACATTGCTCACCAAATCTTAACTCGGTGGTATTCTTCTTAGGTCGGTCTCGACTTATCAACTTGTTAGGTCGTATTCGACCTATGACTTCATTCTGGCCTGCATCATCCTCCCCAGGTTGAGAAAAATTCGTCCTCGAATTTGTACTTTCTGCATCCACAACAAACTCTCTCCATGATATGGTATGATATGCTTAACGTTGAATACGTCCGACGTGTACACATCATTTGGCAGCTTCAATTTATAAGCATTTTCATTGATTCGCTTCACAACTTCCACCGGACCAATTTTCCTGGCTTTCAACTTGTTATAAACGCCTACTGGAAAACGATCTTTTGTTAATACTGCATAAACCATATCTCCTTCATTAAACTCAACATTTCGTCGTTTCAAATCTGCAGATTGTTTATACTTCTCATTTGCTTTTTCCAATCGTTCCTGAACGATTTTATGACATTCCGTCAACCCTTCAACAAAATCAGCAGCTTTCTTAACTGTCTTCTTTGATTGTGGCACTACCGTTAAATCCAATGGTCCCTTCGGTAAACTTGAATATACTATCTGAAATGGACTGAACCCAGTACTTCGATTCACAGCATGATTATGAGCAAATTCTGCCTGGCATAACTTCACATCCCAACTCTTCAGATTATCTTGAACAAGACACCTCAGCAAATTTCCCAATGATCTGTTCACAACCTCGGTCTGTCCATCCGTCTGCGGATGATAAGCACTACTAAATTTCAGCTTCGTTCCCACCATTTTCCACAAACTCAACCAAAAATGACTCAGAAATCGAGTATCTCTATCTGACACAATAGATTCTGGCAATCCATGAAGTCGATAGATCTCCTTGAAAAACAACTGAGCAACATGAACAGCATCCGCCATCTTCTTACAAGCAATAAAATGTGCCATCTTCGAAAATCTGTCCACCACAACAAATATAGAATCATTCCCCCTTTGAGTTCTAGGCAAACCCAAAAAAAAATCCATACTGATATCCACCCATGGTTTTACAGGCACGGGTAACGGCATATATAAACCCGCATTAGTCGCAGTTCCTTTCGAAACCTGACAAATATGACAACGCTCCACAAACCTCTCCTCCTCTTTCCTCATCGATGGCCAAAAGTAGGATTGTGAAATCAACTGTAAGGTACGGTCTCTCCCAACATGTCCCTCTTCGTGTAACTCCTTGATAATCTTCATTCTCAGACTAACCTCCGGTATGCACAATCGATTTCCTTTAAAAAGAAAACCATCTACCATCACGAACTCATCCGTCTCTCCATTCTTGACTTTATCAACAAACTTTGCAAAGTAAGGATCATCGGTAAATAATTCTGGCAATATTTCAAACCCCGTCACTTCAACCTTTAATGTAGTTAACAAGTGATTTCTTCTACTCAACGCATCCGCAACACGATTCGTCACTCCCGACTTGTGTTTCACAACAAATGTAAATTGTTGTAGATATGCAATCCACGATGCATGTCTCGCTGAAATCTTGTCTTGCCCTTGCAAATGCTTCAATGCTTCATGATCAGTATACAGAACAAACTCCTTCTGAAATAGATAGTGTCTCCAGTGTTTAATAGATTGTACAACAGCATAGAGTTCCACATCATACGTACTGTACCTCATCTTGGCTCCTGACAACTTCTCACTGAAATATGCAATTGGACGTCCCTTCTGACTCAACACTCCTCCAATTCCAACCTTGGATGCATCAGTATGTAGTTCAAACACTAACTGGAAATCAGGTAATACTAGAATTGGTGCAGATGTCAGCAACTCCTTGATCTTCCCAAAAGCATTCCCTGCTTCCTCTGACCATGCGAATTGTTTACCCTTCATACAATCAGTCACAGGTGCCATCACACTACTAAAGTGTGGAATGAACCTTCGATAGAATGAAGCCAACCCGTGAAAACTACGAACTTCCGTCATCGTCTTGGGTTGCGGCCAATCTCTGATAGCTTCGATTTTACTTTGGTCAACCTGTATTCCTTCTTCCGACACAACATACCCCAGAAATAAAACACTATGCGTCATGAACACGCATTTCTTCGTTGCAGCATAAAATTGTTCTTGTCGCAATACCATCAGTACTTCTCTAAGATGATTCAAATGTTCCTATGGACTCCCACTGTAAATCAGAATATCATCGAAATACACCACCACAAACTTCCCAATGAACGGTCGAAAAATCTGATTCATCACCCTCATAAAAGTACTCGGTGCATTGGATAAACCAAATGGCATGACCAACCATTCGTATAGACCTTCCCTGGTTTTAAAAGCAGTTTTCCACTCATCGCCCGGTCTGATACGAATTTGATGATATCCGCTCTTGAAATCAATCTTCGAAAAAATAGTAGCTCCGCTTATTTGATCTAACAAGTCATCCAACCTCAGCATTGGAAATCTATATCTCACAGTAATCTTATTCAATGCTCGACTGTCAGTGCACATCCTCCATGTTCCATCCTTTTTGGGTACCAATAAAGCTGGTACAGCACAAAGACTTAAACTCTCCTGCACACGCCCCTGTTCAAGCAATTCTTCTACCTGCCTCCGCAACTCTTCATGTTCCTTCGGACTCATTCGATAATGTGGTCTGTGTGGCAACAAAGCACCTGGAACAAGATCTATCTGATGTTGTATATCCCTCAACGGTGGCAACTCCGTTGGTAACTCCTCTGGAAATACATCGTCAAATTCTTTCAAAACTGGTTTAACTTCTTCTGGTATTTCAACCTCTTCACTGCTTTCTCGTCCAATCAACAAGAATACTTCCAGCTCTTCCTCAACCTCCTTAACAAACTCTTTTAAAGATAATAACGTTTTCAGCTCTTCAATCTCTTCTGACTTACTTTCTCCTTGTGATCTCTTCTTCGGAACTAGGATAATTTTCGTGCCTTCAAACATAAAACTGTAGCTATTGGTCCGACCATCATGTTGTACTGCTCGATCATACTGCCATGGTCTTCCCAATAATAAGTGGCAAACATCCATCTCTACTACATCACACCAGATTTCGTCTTTGTATTTCTTTCCAATAGAGAATGGAACACGAACTCGTCTATCCACTTTCACTTCTCCTCCTTTTCTCAACCATGCTAACTTGTATGGATTCAGATGTTTCTCTGTCTTCAATTTCAACTTTGTCACAGCCTCGGTTGAAATAATATTATCATAGCTTCCTGCGTCAATCACAAACTTACACACCTTCCCCAGAATAGTACATGTTGACTGAAAAATATTACTTCTCAACCAACTAGCTTCCTCCTGCTTCGGTGTTAAACACGATCTCCTCAGCATTAGATTACAACCTTCATCTCCTGACGCAATATCCTATTCATCTTCCTCAACTAGACTAGAACACTCCCCTTCAACATCCTCATCTTCAACTTCTACAATCATGGTTCGTTTCTTCGGCTTTGGACACTCACTGCTTTTATGACCCAATTCCTGACAATTGTAACATTTGAAACCATTGTTAACCCTTGCCTTCTCAGCCTCCTTCACCACCGGTTTACTGATAGGTTTAGACACATTAGAACTTCCACTAACACCCTTCATTTGGTTGTTGGAACTAGTAAACACACCACCTCCTCATCGTCCCTGCTTCTCCCAAGCCAACGCTTTCTGATGTGCTTCCGCTACAGATCTAGGATCGAACATGTTAACCATATCCTGAATCTGCATTCTCAATCCCCCAATGAATCTAGATGTCAGCTGCTCCGTTTCTATAATATCATTCCTTGCAATAAGTTGATAGAATTCATCAGCATAGTCATTAACAGTCTTTGTGCCCTGCCTCAAATTCTGTAAACGTTGATACATCAATGACTTATAATTGTAAGGTAAGAACGTTGCTTTCATCAATTTCTTCATCTTCTCCCAAGATTCAACTTTTGACTTTCCCATCCGATCACGTGTAAGTTTGGTCTGCTGCCACCATGCCAAAGCTCTACCCCTCAGCCTCGTAGCAACCAACTTCACTCTACGATGTTCTGGAACTTCTTTGAAGTCAAAAATCTCTTCAACATTAGCCACCCAATCTAAAAACTCCTCTGCTTGCATTCCACCTTTGAATTCAGGAATTTCAGTCTTCATCCCCGACTCCCACTTGTGATCATACTCAGAGTAATTTCTTCCTTGTCCTCATCCTTGTCCTCGAACACTATCACCATCATACTCCTCTTCAAAATCAGATGTATATCGTTGTCTATCTCGTCCACCCACATCTCTACTACCATTACGTCTTCCACCATCATCCCTTCTATCTACATTCCTCCGTTCACGATCATTCACGTTCCTCCCACGCCCTTGATCATTTCCAACACTTCTGTCTCGATTGGAATGTGGCGAGACTCTACTACCCCCATGGTTAGATTCAGGTGAAACCATTCCCCGATTTTGATTCATCTCCGTCATAAGCTTCTCTAACCGACCAATTCCTTCATTAAGCTTTTCACTAAAGTTTTCATTGATTCTTTGCTCCATCTCATCAGCTTCTTCTCTTCGATACAAAGCTTCTACGTTTTGATGACGATTAGCTCTTCTTGGCGGCATACTTGAAATTTACAAACTCTTCAAATTCAAACACAATTCGAACTTTGATCCAAAATGGAATGGATCGAAAACTTCCACTTTGTAGCAAATCGCGATGAACACGATGGACAAAGTTTCGGCTTCCAATACGAATTCGATCAATCAATCTTCGAACAAACTCTTCTTACTCTCGGCCGTGATAAACACAAACTCAAATCTTCACTTCAAGCTCGGCAAATCACTTCAACTTCTAAATGGATAGGCTCCAAGTCTCGATCTAGCTATGATTGGCTAGAACAAGCTCCGATACCAAATGACGCAGCGGATTAATCAAAACGATCTTCAATCGATGAAAGTAGCAATCTGTGGATTGATGGATACTGCAATGCCCGAACTCGTTGATCCGAAGATACCGAACTCTAGCTATCTCTGACTCATTGATCCGAAGATACCGGGAAAGAGATCTACGATTCTTCAACGTTGATCTTGCGCACAAGATTCCGTGAATCGGCTTCAGCAAACGATGATTCGAGCGCACTCGAATGACGTAAGTGGAGATAGGAGATACACTCGACTACCAATTGAAATTGAAAGCACAAAGCTAACAAAAGAGAATTTTATTCAATATTCAACAACCTTTTACAAATGAGAGACCCGGCCTATTTATAGGCGTTTTACAACTCACACGAAAAAAACAAGAAAAATTACATCTCCTAAGTCGGTTCCGACCTAACAGTCACGACCTATCATAAGTCGTACACGACTTAAGCCCAAACAGTTACAACATAACGACTTAAAAACAGAAAAAATACAAACAGACAACCACTTAAGTCATTGCCGACTTAACAATGCTACGTAGCTCAACTTAGTAACGACTTAAGGAATCAACGGTCCAGATTAACTCGGAAGAGAAAACAACGGCAACAGTGCTTCGCGACTTAAAATGAACGACTTCAGAAAGTCTTTGCGACTTAAAGATTCTCGCGACTTAAATCAACGGCATAGGATAAAGCGGCATACAATCTACGGCTACAAGCTTCAGCGACTTAAGAACATACGGCATTCCAGATCAACGACTTAAGGAAATCAATGGTTTAGATTAGCTCGCAGAAGAATCAACGGCAACATCTTCACGCGACTTACGACTTAAGAACTTCACGAGTTAAACTTCAGCGACTTACGAGTTAATTCTTCTAGGTCGTAACTCGCTTCCTCTTCATGCCTTTTGCTAAGTCGTGGACGACTTATACCTTCAGCTTCGTTAAGTCGTGGGTTTTCACTAGGTCGCTGCCGAGTTATACTAAGTCGCTGGGACGACTTAACACCTTCGTTAGGTCGCGAACTCGAGTTAACTTGCTGCCGAGTTATACTAAGTCGCTGGGACGACTTAACACCTTCGTTAGGTCGCGAACATCCTTCCATAAGTCGGTTGCGACCTAGAACTTCATTTTCCCAACATTGCTCACCAAATCTTAACTCAGTGGTATTCTTCTTAGGTCGGTCTCGACTTATCAACTTGTTAGGTCGTATTCGACCTATGACTTCATTCTGGCCTGCATCAATAATTTAGGAAATATTTATTGCAAGTAGCAAATGGCTGTTGGGTTGATATGGCGGGAACTGAATGGTCAAAAGAAATTTGAAATGTTCAAAACTGTACCGATAATATAAATAGTTTCATCGATCTCGCAGCGAAACGGACTTCAAAACACAGAAATGAATATACTATGGAGATCAGCACGACGAGACGATCAAAATGGTATACAAATATCAGCGGTACGATCTGAATTATAAAATTCGAATTTTCTACTAGCGGAAAATGCAAGAAAAACGCTGAAAACTAAGATCGACGATGCCAAAGATGTCCGAATTTGGAAAAATGACAAACTGACATCTTTCTCAGAAGAAGGTTTAGAATTTTCCTATGTAAAAATATTTAGGTTTCGGAAACATTTTATTTTCATCGCTTTTTTAACTGATTAAATTGAAGTAAATTTACACGCGAAATAAACTTTCATATTTTCGGACGAAAATTTACCAGTTGCTATGTTTAACTAAACGCATTCCAAATATCAAATTTATACTTTGAAATTTTATCGTTTAAAATTTCACAAAATTTCAATTAATAACGTTATTAAAACAGTTGAAATTTACGGGTCGTTACAAGTTAAATCTAGCAGCATATTTCAATTGTCGTTTCAAATGAAATCAAATTTAATAAATATAAGAATGTTAATCATGAGTAATTGCTCACCTTTCGAGGCTAGAGATGAACGAGAATGAGATGGGTTATGAATCTAAGCACGAATTTGACGATCAAAGCTGATAACAAGGAATCAATAATCAAGCAAGTCCAGTGTGCAAATACGATCTCCAAATCCAAAGACTTCAAAGATTGAAACTTCCAAACCAAGACTGTTGGCTATCGAATCTACATCTACTATCTGAAAACCTGACTCTAGGCTGCCCGTGTGGAAATTTGTGGGCACCCAGAGTTTAGGAAGGGAACAATAAACTCCAGGTCAGTCATGGGACTGGTATGAGCAAACAAAAAAGATTTTATCCTTAACAAAAGAGATAAAAAGAATTCCGCAATGCTTTTTGGAAAATGAAACTACCATAAGGCCTCCCACCACACACACAATGCAAGCGCACACTTGGAGGTGGTTCTCGCTTTTGGATTGGAGTCTTTGGAGTTTTGGCATTAGAGAATATATATCTTTCCGTTGCTGATGTTATCTCTTCTGCTATCTTATTATTTCTGCTATTGTGTATCTCTGATATTGATATTCATTTTTATCAGATTGTTGTATCATTGTTGTATCAAATATTGTATATCAATGATATTCATTTCTTTTTTCGCTGTGTTTTTTACTTAATGTGTTATAAGCTCCATCTGAGCTGGAGTCCGACGTTTGAATCTACGACATTCGAATACAAGTGAGGTATTTGATGTCGATTTTCGGACGTCGAATTTCAGGTCGTGAAAAAATCAATGAAATAATTAAAATCAGCTTGATAGAAACATAAATTATATATTATTATTATTATTATTGTTTCCATGAAATCAATATTTAATTTTATTTTATTTTTAAAATAATATATATATAATTAGAAATCATTGTTTTAATTAAACACATATATTAAAATCAACATATATACATCACATATTTTTAAATAACTACTTATATATATACTTTGAAATCAACAATATATATATATCACTAATATATAAGTTATAAACCATACAACGTATAACTTACACATACATTAATGAAGAAGCCAGTAAAATTTAATATATACACATACAAACAAATAAATCAAAATATATATTTACCGTATATGTATGCAGACTTATGAAATATACTATAACTTATATATATAACAAAATGGACAGATCATATATATATACTTACATTATATAACAAACACTTAGATCATATATTTCTCAAAAGCAAACCAAGCAGGCAAAACATATACATTTTACAGAACTTATATATACTTACATAAAGTAACATAAATAGACTAATATATATACTTCCTTTATACAATAATAATATATTGTAAGTACTTACGTATATATAGAATTAGAGCAACAGATACACCTAGCTTGAATGCAAAGAATATATACTATTGTATAAATATTATAAACCAACATGTTATACTTATGTGCTTTAAACAAAATTTATCGCTAAACAATAACTGCAACATAATTTATAAATAAACTAAACTTTGAAATATTACAAACTATAAACACAAACTGTAAATAAACATAACTATATAAACAACTATCATATACAACTTATATAAATTTGTACATATATACACAAGCGACATTATATACTACTTATATAACTTATATATTATAAACAACCTATATATTGAATATAATACAAAACAGGTCATATAATCATATGTGTACAACTAACCTTCATAGACTTTATATTAAAAATAACATACATATAACTTGTATAATATACATATAGATATGTATAAATACATACTGTTATATTACTAACATATATAAAACTTTTTTATATAACACTCTTATATAATATACACACCGACATATCCAAACTAACAGAATATATAACATATATATCAAATATATATTACCTATATATAACAGAGAGATGCACGCAGGCACAAGCAACAGAAAAGAAGGGAAGGCACGGCTACAGGTCGGGAAAGGAAGCAAGCGGTTGGAGGGAGCTTGGTGGAGTCGAGGCTGGCTTGGTTGCTGCGACCAGAGCATGGGATGTGGGGGTGGTGGTAGCACGTGGGAAGGCTGGTTGCTATGCCGATGGGAAAATTGGAGGGGAAAATGAAGTGGCATGGGTTGAGGAAGAAGCTGCTCTAATATGAATTGGTTTCGTTTTTTTAGAGACAGAACAAATGAAAAGATAGGGTAGAAATAGAACCAACCGAAAATAAATTCAAAATGGGGAATAACAAAGGTTATAGAAGTTGAAACATAAATAGTAATAGCAAACAGCTGTTTGGTTTATACGATAGATAGATGAAGGGTCATGAAAACCCAAATGTTTAAAACGTGTACCGGTACGATTAACCGTTCCACAGATTTCATCGCATACCGGATTTCCGAAATACACAAATGAATACACTGTTAAGATCAGCATGACGAGACAATCAAAATGGTATACATATATCAGTGGTATGATCATCCTATCAAAAGTCGATAATCGGTACCGAAAGTGCTGCTAATTTGCCGAAAATAAGATAAACAGAGCAATAGTAGTTCAAATCCGACGAAACGAAATATAACGCCTTACTCAGAAGATGATTTACAAATTTATTGTATAAAAATATTCAGGTTTGAAAAATATTTTTTTATCACCTAATATTAACTGATTTAAATTAAAATAAAATTACACAATAAAATAAACTTTCATATTATCTGATGAGAATTTACCATTAGCTATATTTAATTTGACATATTCCAAATATCAAATTTTCATTTACAATTTCAATTATTTAAAATTTCACAAAATTTCAGTTAATTACGTTAGTAAAACCATTAAAATTTATGGGTCGTTACAATTGGCATCTTCACACGAGTCTTCAATACTTGATCAAATAATGAATCCTACATGGATTCCATCATCTCAACAGAATTCGGAACCACACATGGATTCCATCATCTCAACAGAAATCGATACCACACAAGGATTCCATCATCCCACTTCAAAACATAGAACCCGTATCTCAGTCTTGAAGTAGTTTCGATAAGTAGAACACATACCAATCCCGGTCTCTCCAAGACTAAAGCGATGAATTTGGTCTTACTCAACAATAATGTGAATGATCGCATAAGGGAACTAATTCCTGTATACTTTCCATAAGTAAGTAATCATACATGCACTATCAATTTATCTAAAGCATGATCAAGTCACATAAATGATATTTAGTCCCTTTTTAATTAATTTATCATTTATTAATTAAAAACCCTTTTTATTAGTAAAACACCTTTTTACCAATAAAACTTCTTTCATTCATCAAAACTTCCTTTATTAATTAATACTATTTTATTGATTAAAACTTCCTTAATATACTTATATATATATATAATTTCTCTTTATGAAAGATACATACTTATATACTATTCACTTATACTCTTTTCTATACTTCAAAAAGTACTCATATACTTATCTCAATGGTATAATTATACTCACAAATCACTTAACAATTTTTATGTACTTTAAAATATAATCAAAAAGGTTAAAAAGAAGTGTTACTAAAACATTTGTTACTATAAACCCCTTCTCATTTATATATAACTTTTCCTATCTTTTTATAAACTATTTCAATACATTTTATTATCTTTAAAATTCCATTATTAAAAATCTAATTATATTTATAATATGTTTCCATTTTAAAATATAATTAAAGGGTTTAAAACAAGTGTTACTAAAACACTGTTTACTACAAACCCAAAACATTCATTTATACTTAACCTTAAAATATTCATTATTAAATATCTAATTATATTTATAATATAATTCACAATATGGGTTAAAAACAAATGTTACTAAAAACACTTATAACCTAAAATCATTTCACACTTACCATTAATTTTAAAATATTTATTTAAAGGTCAAAGCATATCCACGCTTATTAGTTAAGGTAGTACAGTTTTAAGTAATTTCCACAAAACCATTTATTTTAACTTAAGTGTTAAAATCCAAACTTCCCTTATTATATTTATAAAATATTTATTTTAATATTTAAAACTTATATATATATATATAAATATCTTTATAATACTTATTAATATGTTAAAACACTTTTAAAACTACTAAAAATGTATAATAATTATTTATATAGAATATTATGTAAAAAGAAGGAATTTTGAATAAATAGATAAACAAGTTTTATTTTAAAAGCTACTTTGCTTAAGAATTTATAGTTAATTATTAAAAATATATTTAAACTTGAAACCAATTTCAAAACAGTCTAATATAAGTTAGAAAATAAACCCAAAAAGAGTTGAGAAAAGTACTAAATTTAAGTTTCATTTCTAAACAATTTATATCTTCAATTAACAAAGACAACATTTACAGAAGTGCTACCTAAAGTTTTGTTACTAGTTTCTTTACATTTTTGCTACAACTTTGTGTAAAGTTTTCAATACTTTAACAATTGATTTTAGATCCATTCTTTTTAGAATAGTTATTATACTTTGGGTACTTGAAAACCATGAAAAAAAATCCCAAAGAATATCTTTAAATTATTTTAGAGAAATTTCTGAAAATAGGGTATTTTACCGAAGTGCTCATATAGCAACCCTTTCTCTATAACTTTTTGCCCTTCGTTCAACTAGCTATCAAATGATTTAAGTTTCAAAACTTTCCCAATAATAAAATTATATTATTAACTTTCTAAAAAGGTAAAGAAAACCCTAAGAATGTTTCTAAAAAAATAAACGTAATTTTTCAAAAACCAAGTTATTTAAAAGTGTCGTTATAACGACCCTTTTTTACTTCAATCTTTTACAACTTTGACTTTCTTTTTCTATAACTCTTCAAAACATATCCTTTGCTTTTCAAAACACTTATAGAAGTTTATACACTAACCAAAACAAGTTATATCAAAATATGTTCTTAAATCACCACTTTACACAAATTAAAGTTAAGGGATTTCAAAGTGCGTTTATAGCGACTATCGCTATACAGACAATTCCATATTCAATTCAATATTTAGTGTAACAACCCGCATATTTTACGATTGTATATTTAAATGTTTTATTTAAATGTAGAATCGTTAATCGGATTAAAGTCCAAAAAGCTACTTTTTTAAACAGTCGAATTGGGACTCGAGACCACCTCCATTGAGTCCAAAATGGCGTTTACAACTTTTTTGAGTATAAACATTGATATGTTTGGAGTTGAGTGAAAATTATGACTTTTTCACTTTGGGTTTGGGTTTGGGTTTCAGCCCATCAACCTTCTAAATAACCTAACCCTTCATTCAACTCTCCTCTCCATTCATTCTAATATTTCCTAACACTTCAAGCTTAAGTAAAAATGGGAAGAGGAATGGGAAATTAGAAATTCCTAAACCCTAAATTCATTTGCGAATCCAAGTGTTAACTCCAAAATCAAAGAGAAGCTTAGGTAAGCATCCTCTTCATCTTCTCCAACTCATTCTCTCTTTAATTTCAGAAATTTCCTAAACCTAACTTAGGAAATGTTCTTCTTTTGAGCTTAGATTCAAGCTTCTAGAGTTGAAGTTGAGGAGTAGTTGTTCTTCCTTTGCTTTCAAGCTTCTCCTTCATCGTTTTTGGGTTTAAAGGTGAGATTTTTATCTCACATCTATGTCTATAACTATCTTTGACTGTTAGGTATGAATTCCTAACATCTTTACATGTTCATTTGATTTTGATTTGGATTGATTTGGTGAGCATTTCAATTTTTAGTGTTTTGAAGTCTAAAACTCTAAAAATCTTAGCTTTGACGTTTGATCATGCTTTTGGTGGTGTATCGAAGAGCCTATAGGGCTAGGTTGTCGATTGGAATAAACCCCAAGCGCCCATTGCTCGTCCGATCGCAAATTGGGAGAGTTTGCTCTTCATTTGGATAAGCTAAAAAAATTGTCCCAGTGCCAGTCAGTCGACTGACCTCTGAAGTCAGTCGACTGGCTGTAGATACCGAGAGTATCTAGGACTGTTTGCAGAAACATGAAGTCTCTGTTTTCTACAGTCAGTCGACTAGCCTCTGCAGTCAGTCGACTGACTGCAGGAAATGGAATTTTCGGGTTTCTGGATCAGTCGTCTGGCCTCTGCAGTCAGTCGACTGACCTGCTTGTTTTTGCCTATTTTGCCTATTTAACTTGAGGTTCCAACTTTTATCGATTCGTGATTATCCAATTTATTGTTATCATTTATTATTGACTTTGATGACTTCTTTTTCGGGATTTTTGAGAATGTCCATTTTGATGGAATTGGTATCGATTTCTTTGGATTTAATTTACGTCTTCGAATGTGGAATTTTGTGATTGATTATTTCTACAATCATTTTGTGATTTGTCACTTCTAAATACAAAGGTTTATATACTAGTAGTAAATATCCAAACACTTTTACAAAGATGATTTCAACTCTATTTTTAATACAAAGCTCGTTTATAAAACCGTTTTCTAATCTATTAGTATATACAAACCTTTACCTCATTCGTATGAGAAAATCTAATTAAATGACTGAGCAAAACAAGTGGTATGAAACGCTTGCGTTTACTTCGCCGGTTAATTCTTGGACTCGTTCGATTGAACTCTTGTGATAATTTTCGAGTGGGAATTTACAATTTGTTCGTAAATATTTAGGTTAAGCTAGTGGTTATGAGACATGAAGCTAAACTCATATATTTACTTAGTGTAATCGACACTTTTATTGATCGATGATGATCATTTTGTGATTTAGACTAGCGATGTGCGATGTCTATTTGTTTGTTTGGGGATTACAATCCCCATTTGTGGAACTTCGGTTCAATTTGGCGGGGTAGCGACCCGTGGTCTTCGGGCCGTTTGTGGAGCTTCGGCTCAAAATTTATGGTTAGCGACCATGGAATAGCGTTCCGTTTGTGATACACGTGTTGGTGAGTTTTCATGCTCCCGTTTGTGATAGGCCTCCACCTTTGTGATTTTTGGATTTCTAATTGATGATTTCTAGAATTTGTGTTTCACCAACTTTTGCGATTGGCATTAATATGTTTGTCAATATTTGTAGTTTGGTGAATAAAATTAAGAATATGATATTCTTTTTGGTGCTTTGAGATTCTTAAGATATTGTATGATATTGTTGTTGTTTAAATCATATTTGTCCTTGTATGACATTATTGTTATCATATGTTCTTATTATATCTCTGCTTATATCTCATTTCTTGAATGATAATTATAGCTAGACTGATCCATTTATTATTTTCTTATTAAATAATACTCGTGTCAGACCGAAATGTTACAGGTGCTTCTGCTTGACTCCTTATCTGGGATCATCTTCTGACTTTTTCCTAACTACACAGTTTTGTAGTTTTTGTTATTATAAATTAGAGATAGAGACTCCTTGATGTATAATTATTCTTTTCTCTAGCACTTGTATCTATTCTTTTGTGATATTGTGGATCTTATTTGACCACTACTCTGATGTACACTTTTATGTGTTATATTCATATCTGTTTCTGCCTTTGAGATATGAATATCTGTGACTGATTTATGCTATGCTTATTTCTATATTTGTTTCCGAGGTCCACAGAGCCACTATGTGATAGCTTTGAGTTTGAATCGGTATGTCGGATTTCCTCTTGAAATGAAATGCATGTTATTCTATCTGACATATCGGTACTCGCACAAAGCTTGGATGGTCGCTCCTCAACAGCCTTATTCTTCGCGCTAGTCGACGGCATTACCCAGTAGTGTCCTTGGCTAGCGTGAGTATAGAGGTGGGGCATCACAGCTTGGTATCAGAGCCAAACTTCGGAACAATATAGAATAATCTAGCAAGGATCACTGTCCTAAGTCTTTCTTAGGAATCGTGCTATAGGATTTAATTCGAGTCTTCGTACCGTTCTATCCTATTTCTTTTTATGATGCCTTGTTTTACCAATTAAGTTTGTTTGATATTCATTCTTAGATTAACCTTTTTCTCTTTTCTTTCTTTCTTAAAGAAAAGAAATGGTTAGACCTGGCCGTCCCAGCACCGGTCAATCTAGTGCTACTCCCCAGGATGGAGTATTTATGCCTACTCAGCAACTTCTTGATCTTGTAAGAAATGCTCAAGCTGCCGGACCTATTCCTAAGCCCACTCATCCTAAATCTGGGTTTGAATGCTTGTGCAGTGATTTCACCAATTTGTGTGGAAAGCAATTCGAAGGTTCCGAGAGCATTATAGAAGTCCAGGCTTGGCTTCGAACATGCGACCGCATCTTTTCTCGCATGAATCTAATTGATCTTCATCGAGTCCAAGTGGCTTCTAGTATGCTCCAAGAAAGAGCATTAGACTAGTACAAACTTCTGATCTCCGAATTTGTTGAAGCGGACCTTAATTGGGAGCAATTCCGGGAAAGGTTCGAATTAAAATTCATGCCGGAAGCTGAGAAAGTATCTTTAGCTCGATGATTTATCGACCTTGTTCAAGGTGAATCTTCCGTGACGGACTACGTCGCATCTTTTGAATCTCTCTCCAAATATGGGGTCGAATATATTAATACCCCATTGAAGAAAAACCATAGATTTGTTTATGGCTTGAACAAGAGCCTCAAAAAGCCATTACTTCTGAAATTAGAAGTTTCTTTTGATCAGCTTGTTGATATTGCTCTTCGACTCGAAGAGGCTGATAAAGATAGTGATGAGGTCAAACAAAACATCAACAAGAAGAGACCTTTTAAATTCAAGCCTAATCCCAACAATAAGGGAAAGCAAGCAACACCGGTAGCAAATATTCCTACCCCTCATCGTGGAGAATGTTACAATTGTGGTTCTAAGGACCACTATGCAAACAAGTGCCCGAAGTCTCTTTCTTGTCGCTATTGCAAGAGCTCGGGTCATACTATACCTTTGTGTCCCAGACTTTAAGGCAAGAAGGAAGGCAAGCTAAATGTTGTGCAAGCTCCTGCTAACACTTCTCGTGGTCAGGGTATTTCTATTTCTATACTTGATGGCATCATTATATTTCATGATCTTCCTATTCGAGTTCTTATGGATACGGGTGCATCTCACTCTTTTATATCAAAAGAACTTGTTGATGCTTTGTCTTTGAATGTTATTGGCTTGATCACTTCTTTGAGAATTGCGAATCCGGTCGGTGGATCCGCAACACTCTGTTTATTATGCAAAGATGTCGAAATTACTTTATGTGATTATGCTTTCCGAGCCGATTTGCATGTTATGCGTTACCTTGGTTTCGGAATGATTTTGGGAATGGATTGGCTTAACCGTTATGAAGCCCATATCCTATGTCCTGAGCGGAGTATTTTTCTTCGGCATCCTCAATCTGTTAAGCAGATTTCTCTTGTTCTGAAAGATTCAGATTCCAATTCAAAAGCATCCTTGTATTCTCTAAATCCTCATGATGACGATAATGATGATGAGGAAGATGTTATTTCTCTCATTCACATTATTCGTGAATTTCCCGACATATTTGAGCCCATTTTAGGATTACCAACTAAGCGAGCAATTGAGTTCAGAATTAATCTAATCCCTGGAGCTCTGCCAATTACTCATCCTCCTTATCGTATGTCCAATAAAGAAAATATGGAGATGCGCAAACAATTATCCGAATTGGAAGCAAAGCAATTTATTCAATCTAGTTCCCTTCCATGGGGAGCTTCACCTATTTTTGTGAAGAAATCTGATGGTACACTTAGGCTTTGCGTTGACTACCGCAAGCTTAACGATCTCACCATCAAGAATAAATATCCCTTGCTTTAGATTGATGATTTATTCGATCAACTTAGTGGTGCTAAAGTTTTTCACAGTAAGACTTAGGAACCGGTTTTCATCAGCTCCGTATTGCAGAGGATAGCATTCCTTTGACATCGTTCTGTACTCGTTATGGATCTTATGAATGGCTTGTTATGCCATTTGGTTTGACAAATGCTCCAGCTTATTTCGTTGACCTTATGAATCGAGTTTTCAAAGACTTCCTCGATCAATTTGTTCTCATCTTTATGATGATATTCTTATTTATTCTAAAACCGAGGAGGAGCATGAAAATCATCTTCCTATTGTGTTAGAAACTCTTAGGAGCAACCAATTGAAAGAAATTTTTTCTAAATGCCACTTTTGGCAATCTCGTGTGAAATTTTTGGGACATATCATTTCTGAATCCGGAATTTCCATGGATCCTTCAAAGATTGAAGTGATTCAAAATTGGAAGAGATCGGAGAGTGTGACGGAAATTCGTAGCTTTCTCGGATTGGCGGGCTATTACCGTTGGTTCATAAAAGACTTTTCTAAGATTTTCGTACCTCTTACTAATTTGACAAAGAAGGGAGTTAAATACATTTGGTCAGCCCTCATTTCAAAAATTAAAAGAACTCCTTTCCGATGCTCCTATTCTTGTGATTCCCGATGGGAACTAAGAATTTATTGTTTACACCGATGCTAGTCGTGTTGGTTTGGGAGCCATTCTCATGCAAAGGGAACATGTTATTACTTATGCTTCTAGGCAACTAAAGCCTGCCGAGACTAGATATGCCACTCATGATTTAGAGCTCGCGGCTATTGTATTCGCCCTTAGAATTTGTCGTCATTATCTTTTGGGAGAAAAATTTGTTCTCTACACCGATCATAAATCTTTGAAGTATTTATTTTCTAAAAAGGAACTTAATTTGCGTCAACAACGTTGGCTCGAGTTCCTTGCATCTTATGATCTTGATATTCTTTATACTCCCGGAAAAGGAAATCTTGTTGCCGATGCCCTTAGTCGTAAGCAACAAGCGGTTGTTACCATGATGATATTCGAGTGGAATGATCTCGAGACTTTGTCCACTTGTGAGATTCAAGATCGTGAATCCGATTTATGTTCATCTCTTGTTTTATGTAGCCTTGAGGCTCATCCTTCTCTTTTAGACCGCATTCATGAAGCTCAAAAGCATGATCCCGAATTGGTTCTTCTTAGCCAAAGTAGTAGGGACAAAATTGATATTGAAGGTTTGAAAGACTTTGATATTGATGCTCGTGGCGGTATTCGAAAATTTGGTAGAATTATTGTGCCAAATATTATTGATCTTCGTAAAGATATATTAGAAGATTCTCATCGATCTAAATTTACCATTCATCCCGGTAATCGTAAAATGTACGCGGATATGAAGCGACTTTATTATTAGGATGAAATGAAATCAGATATTGCTAACTTTTTTAGGCGTTGCATGACTTGCCAACTTGTTAAGGCCGAGCATCAAAGGCCTGGTGGGTTATTGCAACCTTTGGAAATTCCAATATGGATGTGGGATCAAATTTCCATGGACTTTATTGACGGTCTTCCCCGTTATCGTTCGGGCCATGATAGCCTATGGGTGATAGTAGATAGACTTACAAAATCCGCCCATTTTCTTCTTGTTCGGTCCAATCGGACCGTACCTATTTTGGCCAAACTCTATGTTAAGGAAATTGTTAAATTGCATGGAGTTCCTACTTCTATTGTTAGTGATCGTGATCCATTGTTTACTAGTGGATTCTGGAAAGGTCTTCAAAAATCTTTAGGAACGAAGCTTAATTTTAGCACCGCTTATCATCCTCAATCCGATGGACAAACTGAGCGTGTGAATCAAACTCTTAAAGAACTTCTTCGTGCATGTGTTCTTGATTTTGGTGGAAGTTGGGAAGATCATATTTCTCTTGTTGAATTTCCTATAATAATAGCTTCCAATCTAGTATTGGTGTGGCACCTTTCGAGGCACTTTATGGAAGGTCATGCCGATCTCCTTCGTGTTGGCTTGAAGCCGGTGAGAAGCTGGATTTAGGTCCAGATTTTATTCGGGATGCCACAGAAAAGATTGATCTTATTCGTCATAGGATGAAAGAAGCTCAAAGTAGACAAAAATCCTATGTCGATAATCGAAGAAGGAAATTAGAATTTTCTGTGTGAGATTTGGTGTTTATTCGTGTTTCACCTATGAAGGGTGTTATGCGTTTCAATCGATCGGGAAAATTAGCACCTCGATATATTGGCCCATTTCCCATCATCGAACGCATTGGTTCCGTGGCTTATCGCCTTTTATTACCGGCTCAATTTTCTGCTATTCATGACGTATTCCACGTCTCTCAACTACGGAAATGCCTTCGAGATTCTGATTCTATTCTTGAGCCCGGTGTTATTGAAGAAATTGAAGTTTCGCCTAATTTGACTTATGAGCAACATCCTATTCGTATCATTGCTTCGGAGGTTAAATGCCTTCGAAATAAAGGTGTTCCTCTTGTGAAAGTTCAGTGGTCCTCAAATCCTAAGGATTGCTCTTGGGAATCCGGAGAATTCATCGAGCAAACACATCCGGACTTGCTCTCTCGTGCTCCTTAAGGTGAACTTTGTATTTCAAATTTCTTATTTTTGTGTTGATATGCCTTTATTGTTGTTACTTCTTATTTATTTCTTAAAGATTGCGCGGACGCAATTTCTCTAAGGAGGGGAGTCTGTAACAAACCGCATATTTTACGATTGTATATTTAAATGTAGAATCGTTAATCAGATTAAAGTCCGAAAAGATACTTTTTGAAAACAGTCGAATTGGGAATCGAGACCACCTCCATTGAGTCCAAAATGGCGTTTACAACTTTTTTGAGTATAAACATCGATATGTTTGGAGTTGAGTGAAAATTATGACCTTTTCACTTTGGGCTTGGGTTTGGGTTTCAGCCCATCAACCTTCTAAATAACCTAACCCTTCATCCAACTCTCATCTCCATTCATTCTAATATTTCTTAACACTTCAAGCTTAAGTAAAAATGGGGAGAGGAATGGGAAATTAGAAATTCCTAAACCCTAAATTCATTTGCAAATCCAAGTGTTAACTCCAAAATCAAAGAGAAGCTTAGGTAAGCATCCTCTTCATCTTCTCCAACTCATTCTCTCTTTAATTTAAGAAATTTCCTAAACCTAACATAGGAAATGTTCTTCTTTTGAGCTTAGATTCAAGCTTCTAGAGTTGAAGTTGAGGAGTAGTGGTTCTTCCTTTGCTTTCAAGCTTCTCCTTCATCGTTTTTGGGTTTAAAGGTGAGATTTTTATCTCACATCTATGTCTATAACTATCTATGACTGTTAGGAATGAATTCCTAACGTCTTTACATGCTCATTTGATTTTGATTTGGATTGATTTAGTGAACGTTTCAATTGTTGGTGTTTGGAAGTCTAAAACTCTAAAAATCTTAGCTTTGATGTTTGATCATGCTTTTGATGGTGTATCGAAGAGCCTATAGGGTTGGGTTGTCGATTGGCATAAACCCCAAGCGTCCATTGCTCGTCCGATCGCAAATTAAGAGAGTTTGCTCTTCATTTGGATAAGCTGAAAAAAATTGTCCAAGTGCCAGTCAGTCGACTGACCTCTGAAGTCAGTCGACTGACCTCTGAAGTCAGTCGACTGGCTGTAGATACCGAGAGTATCTGGGACTGTTTGTAGAAACCAGAAGTCTCTGTTTTCTGCAGTCAGTCGACTGATTGCGGGAAATGGAATTTTCGGGTTTCTGGATCAGTCGACTGGCCTCTGCAGTCAGTCGACTGACCTGCTTGTTTTTCCCTATTTTTCCTATTTAACTTGAGGTTCCAACTTTTATCGATTCATGATTATTCGATTTATTGTTATCATTTATTATTGACTTTGATGACTTCTTTTTCGGGATTTTTGAGAATGTCCATTTTGATGGAATTGGTATCGATTTCTTTGGATTTAATTCACGTCTTCGAATGTGGATTTTTGTGATTGATTGTTTCTACAATCATTTTGTGATTTGTCACTTCTAAATACAAAGGTTTCTATACTAGTAGTAAATATCCAAACACTTTTACAAAGATGATTTCAACTCTATTTTTAATACAAAGCTCGTTTATAAAACCATTTTCTAATCTATTAGTATATACAAACCTTTAACTCATTCGTATGAGAAAATCTAATTAAACGACTTAGCAAAAAAGTGGTATGAAACGCTTGCGTTTACTTCGCCGGTTAATTCTTGGACTCGTTCGATTGAACTCTTGTGACAATTTTCGAGTGGGAATCTATAATTTGTTCATAAATATTTAAGCTAAACTAGTGGTTATGGGACATGAAGCTAAACTCATATATTTACTAGCTTAGTGTAATCGACACTTTTATTGGTCGATGATGATCATTTTGTGATTTAGACTAGCGATGTGCGATGTCTATTTGTTTGTTTGGGGATTACAATCCTCGTTTGTGGAACTTCGGTTCAATTTGGCGGGGTAGCGACCCGTGGTCTTCGGGCCGTTTGTGGAGCTTCGGCTCAAAATTTATGGTTAGCGACCATGGAATAGCGTTCCGTTTGTGATACACGTGTTGGTGAGTTTTCATGCTCCCGTTTGTGATAGGCCTCCCCCTTTGTGATTTTTGGATTTCTAATTGATGATTTCTAGAATTTGTGTTTCACCAACTTTTGCGATTGGCATTAATATGTTTGTCAATATTTGTAGTTTGGTGAATAAAATTAAGAATATGATATTCTTTTTGGTGCTTTTAGATTCTTGAGATATTGTATGATATTGTTGTTGTTTAAATCATATTTTTCCTTGTATGACATTATTGTTATCATACGTTCTTATTATATCTCTACTTATATCTCATTTTTTGAATGATAATTATAGCTAGACTGATCCGTTTATTATTTTCTTATTAAATAATACTCGGGTCAGACCGAGATGTTACAGGTGCTTCTGCTTGACTCCTTATCTGGGATCATCTTCTGACTTTTGTCTAACTACACAGTTTTGTAGTTTTTGTTATTATACATTAGAGATAGAGACTCCTTGATGTATAATTATTCTTTTGTCTAGCACTTGTATCTATTCTTTTGTGATATTGTGGATCTTATTTGACCACTACTCTGATGTACACTTTTATGTGTTATATTCATATTTGTTTCCGCCTTTGAGATATGAACATCTGTGACTGATTTATGCTATGCTTATTTCTATATTTGTTTCCGAGGTCCACAGAGCCACTAAGTGATAGCTTTGAGTTTGAATTGGTATGTCGGATTTCCTCTTGAAATGAAATGCATGTTATTCTATCTGACATATCGGTACTCGCACAAAGCAATTACACGGATGGTCGCTCCTCAACAGCCTTATTCTTCACGCTAGTCGATGGCATTACCCAGTAGTGTCCTTGGCTAGCGTGAGTATAAAGGTGGGGCGTCACATTTAGTGTCATTCCATTTTATACACATATAAGATTCCTAATACTACTAAACATGTATTAACATATATACTAATCATATGTCTACTTTAAATGTTCAAATGAACTTATCACAATTCAACAAATTGAATAATAACACATAAATTAGAATTACCCGGTATATATAAATAAACGTCCAAATTTATATAATAGAAAAATGGGGATTTATTCTGCTAAGTTGATTTCATTAATGAAGTATACTTAACTCATTTTCGATATTTCAACTTATAATATTCCGTGCCCAAGAGTGAAGCCAGGTAAGTTAGAGCACTGGTTGCATCAAAGCCTTGTCTAGACACTTCATTCTTGAATCTCACAAATAGATAATTCTACTCGTTGGATTGTAGCATTAAGAAAAGTTAATTACCTTTTTCAAAGCTTAAATAATTATTAAAATATGTTTAAACATTCGAATGTACTTAATTTAATCTTCATATTTCAAAGGTTTATAATGCAACTACTTTAACAAATTACGTTCTTTTTGAAGCATATAATCAAGGTCCATAACTTTAAGTAGTTAGTGTATATTATCATAAATAATAGCAAGCAATATTAAAATGTTTATTCAACATGTAATCATCAATTTATAAATTCATGCAAAGCGAGATTTGCTCACTTTTATCAAACCAAATCTCTTCCTACCAACATTCAATCACAACAATACTTCACTAACATCATCTACTTCAAATTAAACATCACCAAAACAGCCTATTCTCCCCACTAGCTCACGACCCAAGGCCTTTTTACACGCACATCATCACCATCCTCTCTCTTGCTTACGGTCAACCTTACCTCCACCACTATATCCATGGCCTAAGCCATCCACCTCCTCCTTAGAACCCATTGCCTAAGCCAAGTCCCCCACCCAAAGCAAATACGACCTAAGGCCATTAAAAGAGAAGAAGAGAAAGCGAAGACTTGTGTTTAGAAATGAATTTGCTGTCCAAAATGAAGTGAATGCTCCCATCTATTTATAGTCTTAGGAAACGAGTGGATAAGTTCTCAAAACCCCTTCCTTACTCATGAAGCAAAAGGACTCCAAGCATGCATGTAACGACCCAGAATTTTGGTCATTCGAATTTGGAATATTTAATTGGTTTTAAATATTGAAAGGTTAATTTTAGAAGTTAAACAACGTGAATTTCAAGTTTATTGATTTATTTGATAATTAAATTATTGAATTAATATTTGGAAATATTTAAAATAAATTAAATCTTGAATTTTAAATGAATGGAAATGATTTTAAAAGTTGATTTAAATTTTGTTTGAATAAGAAGGAAGACAGTAAACTTTTAATTTGGATTTAAAAGTGATTAAATTGATTTTGGGAATAACTCGTTTTTAATTAACGTGTAAAATTAGTCTTTTGGGGAACTATCTCAGATTTTGATGAAACTAGATTTATTGGATCCGTAATAGTGAATTATTATATGTCGTCGAATTTCTTAGCAATCGGACGTATCGTTTGGTCATGCGAGTTCGAAACGTGCAGAAATTAATTAAAGGAATTAAATTTGATATAATTCGATTTTGAAAAGTTAACTTATGTATATGATGGAATTGGCTATGATATATATTCCATTGTGTTCGGAATAGGGGTATATCATATAGAACGCTAGGCGGCACGCCTAATTTGGAGTTCGAAATTTTCATGGATGAATAGTGTCGTAAAATTTTCTATATAAGGACTTGAAAAATTATCTTTTGCAATATAAAAAGCAAACCCTATCTAGGTCAGCCACCATTAATTTCAATGGCCGAAAATAGCCAATCTTCCTTTCTCGATTTCTCTTTATCCACGCGCTTTTAGGCTTCGACTTCAACTAGGAAGATGAAGAGCTCGACGAGCTCTACAAGATCAACGGTGGGATCGATGAATCATCGACGGTTGGACGCGTGAGGGGGCCACGTTCGTTTGACCTAGGGTTGGTCTTAGGCGGCATTTCTGGCGATCGAGCTTGGCTTGGAGGCGGGTGGAGGTGTGGCTCGAGATATCGCAACAGCTGATGAAGTTCGATCGACTTGGAAGCAATCGAGGATGGCATGACGTTCGAAAATTCTCGAAGTTGATGAGTTCCTGTTCGCGGCCTGGTAATGTGATTTATGAGAGGGAAAAGATAGGTTAAGTTTAAATTTTAAGTTAATTAAAGTTAATTATAAAATTAATTATTTCGAATGTTAAATAATTCGTAACTTTTTCATACGAGATCCAAATCGAACGCGACAAGTTGCATTGTGATCGTATCGATGAAGGCTATGTTATGACATTGGATTAGATGGATTCGAAACTAGTGAGAATTTTGGGTTAAAATTGGATGTTCATTCAATTTTAATTCAAAACGAAACATTTTTCCAACTATTAAAATCGATGCGAGTTAATCTCACCTTTTGGTTAACTAGAATATTATATAGTCAATGAAATTTATTTATTAGATGCGAGAACATTTTATAGTTGATTATTATTGACTGTTTAGATGAATTACCAGTTTATATTGTAGGTTTGGATATATTCTCGCTTATTGGAGTGGATGAGACTCTATTACGTTTCCGTGTAGGAGCGGATGGCCATTTGTATACGAATCCGCCTCGAAGCAGTTGATTTATATTTTTATGATTATATACTGTATGTGATGCAGGGGGACAGGTTGGTGGGATCCAACTGGATTCCTCACACTGTTAATTTATTTTCATATAAACTGATATATGATATGTTGGATGTTATAAATGATGACATGGACACGATTTGGCTTATTTAGTGCTTCAGTAGCATTGGGCCTTATATTTTGGTATTTTACAATACCATAAAATAGTGATTGGTTTTAAAAGGGTATTTCAAGTGATTTTGGAATTTATATATGTTCTAAGTAATTTATTTTAAAATCAAAGGTATGATTTTTGGATATTATAATTTAATATAAAATATTTAAATAAATATTTTCGAACTGTAAAATAAAGATTTATAAAATTTTAAGATAAGTCCGTCTTTTATAAGAAATTGTATAGTTTTAAAAAGAAAATAGAAATATTTTTATATAAATACTTATAACCATTTATATAAAGTAATATCTTTATATAGGTATATATATTAAAGTGTAATTTATAAATGTGATAAGTTATAAAAGTGATATTTACAAAAGAAGTGGAGATTTGAAAAATCGTATTTTTGTTAGTAAAAGTATGGATTTATAAACAATGTTTATAAATAAAAGGAAACTATTATCATGGGATAGATTGGGAAAAATAAATCAAACTGTGGATTTATTATAAGATGTGGAATGGTATTTTAGAAATAGTTGATTCTATTTTTGAAATTGATGGTGAGGGTATTGAGATTGTTAAACAATATTTTATAACTTGAAGGAAATTTATAAACTAGATTTATACCTATGGGAGCAAGGTTAAAAACGATTGAAATTATGTTTTGAATAGGACCTTATTAATAAGTTAGGTTTATTAAGGAATGGAGTTATAAATGTGGTTGATAAATAAATGGATTGTATGAAAGGGAGTTTCATAAAGTAGAAGAGATTTATAAATATAGCTTTATAAATATGGAGACGATTAAGTGGAAAGTTAAGCATGGATTTTTATCAAGGAAATATAATTATGTTTTAAAAGTCGTTATATTAATATTGTTTAAAAGTTGTTTATCAATATTTTAAATATTTTGAAGGGTTGATTATTTAAATTATTAATATGGTTTGAAATTAATTTTAATTATTTATCAATAAAGTTTTGGAAATTAATTATTAGTATTTATAAAAATGTTAAGGATAAACTATAATTGTTTTATTTAGGATGTTTAGAATTTATTAATTATTATTTTAAAATATTTTAAAGTTAATATTTATTTATTTATAATGTTTACGATTATATAATAATAGTGTTTAATTAAATGATTATAATTTATATTTTAAATGTTTTTGAGATTTATAAATATGGTTTATGAACATATGGGGTTTTATAAAAGGAATCTTATAACATGTTTTGGAAAATGTAAAGGAAGATTGCTTAAAATGGGTAAAAGCGTTTTATAAATGGTTTTAAATATTTATTAATTTTTTTGGAAATGGGTTTATGGATTTATAAAAGGAATTTAATAAACGGTTTGTGGATGTACAATGAAGTTTATAAATGATTTTAGAATTGAATAAAAAGGGGAATCTTCCCAAATGTTGATGAATATGCTTATACCGTTGAGATAAGTATATCGATATTTTTCCAAGTATTGAGAAATAGGTATTTGTGGGTATATATGTATATCTTTGTAAAAGTATTTTTGCTACAAATATTTACAAAGTGATTTGACTTAATCGGAGGATTTTTTAAAAGAGGCTTAGTGTTGCTTGGTGCTTAACCAATGTCGGTTTTTCCTATGGAATTAAATCTCTTATTTGAATGTTTGTTATTCAATAGTTAAATAACCGATTGTCTAATTTGGACCCAATGTAACTTTGGAAATATCTAGGAGAAATACGTGAGTTATATGGCACAGTTGTAATGACCCGAAATTTTAGTCATTTAAATTTAGAATATTTAACTTATTTCAAATGTTGAAAAGTAATTTTTATATGTTAAATAACTTGGATTTCAAATATAATGATTTATTTGATAATTAAATTTTTGAATTTGATATTTGGAATTATTTAGATAATTGAATCCTGAATTTAATATGGATGATAACAATTTCAAATTTTGATTTAAATTCTATTTGAATAAGAAGGAAGATAGTATACTTTCAAATTGGATTTCAAAGTGATTTAACTAATTTTGGAAATTACTCGTTTAATTAACATGTAAAAATAGCCTTTTACGATGCTGTCTCGGATTTTAATGAAACCAGCATTGAATCCATAATAGTGAATTATTATATGCTATCGAATTTCATGGCGATCGAACGTATCATTTGGTCGTGCGAGTTCGAAACGCATAGAAATTAATTAAAGGTATTTATTTTAATATAATTCGCTTTTGAAAAGTTAACTTATGTATATGATGGAATTGGCTTCCGATATATGTTTCATTGTGTTCGGAATATGGGTATAACATATAGAACGCCAGGCGGCATATTTTGTTTGGAGTCCGAAATTTTCACGAATGAATAGTGCTTAGGAAAATTTCCTATAAAAGGCAATCGACTATCTTCATTTGCAAACCCTGACCCTAAAATAAAATTTCAACCGCCATTAAAGCTCCACCATACAACGGCTAACATCGATCGGAGCCTCTAGAGGCGAAATTGGCCTTCGACTTCAACTAGGGAAATGTAGAGAGCAACGATACGAAGCAAACTGCTGGTTGGATCGAGGCGAAGTGGCTCGAGGTGGTGGCAAGATGGCTGCGTTTGCCACTGCAGTCATGGGTTTAAGGTCGCGATTTCGTCGCGCAGCAGCACGCGCATGGGAGTGGCGTTGGCTGCTGGCGAGGTGGCGCAAGGGGCGGTGGCGCGTGGCGAGCGTAGGTGGTGGTCGAGCGATTGATTCAAGCAAAAAAAAAGAGCACACGCAAGCCTAGGATGAACGAGCAGATAGAAGAAAGGTTTAATAATTTTAAACTTTAGTTTAATTAAGTTAATATATTTTTAATTATATCGTATGTTAATAAATTCAAAACTTTCTCGTATGAGGTCCAAATCGAGCACGATAAGTTGCGTTGCATTCGTATCAACGAATACTATGCTATGGAGTTGGATTGGATGAATTCGGAGCTAGTTAGAATTTTGGGTTAAATTGAATGACCGTTCAATTTTAATCCAAATTGGAACTTTTTGGCGATCAAGAAATCAATGTGAGTTAATCTCACCTTTTTGGTTAATCAGAATATATTTTAGTCAAGAAAAATTATTTGTTGGATGTTTGGATATTTATTGTCAATTGTTATTGACTGTTTAGATAATTTATAAAATTATATTGTTGGTTTGGATATATTCCTACCCCTGGAGCGAATGAGACCCTATTAAACAGATGACCCTTTGTATACGAATCCCGCCTCGAAGCGGTTGATTTTTATATTATTGATTATATACTATGTGTAATGTAGGGGGATAGGTTGGAGGGATCCAACAAGATTCCTCACACTGTTGATTTTACTTTTCATATGCCTAGTGATATATGACTTGTTGAATGCCATATTGATGTCATTGATATGATTTGCTTAATTAGTGCTTTAGTAGCACTAGCCTCATTTTTGGTATTTTAAAATACTATAAAATAATGATTTGATTTAAAAATGGATTTCAAAGAGATTTTGAAAATTATATATGCTTAAATAATTAGTCTTGAATTATTTGAAGGAGTAATTTATTTTAAAATCAAAGGTATGATATTTGGATATCATAAGTTAATAGTTTCATAAAATACTATTAAATACAGATTTCCGAACTGTAAAAAAGATTTTTAAAATCTTGAAATAAGTCCATCTTTTATAATAAAGGGATATGTTTAAAGGAAAATAGAAATATTTTGATAATTAATATTTATTAACCATCTTATACAAAGTAATATATATATATATATATATCTATGTATGTATGTATGTATGTATGTATGTATATGTGTACATATATAAAAGATTAATTACAAATGTGAGATTTTGTAAATGTGATAATTTATAAAAGTAACATTTTACAAATGAAGTGAAGATTTGAAAATTTGTATTTTGATAATAAAAAGTATAGATTTATAACAAGGGTTTATAAATTAAAGGAAATTATTATCGTTTAATAAATTGGAGAAATAAATCAAACGATGGATGACCTTATGAGAATTTAGAAGTCCGACGTTTTGATAAAGCAAAAAATTCCGAATGGAATAATTTATTATAAGATACAGACTGATATTTTAGAAATAGTTGACTCTATTTTGGAAATTGAAGGCAAGGATAAATTTGGAATGTTAACCGATAGTTTTATAAATAGAAAGGAATTTATAAATGGAATTTGTCCATATGGATGTAATATTAAAATAGATGGTGATTGATGTTTTTGAATGAGATTTATGAATAAGTGAGATTCATAAAGGAAATAGAGTTATAAATGGAGTTCATAAATAAATGGGTTTTATGAAAGGAAGTTTTATAAAATGGAAAGAGATTCTCAAGTATAGTTTTATAAATATGGGAATGATCGGGTTAAAGATTTAAGTATGGATTTTATCAAGGAAATATATTATGTACCAAAAGTTGGTTACTCATATTAATATTGTTTAAAGTTGTTTATTAATATTAAAATATTTTAAAGGGTTAATTATTTATATTTATCAATATGGTTTGAAATTAATAATAATGATTATTAATGATATTTTGGTAATTTATTATTATTATTTATATGGTAAAAATTAATGATTATTTTATCCATAATAGTTTGAATTATTAATTATTATTTTTAAGAGGTTAAAAGTTAATAATAATTATTTATTTATGATATTTTCGAGATTCATGAATAGAGTTTGTAAACAGACTTGGATTTTTATAAGAGGAACTTGTAAAATGGTTTGAAGATTTAAAGGAAGATTATTTACAAGGAAAAGAGGTTTATAAATAGATGGATATTTATAAACGAATTATAGAAATGGATTTACAGATTTATAAAAAGAATTTATAAATGATTGCATGGTTTTATAATGGTTTAGAAATGACTTGAGGAATAATTTACAAATGGTTTATAAATGGTTTTAGAAATTTATAATGGAGTTTATAAATGATATTTGAATTTGGTAAAAAGGAGATATTTCTCAATGTTTGGCAAATATACTTATACCATTGAGATAAGTATATGGATATTTTCTAAGTATTGGAAAAATAAGGGTTGTGAATATGTCTTTGTAAAAGTATTTTGATACAAGCATTTACAAGATGGTTTTAATTATTGAAAAGATTAATTAAAGAGGGTCAGTGTTGCTTGGTGCTTAACCAAATGTTGGTTTTTCCTATGGAAATAAATCCCTGATTGAATGATTGTTATTCGATAGTTAAATAATCGACTATCGGAATTTGGACTCAAAAGTAACAATGGAAATATCTAGAAGAAACACGTGAACTATATGGCACAGTTGTGATGCCCCACCTCTATACTCATGCTAGCCAAGGACACTACCCAACCTTAAAGACTCACCAATACACTCCGACCAACATGTCCAAACATTCATATAAGGATTTTCATAGATTTTGATTTCAAAAAACCATAAATTGGAATATTCATCAAACCAATTCAATTCAAAGGCAAATGGAGAAGAAATAGATCTTAGGAATTCATACCCAACAACTATCAAAGATATAGACATAGATGTGAGTTCCAAAAACTCACCTTCTAAACCCAAACACAAATGATAAGCTCTAGAACAAGCAATAGGTTGATCTCTCTTCAACACCACCTCTAGAATCTTCAATCTAATATCAAAAGTGAAGTTTTTCCTAAGTTAGGTTATAGGAATTTATGAAAATTGAAGAAGGATTGAGATGGAGAAGATGAAGAGGATGCTTACCTAAGCTTTTCTTAAATTTCTAGCTTGAAGTTGATAATTCCTAAGAGAATTAAGGCTTAGGAATTTCTAATTTCTTTTCTCTTCCCCCATTTTTCTTTTAGCTTGAGTGTTAGGAAATAATAGAGTGAGTGAAGAGGAGTTGGATGAAGGGTTAGGTTATTAGAAGGTTGATGGGCTGAAACCCAAACCCAAAGCCCTAATTGAAAATTTCAAAATTTTACCCAACTCAAAACATATCGATGTTTATACTCCAAAAAGTCACAAACATCATTTTGGACTCAATGGAAGTGGTCTCGAGTCCAAATTGTTGAATTTCAATTTCAATTTACATTCAGACGTCTGAAATGAACGAGTCAGACGTCTGAATCTGGAAAAATCATATATTGTCTAGTACAATATTCAGACGTCTGAATCATTCATTTCAGATGTCTGAAAATGACAATTTTAGCCTATTTCCTTTCTAGATTGACTCGAGCAATTTCAGACGTTTGAACCAAGCATTTCAGACGTCTGAATATCTGTTGGACTGTTTTTTTCAATAGACACTTCCATATAGCACTATCCACATTGTCTTTTCACTAATTCGACTGTTCTTTTACGAAATAGTGACATTTTCGGACTTAAATCCGACTAACGATGCTTTATTTAAATTAAACATTTAATATACGATTCATAAAATATGTGGGTTGTTACAGACTCCCCTCCTTAAAGAAATTGCATCCTCGCAATAATTAAGAAGAAAATAAAGAGTAACAACCATAAAAGCATATCCACACAAAGAGAAGAAATTTGAAATAAGAAATTTACCTTAATGAGCACGAGAGAGTAAGTTCGGATGTGTTCGCTCGATGAATTCTCTAGATTCCCAAGAGCAATCCTTAGGATTTGAATACCATTGAATTTTCACAAGAGGAACATCTTTATTTCGAAGGCGTTTAACCTCCGAAGCAATGATACGGATAGGATGTTGCTAATAAGTCAAATTAGGCGAAACTTCAATTTCTTCAATAACACTGGGCTCAAGAATAGAATCAAAATCTCGAAGGCATTTCCGTACTTGAGAGACATGGAATACGTCATGAATAGTAGAAAATTGAGCCGATAATAAAAGGTGATAAGCCATGAAACCAATGAATTCGGTGATGAGAAATGGACTAATATATCGAGGTGCTAATTTTCCCGATCGACTGAAACGCACAACACCCTTCATAGGTGAAACGCGAATAAACACAAAATCTCCCACAGAAAATTCTAATTTCCTTCTTCGATTATTGGCATAGGATTTTTTTCTACTTTGAGTTTCTTTCACCCTATGACGAATAAGGTCAATCTTTTCTATGGCATCACGAATAAAATCTAGACCTAAAACCAACTTCTCACCGGCTTCAAGCCAACACAAAGGAGATCAGCAGGGCCTTCCGTAAAGTGCCTCAAAGGTGCCATACCAATACTAGATTGGAAGTTATTATTGTAGGAAAACTCAATAAGAGAGATATGATCCTCCCAACTTCCACCAAAATCAAGAACACATGCACGAAGGAGATCTTCAAGAGTTTGATTCACACGCTCGGTTTGTCCATCGGACTGAGGATGATAAGCGGTGCGAAAATTAAGCTTCGTTCCCAAAGATTTTTGAAGACCTTTCCAAAACCCTCTAGTAAATAACGGATTACGATCACTAACAATAGAAGTAGGAACTCCATGCAATTTAACAATTTCCTTGACATAGAGTTTGGCCAAAAGAGGAACGGTCCGATTGGACCGAACGGGAATAAAATGGGCGAATTTTGTAAGTCTATCAACAATCACCCATAGACTATCATGACCGAACGAGAACGGGGAACACCGTCAATAAAATCCATGGAAATTTGATCCCACTTCCATATTGGAATTTCCAAAGGTTGCAATAACCCACCGGGCCTTTTACGCTTGGCCTTTACGAGTTGGCAAGTCATGCAACGCTTAACAAAGTTAGCAATATCAGATTTCATCCCATCCTAATAATAAAGTCGCTTCATATCCGCGTACATTTTACTACTACCTGGATGTATGGTAAATTTAGAACGATGAGAATCTTCTAAAATGTCTTTTCGAAGATCAATAATATTTGGCACAATAAGTCTACCAAATTTTCGAATACCGCCACGAACATCAATATCAAAGTCTTTCAAACCTTCAATATCGATTTTATCCCTACAACTTTGGCTAATAAGAACCAATTTGGGATCATGCTTTTGAGCTTCAAGAATGCAGTCTAAAAGAGAAGGATGAGCCTTAAGGCTACACAAAACAAGAGATGAATATGAATTGGATTCACGATCTCGAATCTCACAAGTGGATAAGGTCGCGAGATCATTACATTCGGATATCATCATGGAAACAACCGCTTGTTTCTTACGACTAAGGGCATCGGCAACAAGATTTCCCTTTCCGGGAGTATAAAGAATATCAAGATCATAAGATGCAAGGAACTCGAGCCAACGTTGTTGACGCAAATTAAGTTCCTTGTGAGAAAATAAATACTTCAAAGATTTATGATCGGTGTAGAGAACAAATTTCTCTCCCAAAAGATAATGACGCCAAATTCTAAGGGCGAAAACAATAGCTGTGAGCTCTAAATCCTGAGTGGCATATCTAGTCTCGGCAGGCTTTAATTGCCTAGAAGCATAAGTGATAACACGTTCCCTTTGCATGAGAACAGCACCCAAACCAACACGACTAGCATTAGTATAAACAATAAAATCTTGGGTTCCTTCGAGAATCACAAGAATAGGAGCATTGTAAAGGAGTTCTTTTAATTTTTGAAATGAAGCTTCATATTTGTCTGACCAAATGTATTTAACTCCCTTCTTTGTCAAACTAGTGAGAGGTACGGAAATTTTAGAAAAGTCTTTTATGAAACGACAGTAATAACCCGCCAATCCGAGAAAGCTACGAATTTCCGTCACACTCTCCGGTTTCTTCCAATTTTGAATCGCTTCAATCTTTGAAGGACCCATGGAAATTCCGGATTCAGAAATAATATGCCCCAAAAATTTCTCACGAGATTTCCAAAAGTGGTATTTAGAAAATTTTGCTTTCAATTGATTGCTCCTAAGAGTTCCAACACAATCCGAAGATGTTTTTCATGCTCTACCTCGGTTTTAGATAAACAAGAATATCATCTATAAAGATGAGAACAAATCGATCGAGGAAGTCTTTGAAAACTCGATTCATAAGGTCAACGACATAAGCTGGAGCATTCGTTAAACCAAATGGCATAACAAGCCATTCATAAGATCCATAACGAGTACGGAACGACGTCAAAGGGATGCTACCCTCTGCAATACGAAGCTGATGAAAACCGATTGCTAAGTCTAACTGTGAAAAGACTTAGGCACCACTAAGTTGATCGAATAGATCATCAATCCGAGGTAAGGGATATTTATTCTTGATGGTGAGATCATTAAGCTTGCGGTAGTCAACACAAAGCCTAAGTGTACCATCCGATTTCTTCACAAAAGTAGCCGAAGCTCCCCATGGAGAGGAACTAGAACGAACAAACTGTTTTGCTTCCAATTCGGATAATGGTTTACACATCTCCTCATTTTCCTTATTGGACATACGATAAGGAGGACGAGTAATAGGTAGAGCTCCAGGGATTAGATTAATTCTGAACTCGATTGCTCGCTTAGGTGGTAATCCTAAAACGGGCTCAAATATGTCGGGAAATTCACGAACAATGTGAATGAGAGAAATAACATCTTCCTCATCATCATTATCGTCATCATGAGGATTTAGAGAATACAAGGATGCTTTCGAATTGGAATCTGAATCTTTCAGAACAAGAGAAATCTGCTTAACAGATTGAGGATGTTGAGGATATATAGTCCGCTCAAGACATAGGATATGGGCTTCATAACGGTTAAGCCAATCCATCGCCAAAATCATTTCGAAACCAAGGTAAGCCATAACATGCAAATTAGCTCGGAAAGAATAATCACATAAAATAATCTCGACATTATACACAGTAAACTGAGTGTTGCGGATCCGCCAACCAGATTCGCAATTCTCAATGAAGTCATCAAGCCAATAACATTCAAAGACAAAGCATCAAAAAGTTCTTTTGATATAAAAGAGTGAGATGCACCCATATCAAAAAGAACTCGAATAGGAAGATCACGAAATATAATAATGTCATCAAGGATAGAATGAGAATTACCTTGACCAAGAGAAGTGTTAGTAGGGGCTTGCACAACATTTAGCTTGCCTTCCTGCTTGCTTTGAAGTTTGGGACACAAAGATATAGTATGACCCGAACTCTTGCAATAGCGGCAAGTAAGGGACTTTGGACACTTGTTCGCATAATGGTCCTTAGAACCACAATTGTAACATTCTCCACGACTAGAGGTAGGAGTCTTTGCTACCGAAGTTGCTTACTTCCCTTTTTTTGTTGGGATTAGACTTGAGTTTAAAAGGCCTCTTCTTGTTGATGTTTTGTTTGACTTCAACATCACTTTCTTTATCGGCCTCTTCGAGTCGAAGAGCGATATCAACAAGCTTATCAAAAGAAACTTCTAATTTCAAAAGTAATGGATTTTTGAGGTTCATATTCAACCTATAGACAAATCTATGATTTTTCTTCAATGGGGTATTAATATACTCGACCCCATATTTAGATAGAGATTCGAAAGATGCAACATAATCCGTCATAGAAGATTCACCTTGAACGAGGTCAATGAAGCGTCGAGCTAGAGATACTTTTTCAGCTTCTGGCACAAATTTTAACTCGAATCTTTCCCGGAATTGCTCCTAAGTAAGATCCGCTTCAAGAATTTCAGAGATCAAAAGCTCATACCGATCTAATGCTCTTTCTTGGAGCATACTAGAAGCCACTTGGACTCGATGTAGATCAATAAGATTCATGCGAGAAAAGTTGTGATCGCATGTTCTAATCCAAGCTTGGACTTCTATAATACTTTTGGAACCTTTGAATGGCCTTCCACCCAAATTGGTGTAATCACTGCACAAGCGTGCAAACCCAGATTTAGGATGAGTAGGATCTGGAATAGGTCCAACTACTTGAGCGCTCTTTACAAGATCTAGAAGTTGCCGAGCAGACATAAATACTCCATCCTAAGGAGTATCACTCGATTGACCGATGCTGGGACGACCAGGTCTAACCATTTCTCTTCTTTAAGAAAGAAAGAAAGAAAGAAGAGGAAAAAGGTTATTCTCATAATGAATATCAAACAAACTTGATTGATAAAACAAGGCATCATAAAAAGAAAATAGGATAGAACGGTACGAAGACTCGAATTAAATCCTATGGCATGATTCCTAAGAAAGTCTTAGGACAATGATATTGCTAGATTATTTTACATTGTTCCGAATTTTGGCTCTGATACCAAGCTGTGACGCCCCACCTCTATACTCATGCTAGCCAAGGACACTACGGGTAATGCCGTCAACTAGCACGAAGAATAAGGCTGTTGAGGAGTGACCATCTGTGTAATTGCTTTGTGCGAGTACCGATATGTCAGATAATATAACTTACATTTCATTTCAAGAGGAAATCCGACATATCAAATACAAATTCAAAGCTACCACACAGTGGCTATGAGGCCTTCGGAAACTTATATAGAAATAAACATAACAAAAATCACTCACAGACATTCATATCACAAAGGCGGAATAAGATATGAATATATCACATGAAAGTGTACACCAAAATAGTGGTCATATAAGATCCACTACATCACAAAAGAATAGGTACAAGTGCTAGACAAAAGAATAATTATACATCAAGGAGTCTCTATCTCAAATGTATAATAACAAAAACTACTAATCTAAAGTAGTTAGCCAAAAATCAAACGATGAACCCAGATAAAAAGTCAAGCAAGAGCACCTGAAATACCTCGGTCTGACCCGAGTATTATTTAAGAAGAAAATAATAGAAGGATCGGTCTAGCTATAAATATCAGATAAAATGAGATAGGATAAGAGATATGACAAAAAACGTATGATAACAAAAAAATGTCATACTGTGTAAAGTATACATCAAATAACAACAAAAATCATACAATATCTCAAATCAACTCGAAGCACCAAAAAGAATCACATTCTTTAAATAATTCACCAAAATACAAATATTGACAAAACATATCAATGCCAATCCACTAAAATTGGTGAAACAAAAATTCTAGAAATCACAACCAGAAATCTAGAAATCACAAAAAAGGGGGAGGCCTATCACAAACGGGAGCATGAAAACTCACTAATACGTGTATCACAAACGGAACGCTATTCCATGGTTGCTAACCATCAATTTTGAGCTGAAGCTCCACAAACGGCTCGAAGACCATGGGTCGCTACCCCACCAAATTGAACCGAAGTTCCACAAACGGGGTTTGTAGTCCCCACAAAAACAAATAGACATCGCACATCGCTAGTCTAAATCACAAAATGATCATCATCGATCAATAAAAAGTGTCAATTACACTAAGCTAGTAAATAGATGAGTTTAGCTTCATGTCCCATAACCACTGGCTTAACTTAAATATTTACGAACAAATTGTAGACTTCCACTAGAAAATTATCACAAGATTTCAATCGAACAAGTCTAAGAATTAACCGACAAAGTAAACGCAAGCATTTCATACCACCTGTTTTGCTAAGTCGTTTAATTGGATTTCTCGTACGAATGATGCAAAGGTTTGTATATACTAATAGATTGGAAAACAGTTTTATAAACGAGTTTTGTATTAAAAATAGAGTTGGAATCATCTTTGTGAAAGAGTTTGAATATTTACTACTAGTATAGAAACCTTTGTATTTTAAAGTGACAAATCACAGAAATGATTGTAGAAACAATCAATCACCAAAATCCACATTCGAAGACGTGAATCGAATCCATAGAAATCGATACTGAATCCATCAAAATGGATGTTCCCAAAAATCTCAAAAAAGAAGTCATCAAAGTTGATAATAAATGATAACAACAAATCGGATCAACACAAATCGATTAAAATTGGAAACCCACGCAAAGTAGGCAAATTGGGCCGAGATAAGCAGCTTCAAACGTCTGAATTTGATATTTCAGACGTTTGAACCTGAAGCTCCGGGCAATATTTTTCCTAGGCCAATGATGGCCGAATCATATCGGAAATGATCGGATGAGTGACGATCGCTAGGGGTTTACGCCAAACGACTACCCAACCTTAAGGACTCACCAATACACTCCGTCCAACATGTCCAAACATTCATATAAGGATATTCATAGATTTTGATTTCAAAACACCATAAATTGGAATGTTCATCAAACCAATTCAATTCAAAGGCAAATGGAGAAGAAATAGATGTTAGGAATTCATACCCAACAACTATCAAAGATATAGACATAGATGGGAGTTCCAAAAACTAACATTTTAAACCCAAACACAAATGATAAGCTCTAGAACAAGCAACATGTTGACCTCTCTTTAACACCACCTCTAGAATCTTCAATCTAATATCAAAGGTGAAGTTTTTCCTAAGTTAGGTTATAGGGATTTCTAAAAATTGAAGAAGGATTGAGATGGAGAAGATGAAGAGGATGCTTACCTAAGCTTTTCTTTGATTTCTAGCTTGAAGTTGATAATTCCTAAGAGAATTAAGGCTTAGGAATTTCTAATTTCTTTTCTCTTCCCCCATTTTTTTTAGCTTGAGTGTTAGGAAATAATAGAGTGAGTGAAGAGGAGTTGGATGAAGGGTTAGGTTATTAGAAGGTTGATGGGCTGAAACCCAAAGCCCTAATTGAAAATTTCAAAATTTTACCCAACTCAAAACATATCGATGTTTATACTCAAAAAAGTCGCAAACACCATTTTGGACTCAATGGAAGTGGTCTCGAGTCCAAATTGTTGAATTTCAATTTCAATCTATCAAACGTTTGAAATGAACGAGTCAGACGTCTAAATCTGGAAAAACATATATTGTCTACTACAATATTCAGATGTCTGAATCATTCATTTTAGACGTCTGAAATTGGCAATTTTAGCCTATTTCCTTTCTAGATTGACTCGAGCAATTTCAGACGTCTGAACCAAGCATTTCAGACGTCTAAATATCTGTTGGACTGTTTTTCCAATAGACACTTCCATATAGCACTATCCACATTGTCTTTTCACTAATTCGACTGTTCTTTTACGAAATAGTGACATTTTCGGACTTAAATCCAACTAACGATGCTATATTTAAATTAAACATTTAAATATATGATTCATAAAATATGCGGGTTGTTACAACAGTCATCTTCGATGATGTTGTACTATGCGTGTAAATCTTGTTTCGTTCTTCTAGGAAAAATGATAAGGAAATCCATCCACTAACGATTAGGAGGTGATCTTCGTTCATATCTTTGACTGTTTATTTCGTAAAGAACTGGGGTTGAGCTTATCAGAAACTATCGAATATTGTTTCAAAGAGACCGGGATTGGATATGTTATCTGGAAACCACTTCGATCCAACTCAAGCATTCGAAGTAAAGACAACTTGAAGATGATTGAATTGGAGACGGAGTTCTCAAGCGTTTCGTTTAGTCCCAGAATGAACTTGTATGGATGAATGCTGGTACTGCATTGGTTGCTTGGAGGGAAATATTAGCATTCCAAGATGGTTTGCTAGGAGGAAATGATAAGAGCATGGCCTCTTCGAGCCTCACACCCAGGAAATGAAAAAAGCAGGGATATGCGACAGGGCTTAGTGGGTCGCACCCAAGTAGGGTATGATTATCCCAAATCTAGAGCAATATTTATGTATGCTTCAGGATCCTATTGTGTGGTTGTTGATTGCAACCAATGGGTGATCATATTCGGTGCTACTAGAGAGAAGGGGGTAGTGCCAATCCTGAGTAGTAGAGGTGCAACGTGTTGTAGCCTCATGTACACTTGTTCTAGTGGTGTATGTATACAGTGGGTAGACCCTTACCCTTTCATAGTTGGAATCCATTATCCTATACGAGCCTTCGGTTTTGGTTATAGAACCTAGTATGCTGGAATTTAATTAATGTAACAATTTCGGCTATGATTAATAAGTACTTGTATATTAGACACTATTATAATATCAGAGGATTTCATATGAAATGTTTTGGTTATCGTAAGATATAAACCGTCCGTGTTTGTGTGCGGTGTGGTCTTACGAGATAATTTTGATTTTTGAAAGGTTTCGATAACTTTTAAAATCCTGTTGGATGTGTTTTCTCACACTGGTTTTCCATACTGACTTGGGTGTTATTTTATTATAATGCTTGGGTAAGACCGAGCATATTTATAGATTGCTTTGGATGCATTGGAGCTCATGAGACGAGTTAGAGGTCTTCAAATCGTATTCTCGTATATGTTTATTTTTCGCTGCTTTGTTATTGAAATTATCAGCAATTGTGAGGACATGATGTTATAACTGTCCAGCCTGATAATTGTGATTGTCGTTGTACTCCAATGGATGTACGTATAAAACAGTTTCTCTTTTGTAAAGATCATTAATATTATATTATATGTTGTTCCGCTGCGATTGTGAGATTCTATGTTGTTTTTAGTTTCTTTTCTCTTCTTCTTCTCTTTTCTTCTTCTTTCTTCTTTCTTTCCATTAACTATCCGTCTTTCCCTTTTATTTGGGTTGGACATGTGTGGGTTTTTGTTAGCTTGAATTGTATGGAAAAGCGGGTCGTTACAACAGTCATCCCCGATGATGTTGTACTGTGCGTATAAATCTTGTTTAGTTCTCTTAGGAAAATGATAAGGAAATCCGTCCACTAACGGTTAGGAAGTGATCTCCGCTCTTATATTTGACTATTTATTTCCTACAGAACCGGGGTTGAGGGTACCAGAAATTATCGAAAGTTGTTTCAAAGATACCGGGATTGGATAGGTTATCTGAAAACCACTTTGATCCAACAAATGCGTTTCGAAGTGAAGAAATCTTGAAGATGATAGAATTTGGAGATGGAGCTCTCAAGTGTTTCATTGAGTCCCAGAACGAACTTATATGGATGAATGCTGGTATTGCATTGTTTGCATGGAGGGCAGTGTTAGCATTCCAAGTAGGAAGTGCTATATAAAGGTAAAACATAGCCTCAAGCCTCATTAGCTGGGAAATGACAAAAATCGGGCATGCAGCAGGGACAAGTGGGTCACTTCCAAGTAGGGTATGGTCATTCCAAATCTAGATCGGTTACTATCGATTCTTGTATGCTTCGGGGCCCAAAGCGGGGTGATCATATTTGGTACTACTAGTCAAGGGTTAGGCCTGTCCTATGCGGTAGGGGTACAAGATGTTTGTATCAGACCCTGGTGCATTTACCTAGAGATGTACCTTTGGAAGGTAGATCTTTACCTTTTCATAGCGTGGAATCCAATCTCTGATACGTGCCTTTACTGTTTTGATTGTAGAAGCCAATATGTTGGAACTTAATAATGTAACAATTTCGGCTATGATTAGGAAGTATTTGTAATCTAGATGTTATTAAAATATCAGAGGATTTTCTATAAAAAAATGGTTGGTTATCGTAAGGTAAAAACCCGTCCGTGTTTATGTACGGCGTGGTCTTACGAGATACTTTTGATTTTCAAAGGTTTTCTAGAACTTTAAAATCCAGTTGGGTGCGTTTTTCTCACGCTGGTTTTCCAGACTGTTTCGGGTGTTATTTTATTATAATGCTCGGGTCAGACCGAGCATATTTACAGATTGCTTTAGAAGCATTGGAGCTCAAAAGACGAGTTAGAGGTCTTCAAGTCGTATTTACATATATGTTTTTATTTTCGTTGTTTTGTTCTTGAAATCATCGGCATTTATGAGGACAGGCTGTTATAACTGTCCAAGTTGATGATAGTGAATTGTTGTTGTAATCTGATGAATGTATGTATATAATAGTTTCTCTTTATAAATATCATTGATATAATATTATATATTGTTCCGCTGGGATTGTGAGATTCTATGTTGTTTTAATATCTTTTCTATTCTTCTTCTCTTCTCTTCTTCTTTCTTCCTTCTTTCCCATAACTATCCATTTTTCTGTTCGATTTGGGTTGGACATGTGTGTTTTATTATCAGCATGAATTGTATGGATTGGCGGGTAGTTACAGCTAGTATCAGAGCCAGGTTGAGTGAACACCTAGGCTTTGGTGGGAATTTACTCATTTGAGATATGGTAACCGAGACCCTAGGATGAGTTTGATTGTATATATATGAGCGCGTATTTGTCAGTGATTATAAAAATATTTCATACTGTGTTAATTTATTTGTTGAGTGGCTTATGAATTCTCGTCGGTGTGTGGGATGCCACATTATCGATATGGGTTTCCAAACACTTAAACGAGGTAAACCGACACAATATTATTTTAAAAAAAATTTAGTTAAATAATTTTACAATAATTATATTTTATATATAAATTAATAATTTTTCAAAAATTATTACAGTTATATATGGAGTGTTTGGTTGATCAGTAAATGATAATATTTGATTATTATCATTTTTTGTTTGTTGTCTAACAAAAGTTGTTATTATTGTAATATAACAAGATAAACAATGATAAAACGAATTATATAAGAGACTAAATTTATAAGTATAAATTATAGAATATTGATTATACTTAAATAATCAACATTTGTGAAATAGTGTCTGAGATTTTATAAATATGATTTATAAATGTGATTTATAAATGAAAAGGAAATGAAATCGCCTATGTATATTTATAAATATGATTTGTTAATAAAAGGGATTTAAAAGCTGGGAATTTGAGAATTTAAATTCCGTTGGTTTTGAAATTTGTTTTTTGAAAGGTTTAAGAAAAGTAATAATAGTATTATTTTGAAAATATTTTGGTTAGAAATATTTTGAAATAGGATTTAAAGGGAATAGAAAGCATTGAACTCACTTTAGTCATTGGGAAATAATTCTGGTGATGACTGCATCATCATCGGCATTCATTTTCGAGTTTCTAAGTGAGAAATTGCTACCATTGAAGTTTTATTTTGATAAAACAAATTTGTTTTAGATTTCGAAGGTGTAATTTGACATATAAAGGAGTTCTGTATATGTATGGTTTCAAAATGAATTGAAATAAAAACCGAGTGTTTAAAATCCCGGAAATTTTTATCCAAATGTTTTGAGACAATATAAGATAATAAGTTTTTGAACTTTGAAGATGGTATGGATAAGAAATAAGTTTATAACTTATGAATTTGAAAGGGATAAGTTAAAACAAAATTTTTGAATTTGTTGGATATGTTAAGGAATGAAAATCATAAATGGAGATTGGTAATTAAATTTGACTCAAGTAAAGTTAAATAAATGGGGTTAACGAAATTGAATTTGATTTGAAATGCGGTTTAACTTAAGCTGAGTTGAATAAAATAGATTTTAAAAGGGAAATTGACTCAAGAAAAGGCAAAATGAAGTTTGACTTAAGAAAGATTAAATGAATTTGAATTGGATTAAAATGAATTAGATGAATTAGTAATGTGAATTAATTCCACTTAAGTTATAAAATGAATTAATAGAATGAATACGAACTTGAGTTATAAAATGAAATGCAATTTGAGTTGAAAAAGGAATTGAATGTGGACTTAAGTAATTTTTATGGAAATGGTCCATAAATGAGTTAGTATGCAAATGAATTGTTGTTAACCTTAAATTGAATTTAAGGGGAATGTAAGTAAAGTTTATGAGAATCAATTGAATGTGAATAAATGAGTGTAAGTAAAATTAATGTGAATAATTGAATTTGATTTAAATTGAATGTAAATCAATTGAATGCAAAGGGATTGAATGAAAATTTATTGAGTGTTAGTAAAATGAATGTGAATAAATTGGAAGTGAATAAATTGCATGTTAATAAGAAATGAAAGTGTATAAATCAGATGTTGATATTTGAAATGCAAATTTATACGATGGTAAATAAAATTGAATGGATATTAATTGCTTAATGGATTCTCCTTTCAAATTTGCAACATTTGCATATAGTTATGGTATATTCTGTATTGTATAGTGATGTTGCTTTCTATAAACATATTCTCATTTGTTGTTAAGTGATTAGTAGGTGCGGATGGCGTATGCTTCGCATTTGGAGCTCGCTTACGCATTATATTGGTTGTATATGCTTGCTAATTCTAAAATAAGGTACACATCTCAGATTACATATCATATTTTTATATTTTTCTCTACGGGATGCCTCATCCTCGAAAATGAGATGTATATTTGTGATTATATATATATATATATATTGTAAATTTTTACGATCGAGCCGCGCAAAGGAGATGCTGAAATTTTTCGAAAATTTAAGGTGTTAATTTATTTTTTTGAGAATTTTGGGAAATTTTGATGTTTATGTTATAACCTGGAATGAATTTAGTTGGAAGCTATGAACGAAATTAAAGGCTTAGAAAATTGTGATAACAAGTTTTAACAAATCGGTTTGAACGGTTAAATGGTTTGGGCATTATATTACTTACTAATTTCGAGAGCGAAATTCTTTTAAGAGGGAGAATGTAATGACCCAGAATTTTGGTTATTTGAATTTGGAATATTTAATTGGTTTTAAATATTGAAAGATTAATTTTATAAGTTAACAACATGAATTTCAAGTTTAGCGATTTATTTGATAATTAAATTATTGAATTAATATTTGGAAATATTTAAAATAAATGAATCTTGAATTTGAAATGAATGAAAATGATTTCAAAAGTTTATTTAAATTTTATTTGAGTAAGAAGGAAGAGAGTAAACTTTTAATTTGGATTTAAAAGTGATTAAATTGATTTTGGGAATTACTCGTTTTAATTAACGTGTAAAAATAGTCTTTTGGGGCAATGTCTCTGATTTCGATGAAACTAGTTTCATTGGATCCATAATAGTGAATTATTATATGTCGTCAAATTTCATGACGATCGGACGTATCATTTGGTCATGCGAGTTCGAAACACGTAGAAATTAATTAAAGGAATTTAATATAACTCGATTTTGAAAAGTTAACTTCTGTATATGATTGAATTGGCTCTCGATATATGTTCCATTGTGTTCGAAACACGGGTATAACATATAGAACGCCAGGCGGCATTCCTCCTTTGGAGTTCGAAATTTTTACGGATGAATAGTGCCGTGAAATTTTCTATATAAGGACTTGAAATATTATCTTTTGCAACATAAAAAGCAAACCCTAGCAAGGTCAGCCGCCATTAATTTTAGTGGCTGAAAATAGCCCATCTTCCTTCCTCGATTTCTCTCCATCCACGAGCTTTTAGGCTTCAACTTCATCTAGGAAGATGAAGAGCTCGACGAGCTTTACAAGATCAACGGTGGGATCGACGAAGGGACGCATGAGGGGGCCACGTTCGTGCGACCTAGCATTGGTCGTAGGCAGCGTTTCTAATGACCGAGCTTAGCTTGGAGGATGGTGGAGGTGCGGCTCGAGATGGCGCAGCCGCTGGTGAAGTTCGATCGACCGGGAAGCAAGCGAGGATGGTGCGGCGTTCGAAAATTCTCGACGTTGATGGGTTCTTGTTCGCGGCATGGTAACGTGATTTGAGAGAGGGAAAAGATAGGTTAAGTTTAAATTTTAAGTTAATTAAAGTTAATTATAAAATTAATTGTCACGATCCAAATTTCAGCGTTCGAAAATCGACACCCGTACTTCACTTGTACTCGAATGGCGCAAATTCAATCGTTGAAATTCGACTCGTGCCGGAGCTTATAACACAGTAAGTATAACAACACAGCGGAAGAAAGAAATGAATGATATCATATACAACTCCAATGAATACAATATCCAGAATGATATACAATAATGATATCAATATGATACAACAATATCAGAGACAAATAATAATGTTACAGCGGAAACAACAGAACTGATAACTCCAAGTGATCTGACAAAGAGAATAAGACCAATAACTCCAACATCAGCTCGAACCACCATCACGTTGCACCAAGATAAGCAACGTCAGTCATCCGTGAACTCCAAACACTGAACTAGCTCCCGATAATCTACTAAACCTGACTATCTGAAAAACCCAACTCTAGACTGCCCGTGTGGAAAATTTTGGGAACCCAGAGTTTAGGAAGGGAACAATAAACTCCGAGTCAGTCATGGGACTGGTGTGAGAAACAAAATAGTTTATCTTTAAACAAACAACAAAATAATTTTAAACATTGAAATCCGCAATGCTTTTTGGAAAATGAAACTACCATAAGACCTCCCGCCACACACACAATGCAAATGCAGAATTGGAGGAGATTTCTTCTTATGATAGTAAAACATGCTTACTACGCAAAATCATTGGATATTATTACTATTAGTGCATAGTGTACAAAATCGTTTCGAAAGTATAATATTAATCTTAGCCAGCATAGACATTTCGAACTATGCCTACTATAGCTACCATCTAAATAGTGGTGACCACCATAAGTAAATGGCGGGTTCTACAACTAAAACCGTACAGGGTTCGTATTGGAAATTGGATTTCCAACAAATGGTCAGGCTAAGGAACTTCCTACTGCCAATGGGTACGCCTCTAGAGGGACGTCCCGAGAACCTACCCGGATCTCTGCCAACACAAGGCCGGGTTACCTCTTACACTAGGTAACTACTACTCGAGTATGCCACCCCCCGGTCCTTTGGGAACTTTATCCGAGGCATCGATCACACAGCAACAATCACACAAGTGAATGAGATTGGAGCAACCACATAGGTTAAATATCAGGGCTCCATACCTGATACCACCCTTTTCCAGAAGGAAATGACATACCCTAAAAGGAGCGACCCTCATAACCTTGCCGCATCTTTCCTGTTTCGACCATTTTCGGTCTGTGAGGTTCGATGAGGTCTCGTCCACAAAGCTACGCTTTTTCACAAAGCCATGCTTTGATCAACAAATGATCAGCAAATGACCATCAACACACAGCAACACTCAGCATGCCACACTACCAAATTGGGAGTATATCACTGATAACCTTCAACTACATAACCTCTGAGCTTGTACGTCTCAGAGAAGGGTGTTAAGCTAAGAGAATAAATTCTCCGCCACCAAATAGAAATGTATTTGAAAGAAATCAGCTTTATATCTCAAAGTGTAGTGTCAGACATACAACCATACAAGTCTGTTCCGGGTTCGAACAGAACCGAAGGCACTTCCGAAGAAGCCCTTGCAATCCGGGTATTCACAATCCCGATCGAACTTCCCATCACTTAGGAAATCTCTATACCGGGCACTACTCGGTGCAGAGACAATCGATAGGTTATCCTATCGTTTTCACAAATACCCAGTCTTCAACACCGGTCTTCAAATTCTATCCATTCACGACGTTTCACTATTCGGAATTGGTTATGACACAAAGTCCTCTCCCGGCTAAACCGAATAGTGAGCGCAATATTTAAAAACATATGGATATTGGGATTTCAGTTAAGTCACAACTTATTATCCAACACTTTTCTTCAAATGGTTTAAACAAATTACCATTTTAATCTTTTACACAAAAAGATTCATCTCACAAAGTTCACCCAGTTTCACAAAGATCTATTCATAGATTTTCCAAATCGATTTCCATTTCAATTGGATTAAATCATTAAATCTTTAAATCAAGATTTAACTTATAGCTTTCAAAGAGAATTCACTCATAACTTGGAAAACCATTTTTTTCAATTCAAACTTGAAATTCCATTGACACAAATTGGAATTTCATTCCTTATATGAAAGCTTTTATTATTTGAAAACAAACAGTTTTTATTTCGGAAAAATCCAATTTCATTTATACAAGTTAAACCCCTTAGGTTAAATTTAAATTCTCAAAATAATATTTTTAAAATGGTTCAAGCCCATGTAACACATTTATAACTCGTTTAACATTTTTAAATCATAAATCTCAAACATGGAATTCAATTCCTTATTTTCAATTCAAATTCAAATTGAATTATTTAAATTTTCAAAACCTCATCAAGATATTCAAAATATCTTTAAAACTCCTTTCAACAGCTTTTCATATTAAACCCCAAATTTCCAATTTCAAAATCAATTGAAATTAAAATTTCAATCTCAAAAAACATTAAATTCAGATTATCTGTGACTAAATCGATTTCCACGTGAAATCCATATTTGTGTGTGTATAGTGTAGTCCAGGGGTTTCACACAGTAGTGCAACATCATTCAATCATCACAGACCAGAATACAGAAATATAGTTGATAAGCGGTATAACTATAACGCTTATCTTTTATTCACAGATCACAGATATATAAATTATAGATAATATATTACATTCATCCCAGATAAATAAAGTACAATATAGATCACACACAAATCAGAATATATCGCACAACATCACAGATCAAGGGATATCAACAATCAAATTATCCAATAGAATCCAAATATTCATAAGTAAAATTAATTAATTATTCTTAATTAATTTCAATGAACAATTAATTTCTTAATTACTTCCATAAAGTAATTACACTTACACAATTTCATAAATGATTATCATTAATTAACAAATCTAATTAATTGTTAAAATTAATCACATTGATTATTTAAATAATCTTAGTTAATGACCTTCATTAACTATTAAATTTGATTACTTTTCCAAAGTAATTAACTAAGATTAATCATTATTAATTACGATTTAATTAATCTTTAATAACTCATTAATTAATCCTAATTATTTAATTAATTAAGTGTTAACTGTAACTTAATTAATCCCTAATTAATTGATTAATTAATTTCTAATCATTAATTAAAAATTCAAATCTTGTTTAATAAATGATCCTTAATTACAAATTTATTTATTCTTAATCAATTATCTCAAACCTTAATCAATTGATTTAAAATTTTAATTATTAAATTAATTAATCCAAATCATTACTTATCCATTTTAATTAATTTAATAATTACAAATCATTAAATCTTCATTTATTTAAAGATAGAAACATTTCTCTTATAAATGATCAACTTATCATTAACAAGGTATTTAAAATAATTTACTTTCAAATTTTTACTTTTAAAATTTCATTTTAAATTTAAGATTTAAAAGGGAAACAAATTAACTTTAACAAAGTTTAAACAATTTCAAAAACCCTTTATTTCACAAGTTAAAGAATTATCCACCTCATAGTAGAATTTTAAATATTTATTTCACATTTTAAAACCCAGGTTTAAAATTTTTGAAGCTTACAGGTTTTAAAACCTGTAACCACTTACCCGAGCAATCTATAAGATGACTACGAGCCAAAACTAAATTTACTTCGAGTCTAATACTCGAATTACTCGAAATGTCTCGAGACCCAAATCTCTGCAACCAAAACCCAAACAACTTCACCAGACAACACACCGTGCACATGCACAGAGGCTGTGGGTGATTCCGATCATCGACGATGTGACGACCGCCCATGACCCCTGCACCGAATCTAGAGATAGTGCGCTGTAAAGTGTGCCAGGCGACCATGGACGATTGTCAGGGTAGATCAAAATAACAGAATCTATCGTATTACTCACAGCGCATGGACAAAATACAATAGAACATATGTATAGTGAAACTTTACAGAATAAAATGCCATCATATAAAACTCCATAATAGTTGAATATAAGCATCCAAATAGTCAATACAACAAGCCTCACTACATATCACTCAGAGAATACAAAGCAGCGGAACATCCAGTACATATAATAAGAAGATAATATGCAATACTCCAGCTCGTCCTCGATATCAGCACCATGGAAAGCATGATCAGCACCTGTCACCTGCTACCTAGTCTTCCCATCCCAAAATGGACGAACAGCCCAAGGCAATAAGAGTTAAAACATAAAGCCTTGAGTCAGACAACAGTCTTAGTGAGCAGTAAATTAACTAACAACATACCAAAAGAGTACAAAGGAAAAGGAATAGGAATACAACCCTCCCACTCCAACCTCTTTCTACAGTGATAGCCCCAGACACACACTAAGCAGAAGCAAACATAGCAGAGCATACAATGTAAAGTAAAGAAATTATCACTCGGGTCAAGGGCGATGTTTTCCAAGCACAAACCCCCAAGGCCTAAACCAAGATCAGATAAGCACCCAGAAAACACTGCTCTTGAGACCGAATGACGATACAACCAATCATCCATGACTATGGCTATCACTGTTATCATTGCTTCGATATCACCGTTAATTGAATGACCGGCACATTCTTTCAGCCGTCCGTCAAGGGCTAATGGAAACCCCGGTTCTAGACATAACTCCCGCACGTCATCGTGACCCGTGCCTAGGACTATCGAATCTGCCCAGAGTACTTGACTACCCAATCAGTAGCCTTCAGGGACTATCGAATCTGCCCAACGTACTCTTGCTTTGAGCATGCTAGAACCTTCAACAACGATGAGATCTCAGCCTTCTAGTCATCCTCCTCGACGACTATTTCCATACTAGCTCAAGCGCCTCTCGAGCATCCATTATCCTCAAACTCGAACCATATCACCGAGTTATCAACCTGCTTGGAATGATCCCGTCTGGATTAGACCAAGACTATCTCATATCATTCTTCGCTTCATCACATCCTCGCAAAGTCTCATCTCAACATCATCATCAAATCTATGCATAAGAGCTTCATCATCCGCTACATATGCCACAAGAAGCTTTCCCAATTCAAGAGCCTTTCTCTTAGCTTTTGAATCATCTTCAGTCTAAATCAAATCATCAATCATCTAATTCATAACAATCAATCAAGTCAAACATTAATCCAAGCAATCAAGCATTCAAATATGATCTAAGTAGACAATTATCACAATAATGGCAATTTCGTAATTAAAGAATTGAAAGTCTAATAAGTATGAAAACATGAACAATATCTCTATAATCTTGATGAATGAACTTGCATAGGTTAACATGTGGTAAAATGGATGTAACATCATCATGAACAATGGATCTATATGGATCTACACTTAGGATGAAGAAAATGTATGGAAATCACTATTTTAACACCAAATCGAGCCAACAATCCGATATACTCCTTTGGATCCGTGTGAGAGATAATCACCACTCACCAAATCACCTAAACAACCTCAAATCAACACGCTTCAGATCTGGACAGCGAAGGATCAAGCTTGATCTATCACGAATCCGCTTCAAACGAAGAAATCTCACTTCAAAGGATGAAGATCTTCAATCCAAGCTCTTGAATCTTCAATTTGATCTTCAACTTGGATGGATAGAATCACTAGATTAGAGTGGAGAAAAGAAGTGAAGAAGTGTAGAAGTCGAGCTCTCAAAATGGCAGCACTTCGTCGCTTCGAAATCCGGATCCCAAAAATGGAGCAAAGCCCTCCTATTTATAGGCTGAAATCCCCCTTAAGTCGCTGGCTCGGAATTAGGTCGTCCACGACCTACGACTTAAAACCCCACCGACCTAAAACTCTCAACCTATCCAAACCTTACGACCTACGACCTAGCGCAAACGCGCGACTTAACACATCAGCGCACCCAAGCGACCTAACAGATGCGCTTCCATGCGACCTATCAATCCAACGACCTACGCGCATCCGTGACCTACGACCTAACAGATCCAATGACTTAAAACAATGCGCGACTTAATTATGCGCGACCTAATACTAAGCCAAAACCCAACGACCTAACAACTCACTCGACCTACGACTTAGCAAACACGCGACCTAACACACATTCGACTCAACAACTCCTAGGTCGCTCACGACCTAACACCCAGCGACCTATCAACTTAAGTCTTCACGCGACCTAAAACATCACGACCTAAGACTTAACTATAATACGACCCAACACACACACGCGACCTAACACTTAGCCAGGATACAACCTAACTCCTTAGGTCGTCTAACGACCTAACCATGTTAACTCGCTCACCACTAGGTTGCTAACTACTGTAGGTTACTAACCCTTAGGTCGCTCACTTCTATAGGTCGCTCACGTCTATAGGTCGCTCACTTCTATAGGTCGCTGCCTGACCTTAAGTCGTCTAACGACCTAACTTCCTTAGGTCGCTTAACCTGTCTATCTCCTAAGTTGCTAGCCTCTATAAGTCGTCAACTCTTAGGTCGCTCGACCGACCTAAACTACCATACGACCTAACCACCTCACGACCTAACCCCAACATCCTTAGGTCGCCCATGACTTAAACCACTATACGACCTAACTGCTAGGTCATTAACCCTCTTAAGTCGTCTACCCTATAAGTCGGTCACGACTTATCTCTTAGGTCGTTTACGACCTAGGACTTGAACAAAATTCTGCCTAAAATATGAAATAGCTTAACAACGCTAAAAATTCCAGATTTTTACGAACTTTTCGATCCATAAAAATACAGGTCGTTACATTCTCTCCCACTTAGGAATTTTCGCCCCCGAAATTCCAAACAAACAAAGCAATCAAAGACTATTCTGCACGCCTACCATCCATAGCAATCAACAAACCATGCATCCAATTCTAGCTTAGCATGCAGAATTCTAAAACCAGAACAAGTTACAATATCGTGAGATGACACGACACCTTAGGGCCATACCTTGAAGAGTTCAGGATGAGCTGCCTTCATCCTCTCTTCCACCTCCCACGTACAGTCGTTATCATCATCACTCCATTGTATCTTGAGCAACTTAACTACCTTCCTCCTAAGCTGTTTCGTGTCGGTTTCCACAACACGAAGCGGCTTACGAGGTCTTCTATCGACTGGATTAACTTCGAAATCTTCACAGCTATCAGCAGAAACCACCGTATTCGAGTCGTGCACATACTTCCGTAGATATGATACATGAAAAACATTGTGCACACTCGACATCTTTTCTGGTAACTCCAATCTGTAGGCGAGCTTTCCAATTCGCTCGATGATCGGGAATGGTCCAACAAATCTCGGAGTCAATTTTCCTTTCTTCTCGAATTGAATAACATTCTTCAGTGGAGAAATCTTCACAAAAACCATATCACCTACGTCGAATTCCAAATCCTTTCGACGCTTATTGGCATAACTTTTCTGACGATCTTGGGCTTCCTTCATTCGTTGCCGAATGATCTCTATGCAATCCGAAGTCTGTCGAATCATCTCTGGCCCAAGTATCAGCTTTTCTCCAGTTTCTAACCAACATGTCGGTGAGTTACACGGTCTTCCATACAATGCCTCATACGGTGCCATACCAATGCTTGACTGGTAACTGTTGTTGTACGCAAACTCCACCAAATGAAGGTGATCTTCCCATGATCCTCCGAAATCCAAAACACAAGCTCTGAGGAGATCTTCCAAAACTCGGTTGACTCACTCTGTCTGACCATCTGTTTGAGGGTGATAAGCTGTACTCAAACACAACTCGGTTCCCAAAACTTCCTGGAAGCTCTTCCAAAATCCACTAGTGAACAATGGGTCTCGATCGCTCACTATACTCTTCGGAATACCATGGAATCAAACTATCCACTTAACATACAACTCGGCCAACTTTGATGCAGTCCTAGTCGATCGAACAGGAATGAATCTTGCACTCTTAATCAGACGATCTACAATGACCCAAATCCCTTCATTTCCCGTTCTTGTTCTAGGTAGTCCATCAATAAAATCCATCGATACCTGCTCCCACTTCCATGTAGGAACTTCTAATGGCTGAAGCAATCCACTAGGCTTCTTCTATTCAGCTTTTACCAACTGGCAGTTCATACATTTGGAAATAAAATTTCCAACATCCTTCTTCATGCCTTCCCAGTAATAAGTTCTCTTCATATCTCGATACATCTTATTTCCACCTGGATGAATTGTCAGCTTCGAGTGATGACTTTCCTTCAGAACTTCACTCATCAATTCATCTATATCAGGAACAACTAGTCGTTCTTGCTTCCGAAGCCAACCCTCTCGATCGACCTCGAATCCTTTATCCTTTTCTGGATCCAATCCAGATTCCAAATCACGGATAATCTTGACGAGCTTATCGTCTCGCTTTTGGCTCTCGCCAATCCTTTCCACAAGAGAAGGTCTTATCGATAAGTTTGCCAACATCTCAGGTTCCAATTCGCATCTAGGCCTGAAGTCAAATCCAGCTAAATACTCGAGATTCTTCCATTCAAAAAACATGGCTCCCAGTCCTGCATGTCTTCGACTTAACGCATCTGCCACTGCGTTACCTTTTCCCGGAGTATAAGCTATACCAAAATCATATGATGCCAAAAACTCTAGACAACGTTGCTGCCGAAGATTCAAATCCTTCTGGGAGAAAAGATACTTCAACGACTTATGATCTGTAAATAACTCGAATCGAACTCCCAGTACATAATGTCTCCACATCTTCAGAGCAAATACAATCGCCGCTAACTCCAAATCATGAGTCGGGTAATTCCTTTCATGCGGCTTCAGTTGTCGACTGGCATACGCAACAACCTTATCCCTCTGCATCAGCACTGCTCCAAGTCCAGTACCACATGCGTCGGTGTAAACCACCATCTCATCATTCCCACTAGGAATAGTCAAAACAGGAGCACTCGTCAATCGCTCTTTCAGGATTCCGAAAACTTGCTCACACTTAGCATCCCATCTGAACACTTGGTTCTTTTTCGTCAATCCTGTTAACGGTGCAGCTATCTTGGAGAAGTCCTTGATAAACCGACGATAATATCCTGCTAATCCAAGAAAACTCCTCACATTCGATGCATTCTTAGGTCTAACCCAATCCTGGATTGCTGCCACCTTAGCGGGATCAACCGCTATTCCACTACCAGAGATAACATGGCCTAAGAACCTCACTTCACTCTTCCAGAAGTGACACTTCGAAAACTTAGCCTTCAGCTGATGTTTCCGCAAGATTTCCAAAACAATACGCAAGTGCGTCTTGTGCTCTTCTTCAGTTCTGGAATAAATCAGAATATCATCCACGAACACAAGTACAAACTTGTTTAACTGATCTCTGAACACTCTATTCATAAGGTCCACAAAATATGCTGGCGCGTTAGTCAATCCAAACGGCATTACCAGCCACTCAAAGAAACCGGATGGTGTTCGAAAAGCAGTCTTCGGCACACTATCCTTAGCCACTCTCAACTGGTGAAATCCCATTGCCAAATCCATCTGAGAAAACACCTTGGCTTCGTGAAGCTGATCAAACAAGTCATCTATTCTCGGCAATGGATACTTGTTCTTCTTAGTCACCTTATTCAGCTCACGATAATCTACACACAACCTCAACGATCCATCTGCCTTGGTTGCAAACACAACTGGTGCACCCCATTCGGACACACTACGCCGAATGAATCCTTTCTGCAAAAGATCATCAACCTGCACCCTCAACTCCTGCTGTTCCCTAGGCGCCATCCGCCTAAGAGGCATCACAACAGGTCTGGCTCCTTCAACTAGATCTATACGAAACTCGATCTCTCTATGCGGCGGCAACCCTTTGACTTCGTCAAAGACATCCTCGAATCCATTCGCGATTGGCACTAATGACAGTCCATCCCGTGGAACCACTAGCGAATACATGAAGCTCATGAAGACGCCTTCTTCATGCTTACATCGTATCACAATCTTTCGCCCCTCCACATTCTCGACTGTCACTTCCAGCCTCTCACAATCAACCTTTGCCGCATACCTCCTAAGCCAGTCCATACCCAAAATAATTCCGAACCCCGCAAAGTTCAGAACAAAACAATCACAAACAAAAGATCAACCATGACTCGATACAATCAGACCACGGCATAACATACACAAACAAGACGAACCCCCAACTGGATTAGTCACAACCAATGGCCTATCAACATTATCCGGTTCCAAACCCAACCGGCCTACAAGTTCACTACAAACAAACGAATGCGACGCTCCAGTATCAAACAGAACTCTAACTGGAACACCACATAGGAAAAGAGTACCTTGAACCACCACACTCTTTCCCTTCTCTTCAGCGGTATGAGCTTTTGAAGACAACGGAACAGCTCCCAAAGCATAAGCTTGCACAATCTGCTTGTCCCTCCTCGGTTCTGGACAATTCTTCCTGAAATGCCCCGGCTTGTCACAGTTGTGACACTTCATCGGTGCCTTCGGATTCTTACAATCCTTCGAGAAATGGCCCTTCTGCTGACAATTGTAGCAAGTTACCTCGCCTTTCGGCTTCTTCTGGCCATCCTTACCCTTCTGCTGCTGCTGCTGCTTCCTCTTCTTGTTTCCACCCTGCTGGGGTTTAGACTCTTCCCTAGTCACAACAACAACAGATCCTTCCTTAGGAAACAGACTCTCATGCCTGAGAGCTTTCTCCACAAGCTTCTCAAATGAATCGTCCAAATGATCCACCAGCTGTCTCCCAAGATAATTGTCCAAGCCTGTCACAAACTTATCATTCTTCTGATATGCAGATTCAATATATGACCGAGCATACTTGGACAAAGCTTCAAACTCAGAAACATACTCAAGAACTAGTCTTCCTCCCTGCTTGAGCTCCACAAACCTCTTGAACAGAACAGACTTCTGAGCTGTAGAAATGAACTTAGCTTCAAATCTAACTTGGAATTGCTCCCAAGTAATCTCTTCCTCCAAAGTATTGATGGTAATAGAGTTCCACCAATCAGAGGCTCTCCCTTGAAGCTGTCTTGATGCCAACTTCCTCTTAGTTGCATCCTCTATTCCCAAATCACTAAAGATCCTTCTACAAGCATCTATCCATCTCTGGACTTCAATGGTTGATTTTGTTCCCAAGAAAACCTTCCCTCCAAGAGCAGTATAATCTTTGCACAACTTAGCAAAATCCACTGGTTTCGGAGTTTGGACTTGAACTCCAACATCTACTGCTGCCCCCGGAACTGGTATCCTTCTCATGATCGAAGTCATCATAGCTTCGAACATAGCTGCATAATCAGCAGCCCCCTCAGTAGCACGGCCTTCCCTAGCAGCTGGTCTTCCTCTTCGACTCATTCTCAATATCTATAAAAAGGAATGATCAGAACATCTAGAGAAACAACTGCATAAAGGACTCAAACTCTACTAAGCTACTATATTATATATAGTAATCATCCATCAAAATACAATTACGTCTCTCATACGTAGTTACGTCAGCGAGCGTTGGGTAAAATCGATTAACCAATGCTCTGATACCAAATGTGACGACCGCCCATGACCCCTTCACCGAATCTAGAGATATTGCGCTGTAAAGTGTGCCAAGCGACCATGGACGATTGTCAGGGTAGATCAAAATAACAGAATCTATCGTATTACTCACAGCGTATGGACAAAATACAATAGAACATATGTATAGTGAAGCTTTACAGAATAAAATGCTATCATATAAAACTCCATAATAGTTGAATACAAGCATCCAAATAGTCAATACAACAAGCCTCACTACATATCACTCAGAGAATACAAAGCAGCGGAACATCCAGTACATATAATAAGAAGATAATATGCAATACTCCAGCTCGTCCTCGATATCAGCACCGTGGAAAGCATGATCAGCACCTGTCACCTGCTACCTAGTCTGCCCGTCCCAAAATGGACGAACAGCCCAAGGCAATAAGAGTTAAAACATAAAGCCTTAAGTCAGACAACAGTCTTAGTGAGCAGTAAATTAACTAACAACATACCAAAAGAGTACAAAGGAAAAGGAATAGGAATACAACCCTCCCACTCCAACCTATTTCTATAGTGATAGCCCCCAGACACACACTAAGCAGAAGCAAACATAGCAGAGCATACAATGTAAAGTAAAGAAATTATCACTCGGGTCAAGGGCGATGTTTTCCAAGCACAAACCCCCAAGGCCTAAACCAAGATCAGATAAGCACCCAGAAAACACTGCTCTTGAGACCGAATGACGATACAACCAATCATCCATGACTCTGGCTATCACTGTTATCATTGCTTCGATATCACCGTTAATGGAATGACCGACACATTCTTTCAGCCGTCCGTCAAGGGCTAATGGAAACCCCGGTTCTAGACATAACTCCCGCACGTCATCGTGACCCGTGCCTAGGACTATCGAATCTGCCCAGAGTACTTGACTACCCAATCAGTAGCCTTCAGGGACTATCAAATCTGCCCAACATACTCTTGCTTTGAGCATGCTAGAACCTTCAACAACGATGAGATCTCAGCCTTCTAGTCATCCTCCTCGACGACTATTTCCATACTAGCTCAAGCGCCTCTCGAGCATCCATTATCCTCAAACTCGAACCATATCACCGAGTTATCAACCTGCTTGGAATGATCCCGTCTGGATTAGACCAAGACTATCTCATATCATTCTTCGCTTCATCACATCCTCGCAAAGTCTCATCTCAACATCATCATCAAATCTATGCATAAGAGCTTCATCATCCGCTACATATGCCACAAGCAGCTTTCCCAATTCAAGAGCCTTTCTCTTAGCTTTTGAATCATCTTCAGTCTAAATCAAATCATCAATCATCTAATTCATAGCAATCAATCAAGTCAAACATTAATCCAAGCAATCAAGCATTCAAATATGATCTAAGTAGACAATTATCACAATAATGGCAATTTCGTAATTAAAGAATTGAAAGTCTAATAAGTATGAAAACATGAACAATATCTCTATAATCTTGATGAATGAACTTGCATAGGTTAACATGTGGTAAAATGGATGTAACATCATCATGAACAATGGATCTATATGGATCTACACTTAGGATGAAGAAAATGTATGGAAATCACTATTTTAACACCAAATCGAGCCAACAATCCGATATACTCCTTTGGATCCGTGTGAGAGATAATCACCACTCACCAAATCACCTAAACAACCTCAAATCAACACGCTTCAGATCTGGACAGCGAAGGATCAAGCTTGATCTATCACGAATCCGCTTCAAACGAAGAAATCTCACTTCAAAGGATGAAGATCTTCAATCCAAGCTCTTGAATCTTCAATTTGATCTTCAACTTGGATGGATAGAATCACTAGATTAGAGTGGAGAAAAGAAGTGAAGAAGTGTAGAAGTCGAGCTCTCAAAATGGCAGCACTTCGTCGCTTCGAAATCCGGATCCCAAAAATGGAGCAAAGCCCTCCTATTTATAGGCTGAAATCCCCCTTAAGTCGCTGGCTCGGAATTAGGTCGTCCACGACCTACGACTTAAAACCCCACCGACCTAAAACTCTCAACCTATCCAAACCTTACGACCTACGACCTAGCGCAAACGCGCGACTTAACACATCAGCGCACCCAAGCGACCTAACAGATGCGCTAGACTTGAACAAAATTCTGCCTAAAATCTGAAACAGCTTAACAACACTAAAAATTCCAGATTTTTACAAACTTTTCGATCCATAAAAATACGGGTCGTTACAGACGATGATCATCCCACTTCAATTAGCATCCCCTAACACAAACTCAAACTTCAGATTTCTTCCAACTCGATCGAAATCGAATTTGAGTTAAATCCAAAACCTGGAAACACCCAGACCATCACCCCACCAAAACCTGTCAACGCCTTATTCTCGGCGCTTCGACCACCAGACAACCCGAGCTTCCGGCCTCGACTTCGTCAACCCCACAGCCATCATTACCCAAAAGCGCGAGCGACTCGATGCTCGAACGAAGACATAGTGCGCGAGTTTCCTAGGTGCTTAAAAATTAGGTTTACGAACTAAATTTATACACCGCCGACGCCACAGTCACCGCTGTCTCCTCTGACTATTTTTCTTTGACACCCAGTAAACTTCTTCACCTCCACGAACAATCCCGACATCCACAAATCACTTGATCTTAAAAAATTGGTAAAAATCCATTTTTTAAACAAAAACAAACTGCTCCTAACTCCCATCACTAAAAATTATCAATCCACGCTTAAAAATCATGACTTTCAATATAGATTCAAGTTATATCCTTGAATCAATAGTTACGAGGTTCGAAAATTCCATAATTTAAAGTCTTTACTGTAAAAATTTGATTTTTCACTCTATAAACACTTATACCTCATGAGACTATTTTTAAATTGTAACTTACTCCTAAATACAATTATTTTGTTTTGAAACTAAGGTCTTATATGGATTAGAAAACAAGAATTTGAAGTTTTCTTGTTGGGTTGTACTCTGAGACTAAACAGAGGAAGAGCATTCACTAATACATGCATGTACACAGAGCCATTTCAACATATAACTTAAGTTTAAATAATGAGTTGTTACTCACCTTAAACATTCTGATTTCCAGAAGTTTCAAGTTGAAAGTTGAAGTTGTAGTCTTTTAAGTTGAAGTTGAAATCTGGTTTTGAACTTTGCTACTGGAAGCCTTCTTCTTGATCTCAGGTTGTCTTGATTTAAGTTTTTTGTTTGGATTGAATTTTTGTTTAAGTTTTTGTTTTAGTTTAAGATGATAACTGCCTTAGATTTCCTCAGCTAGTAATGTCGAACTGAAATGAAGCTGATATGTTTAAAAATAAGTTTACAGGGTATATTTTGTACAATATAGGCAGAGATATTTTTTCTTTGTTGGCTGAAGATACGATTTTGGTTATGCTTGGTGGTACAATTTGCAGCAGATATTTTTCTTTGATTGGTGGCTGAGATGATTTTGTTTAGTGGCTTGTATAAATTATCTTGTACTTATTTTCATTTCATGCTTATCTCTTTCCTTTTCGTATGTACATATATGATTATATACATATCTTCTTTTCCTTTTTCATGTTCAACCTGATTTTGTGAGCACATTTCATATATAATTTGTCTTGTTACTTTGTAGTATAAATGAAGTTCTAGAGTTAATATATTGTTATAATTTATCTAAGGTGTTACTTTATATTATATAATCTATCTTATATATATATTGATTTCTATTTCTAATTTAATTTATTACTACCGTTTTACTTTAATATTTATTGTCTTATTATTTTTATTTATTTATTTATTTTAATTAGATGTCCATATATATATATATTCACATATATATATATATATATTCACATATATATACAAGATTTAAATTCATTTGATTTAACAAAATTTATTTGAATTTGGAGAAACTCAAATTTGTTTACCAATAAATTTCACAATTTTTATTCAAAAATTAATTTAATTATCAATTTAAATTTAATTAAAATCCGGGATCGTTACATTAACTATTTTGAATGTTAAATAATTCGCAACTTTTTCATACGAGGTCCAAATCGAGCGTGACAAGTTGTGTTGCGATCGTATCGATGAAGGCTACATTATGAAATTGGATTGGATGTGTGACGCCCCACCCCGAGACCCACATTAACAAAGAGTATTACTAGGTAATACTGTCCGCTAATGCGGAGAATAGGGCTGGTTAGGAGCGACCATCTATAGGCTTGTCTTAAATATCTATCGAATACGTCGATAAATGCTTTATATTTGTTTTCTAATTCAAGTGGTTCGACATATCCAATAAATACTTAATACAAAGCCATAGGTAGCTATAGGATCTATCAGAAAAAATACAACAACTCAAATGAAAAACACATCACAGAACGATAGATCATCACATATATATACATATACAGATACATTACAGAGTATACAAAATGATACATGTCAAGTGGTATAACAACCACAATATACAAGCGAGTCAAAAGAATATACATATCAGAGTAGCAACCAAAAAGGACCATATAAAAAGCTATAACAAAAGGAGCTAGCAGAAAAGTCCATGTGAAAGCAGAATAGGCTAAGTCCAAAGGGTACCTAACTTGAAACACCTCGGTTTGACCCGAGTATAAAATACACGGGTCAGTCTAGCTAAACAAATCATTTTACAAGGATAAGCGATAATATGAGCATAAGGATAATGTGTTAATATTCCCGAATGGGAAGGAACAATCTAAAGTGTATGATTACATCAAGTGATAATATGGTATCACTACACAAACGTATAATCTCAAAGGAGATAAAATACCCATAAAGCGCTAAAAGTAGCGAGCCTCGTATCATCGTCATTCATAAAACATCAAATATAGTTTTGGGGAAAACCTAAACCCGCCATCTTGGCAAACCCAAAACATGCATAAAGAGATCCCATCTCAAACACGCCATAAGGCAAATATATCTCCAAAGAGGAGAATAAAATCTCAAGTAAAAGCCAAAAGGCAAATCTCATATAACGCTAGTATAGGCAATTCAAATCTCAAAAATAGTTCTTCCAAGAGTTCGAATTCCCGAAAGGTAATCGCCACAAATATATATCGAATGGTTCAAAGGACCAATTCCGAAAAAGGGCGATACACTAGGGAAATCACAAACATCAATGAAATCATCTCAAAGATGCACGTGCTTATGGTCGAAGCCCGCCAAGTACTGCTCTCTCAAAAATAAGGTGCCACGTCTCTTAGACATATGTCCCAAAGGACAATATATATGTCTCTTAGAGAAACGTCCCGAAGGACAAAATCCCCAAGGACTAATACGTCGCAATGGACAAATACGTCTCTTAGACAAACGTCCCGAAAGACAAATGAACGAAGGTCCAATACTGGCAAATACGTTTCTTAGACAAATGTGTCACAAACTTTTGGATAGGAACCCGAAGAGTGTTAACGTGTGTCCCATACCACACGTTCATACTAAACGGTTCACTAACCGTTAGTAAATTTCACACTTAAAGTAGTAAAAAAAAGTTTACCTCATCTCATCGGTAAACTCGACCCGTAGGTCAAAACGATCAAATGGGCAAGTCGAGAATTAACCGATACGATAAACGCACGTGTCCCATACCACGTGTTTTACCAACCGTTTAATTCTCATTCTCATTCACTCGAATAGTGCAAAAACATGTATTTTATATATAAAATAATTTACTTGAGAAAACAAGCTTTTAATACCAATTTTGAAAGCCATATTTGATAATACCCTTATTATCGAGAATAAATAGATTCTATATTTTAATATACTTTAAAAATATCATATAATAATAATTTAAAATGCCCATTTATTTTAAAAATAATTTCAAAAAGTTTTGGAAAAATCCATGCTTTAAAACGAATAAAAACCCAAGAAATCACTTAAATCGATATTCGAATTCAAATTCAATTCAAATTTAATCCAAAATTTGAATTTCAAAATCACCTGTAATGACCCATGATTTTCGAAAAAAATAGTTAATTTAATAAAGTTTTGTGATGTATTGTTGGAAGAAACAAAAATTTGTGATTTAATAATAAGAATATAACGGGAATGAAATGTAATAGTATTAATTTAAGGTAATTGATAACTGCTTTAATTGTAATTCCAATTAATTGAAATGATTAAAAAGTTATAATTGGTTATAGATTGTAAATTAATTGTGATAATGTGTGTGATAATTAATAATTGGATTTATAAAGTAATTGATAATTTAATTGTTGATTAATTAAGGAAATAATGTGTAATAGATTGAATTGGATAAAATTTGTGTAATGTGAGTTGTTATAACATTTGTTTGTACATAATAAACTTACAAATGTTATTAAATGTAGAAATGGTGACAACTGTTATTTGTTACCAATTTAATTAATCAATTACAAATAAAGGTAAATAAATGTTACACTAATATGAGTTAATAAAATAACTGCGAATTGGGAATGTAATAAAATGTATAGGATTGTCAATTTCACTCATAAGACAATAAATTGATTTAATAATAAAAATGAAACCAAGATAAATGAAGTCGTGGGATTTTAAATTATAATTAATGTCAAAATCAACAAAGGTTCAATATTATTGATATACTGCAACTAATATGGTAAAGGATAATTGTTGAATATTTGTGTAACAAGATATAAACAAATGTTAACTATGTCTATAGAGTAATAATTGATTGAATAAAAAGCTTGAAACAAAATTAGATCAATTTATTGGAATTAAATTATAATAAACTGGATTTAATTACATATGAAATTGAACACCGTAACCGGTGTAATAACTAACACTGAAATTATATGTAAACTTATTTAAATTATTATAAATGTCTATGTAATAAAAAATGATAAAAATGGTTAGTTAATTAATTTGAATATAAGAAATGATAAGTTTAATTTAATAATGATTTATTTATTTAACGAGAAAATAGCCATTTTGGCAACTGTCTCGAATTTCGACGAAATTAGTTTTGTCGGATCCGTAATAGTGAATTATAGAAAGGTTACAAGTTTCGTAGCGCTCGGACTTGTCGTTTGATCTTACAGACTCGAAACACATAGAAATCAATTTAATTAAATTTAATTGAAATTAATTTGAAATAAGCTGATTTTAAACTAACTTCTTTATACGACAGAATTAGTACTTGAAACCTGTTCCATTGAATTTAGAATTGTTGAAAACATCTATTTTGATATATGGGATGACCTATTTTCGTTTCGGGAACGAAACGGGCTTTTCGGGTCGTTTATCGTTCCAATCCAAATCGATCTGGTCCATTCTTTCTATATTCAGATCTGCCTATATATAGGCTGTTATAAATCCTAGTTGTTTCTAATTCCACTATTATGTACGTACATTTCCTTCTCATCTCCTCTTTTCAATGGCAGACAAACCAAAACCTAATTCCCAATTCCAATTTCAATTGCAAATCAAAATCAAATCAAAAAATTAAATTCCTCAAACCATATCATATTATATACTATTTTCGAAGCTCTCGACGAGCGTAACCCAAATCTGCAGTTTTTTTTTTCGATTTGGGTCTTTGTATGTCCATAAATGGATGAATAAATCTCGGCCGTCCATTGTGTCGTGATCGACAGATCGTCGAATCGACGATATGGTTGCGTGGAGATTTGCGTATGGAGTTCATCTGTATTGGTCGTTGGTCGTATCAGTGGTCAGATCGTCCCCTAAAATTGAATTAGGGTTAGAGGAGTCGGCGGTGGCTGCTCACTTTTGGCGTTGATGGCGATCGGAATGGGGTACTTCGTGGCCGTGGAGGCTGTGCAAGCGGTGACGATGTCTGATGTAGCTTTAGGCACGCGTGCGATCAATGGGAAGCGAGGCAGCACTGTAGTGTGTCGAGCGTTCATATATAAGGATGGGCTAGGGTTCTAAACGAAGATAGGGCATGGTGACGTGGATTCCTCTTATATTTATTTTAATTTAACTCGAATAACTTCTAATCAACATATCTTTTGCATACGAGTTCGGATTTACGCACAGTTTGTTTCATTGGGATCGTATTGAAACATTTTGATGCTTGTTTGGACAAATTCTGAGACTGTCAAATTTTGGGCCTTTATTTGGATTTCAAATCGATTTGAAATCAAAGGTGAGTGTTTTAACACACTCACAATTACTAAACTATCTTATGTTAGTTAAATTAAATTTATGATGTGATACGAAATTAATTGATTAATGTTTGGTATGTTTAAATTGTCATTCTAGTTAAATTTGAATTTTATTGCATTTAATCATCGTTTAATTTAATATTGAATTTAATTGTCAATTTAATGCCTGTTAATGATAATCAGTTATTTATTGATGTTTATTGGTTGATTTGGATGATGATTGTGATATTTGTTTGATTGTTGATATGGATGACTGGATGTTGTATTTTAATATGTTATAACACTACAAGTTTCCTATGGGTTGAAATGATACATACCCGAACGATTTATAGATTAGGGAAATATCGTTATGGGTTGAAATGATAGACTCGAGCAATTTTATGGATTTTATTTAATTCGAGATTGCGGTTAGAAATGATATATAAGCATAAAATTTTAAATTGCGGATTGAAATGATAAATATCCGTATTAGTTGACCTTAGGGTAGAAAATTATATACGGACATCAGATTGGTTAAATTAAATGATTTTTAATTCCTTAAATTTTGAATTCAGTTAACTGGTATTTTGAAATAGAAACTGATTTATATAAATAGAATGATTTTCGATAATCCAAGTGTTAATGATGAAATTGTAATTGATTTAATGAATTGTTCAAAGGATTTAAATTTGAATTTCAAAGTTGGAGTGCCAAATATAAATGAATTTATCAGAAATTGAGTTACTGAAAATGTTTGGATATAACTTTGAAATTTAGTTTAAACTAATTTAAATCAATTTAAAACTATTTAATTTATTTAGTCTAGTATAACCTATTTAATCCAATTTGATCTAATTTACCTATTTTAAACAAATTAAATTTATTTAATCTATTTTAAATCTATTTAATATAATTTAAATCTATTTAATCTATTTTAAGTTTATTTAATCTATTTAAAACCTACTTAATATAATTTGAATCTATTTAACCTATGTTTAATTTATTTAAATCATCTTACATCTATTAAATCAACATTTAATCTATTTAAATCAATTTAAATCTAGTTAAATCAAATTTAAATCGATTTAAACTATTTTACTATTTAAACTATTTTAATCTATTTTAACTATTTTTAAACAAAACTATTTACTACTATCTAAACTATTTTCTAAAATTGCAGTCTGTGTAAAATTGAAGTAATTGTGTTTAAATCCTCAATGATGATACAACCTAAGTTGGAATTTGGAATTGATACCCTTTTGTGAAATGACATATTTGGGTAAATACGATGATTTTGGAACTAGAATTTAATTAACCTATCTCATCGATAAATTCGAAAGTGAATATGATTTTGGAAGTAAATATGCGTTTTAAAGTGAATATAGTTTTGAAAGTGAATATGATTTCGAAAGAGGTATGATTTGAAATCGAATATGATATTTTGATATAAATTGTGAATTGACCTTCTTGAAATGTAAAAGAACCATCCGGTGTGAAATAAGCGTTTAGTTGTTAAAGAGACCGGGATTGGATATTGTCATACTCTCTGCCAATACCGAAAACCACTTTAACAACTATGTACGTGGTGGAGATTCCAGAAATGAAGTAGGATGGTTTGGCGAACGATTCTGAATAAGGTATTTACGTGACCCCGACTCCCGTGAGTCAGCTTGATGTGGCTAGAACAGGAGCTACGCCGGGCCAGGTGAGGTCATTCCTCTTATCGGACACATTTCTTCGATACTATTCTATTACTTTGTGATTGATTTGGTGGCCACCCCTTAATTTTTATTTGGGAGTGTATTCCAAGGTGGGCGGTAGTAGCTGCTATGCGTTACCACCAGTTCGGATCCGCAATTGGTATATCTACCCTAGGCATTGCCTCAAGTGCCTTGTCGCATGCCTTATCGCGCCTTCTACGAGTTTGGTTTGTACCATACCTATGGAGTGCCCTCTGATAGCCCTCCAGTTTACGGAGGAATTACGGTACTGTATAAACTATAGGAATATATAAAATGTGTTAATGGGGATATGGGTAACGCCTTAACGCTATTTTATTACTTTACTTTATTGTAGACACTATTATAATAGCGTATTGTACTACATAGTAGATAGTTTAACGGATCCTTAGGAGATGGAAATCCCGAACATCTCTTAGGTTATTGCACTCACGTTTGACACTGGATAGGAGATGTCAAACCCCGTAAACATCTCTGACGCCGTAACACTCATATTTCTATACTGTTGATTTAACTTACATAAGATCTTAAGGTTCCCCGTGATCTCAAAAAAAAAAAAACTTACATAAGATCTTTTAGTTCTGACTCGAGTGTTTTGTCTTTTCATTTCGCTCGGGTCAGTCTGAGCTTTTCAATTATCGAAGACTGCTTTCTAGAGGACGAAGACGAAGATGTTGTACTATTATTACTTATTATATTTATTCCGCTGCAGCATGTTGTTCCACTGCATTTATTTATTTATTCATGTTCTATGTAACTCTGGTTTTGTGTTGTAAAAGAATAATCAACTGTATTTATAAAAACAGCTTCATGAACTGTTATTTGATTATTAACTTTATCATTCCGCTGCGAGATTCTATATTTATTTTTTTTCTTTCTCTGCTTTTTCTTATTTATCCCATAACAATCTACCCTTTTGAAAGGTTTGAGTCTGACGTGTGTGGTTTATCGTCGATTTAAACTGTCCAAAAAGGCAGGTCGTTACAGTTGGTATCAGAGCTAGGTTTGGCGATAACCTTAGCTTTGTGGGGTCTTACTCTTTAGAAATAGGGTAGCAATACCCTAGAATGAGTCGTTGAGTGTATATATATGAGAGAGCGATTTGTTAGTGTTATAAAAGGTTTTTGTATATATATATGAGAGAGTGTATATATAGCGAGATTCTGGTCGGTACATAGGACGCTATGACATCGATAGGAATTTCTAAACACTTAATAGGACAGACCAACACAATATTATTTGGAAATATAGGTAAATGAAATAATTTTGCCTATATAAAATGATAAATTTTATAAATAATATAGTTGGATGTAATATGTTGTTTGTTAGGTAGAGAAATTTTATAAATATTGATTGAAAAATAAAATTTATAAATAAAATGAATATAAACTGAAAATTTTAGAACTGAAGTTCCGAGATTTTTGAGAATTTCTTTCGAAAGATTTTGGAATATAGTATTAGTAGTATTTAGAAGTATTTTCTGATATGAATATTTTAATACGATTTGAAAGAAATGTTTAAAAGAATTTTGGAAGGAAATAAGTTATGTACTCCCCTCTCTGTCATTGGAAAATAATTTCGGTGATGAGTGTAAGCATCATCGACGTTCATTTTCGAGTTTCAAAGTGGGTAGACGGTTGTAGTAGTTTTACTACACCTTGTTTTGATAAACTAATCTTAATTTTTAATTCCTAAATATGATTTGATCTATAAATGATGAATATATATATATATATATATATATATATATATATAATTTTAAAATGATTTGGAAATGAACCCAGAGTTTAATTCTTAAATTTTCTAATAATTAGCAGTTTTCAATTATTGAAATGAATTAAATCTTAATTATTTTAATAATTGAAAGTTTCTAGAATGAAGAAAAATATAAGTAATTAGATGCTAAGTGATTAATTGTATATATGAGAAATTGGAAACTTATAAACTTAAGAATAATGAAAATTTAGAAGATGAATTAATGAACTTTGAAAAAAATGAACAATGATAACTTGTGTAACTTTCTATTGCATTTTAAAAGGACATATATATAACTTACCAAAACATTAAAACTTTAAATGTTAAATAGGGTATGCAATTGAATATTATACAAGTAAAACTTAGAAAACGAAAGTGTTCAATGGAATCACTTCTATAAATAATAATTCTAATGTTATAAATTGTTATAAACTAAAGTTAATAATTTGGAATGCTACTAATTAAATGTAATAAAAGTGAATAATGTAAGAAAATGATTATAAACTAAGGTTAACATTTTAAGCTATTTATCATCAGATTTAATGGTAAATGTAACAACCCGTAAATTTTCGATAATTTAATTTGTTAATTTAATGAATCTTGTTATTTAATATTGGAAGAAATAAAAAGTTGTAATGTAATAATGAAATAATAACAAAATGAAAAGTAACAGAGTTAATTAAAGTTAATTATTAACTAATTGAATGAAATTACAATAAATGAAATAGTGTAAAATGTCACACTTGGCTATAAATTGAATATGAGAAAACAAACATAAACATTGAATTAATTAATGAATTAATATAACAAATGGTAATGGAATAAAATCAATGTTCTGTAAGTAATTTTAATATTTGTTTGAAAGTAATAAATTTATAGTGTAATTAAAAGTTAACGGTAACAGTTATTGTATGTTACCTATTTATTTAACCCGTTAATTTAAATTGGAAATAAATTTCATTAAATTTAATTAATTATTATGTTAATGTAAATTAAGTTAATGATTGGAAATAATGTTAATTCTATTCATAATACGATAAATTAGTTGAATTAAAAGAATGGAAATAAAGATTTATCAATTTATTGAAATTTAAATTATAATAATTGGATTAATTGAAATTAAATGAAATTAAATATTTAAATATTACGTTAATGGGAAATTAAGATGAAATTGATAATATTAATGTAATAAATCATGAACCAATGTTAATTTTATCTATTTGATAATAATGGATTGAATAATAGGATAAAAGGCCAATTTAATGGAATTATTGAAATTTTAATTTAAAATTCTGAATTTAATGAAATTGAAATTGAAATTGAACACTGAAATTGATGGATTAATCAACTTTAAATTGACATATAAATTTGTTTAAACTATTGTAAGTGATTAAGAAATTAAAAATGATAGACGTTGTAGATTATTAAAAATTTAAAATTTAAAAAAGTGATTTAATTAATTAATATTAATTTACTTAATTAACTGAAAAATAGCCATTTTGGCCACAGACTCAGATTTCGACGAAACTAGTTTCATCGGATCCGTAATGGTGAATTATTGTAGGATTTTAAGTTTCGTAACGATCGGACTTGTCGTTTGATCGTACGGGCTCGAAACGCCTTGAAATCAATTGAAATTAATTTGAAATAAATTGATTTTACCATAACTTCTTCATATGATTGAATTAGGATTTTACACCTGTTCCATTGAGTTTGAAAATATCGAAAACATCTATTTTGATATATGGGATTTCCCATTTTCGTTCCGGAGACAGAACGGGCTTTTCGGGTCATTTATCATTCAACGTTATAATCAAATCTTGTCCATTCATTCTATTTTCAGCTTTGCCTATATATATCAAGTTATGAACCCTGGAAGCCTTTCTATTTCTCATTTCTGTACGTATAGAAATTTATGTTGCTCCTCTTTCTTAATGGCAGACAAACCCTAAATTTCCCAGTTCAATTTCAATTCAAAAATTCAACTTCAAAATCAAATCTCCTCAAACTATATCGAATTATATATCGATTTGAAGCTCTCGACGAGCGCATCTCAGAAATGTGATTTGTTTTTCGATTCGATGCACTGCATGTTCGGAAGTTCATGGATTAGTTCCGGTCGTCCATTGGTTAAAGTTTCGATTTAACAGTTGATCGTCGATTTCACGACGATCGGGTGGTACGGTATCGTAGATGGAGTCGAGCAGACCTTGTGATGACCTTCGCTCGCCGTAGATGGCCACGTATTCATCGGAATCGGCATTCAAAGGGGCAGCGGTGGCGTTCGTCGAAGGTGGACAATAAGGAGTCGCGTGGGATATGCGTGGGTGACCGGTGATGTGCAGGCCGATGGAGATGGTCGATCGAGTTCATATGGTGTGGGTTAGTGGCGAATTTTGATTAAGCGTGGCGGCGGGAATGATTCTCTAGGGTTTCGGCTAGATTTTTTCTGTGCGCGTGGAGACGTGGACGTGCTGACGTGGCTTTGAGGGTAGGGGTGATACTTGTTTTGTTTTATTTAATTTAGTTAAATTTTCAAGTGTTCTAACTTACGTATCTTCTGCATACGAGGTCCAATTCACGCGCGATTTTCTTCGCTAGGATCGTATTGAAATTCCGAACATTTTGAAGCTGGTTTGGAGGAATTCTGAGACCGTTCAAATTTTGGGCTTATTTTGAATTTAAATTTGATTTAAATTCAAAGGTGAGTGTTTTAAGCCACTCACAACTTCTAGAATTTCTTATGTTTGTTAAATTAAATTTATGATGTGATTAGAAATTTATTTATGACTATTTGGTATATTTTAAATCATCATCTCTGTTAATTTGAATTTATTTGACTTAAATCGTTATTTAATTTATTATTGAATATAAATTGCCAGCTAAATACCTGTTATTGATTGTCAGTTCTATATTGATATTTATTGATTGATTGGATGATGTTTGTAATGAATGTTGATTGTTGAATATTGGATGAATGGATGTTTTATTTTATATCGTTATAAACTGCAAGTTCATTATGGGTTGAAATGATACATACCCGAATGATCAATAGATTAAGCAAAAATCGTTATGGGTTGAAATGATAGACTCGAGCGATTTTATGGATTTTATTATTATTTCAGGATTGCAGTTTGAAATGATATATAACCGTAACATTGTAAATTACGGATTGAAATGATAAATATCCGTATCACTTGACCCTAGGGTAGAGAATTATATACGGACACCGGATTGGTTAAATTTAAATGATTTTGAATCCTTAAATTTTGCATTGATATAAATGATATTTTGAAATAAAAATTGTTTATACGAATTGAATTATTATCGAAATTCAAGTTTATGATAAAATTGGAATGGGTTTAAAGGTATTGTTAAAAATGATTTAATTCAAATTTCAAAGTTGAATTTGGAATAAAAAGTGAAATTTGTCAGAATTGAATTAATTTAAGTTGTTGAAATATAACTTTGAAATATATTGAATTTGGAGTAATTTAAATCGATATTTCGAACATGGATTGGAGGTGATGTTGAATTAAATAGTTTATTGAGAATTGGAATTGGAATATTTGAAATTGGGTTTTGGGATATTAAAATGGTCCAAACTTACTGGAATGGAATAAATGGTTAAAATTGATATAAATTTCAAATTCATATTTATATATAAACTGTTTTCAAAATATATTATTTTAAAGACTTTAATTATTAAGATTTTCAACTTTTAAACTAATTAACCTGTTTTAACTTATTTTAAATCTAATTAATCTATTTTAAAGCTATTAAATCTATTTTAATTATATTTAATCTATTTTAAATCTATATTAACTATTATAACCAGGCTTTTAAATCTCCCCGAGATGGCCGAGATGAAAAATCCGAGATATCAGCCAAAATCCGAGATTTGGCAACCTATTTAGTTATAAGTGTTTTAAATATCGCCCGAGATAGCCGAGATATTTTCCCGAGATATTGGCCAAAATCCGAGATTTAAAACACTGATTATAACTATTTAAAACTAAATTCTTCTAAATTCCAAACTAAGAAAATGGATGGGTTTATATTCAAATTCTCGATTTTTAAAGTGGATGTGACTTCGAAAATATTATGGTTTCGAGAATATGATAAATTGGTATAAATTGTGAATATGACTTTTGAAAGGAAATAAAATTAACGAACTATGATTTCAAATGCGATGTGATTTCAAAAGTGAATACGATTGCGAAAGTAGTAATGATTTCGAAAAGTGATAAGGTTTGAATTGAATATGATATTTTGATATCAATTATGAAACGATTTTGGAAATATAAAAGAACCATCCAGTGTGTAATAAGCGATTGGTTGTTAAAGAGACCGGGATTAGATATGGGCATACTCTCTGTCGATACCGAAAACAACTTTGACAACTGTGTACGCGGTGGGGATTCCAGAATGAAGTAGGATGGTGGCGACGATCCTATATATGAGGTATATACATGGACCCGACTCCCGTGAGTTGGCATAAGGTGGCTAAAACAGGAGCAATCGACGGGCTAATGAGGTAGCTCCTCTGATCGAACACATTCCATCGATACTATATTCTGACTTTTTGATTTATTCGGTGGCCACCCTTCGATTTTACTCGGGAGTGTGTTTCGAGGTGGGCGGTAGTGGCTGCTATGCGTTACCACCGGTCCGGAAGTGTAATTGGTATATCTACCCTGGCATTGCCTAGTTGTGCCATGTCACCTACCCCAACGAGCCTTACTACGAGTTTGATTTGTATCATATCTATGGAGTGCCCTTTGACGACGCCCAATACGGGGGAGATTATGGTACTGTATAGACTATGGGAAATAAAAATGTGTTAAGGTGGAAAATGTAAAGCCTTAACGCTATTTTAATAGTTTATATTACTATAGACATATTAACATAGCGTATTGTACTACATAGTAGATAGTTTAATAGATCCTTAGGAGATGTGAATCCCGAACCTCTCTTGAGTTACTGCACTCACGTTAGACACTGGATAGAAGATGTCAAACCCCGTAAACATCTCCGACGCCGTTTACACTCATATTTATTTACCGTTGATTGAACTCACATAAGATCTTTTAGTTCTGACTTGAGTGTTTTGTCTTTACAATTCGCTCGGGTCAGCCTGAGCATTTCAGGATTTGAAAACTCTATTTCTGGAGGACGAAGACGAAGATTGTATTATTATTTACTATATTATTCCACTGCATCATACCGTTCCGCTGCATTGTTATTTATTTATCTCTGATATGTGTAACTCTGATTCTGTGTTGTATAAATATAATCAAATGTTTTGTATACAGCTTCATGAATTGTTATTTGATTATTATATTTTGTCGTTCCGCTGCGAGATTCTGTTTTGTTTTATTTCTTTCTCTTTTTTCTTATTCACTCCAATAACAATCCGCCCTTCTGTATGGTTTGAGTCGGCATGGGTGTCTGTTTAAAGCATACAAAAAGGCGGGATGTTACAATAAAGGTGAATACTGTAAGTAAATAATTATGAACTTGAATTAATATTGAAGCCACTTATAATTAAAATGAGTACTATATATAAATTGAAGGGTTATAACTTCAGAGAACATTGGAAATGATTTAGAAATATAGTTGATATTCAATAATACTATATATGGAAGAATGAATGTGAAAAGGAAAAAAATCTATAAATGGTGAATTGAATTTGTAAAGAAATTTACCTAATAATGTATAATCCAATAATTGAAATAAAAATAACTTATTTAAGCAATGAATGTAAAGTAATAAAATGAAAGAATTGGCACTGTATGAATAAAGGAGAAATGAACTTTTGTAAGTAATAACGAATGTAAATTAATGAAAATAAACATTATATGAATGAGAAAAGAAAAGGTAAAGAAAAAAAAGAGGAAATCAAACTAAATTGTAAATGTGAAGTAAATTGAAGTAAAATGTATACAATACTTCAATAATGAATTCATTTATGATCCAAATAACTGAAATAGATATAACTTAAGTAAGCCTTACATGAATGAAAATAGAATGTAAATTAATGAAATAAGCCTTACATGAATGAATATTTTGTAAGTAACGAACGTGAATTAAAGGAAATCATTGTATGAAAAAAATGAACAATAAATGATGTGAAAAGATAAATAGAGTAAACTTAAAAATGTGTTGAATTCTTTGTTTCTTGGGCTTATGGTTTGGTTGGGAAATGATACTTCTATTTTGTATAGAGATGTATGAATAATATATAAAGTTACCTACGACTGTTTAGTGTATGGTTTACTTCATAGTTTATTTATCATTTTATATGATTAGAAGTTCTAAACCCGAACAAACCAATTGTTGGTTGCTATGGATGTAAAATTGATATTTTTGACTGTATGTGATGATTATATGATTTGTTTGTGAGAAATTGTTGTTATGTTGTGTTGTATTGTTGTTATTAGTTGAAACAACTTAATATTCTCTTTTACTTAATTATTAACCTCTTTTGGATTACATAAGTGAAATACAGGCTATGGAAGCAATTACTACTGCTTTTGGTTTCATAAAAATAAGCGTTGTTTGCCCGACAAAGAGGTACATTCTCGGATTACGGTTTTATAGCGGTATTATATTGTTTTTCCCGTGGTTTGGGATATTTTATTTTGAAAATATGTGATATATTGTTATTATTGATATTATTAATTCTCCCAGACCTCTCCGTACAAAGGAGACTCTGCCTAAATTTTCTGTGAATTTTGGACTTAGAAAAATTTTGTGAAATGTTTTCCAAACATTTTCTAACTTGAATATAAAAGGATTTAATTGTTTATAAATTGATATATTTTATTTAAATTATTTAATTATGTAAATTAATTGTTTATAAATTTAATATTTTGAATAATATATATTGATTTCTTAATTCCTTCTTTTCCCTTCTTTTTCCTTTTCGGGGACGAAAAGTTTTGAGTGAGGGAGAGTGTAACGACCCGTAATTTTCGAAAATTAAAAATAGTTAATTTAATAAAGTTTTGGGAAGTATTGTTGGAAGAAATAAAAATTTGTGTTTTAATAATAAGAATATAGCGGGAATGAAATGTAATAGTATTAATTTAAGGTAATTGATAACTGCTTTAATTGTAATTCCAATTAATTGAAATGATTAAAAAGATATAATTGGTTATAGATTGTAAATTAATTTTGATAATGTGTGTGATAATTAATAATTGGATTTAAAGAGTAATTGATAATTTAAATGTTGATTAATTAAGGAAAAAATGTGTAACAGATTGAATTGGATAAAATTTGTGTAATGTGAGTTGTTATAACATTTGTTTGTAAATAATAAACTTACAAATGTTATTAAATGTAGAAATGGCGACAATTGTTATTTCTTACCAATTTAATTAATCAATTACAAATAAATGTAAATAAATGTTACATTAACGTGAGTTAATAAAATAACTGTGAATTGGGAATGTAATAAAATGTACAGAATTGTCAATTTCACTCATAAGACAATAAATTGATTTAATAATAAAAATGAAACCAAGATAAATGAAGTTGTGGGATTTTAAATTATAATTAATGTCAAAATCAACAAAGGTTCAATATTATTGAAATACTGCAACTAATATGGTAAAAGATGATAATTGTTGAATATTTGTGTAACAAGATATAAACAAATGTTAACTATGTCTATATAGTAATAATTGATTGAATAAAAAGATTGAAACAAATTAGATCAATTTATTGAAATTAAATTATAACAAATTGGATTTAATTACAGTTGAAATTGAACACCATAACCGGCGTAATAACTAACACTGAAATTATATGTAAACTTATTTTAAATTATAATAAATGTCTATGTAATCAAAAATGATAAAAATGGTTAGTTAATTAATTTGAATATAAGAAATGATAAGTTTAATTTAATAATAATTTATTTAATTAACGAGAAAATAGCCATTTTGGCAACTGTCTCGGATTTTGATGAAACTAGTTTCATCGGATCCGTAACAGTGAATTATTGAAAGGTTTCAAGTTTCGTAGTGATCGGACTTGTCGTTTGATCGTACGGACTCGAAACGCGTAGAAATCAATTTAATTAAATTCAATTGAAATCAATTTGAAATAAGCTGATTTTAAACTAACTTCTTTATATGATGGAATTAGGACTTGCAACCTGTTCCATTGAATTTAGAATTATCGAAAACATCTATTTTGATATATGGGATGACCTATTTTCGTTTCGGGAACGAAACGGGCTTTTCGGGTCGTTTATCGTTCTAATCCAAATCGATTTGGTCCATTCTATCTATATTCAGATCTGCCTATATATAGGCTGTTATAAATCCTAGGTGTTTCTTATTCCACTATTATGTACGTACATTTCCTTCTCATCTCCTCTTTCCAATGATAGACAAACCAAAACCTAATTCCCAATTCCAATTTCAATTGCAAATCAAAATCAAATCGAAAAATTAAATTCCTCAAACCATATCATATTATATACTATTTCGAAGCTCTCGATGAGCGTAACCCAGATCTGCAATTTGTTTTTCGATTTGGGTCTCTGTGTGTCTAGAAATGGATGATTAAATCTTGGTCGTCCATTGTGTCGTTATCGACATCGACAGATCGTCGAATCGACGATATGGTTGCGTGGAGATTTTCGTGTGGAGTTCATCTGTATTGCTCGTGGGTCGTATCGGTGGTCAGATCGTCCCCTAAAATTAAATTAGGGTTAGAGGAGTCGGTGGCGGGTTCTCACTTTTTGTGTCGATGGCGATCGGAATGGGGGACTTCGTGGTCGTGGAGGCTGTGCAAGCGGTGGCGATGTCTGATGTGGCTTCAGGCGCGCGTGCGATCAATGGGAAGCGAGGTAGCACTGTAGTGTGTCGAGCGTTCTTATACGAGGATGGGCAAGGGTTCTGAATGAAGATAGGGCATGGTGACGTGGATTCCTCTTCTATTTATTTTATTTATTTTAATTTAACTTGAATAACTTCTAATCGGCATATCTTTTGCATACGAGGTCGGATTTATGCACGGTTTATTTCATTGGGATCGTATCGAAATTCCTGACATTTTGATGCTAGTATGGACGAATTCTGAGACTATCGAATTTTGGGCCTTTATTTGGATTTCAAATCGATTTGAAATCAAAGATGAGTGTTTTAACCCACTCACAATTACTAAACTATCTTATGTTAGTTAAATTAAATTTATGATATAATTAGAAATTAATTAATTGACGTTTGGTATGTTTAAATTGTCATTCTAGTTAAATTTGACTTTTATTGCATTTAATCATCATTTAATTTAATATTGAATTTAATTGTCAATTTAATGCCTGTTAATGATAATCAGTTATTTATTGATGTTTATTGGTTGATTTGGATGATGATTGTGATGTATGTTTGATTGTTGATATTGGATGACTGGATGTTGTATTTTAATATGTTATAACACTACAAGTTTCCTATGGGTTGAAATTATACATACCCGTACGATCTATAGATTAGGGAAAATCGTTATGGGTTGAAATGATAGACTCAAGCGATTTTATGGATTTTATTTAATTCGAGATTGCGGTTTGAAATGATATATTACCGTAAAATTTTAAATTGCGGATTGAAATGATAAATACCCGTATCACTTGACCATAGGGTAGAAAATTATATACGGACACCGGATTGGTTAAATTAAATGATTTTTAATTCCTTAAATTTTGAATTCAGTTAACTGATATTTTGAAATAGAAACTATATAAATTGAATTATTTTCGATAATCCAAGTGTTAATGTTGAAATTGCAATTGATCTAATGAATTATTCAAAGGATTTAAATTTGAATTTCAAAGTTGAAGTGTCAAATATAAATCAATTTATCGGAAATTGAGTTACTGAAAATGTTTGGATATAAATTTGAAATTTAGTTTAAACTAATTTAAAACTATTTTAATTAATTTAAACTATTTTAATTAATTTAAACTATTTTAAATCAATTTAAAACTATTTAATTTATTTAATATATTATAACCCATTTAATGCAATTTGATCTAATTTACCTATTTTAAACAAATTAAATTTATTTAATCTATTTTATATCTATTTAATATAATTTAAATATATTTAATCTATTTTAAGTTTATTTAATCTATTTAAAACCTACTAAATATAATTTGAATCTATTTAACCTATGTTTAATTTATTTAAATCATTTTACATCTATTTAATCTATTTAAATCAATTTAAATCTAGTTAAATCAAATTTAAATCTATTTAAACTATTTTACTATTTAAACTATTTTAAACTATTTTAACTATTTTTAAACTATTAAAACTATTTACGACTATATAAACTATTTTCTAAAATTACAGACTGTGTAAAGTTGAAGTAATTATGTTTAAATCCTCGATGATGATACAACCTAAGTTGGAATTTGGAATTGATACCCTTTGTGAAATGACATATTTGGGTGAATACAATGATTTTGGAACTAGAATTTAATTAACCTATCTCATCGATAAATTCAAAAGTGAATATGGTTTTGGAAGTAAATACGGGTTTTAAAGTGAATATAGTTTTGAAAGTGAATATGATTTCGAAAGGGATATGATTTGAAATCGAATATGATATTTTGATCTAAATTGTGAATTGACCTTCTTGAAATGTAAAAGAACCATCCGGTGTGAAATAAGCGTTTGGTTGTTAAAGAGACCGGGATCGGATATTGTCATACTCTCTTCCAATACCGAAAATCGCTTTAACAACTATGTACTTGTTGGAGATTCCAGAAATGAAGTAGGATGGTTTGGCGAATGATTCTGCATAAGGTATTTACGTGAACCTGACTCCCGTAAGTCAGCTTGATGTGGGTAAAACAGAAGCTACGCCGGGCCAAGTGAGGCCATTCCTTCTATCGAACACATTTCTTCGATACTATTCTATTACTTTGTGATTGATTTGGTGGCCACCCCTTGATTTTGATTTGGGAGTGTGTTCCGAGGTGGGCGGTAGTAGTTGCTATGCGTTACCACCAGTTCGGATCCGCAATTGGTATATCTACTCTGGGCATTGCCTCGAGTGCCTTGTCGCATGCCTTATCACGCCTTCTACAAGTTTGGTTTGTACCATACCTATGGAGTGCCCACTGATAGCCCTCTAGTTTACGGAGGAATTACGTTACTGTATAGACTATGGGAATATATAAAATGTGTTAAGGGGGATATGGGTAACGCCTTAACGATATTTTATTACTTTACTTTATTGTAGACACTATTATAATAGCGTATTGTACTACATAGTAGATAGTTTAATGGATCTTTAAGAGATGGAAATCCCAAACATCTCTTAAGTTATTGCACTCACATTACACACTGGATAGGAGATGTTAAACCCCGTAAACTTCTCTGATGCCGTTACACTCATATTTCTATACTGTTGATTTAACTTACATAAGATCTTTTAGTTCTGACTCGAATGTTTTGTCTTTTCAATTTGCTCGGGTAGTTTGAGCTTTTCAGTTATCGAAGACTGCTTTCTAGAGGACGAAGACGGAGATGTTGTACTATTATTACTTATTATATTTATTCCGCTACATCATTTTGTTCCGCTGCATTTATTTATTCATGTTCTATGTAACTATAATTTTGTGTTGTAAAAGAATAATCAAATGTATTTATAAAAACAGCTTCATGAACTATTATTTGATTATTATATTTTGTAATTTCGCTGTGAGATTCTGTATTAATTCTGTTTCTTTCTCTGCTTTTTCTTATTTATCCCATAACAATCTACCCTTTGAATGGTTTGAGTCTGACGTGTGTGGTTTATCATCGATTTAAATTGTCCAAAAAGGCAGGTCATTACATCTCCAAAATTTAGCTAATCTACCGATAGACATCATAGCCTCAAAACATTTCAGAAATATTACAAAAACATGAAGTAAAAGTCAAAAGTCGGACGGAAAAAGAACATAAAAATGCATCGGTAACACACTACCCCGTTCTGAAATCTTCTCTGGGTTCAACTTTCGGACATGAAACAGGTGGCCAAACGACTTTTGATTGAACTAAAAATTGGTGTGCACAAAGTAGAAAACTTCGGATATCAAACAAAAAAAGAATTGGTGAATTCCTACTGGAAATGAAAAAGTTACGCTGTCTCAAACAAGGACTCGGACCATGTTTGCAACAGTTCAAAAACAAAAATATGCGCAGGCCTGAAAACCATCTTAGGTCCAACTTACAGGCCTGAAACAGAGGCCAACGACCTCATATTGAGCTGAAAATGGATATGCATATAGTAGAAAACTTCAGCTTTCAAACAAAAAAAGAATCGATGAATTCTGACTGGAAATGTAAATGTTACGCTGTCTCAAACATGGACTCAGGCCATGTTTGCAATAGTTCAAAAAAACCAAAATGTACAGACCTGAAAACCATCTCGGGTTCAATGAATCAGAGCACCAAATTACCTCAAATTGAGCTAAAAATTAGTATGCATATAGTAGAAAACTTTATCTTTCAAACAAAAGAAGAATCAATGAATTTCAGTAATAAATGAAAGAGTTATGCTATCTCAAACATGAACTCAGGCCATGTTTGCAGCAACTCCAAGACAATTTCTACAGGCAAAAATCTGTGTTTGAGTTGATTTTCTACCACTGTTTTGAACATCCCAATGACAATATTTTTCAACCAAAATTTTCAAAAATGAATTTCAACATGCAAGCTACCAAATGCAAGAAATCCGGTAGCATTTCGTTGTCGGAATCAAAAATATAAGCATGTAAAGAAGCAACCCAAACTAGATTCACAGAAAAGAAAACTATCAACAAAAAATCGATTACAAAAGCTCATTTTGTACAGATTCAAGCATTTGAGATTTTGGATTAGCTAGATTTTGTGAGTTATTCAACTCACCTTGCAAAATACTTGAGCTACTAGAGAAAATCGGTGAAAAGGAGCAAACTTTGGCCTTGAAAATGGCTTCAATAACCTGAAAATGGAGCTTTACAAACATGCAACACAAGATATTTCAATTACAGTAAACAACTTCTTCAAAAATTAGAATTTGATGAAGTATTTTGGTTTTAGAGATGGATTACCTGTTTATATTGTCTCTAATTTGTTAATTACAACAAGGATTTGATAAAAGTTTGGAGATTTGTGGCTTTGTCTGAGAAAGGAGAAGTGGGTTTGATTTCCTTTCTATTTCTGGAAGAACAGTACAACATACAGGAAGAATGAGAGAAGGAATCTTTTCTTTTCCTGATTAGGTTTGCAAAATGGGCTAAGCCCAAAATTAATTAATTTAGCCAAAAAAGAAATTAACACACTAACTTTTATTATACACTAACATAAACACAAGTTATAACATATATATGCAATGTTTTCACATTATGAAAATCACAAAACATACTCTTATGTTCTAAAAATTATTTTACACCAAAATAAAAGATTATTTAGCTCTAAAAATTTATTTTCATTAATAAAACTCTTATTTTAATTTAAAAGCACAAATCACACAGTTATTACTTAAAACTCCATTTTTAACTTCAAAAATTACATAAAATTTATTTTCTTGCATATAAAAATATGACAAACCATTTCAAACTTAATTTTATACCCAAAACTCATTTTTAAACCAAATTTCACCTTTTTATTTAAATAAACAACCTTTAAAAATCAAATACTTCCTTTAAAAATTATTAAAAGAAGTAATTGGCAATAATTAATAAAATTATTGCATTTTCTCTAAATTAAAATTATTTTCCATTCTTTATTAACCCAAACAAAAAAATAAAGCTTTTTAACTTTATTTTCACATTTTATTTCAAAAAATTCATTGTTTATTCCAAATAAGCAATTTGAAATCTCCAATTTAAATTTAAATCACAATATTAAATTATAATTATCATTATAATTCAATATTGATAGGTAATCTCTAAACCAGGGTTGTTACAGACTCCCCCCTTAACAAAATTGCGTCCTTGCAATTCCTAGAGAAGAATTTGTATTCAACTATTAATTTCATCAATCAAAAGAAAAGAAATAAGCTTGAGATAAAAAGATTCTCACCATCGCTATGCGAAGAAAGAAAACCAGGGTAGGATCGCTCGATAAGCTCTTTTGTTTCCCAAGTGCAGTCATTGGGATTAGCGGACCATTTAACTTTAACGAGCGGCATGTCCTTGTTTCGAAGGAGTCTTACCTCCGAAGCAAGTACGTGAATAGGCTGCTGCACAATAGATAAGTCTGGTGAGATCTTAAGCTCTTGCAAATCAAGAGAATCGATAACAGAATCCGACTCTCGAAGACACTTCCGAAGTTGAGAGACGTGAAACACGTCATGAATGCCAAATAGATGAGCTGGAAGTGAAACTCTATAAGCCATAGGGCCAATACGTTCAGCAATAGGAAATGGTCCTATAAAGCGAGGAGCCAATTTCCTAGTTGTACTAAAACTCATAACCCCTTTCAGAGGAGAAACACGAATGCAAACGAGATCAACAACAGAAAACTCGAGAGGCTTCCTACGGTTGTCCGTGTAGGATTTCTGGCGGCTCTGTGCCTCTTTCATTCTATGCCGAATTAAGAACAATCTTCTCAGATGAATCACGTATAGAATCTGGGCCAAGAATAAGCTTCTCTTCAGATTCCAACCAACACGAAAGTGATCGACATGGCCTTCCGTATAAGGCTTCGAAAGTAGCCATACCGATACTGGACTGAAAACTATTGTTGTAGGAGAATTCCACAAGAGGTAGGTGATCCTCCCAACTACCACCGAAATCTAGAATGCAAGTACAAAGAAGATTCTCGAGAATATGATTCACCCCGTTCAGTCTGTCCATCAGACTGCGAATGAAATGCTGTGCTAAAATTAAGATTTGTTCCCAAAGCTTGCTGAAGTCTCTACCAAAAATGACTCATGAATAGCGGGTCACAGTCACAAATGATTAAACTAGGAACACCGTGATGTTGCATGATTTCCTTGATATATAACTTGGCCAAATGAGAAGCACTCCTATTAGACTTAATAGGAATGAAATGAGCTGATTTAGTGAGGCGATCAACAATAACCCAAATGCTAGAATGGCCCGATCTCGTACGAGGTAGGCTGTCAATGAAATCCATCGAAATCTTATCGCACTTCCACAATGGAATCTCTAGAGGCTGAAGGAGACCAGAAGGGCGCTGATGTTCGGCTTTGATACGTTGACAAGTCATGCAATTACTCACATAACTCGCCACATCGCGCTTCATGCCTTCCCAATAATAAAGGCGATGAATATCGGCATACATCATACTACTGCCAGGATGAATGGTATACTTAGAACGATGACAGTCATCGAGAATGTCATGCCTAAGTGCATAATCAGAAGGAACAACAAGACGGTTCTTCTTGCGAAGACACCCATGAGAATCAATACTAAAATCCTGCAACTCCACATCACGGGACTCAGACTCACAAATCTGAATAAGGTGCACAAGATCGAGATCACGCCGCTGAGCAACGGCAATACGATCCAATAAGCTGGGTCGAGCTTCCAAACTGAATAATAGAATAAGAGAATCAAAAGATGGAGCTCGATCACGAATATCACAAAGGGATAAGGTCTCTAGAACATCCCACTCGGCTAGCATCATAGAAACAACAGCCGAATGTTTGCGACTAAACGCATCAGCAACACGATTACCCTTACTAAGGGTATACCGGATATCGAAGTCATAAGAGGTAAGGAACTCGAGCCAACGTTGTTGCCTCATATTGAGCTCCTTCTGAGTAAATAGATATTTTAAGGACTTGTGATCGGTATAGAGAATGAAGTACTCGCCTAATAAATAGTGTTGCCAAATCTTCAAGGCTAAGACAATGGCAGCTAACTCGAGGTCATGAGTGGCAGAGCGGACTTCACTCGATCACAGTTGCCTAGAAGCATGAACAACTACTCGATCCTTCTGCATAAGCACGACACTGAGGCCACAATGACTAGCATCGGTGTAGACAATAAGATCTTGAGTCCCTTTGGCAACTACAAGAATAGGAGCATTAGTAAGAAGCTCCTTCAACTGCTGACAAGAAGCTTCACACTTGTCGGACCAAATAAATCGAATGCCTTTTCGAGTAAGGATGGTGAGAGGAAGCACAGTACGAGAGAAATCCTTAATGAACTGGCAGTAATAACCCGCTAATCCAAGGAAGCTATGAATCTCATGAACATTCTCAGGCCTCTTCCAATTCTGGATGAATTTGATCTTCGAAGGATCGACCGAATTGCCTTCGGAAGAAACAACATGGCCTAAGAACTTAACCTTATTCTCCCAGAATTGGCACTTGAGAATTTGGCTTTAAGCTGATGGTGACGAAGAGTACTCAAGACAATTCTCAAGTGATTAGCATGCTCGGCTTCAGACTTCGAATAAACAAGGATGTCGTCGATGAACACAAGGACGAACTTATCAAGATATTTCTGGAATACTTGATTCATAAGATCAGCAAAGAAAGCAGGTGCGTTCGTCAAACCGAACGGCATAACGAGCCACTCGTAAGATCCATATCGAGTACGGAAAGCTGTTAGGGGTATACTATCTTTCGCCACTCGGAGTTGATGAAAGCCAGTGGCAAGTTCGAGCTGAGATAAAACCTTAGCGCCACTCAACTGATCAAACATGCCGTCGATCCTAGGCAACGGATACTTGTTCTTGATGGTCAACTCGTTATGCTTGCGATAGTCGATGCATAGCCTAAGAGTACCATCAGACTTCTTCATGAAGACAACCGCGACACCCCATGGTGAAAAACTAGACTGGATCAACTTCTTGGACTCAAGCTCTAAAAGCTGCTTCTTGAGTTCCTCATTTTCTTTTGTAGACATCCTTGTGGGAGGACGACTAACTGGCTGCGCGCCTGGAATGAGATCAATGTGGAACTCAATCGCCCGCTTCGGTGGCAAACCCGAAATAAGCTCAAATACATCAGAGAAATCACAAACAATAGGAATACGAGATATATCATCATCATCTCGTAAGTCGAGAGAAAATAAAGATGCTTCGGAATTGTCCACATTCCGAAGAACAAGTGATAGCTGAGTAGACGAATCTGGATGTCGAAGATATAAAATTCTCTTAGAACAAATAATCCTGGCATCGTATCGCACTAGCCAGTCCATACCCAAAATCATATCAAATCCCAAATAAGAAATAACATGCAGATTCACATGAAAAGAAAAGCCACATAAAACAATCTCAACATCATCATAAAGCATGCTAAGGGTTGCGGATCCCCCAATAGGATTCGCAATCCTCAATGAAGTAACCATACAGAAACATCCAAAGATAAATCATCGACGAGCTTCTTCGTTACGAATGAATTCGACGCACCCGTATCGAAGAGAACCAGAATAGAACGATCATGGAACAACAATGAACCTTCAAGAATAGAAGGAGAAGTACCTCTGCGCTGAAAAGACCCTCCAGAAGCATCCACTACATTCAGCTTGCCAGATTGGGTATTCGGAGCAAAAGGACAAGTGACAACTCGATGACCCTCCTTCTTACAAGAGCGGCAAATAATAGGCTTAGGGCAGTCATGGATCATATGGTCAAAAGAACCACAATTAAAACACCGCTTCCGAGTAGGAGGTGCTCCACTAGGCTTGGAACTAGGACTAGATCCAACGGGCTTCTTCTTCTTGGAAGGGAAAAACATCGGCTTATGAAATGGGAACTTCTTCTTATTGGGGTTCTTGCAAACCTCAACCTCATCACCACTCTCACACTCCTTCTCGACGGCTTCGGGATGATGCGCCGAGTCAACCAACTCCTCAGAAGAAAGCTTGAGTTGGAGCATCAAAGACTTCTTCAAATACTTCTTAAGACCAGAGACAAACTTCAGATTCTTCTTATAAGAAGTGCTAATGTATTCAAGACCATACATAGATAATGCCTCGAATGATGAAAAATACTCAGAGATGGAGGACTTCCCTTGCTTCAACTCAAAGAAGCGACGGGCCAATAAAGCTTTCTCAGATTCAGGAACAAATTTGAGCTCGAATCGTTCCCGAAACTGAGTCCTAGAAAGAGTAGACTCATCGAGCTCGGCTATGAGAAGCTCGTACCAATCAAGGGCATGCTCTTGCAACATGCTAGATGCTACAAGAACTCTGTCATGGTCAGAAAGATCCATGCGAGAGAAGATGCGCTCGCACGTACGAATCCAAGCTTGGACCTCAAGAACAGACTTGGAGCCTTTGAACGGCTTTCCTCCGAGATGAGAGAAATCACTGCACAAGCGCGCAAAGACAGACTTGCATGGAGGAGATGCTCGAGCAGGAGCTGGAGGCTGAGTGCTCCTAAATAACTCCACAAACTTATCGGCAGACATATATACGCCGTCCGGATGCGAGCCGCTAGATTGCCCAGCATCCGAGCGTCGTCCTCTGCCTCTTCCAGCCATTAGCTGAAAGTTAAGATAAGATAAAGATTATTCATAAGGTAGATATCATTAATTCAATAAGGAATACTACAGAATTAAAATGCATTCCTAGACGTATTCCCAAACTTCTATCTACCCCAAAGGACACAGAAAGAACAAAGGCACGATGATTCAGGGATTCGTAACACTTGTATTACTCTTAGATGTACAATATTATGTGCTTCTATTCTCTATTTATCATATTTTGTTCTAAACTCAGCTCTGATACCAAGCTGTGACGCCCCACCCCGAGACCCACCTTAACAAAGAGTATTACTAGGTAATACCTGCTAATGCGGAGAATAGGGCTGGTTAGGAGCGATAATCTATAGCCTTGTCTTAAATATTTATTGAATACATTGATAAATGCTCTATATTTGTTTCTAATTCAAGTGGTTCGACATATCCAATAAATACTTAATACAAAGCCATATGTGGCTATAGGATCTATCAGAACAAAATACAACAACTCAAATGCAAAACACATCACAGAACAATATTTCATCACTTATATATACATATACAGATACATCACAGAGTATACAAAATGATACATGTCAAGTGGTATAGCAACCACAATATACAAGCGAGTCAAAAGAATATACATATCAGAGTAGCAACCAAAAAGGACCATATAAAAAGCTATAACAAAAAGAGCTAGCAGAAAAGTCCATGCAGAAGAAAAATAGGCTAAGTCCAAAAGGTACCTAACCTGAAACACCTCAGTCTGACCCGAGTATAAAATACACGGGTCAGTCTAGCTAAACAAATCAGTTTACAAGGATAAGCGATAATATGAGCATAAGGATAATGTGATAATATTCCTAAATGGGAAGGAACAATCTAAAGTGTATGATTACATCAAGTGATAATATGGTATCACTACACAAACGTATAATCTCAAAGGAGATAAAATACCCATAAAACCCTAAAAGTAGCGAGCCTCATACCATCGGCATTCTAAAACATCAAATATGGTTTAGGGGAAAACCTAAACCCGCCATCTTGCCGAACCCAAAACATGTATAAAGAGATCCCATCTCAAACATGCCATAAGGCAAATATATCTCCAAAGAGGAGAATAAAATTTTAAGTAAACGCCAAAAGGAAAATCTCATATAATGCTAGTGTAGGCAATTCAAATCTCAAAAATAGAACTTCCAAGAGTTCAACATCAAATTCCTGAAAGGTAATCGCCACAAATACACATATCGAATGGTTCAAAGGACCAATTCCAGAAAAGGGCGATACACTAGGGAAATCACAAACATCCATGAAATCATCTCAAAGATATAGTACGTGCTTATGGTCGAAGCCCGCCAAGTACTGCTCTCTCAAAATAAGGCGCCACGTCTCTTAGACAAACATCCCGTAGGACAACAAATACGTCTCTTAGACAAACATCCCGAAGGACAACATCCCGAAGGACTAATACGTTGCAATGGACAAATACGTCTCTTAGACAAAAGTCCCGAAGGACAAATGACCCGAAAATCCAGTATTGGAAAATAAGTCTCTTAGACAAATGTGTCACAAACTTTCGGATAGGAACCCAAACAGTGTTAATGTGTGTCCCATACCACACGTTCGCACTAAACGGTTTACTAACCGTTAGTAAATTTCACACTCAAAGCAGTAAAAAAAAGTTTACCTCATCTCATCAGTAAACTCGACCCGCAGGTCAAAACGATCAAACGGACAAGTCGGGAATTAACCGATAAGATAAACGCACGTGTCCCATACCACGTGTTTTACCAAACCATTTAATTCTCCTTATCATTCGGTCGAATAGTGCAAAAACGTGTATTTTATATATAAAATAATTTACTTGAGAAAACAAGCTTTTAATACCAATTTTGAAAGCCATATTTGAAAATTCCTTTATTATCGAGAATAAATAGATTCTATATTTGAAAATACTTTAAAAATATCATATAATAATAATTTAAAATGCCCATTTATTTAAAAATTATTTCAAAAAGGTTTGGAAAATTCCATGCTCGAAAATGAATAAAAACCCAAGAAATCACTCAAATCGATATTCGAATTCAATTCAAATTTAATCCAAAATTTGAATTTCAAAATCTCCAAAATTTGCCTAGTCTACCGATAGACATCATGGCCTCAAAACATTTTAGAATTATCACAAAAACATGAAGTAAAAGTCAAAAGTCGGATGGAAAAAGAACATAAAAATGCATCGGCAACACAATACCCCGGTCTGAAATCTTCTCTGGGTTCAGCTTTCGAACATGAAACAGGTGGCCAAACGACCTTTGATTGAACTAAAAAAGAGTGTGCACAAAGTAGAAAACTTCAGATTTCAAACAAAAAAATAATTGATGAATTCCTACTGGAAATGAAAAGGTTACCCTGTCTCAAACATGAACTCAGGCCATGTTTGCAACAGTTCAAAAACAAAAATATGCGCAGGCCTGAAAACCATCTTAGGCCCAACTTATAGGCCTGAAACAAAGGACCAACGACCTCATGTTAAGCTAAAAATGGATATGACTATAGTAGAAAACTTCAGATTTCAAACAAAAAAAAATCAATGAATTCCGACTGGAAATATAAAAGTTACGCTGACTCAAACATGGACTCGGGTCATGTTTGCAACAGTTCAAAAAAAACCAAAATGTACAGACCTGAAAACCATCTTGGGTTCAACTTCCAAGCATGAATCAGAGGACCAAATTACCTCAAATTGAGCTGAAAATTAGAATGCATATAGTAGAAAACTTTATCTTTCAAACAAAAGAAGAATCGATGAATTTCAGTAAGAAATGAAAGAGTTATGCTATCTCAAACATGGACTCAGGCCATGTTTGCAGCAACTCAAAAAACAATTTCTACAGGCAAAAATCTGTGTTTGAGTTGATTTTCTACCACTGTTTTAAACATCCAAATGACAATATTTTTCAACCAAAATTTGCAGAAATGAATTTCAACATGCAAGCTACCAAATGCAAGAAATCCAACAGCATTTCATTGCCGGAATCAAAAAATATAAGCATGCAAAGAAGCAACCCAAACTAGATTCACAGAAAAGAAAATTATCAACAAAAAATCGATTACAAAAGCTCATTTTGTACAGATTCAAGCATTTGAGACCTTGGCTTAGCTATATTTTATGAGTTATTCAACTCACCTTGCAAAATACTTGAGCTACTAGAGAAAATCGGTGAAAAGGAGCAAGCTTTGGCCTTGAAAATGGCTTCAATAACCTGAAAATGGAGCTTTACAAACATGCAACACAAGATATTTCAATTGTAGTAAACAACTTCTTCAAAAATTAGAATTTGTTGAAGTATTTTGGTTTTAGAGATGGATTACATGTATATATTGTTTCTAATTTGTTAATTACAGCAAGGATTTGATAAAAGTTTGGAGATTTGTGGCTTTGTCTGAGAAAGGAGAAGTGGGTTTGATTTTCTTTCTATTTCTGGAAGAAGAGTGAACGTACAGGAAGAATGAGAGAAGGAATCTTCTCTTTTCCTGATTAGGTTTGCAAAATGGGCTAAGCCCAAAATTAATAAATTTAGCCTAAAAAGAAATTAACACACTAACTTTTATTATACACTAACATAAACACAAGTTATAACATATATGCAATGTTTTCACATTATAAAAATCACAAAACATACTCTTATGTTCTAAAAATTATTTTACAACAAAATAAAAGATTATATAGCCTTAAAAATTTATTTTCATTAATAAAACTCTTATTTTAATTTAAAAGCACAAATCACACAATTATTACTTAAAACTCCATTTTTAACTTCAAAAATTACATAAAATTTAATTTCTTGCATATAAAAATATGACAAACCATTTCAAACTTAATTTTATACCCAAAACTCATTTTTAAACCAAATTTCACCTTTTTATTTAAATAAACAACCTTTAAAAATCAAATACTTCCTTTAAAAATTATTAAAAGAATTAATTGGCAATAATTAATAAAATTATTGCATTTTCTCTAAATAAAAATTATTTTCGATTCATTATTAAACCAAACAAAAAAAAGCTTTTAAACTTTATTTTCACATTTTATTTCCCAAAATTCATTGTTTATTCCAAATAAGCAATTTGAAATCTCCATTTTTAATTTAAATCACAATATTAAATTATAATTATCATTATAATTCAATATTGACTGGTAATCTCCAAACTAAGGTTGTTACAGGATGGATTCGAAGCTAGTGAGAATTTTGGGTTAAAATTGGACTTTCGTTCAATTTTAATTCAAAAAGAAACGTTTTGGCAACTATTAAATTCAATGTGAGTTAATCTTAGCTTTTGGTTAATTAGAATATTATATAGTCAATGAAATTAATTTATTGGATGCGAGAACATTTTATAGTTGATTGTTATTGACTTTTTGGATGAATTACTAGTATATATTGTTGGTATGGATATATTCCTACCTATTGGAGCGGATGAGACCATATTACGTTCCCGTGTAAGAGCAGATGACCATTTGTATATGAATCCCACCTCGAAGCGGTTGATTTATATTTTTATGATTATATATTGTATGTGATGCAAAGGGACATGTTAGTAGGATCCAACAAGATTCCTCACACTATTGATTTATTTTCATATAAATTGATATATGATATGTTGGATGTTATAATTGATGACATGGACATGATTTTGTTTATTTAGTGCTTTAGTAGCATTGGGCCTTATATTTTGGTATTTTAAAATACAATAAAATAGTGATTGATTTTAAAAGGGGATTTTAAGTGATTTTGGAAATTATATATGTTCTAAGTAATTTATTTTAAAAACAAAGGTGTAATTTTTAGTTATTATAATTTAATACCTTATAAAATATTTTAAATAGAGATTTTTGAACTGTAAAATAAAGTTTTTAAAATCTTAAGATAAGTTTGTCTTCTATAAGAAAGGATAAGGTTTTAAAAAGAAAATAGAAATATTTTAATATAAATATTTATTAACCATTTATTTAAAATAATATATATTCATATAGGTATATATATTAAAATAGAATTTATAAATGTGATAAGTTATAAAAGTGATACTTACAAAAGAAGTGGAGATTTGCAAAATCGTATTTTTGTTAGTAAAAGTATGGATTTTTAAACGGTGTTTATAAATAAAAGGAAACTATTATCATAGGATAGATTGGGAAAAATAAATCCAATGGTGGATTTATTATATGATGTAGGATGGTATTTTAGAAATAGTTGATTCTATTTTAGAAATTGAAGGTGAGGGTAAAAATTGGGATTGTTAAACGATATTTTATAAATTGAAGGAAATTTATACCTATGGAAGCAGGGTTAAAAACGGTTGAAATTATGTTTTGAATATGACCTTATGAATAAGTGAGATTTATAAAGGAATGGATTTATAAATGGGTTTCATAAATAAAGGGATTTTATGAAAGGGAGTTTCATAAAATAGAAGAGATTTATAAATATAGCTTTATAAATATGGAGACGATTATGTGAAAAGTTCAGTATGGATTTTTATCAAGAAAATATAATTATGTTTTAAAAATTGTTTATTTATATTAATATTGTTTAAAAGTTGTTTATCAATATTTCAAATATTTTGAAGAGTTAATTATTTAAATTATTGATATGGATTGAAATTAATTTTAATTATTTATCAATAAAGTTTTGGAAATAAATTATAGTATTTCTAAAAAAGTTAAGGATAAATTATTATTATTTTATTTAGGATGTTTGGAATTTATTAATTATTGTTTTAAAATGTTTTAAAGTTTATATTCATTTATTTATAATCAAGGTTTCAAATCTCGGATTTTGGCCAATATCTCGGGAAAATATCTCGGCTGTCTCGGGTGATATTTAAAAGACTTATAACTAACCAAGCAGCCAAATCTCGGATTTTGGCTAATATCTCGGATTTTCATCTCGGCTGATCTCGGGGAGATTTAAAACCTTGTTTATAATATTAACTATTATTATATAATAATAATGTTTAAGTAAATGATTAGAATTTATATTTTAAATGTTTTCAACATTTATAAATAGGGTTTATAAATAGATGGGGTTTTTATAAGAGGAACCCTATAGCATGTTTTGGAAAATGTAAAGGAAGATTGCTTAAAAAGTGTAAAAGCGTTTTATAAATGGTTTTAAATATTTATAAAAGAATTTTATAAATGGGTTTATGGATTTATGAAAGGAATTTTATAAATGGTTTCGTGGATGTATAATGGAGTTTATAAATGATTTCAGTATTGAATAAAAAGGAGAATCTTCCCAAATGTTTGTGAATATACTTATACCGTTGGGATAAGTATACGAATATTTTTCCTAGTATTGAGAAATAGGGATTTTGAGGATATATATGTATATCTTCAAAAAAGTATTTTTGGTACAAATATTTACAAAGTGATTTGAATTAGTCAAAGGATTTGTTAAAAGAGGCTTAGTGTTGCTTGGTGCTTAACCAATATTGGTTTTTCCTATGGAATTAAATCCCTGATTTGAATGTTTGTTATTTGATAGTTAAATAACCAGCTATCGAATTTGGACCCAATGTAACTTTGGAAATATCTAGGAGAAACACGTGAGTTATATGGCACAGTCATCTCCGATGATGCAGTCTCGTGCATATAAATTTCGTTTTGTTCTCTTAGGACAATGATAAGGAAATCCGTCCACTAACGGTTAGAAGGTGATCTCCGCTCTTATCTTTGATTGTTTATTTCCTAAAGAACCGGGGTTGAGTTACCGAAAATAATCAAAAGTTGTTTCGAAGAGACCGGGATCGGATATGTTATCCGAAAACCACTTCAATCCAACAAATGTGTTTTGAAGTGAAGACATCTTGAAGATGATGTAATTTTGGAGACGGAGCTCTCATGTGTTTTGTTCAGTCCCAGAATGAACTTGTATGGATGAATGCTGGTATTGCATTGTTGTTTGGAGGGCAGTGTTAGCATTCCAAGTAGGACGTGTTATATAAAGATAAAACGTAGCCGCAGGCCTCATCAACCGGTAAATGACAAAAATATGGCATGCAGCATGGCCTAGTGGGTCGCTCCCAAGTAGTGTATGTTCATTCCAAATATAGATCGGTTACTATCTATTCTTGTATGCTTCGGGGTCCAAAACGGGGTGATCATATTCGGTACTACTAGTCAAGTGATAGGCCTGTCCTGTGTGGCAGGGGTACAAGATGTTCTTAACAGACTCCGGTGCATTTATCTAGAAATGTACCTTCGGAAGGTAGTTCCTTACCTTGTCATAGCATGGAATCCAATCTCCAATACGTGCCTTTACGGTTTTGATTGTAGAACCTCGTATGCTGGAATTTAATAACGTAACAATTTCGGCTATGATAAGTAAGTATTTGTATTTTAGACGTTATTATAATACCAAAGGATTTTCTATATAAAAAAATGGTTAGTTATCATAAGGTAAAAACCCGTCCATGTTTATGTGCGGCATGGTCTTACGAGATACTTTTGGTTTTCAAAGGTTTTCTAGGACTTTAAAATATAGTTGGGTGTGTTTCTCTCATGCTGGTTTTCCAAACTGGCTCATGTGTTATTTTATTATAATGCTCGGGTCAGACCAAGCATATTTACAGATAGCTTTGGATGCATTGGAGCTCCGGAGATGAGTATGAGGTCCTCAAGCCGTATTTACGTATATGTTTTTATTTCTACTATATTGTTCTTGAAATAATCAACATTTGTAAGGACATTGTGTTATAACTGTCTAGGCTGATGATAGTGAATTTTTATTGCAATCTAATGAATGTATATGTATAACAGTTTCTCTTTGTAAAGATCATTGATATTATATTATATATTGTTACGCTGCGATTGTGAGATTTTGTGTTGTTTCTTTTCTGTTCTTTTTCTCTTCTCTTCTTCTTTCTTCCTTCTTTCCCATAACTATCCGTCTTTCTGTTCGATTTGGGCTGGACATGTGTGATTTATTATCAGCTTGAATTGTACGGATTAGCGGGTCGTTTAATGCGAGGCCATACCCTTACATAAACATACCATCCTTAAAACACTCCACCATTTAAGAGTCCTTTAGTCCTCTCTTCTTTTATTAATTAAATACATAGTTTAATTAAATTTTTATTGTAAAAAGAGAGATGTTTTAATGCTTGTTAGTGTATTCATATTTTACTATGCAAGTTGCAAAATATTTACACAACTTGTATTGAATAAAAAAATTGATTTTTAACAAAACATTTTTGGGTCACATTTTCAGTATTTGTCCAAAGTGTATATTTTTGTAAACACATTTTAAAAATGGATTTCCTATCATTAGTTATTAATTATAAAGTATTTAACAAGGTTATAATATCATATTTAATCACATTAAATTCTAGATACAAATATTTAAATTATTCAGATATTTAAATACGAAGTGTTCGAAATTCCGGATCGTTAAATTCTCCTCCCCTTAGAATATTTCATCCTCGAAACTCCAACACAAGTAACCCAAGAGACCACCATACATAAATACTTAACAATAATACAATCATTAGCAATAAGGCTAATGGGTTTGCTTAGGTCCACAACTTTCTTATCGCATAAGGATGATAAATAAACTTCTAAGCGTACCTTTCGCTCAACAGCCTTAGGTTAATGCTTAGTTGATTATTCATACCACCTCAAACAATTCGAAGAGTACTTTCTCAAACTCTCCACAAGCTAACCAAACATAGTATACAATTATACTAAAACCTGTATGATGTATGTATGTTATCCGTACGCAATATAAATTTCGATAACTTGCTCGACCACATAAATTCTACTTCCAAATTAGTATATCTCACTTGACTTCTCCAGTATGGACTTTGATCTGGTTCCTTGATTAGACATTTCCATTCTCCTTACATTACCATAAACTATGACAGAAAACTTTACAATCATATCAAAAATCAGTATCTAGTATTCCCCGTCAAGTATCGAATGAAAAATCCAAACTCGGACCAGTGTAAATCACCTTGAAATTGTGTGCTCAAATGTGGATCAAAATACTTATGCGAAAAAAATAATCTATGTATAACTTACATATTCATTCCAATTAGTTTTTTGTTAAACCTATTTTTTTTCACATTCATTATAAATCTCATTTACTTACACAAATATTATCTCTTATTAATTGATATTTATTTACATAAATTATTGTTTATTTAATATTAAAATCATTAATGAATCATTTCTTAAAACATTACTTATGTCTATCCACATTTCAAATCACATTTATTTTAACATATAGTATTTTTTATTTAATACTAAATTTATTCGCAAAACATTCCATAAAACATTTAATTGATTTTATAAATATCATGTAAATATTTATTTATTTATTTTATCTTTTACTGATAAATATATTACTCAATTTCATAATTTACTTCAAAAAGAAACAACTTTATTTATATAATATTTCATTATCTAAAGTTCATATTTGTTTATCCAAATAGTTTTGACTTTTACTAAAATTATTTATATCACATTTCATAAAATGTTAACTAAGTTTATAAACATTCTTATAGCAATTTAACTTTATTTATAAACATTTCTGAAACACTATTTCAATTTAAAATAATCCAATACTTAAGTTTATACTTGTATAATACTATATTACATCCAAAGAGCACATACAAAACTATCTTATTCATTTTGTTTAATCATGGATATTCAATAAATTTAAAATATGTTTAACTTACTAAAATTCCGATGAAGGTCCAGGATAAATATGGATCTTCTTACTGCGTCAACTTTCTAGACTTCTACATCTGTCGGGTTAGGCAAGTAGCTAGGAATAGTCAGACTTTGGTATCCGAACTCATGACTAGAGTCTACTTTCTTTAGACAACCCTAAGGTAAAGACGTGTAGTAGTTAGTCTAATAACATCGAATGTTCTACTTAACAAAGATGTTTTACAAATTAAAATTTGTTTTACTTATCGTCCTTTCAAATTAACAGTTATAAAAATTCAACTTTTTTAATTTTACAAAATTACTCGGTTTCAATTCCCATATTAATTCAAAAGTTTTCGACTATCCAAAATTGCCAAAAATTCCATTTTTATTCTAATAATTGAAAACTACTAACTAACATATCAAACAAGATGCACAACCAAACTACTCAAATGCGTATGATACATGTGTCCATAATATATCTTAACAAAAAACTTAAGAACCATATACCAGGTTTCATTTCAAATCATTTTGAAATAATATATACTTATAACTTTTGTATATCAAATCATATTTTCAAAATTTAAATCAAAATCTGTTTTACTCAAAACAATTTTGTAGCCTAGCTACTATAGTAACATCCCCCACTTTTAAACTCGAAAATGAACACCGATGATGTGGCAGTCATCCCTAGGATTTTTTTACAGTGACAGAAGTGAGTTCAGTACTTCTAACTCATGTCTTTCGGACTTAACCAAAATCATTTCAAAATGGTATCAAATACTTTGTAAATATTACTAAGTACCATAATATCAATTTCGTAAACCAATTCCCAAATATTTTACTTTCAAATAATACTAGTATTATTTTCCAAAATCTTAGAAAACCAATTTCTAAAACACCAGTATTTAAATTCTCAAATTGAATATTATCGTTTTCTAACAATAAAACACACATAAATAACTATATCGGTTTATTAAAAATTATTCTTTTATATATCAAATATAATATTGGGTAAAGTTATTTCAATTTACTAATTTCAAAAACAATATTGTGTCTGTTTTTCCTGTTTAAGCATTTAGAAATCCCTATCGATACCATAGCGTCCCATATACCGACCAGAATTCATAAATTACTCAGCATGTCAATTAACACAATATAAAATATTTTTATAGCACTAACAAGTATGTGCTCTCATATATATAATACACTCAACTCATAAGGCATTCCATTACCCTATCACTTAATGAGTTCTACCCTACAAAACCAAGGTTCTTGCTTAACCTTTGACTCTGATACCATAATGTAACGAACGTCTTTTCGACCCTCGAATGTCGACACTAATACATCCACGGTATACATGTGCCGAGCACCCAAGTGCCGAAGAGATAGAACGTTAGGGTAAAAAGAAAAGAAGAAAAGAAAAGGAGCAAGAAAGAAGAGAACAAAAACATCAAAATCTCACAGTGGAATGATAACATATAATATTCCATAGATTTTTACAAAAAGAACATTTTAATATCTATATAATAATCAGAGCAAACTAACCTATCATCAGTCTGGACAGTTATAACTGCATATCCTTACAATTGCTGATAAATATAAACAAAGCAATGCAGCGGAAAAAGAAAAACTACGGTAGGTAATCATCCAGTTCCTCTCCAAGAGCTCCAATGAACACCAATGAAATCTGAAAATATACATGGGGTTGATTCGAGCGGTATAAGAAAAACAACACCCATATCAGTTTGAGAAACCAGCGTGAGAAACTCAAGTCAATTGAATTACTTAATGTTATAAAACCTTTTCAAGAATAAAGGTATCTCATAAGACCACGCAGCACATAAACACGAAGGAGTTTTTACCCTACGATAACCAAACCATTTCTATTAGAAAATCCAATGATATTATAATAATGCCTAGGGTTTCAAATAAATATAAATCATAGCTGCAATGGTTACATTTGTTACATTCAGTAACATATTAAACAAAACCTGCTACGAGACGTTCGTATAAATGGATTTTCCACGGAGACGCCTCCAGCTTAAAAACTAAAGCGGATATCCTATGATAAGGATTAGAAGATTACCTTTCCGAGTGCCATATAACTCTAGATAAAATATACCATAAGGAAAACACGACTGACCCACGCTCGAACATGTAAACATGAACCACGTGGAACCAAGTATCAACAACTTCCCGCGCCCAACATATCGATAAGCATACTCTAGATAATGGATTTGATCTACTCCTCTGGGTTAGCTAAACCCCTGGATTGTGTAGCCTACTCTGTGTTTAGTCATTTTCCTATGTCGAGGTTACATTCGGCATCTTCACACGAGTCTTCAATACTCGATCAAATAATGAATCCCACATGGATTCCATCATCTCAACAGAATTCAAAACCACATATGGATCCCATCATCCCACTTTCAAAACAAAGAACCTGTATCTTAGTCTTGAAGTGGTTTTTGATAAATAGAACACTTACCGATCCCGGTCTCTCCAAGACTGCATAGATGAATTTTTTCTAATTCAACAATAATGTGAATGTTTGCATAAGGGAACTAATTCCCGTATACTTTCCATAAGCAAGTAATCATACATGCACTATCAATTCATCCAAAGCAAGATCAAGTCACATAAATAACTTTTAGTTCCTTTTTAATTAATCTATCCTTTACTAATTAAAAACCCTTTTTATTAGTAAAACACCTTTTTATTAATAAAAATTTCTTTCATTAATCAAAACTTCCTTTATTAATTAATACTCCTTTTTAATTAAAACTTCCTTTATATACTTGTATGTGTATATATGCGTGTGTGTGTATATATTTAATTTCTCTTTATGAAAGATATATACTTATACTCATATATTAAACTATTCACTTATACTCTTTTCTACACTTCAAAAAATACACATATACTTATCTCAATGGTATAAGTATATTCACAAATCACTTAACAAGTTTTACATACTTTAAAATATAATCAAAGAGGTTAAAAACAAGTGTTACTAAAACATTTGTTACTACAAACCCCTTCTCTTTTATATACAAATTTTCCTATCTTTTTATAAAAGATTTCTATACTTGTTATTATCTTTAAAATTCCATTATTAAAGATCTAATTAGATTTATAATATTTTTCCATTTTAAAATTCAAGGGTTTAAAACAAGAGTTACTAAACATTGTTACTGCAAACCCAAAATATTCATTTATACTTAAACTTAAAGTATTCGTTATTAAATATCTAATTATATTTATAATATAATTAACAATAAGGGTTAAAAACAAATGTTACTAGAAACACTGTTACTATAAGCCAAAATCATTTCACACTTATCATTAACTTTGAAATATTTATTGAAAATCAAAGCATAACCACGCTTATTAGTTAAGGTAATACACTTTTAAGTAATTTCCACAAAACCATTTATTTCAACTTAAGTGTTAAAATCCAAACTTCCTTTATTATATTTATAAAATACTTATTTTAATATTTAAAAATTATATATATAGAAATATCTTTAAAATACTTATTAATATGTTAAAACACTTTTAAAAATACTTAAATTATATAATAATTATTTATATAGAATATTATGTAAAAATAAGGAATTTTGAAATAAATAGAAAAACAAGTTTATTTTAAAAGCCACTTTGATTAAGAATTCATAGTTAATTGTTAAAAATATATTAAAACTTGAAACCAATTTTAAAACACTCTAATATAAGTTAGAAAATAACCCCAAAAAAATTTGAGAAAATTACTAAATTTAAGTATCATTTTTAAACAATTTATATCTTCATTTAACAAAGACTGCATTTACAGAAGTGCTGCCTAAAGTTCAGTTACTAGTTTTATCACATTTTTACTACAAATTTGTGTCTAGTTTTCAATCTTTAACAATTGATTTTAGATCCATTTTTTTACAATAGTTAGTATAATTTGGGTACTTGAATACAATGGAAAAAAAATCCAAAGAATATCTTGAAATTATTTTAGAGAAATTTTCGAAAGTAGGGTATTTTACCGAAGTGCTAATATAGCGACTCTTTCTCTATAACTTTTGCCCTTTTGTACAACTAGCTATCAAATGATTTAAGTTTCAAAACTTTCCCAATAATAATATTATATTATTAACTTGCTAAAATGATAAAGAAAACCCTAAGTGTTTAAACATTGTTTTCAAAAAACTAAGTTATTTTATAGTGATCTTTTTTTACTTCAATCTTTTACAACTTTGATTTTCTTTTTCTATAACTTTTCAAAACATATCCTTTGCTTTTCAAAACACTTATAGAAGATTATAAACTAACCAAAACAATTTATATCAAAATATGTTTTTAAATCACCACTTTACACAAATTAAAGTTAAGGTATTTCGAAGTGTGTTTATAGCGACTATCACTATACGGACAATTCCATATTTAATTAAATATTTAGTGTCATTCCATTTTATACACATATATGATTCCTAATTCATATCATATTACTACTAAACATGTATTAACATATATACTAATCAATATGTCCACTTTAAATGTTCAAATGAACTTATCACGATTCAACAAATTGAATAATAACACATAAATCAAAATTAACTGGTATGTATAAATAAATGTCCAAATTTATATAATAGTAGAACGGGGATTTGTTCTGCTAAATTGATGTCATTAATGAAGTATGCTTAACTTGTTTCTGATATTTCAACTTATACTATTCCTCGCCCAAGAGTGAAGCCGGTGAGTTGGAGCATTGGTTGCATCAAAGCCTTGCCTAGACACTTCATTCTTGAATCTCACAAATATATAAGTCTACCCGTTGGCTTTTAGAATTAAGCAAAGTCAATTATCTTTTTCAAAGATTAAATAATTATTAAAATATATTTAAACATTCGAATGTACTTAATTTAATCTACACATTTCAAGGGTTTATAAGGCAACTACTATAACAAATTATGTACTTTTTGAAGCATATAATCAAGGGTCATAACTTCAAATAGTTAGTGTATATTATCATAAATAATAGCAAGTAATATTAACATGTAAATATCAATTTAGAAATTCAATCAAAGCAAGATTAACTCACTTTTATCAAACCAAATCCCTTCCTACCAACATTCAATCACAACATTACTTCACTAACATCTTGTACTTTAAACTAAACATAACCAAAACAACCTATTCTTTCCTCTAGCTCATGGCCCAAGGCCTTTTTCCACCTTTCTAGCACACGCACATTATCACCACCCTCTCTGGTGCTCACGGCCAACCTTATCTCATCCACCATATCCATGGCCTAAGCCATCCACCTTCTCCTTAGAACCCACAGCCTAAGCCATTTCCCCCACCCAAAGCACACACGGCCTAAGGCCATTAAAAGAGGAGAAAAGAAAGTGAAGACTTATAATTAAAAATGAATTTGTTGTCCAAAACGAAGTGAATGCTCCCATCTCTTTAAAGGCTTAGGAAACGAGTGGATAAGTTCTCAAAACCCCTTCCTTACTCATGAAGCAAAAGGACTCAAAGCATGTAAGGCCATACACTTAAACAAACATACCTACCATAAATCACTCCACCATTTAAGGGTCCTTTAGTCCTCTTTTTATTTATTTATTAAATACTTAGTTTAATTAATTTTTTGTTATAAAAAGAGAGATGTTTTAATACTTGTTAATGTGTTCATATGTTACTATACAAGTTGCAAAATATTTACACAACTTATACTGAATAAAAAAGTTGATTTTTAACAAAATGTTTTCCGGTCACAGTTTCAGTATTTGTCCAAAGTGCATATTTTTGTAAACACATTTTAAAAATGGATTTTCTATCATTAGTTATTAACTATAAAGTGTTTAACAAGGTTATAAAATCATATTTAATCATATTAAATCCTAGATACAAATATTTAAATAATTCAGATATTTAAATACGAAGTGTTCGAAATTTCGGGTTGTTACATTCTCCCCCCTAGAATATTTCATTCTCGAAATTCCAATACAAGCAATCTAAGGGACAACCATACATTAATACTTAATAATAATACAATTGTTAGCAACAAGGCTAATGGTTTGCCTAGGTCCAAAACCTTCTTATTGCATAAAGATGGTAAATAAAATTCTAAGCGTACCTAGGTCTTGCATTGCTTTTAGAGTTCGAAACTCATAGAATGCAATACATGGTCTCGACCAAATAAATGCATAAGTGACCAAACTACGAATGTATTTAATTAGTAGTTGTAAAATTAGGCATTGACATGAGTGTTAAAATGTTAACATGTAATAATCTTTTATTGGTGAGTATATGTTGTATTTCTATTTGTCAACCTTCAATCCATCTGTATATCTTAATTGATAAACATTTTATCAGTTTTATTAAATGCACAAATTTATCAATGTAGATTATTATAAAATTATATAGCATATCTTCTTACAATATTAGGGAGGTTAAATGTTATCATTTCATTTTTCTAATAAGGCTCCCACTAGTGTTTTATGTTTCACCAAACCCTAAGTGAAACATAGATGCCTTTAGACTTTACTAGTGGGTGTTAGGACTCATCCGTCTTAGTATTCTGACCTTCAATTTGCTTAACAAGTCATAGCTCTATGGAGGATGGATAACTCCTTATCGGTTGTATCACATACAACTCCTAAACCATGGTTTCTTGTCCTAATCTCATTCCGACCTTGAGTTTTCTCAACAAACCGAAAAAGATTATTCAATCATACCTACCATAACGTGACGGCCTAAGTACAGTATATGTACCTTGAGTTTGCTCAACAAATATATATAGTTATCTCACCTTGTCTATTCAATATATCAATAATACTACACATACATCCCTAACTTGAGTTTGCTTAACACCTAAGGAGTATGCAAGTAATTTATTAATATATTTATATATATATATGGTAGAGAGCAATATAATATTTAAGATTCATAATCTTCAATACATTATATTAAGTGATATATATCGACTTATAGAATAATGTATTACTTATGAAATACTGTTGTGATGAAATAGATTTTTGATCCTTAAAAATCGACACTAATAAGTTCACTGTATTGCATGTCGAGCATTCAAGTGCCGTAGAAACCGATCGTTAAGGGTAAAATGAAAAGAAGACAGAACAGAATCTTACACGAATGGAATAACATATATTATTTCAATATATAATCTTTACAGCAGAAATTTTAAATACATACATCAGAGTCTATCCTAATCTCAGCCTCGGCAGTTATAAATTTCTATTCCTACTAGTGCTAAATATAAACAGCAGACAAATGCAACAAAAATTGGAATGGATAACCATCTACAAAGGAAACTCCAGCTCCTGCTCCAAGATCCTCCAAAATGTTCCAAGATAGACTTGAATTACTTGGCTACCCAAAAAAATAGGGCACCTAGAGTTTATGGAAAAGAAAATAAACGCCGGGTCAGTCATGGGACTACTATGAGGAAACTCAAAACACGTATATTTTTGAAAACAAAGGGTATTTCATAAAACCAGGCCGCACATAAACACGGACGGATTTTACCTTATGATAACCAAACCATTTGCTATGCAAAATCAGAGATATTATTTATAATATCATTCTTCGGAAACTCTTTCAAATATATATATATATATATATATATATATAAAATCTTAGCCGAAATTGTTACGTTTATTAAATTCCAATGTAATAGGTTTACAACTAAAACTGTAAAAGTTCATATTAGAGAATAGGTTCCATACAATGACAAGGTAAGGGACTACCTTTCGACAGTACATCTCTAGACGGATGCACTTAAGGCTCCAACCTCTACCAACGCTGAACCAGCCTACCTCTACCATAGATAGTACCGAATATGTCATCACCCGGTTGTTTCCGACCTATCTGAGGCCACATCATACACATCAAACCCGAATTATAAAGGTAATCTATAAAGGTGATAACCATATCCTAATGGGAGCGATCCGCTCAGCCCTACCGTATCTACCCTGATTTTGTCATTCCCGTTGTGCGAGGCTTAAGGTAACGTTTTACCTTTCATAGAATAAATCCTATGTAACATCTCTCATTTGGAGGTCCAAAACTAATTGCTACAGATGTAGCAGTCATCTATAATTATTAATTCTCGGTGACCAAATGCTGTAATGTTAGATACATTGATATAACAGAAACACATAGACATGAAAATAAATTTAAATCATAAAATAAATTTCTCATTCCACTTCAAATCCCATTTCAAATTCATTACATAATCTTAATTCGAAAATAACATTCAGAGAAATATAATTATTACAAAATACGCCAAGAGCGACAGATGAAGATGCCCCTACCCCCCCCCCCCCACCCCCCACCCCCCGAGTTGATAAGAGTCTAAATATAGGAAATTAAACAACTTTTCCATTAAATCCAAAACATAGCCGGTTGGGAGTCCGAGCCCCCCTCCTCTCCCTGACCCACCCACCCAGGAGAGGGTCGCCGATCATTTTTCCATTTGGGGCGATTGTAGTCCGGGACCGTCTCGGCAACCGAAAGGTGGATTAAACCCGGTATTCCTGCACGAAAACAGCAGCCATTATCGTCACCGGAAGCGCGCAGAAACCACCATAGGTTGTTCCGGGACGGCTGGATGGGAGTCTGGGCCCCCTCCTCCCCCTATCCCACCCACCAACGCAGAACCAGCCTACCTCTACCATAGATAAATATAATAGGTTTATTAAATATATAATAGATTAATATATATAATCTTAGCCGAAATTGTTACATTTATTAAATTCCAACATAATAGGTTTACAACTAAAACTGTAAAAGTTCGTATTAGAGAATGGATTCCATACAATGACAAGGTAAGGGACTACCTTCCGACAGTACATCTCTAGAGGGATGCACCTATGGCTCCAACCTCTACTAACGCAGAACTAGCCACCTCTACCATAGATAGTACCGAATATGTCATCATCCTAGTTGTTCCCGACCTATTCGAGGCTAAATCATACATAACAAACCTGAAATATAGAGGGTAATCTAGAAAGGTGATGACCATATCCTAATGGGAGCGATCCCCTCAGCCATGTCGTATATACCCTGATTTTTTCATTCCCATTGTGCGAGTCTGAAGGTAACATTTTACCTTTCATATAACAAATCCGATGTAACATCTCCCAATTGGAGGTCCAAAACTAATTGCTACGGATGTTGCAGTCATCTATAATTATTAATTCTCGGTGACCAAATGCTATAATGTTAGATACATTGATATAACAAAAACACATGGTATGAAAAAAAAATTAAATCATAAAACAAATTTCTCATTCCACTTCAAATCACATTTCAAATTCATTACATAATCCTAATTCATAAATAACTTTTAGAGAAATATAATTATTACAAAATACGCCAAAGGCGACATAAGAAGATGTCCCCCGGGGTTGATAAGAGTCTAAATATAAGCAATTAAACAACTTTTCCATTACATTCAAAACATAGCCGGGTGGGAGTCCGGGCCCCCCTCCTCCCCTGACCTACCCACCCAGGAGGGGTCGCCGATCGTTTTTCCAATTGTGGCGATCGCGGTCCGAGGCCGTCTCGGCGCCCGAAAACCGCCATAGGTCATCCCAGGATGGTCGAGTGGGATTCTGAGCCCCCCTCTAGAGGGATGCACCTATGGCTCCAACCTCTACCAATGCAGAACCAACCTATCTCTACCATAGATAGTACCGAATATGTCATCACTCCGGTTGTTCTTGACCTATCCAAGGCCACATCATACATAACAAATCTGAAATATAGAGGGTAATCTAGAAAGGTAATGACCATATCCTAATGGGAGCGATCCACTCAGTCCTGCCATATCTACCCTGATTTTGTCATTCTCGTTGTGCAAGGTTAAGGTAACGTCTTACCTTTTACAGAACAAATCCTATGTAACATCTCCTATTTAGAGGTCCAAAACAAATTACTACGGATGTTGCAGTCATCTATAATTATTAATTCTCAGTGACCAAATGTTGTAATGTTAGATACATTGATATAACAAAAACACATGGATATGAAAAAAAAATAAATCATAAAAAAAAATTCTCATTCTACTTCAAATCAGATTTTAAGTTCATTACAAGATCCCAATTCATAAATAATGTTTCGAGAAATATAATTATTAAAAAATACGCCAAGAGCGACATATGAAGATCCCCCCTCCCAGGGTTGATAAGAGTCTAAATATAGGAAATTAAACAACTTTTCCGTTACATCCAAAACATAGTCGGGTGGGAGTCCGGGCCTCCCTCCTCCCCTGACCCACCCAACCAGGAGGGGGTCGCCGATCATTTTTCCTGTTGGGGCGATCGTGGTCCGGGACCTTCTCGGCGTCCGAAAGGTGGATCGAACTCGGAATTCCTGCACAAAAACAGCAGCCATTATCGTCCTCGGAAGCGCGCACAAACTGCCATAGGTCGTCCCGGGACGGCCGGGTAGGGGTCCGGGCCCCCATCCTCCCCATGACCCACCCACCCAGTAGGGAGTCGTCGATCGTTTTTCCAGTTGGGACGATCACGGTACGGGACCGTCTTGGTGCCCGAAAGGTGGATCGAACAAGGAATTCCTACACGAAAATAGCAGCCATTATCATCCCAAGAAGCACACAGAAACCGCCATAGGTCGTCCCGGGGTGGCCGGGTGGGAGTCTACGCCCCCGTCCTCCTCCTGACCCACCCACCCAGGAGGGAGTTGCCGATCGTTTTTTCAGTCAGGGCGATCGCGGTCTGGGACCGTCTCGGTGCCCGAAAGGTGGATCGAACTCGGAATTCATGCGTGAAAAAAACAGCCATTATCGTCCCAAGAAGCACATAGAAACCACCATAGGTTGTCCCGGGACGGCCTTGTGGGAGTCCGGGCCCCCATCCTGGGTGGGTGGGTCAGGGCTTAAGGTAACGATTTGCCTTTCACAAAACAAATACTATGTAACATCTCCCATTTGGAGGTCCAAAACTAATTGCTACGGATGTTGCAGTCATCTATAATTATTAATTCTCGGTGACCAAATGCTGTAATGTTTGATATATTGATATAACAGAATCACATGGATATGAAAAAAAAAATTAAATCATAAAACAAATTTCTCATTCCACTTAAAATCACATTTCAAATTCACTACATAATCCCAATTTGTAAATAACGTTTGGAGAAATATAATTATTAAAAATTACGCCAAGAGTGACATATGAAGTGCCCCCTTCTCCCCGGGGGTTGATAAGAGTCTAAAAATAGGCAATTAAACAACTTTGCCATTACATCCAAAACATATCTAGGTGGGAGTTTGGGCCCCCCTCCTCCCCCTGACCTACCCACCCTAGAGGGGGTCGCCGATCGTTTTTTCAATTGGGGCGATCGTGGTCTGGAACCGTCTCGGTGCCTGAAAAGTGGATCGAACCCAGAATTCCTGCACGAAAACATCAGTCATTATCGTCCTCGGAAGTGCGCAGAAACCGCCAAAGATAATCCAGAAACGGCCGGGTGAGAGTCCAAGCATCCTCTTTTCCCTAAACCACCCACCCAGAAAGGGGTCTCCGATCGTTTTTCCAGTTGGGGCGATCGCGGTCCGGGACTGTCTCGGCGCCCGAAAGGTGGATCGAACCCGGAATTCCTACACGAAAACAGCAGCCATTATCGTCCCAAGAAGCACGCAGAAACCGCCATAAGTCGTCCTGGGACGGCCGGGTGGGAGTCCGGGCCCCCCTCCTCCCCTTGACCAACCCACCCAGGAGGGGGTCGTCGATCATTTTTTCAGTCGGGGCGATCGCGGTCCGGGACCGTCTCGGCGCCCCAAAGGTGGATCAAACCCGGAATTCATGCACAAAAACAGCAGCCATTATCGTTCCAAGAAGCACGTAGAAATTGCCAAAGATTGTCCCGGGACGGCCGGGGCCCCCTTCTGGGTGAGTGGGTCAGGGCTTAAGGTAACGTTTTACCTTTCACAGAACAAATCCTATGTAACATCTCCCATTTTGAGGTCCAAAACTAACTGCTACGGATGTTGCAGCCATCTATAATTATTAATTCTCGGTGACCAAATGCTGTATTGTTAGATATATTGATATAACAGAAACACAGGGATATGAAAAAAAATTAAAATCATAAAGCAAATTTCTCATTCCACTTCAAATCACATTTCAAGTTCATTATATAATCCCAATTCGTAAATCACATTCAGAAAAATATAATTATTACCAAATATGCCAAGAGCGACATATGAAGATGCCCTCCATCCTCCCCCCCCCCCCCCCCGCCGGGTTGATCAGAGTCCAAATAAAGGAAATTAAACAACTTTGCCATTACATCCAAAACATAACATAATCAAAATGAAAGAACTCCTACTAGCTAGCTTGCCTCATGTACTTCTTTAAAAGCTTATTCGTCTAAAGGAGAACTTGAAAACCTTATCTCTCAAACTACTCAAAATCAATTAAGCACTTGAGAGCTTAAGGGGAAAACATAAACTTTGACTAAGACAAAAAGTCTGGTATGAATAATAACCTACCATCTCGAACCATATAGACATCTACTAAGACCACGCCACTTAGCGGAACGGGTTTTCCCCTCACTAGTATCTTAACCCAAATTTTAAAAAGCTTATACCGTGCACCTACATCCACAATGGTTAAGACATAACATAATAAAAGGTGTTATGATGATATATAAGCATGCAATATCTTCTGGATTTCCCATCCCCATTCATCTGAACATCTGCCTCAAGTTATAATTTCTAAGGTCACTATTAACCTATTAGTTTTCATGGCCTAACTAATAATATGTTCCAAGCTTACGGACTATCTATCTGGTTTCATAGTTTTCATGGGATCACTAAGAACCTATTGCTATCTACCAATAACACCATCAAATTATAGTTTTCATGGGCTCACTATGAACCTATTGGGTTATCCAATAATTTCTCTCATGTCATCGTTTTCATGGGTTGACTATGAACCTATTGATCTATGTCAATAACTTATTCGGGACATAGTTTTTATGGGATCACTGAGAACCTACTGGTCCCTGCCAATAACAATTTCCATACATAGTTTTCATGGGCTTACTATAAACCTATCTAAACCAATAATTTTTTGATCAGTCTTTGGGCATCCTATATTCTGGTCTACCTAACTTCCTGGATGCAATTATACTCACATAGAAGTTAACTCAATGTATACTCACTACTGGGTCAACCTAGGTTGTTATTCTGCCCTTAACACCCTAAAATGGAGCTATGTATTAATTATAAAGTGAATATGTTTACAGAAGAAGCACACATGATAGTTGATCATAACATAATAATTTAAACATCTATGGTTGTATTTCCTTGTAATCATTTTTCAAATGAAACATCGTTAATACCCTTAACCCACTATCTTTAGCAAGGAAAGCTTCTTCAAAAACTCCAAATTTAAATGCCATTTCAAAACCCTTTCATATTGTCATGGGTTTATCTTTAAAAATGAGATTGGGTTTCTTGTGTAACGACCGGGGTTTTCGACCCTCGAAAATCGACACTAATACGTCCAATGTATTGCGTGCCGAGCAATCGAATGCTGGAAAACCCGATTATTAGGGAAAAAGAAAGAATGAAGAAGATAAGAAGAAAACTAAACACAGAATCTCACAACGGAACGAAAGATCTATAATATACAACAAATCTTTACACAACATTAAACTGTAATATATATATATATATACACAGACATTAATCAGAGTATACTAACCTATTTTAGCCTGAACGGTTATAACAGCATGTCCTTAGAATTTGCTGGTAAATACACCAATGAATACAGCGGAAAATAACCATATATGTGAATACGTCTCTGGGCCTCCAACTCGTCTCCTGAAGTGTAACACCCCATATTTTTAGTAACATTGTTTAGGATATTTAATTAGCTAAATAAAATAAACTAATGTAATGTGATGATTAGGGGATTGAGATTTGTGATTAATAGGGTTAGCCGTGCCATGTTAATGAGTAAATCAAAACGAGATAACATGAAATAAAATAGACAAAGAGAACATACAAGGGCAAAGTTGGAATAAGAATATTCTTATACCCTAAACCCTTAGGAATCCATACTACACTTTCATTTCATTTACTAAAATTTATTAAGTAGAGGTCGACCACCATTTTAAATAACAACAGGCAGAAAGCTAAAGGAAGAAGCTAAATCAAATCAAATCCATTCAAATCTCAAATCCTTAATCTCAAAAGCTAATGTGAATAATGACTACATCTCATTTTTGTAATTTTTTTTGTTTTAAGATGAATCCAAAGTATTTTGCATGATTATGCCATGTTTTTGAATGATTAAATGTTTATATGCTTGTTAATGATTTATACTTGTTCATATAAATTTTATGATATGTTTTAATGTGAAACCCCTATTTAATGACATCCAAATGCCTTGTGATTTTAGATATAGGTCAGAAATGAGATTTTAGAGATGGGTTTTAATTTTCATAATTTTCTGAATTAATGTGGATTTTAAATTAATTTTCTAGCGAAGAAAATGATTTATTGGGTTCAAAATAATTTACGGTTAAATTATATATAATTGGGGTTTGAAATTTATATATGTTAGTAAACATATTTAAAATGATTTTCTGGAATTTTTGCAGAATTTTCCTAAGTGTTTTGATGAATATATAAAATTATTTAAGGTATGGGACTTAAATGTTTTATATATTTATAAAAAGGAGAAGGGGTATTTTGTAAATAAATTAAATTGTTCATTTCTGAAATTTTGGCAGTGCTTTTAGAAAAGAAATTTGCAACCAATAGTATTTTGACAAACAAGGCAGGTTAGTTGAAAAGAAATTCTTTTTAAAGTAAAAATCAGTTTTTACATGCTTTTAGCATGTTTTGCCACTTTCGGCACAGGGGGTTCCGACCCAGTACTACCGCCTCCATGCCATCGAAACAAATGCACATAGTATCAATAACTTGGTGCAGAGTGAATTGGACTAAAACGGAAGGGACTAGGTCGAGACCAAAGGTTCTGAAGGGGTCGAAGCGTGTCATTGCTTTTAAATGAAAACGCGCCTGCTTTTCTTTCGAAGGGTATGCTTTCGACTTGTTGGCTTTCGGCTGAGTCAAATGTTTTGAAGGAATGGTGTCGAATGGGTTACGCCTTTTCTTTTAAGTAAGTGCTTTCGTCGGGGTCGAAACCCCTTAGTTGCCACTTTTCTACCTTTCGACGCCAATGGTTTTGGAAGGTATACTTTGCTTTTAAAACTTAGCCGCTTCTCCAATGCTTTCGGAAGGTTGGTTTCAACACCATCACTTCTTTTCTTAGGAAATACTTTCGAAGAGTGCTTTCGACTTAAATGTTTTATGACCCTTTTTGCTATGTTGAAGGTAGAACCCAAATGGTTTCGAGGGAGTTAATTTTTTAATGGTTTCAAAAGGTGTTTCCACATGTTATACTTGAACCCAAAGGCTTTCGAAAGGTTTTAAATAATGGTTTCGAAGGGGTGGTTCCCCAATGGTTTCGAAAGGTTTGAAAGGAAAGGTTTTCCAATGTTTTCGAAAGACAAAGTTTAAATGTATAAAGATAGGATGTCTAAGATTTAATGCTTTTGAAGGGTTGGTTTTTCAATGTTTTCGAAAGGAAGATTATGAATGGTTTCGAAAGGAATGTTTTGACCTTTCGACCTAGGTGAAAGAAGGGTTTTACTTGGTTTCGAAAAGGGTAATTTCAATGGATTCGAAAGGGGTACTTTCAAAGGTTAAAATGTTTTCATCAACAAAGATTTGAGTAAAGTATATATAACATGGCATGGTGATTTTGAGTAAAGTATAGGGATATATTTTCCTTGTTTAAGTTTGGTTAAAATGTTTTCATCAACAAAGATTTGAGTAAAGTATATATAACATGGCATGACTCGGATATTAGAATACCAGATGGGACTAGTATAGGATCGCGCCCTATACATTAGCTATTAGCTCTAGCTAATTTAGTCCAAAATTCCAGTATGTAGGGCTTTGTCACAGGTAAGACTAAAATTATGATTACACATAAAAGGGAATATTTATTTGTATACAAATAGGTTATTGGTGAGCCCACAAAACCATTAGGATTAGGTGACCCTAGGAGATGTTAACTTAAGGACAAATCATCCAAAAGAGGAATATTTAATAGATAGTTAAGGACAGATCGTCCAGAAGAGGAGTGTCTAACATGTGTTAGATTATTTTAATTATATTTTCTGGTAGGCCCGAGTCAGCCAAAGGTTAGTAGTTAGCCAAACAAAACTATAGTGCTCGGACAGATAGTTTATTTGTTACCTGATATGTATGTTTTCATAATAATGCTTTATAGTTTTAACCAGTTTTGGTTGCAGGATAAAGGTTTGAAAAAGATATGTTTTAAAAGGATATTAGCGAGGGAAACTTGTTTCGCTAAGCAGTGTGGTCTCACTTAATATCAAATAACCGAGATGTATACTATTATTCACACCAGACTTTATATCTGACTCGAAGTTTATGTTTTTCCCTTTAAATTCTCGGGTGCTCAAAATTGATTTGAGTAGGATGAGGGTTGAGGTTTTACAGGTTTTAGTAGGTTGACGAATAAAGCTTCCAGAGACGAGCAGGCGGTGGCTGACGGATAGCTATTTAGGAGTTGTTGTTTCGTTTTGTTTTATTCTGTTGTTGTATCTAAGACAGTTATGTCTTTATAGTACTCTGATCAACCAAGGGGGCATCATCATATGTCGCTCTTGGTGTATTTATGTAATAATTATATTTTATCCGAACCTAGGAAACGATTATGGGATTGTATAATTTGAATGTGAAACATGGGTTTTGAAAAGTAATCGGTAAAATGTCGTTTTTGAAATCTGTGATTTTGTTTCATATTCAAGTGCTTCTGATATTATGGATACCATTATCATAGCCGTATTTAGTCACCGAAAGTTAATACTATTGATGACTGCAGCATCTGTAGCGCTTAGCTTTGAGCCTCAAGATAGGGGATGTTACATGAAGCTCCAAGCATCCAACTAAATCTATAATATGCTCGGTCTGATACGAGCATTATATTAAAATAACACCCAAGTCAGTTTGGAAAACCAGCGTGAGAAAACACACCCAACTGGATTTTAAAGTTACATAAAACCTTTGAAAATCAAGTATCTCGTAAGACCACGCCGCACATAAACACGGACAGGTTTTTACCATACGATAACCAAAACCATTTCATATGAAATTCTCTAATATTATAATAGGATCTAGATACAAATACTTATTAATCTTAGCCGAAATTGTTACATTAATTAAATTCTAGTATAAAAGGTATACAATAAAAACCGTAAAGGCTCGTATTGGAGAATGATTCCATACAATGACTTGGCTACCGTATGAAAATTATTATTCTGTTGTGATCTGTGTATCTCTGATATTTGTTTCATATTTTATTCTCTACTGAATATTATTAAATCGGTGTGTTTATTACTTTGTATTAATACTGTACACGTCAAATTTCAATTCAGATATTAAGAAAAAGGTATAAATGACGTGTTAGTGTTAGTATAAAGATATATTCACATTCGATCGCCCTTAACAAGCCGTATTCTCCGGATTAGCAGACGACATTACTTGTAATGTTCTTTGCTAAATTGGGCATAGCGGTGTTGTTGTTACAGCCCGTCACGGTGCATCTCTAGATAAAATACCACCGAGAACCTCACCTGGATCCTCTACCAACACAGGACCGGCCTACCCCTTACTGGATAGTACCAAATATGATAACCCCTCTATTAATGGGCCCCGAAGCGTACAAATGAGAGATATTAGCGACTCTAGATAAGGATGATCATACCCTACTTGGGAGCGACCCACTTAGCCCAAATGAGAGTATCTTTTAAGTAAGTGCTTTCGTTGAGGCTACGTTTTACCTTTTATATAGCACTTCCCACTTGGAATGCTAATACTGCCTTCCAGGCAACAATGCAATACCAGCAATCATCCATACAAGTTCGTTTTGGGACTGAATGAAACATTTGAGAGATCCGTCTTCAAATTTCATCATCTTCAAGATATCTTCACTTAGAAACGCATTTGTTGGATCGAAGTGGTTTTCGGGTAACATACCCGATCCCGGTCTCTTCGAAACAAATTTTCGATAATTCTCGGTAACTCAACCCCGGTTCTTTAGGAAATAAACAATCAAAGATAAGATCGGAGATCACCTCCTAACCGTTAGTGGACGAATTTCCTTATTATTATCCTTGGAGAATGAAATGAGTTTTATACGCACATTACAGCATCATCGGAGATGACTGTGTCATATAACTCACGTGTTTCTCCTAGATATTTCCAAAGTTACGTTTGGGTCCATTTTCGACGGTCGGTTATTTAACTATGAAATAACAAACATTCAATCAGAGACTTATTCCATAAGGAAAAACCAACAATGGTTCAGCATATAAGCAATCCCTAGCCTCATTTCATAAATCTTTCATAAATAATACCATTTGTAAATTACTTGTATAAGAATACTTTTACAAAGATATATCCACCAATTGCCTTATATAATTTAAACCCAAAATTATCTATTTCTTCCATCCAAAATTTATAATAAATTATCCATAGCTTGGAATATTATGAAAATTTATACCCACCTCCAAAATAATGTTTTACATAACATATTCAACCATTATGGCATTTAAATCAATTAACACGAGTTTAACCTTAAAATTGAGATATATCATCACACAAAAATCCTTGTTTAAATCAAAACATGGCATATAATCAAAGCATATCATCATTCATCCATATAAATGGTTTTAAACCTTAAACCCGAAATTAAAATTTTCAAAAAGACATATGTGAGATGGTTTAGATTAATATTCACCTTGTTTAGATAAGGAACTTGAGATTTGTTCTTGCTTTAATCTTCCTAGCTTGAATCTTAGCTTCTAATTGATTTTAAGCTCTTCTTCCCCTAGGGTAATGGCCAACCTTGCTTCCTTTTGTTTATGTTTTTTATTTATGAAAATGTAAATGAGAATGAGGTAAGGGTTTAGGGGTTATGGAGTTATGGCATACGGTTATTCCCATATTACACTTGCCTTATTCTCTTAGGCACTTAACTTATAAACCATTTTTATAAATCCATTTAGTTAAGGCACGACCTGAATTAGTTTTAAAATCTCAATCCCCTTATCACTTTAGTCTCTACATTATTCTATTCAATTTATCTAATTCAATCCCCTGAATAATGCTATTTAAAATTAGGGGTGTTACATCATACTTTAAATGACACATTGTCATTTCCAACGACACAAAATTATGGAATACACAAAAGTACAACCTTAGAGCTCATATGTCTCAAAGAAGGGTGTTAAGTATAGGAGGGGTTGCCTCCTACACCACCAATAGATGTACGTTTTAAAGATCAATGTACATGGTTTTAAATGCAATTTTAGACATTCGTCCATACAAGTTGTCCAGGAACATGACAAACCGAAGGCAGTTCTCCTAGTCCATCCTATTTGGGAATCACCCTTAGGATTAGTAGCGAGTAGTCCTTACATGGAAGATTTCAAATTGAAGGAACCACTACTACCATATATATGATAAGGGAATTAATCCAAGAGGTTAGTGGCAAGCGGTCCTACATTATGAAGATCTCGGTCTTCAAAATCATTATCTTCAACATGTTTTCACTTTCGAACGTATACTGGTTCGAAGTGGTTTTCGGATAGGAATCACCCAAATCCGATCCTGGTTTCTCCGAACCAATTATCGATAAAAGATGTCAAGTATATAGGTGATTATTATTTAATTAATCAATATCTTTTATCCAAGTAAAATGTATCTTTAGAGATATACATCTTTAAATCATATCTGTTTTAGTATATACAGGATAATTAAATCCCTTTTATTAAATCCTTTGGTCAATTAAAACATCTTCTTAACTTTGGAAAATACCAAAACATTTCATCTTTAATTACTTAGGAAAAGTATAATCCAAATCTTAATAAAGATTTTACATTTCCAAAACATATTTTTAATGTGTCAAAAACAATGTTGTTTAAGACAACATTTACTGTAAACCCAAACAAGTTTGTATTGAATAAAAGGGGTCCATAAATTTTAGACTGATTATACCCAATACTAATTTACGTATTCAACCTATACTATTCATCGAATAATGGTAAAATCATCTTTTAAATTCATACGGATAGTATGATTTCCCTTCTTGGAATTTAATACGGAGTTTAACTAGAATGTTTTCTTTAATAACCAAAATCCTATTTTAAATCTTCTTTAACTTTTGGAAAGCTCCAAATCTCGTTTTATCTTAGGAAGATGTGGTCTGAGTAAATCAAATTTACTATCCCCTCCGTTGGGCCAGTCCAGGTAGCTAGAGTGGAAACCAAAGGCTGGTTGTCCAAGCTCGGATCTAGAGACTATCTCTCTATCACCCATAAGGCGGTCAAGTTATTTGATCAACTCTAAACTCTTTAAAATACTTGATTTATTATTTGAAAAACATTTACAAAAGATTTGGGAAGAAAATCCCAAGATAAAATCTTAATTTCAAAAGTTACCAAAAACTGCTGCAAAAAGTGCTACGAATAGTGTTTTTAAAGCTTCTTTATTTAAAACACTAATTCCATTTCATATATGTCCATTTTTATAACTCAAACCACTTTTAAAACATTTTAACATATTTATAAATTTTATTTCATATTTTTAAAGATTTAAAAATATCCATTTTAAAGATTTGCCATTTTTGTTTCCAAAACTACCAAACCGCGATATTTTTTAAAACTTGATTTGGGCATAATTCAAATTCTATTTAATGAAATCTTGTTTTTTATTCTTTAATTTAAAACTATAGCTATAACAGTTCCGAAAATTCTTATTTCAATTAATTCTGAGCTATATTCCATTCTACACATTGATCTAACTTTTATGGCGTGAAATCGCGAACTGTCGTTCCGCGACGCGTCTATTTTTTACTCCAATTTCATAACTTGTCGAAACTTTTTCGAATTAAATTTTAATGTTTATAAAACATTTATAAACCATTTTAAATCATTTTAAAGAAGTTTAACCAAGCTGTAACACTTTTATAATTCATATAGGAAAGTGATTTCCTTTATGTAAATTCAATATGTATTTAACATGAATTATTTCCGCAATCAAACAAACATATCATCCCATCCAAATATGATAAACAACCATAAAATCCAAGCATATCATATAATATCAGCATATAATTTGTGATAAAAATAAGCAGAGTTTCTCACCTTCATGGGTTTCTAGATTTACTAAATTTGACTATAGCTTCGCTATTCCGGAACTAGAGCTTACGTATCTTGCACTAAGACTCCTAAGAGTCTGGCCTTGGGCTTGGAAGGGTGGTGGGATGGTATGCAACATCCCCCAGTTGTAGGCTCAAAACTAAATACTACGGATGCCGTAGTCATCCATAGCTATTAATTCTCGGTGACTGAATGCGGTAATGTTAGATACACTGATATATCAGAAACACATGAATACGAAAAATTTATACTCAATTTAAAATAAAATTCTCATTTCATTACAAATAGCATTTCAGATTTATTGCATAATCCAAATTCATAAACTACGTTCAGAGAAATATAGTTATTATGAATTATGCCAAGAGCGACATACGAAGATGCCCTTTTGGTTGATTAGATTCTAAATATAGGCAATTAAACAACTTTGGCATTTCATCCAATTACACAACGGAATCAAACAGAAAAAACTCCTTATTGCTAGCTCGTCTCTTGCACGTCTTTGGAAGCTTATTCGTCTAAAGTAGAACCTGAAAACCTTAACTCTCAAACTACTCAAAATCAATTGAGCGCCCGAGAGTTTAAGGGGAAAACATAAACTTCGAGTCAGACAAGAAGTCTGGTGTGAATAATAACCTACCATCTCGAACCATATAAATATCTACTAAGACCACGCCGCTTAACGAAATGGGTTTTCCCCTCACTAGTATCTTAACCTAATTTATAATAACCATATGCTATACACATGCATCCACATTGATTAAGACATAACATAATAAAATGTGTCATGATTATATGCAAACATGCAATATGATCTAGATTTCTTGTAACGACCCACTTTTTGGACCATTCAAATCGACAATAAAACCACACATGTCAGACTTGAATAATTCAAAACAATAGATTGTAAATAAATTTGGAGCAAATAAAACCAATCACAGAATCACAAACACAGAATATCAGAATAACTCGCAGCGGAAATAAAATACATAGTAGGTCATGAAGCTACTACAATACATAGTCTCAAAACAGATATAAAATACCATGGTCTGAAAAACAGATACAACAGAAGTCCGAATACATAAGTTCACAAATACATAAGCAAAGCTGAATAGGAAATAATTGAAATGGAAATAGACACTAGATAGACAGATAAACTCTAGCAAATCTCTAGCTCCAGAAGATGAATCCAAAGCTGTGATACTCAGGCTGACCCGAGCGTAAAGCAAAAACACAAACACTCGAGTCAGGACATACATACTTATAAAATGTAAATCAACTCAAGTGAACTGTAATAGAAATGCATCAATAACTTAAAGGATGCTTGGGATCGCCCATCCTTTAAGGATCCGTTAAACTATCTACTATGTAGTAAGATACGCTATATTAATAATGTCTAAAGTAAAGTAAACTATCAAAGTAGCATTAAGGCTTTACATTTTACACCTTAACACATTTTATATATTCCCATAGTCTATACAGTACCGTAATCTCCCCCGTAATGGGCGTCGTCAGAGGGCACTCCATAGGTATGGTACAAAACAAACTCGTAGTAAAGCACGCTAGGGTAGGTGACACGGCACAACTAGGCAATGCCAGGGTAGATATACCAATTACACTTCTAGGCCGGTGGTAACGCAAAGCCGCAGCAATCGCCCACCTCGAGCCACACTCCTGAATCAAGGGGTGCACCCAATCAATCACAAAGTAATAGAATGGTATATGATGGAATGTGTCCGATCAGAGGAGCTACCTCATTAGCCCGTCGATTGCTCCTGTTTTAGCCACCTTATGCTAACTCACGGGAGTTAGGTCCACGTTTATACCTCAAAATAGAATCGTCGCCACCATCCTACTTCATTCTGGAATCTCCACCGCGTACACAGTTGTTAAAGTGGTTTTCGGTATCGACCGAGAGTGTCCATATCCGATCCCGGACTCTTTAACAACCAACCGTTATTATAACCTGTGGTTATAAATTTCAAAATGGTTTATATTTCAAATCAAAACATATTCATTTAAATTTAAATTTGATGTCATTATCCTTTCAAAATAAGATTCATTTTCAAAGTTGTAACATTTCCAAATTCATTCATTCAATTATAACATTTCCAAAAACATTGTATTTTAGCATTCGTAGCACTTTGAAAAATGTGACAATTTATAATAACATTTTGAAAATGTTGTCTTATTTGAAACAGTAGCACTTAGAAAACGTTACTGTAAATATAGTGGTGTTTGGAAAAAACAATACATTGTTAGAAATGGTAGCACTTACAAAACGCTACCTTAAAACCATAGCTTTCTGGAAATGCTACTAATACTATTCTAAGTTTTACTTTAACATTTCAAAAACATTATAACTTCAGTTTTTCATCATTTTAACTTATAAAACTTATCTCAATTTTCAATTATATTTATTTGGATATCATTTAACTTATGATTTTAATAAAATAAAATTTTTATAAATAAATATCCAATTAAACTATAATTCATTTATTAAGTCAAAATACACTTAAATTGCTTAACTTTTATTTTAACAAATAACTTGATACTTTATTTACTTTAAAAATATCCATTTCATAAATAAAATATTTTATTACCAAGTTAAGCCTAAAATTCCATTTTAAATCAAATTTTCAATTATTAAGTTAAATCACATTTTAAATTACGTTTAATAATTTACTAACTCATACAATTTTTAACTTATAGAAAAATCACTATAAAATTTATTTAAATCATTTAAATCCAATTTAAGTTAAATCTCATATATTTTAAATTTTACATACTTAAAATTTTCAGAAAATATTTATATTTCAAAATTAACCACGGGTCTGTATAATATTTTCTAACCTAGGTCAAGTGATACAGATATATATCATTTCAATCCGAAATAAAAATCTCGGGTTTGATCATTTCAAACCCGCAATCCCAAGTTAAATAAAAATCGCTCGAGCCTATCATTTCAGCTCATAACGACTTTTTCCTATTCTAAAGTCCGTTCGGGTATGTATCATTTCAACCCATAGTGAGGGAACTTGCAGTGTGAGAAACATAAATATAAAATAAACAGTAAAGCATATCATATCAGGTGATGAAACAGGTATATAATCAGGTTATAACATCATATAATATCATATCACAGGCATATATGAAACTACTATCAACATCGCATGTCACTAATACAATTTACAAGCCATCAATTCACTATTTTATAAGTACATAGTCGAGAGTGATAAACTCACCTTCTAAAGCTAGAGATGACAATTCAAGACACAGAATCAAACTCCGAAAAAGCACGAATCAAATTCGAGGAGAAGTAGCACCCAAATCCAAATATTGTAAACAATAAAATAAACATTCATTAGCAAATGATTTATACAAGAAAGAATTAATCAAAACAAAACAAAAAAATGGCTAGCATAACCATGTGGGCTCGGCCACTTTGCAAATGGGCTAAACCACCTTGAATCATGCTTGGCAACGTAGGAAATAGGATAGGTATGCTCGGCTATGGTCAAGCAAAAATGGCTACAAGGTTCGGCCAAGGCAAGCAATTGGCCCGGCATAGGGGTATGGATGTGAACGGCTATGGGTATGTGCAAGGATGGAAAGTCAAGAGACACTAGGAAGGCAAAAGGTCAAAGGAAAATAAAGGGTCACGAGCTTAATTGGTTCGGCCTATGGTCACTTTGTGTTCGGCCACTAGGAGTTTGGGTTCGGCCCTATGTTCTATGGGTCAAGGCACATGAATTTGCACGGCTATGTCTGGGTTTGGTCACGGCCAAAGGGATGGAAGGTGTGGAAATGGGTGGTGGCCGAGGCTAGTGAAGGGGAAGAGGTGATTTAGTGGTGCTCGGCTATGGTTTGTGGCATGCTTTGGTGGTGGTTTGGATCTAGGGTCATGGCAATAGGCTGAAGTGGTGGAGACCGAGCAAATGATGGTGGAAAGGAGGAGATGAGGTCGGTCTAGAGAGCATGGTGATGGTGGCCGAACTTGTAAAGGAGAAACAAAACAAAACAAAAGAGAAAAGGAAAAGAGAAAGAGGAAGCCATGAAATATCTTACTGTAAATTGTTTTCAGGAAATGAAATGAAAAGAGATGAGAAACAAGAAGTGTTTTGTACGGCTATAGGATGTAAAGAGGCATCTCATCACATTAAAGAAAAGGAACTTAAGTCTCTTGGAATTTCCAAGCCCATTAGTCAAGCCCAAATCAAAAACAAGCTCAAAACTCAAACAAAAATCAAAGTCCAAACCTAAATAAAATAGAAAATAACACAGAAAAATAAACAATAAAATACTGAAAATAATTGCGTGTAAAGCACTGAATTTTATCAGATTTAAAAAAGTATAAAACATAATTTAACAAACTAAAAGCAGAACGAATATCAGAATCAAATTCAGCTTAGAAGAAAATGATTGGAAATTTAAAATTCAAATTTAAAAATTTCAACTGAAAGTCAAAGTTGACCAAAATATAAAATTTTCAAAAAATCATTATTTTATTATATTTGGAAAATAAATTATAAACAAAATCCAAAATTACATTGAAAAATTCCAAAATTTCAAATTTTATATGAATCAAAGTTTCAATTAAATTCAATTAAAATATTTGTTAAAAATTAGGGGTTGTTACACTTCTCATCCCCATACACCCGACTATCTATCTCAAGTTATAGTTTCTAGGGTCACTATTAACCTATAAGTTTTCATGGGCCAACTAATAACCTGTTCCTAGCTTACAAACTATCTGTCTGGTTTCATAGTTTTTATGGGATCACTAAGAACCTATTGGATTCTCCAATAACATCTCTCATGTCAAAGTTTTCATGGGCTGACTATGAACCTATTGATCTTTATCAACAACCTGTTCCAGACATAGTTTTCATGGGATCATTAAGAACCTATTGGCCCCTGTCAATAATAATTTCCATAACATAGTTTCTTTGGGCTTAGTAAGAATCTGTCCAAACCAATAATCTTTTGATCAGTCTTGGGCATCCTATATTATGTTCTGTCTGACCTCCTGGATGCAAGTTTACTCACACAGGAGTTAATTCAATGTATATTCACAACTGGGTCAACCTAGCCTGTAATTCAGCCCTTAACATCCCAAAATATAATTATGGGTTAATAATGAAGTGGATATGATTACACAAGTATACATGATAAATGATCAGATAACACAATAACATAAACATCCATGGTTTAATTCCTTGTAATCATTTTCTAATGAAATATGGTTAATACCCTTAACCCACTGTCTTTAGCAAGGAAAGCTTCCTCTAAAATTTCAAAGTTAAATGTTTTTTCAAAACACTTTTACATTACCATGTATTTACTTTAAAAATGAGATTGGATTCTCAAATTTCAAAACTATGGCTTTCGACTATATCCTTTGGATCATTGTGACATCATGAGTTACCCTCCATCACTCTCCCTTTCACTTCATAGGGCAAACAAGCCCTCCATCACTCTCCCTTTTTGAAATCATTAATTAAAACCTTAGACATTCTCTTTCGAAACCATCCAACATACCTTTCGAAACACTCAAGAACATACCTTTCGAAACACTTAAAAACATACTTTTCGAAACATTGAGTTCAAGTAAGAATTTATGGAAGCATAGCTTAGAAACCAACTAAAAGTATCACTTTCGAAACCATTGATTAAAACAAAACAAACTTCAAAGTATAAAAAGGGGATACATTCGAAAGCTACCCTTCGAAAACCCACTACCTCCAAAACTATTTGCAAAGTGGCTAAATCAATCCTTTCGAAAACATTGGGGAAGGCGACTTCAATGGTAGCGGAGGGGTATTGGTTCGAAACCTACCTTTCGCACTCATTGACCTAGGGTTATAAAAGTGGCTTCTAACTAAGGTAGAAGTATTGGTGCGGCAGCATGGGCATCGAAGCGGTTAAAAAGTGGCAACCCTTTCAAAAGCCTACTTTTAGAACAAGGGCGGGATAATGGGTTTGAAAGCAAATAAAAGCGGCTTCAATCCTTTCACAAGCATGCCTTCGATACCATTCTTTCCTTCCGGCTTTCTCCAATGCACTACGTACCAAATGCTTTATACCATGTGCGTTGGTTTCGAATGGATGTGAAAGGTTATAAATGGGAGTATGGTGGCGAAAGCAAGCATGGTAAGTGGCGAAGTTGTAATTCGCTACAAAATTGATTTTATGCTTTTTTAAGTAATTTCTTTTTTCCTAACCCCTTACTTTGTCAATTTTCTATTAGATAACAAAACCTTTATAAAATTCTTTTCAGAATTTGCTGCCGCATGTAATCCCCAATGCTCCAATATTTAATTAAAATTATTAACTAACCCCTTGTAGTTAATTAATCATTTAATACTAATCTTTCTAATTAAATCCAAGACTCACCCAAATCTCTTGAGAAAAATATCAGAAATTAACATAAATTCCAAAATGATAATATCTTTATCATATAAAATTTTCAGCCTAAAAGTAATTAATTCCTCAGATTAATTAAAACCCGAAATATACCTTTCTTTCACTCAAAAATTCATAATAAATCATCCATAGCTTGAAATATTATGAAAATTAAAAACCATCTCCAAAATAATGTTTTACATAACATATTCAAAAATCATTGCATTTGGAAATCATTTTACATGATTTTATCCTTAAAACCAAACTATATTATTCCATAAAATCCTTGTTTAAATTATAACATGAAATTTATATCAAAACATATCATAATTCATCCAATCATACAGTTTTATACCTCAAACCGAAATTTAAACATTCAAGATGACTTATATGAAATGGTTTAGATCATTATTCACCTTGTTTAGATAAGGAACTTGAGATTTGTTGTTGATTTAATCTTCCTAGCTTGAATCTTAGCCACTAAATGGATTTTGTGCTCCTCTTCTTCTTAGGGTTATGGCTGGCCTTTAACTCTCTTTCTTTATGTTTTTGGTCTATAAAAATGTGAATGAGTACGAGGTAAGGGGTTTAGGGGTTATGGTATATGGCTATTCCCATTTTGCCCTTACCTTATTCTCTTAAGTTTCTAATTTATAAATCACACTTATAATTTCATTAATTAAGGCACGACTCTAGTTAGTTTCCAAATGTCAATTCCCTTATCACATTAACCTCTACATTATTCTATTTAATTTATCTAATTAAATCTCCTGAATATTGTTATTTAAAATTAGGGGTGTTACAGGCTCCCCTCCTTAAAGAATTTCATCCTCGAAATTCAGCAAGGATTAAATACTAAGCATAGTTAACATCTCCTTACTACCATACTAGTCTACCTGACTAGAAAATAGTCTATATATAACAGATATTGAGCGTACTCTTATACTACATCTGGATAAGTATCTATAATCATGTCTTCAGTCTCCTAAGTATAGTCCATCTTGTTGTCGCTCCACTAAACTTTCACCAACTTTATTGTCTTGTTTCTTAACCTCTTCTCATCTCTCGCTACAACCCGAACTGGTTGCCTAACAATTATCAGATCTAGTTCTCCTATTAAGTCTTTCAATATAGTCGGAGGGATAGCAACCTCTGGATCGTGCACATACTTACAAAGATGAGACACATGAAACACATTATGGAAACCTACCAAACTGCTTGGCAAATCTACTCTGTATGTGTGCGTTTCGATCCTCTCTATAACTAGGAACGGTCCAACTTATCTAAGTGTCGATCCCTAACTTCACGAATCGTACCACGCCCTTCATCGGTGATACTTTAATGAAAACCCTATCTCCAACAAAGAACTCTTGATCCTTGCACCTCTTATCTACCTAACTCATTTGTCTAGGCTGAGCTTCCTTCAACCTACCTCGGATCATCTCAATCTTCTCTATTGCCTCTCTTCCCAGATCTGGACCTAAGACTAATCTATCTCTAGTATCCAACCAACATGCTGGTGACTTGCATGGCCTTCCATACAAAGCTTCAAAAGGCGTTGATCCTATACTAGTCTGGTATCTATCATTATAAGAAAACTCTATTAATTGTAGGATATTGCCATGATCCACCAAAATCTAGCATACAAGCTCTCAACAAATCCTCGAGTACCTTGTTGACTCTCTTTGTCTACCCATCTACTGAGGGTGATAAGCAGTACTCATCTTGAGCTTTGTACATAACACATCATGTAGACTCTTCTAGAACTCGCTAGTAAACAAAGTATCTCTATCACTGACTATACTACTAGGAATCCCATGTAGTCTAAATATATTCTTCGTAAAATATTTAGCTAAAACAGGTGCTATCCTGTTTGACTTAACTGGAATGAAATGGGCACTCTTGGTCAACCTGTCCACTATGACCCATATACTTTCATTTCCTTGATTCGACCTTGGAAACATGTCTATAAAATCCATGGATATCGAATCCCATTTCCAAACTGGTATCTCCAAAGGTTGAAGCAACCTACTCAGCTTTTGATGTTCGGCCTTTACTTGTTGACAGTTCACACACTGCTTTACCCACAAGCCGACATCCCTCCTCATACCTTTCCAGTAGAAACTCATCTTCATATCATGATACATTTTGGTTCTCCTAGGATGAATCGTAAACTTCGGTCGATGACATTCCCTAGAACTTCTCTCCTTAGGTTCCCAACATTTGGAACATACAACTGCCTTCTTTCTCAACCATCCCCTTTGGTCAAGATTAAAATATTTTAAATCATCAATCTCCAATTCAACCTCAAGCCTTATAATCTTCTCGGCCAACCATGGATCCACTTTCCGCTTAGATGCAATCCTTTCGATCAGAACTGGCCGGACTTCCAAGCAGGATAACATGGTGGTGCTCGGGCTAGATCTAGCAGTCGATCATAACTGCACACTATAAGTAGTCAAAGCCTCCAGGTCCTTCCACTCTGCTAACATAGCTAACACCACATTTTGATGTTTTTTGCTAAAAGCATCCTCTAATTTATTTCCTTTTGCAGGTGTATACTCTGTACCAAAATCATATGCTGCTAAAAACTACAGCCACCTCTGATGTCTCATATTTAACTCCATTTGAGAGAATAAGTACCTTAAGGACTTATGATCCGTGTATAACTCAAATCTCTTCTCTAAGAGATAATGTCTCCATACTTTCAATTCAAAGATCACTGCTGCCAACTCTAGATCATGAGTAGGATATCTCACTTCATGTAGTCTAAGTTGTCGTGAAGCGTAGGCAATAACTTTACCTTTCTGCATCAATACAGCTCCCAATCCGATTCCACATGCATCTATATACACCACTAATCCTTGATTCCCATCTAGAACTACTAACACGGGCGCATTGGTCAACAAATGCTTTAACTTAAGGAATGATTCCTCACATTTGTCAAACCAGATAAACTTCACGTCATTCCTAGTTAGCTTAGTCAAAGGTGCTGCTATCTACGAGAAATCCTTAATAAACCTCCGGTAGTAACCAGCAAGCCTAAGAAAACTTCTAATCTCATTCACCGTCCCTGGTCTCTTCCAGTTGTTAACAGCTTCGATCTTATCCAGATCGACTAACAAACCCTTCTCTGAAACCACGTGACCAAGAAACTTAACTTCTTTCTTCCAGAAATGACACTTTGAAAACTTCGCTTTCAGTTAATGCTGCCTTAGCATCTCAAGCACCACTCTAAGAGAAACTTCATGCTCTCTCTCATCCTTAAAGTATATTAAGGTGTCATATATGAATACAAAAATGAACATATCCAAGTGCTCTTGCAAAACCCGGTTCATCAAATCCACGAAGAAAGCTAGCGCATTCGTTAATCCGAATAGCATCACTAACCACTCATATGACCCGTATCTGGTCTTGAACACCGTTAAGAAATAATATCCTCTGCCACTCTTAGCTGATGGAAACATTTTGCCAAATCCAATTGGAAATACTCAGGCTCCACTCAACTGATAAAATAAATCATCAATTCTCGGCAAAGGGTACCTATTCTTGATCGTCTTATCGTTGAACTTAAGATAGTCGATACACATCCTTAACGACCCATCTGGTTACTTCATGAAAACCGCAGCCACTCCACAAGGCGAACTGCTTAGTTTAATAAAATTATTTCCTTCTAAATCCACTGGCTGCACCTTCAATTCCTTCATCTCAGTAGGTGTCATCCTACTAGGTGATCTACTTACAGGTTCCGCTTCTAGCACAAGATCTATCCAAAACTCAATCGCTCGCTTCGATAGTAGTCATGTGACTGGCTCTAAAACATCTGCAAACTCTCTTGTTACCAACACCTGATCTAATTTTTCTTCCGCTTCCATTGCATTCAGCAAAGTACAAGCAATTGAGTCTGACTTCTCTATCAAGTATATAATTCGGCTATGACTATTAGGGTGTCTTAGCAATATTTCTCTGTCTTAGCAAAATAGTCTAGCATCATACCTATCTAACCAATCCATACCCAAAATGATCCCGAAGCTTATGAAATAAAAAAACAAACAAACTGCATGCAAACTTATGACCTAACAAATCAAGTTCTAACTGGTCACATCTCATCCCCAGAGTTGCATACCCTCCTATCGGATTCACCACCCTTAAGGAAGTAACAAGGTATGAGGGTTCTGAACATAACTTATCTACCAAACACTGAGATATAAATGAATGTGATGCACCGGTATCAAATAGTACCCTAACTTGTATACTATGAATCAAAAGTGTACCTTCCATCACAATCTTTCCCTTCTCAACGGTGATTGGTCTAGAAGATGATGGTTCTAAAGAAAAAACCTTTCCCTTGTCCACTCTGACTGGTTCTGCACACTGATTCTTGTAGTGCCCCATCTAATCACAGTTTTAGCGTTTCACTCCTTTCTTATCAGAAACCTTCTTTGCTTTGCCTGTCCGACACTCGTGAGAAAAATGTCCCTTCTTATCACACTTAAAGCAAACCAGATCAACTTTTGCCTTCTTGGCAGCTCCTCCCTTCTAAGCTCCTTTCTTTTTAAAGAATTTCCTTTTCTTGCCCTAATAACCCTGGGTTTCAACCTGCTTCTCTTTCCCAAAAGTAGAGAGCATCACTTCATTCCTGATTGACATCTCTACAACAACTGTACTTAGATCACGGAGATGTGGCATAGTCACCCTAGCAATCTCACGCTTCAATCCTCTAATAAACTTCGCATTCCTTTTAATGACGGTGTCAATGGTGGAAAATCCGTATTTGGACAAATCATTAAACTTCATAGCGTACTCAATCACCGACATCTAAGCTTGCACTAAGTCCATGAACTTCCTCGGCAATACTGACTTGGCAACTTCAGTCAAGAACCTATGTTCGAAACTCTGCCCAAGTCAACTCTTCCTCGGGAACTCCCACGGTAATACCATTCCACCAATAAAGTTCTTCTCCCTGCAACTGTCCAGAAGCAAGTATCCACTTCTGCTTATCATCTAATCCCAAGTCAGTGAAAATCCTTTCACAGTGCAATAACAAGTTTTCTACTTCAACGACACCTCTATTCCCAAGAACAGCTTTTCACCAAGACTGGTGTAATCCTGGTCAGCTTGGCATAGTTATTCCCAACTGAGGCTATGGGATTATCTCCTCCAACATTCACAGCATTCCGCCAGCTACTCCTACAGCTGCTCCAGCGTGCATCAGATTGACGAAGAACTGATACATCATCCCCATATCTACCTGCGAGGTTTCAACACCTACATTGGCATTTGCGTTTGGATTAGCATTTGCCTATCGACCCGGATTCCTCCTCATACTGGGTTGAGCATTTCCATTAGTTGTGGTGCTTCCTCCACTTAGATTTCCTCTTATGTTTCCTACTTCCATATCTTCCTTTCTAATATATCTACATACGAGCCTTAGTAAGATATAGAAAAACAATCAAAGAGAGAGGGGAATACGCACTTATATATATAACAAATGCAAGTACGTTATTATAGCATTAACCCAAACCCCGGTCTCATTTTCTGATTCATTGGGTTATGTTTTGAAAATCATTTGGGTTAAAATTTCTTTTAAGTTTACATAAACCTATACTATGTAACCCAAACCCTGGTCTCATTTTCTGATTCATTGGGTTATGTTTTGAAAATCATTTGGGTTAAAATTTCTTTTAAATTTACATAAACCTATACTATGATACCAACTTGTTACATCCTCCATTTGGAGGACCAAAACTAACTGTTACGGATGCTGTAGTCACCATAGCTATTAATTCTCGGTGAACAAACACGGTAATGTTAGATACATTGATATAACACAAACATATGAATATGAATTTTTGAAACTCAATTTAAAACAAATTTCTCATTTCATTACAAATAGCATTTCAGATTCATTACATATTCCCAGTTTGTAAACCACGTTCAGAGAAATATAATTATTACGAATTATGCCAAGAGCGAAAAATGAAGATGCCACCTTGGTTGATCAGAGTCTAAATATAGGCAAACAACTTTGCCATTTCATCCAATTACATAGTAGAATCAAACAGAAAGAACTCCTAATAGCTAGCTTGCCTCCTGCACGTCTCCGGAAGCGTATTCGTCTAAAGAAGAACCTGAAAACCTTAACTCTCAAACTACTCAAAATCAATTAAGCACCTGAGAGTTTAAGGGGAAAACATAAACTTCGAGTCAGACAAAAAGTTTGGTGTGAATAATAACCTACCATCTCGAACCATATAGATATCTAGAGAGACCACGCCATTTAACGGAATGGGTTTTCCCCTCACTAGTATCTTAACCTAACTTATAATAACCATATACTGTGCACCTGTATCCATAATGATTATGACATAACATAATAAAATGTATCATGATGATATGCAAACATGCTATATGCTCCGGATTTCTCATCCCCATACACCAGACTATCTGTCTCAAGTTATAGTTTCTAGAGTCACTACTAACCTATTAGTTTTCATAGGCCAACTAATAACCTATTCCAAGCTTACAGACTATCGGTCTAATTTCATAATTTTTATGGGATCACTAAGAACCTATGGGTGTCTACAAATAACATCATCTAATCATAGTTTTCGTGGGGTCACCATGAACCTATTAGATTATCCAATAACATCTCTTATTTCATATTTTTAATGGGTTGACTATGAACCTATTGATCTCTATCGACAACCTGTTACGGACATAGTTTTCATAGGATCACTAAAAACCTATTGGCCTCTACCAATAACAATTTCCATAACATAGTTTTTATGGGCTTAATAAGAACCTGTCTAAACCAATAATCTTTTGATCAGTTTTGGGCATCCTATATTCTGTTCTGTCTAACCTCCTGGATGGAATTCTACTCCCACAGGAGTTATTTCAATGTATATTCACTAATAAGTCAACCTAGCCTGTTATTCTACCTTTAATACCCCAAAATACAGTTATGGGTTAATAATGAAGTGAATATGATTACATAAGTATACATGATAACTGATTAAAATACCACAACAACATAAATATTCATGGTTTAATTCCTTGTAATCATTTTCTAATGAAATATGGTAATACCCTTAACCTACTATCTTTAGCAAGGAAAGCTTCCACTAAAATTTCAAAGTTAAATGGCATTTCAAAACTCTTTTACATTGCCATGTATTTACATTAAAATTGAGATTGGGTTCTCAAATTTGAAAACTAAGGCTTTCGACTATATCCTTTGGATATGGTGACATTATGAGTTACCCTTCATCACTCTCCCTTTCGACTTCATAGAGCAAACAAGCCCTCCACCACTCTCCCTTTTTGAAATCATTACTTAAAACCTTAGACATTCTCTTTCGAAACCATCCAACATACCTTTTGAACATTCGGAAACGTTCCTTTCGAAACACTAAAAAGCATACCTTTTGAAATACTCAAAAATATACCTTTCGAAACACTTAAAAACATACCGTTCGAAATCATTAGGTTCAAGTAAGAATTTATGGAAGCATAGATTAGAAACCAACTAAAAGTATCACTTTCAAAACCATTGATTGAAAACAAAACAAACTTCAAATTACAAAAATGGGATACATTCGAAAGCTACCCTTTCGAAAAACAATGCCTTCGAAACTATTTGCAAAGTGGCTAAATCAATCCTTTCGAAAACATTGGGGAAGGCGGCTTCAATTGTAGTGGAGGGGTATTGGCACGATACCTACCCTCTGCGCTCATTGACCTAGGATTATAAAAGCGGCTTCTAACTAAGGTAGAAGTATTGGTGCGGCAGCATGGGTATCGAAGGGGTTCAAAAGTGGCAACCCTTTCGAAATCTTACTTTTAGAAGAAGAGCGGGTCAATGGGTTCGAAAGCAAATAAAAGTGGCTTTAACTCTTTCACAAGCATGCCTTCGACATCATTCTTTTCTTCCGTCTTTCTCCAGTACACTACATACCAAAGGGTTGATACCATATGCATTGGTTTCGAATGGATGCAAAAGGTTATAAATGGGAGTGTGGTGGCGAAATCAAGCATGGTAAGTGGTGAAGTTGTAATTCGCTATAAAACGGATTTTATGGTTTTTTAAATGATTTCCTTTTACCTAACCTCTTATTTTTTCAATTTTCTATTGGATAACAAAACCTTTATAAAATTCTTTTTATAATTTGCGGTTGCATGTAATCCCCAATGCTCCAATATTTAATTAAAATGATTAACTAACCCCTTGTAGTTAATTAATTATTAATTACTAATCTTTTTAATTAAATCCAAGACTCACCCAAATCTCTTGAGAATAATCTCAAAAATTCACATAAATTCCAAAATGATAATATCTTTATCATTTAAATTTTTCAGCCCAAAAGTAATTAATTAATTCCTCAAATTAATTAAAACCCGAAATATACCTTTCTTTCACTCAAAAATTCATAATAAATTATCGATAGCTTGGAATACTATGAAAATTAAAACCCATCTCCCAAATAATGTTTTCCATAACATATTCAGAAAAAATGGAATTTGGAAATCATTTTGCTCAATTTTAGCCTTAAAACCAAACTATATTATTCCACAAGATCCTGTTTAAATTAAAACATGGCATTTCAATCAAAACAAATCATCATTCATCCAATCATACTGTTTTATACCTCAAACCCAAATTAAACTTTCAAGATGAATTATATGAGATGGTTTAGATTATTATTCACCTTGTTTGGATAAGGAACTTGAGATTTTTTCTTGAATTAATCTTCCAAGCTTGAATCTTAGCCTCTAAATGGATTTTGCGCTCCTTTTCTTCTTAGGGTTATGGCCGGCCTTCAACTCTTTTTTTTATGTCTTTGGTTTATGAAAATGTGAATGAGAATGAGGTAAGAGGTTTAGGGGTTATGGTATATGGCTATTACCATTTTGCCCTCGCATTATTCTCTTAAGTTTCTAATTTATAAATCATACTTATAATTCCATTAGTAAAGGCACAACCCTAATTAGTTTCCAAATTTTAATTCTCTTATCACTCTAACCTCTACAGTATTCTATTTAATTTATCCGATTAAATCTTTTGAATAATGTTATTTAAAATTAGGGGTGTTACAGCTTAGATGGGTACGGCCTTTGTAGAAGAAGAAGGAGAAGATCACTAACTCGATTTTGAACTTGAAGTGTTATATCTCTCTATATTTTACGACTTATTTAGACAAAATTTCGACGCTATTTTTGAATTTTCATAAGAGGCCATGGAAGTTATTGAAATAGCTTGGAAGAAGAAGAAGATGGTGTGAAGAAATGAGAGAATGGAGGGTGGTATTTATAGGAAAAATAAGTGAACAAATATCTAAATGTGAAATTATCAAACTACCCCTTGCCCACTCCCCTCCACACGCACGGCCCACTCCCCCCTTGTCCTCCTCTCTATGTGCTTGAGTTATGATGGTGTGTAAGGAGGTGATGATTGATGGTTAGTTTGCTTTTAGGATGCTTAAGGATGAAGAAAATGGAAATATCTTAGATATTTTCTTTATTAAGTGCATAAGTGTGTGTGTGTGTGTATATGTATGCATATGTTATATATGTGTATGTGTATATGTTAGTGCATGTACGATTATATTATATATGTGCACAAGCTATATAAACAACATTGCAGTGACATTGAACAACTTCCGTTCGTTAAACCATTGAAAATCGGAAAGCCGATTCGTGGTTACATTTTCACTTATTAATTAAATTACATATAAATGTAAACAAAATTTGAAAACTAATTTCTTATCATTAGTAATAAATTAAAATGATCACATTTGAATTATAAAACCATAAAAATTAACACTAAACAAGTGCTTGCGAAAAGTGCCGTCGTATCGACAAAACGTTATCAATTTTTTATATCCTTTTTTAAAACAAGTATATACATTTATAAAACTATTGTAATTAAACTAATTATTATCACTATATAACAACTAAAATAAATTACTATCATTTTAAAATAATAATTTGATTATTTAAACTTAATTCAAAATTCTAGAAAATATATAAAAGTTATGATATCCCTAATGATGTCATAAATATATTTAATTTTCAAAAATAAAATAAATAATTTTTATTTCATGTTCTTGCTTAAATGGATGAGGTAGTGTATGATTCTAATTCTGTTTGCTTTAATATTGAGAAAATCTCAATTTTCCCGAAAAGTGATTTTCGTCATTTTTCTGATGAAAACCCCTAAATATCCATATTTTTTAATATGCCTTTAAAACAAATTTATCATCGTTGTTTATGGTTCAAAACATTATAATTTGTGTTATAAAATCTTGTATCTGAATATTTTATATATAAATATAATTTATCAAAGTGATAAATTTGCGGGTCATTACAACCCTCGTGATTCAAGTGTCAAACACATCTTAAATCGCAGTATATGTATAATACGTACATATTTATTCCTTAAGTCTATTTAGGGTTTCATTAATATTCTACCTTTGATTATACATTCATATTATATAAGTTTTATTATTATATAACTTTTATATTTCATATTAGTTATATAATAGTCTTATATACAATATTATATTAATTAAATCTTGTTTAATTAATTTTAATTAATTAACATTTTAGTTAATTAACTTTTTAATTAATTTTATATAATTTTAATGTAATATTTATATTAAATATTTATTACATACTATAACCTTTATAATACAACACATATATCATATATATGTGTTTATTATTCAATTAATTAACCTTTTAATTAATCTAGTTAACTAAACAAATATTTTAATTAAATTATACTAATTTCGAAAATTCATTTTATATACATATAAGTATATTTATGTTATCCTAAACACTTTAAAATAGCATAACATATATCAACACGTATAATACATGCAAAAAAGTATTAATTAATTAACTCATTTAATTAAGTTAATTAATTTATTTTATTAATCTTAGTAATAAATTTTAAATTTTGAAATTAATATTTAAATAGTTTCAAACAATTTGAACTCTTTATTACATTTTCAAACATTTTGAAAATTTATGTTATATTATAAGCTTTTATAATAAACATGTTTTTATTTTAAATTTAACTTTGAAATTTAAAATCTTATCGTAATTTTCAAAACTATTTTGAAATTTAGCCTAAGGCCTAATTCAAATCGGGCCTTTTCTATTAAGGGCAACCTTGGGCTCACTTCATCTTGAGGCTAGGCGGGTAACCGAGTAGGATACAGTACTTATGTAAATACCCGTGATTTTATCACCTTGAATCGGAATATTTAATTAATTTTAAATATTTAGATAATTTTTTAAATGATGAATAATCTATTTAATTATTATATAATGATAATCAGTGATTTATAATTGTTTTACAAACATATAAACTGGTTTTATAAATATATATAAACTTCATCGCATTTTGGTAGATCGACGACGTATTTTTATAAATGGATTTTAATATTATTTAATATGGTTTTATAGCTTAAATAATCTTTTTTTAATTATTTAAAGATGATAAGAAATTTATTTTCAAGTTTTGTTTACATAAATAAATAGTTTGATAAAAACTGAAAATATGACCAGAATTCGCATCTCGGAATCTCAACGGTTTGACAAATCGAAATTGTTTTAAGTTGTTCCAACATTGTTTGTACATGCACACACATACATATACACACATATATGTATACATAATTTGTCACATCAAGGGTTTGTAAACATCTAAATATGTATATACATAAGCTTCCTTATATGCATACAAATGAAAGCTTCATCCTTAAGAGTCAAAAAACAAACTTACAATCAACTACACATCACCTTACATAACTACAATATAGAGTGATGGAGGGAGGTGGGTTTGGCCGTACCTAGGTGGGGTGAGGTGCACATGGGTGAGGTGGAATGCACATGATGATGTTTGTAGATATTTGTGAAAATTTGGTTATAAATACAAGCCTACCTCCTTCACAAATTCTCACATTCATTCCATACAATTTCTTAAGCTTCACTACATCTTCTTCCATGTTCTTTAATGGCCACCTCCTCTTAGGAAAAATATCTTCCAAATTTATGCAAAGTAATAGCAAAAAGAAATAAAATATTGATATATGTATATACACAATATCATTTCAAGAATAAACGAGTTCCAAAATACTCCTCTTCCTTTATGAACCCACGGCCAACCACCCTACATCCACCATGTTTGAGCTCAACCCTCCTAAGAAGTATGGTCGAGAATAAATGAGGTCGAGGAGCAAGTTCAGGAGGTCTCAGAGCAAAGAGAAATGCTCCTAAATTTATTTTGAGAACTTTCGGAGCGGATAGCTTAATAGTGAGAACACACTTTTAATTTGGTTTATTTTGATTCTAAATATATATGACATATAATATGATTTCTTATATGGTTGTTTAATATATTAGGATAATGATTGGTTGAATATGGGTTGCTTAGTAAATCACATATTGATTTGGTTGAAAAAAGTAAACTTATTATAATTTATGTTGCAAGAATCATATTTATCAAGATAGTGATGGCTATTTGATTTTCCATGAATATTCCATGAAATAGTATTCATATTATATCAAAAATAATATGTGTATAAGATAGTCAAGCCTCTCTTTAATTCTTAAATAAAAAAGAAATGTTTTTGGAAAGATTTGGAATTTTCTTTAAAAAGAAAGAAATTGGAAATATGGAGCATTGAAATTTTTGGAAAATAAAATCTATGGTTTTATTTATGAAAAATAATAGTTTTAAAGGTGGAAAATAATATAGAAATTATATGGTTTAATATAAAAGAATTTAGAATTAAAAAGATGGAAATCGAATATTATAATAATATAATATTTAAAATATGGAATAAAGTGAAAATGAGGTTTAAGTAAAGTAATGTAGTGAAAAATTGGTTTAATATAGTTTATTACATTATTAAAATAATTTAGAAGTGTTTCGGACAAGTTTTATAAAATTTCGGCAGTTCGTGATTTCGCGACCTGAAAAGTTAAATGGATGTTTAGGATGAAATATGAGTCGGTATCCTTTGAAATAAGAATTTTCCGGACCCTGATGATCATAGTTTTTAGATGAAAAAAAATATTCCATTTAGTAAAGTTTGAAATATGTCCAAATCGTAACGTTCGGTAGTTCATAAAATATTGTTTTCAACTCTTTAAAATGAATGTTTTTAAATCTTTAAAAATATGAATAAATTCCATAAATATGTTAAAATGTTTTAAAAGGAATTCGAATTATAAAAATGGGCATATATGTAATGAAATTGGTGTTTTAATCTATAAAGCTTTAAAATCATTATTCATCAACAATTTAGCAATGAAATTTGGTAAACATTGAATAAATGATTTGAACTTGGGTTTTCTTTCCCAGTCTTTTTGAAATGTTTTTCAAATGATAAATCAAATACTTTTAAAAGTTTAGAGTCGATCAAATAACTTGGTTGCCTTATGGGTGATAGAGAGGCAGTCTCTCGGTTGGAGTTTGGGAAACTAGTTGCCTTCTCCCCATAGCTATCTGGACTGGCCAAACGGAGGGAATAGTTAGTTTGATTTACTTGGATCGCATTTTCTTAAGATAAAAGAAAAGAGATTGGAGTTTTCCAAAAAGGTTGAACAAGATTTAAAATAGGATTTTTGTTATCCCGCCTTTTGGCAAGGCCGTGACACCAAGAACTTGACTAGAGATCAAAGACAGTTCGTTTAGAAAATCGGTTATACGCGGCCTCACTATGGATATCGACGAATTTTGTCCGAGTCCGAATCGATCCAAAATTGATATGACATGAACACCTTGGCTATGAGAGTCAACGTTCCAAATCTCAAGTCAATCCGAGTTCGTATTCTAAAGTTGTGAACGATACAAAATTGGTTAAGAACAGCCTCCTTCAACTCGCCCCAGTTCGCATCCCACAGGAAAGCATACTTCGACTCGCTCCGCCTGCCAACTTCGACTCGCTCCGCCTGCCAAATTCGACTCGCTCCGCCTGCCAACTTTGACTCGCTCCATATAAGCCAACTTCGACTCGCTCCGCCTGCCAACTTCGACTCGCTCCGTATAAGCCAACTTCGACTCGCTCCGCTTGTCTACTTCGACTCGCTCCGTTTTCTTACTTCGAATCGATCGATCTGCTTACTTCGACTCGCTCCGCCTTCTCCGCTTCATCTCCAACAAAGAATCACACTTCGACTCGTTCCGCATCCTTCAGAAAATAGCGCTTCAACTCGATCGATCAAAGCAACACTTCGACTCGATCAGCCTCGCATCCCTTTGAAGATTTCTACTTCCCATCCACTGAAGCGAAACAAAGCCTATCGCCATCGATACAAACAAAGTGAGATTCAAGAATGACTTGGCCAAGGAAGTGGATCAACATGAGGAATGCTCACTATGTCATCTGACAATCGCGCCCAGCTATCGAGTCGAACGAAAGCGAGTCGAACGCAACAGCCAACCGAGAAACCCAATTCGTGTCGATCATATCTCCCAATCTACAAGTCCAAATGCTATGAAATTTTCACAGAAGACTACGTGCATGCAAAAGAATGTCCACGCCGAATTTCGACTCCATTGGATGAAATCTTGATCGAGTCAAAATTTGTTTGTGTCGATCACGGATCGGACCGAAACTTCACGGGCTTGGGCGTGCGGGCCTGGTCACGTGCCAGAGAGGGTCTCCCGAGATCTGAGCGGAATATCAGCCTTCTACACCTATAAATAGACCCCCAAAGCCAACCGAAAAGGGGTTCTTCTTCTTCTTTAAGGTCTCCAACGTCCAGACTCTGCCAGGTCCAGGTCCAAACTCCATTGCTGCTGCTACCAATGAATTCCACTGTTGCAAATCATAATTCTCTGCTGTAATTCATTGAATTCACTTGTAAACATCAAAGAAAGATCAATAAAGCAAACTACTTCAGAGTGGACGTAGGTGAGATCGCCGAATGACTATAAATCTTGTGTCTCTGTCTACTTTTTTCTATTTTAAGTTTATTATTCTTCATTTTTATCCTCTACAATACTTAGATCTGAGATCTGTGATTATATATTGCTGATTTGTGTTCCTACACTGGTGCTTTCATGACATTTGGGGTTTGTGACCAATTTTGGGGCAAACACTTTGGTGCTTTCACTGAGAATTGAACTCAGGGATCTTATCATTTGAAAGTTGAATTTGAAGGCTTAAGGATTCAGATCTAAAAAACTATGACAAGGCAATCAAATAGAAGACAAAGGGCGGAGAGAGGTCAGCATGAAGGGAGTCAAGAGGCTTCCTCAGGTGCAAATCAGACATCAATTGTGATGACCCGGGAATTTAGCAATATTATTTTGATAAGAATTCAATCTAATTAATTAAAAATATGACTTATTATGACTGTATATGTTTGGGAAAATAACTATGATCTGGAAATATAAAATAAAGGGTTTAAAAATATTCAAAATAAATACCAATATTTATACATAAGTACAAAACAAGTATATGATATTAACATTAAAATAAATATATGTAATCATAAGATAAACTATGATATAAACATAAGTGTAAAACAAAATATATGGTTATAAATATGAATATAAATATATAACATAAGAGAACTATGAAATTAATATAAGTATAAAACTAAATAGTAAATAAGAAATTAAATGTGATAGTTTAACTTTAGAAAGTAATAAGAATAAGTATTTATATTAGCAATGAATAATATCTCAAATAAATTTATGGTCAAGTAAAATATAAAATAAACATAAAAGAATTCTAGAAATATCTATGTACTTGGGATACTTGAAGCTATATGGAAGAAATAAGGAAAAAGAAACAATAAACTGTATACAATGTAGTATGAAATGAATTAAGTATACATAACATAAAATAAATAGAGAGATATATTAGCTTATAGAACAAGCCAATGTAATTAATGCAGCACAAAATTTGTACCATATCAGCCTCCCTAACAAGAAAAATCTCTGAACAAGTTGAAGAAAAAAATCTATCAGTACAATTCTATCTTGTACAAACAACTCAAGCCTGCACACAAATTTCTTTTATATACCATCTCTTGTCTCCATTTCGTTCATAAAGTAAACGGAGTATCATAAAAAAAAGAGCGAGCTTCAGTCCAAACTCAACCAAAACAGGATCCACCCAGTTGAATAACAAGCAAGTATGGATCTGGAGTCAAGAAGCTAGCTAGCTTTAAATTTTCAAAATAAAAGTATGCTCTGTTTAACAAAGAAGGTGAGTAACTCTAAAACTCCTCGAATATTTTAAAGTTGCAAATGATGATCTTCGGGAAATATAACGTGAACTATGATGTATATATTGTTTGATTATAAGTACATATGTCTGTTAATAATTGTATACATGACTAATCAGTAGATACACTTAAATCCAAGCCATTTAAAACTTTGTTCAGGTAGTAAATGTTGAAGTGATATTTAATGAATATCAACGTAAATGTCTTCCTGATCACTATAAGATGAGTGAATGTAAATATATATATATATATATATGTTGTAACTCTGATGTATTTAAATGTAATCAACTGATACAGTATTCTTTTGTATAACTGTTATTATTTGATATTATATTTTGATCCGCTGCGAATGTGAGATTCTATGTTTTGTTTTTGTTTCTTCTTCTACCACTTTTATTCTTTCCCTAACTATCTGGAATTTTCGGGATCGAAAATTTCAGGTCTTTACAGTTGATATCAGAGCGAAGGTTAAACGAGAACTTTGGCTCTGGTGGGTATACTCATAAGTATAGGGTCAATAATACCCTAGAATGAGTTGAGTGTTTATATATATATATGAGAGCGTACTTGTTATTTTCATATATAAAGATTTTAAATGATTTTATGTAAGAATATATTTTGATATATATAAAGCAATATTTCTTACTAATAAATGTTAAAGTAATTGGTTGTAAAAAAATTATGGGAATTAAATAAAATAATGAGAATTAAGTATTAATTGTAATACAACCAAATTGAAATTGAATGAAGATAAATTTGAAGTGGATCCAAACTGAAATTAAAATCCTGAATTTGTAAAAATGTTTTCAGAATAAAGATAATAATAAATTGGTTTCCAGATATGATAATCTTGGTTATTATCATAAATGGTTGTTGTGTTTAATAATGAAATGTTGTTAATGAGTAAGAAAGATGAAATGTTTTAGGGAAGTAAAACATTTAGGCAAGTATGACTTATAAATTGGAACTGAAGATGATATAAATTGTGAAGTTTTAAATCTGAGCCCGGAATTTGAAAATTGTTTCAAAACGATAAAGAAATAGTAAATAATATTATTTGAATGAAAGGGCTTAGTTCAAATAGGAGTTGTTTAAAAATTTAAAGGAATTTGTTTGAATTAAAAACCCAAGGTGGTTTAAATTTTAAGGATGACTTAGTGTGTAAAAGAAATAATATGTATATATGGGGAATATACATAATATCAAAAATAGTTTGAAACAAACTTTAAATGTTGAGTTTAAAATTTTTGAATGAAACGTTATATCCAAGGTGATAAGTTTTTGAACTTATAAGGTTATTAATGTGAAGTTTAAAATTTGAAGTGGGAATTCAAATTTGGGTAAGTTTGACGAGATTAAATTGAATTTAACTTAAAGGAAGTTAAATAAGTTTGGAATAAACAACCTGAATTGGAAATTTCAAGATGAAATTGAGATTTAACTTAGGAAAGTTAAATGGGTTGATTTGGTACGAAACTATATGTGATCTCAAATAGGATTGAGATCTGGAATGGGTAGTGGATGATGAATGTTTTAAATAAATTGGATGTTTATTTATCTTAATATCATCCGGTTATTATCAGTGATTATGAGACTGTGAATTTGATTGTTTAAATGAATTAAGAAGTAGATTGAGGTAATATCTATTTCATTATTGGAATTAAATGGAATTAAACTTTAATTTGAAATTACTTAAGTAATTTTGATTTTAAAGATAAAAATTGAACTTGTGAAAATGAGATTACTTTGAACATTAAGATTTGAATGTTTAAAATGAACATGTAAACTGAAATGGTTAAGGATTGGTTCCAAGATTGAATTCGGGTAATAAATTGAATTTCGAAGATTAAATTGTTTAAAAAGGGGTTTGAATTATTATTTGAACCTAGAAATAAGTTTATGTAGAAGTAAAGGTAAATTAAAATGGAATTTTGAAATTTGAACTCAGAATTAAATGGTTAGTCTGTTAAATGAAAAGTAAAGGTTAATTTGATTTATGGGATTAAATCAATATTTGAAATAATAACTCGAATTGGTATAATTCGAGATGGTTTAAAGAGAAATGAAATAGAAAGTTAATTGGAAATTGGCAATTGATTAGAAATGGAGATTGAGAAGTTGAACAGTTTGGCTCTGGACTATTTTAAATAAATTATTTTGATATACCCTATTTTAAATCTATTTTCCTAAATATTTACTATACAACTTTTCTTTTTAAATTCCAAGACTATCTTATATTTATTTAGCAACTACTTTTGAAACTATTTAACAATTTTACAACTGATTTATAAACTGATTACTGTTTTCAACTGTTTTATAAATAATTACTATTTTTCAACTATCTTACAATTACTTAACTGTTTATAGCTATTTTACAAATTAATAATTATTTTTCAACTACTTATCTATTTTTAAATTTTTCAAGCTATATTTCTAAATTTAAGTTGGTCGGAGTTCAAACTGTTATTGATTAAATACCCAACTGAGATAAGAAGTGAAGTGGTAATCCAAGTGGGGATTAAAGCAAATGTGAATAAGTGAATAAAATCTAAGTAAGGATGAATAGAAAGGAAATTTATTTAACTGGTAATCAATGAAGATAAATACGTAGGATGTACGTATATTATTCTATTCACATAGTGATTTGATCCAGATTCGAGTACAGAATTTCGAGATAGTATTATCGATCCGAGTTTGGATTTTCTGCTCGATTTTCGACGGCGAACCTGGATATGGATTTTTTGATTGGTTCTGGATATTCTCTATCATAGGTGTGACTATGCAAGGAGAATGATGGTTTCTGATCAAGGAACCAAATCTGAGTCCGCATTAGGAAGTCGAGTGGACAATACTAGTTTGGAAGTGAAATTGTGTGATCGAGTGAGCGATCAGATTGATATTGCGTACAGATGATATGTGGACATCGTACGAGTTTGATTGAAATTGTTATTGAATTGGAGATAAGGACTGTAATATGATTTTTGAAATGGAAGTAAATTTTGAGAAATATACAATAAATAAAAGTGAAAATGGAATATCTTTATGGTTAAAAATTTACTTTATCAAAGTAAATAATTTGGTAAATGACTTTATAAGTAATCTAATTTGAATATTTGATTTGGAATAAATGAAGTTATTTATCTTCGTTATATATGGTAAACTCTCCTTGTTGAATCTATTGCCAGAAGAAAATGATTTTTGAAAGTGTTTGAAGTATAAAAATGAATTTATACAAGTATAAATTGAACTAAAGATTTTCCAAGATTATTATATATATATATAAAGGATTTGTGAAAATGATTTTGAGGAAAGATTTTGAGAGCCTATGGCATTTGGAAAGGCTTTTGATTTTTGAGGAAAATCAAATTTGAAATTTGGAAAGCCTAGTTTGTGAATTATCGATTTTGGGAATCGGTTTTAAAAAGGGGCTTTATACGAGATTCATACTTGGTGTATGATTTGGAGAATACTATATGTGTATAGTAAAAAGTGTTTTGAAGTGGCTTTGGGGAGGTTGTAAAGTTGATCCTGTGAGGAGTCCGGAAAAACTAGTTCCTGAGGATTATTTGGTAGCGAAAGTCGATGGCGCTGATGCCTACATGGGCATTTGGGTTATGCTGTGACGACAGTGTAATTCGATGTCGCTGCGATCTATTGTGTGGACCATAGCGAAAATCATGTGGAGGATGAGTGCCAACAGTCTACACTTGATTTTGCCGAGATGGCAGCGCAACATCGGTAGACTGCGGTCTATGGTCAAGTGGAGGAGTTTCATTCTTTTGGCAGCGAAATTCGGTGGCGCTGATGCCTACAGTTATATGGGTTTTTGCTGTGATAGCAACGTAAGGCCCGGGTATAACTGCGATCTGTAGCGAGTTCCATGGCGTAATCGAGGAGCGCGGAGACCTACAGTTATCTGTGGATTTTGCCGGGACGGCAACGTAACCATCGGGTTAACTGCGACCATGGATGGGGGTGATGATTTCCAGAGCATTTTTACCAAAGATATTTCCTCTATTTTCAAAAATGTTTTCTATATTTTCAATAAAATTATTTTCCAAGTATTTTCACTAGGTGTTGAAACAGGTTTACCAAGTATTTATAGATTTTCAGTCCTACGCATGATCAACGTATGACCGAATTTCTATGAGAACGAGGATGGACTTGTCGAAATATCGAGTTATAAAAGTATTTGTATAAAAAAAACTATTTTAGAAATATTATATAGATTTTTAAAGTAGTTTAAAAATGATCAAAGAAAATTTATCTGATTTTAAGCATTTTCAATAAATCTGGCTTCGTTCCTTTTCGAGGACGAAAAGATTCAAAGGAGGAAGGAATGTGATGACCCGGGAATTTAGCAATATTATTTTGATAAGAATTCAATCTAATTAATTAAAAATATGACTTATTATGTCTGTATATGTTTGGTATGATCTGGAAATATAAAATAAAGGGTTTAAAAATATTCAAAATAAATACCAATATTTATACATAAGTACAAAACAAGTATATGATATTAACATTAAAATAAATATATGTAATCATAAGATAAACTATGATATAAACATAAGTGTAAAACAAAATATATGGTTATAAATATGAATATAAATATATAACATAAGAGAACTATGAAATTAATATAAGTATAAAACTAAATAGTAAATAAGAAATTAAATGTGATAGTTTAACTTTAGAAAGTAATAAGAATAAGTATTTATATTAGCAATGAATAATATCTCAAATAAATTTATGGTCAAGTAAAATATAAAATAAACATAAAAGAATTCTAGAAATATCTATGTACTTGGGATACTTGAAGCTATATGGAAGAAATAAGGAAAAAGAAATAATAAACTGTATACAATGTAGTATGAAATGAATTAAGTATACATAACATAAAATAAATAGAGAGATATATTAGCTTATAGAACAAGCCAATGTAATTAATGCAGCACAAAATTTGTACCATATCAGCCTCCCTAACAAGAAAAATCTCTGAACAAGTTGAAGAAAAAAATCTATCAGTACAATTCTATCTTGTACAAACAACTCAAGCCTGCACACAAATTTCTTTTATATACCATCTCTTGTCTCCATTTCGTTCATAAAGTAAACGGAGTATCATAAAAAAAAGAGCGAGCTTCAGTCCAAACTCAACCAAAACAGGATCCACCCAGTTGAATAACAAGCAAGTATGGATCTGGAGTCAAGAAGCAAGCTAGCTTTAAATTTTCAAAATAAAAGTCTGCTTTGTTTAACAAAGAAGGTGAGTAACTCTAAAACTCCTCGAATATTTTAAAGTTGCAAATGATGATCTTCAGGAAATATAATGTGAACTATGCTGTATATATTGTTTGATTATAAGTACATATGTCTGTTAATAATTGTATACATGACTAATCAGTAGATACACTTAAATCCAAGCCATTTAAAACTTTGTTCAGGTAGTAAATGTTGAAGTGAAATTTAATGAATATCAACGTAAATGTTTTCCTGATCACTATAAGATGAGTGAATGTAAATATATAAATATATATATATATATATATGCCTCTGTTAATTATACAGCAGTTTTCAAGCTCTGTTCAAATATATCATAAAAGTGAGTAAATTTTTAACTAAAGAACAGTTATAAATCTGGTAGATGCTTGTGATGAATATTGTAGTAATATAGTATAATGTCTACAGAAATGTTTGATTTGAATGCATGTTTGAAATAAGATAAATGCCTGAACAAAGTCTCTATATAATATAAGATCTCTGTTATTTCCAGGCTCTAGCTTGATTTAAAAATTCATATCTCCTCAAAATTTCAGAATTTGGTTATGATTTATAAATGAAATATGATTAGCTTAGTGTTATATGGACTTTAAAAATAATTTCAGAGTTTATATTTAGAAAATATTTCAAAAACAAAAGAATACAGAGATGATCTAACTTTGGCTTAAAATCAAATATTTTAAATTTATGATTCATAGTCATAAACAAAATTGTAATGGCATATGTCGAATTTAGAAACCTGAATCAAAATTTTTAGTTTAGTATCCTCTGTGATAATCGAAATTGTATGATTTTGGGGTTTTCACAAATATCTGGCGAACGGCATGGTGAACATCATTGGGATCTTGGTCGAAGTTGTCTAGGGGTCTGACGACTTGGGCAAAATTGTGATCGTATTTGATTTTGGGTCGTGGTGGCCGGAAGAGGGTAAACTAGGGTTTTTGGATGTAGTTCTGTCGAGGATATTGGCGAGGTGATTTAGTCTTATTCGAAGCTTCGAGTTCGATCGTATGGCAAGGGATCTAAGCGAGAAGACGTAGTGATGTTCTAGGAGGAGGGCCAAAGTTTCCAGCTGCCGTGATCGTCGTTGACGAAGGGGTTTTTGGTCGAGTGTTGTTCCAGTTTTTGATCGATCATTGAATTTTCGTTTTTCTATCGTATTCCAATATCTGGAATGACGTACGTGATGTCGAGGTGATCGCTGACTTGGGAGCGTCGTCGATAGGGTAGCAGCGACGTCCAGTCTTTTGTGTACGTGCACCGTGCACGTTTGAGTATGAGGCGTTGGAGGATGTTTTGGGAAGAAGGTCTTGATCCGGGACGTGCTCGCGTATTTTGCCGTGATGTCTCGAAGGAGTTGAAGACCAAGAGTTGCTCGTGTGTTGTCTCATGAATTCTGGTGTTAGAACTCGAGTCGAACTCGATTCATGTGCGTGTTTTACTCGAAAGCTGGAATGTTGAGCTCGTGTGGTTGCTCGAGTTTTAGTTTTGGCTCGGAATTGATTATTGGCTTGTAACAGGCTCCAAACTTTGTAAAGAAATATGTTTCAAGCTTAAAAGCGAAATGAAACATTTTTTTAAGATAAATATTTTATAAAGTTTATTATCAAAGTGTTTAAAACAAATATTAAGTTATTAAAATAATTTGTTTCCAAAAAGAAGAATGTTTTATACAAGATTTAAAGTGGTTAATTTTTTATAAGTTTTAAAATGGAGTTGATAAGTAAGCATGAAGGATAATCACTAAAGGAAATTGATTTAGTATAATTACTTAATTAATAGAGGGTACTTACTCAATGGGAGTAATTAAGGTTAATAACTTAGCTTAATTAATCAAAGAATTTATTATTTAAGAAGTTAATTAATTAATGTAAGTAATTAATTACTAATTGTAATTAATTAAGATTGATTTATGAATATGATGGGTCTAAATAAGGAGGATAATTACTTTATGGAAATAATTAAGGAGGAATTACTTAGTGAAATTAATTAAAGGATTAATTAATGTACGTTATCAAGATTAGTTAATTACTGAATGAAATTAAATTAAGGTTAATTAATAAGTATGATTAATTTAAGATTTCTTATTAAGTGTGATTAATTATAAGGGTAATTAATTAAAGAAAGTAATTAGAGGATCATTATTGAATGTAATTTATTAATTAAGGTGATTAATTAGAGATAAATTAAATTAATTTTGGAAGTGATCAATCTTGCTTATGAATGAATCGAATGATGTTCAATGACTTAATTGGTTGATATCTCTGATATGAAATGTTTTGTGATATGATATGTTTGGTTTAAACTGTGATAATGTGGGTATCTATCAATGATGAATTACTGTGTAAAAGGTGACACCCTGTATTTAAAGTTAGAATTGTATTTCACTTGAATAACTTGGGTTAAGATGACATTGGACTCGAAGAGACCGGAGTCGGGTATTAGTTAATACCCGAAACCACTTCGATTCTTTATAGATTGATATATGAAATCAATAAACTGGAATGGAATGATTTAAGTGAATTGGGCCATTTAATCTAAGTTTTGGTACTTAGAAATTGATATGTGGAATAAGTGATGTCTATAACAAATTGTGAATTTGTAAATTGAGACGAGTTACCCCGAGTTTTATATAAGTTTTATGCTGCTGTATTCCATGTTAGATGGGTTTACTCACGCTGGTTTCCAGCCTGACCCGGGTGTTACTTTTTGGTAATGCTCGGATCAGACCGAGTATTACAGATTTTCAGGTAAGGACGTTCTGGAGCTCAGGAGATGAGCTGGATGGCAGGAACATATGGAGTGTATTCCGCTGTGATATATTGTAGTTTGTTTGGGACATGTTCATTGTATATGTCCAGTGTTTGTGTATATGTTATAACTCTGATGTATTTAAATGTAATCAACTGATACAGTATTCTTTTGTATAACTGTTATTATTTGATATTATATTTTGATCCGCTGCGAATGTGAGATTCTGTGTTTTGTTTCTGTTTCTTCTTCTATCTCTTTTCTTCTTTCCCTAACTATCTGAAATTTTTGGAATCGAAAATTTCGGGTCGTTACATCAATCCACATCACCAGCGATGAGATAGAGACAATGATGAAAAGACAAGAGGAAATGATCCAGAACTTGCTTCTTCAGATTGGGCAACTTGGAGCGCAAAATCAAGGAGCAACCAGAGTTCCAAACGAAGCAGGACCATCTGGCACAGCCCCAGAACTAGGGGGCACTTACCCAAAGCATGTTGACCCAATCCCAGGAGCAGTACCAGGAGGAGCTGCACAGTGCGGCGTTAATAGAGGAGCGAATGCTCGATCAGGAGAGCAGACTCCAGGAATCCCTCATGAACTCGGGGGGCAAATCGAAAACAATGGACAAGGACTACAACTTGGAGATAGTGACATATTGGCGGAGATGGTCAGGCGAGCCATGAGGGGCGGACTAGTGAATAGAGATATGGAGGATGTGAATAGGAGTCCTTTTGCTCCTACGACCAGGCAAGCTAGAAATCCACCAGAATTCAAGTTACCAACAGTGGAAATGTATGATGGAAGGACGGATCCTGCAGTCCATATGACAAGGTATATGAGGCACATGGAAGTGCTGGGGGCATCACAGGAAGTCCTGGCCCGGTGCTTCCCATTGTATTTGACAGACATTGCGGCGCTATGGTTTAGACAGCTGTAGAGTGGCTCCATTGGAACATGGACCGATTTGACCGAAAGATTCATGAGGCAGTTCAGGTTCACATTTCGAGACCCAAGAATGTTATGAGTTTGGCAGCACTAAAGCAAAGAACCAGGGAATCTTTTAGGAACTTTATGACGCGATTCAATGCAGCGGCAGCATCGGTGGATCGACCCGATCCATCCATGGTTTTGATGGCAGCTGTATCTGGCATAGCTGATGGCACAGAATTCAAGAATTCATTGACAAGGGATCCACCTATAGATCTGGGAGAATTTTATCATGAGGCTGAGGGATTTTTGAGATTAGAGGATGCAAATGCTGAGAGAGAGGAAGGAGAAGGAGTTGATGTTTACGCAGTCACGGGTGAAAACCCTCATAAAACAGATTCTGGAACCGACAGAGGGAAATGAAAGGCCCAAGATAATAGTGACGAACCGACATGACCCCGAAAGGAACCAAGATTCACCTCTTACACTGAGTTGAATGAGACTTTGGAGCGAATCTACCAGGATACTAGGGGGCAGATTCCCTATCGAAGGCCGATGAGAAGGGATCCAACCAACAATGAAAGAAGATCCGACAAGTATTGCTTGTTCCACGAGCTGAACGATCATAACACGAATGACTGCAGACACTTGAAGGATGAGGTTGAGGGACATATCCGGGATGGTATGCTATCACAGTATGTAAGAAAGGGAACAACAACGGTGGAACGGGAGCGACCACCGCCTACACCTAATGGAGGCGGCTCAGGATCGAGGTGTCAGCTTGTCATCAATTGATTGGGGTAATGACGAATAAGTAGCAAACTCCACACCAACGCGATTAAGTCATTTACGCATGTACAGGACCGCGAACGATCCTCAGGCATGCTCTGATACGACTACTAATCGCAACGGTGTAGGTGTTTGCACTTTGACGTCCTTGTTTTCCTTTTATTTTCCATTTCTGATATTTGAACCTGATTTTGTTGAACATTTCTGTTGAAAAACTCGTTTTGAATAAAGTCATGCCATTTGTGATACCATGACGACTAAGCCACTTACACATGTAAGGGATCGCGAACGGTCCTCAGGCATGCTCTGAGATGGCGATAAACCGCCACCATAAACAACTCAGAAACTTACTCGAACATAAAATCTGACATTGTTAACACTAAGTCCCCATCGGGCACACAAAATTCGCCTCGAACGGCACCCGACCACGAACGGTCACAAATCGTCTCGAACGGCACCTGACCACGAACGGTCACAAATCGCCGCGAACGACACTCGACCACGAACGGTCACAAATCGCCGCGAACGGCACCCGACCACGAACGGTCACAAATCGCCGCGAACAGCACCCGACCACGAACGGTCACAAATCGCCGCGAACGGCACCCGACCACGAACGGTCACAAATCGCCGCGAATGGCACCGGACCACGAACGGTCACAAATCGCCTCGAACGGCACCCGACCGCGAACGGTCACAAATCGCCTCGAACGGCACCCGACCGCGAACGGTCACAAATCGCCTCGAACGGCACCCGACCGCGAACGGTCACAAATCGCCTCGAACGGCACCCGACCGCGAACGGTCACAAATCGCCGCGAACGGCACCCGACCACGAACGATCACAAATCGCCGCGAACGGCACCCGACCGCGAACGGTCACAAATCGCCTCGAACGGCACCCGACCGCGAACGGTCACAAATCGCCTCGAACGGCACCCGACCACGAACGGTCACAAATCGCCTCGAACGGCACCCGACCGCGAACGGTCACAAATTGCCGCGAACGGCACCCGACCGCGAACGGTCACAAATCGCCACGAACGGCACCCGACCACGAACGGTCACAAATCGCCCGGAACGGCACCCGACCGCGAACGGTCACAAATCATCGTGAACGGCACCCGACCGCGAACGGTCACAATTCGCCTCGAACGGCACCTGATCACGAACGATCACAAATCTCCTCGAACGGCACCCCGACCGCGAACGGTCACATATCACCTCGAATGACATACGATCCCGAACGATCGTCATTCGTGGTCAAATAAAACTATCAATTTCTTTGTAGGTCATCAATAGGATATGAACATCCAGCTTATGGCATTACAAAACACACCTTCTTATCACAAGGCATGTTTTGGGGGGCAAATGTTATCCCGCCTTTTGGCAAGGCCGTGACACCAAGAACTTGACTAGAGATCAAAGACAGTTTGTCTAGAAAACCGGTTATACGCGGGCTCACTATGGATATCGACGAATTTTGTTCGAGTCTGGATCGAGCCAAAATTGATATGACATGACAACCTAGGCTATGAGAATCAACTTTCCAAATCTCAAGTCAATCCGAGTTCGTATGCTCAAGTTGTGAACGATACAAAATTGGTTAAGAACAGCCTCCTTCGACTCGCTCCAGTTCGCATCCCACAGGAAAGCATACTTCGACTCACTCGGCCTGCCAACTTCGACTCGCTCCGCCTGCCAACTTCGACTCGCTCCATCTGCCAACTTTGACTCGCTCCGTATAAGCCAATTTCGACTCGCTCCGCCTGCCAACTTCGACTCGCTCCGTATAAGCCAACTTCGACTCGCTCTGCTTGTCTACTTCGACTCGCTCCGTTTTCTTACTTCGACTCGATCGATCTGCTTACTTCGACTTGCTCCGCCTTCTCCACTTCATCTCCAACACAGAATCACACTTCGACTCGCTCCGCATCCTTCAGAAAACAGCGCTTCAACTCGATCGATCAAAGCAACACTTCGACTCGATCAGCCTCGCATCCCTCTGAAGATTTCTACTTCGTATCCACCAAAGCGAAACAAAGCCTATCGCCATCGATACAAACAAAGTGAGATTCAAGAATGACTCGACAAAGGAAGTGGATCAACATGAGGAATGCTCGCCACGTCATCTGACAATCGCGCCCACCTATCGATTCGAACGAAAGCGGGTCGAACGGGGAGCGAGTCGAACGCAACAGCCAACCAAGAAACCCAATTCGTGTCGATCATATCTCCCAATCTACAAGTCCAAATGCTATGAAATTTTCACAGAAGTCTACGTGCATGCAAAAGAATGTCCACGCCGAATTTCGACTCCATTGGATGAAATCTTGATTGAGTCGAAATCTGTTTGTCTCGATCACGGATCGGACCGAAACTTCACGGGCTTGGGCGTGCAGGCCTGGTCACGTGCCAGAGAGGGTCTCCCGAGATCTGAGCGGAATATCAGCCTTCTACACCTATAAATAGACCCCCAAAGCCAACAGAAAAGGGGTTCTTCTTCTTCTTTAAGGTCTCCAACATCCAGACTCTGCCAGATCCAGATCCAAACTCCATTGCTGCTGCTACCAATGAATTCCACTACTGCAAATCATAATTCTCTGCTGTAATTCATTGAATTCACTTGTAAACATCAAAGAAAATCAATAAAGTAAACTACTTCAGAGTGGACGTAGGCGAGATCGCCGAACCACTATAAATCTTGTGTCTCTGTCTACTTTTTTCTATTTTAAGTTTATTATTCTTTGTTTTTATCCTCTACAATACTTAGATCTGAGATCTGTGATTATATATTGCTGATTTGTGTTCCTACACTGGTGCTTTCACGACATTTGGGGTTTGTGACCAATTTTGGGGCAAACAATTTTAATGGTAAAGAGAACATTCTAGTTAAACTCTATATTAAATTCCTAGGAGGGAACTTATACTATTTGCATCAGTTTAAAAGGTGATTTCGTTGTTATTCGATGAATAGTACAGGTTGAATATGGAAATTAGTATTGAGTATAATTAATCTAAAATCTATGAATCGTTTTTACTCAGTACTAATTGTTTGGATATACAGTAAAAGATGTCTTAAATAACATTGCTTTTAACCCATTAAAAGATATGCTTTGGAAATAAGTAATCTCCATTGAGATTGCAATTATACCAATAATAGAATATGGAAATACTTTATTTCCAATGTTAAAAAGAGGTTTAATAATTCTGTATTTCCTAAAACAGAAATGGTTTAAGAAGTATATCTCTAAAATATATTTTATTAGATAAAAAGATATCTTCAAAGTTAAATAATATTTTGAATAAAAGAAGAAACGAAGATTTAACGAAAAAGGCTTAACATTTCTAAAAGATAATTGGATCGAAGAGACCGGGATCGGATTTGGATGATTCCTATCCAAAAACAACTTCGAACCAATATATGCGTTTGAAAGTGAATACATGTTGAAGGCAATGATTTTGAAGACGGAGATCTTCATAATGTAGGGCTGCTTACCACTATCCTTGTGATTCCCATATTATGTAAATATGGTGGTAGTAGTACCTTCATTTTGAAATCTTCAATGCAAGGACTGCTCATTACTAATCCTAAAGGTTGTTCCCAAACTGGATGTAGTAAGAGTACCTTCGGTTTGTCCTGTTCCTGGACAGCTTGTATGGACGAATATTTGACATCGCATTTCTAAGATCACATACATTGGTTTTTACAAATGTACATTTGTTTGGTAGTGTAGGAGGTAACATATCTTATACTTAACACCCTTCCCTGAGGCATATGAACTCGGGGGTAGTACTTTTGTGGAAACTAATTAGTGTGTCGTTAGAAATGGCAATGTGGTATTCAAAGTGGGATTTATTGTTTTGAGAAAGGTAAAACGTTACCTCAAGCCTCACACATCAGTAATGGCAAAAGCAGGGTAGATGTGGCAGGGCTAAGTGGGTCACACCCATTAGGATATGTTCATCACATTTCTAGATTACCCTCTATATTTCGGGTTTTTTGTGTACACTATAGCCATTGATAGGTCGGGAACAACCGAGGTGATGGGTTATTTGGTACTATCTATAGTAGAGGTAGGTTGGTTCTGTGTTTGTAGAGGGCAGTGGGTCTCTGCCTCAGTACATTCCTCTAGAGATGTACAATCAGAAGGTAGTCCCTTACCTTGTCATTGTTGGAAATCCATTCTCTATTACGTGCCTTACAATTTTGATTGCAGAACCTAATATGCTGGAATTTAATTAATGTAACAATTTTGGCTATGATGAATATGTTATTTGAAACGGTTTTCAAAGAATGTCATTAGAAATAATACCAAATGATTTGATAAAACTGTTTTAGTTATCATAAGGTAAAAACCCATCCATGTTTATCTACGGTGTGGTCTTATGAGATACTCTTCTTTTCAAAGGTTTTGTTTGACATCAAAGTTGTTTTATGACACTGTCATATATATTTATAATTCATGTCTCACACTGGTTTGCCAAGCCTAATCCGGGTAGTTTCAGGATTAGCTGAAGACACTTGGAGTTTCCAGAGGAGAGCTGGAGAACTTCATCAAAGTATGGACATGTTTACTTTTCCGCTGTGTTTGTTGTTATTTTAGCATTTGTAAGGATGGGTATTTATAACTGTCCAGGCTGAGCTTAGGATAGACTCTGATATATGTATTTAAAAGTTTTTCCACTGTAAAGATTATTAAAATAATATATGTTATTCAATTCATATGAGATTCTGTTATGTCGTTATTTTCTTTTACCCTTAACAATCGGTTTTTTCGGCACTTGAATGCTCGGCACGCAATACAATGGGCGTATTAATATCGATTTTCAAGGGTCGAAAATCTCGATCGTCGCATTTGGTATCAGAGCTTAGGTTGAGCGAACACCTGAGCCTGGTAGGGGTAAAATCCCATTGGAGATAGGGTTAGTAACACACTAGGATGAATAACTCATTAGACATAGGGTAAGTGACACCCTAGGAAGAGTTTGAGCATATTATATATGAGCGCGTATTTGTTAATGTTATATAAAAATGATTTTTAGTTTGAAAAATTGTTAAATAAATAATTTTATCTAGGATTATATTTTGAATATAAAGGAATATCTTTCAAATGATATAGTAATATGTAGTGTTTGGTTGTTAAGGGAATGATAATATTTGGTTATTATCATTGATTGATTGGTTGTTTGATATAAAAGTCTAAATACGAACACCTCGTGAATTTAGTTTCACAATTTGACTATGTGGTGTTCGATAAATAATATTGGTTTAAGGTTAAAGAAATTTATTCAAGATAAATGATTTTATGAATGTTTTATAAAATTAAGTGATTTTATAAATTGGATTTATAAAACGTGTTTTATAAAGAGATTTTTGAGAATTTAAATCATGGTATTTTTGAAAAGAATCTGATGATTAACTAGTTCAAGTAGCTCAAAAGTAGCAAAAAATGGGCAGGAGTTGTGTTCAAATGGTAAACCCTTCTCTTATGTTGTGTAGTTAAAGCGCTCGGCAGATTTAATGCGGCAAAGGTGCAAAAAATCATAGCGGGGATACAGTAAGGATATAGGGGGGTATAGTGGATGACTCTAAAATAGCATATAAAACTCGTACTTAATGTTTTTACAAATATATAAATGGTAATTAAATGAAAGATTAACATTCAGTTGAATTATAATTAATACATAAATAATTTTAAATAAAAACATGTGTGAATATACTATAAATAAACGTAAAACTGTTATATAACATAATTGAATTTAGTAGAATATTAGGGTATTTTCATTTCTAAAAATATATTAAAAATTCAATTGAATTAATTAATTTCATAATTTTTATAATGTGTAAATGTAATTTTTCAATTCGTTTCTTTTATAGAAGATATAGCGGAAATAGCAGAATATAGGGGGAATAACATGATATAGCGGAAATAGCGGGACTTAAAGTGGAAAGGCAATATTTGGTGCTATATTGAAAAATCATAGCGGTAGAAAACCGCTACGAGATATAGCAGGGTTATAGCGGGGTAATAGCGGGGCATTAACTGCACAAGTCTTACGTATTCCCCTTCTTGTTAAGGGAATGTGCAGCACTATTGGTAGTACCCAGTTCCTTGGTATCATTTTTGAGTTACTCGATCTATATAATTTTCTGAAGTTAAAACGGTAATGTGAATCATTAATAGGTAGATTAATTAGTGCTTGTTAATTTTGTCAAGGTGTTTGCATTTAATATTGGTTAAAGGGAGTATATTATAATATAAGGAGTTTATTATAATTTTAGGAATAAAGGATATATAGTGCTATTTTGAAATAATAAAATTGGCATTTGAATTCTTAAGAAAGTTGATTCAAAATAATAGTTGATTTAAAAAAAGGAGCGTTTTAACAAATAATTGTTTTGATAAACTAGGGTTAAAAATATTTGGGATATACGAAAAGGTTTAAAACATTTGGATAGGGTTTTATGAAATGTTTTCATAAATAATTTTGAAAAGAGGCTTAAGTGGAAAACGGCATGGATTTTGACATCATTGTCGTAAATAAATGTTTTTTGGAAAGTGAGGAAGACATAGGCTATAACAATTTTGTTATAGTAAGTGATTTCCAAAAGGAGATATTTTATATAGTATACGGGATTCATACATATCCTATATTTGATGTTAAGGTTCGAGATGGGTAACTTATATCTATTTTTAAGTTAAGAATAACATCCATTTAAGGTTTGAGAGATAATGATACCCCAACTTGATTGGCTTCATTGTTAACTAATAAATAGTTTAAGTTCGACATCAAAAATTAATATTAAGTATAATTAATCAGATCCCTATACTAGTGTTTTTGGTTTTTCGTAATGATGTTTTATGCAACATTCGTTTTGACCCAATAAAATGTGTTTTGGAAAATATGAAGCTTTCCTCAAAGATTTTTATGGATATAAGTATATAGAGGTATTTTTTAAGTGTTAAAATGGAAATGGTTTATTTGTAAAGAAGATAGAAATTTTTAGTGAATAAAAAGATTTGAAGTAATTATATATAAAGAAGCATCTATATAAAAATGTTTGAATAATAGCTTTATTAAAAATTTTGATAAAATTTTTGGCAAGTTTAATAAGTACGTATGTGATACGTACATCATTCGTTGCATGATTTTGATCTAAGATTCGAGTATGGAACTTTGAGGTGTTTACACCGGCCCAAAAAAGGATTTATCACTCAATTCTTAACGACGAACATTGATGAGGATTTGTGGTTGGATACTTGTCTTTTCTATTATAGTTGAGAGCTATGTAAGGGAAGCGAGGGTTTTTGAACAAGAAGCCTAATCAGAGTCCGCACTAGAGGATCGAGGGATCAATACTAGTTCGAAAATGTAGTTGTGTATTTGAGTAGAAGATCGAATTAAATATTACGGATGATCTATGTATATCATACGGATTTAAGTTTAAAGATAATATTTTGGGTAAACTCTTTTGGATTATGGGTTGCTTATGTTAATCACTGGTTGAGAAAAGTAAGCTTATTATAATTTATGTTGCAAGAATCATATTTATCAAGATAGTGATGGCCATTTGATTTGCCATGAATATTCCATGAAATAGTATTCATATTATACCCAAAATAATATGTATATAAGATAGGTTAAGCCTCTCTTTAAATCTTAAACCAAAAGGAAATCTTTTTGGAAAGATTGGGAATTTGTTTTAAAAAGAAAGAAATTGGGAGCGTGGAGTTTTGAAATTTTTGGAAAATAAAAACTATTATTTCATTTATGAAAAATAATAGTTTTAAAGGTGAAAAATAATATAGAAATATCATATGGTTTAATATAAAAGAATTCGAAATCAAAACGATGGAAATTGAATATCATAATAATTGTTTTTAGAAAAGAATTGAATATCATAATAATATAATATTAAAGATATGGAATAAAGTGAAAATGATGTTTTAATAAAGTAAAATAGTGAAAAATTGGTTTAATATAGTTTATTATGTTATTAAAATGGTTTAAAATGCTTCAGACAAGTTTTATAAAGTTTTACTGAAAAGTGAAAAATAAGCCGTTGGGTTTTGGTAGTTCGCGACCTGAAAAGTTAAACGGATGTGTAGGATGAAATATGAGTCGAAATTCTTTGAAATAAGAATTTTCTAGACCCTTATAATCATATTTTTTAAATGAAAAAGAAAAATCAAGATTTCATTTAGTACAGTCTGTAATATGTCCAAATCAAGTTTTTAAAATCGTCGCGATTCTGCAGTTCGTAAAATATTACTTTCAACTCTTTAAAATGGATGTTTTTAAATCTTTAAAAATATGAAAAAATTCCATAAATATGTTAAAATATTTTAAAAGGAATTTGAATTATAAAAATGGGCATATATGTAATGAAATTGGTGTTTAAATCTATAAAGCTTTAAAAACACTATTCATCGATAATTTAGAAATGAAATTTGGTAACCGTTGAATAAATGATTTGAACTTGGGTTTTCTTCCCGAATCTCTTTGAAACGTTTTTTAAATGATGAATCAAATACTTTTAAAAGTTTAGAGTTAATCAAATAACATGACCGCCTTATGGTTGACAAAGAGGCAGCCTCTAGGCTGGAGTTGGGAAACCAGTTGCCTGCTCCCCCTAGCTATCCAGACTAGCCCAACGGAGGTGTTAGTTAATTTGATTTACTTGGATCGCATTTTCTTAAGATAAAAGAAAAGAGATTTGGAGTTTCCATAAACTTTAAACAAGATTTAAAATAGGATTTTAATAGTAAAGAGAACATTCTAGTTAAACTCTGTATTAAATTCCAAGGAGAGAACTTGTACCATCCGCGTGAATTTAAAATGTGATATCACCATTATTCGACGAACAGTACAGGTTGAATATGGAAATTTGTATTAATTATAATTAATCTCAAATATATGAATCCTTTTACTCGGTACTAATTGGTTTGGATATATAGTAAACGATGTCTTAAATAACATTGTTTTTAACCCGTTAAAAGATATGCTCGGAAATAAGTAATCTCCATTAAGATTGAAATTATACTATTAATAAAATATGAAAATGTTTTCTTAAGTAATTAAAAGGAAATGATTTGGTATGTCCAAAGTTAAAAAGAGGTTTAATAATTCTGTATATCCTGAAACAGAAATTGTTTAAGATATATCTCTAAAAAGATATTTTATTGGATAAAAAGATATCATCAAAGTTAAATAATATTTTGAGTAAAATAAGAAAAGAGGATTTAATAAAAGAGGCTTAATATTTCTATATACACATATACACATCATTTTATCGATAATTGGTTCGAAGAGACCGGGATCGAATTTGGGTGATTCCTATCCGAAAACCACTCCGAACCAATATACGGGTTCAAAAGTAAAGATATTTTGAAGAAAATGATTTTGAAGATGGAGATCTCCATAATGTAGTGATGCTTGCCACTAACGTCATATTCCCATATTATATACATATGGTGGTAGTAGTACCTTCATTTTGAAACCTTCAATGCAAGGACTACTCGCTACTAATCCTAGGGGTGATTCCCAAACATGATATAGTAGGAGTACATTCTGTAATGACCCATCTTATTGGATGGTTTAAATCGACAATAAACCACACATGTCAACTCAAACCATCTAAAAGGGAGGATTGTTATGGGGTAAATAAGAAAAGCAGAGAATGAAAGAAAAAAAAACAAAACGCAGAATCTCACAGCGGAATAACAGAATATAAATCTCAAATAAATAGTTCATGAAGCTGTTTTTACAAATAACAATGATTACACTTTTACAATTGTAACGACCCGATATTTTGGACCATTCGCGTCCATTATAAGTGTATAGGTAGACACTCATGCCGGAGTTGAATTGTTCAAAATACCGCGTTGTTAATTTAAATTTGGCAAAACTGAACATATACAGTAAATAAATAATCACAGAACACAGACAGAGAGTAATAAATGCAGCGGAATTAAAAGAGATAGTAGTTCATGAAGCTACTATATGAATATATATAAAATACATCAGAGTTTACAACAGAAGAGTAATACGATACATCAGATACAAATCAGAATACATCACTGGAATCATCGAATACTGAAAGCAGAATAGATGGCTGGATCTTCAAGCAAAGCTCCAACTCCAAAGGTGAGTCTCGAATACTGGTACACTCAGTCTGACCCGAGCGTAAAGCAAAAACACAAGACACTCGAGTCAGGATTAACATTCTTATATTAATAAATCCAACTCAAGTGAAATAGCAATTGAAATACAAGTAACTCAAAGGATGTTTGGAATAACCATCCTTTAAGGATCCGTTAAACTATCTACTATGTAGTAGTGTACGATAAGTAGATAATGTCTATCGGTAATATAAAGATATCAAAATAGCGTTAAGTCATGGCCCATTCCACCCTTAACACATTTTTATTCCCACAAGCATATACAAGACCGTAGTTTCCCCAAAACCGGAAGTCACCAGAGGGCAATCCATATACTCAAGGTACAAAACAAATTCGTAGTGGTCGCGCATAAATGGAATACAAGTATGACAAGGCACATGAGGCTATACCCAAGGTAGTGATACTACCGTTCGCCTGATCCGGGCTGGTGAGAACGCAACGCCGCAGCGCCCGCAACACCGTGAAACAACACTCCCAAAATCAAGGGTGCACCAATCGACAACAAGTATAAGTAGTTCGAAGAAGTGTGTCCACTTGAGGTATCAATCCTCCATTGGCCCGGCACAGCTCCTGTTTTAGTCATTTCCAATTTGACACAAGTGTCAAGGCTATCCATCATCGTTCTCTTTCTTCAATCATCACGTACATCATTCAACCACTTCATTCTGGATCATCACTCCGCGTATAGTTATTAAAGTAGTTTTCGGTTTAGATAGAGAGTATATCCATAACCGAATTCCGGTCTCTTTAATAACTTTCGTAATTATTACACCGATTGGTCGTTTGTTTATTTCAAAACCAAATCAATTTCAATTTCAAATAGAATTCGTAAATCAACATTTCATTTGTCTTTCAAAACCAATTTCCGATAATTTACGTTTCAAAACTTCCAAATTATCATTTCAAAATCTTATAATTCAAATTCAATATCTATTTAAAACCATTCAAATATTGATTCAAGTTCGAATACGAGTTTCATTTCGAAAACATTTAAATTAAATCTTATTTAACATTCAAATCAATTTAAAATCATTTATCGATTTCATTCAATATTCGTTAAGTTACTATGCCATTCAAAACAATTTCCATTAAATTTCCAATTCATTAAATCCATTATTTAAATTCAACTTCATTTTTATCAAAACTTACAAATTTAATTAAATTAAATTCATCAAATCAAATTCTTTACATTTCAAGTTTTACATTAATTCCAAAATATCACATTTCATTTCTTGTTAAAGAAAATTAAATTTCAATTATTTACGAAGTAAATTCACTTATTCAAAAGTTCAAATTTTACTTATTAAAGAGTTCAATTCAATTTAATCATTAAATAATCCAATCTTATTTAATTACTAAATAATTCAAAACTTAATTATTAAATAAATTTCAAAGTTTAATAATTTCAAACTTAATTATAATTTCAAACTTAATTATTAAATCATTTCAAACTTAATTCAATCATTTCTCAAATTAAACAACATTCTTTCATCGATTATAATGTAAATATTTTGTTTCAGATTTATTAAATATTACAATTTCCTTTCATTAAAATTCAGATTTCAACTTCATTTCAAAACCATAATATTTATTCAAATAAAATCCTTATTTTATTTTTAAATCAAAATATTGACCAATCGGGTTTTATTTAATTTTCTATATCCAAGGTCAAAGTTCAATTTGGGTATTTATCATTTCAAACTGATTCCAATTCAATTCAAAATCAAAACATAACAAAGGGAACTTGCAGTGTGATAACTGGGATGGTGTCAAAGTAAATAAACAAGCAATAACAACAACCAATAACAATCCAATAATCAATTCAAATAATCCCGAAATAACCGTATTAATTCGCATTGTTATTTGTACGAATTAATATAATTATTTCTAGAATCTACACTATCATTTCATGTAGATTAAAGATTATTACATTACGGTTTTCACTTGTCGTCTATTTACAATTTCCTACATTATCAATTTAACAACATACATTCAGTGGTTCAAAATGAAATTAAACAAATCCTACGTGTCGATAATTTCAACAGTTAAAGGGGTCATATTATACAAATGTCAGTTAATCAAATTTAACATTTAATTATCCTATATCAAATTCAATTTCATACTATTTATCATTTTAACATTAACAATTTAACGTCCAATATAAATATCAACAATCAATCAATTATCAGCCAAACTGTATTATCATCGCATAAATAACTAACAGATAATGGTGTCAGATGTCACAGGTGAACTGATACAGGTAATAACATATATAACAGTGTCATTAACTAATAGCAGCATATTTCAATTGTCGTTTCAATTGAAATCAAATCTAATAAATAAAAGAACGTTAATCGTGAGTGAGTGCTCACCTTTCGAGGCTAGAGACAAGAACAAGATGAAATGAGTTACGAAATCCAAGCACGAATCCCAGAGTAAAGCTAGATTGACACGAATTCAACTAACCGATCTGATAACAGGAACAGACGAAATCAAATCAAAACTGGATCGATGAAGATAATTGGTATAAGTGAACTCATATATATAGCTATCTATAACTATATATATATATATAATATTTTAAATTTTTTTTTTTGAAACACATATTGAATTAAATGTATATGTATTTCCAAATCATTGTTTTAAATAAACACATAGAATAAAACAAACATATCTATATATACATAAACATTTATATAAACTATAACATCATTTATATAACAACAACTTATATATATATATATTAAAATTCAAATTCAATATTATAAACCCATATAACTCTCTTAAACTAATATATAAATTACAGTAGATATATAACAGTATAATCATATATATGCAAACACAGACTCTAACTTTAAAATATAACATACTATATACACTGTAACAAGATAGACTACTAAATGTATATATATATATATATAACTTAATATACAGTATATAACTAACACTAAAAAAAATCCACCCAAAACTTATATAAATTTACGTACCCATTTTATTTTAAAATCACTATATTTTTTGAAAGATCAATATAACTTACTTAATGATAATACATATATACTTACCGATACATATAATATAATATATATATAGCTAATATACAGTATGCAGACCAAAGAACTCACACACAAAACAGAAATATAAGTATACTAGAATACAGCCAACATATTATAGAAACCTATATAAACCATCCTATATATATTAACACCTTTAAACATACTTATACATAAATGAGCAATAGATGGTACATACGAACAGACCTCTCATAAAAAACAATATTTTAAGATACGGTTATCACAACACTAGTATGATAAGAGAGAAGAGCTGCTCAGGCCCACCAATATAGATATGCGAACGCAAGTTTATATATATACAATATACTGTATACAAGCAAACATATTTAAAATACTCATTCGTATATATTATAATATATATATAGAAGTACTTATATACATTAGCTTGAAGTAAAATATAAATATAGGAATGAAACAATATATACATCTATATAAGTAAACGTATGAAGTTACTTTAAACATAATCTGTAAACACTTCACCGTGTAAACACCGTCACTTACCTATATAAGGCAGTTACCCAAATCATATAACAAATCTTCTATATATAAACATTATACACGTTATTAATAAACTGTTACATACAACATATCCAGCTGTTCCAAAAATATATATATAGAACATACCGCAATGTTAACAAAATATATATTACAGACATAAATTCATTGGCGAACATATATATATAATATATATATACTTAAAATATATATAAATAAAACAGTTATAATTTATAAAACTAAAAGTCGAGAAAAATGTAAACAAATAAATTTAAGTTGGCGACAAATTCCAGATAAAACATTATATGACCGCTTATAGCTTACGCGGACAACAACTTTATTTATTACATGAATAACTTGTATATATGGGATTCACGTACTATAAATATATATATATACTTTAAAGTTTAAAACCATACTTACAGTTATAATATATAAGCAGAGAAGGGAGATGTGGCCCTGGCCTTATCTGTCGGGTTGAGGGCGGAGACCGGTTTTGGGATGCGCTCGGCTAGAAGACAGAGGAGGAAAGATCGACAGGGTTCAGCCAAAAGAAGGTGGAAGGAAGATGAGAGGTGGCAGCAGCTTGGTGGAGGTCGGGGTGTTGGTGACTGGTTGGGCGAAGGAGTGGTTGAAGGTTGTGGACGAGGTGGGTTGTGGAGAATGGAAGGCGAAGCTGGAGATCGGTTGGCCAACTGTCACTAGGAGGGAGGGCGTGGGCTGTGGGTCGCGCTCACGGCGGAGATGGTTGTGGAGGCACCAAGCTGGATGGGTGGCGGTGGATACGTCGGTTCAAGGGGTGGAGATGGCTTTTGGGAATGAGAAAAATGATGAACAGGTTGGCTTTGGAAAAGTATACAAAGTTGTAAATATTATACTGTATTCCTTAAGGATGGACAAAGGCAGAGGAGAGGAAGCATATTGAACTGGAAAGAATATGAAATGGAACAGACATTGCATTGAATATAGGAAACATGAAAAGTCAGAAATTTATTTTGGGAATATAAGAAGCTAACGACCATTGATTATCACGGTGATTAAATCAATGAACAAGGAAACAAAAGGATTAAAACGGGTACGGATACGTATGACCATTCCGTAGGTTCCGCGGCGTATCGGATTTCAAAATACAAAACGAATATACTATGGAGATCAGCGCGACGAGATGATCAAAACGGTATACAGATATTAGTGGTTCGATTGAATTATAAAAATTCGAAATTTTCTACTGGCGAAAATGCAAGAAAAACGCTGAAAAATAAGATCGACGGAGCCAAAGATGTCCGAATTTGGAAAAACGACAAACTGAAATCTTGCTCAGAAGATGGTTTAGAATTTTTCTATGTAAAAATATTTAGGTTTCGAAAACATTTTATTTTCAACGCTTTTTAACTGATTAAATTGAAGTGAATTTACGCGCGAAATAAACTTTTATATTTTCGGACGAAAATTTACCAGTTGCTATGTTTAACTAGACGCATTCCAAATATCAAATTTATATTTCATAATTTTATCGTTTAAAATTTTACAAAATTTCAACAAATAACGTTATTAAAACGGTTGAAATTTTCGGGTCGTTACACTCTCCCCCACTCAAAACTTTTCGTCCCCGAAAAGGAACGAGGTAGGAGAATAGAAACAACCAGAAAGAAAACAGATTTGAAATACAAAATAACAATTAATTTAAACCATATAAATTCAAATTTAAATTGATTGATATTTAATAATTGATTTAATCCATTTGATTTCACTAAAAATCAATCTCAACTATTTCTAAATTCATTATCCTATTATCCAATTATCTTAAATTTACAATTTCTAAAACCATAAATCTGAATAGTCTCTATTATAATCATATTTTCTTCAACCATTTTAAATTCTTCTTTATTCCAATTTATTGCGAAATTTATTCTACTTAATATATCTACTCACATATATTTAACCCATATAAATTAATTTCTTTTAAATTCAAGGTATTTTCATATGTTGATCAAATTTCAATTTATTAATTCTTTCAAAACAAATTTATTAATTCTTTCAAAACAAATTTTATTTCATTATTAACTTAGTTTACTTATTATCATATCTAACTCTATTAACATCTTTATAATCAAAATTTAGTGTATAACATTTATTTTAACACTCAAATTTTATTTATAAATTCAATTTATATTGTATATTATCCAATTGCATATTCAACTTCTGAATGATTTAGGTAAGTTGTATTAGAATGCAGTTGAACAATATACAAATAAGATTTTCCAAATTCAATTATTCAAGTTTAAATATTTATTCCAAATTTTGGTTTTATTTATAATTAAAATCATCCTTTAACAAAATTTAAGAATTTGATTTCCGATTAACTTTATTAAACAATTTAGAGATATATATAATACGTTTATATCAAATCAATTTAAATTTTAAAATAAGATACCTATATATATAAATCAAATTATACTGAAGAAATTCAAATCAAAATATTTTTCAAAACAAAACCGTAGCAAAGCTACAGAATAGTATCTCCACTTCGAAACTCGAAAATGAACGTCGATGATGCGGCCGCCATCACCGAAATTATTTTCCAGCGACAAAGGGAAGAGCACTGATTTCAACATTTTAAAAATTCTTTGAAAACGATTTCTATTCGAAAATACTTCTAATAATATATACTTTAAAATTTTAAAAACCAAAGTTCGAAATCACCGGAAACTAAATTCTCAAATTTATGAATTAAATTCATTCCAAACTCCAATCAATTTATAACCAAGTTTATAAATTCATTTATTTATATTATGCAATAGTCAGTGGTTTATAAAACAATAAATGAAAATCAAATATTATCATTTTTGGACAACAAATTCATTAACAATTTAATTTCAAAAACTTATATTTATATATAATATAATCATACAAAAACCTTTATTTTATTTATCAAATTTGAAAACGATATTGTGTCGGTTTGCTCTGCTCAAGTGTTTTGGAAATCCTATCGATAGGGTTGATCAGACGAATCGATCGGAAACCCAAATCAACATCAACAACTCAAACAACACAATATAAAACATTTTAAATATTAATTTATAAATACACTTCCTCGCTCAACGATACAAGGATGGATTTCAAAAATAAATGTAGAGATTCAAATTTTTGATAGACTCACATCAAAGAGAATTTCGATTCGAAGATAGGTTTGAACAAAGACGAGATAATTAAATAACAAAATAAGGTGATGGATAAGTTTATATAAATCGCGGGCAACCTTAACCGGGTCGACCGTGACTTCAAAATAAGATCGGTGTAGAATTCCGAGGTAAATTGACATTCGATCTCAAGAAATAGAATTCAGGTATAGCAGGAGATAGATAGCATCGTAAACCGAGGATACAGAAATCTTCGGTAAATCGATGTCTATTGTAAAGGAGTTTTACCCCTTTCAAATCATTCGAAGTTTGGCGAGACTGCCAATTCACTATAAAGATCATTCGAAGTGGAGTTATGGGATGCTCCATAATTGAAAGAAGGCGAATAGTGAGGGACACGAATGAAATTTGGAATCGTAGGGAACGTTCCAAAATTCAAAGAAATCGAGTCATAAGGAAGAGATTGAAACTCGAATGAGAGTGATTCTGTAAATACATTTACCCTATATGTTAAGTTTTGCCTAGAGCAACCTGGCTCTGATACCAACTGTAACGACCCGATATTTTGGACCATTCGCGTCCATTATAAGTGTATAGGTAGACACTCATGCCGGAGTTGAATTGTTCAAAATACCGCGTTGTTAATTTAAATTTGGCAAAACTGAACATATACAGTAAATAAATAATCACAGAACACAGACACAGAGTAATAAATGCAGCGGAATTAAAAGAGATAGTAGTTCATGAAGCTACTATATGAATATATATAAAATACATCAGAGTTTACAACAGAAGAGTAATACGATACATCAGATACAAATCAGAATACATCACTGGAATCATCGAATACTGAAAGCAGAATAGATGGCTGGATCTTCAAGCAAAGCTCCAACTCCAAAGGTGAGTCTCGAATACTGGTACACTCAGTCTGACCCGAGCGTAAAGCAAAAACACAAGACACTCGAGTCAGGATTAACATTCTTATATTAATAAATCCAACTCAAGTGAAATAGCAATTGAAATACAAGTAACTCAAAGGATGTTTGGAATAACCATCCTTTAAGGATCTGTTAAACTATCTACTATGTAGTAGTGTACGATAAGTAGATAATGTCTATCAGTAATATAAAGATATCAAAATAGCGTTAAGTCATGGCCCATTCCACCCTTAACACATTTTTATTCCCACAAGCATATACAAGACCGTAGTTTCCCCAAAACCGGAAGTCACCAGAGGGCAATCCATATACTCAAGGTACAAAACAAATTCGTAGTGGTCGCGCATAAATGGAATACAAGTATGACAAGGCACATGAGGCTATACCCAAGGTAGTGATACTACCGTTCGCCTGATTCGGGCTGGTGAGAACGCAACGCCGCAGCGCCCGCAACACCGTGAAACAACACTCCCAAAATCAAGGATGCACCAATCGACAACAAGTATAAGTAGTTCGAAGAAGTGTGTCCACTTGAGGTATCAATCCTCCATTGGCCCGGCACAGCTCCTGTTTTAGTCATTTCCAATTTGACACAAGTGTCAAGGCTATCCATCATCGTTCTCTTTCTTCAATCATCACGTACATCATTCAACCACTTCATTCTGGATCATCACTCCGCGTATAGTTATTAAAGTAGTTTTCGGTTTAGATAGAGAGTATATCCATAACCGAATTCCGATCTCTTTAATAACTTTCGTAATTATTACACCGATTGGTCGTTTGTTTATTTCAAAACCAAATCAATTTCAATTTCAAATAGAATTCGTAAATCAACATTTCATTTGTCTTTCAAAACCAATTTATGATAATTTACGTTTCAAAACTTCCAAATTATCATTTCAAAATCTTATAATTCAAATTCAATATCTATTTAAAACCATTCAAATATTGATTCAAGTTCGAATACGAGTTTCATTTCGAAAACATTTAAATTAAATCTTATTTAACATTCAAATCAATTTAAAATCATTTATCGATTTCATTCAATATTTGTTAAGTTACTATGCCATTCAAAACAATTTCCATTAAATTTCCAATTCATTAAATCCATTATTTAAATTCAACTTCATTTTTATCAAAACTTACAAATTTAATTAAATTAAATTCATCAAATCAAATTCTTTACATTTCAAGTTTTACATTAATTCCAAAATATCACATTTCATTTCTTGTTAAAGAAAATTCAATTTCAATTATTTACGAAGTAAATTCACTTATTCAAAAGTTCAAATTTTACTTATTAAAGAGTTCAATTCAATTTAATCATTAAATAATCCAATCTTATTTAATTACTAAATAATTCAAAACTTAATTATTAAATAAATTTCAAAGTTTAATAATTTCAAACTTAATTATAATTTCAAACTTAATTATTAAATCATTTCAAACTTAATTCAATCATTTCTCAAATTAAACAACATTCTTTCATCGATTATAATGTAAATATTTTGTTTCAGATTTATTAAATATTACAATTTCCTTTCATTAAAATTCAGATTTCAACTTCATTTCAAAACCATAATATTTATTCAAATAAAATCCTTATTTTATTTTTAAATCAAAATATTGACCAATCGGGTTTTATTTAATTTTCTATATCCAAGGTCAAAGTTCAATTTGGGTATTTATCATTTCAACCCGATTCCAATTCAATTCAAAATCAAAACATAACAAAGGGAACTTGCAGTGTGATAACTGGGATGGTGTCAAAGTAAATAAACAAGCAATAACAACAACCAATAACAATCCAATAATCAATTCAAATAATCCCGAAATAACCGTATTAATTCGCATTGTTATTTGTACGAATTAATATAATTATTTCTAGAATCTACACTATCATTTCATGTAGATTAAAGATTATTACATTACGGTTTTCACTTGTCGTCTATTTACAATTTCCTACATTATCAATTTAACAACATACATTCAGTGGTTCAAAATGAAATTAAACAAATCCTACGTGTCGATAATTTCAACAGTTAAAGGGGTCATATTATACAAATGTCAGTTAATCAAATTTAACATTTAATTATCCTATATCAAATTCAATTTCATACTATTTATCATTTTAACATTAACAATTTAACGTCCAATATAAATATCAACAATCAATCAATTATCAGCCAAACTGTATTATCATCGCATAAATAACTAACAGATAATGGTGTCAGATGTCACAGGTGAACTGATACAGGTAATAACATATATAACAGTGTCATTAACTAATAGCAGCATATTTCAATTGTCGTTTCAATTGAAATCAAATCTAATAAATAAAAGAACGTTAATCGTGAGTGAGTGCTCACCTTTCGAGGCTAGAGACAAGAACAAGATGAAATGAGTTACGAAATCCAAGCACGAATCCCAGAGTAAAGCTAGATTGACACGAATTCAACTAACCGATCTGATAACAGGAACAGACGAAATCAAATCAAAACTGGATCGATGAAGATAATTGGTATAAGTGAACTCATATATATAGCTATCTATAACTATATATATATAAATAATATTTTAAATTTTTTTTTTGAAACACATATTGAATTAAATGTATATGTATTTCAAAATCATTGTTTTAAATAAACACATAGAATAAAACAAACATATCTATATATACATAAACATTTATATAAACTATAACATCATTTATATAACAACAACTTATATATATATATATTAAAATTCAAATTCAATATTATAAACCCATATAACTCTCTTAAACTAATATATAAATTACAGTAGATATATAACAGTATAATCATATATATGCAAACACAGACTCTAACTTTAAAATATAACATACTATATACACTGTAACAAGATAGACTACTAAATGTATATATATATATATATATAACTTAATATACAGTATATAACTAACACTAAAAAAAAATCCACCCAAAACTTATATAAATTTACGTACCCATTTTATTTTAAAATCACTATATTTTTTGAAAGATCAATATAACTTACTTAATGATAATACATATATACTTACCGATACATATAATATAATATATATATAGCTAATATACAGTATGCAGACCAAAGAACTCACACACAAAACAGAAATATAAGTATACTAGAATACAGCCAACATATTATAGAAACCTATATAAACCATCCTATATATATTAACACCTTTAAACATACTTATACATAAATGAGCAATAGATGGTACATACGAACAGACCTCTCATAAAAAACAATATTTTAAGATACGGTTATCACAACACTAGTATGATAAGAGAGAAGAGCTGCTCAGGCCCACCAATATAGATATGCGAACGCAAGTTTATATATATACAATATACTGTATACAAGCAAACATATTTAAAATACTCATTCGTATATATTATAATATATATATAGAAGTACTTATGTACATTAGCTTGAAGTAAAATATAAATATAGGAATGAAACAATATATACATCTATATAAGTAAACGTATGAAGTTACTTTAAACATAAACTGTAAACACTTCACCGTGTAAACACCGTCACTTACCTATATAAGGCAGTTACCCAAATCATATAACAAATCTTCTATATATAAACATTATACACGTTATTAATAAACTGTTACATACAACATATCCAGCTGTTCCAAAAATATATATATAGAACATACCGCAATGTTAACAAAATATATATTACAGACATAAATTCATTGGCGAACATATATATATAATATATATATACTTAAAATATATATAAATAAAACAGTTATAATTTATAAAACTAAAAGTCGAGAAAAATGTAAACAAATAAATTTAAGTTGGCGACAAATTCCAGATAAAACATTATATGACCGCTTATAGCTTACGCGGACAACAACTTTATTTATTACATGAATAACTTGTATATATGGGATTCACGTACTATAAATATATATATATATATACTTTAAAGTTTAAAACCATACTTACAGTTATAATATATAAGCAGAGAAGGGAGATGTGGCCCTGGCCTTATCTGTCGGGTTGAGGGCGGAGACCGGTTTTGGGATGCGCTCGGCTAGAAGACAGAGGAGGAAAGATCGACAGGGTTCAGCCAAAAGAAGGTGGAAGGAAGATGAGAGGTGGCAGCAGCTTGGTGGAGGTCGGGGTGTTGGTGACTGGTTGGGCGAAGGAGTGGTTGAAGGTTGTGGACGAGGTGGGTTGTGGAGAATGGAAGGCGAAGCTGGAGATCGGTTGGCCAACTGTCACTAGGAGGGAGGGCGTGGGCTGTGGGTCGCGCTCACGGCGGAGATGGTTGTGGAGGCACCAAGCTGGATGGGTGGCGGTGGATACGTCGGTTCAAGGGGTGGAGATGGCTTTTGGGAATGAGAAAAATGATGAACAGGTTGGCTTTGGAAAAGTATACAAAGTTGTAAATATTATACTGTATTCCTTAAGGATGGACAAAGGCAGAGGAGAGGAAGCATATTGAACTGGAAAGAATATGAAATGGAACAGACATTGCATTGAATATAGGAAACATGAAAAGTCAGAAATTTATTTTGGGAATATAAGAAGCTAACGACCATTGATTATCACGGTGATTAAATCAATGAACAAGGAAACAAAAGGATTAAAACGGGTACGGATACGTATGACCATTCCGTAGGTTCCGCGGCGTATCGGATTTCAAAATACAAAACGAATATACTGTGGAGATCAGCGCGACGAGATGATCAAAACGGTATACAGATATTAGTGGTTCGATTGAATTATAAAAATTCGAAATTTTCTACTGGCGAAAATGCAAGAAAAACGCTGAAAAATAAGATCGACGGAGCCAAAGATGTCCGAATTTGGAAAAACGACAAACTGAAATCTTGCTCAGAAGATGGTTTAGAATTTTTCTATGTAAAAATATTTAGGTTTCGAAAACATTTTATTTTCAACGCTTTTTAACTGATTAAATTGAAGTGAATTTACGCGCGAAATAAACTTTCATATTTTCGGACGAAAATTTACCAGTTGCTATGTTTAACTAGACGCATTCCAAATATCAAATTTATATTTCATAATTTTATCGTTTAAAATTTTACAAAATTTCAACAAATAACGTTATTAAAACGGTTGAAATTTTCGGATCGTTACAACAATACAGATCAGAGTTACATACAATAGAAATAAATCTATAATGCAGCGGAACAACATGATGCAGTGGAATAATGTAATAAATAATAATAGTATAAAAATATCCATCATCGTCCTCCAGAAAAGCAGTCTTCGTACACTGAAAAGCTCAGACTGACCCGAGCAAATTGAAAAGACAAAACACTTGAGTCAGAACTAAAAGATCTTATGTAAGTTAAATCAACAGCAAAATAAATATGAGTGTAATGGCGTCAGAGATGTTTACGGGGTTTGATATCTCCTATCTAATGTCTAACGTGAGTGCAATTACTTAAGAGATGTTCGGGATATCCACCTCCTAAGGATCCGTTAAACTATCTACATACATAGTACAATACGCTATTGTAATAGTGTCTACAGTAAAGTAAAGTATTAAAATAGCGTTAAGGCGTTACCCATATCCCCTTAACACATTTTATATAATGTCGTAGTCTATACAGATACGGTAAACTCCACCGTAAACTGGTGGGCTATCAGGGAGCACTCCATAGGTACAACACAAACCAAACTCGTAGAAGGCGCGATAAGGCATGTGACAAGGCACGCGAGGCAATGCCAATGTAGGAATCAACTGTTTGTAGAACCGGGCTGGTGGTAACGCATAATAGCTACTACCGCCCACCTTAGAACACACTCCCATAATCAAATCAAGGGGTGGCCACCAAATCAATCACAAAGTCATAATATGGTATCGAAGAAGCATAACCGATCGTAGGTGCGACCTCACTTGGCCTAGTATAGCTCCTGTTTTAGTCACATCAAGCTGACTCATGTGAGTCAGGGCTACGTAAATACCTCGTATAGAATCGTTCACCAAACCATCCTACTTCATTCTAGAATCTACACCACGTACACAGTTGTTAAAGTGGTTTTCAGTATTGGAAGAGAGCGTGACAATATCCGATCCCGATCTCTTTAACAACCAAACGCTTATTACACACCAGACGGTTCTTTTACATTTCCAAAACCATTTCGTATTGATATCAAAATATCATATTCAATTCAAACCATATCACTTTCGAAATCATATTTTCAAAATAGGTTAAACCCTCATTTCAAAATCATCATATTTACTCAAAATATTTTATTTAAATCCCAACTTAGGTTATTACATCATTTAATCATATTTGCTTTTAAATCAAGGATTTGAATATAAACACTTCCACTTTACTTAGTCTGGAATTTAGGAAATAGTTTAGATAGTTATAAATAGTTTAACATAGTTAAAATAAATTATTAAATAGTTAAAATACTCTAAAATAGTTTTAAAATAGATTAAAATAGTTTAAATGGATTTAAGATTGTTTAATAGATTTAAAATGGATTAAATAGATTTAAAATAGAATAAATAGATTTAAAATAGATTAAAATTGTTAAATTAGTTTAAAATAGGTTAAAATAGATTAAATTGGATTAAATAGATTAAAATAGATTAAAATAAATTAAAATAGTTTAAATTGATTAAAATAGTTTAAAATAGTTTAAAACAGATTAAAATAGTTTAATAGTTTGAAAATTTTGATAATCAGGATTTAAATAATATATTTTTAAACAGTTTATATTAAAATGGTAAATTTGAAATTAGTATCAAATTAAACTATATCTTTCATTTCAATACATCTCGACCATGTCTAGCTTTCAAATCAACAAACTAAATTTTGTCCTTCAATTCAAATTCTCATTTAAACCATTTAATCAATATCGATTTCAAATCCCAGTTCGACAATAAATCCAAACTATTTCAAATTTAGTGGATTTCAAAGTTACATTTTCAAATGTTTTAATAACTCAATTTCGATAAATTTCATTTATACTTCAAATTCAACTTTAAAATTTCAATTTAATTTCTTTAACAATTCCTTTAAACCAATTCCAATTTCAACATGTAAAGCTTGGCTTTTCGAAATAATTCAGTTTATAAAAATCCAATTTTATTTTAAAATATCTTTAATTGAATTCGAAGGATTTAAAATCATTTAATTTAACCATCCGGTGTCCGTATATAATTTTCTACCCTATGGTCAAGTGATACGGATATATATCATTTCAACCCGCAATAAATTAAGTTTACGGGTACATATCTTTTCAACCCGCAATCCCGAATTTAATTTCAAATCCAAGAAATCGCTCGGGTTTATCATTTCAACCCATAACGATTTTTCCCTAATCGATAGATCGTTTGGGCATGTATCATTTCAACCCATAGTGATTTTCTAATAATACTATGGGAACATGCAGTGTTATAACAATATAAATATAGCATCCAGTCATCCAATGTTAACAATCAAACATCCATCAAAATCACCATTCAATCAACCAATAAATAACATCAATTAACTTGTTATCATCATCAGATATTAAATTTACAATTAGATTCAGTATTAAATTTAATGGCGATTAAATGCAATAAAAGTCATATTTAACTGGAATAATTATTAAAATATACCAAACATCAACTAATCAATTTCTAATTGCATCATAAATTCAATTTAACTACATAAGAAAATTTAGTAGTTGTGAGTGGGTTAAAACACTCACCTTTGATTCCAAATCGATTTGAAACCCAAATAAAGGCCCAAATTTTAACTGTCTCGGAATTCAGCCAAACTAGTTCCATAATGTCCAGAATTTCGATACGATCGCAACTGAGAAAACCGCACATGAATCCGAGCCCGTATGCAAAAGTTATCGTTGTTAGAAGATTATAAATTTAAATTAAAATAAAATAAATTACATAGGGGCGTACTTGTAATTTCACCTCCCTCTCTATACGCGAACCCTGGTGCAAAATCATGATCGACTGTCTTCGTTCAGCCGCTGTACCAAATTGCTTGACGCCGGCCAACTTCGAACACCATCCCACAATCCACGCTCGCCACCGCCTACCTCGCGTCAGGCCTCCCCATCCCTGCCAATGTGGCAAGTTCCGGCCTCACCAAACGCAGCCACCGCCGAGGTGAACTTCACCACTTCTCGCGCTGATTCTGGCAAATCCAAGCACCTCTCACGACAACAAAACCCATAGATGAGTGTTGCTCGACGATCTCCAAAACACTGTACCTCCCGATCGTCGTATAATCGACGATCCACCGTTGGATCAGAAACCCTAGAAAATGGACGGCCGAGGTTCAACCTCAATTTCTAGTCAAATGAAGATTCGAATCAAGAAACGAATTGTACCAATGAATTACGCTGATCGAGATATTCGAAACAGTATATAATATGTTAGGGCTTGGAGGAGTTTGAATTTTGGAAATTGATTTGGAAATTGGATTTATGGTTTTGTAATTGAATTTGGTCTCTTCCATTTGAGAGGAAGGAACAAACAGATGGAGTTGTATGTACTGAGATAAGGAATAAAAAGGCTGCTAGGGTTTAGAAAAATCTATTTATATGAACAAAGCCCGATAAGAAAATGAACACGTATTGAATTGGTACGAACGACAATAACGACCCGAAAAGCCTGTTTCGCTTCCAAAACGAAAGAGGGTCATCCCATATGTTAAAATAGATGTTTTCAATATTTTTAAACTCAACGAAACAGGTTTCAAGTCCTAATTTCATTGTATGAAGAAGTTAGCTTTCAAAATCAGCTTATTTCAAATTGATTTCTACGCGTTTCGAGCCCGTACGATCAAACGACAAGTCCGATCGCTACGCAACTTGAAATCTTACAATAATTCACCGTTACGGATCCGATGAAACTAGTTTCGTCGAAATCCAGGACAGTGGCCAAAATAGCTATTTTCAAGTTAATTAATTAAATTAATTAAATCACTTTTTAATTCCAAATTTAATAACTAACAATTTTTATCAATTTTAATTTCACAGAAATTAACAATCTTTTTAAACCAATTTCCCATGTCAAATTCAATATTAATTATTGCACTAATTACAGTGTTTAATTTCGATTTCAATAAATCCATTAATCATAATTTAAATTCAAATAAATTGATTAAATTTTATTTTACTCTTTTTATTCAATCAATCATTATCTAATGGATATAATTAACATTGGTTTATGTTTACATCAATATTTTACAATTATCATCTTAATTCATATTAACGTAATATTTAATTACATTTAATTGCAATTGATTTCTAATTTAATTCAACAGATTAAATAAATGGGTAACAATTAACAATTGTCACCTTTTACTTAATTTAATCACATTTATAAGTTTATTATCTACAAACAAATGTTATAACTACTTACACAACAATGATTTTATCCAATTACAATTAATTACATATTATTTCACCCAATTAATACAACATTTGGTTTATTTCCTTATTTGCAATTTATAACCAAATTTTATGTTTACAATCATTTCAATTAATTGAAATTTCATTGAAAAATTATCAATTGCTTTAAATTAACATTATTAAAGTTCTTTTTAGTTATTATTCTCATTAATAAATCACAACTTTTAATTTCTTCCAATATTAAACACCAACATCTTATTAAATTAAATACTTTTAATTACCAAAAATTACGGGTCGTTACACTCTCCCCCACTCAAAAGTTTTCGTCCCCGAAAAGGAAAAAGAAGGGAAAAGAAGAAATTAATATATATTATTCAACGTATTAAATTTATAAACGATTAATTTAAATAATTTAAATAAAATAGATAAATTTCAAAACAATTAAATCCTTTCATTTTCAAGTTAATAAATGTTTGAAAACATTTCTATTTTCACAAAATTTTCTAAGTTCAAAATTCATGGAAAATTTCGGCAGAGTCTCCTTTTTATGGAGAGGTCTGGGAAAAATATTAATATCAATAATAACAATATATATCACGTATTTCAAAATAATATATCCTAAACCATGGGAAAACAATATAATATCGCTAGAAAACCGTAATCCGAAAACGTACCTATTTGTCGGGCAAGCAACGCTTAATTTATGAAACCAAAAGCAATAGTTATTGCTTCCATATACCTGTATTTCACTTATATAATCCAAAAGGTTAATAATTATGTAAAAAGATAAATATTCAAGTTGTTTCAATCTATAACGACCCGTAAATTTTAACTGTTTTAATATCGTAATTAGTTGAAATTTTGTGAAATTTTAAACGATAAAATTTTGAAATATAAATTTGATATTTGGAATGCGTCTAGTTAAACATAGCAACTGGTAAATTTTCGTCCGAAAATATGAAAGTTTATTTCGCGCGTAAATTTACTTCAATTTAATCAGTTAAAAAGCGATGAAAATAAAATGTTTTTAGAACCTAAATATTTTTACATAGAAAAATTCTAACCCATCTTCTGAGCAAGACGTCATTTTTCGTTTTTCAAAATTCGGACTTCTTTAGCTCCGTCGATCTTATTTTTCTGCGTTTTTGCTGCATTTTCTGCTAGTAGAAAATTCGAATTTTTATAATTCAAATCGTATCGCTTATACCTGTATATCGTTTTTGTCGTCTCGTCGTACTGATCTCTACGATATATTTATTTCTGTATTTTGAGGTCCGTTACGCGACGGAAACAATAAAATAATCATTGTAACAGTACCATAAATTGTGACCTTGCATTTTCTTTCAGTTTCAAAATTCAAACGTGCTGCACCCCATAATATTAATTGCTTCAAAAATTCCATCATGTTCACCAGCCTTTTATGTTCCCTATAATTGATATTAAATTTTACTATTCCCTATATTCAGTAAATGTGCCAGCTCAATATGACTGTTCGTTCCATTTTTTTTCGTCTTCCGTTCTAGCATTTCAAAGAAAAATGAAAACATATATTCCTGTATCTTTTACATTCAGATCCACTCATTCTTTCTTTCTCTTATTTTCATGGGGTTCGGCTGTAACAAAATTTTTACAAATAAAGTTATATATATATATATATATAAGCGAGAATGATAATTGTTTGCATGCGGAAGAGACATGCTCCATTCTTATTCTCCACCGATTCACTTCCATCGCCATTAGCTTCCGTCCTCTTCTTCCTTCCTCCTTTCCCACGTTAGCACTTCGCCACCCACAGCCTGTGCATGTCTATCACTTGACCGCCACTCCCACGTCCTAAATCCCCACTAACCAATGTCGAGTCTTTCACTACCGAGCTCCAGCTCGATCCACCCACGCGAACCCACATCATTCCCTACATGGGCAAGAACCTCATGACTTCACAGCATCTCGCCTCACTCCCTCCACTGTTGCCTATCACCGCCCCTCTCTCGGCCTATACCTCCGGCGAACAACCAAAAACTGCTCACTCGCCTTCCTCTCTCTGCTTCGTTCCAACAAGACCTGCTCCCCTCCGCCTTCATCTCCACACGGCGAGCACGGCTACCTCATCCCAGACCCGAGTGGCTAGACCTGCTCCACGACGACCACGCCAAAGCTCCTCCATGCGACTCGCGCTTGCCTGTCGAAGCCTCACCCTGCCTGACATCAGCCAGTAGCCAACCATTTACAGCTTGTGACTTTTTTTAGTATTTGGTATGTATATATATTGTATTTACTATATTATTATGGTGCGTATATATATAAGTTATATTAGCTATTGAAACTAATGTTTACAGTATGAGTCGTATAGATATATATAAGTTTATATTAGTAGAGCTGAAACATATTAGGAAGTTTATACAGTATATAATATTAAGAAGTCATATATATATATTAGTGCTTAGTTTATAACTATTGTGTTCGAATGTATATATAATAATACATAAACAAACTATGTTATATTATAATTGGCTACAGTTTTATGTTAGTAATGTGTGTAAGTAAATATATGTAACAGTTTTAGTAATTTTGTCGTGAAAAGAAATTTGTATAAACTTTGCTTTAAACTTTTGTTTAAGTTAGAGTGGGGTAGTTCATAATATGTGTAAATGTATGCATACCGATGCATCACGTGTTTAAGAGTATTGTGATATTTTAATATATACTCATGTAGTTACTTTTGCTGTTAAATAAAGTGGTGTTCTGACCTCTAAATCTATGTACTAATGTAAGTTGTGGTTTTGAAATTTAAAAAAAATGATTTTTAATATGTATTTTAATATTTGTTTTAAAATCAAATATTTATTTCATGAATAAGTATAATATATATATATATATATACATATATATCATTATTGCTTCTATTGTGTTGATTCTAATTTGTTCCCATCAACTTCTTTATATATCAGCTTTATTCGTCGAAACCGTGCCATCCTACTTTGATTCGGAATTCATGCTACGATTCGTAACTCGATTTCATCGTCAAATCTTCTCTAACCTTGAAAGGTGAGTAATCACTCACGATTAACGTTCTTTTATTTATTAAATTTGATTTCAATTGAAACGACAATTAAAATATGCCGCTGTTAGTTATTTACACTGTTATATATGTTATTACCTGTATCAGTTCACCTGTGACATCTGACACCATTATCTGTTATATATACAATGATAATCCAGTTTGGTTGTTAAATGGTTGATTGTTTGATTGTTTACATTGGACGTTAAATTGTTAATGTTATAAGTGATAAATAATTTGAAATTGAAATTGACGTAGGATAGTTAGATTTGATATATGTGTTAATTTGATTGATGACACTTGCATAATATGCCCCCTTTAAATGTTAAATAAATGGACACGTAGAAATAGTGTTAACACACCTTGAACCATTTAAATGTATGTGTATAAATTGATGTAGTTTGAAATTGAACAATAAATATCAAGTGAAGAACCGTATAAACATTAATGTAATAATCTTTAATCTACATGAAATGATAGTGTAGATTCTAGAAATAATTATATTAATTCGCACAAACAACAATGTGAATTAATTCGATTATTTCGGGATTATTTGAATTGATTATTGGATTGATATTGATCGTTGTTATTGCTTGTTCATTTATTTTGACACCATCCCAGTTATCACACTGCAAGTTCCCTTTGCTATGTTTTGATTTTGAATTGAATTGGAATCGGATTGAAATGATAAATACCCAAATTGAACTTTGACCTAGGATAGAGAATTAAATAAAACCCGATTGGTTAATAATTTGATTTAAAAATAAAATAAAGATTTTATTTTGAATAAATGATAAGGTTTTGAAATGAAGTTGGAATTCGAATTTTATGAAAGGAAAATGTTAATATTTAATATTATGAAACAAAATATTAACAATGTAATTGATGAAAGAACGTTGTTTAATTTGAGAAACGATTGAATTAAGTTTTGAAATTAAGTTTGAAATTATTCAATTATTAAGTTTGAAATTATTTAATAATTAAGTTTTTGAAATTATTTAATAATTTAATGAGATTAAATTATTTAACAATTAAATAAAATTGAATTCTTTGATAATTGAAATTGAACTTTTTAATAAGTGAAATTAAGTTTCTTTATTAATTGAGTTTTGAAATTGTAACTAAGTAAATAAATAAGTGGAATTGAATTTCTCTAACAAGAAATAAAATGTGTTTTATTGAAATAAATGTAAGACTTGAAATGTAAAGAATTGATTTGACGAATCTAATTTAATTCAAATTTGAAGTTTTGATATAATGGTGATGAACTTAAGTAATTGATTTAATGAATTGAAATTAAATAGGAATTGTTCTGAATGACAAATTTATTTAACAAATATTGAATGAAATCGATTAATGAAGTCAAATTGATTTGAATGTTAAATTAAATTAATTTAAATAATTTCGGAACGAAACTTATATATGAACTTGAATCAATATTTGAATTGTTTTAAAAAGAAATTGAAATTAAATTATAAGATATTGAAATTATGAATGTGGAAGTTTTGAAACGTAAATTATGGAAAGTGATATAGGAAGACAAATGAAAATGTTGATTTATAAATTCTAATTGAAATTGAAATTGATTCTGTTTTGAAATATATTAAACGACCAATCGGTGTAATAATTACGAAAGTTATTAAAGAGACCGGAATCGGTTAGGGACATACTCACTGTCTAAACCGAAAACCACTTTAATAACTATACGCGGAGTTGTGATCCAGAATGAAGTGGTTGGAATGATGTACGTGATGACTGAAGAAAGAGAACGATAATGGATAGCCTTGACACTTGTGTCAAATTGGAAATGACTAAAACAGGAGCCGTGCCAGGCCAAATGGGGGTTAGCTACCTCGAGCGATCACACTTCTTCGAAAACTACTCATTACTTGTTGTCGATTGGTGCACCCTTGATTTTGGGAGTGTTGTTTCGCGGTGTTGCGATCGCTGCGGCGATGCGTTCTCACCAGTCCGGACCAGGCAAACGGTAGTTTCACTACCTTGGGTATTGCCTCATGTGCCTTGTCATACTTGGATCCCTTTATACGCGACCACTACGATTTGTTTTGTGTTATACCTATAGAGTACTCCCTGATATCCCACTAGTTTACGGTGGAGTTTACAGTGCTGTATAGACTATAACGCTTATATAAAATGTGTTAAGGGGGATAATGGTAACGCCTTAACACTATTTTGATACTTTATATTACTGATAGGCATTATCTACTTATCGTACACTACTACATAGTAGATAGTTTAACGGATCCTTAAAGGATGGTTATTCCAAACATCCTTTGAGTTACGTGTATTTCAGTTGCTATTTCACTTGAGTTGGATTTATTGATATAAGAATGTTAATCCTGACTCGAGTGTTTTGTGTTTTGCTTTACGCTCGGGTCAGACTGAGTGTACCAGTATTCGAGACTCACCTTTGGAGTTGTAGCTTTGCTTGGAGATCCAGCTATCTATCCATCTTTCAGATATCCAGTTGATTCCAGTGATTGTATTCTGATTCTTGTATTTGACTATTGTATTCGAAACTTCTGCTGTAACTTATTTAACTCTGATATGTATATAGTAGCTTCATGAACTAGTATCTTTTATTTCCGCTGCAACTATTACTCTGTGTCTGTGATCTGTGATTATTTATTTACTATATATGTTCAGTTTTGCCAATTTAAATTAAAAATTCGGTATTTTGAATTATTCAAGTCCGACATGTGCGGATGCGAATAGTCCAAAATAGCGGGTCGTTACACAATCAATAGCAAACAAACCAACACAACATAGCAATAGTCACTTGCAACAAAACCGTACAATCATCACATGAAATTAAGTTAATCAACCATCCATCCATAGAAACCAAACAATGGTTTGTTTGAGTTCAAAAATCTTTAATCGTATAAAATGACAAATAAACTACTAAGTATACCATACACTCAACGGTCTTAGATAAAACTTAATAGATTATTTATACATCCTAAACAATTTGAATTATCACTTCCCAAACATCCCATAAGCCAAACAGCCAATAAATTCAAATGTCATGTAGGTTTATTCTTATTAATCTACTTTCATATTATTTATTGTTCTTCAGTTTCATTCATTCATACTATGCTTATTTTTTATTTATTTTTATAAATTTACATTCATTACTTACAGAATTTCATTTCTCATTCATTCATACAATGCCATTTTTCCATTACTTTACATCTATATACTTACACTAGTGCGAACCCGTGCTTCGCATATGGTTTGTTCAATATTTATATTGGTATTTATAATGTTAATGATATTATTATTAATAGTATTGAATATTAACTTATTATCAATATCTTTGCTTAGAGCTAATCAAATCATTATTCAAATCATTACAAAGCTTCGTGAATACATAAGATAAAAGAAGGTAGATTAATATGTGCTGAACAAAATTCATATAGCATGCTAGTATACAATAGGGAAAAAATTGTTTGAGAACATAGGCCTAAGTAATAAATCATAGCATAAATTTTCATCTACGCAAGTTTAGCAAATAATGAGATGTACAACAACTGATCACCAAAGCCCATTGGACAACCTAATGAAAATTTTAGATGACCCTTATCTGACCCTATGCATTATGAACGTAATAAAGCTCATCTCTTAAAGCCTACATCATTGCAGTTTTGGAAGGCATCTCATTCATACCCGACTGGAAGCCCCACATCCAAATACCATCTTCTGCACTTGCGTTGGTTCCATGACATCCATCCTAGGCCATCTTTTGATTTCCAACTGTTGCCACTAAGAATAACGTGAATCTAATACAATGAATTGAAGTACAGTGGTCCCTAATGTTGTAAGTGGCAAAGGAAACCAAGCACTACAGTTCCAACGATATAGAGATAACATATAGCTTGATTTTGCAAAAAGTTTTATTAAAATGATTCTGCTGACATCATAATAGTTTGCAAGTAAACACCGAGATGTTTGAATACTGAGGGTGTGGAAGCCTAATATGCGACTATCTTTATTTCCCAAACAATCAACCATTTTAATGGCTTACTATTGCACATATATTGAAAGTCATGTCAAACTCAGACTCTAAGTTGATGTACACAGTTTCATGTGAAACCAATGTAATTTTATGCTGAAGCCAAACATGGCTAATGACTTAAAAGTTAAAACTAATAGCAATATTTCCATAAAGTAATGTGTATGTGTGGATTTTATATATACACACACACATATATGCACACGCACACACACACACATACATACATATATATATAGTAAGAAAATCTGGATCATAGATTCTTGATGCTATGTGTACGCACTACGTATACATTTCATCTTAAAATTTGAAAAAAAAATCAAGTTCCATTGCATTCAAATTCATGAAAGGTTCAAATGTCATTGCAAATAGATACCAAATGTTTTATGTTAGAAAACTTCTAGATAAAATGAACATTTAAAAAACAAACGTATGGTACCTTGATATTATTCTAAGTTCTATATGCTTTTCTTTTTGTCTTGTATCGTCTTTGCTGTTGCTCAAGTGTGAAGCTGCTAGTGGTTAAAAGTTCCCATATATAACATTTCCAAGAGGCTGTTTACAAAGGTTGAATAAGTAATCTCTAATTGATGACATCCATTGATAAAATGGCTAGGAACTAAATGACTCATTGTAAAGCTTATTTTGATTTGTATTCATAATACCATTTTTGATAATTAATTTATAATTTATCGAGCAAGCAACAACATCAAAATCATGCATACCTATCTTTTTTTAAAGGGCGTGATCTTGAACCTTGATTGACTTCTAAAGTTATTTACATCTAAGTTCACATACAAAAATATGTTTAAAATATTCATGACACATACAAAAGTTCAAAATGCACTTATGAACACAGGTTTACACAAAATTCAATACATTGCAATCATGTCTAATTTGAAATTTGTACATTTTGGGTTCTTTTTCAAAAAGAAAAAATTACCGCTCATGGTATATATATAGCAAAGAATTACATGATGTAATTTTTTTCTTTCACACAAAATCTAAAATGGATTTCAAAAGCACATATATATGAATTTCATCTTTCCAGCTCAACCTTTTACACCAAAGCCAATTATATTATACACACAAAAAATTGAAATTAGCAGGTATCGAGACTTAAATGAATCAGTATTCTAAAACCGTAGGTACATGACATAATTCACCACATAAGGCAATATGGCTGTATAAAATTAGTTTGGTCTTAATGTGCCAAAGTATGTAATATAGTAGTGTTAGAAAGACACAGGTTATTGGAATTTATCCAAATCAGTATCTCAAATTTAAGAATATAACCTCCATAACATCAGTCTAAGATAATATTAGAAAATAGCAACCAAGAGGAGGATGGAAATATTCGGGAATATGTTATGTGTGCAAAATAGTTTTTAAATGATTAAGATTAGCCACACCAAAAGCTAGAAAAGGTACCATTTGGTATTTGACATAAAGAATAAGAACACTACTTGCCTAAGTTATTAAACTTTGTATACTATATATTTTACATTTTCTGTTCCCGTAGACAAATAATGATATGGTATCTTTATGATGTCTTAAAACCGTCCAAAGAATTTGCAACAACATATGAGCTTTTGCTACCTTAACCTTAAATATTAAAATGGATAAGGTCTATGCATATTCACGTTTTACACTCTTATGCTACAAAACTGTGTTGCCGAACCTTCTAAAGTCATGCATAATAGCTTTGAATAATGGCAATAATTTTGATGTAGTTCCTAATTTTACTTGCATGTATCATATATGAATATGATACATGCAATTGTTTGCATAGAACCATTAATGAACAAAGGATCATTGTTTGACATAATTCTTTCCTGGATATGCATAAAAAATAGCAACCAAACAATTGTATTTTGTGTTCACATAGTTACTTACACGGAGTATACTATAAGTTGCTAGATTTTGGGTTAAGGAATCGTTATCTCCCGGGTCTATCATGATATTAAAGTTCCCGCCATAGTATTCGACTCAGGTGTACTTAAATATATTACCACAATAGGATAGACTTTTGCAGTTATTGACATAGTGCAAGCACTCATTGATTAGGTTTCCTGCTCCATGGGATATGCGTTAGATATCCTGGATATTCACATCAATAAAAAAATATCATATTCATTAGGATTTCTGAAAAAGAGAAATTCTCCTTATCGCATATATTTGCATATAGTTGATGAGATGACTACTATGCCAAAGGTTACATTATTCAGCTTAATAATTATATTCATGAAACAGAATTAATGATCTTGAAATAGATGCACAAAAAGGTGTTTACTTTGAGCACATAGAGACATGAAGTAGAATTATAATAATTATTCTACACACGCGAAACGTAAATTTAGTTTTTCCTTAAAGGAACTACACAACCTTTTTATTTTCCTCCTTTTCGCACAAACTATCTCTTATTACTGCTCCAATTTTTTCCTTAGTAAATTCTAAAACCTTTACTCATTTTCTTTCAAAAATTCATTTTTTAATTAATAATACCCAAAAATCAAAATAAAATTCTTAACCTTAAGCGAGTTCTATTATTGAATTTCTAATTATTACCCATTGTTATGAATAATACTTTTTAATAAACATATTTCAAAACTTTAAGGAATTCAAACAATTTAAAATAGGCAACCACATATTTGAACATGTTTTAATAAGCACCATTAAAAATATCTAAAGACAATGTTAAATCCATAATTAAACATCTGAAACATGTTGAATGAATCAAAACTATTTTAACTATCACTTAAACAAAAACGACATTTCACTTTCATCTGAACTAATTTCCGACAACAGCGAGAGAGGACGGTAATTTAGGAAATGATTAAACTATTTAAATTGGCTAAGAGTATTAGCAGCAGCAGCACGAACATGAAATAGGTAAATAATTTAAATCAGGTAGTGTAAAATCCATGGAGATGGTAGTGCACGTGGATTAATGTTGGAGGTGGTATGTACATAAAGGCACACGGTTTGGCCAAATAAGGTGGACATGTTTAAATTAATGTAATTACAGTCCATTATTACTGTAAATACAACTTTGGACAACAAATTTATAATCAAAATACTCATGTTTCCCAACTTTAGGGTAAGTTCCTTAACCTTCTTGTCAGCCTCATTGGTCCTAGCCTTTGATAATGCACAACTCTTGTTTAGTGTGTCAATTTCACCTTTGAGCTTCCCAACCTGTTCAAAAAAAAGAATGACATGTTACCATAGACTGCGATTGATAAAATAATAATATGATATCATGGTGATATTATCATGAACTAACCTCTTTCTTCAATTTCTTAGCTCTTGCATAGGCTTTCCCTACTTGACAACTACAGCAGCCTTTTTCTGCAGACATATTCAAAGGAAGACCAATAAATAGATCTGAGTTTGTAGAATAGTAACTCTTATATTATATTAAAACTCACTTTAAGTGCATCAACCTCACTCTACAATTTACCCATGCTTGATGATTTCTCTCTAACGTATCTAAAACAACAATCTTGCAATCTTTTATCTTCAGTTCTCTATGAGGCTGGATTCTTCATTTAAAAAAGGCAAAGAAAGTTGTTATAACTAACATAATCTTGACCCAACTTTAATGATAATAATAATGTACTTTAGGACAAATTGCTATTATTCTGTTTACATGCACTTGCTGAAAATTACAGTGGTGCATTCTTAAAAATTAAAATTGATACCATGTGTATATATGACAAATTGGTACCAATAACTAAGTTTTGCTTTAGAAATACTAAATGTGTTTCAAGCAATGTTAATTTTTTTTAAAAAAAAGACAGTGTTCCATGGACAACAAAGTACATGCTAAATAGATGAGAACACCGCTTACCCCTTAATCCATCATCAATTTCCCACCCATTAAAATTAGAATCATATAACTTCCTAAGTACACCAAACCATAATTTTATATTAAATCTTATACATCCATGTCAGAAATTATTCATCTCTTCTCAGTACAGCTACATAATTCATATATATACAAAAATGAGTATTGTTTGCTTGAAACTGTGAATAGAATACTCGGAGCAGATTGTTCGACAGTAGTATACATACATGGATTGGACGGTGCACTTTGGATTAGTTTTTGTACTTGTGAACTCTAGGATTCAATAATTTAAAGTTCTATGCATTTAGTCGTAAACGATGAACTGTATATAGTACGATGTACCAAAAAATCAAAAATAAAGTAGTTTAAGATATGACTTTGCCATGAGCCAAGGTTTGGAGTAGCCTTGTCATACTGAACTTGTATCTACCTTAGAGAGTCCAATACAAAATGGGCTACATTTTATCATAAAAGTATGGAAACATATGATATAGAATTATATATCTAATAGCAGCAGATCAAGCCAAAAGATGAATTTCTTTGTAAGGAGAAGATGATGATAGCAGGATTACAAATTGACTATTAGTTCATAATGACAAAATAGAGTCAAATCAATGACAACTGATGAAACAATTTGCAATATAGGAGCACCATTATTATATGGTATAACTATTTGTGAAGTAATATAAAAACTGATGGGACTGTAAAAAGACGAGTTGATAGGAACTGGATATATCTTCTGTAGGTGAATTGAATCGGTAAAAGGATGGAAATGGTTCAAAATCAAAAATGTTGTAAAAAAAGGAATGGAAAATACCTGAAATGCTAGACATCATGAATTAAAATACGGGAAGATGAGAAGATTGATATTCGAAGAAAACTCTGGAATAAATACCACCTTGACAGAAATTTGGTAATTATCTGAACAGAATTCGAAGAAGACTCCTATTCCACAATGATGGGATGAGGAAGATTAAAATCGTTACCGCGTGGAGTAAGTTGTTAACTGATTCGTCGACCTGACCCGAAGTCGGAGAAGAATGCTATTCGATGACGATAGGATAAGCAAGATCAAATTCGCTGCCGCGACAGAGCAAACTATCAACCGATTCATTGGAGGTAGACAGTTCTTCGATTCGCTTTTGTTATCGATGAGGGGAAATGACTATTAGGGATATGATTAGAAGAGATGAAAGAGAGAGCATGCTAATTTAATGAAATGGGGGGAGCGTACAATAGAGGAAGAGGAGAAGAACAGTTAGGGTTCTTTGAGAAGCGATGAAGCAGACAGTGATTATCAAACAAACTGGAAAACAATTAAAAGATGCGATGTTTCATTTTAGAGAAATTGAAGATGGCTTCAGAGCCCTAGAAACAAACGAATATTAATATATAGGTTTGGAGGAAGATAAGAAAAAGTATAAATGTGACCGTTCGGTTGCCAAATTTCAAGGGGGCTTGTGTGAGCTTGAAATTCAACTCACTAATAATAATATAGTATAGATAAGTTATTTCCATTCAATTATCTAAAATAATCAATGAATTCATTATTGAATGATTATATACATTTTATTTCAGTTTACTTCACATTTATTATTAAATTATATACTTGATTCTCATTGAATATTAATATTCATTAATGCATAGGTTCATACTTAAGTTCCTTAGCTTCTTAACTTACATTCATCTTCACTTTTACAGTTCCATTGTATATTAAATCCATTTTTAGAATCATTTCAACATTTCTGAAGTTATAATCATTTAATTAATATGGTATTCACTTTTATTGTTCATTTTATTTACAAATAGCTACAACATTAACTTAAATTTATAATCATTTACATATAGTGTTCACTCTTTTTATAAATTAAATTAGTAACCGTTCAAATTATTAACTTGAGTTTATAACAATTTATAACATCAGATTTCTTATTTATAGAAGTAATTCCATCGAACACCTTCATTACTAAAGTTTTACTTGTACAATATTCTATTACATATTCTTATTTAACATTGCAACTTTTAATATTTTGGTAAGTTATATATATGTCTTTTAGAATGCAATTGAATGTTACACAAGTTTATCTTATTCATTTTAGTTAACAAAATGTTCAATAGATACATTTTCTCAATTTTCATATCTTTAATTTATAAGTGACAACCTTCAATTTCATTACATTTCATTAATCACTTAACCTCGAATTTCTTATTTTCCATTTAAGCAGCTTCCAATTATTAAAATAATTAAGATTTCATTCTATTACAATATCTGAAAACTACTAATTATCAGAAGGTTTTAAGAACTAACTCCGGGTTACATTTCCAAATCATTTTAAAATAAAATATATTCATATCTTCTATAGATCAAATCATATTTAGGAATTCAAAATTAGAGTTTATTCATCAAAACTGATGTGTATTAAAAATAATACGTCAGCCTTCCCACTTTGAAACTCAAAAATGAATGTCGATGATGCGTGCACTCATCACCGAAATTATTTTCCAGCGATAGAGAGGAGTGTACAGGACTTATTTCCTTTAAAATTCTTTTAGAAACATTTCTTCTAAATCACTTTGAAATACTTTTATCCGAAAATACTTCCAAATACTACCAAAATTATATTCCAAATTCTTTTGAAAACCAATTTCAAAACCCCAGAAATTTAGTTCTCAAATTCCAATTTATTTTTACTTTACTTGTAAATCCTATTTTACAATCAATATTTATAAAATTTCACTTCCTAACTAACAATTATATCACATACAACTATATCTTTTTATAAAATTATTCTTTTATATACAAAATATAATACTAGGTAAAATTATTTCATTTACCTATATTTCAAAACAATATTGTGTCGATCTGCCCTATTAAGTGTTTAGAAATCCCTATTGGTGCCATAACGTTTCATGTACCGACCAGAATTTACAAATACTAAACAAAACAAATTAACACAATATAAAAACATTTTATAACACTAACAAATACGCTCTCTCATATATATACATTCAACGACTCATTCTAGGGTATTACTACCTTATTTCTAATGAGTCAGACCCCACAAAGCTAAGGTTATCTCTAAACCTGGCTCTGATACCAAATGTAACGACCCACCTTTTTGGATGGTTTAAATCGACAATAAACCACACATGTCAAACTCAAACCATTCAAAAGGGAAGATTGTTATGGGGTAAATAAGAGAAGCAGAGAAAGAAAGAAAAAAACAAAACGCAGAATCTCACAGTGGAATGAAAAAATCTAAAAATCAAATAAATAATTCATGAAGCTGTTTTACAAATAACATTGATTACACTTTTACAATACAGAGTTACATACAACAAAAATAAATCAATAATGCAGCAGAACAACATGATGAAGTGGAATAATGTAATAAATAGTAATAGTATACAAATCTCCATCTTCATCCTCCAGAAAAGCAGTCTTCGATACACTGAAAAGCTCAGACTGACCCGAGCGAATTGAAAAGACAAAACACTCGAGTCAGAACTAAAAGATCTTATGTAAGTTAAATCAACAGTATAATAAATATGAGTGTAACGGCGTTAGAGATGTTTACGGGGTTTGACATCTCCTATCTAGTGTCTAACGTGAGTGCAATAACTTAAGTGATGTTCGGGATTTCCCTCTCCTAAGGATCCGTTAAACTATCTACATACATAGTACAATATGAGCAAATCAAGTGGGTCGCACCCATTAGGATATGTTCATCACCTTTCTAGATTACCATCTATATTTAGGAATTCTTTGAAATAAGAATTTTCCGAACTCTTGTAATCATAGTTTTCAAACAAAATAAAATGATTGAGATTTCATTTAGTATATTTTGAAATATGAGAAAATCAAGTTTTTAAAATAGTCGCGCTTTGGCAGTTCGGAAATCCAAGCGGTAAATTCTTTAAGACTGATATTTTTAATTCTTAAAAATATGGAATAAATTGTATAAATATTTTAAAATGGTTTAAAAGAGATTTGATTTATAAAATGGATTTATAAATGATAGAGAAGTTGTTTTGATCAAATAAGCCTTAAAAGCACTATTCGCAACACTTTTGCAGCAGTTTTTAATAAGTTTTGAAATATGGCTTTAAACTTAAGTATGCTTTCCCAAATCTTTTATAAATGTTTTCAAATAACTAATTAAGTATTTTGATGATGATTTGGAGGTTTTATAATTTATTTTAAAGAGTTTAAATGAATGATTTAAAGAAATCCTGTTATAATTATGTGATTTAATCTTGGCTCAAAAAACGAATGAGCGGACTGGATTTTTTTATTCATGGGATCCGGTTGTGGGGTGCTTAAACTAAGAAGATGTTCAAGAGAAACCAGTGCCCTGGCTCACCTGGCCTCTTTCCTCGGTGAGGAATAGATAAGGTCGAAATGTCAAAAACCGAGGCAAGTTTAAAAGATTTAATTTTTCCAAATTTAATACAACTTGGATTGTGTAGAAATAATCTTATTATACTTGGTATTAAATTCCAAGGAGGGAATCCATACTATCCATGTGAATGTAAAAGGTGATTTCACCGTTATTCGACGGATAGTAAAGGTTGAATACGAAAATTGATATTGAGTAGAATTAGTATAATTTCTATCGACCATTTTTACTTAATAAGGTTTTGCAATGTGATTTATGAGAAATGATTTTGATTCGGTAGTTCCAAAGTTAAAGAGAGGTTTAATGATTCCATATATACTAGAAAAGGATATGATTTAAAGATTTATATCTCTAAAAGAGTTATTTTATTTGATAAAAGATATTAATAAATTAATGATAATCACCCTCAAACTTAACATCTTTTTATCGATGATTGGTTTGAAGCAACTAGGATTGGATTTGAGTGATTCCTAACCAAAAACTACTTCAAACCAATTTACACATTCGAAGGTGAAGACATGGAATGATAATAAATTAGAAGATGGAATATAGGGCTGCCAGTCACTGACCCTCGGGGGAAATTTCCCATATCATATATATGTGGCAGTAGTATCTTCATTTGATCGCTGATGTAAGGGCTGCTCGCTACTAATCCTAAGGGTGATTCCCGACAGGATGTAATAGGGAGTTCTTTCGGTTTATCCTGTTTCTAGACAATTTGTATGGACGAATGTATGACATTGCATTTCTAAAATGCACGTACATTGGTTTTTACAAACGTCTATCTGTTTATGTTGTAGGAGATAACTCTTCTATACTTAACACCCTTCTCTGAGATGTACGAGCTCAGAGGTTGTACATTTGTGGAAATCAATAGTGTGTGATGGAATTGGCAATGTGGCATTCAAAGCGGAATGTGCTATGTGAACGGTAATTATTACCTTGGGCCTCATCACCCAGAAACGGCTTAAATAGGGCATGCCGTAAGGCTATGTGGTTCGCAACCATTAAGGTATGGTCATTATTTTTCTAGATTACCCTCTATATATTGGGTATGTTTTGTATGCTATGAGAGCTCTCGGATAGATCGGGAATGAATGGGGTGATGTCATATTCAATTCTATCTGCCATCGGATGGGTCTGCGGGTTGACCGGTCTTGTCAAGTGCAGAGGTTTCAATGGTGTTAATCCTTGGTACATCCCTCTAGAGATGAACTATATGGAAGGTAGTTCCCTACCTACCATTGAATGGAAATCCATTCTCTAATATAAGTGCATTCAGACTTGATTGTAGAACATATTATGCTGGAAATTAATAAAAGTAACAATTTCGGCTAAGATTATATAAGTCTACTTGAAAAGTATTTTCAAAAGAATGTCATTAAAAATAATATTACCATATTTTGCATAGTAAAGATTTGGTTATCATAAGGTAAAAACTCGTTTTGTGTTTATGTGCGGCATGGTCTTATGAGATACTCTTTGTTTTGAAATATCTGTATTTTAAGTTGCTCACACCAGTCCCATGACTAACCCGGAGTTTAATTTTCTTTTCCCTTAAACTCTGGGTGCCCTATTTTTCCAGCCAGCCAAGTGGGCAGGTTTAACTTGGAGCATTATGATGGAGCTTGAAGTCTGGAGATGAAGATGTTCCTATAAATAATTCTACATTTCCATTTCCACGGCATTAGTTAACTGATTGTATTTGGCATTTATAAGGACAGAGATTTATAACTGTCCAGGCTGATTTATAAGATAGACTCTGATAAATGTTTTTAAAATTTCTGCCATAAAGATATATATATATATTGAAATAATATATGTTATTCCATTCGTGTAAGATTCTGTTTTGTCCTTATTTTCTTTTACCACATGATAATCTGCCTCTCCGGCACTTGGATTTGTAGACATGAATACCGAGGATGTATTAGTGTCGATTTCCGAGGGTCGAGGAAGGTGGTCATCACATGTTCTGTCTTCGTTTTCTTTTACCCTTAACAATCGGTTTTTCCGGCATTTGAACGCTCGGCATGCAATATAGTGGACGTATTAGTGTCGATTTTCAAAGGTTGAGAATCCTGGTCGTTGCAACTTGATTACCCAATTCCAATCCTAGACACCACCTTTCTAGACACGTTACTAAGCGTGCAAGATTAATTAGTTGGCCCTAACATGATTAATTTAGGCTGTATGGGCTATTTGGCTCTGATACCATTGATGGAAATGGGCTAGATCGCAGCGGAAGAAATGGGTGAATTTCAAAAAAATTTACCATTCTGGATCTTTAATGGGCCTATAAAGTCTGAACACATTTAGATCTTATCTAAATTTTCTTTTAAATAAAATCTTTATATTATTTAATTATTAAGTTGGATATTTTAATGTAACTTAATTTATAGTGTTATAATGGATGTATCGAATGCATCCATTTGTGTGAATATATAAATAGTGCTAATATATGTAATAGAAACATGCAAATTAAATTTAGAGAAGGAAACTTTTTATTTCCTTCTCTTACCCTATGCAATAAATAAGGGAAGATATGTCAAAATATGAAGATGGAGAAACCTTTCATTTCTCTCCCTCTTTAATTGAATTAATTAATACATTAAATAACATTACTTAAGGTGTTATCCCGCCTTTTGGCAAGGCCGTGACACCAAGAACTTGATTAGAAACCAGTGACAGTTCGTCTTGGAGATCGGTTACACAAAAGCTCGCTATGGATATCGATGGATTTTGTCCGAGTCCGGACCGAGCCACGATTAACAAGACATAACAATCAAAGCCAGGGAAGCCAACGTTCCAAGTTTCAAGACGATCCGAGTTCGTATGCTTAACTTATGGTCGATACAAGATGAAGGAGATCCCCCCTGATTTGAATCCATAGGTGGGACCTATGTCGAATCCATCAACATCTGTTTGCTCCGAATCGATCACTACCTCCTTGTTCGAATCCATCAGATGGTCAAGCTTCGTATCCATCACTCAAATCCATGAAGACATCCTGCTTTGTGCCCATCAGATGCTCTGCTTCGAATCCATGAAGCTACTCCACTTCGTATCCCTTAGGTCGAAGTCCTTCGAATCCATGCAACCGATATACTTCGACTCCATCCCATAACTTACTTCGTATCCACCCTGTTGAGGCAGCTTCGAATCGATCAACTATGGGATACCTCGATCGATTCGAATGAACATCTCCTCGAATCCATTCCCTCGAATCCACTAATTAAAGGCGGCTAAAACCATGGATTCGACCTAGTAAACTCGGAGAAAAAGATGGATCAACCCGAGAAGTGCGCGCGACACGTCACCATTCACACGCGCAAACCATCGATTGACCCTATCGATTCGAAGGGGATCGATTCGAACCAAGCATGTCAACCGGAAATGCAATCTTGAATCGATCATAACTTGAGATCTACAAGTCCAAATGCTATGAAATTTTCACAGGAGCTTACGTACACGCTGAAGAATGTCCATACCAAATTTCACCTCGATTGGATGCTTTCTTGATCGATTCGAACCCAAGTTCGAATCGATCCCAAAGTGGGCCCGAATTTCCAGAATCCGGGCGTGTGGGCCCCCTCACATGCCAGAAGCGGTCTCCCCAAATTTTAGGCGAAATATCAGCCTCCTACACCTATAAATAGAGCCCCTGGTCATTCAGAAAGGGGGTCGGACAATTTTGAGAGCTAAAGAGCGCCAAGACTCTGCCAGATTTACTCAAAATCACCACTGCTGCCTTAGACTCAGATTTAGCTCAAAAAGTCAGTTGTATTGCATTATAAGAAATTGTAATCTCCAAGTATCGAGCAATAAAATCATCAAACTTCATAGTGGACGTAGGCGAAACGCCGAACCACTCTAAATCGCTTGTCTTTGCAATTTACTTTCTGCTATTTGGAGTTTTTGTTAGATAATCCGTAGTTTTAATTTTCATTCTTCACTTTTATCTCTTCAAAAACTTCCGAAGAGTGTTGTGCCCATTTTTGGGACAAACACTTTGGTGCTTTCACTGAGAAAACCAGTTTTTCTCCTGCTCTTTGGATCTACCATCGATAACGGATTGCATAAATCCAAGGGGAAGATCCATATCTATGCTCCAGAATCCTTCCATTCTATTCAAATTTGCATAAAATCTAGGAAAGGGATTCACTACTAAAGATGGTTAGTACAAGAACTACCTCTACGGCTGCTGATCAAGAAGGTCGGGATAGACAGAATCCTACACAACAGCTACAATCCAATCAATACAACACTGCTCACTCAGATTCGTCTGGGCCGGTCACCAGACAAGAGTTCCATGTGTTGCTCCAGGAATTAACTCAAAGTCGGCAACAACTGGCCAAACAGTTGTGTGCTAATATTGAATTGACCAATCAACTAAACCGCCGAAGGCGTAGGAGGACTAGGAGAGATGATGCTTCCCACTCGTCCATTGAAAGTTCTGCTTCATCTGACTATCACGACAGATCTACACGTCCCCGATTGGACGCAACCCACACACAAGCTACCGGATATCAACCTGCCTTGACTGTAGGACAATTGAGGGTTGGACCGTCAACTAGCTTCCAGACCGGGCCCTCGTTACAAGGAGGTGCTATTCCACAATATACCGCGGACAATCGCACTGCAACCGCCGCGGTAGAAACAAGGGTTGACACCCGGAATAAGTCAGATCCGAATAATCAACAACGTGGGCGTACTCCTGAACCATACGTCCCAGAAGATGTCGAGCCAAGGAGACGAGACATAGGCCGTCGACAGCGTCCGGTCCAAACTCGCGCTGTTGAACTCGACCACACCTTAGCTCAGCATGCACAGAATGTGGCTATGCCCGATATTTCAACTATGATACGTCAAATGATTCGCGAAAGCCAAGGACTTATCAATGACGACTGGGGAATCTCCCGTAGTCATACTCCTTTCACAGACGAAATACTATACGCTGAACCTACTCGGCGATTCAGAATGCCAACTCTCCCTATGTACGAAGGAAATTCCGATCCCAATCAACATATTTTGAAATATGAATGTTCAATGAGCGCCACAAGAGCTGATGATGCAGTGAAGTGTTGAAGTTTCCCCATCTCTTTGGGAGGAATCGCAACAATGTGGTTTACAAGGCTGCCACCTAGATCCATCTCTTCGTTTGATCAACTGGCTAAGAAATTTGTCGAACAGTTTCGTATGCACGTCACTAGACCTAAAGACGTTAACACCCTGTCTAGTGTTACCCAAGCTTGAGGAGAAACACTCAGGCGTTATTTGGAGAGATTCCATGCAGCATGTGTGGAAATCAGTAATCCTAACGATAACTCGATTTTGATGGCATTAACCAAAGGGATCGATCCCGATTCTGAGTTTGGAAATTGGTTGGCTGGAAAACCGCCCGCATCGTTGGACCGTTTCTACTCCAAAGCCACTCAATTCTTACGACAAGAGGACGCGAAACAGTCTAGGAAGCAGGACGATGTGATACCTAGAACTGAAGGAATACAAAGTAATATAGCAGTTAAGCAGTTCGGTGAGAGTTCCGGAAAAGTTCAATTGAATATACAGAACAAACAAAATTAGCCAAGAGGCAACAATGTTCAGGACAGGAAAAGAGATCAGAATCGAGGCCCACAACGTAGGACCCCAATGTTTGATAATTACACGCCATTGAATACATCGTTGGAAAATGTGTATATGCAAACTTGCAACACTATGCAATATAATAAACCTGCTCCGAAGCAATCGTCGGAGAGGCAGATTCAAACAGGGAAGTTTTGTAGATTTCACGAGTTATGACCACAATACCAATGAGTGTCGACATTTGCAGGACCTCATCGAAAAGTTGATCAGGGAGAGAAAGTTAGACCAGTTTGTGCGGGCGCCGCAGTTTGGTGGTGTAGGCCCTTCAAATCAGAATCGTGCACAAAATCAGGAAAGACAAGAGGAACCCGCTCATATGGGCGGAAGGCTAGTTATCAACACAATAAGTGGTGGTCCTCACCCAGCAGACAGAAGCTGGGGGGAAATGGAGTCGTATGCTAGTTCGATCAGGCATGCGGACTTCGAATGTTGTAGTAATTGTGAGGATGGAACTCCGGATAAACAAAAAAAGATAATGTCTGATGATATCGTATTCAGGAGCCGAGACGCTGATAAAGTCGAAGCCCCTACAATCGACCCACTAGTCATATCTGCCCAGGTAGGTCCTGCTTGGATGAAGAGGATCCTGGTTGACAGTGGGAGCTCTGTGAATATCTTGCTTAAATGGGCTTACGATTTAATGAAGATGGAAGCAAAGGATTTAAAACCCTGCCAATCCCGAATCCACGGTATCAACGGGAGTGCTACGATACCCATTAGAGTAACAGAACTACCGGTGGAATTGTGAGTGGGAGAACACCGGAGAGTCCGGATGTTGCAGTTTGTCGTTTTAGATATTGATTCACCTTACAATGCATTTTTGGGCCGACCGGCCCTTGCTGAGTTCAGGGCAGCCATTGCCCCATGGTGTCTAACTCTGAAGTTCCCTACTGATCATCGAATTGGAGTCATTCAAGGAGACCAGGCAGTAGGAAGAGCCTGTTATGTTGCTGAACTGCGCGAGGCGCAGAGAAAAGAGAAAGGAAAGGGCGTAGAGGAATCTCTCTGCGTCCGTTTTGCTAATGATTGACAATTAGTGCCTGGGCCCCGGCCCGGGCACCACGACCGATTCCTTAAAGATCTTGACCCTAGAGACAACGAAGATAAAGACGAATCTAAAGAGAATCAAGCTTCCCCAGCCGAACTGACTGTGGACGTCCTAGTCAGTGAAGATGACGATTCAAAAGTACTAAAAGTTGGATCTCAACTGGGAAAATAGACACAACAGGAATTGGTTGAATTTCTCCGAGCGAATCTCGACGTTTTCGCCTGGACACACTCTGACATGTGCGGAATCTCACCAGACATTGCGAGTCACTCCTTGAATATTGATCCGCGACATGTTCCGGTCAAGCAGAAGAGGCGTGGTATGGATCCAGAGAGATCTGCTGCCCTTAAAGAAGAAGTTTATAAGTTGCAATCGAATGGATTCATCCTAGATGCTTTGTATCCGGAATGGGTGTCAAATCCCGTACTGGTTCGAAAACCAAATGGAAAATGGAGAACTTGCATCGACTATTCTTAAACAAGGCTTGTCCCAAGGATAGTTTTCCACTTCCTCGAATCGACCAGCTCATAGATTCAACGGCTGGACATGAGTTATTATCTTTCATGGATGCTTATTCTGGCTACAATCAAATACCTATGCATTTACCTGATCAAGAACATACCAGTTTCGTGACTGATTTGGGACTCTATTGCTACAGAGTCATGCCTTTTGGTCTAAAAATGCCGGAGCAACATACCAACGCTTGGTCAACCGGATGTTCGCCGACCAGATCGGGAAGACCATGGAGGTTTATGTGGATGACTTGCTAGTAAAGTCCCGATTTTCCATAGATCACGTCAGAGATTTAGATGCGATGTTCCGCATTCTTCGAAAATATGGAATGAAGCTCAACCCATTAAAGTGTCATTTCGGTGTCACCTCTGGAAAGTTCCTTGGGTTTATCGTTAACGCTCGAGGGATAGAAGCAAATCCCGAAAAGATCCGGGCAATAAGGACCTTACAAACTCCAAGAACCATAAAACAAGTCCAGAGTCTCAACGGGAAGGTAGCAGCGTTGAGCAGATTCATCTCGAAATCCACTGATAAATGCATTCCTTTCTTAGATTTGATACGAAAAGGGAGGCGAAACTTTGAATGGACCACGGAATGTGAAAACGCATTCCGATCGCTGGTTCAGCATCTTTCCACACCACCGATCTTATCAAAACCAATTGACCACGAACAGTTGTACCTTTACCTGGCAGTATCAGAGCATGCAATCAGCGCTGCTTTGGTTCGGGAAGAAGACCGAGTATAGAAACCGGTCTACTATGTTAGTAAACGGCTAACAAGAGCCGAGAGGAATTACCCAAGATTAGAGAAACTGGCTTATTGCCTGGTCATTGCCTCGAGAAAGCTTCGCCCTTATTTCCAAGCTCATCCTCTTACTGTGTATACCGATCAGCCGTTACGACAGGTCCTCACGCGACATGAGACGTCTAGTAGGTTGCTCAAGTGAAACATTGAACTAAGTCAATTTGACATCACTTATGCTCCGCGGCGAGTGTTTCCTGGGGATTTGACCAGGCAACTAGTACTCGGCAATGAGTGCTCGGCATCAGAGAGTGTCCGGCATCTAGGAGTGTTCGGCGAAGCACTTGCCATCCAAGAGTGTTCGGCGAAGCAACTGTCATCCATGAGTACTCGGCGTAGTACTCGGCATCCGTAGTGTCCGGCGTCCAGGAGTGTTCGGCGTAGTACTCAGCAGTGTTCGGCGTCAACTGGCACTCAACGTCAACCAACGCTCGGCATCAAGATTGCTCGGCACCAAGACTGCTCGGCATACGAGACTGCTCGGCATACGAGAGCACTCGACATCAAGAGCACTCGGCATCGTGACTACTCGGCATAGTACTCGGCAACAAGGGTACTCGGCGTCAAGTAGTGTTCGGCATCAACTGGCACTCGGCAACAACCTATGCTCAGCGTCAACTAGTGTTCGGCATCCCATGGTACTCGGCATCCGGAGTACTCGGCATCTAGAGGCACTCGGCGTCAGTAGAACTCGGCGATAGGATAACTCGGCAACGAGAGCGTTCGGCATTCAGAAGGCATTCAGTATGCACAACTACACAAGGTAACGATATCATTCGACCTACATACATTGATCGGTCAAGAGCTTCGAACAGAGATACGCTCGGCTTCACTGCAACCATCCTACACTTCCCATACATCAGAAGCACCGTTCGGCATGGGGAGGACCGTTCGGCATGGAAGCGTTCGGCGTACCTGGTTCGGCATGCAGCGCCTGGGCTAGAGCGTTCGGCTATCAAGCCCACTTGGGTAGTCCAGCCCACTTTTGCCTATAAATAGAGGGCAGGGTCACAGTGAAATGGATCCTTTTTTGGGGAGAGAAAACACCGGGGAGACTCTGCCATTTTCAAGACTCATCTTCTCTACTTAACAACTTCATTCAAACATTTGATTCACGAATTGTATTTGTAATCAACTATAAATAAGATCAATAAAGTTTAACCTCAAAGTGGACGTAGGCAATTACGCTGAACCACTATAAATTTGGTGTTCTTACTTTCTGTATTTAGATTAGCACTGTCTTCTCTGTTTAATTTGATTTCATCACTTATATCTCTTCACAATCTTCTTCTACGAGGTTAGTGACCAATTTTGGTGCTAACACTTTGGTGCTTTCACTGAGAACCGAATTCTCAGACCTCAAGGATCTGCTTTAAACTACTGGATTGAACAAATCCCCCAAAGAAGATCCGACTCACTGATAGGACATCCGTTGATTCTACTCAGAGTTCATACCAATAACTCTACAATGGCAAGACCACGTACCAGGTCAGCTTCTCATAATGTGGATGCCCGCGAGACTGCTAGCGTGCAACAAGCAGGACCTAGCAATCAACCAGCGATCCCGAGTGCAGGGATTGCCGCTCAAGAACAGACTCCAGTTGTCACCAGAGTAGAGTTCAATGACTTGATGAGAGAACTTAGGGAAAGCAGGAGACAACTGGGAGAACAGATGCAAGCTAATGCCAACCTGATGGCACAACTCACTCAACAGTAGCAACAGAATGCTGGGGGCAATCCCGCTGCTTACTCCTCATCTGACAGCTCAACTTCTTCTGATGAACCACCCAGGCGTAGACGCCGTAAGACTGAAGCTGCAAGGGCGGATGCTGCTGTTCGAACAGCTGGAGACCGCGACCAAGCCAGAAATGGAAGCTTCAGAACCGGAGTACAAATGGAGGATGGAGCTCCAGATCATCAAGATGCTAACAATGTTGAACCTCAAGACGCACGATTGGCAGATCGCCGGGAAAGGAGGCATCAGCATGGACAGGCGCGTAGAACTGACTCCAACCTCCCAGCTTCCATACAGACACCCGATCTGACAGCCATGATCAGGCAACTGATGAAAGAAAATCAGGGCTTATCAAATGACGACTGGGGAGTGTCAAGAAGTCATACTCCGTTCACGGATGTTGTGCTGCAAGCGGCGTACCCCAAGAAGTTTAGCATGCCAACCATTCCTGCATACGAAGGAAAGACTGACCCCAGACAACATGTAATGAGGTATGAATGGATGATGGATTCAGCCAGAGCAAATGATGCCACCAAGTGTAGGTGCTTTCCGATTACTCTATCTGGGATCGCTACTATGTGGTTCACCCGACTTCCTCCGCGATCCGTATCAAATTTTGAGGAGTTGCCAAAGAAGTTTATTGAGAAGTTCAGGATACACACTACACGCCCGAAGGACGTGATGTCTCTGTCAAGTGTAATCCAAAATCCCGGAGAGTCGCTGAAGGAGTACTTACAAAGATTCCACGTTGCGGCAACTGAAGTCAGTAATCCCAATGATCATGCAATTCTAATGGCTGTAATGAGAGGTGTAGATCCGGACTCTGAGTTTGGAGACTGGCTGGCAGGAAAACCTCCGGCTACGCTAGAGCGTTTCTACTCCAAGGCACACCAGTTCATAAGAAGAGAGGAAGCTAGGTGGGTACGACGAGATAAGGCACCGGGACCTGCCCAAGAGTCAATCAAGAGCAACATTGCTGTGAAGCAATCTGGAGACAATTCGGGAAAGGTCCAAGTCATTGTCCAGAGTAAGCCTGTGCAGCCCAAAGAGTCCGGAGGAAGAAGTCAAGGAAAGAGGAAAGAAGCGGGAAAGTGGAAGTCGAGAATTCCCAGCTACAGCGAGTACACTCCGCTAAACGCCCCACTTGAGAACATCTACCTATCCACCTGCAATACTTTTCAATACCGAAAGCCGCGCCCGAAAGAATCAACCGAGGAACAGAAGCGGACTGGGAAATATTGCCGCTTCCATGAAACTTATGGACACAACACGGAAGAGTGCAGACACCTGCATGACGCTATCGAGAAATTGATCAAACAAAAGAAGTTGCAAGAATTTGTAAAGGATCCACAGGAAGGAGGACAGGGGATGTCCAACCCAGGTCATGCACCAGCTCCACGTCATCCTGAGGAGCCTGCCCGGACTGTTGGAAGACTGGTCATAAATACAATTATCGGCGGACCTCATCCTACAGATAAGAACTGGCAAGAGATGGAACGATATGCAAGCTCCTTGAAGCATGCAGATTTTGAGTGCTGTTCGAACGTAGAGGACGGAGCCCCTGCTAAGCAGCAGCGCGTGATGACAGACGATATTGTGTTCAAGAACAGAGACGCTGATCAGGTAGAGGCTCCGACCATCGATCCCATGGTCATATCTGCAACGATCGGACCAGCATATGTAAAAAGAATTTTGATTGATTGTGGAAGTTCAGTCAACATCATCTTCAAGAAGGCCTACGATCAGATGAAGCTAGAGACAAAAGACTTGAAACCATCCAAAGCTCGTATCCACGGCTTTAACGGTGCTGCGACTGATGCAGTAGGATATGTCAAGTTACCAGTTGAACTGGGACAAGGCGAGCGTCGGAGGGTACGAATTCTACCCTTTGTAGTTTTGGATGTGGACTCTCCGTATAATGTTTTCTTGGGTCGGCCGGCCCTGGCTGAATTTAGGGCGGCATTAGCCCCGTGGTGCTTAACTATGAAGTTTCCGACTGACAAAGGAGTAGGCATTGTTCACGGTGACCAAGCAGCTGGTCGTTCCTGTTATGTGGCCGAGCTCCGAGAGGCCCACCGGAGGGAGAAGGTAAAGGTTGCGGACAACCCCGTCCGGATCCTCAATGCGGATAATTGACAAGTAGCGCTCGAGCCCTGGCTTGGGCATAGTTCTCAGATCTACGGAGATATAGATCCGAGAGACGATGATGAGAAACCCAGGGAAGAGAAGGCGGCACCGGCTGAATTAACAATTGACATTTCAGTTAGCCGTGACGACCCTTCGCGAATACTGAAGATCGGATCACAGCTTGGCCCCGCAATGACTGAAGACCTTGGTGACTTCCTCCGGGCGAATCTTGATGTTTTCGCCTGGGCGCATTCTGATATGTGTGGGATCTCTCCCGCCATCACGAGTCATATGTTGAACATAGACCCAAAATACGTCCCAGTCAAGCAAAAAAGGAGAGGAATGGATCCGGAGAGATCCGCCGCTCTTGGAGAGGAGGTGGACAAACTCAAGGCGAATGGGTTCGTCCGCGACGCCCTCTACCCTGAATGGGTATCCAACCCCATGCTAGTAAAGAAGGCGAATGGCAAATGGAGGACTTGCGTAGATTATTCCGACTTAAACAAAGCATGCCCAAAGGACAGTTTCTCGTTGCCTAGGATCGATCAGTTGGTCGACTCCACCGCAGGACACGAGCTGTTGTCATTCATGGACGCGTACTCAGGATACAACCAGATCCCAATGCATATTCCAGATCAAGAACACACCAGCTTCGTTACAAATGTCGGACTGTATTGCTATGTAGTGATGCCCTTTGGATTGAAGAATGCTGGAGCGACTTATCAACGTTTGGTGAATCGAATGTTCAAGGACCAGCTGGGTAAAACCATGGAAGTCTATGTGGACGACATGCTCGTGAAGTCACGACGGTCAAACGACCACATTCAAGACTTAGCTGAAATGTTTAACATACTCAGGTTTTATGGAATGAAGATCAACCCGTTGAAGTGTTCTTTTGGCGTTGCATCAGGGAAGTTTTTGGGATTCATCGTCAATGCTAGGGGAATCGAAGCCAACCTAGAAAAGATCCAAGCTATTCGAGATGTACAAGCGCCCAGGACTATAAAGCAGGTACAGAGCTTGAACGGAAAAGTAGCTGCGCTGAGTCGATTTATATCCAAGGCAACTGACAAGTGCATCCCGTTCTTTGACATAATAAAGAAAGGAAAGAGAAATTTTGAATGGACGTCTAGCTGTGAGGAAGCGTTCCGGAATCTGGTAAGGCATCTGGAAAGCCCACCAATGCTATCAAAACCAGTTGACCATGAGATGTTGTACGTTTACTTGGCTATATCCCCTCATGCGATAAGCGCAGCTTTGGTTCGTGAGGAGGATCGAGTCCAGAAGCCGGTGTATTATGTTAGCAAGCGTTTAACGGGGGCAGAGAAGAATTACCCTAAAATCGAGAAATTGGCTTACTGCTTGGTGATTGCATCACGCAAGCTGCGCCCCTACTTTCAAGCGCATTCAATCGGTGTTTATACCGATCAACCCCTGAGGCAGGTACTCCAACGACCGGAAACTTCTGGAAGATTGCTAAAATGGAACATCGAGTTGAGCCAATTCGATATCGCATACTTACCACGGAGAGCAATCCGAGGGCAAGCGTTAGCAGACTTCATCGCTGAATTTACCATACCCATCAAACCGGACGATCACGACATCATTCCCCCCGTTCGATGGAAATTATACACTGACGGTGCATCAAACGACCGTTGCTCCGGCGCGGGCGTAGTCCTTGTAACTCCAGAAAACCGATCGATCTGTTATGCCCTGAAGCTCGATTTCCCGGCTACAAATAACGAAGCCGAATATGAAGCACTGATCGCTGGCTTGAAACTCATCAGGGAACTTGGGATCGAATCAGTCGAAATCTTTTGTGACTCGCAGTTGGTGGTTTACCAAGTACGAGGAGACTACCAAGCAAAGGGACGGAAGCTTGCTCCGTACCTCATTCAGGTCCAAGAACTACTATCAAATCTTGAGCGTTATCTCACATATCCCGCGCGAACAGAACAAAGAAGCCGACTTATTGGACAAGTTCGCAAGTACCGACGATACGCAACAAATGGGATTGTATCCCGTCGAAGTCTTGCATGCCCCGAGCATAGACGAAATGAAAGTCGATCGCGTGTTGGGAACAGAAATCAAGAAGGAATCATGGATAACCCCGTTCAAACTGTACCTAACGACCGGGGCCTTACCGGGAAAAAGAAGCGAAAGACGGCAGGTCCTTCGAAAGGCCGCGCGATACATAATACAGGATGGATCAATGTATCGAAAAGGATTCTCAGTCCCATTATTGCGGTGCATCGCTCATGATGAAACAAAGAGAGTCTTGAGAGAAGTTCACGAAGGGGAATGCGGCGACCATACTGGGGGGCAAACGCTAGCAAAGAAGATCCTCCACTATGAATATTACTGGCCCACCGTAAACCGGGATGCCGCGGACTATGCAAGAAAATGCGACAAGTGTCAAAGATATGCAAAAATCCCGAGGGCTCCATCAACGGAACTCACACAAATGATCAGTCCCTGGCCATTTGCGATCTGGGGAATCGACATAATCGGCTCTTTGCCTTTATCTAAAGGTGGTGCGAAATATGCTATAGTTGCAGTCGACTATTTCACGAAATGGGCTGAGGCAGAACCTTTGGCCACTATCACCTCTAAGAAGGTCATTAACTTCGTTGTACGAAACATTATATGCCGCTTTGGCCTTCCACGCACCATCATTACAGACAATGGAACGCAATTCGAAAGTAGAGAGTTCAAAGAGTTCTGTTTAAAGTACGACATCGAGAAAAAGTTCGCCGCCGTTGCACACCCAAAAGCTAACGGACAAGTCGAGGCCATTAACAAAATAATCAAGTCCATACTAAAGAAGCGTCTGGAGAAGGTTGGAGGCAAGTGGGTAGATGAACTCCCGACAGCATTATGGGCGTATAGAACTACCCACAAGTCCGCGACCGGCCACACTCCGTTCGCCTTGGTATACGGCTTTGAAGCCGTTATACCCGTGGAACTTAAAGTTCCATCGCACCGAGTGACATACTATGATCCCAAGACGAATCAAAACCTCTTGCTGGAATCACTGGACTGCATCGACGAAAAGCGTGAAGAAGCTGAATTAAGGGCGGCGGCGCACAGACATCGAGTCAAGCGTTACTACGACGGCAGAGTCCGCCCAAGAATCTTTGATGTGGGTGATCTCGTTCTGAAACGAGTCTTCCCGGTACCATCACGCATGAATCCCAGCTGGGAAGGTCCATACGCCATTGAACGGAAGCTTGGAGAAGGAACATTCAAGCTAGCGACCGTTGATGGCGCGACACTCCCCAGAGCATAGAACAGTGAACATTTGCGGCACTATTACATTTAGCATGTTTTCCTTTCTTGTTGTAGGCACTGTTATTTCCTGCATGTTTCCATTCAATAATGACTTAGTTTCCTTGTGAAAGTTATAATCAAGCAATTTAGTTGATTTTCATTAATAAAGGCTTGATGCCACATTTTCTATGAAGTTTCTATATCTCTTAATTGGATGATAAATTACATTATCCTGCACGACATACAGACTCGTACGAACGATTACGAATCTCCGAATCCCCAGAGCGCGGATCGGAGTACTCTAAGTCCCCAGAGTGCGGACTAGAGTATAAACGACTTCCAATCTCCGAATCCCCAGAGTGCAGAGCGGAGTACTCTAAGTCCCCAGAGCGCGGACTAGAGTATAAACGACTTCCAATCTCCGAATCCCCAGAGTGCGGAGCGGAGTACTCTAAGTCCCCAGAGCACGGACTAGAGTATAAGCGACTTCCAATCTCCGAATCCCCAGAGTGCGGAGCGGAGTACTCTAAGTCCCCAGAGCGCGGACTAGAGTATAAACGACTTCCAATCTCCGAATCCCCAGAGTGCGGAGCGGAGTACTCTAAGTCCCCAGAGCGCGGACTAGAGTATAAGCGACTTCCAATCTCCGAATCCCCAGAGTGCGGAGCGGAGTACTCTAAGTCCCCAGAGCGCAGACTAGAGTATAAACGACTTCCAATCTCCGAATCCCCAGAGTGCGGAGCGGAGTACTCTAAGTCCCCAGAGCGCGGACTAGAGTATAAACGACTTCAAATCTCCGAATCCCCAGAGTGCAGAGCGGAGTACTCTGAGTCCCCAGAATACGGGCTAGAGTATAAACGATTTCAAATCTCCGGATCCCCAGAGTGCGGAGCGGAGCACTCTAAGTCCCCAGAGCATGGACTAGAGTATAATCGATCTCAAATCTCCGAGTTCCCGGAGCACAAAATCGGAGAGAGTCCAAGTACTCAAGAACGGACCAGGAGATAATGCAACTCATGAGAACTTGAGTTATGGCTACAGTTAGTCAACAAACCAAAGAAAGACAAGAGAATCATTCAAGCAATAAAGAAACTAAAATTTTATTCGATAAGCCCAAAACGGGGATACATGATCACTCCTACAAAATTCAGACCTCTCTATACAAACTGCAAGTTGTGAAAGATAAAAGCAACTACAAGACTTAAGCAAAAAACTCGTTGAACGAGTGTATCGATTATTTCTTCGACTTCTTCTTTTTGTCTTCCTTTGATGTTTCCGACGACTCCTCTCCCTCACGTTTTTTCTTGGACTTTTTGCTTGCTAGAGAAACAGAGTCAGGAGTAGGAGACGGAACATCTAGTAGTTTGGACCTGCCCGGGAGAATGATTTTCAAAGGTCTGTTTCGCGGGTCAGTGAGTTCCAGTATTTCAGACTCGACTTTGACTTTGACTTTTCTTTTCTTCTCGTCGGCATGACGGTCCTTCATGCTCATCTTTGAGGTATGCTCAGAGGCGCCAGTGATTTTAATTTCATCGCTTCCTTCGGCAGGAGACGAAGTATCAAGTTTGTCATCATCAAGCGCCCCGATCACTTGAGCGTCTGGACCGGGAGTTACTCCTACGTGAGCAACGTCGCTTGTTTTCTCTGCTTCCTCCTTGGCGTCATCGCTCCTCGGAGTTGGCTCGGCGTCAGAACGACCTACATAAAAATATAAGAAATGGGCGTTAGGACGAATAACCATTGCTGAAAAATGACGGGATCTCTTCAACTTCTAGAGAAAGAAGAATTTCCTACCAGGATCCGGTTGGCTATCGGTGGCGCGCAGGGTTTCACCCTCCAGGATAGGTGACAGCACATGAACGCCAAGCCCGGGATCTTCGGGATCATAACTGGCATGCTGCTCGAATGGATCAAGCGTCGACCGACCAGCCGATTGAGCAGCATAAGGAGCGGCGATGTGAGGAGTAGTAGCGTCGGCGTCTGACGGGCCGGCTTCGTCGTTCTTCTCTTTCGAAGGGGAAGAGCCTTTGCCATAAAGAGACAATGCTGCGGATAAATCCGATGGCTCATTCCCCCTCAGGAACTCCTTCACCAATGCATCCTCGTCGACCTCTTCGGAGCCTGACTCGACTTTCCTGATCTTTATCAGAGTTTCCCATGCCTCAGCCAGGGATTCGAGGTAGCCGTCGCCCAAGAATGTTAAGTCACAGTGCATAAGGACGCGGGCTCCGTACTCGGCGATCAACGGGTCAAACATACTTTTGACCTCTTCCCTGTCGGCCTCTACGGCCGCCTCAAGGCGAGAATCAAGCTCCTCCACAGCCATTCTTTTGCCCTCCTCACGGGCCTCATCCTTCATTTTCTCGACCCCGGCAAGTTCACCGTCGAGCTTTGTCTTTAGGAGTCGGGTAGCAACAATCTCATCACAATACCGCTGTGATTCTTCCTGAGCAACTATTTTGTCTTCTTTCTCCTTGGAGAGTTGTTCTTTCAGCTCTTTGACTTGAGTAGCGAGCGCGTCCCTTTCTTTTTGGACAGAGTCTTTTTCTAGGGCAAGGGCGCCGCTGCGCTGAACTGCTTTGTCAAGCTCCTTTTTGTGAGCCACCTCTAAGCGAGTAACTGCCTCAGCAGTATCTTTCGCACCTTGTTCAGCGGCTTCTAGCTTCGACTTATACGAAGCGAGCTCTTCGTCTTGGAGTTTGATGATTTTCTTATCGCTGCCAGCCTCCAGATTCAGACGGTCAATCTCGTGTTGACGCTCGACAGATACTTCCGAGATCTTCTCCAGCAAGTGCACGAATGCGTCATGTTGAACATAGACGTCATTGTTGCAGGCAATGGCACTTTGCTTCACGTGCCCAGGAATGTGATGGATGGCTGGGAGGAATTTCAAGCCGTCAAAACAGATTTTTGGAAACTTGGCCTTAAGGCCGACCATCTTTTCCGCAACAGTTGGGTCCACGACAGGAATAGGAGGAGGAGGCTTAGATAATTCCGTTCTTTTACGTTGCTCTCGAACTTGCCTCGTACTCGATGAACTGGAATGTTGTTCTCGAGTAGCATCAGACTGATAACCCCTCTGCAAAGACTTCTCTTTATCCGGCTCAGTTGGAGGAGGAAGATCGCGGGACTGGGAAGATTGAGAGTGTGCTTTTTTGCGGTGAGACGACTGGCGAGGACGATTGTCCCTATCTTCATAATCACCTCGGTCCCTGCGTCTGCCTGAACCGGAATCCCGTCCGGAGTGATGGAATATAGAAGACCCCTGAAGGCGATCAAGTCCGTGTGAGCGGCCCATATCACCTGCAAAGAATGGAGATAACAACGAGTTAAGGAGAATTCACGAATTAAAAAGACTTGAAGTATATTATGGAATGCGCATGTGCGTGTGTGTCCTAGTGTTCCCCCCGACGGACCCGTTCGTTTATCTTTGCTAATCGGAGTATTGTCTCCTTGAGCCGGGAGTTGAACTCCTACATTGCCTCTAGCGGGCGAAGAGAATTTGAGAGCTTCAGGATCATCGAGTCCGTAATTAAGTAAATCATCGGGGATGGACAAGTTGGACAGACCCCTTAGAGAACTTTCCAGATGTTGCGAAGAAGCCTCTTTCTCAGGAGGGATAGGCGTAGATTTTGAGGTGCCACCAACTTTATCCTTTTGAACTGTATATTTCAGCTTCTTCTTTCCCTTCGAAAGGGAGGATGATGTCTCAATATCCTGAACTTCGATTGCCGGATTCCAAGCGGGACCCACGTTCTCGCCCTGAGTTTCGGGGGCATCATCCTCTTTACGCTCGCCTTCTTCGTGCATGTCGGGAGCACGACGCGACGACGGTCCGGCAAGTTTTTTCCCTTTACCAGATGGAGGTTTGGGAATTGTAACACCTTCTGGAAGGCTGATCCGACGACCAGGGGCTAGCAAGCCGAACCCCGACAGCGATTCATTTGAAATGATAGTCCGGATGTCTCGATCCTCAGCAGGAAGGGCTCTAATGGCTTCAACGGCCTCAGAATATCCTCGGCCTTCCGGATGCGGGTTGATACCTGAAAAGATGAAATGAAGAGTTAAGAAAAGCATGACTCCAATTAAATACGAATAACGATTCGGCAGAGAGACTTACTGCCTTCAACCCATCTCCTAGCGAAACCAGAAGGGCAGCGCACATAGAACCATTCATGTTTGTACAGGGCGAATTTGCTACAGGCCCCTGTCAAGATCTGGCACTTGTGGTATGGCTCGAGGAACATAAAAGAAGGGCTATCTTTCCGTCTCTTGAACATATAAATGTATCGGATATCACCGGGGGTCGGAGGTCTGGAAAAGACGGCCATGAAAAGTAAATAAGTCCCATATAGAAATGCATGGCCATTCGGGTGCAGCTGCGACGGAGCTATGTCTATATACTGCAGCACATCCCGGAGAAATAAATTGAATGGAGGCACGCTGCACATCCAACACATGAACTTGTTGTAGGTAGTGAACCCGACTGGGGGCAGATGAGGGCGGTCGTGTCTCGAAGGAACTAACACGTCAGCAAAGGAAATCCCGTGAATGGAGCATATCCGTCGCAGAGCAGCCTCGTTGATCTTCGAGGCTTGAGAATCGATCGGATTGTCTAGTAAGATGGTTGACTCCAGAGCATCAGGCGCCAAGTTATGTGCGGGAGAGGTTGACGGGTTAGAAGTATCTACGGCTCCTTGCCTCGATGACGACCCAGGCCTGTCGGATATGGTGGCGGAGCTAGATTTTCTCGACATCCCAAATAAATAACTAAGTGCTTGAGAGAGCTATACTCAAAAAACGTTGAACGTTAGAATTAGCAACACGAGTTCCCCCCCCCCCCCCACGTGGTGTGTGAACTAGTGAAAACAATTGTGTACAAGCAGTGAGATTTTAAAGGTATAATGATTAGCTTCGAATCGCCGCCTTCAAAGACCGTCATCGCTGACCGTCCCAAAAAGCTTGCCTTGAGGCGATTACAGTTCCAGATTCAGAAAATATGTGATTTATGAAGTGTCCGGCGTAAGTCTAATGTGACATTTATATCGTTCGGCATTTAAATGTTGTTCGGCATGCATCTTGGTTCGGTCAAGTCATAGTCAAGTGTTCGGCTAAGGTCCTTGTTCAGCTAGAAAGCCTCGTTCGGTTAGGACATTGTCCAGTTAAAAGTTCTGTTCGGCAATCGTACTGTTCGGCAATTGTATTGTTCGGCTAAAAGACATTGTTCGACCTAAGGAATGCTCGGCAATTGTATTATTCGGCAATTGTTTTGTCCGGCTAAAAGTCACGGTTCGACCTAAGGATTGTTCGGCTGAAATCGACGTTCGGCCTGAAGTCAATGTTCGGCGTGTCAGTCGTTCGGCATTTGGGTATTGTTCGGCTCAATTATAGTTTGACATGTTAGTTAGCGTTCGGCCTGGGATTGTCCGGCCAAGGTAGTGCTCGGCAACTAACCATTCCACCGTCCGACACATGACGACATGCGCCGGAGCAGCGAACAGCGCCTTTACCTCCTCCAACACCTTCTTTCTTTTTCTTCCCTTTAACCTCGATTCAACACGAGGAAGCTAAGACGATAAGTGGACATACTCCTAATTCCTCCATGCTATGTCGTTCGGCAATGCAGACAAGCTATACAAAAACCTTCTACACGACATCGTTCGAGCATCTCGTTTGAATATACGAGGAAAAATACCTAAGTTTGCAGATCAGAGATTGAGATGGTGTAGTTAAGTCTCAAATTCGGACGATTGAACAGAATTGCGAGAACGGTAGAAATAGAAAGTAAAAGGAGAGAAGAAGAAAAGGACCTGGTTTTATAGAGGGGAATGGTGGAAGTCGAAGGGGCTATACCCGGTAGAACCGGTCAATACCGGAGCGCTCGGCATCGAGGCGGAATGACGTTCGGCATGCTAGGAACGTTCGGCTCCGAACGTATCGTTCGGCATCCCAAACTTGTTCGTCTTGCACCTTCCTTCGCTAACATTCTTGAAGAGGTACCTCCGAGGTAGATTATACCAGATTCAAAGCGCATCACGTTCAGCCACGCAATACAATTTGGGGGGCAAGTGTTTCCTGGGGATTTGACCAGGCAACTAGTACTCGGCAATGAGTGCTCGGCATCAGAGAGTGTCCGGCATCTAGGAGTGTTCGGCGAAGCACTTGCCATCCAGGAGTGTTTGGCGAAGAAACTATCATCCATGAGTACTCGGCGTAGTACTCGGCATCCGTAGTGTCCGGCGTCCAGGAGTGTTCGGCGTAGTACTCAGCAGTGTTCGGCGTCAACTGGCACTCAACGTCAACCAACGCTCGGCATCAAGATTGCTCGGCACCAAGACTGCTCGGCATACGAGACTGCTCGGCATACGAGAGCACTCGACATCAAGAGCACTCGGCATCGTGACTACTCGGCATAGTACTCGGCAACAAGGGTACTCGGCGTCAAGTAGTGTTCGGCATCAACTGGCACTCGGCAACAACCTATGCTCAGCGTCAACTAGTGTTCGGCATCCCATGGTACTCGGCATCCGGAGTACTCGGCATCCGGAGTACTCGGCATCCGGAGTACTCGGCATCTAGAGGCACTCGGCGTCAGTAGAACTCGGCGATAGGATAACTCGGCAACGAGAGCGTTCGGCATTCAGAAGGCATTCAGTATGCACAACTACACAAGGTAACGATATCATTCGACCTACATACATTGATCGGTCAAGAGCTTCGAACAGAGATACGCTCGGCTTCACTGCAACCATCCTACACTTCCCATACATCAGAAGCACCGTTCGGCATGGGGAGGACCGTTCGGCATGGAAGCGTTCGGCGTACCTGGTTCGGCATGCAGCGCCTGGGCTAGAGCGTTCGGCTATCAAGCCCACTTGGGTAGTCCAGCCCACTTTTGCCTAAAAATAGAGGGGCAGGGTCACAGTGAAATGGATCCTTTTTTGGGGAGAGAAAACACCGGGGAGACTCTGCCATTTTCAAGACTCATCTTCTCTACTTAACAACTTCATTCAAACATTTGATTCACGAATTGTATTTGTAATCAACTATAAAGAAGATCAAAAAAGTTTAACCTCAAAGTGGACGTAGGCAATTACGCTGAACCACTATAAATTTGGTGTTCTTACTTTCTGTATTTAGATTAGCACTGTCTTCTCTGTTTAATTTGATTTCATCACTTATATCTCTTCACAATCTTCTTCTACGAGGTTAGTGACCAATTTTGGTGCTAACAGCGAGCCATTCAAGGACAAGTCCTAGCCGATTTCATAGCCGAATTTACTGTCCCAAAGGACTTACCCGAAACCAGAGAATCCCCCGAATACATCTGGAAGCTGTATACTGACGGTGCGTCAAACGACCGATCTTCGGGCGCTAGTGTTGTACTTGAAACTCCCGAAGGCCGATCTATATGTTATGCTTTAAAGTTTGGTTTTCGTGCAACCAATAATGAAGCCGAATATGAAGCCCTCTTAGCTGGACTAAAACTTGCCAGAGATTTGAGAATCATCACCGTGGAAATTTATTATGATTCACAATTAGTCGTGGGTCAAGTACGGGGAGAGTATCAAGCGAGAGATCGAAGGCTGGCTGCTTACTTAGCTCGAGTTCAGGAAGTACTGAATCAGTTTGATTATTATGCTATTTATTATATACCTCAAGAACGCAATCAAAAAGCCGATTCATTGGCAAAGTTAGCCAGCACAGGTGAAGCACAGCAAGTGGGACTTGTCCCCGTCGAAACTTTGTCCTTCCCAAGCATCGATCAAATAGAGACGAGTTTTGTGTTTGAAACCGCTCCCAATAGAGAATCGTGGATGACCCCATATCGAAACTACATCGAGAATGGGACATTGCCTGAGCACAGAAATCAGAAGAGACAAATTCTACGAAAAGCTTCACGGTTCGTCATTCAAAACGGAGTCATGTATAGAAGGGGTTATTCTGTTCCTCTCCTCCGGTGTATCGCGCACGATGAAATTAAACGAGTGTTACATGACATACACAAAGGAGAGTGTGGCGATCACACCGGTGGGGCAAGCTCTCGCCAAGAAAATACTCCGATATGGATACTACTGGCCGACAGTAAACCGAGATGCAGCAAACTATGCCAGAAAGTGCGATAGATGCCAGAAACACACCCGAATTCCAAGAGCCCCACGTACCGAGATAACTCAAATGGTCAGTCCATGGCCATTCGCGATGTGGGGCATCGATATCATCGGCGCTCTACCTCTGGCAAAAGGTGGTGCGAAGTACGCCATCATCGCCGTCGACTACTTTACAAAATGGGCTGAAGCCGAAGCTCTCGCAACGATTACAACAAAGAAAGTAATAAATTTCGTAGTTCGCAATATCATCTGCCGATTTGGACTCCCGCATACCATCATCACCGATAATGGAGCCCAATTCGAAAGTGCAGAGTTCATGAATTTCTGTCAACGGTTTCATATCCATAAAAAATTCTCGGCAGTTGCACATCCTCAGGAAAACGGTCAGGTTGAAGCTGTCAATAAAGTTATAAAATCCATTCTGAAAAGGAGACTGGAAAAGGCCGGGGGCAAATGGGTTGATGAACTTCCTATGGCATTATGGGCTTATCGAACGACTCACAAGACCGCAACCGGACACACCCCGTTTTCCTTATCTTATGGCTCAGAAGCCGTTATTCCAGTCGAGACAGAAGTTTTTTCCCATCGCGTGACTTATTATGATCTTAAAACAAACGCTATATTGATTGCTGAATCTTTGGATCTACTAGATGAGAAGTGGGAAGAGGCCAATTTGAGAGCGGTCGCACATCGGAGTCGAGTCGCCCGACTGTACAATACCAAAGTTCGACCTCGGACTTTTGAACTCGGCGATCTCGTTCTCAAGAGAATCTATCCGGTTCCTTCACACATGAAACCAAATTGGGAAGGACCATACGCGATTACACAAAGACTCGGAGATGGCACATTCAAATTATCGACCGTTGACGGTCTTGATTTGCCAAGAGCCTGGAACAGCGAGAGTCTCCGTCGCTATTACACATAACAGGCTTTATTTATTTCATTATATTTTTTCCCATTTAGCAATTTGCTTTTGCATTTCGAAAATAGAACTTGTAATAAGGCAACTGACTTTGCCATATTTTCTGATTTCAGCAATAAAATGCCATTTCTTCGGGCTAGAGCTGTGATTCATTAAATACAATGTACAACATAAAGATGCACGGAGAGCTGAATTCCATCCCGCAAGTGGAATTTATTCAAGTAGGGAGCGGCTGCGATACGGTCGGCCACTCGCTAAGTGAAACTCGAGCTCGGGGGCAAGCCATCACATCAAGGCTAAAAATGGGTTGATACACGACAATCCTTAACACAACTCCGTACTCCCAGAGTGCGAGACGGAGTATAAACGTTTACTAAACTCCGTACTCCCAGAACGCGAGACGGAGTATAAACATTTACTAAACTCCGTACTCCCAGAGCGCGAGACGGAGTATAAACATTTACTAAACTCCGTACTCCTAGAGCGCGAGATGGAGTATAAACATTTACTAAACTCCGTACTCCCAGAGTGCGAGACGGAGTATAAACATTTACTAAACTCCGTACTCCCAGAGTGCGAGACGGAGTATAAACATTTACTAAACTCCGTACTCCCAGAGTGCGAGACGGAGTATAAACATTTACTAAACTCCGTACTCCCAGAGTGCGAGACGGAATATAAACATTTACTAAACTCCGTACTCCCAGAGCGCGAGACGGAGTATAAACATCTACTCAACTCCGTACTCCCAGAGCGCGAGACGGAGTATAAACATTTACTAAACTCCGTACTCCCAGAGTGCGAGACAAAGTATAAACATTTACTAAACTCCGTACTCCCAGAGTGCGAGACGGAGTATAAACATACATCAACTCCATACTCATCCCCAAGACTGGGGGCAGAACCAAAGCAAAGCACGCTAGTTGAACATTTGTCTAAAAGAAGATTGCAACGAAACGATTAAAAGATGACTGTCAAGCAATCAACTGAACGGAATTATTCAGCATAAAAGACTGTGGTTTTTCAAAGCACGTCATGTTTACACAAGACGTACTTTGGGGGGCAAATGTTATCCCGCGTTTTGGCAAGGCTGTGACACCAAGAACTTGATTAGAAACCAGTGACAGTTCGTCTTGGAGATCGGTTACACAAAGGCTCACTATGGATATCGATGGATTTTGTCCGAGTCCAGACCGAGCCACGATTAACAAGACATAACAATCAAAGCCAGGGAAGCCAACATTCCAAGTTTCAAGACGATCCGAGTTCGTATGCTCAACTTATGGTCGATACAAGATGAAGGAGATCCCCCCTGATTCGAATCCATAGGTGGGACCTATGTCGAATCCATCAACATCTGTTTGCTCCGAATCGATCACTACCTCCTTGTTCGAATCCATCAGATGGTCAATCTTCGTATCCATCACTCAAATCCATGAAGACATCCTACTTTGTGACCATCAGATGCTCTTCTTCGAATCCATGAAGCTACTCCACTTCGTATCCCTCAGGTCGAAGTCCTTCGAATCCATGCAATCGATATACTTCGACTCCATCCCATAACTTACTTCGAATCCACCCTGTTGAGGCAGCTTCGAATCGATCAACTATGGGATACCTCGATCGATTCGAACGAACATCTCCTCGAATCCATTCCCTCGAATCCACTAATTAAAGGCGGCTAAAACCATGGATTCGACCCAGTAAACTCAGAGAAAAAGCTGGATCAACACGAGAAGCGTGCGCGACACGTCACCATTCACACGCGCAAACCATCGATTCGACCCTATCGATTCGAAGGGGATCGATTCGAACCAAGCATGTCAACCGGAAATGCAATCTTGAATCGATCATAACTTGAGATCTACAAGTCCAAATGCTATGAAATTTTCACAGGAGCTTACGTACACGCTGAAGAATGTCCACACCAAATTTCACCTCGATTGGATGCTTCCTTGATCGATTCGAACCCAAGTTCGAATCGATCCCAAAGTGGGCCCGGATTTCCAGAATCCGGGCGTGTGGGCCCCCTCACGTGCCAGAAGCGGTCTCCCCGAATTTTAGGCGAAATATCAGCCTCCTACACCTATAAATAGAGCCCCTTGTCATTCAGAAAGGGGGTCGGACAATATTGAGAGCTAAAGAGCGCCCAGACTCTGCCAGATTTACTCAAAATCACCACTGCTGCCTTAGACTCAGATTTAGCTCAAAAAGTCAGTTGTATTGCATTATAAGAAATTGTAATCTCCAAGTATCGAGCAATAAAATCATCAAACTTCATAGTGGACATAGGCGAAACGCCGAACCACTCTAAATCGCTTGTCTTTGCAATTTACTTTCTGCTATTTGGAGTTTTTGTTAGATAATCCGTAGTTTTAATTTTCATTCTTCACTTTTGTCTCTTCAAAAACTTCCGAAGAGTGTTGTGCCCATTTTTGGTACAAACATAAGGGAAATTTTTTATTTATTAATTTAAATATAAATTAATTAAGTGTGGAATATGAAAAGTGTGAATATACCAAATATATTCATACTTAAATTGTATGACCAAAATCTTGACATAAAGTAAGTAAGATTGATTATTGACATAGACATGAATAAATAAGAATAAATTGAATGCAATCACATGAGGATCTAATAAGGTAGGAAATGAAAAGATGGAATCATTGATTTATTCACTTTCCTCTTTAACAAATTCAATTAATACAACATTGTTTTACATGCAAGAGGTATTATGATACAACGACATAAACATCAACTAGTAATTAATGTATATATGTAATTTCCTCACTTTTAAATTAAAAAAGGTTAATTCGGACTTTGGTAATTAAAGATACAAATATTTAAAGGTTATATGTGTACACACATATATTTACACAAGCATATGTATGTAATATTAAACCAAAACTTTCTAGTTAAAATTTCAATTTAATAATTTACATTTCATTCTAAATTAACAACTTAAATTGAACTTTTAGTTTGTAAATGAAATAAGAGTTTGAAAATTTTACAAAGTATAATTTTAGAAAAGATATATATATATATATATAATTTAAAATTACATAAAAGTTCATTAAAAATTTTAGATCAAAATCTTTCATGCTTGCATAAAAAATATTCAAAGTGATTATGCTTAATCACTAATCATGCAACAATAGAAATTAATTTTAAAATAAGAATTAAATTACAACTCATTTGACATTGTGTATGTAAATATTATAAAATATAATTCACTAGAAATTAATTTATAATTATTGTAATGTAAAAGATAATAAATGTTGATGCAGCGCATGGCATAAGTCGTACACGAGATAGCATAAGTCGTACACGAGATAAGGAGGTAGACTTGAGTCGTCCACGACTCAAAGGAGCGCCACGAGATAACAAAGGAAATGCGCGAGTTGAAGGCTTAAGTCGGCTACGACTTAAGGGAAATGTGTTGAGTCGACCACGACCTAACTGGAAACCAGAGGGGGAAGAGGCTTTGAGTTCATGACCTAACAAAGTGGCTATAAGTCGTCCACGATTTAACGAGAATGATAAAGGTGAAGCGAGTTATACTGAAGAAGGAAGTCAACGACTTAAGATAAGTCGTCTACGACCTACGACTTAGTTGAGTCGTCTGAGATCCTTAAGGCGTGAACTGGGTTAAGTCGTGAAGCCACTATTCACTAAGTCGTCCAAACTTAAGCCGTGTGAAGATGTTGTTGTGATATATGTTTAAGTCGCTGGTATTTTTAGTTGAGTCGCTGCTGAGGATAAGTCGTCGCCGAGCTATGATGAGTCGATAAGTCGTCTACGACTTAAGTGTTGAGTCGTTGTATGGTATTATATTGTGTTTTCTTAAGTCGCTTGTACATAAGTCGTATGTCGAAGACTATGTGTTGTAATCTGTTAAGTCGTGCATGACTTATGGTAAGTCGCATGTTTTGAGTCGTCTAATTTTGAGTCTTCCATTTTAAGTCGGGGTGTGATAAGTCGGAAACGACTTAAGAGTTGTACAGATTTGTGTTGTGATTTGTAACTTCTATAAATAGGCCGGTGGTGCCATTTGTAATAGTTTAGTTATTTTTTTGAAATAAAACTCTTGTTTTGTTAGCTTTGTGCTTTCGCCAAATTGGTAGTCGAGTGTAATCTCCTATCTCCTCTTTCGGTTAATCGAGTGTGCTCTTTTCAACGATTGCAGAAGCCGATTCGTGGAATCAAGTGCGCTTGATCAACGCTCGAAGAATTGAAGATCTCTCCTCACGGTATCGTGCGCGATCAACGTGTCATAGATAGCTAGAATTCGGTATCTTCGGATCAACGAATTTGGGCAATTCAGTATTCATCAATCCACTGATTGCTACTTTCATCAATCTACATTGTTTTGTATAATCCGCTGTGTCAGTTTGGTATCAGAGCTTGTTCTAGCCATTCATAGCTAGATCGAGACTTGGAGCCTAATCATTTTAGAAGTTTGAAGGAATCAAGATCGGCCGAGCTAAGTCGAAGTGAAGACGTTCGCATTTGAGTTAAACTCAAGGAGATTGGCTTTGTGTTCGTCGTGTTCATCGTGATTCATCGTCGAGTAGCAACACGTTTGGAGTTTCCGATCCATTTCATTGTGGATCAAAGGTCGAAAAGTGTTTGGATTTCGCGCGGGGAAGTTTTGCGCGCCGAGACATTTTGAATAAAGCCGTGTGCGAGTGGAGTTGAGTCGGCCAGCCGAGTTAGGTTGTGTGCCGAGCCAAGATAAGTCGTTTGACTTGATTCGAGCCGATTGTGTTGAAGTTTTTGAAGTTCTTGAAATCTAAATTTGTTGAATTTGTGAAATTTACAATCATGCCACCGAGGAGAGCAAATCGTCATCAAAACATAGAAGCTTTGTACAGAAGAGAGGAAGCTGATGAGATGGAGCAAAGAATCAATGAAAACTTTAGTGAAAAGCTTAACGAAGGAATTGGTCGGTTAGAGAAGATGATGTTAGAGATGAATCAGAATCGGAGAAGGGTATCACCTGAATCCAACCATGGGGGAAGTAGAATCTCACCATATTCCAATCGGGAGAGAAGTGTTGATAATGAACATCGAAGTGCGAGTCGAGATCGCTATAGAAATGACGATGATCGAAGGCGTGATAGGAATGTGAATGGTCGAGAACGGAGGAATGAAGATAGAAGGGATGATGGTGGTAGACGTGATGGTAGTAGAGATGTTGGTGGTCAGGATCGACATCGATATACATCTGATTTTGAAGAGGAGTATGACGGTGGTAGTGTTCGAGGACAAAGATGAGGTCAAGGAAGAAATTACTCTGAGTATGATCACAAGTGGGAATCAGAGATGAAAACTGAAATTCCTGAATTCAAAGGTGGTATGCAAGCAGAGGAGTTTTTGGATTGGGTAGCTAATGTTGAAGAGATTTTTGACTTCAAAGAAGTTCCAGAACATCGTAGAGTGAAGTTGGTTGCTACGAGGTTGAGGGGTAGAGCTTTGGCATGGTGGCAGCAAACCAAACTTACACGTGAACGGATGGGGAAGTCAAAAGTTGAGTCTTGGGAGAAGATGAAGAAATTGATGAAAGCAACGTTCTTACCTTACAATTATCAATCTTTGATGTATCAACGTTTGCAGAATTTGAGGCAGGGCACAAAGAATGTTAATGATTACGCGGATGAGTTTTATCAGCTTATTGCGAGAAATGATATTATGGAAACGGAAGAGCAGCTGACATCTAGATTCATTGGGGGGTTGCGAATGCAGATTCAAGATATGGTTAATATGTTCGATCCAAGTTCTGTGGCAGAAGCACATCAAAAAGCGTTGGCTTGGGAGAAACAGGGACGCCGAGGAGGTGGTGTGTTTACTAATTCCAACAATCAAGTGAAGGGTGTTAGTGGGAGTTCTAATGTTTCTAAACCTATCAGTAAACCAGTGGTGAAGGAGGCTGAGAAAGTAAAGGTTAACAATGGTTTCAAATGTTACAATTGTCAGGAGATGGGTCATAAAAGCAATGAGTGTCCAAAGCCAAAGAAGAGAACCATGATTGCAGAAGTTGAGGATGAGGATGTTGATGGAGATTGTTCTAGTCCAGTTGAGGAGGATGAGCAGGATATTGCATCAGGGGATGAAGGTTGTAATCTAATGCTGAGAAGACCGTGTTTGACACCGAAGCAGGAGGAAGCTAGTTGGTTGAGGAGTAATATCTTTCAGTCGACATGTACTATACTGGGGAAGGTGTGCAAGTTTGTGATTGACGCAGGAAGCTGTGACAATATCATTTCAACCGAGGCTGTAACAAAGTTGAAATTGAAGACAGAGAAACATCCGAATCCATATAAGTTAGCATGGTTGAGAAAAGGAGGAAAAGTGAAAGTGGATAGACGAGTTCGAGTTCCATTCTCTATTGGGAAGAAATACTGTTTGTACCAAAAATGGGCACAACACTCTTCGGGAGTTGTTTGAAGAGATAAAATGAAGATTATAAATGTAAAACAGAGATTATCTAACAAAAACTCCAACAAATATGAATGCAAAGTGAACAGACAAGCAGTTTAAAGTGGTTCGGCGTATAGCCTACGTCCACTATGAAGTTTTGATGATTTTATTGATTCTCTTTCAATGATTACAAGCGTTTACAACGATGAACAGCGGATTACAGTTTAGAATTCGAAATTGACAGCAAAAGTATGATGCAAATCTCAATCCGGCAGAGTCTGGGCGCTTCAGAGAAAAAAGATCCCTTTTTCGTTGATTCTGGAGCTCTATTTATAGGTGTAGGAGGCTTGGATTTCGCTCAAACTCCGGGAGACTTGGCCTGACACGTGAGGGGGCCCATTCGACCACTTCCAGAGAGTTTCAAGCCAATCTGTGATCGATACGAAATCATTTCGTATCGATCAGGATTACTTCCAATTGAGCTCAAAATTGGTGGAGACATTCCTTGTTATGTGTGCAGCTTTCAGTTAAAATCTCATGGTGTTTGGATCAGTGGATTGAGAGATATCGTCGATACGAGATGGATTTTAACGCTGGCTGTTCTGCTCGTCTCCATTACTTCGACTCCATCCTTTCGTCTCGATGATTGCACGCGCTCTCAAGGTGATGTGGTACGCGCGCCTCGCTTCGATCCGCCCTTCACTCCGAGTCGACCGCGTCGACTCCATATATCTCGGCGCATTCGCATCGAGGGATGCCGTGGTGTGTGCTCTTCATCTCGATCCGGTATTTGCTCCGTGTTGACCGCTTCGACTCCATGTATCTTGCCCCGTTTCCTTCGAGAGGTGACACGTTATCCAAGCTGGTTGACCTGATGGTTTCGAGTAGGACTTCATCCATGGATACGAAGCAAACACTGGCTGATGGATACGAAGCAAGTGTTGGCTGATGGATACGAAGTAGACACTAAATGATGGATACGAAGCAAGTATTGGCTGATGGATACGAAGCAAGTGTTGGCTGATGGATACGAAGTAGACACTAAATGATGGATACGAAGCAAGTATTGGCTGATGGATACGAAGCAAGCACCGAATGACGGATATGAAGCAAGTGTTGGCTGAAGGATACGAAGTCCTTCAATTGCTGGTATGTGTGAAGTCCATCGATACGAGTTCGATGGATATGAAGAAAATCGAGTCGAACCTGGGTACCTCGATGGATCCGGAGCTGATCGATACGAAGCATGATGGATTCGAACTGGGGCTTCGGTGATGGATACGAAATCGCCCAGAGTGATGGATACGAAATCTGGGCTCTTTCCCTCCAATTTTACTCGATCATAACTTGAGTGTATGAGTCCGGATCGACTTGAAATTTGAGGTGCTGATCTCTATGGCCTTTCTTGTCGTATCCTATCAATTGTAGCTCACTCTGGGCTCGGGCAAAATTCAGTGATATCCATGGCGTGCTATCCTTGTTCTCTAGTTGGCTTCTTGATGTCCTGGCCTTGCCAAAAGGCGGGATAACATTTGCCCCCCAAAGTACGTCTTGTGAAAACATGACGTGCTTTGAAAAGCTGCAGGCCTTCTTCGAATAGCTTTTGAAGTCGTACCCCTTAGCCATTCTCTCGTATCGGTCCGCTTACGAGTCGATGCTCAAAGTCAAAAAGCCTTCTTTCGTATCGATGTGGGTTGATCTGATGGATACGAAGACAATCGTTCGTATCGATGGTCACAAATGGTGGTGAACTCTGGTTCGAATTGATGATATCTGGTGGATACGAAATGGATGTTCGCATCGATAGATATTGATGGATACGAAATTGACGCTCGTATCAACAGATCTGCTCTGTTTCGAATCGATGGCTCAAAACCTGGATGCTTCGAAACGATGGTGTCCGGTGAACATTTCGCCTCGATGAATGCACGGCTTGATGGATGCGAGGAAAGCGTGTGCGCCTACCCATCATTTTCACGTAGCCTCCCTATGCGCTTCGAAACGATAAAGGTTAATGGGTTCGATACGAATGCTCGCATCGATGCGCTGCTTAACTGGTTGCGACCGGTCAGATTGACTGGGAGTCGAATCGACTCGGTTCCGTCCTAGGCCTCGTATAAATATCTGGGACTTTGCCATTTCTCACTTTTTTACCTTTTACTTTTACTGTTGTCTTCTGCCTTCTCGTATCGATCCACAGACAAGCAGGAGAGAAGAATTATTCCAATCTTCGAATCGATCAAACATCATCTTATAATTTCTCCAAACTCCAATTCGATTCAGGTAAATGAGCAATCACGGCTACACTTGAGCGACGAAGTTCGGATCTCAAATCCATCGTGCCTTTGCCGATTATCAATTTTGGTGGTGCCAAGGCCAGATCTGGACCAGAGCTTGGTCGAGGATGGCCATGGCCATGCTCGCTTCAATCGGAGAAGAAAGAGTTCTGGAGCGATTGTTTCACCACTAGTTCGTGTCGATCTGGGATAAGAGGATTCGACTCGATCCAGATTTCATGATTTCGCATCGACTGATGGGTTAAAGGGGATGCAGAGGTTCGCATCGATCTAAGGTGGTAGGGGCTTGTGTTGAACTGAGATGATCGATGTAAGCGCTTGGCCAGCGTGATCGATGCGAAAATCCATCTCTCTTGATCGATACGAAGACCAAGAGATCTCATCGGTCCCATATCGATAACCATAGATCGATACGAAGTTATCGCATTTGGTTGTCTCACAGCCGTTACCCTTGGCCGATGCAAAGTAAACCTACCTGATCGATACGAAATCTCCTCCTCCGGTCGATACGAACTGTCATCGATACGAAAGGTATCGAGTTGACTTGATCGATACGAAAGTATCGATTCGAACTGGATCGATACGAAATACATCACGCCTCCGAATGAATTTGAACTTGAACTACGATCGATTCCATGCTGAAATTCGACGAACCTAGCGAACTTTTGCATGTCCTTATATTCGACTCCGACGAGCTTCTGCCTTGCATAATTGGACTTGATTACAGGATTGCATATTTGACTGACTTTCGAAGCTCGTCGATGGAACTGCCTTTTAATAGAAAAGTACAACGAATTCTTTAACCTGGAATCGATTGTTATCATCTGGATGGCGCAGTCATGACGGTCAGCGATGACGGTCATGTTTGTCTGACTTCCAGAATCTCGTCGCTTGCACATTTTCTTTAATTCTGCAGAATTTTCTCAAGTCACGCACAGCATTCGCACTACACAACACATTCATGCACTTTACACTGGGGAATGCACGGGCTTTTTGTCACCTAATGATGGTTTCTCGTGAGTTAGCTGGCGATGGAACCGTCAAGTTCGCAGCAGCAAGAAATCCAGAACCCTGTCCTTCCTAGAATTGAGATTCCGGTCATCGAGGCCGAAGTTATTGGCCCAGCTCCGGACGAGTTGCCCAGCGCGTCCTTCATTAATAGTCCACCTGATTCCGTCTCATCCAACATCTCCGAAGACATGCTGGGGAGGATATGCTTAAGGCATGGTTTATCTTTGGATGAGGTATTGTTGCCTGGACCGGATGATAGGCCACATAATCCCCCGGAGGGGTATACTGCTTTTAATCGGCACGCGTGCGCAGCCGGCACACTTCCTCCATTCAACGACTATATAAGAGAAGTGTTGGCTTATCTGGACATCGCTCCGTCTCAATTGCATCCAAACGGATATGCCTCACTCAACAGCTTGTTCGTTGTATTCATGGAGTACCTCCATCGTCCTCCCCGTATGATCGATATAAGATACTTGTTTAACTTCAAGAGTCGGACTGACAGCCCATCTTATACGTTCTTGGAGTCTGTAAGGAACTGCCAAGTCGTCGTGGGGTCGTGGACTAGGCTAAGCTATTTTAAGTCGGAGTGGTTCTATGTCCGATGTCCCCCGGGATTTGCCAGAAGATGGCTATTCAGACGTGAGTATCGTCTCTTTTCCCAAGTAATTGACAGGGCAATTTTCGGAGTGAAATTAAACTTACGTCTTCTCCTCTTTTTCTTTCAGCTATCATCCAGCGGCCTGAGGGTGGCTATTACAAAGAGATAGTTCGGGTCCTCCAAGAGATTCCTAGCGAAGAAAGGAATATTGAACTGTTATTGACAGATCGGAATCTCAGAGTCCTTGGGCTGATTGGTCGGAGGCAGAGCATAAGACTCGACGGCGCATTAAAGACCGTCTCCAGGAAAAAAGTCAAGCAGATGAAGCCCAGGGTCGTGATAATCGAGGAACCCGACTCCGAGAAAACCCACACTGACGAAGAACCGTTGGCCGGACCTGCTAATGCAACCCCAGAGTCCGATGCTAAGAGGAAAGGCAAAGCTGTGGCTTCGAAACAGCCTAAGTCTGGGAGGCGGAAGTCCGTGGTTTTGCACCGCCCTTCGTCAGGAGTTAAGATTACGGAGGCGTCCTCCCCGCAAGCTGGAGATCAATTTGAAGGGCCTTCCGATCCTCCAGTCCCCGACATCGAGCCGGAGCAACACGATGTTGGGTCGGGTGGACCGCGACATATCGCCGATGTTAGCGAGTCTGAGTTTGCCGATGCGACTGACACTTCTGGTTGGTCCGGGGGGTTACACATTCACACACTCCTCACGGCACAACACATTTTCCTAACCACAATCAACACATCGCAAACGGTTACTGATTCTTTGTTGTTTCCTTTTCAGGTACGATGTCTGGGAAAGGTTCCGTGCTTGGTAGTTTGCGTAAGCGCCGTTATCATGAGCCACGCAGGAGAGAGGGCGAGAGGGATTATGACGCTGGACACTCCGGTCAGGAGAAATCTGACAGAGATAGGGGACATGTTCACCGATCCCGATCTTGTTCTCCTCCCCCCAGGACCTCTGCACCTCCTGTGGTCGCCGTTACTCGTCCTCCCGAAACTTCACGGTCTAGGCCGCCTTCTCAAGCTTTGAGGTCCGACCCCCCGCGCAGGACCGAAATAGCCACCTCTTCGGCTACTGTGTCGGTCTCGGCCGAGGCGTCTAGTGAGGGAGCGCTCAAATTGGCACAGATGAGGAAGGAATTTCCTGACATCTGTTTTGATGGATATGTCTTTCCCCCGCACCTGAAGAGAATCCCGCCAACCGCGGAAACCACTATCCACGATTATGTCGCGGACATCTTTTTCCAGTATAGGGAGTGGGGACGGGCCGCGAGGAAGGCATCTAAAGTGGCATTTGAGCGGGGCGTCACCATCGAGAAACTTGAGAAGGAGCTGGGTCGCAACGACCAAATCATAAAAGCGCTTAACTCTGAAGCCGAGTCTTCTCGTAAGTCTGAAATGGAGGCTTTAAAGAAAGTTGACGAGGTGACCGCTGCCATGGCCAGGATGAAGCAAGAACATTATACCGCGATTGAGGACATGGGTCACAGGAACACTTCCATCACTGCCGAGAGGGATGCCGCTCTCAAGGAGCTTAATGAGCTGAAGTCAAAGTTCTCAGAGATGGCTAAGGAAAAAGACGCAGCTAACGTCTCTGCGCAGGAAGCCTGTGATCAGGCAGTGACACTCCAAAGGGAGAAGGAAGCGGCTGTACAACAAGCCCGTGAGGCTGAGGCTGGAGTTGAGGAGAAAGTACGGCAGGCGGAGGCCAGGATTGAGGCCGAGGTGGAGGAGCTACTCGTCACTTACAACGCCAATGTGCTAAGGCACCGAGACCTGACATGGCTTGACGATTACCCCACACATCTCTATAACGCCTGGAACCTACTGGTGGATGAGGAGAGATCTGGGCACCCTGATGAAGCCCCTGATGAGTTCGAGCTGGAGAACCGCATCCTTAATGATGACGAAAAGAAGGTTCTCCATGACTCCATGATTTCCCATGACAAGGTGAGGCTTGGTGTTCAGGTCCCGGAAGTCGGAGAGAGCTCTGGTGTGGAACACCATGTTACAAGTTCTGAGATTGTCGTGTCATCTCAGTCTGAGCCAACTTCAATGATCTACTCCCAGCCTATCCCAGCGTACGACCCAGATCAACCGCACTTATCTCCTATTAAGGAACATCCTTCTGAAGCGGTTCAGACGACCTCGAGCCAAACCGAGGAAGGTACTTTGAACTAACTTCCAGTATATTTGGATTGAAGATCCCGTGTTGAAATGTTGCTAATGACATGTATTTTCCTTTGATCAGTGACAGGAGTTGCACCAGCCGCGCCTCTTATCACCCAAGTATTAGGTCACGCGCCAGGAGCCATCGTTTCTGAGGCGACCTCCGTCGCAGCAATGGCACCGGTTGGAGTGACGGAGGGGAGCTCGCTTTCTTTCGACGAGCAGATGATAAACGAGCTTCTCGGCCGTCAAAGTGATCCTTTTGCGGACTTGCCATTTGGCTTGGGTGGATTCACGGCTACATCTGACACCTTGTCCCAAACTACTATGGCTCCTAGCGAGGCCAGGGCACGGCGGGAAGCGGCGATGTTAGCTGAGATTAATGCCGAGATGGCGGCTGCGGCGCACGGCGGCGGTGTTGATGACGGAGCGGCAGCTCAGTGCCCCATTCCTCTTATGACTATGTCTCCTGAGGGCACACTTACTGACACTAATGTACCAGCCCCTCCTCCGGCTGCGGAGTCTGTTCCTCCCACTCCTCCCGCGGGAAGCATCCCTATAGAGTCCAGCTCAGACGAGGATGTTGACATTATGCCTTCACCCGGGGGGAGCTTGCCTAGGGAGAAAGGCTCCAAGCGAAAGGGTACTGGCGGCTCCAGTAGTTCCTCAAAGAAGAAGAAGAAGCTGAGGAAGCAGAAGGATTAGACATCCTTTTCATAGATAGTTAGGGACTTTTGTTATTTTTTTTTTTTCTGGCTTTTTCCTTTTTGTAGGCCGTGTTTAGATGCGGGTTCGGCCCCTGCTAGTAGGAACATTTTAGGAAAGATCTCATGTATGAAGCATTGTTTTTGAGTTTAGTTGGAATAAAATTTTGTCTTTTAGCTTCAGCTTGTGTTCCCTTCTATGCTTGAATATTGCAGTGTTCGGACTTTGGTCCAGTGTATTTGCATTTTTTGATTGCTTCAAGAATAGCTCATTTTTACTTGTTAAGTATGGAACTTTCGGACTCGAGTTGTGATAGGGAATCGCATCGGAGCTGAACATCGTATAGTTTCGGGCAATGACTAACATTTGCTTCTGCCCCCAGCTTCGGGGTCAAGGTGTGATGATCAGCTTGCGATGGTACCGAGCGAGGACCGAGTGGTCGAGCTACGCTCGTTCTCTCATGAATCGTTCCATCCATACTCCGGGGATATGCGTCATCTCGTAAGCGGTTGTTCGCACTTTGGGAACATGGAGTTGACTGTTTATACTCCGCTTCGCACTCTGGGAATGCGGAGCTGAATGTCTATACTCCATTTCGCACTCCGGGAATATGGAGTTAGATGTTTATACTCCGTTTCGCACTCTGGGAATACGGAGTCGGATGTTTATACTCCATTTCGCACTCTGGGAATATGGAGTTAGATGTTTATACTCCGTTTCGCACTCTGGGAATACGGAGTCGGATGTTTATACTCCATTTCGCACTCTGGGAATATGGAGTTAAGTGTTTATACTCCGTTTCGCACTCTGGGAATACGGAGTCGGATGTTTATACTCCATTTCGCACTCTGGGAATATGGAGTTAGATGTTTATACTCCGTTTCGCACTCTGGGAATACGGAGTCGGATGTTTATACTCCATTTCGCACTCTGGGAATATGGAGTTAGATGTTTATACTCCGTTTCGCACTCTGGGAATATGGAGTCGGATGTTTATACTCCATTTCGCACTCTGGGAATATGGAGTTAGATGTAGGATTGTCGTGTGTCAATCCTATTAATATCGGTGTCATGGCTTGCCCCCGAGCTCGGGTTTCGCCTAGTGAGTGGCCGGTCGTATCACAGCCACTCTCCATTTGAATAAGTCCCATTGTGTGATGGGATTTAGCTCTTCGTGCATCGTGATGTTGTATATCGTACATAATGAATCACAGCTCTGGCTCGAAGAAGTGGCATTTTATTGCTGAAATAAGAAAATGCGGCAAAGTCAGTTGCCTTATTACAAAATTCAAATTTCGAAATGCAGAAACAAATTGCTAAATAGAATGAAATAAATAAAGCCTGTCATATGTAGTAGCGGCGGAGACTTTCGCTGTTCCAAGCCCTCGGTAAATCGAGACCGTCAACAGTCGACAGCTTGAATGTACCGTCTCCGAGCTTTCGTGTAATTACATACGGCCCTCCCCAGTTTGGTTTCATGTGTGAAGGAACCGGGTAAATTCTCTTGATCACGAGGTCGCCGAGTTCAAAGGTTCGAGGTCGAACTCTGGTGTTGTACAATCGGGCGACCCGACTTCGATGTGCGGCTGCTCTCAACTCAGCCTCCTCCCGTTTTTCATCCAATAGATCCAAAGACTCGGCTAGGAGTATAGCGTTTGTTTTTGGATCATAATAAGTCACGCGATGAGAGTGCACTTCTGTTTCGACCGGAATAACGGCCTCTGAGCCATAAGACAGGGAAAACGGAGTGTGTCCGGTCGCGGTTTTATGGGTCGTTCGATAGGCCCATAATGCCATAGGAAGCTCATCGACCCACTTGCCCCCAGCCTTCTCTAGTCGTTTCTTCAGGATTGATTTTATAACTTTGTTGACAGCCTCAACCTGCCCATTCGCTTGGGGGTGTGCGACAGCCGAGAACTTTTTGCGGATATGAAACCGTTGATAGAAATCCTTGAATTCTGCGCTCTCGAATTGGGTCCCATTATCAGTGATGATAGTATGCGGGAGTCCAAATCGACAGATGATGTTGCGAACCACGAAATTTATCACCTTCTTTGTCGTAATGGTTGCTAGGGCTTCGGCCTCGGCCCATTTTGTGAAGTAATCGACTGCGACAATGGCGTATTTCGCACCGCCTTTTGCTAAAGGTAAAGCGCCGATGATGTCAATGCCCCACATTGCGAATGGCCAGGGACTGACCATTTGGGTTATCTCAGTTGGCGGAGCTCTCGGAATTCGGGCATGTATCTGGCATTTATCGCATTTCCGGGCATAGTTTGCCGCATCTCGGTTCACCGTCGGCCAGTAGTACCCATATCGGAGTATCTTTTTAGCGAGAGCTTGCCCGCCGGTATGATCACCGCACTCTCCTTCGTGCACGTCATGTAGCACTCGCTTGACTTCCTCGTGGGCGATACATCTGAGGAGAGGAACGGAATAACCTCTCCTGTACATGACTCCGTTTTGGATGATGAACCGTGAGGCTTTTCGCTGAATCTGTCTCTTCTCATTTCTAGGTTCAGGTAGCACCCCATTCTCAATGTAATTCCGATACGGAGTCATCCAGGACTCTCTATTGGGAGCGATTTCAAATACAGAGTCCATTTCTATCCGATCGATGCTTGGAGTGGCCAAAGTTTCAACGGGGACAAGTCCCATTTGTTGCGCTTCGCCTGTGCTGGCTAACTTCGCCAGTGAATCGGCTTTCTGATTGCGCTCCCGAGGCACATAATAGATGGCATAATAATCAAACTGGTTTAGGATTTCCTGAACTCGCGTCAAGTAAGCGGCCAGTCTTTGGTCTCTTGCCTGGTATTCTCCTCGCACCTGGCATACCACTAACTGCGAATCGCAATAAATTTCTACAGCGACAATTCTCAAATCTCTGGCAAGTCTTAGGCCGGTCAGGAGGGCTTCATATTCGGCTTCATTATTAGTTGCACGAAAGTCGAATTTAAGAGCATAACATATGGATCGGCCCTCGGGAGTCTCAAGTACAACCCCCGCGCCCGAACACCGGTCATTTGATGCACCATCAGTATACAGCTTCCAGATGTATTCGGGAGATTCACTGGTTTCGGGTAAGTCTTCCGGGACGGTGAATTCGGCTATGAAATCAGCCAGGACTTGTCCTTGAATGGCCCTCCGCGGAGCGTATGCGATATCAAATTGGCTTAGCTCAATGTTCCACTTGAGTAACCTACCGGACGTCTCAGGCCGCGTAAGGACCTGTCGTAACGGCTGGTCGGTGTACACAGTAAGCGGATGAGCCTGGAAGTAGGGACGGAGCTTCCTCGAGGCAATGACCAAACAATAAGCCAGTTTCTCCAGCCTTGGATAATTTCTTTCAGCTCCTGTTAGTCGCTTACTAACATAGTAGACCGGGTTTTGCACTTTGTCTTCTTCCCGGACTAGAGCAACACTGATCGCATGTTCAGATACTGCCAGGTAGAGATATAATTGCTCGTGGTCAACCGGTTTTGACAAGATCGGAGGTGTGGAGAGATGTTGAACTAGTGATCGGAACGCGCCTTCACACTCCGTGGTCCATTCAAAGTTTCGTTTGCCCTTCCGAATCAGGTCGAAGAAAGGAATGCATTTGTCGGTGGACTTCGAAATGAACCTGCTCAATGCTGCGACCTTCCCGTTAAGACTCTGGACTTGCTTTATAGTTTTAGGGGTTTGCAAATTTCTAATAGCCCAGATCTTCTCAGGATTCGCCTCTATTCCTCGAGCGTTGACAATGAACCCAAGGAATTTTCCGGATGCAACGCCAAAGTGACATTTGAGTGGGTTGAGCTTCATCCCGTACTCTCGGAGGATGCTGAACATTGAATCCAAATCTCTGACGTGATCGGTGGAGAATCGGGACTTCACCAGCATGTCATCCACGTAAACCTCCATAGTTTTCCCAATCTGATCAGCGAACATTCGGTTGACTAAGCGTTGGTATGTTGCTCCAGCGTTCTTTAGACCAAACGGCATGACTTTATAACAGTAGAGTCCCAGGTCGGTCACGAAGCTGGTATGTTCCTGATCAGGCAGATGCATGGGTATCTGATTGTAGCCGGAATATGCGTCCATAAATGATAGTAGTTCATGCCCGGCCGTCGAATCTACGAGCTGATCGATTCGTGGAAGTGGGAAGCTATCTTTCGGACAAGCCTTGTTTAGGTCAGAGTAATCAACACAAGTTCTCCACTTCCCGTTTGGTTTCCGAACTAGCACAGGGTTGGACACCCATTCTGGATACAAGGCATCTCGAATGAACCCATTCGATTGCAGTTTATCAACTTCCTCTTTAAGGGCGGCAGATCTCTCTGGATCCATACCGCGCCTTTTCTGTTTCACCGGGACATGTCGTGGATCTATATTCAGGGAGTGACTTGCAATGCTCGGCGAGATCCCGCACATGTCAGAGTGTGTCCAGGCGAAGACGTCGAGATTCGCCCGAAGAAATTCGACCAACTCCTGCTGTGTCTGCTTGTTTAGTTGGGACCCAACTTTCAGCATTTTTGAATCATCATCCTCACTGATTGGGACGTCCACAGTCAGTTCGGCTGGAGAGGCTTGACTCTCCGTTGATTCGTCTCTATCCTCGTTGTCCCTGGGGTCCAGGTCTTTCAGGAATTGGTCGTGGTGCCCGGGCCGAGGCCCAGGCACCAATTGTCAATTGTCGATAGAACGGACGCAGAGAGATCCCTCTACACCCTTACCCTTATCTTTACGTTGCGCCCCGCGCAGCTCAGCAACATAACAGGCCCTTCCCGAGGCCTGATCTCCTTGAACAACTCCAATCCCATGATCAGTGGGAAATTTCAGAGTCAGACACCATGGGGCGATCGCCGCCCTGAACTCGGCCAAAGCTGGTCGTCCCAGAAACGCATTGTATGGCGAATCTATCTCTAACACAACAAATTGTAACATGCGGATCCTCCGGCGCTCTCCAACGCCTAACTCGACTGGGAGTTCAGTTATTCCGATGGGTATCGTGGCACTTCCATTGAAACCATGGATTCTGGATAAACAGGGTTTCAAATCCTTTGTCTCCATCTTCATCAGATCGTAAGCCCGTTTGAGCAAGATGTTTACAGAGCTCCCACTGTCAACCAGGATCCTCTTCATCCAAGCAAGACCTACCTGGGCGGATATGACTAGTGGGTCGATAGTAGGGGCTTCAACTTTATCGGTGTCTCGGCTCCTGAACACGATATCATCGGACATTATCTTTTGTTGCTTTGTCGGGGTCCCATCCTCGCAATTACTATAACATTCGAAGTCCGCATGCCTGATAGAACTGGCGTACGACTCCATTTCCCCCCAGCTTCTGTCTGCCGGATGGGGACCACCACTTATTGTGTTGATAACTAATCTCCCGCCCGCACGAGCGGATTCATCCTCTCTTTCCTGATTCTGTGAACGATTTTGATTTGAGGGGCCCGCTCCGCCAGGCTGCGGCGCCCGTACAAACTGATCTAGCTTCCTCTCTCTAATCAGTTTCTCGATGAGGTCCTGTAAGTGTCGACACTCATTGGTATTATGTCCATAGCTCTCATGGAACCTACAGAATTTTCCTGTCTGAATCTGTCTCTCCGATGAGGGCTTCGGAGCAGGCTTCTTATACTGTACGGTGTTGCAAGTCTGTAAGTATACGTTTTCCAATGACGTGTTCAGCGGTGTATAACTGTCAAACATCTGAGCTCTACGTCGTGGACCTCGGTTCTCATCTCTCTTCTTGTTCTGGCCATTGTTTCCTCTCTGCTGGGTTTGCTTGTTTTGTATGTTGAGCTGAACTTTCCCGGAACTCTCGCCGGACTGTTTAACTGCCACATTGCTCTGTATCCCTTCAATGCTGGGCCTCGCATCGTCCTGCTTCCTAGACTGTTTTGCATCCTCCTGCCGCAGGAATTGAGCGGCCTTGGAGTAAAAACGGTCCAACGACGCGGGCGGTTTCCCAGCCAGCCAGTTTCCGAATTCAGAATCAGGATCAATCCCCTTGGTCAGAGCCATTAAGATTGAATTATCGTTGGGATTGGTGATCTCGACGCATGCTGCGTGGAACCTCTCCAAGTAACGCCTGAGTGTTTCTCCAGGAGCTTGAGTGACGCTGGACAAGGTGTTGACGTCCTTCGGCCTAGCAACATGCATCCGGAATTGCTCCACAAACCTCTTGGCCAATTGATCGAACGAAGAAATTGATCTAGGTGGTAGGCGGGTAAACCACATTGTCGCGATTCCTCCCAGAGAGATGGGGAAACTCCGACACTTCACTGCGTCGTCGGCCCTTGCAGCGCTCATCGACCATTCATACTTCAGAATATGCTGGTTGGGGTCACTATTCCCTTCGTACATCGGGAGAGTCGGCATTCTGAATCGCCTAGGGGGTTCGGCATATAACACTTCGTCTGTGAAAGGGGTATGACTACGGGAAATTCCCCAGTCATCATTAGTGAGCCCCTGACTCTCGCGGATCATTTGACGTATCATGGTTGATATATCCGAAACAGGCGGATTCGGAGCGTGATGAGCTAAGGCGTGGTCGGGTTCCACGGCGCGAGTAGGGATCGGGCGTTGTCGACGACCCGTATCTCGCCTCCTTGGCTCAACGTCTTCTGGGACATAAGGTTCAGGAGTATGTCCTCGCTGTTGATTGATCGGCTCAGATTGATTTCGGGTATCAGCCCTTGTCTCTGCTGCGGCAGTTGTGGCGCGGTTATCGGTGGTGTACTGTGGGGCAGTACCTCCTCGTGTTGAGGGACCGGTTTGGAAACTAGTCGACGGTCCTACCCTCAGTTGCCCAACAGTTAAGGCAGGCTGATATTCAGCAGCTTGAGCGCGATTCCCCTCTAGTCGAGGACGGGTAGTCTGGCGGTGGTAATCAGATGAAGCTGAGCTTTCGGTAGACGCTCTGGAGACATCATCTCTCCTGGACCTTCTGTGCCCCCGGCGGTTCAGCTGGTTGGTCAGCTCGATATTGGCGCGTAACTGTTCTGCCAACTGCTGACGGCTTTGGGTCAGCTCCTGGAGCAATACCTGAAACTCCTGTCGGGTGACTAGCCCCGTTGAGTCTGACTGAGTGGCATTGTCTTGATTGGAAGAAGGCGGCTGTGTTGGATTTTTCCTGTCTCTGCCTTCTTGCTCTGTGGCGGTGGCGCCAGTTCTTGTGCTGACCATTGTCGGTGGTGGAGTCCTTTCCTAGATTCTGAGCAAATCTGAATAGAATGGAAGGATTCCGGGCTGGATATCTGGATCTTCCTCTTGGATTTGTGCAATCCGGTATCGACGGCAGATCCAACGAGCAGGAGAAAAAGCTGGTTTTCTCAGTGAAAGCACCAAAGTGTTTGTACCAAAAATGGGCACAACACTCTTCGGGAGTTGTTTGAAGAGATAAAATGAAGATTATAAATGTAAAACAGAGATTATCTAACAAAAACTCCAACAAATATGAATGCAAAGTGAACAGACAAGCAGTTTAAAGTGGTTCGGCGTATAGCCTACGTCCACTATGAAGTTTTGATGATTTTATTGATTCTCTTTCAATGATTACAAGCGTTTACAACGATGAACAGCGGATTACAGTTTAGAATTCGAAATTGACAGCAAAAGTATGATGCAAATCTCAATCCGGCAGAGTCTGGGCGCTTCAGAGAAAAAAGATCCCTTTTTCGTTGATTCTGGAGCTCTATTTATAGGTGTAGGAGGCTTGGATTTCGCTCAAACTCCGGGAGACTTGGCCTGACACGTGAGGGGGCCCATTCGACCACTTCCAGAGAGTTTCAAGCCAATCTGTGATCGATACGAAATCATTTCGTATCGATCAGGATTACTTCCAATTGAGCTCAAAATTGGTGGAGACATTCCTTGTTATGTGTGCAGCTTTCAGTTAAAATCTCATGGTGTTTGGATCAGTGGATTGAGAGATATCGTCGATACGAGATGGATTTTAACGCTGGCTGTTCTGCTCGTCTCCATTGCTTCGACTCCATCCTTTCGTCTCGATGATTGCACGCGCTCTCAAGGTGATGTGGTACGCGCGCCTCGCTTCGATCCGCCCTTCACTCCGAGTCGACCGCGTCGACTCCATATATCTCGGCGCATTCGCATCGAGGGATGCCGTGGTGTGCGCTCTTCATCTCGATCCGGTATTTGCTCCGTGTTGACCGCTTCGACTCCATGTATCTTGCCCCGTTTCCTTCGAGAGGTGACACGTTATCCAAGCTGGTTGACCTGATGGTTTCGAGTAGGACTTCATCCATGGATACGAAGCAAACACTGGCTGATGGATACGAAGCAAGTGTTGGCTGATGGATACGAAGTAGACACTAAATGATGGATACGAAGCAAGTATTGGCTGATGGATATGAAGCAAGTGTTGGCTGATGGATACGAAGTAGACACTAAATGATGGATACGAAGCAAGTATTGGCTGATGGATACGAAGCAAGCACCGAATGACGGATATGAAGCAAGTGTTGGCTGAAGGATACGAAGTCCTTCAATTGCTGGTATGTGTGAAGTCCATCGATACGAGTTCGATGGATACGAAGAAAATCGAGTCGAACCTGGGTACCTCGATGGATCCGGAGCTGATCGATACGAAGCATGATGGATTCGAACTGGGGCTTCGGTGATGGATACGAAATCGCCCAGAGTGATGGATACGAAATCTGGGCTCTTTCCCTCCAATTTTACTCGATCATAACTTGAGTGTATGAGTCCGGATCGACTTGAAATTTGAGGTGCTGATCTCTATGGCCTTTCTTGTCGTATCCTATCAATTGTAGCTCACTCTGGGCTCGGGCAAAATTCAGTGATATCCATGGCGTGCTATCCTTGTTCTCTAGTTGGCTTCTTGATGTCCTGGCCTTGCCAAAAGGCGGGATAACAAATACAAAGACGAAATCTGGTGTGATGTAGTAGAGATGGATGTTTGTCATTTACTTTTGGGAAGACCATGGAAGTATGATCGAGTAGTACAACATGACGGTCGGACCAATAGCTACAGTTTTATGTTTGAAGGCACGAAGATTATCTTAGTTCCAAAGAAGAGACAACAAGGAGAAAGTAAGCGGAAGAGATTGAAGAGCTGAAAACTTTATTATCTTTGAAGGAGTTTGTTAAGGAGGTTGAGGAAGAGCCGGAAGTATTCTTGTTGGTTGGGCGTGAGAGCAGTGAAGAGGTTGAAATTCCAGAGGAAGTGAAACCAGTATTGAAGGAATTTGAGGATGTCTTTCCAGAGGAGTTGCCCAAGGAGTTACCGCCACTAAGAGACATTCAACATCAAATTGATCTTGTACCGGGAGCAATGTTGCCACATAGACCACATTATCGAATGAGTCCGAAGGAACATGAAGAGTTGTAGAGGCAGGTAGAGGAATTGCTTGAACTGGGGCGTGTGCAGGAGAGTTTAAGTCCTTGTGCTGTACTAGCTTTATTGGTACCCAAAAAGGATGGAACGTGGAGGATGTGCACAGATAGTAGAGCATTGAATAAGATCACAGTCAGATACAGATTTTCGATGCCGAGGCTTGATGATTTATTGGATCAAATCAGTGGGTCCATAATCTTTTCTAAGATTGACTTGAAGAGCGGTTATCATCAGATTCGCATTAGACCAGGGGATGAATGGAAGACAACATTCAAGACAAGGGAAGGATTGTATGAATGGCTGGTAATGCCGTTTGGTCTATCGAATGCACCGAGTACATTCATGAGGGTGATGAACCAAATTTTCAGGCCATACATTGGGAAATTTGTGGTGGTTTACTTTGATGATATTCTAATCTACAGTGCTAGTTCAGAATAGCATGTTCAGCATTTGAAGAAAGTGTTAATTATTCTTCGTGAAGAACAATTCTATGCTGCTACGAAGAAATGTGTTTTTTTGGAAAGGAGTGTTCTATTCCTGGGGTATGTTGTATCGGAGGAAGGTATACAGGTGGACCAGAGTAAAGTTGAGGCAGTCAGAAATTGGCCACAGCCCAAGACGATAACAGAGGTTCAGAGTTTTCATGGGTTAGCTTCATTTTATAGAAGATTTATTCCACACTTTAGCAGTGTAATGGCACCTGTTACGGATTGCATGAAGGGTAAACAGTTTACATGGACAGAGGAAGCAGGGGATGCTTTTGGGAAGATCAAGGAGTTGCTGACGTCTGCACCAATCCTAGTGTTGCCAGATTTTCATTTGTTGTTTGAGCTACACACTGATGCGTCAAAGGTTGGGATAGGAGGAGTGTTGAGTCAGAGGGGGCGTCCTATTGCATACTTTAGTGAGAAGTTATCAGGATCGAAGATGAGATACAGTACATATGATGTGGAATTTTATGCTGTTGTGCAATCTATTAAACACTGGAGACATTATCTATTTCAGAAAGAGTTTGATCTGTACACTGATCATGAGGCGTTGAAGCATTTACAAGGGCAAGACAAGATTTCAGCGAGACATGCATCATGGATTGCATATTTGCAACAGTTTACATTTGTTGTGAAACACAAATCGGGAGTGACGAATCGTGTTGCAGATGCTTTGAGTAGAAGGAATCATTTGTTAACAACAATGAAGATTGAAGTAACGGGATTCGATGTGTTACCAGAGTTATTTGACAAAGATCCTTACTTTGCAAAGTTTGTTGATAAAATCAAGAATGGGGAGACGGATGAGTTTTTGATGGTAGATGATTTTCTGTTCAAAGGAAATCGATTGTGCATACCTGATTGTAGTTTGAGAATGAAGATTGTAAAAGAGCTACATGAAGAAGGACATGTTGGGAGAGACCGTACATTACAGTTGATTTCACAGTCTTACTTTTGGCCATCGATCAGGAAAGAGGTGGAGAGGTTTGTGGAGCGATGTCATATCTGTCAGGTTTCGAAAGGAACTGCAACTAATGTTGGGTTATATATGCCGTTACCTGTACCAACTAAACCATGGGTTGATGTGAGTATGGACTTTGTTTTGGGGTTGCCGAGAACACGGCGTGGAAATGATTCCATTTATGTGGTGGTTGATCGATTTTCGAAAATGACACATTTTATTGCTTGTAAGAAGACGGCGGATGCTGTTCATGTTGCTCAGTTATTTTTCAAAGAGATATATCGACTTCATGGGTTGCCAGAATCTATGGTATCGGATAGGGATACTAGATTTCTAAGTCATTTTTGGCTAAGTTTGTAGAAGATGGTGGGAACGAAATTGAACTTTAGTAGCGCTTATCATCCGCAAACGGATGGACAAACCGAGGTTGTGAACAGATCATTGGGAAATTTATTACGATGTCTGGTGCAAGACAATCTGAAGAGTTGGGATGTGAAGCTATGTCAAGCAGAGTTTGCTCATAATCATGCTGTGAACCGTAGTACAGGTTTCAGTTCATTTCAGATAGTATACTCAAGCTTACCAAGGGGACCGTTGGATTTGACGGTAATACCACACTCGAAGGGGACAATTAAGAAACCTGTTGATTTTGTTGAAGGATTGACAGAGTGTCATAGAATCGTTCAAGAACGATTGGAAAAGGCAAATGAGAAATACAAACGATCTGCAGACTTGAAGCGAAGAAATGTTGAATTTAATGAAGGTGATTGGGTTTATGCAGTGTTAACAAAGGATCATTTTCCAGTGGGCGCTTATAACAAGTTGAAAGCCAGAAAAATTGGTCCTGTAGAAGTCGTGAAACGGATAAATGAAAATGCTTATAAGTTGAAGCTGCCAGAGGATGTGTACACTTCTGACGTGTTCAATGTCAAACATCTCGTACCATATTATGGGGATGAACAATCTGATGTGGAAGAATTTACAAATTCGAGGACGAATTTTTCTCAACCTGGGGAGGATGATGCAGCGCAAGGCATAAGTTGTACACGAGATAAGGAGGTAGACTTGAGTCGTCCATGACTCAAAGGAGCGCCATGAGATAACAAAGGAAATGCACGAGTTGAAGGCTTAAGTCGGCTACGACTTAAGGGGAATGTGTTGAGTCGACCACGACCTAACTGGAAACCAGAGGGGGAAGAGGCTTTGAGTTCACGACCTAACGAAGTGGCTATAAGTCGTCCACGATTTAACGAGAATGATAAAGGTGAAGTGAGTTATACTGAAGAAGGAAGTCAACGACTTAAGATAAGTCATCTACGACCTACGACTTAGTTGAGTCGTCTGAGATCCTTAAGGCATGAACTGGGTTAAGTCGTGAAGCCACTATTCACTAAGTCGTCCAAACTTAAGCCGTGTGAAGATGCTGCTGTGATATGTGTTTAAGTCGCTGGTATTTTTAGTTGAGTCGCTGCTGAGGATAAGTCGTCGCCGAGCTATGATGAGTCGATAAGTCGTCTACGACTTAAGCGTTGAGTCGTTGTATGGTATTATATTGTGTTTTCTTAAGTCGCTTGTACATAAGTTGTATGTCGAAGACTATGTGTTGTAATCTGTTAAGTCGTGCACGACTTATGGTAAGTCGCATGTTTTGAGTCGTCTAATTTTGAGTCGTCCATTTTAAGTCGGGGTGTGATAAGTCGGAAACGACTTAAGAGTTGTATAGATTTGTGTTGTGATTTGTAACTTCTATAAATAGGCCGGTGGTGCCATTTGTAATAGTTTTTTTTTTAAATAAAACTCTTGTTTTGTTAGCTTTGTGCTTTCGCCAAATTGGTAGTCGAGTGTAATCTCCTATCTCCTATTTCGGTTAATCGAGTGCGCTCGATTCAACGATTGCAGAAGCCGATTCGCGGAATCAAGTGCGCTTGATCAACGCTCGAAGAATTGAAGATCTCTCCTCACGGTATCGTGCGCGATCAACGTGTCAGAGATAGCTAGAATTCGGTATCTTCGGATCAACGAATTTGGGCAATTCAGTATTCATCAATCCACCGATTGCTACTTTCATCAATCTACATTGTTTTGTATAATCCGCTGTGTCAAATGTAGATCTGAATGAAATGAAAATAATAGAAATACTTTTAATTGAGAAAGGGGTTATCAATTTTCATGTTACAACATAGTCAATATAAACATAAATAAATCACACAAATCCAAGCATATGAATATAGAGAATATGTAAATGAATTAACTAGAAATTACCTTGAGAAGTTACTATAAAATCATAACTTGAATGATGAATCAAAAGCTCTTAGATTCCATGAATCGATCTTATTACCCAAAGACATAAAGCACAACTTGAATATGGATTCCCCTTAGGATGTTGCTTATAAGTCACACCTTGAATAATGATATCTCCTTAGATCTTCAAGATCTTATCCTTGCAAGAGATGGATGAACCACTTTTGTTTTATTTTCTTTGATATTTTTATTTGGAGTTGAAAGAATTTTGAAAATTTAATTTCTTGTTTTCTACCATGAAAAGTTAGAAGGAGAGAAAAAAAAAGAATGAATGAGAAAGAATGAATTGTATGTATTGAATGAATTAGAGAATATTTTTTATTTTAAAGAATGAAATTGTTCCTATTCTTTACTTAATACTTCCCTAGTTAATTCCCTTGATTGTTTCTCTCTCTACAATTCTTTCTTCTCACATGATATGTCCTAAAATGACATAAAATTTCCATAATCATGTCACCAAAGGACTTAAAATTTCCAATATTCATGTCATCAAATGACATAAAATTTCCGTAAATCATTTTATGCAATTATCTTTAAATTACATCGATATCGTATATCAATGTGCACAAATATAACTTCTATAAATACATTAAAGTAATTACAAACAACTTCCAAGCATCATTTTATATGTTAATTAAATCATGTATGTGCAAGTCAAAGGTGTAAATTCAATCAGCGATTAATATCGAACTATTGAATATTAATGTTTACACATCACTTAGCAGGTGGTGTGACATTTTGGCTGAATTTATCGCTTATACATCTTTTGGAAAAATATAATTTTACTTATTATAAGCGATACCTGAAAATGACAATTATTTACACTAGTTCTCTTCATCAAAACTATATCACATTAGGACTTATGGAATTTGGTAATGGTCAAAATTCTAGTATATCCACATTCAACTCTATAGTCCAAACACAAAGTCCTTGGTTCATTAATAATAATCATTATTAAACAAAATGCTCTGGGCAAAGACTTTGAGTTGACTTCAGATGACCGTGATACTAACCTCATATAACTAAGGAGACGAATTCTCTCTTGAATATTGTTTCACTTCCAATGCTTCCACTCAACCCAACTATAGTCGTTCGATGGATGATGTGCCATGATTTAACTATAATCAAAGTGAAGCTTCCACATTGAAGATAAACAATATTCTCAAGTCGAAAGAACTGTGTAAATTTGTCACATCAATATTCTCTACTTGACCATAGTTATATTAATTAACAAAAAAGTATCGAGTGAGTCTTTCCATAATTATCCAATATCTACCAGTACGTAACCCCTGGTGTCTCCAGCAGTCATGAGTAATAAACTACACAACATTTGGAGAGCGTTACGTACTCTAGTCTTAACGGATGCACCGATATCCAGTCTTAACATCTTGACTAGAAATATTTAAAATGTATATTTGTATTCATTGATAAATTACTCATGGTTACAACACTTTGTAACTACTATCATAAAACATACCATTTATGGATTTTCTATTAAATATACTTTTAATTAAATTAATTAATTAATATAACATATTATATCAAGTATATAATAAAATGATAACACCTTTTAGTTTGAACAAGATTGGTTATCAAGTTAGATATATGTAACAAATTACATAATTACCTCCAAGGATAACCCAGACTCTATCATAATATATGTCGGTATTCGTATTAGTTATAATTTGGACAACTAGTTATTAGTAGCATAATAAATCATAGGGCTAGGAGGTTGAAATGGAAAAGGAATAGTAACTCCAAAATTTATGAGCAAGCAAATTTAGTGGGTAATAAATGTGTAGTTAATAGGGATTTGTAGGATTTAAATGAGGATATAAATGCGTTTAATGTGACTGGTTAAAGAATTTTATGGTGAAACGAAAGAGGAATAATAAGTTAAATTTGAAATGGATAAGTAAATGTCATTAGTAATTGTCTAATTTGAATAATAATAACCATTTATTACGGAGAATTGACATTTATGGGAAATAGAAGGAAGTAAGGAATATACCTAGTAAGCATATTGGATAGAAATAGGTTCACAGTGAATAATTAGGGAATATTAGTAAATAAACTTAGGAGGCAACATAATTTTTATAGTAGATATTATCTAGCCTCAATAATACGTTTAGGACGAGCATGAATTATTAGGCCCAGCCCATATTTAGGCCTAAGATAATTGGTTTGGTTTAGAATGTGTTGCAATGCGAGGTCTATAGAGTTACGCAACAGAAGTCTGCCTTTCACCTAGAGATTACCAGCAGCTGTGTATACATACTAATAATGTGGGACATCTCCAACCACAGGACCCGTGGAGAAGGGATATACATTTGCATATAGGTGTGGATAAATATACCGGGGGTTCGCCTCAGATTTGAAGTATTAAATGGCTCAATACCTTTAGAATGTCAAGAGGTTCACTTTGGGGTGGAAGGTATTAAATAGCCATTGGGTCTACCTCCTCCTTATATAATAAGTCTTAAATAACCTACGACGGTGCTTAATAGGGAAATAGGCACTACACCAAAACAGTCATTTGGCAACACTTTTTTTCCATTTGGCGAAACTTATATGGGTTGCATTTTAGTCTCGCTAATAAGTGTCGCTATCCAATATAAGTGTTACTGAAAATAAAAATTTACACTTTTAAATACGGCGATAGTTATTTTCGTTGTAAGCCTTGGTTTAATTGGAGTTAATTGAAATATACTAGGGTAAAATTGTAATTGAATAACATCACTCTTAACCCTAGCCACGCTTATCCCTGGCCGCATTTTCCCCAAATCGTTTCCCTCTCTGACGTTCATCCTCCAATTCGCACGCTCCACTTTTTCATTTTCCCCAAATCGTTTCGGCGCAACTCCATTCAAATTCGTTATCAAACCCTCCGATTTCCAAATTAAAATTAAAAATTTTCGTACCTCTGTAAGACCCGTAGCTCTCAAATCCACACTCTTTCACTGAGTCTCTCAATGGCAGATCTGCGAAATTATTGGATTCTAGTGGCAGCTGCCGTAATCGTTAGACTTTTACTCACATTCTTCGCTGGCGAACTCAGTCTTGCCACGCGACCCGAAGCCGCCACTCCAGTCACTAGTCTCCACCGTTTGGCTGAAGGTTACTGGCTCAAGCTATCTGATATGTCGCCTTATTCTGGTTAGTCTAATATATTTATGGGGCACAAGTAAACATTTTTTTTCCGAATATTACGCTAGTTTTAATTGTTTATCAATTCATCGTATGTTTATTTATTTCTGCTGTCATATTTGTTTTTAGGATCAATGTATCATGGCTCTCCTCTCTTGTTGTCCATTCTTGGACCTTTAACTGTTAGGCGGTAGGAATAAATTTCTACCTTTCATCTCATTTTGTGCAAGTGTTGTTATGTTTTTTAGTCAATATATAATAGCAAGTTTTTTGAAATAGACAACGCAGAAGGCAAATTATCAATTCTGAATGATTAAAATTTTAGTCGACCTTAATTTCAACAACCTGTAATATTTATATATTAACATGCATTGAGGTTGTTTGAAACGTTGATTCTAATACCATTATTCATATTGCAGTGATTTTGAAGGACAACCAGCCTATATTTTTTGCAGGTTAGCTGTTTGATTCCTGTAAACATACTCGACATGCCAAATGCATATGTATTTATAACTTATTATGCTAGTTTGCGATATTGGAGAAGTTGATAATGCCCAATAATTTTTTTGGATTGGTATTTTAAGATTTTATATCTTTCAAAATGTCATGGTAACTAGTTATTGGCATTGATCCTATAAACAAGATCAGGTTGAAAAACTCCATGGCATGTTGATTAGATATGATAATTTATCTAAAGCAAAAATACCAAGTAAAGCTCATGGAAACTACCAGAACCGATAAAATACTTTTATGTGGCACTTGATAAGCCAAAAACTTGAACATCTCATTACACCTTACTAAGCGCATAGATAAACGAGGACATAACGTTGGTAGTACTGTCCACATGTTGGCCCGACACGGTAAAATTCTAATATCAAATGTAAACAAAATATATGTATATACATAATATGGTTGAAATGAGGGGATTTGAGATGCAACAAAAGTGAGGTGTAGCCTATCCTAGTCCATACATATATGCGCACATGCGCGCACGCGCACACGTGCACACACATATATACATGTATGTATGTATGTGTATATATATAAATATGTGCGCACGCGCGCGCGTGCACACACACACACATAGAGCAATGATTGACTACACCTCATTTCCGGGCTCCTTGAACTTTTCTACACTGGCAAACAATTGACTGATGTTCACCAATATTTAGAACTGTATAAACTGATTGATAATGATATAAAAAACTTGTCAATGCTATCATCCTCATGTATGCAGATACAGTTTGATCTTTGTGATTGTAGATTTTATTGCTGCTATGCTCATTCGCGCTACTGGACAGAAGCTTTTAGCGACCAGTTGCCAGAATATGCGACTGTTGAACTTGTTGAAAGAGAATGAATCATCAGGTAAACGTTTTATTTATCCATATAGTATGTCTATATATCTAGAAATTTTTGTCAATTCTCCACCAATTGATTTAAGTCTACCACCAAAATAAATCTTACTTGATCTCTATACAAGTATAAATGTCTTATAAACTGATAATGAGAATATGTGTATATTCTCTTACAGCTTTCTTTTTTTTTACATCTGCTGAGTTCATGGATTTACCATGATCTAAGCTGTATGGTAAAATATGAACTGAAGGTATACACAAATTAATTTTATGTGAAAGTTGAAACTACTGCATTATAGCTTATGGATAAATAATTATGTATTTTGAGTTATGAATTGAAGCCAAACCTTGAAACCTTCTGTGTGAATTTTGTAAAATTTATGCTAGGATCTGGCATTAGTTTATATAATCATCCATCAATATTATGCCCTTGAGGAAAAATGAGTATTAGGATGAATTCTCTTTCATTGTTCCAGTTAATACATTAACATGATGTAAGCATGCATATTAGATTCCCAAAAAAAAATTATAGATGTAAGTGCTATTAATACAAAAAAAAGCATGCATATTGGCGAAACCCTGTTTTTAGAAAGGCATACAAGTGTATTTTGAAAAATATATAATCTGTTTTTGAAAGTAGAGGGAAGAGAGAAAGTCCCACTACAGATATATGATCTCCATGACTTTAGAGTTGTAAACCACTTTGACTCAATTATTAGAGTTGTAAATCACTTCAGATCATTTCATCTTCAGTCATGGCTGATGAGATCGAGGTCAAGCCAACTTGACATGCAATCGGGAATCTCAATTTTCCTAAGTAATTGCAAGCGCCTTCACTAGAATCACATTAGTGTTGGGACAATCAAACAAATATCTCTGCTTTCTCTATCGTTTGAGGCATCGCTGGGGGAGAAGCGTTCAAATTTAGCAAAGTTAGATTCGTAACCCATCTTGTCTTCCTCCCTAATTTTCATATTCCTCAATAATTGTTTGAATTCTGCCAAAATTAGCTCAGACCTGATATGAGTAGGAGCCTCCATTTGTTGAAAAATCATCTTGTTTCACTCCATCCATATGTTTCATATAATTGTCGAAATTACTATATCCATAAATTTGTCGTAAGATTTGTTATTACTTATGCAGAATGCTAAATCAAATACTTCGTTTATGCCATTTTTACCCATAGTTGGAAGTTGCAATTTGTGTTTGAAAATTTCCCATAAATTATTAGAATATGGACACAGACAAAATAAGTGAGTATTTTTTTCCTGTTCCTATTTGCAAAGCACACATAACGTATCAATAGGATTATTCCACCTCTAGATTCTATCTTTAGTCTGTAGTTTGTTAGATTTTGCTAGAAGAGCACACATGACATTTTAGGTGAGCACGCTGTGTTCCAAATATGTCTGCACCAAGTTCTCTCACTATTCTTTTCTCTGACTTGATTCCAAGCTGAGCTAAATGAAAATTCCTCATTATTTTGGAGTTTCCAAACCCAAAAGTTAACATTTTTTCAAAAATAAAGAGCTAGCAATAAACTTCAAAAAACAACAATTGAGTTTTGTTTTGTTTGATCCTTGTAGTTACAACATAGAATAATAGAAAACTATTTTGTTTTGGCCGAAATTCCTTGTGTTCTTTTATTTAAAACAATTATTAATTATTTATTATCAACTTAATTTAATGTTCAATTTAATTTTTATAAAGGAACTGCAAATTCAATTTAACGTGATATTAAATGCAGGCACTTCTAGACGAAGCGTAAAAAAAGAGGAAGTTGGATGATAGTTCTAAGGGTGGAGTCGAAGATCTTGAAGATGACCCAATTGCGGAAGTTTTTGGTCCTCAAAATGGAATGTACAAGTTATGTGATTTTTCAGATGGAGGTTTCGTTACATGGCCGGAGTTTCGTATTCGGTATTTGTAGAATTTCACTATGAAATTTACGTTGTCTTTTGTATTCCAATTTGACATTGTTATGAAGTAGTTGATTATGTATTGAATTAACCAACTTAATTATGTATTGTACTTGTTATGAAGTAGTTGACATTGTTATGAAGTAGTTGACTATGAAATTTATGTTGTTATTTGATCAAGAATATTGTAAATTTTGGGTTCCTATTGAATGTATAATAATGCATATCATGTTAGTTATTAATTGTTTATTAATGTTAAAATAATTGACTATATTGAGAATGAAAATATTTCACCGTTATAAGCGTTGGCAATTAAAATTTACCAACGCTTATAAGCGTCAGCATAGAAAATTAAACAATGTTGGATGGTTAATTTGCCAACGTTTATAAGCGTTGCTAAATAATATACACCAACGTTTATAAGCGTTGGCGAATACAACCTTCCAACGCTTATAAGCGTTGGGAAACTAAACTCGCCAACGCTCATAAGCGTTGGCAATAAATTGTGACGCCCCTACAGCGACGCTAATAAGCGTTGCTGAAACTGTTTGCGACAGTTATACTCGTTGGGAATCACCTGTTTTGGTGTAGTGAGGGTCTGCTTCACTTCTAATAAGAGGTATTAAGTAACTAGGATATGTATTTTTCCTTGACTTACATTAGGTTAGTCTAAATGGGATTTCAGCTGTGGAGGTCAACGGGCTATATCAGTGTTGTTGTTGGACCCGTATTTATTGGTAGGTTTGGCATATAGGCTTTGACCACCATCAGTCCCGAGCGGTCGTTGGCAAAGACTTGGATTATGCCCTAACGGATTTCAATATAGAATCTGTATGGGATATGCAAAGATATCAAAGTTTAATTAGTTATTTGGTTGTCGGTGGTAGGCGGTTAACCCTTAGATAGGTCTTTGAGATGCACTAGTAGTACGGAAAATTAAATTATAGAACCATATCTAGGGGCCATCGACCTTTGTAGCTAGGGACTGATTGAATAGCGATTACGCTATGGAGGGCACACTTTGGGTTTGAGATATTAAATGGCCATTAGGTTTGCCTCTTCCATATTAAAAAAATATTAAGTGGCCGAAGTTTTCTTTTAAGTAGTACAAAGCTATGCATATATATATATATATATATATTGTTATACCTCAGAGAAAGTTGGATATATTGTACACGTAGATGGAATTATGTGGAAGAGCTATGAATAATGGACACAACACATAAATAGAAATCAATCAACATATGTTAGTGTTATGGATAAAGTATTTAATTTTCCAATCACCAGAACGTTCTTTTGACCCCCTCCTCATTACAACCCACGAGATAGGTTTAGAGGGACAAGCTATTGGTGCAAAAAGAAAACTGCAGATGGTGAAGTCTTCTCGTTCATGCTCGACGGTTGCAAGGCAATCAGATACTAAAGGAATAATACTGATTCTAAGGTAGTAGCCTTAGTCAGCATATATGTTCTATTATTTTTACTATTCCAACGTGAGCTCATTATTTGATATACTTATGTTTATTATAGGTTACCAAAACCAACGATCTATATTTTAATGGACTTGGATTTTGATTTAGATGAAATTCGGGCCATTAAGGTGTGGGTTGTTACATTTCATAAATGCATAACTTTGTTGATACCAATAAGATTTGGTTGGTAGCGACGTAATTTATTTAATATCGACATGATTTGATTGGTAACGACATAATTTGAAAACCATCAAGAATGATAAGAGAAGGAGTACACCAAATTTGACTTAGTTATGGATAGCAAAGACATGATGATGTTGGTATCGACATAATTTGACCGGTACCTACATGAATTCAGATTTTGAATTGGCTACTTTGGAGGCTTGTGACTTAAGTCGTGACGAAAACTTAGAAATTTGGGTTATGAAAACAGACCATATTTTGTTATCTTGGAATGCATGCAAATTGAGGAGGGGGCCCACCTTGGAGCAAAGCTTGGAAAGACAATAAAAACAAGTCGGTACTGATCATGTTATGGTCAATACTGAGTTGTTGTCTTTTTGGAATTCATGTGCAAAGATCCGTGCTTCATGCTCGAACTTCAAATTTGGAGGAAAAGATGCGTTCAAGCTTGGAATTACGAGATTTGTGTTGGGGATCGTCTATAAATAGGAACCTACACCCAACTAGGAAGGGATTGATTTTTGGATGGGCTCCTGGAAGTTTGGAACGACCTTCTTCTTCCTCTAACTTATAAAACATAAATAAAACCAAGATCTACTAGACTGTAGCTTGAATTTGATTGTAATTTGTTGTATTCCAGAGAGAATTCATCGAATAAAAAGATTAAGTGGATGTAGTCCAAAGATTTTTGCCGAGCCACTATAAAAATCTTGTGTCTCTTTCTCTTTTTCTTCATAAGGACCACTATAAGGACCACTACCACAAGCAGTCCTACACTTTGATCGTGAAAGATCGATTGCTTATTGAACACTATGAATCATGTGAAAGTAGGATACTCCAAATTCAGAGGTCAAAGAGTTTCATAAAATGTTCTTGGTAGCATAAAATATGAGTGAAAGATCCCACTTAATCGAATTTGATCCTTGAATCTAAGAAATAGCGAGAATTTTTTATCTCACTCAATATCTCTCACAATTCGAAGTTGCAGGATTTTTTTTAAATTTATTTTGACTAAATAGATAACAAAATATCATAGTTTTAAAAAATGAATACATTAATTTTTAGATCTACATTAAAAACATGCTTAATGGCAACCACAGTTAATGAACATTGTACATATATTTATGTGTACATATAACTATATCATTCAATAATATATAAGACACATTTAAAAAATTTAATTCACAAATACATAAGATAAATTAAATAGATCAAAGTTTCATGTTTGGTTTCCCCCTTTTTCATTTTACTTATGAACAACATACGTGTAAAAAATCAAACTTCATTAAAACTCAATGGCAATTAATTATATGTTACATACACAAATTTGGTTCAGGTGTGATCATGTATAATCGAATGAGATAAATATAGATTTACCTTTTCAGATCTATCCCTTCGTGACACTTCGATTTGTAAATCAATTCCTAGCTCCTTGAATCTGCACCAGAACATGCTGGAATCAAATAATCCACTTTGTTTTATTTTATTTGATGTAATTTTGGTGAAAATTTTCATACATTGAGAGCTATGTCATGGAAGTAGTGGTAATGAATGGAAAGGAGATAAAGAGCAAATCATTGAAAAAATAAATTAATAAGGGAGGTTTGGTTTTTGTAACGATCGGCCTTTTCGACCCTCGAATGTCGACACCTATACATTCACGGTATTCATGTGTCAAGCACCCAAGTACCAGAAAGAACGATTGTAAGGGTAAAAGGAAAGGAAGAAAACAAAAACAACAAGAAAGAGGAGAACAAAAACATCATAATCTCACATGTGGAATGATAATACATAACATTTTAGAAGTTCTTTAAAAAAAGAAAACTTTAATATAAATACAACAATCAGAGTAAACTATCCTATCAACAGCCTGGACAGTTATAATAGCATGTCCTCAAAAATGCTGATAGATATAAAAAAAATAATGCAGTAGAAAATAAAATTCATGAATAAGTCTTGGAGGCATCTAGCTCGTCTCCTGAAGCTCTAAAGAATCCATAGCTGAATCTGGAAATATACTCTATGTTGACCCGAGCATTATAAGGAAATAACACCCATATCTGTTTGGTAAACCAGTGTAAGAAACTCAAATCATATAGATTTATATACTTATAAAACCCTTTAAAAATAAAGGTATCTCATAAGACCAAGCCGTAAATATAAACGGATGGGTTTTTACCTTACGATAACTGTTTCCTGGGGATTTGACCAGGCAACTAGTACTCGGCAATAAGTGCTCGGCATCAGAGAGTGTCCAGCATCTAGGAGTGTTCGGCGAAGCACTTGCCATCCAGGAGTGTTCGGCGAAGCAACTGTCATCCATGAGTACTCGGCGTAGTACTCGGCATCCATAGTGTCCGGCGTCCAGGAGTGTTCGGCAAAGTACACGGCATCCATAGTGTCCGGCGTCCAGTAATGTTCGGCGTAGTACACAGCAGTGTTCGGCGTCAACTGGCACTCAACGTCAACCAATGCTCGGCATCAAGGCTGCTCGGCATACAAGACTTCTCGGCATCAAGACTGCTCGGCATCAAGGCTGCTCGGCATACAAGACTGCTCGGCATCAAGACTGCTCGGCATCAAGGCTGCTCGGCATAAAGAGCACTCGGCGTCGAGACTACTCGGCAACAGGAGTACTCGGCATCCCATGGTGTTCGGCGTAATACTCGACATACAGAAGACATTCAGCATGCACATCTAATCAGGATACCGGTATCGTTCGACATGCATACGCCGTTCGCTCAAGAGCTTGAGATGGAGGCACGTTCGGCCTCAACAGACAACCGTCCTACACTTCCCACGACACCAACATACCGTTCGGCATAGAAGGAATGGTTCGGCGCAGAGCGTTCGGCACGCCTGGTTCGGCATACAGCGACCACTGCACTGGGGCTTGAGCGTTCGGCTATCCAGCCCACTTGGGAAGTCCAGCCCATATTTGCCTATAAATAGAGGGGCAGGGTCACAGTGAAATGGATCCTTTTTTGGAGAGAAAACACCGGGGAGACTCTGCCATTTTCAAGACTCATTTTTCTACTTAACAACTTCATTCAAGCATTTGATTCACGAATTGTATTTGTAATCAACTATAAAGAAGATCAATAAAGTTTAACCTCAAAGTGGACGTAGGCAATTACGCTGAACCACTATAAATTTGGTGTTCTTACTTTCTGTATTTAGATTAGCACTGTCTTTTCTGTTTAATTTGATTTCATCACTTATATCTCTTCACAATCTTCTTCTACGAGGTTAGTGACCAATTTGGGTGCTAACACTTTGGTGCTTTCACTGAGAATCGAATTCTCAGACCTCAAGGATCTGCTTTGAAGCTACTGGATTGAACAAATCCCCCGAAGAAGATCCGACTCACTGATAGGACATCCGTTGATTCTACTCAGAGTTCATACCAATAACTCTACAATGGCAAGACCACGTACCAGGTCAGCTTCTCATAATGCGGATGCCCGCGAGACTGCTAGCGTGCAACAAGCAGGACCTAGCAAACAACCAGCGATCCCGAGTGTAGGGATTACCGCTGAAGAACAGACTCCAGTTGTCACCAGAGTAGAGTTCAATGACTTGATGAGAGAACTTAGGGAAAGCAGGAGACAACTAGGAGAACAGATGCAAGCTAATGCCAACCTGATGGCACAACTCACTCAACAGCAGCAACAGAATGCTGGGGGCAATCCCGCTGCTTACTCCTCATCTGACAGCTCAACTTCCTCTGATGAACCTCCCAGGCGCAGACGCCGTAAGACTGATGCTGCGCGAGCAGATGCTGCTGTTCGAACAGCTGGAGACCACGACCAAGCAAGAGCTGGAAGCTTCAGGACCGGGATACAGATGGAAGATAGAGGCCCAGATCATCAAAATGCTAACGATGTCGAACCTCAAGATGCACGATTGGAAGATCGCCAAGAGAGGAGGCATCAGCATGGACAGGCGCGTAGAACAGACTCCAACCTTTCGCCTTCCATACAGACACCCGATCTGACAGCCATGATCAGGCAATTGATGAAAGAGAATCAGGGCTTATCAAATGATGACTGGGGAGTGTCAAGAAGTCATACTCCGTTCACGGATGTTGTGTTGCAAGCGGCGTACCCTAGGAAGTTTAGTATGCCTACTATTCCTACATATGAAGGAAAGACTGACCCTAGACAACATGTCATGAGGTACGAATGGATGATGGATTCAGCCAGATCGAATGATGCCACCAAGTGTAGGTGTTTTCCGATTACTCTATCTGGGATCGCTACTATGTGGTTCACCCGACTTCCTCCGTGATCCGTATCAAATTTCGAGGAGTTGGCAAAGAAGTTTATTGAGCAGTTCAGGATACACACTACGTGCCCAAAAGACGTGATGTCTCTGTCAAGTGTAATCCAAAACCCTGGGGAATCGTTGAAGGAATATTTGCAAAGATTCCACGTAGCAGCAACTGAAGTAAGTAACCCAAATGACCATGCAATTCTGATGGCTGTGATGAGAGGTGTGGATCCAGACTCTGAGTTTGGAGACTGGCTGGCAGGAAAACCTCCAGCTACGCTAGAGCGTTTCTACTCTAAGGCACACCAGTTCATAAGAAGAGAGGAAGCTAGGTGGGTACGACGAGATAAGGCGCCAGAACCTGTCCAAGAGTCAATAAAGAGCAACATTGCTGTGAAGCAATCCGGAGACAGCTCGGGAAAGGTCCAAGTCAATGTCCAGAACAAGCCTGGGCAACCCAAGGAGTCCGGAGGAAGAAGCCAAGGGAAAAGGAAACAAAGCGAGTCTTGAGGGAAGTTCACGAAGGGGAATGCGGCGACCATACTGGGGGGCAAACGCTAGCAAAGAAGATCCTCCGCTATGGATATTATTGACCCACCGTAAACCGGGATGCCGCGGACTACGCAAGAAAATGCGACAAATGTCAAAGATATGCAAAAATCCCGAGGGCTCCATCAATGGAACTCACACAAATGATCAGTCCCTGTCCATTTGCGATCTGGGGAATCGACATAATCAGCTCTTTGCCTTTATCCAAAGGTGGTGCGAAATATGCAATAGTTGCAGTCGACTATTTCACGAAATGGGCTGAGGCAGAACCTTTGGCCACTATCACCTCTAAGAAGGTCATTAACTTCGTTGTACGAAACATTATGTGCCACTTTGGCCTTCCACGCACCATCATTACGGACAACGGAACGCAATTTGAAAGTAGAGAGTTCAAAGAGTTCTGTTTGAAGTACGGCATCGAGAAAAAGTTCGCCGCCGTTGCGCACCCAAAAGCTAACGGACAAGTCGAGGCCGTTAACAAAATAATCAAGTCCATATTGAAGAAGCGTCTGGAGAAGGTTGGAGGCAAGTGGGTAGATGAGCTCCCGACAGCATTATGGGCGTATAGAACTACCCACAAGTCCGCGACCGGCCACACTCCGTTCGCCTTGGCATACGGCTCTAAAGCCGTTATACCCGTGGAGCTTGAAGTTCCATCGCACCGAGTGACATACTATGATCCCAAGACGAACCAAAACCTCTTGCTGGAATCACTGGACTGCATCGACGAAAAGCGGGAAGAAGCTGAATTAAGGGCGGCGGCGCACAGACATCGAGTCAAGTGTTACTACGACGGCAGAGTCCGCCCAAGAATCTTTGATGTGGGAGATCTCGTTCTGAAACGAGTCTTCCCGGTACCATCACGCATGAATCCCAGCTGGGAAGGTCCATACGCCATTGAACGGAAGCTTGGAGAAGGAACATTCAAGCTAGCGACCGTTGATGGCGCGACACTCCCCCGAGCATGGAACAGTGAACATTTGCGGCACTATTACATTTAGCATGTTTTCCTTTCTTGTTGTAGGCACTGTTGTTTCCTGTATGTTTCCATTCAATAATGACTTAGTTTCCTTTTAAAGTTGTAATCAAGAAATTTAGTTGATTTTCATTAATAAAGGCTTGAAGCCACATTTTCTATGAAGTTTCTATATCTCTTAATTGGATGATAAATTACATTATCCTGCACGACATACAGACTCGTACGAATGATTCCGAATCTCCGAATCCCCAGAGCGCGGATCGGAGTACTCTAAGTCCCCAGAGCACGGACTAGAGTATAAACGATTCCAAATCTCCGAATCCCCAGAGCGCGGATCGGAGTACTCTAAGTCCCCAGAGCGCGGACTAGAGTATAAACGATTCCGAATCTCCGAATCCCCAGAGCGCGGATCAGAGTACTCTAAGTCCCCAGAGAGCGGACTAGAGTATAAACAATTCTGAATCTCTAAGTCCCCAGAGCGTGGACTAGAGTATAAACGATTCCGAATCTCCGAATCCCCAGAGCGCGGATCGGAGTACTCTAAGTCCCCAGAGCGCGGACTAGAGTATAAACAATTCCAAATCTCCGAATCCCCAGAGCGCGGATCGAAGTACTCTAAGTCCCCAGAGCGCGGACTAGAGTATAAACGATTCCGAATCTCCGAATCCCTAGAGCGCGGATCAGAGTACTCTAAGTCCCCAGAGCGCGGACTAGAGTATAAACGATTCCGAATCTCTGAATCCCCAGAGCGCGGATCAGAGTACTCTAAGTCCCCAGAGCGCGGACTAGAGTATAAACGATTCCAAATCTCTGAATCCCCAGAGCGCGGATCGGAGTACTCTAAGTCCCCAGAGCGCGGACTAGAGTATAAACGATTCCAAATCTCCGAATCCCCAGAGCGCGGATCGGAGTACTCTAAGTCTCCAAAGCGCGGACTAGAGTATAAACGATTCCAAATCTCTGAATCCCCAGAGCGCAGATCAAAGTACTCTAAGTCCCCATAGCGCGGACTAGAGTATAAACGATTCCAAATCTCCGAATCCCCAAAGCGCGGATCGGAGTACTCTAAGTCCCCAGAGCGCGGACTAGAGTATAAACGATTCCGAATCTCCGAATCCCCAGAGCGCGGATCGGAGTACTCTAAGTCCCCAGAGCGCGGACTAGAGTATAAACGATTCCAAATCTCCGAATCCCCAGAGCGCGGATCGAAGTACTCTAAGTCCCCAGAGCGCGGACTAGAGTATAAACGATTCCAAAACTCCGAATCCCCAGAGCGCGGATCGGAGTACTCTAAGTCCCCAGAGCGCGGACTAGAGTATAAACGATTCCAAAACTCCGAATCCCCAGAGCGTGGATCGGAGTACTCTAAGTCCCCAGAGCGCGGACTAGAGCATAAACGATTCCAAATCTCCGAATCCCTAGAGCGCGGATCGGGGTACTCTAAGTCCCCAGGGCGCGGACTAGAGTAGAAACTATTTCAAGCCTCCAAGTCCCCGGGGCACAGAGTCAGCAAGAAGTCCAAGTACTCAAAAGATGTGGGACGGGAGGCACGCCATGTCCAAAAATGTTTGAACATCACAAGAATGGACCGGGAGATAATGCAACTCATAAGAACTTGAGTTATGGCTACAATTAGTCAACAAACCAAAGAAAGACAAGAGAATCATTCAAGCAATAAAGAAACTAAAATTTTATTCGATAAGTCCAAAATGGGGATACATGATCACTCCTACAAAATTCAGACCTCTCTATACAAACTGCAAGTTGTGAAAGATAAAAGCAATTACAAGACTTAAGCAAAAAACTCGTTGAACGAGTGTATCGATTATTTCTTCGACTTCTTCTTTTTGTCTTCCTTTGATGTTTCCGACGACTCCTCTCCCTCACGTTTTTTCTTGTACTTTTTGCTTGCTAGAGAAACGGAGTCAGGAGTAGGAGACGGAACATCTAGTGGTTTGGACCTGCCCGGGAGAATGATTTTCAAAGGTCTGTTCCGCGGGTCAGTGAGTTCCAGTATTTCAGACTCGACTTTGACTTTGACTTTTCTCTTCTCCTCGTCGGCAAGACGGTCCTTCATGCTCATCTCTGAAGTATGATCAGAGGCGCCAGTGATTTTAATTTCATCGCTTCCTTCGACAAGAGACGAAGTATCAAGTTTGTCATCATCAAGCGCCCCGATCACTTGGGCGTCGGGACCGGGAGTTACCCCTGCATGAGCAACGTCGCTTGTTTTCCCTGCTTCCTCCTTGGCGTCATCGCTCCTCGGAGTTGGCTCGGCGTCAGAACAACCTGCACGAAAATATAAGAAATGGGCATTAGAACGAATAACCATTGCTGAAAAATGACGGGATCTCTTCGACTTCTAGAGAAAGAAGAATTTCCTACCAGGATCCGGTTGGCTATCGGTGGCGCGCGGGGTTTCACCCTCCAGGATAGGTGACAGCACATGAACGCCGAGCCCGGGATCTTCGGGATCATAACTGGCATGCTGCTTGAATGGATCAAGCGTCGACCGACCGGCCGATTGAGCAGCATAAGGAGCGGCGATGTGAGGAGTAGTAGCGTCGGCCTCTGACGGGCCGGCCTCGTCGTTCTTCTCTTTCGAAGGGGAAGAGCCTTTGCCATAAAGAGCCAATGCTGCGGATAAGTCCGATGGCTCATTCCCCCTCAAGAACTCCTTCACCAATGCATCCTCGTCGACCTCTTCGGGGCCCGACTCGACTTTCCTAATCTTTATCAGAGTTTCCCATGCCTCAGCCAGGGATTCGAGGTAGCCGTCGCCTAAGAATGTTAAGTCACGGTGCATAAGGACGCGGGCTCCGTACTCGGCGATCAACGGGTCAAACATACTTTTGACCTCTTCCCTGCCGGCCTCTGCGGCCGCCTCATGGCGAGAATCAAGCTCCTCCATAGCCATTCTTTTGCCCTCCTCACGGGCCTCATCCTTCATTTTCTCGACCCCGGCAAGTTCGTTGTCGAGCTTTGTCTTCAGGAGTCGGGTAGCAACAATCTCATCACAATATCGCTGTGATTCTTCCTAAGCAGCTATTTTGTCTTCTTTCTCCTTGGAGAGTTGTTCTTTCAGCTCTTTGACTTGAGTAGCGAGCACGTCCCTTTCTTTTTGGACAGAGTCTTTTTCTAGGGCAAGGGCGCCGCTGCGCTGAACTGCTTCGTCAAGCTCCTTTTTGTGAGCCACCTCTAAGCGAGTAACTGCCTCAGCAGTATCTTTCGCACCTTGTTCAGCGGCTTCTAGCTTTGACTTATACGAAGCGAGCTCTTCGTCTTGGAGTTTGATGATTTTCTTATCGCTGTCAGCCTCCAGATTCAGACGGTCAATCTCGTGTTGACGCTCGACAGATACTTCCGAGATCTTCTCCACCAAGTGCACGAATGCGTCATGTTGAACATAGACGTCATTGTTGCAGGCAATGGCACTTTGCTTCACGTGCCCAGGAATGTGATGGATGGCTGGGAGGAATTTCAAGCCGTCAAAACAGATTTTTGGAAACTTGGCCTTAAGGTCGACCATCTTTTCCGCAACAGTTGGGTCCACGGCAGGAATAGGAGAAGGAGGCTTAGAGAATTCCGTTCTTTTACGTTGCTCTCGAACTTGCCTCGTACTCGATGAACTGGAATGTTGTTCTCGAGCAGCATCAGACTGATAACCCTTCTGCAAAGACTTCTGTTTATCCGGCTTAGTTGGAGGAGGAAGATCGCGGGACTGGGAAGATTGAGAGTGTGCTTTCTTGCGGTGAGACAACTCGCGAGGACGATTGTCCCTATCTTCATAATCACCTCGGTCCCTGCGTTTGCCTGAACCGGAATCCCGTCCGGAGTGATGGAATATAGAAGACCCCTGAAGGCGATCAAGTCTGTGTGAGCGGCCCATATCACCTGCAAAGAATGGAGATAACAACGAGTTAAGGAGAATTCATGAATTAAAAAGACTTGAAGTATATTATGGAATGCGCATGTGCGTGTGTGTCCTAGTGTTCCCCCCGACGGACCCGTTCGTTTATCTTTGCTAATCGGAGTATTGTCTCCTTGAGCCGGGAGTTGAACTCCTACATTGCCTCTAGCGGGCGAAGAGAATTTGAGAGCTTCAGGATCATCGAATCCGTAATTAAGTAAATCATCGGGGATGGACAAGTTGGACAGGCCCCTCAGAGAACTTTCCAGATGCTGCGAAGAAGCCTCTTTCTCAGGAGGGATAGGCGTAGATTTTGAGGTGCCACCAACTTTCTCCTTTTGAACCGTATATTTCAGCTTCTTTTTTCCCTTCGAAGGGGAGGATGATGTCTCAATATCCTGAACTTCGATTGCCGGATTCCAAGCGGGACCCACGTTCTCGCCCTGAGTCTCGGGAGCAACATCCTCTCTACGCTCGCTTTCTCCGTGCGTATCGGGAGTGCGGCGCGACGACGGTCCGGCCTGCTTTTTCCCTTTACCAGACGAAGGCTTGGGAATAGTGACACCTTCTGGAAGGCTGATCCGACGACCAGGGGCTAGCAAGCCAAACCCCGACAGCGATTCATTTGAAATGATAGTCTGGATGTCTCGATCCTCAGCAGGAAGAGCTCTAATGGCTTCAACGGCCTCAGAATATCCTCGGCCTTCCGGACGCGGGTTGATGCCTGAAAAGATGAAATGAAGAGTTAGGAAAAGCATGACTCCAATTAAATACGAATAGCGATTCGGCAGAGAGACTTACTGCCTTCAACCCATCTCCTAGCGAAACCAGACGGGAAGCGCACATAGAACCATTCCTGTTTGTACAGGGCGAATTTGCTGCAGGCCCCTGTCAAGATCTGGCACTTGTGGTATGGCTCGAGGAACATAAAGGAAGGGCTATCTTTCCGTCTCTTGAACATATAAATGTATCGGATATCACCGGGGGTTGGAGGTCTGGAGAAGACGGCCATGAAAAGTAAGTAAGTCCCATATAGAAACGCATGATCGTTCGGGTGCAGTTGCGATGGAGCCATGTCTATGTACTGCAGAACGTCCCGGAGAAATAAGTTGAAGGGAGGCACGCTGCCCATCCAACACATGAACTTGTTGCAGGTAGTGTACCCGACTGGGGGCAGATGAGGGCGATCGTGTCTCGAAGGGACTAACACGTCGGCGAAATGAATCCCGTGAATAGAGCATATCTGCCTCAGGGCAGCTTCGTTGATCTTCGAAGCTTGAGAATCGATCGGATTGTCTAGTAAGATGGTTGCCTCCAGAGTGTCAGGCGCCAAATTATGAGCGGGAGAAATTGACGGGTTAGAAGAATCAGCGGCTCCTTGCCTTGCTGACGGCCCAGGCCTGTCAGATATGGTGGCAGAACTAGATTTTCTCGACATCCCGAATAAATAATGAACCTGGCTAAATGCTTGAGAAAGCTATACTTAAAAAACGTTGAACGTTAGAATTAGCAACACGATTTTTTCCCCCGTGTGGTGTGTGAACTAATGCAAGCAATTGTGTACAGGCAATAAGAATCTAAAGGTTTTGAAGATATAATAATTAGCTTCGAATCATCGCCTTCGAAGACCGTCATCGCTGACCGTCTCAAAAAGCTCGCCTTGAGGTGATTACAGTTCCAGATTCAGAAAGCATATGATTTATAAAGTGACCGGCCTAAGTGTAGTTTGACGTTTATATTGTTCGACATGTATGTGTTTGTTCGGCATTTGAATGTTGTTCGGCATTGACATTGTTCAACCTAAGTTCTGTTCGGCATGTATGTGTTTGTTCGGCATTGAGACTGTTCGACCTAAGTTCCGTTCGACATGTATGTGTTTGTTCGGCATTTGAATGTTGTTCGGCATTGGAATTGTTCGGTCTAGGTTCTGTTCGGCAATAGTATTGTTTGACCTCAATACTGTTCGGCATCTAAGAATGCTCGGCTTGGGTTTTGGTCAACTAAGTTTTTGTTCGGCTGAGTTATCGTTCGGCATTTTTGTAAGTGTTCATCTTTAGTCCCTTCGGCTAAGTTGTCGTTCGGCACTCTAACGAGTATTCAGCCTCATTAAGACGAGATACTATTCGCTATCGTTCGGCGCACGACAACGTACGCCGAACCATAACTATGCCATCCAACACCCTTACCACCTCCAACGTTTCCCTTGTTCCTTCATTTTTGGCTGTGGTTCGACGCGATGGAGCTAAATACAATAGCCACATATTTGCAAACACCTCAAATCCATCCTCCTCGCCTCACATTATCGTTCGGCAAGGGGAACAACCTACTCGAAAGCTTTCTACAGAACACACTTGACTCATTTGAAACGTATACAAGTTATACGAGGAGCGGTACCTAGATTGCAGTTAGGAGTCTAAGAAGGAGTGTTCAAGTTGCAAATCTGTTCGACTGGAGAAGGTTAGAAATCTTGGAAGAATGACGGAAACGAAAAAGTAAAGGAAAGGGGACGGGAAGGACCCGGTTATATAGAGGGAGGTAGAAGTCGAAGAGGCTATACCCGGTAGAGCCGGTCAATACCGGAGTGTTCGGCATCGTACCGGAGAGACGTTCGGCACGCTAGGTACGTTCGGCTTCGAACGTATCGTTCGGCATCCCAACCTCGTTCGTCTTGCACCACCTTCACTAGCATTCTCGAGAAGGTACCTCCGAGGTAGATTGTACCAGATTCAAAGCGCATCACGTTCGGCCACGCAATACACTTTGGGGGGCAAGTGTTTCCTGGGGATTTGACCAGGCAACTAGTACTCGGCAATAAGTGCTCGGCATCAGAGAGTGTCCGGCATCTAGGAGTGTTCGGCGAAGCACTTGCCATCCAGGAGTGTTCGGCGAAGCAACTGTCATCCATGAGTACTCGGCGTAGTACTCGGCATCCATAGTGTCCGGCGTCCAGGAGTGTTCGGCAAAGTACACGGCATCCATAGTGTCCAGCGTCCAGTAATGTTCGGCGTAGTACACAGCAGTGTTCGGCGTCAACTGGCACTCAACGTCAACCAATGCTCGGCATCAAGGCTGCTCGGCATACAAGACTGCTCGGCATCAAGACTGCTCGGCATCAAGGCTGCTCGGCATACAAGACTGCTCGGCATCAAGACTGCTCGGCATCAAGGCTGCTCGGCATACAAGACTGCTCGGCATCAAGACTGCTCGGCATCAAGACTGCTCGGCATCAAGGCTGCTCGGCATAAAGAGCACTCGGCGTCGAGACTACTCGGCAACAGGAGTACTCGGCATCCCATGGTGTTCGGCGTAATACTCGACATACAGAAGACATTCAGCATGCACAACTAATCAGGATACCGGTATCGTTCGGCATGCATACGCCGTTCGCTCAAGAGCTTGAGATGGAGGCACGTTCGGCCTCAACAGACAACCGTCCTACACTTCCCACGACACCAACATACCGTTCGGCATAGAAGGAATGGTTCGACACAGAGCGTTCGGCACGCCTGGTTCGGCATACAGCGACCACTGCACTGGGGCTTGAGCGTTCGGCTATCCAGCCCACTTGGGAAGTCCAGCCCATATTTGCCTATAAATAGAGGGGCAGGGTCACAGTGAAATGGATCCTTTTTTGGAGAGAAAACACCGGGGAGACTCTGCCATTTTCAAGACTCATCTTCTCTACTTAACAACTTCATTCAAGCATTTGATTCATGAATTGTATTTGTAATCAACTATAAAGAAGATCAATAAAGTTTAACCTCAAAGTGGACGTAGGCAATTACGCTGAACCACTATAAATTTGGTGTTCTTACTTTCTGTATTTAGATTAGCACTGTCTTTTCTGTTTAATTTGATTTCATCACTTATATCTCTTCACAATCTTCTTCTACGAGGTTAGTGACCAATTTTGGTGCTAACAATAACCAAACTATTTCTATTAGAAAATCCAGTGAAAGTATAATAATGTCTAGGGTGATGAATATAAATAAGAAATAACTATGCTACATGTGAGTGTACACTATAGCAAAACACAATCAAAACTGCCAAGGCGCATTCGCTAATTGTATTGGATTCCATAGAGGTGCCCTAAGTGCTCCGAGAACGGTCCTCTTGCAAAAGGATTAGAGATATCCACCCCAAGCATCGTACATCCCTAGCAGATGTACATAGGAAATAAATAGCTGACTACAACATGAAGCCGAGTGCACCACTCACGCATGCATAACTATAGGTACCTCTAGGGTATAGTCGCTAGCATCCTTGGGTTAGCTAAACCCCTGGCTATGCATCTTATCTTTGATTTTAGTCATAGCCACTGGAGAGGCTACGTCCATCATTCCAGCACACGAGTCACAACTCTAACAGATCTCAGAACCACACAAGGATTCCCATATCTCAAGAGAACTTGGAATCACACATGGATTCCCATATCCCAACAGCTCTCGGAATCACACATGGATTCCCATATCCTTAATAGATCACGAACAACCATGTGTGTTCGATCTCGAATCTCCACATAGATTCCAACATCTTTAACCAATCACGAACCTCTTCCGAAGCATAGAACACACATATGGTTTTGGAGTGGTAACTGTTTCAAGTCATCTCATATAAGTACACTCTCCCGCTTACCGAGCGCTCCAAAAACAAATCGGTACATTTTCGGTAAACTCAACTTTGGTTCTTTTGAAAATAAACAAACAATACATAAGAGCGGAGATTATCTTCTAACCGGACGGATTTCCTTATCATTTGTCTTAGAAAAACAAAACGAGATTATATGTATAGTGTAGCAACACTGAAGATAAGTGTACCGTATAATTATCATGTTTCTTCTAGATATTTCCAGAGTTATATTTTAGTCAATTTAATAATATTGAGAATGATTGTATCAGGGAAACTAAGTCCCATATACTTTTCATAAGCAAGTAACACACAAAGCATGATTGACACGGAGCAAAACGACTTCAAATCCCCTTTTTAATTAATTAATCCTTTGTTAATTAAAACTTCCCTTTTTCTACTTGTGTGTGTGTATGTCTATATATATATATATATATTTCAAATACCTTTACAAGGTTATATACAAGTATTCTACAATTCCCTATTCATTTGTACTCTTTTCAATACTTCAAAAAGTATTTACTTATCCCAACGGTATAAGTATATTCAAAAATCATTAACAAGATTTACGTACTTTAAAATATAATTAAAGTGGTTAAAAACAAATGTTACTTACACATTGTTACTATAAACCTCTTCTCTCTTTTATACTTTTCTATCTTTTCCCAAAAGATTCCATACTTTTCATTATCTTTAAAATTCCATTCTTAAAGATTTATGTATTTCCCATAATTATTTACCAATATTTTAAAACTTGCTTCCTAAAGTTTTAATTATAGCTAAGGGCTCAAGTCAATTGTCACTCAAACAATGTCACAACAAACCCAAATCCCTTTCCCTTTTTATTACATTAAAGTATTCCTCATTAAAGCCATAATTACAATCCTAACTATACTTATTTCTACATTAATTTAACAAATTAATGTTCTTTCACTTAACTTCACAAAACCGTTCATTTTAATCCAAGTGTTGAATTTCCTTTCTTACTTTATAAAAGCTTAACTTGCTTTTATTTTCATACTTATATATATAATGAAAACCCTTTTTACAATAATATTATATATATACTAATTTATTTATAAGATAGGAGTAAACTCGAATAACAATTTTACATGTTATCATATTACATAAGTTTTATATTACTAAAATAGTATAATTACAAATTTTCAAAATCTATTTTTAAATGCTTATAATATGATTTAAAACATTTTACTTAAAACATTACTTTAAAATACTTTAATTTATTACTTATTTAAAAACCATAAAACAAGTTTTATAATTTAAAACCCTTTATTTTGAAATTAGAAAATAATTATAAAAGATATTTAAACTTTAAGCTCCTTATTAAAATATTTAATAACCTTTCACAAAACTCCTTTAAAAAGATTTGGGAAAATATCTAAAGTAAAGGCCTTTTTTACTTTACTAAAAATCAAGATTTTCAACACAACTTTTTTTATAGAGCTTCTTTAACTTTCCAAACTAGTTTCTTTAGGTTAAACACACTCAAAACATATGTACAGAACAACCCAATATATATTTCCCAATATATTCACATTTTAACCAATTTAACCAATGTCGAATACGGGGGATTTTAAAGTGCACTTATAGCGACTATTTCGCTTCAAACATTCACACATGATTTCCAACTTTACAAAACAACAACATTACCAACCATGTGAATAAGTCCGGACCAAGGTACATGTTTAGAGGGTTATAAGAGAGATTATACTACATATAATGCTATCGCTTGCTTTCCAAAGCAAGGAGGGGTCCAAAAGTAATAACTTGCATTATTCTCTATTTTAATTCATATTTTGTACAATAAACATTATATACACAACATATACAAATTAACTGGTAGGTAAACCCACCCTATCCCAAGCCTAACCGAGACGTACTAATCTCAATATGAGTGCAACAGTAAAGACGGCGTCTCAATTGGACCTCGTATGTAGAAGTTATTATTTTTATAAGTTTTTGGATTAATTAATTACTTAATTAAATACTAATTACCTATCTAAACCTTCTTCCCCTTTTACTAATTACTTCCGCTTGTACATAGTCATATGCATGCTGATACCCACTTATGCCATGCACTTCTCCACCTCAATCTCCCTCCTCGATCAATGATTCCCCACACCGCCACCTCCATTCAACTCCACTTTGCAAGAGCTTCACCCCTGACCCAAAAATATTCAACTCACCCCAGAAGAATGCGTCTTATAGTCATGCTACTATAGTGCGAAATGTCGCACATCACTATCGGGCATCGCACAACCCCAAACCATCGCCATTGACTTTTTTTGCCACCCCGAGTTCAACCCTACTCTCTGTTTCCCAAATAGACACCCCAATCTCCTCCAAATCGAAACCTTAGGCATGGCCTCTTAATGTCGACATCCACCAACCACCACCACACGCAACCAAACTGGTATGGATTTGAAGTTCTCACTCACACGATTCCAACATATCCAAAATCGTCAACTTTCGTGGCCTCTAGCTCCGGAATTAATTGCTTGAAGAAGAGCAATAGGAGGTGACTACTTTATTTTGTTTAAAGAGAAGGAAGATAGAATAAGGAAGGAAGGTTTGAGTGTAGTGTGTATTTATAGAAAAATAAATATTATAATTTAATTTTTGAAACTGATCGATGCACGTTTTGAGCTTGCATGATCAAATGGGACGTCGGATCGCTATGAAACTTGTCGGTCCACAATAACTCATTATTTCGGTTCCGATGGCACTAGTTTCGTAAAAATCCAAGACAGTGCCCAGAATGATAATTTCACGAGTTTTGAGACTTTTTATAGATAAAACAATTTTCGATAACATACCTATATCCATTCGAAATATTTATTTTGTAAATAAATTTAGAAAACAAATTTATTATCATTAGTTACTATTTAAAAGGGGGTTAACAAGGTTAATAAATGATTTAATTATATTAAATCCAATATTTAAATAATTCAGATATTTAAATACGAAGTGTTCAAAATTGTGGGTCATTACATTCTCCCCTACATAGAATATTTCATCCTCGAAATACTAACACGAGCAACAAAAACAAAAATCATGCATCAATACCTAACGATATTGCAATCATTAGCAACCAAAGAAAAAAATCACATTCAAAACTTAACAGCATTACAATTTCCCTAGCAACCATAGCTCACAGTTCACCTTGGTTCCAAGGCTTCTCATTGCACAAGGATGATAGACAACCTACTAAGCACTCCTTACGCTCAACAACCTCAGATTATTACATAGTCGATTATTCAAACTACCTCAAAAATTCGAAGAGTCATCCCCAAACTCTCCTTAAGCGAACAAAATATTGTACACATTTATATCAAAACTCGTACGATGTACATATACCATCTGTAAAAAATATCAAAACTGATCACTTGTTTGATCACATAAATTTCACTTCCCAAATAGTATATCTCACTTAACCTCTCTAGTATGGACCTCGATCAGGTTCGTTGACTAGAAACATATGTTCTCCTTACATAACAATGTTTTATGGTAGAAACCTTCAGGATCATATCAAGAATCCATATCAAGTGTTCGCCATCAAGAATTGAATGAAAAATGTCCTAATTTGGACCAGTATAAATCAGCTCGAAATCATGTACTCGAATCCTAAATCAAGAACTGTCATGCGAATAAAATGATCTACGTACAACTTAATTATTTTATTCCAATTGGTTTCTTAACTACACCAATGACTTTCCATTTCAATTCACATTCATTTTCCATATAGTATTACTCATTTAATACTAAAAACATTTATGAACCATTTCATAAAAAAATTCTTAAATTTTATAAACATTTTATAAAGTCATATCTTTATTTATAAAACATTCTATTACTAAAGTTCATATTCATGTAATACTCTACTATATCCTAAGAGTATACACAAAACATTCATATTCATTTTACTTAACATAGATATTCTACAAATTTAAAACTTGTTTAAATCCTTACCATATTTTCTATTCATGAGTCACCTAAACTTATCCTTTATATTTTTACAAAAATACTTAGCTTCAATTTCTATATCAATTTAGAAGTTTCCAACTGTCCAAAATCGTTGAAAATTTTGTTTTATTTCAATAATTTAAAACTACTAAACAATATATCATAACAAGATGCACAACCAAACACATGAGTCCATAAAATAACATAATAGAAAAACTTAAGAACCAAACATCGGATTTCATTTCAAACCATTTTAAAATAATAATATATACTTATAACTTTTGTATATCAAATCATACTTCCAAAATTAAATTAAAATCTATTTTACCAAAACAACTATGAAGCAAAACTACCATGGTAGCATTCCTTACTTTGAACTTGAAAATAAACATCGATGGTGCTGAAGTCATCACCGGAATTATTTTCCAACGAAAGAAGTGAGTTCAGTACTTTCTATCACTTTTAAAATCCTTTTGAAAACATTTCTATTCATAAATACTTTTGAATAATACTATCATTATTTTCTTAAAAAAATTGAAAAACAATTTTTAAAACACCAGGACTTAAATTATCAAATTCTCGGTTTTAAATCCTTTTAATTTATAAACCATATTTATATAAAGTTACTTCCTTATCTAAATCATTTCACAAATGTACATCTCTATCTAGATTATAATAAATAACTTTTATTAAAATTAAATTTTAACCCCACGTTATCATCGAACACCTTATAGTCAAAATGTGAAACTTAATTCATAAAATGTTCATTTCAATGGTCCTATAATTACTTTCCACCCAACCCATGCAGTGAAAAGGTAAAACTACTTATAAATCAACAATCTATAGTAAATGCTTATAAACTAGTCGAGCACAATTCAAAAATCAACAAACCATAGTTAATGCTCTTAAATTGATCGAGCACAACTAATCAAATAATAAATAATAATAATTGAATATTATTATTTCTAATAAACAAACACATCATAAATAACTATATTAATTTTGAAAAAATTTCTTTTATATATAAAATATAATCCTAGGTAAAATTATTTCATTTACTACTTTCAAAAACAATACTGTGTTGGTTTGTCTTGTTCGGGTATTTAGAAATCCCTATCAATACCATGTCATCTTATGTACCAACCAGAATTAATAAACCACTCGACAGACCAATTTACGCAATATAAAATACTTTTATAGCACTAACAAATACGCACTCTCGTATATAATACACTCAACCCAAAATAAGGCATTCCATTACCCTTTCTCTTAATGAGTTATACCCAACCAAATCTAAGGTTCTCTCTTAACCTTCAACTCTGACACCAAATGTAACAATCGGCCTTTTCGACCCTTGAATATCGACACTAATACATCCAAGGTATTCATGTGTCAAGCACCCAAGTACCAGAATGACCGATTGTTAGGGTAAAAGAAAACGAACAAGAAAGAGGAGAACAAAAACATCAGAATCTCACCCGTGGAATGATAATATATGATATATTAGATGTTCTTTACAAAAAGAAAACTTTAGTATACATACAACAATCAGAGTAAACAAACCTATCATCAGCCTGGACAGTTATAACAGCATGTCCTCACAAATGCTGATAGACACAAAACAAATAATGCAGCAGAAAATAAAATACGTGAATAGGTATTGGAGGCATCCAACTCATCACCTGATGCTCCATAGAGTCCATAGCTAAATCTCAAAATATACTTGTGGCTGTCCCGAGCATTATAAGGAAATGACACATGGATCAGTCTGGTAAACCAACATGAGAAACTTAAATCATATGGATTTTTATATTTATATAACCCTTAAAAATAAAGGTATCTCGTAAGACCACTCCATAAATAAACACGAATGGGTTTTTACCTTATGATAACCAAACCGTTTCTATTAGAAAGTCCAGTGATATTATAATAATGTCTATGGTGATGAATATAAATAAGAAATAGCTATGTTGTGTGTGAGTGTACATCATAGCAATAATAGGTATACAATCAAAATCTCTAAGGTGCGTTAGGATTCCACGGAGGTGCCCTTAGTACTTCGAGAACAATCCTCCTGCACAAGGATCAGAGATATCCTACCGAAGCATCATACATCCCTAGATAATGTACATAGGAAATACATAGCTGTAGTTGGCTACAACATGAAGCCGAGTGCACCACTCACACGTGCATAACTATATATCTCTAAGGTAGAGTCGCCTGCACCCTTGGGTTAGCTAAACCCCTGGCTATGTATCTTATCTCTGGTTTTAGTCATATCTGCTAGTGAGGCTACCTCCGGCATTCCAACACATGAGTCACAACTCGAGCTGATCTCAGTACCACATATGGATTCCTATATCTCAACAGATCTCTGAATCAAACATGGATTCTCGTATCTTAATAGATCTCGTAATCACACATGGATTCCTACATCGTGAATAGATCACAAATAACTACATATGTTCGAGTATCTCAAACAGATCTTGAATCTCCATATAGATTCAAATATCTCCAATCAATCAGAAACCTCTTCTAAATCATAGAACACGTATATGGTTTTGGAGTGGTTACGTTTTTGAGTTATCTCATATAAGTACACTCCCATGCTTACTGGGCACTCCAAAAACCAATCAGTAGATTTCTGGTAAACTCAACTCTAGTTCTTTTAGAAATAAACAAATAATACATAAGAGCTGAGATCATCTCATAACTGGACGGATTTCCTTATCATTTGTCCTAGAAGAGCAAAACGAGAATATACTTATAATAGCATCAATGAAGATAATTGCACCGTATAATTTCTGTGTTTCTTCTAGATATTTCCAAAGTTATATTATGGTCAATTTAAAAATAATGAGAATGATTTCATAAGGGAAACTAAGTCATATATACTTTCCATAAGCAAGTAACATACAAAGCATGATTGGCACACACAAGCACGATCAAGTCATATAAACGACTTCGAATCCCCTTTTTAATTGATTAATCCTTTATTAATTAAAACTTCCATTTTCTACTTGTTTATATATTTTCAAATATCTTTACAAGGGTATATACAAGTATTCTACAGTTCCCTTTTCATTTGTACTCTTTTCAATACTTCAAAAGGCATTCATTTACTTACCTCAACGGTATAAGTATATTCACAAATCATTAATAAGATTTACGTACTTTAATATATAATCAAAGAAGTTAAAAACAAATGTTGCTTACACATTGTAACTATAAACCTCTTCTCTCTTTTATACTTTAAAACTTATACTTTCTACCATTTCCCAAAAGATTCCATACTTGTTATTATCTTTAAAATTCCATTATTAAAATCTAAGTCGTTCCCAAAAGCACTTAACAATATTTTACCACTTAAAAAAATTATTTGAGGGTTTAAAAACAAATGTTACTAAAACCTTATGTAACAACCCACTTTTTTGTATAGTTTAAGCTAAAAATAAACCACACGTGTCCAACATAAATTGAACGGAAAGGCGGATAGTTAAGGAAAAGAAAGAAGAAAGAAGACAAGAAGAAACTAAACAACACAAAATCTTACATCGGAACGAATAATCTATAATATATAACAAATCTTTATATAGAAACAAAATTGTAGTATATGTATATACAGGCATCAATCAAAGTATACTAACCAATTTCAACCCGAACATTTATAACAACCTGTCCTCGCAATTGCTAATAAATACAACCATTAATTCAATGGAAAAATAAACATGTACGCGAATACAACTCTAGGCCTCCAGCTCGCCTCCTGAAGCTCCAAAAATATCCAACTAAACCTGGAAATATGCTCAATCTGACCCGAACAGTATAGGAAAACAACGCCCGAGTCAGTCTGGTAAAACCAGCGTGAGAAACAAAACAATACTTGGTATATAATAAAAATATCGATAAGGCTCGTTCGCTAATTGTGTAGGATTTCCATGAAGGTGCCCTCGGTACTTTGAGAACGGTCCTCCAGAACAAGGATCGGAGATATCCTTTCGAAGCAGCATACATCCCTAGTGATGTACCATTGGAAAAACATGGTTGGTCTCGCTAAGACCGAGTGCATCGCCCCATGCATGCATAACAACTGTAAGTAACATCTAGGAGGAGCCGACTACACCCTATGAGTTTGCCAACCCTACTGGCCATGCCTTCTATCTCTGGTTTTAGTCATTTCCACTGATGAGGCTACGTCCGGCATTCCAGCTCACACACCGCCATCAAAACAGATCATGGAATCTCACTTTGATTCCAATACCCCAACGGGTCTCGGAATCACACACAGATTCCCATGTCCCAAATAGATCTTGGAATCACACCTGGATTCCCATACCCTAACGGGTCTCGGAATCACATATGGATCCCAACATCTCAATATATCACGAATCTCCTCCGTAGAAATGTATATGGTTTTTGGAGTGGTTACAGGTTCGAGTCATCTCTTACGAGTACATTCTTCCGCTTCCCGGGTGCTCCACAAACCAAACGCCGATTTAAGGAATGCTTAATACCGGTTCTTTAGGAAAATAATCAGATAATACATAAGAGCGGGGATCACCCCCTAACCGTTTAAGTGGACGGATCTCCGTATCATTAGTCCTAGAAGAACGAAACGAGTTTATATGTATAGTATAGCAACACTGATGGTAACTGTACCATATAATTCCCGTGTTTCCCCTAGATATTTCCAGAGTTAAAATACTTCGGTGTTAAGTAGGAAATATTTCCCTACCACCAAAATTAAGAAGGATTATATATTCAGACCAAGATTTGATAGTCGGTTATTTAACTATTAAATAATCAAACATGCAAGCAGAGATTACATTTCCCATGGAAATCATTAAGCCTCTTAAATTAATCTTCCATTAATTTAAAATCACATTTCAAATATTTGGAAATCACTTCTATATACTTATCCTACTAGATAAGTATATTCACAAACACTATATTTTGATATTTAGAAAATATAACCAAATACTTATCACAGTGGTATAAGTATATTCACAAACCATTTCACTTCCAAAACTTAGAAACTTGATAACTCCTAAAAATTGATTTTTGAAAGTATCGTTCAGTATCAATCATGGATCTTAGTTTACACAATGGTTACGTCACTATCCCAGCGAATCCATAGTAAACTGTAGGAAATGCCTGCCCCTCGAATTACACCATAAATATCAACGATCTCTTTCTAAATTTCTTTATCTTATAAATATTTCCAAATCTATTTGTAAAGCTTCTTTATAAATCTTTAATTTATTTATAAAACATTCTTTATATATCTCAAAACTCCATTTATAAAACTTCTTCTTTTCAAACCTTTAAAACTCAATGATAAAATTCTTTTATAAATATGCAGAACCATTTATAAAATTGTTCCCAAATTTAATAACTTGATAAATAAACCCTTTAAGTCAACAAGGATCCTTTGATAACCCATACATTATTTAATTATTTAAAATAACCTTAAATAATAAGTTATTATTTAAACATCCTTCTTTTTCATTTAAAATAAAAAATTAATCTAATTTAAAATAATTGCTTAAAATCTCATTAAAACATATTATATTAATTTTGTTTTAAACACGGTTATTGTAATAATAATAAGTTTACTTCAAAACAATATTAAGATAATAATTAATTAACTTTAAAACGATAATTAAACAATTTTAAACTAATATTAATATGATATGTAATTAACCTATAGATACAATTAAATAACTTAAATCGATATAATTAAATAACTTTAATTAAAATTTAAAGCATAATTAAATCATTTTAAATAAATAATTAAAGTAAAATTTAAAACATTTTAAAACAATAACTAAATAACTTTAAAATAATAATTAAACATTCATCAAGGAATAATTATTAGTTTTTTAAATCTTATTACTATATAATAATTATTCTTAAAATAACTTTCAAACCAAATTTTTAACATTTAAAATTGAAGGCTACTTAACAATCACCCTGTTACTTATACAAACTACCTTCTCATTCAAAGTTATCTTCCCAAGTCAATAAATGATATTTACATAATCAACGACTATATAAATAAATTATCACTTAACCGTCATTGGTTAAAATATCACTTACTAAAAGTGGCATATTAATTTATATATATATATAATCAGATGTCCAAATCTAAAGAACAGTAGAACGGGGATTTATTAAACTAATTAAATTTCAAATTAATTTTAATTAGAGGAGTGGTGTTTTATTCCACTAACAGTTGTCGAATTACCATATTTGATCCTGTTTAACTTAACAATAATTTATTTGTCTAAATAAACATCGATAATTAAGGTATATAAATTTCAATCGACGTTATTATTAAAATAACGTGATTTAAATCCAGTCCGTTTAAATATGTCATAAATTTGTACATGCCCAAAGCTATCAACAAGTTGCACTATAATGCTATACTCGTCAATACGAGTACAACGCAAAAATCCGAAGGTTAATTGGATTTCAAATGAGCCGGTTATCAAGTTTCAAAGTTTACGACATTTAATAATATGAAATAATCAAAACTTATAATATTTTCTCACCATGTGCTTAATAGGCTCGTCCCAATCGAATAAGACCCGCATCCACACATCCTTTCTTCTTCTTCCCCCCTACTTCTTCTCTGATGTCATCCTGTTCGTGCACCTAGTGTGAAAAGCCTACACGCATGCCTTAGCTCATTTTGGACCATTCGCGTCCATTATAAGTGTATAGGTAGACACTCATGCCGGAGTTGAATTGCTCAAAATACCGCGTTGTTAATTTAAATTTGGCAAAACTGAACATATACAGTAAATAGATATAATCACAGATCACAGACACAGAGTAATAAATGCAACGGAAATAAAAGAGATAGTAGTTCATGAAGCTACTATATGAATATATAAAATACATCAGAGTTTACAACAGAAGAGTAATACGATACATCAGATACAAATCAGAATACATCACTGGAATCATCGAATACTGAAAGCAGAATAGATGGCTGGATCTTCAAGCAAAGCTCCAACTCCAATGGTGAGTCTCGAATGTTGGATCACTCAGTCTGACCCGAGCGTAAAGCAAAAACACAAGACACTCGAGTCAGGATTAACATTCTTATATTAATAAATCCAACTCAAGTGAAATAGCAATTGAAATACAAGTAACTCAAAGGATGTTTGGAATAACCATCCTTTAAGGATTCGTTAAACTATCTACTAGGTAGTAATGTACGCTAAGTAGATAATGTCTATCAGTAATATAAAGATATCAAAGTAGGGTTAAGCAGGGCCCATACACCTCTTAACCTGTTTATTCCCAAAAGCATATACAAGACCGTAGTTTCCCCAAAACCGGAAGTCACCAGAGGGAAATCCATATACTAAAGGTACAAATCAAAATCGTAGTGGTCGCGAATAGGATAATCAGTATGACAAGGTACATGAGGCGATACCAACTAGGATACTAGTAGTTGCCTGATCCGGACTGATGTTGGGCATAGCAGCTACTACCCCAACACCGCGAACAACACTCCCATAATCGAGGGGTGCACCCAAATCGAATCACAAAAGTAATAGATATGGTATCGAAGAAGTGTGTCCGCTAGAGATGGCGATCCTCAATGGCCCGGCGCGGCTCCTGTTTTAGTCATGTCAAGGGTCATCCAAAATCGTTCTCTTTCTTCAGTCAACGCGTTCATCAAAACCATCCACTTCGTTCTGGATCAACACTCCGCGTATAGTTATTAAAGTGGTTTCGGTTCAGATAGAGAGTATATCCATTACCGATCCCGGTCTCTTTAATAACTTTCGTAATTATTACACCGATTGGTCGTTTATATATTTCAAAAACCAAAACAATTTCAATTTCAAATAGAATTCGTAAATCAACATTCCATTTGTCTTTCTAAAACAATTTCCAAATTTTCGTTTCAAAACTTCCAATTTTCCGTTCAAAATATTATAATTCAATTTCAATTTCTATTTAAAACAATTCAAATATTGATTCAAGTTCGTATATAAGTTTCATTCCGAAATCATTTAAACAAATTTAATTGAACATTCAAATCAATTTAAATTCATTAATCGATTTCATTCAATATTCGTTAAGTAAATTTATCATTCAAAACAATTCATTTTTAACTTTCCAAATCATTAAATCAATTTCTTAAGTTCAACTTATAAATTTAATTAAATTAAATTCATCAAATCCAATTCTTTAAATTTCAAGTCTTACATCAATTTCAATAAATCACAATTTTATTTCTTGTTAAAGAAATTCAATTTCAGTTATTTACTTTCTTAAATAATTTTCCAAAACTTACTTAATAAAGATAACTCAATTTCAATTATTTACGAAGTAAAATTCACTTATTCAAAAGTTCAATTTTCTTATTAAAGAATTTCAATTCACTTTAATTATTAAAAAAATTCAATTTTATTTTATTATTAAATAATTCAAAACTTAATTATTAAATAATTTCAAAGTTTAATAATTTCAACTTAATTATAATTTCAAACTTAATTCAATCATTTCTCAAATTAAACAACATTCCTTCATCGATTTCATTGTAAATATTTTGTTTCAGATTATTAAATATTACAATTTCCTTTCATAAAAATTCAGATTTCAACTTCGTTTCAAAACCATAATATTTATTCAAATAAAATCCTTATTTTATTTTTAAATCAAATTATTGACCAATCGGTTTTATTTAATTTCCTATCCTAGGTAAAATTCAATTTGGGTATTTATCATTTCAACCCGATTCCAATTCAATTCAAAATCAAAACATATCAAAGGGAACTTGCAGTGTGATAACTGGGATGGTGTCAAAGTAAATAAACAAGTAATAACAACAATCAATATCAATCCAATAATCAATTCAAATAATCCCGAAATAACCGTATTAATTCGCATTGTTATTTGTACGAATTAATATAATTATTTCTAGAATCTACACTATCATTTCATGTAGATTAAAGATTATTACATTACGGTTTTCACTTGTCATCTATTACAATTTCATACATCATCAGTTTAACAACATACATTCAGTGGTTCAAAGTGTAATTAAACAAATCCTACGTGTCAATAAATTTAACAGTTAAAGGGGTCATATTATACAAGTGTCAGTTAATCACATTTAACATTTAATTATCCTATATCAAGTTCAATTGCATGCTATTTATCATTTTAACATTAACAATTTAACGTCCAATATAAACATCAACAATCAATCAATTATCAGCCAAACTGTATTATCATCGCATAAATAATTAACAGATAAAGGTGTCAAATGTCACAGGTGAACTGATATAGGTGATAGCATATATAACAGTGTAATTAACTAACAGCAGCATATTTCAATTGTCGTTTCAATTGAAATCAAATTTAATAAATAAAAGAACGTTAATCGTGAGTGAGTGCTCACCTTTCGAGGCTAGAGAAGTTTGAAACAAACCAGCTATAAATTGGATCACGGTCTAGAAAATCGAACAAATCCAAACAACAGTCTCAAAGTGAAGTAAGCTGAAAGCGAATTCGACAGGCAAAGCTGATAGATAAGAATCGATAAGAAACGAATCAGAATCAATTTGATAGAAACAACAACGGTATACATATTATCATTATTATTATTTTCCATAAAGTCACTATTAATTTAAACACATATTATTAAAATAATATATACATATATATATAATTAAAAATCATTGGTTTCATCTAAAACACATATAACAAGGTATCAACATATAAAATATAGTTTCAAATTGATTAAGAAAAAAGAAAAATGGACACAACTTATTTACAACTTATATACTCAAAATCTATATAGATAATACATTACAAACAATCACCTAACTGAAAACACATACATGAATAAAGAAAACAATGTATGTTATGACTATGCAGTCAATAACAAGTATGCAGGCTCTTTTGTATGTAGCCAAAATAAATATCCGAGTTAGATATATCTGAAATCTAGGCCCATATATAAACGTATTTACTTATACACATATCAATTTTTTTAAATAACCCATACAATACTAGCAGCTGACATATGCAAACAACCTTTACTATAATTATATACTAAACATATATATAAAAGCATGAGTTGTATAAACACATATATGTATATATAGCTAAAACTTGTACGGTTTAATATATACTATATATATATATCCAAACTTCATAATAAAATCTATATATAGATCATACGTTAAATGTCTGTATAATTATATATATAACAAATCATGCATATATAATATATACAACTAAAATATGTATAAAACAAACACAAAGTACAGACAACAGATGATATAAAGATAAACTTATATATATATTAAACAAAACCAAACATTGAAAAAAGTTCAATAACATAAACGTATAAACACATATAAATGAACCGTAAATATATGGGAAAATATATAATAATAGTGTTAACATAAAAGTATATTTGGCACCGTATGTCATTGTTATATATACGAAATATATATATAAAGTTCTAAGGCATAAAGCAATATTTATATGAGTATTGCACTGATCAATAGAGGCGCAATCCCATAAACAAGTGATATATAATGTATATAATCATGCAACGTGCACAACAAGGCAAAAGAGGAAGACTTCCAACTAGTGTTGGCTGCTTTATGGCAACGCAACCTTCTTTTAATATTTTTTTTTTCAAAACAAAACTTTATCAACTTGCATATATAAACTAAAATATGTACATAGAGTAATTTATAACAACTTTTACCACAATATGATAGTAGTATCTATACAAACATATAAAAGCAAAATGATAAAATAGCTTATAGACCTTTTCGCATATCCACTCAAATTCCATAACAATAATATTATCAACAATAACTTGAACAGTATTATATCCTTTGCTCTTAAACAAAGGCTGCAATAGCAACGTATTTACCTTAGCATGGATAAATCAACAGAAGGAGATGCGGCTAGTGGATGCGACGGCTCTCAAGTGAGAGGAGTACGGAGGTAGCAGGTTCCACAACGAGGTGATGGCCGCTGCAAACTTCGGCCGACGCGAGGAGGACAAGCAGTAAAGAACGAAGCCAAGCTGAGGGGAAGAGAAAGAAGGTGGCTCTCGGCGGTGGCGTTTGGTGATGATGTGCTGCTTGGATGGGGTGGCGGAATGTCGCATGGTGGTTTGGTTAAAGGCTGTGGTGATGGGCTACAGGAGATAATACGTTTGGTGCCTGTTTCCTCTTCCATTTAGAAAAAGAATATGGACCTTTACGTTATAGGGAAGCAAAGAAATGAACTAGTAAAGTGTAAATCAAAAGGTCACGTAACATTGAACAGAGGAAAGCACGCTTCGAATTCCACAAATATTAAATGCACACAGCCGTTTGTTTTAGATAAGTATGGAGATGAAAGGACAGATAAAACTCAAAAGGTTTTAAAACGGTATCGATACGGATACCGGTTACATGGATTTCACCGGGTACCGAACTTCAAAACACGAAAACGAATATACTGCAGAGACCAGCACAACAAGACGGTCACAACGGTATATAGATATCAGTGGTACGATCATCCGATAAAAATCGATATCGGTACCAGAATACTGCTATTTTGCAGAAAATAAGAACGACGGAGCAATAGATGTCCAAATTTTGAAAAACGACAAACTGACATCTTGCTCAGAAGATGGTTTAGAATTTTTTTATGTAAAAATATTTAGGTTTCGGAAATATTTTATTTTCATTGCTTTTTAACTGATTGAATTGAAGTGAATTTACGCGCGAAGTAAACTTTCGTATTTTCGGACGAAAATTTACCAGTTGCTATGTTTAACTAGACATATTCCAAATATTAAGTTTTTATTTCAAAATTTTATCGTTTAAAATTTCACAAAATTTCAACTAATTACGTTATTAAAACGGTTGAAATTTACGGGTCGTTACATTCTCCCCCACTCAAAACTTTTCGTCCCCGAAAAGGAACGAGGTAGGAGAATAGAAACAACCAGAAAGAAAGCAGATTTGAAATACAAAATAACAATTAATTTAAACCATATAAATTCAAATTTAAATTAATTGATATTCAATAATTTTATTTAATCCATTTGATTTCACTAAAATCAATCTCAACTATTTCTAAATTCATTTCTTATTATCCCATTTTCTTAAATTTACAATTTCTAAAACCATAATTTGAATAGTCTTTTATTATAATCATATTTTCTTCAACAATTTTAAATTCTTCTTTATTCCAAATTACTGTTAAATTTATTCTACTTAATATATCTACTCACATATATTTAACCCCTATAAATTAATTTAAATCATAAAAGTTCCGATTTGAATTAATTTACATCTATTAATTTCTTTAAAATTCAAGGTATTTTCATATGTTGATCAAATTTAAATTTATTAATTAATCTTAAAATTTATTTTTCAATTATCTTATTATTCTATTTATCTTTATTAACATTTTATAATTAAAATTTAAGTGTATAACATTTGTTATAACTACTCAAATTTTATTTATAAATTCAATTTATCTTATATATTATCCAATTACATATTCAACTTCTGAATGATTTAGGTAAGTTGTATTAGAATGCAGTTGAACAATATACAAATAAAATTTTCCCAATTCAATTATTCAAGTTTAAATATTTATTCCAAAATTTGGTTTTATTTATAATTAAAATCATCCTTTAACAAAATTTAAGAATTAGATTTCCGATTAACTTTAAACAACTTAGAGATATATATAATATATTTATATCAAATCAAATTAAATTTTAAAATAAGGTACCTATATATATGTGAATCAAAATACACTGAAGAAATTCCAATCAAAATATTTTTCAAAACAAAACCGTAGCAAAGCTACAGAATAGTATCTCCACTTCGAAACTCGAAAATGAATGTCGATGATGCGGCCGCCATCACCGAAATTATTTTCCAGCGACAAAGAGAAGAGCACTGATTTCAACATTTAAAATTCTTTGGAAACGATTTCCATTCGAAAAATACTTCCAATAATATATACTTTAAAATTATAAAATCAAAGTTCGAAATCATCGGAAACCAAATTCTCAAATTTCTGAATTAAATTTATTTCAAATTCCAAATCAATTTATAAATCGTATTTATAAATTTATTTAGAACAATAAATGATAATCAAATATTATCATTTCAAACAACAATTTAATTAACTTATTAAATTCCAGAAAATTTAACTTATATTTTTTTTTTTTTACAATATAATCAACAAATTTATTTCATTTACCAAATTTGAAAATAATATTGTGTCAGTTTGCTCTGTTCAAGTGTTTTGGAAATCCTATCGATAGCGTTGATCAGACGAATCGATCGGAAACCCAAATCAACATCAACAACTCAAACAACACAATATATAAATCATTTTAAATTAATTTACAAATACACTTCTTTGCTTGACGATACAGGAATGGATTTCAAAGCAAGGATAGGGATTCAAATTTGATGGAAATCAAATCAAAGAGAATTTTGATTCGAAAACAAATTCGAAAGAAAAGATAAGATGATTCAATAACAAAATCGGGAGATGGGTAAGTTTATTTAATTCACGGGCAACCTTAATCGGTCGTCCGTAACTTCAGGAATAGATCGATGCAGAATTTTGAGGCAAATCTACATTTGATCTCAAGAAATAGAATTCAAGTATAACAGGAGATAGATAGCACCGTAAACCGAGGATACAAAAGTCTCTGGTAAATCAATGCCAATTGTAAAGGAGTTTAATCCTTTATGAATCATTCGTAGATTGGCGAGACCGCCGATCTATTATAGATAACATTCAAAATGGAGTTATGGGTGCTCAAGAATTGAAAGAAGACGAATAGTGAGGGACACGAATGAAATTTGGAACCGTAGGGAACGTTCCAAAATTTAAAGAAATCGAGTCGAAAGGAAGAGATTGAAACTCGAATGAGAGTGATTCTGTAAATACATTTACCCTATATGTTAAGTTTTGCCTAGAGCTACCAGAGCTCTGATACCAACTGTAACGACCCGCCATTTTGGACCATTCGCGTCCATTATAAGTGTATAGGTAGACACTCATGCCGGAGTTGAATTGCTCAAAATACCGCGTTGTTAATTTAAATTTGGCAAAACTGAACATATACAGTAAATAGATATAATCACAGATCACAGACACAGAGTAATAAATGCAGCGGAAATAAAAGAGATAGTAGTTCATGAAGCTACTATATGAATATATAAAATACATCAGAGTTTACAACAGAAGAGTAATACGATACATCAGATACAAATCAGAATACATCACTGGAATCATCGAATACTGAAAGCAGAATAGATGGCTGGATCTTCAAGCAAAGCTCCAACTCCAATGGTGAGTCTCGAATACTGGATCACTCAGTCTGACCCAAGCGTAAAGCAAAAACACAAGACACTCGATTCAGGATTAACATTCTTATATTAATAAATCCAACTCAAGTGAAATAGCAATTGAAATACAAGTAACTCAAAGGATGTTTGGAATAACCATCCTTTAAGGATCCGTTAAACTATCTACTAGGTAGTAATGTACGCTAAGTAGATACGCAACCTTCTTTTAATATATTTTTTTTTTTCAAAACAAAACTTTATCGACTTGCATATATAAACTAAAATATGTACATAGAGTAATTTATAACAACTTTTACCACAATATGATAGTAGTATCTATACAAACATATAAAAGCAAAATGATAAAATAGCTTATAGACCTTTTCGCATATCCACTCAAATTCCATAACAATAATATTATCAACAATAACTTGAACAGTATTATATCCCTTGCTCTTAAACAAAGGCTGCAATAGCAACGTATTTACCTTAGCATGGATAAATCAACGGAAGGAGATGCGGCTAGTGGATGCGACGGCTCTCAAGTGAGAGGAGTACGGAGGTAGCAGGTTCCACAACAAGCTGATGGCCGCTGCAAACTTCGGCCGACGCGAGGAGGACAAGCAGTAAAGAACGAAGCCAAGCTGAGGGGAAGAGAAAGAAGGTGGCTCTCGGCGGTGGCGTTTGGTGATGATGTGCTGCTTGGATGAGGTGGCGGAATGTCGCATGGTGGTTTGGGTAAAGGCTGTGGTGATGGGCTACAGGAGATAATACGTTTGGTGCCTGTTTCCTCTTCCATTTAGAAAAAGAATATGGACCTTTACGTTATAGGGAAGCAAAGAAATGAACTAGTAAAGTGTAAATCAAAAGGTCACGTAACATTGAACAGAGGAAAGCACGCTTCGAATTCCACAAATATTAAATGCACACAGCCGTTTGTTTTAGATAAGTATGGAGATGAAAGGACAGATAAAACTCAAAAGGTTTTAAAACGGTATCGATACGGATACCGGTTACACGGATTTCACCGGGTACCAAACTTCAAAACACGAAAACGAATATACTGCAGAGACCAGCACAACAAGACGGTCACAACGGTATATAGATATCAGTGGTACGATCATCCGATAAAAATCGATATCGGTACCAGAATACTGCTATTTTGCAGAAAATAAGAACGACGGAGCAATAGATGTCCAAATTTTGAAAAACGACAAACTGACATCTTGCTCAGAAGATGGTTTAGAATTTTTTTATGTAAAAATATTTAGGTTTCGGAAATATTTTATTTTCATTGCTTTTTAACTGATTGAATTGAAGTGAATTTACGCGCGAAGTAAACTTTCGTATTTTCGGACGAAAATTTACCAGTTGCTATGTTTAACTAGACGTATTCCAAATATTAAGTTTTTATTTCAAAATTTTATCGTTTAAAATTTCACAAAATTTCAAACGACCCGCCATTTTGGACCATTCGCGTCCATTATAAGTGTATAGGTAGACACTCATGCCGGAGTTGAATTGCTCAAAATACCGCGTTGTTAATTTAAATTTGGCAAAACTGAACATATACAGTAAATAGATATAATCACAGATCACAGACACAGAGTAATAAATGCAGTGGAAATAAAAGAGATAGTAGTTCATGAAGCTACTATATGAATATATAAAATACATCAGAGTTTACAACAGAAGAGTAATACGATACATCAGATACAAATCAGAATACATCACTGGAATCATCGAATACTGAAAGCAGAATAGATGGCTGGATCTTCAAGCAAAGCTCCAACTCCAATGGTGAGTCTCGAATACTGGATCACTCAGTCTGACCCGAGCGTAAAGCAAAAACACAAGACACTCGAGTCAGGATTAACATTCTTATATTAATAAATCCAACTCAAGTGAAATAGCAATTGAAATACAAGTAACTCAAAGGATGTTTGAAATAACCATCCTTTAAGGATCCGTTAAACTATCTACTAGGTAGTAATGTACGCTAAGTAGATAATGTCTATCAGTAATATAAAGATATCAAAGTAGGGTTAAGCAGGGCCCATACACCTCTTAACCTGTTTATTCCCAAAAGCATATACAAGACCGTAGTTTCCCCAAAACCGGAAGTCACCAGAGGGCAATCCATATACTAAAGGTACAAATCAAAATCGTAGTGGTCGCGAATAGGATAATCAGTATGACAAGGTATATGAGGCGATACCAACTAGGATACTAGTAGTTGCCTGATCCGGACTGATGTTGGGCATAGCAGCTACTACCCCAACACCGCGAACAACACTCCCATAATCGAGGGGTGCACCCAAATCAAATCACAAAAGTAATAGATATGGTATCGAAGAAGTGTGTCCGCTAGAGATGGCGATCCTCAATGGCCCGGCGCGGCTCCTGTTTTAGTCATGTCAAGGGTCATCCAAAATCGTTCTCTTTCTTCAGTCAACGCGTTCATCAAAACCATCCACTTCGTTCTGGATCAACACTCCGCGTATAGTTATTAAAGTGGTTTCGGTTCAGATAGAGAGTATATCCATTACCGATCCCGGTCTCTTTAATAACTTTCGTAATTATTACACCGATTGGTCGTTTATATATTTCAAAAACCAAAACAATTTCAATTTCAAATAGAATTCGTAAATCAACATTCCATTTGTCTTTCTAAAACAATTTCCAAATTTTCGTTTCAAAACTTCCAATTTTCCGTTCAAAATATTATAATTCAATTTCAATTTCTATTTAAAACAATTCAAATATTGATTCAAGTTCGTATATAAGTTTCATTCCGAAATCATTTAAACAAATTTAATTGAACATTCAAATCAATTTAAATTCATTAATCGATTTCATTCAATATTCGTTAAGTAAATTTATCATTCAAAACAATTCATTTTTAACTTTCCAAATCATTAAATCAATTTCTTAAGTTCAACTTATAAATTTAATTAAATTAAATTCATCAAATCCAATTCTTTAAATTTCAAGTCTTACATTAATTTCAATAAATCACAATTTTATTTCTTGTTAAAGAAATTCAATTTCAGTTATTTACTTTCTTAAATAATTTTCCAAAACTTACTTAATAAAGATAACTCAATTTCAATTATTTACGAAGTAAAATTCACTTATTCAAAAGTTCAATTTTCTTATTAAAGAATTTCAATTCACTTTAATTATTAAAAAAATTCAATTTTATTTTATTATTAAATAATTCAAAACTTAATTATTAAATAATTTCAAAGTTTAATAATTTCAACTTAATTATAATTTCAAACTTAATTCAATCATTTCTCAAATTAAACAACATTCCTTCATCGATTTCATTGTAAATATTTTGTTTCAGATTATTAAATATTACAATTTTCTTTCATAAAAATTCAGATTTCAACTTCGTTTCAAAACCATAATATTTATTCAAATAAAATCCTTATTTTATTTTTAAATCAAATTATTGACCAATCGGTTTTATTTAATTTCCTATCCTAGGTAAAATTCAATTTGGGTATTTATCATTTCAACCCGATTCCAATTCAATTCAAAATCAAAACATATCAAAGGGAACTTGCAGTGTGATAACTGGGATGGTGTCAAAGTAAATAAACAAGCAATAACAACAATCAATATCAATCCAATAATCAATTCAAATAATCCCGAAATAACCGTATTAATTCGCATTGTTATTTGTACGAATTAATATAATTATTTCTAGAATCTACACTATCATTTCATGTAGATTAAAGATTATTACATTACGGTTTTCACTTGTCATCTATTACAATTTCATACATCATCAGTTTAACAACATACATTCAGTGGTTCAAAGTGTAATTAAACAAATCCTACGTGTCAATAAATTTAACAGTTAAAGGGGTCATATTATACAAGTGTCAGTTAATCACATTTAACATTTAATTATCCTATATCAAGTTCAATTGCATGCTATTTATCATTTTAACATTAACAATTTAACGTCCAATATAAACATCAACAATCAATCAATTATCAGCCAAACTGTATTATCATCGCATAAATAATTAACAGATAAAGGTGTCAAATGTCACAGGTGAACTGATATAGGTGATAGCATATATAACAGTGTAATTAACTAACAGCAGCATATTTCAATTGTCGTTTCAATTGAAATCAAATTTAATAAATAAAAGAACGTTAATCGTGAGTGAGTGCTCACCTTTCGAGGCTAGAGAAGTTTGAAACAAACCAGCTATAAATTGGATCACGGTCTAGAAAATCGAACAAATCCAAACAACAGTCTCAAAGTGAAGTAAGCTGAAAGCGAATTCGATAGGCAAAGCTGATAGATAAGAATCGATAAGAAACGAATCAGAATCAATTTGATAGAAACAACAACGGTATACATATTATCATTATTATTATTTTCCATAAAGTCACTATTAATTTAAACACATATTATTAAAATAATATATACATATATATATAATTAAAAATCATTGGTTTCATCTAAAACACATATAACAAGGTATCAACATATAAAATATAATTTCAAATTGATTAAGAAAAAAGAAAAATGGACACAACTTATTTACAACTTATATACTCAAAATCTATATAGATAATACATTACAAACAATCACCTAACTGAAAACACATACATGAATAAAGAAAGCAATGTATGTTATGACTATGCAGTCAATAACAAGTATGCAGGCTCTTTTGTATGTAGCCAAAATAAATATCCGAGTTAGATATATCTGAAATCTAGGCCCATATATAAACGTATTTACTTATACACATATCAATTTTTTTAAATAACCCATACAATACTAGCAGCTGACATATGCAAACAACCTTTACTATAATTATATACTAAACATATATATAAAAGCATGAGTTGTATAAACACATATATGTATATATAGCTAAAACTTGTACGGTTTAATATATACTATATATATATATCCAAACTTCATAATAAAATCTATATATAGATCATACGTTAAATGTCTGTATAATTATATATATAACAAATCATGCATATATAATATATACAACTAAAATATGTATAAAACAAACACAAAGTACAGACAACAGATGATATAAAGATAAACTTATATATATATTAAACAAAACCAAACATTGAAAAAAGTTCAATAACATAAACGTATAAACACATATAAATGAACCGTAAATATATGGGAAATATATAATAATAGTGTTAACATAAAAGTATATTTGGCACCGTATGTCATTGTTATATATACGAAATATATATATAAAGTTCTAAGGCATAAAGCAATATTTATATGAGTATTGCACTGATCAATAGAGGCGCAATCCCATAAACAAGTGATATATAATGTATATAATCATGCAACGTGCACAACAAGGCAAAAGAGGAAGACTTCCAACTAGTGTTGGCTGCTTTATGGCAACGCAACCTTCTTTTAATATTTTTTTTTTCAAAACAAAACTTTATCAACTTGCATATATAAACTAAAATATGTACATAGAGTAATTTATAACAACTTTTACCACAATATGATAGTAGTATCTATACAAACATATAAAAGCAAAATGATAAAATAGCTTATAGACCTTTTCGCATATCCACTCAAATTCCATAACAATAATATTATCAACAATAACTTGAACAGTATTATATCCCTTGCTCTTAAACAAAGGCTGCAATAGCAACGTATTTACCTTAGCATGGATAAATCAACGGAAGGAGATGCGGCTAGTGGATGCGACGGCTCTCAAGTGAGAGGAGTACGGAGGTAGCAGGTTCCACAACAAGCTGATGGCCGCTGCAAACTTCGGCCGACGCGAGGAGGACAAGCAGTAAAGAACGAAGCCAAGCTGAGGGGAAGAGAAAGAAGGTGGCTCTCGGCGGTGGCGTTTGGTGATGATGTGCTGCTTGGATGGGGTGGCGGAATGTCGCATGGTGGTTTGGGTAAAGGCTGTGGTGATGGGCTACAGGAGATAATACGTTTGGTGCCTGTTTCCTCTTCCATTTAGAAAAAGAATATGGACCTTTACGTTATAGGGAAGCAAAGAAATGAACTAGTAAAGTGTAAATCAAAAGGTCACGTAACATTGAACAGAGGAAAGCACGCTTCGAATTCCACAAATATTAAATGCACACAGCCGTTTGTTTTAGATAAGTATGGAGATGAAAGGACAGATAAAACTCAAAAGGTTTTAAAACGGTATCGATACGGATACCGGTTACACGGATTTCACCGGGTACCGAACTTCAAAACACGAAAACGAATATACTGCAGAGACCAGCACAACAAGACGGTCACAACGGTATATAGATATCAGTGGTACGATCATCCGATAAAAATCGATATCGGTACCAGAATACTGCTATTTTGCAGAAAATAAGAACGACGGAGCAATAGATGTCCAAATTTTGAAAAACGACAAACTGACATCTTGCTCAGAAGATGGTTTAGAATTTTTTTATGTAAAAATATTTAGGTTTCGGAAATATTTTATTTTCATTGCTTTTTAACTGATTGAATTGAAGTGAATTTACGCGCGAAATAAACTTTCGTATTTTCGGACGAAAATTTACCAGTTGCTATGTTTAACTAGACGTATTCCAAATATTAAGTTTTTATTTCAAAATTTTATCGTTTAAAATTTCACAAAATTTCAACTAATTACGTTATTAAAACGGTTGAAATTTACGGGTCGTTACATTCTCCCCCACTCAAAACTTTTCGTCCCCGAAAAGGAACGAGGTAGGAGAATAGAAACAACCAGAAAGAAAGCAGATTTGAAATACAAAATAACAATTAATTTAAACTATATAAATTCAAATTTTAATTAATTGATATTCAATAATTTGATTTAATCCATTTGATTTCACTAAAATCAATCTCAACTATTTCTAAATTCATTTCTTATTATCCCATTTTCTTAAATTTACAATTTCTAAAACCATAATTTGAATAGTCTTTTATTATAATCATATTTTCTTCAACAATTTTAAATTCTTCTTTATTCCAAATTACTGTTAAATTTATTCTACTTAATATATCTACTCACATATATTTAACCCCTATAAATTAATTTAAATCATAAAAGTTCCGATTTGAATTAATTTACATCTATTAATTTCTTTAAAATTCAAGGTATTTTCATATGTTGATCAAATTTAAATTTATTAATTAATCTTAAAATTTATTTTTCAGTTATCTTGTTATTCTATTTATCTTTATTAACATTTTATAATTAAAATTTAAGTGTATAACATTTGTTATAACTACTCAAATTTTATTTATAAATTCAATTTATCTTATATATTATCCAATTACATATTCAACTTCTGAATGATTTAGGTAAGTTGTATTAGAATGCAGTTGAACAATATACAAATAAAATTTTCCCAATTCAATTATTCAAGTTTAAATATTTATTCCAAAATTTGGTTTTATTTATAATTAAAATCATCCTTTAACAAAATTTAAGAATTAGATTTCCGATTAACTTTAAACAACTTAGAGATATATATAATATATTTATATCAAATCAAATTAAATTTTAAAATAAGGTACCTATATATATGTGAATCAAAATACACTGAAGAAATTCCAATCAAAATATTTTTCAAAACAAAACCGTAGCAAAGCTACAGAATAGTATCTCCACTTCGAAACTCGAAAATGAATGTCGATGATGCGGCCGCCATCACCGAAATTATTTTCCAGCGACAAAGAGAAGAGCACTGATTTCAACATTTAAAATTCTTTGGAAACGATTTCCATTCGAAAAATACTTCCAATAATATATACTTTAAAATTATAAAATCAAAGTTCGAAATCATCGGAAACCAAATTCTCAAATTTCTGAATTAAATTTATTTCAAATTCCAAATCAATTTATAAATCGTATTTATAAATTTATTTAGAACAATAAATGATAATCAAATATTATCATTTCAAACAACAATTTAATTAACTTATTAAATTCAAGAAAATTTAACTTATATATATATTTTTTTTTTACAATATAATCAACAAATTTATTTCATTTACCAAATTTGAAAATAATATTGTGTCAGTTTGCTCTGTTCAAGTGTTTTGGAAATCCTATCGATAGCGTTGATCAGACGAATCGATCGGAAACCCAAATCAACATCAACAACTCAAACAACACAATATATAAATCATTTTAAATTAATTTACAAATACACTTCTTTGCTTGACGATACAGGAATGGATTTCAAAGCAAGGATAGGGATTCAAATTTGATGGAAATCAAATCAAAAAGAATTTTGATTCGAAAACAAATTCGAAAGAAAAGATAAGATGATTCAATAACAAAATCGGGAGATGGGTAAGTTTATTTAATTCACGGGCAACCTTAATCGGTCGTCCGTAACTTCAGGAATAGATCGATGCAGAATTTTGAGGCAAATCTACATTTGATCTCAAGAAATAGAATTCAAGTATAACAGGAGATAGATAGCACCGTAAACCGAGGATACAAAAGTCTCTGGTAAATCAATGCCAATTGTAAAGGAGTTTAATCCTTTACGAATCATTCGTAGATTGGCGAGACCGCCGATCTATTAAAGATAACATTCAAAATGGAGTTATGGGTTCTCAAGAATTGAAAGAAGACGAATAGTGAGGGACACGAATGAAATTTGGAACCGTAGGGAACGTTCCAAAATTTAAAGAAATCGAGTCGAAAGGAAGAGATTGAAACTCGAATGAGAGTGATTCTGTAAATACATTTACCCTATATGTTAAGTTTTGCCTAGAGCTACCAGAGCTCTGATACCAACTGTAACGACCCGCCATTTTGGACCATTCGCGTCCATTATAAGTGTAAAGGTAGACACTCATGCCGGAGTTGAATTGCTCAAAATACCGCGTTGTTAATTTAAATTTGGCAAAACTGAACATATACAGTAAATAGATATAATCACAGATCACAGACACAGAGTAATAAATGCAGCGGAAATAAAAGAGATAGTAGTTCATGAAGCTACTATATGAATATATAAAATACATCAGAGTTTACAATAGAAGAGTAATACGATACATCAGATACAAATCAGAATACATCACTGGAATCATCGAATACTGAAAGCAGAATAGATGGTTGGATCTTCAAGCAAAGCTCCAACTCCAATGGTGAGTCTCGAATACTGGATCACTCAGTCTGACCCGAGCGTAAAGCAAAAACACAAGACACTCGAGTCAGGATTAACATTCTTATATTAATAAATCCAACTCAAGTGAAATAGCAATTGAAATACAAGTAACTCAAAGGATGTTTGGAATAACCATCCTTTAAGGATCCGTTAAACTATCTACTAGGTAGTAATGTACGCTAAGTAGATAATGTCTATCAGTAATATAAAGATATCAAAGTAGGGTTAAGCAGGGCCCATACACCTCTTAACCTGTTTATTCCCAAAAGCATATACAAGACCGTAGTTTCCCCAAAACCGGAAGTCACCAGAGGGCAATCCATATACTAAAGGTACAAACCAAAATCGTAGTGGTCGCGAATAGGATAATCAGTATGACAAGGTACATGAGGCGATACCAACTAGGATACTAGTAGTTGCCTGATCCGGACTGATGTTGGGCATAGCAGCTACTACCCCAACACCGCGAACAACACTCCCATAATCGAGGGGTGCACCCAAATCGAATCACAAAAGTAATAGATATGGTATCGAAGAAGTGTGTCCGCTAGAGATGGCGATCCTCAATGGCCCGGCGCGGCTCCTGTTTTAGTCATATCAAGGGTCATCCAAAATCGTTCTCTTTCTTCAGTCAACGCGTTCATCAAAACCATCCACTTCGTTCTGGATCAACACTCCGCGTATAGTTATTAAAGTGGTTTCGGTTCAGATAGAGAGTATATCCATTACCGATCCCGGTCTCTTTAATAACTTTCGTAATTATTACACCGATTGGTCGTTTATATATTTCAAAAACCAAAACAATTTCAATTTCAAATAGAATTCGTAAATCAACATTCCATTTGTCTTTCTAAAACAATTTCCAAATTTTCGTTTCAAAACTTCCAATTTTCCGTTCAAAATATTATAATTCAATTTCAATTTCTATTTAAAACAATTCAAATATTGATTCAAGTTCGTATATAAGTTTCATTCCGAAATCATTTAAACAAATTTAATTGAACATTCAAATCAATTTAAATTCATTAATCGATTTCATTCAATATTCGTTAAGTAAATTTATCATTCAAAACAATTCATTTTTAACTTTCCAAATCATTAAATCAATTTCTTAAGTTCAACTTATAAATTTAATTAAATTAAATTCATCAAATCCAATTCTTTAAATTTCAAGTCTTACATTAATTTCAATAAATCACAATTTTATTTCTTGTTAAAGAAATTCAATTTCAGTTATTTACTTTCTTAAATAATTTTCCAAAACTTACTTAATAAAGATAACTCAATTTCAATTATTTACGAAGTAAAATTCACTTATTCAAAAGTTCAATTTTCTTATTAAAGAATTTCAATTCACTTTAATTATTAAAAAAATTCAATTTTATTTTATTATTAAATAATTCAAAACTTAATTATTAAATAATTTCAAAGTTTAATAATTTCAACTTAATTATAATTTCAAACTTAATTCAATCATTTCTCAAATTAAACAACATTCCTTCATCGATTTCATTGTAAATATTTTGTTTCAGATTATTAAATATTACAATTTCCTTTCATAAAAATTCAGATTTCAACTTCGTTTCAAAACCATAATATTTATTCAAATAAAATCCTTATTTTATTTTTAAATCAAATTATTGACCAATCGGTTTTATTTAATTTCCTATCCTAGGTAAAATTCAATTTGGGTATTTATCATTTCAACCCGATTCCAATTCAATTCAAAATCAAAACATATCAAAGGGAACTTGCAGTGTGATAACTGGGATGGTGTCAAAGTAAATAAACAAGCAATAACAACAATCAATATCAATCCAATAATCAATTCAAATAATCCTGAAATAACCGTATTAATTCGCATTGTTATTTGTACGAATTAATATAATTATTTCTAGAATCTACACTATCATTTCATGTAGATTAAAGATTATTACATTACGGTTTTCACTTGTCATCTATTACAATTTCATACATCATCAGTTTAACAACATACATTCAGTGGTTCAAAGTGTAATTAAACAAATCCTACGTGTCAATAAATTTAACAGTTAAAGGGGTCATATTATACAAGTGTCAGTTAATCACATTTAACATTTAATTATCCTATATCAAGTTCAATTGCATGCTATTTATCATTTTAACATTAACAATTTAACGTCCAATATAAACATCAACAATCAATCAATTATCAGCCAAACTGTATTATCATCGCATAAATAATTAACAGATAAAGGTGTCAGATGTCACAGGTGAACTGATATAGGTGATAGCATATATAACAGTGTAATTAACTAACAACAGCATATTTCAATTGTCGTTTCAATTGAAATCAAATTTAATAAATAAAAGAACGTTAATCGTGAGTGAGTGCTCACCTTTCGAGGCTAGAGAAGTTTGAAACAAACCAGCTATAAATTGGATCACGGTCTAGAAAATCGAACAAATCCAAACAACAGTCTCAAAGTGAAGTAAGCTAAAAGCGAATTCGACAGGCAAAGCTGATAGATAAGAATCGATAAGAAACGAATTAGAATCAATTTGATAGAAACAACAACGGTATACATATTATCATTATTATTATTTTCCATAAAGTCACTATTAATTTAAACACATATTATTAAAATAATATATACATATATATATAATTAAAAATCATTGGTTTCATCTAAAACACATATAACAAGGTATCAACATATAAAATATAGTTTCAAATTGATTAAGAAAAAAGAAAAATGGACACAACTTATTTACAACTTATATACTCAAAATCTATATAGATAATACATTACAAACAATCACCTAACTGAAAACACATACATGAATAAAGAAAACAATGTATGTTATGACTATGCAGTCAATAACAAGTATGCAGGCTCTTTTGTATGTAGCCAAAATAAATATCCGAGTTAGATATATCTGAAATCTAGGCCCATATATAAACGTATTTACTTATACACATATCAATTTTTTTAAATAACCCATACAATACTAGCAGCTGACATATGCAAACAACCTTTACTATAATTATATACTAAACATATATATAAAAGCATGAGTTGTATAAACACATATATGTATATATAGCTAAAACTTGTACGGTTTAATATATACTATATATATATATCCAAACTTCATAATAAAATCTATATATAGATCATACGTTAAATGTCTGTATAATTATATATATAACAAATCATGCATATATAATATATACAACTAAAATATGTATAAAACAAACACAAAGTACAGACAACAGATGATATAAAGATAAACTTATATATTTATTAAACAAAACCAAACATTGAAAAAAGTTCAATAACATAAACGTATAAACACATATAAATGAACCGTAAATATATGGGAAAATATATAATAATAGTGTTAACATAAAAGTATATTTGGCACCGTATGTCATTGTTATATATACGAAATATATATATAAAGTTCTAAGGCATAAAGCAATATTTATATGAGTATTGCACTGATCAATAGAGGCGCAATCCCATAAACAAGTGATATATAATGTATATAATCATGCAACGTGCACAACAAGGCAAAAGAGGAAGACTTCCAACTAGTGTTGGCTGCTTTATGGCAACGCAACCTTCTTTTAATATTTTTTTTTTTCAAAACAAAACTTTATCAACTTGCATATATAAACTAAAATATGTACATAGAGTAATTTATAACAACTTTTACCACAATATGATAGTAGTATCTATACAAACATATAAAAGCAAAATGATAAAATAGCTTATAGACCTTTTCGCATATCCATTCAAATTCCATAACAATAATATTATCAACAATAACTTGAACAGTATTATATCCCTTGCTCTTAAACAAAGGCTGCAATAGCAACGTATTTACCTTAGCATGGATAAATCAACGGAAGGAGATGCGGCTAGTGGACGCGACGGCTCTCAAGTGAGAGGAGTACGGAGGTAGCAGGTTCCACAACGAGGTGATGGCCGCTGCAAACTTCGGCCGACGCGAGGAGGACAAGCAGTAAAGAACGAAGCCAAGCTGAGGGGAAGAGAAAGAAGGTGGCTCTTGACGGTGGCGTTTGGTGATGATGTGCTGCTTGGATGGGGTGGCGGAATGTCGCATGGTGGTTTGGGTAAAGGCTGTGGTGATGGGCTACAGGAGATAATACGTTTGGTGCCTGTTTCCTCTTCCATTTAGAAAAAGAATATGGACCTTTACGTTATAGGGAAGCAAAGAAATGAACTAGTAAAGTGTAAATCAAAAGGTCACGTAACATTGAACAGAGGAAAGCATGCTTCGAATTCCACAAATATTAAATGCACACAGCCGTTTGTTTTAGATAAGTATGGAGATGAAAGGACAGATAAAACTCAAAAGGTTTTAAAACGGTATCGATACGGATACCGGTTACACGGATTTCACCGGGTACCGAACTTCAAAACACGAAAACGAATATACTGCAGAGACCAGCACAACAAGATGGTCACAACGGTATATAGATATCAGTGGTACGATCATCCGATAAAAATCGATATCGGTACCAGAATACTGCTATTTTGCAGAAAATAAGAACGACGGAGCAATAGATGTCCAAATTTTGAAAAACGACAAACTGACATCTTGCTCAGAAGATGGTTTAGAATTTTTTTATGTAAAAATATTTAGGTTTCGGAAATATTTTATTTTCATTGCTTTTTAACTGATTGAATTGAAGTGAATTTACGCGCGAAGTAAACTTTCGTATTTTTGGACGAAAATTTACCAGTTGCTATGTTTAACTAGACGTATTCCAAATATTAAGTTTTTATTTCAAAATTTTATCATTTAAAATTTCACAAAATTTCAACTAATTACGTTATTAAAACAGTTGAAATTTACGGGTCGTTACAATATATATATATAATCAGATGTCCAAATCTAAAGAACAGTAGAACGGGGATTTATTAAACTAATTAAATTTCAAATTAATTTTAATTAGAGGAGTGGTGTTTTATTCCACTAACAGTTGTCGAATTACCATATTTGATCCTGTTTAACTTAACAATAATTTATTTGTCTAAATAAACATCGATAATTAAGGTATATAAATTTCAATCGACGTTATTATTAAAATAACGTGATTTAAATCCAGTCCGTTTAAATATGTCATAAATTTGTACATGCCCAAAGCTATCAACAAGTTGCACCATAATGCTATACTCGTCAATACGAGTACAACGCAAAAATCCGAAGGTTAATTGGATTTCAAATGAGCCGGTTATCAAGTTTCAAAGTTTACGACATTTAATAATATGAAATAATCAAAACTTATAATATTTTCTCACCATGTGCTTAATAGGCTCGTCCCAATCGAATAAGACCCGCATCCACACATCCTTTCTTCTTCTTCCCCCCTACTTCTTCTCTGATGTCATCCTGTTCGTGCACCTAGTGTGAAAAGCCTACACGCATGCCTTAGCTCAAGCTTTAGACCAGGCACAATGGCGCCACTGCCTTGCCCTCCAGCTCACAGCATTAACATGCGACCTATCAAATTCGAGCCCAAAATTGTGAGCTACAGGTGAAAAAAATCGCGACGAATATTCTCACGAAAATCCACCAAAATTCCATCATTCGAAGCTCTCTCCTCCACGATCACAACACCAAGCTCTAAATCTTCAATCGTTGCTCGAATCACAAATTAACCCGAACCCTAGTTTTTGACGATCGTCGACACGGAATCGTGCCGAAACTTCACCAAAAATCCTATACTTCCACACGATCCCAACGACACTAGCGATGACAATCCATTCAAAGCAAATTGAGAGAATTTATTTATTAAATTTTGATGATCATTTCCCCTCTTTACTGATATTCGACGATATCTCGATCAATTCTTGACGAAATCAAGTGCCGTTAATTTTTAAAAATATCGAACAACTTTCATTTAGATCATCTTGTCTATTGGTGCTTGGAATGGGAGATATCGATTTTTGAATGGAGGAAAAATAGTTTGTTTTTCATTCCCTGGACTTTATTCAAAAGAAGAAGATCAATGCCTATGTATACGTATGTACATATATACATAGCCAAGCCCAAACTAAACAAAATCATGTAAGATTCATTCATGTCAAAATCAAAGTGGACAATGGCGGCTGAGGAGACAAGGCAGACAAGATGTAGATAGACAAGAGTAGGCAGGTAGGGAGAAAGGAAAATAAGGGTAATTGCACTTGTACTGGAATGTGTATAATTTTTAAATAAATTCTGATACCCTGCCATACCGTATCGCGTCCGATTCCGAGCCTGAATTAACATAAAATAAAATATGATTGCGTATAACAATGTTACACGATCACAAAACAAAAACAAAGTAGACAAGTTCACTTATTCTTTGAAGTGCCAAAAATGTCCATGTTTTGCCGTAAAATACATCAAACGAAAATTTACATATTTTCCAAATTAAAAATTACGGAAAAATTCTATAAATTAAATTAAAAATAAGTCATTGGAAATCAAGTCTTGGTTTGAAACAGATAATTTATCATAATTTAAATTCAAATCCAAATATTTAAATAAATTAAATATTCAAATTTGAAGACCCAAAATACAGGTTGTTACACTCTCTCCCCCTTAAAAAAAAATTCGTCCCCGAAATTTCATCACAAGAACACTCAATACTATTCATAATCCCACCTGATGTTCATAGATCATTCATACTCAGAATCAGATTCGATTACTACTCGAATATATGACTCCACTTCCAAACCAGTATCGTTCACCCGATTTATTAGTGCGGACCCAGATCAAGTTCCTTGATTAGGAACCTATGTTCTCCTTACTCAGTCGTTGATTATGATAGAAAACCTTTGTTCCATATCAAAAACCCTCATCAAGTCCTCACCGTCATAAATCGAGTAATAGGTCCTTATTTGGAATGGTGTGAAACGCCTCAAAACCATGTACTCAAATATTAGATCAAAACTATATGGAAATAGAAATGATCTACATCCATTCTACGTACTTATTTAACTAGTTGTTCCTAATACCCCTTTTATCACCACTAATTTATTTATGAAAAACTTTCATAAAACTTAGCTTAAGTTTACAAACTGGTATAACACCCTATAACATACTGAGGGCACACACCATTATCAGATTCAGACCTTAGTTTGAATTTACTTAAGAATTTAAACATCCGAATTTTTATTCAAAACACCCTTTTGAAATAATACTATATATTTTAATCAATGGAATATATATATATATATATGTGTGTATGTAAATAGCTCGAGTAACCCCAAAATTATACCAAGGAACTGGTTACTACCAAACAGTATCATATACTTCATTACTAGGAGGATAATACTCAAGTGAAACATTTACCATCCGAACGTTTCTCTGACCCATTTTTAGTTATTTTCGAGCCACTCGAACTAGTTAACTTAAAACCACTCTTTCCTTTTTCAAATCCATTTTGAAACAATACTTTATACATATATATTTCCAAATAAATAGTTTTTATCAATATATCAAATTCCAACTTACTTTGGATTCATCCATATTCGAACTCTCCCTAACCGTACAATGACAAAGGGAATAATTTACTATGTGCACAATACTGTTCATCTAAGCAAACATCTGATCGCCACTTAGAAGATTATTCTGATCACCACAAAACAAATCAGGACTTATTTCCTCAAACCAATCTAAAGAAATCTACCTTTTCTTTAAAATTCCTTTTTAATGACATTTATACTTAAATATATTTCTAAGCAAACTATTTCCAAAATATTGATACATGGAGAACCCCTTTAAGAAAACTATTATTACCATTTCCAAAATCATTTATACTCTAAAACTATCTCAAATAAACTTATTGTTTCTTTTCTCCAAAATGATTTGACATATTAATATGCATATTTACTTTATGGTAAATCAAATCATACTTTTGGTATCAAATCAAAATTTGTTTTACAAAACAATTATATAACGATATCCTAACGGTAGTAATCCCCCACTTAGAAACTCGAAAATGAAAACCGACGATGTTGCAATCATTGTCGGAATTATTTTCCAGCAATTGAAATGAGTTCAGTGATTATATTCCTTTGAAAATCCTTAGAAATATTTTTATCCTGAAAATATTATCAAAAACTATTATTAACCTTTAAACCTTGAAAACCATTTTCCAAAATACCGGGATTTAAATTCTCATATTTCTGCATTCGAACTAGATATGGTTCGTATGAGTGGTTAGTAATGTCATTCGGGTTAACGAATGCACCTGCTTTCTTCGTAGATTTGATGAACTGAGTTTTCCGAGAAAATTTGGATAGGTTTGTGTTGGTGTTTATAGATGACATTTTGGTATACTCTAAGAATGAAAGAGAGCATGAAGATCATCTTAGAGTTGTGCTTGAGACGCTAAGGCAGCATCCGCTAAAGGCGAAGTTTTCCCAGTCTCATTTTTGGGAGAAAGAGGTTAAGTTTCTTGGTCACATGGTTTTAGAGAAAGGGTTGTTGGTCGATCCAGATACGATCGAAGCTATTAATAATTGAAAGAGACCAGAGACGGTGACTGAGATTAGAAGTTTTCTTTGACTTTCTGGCTATTACCGGAGATTTATTAAGGATTTCTCGTGGATAGCAGCACCTTTGACTAAGCTAACCAGAAAGGAGGTGAAGTTTCTTTGGTTCGACAAATGTGAGGAAGCATTCCTTAAGTTAAAGCATTTGTTGACCAATGCACCTGTGTTAGTATTCCAAACGGAAACCAAGGGTTGGAGGTGTATACCGATGCATGTGGAACTGGATTAGGAGTTATGTTGATGTAGAAGGGTAAAGTGATTGCCTACGCTTCACGACAGCATAGACCGCATGAAGTGAGATATCCTACTCATGATTTGGAGTTGGTTGCGATGATCTTTGCATTGAAGATTTGGAGGCATTATCTCTTAGGGGAGAGATTTGAGCTATACACAAATCATAAGTCTTTAAGGTACTTATTCTCTCAGAAGGAGCTGAATATGAGATAACAGAGGTGGCTAGAGTTTTTGGCTGCTATGATTTTGGTATAGAGTATACTCCAGGGAAAGGTAATAAAGTAGTGGATGATCTTAGCAGAAGACATCAGAATATGGTGTTAGCTATGTTGGCAAAGTGGAAGGATTTGGAAGCTTTGACTACTTATAGTGTGAAGTTAAGATAGACTACTAGTTCTAGTCAGAGCACTGCCGTGTTGTCCTGTTTAGAAGTTCGACCAGAGTTGATTGAGAGAATTGCTTCTAAGCAGAAGGTGGATCCATTATTAACCGAGAGGATTAGAAAGCTTGAGGTTGGAACTGAGATCGATGATCTGAAAGATTTAGTCTTGACCAAAGGGGATGGTTGAGAAAGAAGGGATGATTGTATGTTCCCAATGTGGAGAACTTGTGTAACACCCCATATTTTTAGTAACATTATTTAGGACATTTAATTAGCTAAATTAAATAAAATAATAAGATGATTAGGGATTGAGATTTGATTTTAATAAGGGGTAGCCGTGCCACGTAACCAATGAACTAAAGAAGAGTTAAAATGAAACAAAGGAGGGTTAAAATAAGAAAGAGATTATTCTAATACCCTAAACCCTTATCCGTGTATGTTCTACACTTTCATTTGCAAAATTAACAAAATATAGAGCCCGGCCAACATTAGCAAGAGCAAGAGAAAGAAAAAGCTAAAGGAAGAAGATTAATCAACTTAAATCCATTCAAATCTCAAACTCCATAATCTCAAAGCTAAGGTGAATAATGACCACATCTCATTTTTCTAATTGTTTTCGATTTTAAGATGAATCAGAAGTATTTTACATGATTATGCCATGTTTTCGAATGATAAAATGTTTATATATGCTTGTTGATGATTTATGGTTGTTCATATAGATTCTATGATATGTTTTAATGTGAAAACCCCATTAAATGACATCCAAATGCCTTGTGATTTTAGATATAGATCAGAAATGATATTTTAGCGATGTGTTTCAATTTTCATAATTTTCTAAATTAATGTGGGTTTTATATTAATTTTCTAGTGAAGGAAATGATTATTTGGGTTTAAAATTATTTACGGTTAAATAATATAAGTTTTGGGTCTGAAATTAATATATGTTAGAAAACATATTAAAAATGATTTCTGGAATTTTTGTAGAATTTTCCTAAGTGTTTTGATGAATATATAAAATAATTTAAGGTATGGGACTTAAATGTTTTATATATTTATAAAAGGAGAACGGGTATTTTGTAAATAAAATAAATTGCTTATTTCTGAAATATTGGCAGCACTTTTAGAAAAAAAATTAGCAACCAATAATATTTTGACAAATAAGACAGGTTAGTTGAAAAGAAATTCTTTTTAAAGTAAAAATCAGTTTTTGTATGCTTTTGGCATGTTTCACTACTTTGGGCACTAGGGCTTCCGAACAAGTACTTCGTCATTCATTACCATCGAAACCAATGCGCCTGGTATCAAGTAGTTGGTACGTAGCGAATTGGATTAAGGTGAAAGGTACTGGGTCAAAGCTATGTTTTCCAAAGGGGTCGAAACGTTGACTTGCTTTTAAATGAAAACGCGCCTGCTTTGCTTTCGAAGGAAGAGCTTTCGACCAGGTTAAATTGTTTTAAAGGAATGCTTTTGAATAGGTTTCACCTTTTTTTTAAGTAAATGCTTTCAAAAGGGGTCCAAACCCCTAGCTGCCGCTTTTCTACGTTTCGAAGTCAATGGTTTCGGAAGGTACACTTTGTTTTTAAAACTTGGCCACTTCTCCAATGCTTTCGGAAGGGTTGGTTTCGACGTCACCACTTCTTTACTTAGGAATTGCTTTCGAAAGGAATGCTTTCGACTTAAATGTTTTAATGAACATTTTGCTATGTTGAAGGTAGAACCCAAAGGTTTCAAAGAAGATAGTTTTAAATGGTTTCGAAAGGTGTTTCAACATGTATTACTTGAACCCAAAGGATTTCGAAAGGTTTGATGTTTTAATGCTTTCGAAAGGTTTTGATGAAGGTTTCTAAGTGGTAGTTCCCCAATGGTTTCGAAAGGTTTGAAAGGAAAGGTTTTCCAATGTTTTCGAAAGGTTTGAAAGGAAAGGTTTTCCAATGTTTTAAAGGAATGCTTTCGAATGGGTTTCACCTTTTGTTTTAAGTAAATGATTTCGAAAGGGGTCCAAATCCCTAGCTGCCACTTTTCTATCTTTCGAAGTCAATGCTTTCGAAAGGTATACTTCGTTTTTAAAACTTGGCCACTTCTCCAATGCATTCGTAAGGGTTGGTTTCGACATCACCCCTTCTTTACTTAGTAATTGCTTTCTGTTAGCACCAAAATTGGTCACTAACCTCGTAGAAGAAGATTGTGAAGAGATATAAGTGATGAAGTCAAATTAAACAGAGAAGACAGTGCTAATCTAAATACAGAAAGTAAGAACACCAAATTTATAGTGGTTCAGCATAATTGCCTACGTCCACTTTGAGGTTAAACTTTATTGATCTTCTTTATAGTTGATTACAAATACAATTCGTGAATCAAATGCTTGAATGAAGTTGTTAAGTAGAGAAGATGAGTCTTGAAAATGGCAGAGTCTCCCCTGTGTTTTCTCTCCAAAAAAGGATCCATTTCACTGTGACCCTGCCCCTCTATTTATAGGCAAAGATGGGCTGGACTTCCCAAGTGGGCTGTTGGCCGAACACTCCAGCCCGAGTATAGTGAGCGCTGTATGCCGAACCACAGATGTGCCGAACGCTCTGACGCCGAACGGTCCCTTCTATGCCGAACGAGGTGGTTGATGCTTGGGAAGTGTAGGGTGTTAGTCAGTTGAAGCCGAACGCTCTTCTAGACGCCGAGTGCCCTTACGTCGAGTACTTCTAATCCCACCGAGTACTACGCCGAGTACTCCTGTATGCCGAACCACAGATGCTGCCGAGTTCTCCCTGATGCCGAACAGTCTCGTATGCCGAGCAGTCTTGACGCCGAGCGCTCTCGTTGCTGAGCACTTTGGTATGCCGAGCAGTCTTGATGCCGAGCACACTTGTTGCCGAGCACTCGTTGGATGTTGGGTGCCTCGCCGAACACTCCTGGATGTCATGTGCCTCGCCGAACACCAAGGGATGCCGAGTACTCCTGTATGCCGAGCAGCCTTGACGCCGAACAGTCTTGATGCCGAGCAGTGGTTGACGTTTAGTGCCAGTTGACGCCGAACACTACTGAGTATTTCGCCGAACATTACTGGACGCCGGACACTAATGGATGCCGAGTACTACGCCGAGTACTCATGGATGTCAGTTGCTTCGCCGAACACTCCCGGATAGCCAGTGCTTCGCCGAACACTCCTTGATGCCGGTCACTCTCTGATGCCGAGCACTTATTGCCGAGTACTAGTTGCCTGGTCAAATCCCCAGGAAACACTTGCCCCCCAAAGTGTATTGCGTGGCCGAACGTGATGCGCTTTGAATCTGGTACAATCTACCTCGGAGGTACCTTCTCGAGAATGCTAGCGAAGGAGGTGCAAGACGAACGAGATTTAGATGCCGAACGATACGCTCGAAGCCGAACGTACCTCGTGTGCCGAACGTCACTCTGCTACGATGCCGAACCCTTCGGTGTTGACCGGTTCTACCGGGTATAGCCTCTTCAACTTCTTCCTCCCTCTATATAACCAGGTCTTCACCGTCTCTTTTCCTTTTACGCCTTCTTTTCAGTCATTTCTTAGAGACTTTCAATTCTTGCCATCCTACCAGATTTGAGACCTAATTGATCCTTCCTCAATTTCCACTTCCGAACTAGGTATCAATCCTTCTGTGATTTAGATTACTTCAACACAAGACTTAGGTTGTTTTCATGGGAAACGTGACCTTTCCATGATCGTATAATATGCGTCGAGCAGAAATGGCTCGCCTGCTTGGAGTTGTCTAGTTAGGGCTAGCTCCTTTGCGCCGAACAAGAATGGAAGGAAAAGAAAGATGGGATGCTGAACGGTGTAGTCTTCACCGAGCGATCTGTCCCCGACGTTCGGCGCAGACGGAGATGGTGTAGGGTGAAGTTGACATTGTGGTGGAGAGCCACTTTTAGCCGAATGATAACCCAGACCGAACAGTCGACATGCCGAACATTGAATTCAGCCGAACAATTGACATGCCGAACAATACAATTGCCGAACACTTGACATGCCGAACAATACAATTGCCGAACACTTGACATGCCGAACAATACAATTGCCGAACACTTGACATGCCGAACACTCTTTAGACCGAGCAAAACACAGCCGAACAATAACCCAAGCCGAACAATTGACATGCCGAACAATACAATTGCCGAACACTTGACATGCCGAACAATACAATTGCCGAACACTCTTTAGACCGAGCCAAACACAGCCGAACACTATACTTAGGACGAATAATCTTGAATGTCGAACATTACTTAAATGCCGATCAGTATAAATATCAAACTACACTTAGGCCGGTTACTTTAGAAATCATATGTCTTTTGAATCTGGAACTGTAATCACCTCAAGGCGGGCTTTTTGAGACGGTCAGCGATGACGGTCTTCGAAGGCGATGATTCGAAGCTAATTATTATATCTTTTAAAACATTCTTATTGTCTGTACACAATTGCTTGCACTAGTTCACACAGCACGTGGGGGGGGGGGGGGAAAACTCGTGTTGCTAATTCTAACGTTCAACTTTTTTTGAGTATAGCTTTCTCAAGCATTTAGTTATTTATTTGGGATGTCAAGAAAATCTAGCTCTGCCACCATATCCGACAGGCCCGGGCCGTCATCGAGGCAAGGATCCGCAGATACTTCTAACCCATCAACCTCTCCCACACATAACTTGGCGCCTGATGCTCTGGAGGCAACCATCTTACTAGACAATCCGATCGATTCTCAAGCCTCGAAGATCAACGAAGCTGCTCTGCGACGGATATGTTCTATTCACGGGATTCCTTTTGCCGACGTGTTAGTTCCTTCAAGACATGATCGCCCTCATCTGCCCCCAGTCGAGTACACTGCCTGCAACAAGTTCATGTGTTGGATGGGCAGCGTGCCTCCATTCAATTTATTTCTCTGGGATGTGCTGCAATATATAGACATAGCTCCGTTGCAGCTGCACCCGAATGGCCATGCATTTCTATATGGGACTTATTTACTTTTCATGGCCGTCTTTTCCAGACCTCCGACCCCCGGTGATATCCGATACATTTATATGTTCAAGAGACGGAAAGATAGCCCTTCTTTTATGTTCCTCGAGCCATACCACAAGTGCCAGATCTTGACAGGGGCATGTAGCAAATTCGCCCTGTACAAACAGGAATGGTTCTATGTGCGCTGCCCGTCTGGTTTTGCTAGGAGATGGGTTGAAGGCAGTAAGAATCTCTGCTGAATCGTTATTCATATTTAATTGGGGTCATGCTTTTCCTAACTCTTCATTTCGTCTTTTCAGGTATCAACCCGCGTCCGGAAGGCCGAGGATATTCTGAGGCTGTTGAAGCCATTAGAGCTCTTCCTGCTGAGGATCGAGACATCCGGACTATCATTTCGAATGAATCGCTGTCGGGGTTCGGCTTGCTAGCCCCTGGTCGTCGGATCAGCCTTCCAGAAGGTGCTACAATTCCCAAACCTCCATCTGGTAAAGGGAAAAAACTTGCCAGACCGTCACCGCGTCGTGCTCCCGACACGCACGAAGAAGGCGAGCGCAAAGAGGATGATGCCCCCGAAACTCAGGGCGAGAACGTGGGTCCCGCTAGGAATCCGGCAATCGAAGTTCAGGATATTGAGACATCATCCTCCCCTTCGAAGGGAAAGAAGAAGTTGAAATATACGGTTCAAAAGGAGAACGTTGGTGGTACCTCAAAAGTGATGCCCATCCCTCCTGAGAAAGAGGCTTCTTCACAGCACCTGGAAAGTTCTCTGAGGGGTCTGTCCAACCTGTCTATCCCCGATGATTTACTTAATTACGAGTTCGATGATCCTGAAGCTCTCAAATTCTCTTCGCCCGCTAGAGGCAATGTAGGAGTTCAACTCCCGGCTCCAGGAGACAACACTCCTATTAGCAAAGATAAACGAACGGGTCCGTCGGGGGGAACACTAGGACACACACGCACATGCGCATTCCATAATATTCTTCAAGTCTTTTTAATTCGTGAACTTCCCTTAACTTGTTGTTATTTCCATTCTTTGTAGGTGATATGGGACGCTCTCACGGACTTGATCGCCTTCAGGGGTCTTCTATATTCCATCACTCAGGACGGGATTCCGGTTCAGGCAGACGCAGGGACCGAGGTGATTACGAAGATAGGGACAATCGTCCTCGCAGGTCGTCTCACCGCAAGAAAGCACACTCTCAATCTTCCCAGTCCCGCGATCTTCCTCCTCCAACTGAGCCGGATAAAGAGAAGTCTTTGCAGAAGGGTTATCAGTCTGATGTTGCTCGAGAACAACATTCCAGTTCATCGAGTACGAGGCAAGTTCGAGAGCAACGTAAAAGAACGGAATTCTCAAGGCCTCCTCCTCCTACTCCTGTCGTGGATCCCACTATTGCGGAAAAGATGGTCGACCTTTAGGCCAAGTTTCCGAAAATCTGTTTTGAAGGCTTGAAATTCCTCCCAGCCATCCATCACATTCCTGGGCACGTGAAGCAAAGTGCCATTGCCTGCAACAATGACGTCTATGTTCAACATGACGCATTCGTGCACTTGGTGGAGAAGATCTCGGAAGTATCTGTCGAGCATCAACACGAGATTGACCGTCTGAATCTGGAGGCTGACAGCGATAAGAAAATCATCAAACTCCAAGACGAAGAGCTCGCTTCGTATAAGTCAAAGCTAGAAGCCGCTGAACAAGGTGCGAAAGATACTGCTGAGGCAGTTACTCGCTTAGAGGTGGCTCACAAAAAGGAGCTTGATGAAGCAGTTCAGCGCAGCGGCGCCCTTGCCCTAGAAAAAGACTCTGTCCAAAAAGAAAGGGACGCGCTCGCTACTCAAGTCAAAGAGCTGAAAGAACAACTCTCCAAGGAGAAAGAAGACAAAATAGCTGCTCAGGAAGAATCGCAGCGGTATTGTGATGAGATTGTTGCTACCCGACTCCTGAAGACAAAGCTTGATGGTGAACTTGCCGGGGTCGAGAAAATGAAGGATGAGGCCCGTGAGGAGGGCAAAAGAATGGCTATGGAGGAGCTTGATTCTCGCCTTGAGGCGGCTGCAGAGGCCGGCAGGGAAGAGGTCAAAAGTATGTTTGACCCGTTGATCGCCGAGTACGGAGCCCGCGTCCTTATGCACCGTGACTTAACATTCTTGGGCGATGGCTACCTCGAATCCCTGGCTGAGGCATGGGAAACTCTGATAAAGATCAGGAAAGTCGAGTCAGGCTCCGAAGAGGTCGACGAGGATGCATTGGTGAAGGAGTTCCTGAGGGGGAATGAGCCATCGGATTTATCCGCAGCATTGGCACTTTACAGCAAAGGCTCTTCCCCTTCGAAAGAGAAGAACGACGAAGCCGGCCCGTCAGAGGACGACACTACTACTCCTCACATCGCCGCCCCTTATGCTGCTCAATCGGCCGGTCGGTCGACGCTTGATCCATTCGAGCAGCATGCCGGTTATGATCCCGAAGATCCCGGGCTTGGCGTTCATGTGCTATCCCCTATCCTGGAGGGTGAAACCCCACGCGCCACCGATAGCCAACCGGATCCTGGTAGGAAATTCTTCTTTCTCTAGAAGTTGAAGAGATCCCGTCATTTTTCAGCAATGGTTATTCGTTCTAATGCCCGTTTCTTATATTTTCATGCAGGTTGTTCTGATGCCGAACCAACTCCGAGGAGCGCTGATGCCAAGGAGGAAGCAGAGAAAACAAGCGACGTTGCTCACGCAGGAGTAACTCCCGGTCCAGACGCTCAAGTGATCGGGGCGCTAGATGATGACAAACTTGATACCTCGTCTCCTGCCGAAGGAAGCGATGAAATTGAAATTACTAGCGCCTCCGAGCATACTTCAGAGATGAGCATGAAGGACCGTCTTGCCGAAGAGGAGAAGAGAAAAGTCAAAGTCAAAGTCGAGTCTGAAATACTGGAGCTCACTGACCCGCGGAACAGACCTTTGAAAATCATTCTCCCGGGCAGGTCCAAACCACTAGATGTTCCATCTCCTACTCCTGACTCCGTTTCTCTAGCAAGCAAAAAGTCCAAGAAAAAACGTGAGGGAGAGGAGTCGTCGGAAACATCAAAGGAAGACAAAAAGAAGAAGTCGAAGAAATAATCGATGCACTTGTTCAACAAGTTTCCTGCTTAAGTTTTGTAATTGTTTCTATCTTCCACAACTTGTAGTTTGTATAGGCCCGAATTTTGTAGGAGTGATCTTGTATCCCCATTTTGGACTTATCGAATAAAATTTTAGTTTCTTTTTGTTTGAATGATTCTCTTGTATTTATTTGGTTTGCTGACACTGTGCTCCGAGGACTTGGAGACTTGAGACTGTTCATACTCTAGTCCGCGCTCTGGGGACTTAGAGTATTCCGCTCCGCACTCTGGGGATTCGGAGATTTGAAATCGTTTATACTCTAGTCCGCGCTCTTGGGACTTAGAGTACTCCGCTCCGCACTCTGGGGATTCGGAGATTGGAAATCGTTTATACTCTAGTCCGCGCTCTGGGGACTTAGAGTACTCCGCTCCGCACTCTGGGGATTCGGAGATTGGAAATCGTTTATACTCTAGTCCGTGCTCTGGGGACTTAGAGTACTCCGCTCCGCACTCTGGGGATTCGGAGATTTGAAATTGTTTATACTCTAGTCCGCGCTCTGGGGACTTAGAGTACTCCGCTCCGCACTCTGGGGATTCGGAGATTGGAAATTGTTTATACTCTAGTCCGCGCTCTGGGGACTTAGAGTACTCCGCTCCGCATTCTGGGGATTCGGAGATTGGAAATCGTTTATACTCTAGTCCGCGCTCTGGGGACTTAGAGTACTCCGCTCCGCACTCTGGGGATTCGGAGATTGGAAATCGTTTATACTCTAGTCCGCGCTCTGGGGACTTAGAGTACTCCGCTCCGCATTCTGGGGATTCGAAGATTTGAAATCGTTTATACTCTAGTCCGCGCTCTGGGGACTTAGAGTACTCCGCTCCGCACTTTGGGGATTCGGAGATTGGAAATCGTTTATACTCTAGTCCACGCTCTGGGGACTTAGAGTACTCCGCTCCGCACTCTGGGGATTCGGAGATTGGAAATCGTTTATACTCTAGTCCGCGCCTTGGGGACTTAGAGTACTCCGCTCCGCACTTTGGGGATTCAGAGATTTGAAATCGTTTATACTCTAGTCCGCGCTTTGGGGACTTAGAGTACTCTGCTCCGCACTCTGGGGATTCGGAGATTTGAAATCGTTTATACTCTAGTCCGCGCTCTGGGGACTTAGAGTGCTCCGCTCCGCACTCTGGGGATTTGGAGATTTGAAATCGTTTGTACGAGTCTGCATGTTGTGAATGATAACGTAATTTATCATCCAATTAAGAGATATATAAATTTCATAGAAAATATGGCTTCAAGCCTTTATTAACGAAAATCAACTGAATTGCTTGATTACAACTTTCACAAGGAAACTAAGTCATTATTGAATGGAAACATGCAGGAAATAACAGTGCTTACAACAAGAAAGGAAAACATGCTAAATGTAATAGTGCCGCAAATGTTCACGGTTCCATGCTCGGGGGAGTGTCGCGCCATCAACGGTCGCTAGCTTGAATGTTCCTTCTCCAAGCTTCCGTTCAATGGCGTATGGACCTTCGCAGCTGGGATTCATGCGTGATGGTACCGGGAAGACTCGTTTCAAAACGAGATCACCCACGTCAAAGATTCTTGGGCGGACTCTACCGTCGTAGTAACGCTTGACTCGATGTCTGTGCGCCGCCGCCCTTAATTCAGCTTCTTCACGCTTTTCGTCGATGCAGTCCAGTGATTCCAACAAGAGGTTTTGGTTCGTCTTGGGATCATAGTATGTCACTCGGTGCGATGGAACTTCAAGTTCCACGGGTATAATGGCTTCAGAGCCGTATGCCAAGGCGAACGGAGTGTGGCCGGTCGTGGACTTGTGGGTAGTTCTATACGCCCAAAATGCTGTCGGGAGTTCATCTACCCACTTGCCTCCAACCTTCTCCAGACGCTTCTTTAGTATGGACTTGATTATTTTGTTAACGGCCTCGACTTGTCCGTTAGCTTTTGGGTGTGCAACGGCGGCGAACTTTTTCTCAATGCCGTACTTTAAACAGAACACTTTGAACTCTCTACTTTCGAATTGCGTTCCGTTGTCCGTAATGATGGTGCGTGGAAGGCCAAAGCGACATATAATGTTTCGTACAACGAAGTTAATGACCTTCTTGGAGGTGATAGTGGCCAAAGGTTCTGCCTCAGCCCATTTCGTGAAATAGTCGACTGCAACTATTGCGTATTTCGCACCACCTTTGGATAGAGGCAGAGAGCCGATTATGTCGATTCCCCAGATCGCAAATGGCCAGGGACTGATCATTTGTGTAAGTTCCGTTGATGGAGCCCTCGGGATTTTTGCATATCTTTGACACTTGTCGCATTTTCTTGCATAGTTCGTGGCGTCCGGGTTTACGGTGGGCCAGTAATATCCATAGCGAAGGATCTTCTTTGCTAGCGTTTGCCCCCCAGTATGGTCGCCGCATTCCCCTTCGTGGACTTCTCTCAAGACTCGCTTTGTTTCATCATGAGCGATGCACCGCAATAATGGGACTGAGAATCCTTTTCGATACATTGATCCATCCTGTATTATGTATCGCGCGGCCTTTCGAAGGACCTGCCGTCTTTCGCTTCTTTTTCTCGGTAAGGCCCCGATCGTTAGGTACAGTTTGAACGGGGTTATCCATGATTCCTTCTCAATTTCTGTTCCCAACACGCGATCGACTTTCATTTCGTCTATGCTCGGGGCATGCAAGACTTCGATGGGATACAATCCCATTTGTTGCGTATCGTCGGTACTTGCGAACTTGGCCAATAAGTCGGCTTCTTTGTTCTGCTCGCGCGGGATATGTGAGATGTCATAACGCTTAAGATTTGATAGTAGTTCTTGGACCTGAATGAGGTACGGAGCAAGCTTCCGTCCCTTTGCTTGGTAGTCTCCTCGTACTTGGTAAACCACCAACTGTGAGTCACAAAAGATTTCGACTGATTCGATCCCAAGTTCCCTGACGAGTTTCAAGCCAGCGATCAGTGCTTCATATTCGGCTTCGTTATTTGTAGAGGGAAATCGAGCTTCAGGGCGTAACAGATCGATCGGTTTTCCGGAGTTACAAGAACTACGCCCGCGCCGGAGCAACGGTCGTTTGATGCACCGTCAGTGTATAATTTCCATCGAACGGGGGGAATGATGTCGTGATCGTCCGGTTTGATGGGTATGGTAAATTCAGCGATGAAGTCTGCTAATGCTTGCCCTCGGATGGCTCTCCGTGGTAAGTACGCGATATCGAATTGGCTCAACTCGATGTTCCATTTTAGCAATCTTCCAGAAGTTTCCGGTCGTTGGAGTACCTGCCTCAGGGGTTGATCGGTATAAACACCGATTGAATGCGCTTGAAAGTATGGGCGTAGCTTGTGTGATGCAATCACCAAGCAATAAGCCAATTTCTCGATTTTAGGGTAATTCCTCTCTGCCCCCGTTAAACGCTTGCTAACATAATACACCGGCTTCTGGACTCGATCCTCCTCACGAACCAAAGCTGCGCTTATCGCATGAGGGGATATAGCCAAGTAAACGTACAGCATCTCATGGTCAACTGGTTTAGATAGCATTGGTGGGCTCTCCAGATGCCTTACCAAATTCCGGAATGCTTCCTCACAGCTAGACGTCCATTCGAAATTTCTCTTTCCTTTCTTTATTATGTCAAAGAACGGGATGCACTTGTCAGTTGCCTTGGATATAAATCGACTCAGCGCGGCTACTTTTCCGTTCAAGCTCTGTACCTGCTTTATAGTCCTGGGCGCTTGTACATCTCGAATAGCTTGGATCTTTTCTGGGTTGGCTTCGATTCCCCTAGCGTTGACGATGAATCCCAAAAACTTCCCTGATGCAACGCCGAAAGAACACTTCAACGGGTTGATCTTCATGCCGTAAAACCTGAGTATGTCGAACATTTCAGCCAAGTCTTGAATGTGGTCGTTTGACCGTCGTGACTTCACGAGCATGTCATCCACATAGACTTCCATGGTTCTACCCAGCTGGTCCTTAAACATTCGATTCACCAGACGTTGGTAAGTTGCTCCAGCATTCTTCAACCCAAAGGGCATCACTACATAGCAATATAGCCCGACATTTGTAACGAAGCTGGTGTGTTCTTGGCCCGGAATATGCATTGGGATTTGGTTGTATCCTGAGTACGCATCCATGAATGACAGTAACTCGTGTCCTGCGGTGGAATCGACCAACTGATCGATCCTAGGCAACGGGAAACTGTCCTTAGGGCATGCTTTGTTCAAGTCGGAATAATCTACGCAAGTTCTCCATTTCCCGTTCGCCTTCTTTACTAGCATGGGGTTGGAGACCCATTCCGGGTAGAGGGCGTCGCGGACGAACCCATTTGCTTTGAGTTTGTCCACCTCCTCTCCAAGAGCGGCGGATCTCTCCGGATCCATTCCTCTCCTTTTTTGCTTGACTGGGACGTATTTCGGGTCTATGTTCAACATATGACTCGTGATGGCGGGAGAAATCCCACACATATCAGAATGCGTCCAGGCGAAAACATCAAGGTTTGCCCGGAGGAAGTCGCTAAGGTCTTCAGTCATTGCGGGGCCTAACTGTGATCCGATCTTCAGTATTCGCGAAGGGTCGTCACGGCTAACTGAAATGTCAATTGTTAATTCAGCCGGTGCCGCTTTCTCTTCCCTGGATTTCTCATCGTCGTCTCTCGGATCTATATCTCCGTAGATCCGAGAACTATGCCCGAGCCAGGGCTCGGGCGCTACTTGTCAATTATCCGCATTAAGGATGCGGACGGGGTTGTCCGCAACCTTTCCCTTCTCCCTCCGGTGGGCCTCTCGGAGCTCGGCCACATAACAGGAACGACCAGCTGCTTGGTCACCGTGAACAATGCCTACTCCTTTGTCAGTCGGAAACTTCAAAGTTAAGCACCACAGGGCTAATGCCGCTCTAAATTCAGCCAGGACCGGCCGACCCAAGAAAACATTATACGGAGAGTCCACATCCAAAACTACAAAGGGTAGAATTCGTACCCTCCGACGCTCGCCTTGTCCCAGTTCAACTGGTAACTCGACATATCCCACTGCATCAGTCGCTGCGCCGTTAAAGCCGTGGATACGAGCTTTGGATGGTTTCAAGTCTTTTGTCTCTAGCTTCATCTGATCGTAGGCCTTCTTGAAGATGATGTTGACTGAACTTCCACAATCAATCAAAATTCTTTTTACATATGCTGGTCCGATCGTTGCAGATATGACCATGGGATCGACGGTCGGAGCCTCTACCTGATCAGCGTCCCTGTTCCTGAACACAATATCGTCTGTCATCACGCGCTGCTGCTTAGCAGGGGCCCCGTCCTCTACGTTCGAACAGCACTCAAAATCTGCATGCTTCAAGGAGCTTGCATATCGTTCCATCTCCTGCCAGTTCTTATCTGCGGGATGAGGTCCGCCGATAATTGTATTTATGACCAGTCTTCCAACAGTCCGGGCAGGCTCCTCAGGATGACATGGAGCTGGTGCACGACCTGGGTTGGACATCCCCTGTCCTCCTTCCTGCGGATCCTTTACAAATTCTTGCAACTTCTTTTGTCTGATCAATTTCTCGATAGCGTCATGCAGGTGTCTGCACTCTTCCGTGTTGTGTCCATAAGTTTCATGGAAGCGGCAATATTTCCCAGTCCGCTTCTGTTCCTCGGTTGATTCTTTCGGGCGCGGCTTTCGGTATTGAAAAGTATTGCAGGTTGATAGGTAGATGTTCTCAAGTGGGGCGTTTAGCGGAGTGTACTCGCTGTAGCTGGGAATTCTCGACTTCCACTTTCCCGCTTCTTTCCTCTTTCCTTGACTTCTTCCTCCGGACTCTTTGGACTGCACAGGCTTACTCTGGACATTGACTTGGACCTTTCCCGAATTGTCTCCAGATTGCTTCACAGCAATGTTGCTCTTGATTGACTCTTGGGCAGGTCCCGGTGCCTTATCTCGTCGTACCCACCTAGCTTCCTCTCTTTTTATGAACTGGTGTGCCTTGGAGTAGAAACGCTCTAGCGTAGCCGGAGGTTTTCCTGCCAGCTAGTCTCCAAACTCAGAATCCGGATCTACACCTCTCATTACAGCCATTAGAATTGCATGGTCATTGGGATTACTGACTTCAGTTGCCGCAACGTGGAATCTTTGTAAGTACTCCTTTAGCGACTCTCCGGGATTTTGGATTACACTTGACAGAGACATCACGTCCTTCGGGCGTGTAGTGTGTATTCTGAACTGCTCAATAAACTTCTTTGCCAACTCCTCGAAATTTGATACGGATCGCGGAGGAAGTCGGGTGAACCACATAGTAGCGATCCCAGATAGAGTAATCGGAAAGCACCTACACTTGGTGGCATCATTTGCTCTGGCTGAATCCATCATCCATTCATACCTCATTACATGTTGTCTGGGGTCAGTCTTTCCTTCGTATGCAGGAATGGTTGGCATGCTAAACTTCTTGGGGTACGCCGCTTGCAGCACAACATCCGTGAACAGAGTATGACTTCTTGACACTCCCCAGTCGTCATTTGATAAGCCCTGATTTTCTTTCATCAGTTGCCTGATCATGGCTGTCAGATCGGGTGTCTGTATGGAAGCTGGGAGGTTGGAGTCAGTTCTACGCGCCTGTCCATGTTGATGCCTCCTTTCCTGGCGATCTGCCAATCGCGCGTCTTGAGGTTCAACATTGTTAGCATTTTGACGATCTGGAGCTCCATCCTCCATCTGTACTCCGATTCTGAAGCTTCCAGTTCTGGCTTGGTCGCGGTCTCCAGCTGTTCGAACAGCAGCATCCGCCCTTGCAGCTTCAGTCTTATGGCGTCTACGCCTGGGTGGTTCATCAGAAGAAGTAGAGCTGTCATATGAGGAATAAGCAGCTGGATTGCCCCCAGCATTCTGTTGCTGCTGTTGAGTGAGTTGTGCCATCAGGTTGGCATTAGCTTGCATCTGTTCTCCCAGTTGTCTCCTGCTTTCCCTAAGTTCTCTCATCAAGTCATTGAACTCTACTCTGGTGACAACTGGAGTCTGTTCTTGAGCGGCAATCCCTGCACTCGGGATCGCTGGTTGATTGCTAGGTCCTGCTTGTTGCACGCTAGCAGTCTCTCGGGCATCCGCATTAAGAGAAGCTGACCTGGTACGTGGTCTTGCCATTGTAGAGTTATTGGTATGAACTCTAAGTAGAATCAACGGATGTCCTATCAGTAAGTCGGATCTTCTTTGGGGGATTTGTTCAATCCAGTAGCTTCAAAGTAGATCCTTGAGGTCTGAGAATTCGATTCTCAGTGAAAGCACCAAAGTGTTAGCACCAAAATTGGTCACTAACCTCGTAGAAGAAGATTGTGAAGAGATATAAGTGATGAAGTCAAATTAAACAGAGAAGACAGTGCTAATCTAAATACAGAAAGTAAGAACACCAAATTTATAGTGGTTCAGCGTAATTGCCTACGTCCACTTTGAGGTTAAACTTTATTGATCTTCTTTATAGTTGATTACAAATACAATTCGTGAATCAAATGCTTGAATGAAGTTGTTAAGTAGAGAAGATGAGTCTTGAAAATGGCAGAGTCTCCCCCGTGTTTTCTCTCTAAAAAAGGATCCATTTCACTGTGACCCTGCCCCTCTATTTATAGGCAAAGATGGGCTGGACTTCCCAAGTGGGCTGTTGGCCGAACACTCCAGCCCGAGTATAGTGAGCGCTGTATGCCGAACCATAGATGTGCCGAACGCTCTGACGCCGAACGGTCCCTTCTATGCCGAACGAGGTGGTTGATGCTTGGGAAGTGTAGGGTGTTAGTCAGTTGAAGCCGAACGCTCTTCTAGACGCCGAGTGCCCTTACGCCGAGTACTTCTAATCCCACCGGGTGCTACGCCGAGTACTCCTGTATGCCGAACCACAGATGCTGCCGAGTTCTCCCTGATGCCGAATAGTCTCGTATGCCGAGCAGTCTTGACGCCGAGCGCTCTCATTGCTGAGCACTCTGGTATGCCGAGCAGTCTTGATGTCGAGCACACTTGTTGCCGAGCACTCGTTGGATGTTGGGTGCCTCGCCGAACACTCCTGGATGTCATGTGCCTCGCCGAACACCATGGGATGCCGAGTACTCCTGTATGCCGAGTAGCCTTGACGCCGAACAGTCTTGATGCCGAGCAGTGGTTGACGTTTAGTGCCAGTTGACGCCGAACACTGCTGAGTATTTCGCCGAACATTACTGGACGCCGGACACTAATGGATGCCGAGTACTACGCCGAGTACTCATGGATGTCAGTTGCTTCGCCGAACACTCCCGAATAGCCAGTGCTTCGCCGAACACTCCTTGATGCCGGTCACTCTCTGATGCCGAGCACTTATTGCCGAGTACTAGTTGCCTGGTCAAATCCCCAGGAAACACTTTCGAAAGAAATGCTTTCGACTTAAATGTTTTAATGACAATTATGCTCTGTTGAAGGTAAAACCCAAAGGTTTCAAAGAAGATAGTTTTAAATGGTTTCGAAAGGTGTTTCCACATGTTTTACTTGAATCCAAAGGCTTTCGAAAGGTTTGATGGTTTAATGCTTTCGAAAGGTTTTAATGAAGGTTTCGAAGGGGTGGTTCCCCAATGGTTTCGAAAGGTTTGAAAGGAAAGTTTTTCCAATGTTTTCGAAAGGCAAAGTTTAAATGTTTAAAGATAGGATGTCCAAGGTTTTATAGCTTTCGACGGAAAGGTTTTTCAAGTGTTTGGAAAGGAAGATTGAATGGTTTCGAAAGGAATGTTTTGGCCTTTCTACCTAGGTTATAAAGAAGGGTTTTACTTGGTTTCGAAAGGGGTACTTTCGATGGATTCGAAAGGGGTACTTTCAAAGTTTTAAATGTTTTCATCAACAAAGATTTGTGTAAAGTATATATATAATATGGCAAGGTGATTTTGAGTAAAGCATAGAATATATGTATTTTCCTTGTTTAAGTTTGATTTAAAGGCTTTAAATCAATTTGAGATTAAATGGTTTTCAAGAAAATTTTTGGGAAGATTACCCTAAGTAAAATGACTCAGATATTAGAATACCAGATGGGACTGGTATAGGGTCGCGCCCTATACATTAGCTATTAGCCCCAGCTAATTTAGTCCAAAATTCCAGTGTGTAGGGATTTGTCACAGGTAGACTAAAATTATGGTTACACATAGAACAGAATATATATTTGTACACGGTTAGGTTATTAGTGAGCCCGCAAAACCATTAGGATCAGGTGACCCTAGAGAAGATAAGTTAGGGGCAGACCGTCCAGAAGAGGAGCATCTAACAGATAAGTTAGGGACAGACCGTCTAAAAGAGGAGTGTCTAACATGTGTTAGATTATTATTTTTATATTGTCTGGTAGGCCCGAGTCAACCAAAGGTTAGTAGTTAGCCAAACAAAACTATAGTGTTCAGGCAGATAGTTCATTTGTTATATGATATGTATGTTTACATAATAATGCTTTTACAGTTTTTAACCAGTTTTGGTTGCAGGAAATAATTTGCAAAAGATATGTTTAAAAAGGTTATTAGCGAGGAGAAACCCGTTCCGCTAAATTGATTTGAATAGGCCGAGGGTTGAGGTTTACAGGTTTTTAGTTGGCTGGCGAATAAAGCTTCCAAAGACGAGCAGGTGGCTGACGAATAGCTATTTATGTGTTGCTGTTTTATTTTATTTGATTCCTCCGTGTTGTATTATGTCATTATGACTATATAGTACTCTGGTCAACCAAGAAGGCATCTTCGTATGTCACTCTTGGCGTATTCTGTAATAATTATATTTGATTTGAACCTAGGAAATGTTTGGTATTATGCTACTTGGATATGAAATGTTGTTTTGAAATGTAATTAGAAAAATGTTTTTAATCTGTGATGTTTTTATTTCATATCCAAATGCTTCTGATATTATGGATACCATTAAAATTACCATATTTGGTCATCGGGAGTTAATACTATGAATGACTGCAGCATCTGTAGCGCTTAGCTTCGGACCTCCAAATAGGGGATGTTACAACTTGGTATCGGAGCATAGGTTTATGAAAAACTTTAAACTAAAATAATTTTTGAAAACATAATCCTAAGGAATTAGAGATAAAATTGGGGTTTGGGATAACGCTGTAGTAATGTACTTGTATTTGCTATATATGAGTATACGCTATATCTCTATTCTCCTATCTCTCTTAGGCTGTTCTTCTGTATCTCATGAGGCTTGAATACAAATATGGACGCTAGAAGTGGAAGAGTGAATCTTGGAGGAAGCACAACCATAAATGGAAATGCCAAACTGAATACTAGAAGGAACCAAGGTCAGGCACAAGCAAGAAATGTTGGTGTTGGAGTCCCACAAATGAATATGGGAGCATTGTATCAGTTTTTCGTGAACATGATGCAAGCTGGAATTCCTGCTGGATTGGATGGAGGAAATGCTGGAATATGGTTTCAGGAATCTTCGATGGTCAACAATTATGCTATCTTGAGTAGAGACTATGTTAGGCTTGGAGGGAAGCCATTTATCGGAACCGAGGATGCTATTGAGGTAAAGAACTGGTTGCTGCATTATGAGAGGATCTTTGCAGACTTGGGGCTCAATGATGAGCAGAAGAGAAGGCTTGCTTCAAGACAACTTCAGGGAGCAGCTTTATTCTGGTGGAATAGTGTGACGGCTGGAGTGAATGAAGAGACGATGACATGGGCCAAGTGTAGGAGAAGGTTCCTGGAGAGGTTCATGTCTGTGATGGCACAGTCTACTTTGCTCAGAAAGTTTGCTGAGTTGGAACTGTGGGAGATGTCTGTGTTGGAATATTCTAGAAGGTTCGAGGAGTTGGCAAGGTATGGGTATGCTACTCTGGATGCTGTGATGAATAGGAATGAGAAGTTCATTAGGGGGTTGAAGCCTGAGTTAGCGAGGGCTACATTACCACATCTTAGGGATCCTTGTGACGTTGTGGTAAAGATGGCTTTAAGACACGAGGAGATGCTTTCTTCTCTGGAGAAGAACAAGGAAAAGGAGGTTCAGGTGGGGCAGAGTTAGAAAAGGAAGTTCTTTCATAAGAAGGATGCTCAGAATAGTGGAGCCACAAAGAAAGGGAAATTGGAGGTTGTTTGCTTTAAGTGTGATAAGAATGGGCATTTCGCTAATGAGTGTCGTACTGGAAAGGTGAAGGAAGTGACCAGGTTCAGATGCTTCAACTGCGATCAGATTGGTCATTATAAGAATCAATGCAAAGAGCCTGCTAAAGATGGAAGTGGCAAATTATTTGCATTGGAGCCTGCTGCATCAGGACCAACAACTTAGGAGAAAAGGAAAGCAGTGTTGGGAGGTACGCTTCAGATCCATGGTATGTCAGTTAGCGTTCTGTTTGATACTGGTGCATCGCATTCTTTTGTATCTCATTGTTTGGTAGATAAGCTTAACCTAGAACCCACTAACTTAGTTACTTCCTTAAGGGATGCAAATCCGATAGGAGGGTATGCGACACTTGGGATGAATTGTGACCACTTAGAGTTTGATCTGTTAGGTCATACCTTTATTTGCAGCTTGCATGTGTTGACTTTGTAGGGTTTGGAATTATTTTGGGTATGGATTGGTTAAGTAAGTATGATGCTAGAATATTTTGCCATGATAGGAAAATATCACTTAGACACCATGACTGTAGTGATTGGATTGTATATACCGTAGAAAACCCCGGTTGTGAGGTGGATGCTTTGTTGGGTGTTGTGGAGGTAGAAAATGAGTTGAATCGAGTTTTCGTGGTTAGAGAATTCATAGATGTTTTCGAGCCGGTAGTAGGATTGCCACCGAAATGAGCTATTGAGTTCCAGATAGATTTGGTGCCTGGAGCAGAACCAGTGAGTAGGCCGCCAAGTAGGATGACACACATAGAGATGAGGGAGTTAAAGGTGCAGTTGGTAGATTTGGAAGGCAAGAGGTTTATCAGACCTAGTAGTTCACCTTGGGGAATAGCCGCAGTGTTTGCTAAGAAGTCGGACAGATCGTTGAGGTTATGTATCGATTATCGTAAGTTGAATGAGAAGATGATAAAGAATCGATATCTGTTACCTAGAATTAATGATTTTTTCGATCAATTGAGTGGAGCCAAGATATTTTCTCAGTTGGATTTTGCAACAGGTTTCCATCAGCTTAGAGTAGCAGAGGATAGTAATCCTTTGACGGCGTTTAGAACTAGATATGGATCATACGAATGGTTAGTTATGTCGTTCGGACTAACTAATGCGCTGGCATTCTTTGTGGATTTGATGAACCACGTTTTCCGAGAGCACTTGGACAAGTTCGTGTTGGTTTTCATAGATGATATTTTGATATAATCTAGGGATGTGAAGAGCATGAAGTTCATCTTAGAATTGTGTTTGAGACGCTGAGCTAGAATCAGATGAAGGCGAAGTTTTCGAAGTGTCATTTCTGGAAGAAGGAAGTGAGTTTCTTGGTCATGTTGTCTTAGAGAAAGGGTTGTCTGTAGATCCGACTAAGATTGAAGCGGTGAATAATTGGAAGAGACCTGAGACAGTGACTGAGATAAAGATTTTTCTAGGATTGACTGGATATTATCGGAGGTTCACTAAGGATTTTTTGCGGATAGCAGCACCGATGACCAAGCTAACGCGAAAGGATGTGAAGTTTGTGTGGATCGATAAGTGTGAGGAAGCATTCCAGAGCTTGAAACACTTATTGACCCATGCACCTGTATTAGTTGTTATGGAAGGGGAATCAGGATTTGGTAGTTTATACAGATGCATGTGAAACTGGGTTAGGAGCTGTGTTAATGCAGAGAGGTAAAGTGATTGTCTATGCTTCTCGATAGCTTAGACCGCACGAGGTTAGATATACAACGCATGATTTGGAATTAGCTGCAGTGATATTTGCATTGAATGTGTGGAGACATTATCTTTTGGGAGAGAGGTTTGAGTTATACACGGATCATAAGTCGTTGAAGTATTTGTTCTCTCGGAAGGAACTAAACATGAGACAGCAAAGATGGTTAGAGTTTACTGCTACTTATGATTTTGGAATTTAGTACACACCAGGGAAAGGTAATAAGGTTGCGGATGCGCATATCAGAAATTATCAAAATGCAGTGTTGGAGCTGATAGCAGAGTGGAAAGATTTGAAAGCATTGTCGACTTGTAGAGTGCAGTGGATATCTGAAGCTAGGTCTAGTGGAGGATCTGTTGTGTTGTCATGTTTAGAAGTTTGACCAGTTATGATCGAAAAGATTGCTTCTAAACAGATGGAGGATCTAGTATTGGTTGAACGGATTAGAAAGTTAAAGGAAGGGATGGAGAGCGATGACTTGAAGGATTTTAGCATTGACCAGAATGGGTGGTTAAGACAGAAAGGTAGGTTATGTGTTCCGAATGTGGGAGATATTAGGAAGGAAGTTTTGGAGGAATGCCATTGTTCAAAGTTCATTATTCATCCGGGAGGAACTAAGATGTATCAGGACATGAAGCGGAGTTTCTTCTGGGAAGGTATGAAGTGGGATGTAGGCTTATGGGTGAAGTAGTGTTTGAACTGTCAATAGGTAAAAGCCGAACATCAGAAGCTAAGCGGGATGCTACAGCCATTAGATATTCCAGTGTGGAAGTGGGATTCTAGTTCAATGAATTTTATAGACGAGTTGCCAAGATCTAATAGAGGAAATGGAAGTATATTTGTCGTAGTGGACATTTGACCCAGAGTGCACATTTCATTCCAGCTAAGTCAACTAGGACGACACCTGTTTTGGCTAAGTTATTTATGAAGAATGTAGTTAGACTTCACAAAATTCCTAGTAGTATAGTACGTGATAGAGATTCCTTGTTCACTAGTGAGTTCTGGAAGAGTCTACAGGATATTTTAGAAACCAAGCTCAAGATGAGTATCCTTACCATCCACAGACCGATAGGCAAATGGAAAGAGTTAACAAAGCCTTGGAGGATTTGTTAAGAGCTTGTGTGATAGATTTTGGGGGATCATGGGAAGGCCAACTACATTTAGTCCAGTTTTCGTATAGGGATGCAACCGTTTGAAGCTTTGTATAGAAGGCCATGCAAATCACCAGTTTGTTGGTTAGAGACGGGGATAGGTTGGTTCTTGGTCCAGATTTGGTTAGAGAAGCTGTAGAGAAGATTGAATTTATTCGAGCTAGGATGAAGGAGGCTCACTCTAGGCAAAAGAGTTATGCGGATAAAAGACGCAAAGACTTAGAGTTCTCTATTGGAGATCATACGGACATCGGATAACATACGGACTTCGGATATCGGGCTTGAGACCATTCAAAACACACCTTTCAAAGCAAGGCATGTTTTGGGGGGCAAGTGTTAACCCGCCTTTTTGGCAAGGCCGTAGATTGGCGGACTTAACTAAATTGACTACTCATTCGTCAAGGTTGGTTCATGACGGATTTAGTCAACTGGATGGATAGACAGTCAGTCGGGGATGGTTCAATATGCATGGCTCGGCCTAGGTAGGTTGGCTGATGTCGCTCGGCATTTGGGTGGTTCAGCACTTGATTGTTTCATCGGCATTTAGGTGGTTTGGCAATTGATGGTGGCCTGGCATTTGGATGGTTCGGTCGCAGGTGGCTCGGCATTGGTGGGATGGTTCGGCATTAGAGACGGCTCAGCATGGTTTGGGTTGGCAAGGTGATGTGGGTCAGCAACGTACCTCGCTCGACATTGTACCTCGTTCGGCATTGGAAGTCGCTCGGCATTGGAGGTCGTTCGGCATTGGTGGTCGTTCGGCATCAGGGAGGTATAGGTCGTTCGGCATTGTTGGTCGTTCGGCATTTATGGGTCGTTTGGCATTGGTGGTCGTTCGGCATCAGGGAGGTATGGGTCGTTCGACATTGTTGGTCGTTCAACATCAGGGAGTTATGGGTCGATCGGCATTGGTGGTCGTTCGACATCTAGGAGTTATGGGTCGTTCGGCATTGGTGGTTGTTCGGCATCAAGGAGGTATGGGTCGTTCAACACTTGGGTGAGTGTTACTTCAACTGGAGTTTGGCCTAGGCTTTATGTCATGTTACTTCGAGTCGCGGAGCATTTCACTTCGGGCCATTACCATGGTTACTTCGGGTCGGTCGATGGACGACTTGGGGTTGGTCGAGGTGAAGGGTGTGAACTCGGCCGAAGTCTTAATGGGCCTGTATCACTTGAGAAGCCCAATTACCTAGTTTTGCCTATAAATACAGCACGTAGGGCTTCTGGAAAAGGGATCTTCCTTTCTGCTCACTTACTTTCTCTTTTCTAAGGTTGAGATTACTCTACCATCTTGTAACTATAATCAATCATTACAGCAATAAAAAGGAAACTTCTGGAGTGGACGTAGGCCGGAGCTAGCCGAACCACTATAAAATATGTTGTTCTTTACTGCTTTAATTTTAATCTTGACTGTTCTTCACATTATTACTCTCTACATGCACGCTATCTCTGCTATGACTGGTATTTGGTGCTTTCATCTGGATTTGGGTGTTAGTGACCAATTTTGGTGCTAACACTTTAGTGCTTTCACTGAGAGCGCAAGCACTCTGGAATTTTGGAGTTAGGAACTTGGATCCTAGAAAGCTATGGCTAATCCACCAACAAGGAAGCAAGCAGCGGAAAGGAGAAATCAGGAAGGAAGTCAAGCGGCCTCTTCTGGAGCTGGAGAGGATCATGCATCCATCTACATAACTCGAGACGAGATGCAGGTTATGATGAATTCTATGCAGGAGCAGATGATGAAACGGCAAGAGGAGATGATGCAAGCTCTTCTTAGGCAATTTGGACCACCAGGAACTGCAGGTGCTCAAGTTCTTGGAACTGGACCAAAGGAACTCAACCAGCAGACAAATGGAGTGATTCAGCAGGGAGCAGCTCCCAATCAACAAAAAGCTAACAATCTAGATGGACCTAGACTCAGGGGCACACCACCACGTAATGCTGGACCAGTTCATGGAGGGATACCGGATGACGCTACACGGCCTGACGTCGATTGGAATACAGGAGTACATGATGAGGAATATGTGCCAGAGTTTCCTCGGGGACTTGGGGGGCAGTTTGGAAACACTGGATTGGCTGACATTATCAGGTGGACTATTCGTGGAGGTCTGACAAATATGGATTCGGAGGGTAACAAAAGTCCGTTTACCCGAAACATTAGGACAGCTAGGAATCCGCCCGATTTCAAACTACCCACTCTGGAAGTATACAACGGGAAGACGAATCCCACCGACCACTTGATGAGGTATACTAGGCATATGGAAGTGCTGGGGACAACAGAGGAGGTTATGGCCCGATGTTTCCCCCTGTACTTGACTGATATTGCTGCTATGTGGTTCAGACAGTTGGAGGATGGATCCATTGGAACATGGACGGAACTGGCGGACAAGTTCTTAAGTCAGTTTCGAGTTCACATAAAAAGGCCAAAGAACGTGATGATGCTAACGTCAGTCAAATAGGGGGTGGATGAATCGCTCAGGACATTCTTAACTCGGTTTAATGCAGCAGTTCCTTCGGTGGATCGGCCGGATCCATCAATGGTTCTGATGGCTGCGGTATCAGGAGTCAGAGATAATTCGGATTTCAAAGTATCGTTGATACGGGACCCACCGTTAGATCTTGGGGAATTCTTTCATGAAGCTGAGAGATTTCTTCGACAAGAGGATGCATGTTTGGACATGAGGTCAAAGGAAGTAAACGTGATTAAGGATGGAGGACTACCCGGCGAAAGCTCGGGTGGGGGCAAGGATAAAGGGAAAAGGAAGCACTGGTGAGAACCAAAGTTCTCCACTTACACAGGATTGAATGCAACGTTGGAGCGGATATTCTTGGATACTCGAAATCGCCTTCCGTATCGAAGGCTGGCAAGGAGGGAGCCCTCAGAATGAGAAAGGGCGTCAGGAAGGCATTATCTTTTTCATGACCTGGACGGACATGACACTAACAACTGTCGGCATTTGAAGGACATAATTGAGGAGCATATAAGGAATGGTCAGTTGCGACAATATGTCGGAACTCGGAATGCGGCGGTGGAATAGGAGCAGCCACCGCCTACCTTGAACGACGAGGGCATGAGGCCCGGGAATGGTAGCCGATTGGTCATCAACTAATCTTGATTGTTATCCCATTTTTGGTCAAAACTGGAATATCAGTATTGGGTGCGTTTCCTCCATGACTGAACCAAGAAGAAGCAGCCAGCAAGCGTATATAAGTCTGGGATTTCACTCATGATTCAAGTATAAAAGTCCATTCGGTATCAAAGGTTTAAAGTTTCATTCGGTAATCAGCATCACCAAGGTCATTCGGCATTCACCTTCCCAATATCATTCGGCATTCAAGATGCCTTGGTTCATCCGGCATTCCCAGTACAATAGCTCATTCGGCACTCCCAAATATAGGAGTTCATTCGGCATCTCACTACCGAACCAGCTGCACCTCCATGAACCACCGAATCACCTCCACCGAGTCACCTCCACCGAACCAAGGAGTACCGGACCAACACTGCCAGGCCAGATTGCATCAGGCCAGGCCCACTAGCAGTTATCTACATCTAAGATCCCTACCCCCAGCCTCACTCTATAAATAGAGGGGCAGGGGTACAACAATGGGGGACAAGTTTTGAGAGCTCAAGCACGGAGAGAACTTTCAAACAACTTTCTTTTACTTGTATCAAAGCTGTGTACTTGTAATCTAAAGAAGAGAAGAGAAATAACATATAAAGTGGACGTAGGCACATTCTGGCTGAACCACTATAAATCTGCGTGTCTTTTTACAGTTTAGCCCCTGCTTTTCATATATTTGCATAAATCACCCAAATCACTAAGAACAACATAAGATCTACTAAATCATACAACTTTGAGGTGTTTGTCCATTTTTTGTGCAAACATTTTTGGTGCTTTCACTGAGAACTGAACTCAGGAGTTCTACCACTTGGAAGTCGGATTTGAAGGTTTAGGAGTTCGAATTTAAAAAGCTATGTCGAGACAATCAAGTAGAAGGCAGAGACAAGAGAAAAGTCAACATGAAGGAAGTCAAGAGGCTTCCTCCGGAGCGAACCAAACTTCAGTCTTCATCACAAGGGAGGAGATAGAGGCAATGATGAGAAGGCAAGAAGAGATGATCCAAAATTTACTCCAAAAGATTGGGCAACTCGGAGCTCATCACCAAGGAGCAACCGGAGTTCAGAATGAGGCAGGACCATCTGGCGCAGTGCCAGAGCTAGGGGCACTTACCCGGATCATGTTGACCCGATCCCAGGAGCAGTACCAGGAGGAGCCGCGCAGCGCGGCGTCGATAGAGAAGCAAATGCTCGTTCAGGAGAGCAGACTCCAGGAATCCCTCGTGAACTCGGGGGGAAAATCGGAAACGAAGGACCAGGACTACAACTTGGAGATAGTGACAGACTGGCGGAGATGGTCAGACGAGCCATGAGAGGCGGACTAGTGAATAGAGACCTGGAGGATGTGAATAGGAGTCCTTTTACCACAACAATCAGGCGAGCTAGGAACCCACCAGATTTTAAGCTACCATCATTGGATATGTATAATGGAAGAACAGACCCTACGGTTCATTTGACAAAATATATAAGGCATATGGAAGAGCTGGGGGCATCAGAGGAGGTTATGGCCCGGTGCTTTCCATTGTACTTGGCAAATATTGCGGCGTTGTGGTTCAGACAACTGGAAAGTGGATCAATCGGGACATGGAATGATTTGACTCAAAGATTTATGAGGCAATTCAGGGTCCACATTTCAAGGCCCAAGAATGTGATGAGTTTGGCTGCACTAAAGCAAAGAACTGGAGAATCTTTAAGAAGCTTTTTGACGCGATTCAATGCAGCTGCAGCATCAGTGGATCGACCTGATCCATCCATGGTCTTGATGGCGGCTGTGTCAGGCATAGCCGACGGCACAGAGTTCAAGAACTCGCTAACAAGGGATCCACCTATGGATCTGGGGGAATTTTATCATGAGGCTGAAGGGTTCTTACGGTTAGAGGATGCAAATGCCGAAAGAGAGGAAGGAGAAGGAATCGACGTTTATGCGGTCAAGGTTGGAAATCTTCCCGAGAAAGGTACAGAAACTAGCAAGGGAAAGCGGAAGGCCGAGGATAATGATAATAGATCTACACGACCACGAAAAGGACCAAGATTTACCTCATACACGGAGCTGAATGAGACTTTGGAGCGGATCTACCAGGACACCAGGGGACAGGTGCCTTATCGAAAGCCGGTAAGGAGAGATTCGACTGGCAATGAGAGAGAGTCAGACCAATACTGTTCATTCCATGAGTTGAATGGTCACCGCACAAACGACTGCAGACATTTAAAAGATGAAGTCGAGGGGCATATCCGGAATGGTTTGCTATCACAATATGTGAGAAGGAGGGCCACGACGGTGGAACAAGAATGACCACCGCCCGCACCAACTGAAGACGGCTCGGGATCAAGACGTCGGCTTGTTATCCATTGATTGAAATAACGACGGACGAGCATCAAACTCCACACTGATACGGTTAAGTTATTTACACATGTACAGGACCACGAACGATCCTCAGGCATGCTCTGATACAACTATAAACCACATCGATATAGGCGTTTGCACTCCGACGTCACTGCTTTGCTTTTGTTCTTTATTTCTTAAATTTGGATTTGACTTTGCTGAACATTTCTATTTTAAATTTCGTCAGTTGAATGGATATTTGATTTTGATAATTCTAAAATGGCTAAGCTACTTACACATGTGCGGGGTCGCGAACGGTCCTTAGGCATGCTTTGAGATGGCAGTAAGCCGCCCTGATAAACGATCCAGGAACTCACTCGAACGTGAACCTGGTATCAATAATACCAAGTCCCTCCCCGGGCACACACAATCTGCCTCGAACGGCACCCGACCTCGAACGGTCACAATTCGCCCCGAACGGCACCCGACCTCGAACGGTCACAATTCGCCTCGAACGGCACCCGACCTCGAACGGTCACAATTCGCCTCGAACGGCACCCGACCTCGAACGGTCACAATTCGCCACGAACGGCACACGATCGCGAACGATCACAATTTGCCGCGAACGGCACCCGACCGCGAACGGTCTCATTTCCATATTTGCCGCGAACGGCACCCGACCTCGAACGGTCCCATATTACCTCAAATGACACACGGTCGCGAATGACCGTCATTCGTGGCTAGGAAAGATTATCAAGCTCTTTACAGGTTGTTGATAGGATATGAACATCCAGCTCATGGCATTACAAAACACGTCTTCCTACTGCAAGACATGTTTTGGGGGGCAAAGTGTTATCCCATTTTTGATCAAAACTGGAATATCAGTATTGGGTGCGTTTCCTCCACGACTGAACCAAGAAGAAGCAGCCAGCAAGCGTATATAAGTCTGGGATTTCACTCATGATTCAAGTATAAAAGTCCATTCGGTATCAAAGGTTTAAAGTTTCATTCGGTAATCAGCATCACCAAGGTCATTCGGCATTCACCTTCCCAATATCATTCGGCATTCAAGATGCCTTGGTTCATCCGGCATTCCCAGTACAATAGCTTATTCGGCACTCCCAAATATAGGAGTTCATTCGGCATCTCACTGCCGAACCAGCTGCACCTCCATGAACCACCGAATCACCTCCACCGAGTCACCTCCACCGAACCAAGGAGTACCGGACCAACACTGCCAGGCCAGATTGCATCAGGCCAGGCCCACTAGCAGCTATCTACATCCAAGACCCCTACCCCCAGCCTCACTCTATAAATAGAGGGGCAGGGGTACAACAATGGGGGACAAGTTTTGAGAGCTCAAGCACAGAGAGAACTTTCAAACAACTTTCTTTTACTTGTATCAAAGCTGTGTACTTGTAATCTAAAGAAGAGAAGAGAAATAACATATAAAGTGGACGTAGGCACATTCTGGCTGAACCACTATAAATCTGCGTGTCTTTTTACAGTTTAGCCCCTGCTTTTCATATATTTGCATAAATCACCCAAATCACTAAGAACAACATAAGATCTACTAAATCATACAACTTTGAGGTGTTTGTCCATTTTTTGTGCAAACATTGATGGTTTGGAATAAGTAGCAAACTCCGGGCGAACGGTTAAATCACTTACTCATGTACGGGGTCGGAGATAACCCTCAAGCATGCTTTGAGATGATGGCTTACCGAGATGCCCTGGTTTGTGAAATTTTCTTTTTCTTTTTTTGTTTGGACATTTGCTTTTTCCTGGTTTGGTTTGAACTCCTAGTTTTGTTTGTTTTTTGGTTTGGACTTTTATTTGGATGATTGTTTTTTGGTTTGATCTGGATTTCGGATTGGCTTTTGATTGGATTTTTATCTGGCTTTTGGTAAATGGTTGTCAGGTATGGATTATACCTGGCAAGGGGTAAGTCGCATTGTCGAAGTACGACAAATCGACTTATCCAGGTCGTCGAGTATGGACTATGCTCGGCAAGGGTCCGGAGAGAGCAGGGTTCGGCCTAGGACTTAGGCCCCATACTATCGGTTACTGTTTCAGGTCGTCGAGTATGGACTATGCTCGGCAAGGGTTCGGAGAGACCAGGATTCGACCTAGTACTTAGGCCCTATATTATCGGTTATTATCTCAGGTCGTTGAGTATGTCTATGCTCGGCAAGGGTCCGGAGCGACCAGGATTCGACTTAGGACTTAAGCCATGGCATTATTCGACGTTCAGGAACACTGAACCAGAAACACCATGGAATTACTTAGCATAGGTCGTCAAGTGTGGACTGCGCTTGGCAAGAACCCGGAGATGTTACGGATTTGGATATTGGCTATGAACAGCTAAGGATTTGGGCATGGACCCGGAACGGTCCCGGATTTGGACATTGAACCCGGAGAGGTCATGGACGTGGTTATTGGTTGTTGGACATGGATGGATTAGAACTCGGTTGTCGAGTTCATATGGATATGGATTTGGCTAAGGATTTGGTTACTAGATTCGGAATTGGATATCGACTTAGAGTAGTCGTAGATCCGGATAAGGATACGGGAATGGCACCTAGATAAAATGGATTGGATTACGAATCGGAAAGTATGGATGTGGATAACATATGGACTTCGGATATCGAGCTTGAGACCATTCAAAACACACCTTTCAAAGCAAGGCATGTTTTGGGAGGCAAGTGTTAACCCGCCTTTTTGGCAAGGCTGTAGATTGGCGGACTTAACTAAATTGACTACTCGTTCGTCAAGTTTGGTTCTTGACGGATTTAGTCAACTGGATGGATAGACAGTCAGTCAGGGATGGTTCAATATGCATGGCTCGGCCTAGGTAGGTTGGCTGATGTCGCTCGGCATTTGGGTGTTTCAGCACTTGATTGTTTCATCGGCATTTGGGTGGTTTGGCAATTGATGGTGGCCCGCCATTTGGATGGTTCGGTCGGAGGTGGCTCGGCATTGGTGGGATGGTTCGGCGTTAGAGGCGGCTCGGCATGGTTTGGGTTGGCAAGGTGATGTGGGTCAGCAACGTACCTCGCTCGGCATTGTACCTCGTTCGGCATTGGAAGTCGCTCGGCATTGGAGGTCTTCGGCATTGGTGGTCGTTCGGCATCAGGGAGGTATAGGTCGTTCGGCATTGTTGGTCGTTCGGCATCTAGGAGTTATGGGTCGTTCGGCATCAGGGAGGTATGGGTCGTTCGGCATTGTTGGTCGTTCGGCATTAGGGAGTTATGGGTCGATCGGCATTGGTGGTCGTTCGGCATTTGGGAGTTATGGGTCGTTCGGCATTAGTGGTCATTCGGCATCAAGGAGGTATGGGTCGTTCAACACTTGGATGCGTGTTACTTCAACTGGAGTTTGGCCTAGGCTTTAGGTCATGTTACTTCGAGTCGCGGAGCATTTCACTTTGGGTCATTACCATGGTTACTTCGGGTCGGCCGATGGACGACTTGGGGTTGGTCGAGGTGAAGGGTGTGAACTCGGCCGAAGTCTTAATGGGCCTGTATCACTTGAGAAGCCCAATTACCTAGTTTTGCCTATAAATACAACACGTAGGGCTTCTGGAAAAGGGATCTTCCTTTCTGCTCACTTACTTTCTATTTTCTAAGGCTGAGATTACTCTACCATCTTGTAACTATAATCAATCATTACAGCAATAAAAAGGAAACTTTTGGAGTGGACGTAGGCCGGAGCTAGCCGAACCACTATAAAATATGTTGTTCTTTACTACTTTAATTTTAATCTTGACTATTCTTCACATTATTACTCTCTACATACACACTATCTTTGTGCCGTGACTGGTATTTGGTGCTTTCATCTGGATTTGGGTGTTAGTGACCAATTTTGGCACTAACAGCGACGATGAGAGAGACTGTACCTGGGAGACTGAGAGCAGGACTAGAGACGCTTATCCTGATTTGTTAGATGGTATGTTTTACCTTTTTGATTGATTTGTTGTGTACCTTATCGTAATTTCGAGGACGAAATTCTTTAAGGAGGGGAGTCTATAACATACCATATTTTTAGTAACATTATTTAGGACATTTAATTAGCTAAATTAAATTAAATAATGAGATGATTAGGGGATTGAGATTTGATTTTAATAAGGGGTAGCCGTGCCACGTAACCAGTGAACTAAAGCAGAGTTAAAATGAAAAAGAGGAGGGCTAAAATAGGAAAGAGATTATTCTAATACCCGAAACCTTAGTCGTGTATGTTATACACATTCATTTGCAAAATTAAAAACAAATAGAGGCCGACCACCATTAGCAAGAGCAAGAGAAAGAAAAAGCTAAAGGAAGAAGATTAATCAACTTAAATCCATTCAAATCTCAAACTCCGTAATCTCAAAGCTAAGGTGAATAATGACCACATCTCATTTTTCAAATTGTTTTCGGTTTTAAGATGAATCCGAAGTATTTTGCTTGATTATGCCATGATTTCGAATGATTAAATGTTTATATATGCTTGTTGATGATTTATGCTTGTTCATATAGATTCTATGATATGTTTTAATGTGAAAACCCTATTAAATGACATCCAAATGCCTTAAGATTTTAGATTTAGAACAGAAATGATATTTTAGAGATGGGTTTCAATTTTCATAATTTTTTGAATTAATGTGGGTTTTATATTAATTTTCTAGTGAAGGAAATGATTATGTGGGTTTAAAATTATTTACGGTTAAATAATATAAGTTTTGGGTCTGAAATTAATATATGTTAGAAAACATATTAAAAATTATTTCTCGAATTTTTGTAGAATTTTCCTAAGTGTTTTAATGAATATATAAAATTATTTAAGGTATGGGGCTCAAATGTTTTATATATTTATAAAAGGAGAAGGGGTATTTTGTAAATAAATTAAATTGTTTATTTCTGAAATATTGGCAGCACTTTTAGAAAAGAAAATTAGCAACCAATAATATTTTGACAAACAAAGCAAGTTAGTTGAAAAGAAATTCTTTTTAAAGTAAAAATTAGTTTTTACATGCTTTTGGCATGTTTCACTACTTTCGGCAGCAAGGTTTCCAACCAAGTACTTCTGCATTCATTACCATCGAAACCAATGCACCTAGTATCAATTAGTTGGTACGTAGCGAATTGGACTAAGGCGAAAGGACCTAGGTTAAAGCTAAGGTTTCCGAAGGGTTCGAAACATTGCCTTGCTTTTAAATGAAAACGTGCCTGCTTTGCTTTTGAAGGAAGAGCTTTCGACCTGGTTGGCTTTCGACCAGGTTAAATTGTTTTAAAGGAATGCTTTCGAATGGGTTTCACCTTTTGTTTTAAGTAAATGATTTCGAAAGGGGTCCAAATCCCTAGCTCCAACTTTTCTACCTTTCGAAGTCAATGCTTTCGAAAGGTATACTTTGTTTTTAAAACTTGGCCACTTCTCCAATGCATTCGTAAGGGTTGGTTTCGACATCACCACTTCTTTACTTAGTAATTGCTTTCGAAAGAAATGCTTTCGACTTAAATGTTTTAATGACAATTATGCTCTGTTGAAGGTAAAACCCAAAGGTTTCAAAGAAGATAGTTTTAAATGGTTTCGAAAGGTGTTTCCACATGTTTTACTTGAATCCAAAGGCTTTCGAAAGGTTTGATGGTTTAATGCTTTCGAAAGGTTTTAATGAAGGTTTCGAAGGGGTGGTTCCCCAATGGTTTCGAAAGGTTTGAAAGGAAATTTTTTCCAATGTTTTCGAAAGGCAAAGTTTAAATGTTTAAAGATAGGATGTCCAAGGTTTTATAGCTTTCGACGGAAAGGTTTTTCAAGTGTTTGGAAAGGAAGATTGAATGGTTTCGAAAGGAATGTTTTGGCCTTTCTACCTAGGTTATAAAGAAGGGTTTTACTTGGTTTCGAAAGGGGTACTTTCAATGGATTCGAAAGGGGTACTTTCAAAGGTTTAAAAGTTTTCATCAACAAAGATTTGTGTAAAGTATATATATAACATGGAAAAGTGATTTTGAGTAAAGCATAGAATATATGTAACTTCCTTGTTTAAGTTTGATTTAAAGGTTTTAAATCAATTTGAGATGAAAAGGTTTTCAAGGAAAATTTTGGGAAGATTACCCTAAGTAAAATGACTCATATATTAGAATACCGGATGGGACTGGTATAGGCTCGCGCCCTATACAGTAGCTATTAACCCCAGCTAATTTAGTCCAAAATTCCAGTGTGTAGGGCTTTGTCATGGGTAGACTAAAACTATAGTCCACACAGAAAGGAATATATATTTGTACAGAGTTGGGTTATTGGTGAGCCCACAAAACCATTAGGATCAGGTGACCTTGGAGAAGATAACTTAGGGGCAGACCGTCCAGAAGAGGAGCATCTAACAGATAAGTTAGAGACAGACCATCCAGAAGAGGAGTGTTTAACAGGTGTTAGATTGTTTTGTTTATACTGTCTAGTAGCCCCAGTCAGCCAAACGTTAGTAATTAGCCAAACAAAACTATAGTGTTCAGACAGATATTCATTTGTTACCTGATATGTATGTTTACATAATAATGCTTTACAGTTTTTAACCAGTTTTGGTTGTAGGAAATAATTTGCAAAAGATATGTTTTAAAAGGAATTAGTGAGGGGAAACCCGTTCTGCTAAGTGGCGTGGTCTCACTTAATATCAAATAACTGCGATGTATAGTATTACTTACACCAGGCTTTTTGCTTGACTCAAAATTTATGTTTTTCCCCTCAAACTCTCGGATGCTCAAAATTGATTTGAGTAGGCTGAAGGTTGAGGTTTACAGTTTTTTAGTAGGTTGGCGAATAAAGCTTCCGGAGACAAGCAGGTGGCTGACGGATAGCTATTTAGGAGTTTCTATTTTATTTTGTTTGATTCTGTTGTGTTGTATTATGTCAGTATGACTATATAGTACTTTGGTCAACCAAAGGGGCGTTTGGGATTATGTAACTTGGATGTGAAATGTTGTTTTGAAATGTAATCAGAAAAATGTTTTTAATCTGTGATTTTTTTTATTTCATATCCAAATGCTTTTGATATTATGGATACCATTAACATTACCGTATTTGGTCACCGGAAGTTAATACTATCGATGACTGCAACATCTGTAGTGCTTAGCTTCGGGCCTCCAAATAGGGGATGTTACAACTTAAGGAAAGAAGTTCTTGGAGAATGTCATTAATCCAAGTTTACAATTCATCCTGGAGGGACCAAGATGTATCAAGATATGAAGAGGAGCTTCTATTGGGAAGGTATGAAGAGGGATGTTGGCTTGTGGGTTAGGCAGGGTGCAAACTGTCAACAAGTGAAAGCTGAACATCAAAATCAGAGTGGATTGCTTCAACCTCTAGAGATTCCAGTTTGGAAATGGGATTCGGTATCCATGGACTTTGTAAAAGGGTTGCCAAGGTCAAATAGAGGAAATGAAAGTATATGGGTTATAGTGGACAGGGTAACCAAGAGTGCCCATTTCATTCCAGTTAAGTCAACCAGAACGACACCTGTTTTAGCTAAGTTGTTCATGAAGAACATAGTTAGACTTCATGGAATTCCTAGCAGCATAGTCAATAATAGAGATGCTTTGTTCATTAACGAATTCTGGAAGAGTCTACAGGATGTATTAGGATCTAAGATCAAGATGAGTACTGCATATCACCCATAGACGGATGGGAAGACAGAGAGAGTCAATAAGGTACTCGAGGATTTACTAAGAGCTTGTGTATTGGACTTTGGTGGATATTGGGAAGATCACCTACATTTGGTTGAGTTTTCCTATAATTAGACTAGTATAGGAATGGCGCCTTTTGAAGCTTTGTATGGAAGGCCATGCAAATCACCAGCATGTTGGTTGGAGATTGGAGACAGATTAGTCTTAGGTCCATATTTGGTTAGAGAGGCATCAGAGAAGATTGAGCTGATCCGAGGAAGGATGAAGAAAACTCAGTCCAGACAGAAGAGTTATGCAGATAAGAGGCGTAAATACATAGAGTTCTTAGTTGGAGATAAGGTTTTTATTAAGGTATCACCTATGAAGGGTGTGGTGCGGTTTGAAAAGTCAGGGAAACTGGCACCAAGATATATTGGTCCATTCCAAATTATAGAAAGGATTGGAAAGCTTGCATATAGGGTAGAGTTGCCGAGTTGTATGGCATGTGTCCATAATGTATTCCATGTGTCTCATCTTTGCAAGTATGTTAATGATCCAGAAACTACCATTTCCTCCAACAGGGTTGGAAGATTTGATAGTAGAGCCAAATTTGACTTTTGTTAGACAACCAGTTCGGGTTGTAGCGAGAGATGAGAAAAGATTGAGGAACAAGACTGTCAAGTTGGTGAAAGTTCAGCGGAGCAACAACAAGAAGGACTGCATTTGGGAGACAGAAGATAGGATTCGAGATACTTATCCTGATCTGATTTGAGGGTATGTCTATATTAAATTTATATAGATAATTGCTAGTCTGGTAGACTAGTATGGTTGTTAGGAGTCGTTACAAATGATTGCTATGTTCAGTATTAGTCCTTGCTGAATTTCGAGGATGAAATTCTTTAAGGAGGGGAGCTAGTAACACCCTAATTTTTAATAATATTATTCAGGAGATTTAATTAGATAAATTAAGTAGAATAATGTAAATAAATAGTGTGATAAGGGGATTGAGATTTTAATAAATGATAAGAAGGCCGTGCTTAATTAATTAATTAAATGGGTTAAGAATGGCTTATAGACTAAATAGTTACATAAGGGTATATTCGGAAATAGCCGCACCTTAATTCCATAACCCTTATATATATCCACGGCTTGCCATCCATTCACGTTTATTTCTCATTTTCACCAAAACATAAAACGTAAACATAAAAGAGGAGTCGACCATTGTTAAGGAAGAAAAGAAGAGAAATTCAAATTAAGCTAAGGAATTAAAGCAAGGGAATAAATATCAATCCAATCTCCTTATCTTAATCAAGGTGAATAATAATTTATACCATCTCTATTTTGTTTTATGATCATATGTTTTCGGATTTAAGGTTAAATTCATTTTTTGATAAATTGGGTGATGATATGCTTGAACTATAATTTGTTTGATTTAAACAAGATTGTTTAAATGGGGATTTATGCGGTTTTAGGGCAAAAATCGATTGTCAATGATCTTTGAATGCCCTGGAAAAAATTTATGTTATACAAAACATGATTTTGGAGTTGGGTTTTAATTTTGATAATTTTCTATGCTATGGAATGATTATTATGAATTTTCAAAGGAAAATATGATAAAATTGGGTTCAAATTAATTTTCGATTATTTCAGGAAGAAATTGGGTCTTGAATTATTGTATGTTAGATAACATGATTAAAGTGAATTTCTGTAATTTTTGGGGATTTTTCCTAAGTGAATGAGAATTAAATTATTTTGAAAGGAGGACCTAAATGATTTAATTATTTTACTAATGGAAGCGCTTGTTTGCTAAATTAACCTTGGTTTAGATCTGAAATTAAGCGGAAGTTATTTATTAAAGAATTTGAAATGTTGAGGCAACCAATCACATGTTTACACGTGGGCAGGTTAGTTTGATAGAATTTGCTTTAATTGGCATTAATCAGCTTTTACTTAGAAAAGCAGGTTCCGCCTCTATTAGAAGTACCTTTCGACTCATAACTTCCGCCTCGACTCAATCGAAACCAACCCAGGCCGAAACTAATACACAAGGTATCACTTAGATGGTACGAAGTGGATTGGAGAAAGCGGAAGGCATGGTATCGAAAGCATTGCTTCCGATGGGGTCGATACCTTTGTTTGTTTTTAAAATGTTAAGCGTCTGCCTTGTTTTATTAAAGCTTTCGAAGGAATCGAAACATATGCTTTCAAAAGGGGTTTTCTAATAGCTTTCGAAGGGGGTTGCCATTTTATGTTTTAAAAGTTAGAGCTTTCGAATGAGTTACTTTAGTCATAAAATAATGCTTTCGAAAGTAAGGGTTCCGACCTACATGAAGCCTTACTGCCATTCTTTTGCCTTTCGAGTATTTGTAGACATCAATGCTTTCGAAGGGTAGTTTTTGTTTTAAATATGTTTTAAGCCACTTCCTAAATGCTTTCGAAAGGGTCCAAGGGTTTCGAAGGCAATGGCTACGAAAGGGGGTTTCAATGCTATCCTTCAGTGTTTTGCTTAAATGATTTGAAGCTTTCGAAAGGGTGGTACCGATGCCATCTTTTCACCAATAGTTTTATATGATAAAGAATGGTTTCGAAAGAGATACTTTCGTTTGTATTCACTTTGACCCAAATGATATTTTAAATATAAACCCAATGGTTTCGAAAAGAGTACTTTCAATGGTTTCGAAGCTATGCTTCTAACAGTTAATAAGTAATACTTTATTACACTCGAAAGGTTTTGAAAGAGAGGTTTTAAAGTATTTCAAAAGGCAGAGGCCTAATGTTTTGAAAAGAGATGTATATGCTTTCGAAGGAGGTTATCAGTGAGGTCGAAAGAAAAGTTTTGAAGGTTTCGAAAGCCTTAGTTTTTCAAAACAAATAACCCAATCTCATTTTAAAGGAAGAACCCATGGCTATGTAAAGGACTTTTGAAATGGTTTTAAGACGAAGCTTTCCTTGATAAAATATTAGGTTAAAGGGATTAACCATGTTTCATATGAAAATAAATTCAAGGATATTAAACCCACAGGAGTGGCATTATTATGTTATTAAGTTTGCTTCTTCATATATATATATATATATATTCGCATTGTAATGAACCCATAATGGTAATTTGAGGAAGGGAAGAATAACCATCTAGGTTGACCCAGTAGTGAATATAAATTAAATTAATTAAAGATATTGGCAGGGGCCAATAGGTTCATAGTAAGCCTATGAAAACTGTGTATAGAAAAAGATATTGGCAGGGGCCAATAGGTTCATAGTAATCCCATGAAAACTATGTATAAATGAAGATGTCAGAAAGATAGGTTCATAGTTAGCCCATGAAAACTATGATTTGGTATTGGCAGTGACCAATAGGTTTGTAGTTAACCCATGAAAACTATATATGGATTAAGATATTGACAGAAGTCAATAAGTTCCTAGTCAACTCATGAAAACTAGAAAAAGAGAAAGATATTGCAGTTACCAATAGGTTCAAGGAGAACCCATAAAGCAGTAAGGATATTGGCAGGAGCCAATAGGTTCTTAGTAATCCCATGAAAACTATGTAACTGGACAGGGAGTCCTTAAACATTAAATGGGTTACTAGTAAGCCCATGAAAACTAATAGGTTAACAGTGACCCAAGAAACTATAACTGAGATAGATGGTCAAAATGAAAGGGGATGGGTAATCCAGAATTGATTTACTTGTTTTGCATATCATCATAATGTTTAGAATTGTTTTAATCATTGTGGATGCAGGAGCACAGTATATGGTTCTATAAAGGTTTTAGGATACTAGTGAGGGGAAAACCCATTCCGCTAAGTGGCGTCTCACTAGATATCTAAACGGTTTGAGATGGTAGATTATTATTCATACCAGACTTTATGTTTGACTCGAAGTTTATGTTTTCCCCTTAAACTCTCGGGTACTCAGTTGATTTTGAGTAGTTTGAGAGTTGTGGTTTTCAAGTACCTCTTTAGACGAATAAGCTTCTGGAGACATGCAGGAGGCAAGATAGCTACTTAGAGTTCTCTTTTATTTTGATTCCGATGTGTTGATGTTGTAATGGCAAAGTTGTTTAATTGCCTATATATACTTTGATCATCCAAGGGGGCATCTTCATATGTCGCTCTTGGTGTATGTTATAATAAATATATTTTCTATGAACGTGGTTAACAATTGTGGGATTTTGTAATGAATTTGAAATGATTTGAAATGGAATGTGGAACTTGTTTGATGTTTTAAATTTTTTCCATATTCATGCGTTTCCATATATCAACGTATCTAACATTACTGTATTTGGTCTTCAAGGATTAATAACTATAAATGACTGCAGCATACGTAGCCATTAGTTTTGGGCCTCCAAGTGGGGAATGTTACAACTTGTACTTGTATGTGTATAATTTTTAAATAAATTCCGGTACCCTGCCATACCGTATAGCATCCGATCAGGAGCCGCTATTGACAGAATCTAAAATATGTTCGCGTATAACAATGTTACACGATCACAAAACAAAAACAAAGTAGACAAGTTTACTTATTCTTTGAAGTGCCAAAAATGTCCATGTTTTGCCGTAAAATACATCAAACGAAAATTTACATATTTTCCAAATTAAAAATTACGGAAAAATTCTATAAATTAAATAAAAAATAAGTCATTGTAAATCAAGTCTCGATTTGAAATAGATAATTTATCATAATTTAAATTCAAATCCAAATATTTAACTAAATTAAATATTCAAATTTGAAGACCCAAAATACAGGTTGTTACACATTATTTATAACAAACTCAAAACACTTCACTTAATGATTATCTTTTAAACTCTCTATAAAGATTAAATTACATTTATAAGGGTTTAAGACAATTGTTGCTCAAACAATGTCACAACAAACCCAAATCATTTCATACTTTGAACACTATCTTTAAAACTTGCTTCTTAAAGATTTAATTATACTTAAAGGTTCAAGTCAATTGTCACTCAAATAGTGTCACAACAAACCCAAGTCCTTTTCTCTTATTATTACTTTAAAGTATTCCTCATTAAAGCCATAATTACAATCCTAATTATAATTACTTATTTCTGCATTAATTTAACAAATTATTGTACTTTCACTGACTTCTCTTGCCACCTAAGCCCAAGCCTAACCAAGAAGTAGATAATCCCGATACAAGTACAACAGTGAAGAACGATGTCTTGATTGGACCTCGTATTCAAAAGTTATTGATTTTATAAGGTTTTGGATTAATTAATTACTTAATTAAATACTAATTACCTCTCTAAACCTTCTTTCCCCTTTACTAATTACTTCCTCCTGTACAGAATCATATGCACATTGATAGCCACTTATGTCATGCACCTCTCTACCTCAATCTCTCTCCTCGCTCAATGATTCGATGCACCACTTCCTCCATTCTACTCCACTTCGCAAGAGCTTGGCCCCTGACCCAAAAATATTCAACTCGACACACCCCACGAAGAATGTGACCTACACTTGTGCTTCTACAGTGTGAAATGTCGCATGTCACTATCGAGCATCGTAGCACCTCAAACCATCGCCACTGACTTCTCTTGCCACCTCGAGTTCAACTCCACTCTCCGTTTCCTAACCGACACCGCAATCTCCTACAAATCGAAACCCTGAGCATGACCACTTAATGTCAACCCCCACCAACCACCATCGCATACGATCAAATTGGTATGGATTTGAAGCTCTCACTCATATGATTTGAACGGATCTAAAATCGTCAACTTTCGTGGCCTCTAGTTCTGAAATTAATTGCTTGAAGAAGAGGAAGAGGAGGCGGCTACTTTATTTTGTTTCAGGAGAAGGAAGATAGAATAAGGAAGTAAGTTTAGGGTGTAGTGTGTATTTATAGAAAAATAAATTTTATAATTTAATTTCTAAAATTAATCGTTACACTTTTCAAGCTAGCACGATCACACACGACGTCGGATCGCTACGAAACTCATCAGTGCACAACAACTCAATATTCCTGTTCCGATGGCACTAGTTTCGTTAAAATCTAAGACAATGCCCTAGAATGATAATTTCACGTGTTTCAAAACCGTTTATCGATAAAATAATTTTCGGCTACATTACCGATATTTATTCAAACTATTTATTTTTTAAAATAAACTTTGAAAACAAATTTCTTATCATTATTAAATCAATTTAATTATATTAGATCCAATATTCAAATATTTAAATAATTCTATATAAATACAAAGTGTCCAAAATTTCAGGTCGTTGTAGTTTTTATGGAGAGAATTGAAGCCTTTCCCATTCCTCTCGTGTTAACCATTCCATAATAATTCCAAATATACCTAAATCAATTATCTGAACCACGATTCCCTTCTATAGCTAGCCATAATTAGCTCTATATATGGACCAAAAAATTCCAAAGCCCATTAAGTATAATTAATTATATTTAAAGCATGTTTATTTATATAATATATATATATATATATATCGATATCGTATATTGATACGTAGAAATATAACTTTTATATACACACCTAACAATTACTAATAACATCCTAAACATCAAATTAAATATATTGGTAATTCTTAAACAATAACTAATGTAATTAAGCTATAATACTTTATAAACTAATTAAATCGTGTGGTTTTTAAGAGAAATCACAAATGTAGTTGTGCGAATCAGAAGTGTGAATTTAGTCAGCGATTAATATTGAACAATTCAAAAATTAACGTTCAAACATCATCTTAGCTAATGGTGTGATGCTTTGGTTGAATTTATTACTTATAGATCTTTTTGGTGAAACCATATTTTATATTATCTTAAGCGCTACCAATTGTGGCAATAGTTTACACATGTTCTTTTCATCAACACTATATTACTTTAGGGCATATGGAGTTTGTTACTTGGTTCAGTAATAAAGTTATTATCAATCATTTTACACTGGCTAGAGATTTTGACTTTGATTTGATTATAGTTGACTGTGACACTGACCTCTAAGGAAATGAATTGTCTATCAAATGGTGCTTTACATCTAATGCTTCAACTCCGACCCAACTATAGTCGTTTAATGGACAGCATGACACGTGTTAACTTTAATTAAAGTGGATTATCCACATTGAAGTTCCACGGTATTTTCAAGTCAGAAGAATTGTGTAACATCATCAGATTGAGATTCCTTATTTGACCTAGTTGTTATTAGCTAAAGGAAACTCCCGGATGAGTCATTCTATAGTTATCTAATAACTACAAGTTTGTAACCCCTTGGTATCGCAATAGCCAATACTATGCCCAACATCTAGAGAGAATTAGTACTCTGGTATCAAAGGCTGTATTCATATCCTTTATCGAAACATCTTGACTCTGAATATTTAAAATAAAATATTATTTTATTTTGTATTTAATCACACATGGTTGTAACTACTTGCAACTACAATCACATAATATTTTGTTTAAGGATTTTCTTATCAATATACTTTAAATTAATTATGTAATTAATTATATCAACAATATAACAAATTATATGAAAGAAATCCAACACATTTATTACAAATAAGATTGGTTACAAGGTTAGATATATGTAACAAATTACATAATTGCCCCTAGAGCGTACTACTATATTTTTCAATCTCCCACTTGCACTTGGGATAAACTATGGAGTCATAATCTCATTCCTCCAATTAGTTTTGAACTAATCAAGCAAATTCCTTTATGAACAAATATGCTCTACTGTTTTACTATCTACTTTGTCAACCAACATCTCTCTGTCATTGATAAACTTCCTTTATCATATGGACCTTTTGGAGCAAGTGCCTAGACATCTTGTGAGTCTGGGTTCTTTCATGATATGTATGGTGGCATTGTTGTCACAAACATGAAAATCAGTGTACGCTTGTGCACACTAATTATGGATCATGTAATATGGACTAACAATATATGCGGAATGTTATTTACAATTGCTATACAAGTAAATATTCAATAAACTAACTATATAGCAATTCACAGATATAGAATAGTAAATGCAATAAACTGTAAAAATCACACCAGGGATTTTTATACTGGTTCGGACCTCCCGTCCTACGTCCATTCCCAGACTTCTATCTGGATTTTCACTACCAACTACCTCGCTTCACCCGGAGGAACAGGTTTACAACACCCGAACAGCCGAACGGGATTTCGTGCCTCTTACAACACCGAGGACTTCAACAAAAACAAATACAATTGCCGTTGACAACTTGTGCTCTTGATAACACGGATTTGTCACTTGTAGTACACCCTTCCTATAATCTTATCCTCAAAATATGTGAATGATGTTTGTGAAGATTGAAGGAAGTATATTACTTATTGAATCAAAAGATATGAAATAATTTCAATGATTCAATAAGCAATTGAAATATTTGAGAGCTTTTAGAATGCAAGTGTATTTAGAAAGTAAGATCAGAAATTAGAGCAAGAATTTCATTATTTTGAATCAATGATTTAGACGTGTTTATATAGAGAATAAATGGTTGTAACTCTTTGTGAAGAGTAGCCATTAATAGATATGATCATTGATGAAAGGTAAGAGATGCAACCATTGGAGAAAGAAGTGTCTTTTAGGAAAGGTTGCTCTCTGTTTAAAAACGGTCGACAGGTCAAAAATGGCCGGTAGACAGGATTTCAAATATATAGACGTTATGTGCATGTGTGTACGTTCATTGTGCATCTTACACAGAAACGGTCGACCGCCTGATTTATTACCGGTCGACCGGTCCCTGTAAAATTGCACAATGAATGTGCAATGCCATTCAAACGTATATATATCGATTATATTGAGGTGCATGATTATTTGAGGATAGATTTTAACAAGTTTAACACTATTACAACATCAAATAATCAACCTATAATCTAGAGTACCATATGTAGCTCTTTTGTGCCTCTTTATAGCCATGATGTCTTCGTTTTGTCGATCGCCTTTATTACTTTGTCAGAAATCAAAACTTCATAGAATCTGTGACTCAACATTCTCCCCCTTTTTGATTGATGACAACATATATCTGAAATTCTGAATCTCCCCCTGAATATGTGATCTCCCCCTGAGATTTTGTCTGTATTTATATATATATATATATATATATATATTCCTGCAAATAATTGTTAGCACTTTCTCCCCCTTTGTCATCGACAAAAAGGAGTAATAGATAATGGAATAATATAGGAATGTATCAACCAGAATATCCACTTTCCTCTTTTCTTAAGTGGGACCTGCAAAAAATATAATTAAGACCATGGTGCCCACTTTTTATGGGGTCCTAAGAGTTAGATCTTAGGAATCCAAACCCATACGGGTCCGGCATCCCCTTTATATACATAATTAGAATTATAATGCACATTATTCATGAATTGCTAAATGTATTTGTTCCTAATCAAATTGTTATTTGTTTTAGGAACCCATATTTTGATAGTCTTTGTATTTTTCTTTTGAAATTTCACAACTGGATTTGGTTTGGAATATAATAAACTAAGATTTTTCTTAACTTCAGTCTTTTGTACTTTCTTCTTTCTTTTATTATCAAGATGTTTCTTTATTTCTTGTTTCTTATATCCCAAACCTTGTTTATTTGATGCAGATTGTGAATTTTCAATGATTTTTGTCAAATTTTCTCGACCTTTGTTAAAGTTAGAAACATTTTGAGTAATGTCATCAAACTTTGTTTGTAAACTAGCTTTTTCTAGGTCTAGAATTTTGACTTTTGCCTTAAGCTCAAGATTTTGAGTAGTGAGAGCATTATTTTTCTCTTTTTGAGCTTCTATTTCTTGACTCAAAAGAGATAGTTGAGAGTCAACATTAGATGATGATTCTTGAATTTTTTCAAGTTCTTCTTCTAATATTTTATTCTCATCTTTTAACATATCTCGTTCAAACTCTGCTCTACTTAAATCTACTTTGACTACTTTTAATTGACTTTTTATGTCTTTATATTTGACTATCAATTCAGCATTAATATCAAGTAATTCATCAAATGTAGGAATTTGTACCTCATCTTCTGTTGCCATAAAACAAACATTAGCTTGTTCATTCTCCGAATCATTTTCACTTTCTGATGAAGATGAGTCTGAATCATCTCATGTTACTGAGAAGGCTCGTTTCTTTGACTTGTCCTTCTTATATTTGAATTTGTCATTTTCTGACTTCTTCTTTTGTTCTGGACAATCCTTCTGCATGTGCCCCTTTTTATGGCAGTTAAAACATTCTATAGCGGATGAAGATGGTTTATTTGAACCAGGTTTCCTTTTGTTGTAACGACTGGCTTTTCGATATTTTAGGAATTTTTTGAATCCTTTTGCAATGAATGCCAGATCTTCATCTTCAGAATCTGATTCATTTTCATCTTTCTCAGCATGAAATGCTACATTTTTCTTTTCTTCTTTCTGTTCTTTTCTAGCCTGCAAATTTGCTTCATAGGACATTAGATTTTCTATCAATTCATCTGGCTTCATGACGGAAAGGTCATTAGCTTCTTCAATTGCTAATACTTTTCCTTCCCATTCACTAGTCAGAGAATGTAGGACTGTTGAAACAACATCAAAATCTGAATATTTTTGCCCTAATCCGATAAGTGCATGATGAATGGTTTGAAACCTTGAATACATAACATTGATTGTCTCATTCGGTTTCATTTTGAAATTTTGAAACTGACTTTTCAGCATGGCTATTTTGGCTTGTTTAACCTTGTTAGTACCTTCATGAGTGGTTTTCAGTGTTTGCCAAATTTGATATGCAGTAGTGCAGATACTAACACGGTTATATTCATTTTGGTCTAATGCACAAAACAACATATTTATTGCCTTTGCATTTACGGCTGCTGCCGTTTTCTCAGCCGCAGTCCATTCTGAATATTCAGTTGTTGGATTCACTATTTCTTTTTGGGTAGCATTCCAAGCATCATAGCTATTTGATTGCATAAAAAATGACATACGTGTTTCCCAATAGCTATAGTTGAGACCATTAAAGAATGGAGGTCTTTGTGTTGATTGACCTTCCGTGCAAGTGTTAGTGCTAGTGCTTGCGTTATTTGCCATACTACAAGAATATATCAAATAACGGTGTTACGGTTATATGATGACCGTGCTCCGATACCAAATGAAAATCAGTGTACGCTTGTGCACACTAATTATGGATCGTGTAATATGGACTAACAATATATGCGGAATGTTATTTACAATTGCTATACAAGTAAATATTCAATAAACTAACTATATAGCAATTCACAGATATAGAATAGTAAATGCAGTAAACTGTAAAAATCACACCAGGGATTTTTATACTGGTTCGGACCTCCCGTTCTACGTCCAGTCCCAGACTTCTATCTGGATTTTCACTACCAACTACTTCGCTTCACCCGGAGGAACAGGTTTACAACACCCGAACAGCCGAACGGGATTTCGTGCCTCTTACAACACCGAGGACTTCAACAAAAACAAATACAATTGCCGTTGACAACTTGTGCTCTTGATAACACGGATTTGTCACTTGTAGTACACCCTTCCTATAATCTTATCCTCAAAATATGTGAATGATGTTTGTGAAGATTGAAGGAAGTATATTACTTATTGAATCAAAAGATATGAAATAATTTCAATGATTCAATAAGCAATTGAAATATTTGAGAGCTTTTAGAATGCAAGAGTATTTAGAAAGTAAGATCAGAAATTAGAGCAAGAATTTCATTATTTTGAATCAATGATTTAGACGTGTTTATATAGAGAATAAATGGTTGTAACTCTTTGTGAAGAGTAGCCATTAATAGATATGATCATTGATGAAAGGTAATAGATGCAACCATTGGAGAAAGAAGTGTCTTTTGGGAAAGGTTGCTCTCTGTTTAAAAACGGTTGACAGGTCAAAAATGGCCGGTAGACAGGATTTCAAATATATAGACGTTATGTGCATGTGTGTACGTTCATTGTGCATCTTACACAGAAACGGTCGACCGCCTGATTTATTACCGGTCGACCGATCCCTGTAAAATTGCACAATGAATGTGCAATGCCATTCAAACGTATATATATCGATTATATTGAGGTGCATGATTATTTGAGGATAGATTTAACAAGTTTAACACTATTACAACATCAAATAATCAACGTATAATCTAGAGTACCATATGTAGCTCTTTTGTGCCTCTTTATAGCCATGATGTCTTCGTTTTGTCGATCGCCTTTATTACTTTGTCAGAAATCAAAACTTCATAGAATCTGTGACTCAACATTCTCCCCCTTTTTGATTGATGACAACATATATCTGAAATTCTGAATCTCCCCCTGAATATGTGATCTCCCCCTAAGATTTTGTCTGTATTTTATATATATATATATATATATATATATATTCCTGCAAATAATTGTTAGCACTTTCTCCCCCTTTGTCATCGACAAAAAGGAGTAATAGATAATGGAATAATATAGGAATGTATCAACCAGAATATCCACTTTCCTCTTTTCTTAAGTGGGACCTGCAAAAAATATAATTAAGACCATGGTACCCACTTTTTATGGGGTCCTAAGAGTTAGATCTTAGGAATCCAAACCCATACGGGTCCGGTATCCCCTTTATATACATAATTAGAATTATAATGCACAGTATTCATGAATTGCTAAATGTATTTGTTCCTAATCAAATTGTTATTTGTTTTAGGAACCCATATTTTGATAGTCTTTGTATTTTTCTTTTGAAATTTCAAAACTGGCTTTGGTTTGGAATATAATAAACTAAGATTTTTCTTAACTTCAGTCTTTTGTACTTTCTTCTTTCTTTTATTATCAAGATGTTTCTTGATTTCTTGTTTCTTATATCCCAAACCTTGTTTATTTGATGCAGATTGTGAATTTTCAATGATTTTTGTCAAATTTTCTCGACCTTTGTTAAAGTTAGAAACATTTTGAGTAATGTCATCAAACTTTGTTTGTAAACTAGCTTTTTCTAGGTCTAGAATTTTGACTTTTGCCTTAAGCTCATGATTTTCAGTAGTGAGAGCATTATTTTTCTCTTTTTGAGCTTCTATTTCTTGACTCAAAAGAGATAGTTGAGAGTCAACATTAGATGATGATTCTTGAATTTTTTCAAGTTCTTCTTCTAATATTTTATTCTCATCTTTTAACATATCTCGTTCAAACTCTGCTCTACTTAAATCTGCTTTGACTACTTTTAATTGACTTTTTATGTCTTTATATTTGACTATCAATTCAGCATTAATATCAAGTAATTCATCAAATGTAGGAATTTGTACCTCATCTTCTGTTGCCATAAAACAAACATTAGCTTGTTCATTCTCCGAATCATTTTCACTTTCTGATGAAGATGAGTCTGAATCATCTCATGTTACTGAGAAGGCTCATTTCTTTGACTTGTCCTTCTTATATTTGAATTTGTCATTTTCTGACTTCTTCTTTTGTTCTTGACAATCCTTCTGCATGTGCCCCTTTTTATGGCAGTTAAAACATTCTATAGAGGATGAAGATGGTTTATTTGAACCAGGTTTCCTTTTGTTGTAACGACTGGCTTTTCGATATTTTAGGAATTTTTTGAATCCTTTTGCAATGAATGCCAGATCTTCATCTTCAGAATCTGATTCATTTTCATCTTTCTCAGCATGAAATGCTACATTTTTCTTTTCTTCTTTCTGTTCTTTTCTAACCTGCAAATTTGCTTCATAGGACATTAGATTTTCTATCAATTCATCTGGCTTCATGACGGAAAGGTCATTAGCTTCTTCAATTGCTAATACTTTTCCTTCCCATTCACTAGTCAGAGAATGTAGGACTGTTGAAACAACATCAAAATCTGAATATTTTTGCCCTAATCCGATAAGTGCATGATGAATGGTTTGAAACCTTGAATACATAACATTGATTGTCTCATTCGGTTTCATTTTGAAAATTTGAAACTGACTTTTCAGCATGGCTATTTTGGCTTGTTTAACCTTGTTAGTACCTTCATGAGTGGTTTTCAGTGTTTGCCAAATTTGATATGCAGTAGTGCAGATACTAACACGGTTATATTCATTTTGGTCTAATGCACAAAACAACATATTTATTGCCTTTGCATTTACGGCTGCTGCCGTTTTCTCAGCCGCAGTCCATTCTGAATATTCAGTTGTTGGATTCACTATTTCTTTTTGGGTAGCATTCCAAGCATCATAGCTATTTGATTGCATAAAAAATGACATACGTGTTTCCCAATAGCTATAGTTGAGACCATTAAAGAATGGAGGTCTTTGTGTTGATTGACCTTCCATGCAAGTATTAGTGCTAGTGCTTGCGTTATTTGCCATACTACAAGAATATATCAAATAACGGTGTTACGGTTATATGATGACCGTGCTCCGATACCAAATGAAAATCAGTGTACGCTTGTGCACACTAATTATGGATCGTGTAATATGGACTAACAATATATGCGGAATGTTATTTACAATTGCTATACAAGTAAATATTCAATAAACTAACTATATAGCAATTCACAGATATAGAATAGTAAATGCAGTAAACTGTAAAAATCACACCAGGGATTTTTATACTGGTTCGGACCTCCCATCCTACGTCCAGTCCCAGACTTCTATCTGGATTTTCACTACCAACTACCTCGCTTCACCCGGAGGAACAGGTTTACAACACCCGAACAGCCGAACGGGATTTCGTGCCTCTTACAACACCGAGGACTTCAACAAAAAAAAATACAATTGACGTTGACAACTTGTGCTCTTGATAACACGGATTTGTCACTTGTAGTACACCCTTCCTATAATCTTATCCTCAAAATATGTGAATGATGTTTGTGAAGATTGAAGGAAGTATATTACTTATTGAATCAAAAGATATGAAATAATTTCAATGATTCAATAAGCAATTGAAATATTTGAGAGCTTTTAGAATGCAAGAGTATTTAGAAAGTAAGATCAGAAATTAGAGCAAGAATTTCATTGTTTTGAATCAATGATTTAGACGTGTTTATATAGAGAATAAATGGTTGTAACTCTTTGTGAAGAGTAGCCATTAATAGATATGATCATTGATGAAAGGTAAGAGATGCAACCATTGGAGAAAGAAGTGTCTTTTAGGAAAGGTTGCTCTCTGTTTAAAAACGGTCGACAGGTCAAAAATGGCCGGTAGACAGGATTTCAAATATATAGACGTTATGTGCATGTGTGTACGTTCATTGTGAATCTTACACAGAAACGGTCGACCGCCTGATTTATTACCGGTCGACCGGTCCCTGTAAAATTGCACAATGAATGTGCAATGCCATTCAAACGTATATATATCGATTATATTGAGGTGCATGATTATTTGAGGATAGATTTTAACAAGTTTAACACTATTACAACATCAAATAATCAACCTATAATCTAGAGTACCATATGTAGCTCTTTTGTGCCTCTTTATAGCCATGATGTCTTCGTTTTGTCGATCGCCTTTATTACTTTGTCAGAAATCAAAACTTCATAGAATCTGTGACTCAACAAAACATTGTCATGTGATTCTCAACATTTAGAATCACCATACCTTAGTTATAAATTTGTGCTTTTATGTATACTGCTTTCGTTGCGATGCTATTCAAGGTGATGTACTTAACCTTTTGGTTTGATCAGCCTCAACCTCTCGTTTGGAATATTTCCAGCATAAATCTCCTTAACTAAGGTTGAACATGAATTTAGGATAAACATGCTATATTTGATATCACTTATAATGTTCAAGTCCATACATTCCTTCATAAGGAGTTCATCGCTTGTATAAATGATTCTTTAGTATTTCACAAATATTCTACAATACTCTTAACTACCATTTTGCTATCTTAACTCAGATTTGATGTTCACTCAATGTACCAAGTACATAAGAAAAATGTAATATGTTAGACAACATAGCATATAAAATAATTAATGTTGCCAATGCATAAGGAATCCATCTCATATGCTTTACATTAAACCTTTTAATATGGCATCTAGTATAATGTTTGTGATAATTACACCATCCTTACTTATAGTTTCAAAAATATTTTAGTACCTCTTAATATTATTTCTTACAGATACACGCTTTCTCTGCATTTTGACTGATAATCAAACTATTTAATTTCTTTGCCAAAATATTTTCTCAATTCTGAAACCTATCGAATGATACCATCATTGTAACGATCGCATTTTCGACCCTCGAATGTCGACACTGACAGATCCACGCTATACACGTGCCAAGCACCCAAGTGCTAGAAAGACAGAACGTTAGGTAAAGAAAAAGAAAAAAAGAAAAAGAATAAGAAAGAGGAAAACAAAAACATCAGAATCTCATAGTGAATGATAACATGTAATATCAAAAGATAGTACACAATGTTACTCTAATATACATAGTATGTCAAAGTTACAAAACTAAGTACTATTATCAGCCCAGACAGTTATAATAGCATGTCCTTATAATTGTTGATACGTATATATAAAGTAATGCAGTAGAAATAAGAATACTATGGTAGGTGAACATCCAACTCCTCTCTAAGAGCTCCAACGAACATCAATGAAAACTTGCCTTTCTCAGGCTACTCGAAAGAGCACTCATGGAAATAAGGGTAAAATAATACCATGGGTCAGACAAAAGTTTGGTGTGAGAAACTTAAGAAATATGTGTGACAAATAACAGCACATTTTGAGACCATCGTAATGGTTATTCCCTCAGAAGAGCCAACCATCTAATAGGTACATATTGTTATATAATAGGTAATTTCTAGGTTGATGAACGTAAATAAGAAATAGTTGTGCTGCATGTGCATGCACACTACAACGATAATAGGTATACAATCAAAACCTACGAGGCGCGTTTGCTAATTGTGTAGGATTTCTATGGAAACACCCTAAGTACTTCAAGGCGAATATTCTGCACAAGGATCAGAGATATCCTTCTGAAGCAACATACATCCCTAGTTGATGTACAAAGGAAATACATAGCTGGCCCCCACTACGTAAGGTTTAGTGCATCACTCCCGCATGCATATCTGTAAGTATCTCTAGGAGGAGTCAACTGCATCCTTCGACATAGCTAAATCCCAATCGTTATGCATCCTATCTCTGGTTTATGTCATAACAATGGTGAAGTCACGTTCAGTATCTCAACACACGATTCTTTATCACTCAAATAGAACCCAAATCCCCAAATGGATTCCATCATCTCAAAATCATGAATCTTTATCTGGATTCGAGAATCTCGAACAGATTATGAATCTCCATATAGATTCTAGCATTTCGAATGGATCACAAACCTCTTCCAAAGCATAGATCACGTGTATGTTTTTGAAGTGGTTACAGTTTTGAGTCATCTCATATAAGTACACTCCCCCGCTTACTGGGCACCTCAAAATCAATCAATAAGTTTTCAGTTAACTCAACTCATGTTCTTTCAGGAATAAATAGACAATACATAAAGGTGGAGATCATCTCTTATCCAGACGGATTTCCTTATCCTGGAAGAGCCAGACGAGTTAATACGTAGGTTATACCATCACCGAGTGAATAATCATACTGTATAATTCCTGTATTTCTTCTAAATATTTTCTAATTTATATTTTAGTCAATTTCAACAATAATGAGAATGATCGCATATGGAAACTAAGTCTTGTATACTTTCCATATATAAGTAAACACACAATGCACTATTAATTCACACAAAGCATGATTAAGTCACATGAACTACTTCTAATCCCAATTTTAATTAATTAATCTTTTATTAATTAAAACCTGTTTTATTAGTAAAACTTCTTTTTATCTCATAAAACTTCTTTCATTAATCAAAAATTCTAATTGATTAAACTCCTAACTAAGTAAACTCCATTATTAGTTAAACTTCCTTTATTAATTATTACTCCTTTATTAATTAAAACTTCACTTATTTAATTAATACTCCTTTATTAATTAAAACTTCACTTTTTAATTAACTTCTTTTTAAACTTGTATATAGATCATTTAATTTCCATTTATAAAAGACATATACTTGTATTTTACTATTCATGTATTTACTATTCACATATTACTATTTGTTTATACTCTTTTTAATACTTTAGAAAGTATCCATATACTTATCTCAATAGTAAAAGTATATTCACAAATCACTTACCAAGATTTATTGTTTTAAAATATAATCAAAGAGGTTGAAAACAAATGTTACTCTTACATTATTACTATAAACCCCTTCTCTCTTTTATGTTATAAGCATATACTTTTTCTATCTTTATTCCAAAAGATCCATACTTATTATAATCTTTAAAATTCCATTATTAAATATTTAAGTATATCTATAATCATTTAACCATATTTTTCTAGTGTAAAATATAATTCAAGGGTTTAGAAACAAATATTACTGAAACATTATTTACTACAAACCCAAACATTTCATACTTTAAACATTATCTTTAAAACTTGCTTTTTAAGATTTAATTATATTTATAAGGGTAAAAACGAATGTGACTTAAACATTGTTTACTACAAACTCAAAACATTCCATTCTTTAAACATTATCTTTAAAACTTTCTTTTTAAATATTTAATTATATTTATAAGGGTTAAAAACGAATGTTACTTAAGCATTGTTTACTACAAACCCAAAACATTCTATTCACTTATAATTACCTTAAAATATTCCTTATGTAGGCCCTAACTATATTCCTAATTATAATTCTAATTATATTCCTAATTATACTTCTAATTATATTCCAAATTATAATTATAGTTATATTCCTAATTTAAATTCTAATTAAATTCTAATTTATAATTCTATTTATCTTCTAATTTATAATTCCAATTATATTTCTAATTATAATTCTAATTATTTTCTAATTTATAATTCTAATTATATTCTATTTATAATTTTAATTATATTTACTTATGTCTACCCTAATCAAACAATATAATATTCTTCTACTTAACTTTACAAAACCATTTATTTTAACGTAAGTATTTTGATCCAAACCTTCCTTTATTACTTTATAAATGACTTAACTTATTTTCCCCAACTTATATATTAACTAGAAACCTTTCTAAAATGATATGTATGTATACTAAAGTATTAATAAGATAAAATATTTAATAATAAAAACAATTTTAAACGATATTATATTACATAAGCTTATGTTTATTTTAACAAAATATTTAACTAATTTTTTAAAAGCTACATATATACCTAAAAATACTTTAAAAATACCTATACTATGGTTCAAAATATTTATTTCAAATATTACTTAAAAATACTTATTTATAATTTGTTGAAAAACCATAAAAACATGTTTTATAATTTAAAACCCTTTACTTTAAAAATTCATAAATAATTATTAAAAATATTTTTAAATATTTTTATATTTATCCAGTAATAAGTATACTTATAGTATTTACTAAAAATGAAAATAAGCCTTTAAAATGTCTTTCAAAGTTGATTTAAAAAATCACCAAACACAAGGCATTTTCAAAGTGCATCCATCGCGACCTTTTCGCTTTTAACTTTCACAACGTCGTTTCACAATTTCTATAAATCCCAAACCAATTCCACTATGTCAAATACCCCAAAACATGTGTGAAGAACAACCAAGCATATGTTTTCACAATATAATCACATTTTAACCAATTTAACATATGTTAAATACAAGGAATTCCAAAATGCATTTATAGCGACCATTTCGCTTCAAACATTCACAACACACTTCAACTAACTAAATAACAACATCAAACATGTAAACAAGAAGTCATGGGCATGTTACATATTTTAGAGGGTTATAAGAGAGATTATACTACATATAATGTTGTAGCTTGCTTTACAAAGCAAGAAGAGCTCCAAAAGTAATAACTTACATGTTTATTTATTTTAATTTATATTTTAACACAAAAATTATATACGCAACATTATACAAATTAAATGATGAGTAAACTCACCCAAGTCCAAGCTAAACCAAGACGTAGATAATCTATCTACAAGTGTAACGGCGAAGATGACATCTCGATTGGACCTCATAAACAAAAGTTATGGATTTTATAGAATTGGGATTAATTATATTAATTAATCAACTAATAAACAAACTATTTACCTAATTAAAAAATACCCTTCTTCCCCAAATTCCTTTTTCTGTACATGCCAAAGCCTGCACACTCATTGTCGTGCACCTCCCCTCCCTCTAACTCGAGTTACATACCACGAAATCAGACACCGCTACTTCCAATCATCTTCTCTTCGCACATGCTCCTCGTTTGGCCCAAAAATTTAAAGATCGGCCAATCCAGTAAAGCAACCTGCTCTCCACTACGTGACAAATGAGATGTCATGATTTGCTTCTAATGGTTGTGCCTCCCTAAACTACACCATATTGGTGCCTCTTCACATGAAAGACGCAACTCCACCATTGCCTTCGCCTAATGCCGCCTAAATATCCTCCGATCACAAACCCTAGTTTCGGCTAAAATTATCGACCATTACTTGGTGTGTATATATGACGCCAATATTTTGTAACTTGATGCGTCTACTAATAAGTTTCATATGGTTACTCTCACTATTTCCAGCATTATGGAAGGAATCGGGCAAGTCAGAAGTAGGTTAAAATGGCAAAATTCAAAAAATGTAACGACCCGACTTTTCGACCATTAAATGTGGACATTAAATACATCCATGGTATTCGTATGCCGAGCACCTAAGTACCAAAAAGACAGAAAGTTAGGGTAAAAGAAAATGAAACATAATAAGAAAAAAGGAACATAATATCAAAATCTCACAGTGGAACAATAATATATAATATCAAAAGACAGTACAAAATTGTCACTCGAAAATGCACAGATTTCAGAATTGCAATTCTAAATATTATTATCAACCTGTATAGTTATAACAACCTATCCTCGCATATGCTGATATATACAACACAGTAATGTGGCAAAAATAAGAATACTATGGTAGATAATCATCCAGCTCTTCTCCATAAGCTCCTAAGCATCCATAGCAAAATCTAGAAATATACACGGAGCTGACCCAAGCATTATAAGAAAATAACATCCAGATCAGTATGGTAAACCAGCATAAGACACTCAAGAAATGTGTAACCTGTAACGGTAACTATTGAGACTATACAGGGTACCGTAATAGTTTTCCCCTCAAATAAAACCAACCATCCAATGAGTGGATATAGCGATGTAATAGACAATGTCTAGAGTGTAGAACATAGATCATAAAATAACTGCTGTGTGAACGCCGCAACACAAATAGGTATACAATCGATACCGCTAAGGCGTATTCGCATATGTGTAAGGATTTTTGTGGAGATCTCCTCAAATCAAGCCGAACCCGAACTCCAGCACAAGGATCAGAGATATCCTTCCGAGCACCGTATATCTTTAGATAAAATATACCATAAGGTAAACATAGTTGGTTCATGCACAAACACTCGTGATCCCCAATATCATCAACTCCCGCTAGCATCATTGATAAGGATACTCTGGATATGGAGTTGATATATCGTATGGGTTAGCTGAACTCACTGGCTATGCACCCTACTATGGTTTTTTTCCATTTTTAATGTCGAGGCTACATTCAGCATCTGTCACTCGAGTCTTCATCACATGAATAGAACATGAATCCCTAAATGGATTCCATCATCTCAAATAGATCACGAATTGCTACATGGGTTCAATCTTCTCGAATAGATCTCGAATATCCACATAGGTTCTCATATAAGTCCTTCGACGAATGCTAACTAGGGATGGCAATAGGGCGGGTCTAGGGTCCAAACCCGGCTGACCCGCCCCTGTTTTGGCCCGCCCAGACCCGCCCCATTGGGTCATCGGGGCGGGTAGACCCGTGACCCGTTCTTGAAAGCTCCGGGTCTAGGGTCGGGTCGGGGCTTGGCTAACCCGCCCCAACCCGACCCGCACTTCTAAGATCTCATGAAATCGCTTTAGTATTATAACGATGATTTGTTAATCTTTATATATATATGTGTGTGTGTGTGTGTGTGTTTGATTATGACATGGATATTATAATGTTCTAATCAATAAGCTATAAAAAGTTTATAGTATTAAGCTGCATCATTGATATTTATAAAATAACATATGCATATTTTTTTGAATTATTTTGTACACCACATTTTTATTATCTTCCTTTATAATTGTAAACGCATTGTAATTTGTATTTAATGTATCATTTAGTGACAACAAATATAAATACTTGTACATTAGTACACAATTTTGAATCAATACAAAAACCTTCACCGGGTATCGGGGCGGGGCGGGTCTACCCTGACCCGTACGGGTCTCGGGTTGGGGCAAAATTCTGGACCCGCACCGGGTCTACGGGGCGGGTCTGAGGCGGGGTTTAAAAACCCCGGGGCGGGCCTGGGGCACAAGAAACCCGCCCCAACCCGCCCCATTGCCATTCCTAATGCTAACGCTGTCCTCTCTCTTAGAAAACTCCTTAAGATAGACAGTCCCATACGGTAGCATCGTTCGAAAGGTTAACACGAACCTTTCCCTTATACTTAACCTTAGGATAGACCGTTCAATTCTCTACTTCACAACTGCTTCGAGAACATAGATCACGTATATGGTTTTAAAGTAGCTTTGATTCGAGTCATCTCATATAAGTACACTCCCCCACTTACCGGATCCTCCGAAATTAATTGATGAATTTCAAGTAAACTCAATTTTGGTTCTTTTATAAGTAAGCGAACAATATAAAGAAGAGTCCTCCCCAATGGATCTCATATATATAAGTTCTTAAAGCTAGAGATGTTTCATACAAATGCTCCTCTCGAGGGTTCTCAAAGGGTATGAAGTTGCTAAGCTTTTAGATACATTATAAGTTATATATAGTCAAGTTCGATAGTCGACTAATCGACTATCTAGTCAAAAACAATCGCTTATACAAATCAAGGTTTATATACTTAACACGTTTCTAACATTCCAACTTACACTATTAATCAATCAACAGTGTAGCCAGGTAAGTTAGAGGATTGGTTGCATATCAAATACTCACTTAGACACTTCATTTTTGACTCTTACAGATATATAGTCTACCTCTTCGGCTTTTAATTTTAAGTATAGTATTATTATCATTCCATATGGGAGTAACTAATCAACATAATTAACATGTTTTTGACATTCCGCCTTAATTATTCCTCGATCAAGAGGGAAGCCGGTAAGTTTGTGCACTACTGCTACCATCTCTGCTCGAGCATCAAACCTAACTCTCAGAAACAGAGAAGGTTACCACGTCGACTTTTAGTGTTAAGCATAGTTGATCACTTTTCAAACAAGTAAGTAAACAAAAAATGATTTACCCACTAAGTAATTCCTAATCCCTTTCCAAACCTTTGGTTTGTAATTAAAACCCTTTTAAAGTTATATGTGTGTATGTGCGTGTATGTATAGTAATTTATTTGTAGAACTAGATATTTAATAAAAGCAATTTAGAAGATAAGACATTTACATAAGAATAAAATAATTAGCTACTTTTCTATAAACTATATATATTTAAAAATTCTTTTAAAATACATTATAATACTCATAATAGGTAATTAAACATTTTCTCAAAATACTACTTGAAAATAACAACTTTATAATTTACTTAAAAACTTGGGAAAACCATGTTTTCTATATATTTAAAAATAAACCCTCTTCTTTAAAAATTCATAACTAATTCTTAAAAGTTCATAAAAATCTCAAACCACTTTTAAAATACTCTAAAAGAGCTAGCAAGAATTTTCAAAAAATGAAACAAAATTTTTAAATTTAAATATCTTTTCAAATCTTTAAAGTCCAAAACAAAGACTAACGAGGCAGTTTTGCACAAGTGTAAGTTTGGCCACCTTTTGATATGCTACTCAAATTTTTAACACCTAACCTTTTCAGGGAAGTAAGCATACATATAAAACATCACAAATGTGGGAAGAAACCCCAGTGGACTATCTACAATGTTCCATAGAAATTGGTGAACACAAGGCAATTCCTAAGTGCACCTATAGCGACTATCGCTATAAGAGCACTTTCAAATCCAAGTCCAACCTTACAAAAGTTCGACTACAGCCTATGTGCTTTGTTTCAAGACAATGCAACAAGTCATACAAGTCCATTCATGTATATTCCAAGTTCATACATATGGATTACATATTCCATTTGCTTTCAAAGCAAGAATCAAAACCAATATGCCAACTATGTCAATATCAATTTAAACAACATATATACAATCAAATAGAAACATATAAACACAATATTTTCATTCAAGGTGGTAAGTAAGTTCACCCTTAAGCAAGTCCAAGCAACTCAAGTCCAACTACCTTGCAAACACCTAACCTCTTCCTCCTTTCTTGCTTTGCGCTTGATTTTTGAAGGCAATAATGCCTCTATTGCTCACGGCCTTCAAGGGTGGGGGGAGGCTGGCTTCACTTCTTCAAAATCTAACTTGGTAGAAGATGTTTTGATATTTACCTAAGGCTTATTGCAAAGTTTGAGTTGATTTAGATGAGTTTTTCAATTATATTGTTTAGGAAATAATGTAGAGAAAAGAGATAAGGGAGTGATAACTTTAGTGTAAAATTTTTTGTAATGAATTCAAGGGTATGCCCCTCCGTTTATAGGCTTCAAAAGGTGTTTCCTAAGCTTGCTCTCACCCTTACCCCCTCACCCATCGTGTCATGAAAGGCTCACCCCTCCACATGCCGATCACTTCTCCTTTACACCTCTTCTTTTTAGCAAATGACCATTATATCCATTTCACATTAATATCTCTTTTCCATTAGAAGATTTTAGAATGTTCTAATGTCTTCATGAAGACAAGCATGTTAATTAGTCCCTAAAGTGCTCATATGTTCATTAGCTAAGTGTAAAAGAGTTCGAAGAACTTATATCGATCAAAAAGCTATTTATCGACAAATCGATTTTCGGTCACATTATCGATTTTTCATCGAAGAATATTTTTATAAACAAATTTCAAAAACAACTTTCTTATCATTATTCTTTAATTAAAAGATGTTTAACAAGTTTATAAAATCATATTTATAACACTTGGCTATATTTCAAAACTTTACAATCTTTGAAGATGAAGTGTTTGAATTTATGGTTCACTACATTCTCCCCCACTTAGAACATTTCACCCTTGAAATTCAAACAAAGAATGATAATCAACGAAAATAAAGAACAAGATACATATAGAGAGTACCGTTGAAACTATATACAAATTAAACTACAAACAAAATGCAAACTAAGCGATTCCACCTCAAGCGGTAAGTACACTTCAAAAGATATATGATACTAAGATAAGAAGGAACCCCTAGCCTATAAGCAACAATGGATAGAACTCCCTCAAACTATCCTCCATCTTCCTTGTACCATCTCGAGCATCCTTGCTCCATGGCACTTTTTAACCTTAACAAAGGAACACACACAAAAACAATCAAATAACATTCACAATCACTAGCAACCAATGCTCATGGTTTGCCCGGGTTCAAAACTCTCCCATTGCCTAAGGATGATAAACAATCTACTAAGCATACCATATGCTCAACAGCCGTAGGTTATTACTTAGACGATGATTCATGCTACCTCATAACAAATCAAAGAGACACTCCCCAAACTCTTCATAAGTCAACATAACATATCCTACAAATGTACTAAAGCCCGTACGATGCACGTGGACCATCCGTAAGCAATATTCGATCTAATCAATTGTCGATCATGTAGATTTCACTTCCAAACAAGTATAAATCACTCGTCCTCTCTAGTGCGGTCAAAGATTCATTTTCTTGATTAGAAACCTCTATTTTCCTTACATATCCATATACTATGATAAAAAACATCGAGATCATATCATGAATCTGTATCAAGTGTTCGTCATAAAGAAATCGAGTGAAAAATCCTTGTTCGGACTAGTGTAAACCACCTCAAAAACATGCACTTGAATATTGGATCAAGAACAGTCATGCGAATATAACGATCTACGTACAACTTACGTATTTATCCTACTGGCTTCTTAACTACACCAATTCCTTTTTAACTATATTCATTTATCCAAATAGCATGTCATTCAATACTAAATCACTTATGATTCATTCCATAAAACATAAATTCAAGTTCTATAATAATTCACAAGTTCCCGACTATCCAAAATTGCCGAAATTCTGTTTCTATTAATAAATGAAAACTACCAAACTTAAGTCAAAACTTAAAAAAGTTTCAATTTTTTAAAGAAAAACTTTAGAACTAAACACTTGGTTTTTATTCTAATAATTTTGAAATAATATATACTTATACCTTTATATATCAAATCATACTTTGGGGATTAAACCAAAATTCATTTTACCCAAACAACTCTATAGCGTCCCTGACGTAGCGGATATTACAAAAACAATGTAGATCGATGAATGTAGTAATCGGTGGATTGGAAGATACTGAAATGCCCAAATTCGCTGATCAGAAGATACCGAATTCTAGCTATCTCTGACACGTTGATCGCGCACGATACTGTGAGGAGAGATCTTCAATTCTTCGAGCGTTGATCAAGCGCACTTGTTTCTGCGAATCGGCTTCTGCAATCGTTGAATCGAGCGCACTCGATTATCCGAGAGAGGAGATAGAAGATTACACTCAACTACCAATTTGAATGAAAGCACAAAGCTAACAAAAGAGAATTTTATTCAAAAATCAACAACCTATTACAAATGACTTACACGGCCTATTTATAGGCATTTGACTTTACAACAGAAATTTCATCATCTCCTAAGTCGGTTCCGACTTATAACAAACGACTCAAAATAGCCGACCTACCATAAGTCGTTTACGACTTAACAGTTTACAACACAACCCGCCTCAGCCGACTTAACAAACACGACTCACGACTTATGTACATAACGACTTACGAGTTACAATACAGAAACACAAGTCTACGATCTATGACTTAAGTACAGACGACATACGACTTAAAGAAATACAACATAATACCATACAACGACTCACCATTTAAGTCGTAGACGACTTAACGACTTAACCCAGTTCACGATTCATCCATAGTAGCGACTTAAGAAACAGCGGTTTAGATTAACTCGGCATAAGATTCAACGACATCCAGAGCTTCAGCGACTTAACTCTTGACTCGTTAGGTCGTTCAGGTGACTCAACTAAGTCGTAACTCGGCAATGACTTATTCCCTGCTTCGTTAAGTCGTACACTTACCAAAACACTTCCCTTAAGTTGCTGCCGACTTAAACCTTCGCATTTTTCAACTTGTGTTGCTCTTCCTGTAGTCTTAGGTCGTAACCCAGCACGTCCCTTAAGTCGTTGACGACTCATAGCTCCTTCCTTAAGTCGGTTACGACTTATGCCTTCACCTTCCTCACTACTTACTCGACTTATGTCTTTGCCTTCCTTGAGTCGGTCTCGACTTATACCTTTGATAAATGTGGGCTGCGCTGCATCATCCTCCCCAGGTTGAGAAAAATTCGACCTCGAATTTGTAAATTCTTCCACATCAGCTCGTTCATCCCCATGATATGGTACGAGATGTTTAACATTGAACACATCAGAAGTGTACACATCTTCTGGCAGCTTCAACTTATATGCATTTTCATTAATCCGTTTCACGACTTCTACAGGACCAATTTTTCTGGCTTTTAACTTGTTATAAGCGCCCACTGGAAAACGATCCTTTGTTAACACTGCATAAACCCAATCACCTTCATTAAATTCAACATTTCTTCGCTTTAGATCTGCCGATCGTTTATACTTTTCATTTTCCTTCTCCAATCATTCCTGAACGATTTTATGACACTCAATCAATCCATCAACAAAATCTACAGCTTTCTTAACTGTCCTCTTTGATTGTGGCACTACCGTTAAATCCAACAGTCCTTTTGGCATACTAGAATATACAATCTGGAATGGACTGAACCCAGTACTTCGATTTACAGCATGATTATGAGCAAACTCTGCCTGGCATAACTTTACATCCCAACTCTTCAGATTGTCTTGCACAAGACACCTCAACAAATTTCCCAATGATCTGTTGACCACCTCTGTTTGTCCATCAGTTTATGGATGGTAAGCTCTACTAAATTTCAGCTTCGTTCCAACCATCTTCCACAAACTTAGCCAAAAATGACTCAGAAAACGAGTATCCCTATCCGACACAATAGATTCTGGCAATCCATGAAGTCGATATATCTCTTTGAAAAACAACTGAGCAACATGAACAGCATCCGCCGTCTTCTTACAAGCAATAAAATGTGCCATTTTCGAAAATCGGTCCACCACCACATAAATGGAATCGTTTCCCCGCTGTGTTCTCGGCAGTCCCAACACAAAGTCCATACTCACATCAACCCATGGTTTATTGGGTACAGGTAACGGCATATATAATCCAGCATTAGTTGCAGTTCCTTTCGAAACCTGACAGATATGACATCGCTCCACAAACCTCTCCACCTCTTTCCTCATCGATGGCCAAAAGTAAGACTGTGAAATCAACTGTAATGTACGGTCTCTCCCAACATGTCCTTCTTCATGTAGCTCTTTTACAATCTTCATCCTCAAACTACAATCAGGTATGCACAATCGATTTCCTTTGAACAGAAAACCATCTACTATCACGAACTCATCTGTCACTCCCTCCTTGACTTTATCAACATACTTTGCAAAGTAAGGGTCATTGACAAATAATTCTGGTAACACATCGAACCCCGTCACTTCAAACTTCAGTGTAGTCAACAAATGACTCCTCCTACTCAAAGCATCAGCCACTCGATTCGTCACCCCTGACTTGTGTTTAACAACAAAAGTAAACTGTTGCAGATATGCAATCCACGATGCATGTCTCGCTGAAATCTTGTCTTGCCCTTATAAATGCTTCAATGCCTCATGATCAGTGTAAAGAACAAACTCTTTCTGAAATAGATAGTGTCTCCAGTGTTTAATAGATTATACAACTGCATAAAATTCCACATCATATGTACTGTATCTCATCTTCGCTCCTGATAACTTCTCACTAAAGTATGCAATAGGACGTCCCCTCTGACTCAACACTCCTCCAATCCCAACTTTGGATGCATCAGTATGTAGTTCAAACACTAACTGAAAATCTGGTAATATTAGAATTGGTGCAGACATTAAGAGTCCTTTGATTCGATCAAAAGCAACCCCGGCTTCCTCCGTCCATGCAAACTGTTTACCCTTCATACAATCAGTCACAGGCGCTATCACACTACTAAAGTGTGGAATAAACCTTCGATAAAATGAAGCCAACCCGTGAAAACTACGAACCTCCGTTGTCGTCTTGGGTTGCGGCCAATCTCTGATAGCTTCGATTTTACTTTGGTCAACCTGTATTCCTTCTTCCGACACAACGTACCCCAGAAATAAAACACTCCTCGCCATAAAAACACACTTCTTTGTAGCAGCATAGAATTTTTCTTTACAGAGAATAATTAACACTTTCTTCAAATGCTGAACATGCTCTTCTATACTAGTACTGTAGATTAAAATATCATCAAAGTAAACCACCACAAATTTCCCAATGTATGGCCTGATAATTTGATTCATCACCCTCATGAATGTACTTGGTGCATTCGATAGACCAAACGGCATTACCAGCCATTCATACAATCCTTCCCTCGTCTTGAATGTTGTCTTCCATTCATCCCCTGGTCTAATGCGAATCTGATGATAACCGCTCTTCAAGTCAATCTTAGAAAAGATTACAGACCCACTAATTTGATCCAATAGATCATCAAGCCTCGGCATCGGAAATCTGTATCTGACTGTGATCTTATTCAATGCTCGACTGTCTGTGCACATCCTCCACGTTCCATCCTTTTTGGGTACCAATAAAGCTGGTACAACACAAGGACTTAAACTCTCCTGCACACGCCCCTGTTCAAGCAATTCCTCCACCTGCCTCCGCAACTCTTCATGTTCCTTCGGACTCATTCGATAATGTGGTCTGTGTGGTAACACAGCACCTGGAACAAGATCTATCTGATGTTGTATATCCCTCAACGGTGGCAACTCCGTTGGTAACTCCTCTGGAAATACATCGTCAAACTCTTCCAGTACTGGTTTTACTTCTTCTGGTATTTCAACCTCTTCACTGCTTTCACGCCCAGTTAACAAGAATACTTCCGGCTCTTCCTCAACCTCCTTAACAAACTCCTTCATAGATAATAAAGTTTTCAGCTCTTCAATCTCTTCTGACTTACTTTCTCCCTGTTGTCTCTTCTTTGGAACTAAGATAATCTTCGTGCCTTCAAACATAAAACTGTAGTTGTTGGTCCAACCGTCATGTTGTACTGCTCCATCATACTGCCATGGTCTTCCCAAAAGCAAGTGGCAAACATCCATCTCTACTACATCACACCAGATCTCATCTTTGTATTTCTTCCCAATAGATAATGGAACACGAACTCGTCTATCCACTTTCACCTCTCCTCCTTTTCTCAACCATGCTAACTTGTATGGATTCGGATGCTTCTCTGTCTTCAACTTCAACTTTGTTACAGCCTCGGTTGAAATGATATTGTCACAGCTTCCCGCGTCAATCACAAATTTACACACCTTCCCCAGTATAGTACATGTCGACTGAAAGATATTACTCCTCAACCAACTAGCTTCTTCCTGCTTCGGTGTCAAACACGATCTCCTCAGCATTAGATTACAACCTTCATCTCCTGACGCAATATCCTGTTCATCCTCAACTGGACTAGAATATTCTCCATCACCATCCTCATCTTCAAGTTCAGCAATCATAGTTCGTTTCTTCGGCTTTGGACACTCATTGCTTTTATGACCCAATTCCTGATAATTGTAACATTTGAAACCATTGTTAACCTTCGCCTTCTCAGCCTCCTTCACCACCGGTTTACTGATAGGTTTAGAAACATTAAAACTTCCACTAACACCCTTCATTTGATTGTTGGAACTAGTAAACACACCACCTCCTCGTCTACCCTGCTTCTCCCAAGCCAACGCTTTCTGATGTGCTTCCGCTACAGATCTTGGATCGAACATATTAACCATATCCTGAATCTGCATTCTCAATCCCCCAATGAATCTAGATGTCAGCTGCTCTTTCATTTCCATAATATCATTCCTTGCAATAAGTTGATAAAATTCGTCAGCATAGTCATTCACAGATTTCGTCCCTTGTCTCAAGTTCTGCAAACGTTGATACATCAAAGATTGATAATTGTAAGGTAAGAACGTTGCTTTCATCAATTTCTTCATCTTCTCCCAAGATTCAACTTTTGACTTTCCCATCCGTTCACGTGTAAGTTTGGTCTGCTGCCACCACGCCAAAGCTCTACCCCTCAACCTCGTAGCAACCAACTTCACTCTACGCTGTTCTGGAACTTCTTTGAAGTCAAAAATCTCTTCAACATTAGCCACCCAATCTAAAAACTCCTCTGCTTGCATACCACCTTTGAATTCCGGAATTTCAGTCTTCATCCCCGACTCCCACTTGTGATCATACTCAGAGTGATTTCTTCCTTGTCCTCGTCCTTGTCCTCGAACACTACCACCATCATACTCCTCTTCAAAATCAGATGTATATCATTGTCTATCTCGTCCACCCACATCTCTACTACCTTCACGTCTACCACCATCATCCCTTCTATCTACATTCCTCCGTTCACGATCATCCATGTGCCTCCCACGCCTTTGATCATTGTCAACACTTCTTTCTCGATTGGATTGTGGTGAGACTCTACTTCCCTCATGGTTAGATTCAGGTGAAACCCTTCTCCGATTTTGATTCATCTCTAACATCATCTTCTCTAATCGACCAATTCCTTCGTTAAGCTTTTCACTAAAGTTTTCATTGATTCTTTGTTCCATCTCATCAGCTTCTTCTCTTCGATACAAAGCTTCTACGTTTTGGTGACGATTAGCTCTTCTCGGCGGCATACTTGAAATCTTCACAAACACTTCAATTCAAACACAATTCGAACTTTGATCCAAAATGAAATGGATCGAAACTTCCACTTTTGTTGCAAATCGCGATGAACACGATGAAAAAAATTCTCGAAATGATATAGATCCGTTCTCCAAACACTTCAAATTTCAAATGGCTTAAAGGATGTGTCTCGGCCGATCTTGATCTCCTCAAAACTCCAAAATGATTAGGCTCCAAGTCTCGATCTAGCTATGATTGGCTAGAACAAGCTCTGATACCAAATGACGCAGCGGATATTACAAAAACAATGTAGATCGATGAATGTAGTAATCGGTGGATTGGAAGATACTGAAATGCCCAAATTCGTTGATCCGAAGATACCGAATTCTAGCTATCTCTAACACGTTGATCGCGCACGATACCGTGAGGAGAGATCTTCAATTCTTCGAGCGTTGATCAAGCGCACTTGATTCTGCGAATCGACTTCTGCAATCGTTGAATCGAGCGCACTTGATTATCCGAGAGAGGAGATAGGAGATTACACTCAACTACCAATTTGAATGAAAGCACAAAGCTAACAAAAGAGAATTTTATTCAAAAATCAACAACCTATTACAAATGACTTACACGGCCTATTTATAGGCATTTGACTTTACAACAGAAATTTCATCATCTCCTAAGTCGGTTCCGACTTATAACAAACGACTCAAAATAGCCGACCTACCATAAGTCGTTTATGACTTAACAGTTTACAACACAACCCGCCTCAGCCGACTTAACAAACACGACTCACGACTTATGTACAAAACGACTTACGAGTTACAATACAGAAACACAAGTCTACGATCTATGACTTAAGTACAGACGACATACGACTTAAAGAAATACAACATAATACCATACAACGACTCACCATTTAAGTCGTAGACGACTTAACGACTTAACCCAGTTCACGATTCATCCATAGTAGCGACTTAAGAAACAGCGGTTTAGATTAACTCGGCATAAGATTCAACGGCATCTAGAGCTTCAGCGACTTAACTCTTGACTCGTTAGGTCGTTCAGGCGACTCAACTAAGTCGTAACTCGGCAACGACTTATTCCCTGCTTCGTTAAGTCGTACACTCACCAAAACACTTCCCTTAAGTCATTGCCGACTTAAACCTTCGCATTTTTCAACTTGTGCTGCTCTTCCTGTAGTCTTAGGTCGTAACCCAGCACGTCCCTTAAGTCGTTGACGACTCATAGCTCCTTTCTTAAGTCGGTCATGACTTATACCTCCTTCCTTAAGTCGGTTACGACTTATGCCTTCACCTTCCTCACTACTTACTCGACTTATGTCTTTGCCTTCCTTGAGTCGGTCTCGACTTACACCTTTGACAAATGTGGGCTGCGCTGCATCAGTCCCTCGCTTAGAAACCCAAAAATGAACGCCGATGATGTTGCGGTTATCATCAAAATTATTTTCAAGCAATAAAAGTGAGTTTAGTACATCTAAACCATACTTTTGGTACTTAACCAAAATCATTTCAAAGGGTATCAAATACTTCGTATAATAATACAAAATATAATGATCTCAATTTATAAACCAATTTCCAAATATTTACTATCAAAAAATACAAATATTATTTTCTCCAAAATCTCAAAAAACATTTTCAAAGATACCGGGATTTATGTTCTCAAAATCCTCTATTTAAATCCTCTTTGTTTATAAACCATGTTTTATAATCCATACTTATATAAAATTACTTTCTTATATAAAATCTTGTCCAAAATATTCTATATTTACTTTTGATCTTTTACTAAATTTAACTATTCACCCAACATTATCACCGAACGTCTTATAGTCAAACTATGAATTTCAATCACAAGGTGTTCGTTTCAATGCATATACAATTGTTGTTTACCAATCCATGAGGTGAAAAGGTAAAACCACTCATAAACTGGTCAAGCATGATTTAAACAATCATTAAGGTTATAGGATATAAAGCTTTGCGAAGCATTTGTATCAAACCAAACATGAATCGGAAAGCCATAAACAAATCATATACCCTCAAGAATCTACTTTCACTTCGCAATTGTAGAAGGTGAAGGTGTTGCAGAAATAGCAACAACCCTAGGTTGCTCCTCTTTCTTGAGTATAGGACAATCTCAAACAAAATTGTAACACCCCGCAACTCTAGGCATCTCGAAAATCAGACATGACTAGAAGCACAGGTGGTCGGGTGAAATAAAAATCCATAACATAGCACAGGGACTAAGACAACAACATAAAATGATTAAAATATTAAAGCGGAAGAAAACTTTCACTAATTATAAATTAATAGCAAAACAGCTTCATTAAAAACAGCATTATCCCAAATTTATTTCTGAAACCGAAAGTACCAAGTAGTCTCCACCAAAACATAAAACATAACAAAGTTCACAATATAGGTCCCCATATATAGAGTAAAGTACGGAAAAGAGAAACAAAGTAGATGAAACAAAAGAAACAAAAACTGAAGATAACAACCTCTCCAATGACCTTCCAAGCTGCAAAGAACTACAACCTAGACCTGCCCTCCTGTGGTTTGGGGAAAATAGGAAAAATAGGAATGGGTCAGACATAAAGTCTGGTGAATGAGAAATAAAATTAAGCAGAAAGAATAAAACAGTTTAATTTCGGGTCTTCCTCGGATATCGCAGAGGGTGAATAATATAATGCAGTGAATCCTTCTTAGATACAGTTCCTAAGAAGCCCAAGTCCACGGTCACTCTAGGGAAGTCAACCATGCAGTAATACTAAACGTCAATAGGCATGTCAGACCTGCTGTCCTTACCTATCCACATGCAACAGCGTGAAAGTCATGCTCTTTACCCGTGCATTGTGACTAAATGCCTCTTACGTCTGACCGACGCCGACTCAAACAACCTCGCAGGACCCCGAAGTTGCACTCAGGCTCTGCCAAACTGGACTCCTATCCTCCTGTCTCCTTGGTCAACAACGTGGACTTGCCCCTGTCTGTAACGACCTGAAATTTTCAACCATTCGCATCCATACATGGAGGATTTGAATTGCTCAAAATATCAGATTGTTAATTTAAAATTTGTAAAAACTCAATATATACAGTAAATAAATAATCACAGACACAGAGTAATATAACAATAATGCAGCGGAAACAAAAGAATAGTTGTTCATGAAGCTACTATATATAATATAACAGAGTTCAACAAGACACAACAGAATCCCGAATACAAAGATGTCTCAATACAATAGTCAAATACAAGATTTGAATACATCACTGGAATCAACTGAATGGCTGGAAGCAGAATCAATAGATGGATCCAAGCGAAGCTCTAACTCCAAAGGTGAGTCTCAAATACTGGTACAACTCAGTCTGACCCGAGCGTAAAGCAAAACACAAAACACTTGAGTCAGGACATACATACTTATACAATGTAAACCAACTCAAGTGAACTGTAATGGAAATGCACAAGTAACTTAAAGGATGTTTGGGATCGCCCATCCTCTGAGGATCCGTTAAACTATCTACTATGTAGTAGTATACGCTATTATAATAATGTCTAAAGTAAAGTAAACTATTAAAATAGCTTTAAGGCATTACCCATATCCCCCTTAACACATTTATATATTCCCATAGTCTATACAGTACCATAATCTCCCCCGTACTGGGCGTCGTCAGAGGGCACTCCATAGGTATGGTACAAAACAAACTCGTAGTAAAACTCGCCAGGGTAGGTGACACGGCACAATGAGGCGATGCCAGGGTAGATATACCAATTACGCACACGGGTTGGTGGTAACACGTAGGAGCCACTACCGCCCACCTTGGAACACACTCCCAAATCAAAAATTGAAGGGTGGCCACCAAATCAATCACAAAGTAATAGAATGGTATCGAAGAAATGTGTTCGATCGGAGGTGCCACCTCACTTGGCCCGAGATCGCTCCTTTGTTAGCCCCCTTAAGCCAACTCACGGGAGTCGGGTCCACGTTCATACCTCAATAGGAACGTCGCCACCATCCTACTTCATTCTGGAATCTCCACCATGTACACGGTTGTCAAAGTGGTTTTCGGTATCGACAGAGAGTATGCCCATATCCGATCCCGGTCTCTTTGCCAACCAATCGCTATTATAACTCATGGATATTTATTTTGAAATAATTTATACCTTAAAACAAAATATCATATCCATTTCAAAACTAGTTTATACTTCAAAACCAAAATATCATATCCATTTCAAAACTAGTTTATACTTCAAGACCAAAATATCATTTGAATAAACCCAGATTTCCAATCATTGAATATTTCCTTCATTTATTTAAACTTGAAATATTCCTTTTTAAATCATCTTAAACCAAAACCACTTTATAAAGTCATATTCTTAAATCTTCAATTGCAAATCAATATATTCAAAGAAAATTCTTAATTAAATACTATTTCAAATAAATTCATTTCCAAAATCATAGTACTTTCAAAGTTATAACACCTTTGAAACCAAACACTTTGAAACCATAATACTTTGAAACCATATCAATTTAAAATGTTATCATTTGGAAATCATAATATTTAGAAAAATCATAACACCCTTAAAATAATATTCATTACCAAAGTTAGCATTTTTAAGTTCATTCGTTCAATTATACCAATTTCGAAAACATTGTATTAACTAATAAATTTCAAAAATGGTTTATATTTCACCTCAAAACATATTCATTTAAACCATTTAAATTTAATGTCAAAATCTTCCAAAATAATATTCATTTACAAAGTTCATTGTAAGTTCAGCAACAACAGCACTTATAAAGTGTTATGGTAAATATATTAACATTTCAAAAACATTGTCAAATTCAAAACAACAACACTTATAAAGTGCTACAGTAGGTATTAGAATTTCAAAACAGTTCAATTTCAGAAACAACAGCACTTATAAAGTGTTGTAGATATATTAATATTTCAAATCATAGTTTAATTTCAGCAACAGCAGCACTTACAAAGTGCTACAGTAGCTATATTAGCATTTCAAAACATGGTTTGATTTCAGCAACAGCAGCACTTACAAAGTGCTACAGCAGTTATATTAGTATTTCAAAACATAGTTCAAATTCAAAAACAGCAGCATTTTGGAAATGCTACCAAAATAAATTCCAGATTTATTATAACATTTCAGAAACATTAAAATTTCAATTTTTAACCATTTTAACTTATAAAATCATATCTCACGCTTCAGAAAATATTCATTTAGATATCATTTAACTTATGATTTAACTCAAATAAAATTTTATAAATAATATCCTATTAAAACCATAATTCATTTATTATGTCAAAAGTACATTATTTACTTAACTTTTTATTTTAACAAATAACTTAACACTTTATTTAAAATACCCATTTCAAAAAAAAATTCTTTCGTAAGTCAAACTTCACATTTCCAATTTAAAACCAAATTTCCATTATAAAGTTAAGTCCTAATTTAAGATACATTTTACCATTTTAAATCATAATTATTTATTTTACAAAACATATCTATTTCATAAAATAAAATCTATTACCATCACTAGGTTAGATTTAAAATTCCACATTAAATCAAATTTAATTATTAAGTTATTTATCATCAATAAAGATCTTTAAATTGCAATTTAAAACCAATTATTGATATATAAAGATTCCAACTTATAGAAAACCAATATACCTTTATAATTTAAAATCAAACCACTTATTGACTTATAAAATTCCATATATTTAAAATCATTGAATCAAATTTTTAATTAAAATTTTCATATATCTTAAAACTTAAAAATACTTAAAAGATATTTAAGAAAACATTATTAAATATATAACCATGGGTTTGTATAATATTTTCTAACCTAGGTCAAGTGATACGGATATGTATCATTTCAATCCGTAATTTAAAAAGAAAAATCCGGGTTCTATCATTTCAAACCCGCAATCCCAAGTCAAATAAAATACAATAAAAATCACTCGAGCCTATCATTTCAGCTCATAATGATTTTTTTCTTATTCTAAAGTCCGTTCGGGTATGTATCATTTCAACCCATAGTGAAAGGGAACTTGAAGTATGAGATACAGAAAATAAAATAATAGTATAGCATATAATATCATATCAGGTGATGTAACAAATATATAAGCAGTATATAACATCATATAATCATATCACATGCATATATGAACATAGCATATTAATTTCTACGATTCACATGTCATTGTTTCACAATTATATAAGTACGAATGTCGAGAGTGATAAACTCACCTTTTTGAAGCTAGAATAACAAACAAGATACACAACAAACTCTGAAAAGCACGACAAGGCACGACTATATTTTTGAGTGGATGAAGAGTCAAGATCAAATCTTGTATTCAAACAAATACAACAATTATAAGTATATAATTTACAACACCAAGATTAGAATCAAAACAATGTAAAGATATGAATTAAAATGCCATAACCTTTGCTTCATCAACAAGTGGGCTCGGCCATGGTCACAATAGGCTAGACCATCATCATGTGGCTCGGCCATGATGGGTTTTATGCAAACTAGGCTCGGCCAAAGTGGTCTTGTATACACGGCTATGTAGGAGTAGATGAAGAGGTGCAAGTTACAAGTTGTGGAAGGCAAAAGGCAAGGGCTTGTGTACTATTGGTTCGGTCATGACTTCAAGTGGCTCGGCCTGGGCTAAGATCTGGTCAAGTCAGGTCATAAGGCACAGCAAGAGGTAGGGGATGGTCACGACATGTGATTGAAGTGATGGTGTGGGTGGTGGCCAAGGCAATAGGAAGAGGAAGTGGTGCATAGGAGGGCTTGGCTAGGCTTGAATCATTGTTTGGTGATGGGTTTTTGGGCCTAGGGTTTCGCGGCAAGGCTTGGGGATGATGTGAGGAGGTGGTGGCCGTACATGGGTGGTGGTGGACGGGTGAGATGGTTAGCTAGAGCATGTGTAGGCCGAGCAAGCATGAAGAAACAAAAGAAAATGAAAGTGGAAAAGAGGAAGAAAGAAGGAGGAAGCCATGGAAATAAATCTTGAGAAATGAAAAGAGAAGAGATGGAAATGAATTTTGTACGTAAATTAGAAATACAAGTGGTGGCTAGGGTTATGGGAAATGAACGGCTAAGAAGTGGAGGGTAGTGAATGGCTAGGGTAAGTGAAAAGCTTACTTGATTTCCAAGAAAAGAAACCTAAGTCCCTTTTGAAATTTCCAAACCTATTTATCTAAATAAACCAATCAAAAACCAAATAAATAAAAATCAAAGCTAAAAAAAATAAAATAAATAAAATAAAATAGAGGAATGAACATAGGAAAATAGAAAATAAAATGAAGAAAACAATTGCGTGTAAAACGTTGAAAGTTATCAAATTTAAAAGGTATAAAATGGAATTTTACGAAACGAAAAGCAGTACGAACATCAGAATTATCTTCTGCTTCAAAGAAAAAGATTAGAAATTAAAATTTCAAATTTAAAATTTTCAACTGTGGTCAAACTTTGACTTTCAGTTGACCAAAATATAAAATTTCAGAAAATATTTATTTTATTATATTTGGAAAATAAATTACAAACAAATTCCAAACTTACTTTGGAAAATTTTAAAAATTCACTTTTAAATGATTTAAAAATCAAAGTTTTCAAATAAAAATTAATTAAAAATATTTACAAAATTATTGGTTGTTACACTATCCAAAGTGTCGGTCCTCCGAAAGAGCGCCCGCAGCTGGGTCGGCTGTGCAAAATCCTCCAACGATCTGCCTAATGAAGCCTACGCCGGAGCATACTTGTCTTGTTCCGTCCGCGTTGATCTGCCTGAAGAAGCCTACGATTGTGGATGCTATCTATCCTACGTACTAGCAACCTATAAAAGGTAACAAACATCCTTGCGAACCTACTTGCCTGCTCCTAGTACGTACAGCCAAAACTATATTTTTGTCTTAACTGCATGAAACACCTATCCAGACCTTTATAAGGTCTGCCTACCAAATCGCTTCAAAATTAATTAATTTTACCGTTACAGTTTACATATTGTTTATTTCTATTAATCTGCTTTAGGCCATTTTTACATTCGATTTGGTTATTTCACAATTTTCCTTTTTCTTACATAAATGGTATTTCAATTTCACGTCCGTTTAGTCCGTATGGTTTGTCTATAATTTTTATACCATTTTGTTACAAATTTACACTAGCCTTTAAGGCCCATTTAATTTACATTTTTTTCCGCCCTAATTTACGTTCTCCTTTTAGAGATTTAATCTATACAAAAATTTTATCCAATAGCCACAAACCATTTAATTACACAAAATTCCACTTTTACATTTTTAGGTCACATATGAAACAAACAATTATGCCAATTAGACTTCCCAATTTTGTTCCAAAACCATATTCAAAATTATGTAATTATATCAATCAAAACCACAATTTTATTCAAGTAACATATTCTAAATTTATTCAACTAACATGTTCTACCATTAGAAATTGAATAACAATTCTAATTCAATTTAATTAAACCAATCTTATTTACGCCATGAAACGTGAATTACAATTTGTTTGTTCCAAATTTCAACCCAAACATGAATTAGAATTGAGAAGTGGAAGAAGAAGATACAATAATTTAAATAAATTTCAATCTTATTTATGCCATAAAACGTGAATAGACAATTTATATGTCCCGTGTTTTAAACCAAACATGAATTAGATTTGAGAAGTGGAAGAAGAAGAAGTTGCAATAATTTACATCTATTCTCAATTAATAACAGAAATTAATTCATTTTAACGTGCTAGAAAAGAACTTAAATTGAATTACTTTATTTTTCTATTTCATATTTATTACCACTCACTTGGCACTTGAGCTTGTATAAATTTGAAAAAGCTTTGCTTTAATCTTTCTCCCTTTGATTCTTCTAAATTCCCCAAATTGCTTGAATATATATAGATAATTTAATTTGGTAGAGATTTGTTTATTTAGTAGAGAAAAGGAGGAAGAATAATACACACTAATTTTACTGTAGAATTATGCGACGGCTGAATAAGTGATTAGGTTTAGGTTAGATGGTTTATTTATAGATTGTTTGAGTGAATATAATCCATTAGATGATTTTAGATTAAATCTGGTTCTTTCAAAACTTAATGGTGATCCATTCTAGCCCATACACATCACTCAACCAATAAAAATTAGCCATCTCATCCTATTACATCACTGGAGCGAATGGGAAGCCGCCACATGTCATAAACAACGCTGAAATATGTAGGAAAATCGCTGAAACTGAACCAGCTAAAAAAACATCGCTCCAGATTTTGGGCGACAACGGGAGTTGATCCTTGGTCACTAAGGAAGTCAACATGCGCCTTTACCACTGTACCAAATGTGCTTTTAATTTATTTTTAATTATATTTCCCATAAAATATCAGAGTGTTACATCCCCCCCCCCTTAAAGGATTTCGTCCCCGAAATCTGCAAAGATGGAAGAACGTAATTAACAACCAGCATCCAAGAACTACATCCATCTACTCAACCATCATCCATTTCTACCATTGTCCTTGTTTTTAACTAATGAAATTTATGATTTATGCAAAGTGAAATGCATATGAAATTACCTAATGCGAAAAGGTAGTCGGTCTACTGATTCAGTTGACCTCCTGTAATGCAAGTATGCTTATGCCATGCAACCAAATGTATGCAATTACCATAGTATAATTGATAATTTTATATGTATGTTTCAATCATTCACCCAAATGCACCATCCATATGCAACATCCATTTATACACACACACACACATATATACGCACACACACAACCATGTGCAAATGCAATAGATAACAGGCATGCATATGGAGGTGTGTGTACCTAGTTGGCCGATTACCCTAAAAATGTCTATCTAGTGCATGCAATGCATCCATTTGCAAAGATTGGAATCCACTTGCAATCATTTTCATCCATCAAACATAACATGCCCTAATGACATGTTTACAACCAAGCTATCATCTATAGGTTTCACGTAAAGATTATCGAAAAGACCCTAACTAAGGAAAGATCAAAGATCAAAGATAGGATATTTGAAGTGTACCTTCAAATAGAAAAGGATAAGAAGTTCGAATTCTCTCCTCAGATTCCCATGTGCACTCCTTGGGGTCATCTCCCCACTAAACCTTCACTAGACAAACTTCCTTGTTGCGTAATCTCTTGACGCTGTGTTCCAATATACGGGTGGGTGTATGACGCCCAAGTGATTCACGCTCTACCTTCACTTCCCTTAGCTGACCGGGTTCTACTACTACTGTGGAATCATGTAGACACTTCCTCAGATGAGAAACATGAAAAACATCGTGAACTCCTGCCAACTTATCTGGAAGATCAACTCTGTATGCCACTTTTCCAATCCGTGTGGTAATAGGGAAGGGTCCTACAAATCTCGATGCCAACTTACCCACTGAGCCAAATTTCATAACGTTTCTTAGCGGTGAAACCTTGACAAAAACCATATCTCCAACTTTAAACTCCAAATCTGAACGTCTTCTGTCGGCATATGACTTTTGTCAATCTTGTACAGTCTTCAACCTCTTGCGAATCAAATCCACCTTCTCGGATGTTTCCCTCACCAAGTCTGGTCCAAGCAAGATCCTATCGGTGGTATCCCACTAACAGGCTGGTGATCTACATGGTCTGCCATAGAGGGCCTCGAACGGTGCCATCCCAATGCTTGCTTGATAACTATTATTATACGCGAACTCCACCAAAGGTAGGTGGTCTTCCCAAGAGCCTTCGAAGTCAATGATGCACAATCTGAGCAAATCTTCCAAAACCCTATTTACCCTCTCAGTCTGTCCATCTGTCTGAGGGTGATATGCCGTGCTCAGATTCAATTCCATTCCCAAGGCTTGCTAAAGACTCCTCCAAAACTCACTGGTGAATAATGGATCTCTGTCGCTCACAATGCTGGCGGGAACTCCATGAAGCCTAACTATTTCCCTTACATAAAGAGTCGCTAAAGAAGCAGTCATCCTATTACTCTTAATGGGTATAAAATGAGCGCTCTTTCTCAGTCTATCCACAATGACCCAAATGCTCGTGTTCCCTCTCCGTGACCTAGGTAATCCATCCACGAAATCCATAGAGACACTCTCCCATTTCCATAATGGAATATCTAATGGCTGCAACAGTCCTCCGGGCTTCTTCTGTTTCGCCTTTACCCTTTGGAAAGTGATGCACTTCGATACATACTCCGCCACCCTCTTCTTCATTACGGCCAATAGAATACCCTCTTCATATCCCGGTACATCTTATCACCACCGAGGTGCACTGTCATCCTAGAATGTTGTGACTCGGCCAACACCGCATCTACTAAATCCTCACTACGGGGAACACAAAGTCTACCATCCCTTCCATGGTATAGCACCTAAGATGTGGTGATGACTCTCCTCTACCAAGCTTATCTAAAATGTCCTTTAACTCTTCATCCTCACCTTGCCTTGCTCCAATCTGCTTCATCAAAGTAGGCTGGACGTCGAGGGCTGCTAACAATCCCGGAGCTAAATCGGATGGAGGTCTAAAATCAAAGGTAGCAATGTACTCCAAATGCTTCAATTCCAAAAATAGAGGACTTAAAACCACTTTTTGTCTACTCAACGCATCAGCCACTATATTACCCTTGCGAGGGGTATAGGAAATCTCAAAGTCATAAGAGGCTAAAAACTCCATCCATATTTGCTGTCTCAAATTCAAGTCTTTCTGAGAGAATAGAAACTTCAAAGACTTATGATCCGTGAAAAGCTCAAGTCTTTCTCCTAAGAGATGGTGCCTCCAAGACTTGAGAGCAAAAACTATAGCTGCTAACTCAAGATCATGCGTCAGGTAGTTCTTCTCATGCGTTTTCAATTGTCCACTCGCATAGCACACTACCCTACCCTCTTGCATCAGTCCGCCCCTAGCCCCGTACCACATGCATCTGTATAAACTGAGAAAGGCTTGGTTCCATCCGGTAATACCAATATAGGCGCGGTAGTCAAAGCTTCCTTCAATCGACCAAAGGCATCCTCACACTTGGCATCCCAAACAAAATCTGAGTTCTTCTTGGTAAGGTGGGTAAGTGGAGCTGATATCCTAGCGAAGTCCTTAATGAACTTCCTATAGTAGCCCGCAAGACCAAGGAAACTCCTTATGTCTGTTGCATTCTTAGGGGTCTGCTAATCCTATACTACTGCCACTTTCGTCGGATCTACTACAAGTCCATCCTCCGAAACGATGTGTCCCAAAAAGCGAACCTTATCCCTCCAAAAGTGTTACTTAGGGAACTTCACCTTCAACTTATGTGCTCGCAGGGTCCTAAACACTTCTTCCAAGTGAACAGTATGCTCCTCCATGCTTCACGAATAAACCAAAATGTCGTTGACGAAAACCACCACAAACTTGTTCAACGATTCGCGAAATACTCGGCTCATCAGGTCCATAAAATATGCCAGAGCATTGGTTAGCCCAAATGGCATGACTAACCACTCAAATAACCCATCTGGAGTCCTTAACACAGTCTTCTCGATGCTATCCTCCACCACATGCAACTGATGAAATCCCGTGGCCAAATCGAGCTACGAAAATACCTTGGCTCCTACTAGCTGGTCGAAGAGATTGTCTATACGGGTAAGAGGATACCGATTCTTCTTCGCCAGCTTATTAAGCTCCCTGTAATACACGCAAAGTCTGAGAGAGTCATCCGCCTTAGTGGCAAAGACGACGGGTGTGCCCCACTCAGAAATGCTCCTACGAATGAAGCCCTTCTCCAAAAGCTCTCCAATCTGCTTGCTCAACTCACGACGTTCCTTAGGAGCCATATGCCTTACCGGTTAAGCAACCGGTTTGGCATTATCGATAAGATAAATCTTGAACTCGATCTCTCTTCGAGGTGGAAGGCCAGTAACCTCCCCGAACACATCTGGAAAGTCTCTAACAATGGGTACCGAACTCAAACTATTGGGCGATAAGTCAAGGGAATAAAGGTAGCTCAACATGACTGATCCTCTAGGATCACAAGATACCTCCACTACAAGTGCCTAACCTCACTACCCTCTTATCGCAATCAAGAATAGCACCATACATGGATAGCCAATCCATACCAAGAATCAACCTGAACTCGTAAAAGCCCAATACAAAGGCACTATAGTCAAACTCAACCCCTAAAATAAACAATTTCAAATCCTGACATAACATGGACAAATAGTCCGATCCTCCTATGGGATTTGATACTACTACCTAGGTCGGTCACTAAGTAAGCATCAAGACCAAGACTCTCTACAAGAGTACTAGATATAAAAGAGTGCGAAGTTCCAGAATCAAATAGGGTACGAACAGGAAAATCAGAGATAGATAACACACCTTCAATGATCACCTTCTTTCCCTTGTCCACAACTGGACGAGTATTAGAGGAAGGAGCTGCCTCTAACGCATAAGCCTGAGCAGGCTGTGAAGGTGTCTATGAACTGCCCTTGGGCTTTGACAGACAGACCTTTTTCATATGCCCCACTTGACCGCAAAGATAGCACCTCAGTCTTGGTCGCTCTCCTACCCCTCTACAATCCTTATCAAGATGACTTGGTTTCCCACAAGTATTGCACTTCCAGTCCTTCCTTGGAACTTTCCTTTTTCCACCTGACCCTCCTCCTCCTCTCCTCTTTCCTTCCCACTGCTTCTTCCCATCACTCTTCTGTGCCACATCTCCTTTCTTCTCAGTATCAGCAAGTAAAGTCATCTCTACCAATGCCTCAAAAGTGGCTCCCATCGGAATGTGGCTCACCACCAAACTCTGCAGTGGTTGAATCAAACCCTTAGCAAACTTCAGCGCCTTCTTGTGAGGAGTATTGATCAAGTCTAGTCCAAATCTAGCAAGCTCATTGAATGATTAATATATTCCTTAACTGTCATATCCCCTTGCTTGAGCTGTATAAATTTCTCTAGCTGCACTCCCTCTTTAGCTTGCGATACGAATTTCCTCTCGAACCTAGTACGAAAACCCACCCAAGTCAAATTATCAACCTCAGCCTCCACAATCTCCCACCAACAAAGAGCCTCTCCCTGCAACTACCATGAAGCCAACTGCCTCCGAGCTAAGTCCTCCAATCCCATAAGTCCAAATATCCGCTCACAACTACGGATCCAAGCTCTCGCCTCGGTATATGACTCGGTGCCAAGAAACAGCTTGCCTCCTAAGCTGGTGTAGTCCTTGCATAACTTGGGAAAATCGGGAATGCCTGCCAGACGGGCTGGAGCCCCTTCCGCCGGAGCAGCATCCCTTGGTGGCTCTGCTTATGCAATAGCCTGCAAATAACGTCTGAACCAAGAAGGCATATTAAAGCCTAGAACTTCGGGGATAACTTGCGGTTCAGACTTTTCTATCTGTGGATATTAAAAAGATGGGATTAGGTACTCCACAAATAGTTCAATAGATAGGGAAGAAGAGATATGAGGGACCCATTTCTTAAATTTCTTTTCTTTCCAAAATATGTACATATACTTTTAAAAGTATTATTTGGAATATCCTTTAAAAATTATTCGAAAACCTTTATATTTTAAAATATTTTTAGGATTACCAAAACCTTAGCTCTGATACCAACTGTGACACCCCGCACCTTTAGGCACCCCGAAAGTCGGACATGACTAGAAGCACGGGTGGTCAGGTGAAATAAAAATCTATAACATAGCACGGAGACTAAGGCAACAGCATAAAATGATTAAAATATTACAGTGGAAGAAAACTTTCACTAATTATAAAGTAATAGCAAAACAGCTTCATTAAAAACAACATTATCCCATATTTATTTATAAAATCAAAAGTACCAAGTAGTCTCCACCAAAACATAAAACATAACAAAGTTCACAATATAGGTCCCCATATATAGAGTAAAGTACGGAAAAGAGAAACGAAGTACATGAAACAAAAGAAACAAAAGCTGAAGATAACAACTGGTCCAATGACCTTCCAAGCTGCAAAGAACTACAACCTAGACCTATCCTCCTGTGGTTTGGGGAAAATAGGAAAAACAGGAATGTGTCGAAAATAAAGTCTGGTGAATGGAAATAAAATGCAGCAAAAAGAATAAAATAATTTAATTCTGGGTCTTCCCCGGATATCGCAGAGGGTGAATAATATAATGCAGTGAATCCTTCTTAGATACAGTTCCTAAGAAGCCCAAGTCCACGGTCACTCTAGGAAAGTCAACCATGCAGTAATACTAAACCGTACTTTTGGTACTTAACCAAAATCATTTCAAAGCGGTATCATATAATAATACTAAGTATCATGATCTTAATTCATCAACCAATTTCCAAATATTTACTTTCAAAAATCACTAATACTATTTTCTCCAAAATCTTGAAAAACATTTTCAAAGACACATGGATTTAAGTTCTCAAAATCCTTTGTTTAATTCCTCTTCATTTATAAACCATGTTTTATAAACCATATTTATATAAAATTACTTTTCTTGTATAAAATATTTTCACCGATATTTATTCCCAAAATATTCTATATTTACTTTTGTTCTTTTACTAAATTTTACTGTTCACCAAACATTATTACTGAATGCCTTATAGTCAAACTCTGAAACTCAATTCACAAGGTGTTTATTTCAATGCATCTACAAATGTTGTTTACCCAATCAATGTGGTGAAAAGGTAAAAGCGCTCATAAACTGGTCGAGCATGATTTAAACAATCATTAAGGTTAAGGGATGTAAAACTATGCGAAGCACTAGTATCAAACCAAACACGAATAGAAAAGCCGTAAATAAATCATATACGCTCAAGAATCTACTTCTCCTTCACAGTTGTAGAAGTGGAAGGTGCTATAGAAATAGCAAAAGCCCTAGGCCAATCCTCTTTCTTGAGCATTGGACAATCTCTAACAAAACATCCCCGCTGATGGCAACCGTAACAACCTTTCGATGCAAAATGTGCCTTAAGCTTCAAAACCTTTTTAATCGGTGCTTTCACTATCTGCTCTCTAGCCACCTCCCTACTTTCCCCAACCTACAACTCCAAGCAAAGTTCCTCTTTTGTAACGACCCCAGATTTAAATTTATTTAAATCGATAATTTATTGAATTTTTGAATAAAAATAGTAAAATAAATTGATAGAATGGAGCAAGTTTCCCCGACTCAAATATGAGTGGATTTGAAAATAATAAATATATAGATATATATTTTGACTTGAGTTTAAATTGTAAATAAATAATGGATAATAATATTAAATATTAGAATTGATGGTTTAATAATGGTTTGAATTTATAAAATAAATAATTGAGTTTATAAAATAATAAAAGACAATAACTATTAAGATAAGATAACAACAAAGATTTAAACTAGGAATAGAAAAATAATATGAGATAAATTTTATAAATTATACAAAACAAAGTAATGAAAACTAGCTAAATAAACAAATAACAAGTTAACCATAATACAATAACCAAAACAAATCTTTAAACTAAAAACTTAAGTAAAATATTATAATCTATGGCAATTGAGATTTGCAGGCAGACAAAATAAAGTAATATATATAAGTATTTATGAACACAAGGTAAACACTAGAATATAACTTTGTAGAAGCTTAAGGTAGAAGACATATATTTGCAGTCAAGTATTATAAAATATATGCAAGGCAAAGAAAATATATAAAACTATTCTAAGTACATACGAATTGAACTAAAGAGGATATGTATGACAACTTCATTAATGCTTGTACCCAAATGTTTCCATTTCAGCCTTCATACAAGAAAAGATCTCTGATCTAAATATAACAATCTTGTACCAGCATTTTCTAGCCTCTGCACACTTGTCTTCTTTATTATCAAGTTTCCCTTTTCATTTCGATTCATAAAAACAATACAAAGCAAAACAACAACCCTGTAAACCATTTTCAAAAGCCTGAGCAAGGCATTTCAGTTTCTAAAGAAAAATAAAGCATCTTTTATTAGAAATCTCTGAAGCCATTCCAGTATCAAGTTCAAAAAAAAAAATCAAGTTTTCAACTTTGCAAAGTTAAAAAGATTTCAAACATAAAGCTCTGCTCTTTCTTCTTGTTCCAGGTGAGCAAATCTCCTTCCTGAACCTGTTTGTTTTTGTTTGTGAGCAAACTCAACCTGATATATATCTAAATGATTTGTGAATTAGGATATGAAATGTGCTTGGATGATGTGTATATTTATCTGCATGTTTGTATATATGCAAATATTTGTGTGCATATGTATGTGTCTAGGAAAGTAGGCTCTGTTCTTAGTTTACAGGCTACAACCCTGTTCAAAATTCAAAATCTCATTCCCCAATCCTTTTTAGGCTTTGGACTCTGAGTGAAAAATGTTTGTAAGTGTGTAACATCATTTTTAAAAATGGTTTCAAGTGAAAATATTGAGTAAAAATTTTGAAAAGAAGAAATTACAGTGCAATCTTTTAAAGACAGAAAAATTCGATCATCATAATTTTGAGTTTTGATTTTACAACCTGATCCGAGTTTGCAAATGATGAATTTTAATATAGAAATCATGATTTTGAAGTGTGGGGTTGTTGGGGATTCGCGAGTTGATCGTGTTTTGGTTTTTCATCAATATCTGACGAACGACGATGAATTGTGAGTCGTGCTTGATGTCGAAGCTAGCTCAAGCATCGGCGATCACCAGAAAAATAACAGTAAAATTTATTAACAACCAAAGTAATTGCACGGCATGATTTTAGGGTTTAAGAACCCAGTTTGATAGATGTGTTCATCGACATCGTGTAGCGATGTGGGTGGTTCGGAGTGAATCGCGACTAGGGGAAATGAAGAAGGGGATCGTGGTGCAGCTCTAGGCGAGGCGACGCATTGTCTGATGGTCGAGGTCACCGTGGTGAGGCGTTGTTGATGATTGGTTTATTTCCAGTTTTCGATTGAAGTGTTCGTTTGTGATTGGTTGGTGGATACGTGGTTCTGTGAAGTCGAAAGGGATGGTGTGGCGAACGTCGACTTGCTGAGTGCCTCGGCGATGGCCGGAAGGGGATAGTTCATCGGTGCACGTGCACCGGTGCAAATGTGTGCCTGGGCAACTATAGGATTTGGGGTGTTTGAGGAAGATGAGGCCACTCGGGATGGTCTCGAGAAAACTGGTGGTTGAACTCGAAGTCGAACTCGAGTAGAACGCTGGAATACCGGTTAGAAATAACTTGAACAAATTTTAAAACGAAATTTAAAGTGTCTCGGGTTGATCTGGGGGAGGACTCGAAGCAGATGGAAGTTTGGTTCGTGGAAGGCTCGGGTAGGAATTGTTACAGGCTTTCAGCCTGTCTGAGTTTTAAATTTAAGTTCAAGTTAGTTTGGAAACAAATAAAGTTTTAAATTTAAAATGTTTAAGTATGGAAAAGAAATTTTGAATTTAAAATGAAATTTAAAATGGTTAAGTTAGATAAAATGGATAATCTATTTATTTAATTAATTTATGATTTGAATTAATTAAATTATTAAATGTTTAAATAAATAAATTAAGGTCAAATTAATTTGATAATTTGAAGCTATTAATTTATGATTAGGAATTTATTTATTTAGTAATTAAAGATTAATCAAGTTAATATGGTAAATTTTAATTAATTAATTAAGTTCAATTAATTAAAAATAATTACTTGATATTAAGTTAAGTATAATTACTTGATGAAATTAATGAAGTGAAATTACTTAGAGAAGAAATAAATAGATAATTACTGAATGTAATCAATTAAATGATGATTTGAAATTTGAGTAAATTATTTGTAAATAATTAAAGGTTTAATTGATTCATTTACTTAAAATTGATTAGTTAATAAAGATTAACAAATGAATTCGAAAGGGAATTTATTTCAAATAATTTGTGATTAAATCATGACAATTAACCCGGATTAATAGTTGATATATCTGATTTAAATTAATTAGCTGGTTAATAAATTCACTTGTGAATGTTTGGATTTCGTTGAATGACTTGATTGTTTGATATCCCTGATATGTGATGCTTTGTGATATTGTGATCTATAGTTTACTCATCTGTATATTATCTATGATCTGTGAATGAACGATAAGCGTTGTTCTTATACCGCTTATCAACTATATCCTGTATTTTGGTATGTGATGATTGATGTTGCACTATTGTGTGTGAAACCCCTGGACTACACTTTTACACACACAAATATGGATTTCACGTGGAAATCGGTTAAATCACAGATAAATTAAATTTGATGTTTTTGAAATTGAAATTTTAATTTCAATTGATTTTGAAATTGGGAACTTGGGTTTAAAGTGAAAAGCTTTTGAAATGGAATTTCAAAGATAAAAGTTATTTTGAATAACTTAATCGAGTTTTGAAAATTTAAATAATTTGATTTAAATTTGAATTCAAGTTTTAAATTGAATTCTATGATTTGAAACTAAGGATTAAAGATGCTGTACAAGTTATATGTGGGTTAAACCATTTTAAAGATATCGATTTGGGAATTTGAATTTTTGTTCAAGGGTTTTAACTCGTGTAAATATATAACTGGATTTTTCTGAAACGAAACTATTTGTTTTCAAATAGTAAAAGCTTTCACATAAGTAAAGGATTTCCAAATTGTGTTAACAGATTTCAAGTTTGAAATAGAATTGAAATGTTTTGAAAACTATGAAATGAGTCTTTGATTTCAAAGACCGGATGAGTTAATCTAACTTGAAATGGAATTGTTTTGGAAGATTATGAATGAATTTTTGGAAACGAGTTTTGAAAGCTATAAGTTAAATCTTGATTTAAAGATTTAACGATTTAACCTATTAAAAAGGGAAATTGTTTTGAAATCCATAAATGGATCTTTGTGAATGGGGTTAACTTTGTGAATTGAATCTTTTTGTTTAAAAGATTAAAAGTGTGGAAATTGTTTAAACCATTGAAGGTTTTTGAAATGAATCTTTTTGTTTAAAAGATTGGAAATGGTAATTTGTTTTACCATTCGAATGAAAAGTTTTAAGCTTTAAGCTGTGATTTAACTGAGACCCCAGTATCCATATGATTTTTAAATTGCGCTCGTTATTCGGTTTAGCCGGGAGAGGACCTTTGTGTCATATATCCCATTCCGAATAGTGATACGACGATATGGATAGCATTTGAAGACCGGTGGTGAAGACCGGGTATTTGCGAGAGCGATAGGATGACCTATCGATTGTTTCTGCACTGAGTAGCTACGGTATAGAGATTCCCTAAGTGATGGGAAGTCCGATCGAGATTGTGAATACCCGGATTTGCAAGGGCTTCTTTGGAAGTGCCTTCGGTTCTGTTCGAACCCGGAACAGACTTGTATGGATGTGTGTCTGACGTTACACTTTGAGATGTAAAGCTGGTTTCTATCAAATACATTTCTGTTGGTGGCGGAGAATTTATTCTCTTAGCTTAACACCCTTCTCTGAGACGTACGAGCTCAGAGGTTATGTAGTTGATGGTTACTAGTGATACATTCCCAATTTGGTAATGTGGCATACGAAGTGCTGCTGATCATTTGTTGATCGAAGCGTGGCTTTGTGAAAAAGCGTGGCTTTGTGAAAAAGCGTGGCTTTGTGAAAAAGCGTAGTTTTGTGGACGAGACTTCGTCGAGCCTCACAACCCGGTAATGGTCGAAACAGGAATGTTGCGGCAAAGGTTTGTAGGGGTAGCGCCCCTAGGGTATGTCATTTCCTTCTGGATAAAGGGTGGTATCATGGTATGGAGCCCAGATACTTAACTCGTGTGGACACTATACATTTATCACTTTGTGATGTTGCTTTGTTGGTTGAGGGGCCCCGCGGATAAAGGTCGGTAACGACCGGGGGATGACATGACTCGTGTGTTAGTTACCTAGTTACAGCTGTACAGCGTGAGGTAGCGTCAGTGTGTTAGTTACCTAGTTACAGCTGTACAGCGTGAGGTAGCGTCGGCCTTTTGTTTGCAGAGATCCGGTTAGGTTCTCGGGGCGTCTTTCCAGAGGCGTTTCTATTTCGGTAAGGAAGTTCCTTAGCCTGATCATTTGTTGGAAATCCAAAGAAACAATACGAACCCTGTACGGTTTTAGTTGTATTACCTGCTATGGAATGTGGCGGTAACCTGCTATTGAACATGGTAGCTATAGTAGGCATACAACAATGGTTGTATGCTGGCTAAGATTAATATTATACTTTCGAAATGCTTTCGACACTATGCACTAATGATAATAATATCGAATGATTTTTGCGTAGTAAGCATTTTTGACTATCATAAGAAGAAATCTCCTCCAATTCTGCGATTGCATTGTGTGTGTGGTGGGAGGTCTTATGGTAGTTTCATTTTCCAAAAACATTGCGGATTTCAATGTTTAAAAGCCTTTGTTGCTTGTTTTAAAGATAAACTGTTTTTGTTGCTCACACCAGTCCCATGACTGATCCGGAGTTTATTGTTCCCTTCCTAAACTCTGGGTGCCCACTATTTTCCACACGGGCAGTCTAGAGTTGGGTTTCTCAGATATTCAGGTTGAGTAGATTATCTGGAGCTAGTTCAGTCCTTGGAGTTCATGGATTGACGTTGCTTATCTTGGAGACATTCTATCCGCTGCTGATGTTATCGTTTTCTTTCCGCTGCTATTTCTTGTATCATATCTCTGATGTATATTGATATCTGTTGTATCATTCTGTTGTACCTATCATTGTATCAATGTTATGTAATTGATATATTCTTTTTCCGCTGTGTTGTTATTTACTTAATTGTGTTATAGCTCCGGCGAATCGGATTTGAATGGTCGAATCTGCGGCATTCTAGTACAATGTGAAGTACGGATGTTGATTTTCGAACGCGAAAAATCCGAGTCGTTACATGTGGTATCAGAGCTAAGGTTGAACTTTAGCTCAGGAGTATAACACATTAAGTAGCTCTTTAGAGATAGGGTGAAGTATACCCTAGAATGAGTATTCCTAAGATATCCGTCTGAACGTCTCAGTAAATTCTCTTGCTATCCACTGATAGTAAGTATGAGTGTAAGAAGAGGATGAGATGGGGGACAGAGGAATATGACTGTAAATGGTCGATACTCTGTAACAACAAGGAAACAATCTTTTCTCTATTAATATCTTTCGTTCAACATCTCTTCTCAATTCTTCGATAGTTTCTGGTAGATCCAGGAAGAGATTCGATATATTTGATATGGGACATGAACTCCAAATAGGCCAAAACTGTTTGTTTGGATGAATTGGTTGCTTTGTTTGTTATGGTTGATAGCTATAATTTAGTTTCTAAACTGAAAGCTTTGAAATCGTATCCATATATCTATCTATTCTTTGGGTTCCGATATGTTCTACGAATGGTTAGTTATCCCTTTAAACTAACCGATGCCATTGTATACTTCGTAGATCTGGATAACCCGAGTATCGTGTGAAAGGATTCAACAGATTCGTTCTTGTATCTGTTATTGATATTCTGATTTGGTAAGCCAAATGCAGAATAGATGTTCAGTTTGAGTTGGTGAAATATTCTTCATCTATCCTTGTGTCTCCTTGGTAATTTCGAGGACGAAATTCTTTTAAGGGGGGAAGTTTGTAACGACCCCAGATTTAAATTTATTTAAATCGATAATTTATTGAATTTTTGAATAAAAATAGTAAAATAAATTGATAGAATGGAGCAAGTTTCCCCGACTCAAATATGAGTGGATTTGAAAATAATAAATATATAGATATATATTTTGACTTGAGTTTAAATTGTAAATAAATAATGGATAATAATATTAAATATTAGAATTGATGGTTTAATAATGGTTTGAATTTATAAAATAAATAATTGAGTTTATAAAATAATAAAAGACAATAACTATTAAGATAAGATAACAACAAAGATTTAAACTAGGAATAGAAAAATAATATGAGATAAATTTTATAAATTATACAAAACAAAGTAATGAAAACTAGCTAAATAAACAAATAACAAGTTAACCATAATACAATAACCAAAACAAATCTTTAAACTAAAAACTTAAGTAAAATATTATAATCTATGGCAATTGAGATTTGCAGGCAGACAAAATAAAGTAATATATATAAGTATTTATGAACATAAGGTAAACACTAGAATATAACTTTGTAGAAGCTTAAGGTAGAAGACATATATTTGCAGTCAAGTATTATAAAATATATGCAAGGCAAAGAAAATATATAAAACTATTCTAAGTACATACGAATTGAACTAAAGAGGATATGTATGACAACTTCATTAATGCTTGTACCCAAATGTTTCCATTTCAGCCTTCATACAAGAAAAGATCTCTGATCTAAATATAACAATCTTGTACCAGCATTTTCTAGCCTCTGCACACTTGTCTTCTTTATTATCAAGTTTCCCTTTTCATTTCGATTCATAAAAACAATACAAAGCAAAACAACAACCCTGTAAACCATTTTCAAAAGCCTGAGCAAGGCATTTCAGTTTCTAAAGAAAAATAAAGCATCTTTTATTAGAAATCTCTGAAGCCATTCCAGTATCAAGTTCAAAAAAAAAAATCAAGTTTTCAACTTTGCAAAGTTAAAAAGATTTCAAACATAAAGCTCTGCTCTTTCTTCTTGTTCCAGGTGAGCAAATCTCCTTCCTGAACCTGTTTGTTTTTGTTTGTGAGCAAACTCAACCTGATATATATCTAAATGATTTGTGAATTAGGATATGAAATGTGCTTGGATGATGTGTATATTTATCTGCATGTTTGTATATATGCAAATATTTGTGTGCATATGTATGTGTCTAGGAAAGTAGGCTCTGTTCTTAGTTTACAGGCTACAACCCTGTTCAAAATTCAAAATCTCATTCCCCAATCCTTTTTAGGCTTTGGACTCTGAGTGAAAAATGTTTGTAAGTGTGTAACATCATTTTTAAAAATGGTTTCAAGTGAAAATATTGAGTAAAAATTTTGAAAAGAAGAAATTACAGTGCAATCTTTTAAAGACAGAAAAATTCGATCATCATAATTTTGAGTTTTGATTTTACAACCTGATCCGAGTTTGCAAATGATGAATTTTAATATAGAAATCATGATTTTGAAGTGTGGGGTTGTTGGGGATTCGCGAGTTGATCGTGTTTTGGTTTTTCATCAATATCTGACGAACGACGATGAATTGTGAGTCGTGCTTGATGTCGAAGCTAGCTCAAGCATCGGCGATCACCAGAAAAATAACAGTAAAATTTATTAACAACCAAAGTAATTGCACGGCATGATTTTAGGGTTTAAGAACCCAGTTTGATAGATGTGTTCATCGACATCGTGTAGCGATGTGGGTGGTTCGGAGTGAATCGCGACTAGGGGAAATGAAGAAGGGGATCGTGGTGCAGCTCTAGGCGAGGCGACGCATTGTCTGATGGTCGAGGTCACCGTGGTGAGGCGTTGTTGATGATTGGTTTATTTCCAGTTTTCGATTGAAGTGTTCGTTTGTGATTGGTTGGTGGATACGTGGTTCTGTGAAGTCGAAAGGGATGGTGTGGCGAACGTCGACTTGCTAAGTGCCTCGGCGATGGCCGGAAGGGGATAGTTCATCGGTGCACGTGCACCGGTGCAAATGTGTGCCTGGGCAACTATAGGATTTGGGGTGTTTGAGGAAGATGAGGCCACTCGGGATGGTCTCGAGAAAACTGTTGGTTGAACTCGAAGTCGAACTCGAGTAGAACGCTGGAATACCGGTTAGAAATAACTTGAACAAATTTTAAAACGAAATTTAAAGTGTCTCGGGTTGATCTGGGGGAGGACTCGAAGCAGATGGAAGTTTGGTTCGTGGAAGGCTCGGGTAGGAATTGTTACAGGCTTTCAGCCTGTCTGAGTTTTAAATTTAAGTTCAAGTTAGTTTGGAAACAAATAAAGTTTTAAATTTAAAATGTTTAAGTATGGAAAAGAAATTTTGAATTTAAAATGAAATTTAAAATGGTTAAGTTAGATAAAATGGATAATCTATTTATTTAATTAATTTATGATTTGAATTAATTAAATTATTAAAGGTTTAAATAAATAAATTAAGGTCAAATTAATTTGATAATTTGAAGCTATTAATTTATGATTAGGAATTTATTTATTTAGTAATTAAAGATTAATCAAGTTAATATGGTAAATTTTAATTAATTAATTAAGTTCAATTAATTAAAAATAATTACTTGATATTAAGTTAAGTATAATTACTTGATGAAATTAATGAAGTGAAATTACTTAGAGAAGAAATAAATAGATAAATACTGAATGTAATCAATTAAATGATGATTTGAAATTTGAGTAAATTATTTGTAAATAATTAAAGGTTTAATTGATTCATTTACTTAAAATTGGTTAGTTAATAAAGATTAACAAATGAATTCGAAAGGGAATTTATTTCAAATAATTTGTGATTAAATCATGACAATTAACCCGGATTAATAGTTGATATATCTGATTTAAATTAATTAGCTGGTTAATAAATTCACTTGTGAATGTTTGGATTTCGTTGAATGACTTGATTGTTTGATATCCCTGATATGTGATGCTTTGTGATATTGTGATCTATAGTTTACTCATCTGTATATTATCTGTGATCTGTGAATGAACGATAAGCGTTGTTCTTATACCGCTTATCAACTATATCCTGTATTTTGGTATGTGATGATTGATGTTGCACTATTGTGTGTGAAACCCCTGGACTACACTTTTACACACACAAATATGGATTTCACGTGGAAATCGGTTAAATCACAGATAAATTAAATTTGATGTTTTTGAAATTGAAATTTTAATTTCAATTGATTTTGAAATTGGGAACTTGGGTTTAAAGTGAAAAGCTTTTGAAATGGAATTTCAAAGATAAAAGTTATTTTGAATAACTTAATCGAGTTTTGAAAATTTAAATAATTTGATTTAAATTTGAATTCAAGTTTTAAATTGAATTCTATGATTTGAAACTAAGGATTAAAGATGCTGTACAAGTTATATATGGGTTAAACCATTTTAAAGATATCGATTTGGGAATTTGAATTTTTGTTCAAGGGTTTTAACTTGTGTAAATATATAACTGGATTTTTCTGAAACGAAACTATTTGTTTTCAAATAGTAAAAGATTTCACATAAGTAAAGGATTTCCAAATTGTGTTAACAGATTTCAAGTTTGAAATAGAATTGAAATGTTTTGAAAACTATGAAATGAGTCTTTGATTTCAAAGACCGGATGAGTTAATCTAACTTGAAATGGATTTGTTTTGGAAGATTATGAATGAATTTTTGGAAACGAGTTTTGAAAGCTATAAGTTAAATCTTGATTTAAAGATTTAACGATTTAACCTATTAAAAAGGGAAATTGTTTTGAAATCCATAAATGGATCTTTGTGAATGGGGTTAACTTTGTGAATTGAATCTTTTTGTTTAAAAGATTAAAAGTGTGGAAATTGTTTAAACCATTGAAGGTTTTTGAAATGAATCTTTTTGTTTAAAAGATTGGAAATGGTAATTTGTTTTACCATTCGAATGAAAAGTTTTAAGCTTTAAGCTGTGATTTAACTGAGACCCCAGTATCCATATGATTTTTAAATTGCGCTCGTTATTCGGTTTAGCCGGGAGAGGACCTTTGTGTCATATATCCCATTCCGAATAGTGATACGACGATATGGATAGCATTTGAAGACCGGTGGTGAAGACCGGGTATTTGCGAGAGTGATAGGATGACCTATCGATTGTTTCTGCACTGAGTAGCTACGGTATAGAGATTCCCTAAGTGATGGGAAGTCCGATCGAGATTGTGAATACCCGGATTTGCAAGGGCTTCTTTGGAAGTGCCTTCGGTTCTGTTCGAACCCGGAACAGACTTGTATGGATGTGTGTCTGACGTTACACTTTGAGATGTAAAGCTGGTTTCTATCAAATACATTTCTGTTGGTGGCGGAGAATTTATTCTCTTAGCTTAACACCCTTCTCTGAGACGTACGAGCTCAGAGGTTATGTAGTTGATGGTTACTAGTGATACATTCCCAATTTGGTAATGTGGCATACGAAGTGCTGCTGATCATTTGTTGATCGAAGCGTGGCTTTGTGAAAAAGCGTGGCTTTGTGAAAAAGCGTAGTTTTGTGGACGAGACTTCGTCGAGCCTCACAACCCGGTAATGGTCGAAACAGGAATGTTGCGGCAAAGGTTTGTAGGGGTAGCGCCCCTAGGGTATGTCATTTCCTTCTGGATAAAGGGTGGTATCATGGTATGGAGCCCAGATACTTAACTCGTGTGGACACTATACATTTATCACTTTGTGATGTTGCTTTGTTGGTTGAGGGGCCCCGCGGATAAAGGTCGGTAACGACCGGGGGATGACATGACTCGTGTGTTAGTTACCTAGTTACAGCTGTACAGCGTGAGGTAGCGTCAGTGTGTTAGTTACCTAGTTACAGCTGTACAGCGTGAGGTAGCGTCGGCCTTTTGTTTGCAGAGATCCGGTTAGGTTCTCGGGGCGTCTTTCCAGAGGCGTTTCTATTTCGGTAAGGAAGTTCCTTAGCCTGATCATTTGTTGGAAATCCAAAGAAACAATACGAACCCTGTACGGTTTTAGTTGTATTACCTGCTATGGAATGTGGCGGTAACCTGCTATTGAACATGGTAGCTATAGTAGGCATACAACAATGGTTGTATGCTGGCTAAGATTAATATTATACTTTCGAAATGCTTTCGACACTATGCACTAATGATAATAATATCGAATGATTTTTGCGTAGTAAGCATTTTTGACTATCATAAGAAGAAATCTCCTCCAATTCTGCGATTGCATTGTGTGTGTGGTGGGAGGTCTTATGGTAGTTTCATTTTCCAAAAACATTGCGGATTTCAATGTTTAAAAGCCTTTGTTGCTTGTTTTAAAGATAAACTGTTTTTGTTGCTCACACCAGTCCCATGACTGATCCGGAGTTTATTGTTCCCTTCCTAAACTCTGGGTGCCCACTATTTTCCACACGGGCAGTCTAGAGTTGGGTTTCTCAGATATTCAGGTTGAGTAGATTATCTGGAGCTAGTTCAGTCCTTGGAGTTCATGGATTGACGTTGCTTATCTTGGAGACATTCTATCCGCTGCTGATGTTATCGTTTTCTTTCCGCTGCTATTTCTTGTATCATATCTCTGATGTATATTGATATCTGTTGTATCATTCTGTTGTACCTATCATTGTATCAATGTTATGTAATTGATATATTCTTTTTCCGCTGTGTTGTTATTTACTTAATTGTGTTATAGCTCCGGCGAATCGGATTTGAACGGTCGAATCTGCGGCATTCTAGTACAATGTGAAGTACGGATGTTGATTTTCGAACGCGAAAAATCCGAGTCGTTACATCTTTTGCCTACACCTACAGCAAACTACACTAGAAATATTTCTGGGTGGCTGAAATTTCTGCTTGTTGTCCCCAGCTGGTGTAGAAATAGACGGGTGTAGCGCTTATCTTGCAAACCTTAAAGCCATGTTCACCAAATCAACAAAAGATCCCATGATGTGATTAGTCATATCCTGCTGGAACTAGGGGCGCATACCCGTATTGAACATCTCATTCTTCTTCAAAGACATGTCAAATAACCCCAACCCGAACAGGGACAAAGCAATGAAACTGTTCTCATACTCCGTCATAATCATGGCCCCCACTTCAAATCTAAGAAACTCCTAAACAATAAAGAATTTATGGCTTTCCGAACAAACTTCATCGCAAATACCTCCTTAAATTGGGCCTAAGAGAATTCATTATCCTGGACATCGGCTATAATAGAACTCCACCAATCCATGGCTGCATCTGCCAGATGCCGTGATGCCAACCGACGCTTCATTACATCATCCAGCTCCATATCTCCAAATATCCGATCACATAATTTATCCAAGTCTGGACTTCAATAATCGTCTCTGTACACCAAAAATATTACTCCCTAGCCTCTTATAATCACGATAGAGTTAAGCAAAACTCATCTAAGGCTTAACCTGCACGACCTTCTCTACGGCAATCACCCTTAGTTCCTCAACTGGAGCAACATTCCTCGGTGCTTGATTCCCTCATTCATGACAGTACTACCCCGACCAGCTCTAGCATTGGCAGCTCTATTACTCATAGTTCTTACTACCTAATCAAAGCAAAACTCCTTTACTACACGAAAGGATAAAGTTATTTCAAAGAAAGAGTTACTTGAAGGAGATTCTCCTAAGGAAATATTTAAAAGTCCAATTTTGAAAATTAAAATACGCTCTCATATGTATAATACACATGACTCATTCTAGGGCATTGCTTACCCTATCTTTAATGAGTCATACCCAACTAAAGCTAAGGTGTTTGTTCTACCTTGGGATCTGATACCAAATGTAATGGCTCGACTTTTCGACCTTCAAATATCAACACTAAATACAACCAAGGTATTTGTGTGCCAAGCACTAAAGTGGTGGAAAGACGGAAAGTTAAGGTAAATAAAAAGAAAAAGAAATGGAACAAGGAAGAAGGAACACAATACCAGAATCTCTCGGTGGAACGATAATATATAATATCAAAAGGCAGTACAAAACTGTCAGTCTAAGATACATAACATTTCAGAGTTACAATTCTAAATACTATCTTCAGCCTGGACAGTTATAACAGCATGTCCTCATATATGCTAATACATACAATACAGTAATGTAGTGGAATTAAGAATACTGTGGTAGATAATCATCTAGCTCTTTTCTATAAGCTCTAAAGCGTCCATAGCTAAATCTGGAAATATACACAAAGCTGACCCAAGTATTATAAGAAAAAAACACTCGGATTAGTCTTGTAAACCAGCGTGAGAAAATCAATAAATGTGTAACATGTAACTGTAATTATTGAGACCGTACGAGTTACCATAACAATTTTCCCCTCAAATGAAACCAACCATCCGATTAGTGGATATAGCGATATAATAGATAATATCTAGAGTGTAGAATATAAATCGTAGAATAGTTGTTGTGTGAACGCCACAACACTAATAGGTATATAATCAATACCGCTAAGGCACGTTCGCCTATGTGTAAGGATTTCCATGGAGATCTCCTCGGATCAAGCTGAATTCGAACTCCTACACAAGGATCAGAGATATCCTTCCGAGCACCCTATATTTATAGATAAAATATACCATAAGGTAAACATAGCTGGTTCATGCACAAACACTCATGACCCCAAATATCATCAACTCCTGCTAGCATCATTGATAAGCATACTCTAGATATGGAGTTGATATACGGTATGGGTTAGTTGAACCCTATGGCTATGCACCCTACTCTGGTTTTATTCTCATATCCCATGTCAAGGCCACGTTCGGCATCTGTCACTCGAATCTTCATCACTCGAACAGAACACGAATCCCCAAATGGATTCCATCATCTCGATCAGATCACGAATCGTTACATAGATTCGAGCATCTCGAATAGATCTCAAATCTCCACATAGATTCCTGCATAAGTGCTCAGACAAATGCTAACATTGTCCACACTCTTGGAATACTCCTTAAGATAGACAGCCCTAGACGATAGCATCGTTTGAAATTTTAACACTGACATTTCCCTTGGACTTAACCTTAGGATAGAAAGTTCAACTCTATAACATCCCACTCACAGCTGCTTCCAGAACATGGATTGTGTATATGGTTTTGAAATTGTTTCAGTTTCTAGTCATCTCATATAAGTACACTCCCCCACTTACCGGACGCTCCAAAACCAATCGATGAATTTTCGATAAACCCAATTCTAGTTCTTTTAGAAGTAAGCAAACAATATAAAAAGGAGTCCTCCCTAGGGGAATTCGTATATATAAGTTCTTAAAGCTAGAGACATTTTATATCAATGCTTTACCCTAGGGATTCCCAAAGGGTATGAAGTCTCAAAGCTTTTAGATACTCCCTAAGTTATATTTGGTCAAGTTCGATAGTTGACTAACCGATTGTCTAGTATAAAACAATCGCTTATACAAATTAAGGTTTGTATACTTGACACATTTTTGACATTCCAAATTATATTATCCCTTGGTCAAGAGTGAAGCCAGGTAAGTTAGAGCATTGGTTGCATATCTAAGCCTTGCCTAGACACTTCATTCTTGACTCCCATAGATAGATAAGTCTACCTCGTCGGCTTTTAGTGTTAAGTATAGTATTACTATCATTCCATATGTGAGTAAGTAATTGTTAGCATCAAAATTGGTCACTAACACCCAGGAAAGGTTTGTGTAGAGAGATTAATGAAGATAGAAAATTAAAATAGAGGAATGTATGCAGAATTAACTACAGAAACAAGAACACTAGAATTATAGTGGTTCGGCGTAACTGCCTACGTCCACTTTGAGTTTAATCTTTATTGCTTCTTCAAACTATTGAATACAGATATAATCCATGCACTAACGACTTGATTACAAGTTTGGACCGAAAATAGATGAGTCTTCGAAATGGCAGAGTCTCCCCGGAGTTCTACAAAAAAGGTCCCCTTTCACTGCGTCCTTGCCTCTCTATTTATAGACGAAGATAGGTTGGACTTTCTTCGCGGGCCCAGGAACAAGGTACTTCGGCCCATAGTAGGTGACTACTACGCACCAAGCCAGGCATGCCGAACAGCGGTTGTCAAGCGACAAATGCCGAAACGGGGTGTCTTGGTAAAGAGCTCGAAGCAAACCCGCAAGGAGCTTGAAGCGTACAGTGGTATGACTCGAAGCGATGATATACCATTCGGCTCGCTTTAGAATGAAACTGATAACTGCCAACTCTCCTGATATGCACCAAGCGATGTATGCCGACCCTTCCAGACCGAGCGACATGTGCCGACCATCTAAGCGGAGCGATATGTGTTCATGCTTTCTCGACCGAACCACCCATGCCGATCCGTCCTTCCCTGAGCATCCAGACCGAACCGTCCCACCTTTATCTTCATTGGCCGAACGGTGATTGCCGAACGATGCTTGCCAAGCCGAAACGACCAAGGTGTCCATGCTGAACGCCCCACGGCCGAGCTACATATTGAGGCCGAATGATGTATCAGGCCGACCGACACTTATACGCCGAACGATGTAGCCATGCCGAACGACACTTATATACCGAACGAAGTATATATGCCGAGCTTCTCAATTCAAGTCAACCTTTCACTGGCTCAAGTTTCACCTAGATTCCACCAAGAAACTCAATAATTAACATCTCGCAGCCGGGCCAAGCAACCGGGTAACAGTAATCAACATGATGAACATGTTTTCGACATTCCACCTTAACTATTCCTCGATCAAGTGGGAAGCCGATAGGTTAGAGCATTATTGCTACCATCCTTACTCGAGCATCAATCTTAACTCTCACAAATAGAGAAGGTTATCTAGTCGGTTTTTAGTGTTAAGCATAATTGATTACTTTTCAAACAAGTGAGTAAACAGAACACGATTTGGCCACTAAATAATTCCTAACCCCTTTCCAAACCTTTGGTTTGTAATTTAAACCCTTTTAAAGTGATATATATAGTAATTTATTTATAAAACTAGATATTTAATAAAACAATTTAAACGATAAGATATTTACATAAGAATAAAATAATTAGCTACTTTTCTATAAACTGTATATACTTAAAAATGCTTTAAAAATGCTTTATAATATTTATATTGTGTTTTGAAACATTTTTTCAAAATGTTACTTGAAAATAACAACTTTATAATTTACTTAATAATTTGCAACCATGTTTTCTATATATTTAAAAATAAACCCCTTTCTTTAAAAATTCATCACTATTTCTTAAAAATTCAGAAAAAGCTCAAACCACTTTTAAAATAAGAGTTAGTAAAAACTTTTAAAAAGAATGAAACAAAATTATTAAATTTAAATATCTTTTCAAATCTTTAAAGTCCAAAACAAAGACTAAAACGAGATAGTTTTGCGCAAGTGTAAGTTTGGCCACTTTTCGATATGTTACTCAACTTTTTACCCTTCAAACTTTTCATGGCAGTAAGTATACATATAAAATATCACAAATATTATGAGAAACCCATAAGAATCTCTCTACAAAGTTCTATAGAAATTACCGATCACAAGGCAATTCCTAAGTACATCTATAGTGGCTATCACTATAAGAGCACTTTGAAATCCAAGTCCAACCTAAAGTTCAACTACAACCTATATGCTTTGTTTTAAGGCTATGCAACAAATCATATGAGTCTACTCAAGTCTATTCCCAGTCCATACATATGGATTACATAGGCCATTTTCTTTCAAAGCAAGAATCAAAACCAATACTACAACATGTTTCAATATCAATTTAAACAACATATACACAATCAAAAACAAGCATGTATACATAATATTTTTATTCAAGGTGATGAGTAAGCTCACCCTTAAGCAAGCAAACAAGTAAGTCCAAGAAACCCAAGTCCAACCTCTACCTTGCAAACACCTAACATCTTCCTCCTTTCTTGCTTTGCACTTAATTTTCTAAGGCAATAATGCCATTATTGCTCATGCACTTCAAGAGTATGAGGTTTGTGATGTTGTTCTAAGGCTTGTGACAAAGTTTGAGTTGATTTGGATGAGTTTTGCAATTATTTTGTTTAGGAAATTATGTGGAGAAAAGAGATAAGAGATTGATAACTTTAGTGTAAAAATTTGTATAATGAATTCAAGGGTATGCCCCTCCTTTTATAAGCTTCAAATGGTGTTACCTAAGCTTTCTTTCACCCCCCCCCCCCCCGCCCCGTAATCATGTCATGGAAGGCTCACCCGTCCATATGCCCATCACCTCTCTTTTACGCCTCTTCTTTTTTGCAAATGACCATTATACCCCCTTTCATGTTAATATCTCTTATCCATTAGAAGATTCTAGAATGTTCTAATCTCTTCATGAAGACAACTATGTTAATTTTTCCCTAAAGCGTTCATATTTTCATTAGCTAAGTGAAAAAGTGTTTAAACAACTTATATCGATCAAAAAGCTGTTTATCGATAAACTGATGTTCGGTCACATTATTGATTTTTCATCAAAGAATATATTTTTGTAAACAAATTTAAAAAACAAGTTTCATATCATTATTCGTTAATTAAAAGATTTTTAACAAGGTTATAAAATCATATTTATAACACTTGACTATATTTCAAAACGTTATGATATTCGAAGGCGAAGTGTTCGAATTTACGGGTCGTTACAAAAAAAATCCTTTTTGGATCTTTGTTGGACCTATGAAGTCTAAATGGATTCCAGATCCAATCTAAAATATTCTAAATAGAATCTTTATTAATTTAATTTGTTTAAAAACTTTTTTTAAAGTTTTAATTTATATGTGTATCAAATACAATTATATGTGTATAGGGCATGTGCTACCTATGCAGTTAAAGTGCCTGGCGGTTATATAGTGGTAGAGATGCAAAAAGTTATAGCGGGGATAAATTGGGGATATAGTGGAAAATAGTGGGGGTGAAAAAGATTTATTAAATATTAAACCACATATTTGAAGTTAATTTATTTTCATTCTCTCATCATTTGTGTAGAAAAAAGAAATTGTAACATTCCCCCTAAACGGGTGGTGCCTATAACTTGTACCTCAAATCTGATTTTATAGCCAGCCTCTCGACCGTAAGCACGAAGCAAACCAACCCATTAATTTCCCGGACATGTAGGGTAAGAGTCCAAGCTTCGGCATGGTTCACAAAGCGAGAACCACCTATCACGTTAAAGCAACTTTAAAATATTAAACTTTTATTTTGAATTCACTTAAGAATTTAAATGGCTATGGATTTAACTCAACTTCAGTTTTAAATAATTACAAATGTTTATATAATTACTATTTTAGCAAAGTGTTTATTTAATAATTATTTATTTAACAATGTTTTGAAGTTAAATGAATTATACATTCTAAATATTGTTCAAAATTATTAAATTATATTATAAATATGGTTTAAAAGTTATATTATACTTTAATGATATTTAAAGTTATTTTATAATAATTTGATTTTAAAGTTAATTATTATTTAAAGCTAACTATTTTATCTTTTAAATTTAATTATTTTGTTTAAAAATACTTATCATATTATTAATATTTTAAAGATTTATTTTTAAAATGCTAAAGTTTTGTTATTATAAGTATTAATAATGTTTTAAAGTTATATAATTATATGTTTATAATTGTTAAAGTGTTTTATTACTATTATATTATTATTTTGTTTTAATTTTTTTAAAGTTTATTATTTTATTAATGATTTTTTTAAAGTTATTATTTTACTAATGTTGTTTAAAGATAACTAATTGTTTTATTAAAGGTGTTTTTAAATAATGAATTATTTTATAAAAAGGTATTTAAAAATAATAAACTGTTTATTTAAAGGGAATTATTTTTAAAGAAAGACTTATATAAAGGTTTTTATTTAATAAAGGAATGAATTAAAGGAATTTATAAATTTGGAAAGTGATTTTGGAAATTGGATAGAAGTTTGGTTTTTAATGGTTTCTGAGACTTATAAAGGGAGTTTTATAAATGATTTTGGAGATTTTATAAATAGAGTTTATAATTAAACTTGGAGATTTATAAAGAGTTTTATAAGTATTTGGAATTTAAGTAAAAGAGATTTCATAAATGAAAGAGATATATTAAAAAGATCTATAGAATTAAATTAAAAAAGAATTTGAGATTGGATTTCCTTAAACCGACCTTCTTAATTTTGGTGGGATGGACATTCGTTCCTCACTTAACACCGAAGGAAAAGTGTTTGAAGTTATCTTTATCTCCAATTTAAATAACATTTGTTGTGGTCATTTTAATATGATTTTGAAATAAGAAAATTTCACAATGTTTTGTGAATATACATATGCAAGTGAGATAAGCATATGAATATTTTAATAAATATTTCGAAAGAGATTTAATAAATGAAAGATTTATTTAAATGAGGCTTAATGGTTGCTACGGTTAACTAAATCTTTGAATTGTTATTTGTTTGTTCATTTGATAGTTAAATAACCGACTATCAAATCTTGGCCAGTTTTGACTCAAGAAATATGTTGTGTATATTCGAGTTTCTCGGTGAGGACTCGAATGCTTGTTGCATACTTCTGAAAGAACAGAAAAGGAGTCATACAGAAATTATCAGTTATTGGTTTGGAGAGACCGGGATTGGATATGTTATCCAAAAACAACTTCGAACCAATATATGCGTTCAAATTGAAGATATCTTGATGATGAATGAAGATGGAGCTCTTTGATGTGCAAGGGTACTTACTGCTAATCCTAAGGGTGATTCCAAAATGGATGTGGTGGAGGTAGTGCCTTCGGTTTCGTTCAGTCCCAGAACGAACTTGTATGGGTGAATGCTAGAATTGCATTTTGTTTGGGAGGGAGTGTTTTCTTTCCAAGAGGGAATTGCTAAAAGGTAAAATCTTTGCCTCAAGCCTCACACATGGTAATGGCTAAAATAGAGTAGATGTAGTAGGGCTATGTGGGTCGCTCCCATTAGGGTATGATCATCCCTTATCTAGGGTCGATATTATCTCTTATATGTATGCCTCAGGACGTATTTTGGTTGTTGATCAACCTAGGGATGATTATATTCGATGCTATCCAGTAAGGGATAGGCCAGTCCTGTGGTAGTAGAGGTACAAATTAAGACAAGCTCCAGTACATTTTATCTAGAGGTGTCCTTACCTTGTCATTATTGGAAACCATTCTCCAATAAGTGCCTTCGGACTTGATTTTATATATATTATGCTAGAATTTAATTAATGTAACAATTTCGGCTATGATTCAATATTTACTTTAAACCCTAGACATTATTATAATATTAGAAGATTTCTTATAGAAATGTTTTGGTTATCGTAAGTTAAAACCCGTCTGTGTTTATGTGCAGTCGGGCCTTATGTGAAGACATGTTTCTTCGACTCTCAGAAATCGACACTAATACATCCTTGGTATTCATGTGCCGCAAATCCAAGTGCTGAAGAAGTGGATTGTCAAGGGTAAGAAAGAAAATAAAGACAGAAAAGAATCTCCCACGAGTAGAATAACATATATTATTTCAATAAATAATCTTTACAGCGGAAATTTAAATACATTTATTAGAGTTAAACATGGACAGTTATAAATTTCTGTCCTTACAATTTCGGAATACTATAGCACAAGAGTGTGGTGGAAATAGATAACAATCTTTAGAAGAATCTTCTAACTCCATGCTTCAAGCTCCATCCAGATTTCTTCTAAACTAAACCTGACTACTAGGCTGCTCGAAAAAAAATTAGGGCACCCAAAGTTTAAGGGAAAGGAAAATAAACTCTGGGTTAGTCATGGGACTGATGTGAGAACTCAAAAATGCACATTTTGAAAACAAAAAGGTATCTCAAAAGACCATGCCGCACATAAACACGGAACAGGTTTTTACCTTATGATAACCAAATCTTTATTACATAAAAATAAGGGATATTATTTTTAATGACATCTCTTTGAAAACATTTGCAAGTAAACTTATTAATCTTAGCCGAAATTGTTACATTATTAAATTCCAGCATACCACCTTGTAATACAAGGCTTTCTATATCTAAAATCGTACATGCTCTTATTGGAGAATGGGTTTCCATACAAATGACCAGGTGAAGGGACTACCTTCTGCCAGTACATCTCTAGAGGAATGTATCGAGGCCCAACTGATGGTCCTCTACCAACACAAGACCGGCCTACCTCTAACTAGATAGTACCGAATATGTCATCACCCTGGTCGTTACCGACTTATCCGAGAGCTCTCTTTGCATACACCACAATAATTTAAACCCGAACGTCATAGCGGGTAGAAATATATCTAGAATGGGATGATCATACCCTAATGGTTGCGAACCACATAGCCTTGCTGCATCTACCATGTTTTTGTCATTTCCAGGTGTGAGGTCTGAGGTAACGATTACCTTTCACATAGCACATCAATTTTCCTCTTTGAATGCCACATTGCCATTCCATAATCACACAACTGATTTCTACAAACGTATAACTCTTGAGTTTATGTCTCAGGAAAAGGAGTTAAGCTAAGAGAAGTTGCCTTCTCCGCCATTAAACAGATGATACATTCATAGAGATCACTTATGTAACTAGAAATGCAACGTTAGACATTCGTTCATATAAGTTGTCCAGGAATAAGACAAACCGAAGGCTCTCTCCTACCATATCCTATCGGGAGTTACCCTTGGGATTAGTAGCGATTAATCCTTGCATTGGATATTTCATAACGAAGAGACTACCGCTACTAAATGTATATTGGGAGTTTATTCCCAAATGATCAACAAGCAGTCCTTCATTACGAAAATCCCAAATATCATATCCATGTCTTCACTTCAAATACGTAAATTGGTTCGAAGTGGTCTCCGGATAGAAATTACCCAAATCCGACCCCAGTTCCTTCGATCCAATCATCGATAAAAAGATGTTCTGTGAATAGGGAATCATTCTTTAATTGATTAAGTTATTTTTATCAAAAATATCTTTTAAAGATATATTAACTTTAAAACACTTCTTTTCGGTATATACGGAATCATTAAACCTCTCTTATCAAATTTTTTGATTTCTTAAAACCTTTTTAAACTTGGAATAATTCGAAATTATCTAGGATGTTAATCCCTTTTTAAAATACTTTTGATTGAGTTAAAACCATATTATCTAGGATGTTAATCCCAAAACCAGTACATATTAAGTGAGCAGAATCTATAGAAATCATCTAATTCTACTCAATACCAATTCCCGTATTCAACAAATACTATGGGCAGAATAATGGTGAAATCACCTTTTAAATTCCACGAATAGTACTAGTTCCCACTTTAGGGTTTAATACTAAGTATAAGAGGATCATCTCTATACAATCAAAGTTGTATTTAATTTAAGTTTGGAAAATTTAAATCTTTTATACTTAACTCATTTCTGACATTTCACTTTATCTATTCCTCGCCCAAGGAAGAGGCCAGGTGAGCCAGGGCACTGGTTGCTCCTGAACATCTCCTTAGTTTAAGCACCTCACATCCGGATCTCACGAATAAAAAAATCCAGTCTACTCGTCGGCTTTTAGAGCCAAAATTAAATCTCTTAATTTGTAGTAGCTTTTCTTTTAATCATTTATTTGAATTCTTTTTTTTATGAACTATAAAACTTCTAAATCATCCTTAAAACACTTAATTATTCATTTGAAAATATTTATAAAAGATTTAGAAAAGAATCATTAAGTTTAGAAAACAACATTTCTAAAGTTGTTGAAACGGCAGTAGAAAAATGCTGCGGAAATTGCTTAAAATCTGATCCGATTTAAAACAACTTTTCCAATATTTGAAAATCCATATTTTTCAATTCAAATCTCTTTTAAACTATTTTAAAAGATTTTTAGAATTTATTTCACATTTTTAAACGGTTTTAAAATATTATTTTCATAGAAAACCTGTTATGGATTCTGAACTGCAAAACCGCGATTTTTCCAAAAACTTGTTTTACTCATATTTCAAAATCTACATACCGAAATCTCGATTTCCTTTCTTCGTTAGAAAACTATGGATATAATAGTTTAATAAATTATTATCTTGGAGAATTCCGAGCTATATTTCATTCTATATACTCGTTTGACTTTATGGCGTGAAATCGCGAAATGCCGTTACGCGACGCGCTAATTTTTAACTAAATTTCCAATTACCTTTCAAACTTCACCAAAACACTTTCTTATGTTTATAAAACATTTCAAACTCATTTTTAAACCATTTTAAAGAGGTTTAACTTTCCATATACACCAATTCATTTAATATAGGAAAGTGATTTCCTTTGTGCTTATCGACGTGTATTTCCGTGACTTGCATGTATATCCAACAATCATATTAAACAATCATCAACAACAATCATAATCAAACATATATAACATTCAATAGCATATAATACTATAGTTTAGGATTTTCTCACTTATAGTTTATGTTGCTAATTATTTTTTCAAACATTCCTCAACCAAACATCCAAACATCATTAGCATCCAACTAGTTATGAACATTTATAACTTCTTATAATGGATTAAAATTAGAGTTCTCACCATCATTGCTTCCTAGCTTCGCTAAACGGACAATAACTCCACTACGATCGCATGAAAGCATTTAGAATTGGTCCTTAGACTCTTGAGAAGGCTTTGCCAAGACTTAAAGAGGATGGCCAAAAGTATGGAAGAGGAGTGGTAGTGCTTTGACCTTGAATTCACTAAACTAGACCCCAAAATAGGTCATCTTCTCCCTGATTTTTGACCCTTTTAATGTCAAAATATGAAAATGTTTTAAACTGGAAAGTTGTTGAGATTTCTTTTCTCTTGAATTTGAAAAAAAGCGTTACTTGATTTCAATTTTTTTGAGGAAGTTATGATCAAAAGAATATAGGGTATTCTCAGATTCGTAAATACGAAACCCGAAAATGCACTGTAAAAAGTGGAATTTTGACATAGTTAGGCTTAAAACTAGAAGAAGTACTAAACATGAAAGTTGTAGAAACTGGAATTATACATAGTTTGAAAAAAATAATTACTTCATTTAGATCGGTTTTGGAGGAGTTATACTCGAATGAAAAAGAGGTATTTTCGACAATTAAAATTGGGCTCGAAAATGCTTTAGAAAGAATGGTGTTAGGAAATTATGAGAAGAGGGGTGATATTTATACAAAAAAAATATGGAAAATATCTAAATTTGCATGGAAAAAAATACCCCTTGCCCACACCCCCTCTTTCACCTCATTCTACACGTTGCACCCCTGCTCCATGTGCTTCCATCACTTCATTTCACTTCCAAGCCATGTTCATGTCCTTTGTGTGTAAGATAGTTGACTTTAGGAAGCTTAAGTGTTAAGTTTTATATAAAATATATTAGATTTTTCTTATATATGTTACATGTATATTTGTATATTTATATATGTTCATGTGCATGTTAGGGTGTGTTTTTATGTGTTATATATGTGTACATGACATATAAACAATGTTGCATTAACTCTGAACAACTTTTGTTCGATAAACCGCTGCCAATCGAAGAGTCGATTCCCGATCACATTTTCACTTATACATTAAATTCATATATATGTAAATAAAATTTGAAAATAAATTTATTATCATTTTAAATTAATTAAAATGGTCATATTTGAATTATAAAACCATATAAATTAATATTAAAAATTATTTACAATAATTGCTATTATACCGATAAAGCGATATCGATTTTTCTTATCTTTTCAAATCAAGTACATATCTTCGTAAAATTATTACAAATGATTTTTTATCACTTTATAACTATTCAAAATGAATTATCATCATTTAAAATAATTATTTGAATAATTAAAATAATTATTAAATCATTAAATCTTAATTTAAATTAATAAATCTATATTTAAATACGATGCCATTATTGGTGATGACATAAATACATTTAATTTTCAAAAATACAATAATTAATTTTATTTCATATTCTTCTTCAGTTATAAAAATAAGTGTATGTATCCAGCTCCGTGCGCGATGTTTTACGATTATAAAGCTGGTTATCGATAAAACAATTTTCGGTCATTTTATCGATTTAAAGTTCGAGGAAAATATTTTTGTAAATATCTATTCAAAATATGATTAATATTACTTATTATCACTCAAAACAACATTATTTGCATTATCAACCTTTTGTTTGAATAAATTTAAAAATAAATATAATTTATCAAAGTGATAAATTTGCGGATCGTTACAGACTTCCCCCCTTAAAAGAATTTCGTCCCTGAAATTACCCAAAACAAAAACCCAAAGGTTTGCTCAAAAAAATTATTTTTAAAATTACACATGCACGATGTATATAGATCTTCTGTACACAATATCTGATTCGATCTTCTATTCAAATTCACAACTTTACTTCCGAACTAGCATTGATCCTCCGATCCTTTAGTGCGGACTCTGACCAGGCTTTCTGATCAGAATTTTAGTTTTCCTTGCATAGCTCTCGACTATGATAGAAAACTCAAGCATCTAACCACCAACCCTCATCAATGTTCGTCGACAAGAATCAAGTGATAAATCCTTTTTCGGATAAGTGTCAAACACGTCAAAGTTCTTCACTCGAATCTTAGATTAAATCGTGCGATGAAATAATCCACATACTTTGTATGAATTTATATCTTTCAAAATTTTTAATGAAAACATTTCATAAAACTTTCATCCTTTTTTCAAACTTTTATAAAGATACTTCTTTATAACCGTTTTACATTTTTATATCCAAATATTTCTACTTAAAAAACATTTCTTTTCAAAAGATAAATAACTTTTTATTATAATACATTTCTAAACATATCTTAATAGTTTCTGGAAAACTCATTTTCAAAATAATTCATTAAATTTGATAGATTACCATAAAATTCCTTTAACCAATATCAAATGTGAAAACTTTCTTTATTAGTTAAAACTTTCTTTATCAATTAACACTCCTTTATTAATTAAAACTTCCTCTATACATATTTACTCCTTTACTTTTACAGTTTTAATATATAAAATTATTCATATACTTATTCAACTATTTTAAGTATATTCATAATTTACTTAACAAGTTTTACTTACTTTAAAATATAATCAAAGAGATTAAAAACAAAACATTGTCATAGTGAACTCCTTTTCTTTTATTAAATAAACATTTAACATTTACTATCTTTTTCTCAAAAGATTCCAATACTTGCTTTATCTTTAAATCCCATTATTAAAGATCTAAATATACCCATAAGATTTCTTCCAAAGTGTCATTCAAAGGTTTAAAAACAATTGTTACTAAAACATCATTTACTACAAACCCAAAACCATTTCATTAATAACTTTAACCATTTCTTTTAAAGATGAAAGCATACCCATGCTTATCAATTAAGATAATACACTTTGATAAAAATCGACAACCATTAATTAATTTATCAACTAATGATTCACATTATGCTTTTTAACTTTAGAAAATTATATTGATCGAGTAACTTAAAAATGATACTAAGGAACTGGGCATTAACGATAGTATCGCATATTTTCTTAACAAGAAGGGGAATACTTAAGAGAAGCATTTACCATCCAAACACATCTCCTGCCCATTTTTAGTTACTTTCGAGCCACTCGAATCAATTCATCATAAGATATTTTTTTCGTTTTTCAAAATCCCATTTTAGAAATGATACCGTTATTATTCTTTTTCAAAAATCATTTGAAATTCCTTTCAAAAATACCGGAATTTAAATTCTCAAAAATTCCTTTATAAAGCACGTTTTATAAATCCATTTTATAAAATCACTTATATAAAACATATTCATGAGATTTATTTATCTTAAATAAATTCCTTTAATCTTAAACCAACATTATTATTTATCGAATATCCCACAGTCAAATTGCGAAACTAAATTCACGAGGTGTTCGTGCTAAAACTTTTATATTAAACAACCAATTAATTAATGATAATGACTTAGTATTATCATTTTCTTAATAAAATAACTATATTAAAAAAATTCTTTATATTCAAATATAATCCTAGGTAAAATTATTTCGTTTACCAATTTTCAAACCCAAAATCATTTGTATATATCTTTAACGAATACGTGCTCATATATAATACTCTCAAACTCATTCTAGGGTGTTACTAAACCTATCTCTAATGAGTTACTCATCCTAGGAGATTACTAACCCTATCTCTGATGAGTCTTTACCCTCACCAAAGCTAAGATTCTCGCTTAAACTTGCGCTCTAATACCAAATATGAAGACCCGTTTCTTCGACTTAGAAATCAACACAAGTACATCCTCGGTATTCACGTGCCGCAAATCCAATTGCCGAAGAAGCGGATTCTCAAGGGTAAGAAAGAAAATAAAGACAAAACAGAATCTCACACGAATAGAATAACATATATTATTTCAACAAATAAACTTTACAGCGGAAATTTAAATACATTTATCAGAGTTAAACATGGATAGTTGTAAATTTCAATCCATGTTTTTCAATTCAAATCTCTTTTAAACTATTTTAAAAGATTTTTAGAATTTATTTCACATTTTTAAATAGTTTTAAAATATCATTTTCAAAGAAATCCTGTTATGGATTCCGAACTGCAAAACCGCAATTTTTCCAAAAACTTGTTTTACTCATATTTCAAAATCTACTTATCGAAATCTCGATTTTCTTTCTTCGTTTGAAAACTATGGATATAATAGTTTGGAAAATTCTAATCTCGAAGAATTCCGACCTATATTCCATTCTATAAACTCATTTGACTTTATGGCGTGAAATCGCGAACTACTGTTACGCGACGCACTAATTTTTGACTAAATTTCCAATTACCATTCAAACTTCACCAAAACACTTTCATATGTTTATAAAACACTTTCATATGTTTATAAAACATTTCAAACTCATTTTCAAACCATTTTAAAGAGGTTAACTTTCCATATACACCAATTCATTTAATATAGGAAAGTGATTTTCTTTGTGCTTATCGACGTGTATTTCCATGACTTGCATATATATTCAACATTTATATTAAACAATCATCATCAACTATCATAATCAAACATATATAACATTCAATAGCATATAATACTATAGTTTAGGAGTTTCTCACTTATAGTTTATTTTACTAATTACTTTTTCAAACATTCATCAACCAAACATCCAAACATCATTAGCATCCAAATAGTTATGTTAAACATTTATAACTACTTATAATGGTTTAAAGTAAGAGTTCTCACCATCATTGCTTCCTAACTTCGTTGAACGGACAATAGCTCCGCTACGATCGCATGAAAGCTTTTGTAATTAGCCCTTAGACTCTTGAGAAGGCTCGGCCAAGACTTGAAGAGGATGGCCAAAAGTACGGAAGAGAAGTTGTAAAGCTTCGACCTTGAATTCACTAAACTAGACCCAAAAATATGTCATCTTCTCCTTGATTTTTGACCCTCTTACTCTCAAAATATGAAAAAGTTGTTAATTGGAAAGTTGTTGAAATTTCTTTTCTTTGAATTTAAGGAAAATAATTACTTGATTTCGATTTGTTTTGAGGAAGTTATGATCAAAAGAGTATAGGGTATTCTCGGATTCGTAAAAACGAATCCCCAAAATGCACTATAAAAAAATGGAATTTTTACATAGTTAGGCTCGAAACTAGAAGAAGTGCTACATGAAAGTTGTAGCCAATGGAATTATACATGGTTTAAAATAAATAATTACTTCATTTGGATCTGTTTTGGAGGAGTTCTACTCGAATGAAAAAGAGGTATTTTTGGCCATTAAAAATGGGTCGAAAATGCTTTAGAAAGAATGGTGTTAGGAATTTATGAGAAGAGGGGTGGTATTTGTAGGAAAAAAATATGGAAAATATCTAAATGTGCATGGACCAAAACACCCCTTGCCTACACCCCGTCTTTCACATCATTCTACACGTTGCCCCCTCCTCCATGTGCTTCCATCACTTCATTTCACTTCTAAGCCATGTGCATGTCCTTTGTGTGTAAGATAGTTGACTTTAGGAAGCTTAAGTGTTAAGTTTTATATAAAATATATTAGAGTTTTCTTATATATGTTTACATGTATTGTAACAACCCGCATATTTTACGATTGTATATTTAAATGTTTTATTTAAATATAGCGTCGTTAATCGGATTAATGTCCGAAAAGCTACTTTTAGCAAATAGTCGAATTGGGACTCGAGACCACTTCCATTGAGTCCAAAATGACGTTTACAACCTTTTTGAGTATAAACATCGATATGTTTGGAGTTGAGTAGAATTTGCTATTTTTCACTTAGGGCTTTGGGCTTGGGTTTGGGTTTCAGCCCACTAACCCAACTCATCCTATGTCCTAACTCCACCCCCTCTCCTCTTCATTCATTCTATTATTTTCCTAACACTTCAAGCTTTTGTAAAAATGGGGGAAGAGATTGGAAACTAAAATCCTAAGCCCTAGTTTCCTTTGCAAATTCAAGTTCTTGCTCCAAAATCAAAGAGAAGCTTAGGTAAGCATCCTCTTCATCTTCTCCATCTCTATCTCTCTTCAATCCTTAGAAGTTCCTAACCCTAATTTAGGAAATACTTGCTTATTAGCTTAGATTGGAGCTTCTAGAGAGGTATTGAAGAGGAATTGGCCTTTCCTTTGTTTTAAAGCTTCTCATTCGTGTTTTTGGGTTTAAAGGTGAGTTTTTAACTCACATCTACGTCTATAGCTATCATTGTTGTTAGGTATGAATTCCTAACATTTGTGCATATTCATTTGCTTTTGATTTGAATTGATTTGGTGAATTTTCCAAATTTTGGTGTTTTGGTCCAATTTTATGAAAATCCTTCTATGGATGTTTGGACATTGATATTTGGGCTTTAAGGCTGGGTTGTCGCTTGGAGTAAATCCTTAGTCGTCGTTGCTCGTCTGATCGCTCCCGAAACGAATTGGCCATCATTGGCCTAGGTTCATTCTTTGCCTGAGCATCAGCTCAGACGTCTGGTATAAGGATCAGACGTCTGAGCCTAAGGAATAAATATTCCAGAAGTTCAGCTCAGACGTCTGGCCTTGCTTTCCAAACGTCTGAGTGATCCAAACGTCTGGGTGTTCTGGAATAGATCTTCTGGTACTTCATTTCAGACGTCTGATTTACTAGGTCAGACGTCTGGTTACGATTCAGACGTCCGCCTTGTAATTTCAGACGTCTAGTATCTTTCTGGATTGTTTCCAAAGAACGAATCCAGATGTCTGGATTAACCCCCAAACGTCTGGAACTGTGCATTTTTGCCTGTTTAGGCTTTTCTTGATTGAATTTCCATTGTTTATCGATTTTAGTTGCTCCGATTAGTTGTTATCACTTTTATCGACCGTGATGACTTCTTTTTCGGGATTTTCGGGAATATCCATTTTGATGGATTTGTTATCGATTTCTTTGGATTTAATTCATGTCTTCGTATGTGAATCTTTGGTGATTGATTGTTTCTACAATCATTTTTGTGATTTGTCACTTCTAAATACAAAGGTTTCTATACTAGTAGTAAATATTCAAACTCTTTCATCAAAACGATTTCGACACTATTTTAAATATAAATCTCTCTTTTAAAACCGTTTCCAAATCTATTAGTATATATAAACCTTTACCTCATTCGTATGAGAAATCTAATTAAACGGCTTAGTAAAACAAGTGGTATGAAACGCTTGCGTTTACTTCGTCGATTAATTTTTGGACTTGTTCGATTGAAACTCTTGTGACAACTTTCGAGTGGAAATCTACAATTTGTTCGTAAATATTTAAGTTAAGCTAGTGGTTATGGGACATGAAGCGAAACTCATGTATTTACTAGCTTAGTGTAATTGACACTTCTTATTGATCAATGATGATCATTTTATGGTTTAGACTAGCGATTTGCGATGTTTCTTTGTCCAAGTAGGGGACTGTACCCCGATTTATGGAGCTTCGTCTCATTTTTATAGGCTAGCGACCTTTGGTTTTATGGAGTTCGGTTCATCAGGCGTAACGCTGTATTACGTCGTTGTTACGGCTTATTGGAGTTCGGTTCATCGGGCATTCGCTATACTACGTCATTGTTTCGTATTATTTGAGTTTGGTTCATCGGGCGTTCGCTGTACTACGTCGATGTTCCAGATTATTTATGTCCAGGTCCATCTAGCGTTCGCTGTACTATGTCGTTGTGTCTGATTATTTGAGTTTGGTTCATCGTGCGTAACGCTGTACTACGTCGATGTTCTGGATTATTTGAGTTTCTGGTTCCTTGGGCGTTCGATGTACTACATCGTGGCACCGGCTCTATGGTTAGCGACCATGGGTTAGCACCCCGTTTGTGATACACGTGTTGGTGAGTTTTCATGCTCCCGTTTGTGATAGGCCTCCTCCTTTTGTGATTTCTGGATTTCTAGTTGATGATTTCTAGAATTTGTGTTTCACCAATTTTCGTGGATTGAATTGATAAGCTCTATCAATATTTGTGTTTTGGTGAATAATTTAAAGAATGTGATTCTTTTTGGTGCTTCGAGTTGATTTGAGATATTGTATGATTTTTGTTGTTATTTGATGTATACTTGTCAAAGTATGGCATTATTGTTATCATATGTTTTTGTCATATCTCTTATCCTATCTCATTTTATCTGATATTTATAGCTAGACTGGTCGTTTACTATTTTCTTCTTAAATAATACTTGGGTCAGACCGAGGTATTTCAGGTGCTCCTGCTTGACTTCTTATCAGGGTCCTTCACCTGACTATTGGCTAACTACTTTAGCATAGTAGTTTTTGTTAGTATACATTTGAGATAGAGACTCCTTGATGTATACTTATTCTTTTGTCTAGCACTTGTATCTATTCTTTTGTGATGTAGTGGATCTTGTTTGACCACTACTTTGATGTACACTTCTATGTGTTATATTCATATCTATTTCCGCCTTTGTGATATGAATATCTGTGACTGATTTGTGTTATGTTTATTTCTATATTTGTTTCCGAAGTCCACATAGCCACTGTGTGGTAGCTTTGAGTTTGTATTTGATATGTCGGATTTCCTCTTGAAATGAAATGTTAGTTATATTATCTGACATATTGGTACTCGCACAAAGCAATTACATAGATGGTCGCTCCTCAATAGCCTTATACTTCGTGCTAGTCAACGGCATTACCTTGTAGTGTCCTTGGCTAGTGTGAGTATAGAGGTGGGGCGTCACAGCTTGGTATCAGAGCCAAACTTCGGAACAATGTAGAATAATCTAGCAAGGATCATTGTCTTAAGTCTTTCTTAGGAATCGTGCCATAGGATTTAATTCGGGTCTTCGTACCGTTCTATCCTATTTCCTTTTGTGATGCCTTGTTTTATCAATCAAGTTTGTTTGATATTCATTTTGTGAATAACATTTTTCCTCTTTCTTTCTTTCTTAAAGAAGAGAAATGGTTAGACCAGGTCGTCCCAGCACCGGTCAATCCAGTGCTACTCCTCAGGATGGAGTATTTATGTCAGCTCAACAACATTTAGATCTTGTGAACAATGCCCAAGCTGCCGGACCTGTTCCAACGCCTACTCACCTTAAATCCGGGTTTGCACGCTTGTGCAGAGATTATACCGCTTTAGGTGGAAGGCCATTCAAGGGTTTTGAAAATGTTATAGAAATCCAAGCTTGGCTTAGATCATGCGATCGCATCTTTTCCCGCATGGATCTTATTGATTCACTTTGTGTCCAAGTGGCTTCTAGCATGCTCCAAGAAAGAGCATTAGATTGGTATGAGCTTTTGATTTTGGAAATTATTAAAGCGGATCTTACTTGGGAGTAATTCCGGGAAAGGTTCGAATTGAAGTTTGTGCCGGAGGCTGAAAAAGTAACTTTAGCCCGACGCTTTATTGACCTTGTTCAAGGTGAATCTTCGTTGACCGACTATGTCGCATCTTTTGAATCTCTTTCTAAATATGGGGTCGAATATATTAATACTCTATTGAAGAAAAATCAGAGATTTGTCTATGGGTTGAATAAGAATCTCAAAAAGCCTTTACTTCTGAAACTAGAAGTTTCTTTCGATCAGCTTGTAGATATCGCTCTTCGGCTTGAAGAGGCCGATAAAGAAAGTGATGTTGAAGTTGTGCATGCCAAACAGAACTTCAACAATAACATGAAGAGGCCTATTAAGTTCAAAGGCCCCAATCCCAACAAGAAAGGGAAACAAGAAACTTCGGTAGCAAAGACTCCTACCTCTAGTCGTGGACGATGCTACAATTGTGGTTCTACGGACCACTATGCAAATGAGTGCCCAAAACCATTTTTTTGTCGTTATTGCAAAAGTTCAGGCCATCTTATATCTACATGTCCCATACTCCAAAGTAGGAGAGAGGGAGAGTTGATTGTCGTGCAAGCTCCTAGTGACACTTCTCTTGGTCAAGGTAATTTTCATTCTATCCATGACGATATTTGTTTTGTGATTATCTTATTTGAGTTCTTTTTGATTTGGGTTCATCTCATTATTTTATATCAAAAGAACTTGTTGGTTCTTTTTTTTCTTTAAATATTATGGGCTTGATGACTTCACTGAGAATTGCAAATCCGGTTGGTGGATCCTCAACACTCATTTTACTTTGTGAAAATGTCGAGATTATTTTATGTGATTATTCTTTTCGAGCCAATTTGCATGTTATGCGTTACTTAGGCTTCGAAATTGATTTTTTTTAGAAAGGATTGGTTTGATCGTTATGAAGCCCACATCCTATGTCCTGAGCGGACTATCTATCTTTAACATCCTTAATTTGTTAAGCAGATTTCTATTTTTTCTTAATGATTTCGATTCCAATTCGATGGCATCATTTTATTTTTTAAACCCACTTGATGAGGAAGATGTTATTTCTCTCATTCAAGTAGTTTGTGAATTTTTCGGTATATTTGAGCTTGTCTTAGGATTACCACCTAAGCAATCTATTGAGTGGTGCTAAGGTCTTTTCAGCTCGACCTTGCCACCGGTTTTCATCAGCTACGAGTTGCGGAGGATAGCATTCCACTTACCGCATTCCGCACTCGTTATGATTCTTGTAAGTGGTTCGTTATGTCATTCGGTTTGACGAACCTTCTACCTTATTTCATCCATCTTATGAATCGAGTATTCTACGAATATCTCGATGAGTTTATCCTTGTATTCATTGATTATGGATGAAAATAATAATTTAAAATTTGCAAATATTTTTAATAAGATATTTATAAGTATGATTGGATTTTGTTCTTAAAACGAGCAAGGAATATTTGTAAATTTTATAACAGGCATGTTTATCATATAGAAGAGGATTTTGTGTTGTTTTGCCCATTGAGTGCTTTAAGAATTCTGGTCAATGCGCTTGATCAACGTTATCGCTAGGAATCTCCTAAACGCTATGATGAGACAGTCAAACAAAGTAAATTCTTGTAATAAGTTAATTTTTCTAAAAAGATGAATATATAAAGTTAATTATAATTTTGAATGTCTTAGCTTTTCAGGAAAGAGGATCATTTAAATGAACTCCTTTCCGATACTCCTATTCTTGCGATTCCCGAAGGGAATCAAGACTTTATTGTTTATACCAATGCTAGTCGCATTGGTTTGGGTGCCATTCTCTTGCAAAGGAAATGTGTTATCACATATGCTTCTTGACAATTAAAGCTTGTCGAGACTAGATATGCCATTCATGATCTGGTGCTCGCGGCCATTGTTTTCGCTCTTATAATTTGGCATCATTATCTTTTGAGAGAGAAATTTGTTCTCTACTTCGATCATAAATCTTTGAAGTATTTATTTTCTCAAAAAGTAACTTAATTTGCGTCAACAACGTTGGCTCAAGTTCCTTGCATCTTATGATCTTGATATTCTTTTTACTCCCGGAAAGGGGAAATCGTGTTGCCGACACCCTTAGTTTTAAGAAACAAGCGGTTGTTTCCATGATGATATCCGAATGGAATGATCTCGAGACTTTATCCACTTGTGAGATTCGAGATCGTGAATCAAATTTATGTTCATCTCTTGTTTTGTGTAGCCTTGAGGCTCATCCTTCCTTTTTGGACCGTACCTCTTTTGGCTAAACTCTTTGTCAAGGAAATTGTTAGATTGCATGGAGTTCCTACTTCTATTGTTAGCGATCGTGATCCATTATTTTACTAGTGGATTTTTGTAAGGTCTTCAAAAGCTTTGGGAACAAAGCTTAATTTTAGCACCGGTTATCATCCTCTGTCCGATGGACAAACCGGGCATGTGAATCAAACTCTTGAAGATCTTCTTTGTGCATGTGTTCTTGATTTTGGTGGAAGTTGGGAAGATCATATTTCTCTTCTTGAGTTTTCTTCCAATAATAACTTCCAATCTAGTATTGGTATGGCACCTTTCGAGGCACTCTACGGAAGGCCGTGCTGATCTCCTTCATGTTGGCTTGAAGCCGGTGAGAAGCTGGTTTTAGGTCCAGTCTTTATTGGTGTTCATTTGTGTTTCACCTATGATGGGTGTTGTGCGTTTCAGTCGATCGGGAAAGTTAGCGCCTCGATATGTTGGTCCATTTCCCATCACTGAACGCATTGGTTCTATGGCTTATCGCCTTTTATTACCGGCTCATTTTTCTGCTATTCATGACGTATTCCACGTATCTCAATTACGGAAATGCCTTAGGGATTCCGATTCTAATCTTGAGCCCGGTGTTATTGAGGAAATTAAAGTTTCACCAAATTTGACTTATAAGCAACATTCTATTCGTATCATTGCTTCGGAGGTTAAATGCCTTCGAAATAAAGATGTTTTTCTTGTGAAAGTTCTATGGTCCTCAAAACCTAAGGATTTCTCTTGGGAATCTTGAGAATTCATCGAGCAAACACATCCGGACTTACTCTTTCGTGCTCTTTATGGTGAACTTCTTATTTCAAATTTTCTTTTGTGTTGATATGTTTTTATGGTTGTTACTTTTTATCTTCCTCTTAATTATTGCGAGGACGCAATTTCTTTATGGAGGGGAGTCTGTAACAACCCGCATATTTTACAATTGTATATTTAAATGTTTTATTTAAATATAACATCATTAATCGGATTAAAGTCCGAAAAGCTACTTTTTGTAAACATTCGAATTGGGACTCGATACCACTTTCATTGAGTCCAAAATGGCGTTTACAACCTTTTTGAGTATAAACATTGATATGTTTGGAGTTGAGTAGAATTTGCTATTTTTCACTTAGGGCTTTGGGCTTGGGTTTGGGTTTCAGCCCACTAACCCAACTCATCCTATATCCTAACTCCACCCCCTCTCCTCTTCATTCATTCTATTATTTTCCTAACACTTCAAGCTTTTGTAAAAATGGGGGAAGAGATTGGAAACTAAAATCCTAAGCCCTAGTTTCCTTTGCAAATTCAAGTTCTGCTCCAAAATCAAAGAGTAGCTTAGGTAAGCATCCTCTTCATCTTCTCCATCTCTATCTCTCTTCAATCCTCAGAAGTTCTAACCCTAATTTAGGAAATACTTGCTTATTAGCTTAGATTGGAGCTTCTAGAGGTGTATTGAAGAGGAATTGGCCTTTCCTTTGTTTTAAAGCTTCTCATTCGTGCTTTTGGGTTTAAAGGTGAGTTTTTAACTCACATCTACGTCTATAGCTATCATTGTTGTTAGGTATGAATTCCTAACATTTGTGCATATTCATTTGCTTTTGATTTGAATTGATTTGGGGAATTTTCCAAATTTTGGTGTTTTGGTCCAATTTTATGAAAATCCTTCTATGGATGTTTGGACATTGATATTTGGGGTGTATCGAAGAGCCTTTAAGGCTGGGTTGTCGCTTGGAGTAAATCCTTAGTCGTCGTTGCTCGTCTGATCGCTCCCGAAACGAATTGGCCATCATTAGCATAGGTTCATTCTTTGCCTAAGCATCAGCTCGGACGTCTGGTATGAGGATCATACGTCTGAGCCTAAGGAATAAATATTCCAGATGTTCAGCTTAGACGTCTGTCCTTGCTTTCTAGACGTATGAGTGATCCTGACGTCTGAGCTTGCTTCCCAGACGTCTGGGTGTTCTGGAATAGATCTTCCAGTACTTCAGTTCAGACGTCTGATTTACTGGGTCAGACGTCTGGTTACGATTCAGACATCTGGCTTGTAATTTTAGACGTCTGGAATCTTTCTGGATTGTTTCCGAAGAAAAAATCCAGATGTCTGGATTAACCACCAGACGTCTGGAACTGTGCATTTTTGCCTGTTTAGGCTTTTCTTGATTGAATTTTCATTGTTTATCGATTTTAGTTGCTCCGATTAGTTGTTATCACTTTTATCGACCTTGATGACTTCTTTTTCGGGATTTTTGGGAATATCCATTTTGATGGATTTGGTATCGATTTCTTTGGATTTAATTCACGTCTTCGTATGTGAATCTTTGGTGATTGATTGTTTCTACAATCATTTTTGTGATTTGTCACTTCTAAATACAAAGGTTTCTATACTAGTAGTAAATATTCAAACTCTTTCATCAAAACGATTTCGACACTATTTTAAATATAAAGCTCTCTTTTAAAACCATTTTCCAATCTATTAGTATATATAAACCTTTACCTCATTCGTATGAGAAATCTAATTAAACGGCTTAGTAAAACAAGTGGTATGAAATTCTTGCGTTTACTTCGTCGGTTAATTTTTGGACTTGTTCGATTGAAACTCTTGTGACAACTTTCGAGTGGAAATCTACAATTTGTTCGTAAATATTTAAGTTAAGCTAGTGGTTATGGGACATGAAGCGAAACTCATATATTTACTAGCTTAGTGTAATTGACACTTCTTATTGATCAATGATGATCATTTTATGGTTTAGACTAGCGATTTGCGGTGTCTCTTTGTCCACGTGGGGGACTGTACCCCGATTTATGGAGCTTCGTCTCATTTTGATAGGCTAGCGACCTATGGTTTTTTGGAGTTTGGTTCATCGGGCGTAACGCTGTATTACGTCGTTGTTCCGGCTTATTGGAGTTCGGTTCATCAAGCGTTCGCTGTACTACATCGTTGTTCCGTATTATTTGAGTTTGATTCATCGGGCGTTCGCAGTACTACGTCGATGTTCTAGATTATTTGTGTTTAGGTCCATCGGGCGTTTGCTGTACTACGTCGTTGTGTCTGATTATTTGAGTTTGGTTCATCAGGCGTAACGCTGTACTACGTCGATGTTCTGGATTATTTGAGTTTCTAGTTCCTCGGGCGTTCGCTGTATTACGTCGTTGTGTCTGATTATTTGAGTTTGGTTCATCGGGCGTAACATTGTACTACGTCGATGTTCTGGATAATTTGAGTTTCTGGTTCCTCGGGCGTTCGCTGTACTACGTCGTGGCATCGGCTCTATGGTTAGCGACCATGGGTTAGCGACCCGTTTGTGATACACGTGTTGGTGAGATTTCATGCTCCCGTTTGTGATAGGCCTCCCCTTTTTGTGATTTCTGGATTTCTAGTTGATGATTTCTAGAATTTGTGTTTCACCAATTTTCGTGGATTGAATTGATAAGCTCTATCAATATTTGTGTTTTGGGGAATAATTTAAAGAATGTGATTCTTTTTGGTGCTTCGAGTTGATTTGAGATATTGTATGATTTTTGTTGTTATTTGATGTATACTTGTCACAGTATGGCATCATTATTATCATACGTTTTTGTCATATCTCTTATCCTATCTCATTTTATTTGATATTTATAGCTAGACTGATCCGTTTATTATTTTCTTCTTAAATAATACTCGGGTCAGACTGAGGTATTTCAGGTGCTCCTGCTTGACTTCTTATTAGGGTCCATCACCAGACTATTGGCTAACTACTTTAGCATAGTAGTTGTTGTTAGTATACATTTGAGATAGAGACTCCTTGATGTATACTTATTCTTTTGTCTATCACTTGTATCTATTCTTTTGTGATGTAGTGGATCTTGTTTGACCACTACTTTGATGTACACTTCTATGTGTTATATTCATATCTGTTTCCGCCTTTGTGATATGAATATCTATGACTGATTTGTGTTATGTTTATTTCTATATTTGTTTCCGAAGTCCACATAGCCAATGTGTGGTAGCTTTGAGTTTGTATTTGATATGTCGGATTTCCTCTTGAAATGAAATGTAAGTTACATTATCTGACATATCGATACTCGCACAAAGCAATTACACAGATAGTCGCTCCTCAACAGCCTTATTCTTCGTGCTAGTCGACGGCATTACCCCGTAGTGTCCTTGGCTAGTGTGAGTATAGAGGTGGGGCGTCACATGTATATTTTTATATTTATATATGTTCAAGTGCATGTTAGGGTGTTTATTTATGTGTTATATATGTGTACATGACATATAAACCATGTTGCATTGACTCCGAATAACTTCCGTTCGATAAACCGTTGCCAATCATAGAACCGATTCCCGGTCACATTTTCACTTATACATTAAATTACATATATATGTAAATAAAATTTGAAAATAAATTTCTAATCATTTTAAATTAATTAAAATGATCATATTTGAATTATAAAACCATATAAATTAATGTTAACAATTATTTACAATAATTGCTATTATACCGATAAAGCGATATCAATTTTTCTTATCTTTTCAAATCAAGTACACATCTTTGTAAAATTATTACAAATGATTTTTTATCAATTTATAACTATTCAAAATGAATTATCATCATTTAAAATAATTATTTGAATAATTAAAATAATTATTAAAAAATTAAATCTCAATTTAAATTCAAAAATCTATGTTTAAATACGATGCCATTATTGGTGATGACATAAATACATTTAATTTTCAAAAATAAAATAATTAATTTTGTTTCATATTTTTGTTCAATTATAAAAATAAGTATATGTATCAAGCTCTGTGCGTGACGTTTTACGATTATAGAGCTGGTTATCGATAAAACAGTTTTCGGTCATTTTATCGATTTAAATTTCGAGTAAAATATTTTTGTAAATATCTATTCAAAATAAGATTAATATTACTTATTATAGCTCAAAACAATATTATTTGTATTGTCAACCTTTTATTTGAATAAATTTAAAAATAAATAAAATTTACCAAGGTGATAAATTTGCGGGTCGTTACACCTTACGAAATACCTTTTATTTTGAAGGGTTTTATAAATATAGAAATCAATATGATTTGATATAGTTTTCTCACGCTGGTTTACCAAACTGATCCAGGTATTATTTTCTTATAATGCTTAGATCGGCCCAAGCATATTTTTCAGATTTAGTTGGATGCTTTAGAGCATTCAAGAGACGAGCTGGATTCTTTATAATGTATTCTTGTACATTTTATCTTCCGTTATCTTAGTCATGATTTTCCTTGTTTGTATTATCAGTATTTGTAAGGACATGCTATTATAACTGTCCAGGCTGATATAGGTTAGTGTACTCTGATGTTGTGTATATAATAAAGATGATTTCTCTTTGTAAAAATCATGTGTATATTATATTTTTTCATCACGATGTGAGATTCTGTTCTGTATTTTCTCTCTTTAACCCTAAAACAGTCTATATTTCCGGCACTTGGATGTTCACCATGTGAATATCGTGGATGTATTAGTGTCGATTTCTAAGGGTCGAAAGGGTGGGTCGTTACAGAAATATTGTTTACCGTTATATAACAAAACCGAAGAATATCATGATTTGTATAGTTTAAATTTGGTGATTACAATAGATTTATAACTAATATTGAGCACTTATCCTTAAAATTATGTCATTACCCTATATTTTTTGATTTGGTTTAAAAGAGAACTAGTCAAAATCAAACTTTTTAAATTAATTTTTACTAAAACGGATGCTAAAATGCCTTAATTTAGCAGGTGCAGCGGAAAATAGAGGGGCTTAAAGCGAATATATTGTTTAATAATGATAAATTGAAACATCATAGCGGTCGAAGAGCGCTATGCACTATAGCGGGGATTTTGCGAGGCTATAGTGGGGCTTTGACAGCACAATATGCTACAAATATAAACTGTATATGGCAAATGTGACTATATATATTTGTGTGTGTGTGTGTGTGTTGGGATTTACACCTCAACAGACCCATTTGTCTCTTTATATATGCCTTTGTCGTCCATGGTCTTTTTTTAATTGTAAAAGTAACAATTTTAAATATATATAATAACAATTACATACACACATATACATACATACATATACATATGCAGATATATATATATAGTGTGTGTGTGTGTTAAGTTACTTTGATTATTTTTTATGTTTTGGATTCTAGAATAAACATTTTTAAATCCAATTTTAACTAAGGAAGGTATACTTGTATAAATAACATCAAATAATGTTTTAAATTTAAAACAACATTGATTTATGAAATTTGTAGTTTTATATGTTTGGAAACTTAAAGTTAGAAAATGGAAAACAAGTCGTAGCTTATGAAGGATTCAAGATAGATTTATGATATTTTCCACAAAAGTCTACTTATGAAATCTTGAATTGAAATAACTTTAAAAATATGTAAATAACAACCAAACAAATTTACATATAAAACCAACAAACATACAAAACATGTGCTTGGTTTTCAAAATGATTTCAAGTAATCAACATATGTAGCTAACTTATGTTTGTGTATACATAAGTTACAAAATTATATCAATCGTTTAAAATCAATTTCCAAATCAATAGGTTTTTTAAATTTAATATACAATTCAATAACAAAATTAAATCGAACAACCCATGCATACATAAGTTCATTGTATAATGTTGGACCTAAACTATACATACAAGATGAGCATGAAATAAAAAGATGTAACATATTAGGATCTAAATTGTATTAACATCATGTATTATATAATCAAACATAATTAGAAAACTACCATAAGACGAAGCCAAAAATTACACCTTGAATAAAGAAGAGAACTCCAAGATTTGATAGAAGCAACCTCTAGATTTTGCAAGGATCTATAGGCAAATGCCACCTTGAATATTATTGATTTTATTTGAATTTGTTTGGGAATTTTTATTTTCTCCATGGTGGCCATGGAATTTCAGTGGAGAGAGGAGGAAGAGTGAGTGAATTGTCAAGAAGAAAATTAATGGATGAAGAAAAGAATTTTGTTTTAAAGGAATCATTGAAACCTTTCCAATTCCTTCCTAAAAAGCCATCCCATTTAATTTCTCGTTGACTCTCAATCAAATCCCCTCCCTTTATCATTTATATTCGATAGAAAATATGATGGATAAAAGTAGTGAAAACAAATGAATGAATTTGTAATGATGGATAACTAAAGGGTAGAGATCTTTCGCCTTCATTTAATTACTCCTTTGCATTTTCAAATCAAATTTAAATCCCTTCCTCTCCCCCTTTATTTAGCTGGCTATTAAATAGGCATGGTAGGCCCTAAAAATCCAAAACCAATTTGGTATTTAATATATTTAAATCTAGTTTAAATATTATATCGGTATCGTATACACACATATATAACTTTTATATAGGCATTTCATTGAATACCAATGGCATTCAAAAAATTAAATAAATATTAATAATTAATATTTCATATATATATATATATATTAACTAAGTTAACTTACAATGGTTATAAATTAATTAAATCATGTGGTTTATTGGAGTATTCATCGTTACGGTCGTGCGACTCAAAGGTGTAAATTTCGTCAGCATTTAATGTCGAACAATTCAAATATAAAAGTTCACAGGCAACCTTAGCTATTGATGTGACTTTGGCTAGATCTATCTCTTACGTATCTTTTCGATAAAATTCCAGTATTACTATTACAAGTGGTAGATGTTAGCAATGATTATTTACACCAATTATGTTCGTCAAAACTATAGCACTTTAGGACTTATGTAATTTGGTTTTGGTCAAAATTCCAATATCATCCAAATTCAACTTGATTAGTCTAAACACAAAATTCTTAGTTTAATAATAGAATTTATTATTAACTATGCTGCTTTAGACAAAGACTTTGACTTTAGGTTGACTACTACAGTTGGCCGTGATACTAACCTTTCAACTCGAACCCAACTGTAGTCACTTAATTGATCGCCATGTCAAGTTTTAACTATAATAAAAGTGGAGTGTTCACGTTGAAGTTCCATGAAATTATCAAGCCAAGAGAACTGGGTACATAATCACTTCGAGATTCTCTATTTGACTTTAGTTATATTAACCAACAAAAAACTCTAAAGTGAGTCATTAAACAGTTATCCAATAACTATCGGTATGCAACCCCTTAGTGCGCCCCAGCAGCCATGAATAATACATAACCCAATATTTGTAGAGTATTACGTACTCTATTCTCAACGGATCTATCGATATGCTATCTCAAAAATCTTGACTGTGAATATTTAAATAATATGTTACTTAATGTGATAAATTTTTCATGATTACAATATATGTAACGACCTGGAAATTCGAACACTTCGTCTTCAAATATCAAAACATTTTGAAGTATAATTAAGTGTTATAAATATGATGTTATAACCTTGTTAAACATCATTTAATTAATAGATAATGATAATAAACTTGTTTTTTATTTTTTTACAAAAATATATTCTTCGAAGAAAAATCGATAATGTGATTGATAATCGGTTTGTTGGTAAACAGCTTTTCGGCCGATATAAGTTATTCGAACTCTTGTGCACTTAACTAATGATCAAATAAATATATTAGCAACTAATTAACACACACACCTCTTCATAAAGCTTGGAATGTTCTAGAAGCTTCTATCAGGATAATAGATATTATCCTGAGAGGAGTAAAATGTAATTAGTATAAAGGAGAAGTGATGGGAGGTGACTCTTCCATGGCATGAAGGGAGGTGAAGGAAAGCTTAAATAGAACTATTCTTAGCCTATATAAGGAGAGGCATACCCTTAGTTCTCATTCACAAATTCATAAATCTTTGAGTTGAAAATCCATTCTTCCACTTTACAATTTCCTAAAGCAAATATTTGTAAATCAAATCTAAATCACTTCAAACTTAGAGTGAAACCTTACCACCACATAACAAAACCTTATACCTAGTTAGAAGTTGAAAAAGGAAAGCCATCCTCTTCCCCCACGCTAAGGCCGTGAGCAATATAGGAGTTTTGGAGGCAAGGCAAGGCAAAGGCAAGAAAAATAGAATGAGGGAAAGGTGTTGCTAGGTTGAGATTAGACTTAGACACTTGGATCTTGATTGATTGTTAGGTTAAAGGTGAGCTAACTCACCATATTGATTGGAAAATATTACATATATATGATGATGTTTGATTGTATTAATGTTGTTGAATTAATATTTACAAGTGTTTATTGACTATTATTAGAGTATTTTAAAAGTGGTTTGAGATCTTTATGAATATTTAAGAATTAGTTGTGAATTTTTAAAGAAGAGGTTTTTACGATAAAACTTGTTCTTTTCCAAACTTTATAGATTTTACAAACTTGTTATTTTAAAGTAATATTTTGGATAAATGTTTTAAAACGTATTATAAGTATTTTTAAGTATTTTAAAAGTATATACAAATGTTTTTGGAAAGGGGTTAAGAATTGCTTAGTGGCTAATTATTTGACTACTTGTTTGAAAAGTTGTTAACTATGTTTAACATTGAAAGCCGATGAAGTAAGAAATGCCTCTAGCTTTCACTTACTTTTGAAAAAATCAGAATTGTGTTAGTAGGACATTCATCGATTGGTTTTCAAGAGTTCGGGATTGGTAAGTTTTTTGCTTACCCAATACCACTTCAAAACTAGTATACGAGTTCTATGTTTTGGAAGTGATTCAAAAAGGGAATCTATGTGGAGATTCGAGATCTATTCTAGATGCTCGAATTCATGTAGTGATTCACGATCTGTTCGAGATATGGAAATCCATTTGGGGATTCGTGATTTGTTCGAGTAGTGAAGACTCGTGTGAAAAATGTTGAACGCAACCTCGACATCGAAAATGCCTAAAGATAGAGTCGGATGCACAACCCATGGTTAGCGACCCATGCTAGGGTATGATCAACTCCATACTAGAGATACTTATTGATTGTTGGCCAACGGGAGTTGATGATATTTGGTTCACATTGTTCATGTTTATGTTCGAACGCTGGGCCTCTTATGTTTACCTAAATAGTATATTTTATCTAAAGATACACGATGCTCGGAAGATACCTGTTGATGCTTGTGCAGGAGATTGGATTCGGTATCGACCGAAGAGATCTCCATGGAAAAATCCATTATGTAAACGTACCTTAGCAGTTTTAAATGTAACCTAAATTTGTTGTGGTATGACCAATGTAAGCATCACAACTATTTTATATGATTATATCCTACACCTTAGACATTATCTATCATATCACTATATTAAACTTAATGAATGGTTGGTTTCTTTTGAGGGGAAAACTGTTACGGGAATCAGTATGGTCCCAGTAGTTACCGTTACATCTATTCGTGTATCTTGAGTTTTCTCATGCCAGACTTATGTCTAACGCTTGGTTTTTTTTTTCTTAAAATCCTTGCGTACTTCTTCGAGTAGGCTGAGTATGGCAGGTTTTACCTTGGAAGCTTCAGAGTTTAGAAGACGAGCTAGAGGAACCCATTATCTATCTATTTCTATTGTTCCATTTTAGCTATGTATATATCAGCATTGTGAGGACAGGCAGCTATAACTGTCCAGGTTGATGATGCTACTTAGGTTTTATAACTTTGAAATTCATGTATTCAAAGTAACCCTTTGTACTATTCGTTTGATATTATATATTATTGTTCTGCTATGAGATTCTGATGTTGTGTCCTAGCTTTCTTATTCATTTTCTTTTTATTTTTACCATAACTTTATGTCTTTCCAGCACTTGGATGTTCGGCACACGAATACCGTGGATGTATTAGTGTTGACATTCGAGGGTTGAAAAGTTGGGTCGTTACATTTGGTATTAGAGCCCAAGGTTGAGCAAACACCTTAGCTTTGGTTGGGTATGGCTCATTAGAAATAAGGTAAGCGACACCCTAGAATGAGTCGAGTGTATACGAGGGCGTATTTATATTTTCTATAAACCAATACCCCTTTTTTCATCTTTCCTTACGGATAATCTTTTTCTTTGAAATAACTCTAGCCTTTCATATCCTAAATATATTCTGCTATGTTCAAGTTGTACTTCATGAGTACTAGAGCTACCAATGTTCGAGGAGGCGGAGGCAGAGGTGGTCGAGGTAGTACCGTCACAAATGGTAGAGATCGAGCACCAAAGAATGTTGCTCCAATCGAGGAACCAAGGGTGGATATTGTAGAGGAGGTCGTGCAGGTTAGGCCTTATGTGAATTTTACCTTGCTCTGCCTCGATTATGAGAGGCTAGGAAGTAAGAGGTCAGAGACGATCATAGAATTCCATACTAGGATCAAATTATGTGATAGAATATTTGGGGATATGGAGTTAGATGATGTGATGGAGAGTTAGTTGGCATCATGGCATGGACGTAGCCATGGATTGGTGGAGTTCTATCACTGCTGATGTCTAAGAGAATGATATCTCTTGGGTCCAGTTTAAGGAGGGATTCGAGATGAAGCTCGTTCCAAAAGCTGGGAAGACTTTAGTTCTTAAGGAGCTTCCTCGACTTGCAGCACATGACCATGACAATGGCAAAGTATGATAAACAATTTACTACCTTATCTCGGTTTGGGCCTGGTTTGGTAGACACGGTATTAAAGAGAAATGAGAAGTTCATCGTAGAGATGTGCCCAGAATTCAAGGGTAATATGACAAATCACATCTTGGGGTCTTATGTGAATTTGGTGAACATGGGGTTGAGGTTTGAGATCTTAGCACCAAAGCCATCTATTGCTGCACCAACTAGGGACAACAAGCAGAAGTTTCAGCTGTCGAGAGATATTTTTGGGGTAGTTTGTCATAAGTGTGGAAAGAAAGGGACTTTGTTGTGAGTTTTAGGCCGAGTAAGGGAGAGAAAGTGGAAAAAGCATCGTTAGTGAAGGCACCAATTGCAAAGTACCAAAGTTAGAGCCACAAATGGCCAAGGCCCAGTTTGCACCATAGAGCTGCTACAACTACCACCAGCCAGGCCATTTTTGCTAGGGAGTGTCCGATGCTCCAGAAGGGGGAACAGCCTCAAGCTTTTGCACTAGCTTCACCACCTTCCACTTCTTTAGCTGCAAAGGAGAAGCAAGTTTTGGAAGGTATTCTAACTATTTTTTGCATTCCCGTTCGTATCTTATTTGATACTAATGCTTCTCAAAGTTTCATTTCTCATGCTCTTGTTGATAGATTGAAATTCGAGTCAGATATAGCTTTAGATTCTATTTTTATGTCAACCCTGTTAGGGGCTCTACCAATCTTAGTTTGATCTATTTAGGAGTTCCAATTTCTTTCTTCGATCAACTCCTTTTTTGCGATATGTATGTTCTGCGTTTTCAAGGCTTTGATGTTTTGCTTGGGATGGAGTGGCTATCACAGAATCATGTTATGGATTGTGTTGAGCATACTATGTCACTGATAAAGGAGGGGTGGAAGAAACTAGCAGTACCTTGTGAGGAACCTATCTCTCTTATATGTAGTTTTCTTTATTCTCTGGATGTGGCGGAGGAGGAGTTAGGTTCGATCATGGTTGTTCAGGAGTTTGAGGATGTCTTTGAAGAGGTTTTAGGTTTACCACCTCACCAAGAGATAGAATTTCACATCGATTTAGTGAAGGATGAAAAATCTATCGTGTTGCTCGTTCGTAGACTTCCCCGAAGGAGAGGTTAGAGCTGACAAATCGGGTTGGTGATTTGTTGCAATAAGGCTTGATCCAATCGAGTTGTTCAGGTTGGGGAGCACCCGTCGTCTTTGCTATAAAGGCAGACGGTTCCTTTAGATTATCACGAGCTCACTAAACGAACTGTAGGAACGAGTATCCATTGTCTAGGATAAACGACTTGTTTGATCAGCTTGATGGAACTCGAGTGTTTTCTTAGCTTGATCTTGCTATAGGGTTCCATTAGTTGAAGGTGGTAGAGGAGAGTGTACCCTTAACCGCTTTTAGATCCGACCAATTTTATGAGTGGTTAGTTATGCCATTTGGCCTAACTAGTGCTCCAGCATATTCCGTAGACGTAATGAATCGGTTTTTTCAAGATGTGTTGAATAAGTTAGTCCTTGTATTTATTGATGATATTTTGATCAATTCCAAGACCGAGGAGGAACATTCGTATCATCTAAGGATTGTTCTAGGAACACTAAGAGAGCATGTGTTGAAGGCTAACTTCTCGAAGTCCCATTTTTGACGTTCAGACGTTAGGTTCTTAGGTCATGTTGTTTCGGCAGAGGGTATTTATGTTGATCCTGCTAAGGTTGTGACCATTCAGGTTGGAGAGGCCAAAAAGCGCAAATGATATTAGGAGCCTTCTAGGTCTGGCATGTTATTATAATAGATTCATACAGGATTTCTCAAAGATTGCCTCTCACTTAAGGAATTTGACGAAGAAATATGTCAAATTTGCATGGATTGATAAATGCGAGCAAGCATTCGTAGAGTTAAAGGAAAAGTTGAGTAGTGCTCCTATTCTTACTGTGTCAGATAGCGATAAGGGTTTGACTATTTACACTGATGCAGGTGGAATGGGTCTAGGTGTTGTGTTAATACAGCATGGAAGGGTTATTACTTATGCGAGTTGGCAGCTCAAACCGAATGAAGCAAGATATGCAACTCATGACTTGGAGTTATTAGCGGTAATATTTGTGTTAAACATGTGGAGGCATCATTTTCTAGGTGAAAGGTTCGAGTTATATACGGACCATAAATCTTTGAAGTATCTTTTATGCAAAAAACTTTAACAGGAGGCAGGAAAGGTGATTGGAGTCTCTTATGGCTTATAATATAGATATATTATACACACCAGGGAAAGCTAATGTCATAGTTGATGCGCTCGGTAGGAGGTATGCAGTTATGGCAAATGCTGAGGTTTGTCCAACTTTGATTAGTTGTATCGAAGAGGATCAGCCTAGAGATCTCCATTTTGCTAGGGTGGCTAAAAATGTAAGTGAGAATGAGGCATCAGAGTGGTGGTTGGGATTTGAGGTGGATAGCCGTGGCATTTTGAGAATGAACGGTAGGTTATGTGTCCTAAATGTTGATGAGATTAGGCATGAAGTTCTAGTAGAGAGTCACCATTCTAGGTTGACGATTCATCCTGGGGTCACTAAGATGTCTCAAGACATGAAGAAGACGTTTTGGTTGGAGGACATGAAGAGGGATGTTTCTGTCTTTGTAAGCAGGTGTGCTAACTGCCAATAGGTGAAAGGAAGTCACCAAAAGATGGCTGGACTGCTTTAGCCACTCAAGATTCCTAAGTGGAAGCGTAATGACCCCACCGCTATATCCATATTATTAAAGAACATTATAAGTAATGTTGTCTAATAACACGAAGAATATGGTAGGTTAAGGGCGATCGAATGTTAATATACCTTTATACTAATACTAACACGTCTTTATTACCTTTTGAGGATCTGAACTGATAAAAAAAATTTGACGTGTATAGTATTAATACAAAGTAATAAACACACTAATTAAAATATTCAGAACAGTATATAATATAAAATATATAAGAATCAGAATCAGAATCACAGATCACAGCGGAATAATATACATCATAATAAACATAATAGAATCTGAGTCTACAAAATATCAGTACTAGACCAACATAATAGATACAACACAACCAAAGTATTGTATCAGGTACATCACTACTACTAGATAATATACATAACATAACTCCTAAATGTCATTATACACAAGTATAGAGTAAACCCAAAATGGTCAAAATATTCTACTTCGATGCTAACCCAAAATCTGAAGGTCAACGAGTCCATGCACCTGTAGAGTCTCGGCCCGACCTGCGTATTTTTAAAATAAACGGGTCAGACTACATCTAATAAAGAGATGAGATAATGATATCATAATTATATGACTTAATAATAACAAGTCATAAATGCCAATATGCCTAAAACCGAATCAGATAAATAAGGCATATACTAAATCCGAATCACTATTTCTTAAATCCATATTAAGTCCCAAATAGACTATCATTAAAAATAAGGTGATAACAATTCAAAACTCTTTGGAGCCAAAAGATACTAAATATCCATCCTAAAATCTCTGATGAAATAATCAGCATTGATGAAATAATAATGGTAGTCAACTGTCAATTTAATATAGCGACATGGAGCCTAAAACCAAATAGACTGAATCAGTCTAGTAAACCTAAAAGACCCCGCCACATAGTGTAATAGTCAAACCAAATAGACCAATATCAGTCTAAAAACCAAATAGACTACTATGCGAATTTACCTAAACGAACAAAATAGGTAAACATTGTCAACTGTACACCAAATAAACCGGTAGAGCTGCATGTAACACTTGTCCAAACAGCAAAAGGATAGTCGCATTGCACCAGAACAAATCTAACATGCCCAAATAGATCTACCTACTCCAAATCTAAGAATGTATCGGCTCTCAGGTCGATGAAAAATGAGTCATCTACTCTCAGGGATCTATCAGCCTAAAAACGAAATCCGAATACCTTAAGATAATACAATTCTAAGTGCTAATTACTATCACGTAAGTAATCACAAGAATTTAACTAACTGCCCCATAATAGTAAATTCATGTATTTATTAAAAGCTAGTAAATTCCACTCAAACTCTATTTAACAAATTATAATAATAAGCGAGAGAATTATACGAAAAGTCCCATACCAATCCAACAATTCTACTGTTTATTAAAATTCCTCGTTTCATAGAAAACACGAAATCTCATTAAAATCCCAAATACATAATAAATAAAATAAAAGAGTTTTAAATTAATTTTATGTACACAAAGTTATAATTTCCCAAAAAATCAATTTTAAATCCTTAAATTCATTTAAGGAAAAGCTGTTTATTTACAAAGACTTTTGAATTCTTTCAAAATCATTTAAACGGCCTCTATAATTAAAATCACTTGAAATTGAAATCATTACTTTCATAACAGCTTTTATAAAATAATACTATATTTTATCTTTTGCCTCTAAAACATTTCTAAAATTGTAATATACTTATAATTGTAAATTTAAAAAGGTTTTGTCAATAAATATTACTTATCTTTAAAAGCTTTGAATGGAAATTTTGAAATAAGCAATAAGTTAAAAGATAATATAATTTAACTATATTCTATAAATTAAATTTCAAATAAGGATCAAAATAGATAAAACCTCATTTTGAAAACCTTTTGAAAACATTTAAACAATTAAAACAAATAACCCATCAAGAATGCAACTTTTAGAGCCAACGACGCTCTATGCAATATCATTTCAAAATATGAAATTATTTATCAACCCGAGTTGCTTTCCGACAAACTCCAACCATACAAACAATGTGTGTAATTTCAGCCATCAACCCAAGCTTGCACTGAAAACTATAAATCTTAACATGCAACTTTATTTCAATTATTTGATTTATTTTTAATTATCGATTTTAAATCCAATATTTCAAACACAAAATTCAAAAATTCAAACATTAACCCAATTGAAATTATAGCATGCAATATTATTTCAATCCCATCATTCAATCACTACAAATTATTTACACAACTCGTAATTAAAGCAGGGCATGCAATGGGAATTCAAACAATTAGAGATACAATTTTTGAGTTTAACAACTCACCGATTTGAAGAATAGAAGGGCATATACTAAACTCTAGCCACTCCTAGCTTTTCATGAAGGCAGCACCTCCAACATCGGCCAAAAACTACCTGAACCCATCTAACTTCCTCCATCGTCAACCGCCCACAAGTCGATGCTAACCTTGCTTGAAACCGACTCAGCCGAGCCTCGTCGACCTACAATACCATGCCTCTATCAGCCCTGCACGAACACGTGCTTCCAACTAGCACCAGTCATCCCCTCAACGCCCACCACCGCCTTGAAGTTTGCGCCTACTACCAACGGCCAACCCTCCCTCTCTCGAAAAATGCACGTCTCCTGAACCCTAGCTCACATCGGCCTCGCTGAGCGCCCCTCCTCCTTGTGTGCCTTTTCTTCTTTTTATTTTTTTGCTATAGCAATTTAGTGGCAGAGGAAGTGAACAAATTAGGGATTAGGGTTCGGAATAGGTTTGGGAATAGTGATAAAGAATAGGTTTGGGTTTGGGAGAATTAATATAGAAAAGAAACAGGCTGGTTTAACTTAAATGGCCCAAGACTAAATTTCAATTTAGCTTTAATTATTTCCCTTTTTGTATTTAAATGTAAAAATTAATCCCCATCATATATTTATTAATATATATATATATATATCGGTCTAATTTAAATTGGTTTACAGTTCATTCGATAAGATATATTTCCAAATTATACAATTTCTTTTGATTCGATATTGTCGCATACTATTCAATTATTCACTATATTGATATAAAATAGATTTAATCATCTTCATCGACTTATTGATTTTATTGAATATCAAATTAACCTTCTTTTCATCTATTTTAATAATATAAAATTATTTGTATCTTAAAATATTGTATATTTAAGAATAACACTTTATCCAATTTAATATATCTTCAAAAAATTATTTTATTAATCAATTCAATTTGTTAAAATGAAATCTATTATCAACTAGACTTCAATTAAATAAAAATTTATTTCCACTCATTCATCCATAAATACTTCAAGCAAACATCAAATTTTAAATTCATTTTAACATTTAATTAATTATACCTATGAATAATTCTTATATGTAAATATTAAGATTAATTGAAAGGATTTTAATAAAAGCAAGCATCTATTTGAATTAAAATATTTTTGATATTAGATATACATATATATGAAATTTGATTATATTTATTATAAACAAGCAAACATTTTGGAAAAGCCTAAAGTATTGAAAGATATATGTATATCGTAGGGAAATAAATTTTGTGTTAAATTGCACGTTTAGTGTTTTAAGAATTCTAGTCGATGCGCCTAATCAACATTATCGATAGGGATTCCTAAACACTAGTACGAGGCATTCAGACATAGTATTTTGCATATAAAATGTTTTATGTAATATTATTTAGTGGGTGTATAATAATTTGAATAGAAGATAGGGTTTTGAAATAAGTTAAATATTTTACAAAATAAAGTGGGTAGTTTGGAAAAGTTGTTTTAGAAGATAGAGTAATATTTTATAGAATTATACAAGTTATCTTCTAAAAAAAGGTATCCTATGATATTTTGATAAGTAAAATAAAATATTTCAAATGAGAGTGTGCATTATTTGGAAAACTATATAATTACTTGAAAATGATATTTTAGGTAAATTAGAATCGATATTTGTAAAATTTTGAATGAAGGTGTATTATTTAGAAATTGTAAAATTTATAATGCATAATGTAGAAATTTTATGTAATATTTTAGATGATTGTGCATATTGTATTATGGTTGGAATAAATGTTAGAATTTATATTTTAATAAAGTGTAAAGTAATATAAAACTTATTTATATTCCAATTCAAAGGAAGTTTGAAATGAAACCATAATTCATTCATGAATGTAACAAATTATTGAATGTTGAATACTTTGATTTGGTGGGTAAATATTTTTCTCAAGTATGGTTTTGCAAAAATAAAATGAGATTTAAAATTTATTTTATAAAGCTAAGATAAGAGAGAAATTTTGTAAAAAGAATTGTTTTGGATTTATATGTATAACATCTTGCTAGAGGTTAGCTTTCCCAAGTTATTAAATTTCAAAAATAAGAATTTGATTAAATTTAAAGAAAAGAAATGATTTGATTTTTGATTTTGAAAGTGTGTAAAATGTTTGTATAAACTATTTTCAAATTAGAAAATAAGGAAGTAATTAAAAGAAATGATTTATTATTTGAAATATAAATTAAGTATGAAATATATAGGAATTGATTTCCTATATTTTCGAGTTGATTCTTTCAACCTTGACTATGAATTTTTAAGCATTAGCTGTTGATTTATATTTAACACTCTTGATGATTTTTTGACTTGTTCTTCATTCGAATATATTGCTGCGTATATTTTTGACCCTCAATTTGATTTTCTACTTTTATGGTGTGACACGACTGCCCTTTCATCCCTTGAAAAGGTGTTAGATGCAGACCTGTCAATTTATTTGGTATACATTAGACGATGTTTACCTATTTTGTTGGTTTAAGTAAATTAGCATAGTAGTCTATTTGGTTTTTAGACATATATCAATCTATTTGGTTTGACTATTACACTATAAGGCGGGGTCTTTTTGGTTTATTAGACTGTATCAGTCTAGTTGGTTGTTAGACTCTGTATCGCTGTTTTTAAACTAATAGTTGAATACCATTATTATTTCATTAGTGATGTTTATTCTTCAAAGATTTTGGGATGCATATTTAGTATCTTTTTGGCTATGAACAATTTTGAATTGTTATCACCATATTATTTTATGATAGTCCATTAAAGACTTGATGTAGATTTATGAAATGGTGATTTGGTTTAATATGCCTTATTTTGGTTAATTGGTTTTAGGCATAATTTGATATGACTTATTTTATGATTAAGTCATAAATGGAATTTTGAAATGGTGATTTTAACTAATATGCCTTATTATGATTATTTGTTTTGGCATAATTTTATTATTTCTTATTTATTGTTAAGTCATACATTTATGTCTGACCCGTTTATTTTATAATACTCATGTCAGGCCGAGACTCTACAGGTACTGGGACTAGCTGACTTTGGATATGTGCTAGCACTACAGTAGACTACTTTGACTATTTCGGTCTAGTTCATTATTGTATATATTGACATTTAGGAGGATATGTCATGTATATTATTTAGTAGTCATTGTGTACCCGATACAGTATTTTGGATGCGATGTATATATTATGTGGGTCTAGTACTGTTATTTTGTAGACTCGCAATTTATTATGTACATGAGTGTATTATTCCGTTGTGATCTATGACTCTGATTCTGATTTATCTATATTATATACTTTTTTGAATATTTTTAATTGTGTGTTTATTACTTTGTATTAATACTGTATATTCAAAATTTTCAGTTCAGATCCTCAAAAGGTAATAAAGACGTGTCAATGTTAGTATAAAGATATATTCACATTCGATCGTCCTTAACCCATCGTATTCTCTATATTATTAGACGACATTACTTGTAATGTTCTTTAATAATATGGCTATAAAGGTGGGGTCGTTACAGGAGGTGGGAGAAGATTTCCATGGACTTCATCTATGAATTGCCTAGGTCAAGGAGAGGTAATAAGGGTGTGTGTTTATCATGGATCAATTGACCAAGAGCGTGCACTTCTTACCTGTTAAGACTACGAGAACAGCTTCTAGTTCGGCTAAGTTATATGTTAATAAAATCGTCAGATTGCACGTTGTTCCGTGTGATATCATGTGTGATAGAGATTCGATATTCACAAGCCAGTTCTAGAAGGATTTGCATGAGGCTTTAGAGACCAAACTCAGTTTGAGTACCACTTACCATCCGTAGATAGATGGGCAAATAGAAAGATTGAACCGAGTATTGGAGGACTTGCTTAGAGCATGCATTTTAGATTTTAGGGATTTATGGGAAGAACACTTACCACTTGTTGAGTTTTCATACAACAATGGTTATCAAGCTAGTATCGGAATGGCACCATTTGACGTGTTGTATGAAAGGCCTTGCAAATCTTCATCGTGTTGGGTAGAACCTGGGGATTGTCTTATGCTTGAGCCGGATATGATTTGAGAGTCATTAGATAAGGTCATAGAGATTCGAAAGTGAATCAAGGAAGTGAAGAATCGATAGAAGAGCTATGCAAATGAGGGGCATCGAGACTTGGAGTTCTCGGTTGGAGATTTTGTGTTTGTAAAGGTTTCTCCGATGAGAAGTGTAGTTCGGTTTGGAAGGGCGGCTGGGAAGTTGGATCCTCGTTATATAGGACCATTCCCAATTTTGGAGAAGATTGGTACACTCACGTATAGAATCAAGTTACCAATTAGACTACTAGGTGAACACAATGTATTTCATGTGTCACATTTGCTAAAGTTTGTGCACGATCCTTCGACGATAGTGGAAGCATCGCAGCAAGAGGACTTGGAGATTGAGCCAAATTTGACTATTTTGAGATAGCATATTCGTATTGTTGATAGGGATACGAAGCAATTAAGGACTAAGGTTGTAAAGTTAGTCAAGGTATAATGGAGCGAGGATGCTTGGGATTATATGTGGGAAACAGAGGATAGTTTGAAAGAGTCCTATCCGGATTTGTTCTTAGACTAGAGATTTCTTATCTTAGTATCATACATCTTTTGTAGTGTACTCACCGCTTGAGGTGGAGTCACTTAGTATGCGTTTGGATTGCAGTTAGTTTGTATATAGTTCAGAAGTATGCTATACACACACACCTTGTTTTTCTATCTTCTTTGATTATCGTTCTTATTTGAATTTCGAGGACGAAATGTTCTAAGTAGGGGAGAATGTAGCGACCCTAAAATTCGAACACTCCGTCTTTAATATCAAAATGTTTTGAAATATAATTAGCCGTTATAAATATGATTTTATAACCTTGTTGAACATCATTTAATTAATAAATAATGATAAGAAACTTGTTTTTGAAATTTGTTTACAAAAATATATTCTTCAAGAAAAATCGATAATGTGACCGAAAATCAGTTTATCGTAAACAGCTTTTCGATCGATATAAGTTGTTCGAAATCTTGTGCACTTGACTAATGATCAAATGAACACATTAGCAACTAATTAGCACACACATCTCTTCATAAAGCTTGGAACATTCTAGAAGCTTCTATTAGGATAAGAGATATTATCATGAGAGGGGTAAAATGGTAATTAGCATATAGGAAATGTGATGGGAGGTGACTCTTCCATGGCATGAAGGGGGGTGAAGGCAAGCTTAAAGAGCACTATTCTTAGCCTATATAAGGAGGGGCATACCCTTAGTTCTCATTCACAAATTCACAAAGCTTTGAGTTGAAAATCCATTTCTTCTTCTTCCTCTTCATAATTTCCTAAAGCAAAATATTTGCAAATCAAATCCAAATCACTTCGAACTTGGAGTGAAGTCTTACCACGATATAACAAAACCTTCTATTTAGTAAGAAGTTGAAAAAGCAAAGCCATCCTCTTCCTCCACACTAAGGCCGTGAGCAATATAGGAGTTTTGGAGGCAAGGCAAAGCAAAGGCAAGCAAAAGAGAAGAAGGGAAAGGTGTTGTTAGGTTGAGGTTGGACTTAGACGCTTGGATCTTGATTGGTTTTTAGGTTAAAGGTGAGCTAAATCACCATTTTGATTGGAAAATATCACATATATATGATGATGTTTGATTGTATTAATGTTGTTGAATTAATATGGACATATGTGAAAACATTGATTTTGATTCTTACATTGAAAGCAAGTGGCATATGTATGGATTTAAATGGACTTGAATGGATTTAAATAGACTGGTATGACATGTAGCAAGGTCTTGGAACAAAGCACATCGGTTATAGTTGAACATAGGTTTGAATATGACTTGGATTTGGAAGTGCACTTATAACGACACTCGTTGTAGATGCAGTTTGAAATTGTCTTGTTTTTAGGGATTCCTATGGAATTTTGTAGAGAGATTCTTTGGGGTTTCTCGCCCTATTTATAATTTTTTATATGTATATTTTTTTATATTAAAAGCTTGAATAGTAAAAGGTTAAGTAACATCTCGAAAACGACTAAAACTGCACTTGTGCAAAACTGCTTCATTTAGACTTGGTTTTTGGACTTAAAAGTTTTGAAAAGATATTTAAATTTAAGTATTTTGTTTCATTCTTTTTACAAGTGTTTACTAACTATTATTAGTATTTTAAAAATAATTTGATATCTTTATGAATGTTTAAGAATTAGTTGTGAATTTTTAAAGAAATGGTTTTTTATGATAAAACATGTTCTTTATCAAGTTTTATAGATTTTACAAACTTATTATTTTAAAGTAATATTTTGGATAAATATTTCAAAACCTATTATGAATATTTTCAAGTATTTTAAAAGTATATACAAATGTTTTAGAAAAGGAGTTTAGAATTGCTTAGTGGCTAAACGGTTAATTATTTGATTACTTGTTTGAAAAGTAATTAACTATGTTAACCACTAAAAGTCGAAGAAGTAAGGCTTATCTATTTGTGGGAGTTAAGATTGATGTTAAGTAGGAATGGAGCAATAGAGCTTTAACCTACATATTTCCCTCTTGGCCGAGGAATAGTAAGTCGGAAAATGTCGGAAACGTGTTAATCGTGTTGATTTCTTACTTGTTCATGGAATTATTAATACTATACTTAACACTAAAAGCCGATGAACTAGACGTATCTATTTGTGAGATTCAAGAAGGAAGTGTCTTGGCAAGGCTTTGATGCAATCAGTGCTCTAACTTACTTTGCTTCACTCTTGAATGAGGAATAGTTAAGTTGGAATGTCAAAAATGAGTTAAGTGAACGAATCGTGATTTGTATAAACAAGTGTTTTGACTAGATAATTGATTGGTCGATTATCGAATTTGACCTAATAATAACTTAAGAAGTAATCAAAAGACTTTGCGATTTCATACCAATAAGAACCCCTAGGAAGGAGTATTGGTACGAAACACATCTAGCTTTCACTTACTTCTGAAAGAACTGGATTGAGTTAGCTAAAATTCATCGATTAGTTTTGAAGAGTCTAGGATTGATAAGTGTTTTACTTACCGAATACCACTTCAAAACCAGTATACAAGTTCTATGTTTTGGAAGCAATTGAAAAATGGAGTCTATTTGGAGATTCGAGATCCATTCTAGATGCTCGAATCCATGTAGTGATTCGTGATTTGTTCGAGATATGGTAACCCATGTGGGGATTTGTGTTTTGTTCAAGTGGTGAAGACTCATGTGAAAGAGGCTGAGCGTAACCTTGACATTGGAAGTGACTAAAAATAGAGTAGGATGCACAACTTGGGGTTAGTGACCCATGTCAGGGTATTATCAACTCTATATCTAGAGATACTTATTGATTGTTGACCGGTGGTATTTGATGATATTTGGTTCACGTTGTTCATGTTTATGTTCGGACGCTGGGCCGCTTATGTTTACCTAACTGGTATATTTTATCTAGAGATATAGGACGCTCGAAAGGTACTTTTTGACCCTTGTGCAGGAGATTGGATTCGGCGTCAACCGAAGAGATCTCCATAGAAAAATACGTTATGCGAACGTGCATTAGCGGGTTTAAATGTAACCTAAATATGTTGTGGTGTGACCAATGTAAGCATCACAACTATTTGATATGATTATATCCAACACCTTAGAAATTATCTATCATGTCACTATATTAAACTCAATGAATTAATGGTTGATTTCTTTTGAGGGGAAACCTGTTACAGAAATCCATACGGTCTCAATAGTTACTGTTACATGTATTCATGCATCTCGAGTTTTCTCATGCTAGACTTATGTCTGACGTTTGGTTTTGTTTTCCCTAAAATCCTTATATACTCCTTCAAGTAGGCTGAGTATGGCAGGTTTTACCTTGGACGCTTCAGAGTTCAAAAGATGAGCTAAAGACTCCATTATCTATCTATTCTATTTTTGTTGTTCGGTTTTAGCTATGTATATATCAACATTGTAAGGACAGGCAGTTATAACTGCCCGGGCAAATGATAGTACTTAGATTTTGTTATCCCAACTTTTGGCAAAGCCGAGATACCCAAAGATTAACTGAAAATCAATGATTATTAGTCATGAACATCGATTGTGCATCACAGGTTCACCATGGATATCGATGATTTTTGTCCGAGTCCGGATCGGGCTACAATTGATGAGACATGTCAAGCAAGGCCAGATGAAACAACGTTCCAAGTTTCGAGTCAATCCGAGTTCGTATGCTCAAGATATCGCCAAAAGAAGATGGATAAGGTGGTATAAGTTCGAATCCATGAGAAGTGAGCTTACTTCGAATCCATCTATCAAGCCTTTGCCTCGAATCCATCACGACGAGCCTTGCCTCGAATCCATTCAAGAATACGCCTTGCTTCGACTCCATTGAGCAAGCATTAGTTCGACTCCGATAGTTCGAGTCCACCCTCACATTCTCACCTTCGAATCCGTTAATGAGAAACTCTTCGAATCCATATAGTTAAAAAGCTTCGACTCCATCCCGCGAGCATCTTCGAATCCATTCAAGCAAGAAGTCTTCGTATCAATTAATCTGCCTCGATCGATTCGAGGAGAACGTTCATCCAATCGATTCGATGAAGTCATAGCCTCGAATCCATTACATCGAATCCACCAAGTTATAACAGCTGGAACCATGGAGTCGACCCAGTCAACTCGGCATAGAAGTAGGATCGATACGAAGAAGGCGCTCCACGTCATCGCAGAAGTGTGCGCTGGATCGATTCGAACGAATCGATTCGAACTAGATCGATTCGAACCAGGCTAGTCAACCAGAAATGCAACCTTGAATCGATCGTAACTTGAGATCTACACATCCAAATGCTATGAAATTTTCACAGAAGCTTGAGCACATGTTGAAGAATGTTCACACCAAATTTCAGCTCGATTGGACAATTTCTTGATCGATTCGAACGTAGCTTCGAATCAATCCCAAAGTGGGCCCGGATCTCCAGAAAGTGGGCATGTGGGCCCCCTGACGTACTAGAACTGGTCTCCCTTCAGTTTAGGCGAAATATCAGCCTCCTACACCTATAAATAGACCCCCAGGTCATTCAGAAAAGATGTCGGACAATTCTTAGAGCAAAAGAGCGCCCAGATTCTGCCAGATCTACTCCAGATCACCATTGCTGCCTTAGATTCAAACTTAGTTCAGCAAATCAGTTGTAATACAACATACGAAATTGTAATCTTCAAGCATCGAGCAATAAGATCATAAAAACCTTGAAGTGGACGTAGGCCGGAGATAGCCGAACCACTATAAATCTTGTGTCACTGTTCATTATTTCTGGATTGCTATTTGTTATTTGCTTAGATCTGTGAATTGTGTGTGAATATTGTTGATTTATATTCATACGCTGGTGCTTTCACTACACTTGGGGTTTGTGACCATTTTTGGTGCAAACACTTTGGTGCTTTCACTGAGAAGAACTAGCACCCGCTACACCAAATTCAAAATTTAGATTTGGAATTTTAAGGATTCAGATCTGATTCTACAATGACTCGACAAACTAGACAAAGAACTGAGAGGAGCCAACAGGCAGGAAGTCAAGAGGCATCCTCTGGCGCTGGAGAAGGACAAGCTTCGATCTACATTACTAGAGATGAGATGGAAGCGATGAATAATTTAATGCAGGAAAGAATGGTGAAAAGCCAACAAGAGATGCTGTAGAATTTCTTCGAACAGATGAGAGCTGCGGGAACACAGAACCTTGGACCAGCTACAGCGGCCGTGAATGTGGAACAAGGAGCTAGGGCTATGGAACCCAACGGGGGACAAAATGCAGGACCGGAAGGCAATCAACAAGGACTTGGGGGCAGGCCCGATAGATCCGACGCGGAAGGAACTTTGGAAGGAGCTCAGCCGGCTAGGGCCAACACAAATGCTAACGAGCCACCCGAAGAGTACGTACCAGAATTCCCTACAAGACTCGAAGGGCAAGACAGAGACATGACAAGGGGGCAACCCCTAGATGGAGATGAAAGAATGATCGGCCTAGTGAGACGACTCATGAGAGGAGGGTTTTCAGGAGGAGGATTGGAAGAAGTTAGTCGGAGTCCGTTCGCTCCGAATATCAGGAATGCAAGGAACCCTCCGAAGTTCAAACTACCAACGCTGAATCCTTATGACGGAAAGTCAGACCCGACCATGCATATCACCAGATATATCAGACACATGGAAGTGCTGGGAGCATCCGAGGAAGTGATGGCACGATGTTTCCCCTTATTCTTATCAGATTTGGCTGCGCTTTGGTTTAGGCAGCTAGAAACCGGATCAATCAGGACATGGGGCGAGCTTGTGGATTGCTTCATGAAGCAGTTTAGGGTTCACGTGACGCGACCTAAGAGCGTGATGACTTTGGCATCAATAAAACAAAGGACCGGAGAGTCCATAAAAGATTTTTTGTTACGATTTAATGCGACGGTGACTTCTGTAGATCGCCCGGACCCATCGATGATTTTGATGGCGGCAGTGGCAGGAGTCGGAGAAGGCACCGAATTCAAAGACTCTTTGACTAAAGATCCACCGCAAGATCTTGGAGAGTTTTTCCATGAAGCTGAAAAATTCATTCGATTAGAGGAATCACGAGCCGAGAGGCAAGAAATAAATGTTGCACAAGGCGAAGGAACGGCCAGGGAACAGTCCAGGGCAGACAAAGTAAAGAGAAAGCAGGATGACGCACATGATGGTCCTGATAAACGGAAGAAATTCCGAGAGCCCAGATTCAGGCAATACACAGACTTGGTGGCAGGACTGGAACGAATTTACACCGAAACTCGGGGGCAACTCCCCTATCGAAAGCCACCAAGGAGAGATCCCACAGAGCGGGAACGTAGAACTGGAAAATATTGCCTATTCCATGAGCTGGATGGGCACACTACCGATGAATGCCGCCACCTGAAGGATGAGGTGGAAGAACATGCCAGGAGTGGTAGATTGCCACAATATGTCAGAGAACGAACGACGGCGGTTAGACCCGAACAACTACCACATCAACCAAACAGGAATGATCCCGGATCGGGATCACGACTCGTCATCAACTGATTGTGATGGCAAGGGCCAAGTCCAAGATTTGGACTCTGGTCGATTAGTTTTCTTAGATTTGATTTCCAAAATAAAACGGCTATCCCACTTACTCATGTACGGGAACCGGAGAGATCCCTAGGCATGCTCTGAGATGGAAATAGACCGCTCCGCCCAGAGAGGCATTATCTTGTTTTTCCTGGTGTTTGAGATTGAACATCTAGGATTTGAATTTAATAAAGAAACACTTATTAAAATAAACCTTTGACCGGAGAGTTAAAGGATAAACATTAAATATCAATATAAACATGATCGCTTTATGATCCTACCCGGAGAGGCAGGGTCCGGAGTGCAAGAAGTGAGTCGCTTCGCCGGAGAGCGACAGGATCAACTCACTTAAGCATCGTTTCCTATTCACCGGAGAGTGATTGGATCAGGATTCGATAAGAGCCCGGAGAGGCTATGATCGGCCCACGATTTAGGCCAAGACATCGCTTAATGTTCAGATACACTGAACCGGAGTGCAGGAGGTGAGTCGCTTCGCCGGAGAGCGACAGGATTGACTCACTTAACGTTGTTTCCCCTTCACCGGAGAGTGACAGGATGGGATCCAGCATGAGCCCGGAGAGGCTATGATCGGCCCACGATTTAAGCCAAGACATCGCTTAATGTTCAGATACACTGAACCGGAGTGCAGGAGGTGAGTCGCTTCGCCGGAGAGCGACAGGATTGACTCACTTAACGTTGTTTCCCCTTCACCGGAGAGTGACAGGATGGGATCCAACATGAGCCCGGAGAGGCTATGATCGGTCGAGAACGACCAAGACATCGCAATACGCCCTAGCTGGGGCCAGAGTGCAAGGGATAGAAAGCAACGCCGGAGTGCAATAGGATCTTTCTATTCAATCGCTAAATCTAGAATGGGTTTGACAAGGGTCCGGAGTGACCATCAATAGTACGGAGAGACCGCAGAATTTCATTCTTAACTTCCACTGGAAAAAATTGATAACAATTCGGCTTCGAACAGCCATGGACTTGATTGAAAATGCTATAAGCTACGAGTAAAACAGAACTCACCGCATCCGACTTAAGACTGATCAAAACACGCCTTTTAACAAAAAGGCATGTTTTGGGGGGCAAAATGTTATCCCAACTTTTGGCAAAGCCGAGATACCCAAAGATTAACTGAAAATCAATGATTATTAGTCATGAACATCGATTGTGCATCACAGGTTCACCATGGATATCGATGATTTTTGTCCGAGTCCGGATCGGGCTACAATTGATGAGACATGTCAAGCAAGGCCAGATGAAACAACGTTCCAAGTTTCGAGTCAATCCGAGTTCGTATGCTCAAGATATCGCCAAAAGAAGATGGATAAGGTGGTATAAGTTCGAATCCATGAGAAGTGAGCTTACTTCGAATCCATCTATCAAGCCTTTGCCTCGAATCCATCACGACGAGCCTTGCCTCGAATCCATTCAAGAATACGCCTTGCTTCGACTCCATTGAGCAAGCATTAGTTCGACTCCGATAGTTCGAGTCCACCCTCACATTCTCACCTTCGAATCCGTTAATGAGAAACTCTTCGAATCCATATAGTTAAAAAGCTTCGACTCCATCCCGCGAGCATCTTCGAATCCATTCAAGCAAGAAGTCTTCGTATCGATTAATCTGCCTCGATCGATTCGAGGAGAACGTTCATCCAATCGATTCGATGAAGTCATAGCCTCGAATCCATTACATCGAATCCACCAAGTTATAACAGCTGGAACCACGGAGTCGACCCAGTCAACTCGGCATAGAAGTAGGATCGATACGAAGAAGGCGCTCCACGTCATCGCAGAAGTGTGCGCTGGATCGATTCGAACGAATCGATTCGAACTAGATCGATTCGAACCAGGCTAGTCAACCAGAAATGCAACCTTGAATCGATCGTAACTTGAGATCTACACATCCAAATGCTATGAAATTTTCACAGAAGCTTGAGCACATGTTGAAGAATGTTCACACCAAATTTCAGCTCGATTGGACAATTTCTTGATCGATTTGAACGTAGCTTCGAATCAATCCCAAAGTGGGCCCGGATCTCCAGAAAGCGGGCATGTGGGCCCCCTGACGTACTGGAACTGGTCTCCCTTCAGTTTAGGCGAAATATCAGCCTCCTACACCTATAAATAGACCCCCAGGTCATTCAGAAAAGAGGTCGGACAATTCTTAGAGCAAAAGAGCGCCCAGATTCTGCCAGATCTACTCCAGATCACCATTGCTGCCTTAGATTCAAACTTAGTTCAGCAAATCAGTTGTAATACAACATACGAAATTGTAATCTTCAAGCATCGAGCAATAAGATCATAAAAACCTTGAAGTGGACGTAGGCCGGAGATAGCCGAACCACTATAAATCTTGTGTCACTGTTCATTATTTCTGGATTGCTATTTGTTATTTGCTTAGATCTGTGAATTGTGTGTGAATATTGTTGATTTATATTCATACGCTGGTGCTTTCACTACACTTGGGGTTTGTGACCATTTTTGGTGCAAACAGATTTTGTAACTCTGAGATTCCTGTATTCAGAGTAACCCTTTTTACTGTTCTTTTGATATTATATATTATCGTTTTTCTATGAGATTATAATGTTGTGTTCTTCCTTACTTGTTCTATTTCTTTTTCTTTTTCTTTAGCTTTCTGTCTTTTCGGCACTTGGGTGTTTGGCACACAAATACCATGGATGTATTAGTGTCGACAATCGAGGGTCGAAATGTTGGATCGTTACAACATATTACATAATATGTCATTTAAGTATTTTCTATTTAATATAATTTAAATTAATTACTTAATTAATTATATCATAATATAAAAAGTAGATTCTAAAAAATCAAGCACCTTAATTATGAACAAGATTGGTTATCGAATTAGATATATGCAACAAATTATATAACTACCCATGGGGTATACCTATAACTCTATCAATTACAATAATAACTCAAGCTCCATTGAATACCTTATTATGGAATTTTATTTTATCCACTATAACTATTTTACAATCGAAAGTTTAAGATCAAATATCTTAAACTCAAAAAAATAACTCTAATAAAAAACAATCTTTTGTATGGAAATATATTTTGAATAACAACCACATTCTCATTCCATATTAAGTATATAATGGTATTTTATACAATTCTCATTTGTGATATTTCTCATGAAGCAGAGGTGATCATTCACTCTCTTGAAGCCAATTATTCCTATGTTACATCCACTCTCACGTGTTCGCTTTGCTTTCCAAATGGTCGGATCATTCAAAAGGAAATTGTTACTACAAAATCGCATCGATCTCTCTACAAATGTGCATTCAGACATCCTAAACATTTTAAGGGTATCGTATGGGTGGCGCTTAAATATACTAATTGAGATTGACATGTCAATGATCAAATTCCTAGGTCGGTCTTTAGTCCTTGGTCTAATGTTGTTTCAGTATAACAATTTTCTCATCGTATTCAATCGTATTAAACACATGATCTTGCACTATGGTTTCCTTAGTCATTTCAAATGAACCAATTTCATCTAGATTTCATATATTGAATGTGATTGTTCACCATACAACTCTCATATGTGATCTAATATGAATCGCATATCCATATTCTTGTATTTCTTTAGAGTTCAAAACTCATAGAATGTAATACAGAGTTTTGAGAAAATAAACATTTAGGTGGCCAAGGTAGAATGTATATAGTAGTTGTATAATTAGGCTTTTTGCATGGGACTAGAAGTGAGAACCTGACAAAAGATTTATTGGCAAGTATATTTTTTTATTTCTTTAACAATCTTAATTGAGTTCACTAGTATGTATCAAATAATAGACAAATTCATCAGTTAGATTAGTTGCATAAATTTATTGAAGTAGACATATTTAATTTTGTATAGCATGTGCTCTTATAATATTAGAGGTTTGAAATTTCATTTGTTTAATGGTAATCTCAAGTCAGGAGAACTGCGTAACGCTGAGATTCATTGGAATACCTAGTTGTTATCAACCAATAGTAAACTCCTGAATGAATCATTCCATAGTTATCCAGTAACAATGAGTACGTAACCCCTTGGTACCCGCAATAACCATGAGTAATAACCTACCCAACTATTAAGCCCTGTATTTTTTAGTTTTGATGAGACGGCTCTATATATCTATGAATTTGTACAGGTTGATTATTATAGGAAATTTCAACAATGAAGACTAAGGAAAACGACTATAGTTGAGCTCAATTGATGAAGACCAAACTATTAGAAGAGTCGTTGTGCATTAAAGTCTAAAAAAACCTGTACAATATACTTTGCAACACACATGCACACAAACATTTTAAATCGATTTTAAAACAGATTTTGACATAGAAATTTTCAAAAAAAAACTTTCAAAATAATCAGGATTCAAATGTCTAACTCAAAACTTTAGAAGTCTGACTATAGCCAAATTTTACCAATAAAGTTTCAAGATCAAACCCTATAAAATGTCCAACGTTTAGCTATTCTATTCAGAAATCTAAGGAATAGAATCTAATTTTTTCTTAACCATTCAAACGTTTGATTGGTTTGATTAACCATTTGATTAGGGCATTAAATGTCCGATCAAACCAACTAGATGTCCGAATCAAGATGAAAAACAATTGTTTCTTTTTTAGAAATTGACCAGACGTTTGAGGTATAAAATCATATTTTTGAATAATTTTTCACACAAGTTTTTAATATAAGACCAGACATATGAAAGTATGAACTGGACGTCTGAATCTAGGTATGGACATTTCTTTTCTGGAGTGTGTTCAGGCATTTGAGTGTTTTTACCAAGCAAAGCCTACTATTTAATTAATAACACTAGACATTTGAGTCGCATAGTGAGATGTCTGAGAAACAATAAACGTCCATTTTTGAATAATCATTTTTAATGGTGAAAGGTTGTCTCTATTTACAATTAAGGGATGCGACATTTTAGTGGTCATATGTAACACCCTTAATTTTTGATAACATTATTCATGAGTTTTAATTAGATAAATTAAATAGAATAATATAAATGTTAAGTGATAAGGGGATTGAGACTTGAATTAATTAATTAAGACCGTGCCTAATAAACTAATTAATGGGCTTAAGAATGGTTTTAGGTTAAACAAATTACATAAGGGTATAATTGGAATTGCCGCCCATAACCCTTACCCATATATAAGTTCGTTCCTACCTTATTCTTCCCATTCATGTCGTTTTAAAACCTAAAATGCAAGAGGAATGGCTGGCCATTAAAGAAGAGGAAATCAAATTAAAAGCTAGAGAATCAAGCTTAGGGGAAATCAATCTCAATCCAATTTCCTTATCTAGATCAAGATGAATAATAATTCCATCTCTATTTGGTTTTAAATCGTATATTTTTGGATTTAAGGGTAAATTCATTTTTATGATATATTGGATAATGATATGCTTGATTTATGATTTATATGATTTAAACAAGATTGTTTAAAAAGGGTTTTTGCATGATTTTAAGGTAAAACCAAGATCTAATGATGTTTAAATGCCATGGGAAAATTTTATGTTATGAGAAACATGATTTTGGAGTTGGGTTTCAATTTTGATAATTTTCCAAGCTATGGAAAGATTATTATGAATTTTCAAAAGAAAATACGGTTATTTGGGTTTATAAATTTATTTTGGAAAATATATGGAGAATTTGGATCTAAAATTTTGATATGTTAGGTAACATAATTAAAGTGAATTTCTGGAATTTTTGGGGATTTTTCCAAAGTGATTTGCTATGCAAATTAAATTACTTTACAAGAGGGACTTCTTTAACAAATTTTTTTTGGGTTAATGGAAGGGCTTAATTGATTAACTTAACCATGGTTTAGATCTGATAAGCGGAAGTTATTTTTAGAAAAGAATTTAAAAAAGTTAAGGCAACCAATCTGAAGTTGACACGTGGCAGGTTAGTTAGAGAAAAGTTTGCTTAAAGTAGTATAAAACCTGGTTTACTCAGAAATTTGGTTTTGCCTTCTTAGGAAAACACCTTTCGAAATAGATGCTTCCGCCTTTATCTTAGTCGAAACCTACCATGCCGAAACCAATGCACAAGGTATCACCTTGATGGTACGTAGTGGATTGGAGGAAGGCGAAAGGTAAGGTGTCGAAAGCATAGCTTCCGAAGGAGTCGAAACCTTGGTTTGTTTTTAAAATGAAAAGCACATGCCTTTGTTTTAATTTAGCCTTCGACAGAGTCAAAGCGTTTGGTTTCGAAAGAAGATTTAAAAAGGTTTCGAAAGGGTTGCCATTAACTTAAGATTGCGTTCGAATGGGTTCCTTTACTTATGTTTTAAAAGAAGGGGTTCCGACCAAGTCGATACCCAGCTACCGTTTTATAGCCTTTCGATGATGTTGAAGATATCAATGATGTCGAAAGGTACTTTGTTTTATAAATTAAAGCCACTTCCTATAGCTTTCGAAAGGGGTTAGGAGTTTCGAAGGTATTGGTTTCGAAAGAGGTTTCGACGCCAACTTCCAATGTTTTACCCGGATGTTTTATGTTTTCGAAAGGGATGGTGCCGACGCCTTCAAGTTTTCCACAATACTTTTATATGATAAAGGATGGTTTCGAAAGAGTTGCTTTCTCCTATATTCACTTTGACCCAAATAATGTATTAAGTATAAACTCAATGCTTTTGAAAGAGGGACTTTCAAAGATTTCGGAAGGGTTACTTCCATTGGTGTCGAAAGGGGTACTTTCAACTGGTTTCGAAGCTAAGCTTCTAAAGGTTAATTTTAATACTTTACTACAATCAAAAGGTTTCTAAGGAAGGGTTTTAAAGTATTATAAGGCAGGAGCCTAAAGTTTTGAAGATATATTTTTAAGGCTTTCGAAGGTGGTCATCCTATGAAGTCGAAAGCTAGGTTTCAAAGGTATCGAAAGGTTTTATAACCCAAACTCTATTTTTAAAGGGAAAACCCATGGCTAAATTAAAGGAGTTTTGTGATGGTTTTAAGAATAAGCTTTCTTTGATAAATTAAAAGGTTAAAGGGATTAACCATGTTTTATATTAAACCCACAGGAGTGGTATTTCTATGTTGTTATGTTTGCTTCTTCAAATATGATTATATTCACTTTATAATGGACCTATAACTACATTTTGGGGATAAAGGTTAGAAAAACTAGTTAGGTTAACCCGGTAGTGAATATAAATTGATTAAACTCCTGAATGAGTAGAATTGCATCCAGGAGGTCAGGAAGACCAGAATATAGGATGCTATAATATGAAAGAAAGATATTTGCAGGGGCCAATAGGTTCTCGGTAAGCCCATGAAAACTGTGTATTGGAAAAGATATTGGCAGGGGCCAATAGGTTCATAGTTAGCCCATGAAAACTATGTATAAAGGAAGATGTCAGAAAGACAGGTTCATAGTAAGCCCTTGAAAACTATGTATAAAGTAAGATGTTAGAAAGACAGGTTCATAGTAAGCCCATGAAAACTATGATTGGATACTGGCAGGGGCTAGTAGGGTTGTAGTTAGCCCATGAAAACTATATCTGGATGAAATATTGACAGTTGTCAATAGGTTCCTAGTCAATCCATGAAAACTAGGGTAAGAAGAAAGGACATTGGGATCACTACTAGGTTCCTAGTCAACCCATGAAAACTAGGATAAGAGTAAGATATTGGAGTTACCAATAGGTTCATAGTGATCCCTTGAAAACTATGTAATTGGATAGGGAGTCCTTAAATGTTTAACCGGTTATTAGTCAGCCCATGAAAACTAAAAGGTTAATAGTAACCCTAGAAACTATAATTGAGACAGATAGTCTAAAATGAATGTGGATGGGTAATCCATAATTGATTCATTTATTTTTGCATATCATCATATTATACTGTTTTGAATTGTTTTAACCATTTTGGATGTAGAAGCATAATATATGGTTTTATAAAGGTTTTGAGATACTAGTGAGGGGAAACCCGTTCCGCTAAGCGGCGTGGTCTCATTAGATATCTAAATGATTTGAGATGGTAGATTATTATTCATACCAGGCTTTATGTCTGACTCGAAGTTTATGTTTTCCCCTTAAACCCTCGGGTACTCAATTGATTTTGAGTAGTTTAAGAGTTGAGGTTTTCAGGTACCTCATAAGACGAATAAGCTTCCGGAGGCATGATAGCTATTTAGAGTTCTCCTTTCTTTTGATTCCGCTGTGTTGATTGTAATGGCAAAGTTGTTCTATTGCTTGTATATACTCTGACCCTATAAGGGGGCATCTTCATATGTCGCTCTTGGGCGTATGTTGTAATAAATATATTTTCTCTGAATGTGGTTTGCGAGTTTGGGATTATGTAATGAATTGAAAATATTTTGAAATGATATGTGATTCTGTTTGAAGTTTAAATTTTTTTTCCATATTCATGTGTTTCTGTGTATCAATGAATCTAACACCGCCATATTTGGTCGCCAATGATTAATAACTATGGATGATTACAGCATCCGTAGCCATTAGTTTTGGGCCTCCAAGTAGTGGGTGTTACAAGTTGGTATCAGGGCATAAGTTTATGAAACTTTAAAAGAAAGTTAAACCTAAAAGTTTTTGAAACATAATCCAATGAATTTGAAATATGATCGGGGTTGAGTTAATGCTATAGTAACGTACTTGTATTCGATATATAGATATAGATATATATATATATATATATATAAGTGTCTGTTCCCCTCTCTCTTAGACCATTCTTCTGTATCTTACTAAGGCTCGTATTCATATTTACGAGAAAGAAGATATAGAAGCAGGAAACGGAAGAGGAAATCTAGGTGGAGCAAGCACCACAACCAACGAAAATGCTCGACCTAATACCAGGAGGAACAAAGGTCGACAGGCTAATGCTAATCCAAATGCTGAAGCCAATGTAGGTGCTGGAAATCCGCCAGTAGATGCGGGGATGGTGTATCAGTTGTTAGCTAATCTTTTGCAAGCTGGAGTTGCTGGTAATGTTGGAGGAGTTAATCCTGTGGCTACAATTGGGAATAACTATGCTAAGCTAAGCAGAGACTACACCAGTTTGGGTGGAAAGCCGTTTGTTGGAACAGAGGATGCTGTTGAAGTTGAGAATTGGCTTTTGAGCTATGAAAGGATCTATACTGATCTAGGTTTAGATGATGGGCAAAAGAGGAGGCTGGCCTCTAGGCAGTTGCAAGGGGCAGTGCATCACTAGTGGAATGGTGTGACCGCCAGAGTTCCAGAGGAAGAGCAGACATGGGCTGATTTCAGAAGGAGGTTTGAGCAAAGGTTTCTGTCTGAGGTTGTTAAGTCAGCATTGATGAGAAAGTTCATGGATCTGGTTCAGGGAGAGATGTCGGTTGTCGAGTACGCTGCTATGTTTGATGAGCTATCTCGATATGGATATGCTATGGTTGACATTGATGACAGAAGGAATGAAAGGTTCATTCGAGGACTGAGATCTGAGCTTGCTAGAATGACCATGACCCATATCTGAGAACCTTGTAATATGGTGGTGGAGATGGCCATTCGCCATGAAGAGATGCTTGTTATTTCAACCAAAGAGAAGTCGGTTGAATCCTAGGGCCTCAGGGAAAGAAAAGGAAATTCTTTAAGAAGAAGGGAGCCAGAAAGGGGATGCTTCCAAGAAGGAAAAGGCTGATTTGGTTTGCTACAAATGTGACAAGAAGGGCATTGTGCAAATGAGTGCCGGTCAGGCAAGGGGAAGAAGGCTGCAGACAAGAAGAATGTGACATGCTTTAACTGTGATCAAGTTGGGCATTACAAGAACAAGTGTCCGAAGCCAGCCAGAGCGGACAAGGGGAAAGTTTTTGTGACGACCCACCCTTTTCAAACAACTTAAGATTACAATAAACCATCCTTGTCCAACTCAAACAATTCAAATTAGACAGATTATCCATTTGGGGTTTTAATATAGAATCAGATACAGAATCACACACAGAGTAATACAGAATTCTCGTAGAGGAATTAAATAATATACATAGTAGTTAATGAAGCTACTAGACAAAGTACATCAGAGTTTTCAGATTTTAATTATACAATACTAGAGATACATAAATCTCTACTGGTAAAAGCCAAAATGAACATAGATAACTTATACTAGATAGAGTGGGGTCTTCAACAAGTCTTCGGCTAAGCACTGCTCATACATTGCAATACTCATGCTGACCCGAGCATAAAGTAAAACAATATACTCGAGTCAGGACTATAAGTTCTCATGTAAGCAGTCCTACTTAAGTAAAATGTACAGGTAACTCAAGAGATGTTACGGGATTTTCCATCTCTTAAGGATCCATCAAACTATTTATATATACAATAGATTACGCTATATATGTAGTGTCTATCAGTAATAAAATATCAAACTAGCGTTAAGGCTTTACATTGATCCCCCTTAGCACGTTTTTAAGCACTGTCGTACAGTTTGCATATAAAACACCAGTAAACCGTTGGTGGATAGGGATATGCCGTGATATGACAACACTAAACCAAAATTGTAGTGGTCTTGTATAGGGATAAAAGTATGACAGGACACGTGAGGTAATGCCCAAGGTAGGATACTACTAGTTCGGGTCGTAGGGCTGGTGGTAACGCATCATAGCCATGACCGCCCACCGCATCCAACACTTCCATAATCGAAGGGTGATCACCAACAACAACCAAAATAAGGATATTTATACGAAGAAGTGTGTCCGCTCGAGGTAGCTAGCCGGCTTGGCCCTATCAAGCCGTTATGTTTTAGTCATTTCAAATTGGCACAAAAGTCGGGCCAATCCATCATCGTTCTCTTTCTTCAAATCTAGCAATCGTACACCAAATCCAACCACTTTGTTCCGGATCATCACTTTAAGTACACAGTTATTAAAGTGGTTCCGGTATCAACAGAGAGTATGCCCATATCCGGCTCCGGTCTCTTTAATAACCAACGTCATTTTCACACAGATTGGATATTTTATTAAATCAAAATATCCTTTCATTTTCCAATATCATATTCTCATTTGACTTCAACAAATTTGGATTTAAAGTCCAAAAATTCAATTTTAAATAAATAATTCATTTTTACCAAATTATCCAAATCTAATAACTTTTCAAATTAACCGAGTTAATTAAGTCTTAAAATACAAAAGCTATTTAATTAAATATTTAATTTAATTAAACTTCAAAATTAATTTAATTAAACACTTTTAATTAAACTTTAATTCAAACAATTTAATCATTATTATTTTTCTTTTTTATCAATTAAATCAAATTAAAATTCTCTTTTATATTAAATCAAATATTTATTTCAAAATTCAATTATTATATTTTAATTCAACCAAATCAAATTAAAATTAAATTAAATCTTCATTTAAAATATAATCACATACATAATATTAACACTTCATTAAATTTCTAATTATCAACTTAACGAGTTTTAAAAATCATTAACATTTAGCATAACCCTTATCAATCTAATGTCATAATTTAAAATGGTTCAGTTAATTCTTCATTTCAAAATCTAAATTAACTTAATAGATTTCAAAATTTAAATTAACTTAATAGATTTCAAAATTTAATATTAACTTCTCTCGAAAAGTTTAAATTATAAATTCACGTTTAAATTTTCAAATTCTTTCTTAATTTCAAATTTAAATATTTAAAATCCAAAGTAAATTTCAATTGACCAACCGTTGTTTATTATTTAATTTTCTCTCCTAGGCCAAGTGATTTAATTTGGGTATTTATCATTTCAACCCATATCCCAGTTCAATTTCAATGTCAAATCAATGCATACAGCAATAATATAACAGTGACAGGTATCAATAAATCAATCATCATTCACTATTCAAATTTTTCCGTAGTTAACGTATTTTTCATGCCGTCGGGATTCAAATCAATAATTTCAACTATTTCAACCAATTCATATATCGCCACGTTAACAATCAATAATTTTCCAATTTCAATATCGATCATAATCATCAATCAATTATTTATAAAATAGCAGGATACTTTCATATGAAAATCTAATCGTGAGCTTAAAATCGCTCACCTTCACGGCTTTCGACAAATAGATATGGCGATACGGATACGTGTACGTGCACACGTACGTGAGCTATGCAATGCTGCCGTGTACGGGAATTTCGGCGAAGTGGACTACGTGCGATCGAGTGGTGATGCGGCTAGGCGACTGCGGGTTCGGTCGCGGGTAGCTGGAGCGGGCTGGTGGTTGTGGGTAGAGGACTTCGGTGGCAGGTCAGGTGTTCAGCAAAGGAGGCTCGGGTGGTGGGTTTCAGTGCTATGAGGTGCTGATGAAGGGTGCGACTGGGTCAAAGGAGCGGGCGGAGCTGGGTTGTGGGCGGCAGGGACTGGGTAGGGTTTGGTTTGGTTGCAAGGGCCAAGGAGGTGGCGAATGGTGTGGGTTCTGTTGGAGTTCGGGTGAAGTGGATGGGGTGTTCGGGGATGCGGCAGGGGAGTAGGGTAGCGGTGGAGGTGGACTGGAGCGGGTGGTAGGCTGGGATAGGAGGCGGGTGTTGGGTGGAGGAAGGTACGGCAGGGCAGGGTTTGGCGAGGCAGGCTGGGATCGGGATGGTGGTGAGGGAGTTCGGTTAGGATGAGGGCTGGATGGCGGAGGTTTTGGTGGCTCGGGAGGGTGGCAGTCCGGCGTTGGAGTCGGGGTGTAGGACTTCGGCGGTGGAAGGTTACGGACGGGAGGTGGGAGATTGGGGACTGGGTGGTGGAAGCTGGTGAACTTGGCCGGTGGTGGTGGGTGTGGGTCGGTGGACTGGAGGAGGCTCGCGGGCAGTGGAGAGAGAGTGGGTAGGAGAAAGAAAATGGTTACATATATATATATATATATATATATATATATTAGTTTTATAATTAAATTTCTCAAATGCTTATCAGAGAAGAAAGAAGGATAAGCAAAGAGCAAAGGGAGAAGCACGCATATATATATATATACATGCATATATATATATATGGATAGGAAACATGCACAAAGGCATTAAATGGTGCATTTAATTCACCTGGCTGTGCACGCAAGGAATATAAGCTAAAAAGAAACAATGTGGGCTGAAAGAATGTGTGCAATTATGACCTCAGGTCACAGACCGCTATCTCAACCATTTAGCGTTTTGCAACGGAAGCCAAAATATGGAAACTAATATACCAAGGTGATCAGCGCGACGAGACGAATCCAACGATGTAATCAAATCCGTGCTACGACGTTCGTAGCAAAACTTCATATGTCGCCGCTGTTACCGCTACAGAATTTAACGACAATGACAATTTTAGATAAAAAAAGCTACAAAGGTCGGAATTGGATGGAACGAACTTTGACTCTCTAATCAGAAAAAAATTTAGATCATTTCTATGTAAAAATATTCATATTTTAAAATTTGATAATTTGCACTAAAGATTTGTGCTGACCGAGTTTCGGACGAATTTTGACGTGAAACAAATTTTATTGGTCTTATTTCAATGGACGCATTTCAAATATACAGTTTTTGTTGTCAAATTTTAACTTTTAAAAATAAATTTTATTTTATGTTAAATTCTTTTTTAAATCGTTGAAAAATCCAGGTCGTTACAATCTTCCCCACTCAAATCTTTTCGTCCTTGAAAAGAACGGAATAAGAGAACAGGAAGATAAACAAAAAGATAGAAATGGATTCGGACATGGACTACATACCCGGCATTAGAAATTCAGGATTTGAAGCTTGGATACTCTCTTCCGTTTCCCGAGTACAATCTCGATCGTCTTCGCTCCACTGAACCTTAACGAGATTTACTACCTTCCTTCTAAGCTGCTTCATGCTTCTACCTACTATACAGAGCGGTTTCCTTTCAACAGTTAGAGTGGGCTCAACATCCATTTCTTCAAACAAAGCAGGCTGGACAATCGTGGATAGGTCTTGCACATATTTGCAGAGATGCGAAACATGAAATACGTTATGCACCCCCGACAGCTTCTCTGGCAAGTCAACTCTATATGCCAAAGTACCAACTCTTTCTGAAATGCGAAAAGGACTAACAAATAGGAGCGAGCTTTCCTCTCCTTCCAAATCGGATAACATTCTTCAAAGGTGAAATTTTGAGTAATACTTGATCTCCGACAGCAAATTCCAAGTCTCTTCTCCTTCTGTCCGCATATTTCTTCTATCGATCCTAGGCAATTCTCATTTTCCTTCTTATTTCTTCGACTTTCTCATAAGCTTCCAAAATCATTTCGAGGCCAAGAACAAGTCGATTTCTCGATTCAACCCAACAAGATGGAGATTTGCGTGGCCGTCTATAAAGAGCTTCGAATGGTGCCATTTCAATACTCGCTTGATAGCTGTTGTTATAGGTGAATTCAACGAGATGGAGATGCTCTTCCCACGATCCTCCAAAATCTAAAACACAAGCCCGAAGAAGATCTTCCAAAATCTGATTTACTCTTTCGGTCTGGCCCTCCGTTTGAGGATGATAAGCCGTGCTCAGATTTAATTGAGTACCAAGAGTCTCCTGAAAAGCTTTCAAGAAATTGCTAGTGAAGATAGGGTCCCGATCACATACAATGTTGGATGAAACGCCATGAAAGCGAACAATTTCTCTCATATAAAGCTTGGCTAAACTCGAGGCAATTCGAGTAGTCTTCACAGGAATAAAGTGAGCCGACTTTGTCAATCTATCGACAATAACCCAGATACTCTCATTGCCTTTTCTGGTTCTTGGTAGTCCATCAATAAAATCCATCAAAATCTAATCCCACTTCCAATTCGAAATTTCAAGAGGCTGCAACAATCCTGCCGTCTTCTGGTGATCGGCTTTAACTTGTTGGAAAGTGGCACACCTGCTGACGTGAATAGAAATATCTCGCTTCATTTCACTCCACCAATACAACTTTTTCAGGTTTTGATACATCTTTGTAACTCCGAGATGAATAGAAAGTCTGGATTGGTGATTTTCCCTAAGCACCTCTTGTCTCAAACCATCCACGTTCGGAACACAAATTCTATTATTAATTCTTAGAATCACATTTCTATCGATTTTTGCGCCCCATTCGCCTTGGGTATTATCCGTCCTGCCACGAACATTTCCTTTTATTTTCCTAAGCATCGGGTCCTCACCCTACTTAGTGGCTACACGACCTATAAGAGCTGAAGAACCAACAAGTTGATATAACATGGCTTTGCTCCTACTCAGAGCATCAGCCACGACATTAGCCTTTCAGGAGTATAGTTGATGTCGAGGTCAAATGATGATAAGAATTCGAGCCATCTATCTTGTGTCTGGTTCAGATCCTTTTGGGTAAAGATGTACTTCAGTGATTGGTGGTCAGTAAAGAGTTCAAATTTTGTTCCAAGAAGGTAATGTCTCCATAACATCAAAGCAAAGACAACGACGAGCAATTCCAGGTCATGAGCTGCATAATTTGCCTCATGAGTCTTCAACTGATGACCAACATAGGCAATAACTTTACCATGCTGCATCAAAACAACACCCAATCCTTCACTACAAGCATCTGTATAAACAGTAAACCCTTCACTACCATCTGGGACAGATGCTCGTGCAGAAACTGGGCAACTATTGGCATAGTGGCCTTTCTGATCGCATTTGAAGCAGGTGATAAAAGAGATATCAATGGGCTTCCTCTGAGAATGTCCAATCTCACTTTTGTTCTGCCAATTCTTCTTTTGCTGCTCAAAGCTAGGCTTTCTCTTCTTGGAATTGTTGACACCTGCTGAAGGAGTTGCGGAGTGAACAACCAATGCTCCCTTCGAACTCGAGTTCTCATATCTAAGGGCTATATCCATAAGACTGGTGAAAGTACCATGAACATGGGCAGTAAGACGGTCATAATATTCAGGACGAGCGCCGGCTATGAACTTCTCATTCTGCTTGAGCGGAATATCGATCAGACCTAGTCCAAACTTAGATAGCTCATTAAATTTCATTTCATACTCCAAATATGACATGCTTCCCTGCTTAGGATCCATAAAGCTACGATATAACTGAGATTTTTCAGCTTCAGGCATCCACTGGGTCATGAATACTTCCTTGAACTGTGCCTAAGTGATGTTTGCTTCTTAGTGCGGGTGGTAACAGACTCCCACCATCTTGAGTTGCATCCCGCAACTGCCAAGCGGCCAATTGACGTTTTTGGGCATCAGAAATCTCAAGTCCTGTAAAGATTCTTTCCAAGCTCTTAAGCCATTGCTGAGCTTCAATAATGCCTTCGGACCCTGAGAATTTAGTACCGCCAAGCGGTGCGAACTCTTTGCAAAGCGTAGTGAACTTAACTGGTGCAACGGGTGCAACTGGTGCTACTGGTGCGACTGGTGCAACAACATCTGGTACGGGGCCATTTCCTCTTCCTTGACCTCGAGCATTTCTTCTGTTGCTCATCCTAAAAAGTCAAGGGTGGATTTAGAACACGAAACTTAAGAAAATCCTAATCAAAGAAAATTTTAACAAGGAAGATGAATTCGAATCGATAGAGATTTTGAAAATAGATTGGATTTTCAAACATTTTATATTTTCAAAATACGCTCTCTCAAGAATGATTCCACTCATTATAGGGAATTACTAACCCTATACCTAATGAGTTTTACCCCACAGGCTAAGGTATTCACTAAACCAAAGCTCCGATACCAGCTGTGACGACCCACCCTTTTCAAACAACTTAAGCTGACAATAAACCATCCTTGTCCAACTTAAACCATTCAAATTAGACAGATTATCCATTTAGGTTTTTAATATAAAATCAGATACAGAATCAAACACAAAGTAATACAGAATTCTTGTAGTGGAATTAAATAATATATATAGTAGTTCATGAAGCTACTAGACAAAATACATTGGAGTTTTCATATTTTAATTATACAATACTAGAGATAAGTAAATCTCTACTGGTACTAGCCAAAATGAACATAGATAACTAATACTGGATAGAGTGGGGTCTTCAACAAGTCTTCGACTCCTAAAATAAGCACTGCTCATACAGTGCAATATTCAGGCTGACCCGAGCATAAAGTAAAAAAATATACTCGAGTCAAGACTAGAAGTTCTCATGTAAGTAGTCCTACTTAAGTAAAATGTACAGATAACTCAAGAGATGTTACGAGATTTTCCATCTCTTAAGGATCCATCAAACTATTTATATATATACAATAGATTACGCTATATATGTAGTCTCTATCAGTAATATAAAATAGCAAACTAGCATTAAGGCTTTACATTGTTCCCCCTTAACATGTTTTTAAGCACTGTCGTATGGTTTGCATATAAAACACCAGTAAACCGTCGGTGGATAGGGATGCGTCATGATACGACAACACTAAACCAAAATCATAGTGGTCTCGTATAGGGAAAAGTATGACAAGGCACGTGAGGCAATGCCCAAGGTAGGATACTACCAGTTTGGGTCGTAGGGCTGGTGGTAACGCCTCATAGTCATGACCGCCCACCACGTCCAACACTCTCATAATCGAAGGGTGATCACCAACAACAACCGAAATAAGAATATTTATACGAAGAAGTGGGTCCGCTCGAGGTAGCTAGCCCGCTTGGCCCTGTCAAGCTATCATGTTTTAGTCATTTCAAATTGGCACAAGTGTCGGGCCAATCCATCATCGTTCTCTTTCTTCAAATCTAGCAATCGTACATCAAATCCAACCACTTCGTTCTGGATCATCATTTCACGTACACAATTATTAAAGTGGTTTCGGTATCGACAGAGAGTATGCCCATATCCGGCTCCAATCTCTTTAATAACCAACGTCATTTTCACACCGATTGTATATTTTATTAAATCAAAATATCCTTTCATTTTCCAATATCATATTCTCATTTGACTTCAACAAATTTAGTTTTAAAGTCCAAAAATTAAATTTTAAATAAATAATTCATTTTTACCAAATTATCCAAATCTAATAACTTTTCAAATTAACTGAGTTAATTTAAGTCTTAAAATACAAAAGCTTTATAATTAAATATTTAATTTAATTAAACTTCGAAATTAATTTAATTAAACACTTTTAATTAAACTTTAATTCAAATAATTTAATCGTTATTTTTTTTTCGTATTTTCAATTAAATCAAATTAAAATTCTCTTTTATATTAAATCAAATATTTATTTTCAAAATTCAATTATTATATTTTAGTTCAACCAAATCAAATTAAAGTTAAATTAAATCTTCATTTAAAATTTAATCACATACATAATATTAACACTTCGTTAAATTTCCAATTATCAACTTAACGTGTTTTAAAAATCATTAACATTTAGCATAATCCTTATTAATCTAATGTCAAATTTGAAATGGTTCAATTAATTCTTCATTTCAAAATCTAAATTAACTTAATAGATTTCAAAATTTAATATTAACTTCTCTCGAAAAGTTTAAATTATAAATTCACATTTAAATTTTCAAATTCTTTCTTAATTTCAAATTTAAATATTTAAAATCCAAAGTAAATTTCAATTGACCAATCGGTTTTTATTATTTAATTTTCTCTCCTAGGCCAAGTGCTTTAATTCGGGTATTTATCATCAGCCATATCCCGGTTCAATTTCAATGTCTAATCAATGCATACATCAACAATATAACAATGACAGGTATTAATAAATCAATCATCATTTACTATTCAAATTTTTTCATAGTTAACGTGTTTTTCATGCCATCGGGATTCAAATCAATAATTTCAACTATTTCAACCAATTCATATATCGCCACATCAACAATCAATAATTTTCAAATTTCAATATCGATCATAATCATCAATCAATTGTTTATAACATAGCAGGATACTTGCATATGAAAATCTAATCGTGAGCTTAAAATCACAAACCTTCGCGGCTTTCGACAAACATATAGGCGATACGGATACGTGTACGTGCACAGTACACGAGCTATGCTATGCAACCGCATATGGGAACTTTGGCGAAGTGGACTACGTGCGATCGAGTGGTGATGCGGCTAGGCGACTGTGGGTTTGGGTTTGGTCGCGGGTAGCTAGAGCGGGCTGGTGGTCGTAGGTAAGGGACTTCGGTGGTAGGTCGGGTGTTCGGCAGGAGGCTCGGGTGGTGGGTTTCGGTGCTAGGAGGGGCTGGTGAAGGGTACGACTGGGTCAAAGGAGCGGGCGGAGCTGGTTTGTGGGCGGTAGGGACTAGGTAGGGTTTGGTTGCAAGGGCCGAGGAGGTGGCGGATGGTGTGGGTTCTGGTGGAGTTCGGGTGAAGTGGCTGGGGTGTTCGGGGACGTGGCAGGGGAGTAGGGTAGTGGTGGAGGTGGACTGGAGCTGGTAGTAGGCTGGGTTAGGAGGCGGGTGTTGGGTGGAGGAGGGTACGGCAGGGCAGGGTTTGGCGAGGCTGGTTGGGACCGAGATGGTGGTGAGGAAGTTTGGTTGGGATGAGGGCTGGACGGCGGAGGTTTGGGTGGCTCGGGAGGGTGGCAGGCCGGCGTTGGAGTCGAGGTGTAGGACTTCGGTGGCAGAAGGTTACGGATGGGAGGTGGGAGACTGAGGACTGAGTGGTGGAAGCTGGTGAACTCGGCCGGTGGTGGCGGGTTCGGTGGTGGGTGTGGGTCACTGGACTGGAGGAGGTTCGCGGGCGATGGAGAGAGAGGGTAGGAGGAAGAAAATGGTTACGTATATATATATATATATATATATATTATATTTTTATAATTATTTATAACTTAGTAAATATTTCTCAAATGCTTATTAGAGATGAAAGAAGGATGAGCAGAGAGCAGAGGGAGAAGCACGCATATATATATATGGATAGGAAGCATGCATGGAGGCATTAAATGGTGCATTTAATTCACCTGGCTGCGCACGCAAGGAATATAGGCTGAAAAGAAACAATGTGGGCTGAAAGAATGTGTGCAATTATGACCTCAGGTCACGGACCGCTATCTCAGCCGTTTAGGGTTTTGCAACGGAAGCCACAATACAGAAACAAATATACCATGGTGATCAGCGTGACGAGACGAATCCAACGATGTAATTAAATCCGTGTTGTGAGGTTCGTAGCAAAATTTCATCTATCGGCACTGTTATTGCTATGGAATTTAACGACAACCGCAATTATAGATAAACGGAGCTACAAAGGTCGGAATTGGACGAAACGAACTTTGACGCTCTAATCAAAAAAAATTTAGATCATTTCTATGTAAAAAATTTCATACTTTGAAATTTGATAATTTGCACTAAAAATTTGTGCTGACCGATTTTCGGACGAATTTTGACGCGAAACAAATTTTATTGGTCTTATTTCAATGGACGCATTTCAAATATTCAATTTTCGTTGTCAAATTTTTACTTTTAAAAATAAATTTTATTTTAAAATCTTCGTTAAATTCTTTTTTAAACCGTTGGAAAATCCAGGTCGTTATAGTTTTTGTTGTTGGATCATCAGCTAAGCCTACTGCAGCTGATAAAGGAAAGTATGTAATGGAAGGTACGTTTTTGATTCAGAGTATACCAGTTAGGATACTTTTTGATACCGGTGCATCACATTCATTTATATCCCAGTGTTTGGTTGATAGGTTATGCTTAGGACCCACATACCTTGTTACTTCCTTAAGGGTTACGAATCCAATAGGAGGGTGTGCAACTCTGGGGATGAGATGTGACCAGTTAGAACTTGATTTGTTAGATCATAAGTTTGCATGCAGTTTGTATGTATACAATTTCGAAATCATTTTGGGTATGGATTGGTTGAGGAGGTATGAGCCAGGATATTTTGCCAGGATGGGGAGATATCTTTGAGACACCCTGATAGTCATAACCGAATTATATTCTCAGTAGAGAATTCTGACTGGAGTTTTTGTACTATGTTAAGTGCAATGGAAGTGGGAGAATAGTTAAGTCAGGTTCGAATTGCAAAAGAGTTTGCAGATTTCTTTAAGCCAGTCACAGGACTACAACTGAAACGAGTTGTTGAGTTTCGGAAAGATCTTGTGCCAAGAGCTGAACCTGTCAGTTGACCACCTAGCAAGGTGGCACTGATTGAGATGAAAGAATTGAAGGTGCAGCTAGTGGATCTAGAAGAGTGGAATTTTATTAGACCAATCAGTTCGCCTGGGGGAGCGGCCGCAGTTTTCGTGAAGAATCCAGATAGGTCGTTGAGAATGTGCATCGATTATCGCAAGCTGAATGAAAAGACGATAAAGAATAAGTATCCTTTGCCGAGAATTGATGATCTGTTTGATCAGTTGTGTGGAGCCAGAGTGTTTTCCCAGTTGGATTTGGCGGTGGGGTTCCATCAGTTAAGAGTGGCAGAGGACGGTATTCCTTTGACTGCATTTCTGACTAGGTATGGTTCGTATGAATGGTTAGTGATGTCATTCGGGTTGATGAATGCACCTGCTTTCTTCGTGGAGTTGATGAGCCGGGTTTTCCAAGAGCACTTGGATAGGTTCGTGTTGTTATTCATAGATGACATTTTGGTGTACTCGAAAGATGAGAGAGAGCATGAGGATTATCTGAGAGTAGTGCTTGAGATGCTGAAGCAGCATCAGCTAAAGGCAAAGTTTTCTAGATGCATTTTTGGAAGAAAGAGGTTAAGTTTCTTGGTCATGTGGTTTCAGAGAAAGGATTGTCAGTCGATCCAAATAAGATCGAATCTGTGAACAATTGGAAGAGACCAGAGATGGTGACCGAGATCAGAAGTTTTCTTGGACTTGCTGGCTACTACCGGAGATTTATTAAGGATTTCTCGCGGATAACAATGCCTTTGACTAAGCTTACCAGGAAGGAAGTGAAGTTTGTTTGGTCCAACAAATGTGAGGAAGCATTCCTTAAGTTAAAGCATTTATTGACCAATGCTCCAGTGTTAGTAGTTCCAGATGGAAACCAAGGGTTGGTAGTATTCACGGATGCATGTGGGACTGGATTGGGAGCAGTGTTAATGCAGAAGGGAAAAGTCATTACTTACGCATCTAGGAAGCTTAGACCGCATGAAGTAAGATATCCTACTCATGACTTGGAGTTGGCTGTGGTGATTTTTGCCTTGAAGATTTGAAGGCGTTATCTCTTGGGGGAGAGATCTGAGTTGTATATTGATCATAAGTCTTTAAGATACCTATTCTCTCAGAAAGAGTTGAATATGAGACAATAAAGATGACTGGAATTTTTGGCCGCTTATGATTTTGGTATAGAGTATACTCGTGGGAAAGGAAATAAGGTAGCAGATGCTCTCAGCAGAAGACATTAGAATGTGGTGTTGGCTATGTTGGCAGAATGGAAGGATCTAGAAGCTTTGGCCAGTTGTGATGTGCAGTTAAGATCTACTGTTAGTTCTAGTCGGAGTACTACCATGATGTCTTGTTTAGAAGTTTGACCAGTGTTGATCGAGAGAATTGCTCCTAAATAGAAGGAGGGTCCATTATTAGCCGATAGGATTAGAAAGCTTGAGGTTAGAACCGAGGTCGATAATTTGAAAGATTTTTGTCTTGACCAGAGGGGATGGTTGAGAAAGAAGGGACGGTTATGTGTTCCATATGTTGAGAACTTGAGAAGAGAAGTTCTTGAGGAATGTCATCGATCCAAGTTTACGACTCATCCTAAAGGGACCAAGATGTACCAGGATATGAAGAGGAGCTATTATTGGGCAGGCATGAAGAGAGATGTTGGCTTATGGGTTAGATAGTGTGTAAATTATCAACAAGTGAAAGCCGAACATCAGAAGCCGAGTGGGTTACTTCAGCCTCTAGGTATTCCAGTTTAGAAATGGGATTCAATATTCATGGACTTTATACATGGGTTGCCAAGGTCAAGGAGAGGAAATGAGAGTATATGGGTTATTGTGGACAGATTGACCAAGAGTGCCCATTTCATTCTAGTAAAGTCGACCAGGATGACACCGGTTTTGGAAAAATTATTCATGAAGAACATAGTTAGACTTCATGGAGTTCCTAGTAGCATAGTCAGCGATAGAGATGCTTTATTCACTAGCGAATTCTGGAAGAGTCTATAGAATGTGTTAGGCACTAAGCTCAAGATGAGTACCGCATATCACCCACAGACGAATGGGTAGACCGAGAGAGTCAATAAGGTGCTCGAGGATTTGTTGAGAGCTTGTGTGTTGAACTTTGGTGAATCTTAGGAGATCACCTGCATTTGGTTGAGTTTTCCTATAATAATAGTTATCAGACTAATATAGGAATGGCGCCTTTTGAAGCTTTGTATGGAAGGGCATGCAAATCCCATGCATGTTGGTTGGAGACTGGAGACAGATTGGTCTTAGGTCCAGATTCGGTAAGAGAGGCGTCAGAAAAGATTGAGTTGATCCAAGAACGGATGAAGGAAGCTCAATCCAGACAGAAGAGTTACGCAGATAAGAGGCGTAAATACCTAGAGTTCTTAGTGGGAGATAGGGTTTTTAAACAAACCATACTTATGATAAATACAACAATATTTCACTTAATATCGAAAGCTAGAGATCACAAATTGTTTGTTTGTGGATTTACAAAAATATGAGAGTGGATTTGCCTCTAAATTGTTCTCTAGTTCAATAGTTTTAAATCACATTTTAATTCTAGCTTTAGCTTCTTTTTGTAGTTAACAACTTTCATCTCACTTTGGTCTAATTTGATTGAATAGATTTTTAATCTCTCACAATTCCCTGCGGATCGATCTGTATTCGCCACGTACTACAAAGTGTACGCCGTGCGCTTACGGTTTATTTTAATTTGAAATTTTTCGGCAAATTTCTAAACCGATAGAAATCTTGTCGATTAACAAGTTTTTGGCGCCGTTGCCGGGGAACTGATTTGATTTTAATTTTCTATTCTTCGAATTATTTCTGTTTGATTTTTGTGTGATTTTATTTTGTGTGTGTTTGCATTTAAAAAAAATATTTGTGTGTTTGTTGTTTGATTTTTGGTTGCATTTTCATTTGTGTGTTTATGGTTGTTCTATTTCCATTTGCATTGCATTTCTATAAAAAAATAAAAAAAAGACTATTTTTATTCCACTTACCATCACATTTACATTTTCTATATTAGTTGTACAAGTTTCCATTTCTTTTCTGTTACAATTTCAAAAAGAAAAAAAAAGAGAACTGTACATTGCACTGTTGCATTCACCCCTCTGTTCTCTGTTTGCATGTAATTACTCCTCACCCATTTACACTACAAACTGTGCAGTGCCATCCCCCCTTCTTGACTTCACTACTAACATACTCCATTGCTCACACTACTTTAACGAACTCCAACTCTAATTGCACAGCCACATACAACAAAGCACAGTGCAATCCCTATTCTCTACTTCTAAACAACTCTGCATATCCATACTGTTTCATCACTTCACTGCCCACCTCATTCTTCCCATCACCAAAACATTCTGTTACCTCTGCCTCACCATACCCACTTCTCACCACAAACTTCTATGCATATAGCACATACTTGCATATATCAAACAACCATTGCCTGCCATATACCCTCCACCATCAAAACATTCATCACTTCCACCTTCCAACTTCAAAATCCACCGTAACTACATCTCCAAAACCATCAAATACAAACTGAACACCTCTTCACATCAAACTGAACCAAACATCATACCTGACCATACTGTGCACTGTGCATCTCCCAAACTATTATTGCATCTTCAACAAAACTATGCAAAATCATAGTGCACAGACCACACTTCAACTTCTAACCTCCACATCTCCAACTTTCATCCCACAAACCATACACAGTTACTACACTTCTACCTACCTGCATCAATACATCCTCTTCACTTCAACACCATCAAACCTCCTTTGCCATTGACCAAATAGCAACCACCCTCCATCATACTCTGATCACTGGTCTACTGGCAACAGTTCTTCACCTTACAGTTTAACTCTTCCTCCCCCACCGTAGTTACAAACTTCCAGGCATCACTGTCATCGCCATTTCCCCTTCAATAATTTCACATAACATCCACAGCAACCACTACATTGCTCCACCACCACAAAATTGCCATCACATTTCATCAATCTCCCTTTACCACCCCTGCATACATTCTCACTGCCTCAATACAAAACTGCTTCTGCTATTAACCATTTCAAACAACCACCACAACAATTCGAACATCTCCCAACCACTACTGTGCAACTGTGCAACCCCTCAATTCTACACTGTCATTTTCCCCGAGCCAAATTCCAATTTCCAAAAAAAAGCACACATACCAGTCGAACTGCTCAACCACAAAAACCTTGCCTCAGCAACCATCAGAGCATCAGCGACCAAAATTTACCTGAACCTGACATCAGAGCATCACCATCGCAGCAGCCTAATTCCCAAATCACTACGCGACCAACCCACGACTTCCAAATGATACAAACCCCAAACAGAATCTACTCGAATGCTATGCTCAACCCCCAAATTATAATAATTGTCTATTTTGATTCTGAATTCTACTTGGCGACTGTCGAATTTGGTTTCTAAAAAAATTTGTTTTGAGTTTGAAACGAAAATTTGGTTTGTTGATTTGATCGTGAAACGGAAATTCTACTGCAGATCCTTTTTTTCTTCCTTAAAAAAAGAGAAGAGATGTTCAATTGTATTAGCAGGTCGGGCTAATGGGCCTGAGTACATTTATTTGATTTTTTTTCCTTTCCCCTTTCTTCTTTTGATTTGTTTATGTTGTTTTAATTTGCTTTGCTTTGTAAAAAAAATTGTAAATATTCCTTTGAAATTTTTAAATCGTTTTTCTTTGAAATTTCAAAAATCTAAAAAAAAAATTAAGTAAAACTGCACTTTTTAGTTTCCTCTCCAAAAAAAAATTTTTTGAAGAATCCAAAAAAACAAGTTCAACTTTGTTTAATTTTCCTTTTTCACTTGTTTTAGTTTTTATTTTATTTTCAATTGTTTTGTTTTTCGCTTATTTTGTTTTTCATCTTTGATAAACATAATAAAAAATAATAATAATAAAATTGTTGAATATATCTTGTTTTTCATTTTAGGTTGCCAAAGCAGATTAAAAGGAAGAACTGCTTGCCAAAAAAAATTGTTGCTTGCTTATAAAAAATTGCCACTTAAAAAAAATTGCTAATAGTCTGCACGCTTTGGTATTGTGCTTTCATCTCCAGTGCATTGTTGGTTGCTTGCATTTGCATTTATATATACAAAAAAAATTAAAAAAACTTCATTTTAGTTGCATTGTAAATTCACGTTTAATTTTTGTTTTGCATCCATCTCATCTTATTTTCTTTTCTAAGGGCAACACCCCAATTCAAATAAGGTGAGGGATTTCATCACCCTTTCCTTAGCCCACAAACGCATTTCATCATAGAATTTGACTAATAATAAAGGTTAGACATTCGACTTAAGGGTGTCGTGAGCTCATCTAGGGCTTAATTGTATCTTCACAATTGTTTTCTTTGAACAATTTTATTTCTTGGTGTCTAGGCTACGTCAGAGTAATAACCAGTTATAAAAATTACGGTGATACGTAAATATTATACTGGTTGTTCCTTTGAAGGTACTTAACCTTCGGCAGCATTGCTACGGTGATTTGTGGTGCACTGATAACCCCTGCCCGTTACCTGGCTGAGAAATATTTTTGTTGCTTAAAGACAAAGTGTGATTATACAATTTTGGGTTAGGAGCTACTAAGAACAGAAAACTTTAATTAAGTCCTTTGCATTCATTTAGTTGCATTAGTCCATGCATATATAAAAATACAAAAAAATCAAAAATCCAAAAAAAATTGTAAATTTTTCTTAACTTAGTTTTTAGTTCCATAAAAACAAAATTAAAACCTTTTTAAAAAAATATTTGAAAATTCAAAAAAAAACTGAAAAACCAAAAACAAAACAAAAATCAAACTTCTCTTTTGAAAATAAATTTCACTTGGTAAATATATTTTTTTCCCTCTAAAAAAACAAAATTTCACTTCGATTTTCAAATCTTCTTTCATTCACTAAACTCGATTCTAACTTCTTTCTCTTCTCGACTTTAACTTGTGCATGAGTACTTGGACTCGTGACACAACAACAAATCGTTGGACTCACGACCCTTCTACAAACCGTTTAACTCGAACAGACGATCCTCCCGAAATGGCAAACGAAAACGCCCCTCGAACTTTTATGGATAGAATCTTTCCCGATAAAGTTTCTATTCCATCTTGCATCACGTTACCCGCCCCTATGGGTAACCATTTCGAAATTCACTCGAACCATATTGCCACGCTTCCGAAATTTGGCAATTTCGAGCACGATGACCCATACATTTTCTTGACTAAATTCGAACAAGTTTGCGCAACCATTAAACTTCAACAACTTTCTGATGACGGAATCAAACTTCGATTAATCCCATTTGCTCTTACGGATTATGCTGAAAAATGGTTGTACAGCTTACCATCGAACTCGATTAAAACGTGGGAATAATTCTGTAACGCCCCACTCCAAGACCCTCATTAGCAAAGAGAATCATAGAGGTGATTCCGTCTGCTAATGCGGAGAATAGAGTATAATAGGAGCGACCAAATGTAACTATACTATAACTATCTACCGAATACGTCGAAAGGTGGAATCTATTTAAAAAAAATTTCAATCAGGTGGTTCGACATATTCGATAAATACTTATAACGAAATTACAAATGGCTAAAGATCTATCAGAACAAAGAATAATAACATAATGAAATAGCATCACAGAACAGTATCACATAACAGCACAGAGTCTTAGAACAATACATCGTCAATACAGATCCAAATATATCATAAGGTGGGTACAAAGCCACCACTCACACAAGTGAGTCAAAAATATGTACATAAGAGACTGAATAATCAGAGTATCAAAATAGTGGACAAATATAAAGAGCTATCTATCAGCAAAGCAGATAATGTCCAAGCGGAAGCACAGAAAGCTAAGTCCAGAGACCTAACCTGAAATAACTCAGTCTGAACCGAGCGAAAAACACTCGGGTCAGGCTAACTAAACAATCAGTTAATAAACTGAGATAAACATGATAGATAATGAGGCAATATATAACATAGTACTATAGACCACAAACTCTCACATAGAGAAGAAATAAACATCTAAGTAGAGATGTATAGCAAGCCTTGTATCATGGGCATAACATAGTCACAAATATCAAAACAAAACATCTAAGTAGAGATGTATAATAAGCCTCATATCATCGGCATAACGTAAGCACAAATGCCAAAAACAAAAAACATCTAAGTAGAGATGTATAATAAGCCTCATATCATCGGCATAACGTAAGCACAAATGCCAAAACAAAAACATCTAAGTAGAGATGTCAAAAAAAACGATACATCTAAGTAGAGATGTATAACAGGCCATCTAAGTAGAGATGCCAAAAATGATACATTTATGTAGAGATGTATAATGGCCATCTAAGTAGAGATGCCAAAAACGATACATCTATGTAGAGATGTATAACGGCCATCTAAGTAGAGATGCCAAAACGATACCTCTAAGGGAGACAGTCTGAAGACACTATCCCAAAGGTAATACAAGGAGTGTGTCACGAACTTTTAGGAAGGAACCCGTAAAGTGTTAACGTGAGTCCCATACCCCCACGTTCGCACCAAACAGTTTACTAACCAATCGTAAGCTTCCACACTGAAAACAGTACAAAGTTCACCTCATGTCATCGGTAAACTAGGCCGAAAGGCCAAAACGATCAATCGAATAGGTCGGGGATTAACCGGAAAGGAAATACACACGGTTTCATAGGCCGGAGTTTTTCCCAACCGTTTAAGCACCTTTCCACATCGCTCGAAGTGCTAAAGTATGAGTGTGGAATTTTATTATAGAAAATAATTACGGAAAATGGATTTATAATTGGTTTGAAATCACTTTAAAACAGTCTTTGAAAACTCTCCTATTATGGAGTGATTAATTCAATAATTAAAAATAATATTATATAATAATTTCGAAAGCCATTTCGGAGCGAAAAATCCTTTTAAAACCTTTCTATAAGGCCCGTGTACAAAATCCAGAGACAAATCTCAAAGAAATCGAAAAAACCAGAAAATCACTGAAAATATTCTAAGTGTTGGAAAATAGTCCAAAACTGACGCGAACCCAAGTTCAGAAAATTATTCGGACCAGCCGCCTGAATCCGAATGGCATGAAAATTGGTAGGAACGTAGTCCGACGTTCCTACTTCAAAAATCAAAAAGAATTACTCGATTCCGACTTGAAACGAAGGCGTAGCGACGTTCCAAAGTCGGACTCAGAAACATGAAATGCACTGTTTTGCACAGCGATCTGGGTTCAACTCTGACAGGAAATTCGAAGGGTCCAATGAACTCATATGATGACCAAACTTTCCAGATATGGAGTTCGTAACTCCATCTTTCCAACGAGACCGAAATCGTCAAATTCCGACTAGCGGCTCAAAAGTTATGACCAAAATAGTTTTAGTTTCATCCACAGAGCTAATATGTGTATTGCTCTCGGGAAGATAGTAGAAAAATCAAGTTTTTGACCTAGTTAGACTAAAAATTACAGAAAACTTACTGAACAAAAATTGTAGCATATGTTTTATGCTTTCCGGAACATCCAAAATTATCTAATTTGGATCAAAAACGAGAGAGATATAGGCAAAACAATATCAGATTGAAACTCAAGATAACTTGTTAAAGACAGAATTGGTCTTCTGTATTTGAACGCATTTCAGGTCATCTAACTGGCAAAATTACAGAAAACTTACATAACAAAAATTGTAGTATATGTTTTAAGCTTTCCGAAACATCCAAAATTATCTAATTCGGATCAAAAACGAGAGAGATACATGCAAAACAATATCAGATTGAAACTCAAGATAACTTGTTAAAGACAGAATTGGTCTTCTGTCTTTGCACGCATTTCTGGTCATTTAAATTGCAAAATTACAGAAAAATCACTGAACAAAAATTGTAGCATATGTTTTAAGGTTTCCGGTACATCCAAAATTATCTAATTCGGATCAAAAACGAGAGAGATACAGGCAAAACAATATCAGATTGAAACTCAAGATAACTTGTTAAAGACAGAATTGGTCTTCTGTCTTTAAACATATTTCAGGTCATCTAAATTTCAAAATTACATAAATCTCACTGAACAAAAAGTGTTCCTTATTGAATATAGTTTGCAGCACAAAAAACCTAACCAAAAATGGATGAGAAATGAAGATGTTATGCCTGATTTCGTTTCAGCTACAATTCCAAAACGAAAATTATAGAAGCATCAAGTAAAAAAAGGATTTAGCTAGCAATTTTACCTCAACCAATGCAAGAAAAATATGCACAAACACTTGGCGTGCACTCCAAAAGCTAGAGAGAGGAGATCAATAGGCTTCATAACAAAAATAAACCAAAAACCATGTATTAAAAATTAATTTCAGAAATTTGAATGAAGATTAGAGAGTGATTATAGAAGGACTGCTTTACCTTTTAGCTTGTATTAACCTAGATTAGCTATGTGGAGAGGAAAATGGATCTTCTACCAAATGGAGGCCATTAATTAGGTTTTTATGAGGTGTTTAGGTTTGAGGAAATTATGAAGAGGAGGGTTAGGGTTTAGGGTGGGTTTAAGATAATATATAGAGGTGGGTAATGGGTTTAGTTTCACTAATTGACCCAATAAGAGAAGTGGCATCCTAATGTTCACTAAAACTATTTAATGCTTCATTAGCCGACTAAAACCCACCATTATAAAACCACCCGTTTTTTTTTCAAATAACTTTATTTTAAAGAAATTAGCCTATCCAAAAAAATCCATTTTAGCTCCATTTGAATTAAAATCATAATTTTAATTTATTATTCGGTAATTGCAATTCCGGGTTGTTACAGACTCCCCCCTTAAGAAAATTGCGTCCCCGCAATTCCTTAAATATGGAAGTCGTCTGTAACCTCTAATCCACCGAAGAAACAACAGAAGATAAATATAGATGCTCACCCGTACCCGAAGATGAAAGAAAACCAGGATAAGTACGCTCGATAAATTCTCTGGTCTCCCAAGTGCGGTCCTTAGGATTGGGTGACCATTGAATTTTCACAAGTGGAACCTCTTTGTTTCGAAGGCGTCTGACCTTCGAATCAAGCACACGGAGTGGTTGCTGCTCCCAAGATAGATCGGGTGAGATCTCCAAATCTGGCACGATATGTGGCTCGATAATAGAATCAGGATCGCGCACACACTTGCGAAGCTGAGAGACATGGAACACATCATGTATTCCAAAGAAATGAGCAGGTAGAGCCACACGATAAGCAACAGGGCCAATGCGTTCCGTGATAGGAAATGGTCCAACATAGCGAGGAGCCAATTTCCCTGTAGAGCTGAAACGCACAACCCCCTTCATGGGAGAAATCCGAATAAAGACAAAATCACCAATGGAGAACTTAAGAGGCTTCCTACGGTTGTCCGCGTAGGATTTCTAGCGGTCCTGTGCCTCTCTCATTCTCTGACGGATAAGAACAATCTTCTCAGAAGATTCCCGAACTGAATCTGGACCAAGAATGAGCTTCTCGCCAGATTCTAACCAACAAGCAGGAGAGCGACATGGCCTTCTGTATAGAGCCTCGAAAGGTGCCATGCCAATACTAGACTGATAGCTGTTGTTGTAGGAGAACTCTACGAGAGGTAAGTGATCCTCCCAACTACCCCCGAAATCCAGAATACAACAGCGCAAAAGATCCTCCAAAACACGATTCACCCTCTTAGTCTGACCGTCAGTCTGAAGGTGATAAGCAGTAGAGAGATTCAGCTTTGTGCCTAAAGCTGACTGTAGGCACTTCCAGAAGTGACTAGTGAAAATGGTGTCTCGATCACACACGATAGAGCTAGGAATGCCATGAAGTCGTACGACTTCCTTCACATAGAGCTTGTCAACCGAGGTGCAGTTCGAGTGGACTTAATCGGAATGAAATGAGCCGATTTGGTCAAGCGATCAACAATAACCCAGATAGAAGTATGGCCTGACCTCGATCGAGGCAGACCGTCAATGAAATCCATGGATATCTGATCCCATTTCCATAATGGAATCTCTAGAGGATGAAGAAGACCAGATGGACGCTGATGCTCGGCCTTGATCTGTTGACAAGTCATGCAACCGCTCACATAACTTGCAACATCTCTCTTCAAACCCTCCCAATAATATAGCCGACACATATCGGCATACATCTTACTCGAACCGGGATGTATAGTATACTTAGTGCGATGGCACTCGTCCAAGATGTCACGCCTAAGTGATAAATCAGATGGTACAACAATACGGTTCCTCCTACGAAGACGCCGATGAAAATCAAGAGAATAATCCAGCAATGTCTCATCATTGGATCCCGACTCGAGAAGATGAATAAGATGCAATAAGTCTGGATCCTGCCGCTGAGCATGGGCAATGCGATCCAATAAGATAGGACGAGCTTCCAAGCTGAATAATAAGACCGGAGAATCAGAAGATGGAGCTCGATCTCTAATATCACACAAAGATATGGTCTCAAGAATATCCCACTCGGCAATCATCATAGAAACTACCGCCGAGTGCTTGCAACTGAGCGCATATGCAACACGATTACCCTTGCCAGGGGTATACTGAATATCTAAATCATATGAGGTGAGAAACTCAAGCCATCGCTGCTGCCTCATATTGAGATCCCTCTGACTGAATAGATACTTCAGCGACTTGTGATCGGTGTACAGAATGAAGCGTTCGCCTAATAGAAAGTGACGCCAAGTCTTCAAGGCAAAGACGATAGCTGCTAACTCAAGATCATGAGTAGGATAGCGAACCTCATTCGGACGCAGTTGCCTGGAAGCATAAGCAACTACCCGATCCTTCTGCATAAGCACAACACCTAGCCCGCTACCACAAGCATCGGTGTAAACAACAAGATCACGGTTACTCTCTGGAACCACTAGAATAGGAGCATGAGTGAGAAGTTCCTTCACTCGCTGAAAGGAAGCTTCACACTTATCAGACCAAATATAGCGAACACCCTTACGAGTCAGCGTCGTAAGGGGAAGTGAAACTCGAGAGAAATCCTTGATAAACCGACGGTAATAACCCGCCAGACCAAGGAAGCTGCGAATATCATGAACGTTCTCGGGCTGCTTCCAATTCTGAATAGCTTCGATCTTGGCAGGATCGACAGAAATCCCCTCAGATGATACAATATGGCCCAAGAACTTGACCTTGCTCTCCCAAAAATGGCACTTGGAGAGCTTGGCCTTAAGCTGATGCTGACGAAGAGTATCCAAGACGATCCGCAAATGATGAGCATGTTTTGCCTCGGATCTAGAATAAATAAGAATATCGTCGTTGAAAACCAGAACGAATCTATCGATGTATTCCCGGAATACTCGAATCATAAGATCGACGAAAAAAGCCGGTGCGTTCGTCAAGCCGAATGGCATGACCAACCACTCAAAAGAACCATAACGAGTGAGGAAAGCGGTAAGAGGAATGCTATCTTCCGCAACTCGGAGCTTATGAAATCCGGTGGCAAGGTCGAGCTGGGAAAAGACCTTCGCACCGCTCAACTGATCAAACATATCGTCTATCCGTGGCAATGGATAACGATTTCTGATGGTCAACTCATTAAGCTTGCGATAGTCAATGCAAAGCCTAAGAGAGCCATCGGGCTTCTTAACGAAGACCACAGCAGCACCCCATGGCGAAGAACTGGACCGAATGAACTGCTTTGCCTCAAGCTCTACTAACTGCTTCCTGAGTTCCTCATTCTCTTTAGTAGACATCCTGTTGGGAGGACGCCCAACTGGGTGGGAGCCTGGAATGAGATCGATGCGGAACTCAATGGCCCGCGCGAATATATCGGGGAAATCCCAAACAACAGGAATACGGGATATGTCCACATTCTCATCTTGTGAATCAAGAGCAAATAAAGTAATATCAGAAATCCCAACATCCTGAAGAGCAATAGCTAACGGAGCGGATGAGTCAAGATGACGAAGAAATAATATCCGCTCCGAACAAATGATTTTGGCGTCGTACTGAGCGAGCCAATCCATGCCAAGAATCATGTCAAAGCCCAAATACTCCATAACGTGCAAATTCGCACGGAAAGAAAATCCACAAAGATCGATATCTATATCCTCACAAAGTAAGCTAAGGGTCGTGGATCCGTCGATGGGATTCACAATCCTTAGTGAAGAAACCAAACAAGTAACATCCAAAGATAAAGTATCAACTAGTTCCTTTGATACGAATGAGTGAGAGGCACCCGTATCAAAGAGAACTCTACAAGATCTACCATGAAATAAAATAGAACCTTCGAGAACGGAAGGATGCGTACTTCGAGGCTGAGCTAAAGATGTAGGAGCCTTGGCAGCATTAAGCTTGCCAGATCTAGGAGGTGCAGTGGGACAAGTGGAATTAAGATGACCCTCCTTCTTACAATAGCGGCAGAAAAGAGGCTTGGGACACACTTTAACCATATGATCGGTAGATCCACAGTTGAAACACTTTCGAATGGAAGGTGTTCCACTAAGCTGAGCAATAGACTGAGGCCGAGTCTGAGAAGTAGAACTGCCTGTCTTCTTCTTCTTATGCCAAGACTTGGACTTTTGAAATGGGCCCCGCTTCTGATTGGGATTTTTGGAGCCCTCACCATCCCCATCACTGTCTCTCTCACGCTCAACCGCTTCAAGGTGAAGCACTGCGTCAACTAGCTCATCAAAAGGGAACTTAAGCTGGAGCATAAGTTGTTTCTTCAAATATTTCTTCAGGCCTTCTACAAACTTGAGATTCTTCTTATAAGGAGAGCTAATGAACTCGAGGCCATACTTGGACAGGGCCTTGAAAGATGATGAATAGTCTGCAACAGAGGCCATCCCTTGCTTAAGGTCAATAAAGCAGCGTGCAAGGGTTATCTTCTCGGACTCGGGGACAAACTTGAGCAAGAAGCACTCTCGGAACTAGTCCCAAGTGAGTGAGGCCTCATCGGTCTCGGATACAAGCAGCTCGTACCAATCCAAGGCACGACCCTCAAGATGGCTAGAAGCAACAAGAACTCTGTCATGGTCAGGGATAGCCATGCGAGTAAAGTTATGCTCACAAACTCTGATCCAAGCCTGGACCTCCAGAATAGTCTCGGAGCCACTGAACGGCTTCCCTCCGAGATGAATAAAGTCGCTGCATAGACGCGCAAAAGCAGACTTGCGCGGTGCATCAGAAACTGGTGCAGGAGACTGAGAGTGCGACTGAGAGTTACGAACCAGCTCCATGATCTGGTCCGTGGTCATGTATACTCCCTCTGGGTGAGGGTTGCTGGACTGTCCAGCATCAGCAGAATGGAGGTTCCTACCTCTCCCAACCATACTCAAAGATAAGGTAAGATTTAGTTAAGCATGATTCAAAGATAGATAATTCATTATAGAATATTACGGAATATAATAGATTCCTACACATATTCCTAACTTATTTATTTAAAGGTGGATATGTTCAATTTGGAACGTATTATAACGTATTGTACTACGTGTCTGTTCTGTGTTTTTTATGCTTAATTCTGAACCTCGCTCTGATACCAAGATGTAATGCCCCACTCCAAGACCCTCATTAGCAAAGAGAATCACGGAGGTGATTCCGTCTGCTAATGCGGAGAATAGAGTATAATAGGAGCGACCAAATGTAACTATGCTATAACTATCTACTGAATACGTCGAAAGGTGGAATCTATTTAAAAAAAAATTAAATCAGGTGGTTCGACATATTCGATAAATACTTATAACGAAATTACAAATGGCTAAAGATCTATCAGAACAAAGCATAATAACATAATGAAATAGCATCACAGAATAGTATCACATAACAGCACAGAGTCTCAGAACAATACATCGTCAATACAGATCCAAATATATCATAAGGTGGGTACAAAGCCACCACTCACACAAGTGAGTCAAAAATATGTACATAAGAGACTGAATAATCAGAGTATCAAAATAGTGGACAAATATAAAGAGCTATCTATCAGCAAAGCAGATAATGTCCAAGCGGAAGCACAGAAAGCTAAGTCCAGAGACCTAACCTGAAACAACTCGGTCTGACCCGAGCGAAAAACACTTGGGTCAGGCTAACTAAACAATCAGTTAATAAACTAAGATAAACATGATAGATAATGAGGCAATATATAACATAGTACTATAGACCACAAACTCTCACATAGAGAAGAAATAAACATCTAAGTAGAGATGTATAGCAAGCCTTGTATCATGGGCATAAAATAGTCACAAATATCAAAACAAAACATCTAAGTAGAGATGTATAATAAGCCTCATATCATCGGCATAACGTAAGCACAAATGCCAAAAACAAAAAACATCTAAGTAGAGATGTATAATAAGCCTCATATCATCGGCATAACGTAAGCACAAATGCCAAAACAAAAACATCTAAGTAGAGATGTCAAAAAAAAACGATACATCTAAGTAGAGATGTATAACAGGCCATCTAAGTAGAGATGCCAAAAACGATACATCTATGTAGAGATGTATAATGGACATCTAAGTAGAGATGAAAAAAATGATACATCTATGTAGAGATGTATAACGGCCATCTAAGTAGAGATGCCAAAACGATACCTCTAAGGGAGATAGTCTGAAGACACTATCCCAAAGGTAATACAAGGAGTGTGTCACGAACTTTTAGGAAGGAACCCGTAAAGTGTTAACGTGAGTCCCATACCCCACGTTTGCACTAAACGGTTTACTAACCAATCGTAAGCTTCCACACTGAAAACAGTACAAAGTTCACCTCATGTCATCGGTAAACTAGGACGAAAGGCCAAAACGATCAATCGAATAGGTCGGGGATTAACCGGAAAGGAAATACACACGGTTTCATAGGCCGGAGTTTTTCCCAACCATTTAAGCACCTTTCCACATCGCTCGAAGTGCTAAAGTATGAGTGTGGAATTTTATTATAGAAAATAATTACGGAAAACGGATTTATAATTGGTTTGAAATCACTTTAAAATAGCCTTTGAAAACTCTCCTATTATGGAGTGATTAATTTAATAATTAAAAATAATATTATATAATAATTTTGAAAGCCATTTCGGAGCGAAAAATCCTTTTAAAACCTTTTTATAAGGCCCATGTACAAAATCCAGAGACAAATCTCAAAGAAATCGATAAAACTAGAAAATCACTAAAAATATTCTAAGTGTTGGAAAATAGTCCAAAACTGACGCGAACCCAAGATCGGAAAATTGTTCGGACCAGCAGATTGAATCCGAATGGCATGAAAATTGGTAGGAACATAGTCCGACATTCCTACTTCAGAACGCAAAAAGAATTACTCGATTCCGACTTGAAACGAAGGCGTAGCGACGTTCCAAAGTCGGACTCAGAAACATGAAATGCACTGTTTTGCACAGCGATCTGGGTTCAACTCTGACAGGAAATTCGAAGGGTCTAATGAACTCAGATGATAACCAAACTTTCCAGATATGGAGTTCGTAACTCCATCTTTCCAACAAGAGCAAAATCGTCAAATTATGACTAGCAGCTCAAAAGTTATGACCAAAATAGTTTCAGTTTCATCCACAGAGCTAATATGTGTATTGCTCTCGGGAAGATAGTAGAAAAATCAATTTTTTGACCTAGATAGCCTCAAAATTACAGAAAACTCACTGAACAAAAATTGTAGCATATTTTTTAAGCTTTCCGGAACATCCAAAATTATCTAATTCAGATCAAAAACGAGAGAGATACAGGCAAAACAATATCAGATTGAAACTCAAGATAACTTGTTAAAGACAGAATTGGTCTTATGTATTTGAACGCATTTTAGGTCATCTAAATTTAAAAATTACAGAAAAATCACTAAACAAATATTGTAGCATATGTGTTACGATTTCCGGAACATCCAAAATTATCTAATTCGGATCAAAAACGAGAGAGATACAGGCAAAACAACATCAGATTGAAACTCAAGATAACTTGTTAAAGACAGAATTGGTCTTCTGTCTTTGAACGCATTTCAGGTCATCTAAATGGCAAAATTACAGAAAACTTACTGAACAAAAATTGTAGCATATATTTTAAGATTTCCGGAACATCCAAAATTATCAAATTCGAATCAAAAACGAGAGAGATACAGGCAAAACAATATCAAATTGAAACTCAAGATAACTTGTTAAAGATAGAATTGGTCTTCTGTCTTTAAACGCATTTCAGGTCATCTAAATGGCAAAATTACAGAAAACTTACTGAACAAAAAGTGTTCCTTATTGAATCTAGTTTGCAGCACAAAAAACCTGACCAAAAATGGATGAGAAATGAAGAAGTTATGCCTCATTTCGTTTCAGCTACAATTCCAAAACGAAAATTATAGAAGCATCAAGTAAAAAAAGGATTTAGCTAGCAATTTTACCTCAACCAATGCAAGAAAAATATACACAAACACTTGGCGTGCACTCCAAAAGCTAGAGAGAGGAGATCAATAGGCTTCATAACAAAAATAAACCAAAAACCATGTATTAAAAATTAATTTCAGAAATTAGAATAAAGATTAGAGAGTGATTAGAGAAGGATTGCTTTACCTTTTAGCCTGTATTAACCTAGATTAGCTATGTGGAGAGGAAAATGAATCTTCTACCAAATGGAGGCCATTAATTAGGTTTTTATGAGGTGTTTAGGTTTGAGGAAATTATGAAGAGGAGGGTTAGGGTTTAGGGTGGGTTTAAGATAATATATAGAGGTGGGTAATGGGTTTGGTTTCACTAATTGACCCAATAAGAGAAGTGGCATCCTAATGTTCACTAAAACTATTTAATGCTTCATTAGCCAACTAAAACCCACCATTATAAAACCACCCCTTTTTTTTCAAATAACTTTATTTTAAAGAAATTAGCCTATCCAAAAAAATCCATTTTTAGCTCCATTTGAATTAAAATCATAATTTTAATTTATTATTCGGTAATTGCAATCCCGGGTTGTTACAAATTCGTAAAAGCTTTCTTAAAAAAGTTCTACCCTTTGGAACAAACGAGTAGAATCCGAAACGAAATTGTAAATTTTCATCAATTCAAGGGAGAACTATTTGGAAAATATTTTGAAAGATTCAAAGAACTTTTGATAAAATGTCCACACCATAACTTTGAAAAATGGATGATTTGCCAAATCTTATACGATGGACTCGAAAATAGCTCACGAACCATGCTTTAATCAATGTATCAAGGCAACTTTCTTGCCCAACATCACGACGATGCTTGGCAATTTCTTGAAAACCTTGCCGAAAAATCATCCCAATGGGAACGTTCGAACGAAAAATCAATCAACTCACGATCAAGTGCACACTCGATAGGATCTTCTGTTGCTTTGGAAGCTAAGATCGACGCAATGATTAAAAAATTCGATAACGTTTTCTCATCGAATCAAATGAACCAAGCTTCCCAACCGATGTGTTATAAATGCAACGATCCTAATCATATAGCTGATCAGTGTCCCAATTCCGTCGAACAAATCAATGCTTTCAACAAAGCCAAAAATGACCCGTTTTCTCCAACGTATAACCCTGGTTGGAGAAACCATCCTAATTTTGCATTGAACCAAAACAATCCCAAAATACGATTCGTCCCAATTTGCAAGCATTTCCGAATAATGCTTCGAATCCTTCCTTTCAACCCAACAATTTTCAACCAAACTTTGCGGGACCGTCCCATAATCAACCGCAACAATCAAACTTTCAACCAAATTCTAGTCATCCTCCCCAAGACGATAAACGTTTAACTTCACTTGAGAAAACTCTTGAAATGTTGGCTAAAGCAACTACTCAAAGTCTTCAATCAAACAGCAATTTGCAAAATTTATTGACTTCATATATGCAAAACACAAACCAATCAATTGCAAAACTCGAAATGCAAATGAGTCAATTAGCCATGTCTGTGAGTGAACGTGAACGAGGAACATTCCCAAGCCAACCTCTTCCAAATCCTAGAAATCAAAATGCAAATTCAAATCAAGCCCATGTTGTTCAAGATAGTAATGTCACCCAATTGAATGCTATCACAACTCTCTGATCCGGTAAACAAATCGATAATCAAGTCGTTAATCCAAACGATTTACCGGAAACTTCTCTCGATACTTTTAAAACAATGAATAAATCCGAACAGAACGTGGAGCTAAACATTGAATCGAATGCCAGTCAAAACTCTTCTTCTTCTACTCGAGTAGACCCGCCTACCGAGTATCGTGTCCCATTTCCACATCGTCTTCGACCAGAGAAACACTCGGACCAAATGGAAAAGATGTTGGAAATTTTTAAACAAGTCAAAGTTAACATTCTTCTTCTTGACATCGTTCAGCAAGTCCCAACATACGCGAAATTCCTTAAGGACTTGTGTACCCAAAAGCGACACACACAAGTGCCCAAAAAAGTCTTCTTAGCCGCCAATTTAAGTGAAGTCTTGTTCCAATCCATGCCCGTAAAATACAAAGATCCTAGCTGCCCTACGATTTCATGTACAATTGGAGACAAGACGATTAACAAATGTCTGATAGACTTAGGCGGGAGTGTCAATTTGATTCCATACTCTATGTACGAACAATTAGGCTTAGGTGAGCTCAAACCCACAAAAGTCACGCTTTAATTTGTCGATCGCTCGATTAAGAAACCCGTGGGAGAAATCAAGGACGTGCTCATTCGAGTAGGGCAATTTATATTCCCTGTTGATTTTATCGTTCTCGAAACACAACCCGTAACGAATCCCTCGAGTCAAATTCCATTGATTTTAGGCCGACCATTCTTAGCCACCTCAAATGCCTTAATCAATTGTTGTAACGGATCGATGAAAATTTCTTTTGGAAACATGACTTTGGATCTCAACATTTTCAATCTTGAAAGCCAATCGAACGAACCTCATGACCAAACGTTGGAAGTTAGTGCCATTCACGAAAACTTCGAAAATGAGACAATTGACCTTAGCGACGAACGCGAAGCTGAATATGAAAAATTGTTTCACGAATTCCCAGCGAAATTGAATACACTCTTCCTTTTGAATCGCTTCCAGTTGAGTCCGAATCTCAGCCCAACACTTTGATCGAAAAACTCCCAAAGTTGGACCTCAAACCACTTCCCGATCATCTTAAGTACGCATACTTAGGTGATAACGAAACGTTGCCCGTCATAATTTCTGCAACTCTCTCTCTTGATCAAGAAGCTTCTCTTCTCTCTATTCTTTCGAAAAACAAGGAAGCGATGTGATGGTCGATCTCCGATATAAAGGGAATTAGTCCCGCTTTTGTCCAACATTGCATCCATTTAACTGAAGATGCCAAGCCTGTTCGTGATGAGCAACGAAGGCTTAATCCAAAAATGAAATATGCGGTGCATGACGAAATTCTTAAACTTCTCGACAACGGAATCATTTACCCAATCTATGATAGTTCATGGGTTAGCCCAATTCACGTTGTACCAAAAAAGTCTGGGCTAACCATTGTCAAGAATGATTCAAACGAACTTATTCCAACTTGCACTCAAACGGGTTGGCATGTTTGCATTGACTACCGAAAACTAAATGCTGCAACATGAAAAGATCACTTCCCCTTCCTTTCATTGACCAAATGCTCGAACGTTTAGCCGGCCATGAATTTTACTGCTTCCTCGATGGTTATTCTGGCTATAACCAAATTCCAATCGCCCTCGAAGATCAAGAGAAAACAACTTTCACGTGTCCATTCGGTACCTTTGCTTATCGACGTATGCCATTCGGACTTTGTAACGCTCCTGCGACCTTCCAACGATGCATGGTTGGAATCTTTTCCGACATGATTGAATGCTTTCTAGAAGTTTTTATGGACGATTTCTCAATCTTTGGCGATTCTTTTTCCCAATGTTTACATCATCTCGAATTGGTTCTAAATCGATGTAAAGAAAAACATTTGACATTGAATTGGGAAAAATTCCACTTTATGGTCAAACAAGGCATGGTCCTTGGACATATCATCTCAAATAAAAGCATTGAGGTAGATAAAGCGAAAATCGATGTCATTGAAAATCTACCCATTCCCAAAACTGTTAAGGACATTCGATCATTTCTTAGACACGCTGGCTTTTACCGACGCTTTGTGAAAGACTTTAGCAAAATTGCTCGTCCTTTGACGACTCTTCTTGGAAAAGACGTTCCTTTCGATTTTAACTCTGATTGTATCTCTTCTTTTGAACGTCTTAAGAACGAACTCATTTCTGCTCCAATCATTTGTGCGCCCAATTAGGATCTTCCTTTCGAAATAATGTGTGATGCTTCGAACTTTGCCGTTGGTGCTGTCTTAGGACAACGCATCAACAAGATCCTTCACGTCATTTACTATGCGAGTATGACTTTGAACGACGCTCAACTCAACTACACAACAACTGAAAAAGAGCTTCTAGCTGTCGTTTTTGCTCTCGAAAAATTCTGACAATACTCGATAGGTTCACACATTACTGTGTACACGGACCACTCTACGCTTCGATATCTCTTCACTAAAAAGGATGCTAAATCCCGTTTGATTCGTTGGATCCTTTTACTTCAAGAATTTGACCTTACAATTAAAGACAAAAAAGGATCTGATAACGTCATAGTCGATCACTTGTCTCGTCTTTCGAACGCACCGTCTTCTTTTCCAATCAATGAAAACTTTCCCGATGAACTCCTTTCAATTTCTATCGACCCATGGTATGCTGATATAGTGAACTACTTAGTCACTAAAGAAACTCCCTCATCATGGTCCAAACAAGAAAAATGCAAATTCATGTCCCAAGTGAAGTATTTCTATTGGGACGATCCATACTTGTTCAAATATTGTACCGACCAAATCATCCGACGTTGCATTCCGGATAATGAGATTAGGAGTGTTCTTTCATTTTGCCACGATCAAGCGTGTGGTGGACATTTCGGTCCTCGAAAAACTGCGGAAAAAGTGCTTCAGTGTGGTTTCTATTGGCTTTCTCTTTTCAAAGACTCGTTTGAATTTTGTAAAACTTGCGATCGATGTCAAATGCTTGGTCGAATTTCTCGACGAGATATGATGCCTCTAAACCCCATCCTTACGATCGAAATCTTTGATGTTTGGGGTATCGACTTTATGGGACCTTTTCCCAATTCTTTTGGAAACTTGTATATCCTTCTCGCTGTCGATTACGTTTCAAAATGGGTCGAAGCCGTTCCTTGCAAAACCAACGACCATAAAATTGTTGTGAAATTTCTCAAAGAAAACATCTTTTCGAGGTTCGGCACACCTCGCACAATAATCAGTGATAATGGGACCCATTTTTGCAACCGTTCTTTTGGAATTTTAATGAAAAAATACTCGATAACCCATAAGTTATCCACTCCGTATCATCCTCAAACTTATGGCCAAGTTGAAGTTTCAAATCGACAAATAAAACAAATTTTGGAGAAAACTGTCAATAAAAATCGAAAAGATTGGTCTCAGAAATTGACCGACGCGCTTTGGGCTTACCGTACTGCTTTTAAAACTAACCTTGGGATGTCCCCATTTCGTTTAGTTTATGGTAAAGCTTGCCATTTACCCATTGAAATCGAACACAAAGCGTTGTGGGAAATTAAGAACTTAAACTTTGATCTTGAGAAAGCTGGCGAAAACCGAAAACTACAACTTAGGAACGACGCGTATGAAAACGATAAAATCTACAAAGAAAAAACCAAAGTTTTTCATGACAAGTCAATCCTAAGGAAAACGTTTTCGCCTAACCAAAAAGTTCTTTTATATGACTCAAGACTTCATTTATTCCCTGGGAAACTTAAATCGAGATGGACCGGACCATTTGTGGTACGAACAGTTTTTCCACATGGTGTCGTAGAAATAGAAAACCCCAGGAATGGATCGGTTTTCAAAGTCAACGGTCATCGTCTGAAACCTTTCTTGGAATTGCCAAATAACCAAGAGGAGGAGCTCATGATCCTTCATGAACCAAGCTACGTCTAGTAAGAATGTTAACCCTCTTTTGAAAATATGTACATAGTTTTTCCCGTTACACTCATTGTATCATGCATTGACTGTGGGGACACAGTCAAAATTAAGTGTGGGGGGAAGTCTCATTTTTAATTTTTTTAGTTTCATGGCATTTTTGAACTTTCATTTTCCTTTTAACTTAAAAAAAATTTCAAAATTTCAAAATCTCAAAAACATTTTCTTTTAAGCATTTTGATTTATTTTTGAGGAAACACTATGAGATAAGTATAAGTTTTGGTTAATAAATTGAAAATTTTAAATTTATTTGTCTTAACAAAAATAAAAATGAATTTTGATTACAAATAACAATGGTTTAACTAGTATATAAGAAGGTTCATATGTGTTAATTATGAAGTATGTTCTAATTGAAAATCTTTGTTTAAAAAAATGGTATATTTAAAGTAAAGGATATAACATTTTTATCTTCTAAGTTAAATGGTGCTAAGATGATTTTGCAAAACTCTCTCTTTCTAAAAAAACATTTATATATATGTATATATTTTTAACACCTAGAGTCATGTGTTCACACTCGTGTGTTCACACTCGTGTGTTCACTCGTCATGCTCTGTACCCTTCTCACGTAAGCCCGAAAGGCAGTGCATGATCGGTATATCTGGCCTCAGTTTATCTGAGTTAGGTGTATGTATATAAAAATTCTTTTTAATAACGCCTACAGTCGATAAGTGTTCACTCGCCATGCTCTGTATTCCCCTCACATCAATCCGCAAGGCAGTGCACGGGTAATATATCTGGCCTCAGTTACCTGAGTTTACTTTGGTCTATGAAAGTTGTTAACTATAAAAAGAAGCTAAAGCTAGAATTAAAATGTGATTTAAAAACTATTGAACTAGAGAACAATTTAGAAGCAAATCCCCTCTCATATTTTTGTAAATCCACAAACAAACAATTTGTGATCTCTAGCTTTCAATATTAAGTGAAATATTGTTGTATTTATCACAAGTATGGTTTGTTTATGTTATTAGTTAACATAACTCAAACCATCAAACTATAATACAACAACCAAACCACTTATAATTCTCAATAAAATGAAGCCAAAGCAAAAGCTATTTTAAGTATGATCTATTTACTATTGTAACTAGTAATATAGATCATCAAATTTCATTTTTACTTTAATTTCACAATCAAAAATGGATTAGCAAATGATGATGCAAATTGTGTTTATGTTAATAAGAATAGCTCATTTGCATAAGCAATATAAGCTATCAAACCCACTTGTATAAACTTGCATCAAAACTCACTTCATGAAGCATAAACCAAATGAGATCATAAATCATAAAATGTTGAAATTACATAAGATTTGAGAGCTTCATTACCCCTAAATTGAAGTGGTTTAGCTACTCATTTGTGGCATTGAAGCAACACAAGTAACTTTCAACATTAAAAAGAGAAGAAAATAGAGAATAAGCAAAGAAGAGAATGTAATTAAACTACTTACAACAAAAGAAATTAAGCTACACTACTTGCATGGATGTAAAACTATTCTACTAACAAAGAAAAGAAAAGAACATAAATAAAAGCATTAACATAAAAACATAGAAAATCGTGTAGAAAAAGGAGAAGAAAGAGGCTTGGAAGCCATTTTTATTTCATTGAACATTGAGCTTACAATTTGATCTCTTAATTTCCTAAGTAAAATGAAAGAGTAGAAGATAGTTTCATGTACATAAGAGGGCTATATATACATGCATAAAACCCTAATTCTATTTTTAGGGGGCTTCCTAAAATTCCCTTTAGGAAGTGTGGCCACCAAGTAACCATTAGTAACTAATTAATCCATCATTTGTTGTGCATGAAGCTTTATCCTCCACTTAGTTGTCCATTAGCTCATAATTGTACATTTAGGTAAGTGGGTAGGGTCCTCCGTGATCTTGAACTTGAATTATTTCCTCTTCATTCCTTTGTATTTCATTTGTGCATGCATGTATCTTCATATAAGCCTCTTCCATATGCATCCAAATTCCTATAAAAATTATCAAAAAATATCCAAGTAAAAATTCTTAAATTGACAGAAGCACAAAAATGACCATTTTGCCCCTGAATGAAGATGAAAATATGATGGTTTGAAAATAATTGAATTTTGGTTTTAAACATGTTAAAATGCCCAAATATGATTTTATTTAAATAAAAAGAGATAAAATATGGATGTAAATATATGCACATTTACGTGCTCATCAGTTTTCATTAAGGTGTCACCGATGAAGGATGCGATACGGTTCAGGAAGTCAGGGAAACTGGCACCGAGATATGTTGGTCCATTCCAGATTATAGAAAGGATTGGAAAGCTCGTGTACAAAGTTGAATTGCCGAGCAGTATGGCAGGTGTCCATAATGTATTTCATGTGTCTCATCTTCGCAAGTATGTGCATGATCCAGAAGCCACTATTCCTCAGACAGAGTTGGAGATTTGGTAGTAAAGCCTGATTTGACTTTTGTTATACAACCAGTTTGGGTTGTAGCGGGAGATGAGAAGAGATTGAGGAACAAGACAGCCAGGTTGGTGAAAGTTCAATGGAGCGACAACGAGAAGGACTGTACTTAGGAGACAGAGGATAGGATTCGAGATACTTATCCTGATCTGCTTTGTGGGTATGTCTATATTAGATTTATATAGATGATTCCTTGTCAGGTAGACTAGTATGGTTGTTAGGAGTCGTTACAGATGATTTCTATGTTTAGTATTTAGTCCTTACTGAATTTCGAGGACGAAATTCTTTAAGGAGGGGAGCATATAACATCCCTAATTTTTTATAACATTATTCAGGAGATTTAATTAGATAAATTAAATAGAATAATGTAAATGTTAAGTGATAAGGGGATTGAGACTTGAATTAATTAATTAAGGTCGTGCCTAATAAACTAATTAATGGGCTTAAGAATGGTTTTGAGTTAAACAAATTACATAAGGGTATAATTGGAATTGCCGCCCATAACCCTTACCCATATATAAGTTTGTTCCTAGCTTATTCTTCGCATTCACGTCATTTTAAAAACTAAAACGCAAGAGGAACGGCCGACCATTAAAGAATAGGAAATCAAATTAAAAGTTAGAGAATCAAGCTTAGGGGAAGTCAATCTCAATCTAATCTCCTTATTGATGTGCACGTAAATGTGCATATTTTTACCACCATATTTAATCTATTTAAATTCAATAAATGATCATATTGGTTATTTTAACTTGTCTAAACCAAAATTCAAATTATTTTAAATCGTCACATATTCATCTTCATCCAGGGACAAAATGATCATTTTTGTGCATATATTAATTTTCTAAAATTTAATTGAAAATTTCAATGTTATTTTGTAGGAATTTAAATTCAAATACAAGTGGCTTCATGAAGATATATGCATGCACAATAGTGAATACAAAGGAATTGAGATGGAAATAATTCATTCCATGGATCATGAAGGACCTCACCTACCCACATACCTTCATGTACAAATTAGAGGCTAATGCACATGTTAATAGAGTTTAAAGTTTCATGCACATCTAAATGATGATTATTTGATGCTAATGATTACTTGGCCTCCACACTTCTTAAGAGGGTATTTTGGGCATTCCCCAAAAAAATGTATTAGGGTTTCATACATGTATAAATACCCCTTATGCTTCATGTAACCTTCTTCCTCTTAGTTAGTTTTAGTTTAGGAACAAAAATAAACAAACCTCTCCTCTTTCTCTTTTCATGCCTACTTAGCCATTTTTATTTCATGTAATTTCCTTTTTTTTTTATGAAATGTTAATTAGTGTTCTATGTTATTTACATTCTTCTCTTCTTATGTTAGTAGTGTAATTTACTTTTCATGTAAGTAGATTAGTGTTCATTTCCTTTTACTTAGCTTTTCTTTTCATTTTGCTCTCTTTTTCCTCTTGTTTATTTCATGTTGCTTTCTACATTTGTTGATTTGATAACAAATATGAGAGGCTAATCCCTACAATTTAGGGGTAATGAAGCTCTCTAGTATGTAGATGCAACATTTTGATGTTTATGCTCTCTTTTTGTGCTTAATGAAACATTTGAAGTGGTTTAACTTGTTGTTTTTTATTTGAATTTGATAGCCTATATTGTTGACACCAAATAGGCTATGCTTAAACATTCATAAACAATAATTACCTCTTCATCTACATATGATGATAGTGATGAAGTGATTGTTGAAATTAAAATTTGATGGCCAATATTTCTAAACAATAGTTAATAGGCCATGCTTAAAATAGATTTTTCTTTCAACTTTGTTGTCATATTTCATGAGAGTTAAATGTGTATTAGTGGTTGTGTTATAGTTTGATGGTATATATTGGGCTAATTAATAGCACAAATATACCATACTTATGATAAGCACATCAACTAATTACATTAATGACAAGAAAAGAGAGATCATAACTTCATTTTGTTGATTTATGTGATCTAGAGAGTGAAAATTGCCTCTAAATTGCCTTCACACTCTCATATTTTTATCATTTTCTTTTTTGTCATTTTTCTTATTTTCTAGCTTAAACACCACTTCAACTTTCGATTAATTTTATTGAATAGAAATTTAAAATCTAACAATTCCCTACGGATCAACCTGTATTGGCTACGTACTACGATAGTACACCGTGCGCTTACGGTATAAATTTTATTCAAAATTTATCGGCGGTGTTCTAACTCGATAGAAATTTCGTCGTTAAACAAGTTTTTGGCGCCATTGCCGGGGAATAGTTTTGATTTTGATTTTCTATTCTTCGAATTATTTTTGTTTAATTTTTGTGTGTTTATATTTTGTGTGTGTTTGCATTTAAAAAAAATATTGTGTGTTTATTTTATTTTTGTGTGCATTTTGTTGTGTGCTTGTGTTTCTTGTTTGTTTTTGCATTTTCATATTTTATTATAAAAAAAACATTCACACAATCTCAATTGAAAAAGAAAAAAAATCATTCCATTTTTAAATACATTTGCATTTACAATTTGGCATTTCGTCTTCGCATTTACAAATTTCATTTTGTTTGCATTACCACTTTCTCTCTGCCTCACAATTTTTCCTCTCCGCCTCACTCTCTCTGTTTTTACCATACAAATCTACTTCTGCCTCTTCACTTCCATAACAACCTCCTCCACTTGCTTACTGCACTCTACTGAAACACTGCTTAGTGCACAGTAATCCTGCTTGCTGCCAGTTCATTTGCAATCTCCTCTGGCCCTCCTCTGCACTTCATATCCACCTGTACTAACACTTCCAAAGCAAAACCACTACTGCTCCTACGACCATCTCCAAACCACTACCGCATTCATCAATATCACCCATTCTCACCACCCAGACAAGCCACAGTCACCACAGTGCTGCATACATACATTCATCAGTTCAACCACCTTAAACAACTACTCGTCATCCATTTGTTCTGGCAACTTCACATATTACCTCATCAACATCACTTCCTGTGCACTATAACTACTATTCACAAATTCACATCCACTTCATTCAACACCTCTGTCTACAACACCTACTCCACAAATATCATCATAACTATTACAGACTGCTGCCTGCACCATTGCATATACATTACTGTCACATAAACCTAACTGCAACACAACAACTCGGCGCGAACTGCTGCCATACTTCTAACTTGCCAAACACCTCCTCTGCCTCATTAAACACACTACACAAAACAACCATCTCTATGCACCATTCCTACCACACTTAATTATCTTAATCACTACTGCAAAACTGTGCACACTGCATTTCAACAATACACCCCTTACCACTGACAGCAGCTACCCCAATCACACAAATTTCCAGTAAAATATCAATCATCCCTCCTCTGCCAAATCTTCCACCACCCACCTGAAACTGTCACACTCCAACTGACAAACATCATCACCCAACTGCTTGCCACTCCAAGTGCTACCATCCACTGTTCACATCGGTGCAACAAACATACACTGCCATTTCTCCTCCCTGACACAGTGCTCCACCAAAACACATAATCATCATTCAAGTTCCAACCACCAAACCATCTGACCAACTTCAATCATCATCACAACAACAAACCATTGAAACCATTACCGCCTTCTATATCTCACTGTCAAACTACTGTGTACATATACAAACTGTTGTTAACCATAATTCCACACTCCCCTTCCAGACTTCACTGCCTTGCCACAGCATAACTTCACTGCTATACTCCAGTGCACATCCACTCTACATCAAAATTGTCCATATATTATGTTACCCGGCTACTTGGACCGGCTAAAAAGCGACAGTTGCAGAGGTTATGGTTGAGTCTAGACGGGACTCAAGCCAAGATAGATATGGAAGTATAAGGGTTTGGTGTAACCCGATTGGTTTAGTAAATTTATGGTACAGAATGTTTGAGGTAGCTCGGTATGTTTGTGGTTCGGCCTTAGTGGATCGGTCACATAGGGTCGGTGAAGGAAGATAAGTCAAAATGGGTCGGTTATGGAAGTTCGGCCTAGGTGGGTCGGCATGTTTGGATCGACCGTGAATGGGTCGGCCTAGGTAGTTTGGTGCGGATGGGATCGACCTCAGAAGGATTGTTTCATGTGGCTCGGCCCTTAGTGGTTCGGCCTCGGAGAGATTGTTTCAGGTGGGTCGGTCTTTAGTGGTTCGGCAATATGGGGTCGGTTAACATAACTAGAAGTTAGGAAGGGGGAATGGTTCGGCATGAGCATAAAAACGAGTTACTTTGGGCTAAAGGTCAGGTTGCTTCGGGCACGAGTGAGATCTACTCCGAGTCAACATCTAGAGAATCCAGGGTCGGCATGAGTAGATCAGTGGTAGTGGATTGGCATGTCTGGTTCTGTCTACCTAACCTATCAGCTATAGGCCGAGCTATCTTAGTCATAGGCCTGGACAAGGGATCCATCCTATCCTCATCTATAAATAAAGGGGTAGGGGTCTAGTTGAGGGGACCTTTTTACGAGAACTCCAGGGAGACTCTGCCATTTTCTGTACTCACTTCTTTTCTTTTCAAACTTGTATTCAAGTTGTTTGTTTACAGATTGTATCTATACTGAAGTGATTGGAAAAGTAATGAAGGTTCAAAGTGGACGTAGGCAATTACGCTGAACCACAATAAATATGGTGTTCTCATTTTTTGTTGTTCTTTTTGCACTCAATTACATTACTTCTCTGCTTTAATTTACTTTCTTCATTAATCTCTCTACACAATTCTATTCAAGGGTGTTAGTGACCAATTTTGGTGCTAACATTTTGGTGCTTTCATTGAGAATTGAATTCTCAACTTGATTGGATCTCATCGTCTACTAGTGGATTTCCATATTCGCGAGGTAGATCCAGTTGTTTACCAGCAAACTTCCTATTCTACTCAGATTTAAAAGAGATCTAAAGGAAGCTATTCGCCATGGGATTGGATTCACTGATGTACGCATGTTTTTGGGATTGGATGTTGAAGTTTGCACTGGAGTTATATGAAGGACGACCCCTCTTTGAAGGCAATTCAGCCAATCTCTCATATAACCAACCTCTTACTCAATGCAGATATCTGATCCCTCACAAAAAAAGCTTACATATCGATCCTTCTGAAAAGCTTGCATACCGAGCGCTCCAAAAACCATATGTATCGATCACTCTAAAAACTGTATGCGCCGATCGCTTCAAGAACCATATGCACCTACCGACCCAGAGTATACCGACCCAGAGTATACCACCCCATTGTATACCGACCCAGAGTATACCGACCCAGTGTATACCGACCCAGAGTGTACCAACCCAGAGTGTACCGACCTAGTGTATAACGACCCAGTGTTTACTGACCCAGAGTTACCGACCCAGTGTATACCAACCCAGAGTGTACCGACCTAGTGTATGCCGACCCAGAGTTACTGACCCAGTGTACACCGACCTAGAGTATACTGACCCAGTGTTACAGATCGCATGTATATCGATCCATCCACTGTATACTGATCCCTCTACTGTATACCGATCCCTCTCTCAAAAAACCATATGACCGGTCCCTATACCAAAAAAATTATGGATCGGGTACGACCATTTTAAAAAAAAACTTTTTCGGGTATGACCCGAACCCTTGCCGCAGCGCAGTGCCTCCGCATAGAGAATTCAAAACTAAACTTAATGAAGGAACATTCTATCCACTTCCCTTAGATCCTATGACCAACCAGGACATAGAGGATCAAGAGGCAACTTCTGAATGGCAACAAGGGAACAGACAAGCAACCGCTACTCAAACGATACTCCCAAAGGTTGGAGAACATAGATGATATGACTCTAGGAAAATGCCATGATGACTCCAAGCACCATTCTTCACTGATTTGGCACTTCAGATTTAGTGACTCCAAGCAAACCAATGTTTGACTCTAAGCAAATTGTTCCAAATGCTAACAAGGATATCATACCGATCGCATTTGAGGGGAGTCGACCTCTAGATGTATTTTGGCAACTAGTTAGCTGGAGAGCCTCCTACAACCATGGATCGCTTCTGTTACAAAATGAATCAGAACCTAAGTGAGGACGAGTGGAGCAGACTAGGAAAAATAACAATGCAGGCCCGTTGGCTAAGGACTCTGATTCCAGTAGACAAAACAAGCTCTCAAAATTCGACTCATATGCTCTGTGAAAGATTCAATCGATAGCCTCTACTTGGGTACTCGCGACTCCAAGTGGTACTGAAAACCAACCTCGAGAGAGTCCATCGAAGTCCAGAGAAAATCAGGGGAATGTTGTATATTCCAAGATGCACACTGATCCTAACACTGGCGATTACAAACACTTCAGAGGTGTGATCGAAAAGATGATTCGGAAAGGAAAGCTTCAATAGTATGTGAAAGCTTTGCAGAATGGCGAGCTAGGAACTTCGGATGCCCATCAATAAAGAACTCTAATTATCAATTGGACCGTTGGCAGTCAACATCCCGCTAGAAGGGGCTAGGGGCAGAGTTGAATAGCGAGCACACGATGTTGCTCCACTTATCAATGAGATTTATACCAATCTTCTTTGAATTATTTCTATTTCAATTTCAATTGTGCTTTGAATTACGACCGACTTGAACTAAACTTCTTCCAAAATGATGCGGGTGACCAAGTACTCAGAGTTGGCCGCTAACCAATCCACACAGACCTTGATCGGACCTATGGAGTTTCATCAAGACGAGCATGATTCGATCGCTCATCATCAACCATGTGATTTTGATTTGGGGCCAAGGACTAGAGATTGAAAATCTCATCACGGTCAAAGCCCAATACAAAGCGAACATGACTGACCTTCCATTCGTCGACCTCCACATTTGACTTGGAGACCCAAGCAAGGCTTGGAATTAATATGGCCCGATCATCCACTCAAATCAAGTCATAAAACAAAGTTCGACAAAATACAAATGCCTCTCCTGAAACTCAGTGACTTCGGGATCTATCTAGAGTGGACGTGATTTGATCATCTACACATCAAATCCTACCCAGAAAAAAAAAAGTAGTTTGAAAGCCCGACTTGGAGTAGCTGTGATGGACTACCTACTCGTCAACCATCGGTCTTAATACATGGACACGACTGCACCTTGAAACATATGAAGCTTACTTTATCTACTCAATAATCCATTATCCTCATTTTCTAAAAAGAGATACGAAGCAAATTGTGCGAGACTTGATTATCCAACCCCAGCATGGATGTGATCCAACCATCTATCATATACCTCCTTCCGTGACTTGATTGGAAGAGCTACAATCACAAGCGGACGAGAATCGACCATCCATTTTTTAAGTTTCGTCCTTGATGCTGGGGTAGAGTCCCATTCCATGGGCAAACACGGTTCGAATGTTCATTTGACAACATTAGCCTCGATACGGTAATGAAATACAAATCAAATGGGTGGAAATACGATTGCTCTCAACAAAAATCTCTTAGTCCCTGAAGTGGACTAGAGTACTCTGAGTCCGCAGAGCGCAGACTAGAGTATAAACGACTTGAGAAAAATCTCTAAGTCCCTGAAGCGGACTAGAGTACTCTGAGTCCCCAGAGCACGGACTAGAGTATTAAAGACTTGACAAAAATCTTTAAGTCCTTGAAGAAGACTAGAGTACTCTGAGTCCCCAGAGCGCGGACTAGAGTATAAATGAATTGAGAAAAATCTCTAAGTCCCAGAAGCGAACTAGAGTACTCTGAGTCCCCAGAGCGCGGACTAGAGTATAAATGACTTGAGGAAAATCTCTATGTCCCTAAAGCGGACTAGAGTACTCTAAGTCCCCAGACTGTGGACTAGAGTATAAATGAATTGACGAAAATCTCTAAGTCCCTGAAGCGGACTAGAGCACTCTAAGTACCCGGAGCTCAGACTAGAGTATAAACGACTTGAGAAAAACCTCTAAGTCCCTGAAGCAGACTAGAGTACAAATGATTTGAGAAAAATCTCTAAGTCCCTGAAGTAGACTAGAGTACTCTGAGTCCCCAGAGCGTGGACTAGAGTATAAATGACTTGACGAAAATCTCTACGTCCCAAACTGTGGACTAGAGCATAAACCATTCAAAAAATCTCTAAGTCCCCCGGAGCGTGGATCAAAGCATGAACACAAATTGGGCGCGAGTCGGCTGGGGGAAGAATAACTCTAAGTCACCAGAATGCAAAGTGGCGTATAAACATCGATAAATAGATGAGTGGATTCCGGCTGTTCTCTATTCCGCAAACTTCGGCCTGAAATCGTAAAAAAGAGTATTCACTCGCTAAGGAAGGAGTTCGACCATCCGACTTGTGGCCTGGCCAAATCAATGCTGGGAGCAGGAGTACAAATCACTAAAAGCTGAAGACGATAGCTCATTATAGCTCTAGCCTGGTGTTCATTGCAACTTAAGGCAACGACTGCAAGGAGGCCTCAACACAGAATCAATCAAAACGACATCCAAAGCTATGGGCGACCGACTATATCATACCTCAGATCAAGAGTCAATATCGATCTGAACCAAGCACATACGAATGTGACCCGAATGTCCCTTGAAAAACTATGACCACCAGAGTGTGGAAAGGAGAGTAAACCACGAAGACTTGGTCATTAATTCTCCAGCACCCTCCTTCGATCCGTCAGGAGAAATATGAAACTAGATTAGCATGACCCGACTGCACTTAAGCCAACTTTACCCCAAGATTTGATTACAGAACATGAACCAAAGTGGACATGGCTGACCGTTCAGTACCCATCTTACGCCCATAAACTAACGAGGCATCGAAGTATTCCCCTTGGAATGAAAAACGACAATAAAATCCAGGATAGGCGAGACTCAGCCTCCCATCAACTGACCTGATACCACGATTCAACGGGAAAGAAAGTAAAGCTAAAGTGGGCATGGTTGGCCTTCCTACTTATTGGTATATGCCCCAGACTTGGGGGCACGAGCGAGAAGCAGGATGAATGTGAACTAACTATTCACCGATCAACTATATGTCTTTAGAGTTTAGGTGAGAGTATAAACATAGCTAGGACGAGACTCAACCGTCCACGTAGTACATTTATCAACCCAAGACTGGGAGCAGAAGCATGATCATCCAAAGACTGGCTGCGATAGCTCAATATTGAAACTTATATATAGTGTTTACAACTACTCAAGGCTACGACCGAAAGAATGCCTAGAGATAGAATCATCAAACCGATGCCTAATCTCCTAGGCAACTGACTATCACTTCAACCCGAAGGATGGGTAAAGGATCATGAATGCGTTGAATGGAAAGCGCGTTACTCGAATTTACAAGCAAATTCAAACTCAAAGCAAGATCCAACTATGCAGCTTCACGCAACTCGAGGTTGACCCCTACTCGACATTTTCTTCAACGTGCTTCTAAGCCTGATCTTTAGGCATTTGCATATAATCATTCAAAGCATTCAAAGCCCTTTACTATCAGACTTAATAACTCATGACAAGACTCTAAAATTCGGCCAGAGTAACCATCAACATTGACCATCCCAACCATATTTCACATTGAATGTTACGCAAAATAGTTACATCTGAACTCAAAGAATCCGAGATTGCACTTGCTAAGCTGACAGTCGACATTACAGTTAGCCATGGTGAATGGATGGCGACCCTTCACGGGTACTGAAGATCGGATCACAGCTCAGCGCAATGATGATAACAGAATTAGTTGGATTTTTATGAATAAATGATAATATGTTCCCTTGAACCCATTTTGACATGCGTGTGTGATTTCACTGACTATCGCGAGCCATGCATTGAATATCAACCTAAAGCTACAAAAGCTAGCCCATTATGATAGGTCATACAACGACCTGAGACGTTTGAAAGACTAATTAAATAGAATATCGAACTAAGCCAATTCGATATCACTTATTTCCCTCGAAGAGCTATCCAAGAACGAAAATTAGCAGACCTCATATCTGAATTCACTGCATCAAACGACTACTCAAAGAGTAGTGGAGAACCAACCAGCAGATGGAAAATGTACGCGGATGGAGCATCCAATGATCAGTGTTATGGCGAAGGAGTCATGTTAATGACTCCTGAGGAATGATCGATCTGGTACGCCCTAAAACTCGATTTCCTTGTAACAAATAACGATGCTTAGTATGAAGCCTCGACCGCCAGCCTCAAACTTGCTAGAGAACTTGGAGTGGAAACTTTACATATCTTTTGTGATTCCTGATTCGTAGTATGCAAAGTTAGGGAAGTTAATCTTGTCGGGGGCATTGTCTTGCTCCTTATCTCGGCCGGGTCCAAGAGCTACTAGCTGACTTCACGTATTACATCATTACACACATCCTCAGCGAACGAAATGAAAAGAGTCAAGTCACTGGCCAAGCTGGCCAGTTTCAAGGATGCACAATGGACATACTTTGTTTTGGTTGAAATACTTAATATTGCAAGCATTTACGGAAGGAGATCGGCTAGATCTTGGAGACAAAGCCAGAAAAGGGGTCATGGTTGACTCCTATCAAAGACTATCTACAATAAGGAATTCTTACTGAATGGAGGAATGGAAAATGACAAATCCTCCTCAAAGCTTCACACCAAATCATCCAAGAAGAAGTCATGTGTAGAAAGGAGTTTATCCATTCCCATGCTTCGGTGTATCACCCATGATGATATCAAATGAGTCTTGAGTGAAGTCTATGAAGAAGAATGCGGCGATTACATCAGGGGGAAAACCATGACAAAGAAAATACTCTGCTACGAGTATTACTAGCCAACTATCAATCATGATGTAGTTGATCAGTCTAGACAATGCGACAAGTGCAAGATGTTTGCAAAAAATCCAGGAGCCCCGCCGATGGAAATTACTCAAATGGGTAGTCCATAGTCGTTTTCCACTTGGGGGCATTAACATCATCGTCTTCTTGCCGATCCTAAAGGTGGTGTGAAATACACCATCATAGCAGTTGATTACTTCACCAAAAGGGCAGAAGAAGAACTTTTAACCACGACCAAGATGAAGAAAATAATCAACTTCATTGTTCGTAACGTTATCTGTCCTTATGACCTTCCATGATCCATTATAACTGGTAATGAATCCCAATTCAACAACGCTAAATTTAAATGACTTCTACCATCAGCATCATATTGAAAAGAGATTTACGATATTTGCTCCCCCTCAAGCAAATGGACAGGTTGAAGCTGTGAACAAAATCATAAAATCTATTCTGAAGAGAGGTTTGGAAAAGGCTAGAGGTAAATGGGTGGATGAGCTCCCAACAGCATTATGGGCTTATAGAACTACCCATGGGTCTGTGACTGGCCGTACTCCATTCACCCTTGCTCACGGCTCTAAAGTCGTCATTCATGTAGAACTTAAAGTCCCCTCTCATCGAGTGGCTGATTACAACCATTATTTCACAAAAAATATAAACAAGGAACTGCAATCGAATTACAATTAAACTAGATGAAATTGGTGATGACTTATGAGGATATAAAATGCATCTGAGAGCTAATGGCAAGAACGAGTACCCAAACATGCACATGTATATTCGAAAAAATTCGACTGCTTGAAATCAACAGAAAATTGAATTTTCACTTAGGGTTATTAAGAAAAGACTGAATTAGATAGCTGAAGCTTACTAGCCCTATAGAACCGGACACAGATGGCCACTGATGAACTACAATCCTGAATTTATACTATTGGGAATCGACCAAGCGTCATGACGACCAAAGAAGGATACGACACTTTGGGAGGATAAAATTGAAGGATAATGACTATTCAGGAAATATGATGGATTTCTTTCTGGAGACTCTAACTTGCTTCGATTCAAAGCACGTCATGTATGCAACAAGACGTACTTTGGGGGGCAAATGTTACCCGACTACTTGGCCCGGCTACAAAGCGACAGTTGTAGAGGTTATGGTTGAGCCTAGACGGGACTCAAGCCAAGATAGATATGGAAGTATAGGGGTTTGGTGTAACCCAATTGGTTTAGTAAATTTATGGTTCGGCATGTTTGAGGTGGCTCGGTATGTTTGGGGTTCGGCCTTAGTGGATCGGTCACGTAGGGTCGGTCAAGGAAGATAAGTCGAAATGGGTCGGTTATGGAAGTTCGGCCTAGGTGGGTCGGCATGTTTGGATCGGATGTGAATGGGTCGGCCTAGGTGGTTCGGTGAAGATGAGATCGGCCTCAGAAGGATTATTTCATGTGACTCGGCCCTTAGTGGTTCAGCCTCAGAGAGATTGTTTCAGGTGGGTCGGCCTTTAGTGGTTCGACAATATGGAGTCGGTCAACATAACTGGAGGTTAGGAAAGGGGAATGGTTCGTCATAAGCATAAAAACGAGTTACTTTGGGATAAAGGTCAAGTTGCTTTGGGCGTGAGTGAGATCTACTTTGAGTCAACATCTAGAGAATCCAAGGTTGGCATGAGTAGATCAGTGGTAGTGGATCGGCATGTCTGGTTCGTTCTACCTAACCTATCAACATCTAGAGTGTAATTATACAATTTTGGGTTAGGAGCTATTTTGTAATTAAACCCCTGCATTCATTTAGTTGCATTAGTTCATGCATATTCAAAAAGAAATTCAAAATCCAAAACTAAAAAAATTGTAAATATTCCTGTTCCTTTTCCTTTGAAATTTTTAAATCCTTTTTCTTTGAAATTTCAAAAATCCAAAAAAAATTTAGAAAAACCAAAATCCAAAAAAATTATAAAACCTTTTCAAAAACAAAGAAAAAAATTTGAAAAACAAAAAAAACAAAGAAAAAATCAATTTCCCTTTTGAAAAATAAATTCTATTTGTAAATATTTTTCTTTTAAAAAAATTCGTTTTTAGAAATAAATTCTTTGTGAATACTTTTCCTTTACACAAAAAAAAACTAAAAACATTCTTGAAAATGTCCGAATTTCCATATTCACTTGAATTTTACAATAGTTGTGAAAATCAATACAATCCATATGATTTCACTCCAAATTCGTATGGATATTTTAACGATAACTATTCTATAAACAATTCGAATTTTGAACAACAAAATTTTTAAAACGATGACCAACCTTCGACTCTTGAAAATAGCATTTCATCTTTACTTGAATTCTCTACACAACAAAATCGAAGTATAAATGATTTGTGTAATTCATATTTGTGTAATAACTCGAGTCAAGGATTTCAAAATTTGAATTCAATTCAAAATTCAAACAATTTCGATTATAAGCCATGCCAATTCAATTTTGAACTCCAAAATGAATTTCAAACTCAAAATGAAAATGGAAACAACTTTTCAAACGAATTTGGCAATGGGAATAATCTTAACCACGTTACGATTGAAAATCTTTGTTCTCAATAATTTCAAAGTGAAAATCCTCATGTTAATAACTATAAATTGGATTTTGTTGAACAAATGAATGAAATTTACGATGATCACACGGATTTGTTGATTAAACATACAAAAAATTACATGAACAACAAAACCAAATCCCAACGTGTGACGAGTCAAACAATAATCCATCTTTTACCCAAATCGACGATTTTCAAATAACAACTTTTGAAATTGAAAATAACGATCTTAATGAAGTTGTTGAAAACACAGAAATTGAGTTGGATTTCAATTCTTTTGAGGGTGTGAAACTCGATTTAAAACTCGATCTTCTTTTTTCGATCACGAAAATTTGAACACAACAACTTTGGATTTTGAACTTGACACATGCAGTGAAGTTGTTGATAATTCAATAAAGGAAGATGAATTTAATGAACGCGAATTCTTTGAACTTTTCAAAAACGAGTTGTCGAATTCTGAAGGGGAAGATTTAAATCACCATTTTGATTTTAAAATCAATGATTCAGAAGAAGTTTTCAATGATAGGCTTGAATTTCAAATTGGTGAAAATAAACTTGAACTTCAATCAATTGTTTTATCAACCCCGAAAATCATCGAATATAAAACAACTCATACGGTTTTCAATAAAACGACATCGTTTTTCCAAATCAACATTCGATTCCAAAATCTTTTACGATTTAGTTTTCTGCGCTTAAGTTGTGTCTCGCATACTTGACGAGACAAATAAATCGGTTTTTGGAAGACCGTTTCATTTACTCTTTGACGATTTATTTTCTGATATCGTGTAAATAATCTTTTCATTTTCTTGTAAATATAAGTCACATTTTTTTTCCACCTTCCACTTGGGTTGACTGTGGGGACACAGTCAAAATTAAGTGTGGGGGGAGTCTCATTTTCATTTTTTTTAAAGTTTCATGGCATTTTTGAATTTTCATTTTCTTTTAACTTAAAAAAAATCTCAAAATTTCTAAATCTCAAAAACATTTTCTTTTTAGCATTTTGATTTAATTTTGAAGAAATGCTATGGGATAAGTATAAGTTTTGGTTAATAAATTGAAATTTTTGAAAATTTATTTGTCTTAACAAAAACAAAAATGAAGTTTGATTACTAATAACAATGGTTTATCTAGTATATAGGAAGGTTTATATGTGTTAATTATGAAGTATGTTCTAATTGAAAATCTTTGTTTAAAAAAGTGGTAAATTTAAAGTAAAGGATATAACATTTTTATCTTCTAAGTTAAATGGTGCTAAGATGATTTTGCAAAACTCTCTCTTTCTAAGAAAAATAGAAGAAGAAAAAACAACACAAAAAAATATAAAAGAAAAAAAACATTTGTATATATATATATTTTTAACACCTAGAGTCATGTGTTCACACTCGTGTGTTCACTCGCTATGCTATGTACCCTTCTCACGTAAGCCCGAAAGGCAGTGCACGATCGGTATATCTGGCCTCAGTTTATCTAAGTTAGGTGTAAGTATATAAAAATTCTTTAACTAATAACGCCTACAGTCAATAAGTGTTCACACTTGTGTGTTCACTCGCCATGCTCTGTATTCCCCTCACGTAAGCCCGAAAGGCAGTTCATGGGTGATATATCTGGCCTTAGTTTATCTGAGTTAGGCATATGTAAATATTGTTAAAATGTTCAAATAAGAGAGAATAAGCAATTTAAATCCAAACACTATTTTGACTTGTTTGATTTAACTTGTTATTGAAAAGAAATGAAAATACCACTTTGACAAACTTTGATAATCAACTAAGGATCCATTTCATAATTACATTGTGTTATCAACCGAAACAACTAGCCAAACTATAGTCTATCTGTTATGACAACTTAATTTTTGTTGAAAATTTTGACAAGTAAAAGGACTTAAATTTTCAAGATAATGACCAAAACCTATATTTAACTTATTCGTGTTAATTTAAAAGTAAATCCTTCATATGTAAATATTTTCAAAATCTTGCATTCATCCCATTGCAAATAAATCTTGCATTTTGTAAATATTTTCACTTCGCATTTGGATTTTGTGGGTAGTATCTACTGAAAACTCTCACGAGACAACACTCATCCTACTGGGGACACTCAGAGGTTTAACGGCTTGTTGCATACGCTCAATGCAATTGTGCTCCCTACGAAAACAGATTTATCTTAGTTTTATCCTTTATTCGAGGACGAATAAAAAGATAAGTGTGGGGGTATTTGATGTGCATGTAAATGTGCATATTTTTACCACCATATTGAATCTATTTAAATTCAATAAATGATCATATTTGGTATTTTAACTTGTTTAAACTAAAATTCAAATTATTTCAAATCGTCACATATTCATCTTCATTCAGGGAAAAAATGGCTGTTTTTTGTGCATATATTAATTTTCTAAAATTTAATTGAAAATTTCTATGTTATTTCATAGGAATTTAAATTCAAATACAAGTGGCTTCATGAAGATATATGCATGCACAAGAGTGAATACAAAGGAATGGAGATGGAAATAATTCATTTCATGGATCATGGAGGACCCCACCTACCCACATACCTTCATGTACAAATTAGAGGCTAATGCACATGCTAATAGAGTTTAAAGCTTCATGCACATCTAAATGATGATTATTTGATGCTAATGATTACTTGGTCTCCACACTTCCTAAGAGGGTATTTTGGGCATTCCCCAAAAAAGTGTATTAAGGTTTCATACATGTATAAATACCCCTTATGCTTCATGTAACCTTCTTCCTCTTAGTTAGTTTTAGTTTAGGAACAAAAATAAACAAAGCTCTTCTCTTTCTCTTTTCATGGCTACTTAGCCATTTTTATTTCATGTAATTTCCTTTTTTTATTTTTTATGAAATGTTAATTAATGTTCTATGTTATTTACATGCTTCTCTTCTTATGTTAGTAGTGTAGTTTACTTTTCATGCAAGTAGATTAGTGTTCATTTCTTTTTACTTAGCTTTTATTTTCATTTTGCTCTCGTTTTCCTCTTGTTTATTTCATGTTGCTTTATACATTTGTTGATTTGATAACAAATATGAGAGGATAATCCCTACAATTTAGGGATAATGAAGCTCTCTAATATGTGGATGCAACTTTTTGATGTTTATGCTCTCTTTTTGTACTTAATGAAACATTTGAAGTGGTTTAACTTGTTGTTTTTGATTTGAATTTGGTAGCCTATATTCTTGACACCAAATAGGCTATGCTTAAACATTCAAAAACAATAATTACCTCTTCATCTACATATTATGATGGTAATGAAGTGATTGTTGAAATTAAAATTTGATGGCCTATATTTCTAAACAATAGTTAATAGGCCATGCTTAAAATAGATTTTGCTTTCAACTTTGTTGTCATATTTCATGAGAGTTAAATGTGTATTAGTGGTAGTGTTATAGTTTGATGGTTTATATTGGGCTAATTAATAGCACAAATATACCATACTTATGATAATCACATCAACTAATTACACTAATGACAAGAAAAGAGAGATCATAACTTCATTTTGTTGATTTATGTGATCTAGAGAGTGGAAATTGCCTCTAAATTGCCTTCACACTCTCATATTTTTATCATTTTCTTTTTAGTCATTTTTTTTATTTTCTAGCTTAAACACCACTTCAACTTTAGATTAATTTGATTGAATAGAAATTTAAAATCTAACAATTCCCTATGGATCTACCCGTATTCGCTGCGTACTACGATAGTATGCCGTGCGTTTGCACTATAAATTTTATTTAAAATTTATCGACGGTTTTCTAACTCGATAGAAGTTCCGTCGTTAAACACTTATCTAGATCAAGCTGGATAATAATTCCATCTCTATTTGGTGTTAAATCATATATTTTTGGATTTAAGGGTAAATTCATTTTTATGATATATTGGATGATGATATGCTTGACTTATGATTTATATGATTTAAACAAGATTGTTTATAAAGGGTTTTTGCATGGTTTTAAGGTAAAACCGAGATCTAATGATGTTTAAATGCCTTGGGAAATTTTATGTTATGAGAAACATGATATTGGAGTTGGGTTTCAATTTTGATAATTTTCCAAGCTATGGAAAGATTATTATGAATTTTCAAAGGAAAATATGGTTATTTAGGTTTATAAATTTATTTTGAAAAATATATGGAGAATTTGGGTCTGAAATTTTGATATGTTAGATAACATGATTAAAGTGAATTTCTAGAATTTTTGAGGATTTTTTCAAACTGATTCGCTTTGCAAATTAAATTATTTTAGAAAAGGGACTTCTTTGTAAAAATTGGTTTTGGTTAATGGAAGGGCTTAATTGATTAACTTAACCATGGTTTAGATCTGATAAGCGGCAGTTATTTTTAGAAAAGAATTTGAAAAAGTTAAGGAAACCAATTTGGAGTTGACACGTGGCAGGTTAGTTAGAGAAAAGTTTGCTTAAAGTAGTATAAAACCTGGTTTACTTTGAAATGTGGTTCTGCCTTCTTAGGAAAGCACCTTTCGACACAGATGCTTCTGCCTTTATCTTAGTCGAAACCTACCATGCCGAAACCAATGCACAAGGTATCACTCTGATGGTACGTAGTGGATAGGAGGAAGGCGGAAGGTAAGGTGTCGAAAGCATAGCTTCCGAAGGAGTCGAAACCTTGGTTTGTTTTTAAAATGAAAAGCGTCTGCCTTTGTTTTGATTTAGCCTTCAACAGAGTCAAAGCGGTTGGTTTCGAAAGAAGATTTAAGAAGGTTTCAAAAGGGTTGCCATTAATTTAAGATTGCTTACAACTGGGTTCCTTTACTTATGTTTTAAAAAAAAGGGTTCCGACCTAGTCGATACCCTGCTGTCGTTTTATAGCCTTTCGATGATGTCAAAGATACCAAAGCTGTTGAAAGGTACTTTGTTTTATAAGTTAATGCCACTTCCTATAGCTTTTGAAAGGGGTTAGGGGTTTCGAAGGTGATGGTTTCGAAAGGGGTTTCGATGCCAACCTTCCAATGTTTTACCCGGATGTTTTATGCTTTCGAAAGGGATGGTGCCGACGACATCAAGTTTTCCCCAATATTTTTATATGATAAAGGATGGTTTTGAAAGAGTTGCTTTCGCCTATATTCACTTTGACCCAAATAACGTTTTAAGTATAAACCCAACGCTTTCGAAAGGGAGATTTTCAAATATTTCGGAAGGGTTACTTCCATTGGTGTCGAAAGGGGTCCTTTCAACTGGTTTCGAAGCTAAGCTTGTAAAGGTTAATATTAATACTTTACTACAATCGAAAGGTTTTGAAAGGAAGGTTTAAAAGTATTATAAGGCAGGAGCCTAATTTTTTGAAGATAGATTTTTAAGACTTTCGAAGGAGGTCATCCTATGAAGTCGAAAGCTAGGTTTTGAAGGTATCGAAAGGTTTTATAACCCAAACTCTATTTTTAAAGGAAAAACCCATGGCTAAATTAAAGGAGTTTAGTGATGGTTTTAAGAAGAAGCTTTCTTTGATAAATTAAAAGGTTAAAGGGATTAACCATGTTTTATATTAAACCCATAGGAGTGGTATTGCTATGTTGTTATGTTTGCTTCTTTAAATATGATTATATTCACTTTATAATGGACCCATAACTGCATTTTGGGGATAAAGGGTAGAAGAACCAGTTAGGTTAACCCGGTAGTGAATATAAATTGATTAAACTCTCGAATGAGTAGAATTGCATCTAGGAAGTCAGAAAGACCCGAATATAGGATGCTAAAATATAAAAGAAAGATATTGACATGGGCCAATAGGTTCTCGGTAAGCCATGTATTGGAAAAGATATTGGCAGGGGCCAATAAGTTCATAGTTAGCCCATGAAAACTATGTATAAAGGAAGATGTCAGAAAGACAGGCTCATAGTAAGCCCATGAAAACTATGTATAAAGGAAGATGTCAGAAAGACAGGTTCATAGTAAGCCCATGAAAACTATGATTGGATACTGGCAGGGGCCAGTAGGCTTTTAGTTAGCTCATGAAAACTATATCTGGATGAAATATTGACAGTTGTCAATAGGTTCCTAGTCAATCCATGAAAACTAGGGTAAGAAGAAAGGACATTGTGGTCACCAATAGGTTCTTAGTCAACCCATGAAAACTAGGATATGAGTAAGATATTGAAGTTACCAATAGGTTCATAGTGATTCCATGAAAAATATGTAATTGGACAGGGAGTCCTTAAATGTTTAACCGGTTGTTAGTCAGCCCATGAAAACTAAAAGGTTAATAGTAACCCTAGAAACTATAATTGAAACAGATAGTCTAAAATGAATGGGGATGGGTAATCCAGAATTGATTCATTTGTTTTTGCATATCGTCATATTATACTATTTTTAATTGTTTTAACCATTGTGGATGCAGGAGCATAGTATATGGTTTTATAAAGGTTTTAAATACTAGTGAGGAGAACCCGTTTCACTAAGCGGCGTGGTCTCACTAGATTCCTAAATGATTTGAGATGGTAGATTATTATTCATACCAGGATTTATGTCTGACTCGAAGTTTATGTTTTCCCCTTAAACTCTCGGGTACTCAATTGATTTTGATTAGTTTGAGAGTTGAGGTTTTCAGGTACCTCTTAAGACGAATAAGCTTCCGGAGACGTGTAGGAGGCATGATAGCTATTTAGAGTTATCCTTTCTTTTGATTCCGCTGTGTTGATTGTAATGGCAAAGTTGTTATATTGCATGTATATACTGATCATCCAAGGGGGTATCTTCATATGTTGCTCTTGGGCGTATGTTGTAATAAATATATTTTCTCTGAATGTGGTTTGCGAGTTTGGGATTATGTAATGAATTGGAAATATTTTGAAATGATATGTGATTCTGTTTAAAGTTTAAATTTTTTCCATATTCATTAGTTTCTTTGTATCAATGAATCTAACACCGCCGTGTTTGGTCACCGAGGATTAATAACTATGGATGACTGCAGTATCCATAGGTGTTAGTTTTGGACCTCCAAGTAGGGGGGATGTTACATCATAACTCTTCAACAAAACCTTTCTAGCATTATAAATAGAGATCAAATCCATACTTTAGATTTCAACTCTTGCACCCTGGTTTTTAATCTATAAAGTTCTCTGTGAAATCAAAACCTTTCAAAGACATTTTCTTACTTTCTAAAATTTGCACATTCAAATCACTATCATCAAAGGATATTATAGGAAGGGGATACTATCTTGACAAAATCTGTGTACCTGAGGCACAAATTTTGTCAAAGCAATAATCCTTTTTACTAAAGAGTTGAAGTCCTATTTTGGGAAGATTCAAGAACCAGCATAAACCTAATCCTCCGGGTTAAGAGAGGGATTTTGGTTAGTAGAATGCCGAAGGGGAGCTTCGGGACTGGACATAGAACTGAAGGTCCAAACTAGTATAAAAACTCTAGTGTGATTGCTTTTATACTACTTTATTTTATTTACCATTACTTATATTTTTAGCATATACTAGTTAGAATTATATAGTTGACTGGCAATTATCGATCAATAATTATCAATCAATAAGTTATTTCATTTGGTATTAGAGTAGGATTTTCCAAAATTGTAAAAAAAATTAAAATTTTGATATGGCAAATATGAGTTATAACACATTTCAAGAAGGACAATCTACTGCACATTCTCTACTATTTATTGTATCTAACTATGTTTTTTGGGCTACATGTATGAGAATTTATATGGAAGCAAGTGAACTAAAGGTCTGGCAGGATACTCAAAATCAGTATGTAGCACCTACTACTGAGATGAGTATTTGGACAGAAGCCCAAAAGACCATTGCCTCCAATAATGCTAAAGTAATGAATGTATTATTTTGTGCCAAGATAAAAATGAATTTTCAAGAGTTATTATGTGCAAAACAGCATATGACATTTGGAATATGTTAATAGCTACAGACAAAGGCACAAATAAGGTCAAAAAAACCAAGAATAATTTATTAAAAATCAATTTTAGTCCTTTAAAATGAAGCAAAATGAAAGTATAGCCGACATGTAATCCTTTTTCAAAGTATACAACATGATTTAATGGCGATAGGAGTAGATTTAAATGAATTCGATCTAGTTTCTAAAATTTTGAACTCCTTAACTAATGATTGGGAGAGGAAATTTATTGCAATAGAAGAAGTAAATGATCTTTCCACTCTCGAAGTAGAAGAATTAGTCGGAAATTTAATTTCTTATGAAGCAAATTTGCGAGCTAGTAAAGAACTAGCTCAAGAAAATCGTAGTATTGCTTTTCAGGTTGAAGACGATGAGCGGGATTAGATTAGAATGATATACCCTATCTTGCAAAGAACTATCCTAAGATTAAGAAGTATCGAGAGTTTGGAAAATGGCAAAAACATGGAAAAAGCAACAACAATAACAACAACAGCAAAAGTAACATTGGCAATTCAACCTTTATTATGTGTTTCGAATGCAAAAAATTCGGCCATACGAAAAATGATTGTCCGGGACTTAAGAAAAATAAGTATACTAACAAAAAGAAGAAACAGGCTTTCCAAGTCACATAGGATGACTTAGATTCATCATCTTCTGAAAGTGATAATGAAGCTAAATAAGCAAATGTTTGCTTCATGGCCACTACCGAGGTACCATCCGGACTTTCTTTCAATGAATTGTTATAGGTTACTATGACATTAGAAGGCCAATATAAGAGTATAAAGAAGACTAATAAAAAATATATTGGTAAAATAAATAGATTAGAACTAGAAGTTGACATGCTTAAAGATGAAAAAGCAATTTTAGAGGAAGAAATTAAGAAATCACAAGAGCTTTATAAAGACTCTCAAAGTTCAGAATTTAATAAAAAAATTCATGATATTAAAAATGAAATTTTGATTTTATCAAATGAAAATAAGAGTTTGAAAATCACTATAGATTTTTTGGAAAATAAAGTATTTGGAAAATAGTAATGATAGTTGGACAAAAGATAAATATACTTTGGAAGAAAAAATAAAGGAATTATCGAATAATATTTCCAAATTTAACAAAGGAAAGCACAACTTGTCTCATTCAATTAGTATTTTTAAACCGGCTAAGAATAAAAATGATTTAGGATATAAGTAACCAAATAAACCAAAATCTAAAATTAAGTATGCTACTTTGTACACTAATTTTAGAAAATTCAAAAGTACAAAGAAAATAAGAAGTAGACTATTAAATAGGGGTTCCAAAAACTAATAATCTAATAATAATGAATTATATAGACAAGTTTTTAGTTGATGTTTATAAAAATAGCAATTTCATATTTAAAGGTTCTTTCTAATCCTCCTAGGTACGGTTACCTTCCACCTAACCTCCAAGACCCTAATATAGGAACTGGTTGCCAATAAAAAAATTCTAGATGCCTAAAAATCGAAAGGTGAAATGGATTCTCGACAGCGGTTGCTCTAAACATATGAATGGAAACATAGAGAAGGTAACAAATATATCATATAACAGCAGCTGCTCCAAAGGCTACGTAATTGGAAAAGAGACATATCGTCTGTTAATATATCTAATTCCCCTTTAATTTCCAATGTTTTACTGGTAAAAATTTTAAAACACAATCTTCTAAGTATTAGTCAACTTTGTGATAAAGGTTTTTAAATAAATTTAAAAATAAGGTAAATGCAATATTTTTTATCAAAATGGAAATTTGATTTTCAAAATAATGATTTGTGTCTAGTTGCGGATATAAATGATCCATGGCTATGGCACAAACAATTTGGTCCTGTAAATTTTAAAGATATTCATAGCTTAGCTAAAAATAAAATTTTAGGCGGTTTACTAAAATTAAATTTTAACTTAATAATCTATGTGATGATTTTCAAATTGGTAAACTTAAGAAATCATCTTTAAGTCCAAAAATGAAATTTCCATAAAGCAACCTTTAGAACTTTTATATTTATATTTATTTGGTCCTATGCAAATAAGATCAATAAAACATAGTAAATATGGTTTTGTAATAGTCGATAATTTTTCAAGATATACTTGGACCTTTTTTTTAAAACATAAAAGTGGAACTTTTGAAAGAGTAAATTTTTTTCAAAATGCATTCAAAAGTTAAAAAATATAAAAATTAAGAATATAAGAAGTGATCGTGGAGGAAAATTTGAAAATGATCCTTTTCAACAATTTTATAATAAAAAGTGTATAAGTCATAAATTTTCTTTTCCTAGAACATCTCAACAAAATAGTATTGTAGAAAGGAAAAATAAAACATTACAAGATTGTGCTAGAACATTGCTAAGCAGTATTAGTCTACCACAAAATTTCTAGGCAGAGGCGATAGCTACATCTTACTATGTTCTAAATCGAGTTTTATTATGACCTTTAACTAAAAATCCCTTTATAAGCTCCTTTATGGAAGAAACCCAAAAATTTCTTATTTTGAAGTTTTTGGCTCAAAATGCTTTATATTAAACACTAAAGACCCCTTAGGAAAATTTGATCCGAAAGATGATAAAGGAGTCTTCATTGGACATTTAAAACAAAGTAAAGCTTATCAAATTTCTAATAAAATAACTAGTGCAATGGAAGGGACTCTTCGTGTATCTTTTAATGAAAACTTGAATATTAAAATTGATGAAGAAGAAAATATTGAAATAATTAAACCTTTAACTCAAACTATATCGAATTAACAACAAACCAAAATAATAAACACTGAAACAAATAATGACTTAAAATCACCTCCTAGAACCACCTAGTAGATAATGTGATTGGAAATATTAAAGTATCTACACGAAGACAACTAAAACAAATGGGTCATGTAGCTTTTATATCAAATTTTGAACCAAAAAATCACAAAGAAGCAACTAAGGACAACTTCTGGATTTTATCTATGTAAGAAGAACTTAACTAATTTGATAAAAAATGTCTGGCCACTCATACCAAGACCAGAGTATCAATCTATTGTTGGTACAAGATGGGTCTATAAAAATAAGGTTGATGAGAATGGATATATTATATGTAGTAAAGCTAAACATGTGGCTCAAGATTACAATTAGGAGGAAGGAATTGACTACGAATAAACTTTCACTCATGTAGCATGCCTTGAAGCCATAAGAATGCTTTTAGCATTTGCATGTCACCATAATCTAACTTTATATCAAATAGATTTCAAAAATGATTTGTTAAATGGATTTATTAAAGGAAATGTCTTTATTGAACAACCAACATTATTTGTACATGAAGAATTCTTAGAACATGTTTTTAAACTTAAAAAAGCCCTTTATGGTCTTAAAGAAGCACCACGTGCTTGGCAAGAAAGACTGAAAACTACCTTTTAAATTTGTTTTTTGAAATTGGTAAAATTGACACCACTTTATTTATTAAGAAGGAAAAAAATGATATTTTAATCGTCTAAATGTATGTTGATGATTTTGGTTCCACCAATAAAAAGCTATGTGATGATTTTGCTAAAATATTGAAATAGGAACTAGAAATGTCACATATGGGTGAACTTATTTATTTCTAGGATTACAAATTAAATACTAAAAGATAGCATTTTTATTTATCAAGAAAAATATTATAAAGATTTAATAAAATGTTTTGGAATGGAAAACACTATTAGTAAACCAACTGCAATAAGTATTGGTCTTTATTTGGATAAAGGTGAAATGGTAAGGACGTCGATTAAAAATTATGTAGAAGTATGATAGTGTCCTTACTCTATTTTACTATCAGTAGACCTGAAATTATGATGAGCATTTTATTGTGTTTGCACCAAAAATGGAACAAACGCTCAAAAAGTAATTGAAAGCGCCAAAAATGTATAGATCTAATGATATAAATGCAAAAGCAGTAGAAAAGACATAACTTTTTTAGTGGTTTGGAAAATACTCCGACTACGTCCACTTTAATCCCTGTTATTGATTAATTCTCATTGGAATAAAATGATTATAACTCAAATCCGATCATAATATAGTAGATCTCGGATTTGAGAGTGTTTAGAGTGTTTAGGGAAGAGGATAGAAGAAAAATCTAGTGCCAAAAAGTCCAAAAATACTTTCCAAGTTGCAGGTAGCTTGCTATTGATAGAAAAATAGTCTAGCAGAACCAGAGGCCTGCGAGATATGAAGTCCAGATGTAAGTCCAAGTCTCTAGAAGTGAGCTTCGGGGCTCATATTCTAATAAAAACCACTCAGCATCGAGAGGTTCCTCTCGGTACCGACATGTTTTTCTAAGTGGAGGTTTTCCCCTCTTCTTCTATTTTGCTTCCTATCTTTGATTCGTTATGTTCCAAACACTTTTCCTCAAAGATTGAGTCGTTTATGACAGTTGCTGATATTGCTTTGTTCATATCTGCTTTCTTTGCTTTCTTCCAGAAAATCCTTAGAGTTGCTTATCTATTCTTTGAGAAAAGCACTCCATGACAATCACCTGAGGTAGTGCTTCAAGCACAAGTGGTTTTGGAGGTCCGTAGTGGAGTAAAAACCTCTCAATACCGAGTGGTCCCTCTCTGTATCAAGTGGTCCATTTTGCTCCAATCCCTTTACAATCTTCTAAGTTACTTCATATCATCATTCTTTTGATTTTTACAAAGTCCTTAAGTCATTTCTTCATTGTTTGTTTGTCCAATTCGCTCGCTTAAGTCCACTCGAAGACTGTGGAAAACTTGGTTATAACATAGTGCTAGATTTCAAGTAAATCCTAAAGAATCACATTTACAAGTAGTGAAATGAATTTTACATTACTTGACCAATACCAAATATTACAAACTTTTCTATCCCAAAGGCATTCCTTTTGAATTACTGTCATATAGGGATGCTAATTTTGGAGGCTACAAAACGTATCGAAAAAATTACGAGCAGCACTTTTCACTCCATTAGTCAGTCTTCAGTATTATGGTTTAGTAAGAAACAAATTATGTTTCACTATCGACTGGAAAGCAGAATATATTTCTACTGCTTTGGTACGTGCTCAAGTAATCTACATGCAGCAAACACTTCGTGATTTTGAAGTAAATTTAATAAAGACACTGATTTTTATGATAATACTGGTGCAATAAATCTTTTGAAAAATTTAATAAACCATTCTGAAACAAAATACATTGATATTAGACACCATTTATAAAGAGACAATAGAGAAAAAATAGAACTACAACATTAGATTTTGTTAATACCAAAAATCAATTATAGATATTTTTACAAAGTCTCTTAGTGAAAATATATTTATAAACTTAAGATGGAAACTTGGAATCTGCTCACATAATGAGATAATCCAATTTTAACCACATAATAAAAAGTCATTTATTTATTGTTTTATATTGAAACTACAATAACAATCAACAAATTAAAATAACTTGTCTATTTTAAGCTTCTCCTTTCTCACTTTAAAATTTAACCATTCTATCCTTTAAATAAAAATGGCATCAAGAAAAATTTCCTCCTTGTCTATTAAAATAACATCTTCATCATCAGAAGAACTAAGTGGATACTCTCCAGAAGGAAAAAGAATAAAAGAACCAAAATCTTCTAATGGATATTTGATACGATCTCACAACAATCTCGATATTTTAAAATACTCTCAACAAAGATTAATAGAACAACAGGAGTAATCATTTCTGATCAAAGGGAGATATTACACATATTAGAAATAGCATTAGTAGTAAAGGAAGCTTTCCATCGGTAAATCATCGAAATCGATTAAAAATTTTGATCCAACAAAGTCTCCTATCTCCAATACAGATCCGACCACTCCTACTTGATACCATGATTATCCTAGGCCGTTCAATCAGTAAAAGTTTAATTGTATCTATTCAATAATAAATAATATATATATATATATAAACTTTTAATTAAATTTATACAAGGTCGGATGTTTGACAAAAATAATGAGACATCTAAGGAAAACCAGATACCTGATCATTTTAATCAGATGTCTAACCTCGTTTCAGAAAGTCTTTTAAAAATTTATTTTTAAGCAAAGTCAACGTCCACTTTTCCCACTTACCCATTCATTTTTAACTCGTTCAATCAATTACCCCCATTTATCTTTAATCTTCATTTTTCACTTTTCATCTCAAGGAAACCTTAATCCTAGAAATAAAAAAAATGGCACCAAAAAATCCTCCAAAAACAAAAAATACAAAGAAGAGAAAACTAGGAGAGTCTTCATCCTATTAACCTACGATAGTTTCTCAAGGGCATCTCAAGACTTGGCTTCAAAATGATCCAACAAGAATGGACCGATTTAATTATTAAACAATATGAAATTTTTACATGGAGACTTTTGTAAAGTAGATGATTTCCTTGCTTATCATTTAAAACTACTAACCGACACCACTAGAATACCCCTTTAATTAAATCTAAGCCAAACAGTGTAAAGATTGACACTTTAGCGATAAAACTGTTTCTTGTTGGGCGAGAAATTCGTTAGACTACATAACGATGAAGGATATATATGGTCGAGAGTGTACGAAAAATAAAGGCGCTTTGCACGAAAGGTCCCTATTTTCGATGGTGTTACAAGAAAAGTCCCTGTAGAAATAAATATGTAAATTAAGTCCCTGTTTTTTTCTAAATAAGAAAACACAAGTTAGCTTGCGCTTTTTAAATTTTCAAAATTTTCAAAATCAGAAAGCGCAAACTAACTTGCGTTTCCTCATAGAAAGCGCAAGTTACCTTGCGCTTTTCAAAAATTTCAAAATTTTTAAAATTTTCAAAAAAAATTTCAAAATTAGAAAGCGCAAGTTATCTTGCGCTTTTCAAAAATTTTAAAATTTTTAAAATTTTCAAAAAAAGTTTCAAAATTAGAAAGCGCAAGTTATCTTGCGCTTTTCAAAAATTTCAAAATTTTTAAAATTTTCAAAAAATATTTCAAAATTAGAAAGTGCAAACTAGTTTGCACTTTCCTGATAAAAAGTGCAAGTTAACTTGCGTTTTTCGAAATTTTCAAAAATTTCGAAAAATATTTCAAAATTAAAAAAATGCAAGTTATCTTGCATTTTCTGTCAGAAAAGTGCAAGACATTTTGCGATTTTTTATTTTTGAAAAATAGGGACCAAATTTACAAATTAATTTCTACGGGGACTTTTTGAAAAGTCCCTATTTTTGATGTTGTTATACAAAAAGTCCCCGTAGAAATTAATTTGTAAATTTGGTCCCTATTTTTCAAAAATAAAAAATCGCAAAATGTCTTGCACTTTTCTGACAGAAAATGCAAGATAACTTGCATTTTTTTAATTTTGAAATATTTTTCGAAATTTTTGAAAATTTCGAAAATTTCGAAAAACGCAAGTTAACTTGCACTTTTTATCAGGAAAGTGCAAGCTAGTTTGCACTTTCTAATTTTGAAATATTTTTTGAAAATTTTAAAAATTTTGAAATTTTTGAAAAGCGCAAGATAACTTGCGCTTTCTAATTTTGAAACTTTTTTTGAAAATTTTAAAAATTTTAAAATTTTTGAAAACCGTAAGATAACTTGCGCTTTCTAATTTTGAAATTTTTTTTGAAAATTTTAAAAATTTTGAAATTTTTGAAAAGCGCAAGGTAACTTGCGCTTTCTATGAGGAAACGCAAGTTAGTTTGCGCTTTCTGATTTTGAAATTTTTGAAATTTTAAAAAGCGCAAGCTAACTTGTGTTTTCTTATTTAGAAAAAAACAGGGACTTAATTTACATATTTATTTCTACAGGGACTTTTCTTGTAACACCATCGAAAATAGGGACCTTTCGTGCAAAGCCCCTAATGTAAACATGATATGTTGGCATTTTGATTGTGATGAATGAAGTTAGTTTGTTTGTTTCATATGTGTGCACGCTCTTTTACTCTGACAAAACATATTTTCTCCTCTATTATTATGTTTTTGATGATGCCAAAAGGGAAGAAAACAGTAAGCATATTGACAGGTAGAGTAAAAAGTTTGAATTCACATATATATATATATAGAGAGAGAGAGAGTTGTCATCATCAAAAAGGAGGAGAATGTTAATTCTTGTCCTTTTGAGTTTTGATGAGACAATTATATATATATATATATATATATATATATCTATGCATTTGTACAAGTTGATTATTATAAGAAATTTCAATAATAAAGATTAAGGAAAACGACTACACTTGAGCTCGATCAATGAAGACCAACTATTAGAAGAGTCGTTGTGTATTGCAAATCTAAAAAACCTTTACAATATCCTTTGATGACACACACACAAACATTTTAAATTGATTTTAAAACGAATTTTGGACTCGGCAATTTAAAAAAAAACTTTCAAAATAGTCGAGATTCAAACGTCTGACTATGAAATTCAAACTTCTGATTATAGCGAAATTTTAACTATAAAGTTTTAGGATCAAAACCAACAAAAAGTCAAACATCTTGCTTTTCTATCTAGACATCTGGCTTTTCTATTCAAATGCCAAAGGAATACAGATCTAATTTTTCCTTAACCATTTAGATGTCTGACTAGTTTGATCAATAATCTGATTAGGGCATCGGACGTTTGATCAAATCAACTAGACATCTGAATCAAGCTCATAAACAACTACTTCTTTTTTGGAAATTAGCTAGAAATCTGAGGTATAAAATCAGACGTTCAAGTAACTTTTCATAAGCTTTATTAATATAAGACCAAACGTTTGAACGTATGAACCAGATGTTTGAATCTTGGTAAAAATGAACGCATTCTTTTATGAAGTGTGTTCATACGTCTGAGGGCTTTTACACCAAACATTTGAGATATTTTTTATCTATTTTTTAATAAATGACACTGGATGTATGAGTTGCATAGCTAGACGTCTGAGAAACAATAAATAGTTATTTTTTGAATGATCGGTTTTGATGGTGAAAGGTTGTCTCTGTTAACAATTAAGGGATGCAATGATTTTAATGGTCATAACTCTTCAACAAAACCTTTCTAACATTATAAATAGAGATCAAATTCATAATTTTGATTTAAACTCTTGCTCCCCGATTTCTAATCTCCAATGTTCTTTATGAAATCAAAAACTTTCAAAAACAATTTCCTACTTCATTAAATCTGCACGTTTAATTCACTATCATCAAATGATATTATAAGAAGGGTGTACTATCTTAACAAAATCAACGTACTAGAGACACAAAGATTGTCAAAGCAATTGTCTCTTTTACTGAAGAGTTGAAGTCCTATCTCGGGAAGAATTAGACACCAGTGTAAACTTATTCCTCAGGGTTAAGAGAGAGCATTTGATTAGTACAACCAAAGGGGAGCTTTGAGATTGGACGTAGGATGGGAGTCCGAACCAGGAAAAAAAACCCTAGTGTGATCGCTTTTATCATACTTTTTTTATTGTTACTTATATTATCTGCATGTACTAGTTAGAATTATATAGTTAATTAGCCATTATCGATCAATAAGTTATTTCACCAATATTTGGAGAGCGTTGCATACTATGGTCTCGAAAGATGTATCGATATCCTTTCTCGAAACATCTTGACCATGAATATTTAAAATGAAATGTTATTTTATTTTGTGATTAATTACTCATGGTTTCAACTATTTGCAACTACACATAACATTTTATTTAAGGATTTTCTTATTAATATACTTTAAATGAATTACTTAGTTCATTATATCACAATATAACAAAGTATATTACAGAAATCAAACACCTTCATTATGAACAAGATTAATTATAAAGTTTATATGTAATAAGTTAAATAATTTCCCCTAGGGCATACTACTAGCTCTCTCAAAAAAGAACAAAATCAAGAGCCGTTGCAAAACCAAGACTTCTTGAATACAGATAATCAAGATCTATCTCTCAAAATTTACATCAAAGTTTTAGAAGACAAGCTTGACAACTCCCAAAAAGAACTAGAAAATGAAAAAGCATTAAGAAACAGAGAAAATAAGTCATAGAAAAATGGAAAATTGATACGAAGGTCATGAAATTAATATCCAAACATTAAGGAGAAGAACAATAATCAAATGAGGGACATAAAGAAGGAGTACAGGTTCAAGCTTCTTCTTTTGATGTATTATCATTCAACGGTTTAAAGTGATAGATGAATACAAAGAAGAAGAAGAAAAGAAAAAGAATACAAAACACAAAGAAAAAGTAGAAGACTTCAAAATAAAAATCCAAAGTCAGTGGTACAAATGCTGAAAACAAGAAAAGGCAAGACAAAATCTGATTCTGATCATCAACATGAAATTGGAATTCTTAAATCAACCCAAAAAAGTGAAGACAAGGAGAATGGAACCACTAAAAAGGAAAATGAGAATGAAGAGAAAAATGAAGAACTTTAAAAGAAAGTGCCAAAACTTAAAATAAAGAAAAGAACGAGGAAATTGAAACTAAGGAAGAGAATTAGGAGACTGAACTGATAGTTTTATTGAAGAGAATATCAAATAAACTGAAAAGAAAATTGACAAAAATGAAAAATAGTTGAAGTGGAAAATGAAAAAATGAAGCGACGAAGCATGATGAAAAAAATTAAAAATTGAAAATATGTTTCAAAAATAATTTTTTATTAATATTTTAATAATATTCGTATGATATTTACATTAAAATGTATTTTAAAATTTAAAAACAATTATTCGAGCCATGCGCATGACTAGGTAAATACATATTTATTATATATACGAGAGAGGGCAGACGGCGAGAGCAAGGGCATATTTGGTATTTCAAAAAGACACGGTTGAAGTCTATTCAATGAATTCTCATTATTAGTAGTAGAGATATATATTGTATATTTTCTGAATGATATTTTGTAATTTTGAATATTCAATACATAATTTTAAATTTAAAAATCAATTTTTAATTTTCAAACAATAATTAAGTGTTTGTACCAAAATTGGGCACAACACTCTACGGAAGTTTTTGAAGAGATAAAGTGAAGAAATTAAATGGAAAAAGAGGATTATCTAACAAAAACTCCAAATTTCAGAAATGAGAATAATTAAAATGCACAGAGACACAAGAATTTAGAGTGGATCGGCGTGTTGCCTACGTCCACTATGAAGTTGATTGCTTTATTGATGTTTCTTTGATGATTACAAGTGAATTGAACGAATTACAGCAGTTAATGATGATTTACAGCAGTGAATTTCGTTATTGGCAGCAGCTATGGAGTTCAGATCTGGATCCGGCAGAGTCTGGGCGTTGGAGAATTCAAAGGAGAAGAAACCCCTTTTCTGCATGCCTTGGGGCTCTATTTATAGGTGTAGGAGGCTGATATTTCGCTCAGATCTCGGGGGACTTCTTCTGGCATGTGAGTAGGCCCGCGCAACCAAGCCCGTGAAGTTTTGGCACGATCCGTGATCGATACGAACAAATTTTGTATCGATCAAGATTTCGTCCAATTGAGTCGAAATTTGACAGGAACATTCTTCATGTTGTACATAAGCTTCTATGAAAATTTCATAGCATTTGGACTTGTAGATCATGAGATATGATCGATGCAAGTTGGAGTTTTTCCATCCACGATCGATACGAACGAATTTCGTATCGATCAATTTCGTCCGATCGAGTCGAAATTTGGCAGGAACGTTCTTCATGTTGTTCTTAAGCTGCTGCGAAAATTTCATAGCATTTGGACTTGTAGATCATGAGATACGATCGATGCAAGTTGGAGTTTTTTCCATCCGCGATCGATACGAACGAATTTCGTATCGATCAAGATTTCATCCGATCGAGTCAAAATTTGGCAGGAACATTCTTCATGTCATATGTAAGTTTCTATGAAAATTTCATAGCATTTGGACTTGTAGATCAAGAGATATGATCGATGCAAGTTGGAATTTTTCCATCCGCGATCAATACGAACGAATTTCATATCGATCAAGATTTCGTCCGATCGAGTCGAAATTTGGCAGGAACATTCTTCATGTCATATGTAAGTTGCTGTGAAAATTTCATAGCATTTGGACTTGTAGATCAAGGGACATAATCGATGCAAGTTGGAGTTTTTCCATCCGCGATCGATACGAACGAATTTCGTATCGATCAAGATTTCGTCCGATCGAGTCGAAATTTGGCAGGAACATTCCTTTGTTCATACTTAAGCTTCTGTGAAAATTTGGTGGCATTTGGACTTGTAGATCTCGACTTATGATCGATGCAAGTTTGGATTTCACAACCGTGATCGATCAATATCTTGAGCGTACAAACTCCGATTGACTTGAAATTTAGAACGTTGGCTCTCATAGCTTTGCTTGTCGTGTCATATCAATTTTAGCTCGATCCGGGCTTGGAAAAAATTCGTCGACATCCATAGTGAGCTTGCGTACAACCGATCTCCAAGATGAACTGGCCTTGGTTTTTAGTCAAGTTCTTGATGTCACGGCCTTACCAAAAGGCGGGATAACATTTGCCCCCCAAAGTACGTCTTATGTGAACATGACGTGCTTTGAAATGCTGCATCCTTCATTCTGAAAAAGTTCTTTCTGATTCGTTGAGTAGTTGTTATCTTTTCGTCAAAAGATGTAACCTTCGATTGATTTCCAGTAATATAAATGTTGATTTGTTGACTGCCAATGATTATGTAGTGCATTGTTGTAACTGAGTGTCGAGTGCTAGCGATTTGTTGTTCACTGTTGTAATTGTCACCACGTAAGCATTCAACCCCTGTAAATTTTGAAAATTGAATGTTAGTCTGTCATACATGCATGTATGTTAGCCTGACTCCCGTCAATGTTTGCACGTTCATGGGTCATTGTCAAGTTTTTTTTTATCGAGTTTCGCAACGATCCTCTCCTGGATCGATGTGAACTTCGAGTTGTAACAACGTTCGATTGTAGTTTTAAGTCCTTCCTTTGTATTGATTCTCTTCTGGATCGATCTGAGATGTTGGAATGTATGCTTCGTATCGATGGATACATAATATTGGGTCTCAGATCGATGGATACAAAAGTAATGCTTTGTATCGATGGAGTCAAACGATCCAGACATAATCATGCAGTGATGCTTCACGGAGGATATGCCATTTCTTATTCCTTTATTCACTAAGAATCCCCGATTGTGGATAATCTTTGATAGAAGTCATCCATGACTCTTTTTCTAGATTCGTCTCCAAGATCTAGTTGATCTTCATATGTCAATGCCTAGAATAATAAGCATTTCAACTTGGACAAAGTCTATTTGTTGTGCATCCCCAGAACTGGCTAGCTTGGCGAGTGATTCGGCCTTTTCATTTAGTTTTCTGAGGATTTGTGTAGTGGTGTAATAGTCGAAGCTGGCTAGTAGCTTTTGGACCCGGTTAAGATAAGGAGCAAGACGTTGCCGCCTAGTCAGATAGTCTTCCCTGACTTGGCGTACTACTAACCAGTAATCACATAAGACATGTAAAGTTCCCACTCGTAGTTTTCTTGCAAGTTTGAGCGCTAAGGCTTCATACTTAGCTTCGTTATTTGTTGCAGGGAAGTTGAGTTTCAGGGCGTAGCAGATCGTTCGTTCCTCAGGAGTCATTAACGCAACTTCGATGTTAGAAAGCCGATTATTGGAAGTTCCATCGATGTACGTTCTCCATCGGTTGGATGGTTCTCCACTGTTCTTTGAATAGTCGTCTGATGTGGTGGATTCAGATATGAAGTATGCTAATGTTTGACCATGGAGAGCTCGCCGAGGGAGGTAAGTGATATCAAATTGGCTTAGCTTAATACTCCATTTGAGTAACTTTTCAGACATCTAAGGTTTCTATTGGACCTATCATAACGGTTGGTCGATATGGACGTTAACGGGGTGAGCATGTCAATAGCCAGCCTTCATCATATACTGGTCTTTGGATTCGTTTCTCTTCACATAGCATTGCGATGCTTATGGCGTGTGTTGACACGGCCCAATTAATGTATAAATCTTCGCGATCCAAAGGTTTGGGTAAAATGGGGGGTCTCTTTAAGCGATCTATCAGAGCTGGAAGTGCATCAACGCAGTTGTTAGTTCATTCAAAAGTTCTCTTGCCTCTCTTGGTCGGGTTGAAGAAGATAATTTACTTGTAGATGGTCCTAGAGTCAAATCAACTTAGGACGGTAATCTTTTGACTTAGCCTCCGTACCTGCTTGGTTGTCCTCGGTACATGGGTGTCTCTAACTGTCGGAATTTTCTAGAAATTAGTCTTGATTCCATGAGAATTGATGATGAAAACAAAGAATCTTTCTGATGTAATGGTGAAAGAGCATTTCAAAGGATCGAGTTTCATCCTGCATTTTTTAGAGAGCACCGAATACCTCTGTCAAGTCATCGATATGGTCGTTTGATAGTTGTGATCTCACGAGCATATTAACCACATCTACTTTCATCGATCGGCCGATATGATTTTGAATGATCTGTTAATCGTTCTTTGGTAAGTAACATAAGCGTTCTCAAGTTTGAATCCATGGATTTCAGCATAGCACTATAGGCCCAGGTCAATAATGAAACAGTTGTATTCCTGGTCTAGGACATGCTTCAGTATCCGATTGTATCTGGAGTTCGCATCCATGGATGTGAGTAATTCATGTCTGATGGTCAGGTCCATCAGTTAGCTGATCATTGGAAGTGGAAAGCTGTGCTTTGTCATACCCCATGCAAATCTGAGTAGTTGACGTATGTCCTCCACTCTGTGTTCATTTTTCTTATAAGTAAAGGATTGGATACTCGTTTTGGTTGGAGGGCATCATGGATAAACCCACTGGTTTTGAGCAGATTTGCCTTCTTTTTAAGTGCAACAGATCTCTCCGGATCTATGTCGCATCGTTTTTGTTCACCGAGACATGCCTCGGGTCGACATTTAATGCAGGGTTCTTCATGGCTAGCGAGAGTCCATATATATATATATGAGGTCAAGTCCAAGCGAACACATCAAGATTCACCTGAAGTAAAACAACTGACTCTTTCTTCATAATTGCGTAGAGTTGTGATCTGATCTACAATACTAGTGATGGGTTGTAGGCGCCTCATGTGTTTATTTGCAATGGTAATTGATCAGGCTTATAAGGATGTTGAATCAAAGGATTAGTAGAACTTAGCCTTGTACTGCACGCTGCTACATAGCTGGCTCTAGCTTTGAGATTGAATTTACTTGTGTTTCTGAATGATGCGCTTTTCATTCAATGTACTCGCGATCCGTTGCTCATTTTAAGGGTTGGAATGATGATCAGTCGCCCATGAGTTCGGGTATTGATCTGATGATTCTATCTCTATGCATCCTTTCAGTCATAACCTTGAGTTGTTATGAATATTAGGCATGGGTCATAGGTTCAAATTGTCATAGTCAATTCTCGGATAATTACTCTTTTGCTCCCAGTCTCGGGTTGGCGGATGCATTACGCGGACGGTCTAGTCTCCTCCTAGTTGCGTCTATATTGTATTTTAAGCTTTAAAAACCAGGGTTGACTGATGAATGGTTGAATCATATTAATCTTATCTTCTTGCTCGTGCCCCCAAGTCTGGGGAATATCTCGATAAGTGGCAAGGTAGATAATGTCCGCTACAATTTTGTATTCTATCCCATTGAACCATGGGATCGAGTTAACCGATGGAAGGCTGAGTCGTGCCTATCTTGTATTATGTTCTAGTTCTTTCCTATTGGAGGAATACATTGTTACTTTGCCGACATTCAGACATAAGCTAGATTCTGGATGGTCAATGACATTCACTTCGCTGCTTATGTCGCCATACTTTGGGCAAAAACTGAAGAGTGAATCGTCTAGTCAGATCCAATGCAGGATTGATGCTTCCCTTGTTGAATCCAGGGTAAGAATCAGTGTGCAGATGTTTAGGTTGCACTTGTTTTGAATTGCTCTTTTAGTCAGATCATGGTAAGAGTCAATGAATGAATGGTCGCGTTGCATTCATTTGGAGTTGGGTGATCAACCATGTCCATTTCGATTTACGTTCTCCTGTCAGATTAAGGGATAAACTTAGCTCGAATGCGGTCATGTCATGCTCATCTGCTCTTATGCTCTTCCTGACGGATCGAAGGAAGGTAACGGAGGACGAATGGTCAAGTCACACCCATTCGTGGTTTATTCTTCTATCCATGCTCTGTTGGTCAAAGGTATTCGATGGAGTTCGGGTCGCATCGACTTGTAGACGAAGAGGACCGATATTGACCGTTGATTCAATGGTACGATGTGAAAGGTGCAGATCGATATTGCCCATTGATCCGGCGGTACGATATAATTGGTTGCCCAGAACTTCGGGTGTCATTCTGATTGGTTAGCATTAGGGTCTCCTTTTAGTCGTTGCCTTAAGTTGTAAAGGACGCTAAGCTGGAGATGTAGCGAGTCACCTTTCTCTTCTTTCGGTGATTTGTACTTCTACCTCCAGTCTTGAGTTAGAAGAGTTAGTTCGCGGATGGTCTAATTGCACCTGTAGTGAGTTTATATTGCTCATGTCGAGTCTAGCTCAGGGTTGGTGAATGAATGGTCGAATCACGTTCATTCGTTTGTCTATTCTTGTAGCCACACTTTAGGGATCCGAGTCAGTTGAAGGGCCATTCATCACACTTATTTGATGTTTATACCCCTGTCCACACCCTGGGGACTAAGAGTTTTAGTAGAAAATGGTCGAACCGCATTTTCCTCAATTAATCCCTCTAGCACTAGTCAATGGCGAAAGTCGAAGTGTGGTCGATCACATTACAACAACTTTAATTTGATGCTTCTCCCACTGAACTGTAGGAAGGAATCGATTGGCAGATGGTTAGGTCACATCCATCCATGTTGCACGAACAGCCCGTTGGATCATAGGGGAGAGTTAGCGGATGAACGGTCGTGCCACGTTCGTTTGCAGTAGAACGGGTAGTCGCATCCATTTAGAATAGGACATTCAGCTAGGTTCGTTTTGTGAATCTACATCTCTCTGTCGAATCAAGGAAGAAATTTTGTCTTGTGGGGTTGGAGTGCATCCCTATAAAATTTACATTATGGGTCCCTTGCCGGGGATAAGAGTTGATGCTTGGACGGTTGTGTCACGCCCGCTTAGTGCTGGATGGTCAGATCGCATCCAATTTTGTGTGTTAAGGGTGCCCTCATGTCAGGGGAAGATTGGAAAGCAAACGGTCGAACCACATCCGCTTTCTGTACTACAGAACTTGATGAGGAACCATAGCCGATAGATGGACAATCGAATCACATCCCTTTTGGTATTCATATTCCAAACCATGCTTTGAGGACTGGAGTTGGTTGATGGGTTGTTAGTCACACCCATTTGGTGTTTACACTCTAGCCTGCGCTCTCGGGACCGAAGCAAGTTGATGGGTGGTCATTCACACCCAATTGGTGTTTATACTCCAGTCCACACTTTGGGGACTTAGAGTTAGTTGAAGTTTATTCTCCAGTTCGCACTTTGGGAATCTGGAGTTAGTTGATGTTTATACTCCAGTTCGCACTCTGGGAATCTAGAGTTGTTGATGTTTATACTCCAGTTCGCACTCTGGGAATCTGGAGTTAGTTGATGCTTATACTCAAGTTCGCACTCTGGGAATCTGGAGTTGTTAATGTTTATACTCCAATTCGCGCTCTGGGAATTTGGAGTTGATGTTTATACTCCGACTCGCACTCTGGGAGTTCGAAGTTGATGTTTATACTCCATTTCGCACTCTGGGAATCCGGGGTTGATGTTTATACTCCGACTCGCACTCTGGGAGTTCGGAGTTGATGTTTATACTCCATTTCGCACTCTGGGAATCCGGAGTTGATGTTTATACCCCGACTCGCACTCTGGGAGTTCGGAGTTGATGTTTATACTCCGACTCGCACTCTGGAAGTTCGGAGTTGATGTTTATACTCTGTTTCGTGCTTTGGGAATCCGTAGTTTATGTTTATACTCCGACTCGCACTCTGGGAGTTCGGAGTTGATGTTTATACTCTGACTCGCACTCTGGGAGTTCGGAGTTTATGTTTATACTCTGACTCGCGCTCTGGGAGTTCGAAGTTGATGTTTATACTCCGACTCGCACTCTGGGAGTTCGGAGTTCATGTTTATACTTTGACTCGCGCTCTGGGAGTTCGGAGGTTATGTTTATACTCCGTTTCGCGCTCTAGGAATCCGGAGTTGATGTTTATACTCCAGTTCGCACTCTGGGAATCTGGAGTTGTTGATGTTTATACTCCAGTTCGCACTCTGGGAATCTGGAGTTAGTTGATGTTTATACTCCAGTTCGCACTCTGGGAATCTGGAGTTATTTCATGTTTATACTCCAGTTCGCGCTCTAGGAATCTGGAGTTGTTGATGTTTATACTCCAGTTCGCACTCTGGGAATCTGGAGTTAGTTGATGTTTATACTCCAGTTCGCACTTTGGGAATCTGGAGTTATTTAATGTTTATACTCCAGTTCGCGCTCTGGGAATCTGGAGTTATTGATGTTTATACTCCAGTTCGCACTCTGGGAATCTGGAGTTATTTAATGTTTATACTCCAGTTCGCGCTCTGGGAATCTGGAGTTATTGATGTTTATACTCCATTTCATGCTCTGGGAATCCGGAGTTGATGTTTATACTCCGACTCGCACTCTGGGAGTTCGGAGTTGATGTTTATACTCTGACTCGCACTCTGGGAGTTCGGAGTTGATGTTTATAGTCCGACTCGCGCTCTGGGCATTCGAAGTTGATGTTTATACTCCGACTCGCACTCTGGGAGTTCGGAGTTCATGTTTATACTCCGACTCGCGCTCTGGGCGTTCGGAGTTGATGTTTATACTCCGTTTTGCGCTCTGGGAATCCGGAGTTGATGTTTATACTCTAGTTCGCACTCTGGGAATCTGGAATTGTTGATGTTTATACTCCAGTTCGCACTCTGGGAATCTGGAGCTAGTTGATGTTTATACTCCAGTTCGCACTCTAGAAATCTGGAGTTATTTCATGTTTATACTCCAATTCGCGCTCTGGGAATCTGGAGTTGTTGATGTTTATACTCCAGTTCGCACTCTGGGAATCTGAAGTTAGTTGATGTTTATACTCCAGTTCGCACTCTGGGAATCTGGAGTTATTTAATGTTTATACTCCAGTTCGCGCTCTCGGAATCTGGAGTTATTGATGTTTATACTCCAGTTCGCACTCTGGGAATCTGGAGTTAGTTGATGTTTATAATCCAGTTCGCACTGTGGGAATTTGGAGTTAGTTGATCGTGTACGTGGATGGTTATATCATATCCCCCCTGAGTAGGCAAGCGAAGTCGTTAGATGGACGGATCCATCCTCCTCGAGCTTGTAAATATGGAAGGCGAGGTCGTTAGATGGACTGATCCATCCTCCTCGGGTTTAGGTTGAACACGGGCGAAGTCATTAGATGAACAGATTCATTCTCCTCGAGCCCATGTCCGTAATTTTATACTCCTGCTCACACTTTGGGAGCCGGAGTTAGTTATAGGATTGTCGTGTATCAATCCCTTATTGCCGCAGTGTGATGGCTTGTCCCTGAGCTCGGGGTTTCACTTAGCGAGTGATCGGTGGGATCCCGATTAACTTCCACTTAAATGCCCCTCAACGAAGAATGAGATTTAGTTTATGGACGGTTGGATCATGTCCATGTTCGTTTAGATTCCACTTTTGCTAAGCCTAAGGAGTAAGATTAGTGTTCTGGCAAGCTTTGTGCTCGAGCATAGGAAGGGATGGTCGAACTACATCCACTCTTAGTTGTGTATTTTCCCTTAAGTCGGGTGCAAGAATTGGAGAGCAGATAGTCAAGCCACGTCCAATTTATACTTTGCATTCTTTCGATCGAGCTAAGGAAGAGAGTTGAAATGACAGCTCGTGACGGTTAGCGAGTAGGTAATCAGTCGTTGCTGACTTTAAATTGAGGGTTGGCCCCTGATGAAGTCGGTTTAAGGCATGATTGTTTTGCCGAATCACAGACGCAAAATGGGGAGTGAACGGTCAAATCATATCCACTTTAAACATGTGTTCTCAAATAACCCCAAGTGTCTAATGTAGGATTGGATGCATGGATGGTGACGTTGCGTCCACCCTTGGTGTGATTCCGATTTTATCGGGCATCAGAAGAAGCGTAAGTATTTTGGCGAGCTTCAAGTATGAGATGGAGAGTACATTGTTGGGATATATCACTCCAAGTCTTTCCCAGATCTCCAATTAAATTGCATAGGCGGATGAGTGGATGGTCGGTTGCATCTACTTTGTACTAGAGTCTTGACCTTGTCGGTCTCTTCCGCTTTGATGCCTTGCCCCCAGTCAAGGGCATATAGTAGCCGATGAGTGGTTGAATCATGCTCGTCATGATGATACCTCGATGATTTGATCATAGTCCGCGGAGGTTGTTTTGCACCCAATCTTAAGTACTCGGTTACCTGCATCATTTGCAAGTAGTTTAATTCAAGTAGGTCATATTTCGCAACGTAAATGAAATCGAATTAGAAATAATTCAAAAGAGATCAGATCAAATCTTATCGATAAGTGAGGCAGCGTCATATGCTCGCAATTGCACTTCAGTCCAGCCCTTCTTAGTTGGAAGTCTAACGCAAATCGTTCAATTTGATCAAAGTCCTTGATCGATAGGGATCGGATGTTCCCGGTCCTTCGTTTTATAGGGCTTGCACATATTGTCGGAGCTATCCTTCCCTGAACAGCCTTATGGAATTGGAATTCACGGTAGCCATTTAGAGAAGAGGAGTTTTCTGATCTAGAGTATGGAGTAGGCCCCTCCTTATCTCGCCGTGTTGATCCTTCATCTGGTTCATCAATTCAATATTGGCCAGGATATGTTGGTGTAGTCGTCGGCGGCTATCCACCAATTCTCTTATCAAAGTCGTGATTGCGGTCTTCTCTGAGGAATAAGGGAAGACATCTGCGTTTGATGGCATTCATCGCCCTTGGAGAAATCCATGCGCCATTCCCACTTCATAAGGTAGTGTCGAGGGTTGTATTTCCATAGTGCACCGACATAGTTAACATGTTGAATTTTCACTGGAAGTTCTGCATGCAGGATGGTTTCAACGAATAGGTTTCGACTGGAAAATATTCTCCAATCGACATTATGATCAGGTCCATTTTATTGTCAAGGGGTCTTGTTACACTGGTGAATGATGTATGCACGATTGCCCAATGTTCGAGTGGTTTGGTGATGCCGATTGGATGATGAGTTGGTTTAGATGGGCTCATAGATTGGTGATTATTTCTAATTTTCACCTAGGTAGGAGGCTCATATAAGATAGTGAGGAAGTCCTCTTAAGGTTGTATGTCGTGCTTCTAGTCATATGGACACGGTATGATCAGGGCACGGGCATTTGAAGATGGTTCAGCGGTGACCAGCTATGTTTTGAGTTAGCAGAGTAGACAGCGTTGGGCAGTCGTCATATTAGCCATTGTACCATAGTTGTCAATTCAGGAGTTTAAAAGCTAGTCAATTGGGGAAAGTTGCAGTCCACCTTAGAAGCATGACATATTAACCAACTCTAGTTCTTGGCGTATTAGCCAGGTTCTCCAGCCTCTGGAAGCACCGGTTGAGTGGTATTCCTTTACCCATTCCTTGATTGCAAGTCAGCATCTGTTGTCGTGATCTCCTGTGTCTTGTTCAGTCATGGAACAATCAGAAGCACGGATGGAATGTTCCTTCATTAAATTGAGCTTTGAATTCACTATGCGGGTGCTCTGCGCTGCGGCTAGGGTTCGGGGGGTTTCCCCCGAAAAAAAAAATTTAGCCTCTTTTTTAGAGATTTCAGTCGTACCCGAAAATATTTTTTTTTTTGAAATTTCTTATCGATACGAATTGGACGTAGATGGATCGATACGAACAGAGCACAGGCAATCGATACGAACAGAGCGATGCGAAGCAGATCGAGTCGAACAGATGCTCTCTGATGGATGCGAAGCGGAGCGAGTCGAACAGAGGCTCTCTGATGGATGCGAAGCGGAGCGAGTCGAACAGAGGCTCTCTGATGGATGCGAAGCGGAGCGAGTCAAACATATGCTCTCTGATGGATGCAAAGCGGAGCGAGTCGAATAGAGGCTCTCTGATGGATGCGAAGCGGAGCGAGTCGAACATATGCTCTCTGATGGATACGAATTTTGACATATTTTCTAGATACGAAATGATGGATACGAAAATGATCATATTTTCATGGATTCGAAAACATGGGTACGAAATTCACCATATTTTCATGGATACGAAAACATGGATACGAAAATCACCATATTTTCTGGGTGCGAAAACATGGATACGAAAAACACCATATTTTCTTGATACGAAAACATGGATACGAAAATCACCATATTTTCTGGATACGAAAACATGGATACGAAAATCACCATATTTTCTGGATACGAAAACATAGGTACGAAATTCACCATATTTTCATGGATACGAAAACATGGATACGAAAATCACCATATTTTCTGGGTGCGAAAACATGGATATGAAAAACACCATATTTTCTGGATACGAAAACATGGATACGAAAAACACCATATTTTCTGGATACGAAAACATGGATACGAAAATCACCATATTTTCTGGATACGAAAATTACCATATTTTCATGGATTCGAAAACATGGATACGAAAATCTAGATGAATGCAGTTCCACTCAGATCTGGTGCAATCTGAATAGAATAGATGGAACCACTTGACGATAGATCTGGATTTCCTCCTTAGATTTTTGCAATCCAACTACGGTAGTAGATCCACAGAGCAGGAGAAAAGCAAGGTTTTCTCAGTGAAAGCACCAAAGTGTTTGTACCAAAATTGGGCACAACACTCTTCGGAATTTTTTGAAGAGATAAAGTGAAGAAATTAAATGGAAAAAGAGGATTATCTAACAAAAACTCCAAATTTCAGAAATGAGAATAATTAAAATGCATAGAGACACAAGAATTTAGAGTGGTTCGGCGTGTTGCCTACGTCCACTATGAAGTTGATTGCTTTATTGATGTTTCTTTGATGATTACAAGTGAATTGAACGAATTACAGTAGTTAATGATGATTTACAGCAATGAATTTTGTTATTGGCAGTAGCTATGGAGTTCAGATCTGGATCCGGCAGAGTTTGGGCGTTGGAGAATTCAAAGGAGAAGAAGCCCCTTTTCTGCATGCCCTCGGGCTCTATTTATAGGTGTAGGAGGCTGATATTTCGCTTAGATCTCGGGGGACTTCATCTGGCATGTGAGTAGGCTCGCGCGACCAAGCCCGTGAAGTTTCGGCCCGATCCGTGATCGATACGAACGAATTTCGTATTGATCAAGATTTCGTCCGATCGAGTCGAAATTTGGCAGGAACATTCCTCATGTTGTACATAAGCTTTTGTGAAAATTTCATAGCATTTGGACTTGTAGATCATGAGATATGATCGATGAAAGTTGGAGTTTTTCCATCCGCGATCGATACGAACGAATTTCGTATCGATCAAGATTTCGTCCGATCGAGTCAAAATTTGGCAGGAACATTCTTCATGTTGTACTTAAGTTCATAGCATTTGGACTTGTAGATCATGAGATACGATCGATGCAAGTTGGAGTTTTTTCCATCCGCGATCGATACGAACGAATTTCGTATCGATCAAGATTTCGTCCGATCGAGTCGAAATTTGGCAGGAACATTCTTCATGTCAAATGTAAGTTGCTGTGAAAATTTTATGACATTTGGACTTGTAGATCAAGAGATATGATCGATGCAAGTTGGAGTTTTTCCATCCGCGATCGATACGAACGAATTTCGTATCGATCAAGATTTCGTCCGATCGAGTCGAAATTTGGCAGGAACATTCTTCATGTCATATATAAGTTGCTGTGAAAATTTCATAGCATTTGGACTTGTAGATCAAGAGATATGATCGATGCAAGTTGGAGTTTTTCCATCCGCGATCGATACGAACGAATTTCGTATCGATCAAGATTTTGTCCGATCGAGTCGAAATTTGGCAGGATCATTCCTTAGGTCATACTTAAGCTCCTGTGAAAATTTGGTGGCATTTGGACTTGTAGATCTCGAGTTATGATCGATGCAAGTTTGGATTTCTCAACCGTGATCGATCAATATCTTGAGCGTACAAACTCCGATTGACTTGAAATTTGGAACGTTGGCTCTCATAGCTTTGCTTGTCGTGTCATATCAATTTTAGCTCGATCCAGGCTCGGAAAAAATTCGTCGACATCCATAGTGAGCCTACGTACAACCGATCTCCAAGATGAACTGCCCATGATTTTTAGTCAAGTTCTTGATGTCACGGCCTTGCCAAAAGGCGGGATAACATTAAGTATTATAAATTATAAAAAAATGTTTGTTTTATTTTTTCCAAGAGTATGTTGTGTACTAATTTAATTTGATAAAATATAAAACATAATATATAATATATATACACACTAATATAATTATTTTATATGATTAGCTTATTTAAATATATATATATATAGATATATTTGTTTCTACTGAAAATATTATACCTATTAAACATTATATATAAAATTATTATTATTTTGATGAAAATTGTATATAAAATTATATAACCATGTTTTGTATGAACTTTGATGTAGTGTTTAAATTATAAACTATACATATTGTATATTAAATTATTTATAAAAAATTGTATTTTTTAATTTGAGGTGAGCTGCATATGGGTGTATACAAGACTAAATTTTTTTATATAAATATAAAAGTATATACAAACATACAACCAATCTAGTTGTGATAATATATTTATATATTGGAATCATCAACTAACTAACAGTATAATATATATGATATAATCATTATATGTGAATATTAATATTCATAAATTTGTTAGGAGTATAACTTGTATCCAATGCTGGTAAGTACACCTTAAAATGATGAGATTTACTTCTTGAACTGATTTCCAATCCAATATAGTGCTAGTCTCTGAATTGATGACCACCAGTTATCGAATAGAACTATTTTTACTCTTGTTTGAGCTTGAAATGATGGAGAATGGGGGACATATTGTTCGGCCAGAAATAAATGTGTATGGAGGCTCTAAGAAGTATGAAATAGGTATGGGTTGGGATGTTTATATAGAGAAAGAAAAGGATGAAAGTTAAGATCTGAATCTTTACCTATTCTCCTCGCCTTATCTCCACAAACCTAGCCTACCAAGATGCCATCATATGGCCGCCCATCATACCCTATTAGAGCCGAACCAACCAGACCCACATATGAGCTTTAAACTCGTTTAAAGCCAGAACAAAATATTTTGCAATTAAATCCAATTTAACGCGTATCGATATCGCATATCGATTAATATATTTATAACTATTATAAATATATTTAATATTATTTATTCATCAAATAAAAATAAAAATTTAGAACTAATATTTCATAAATATTAATTAATTATATTAATTTATAACAATTCAAATTAATTAAACTGTTTGGTTAAGGAGTATTCATCGTTTCAGTTGTGTGACTTGTTAGGTGTAAATTAGGTCAGCGATTAATATCGAACTATTCAAATATTAACGTTCACATGTTACTTAGCAGGTGATATGACATTGTGGTCAAATTTATTACTTACTTGGTTTTGGTAAAATCCAATTTTACTTTTTTAAGCGTTACCTAGTTGTGACAATTATTTACACTCATTCTCTTTGCCAAAACTATATCACTTTGGACTTATGGAATTTGGTAATGGTCAAAATTCCAATATTGTCCATATTCAACTCAATAGTCCAATCATAAAGTCCTTGGTTCAATAATAACAATTATTCTTAACTGAACTACTTTGGCCATAGGTTTGACTTTGAGTTGACTTTAGTTGACTGTGATACTAACCTCATATAACTGAGGAGACAGATACTCTCTAAAATAGTGTTTCACTTCTAATACTTCCACTCGACCCAACTATAGTCACTGAATGGATATTGTGTGATGATTTGACTATAATCAAAGTGGATCTTTTATATTGAAGACCCACGGTATTCTCAAGTCAGGAGAACTGTGTAAATTAGTCACATCGATATTTCTGTTTGACCTTAGTAATATTAACCAACAAAAAACTATCGAGTGACTCATTCCATAGTTATCCAATAACTATCAGTATGTAACCTTTTAGTACCCCAACAGCCATGAGTAATACACCGCCCAACGTTTGTAGAGCGCTACGTACTCTAGTCTCAACAAATTCATCGATATCCAGATTCAATGTATCTTGACTAGGAACATTTAAAATGATGTGTTTATTATATTGTGATATAGTACTCCTGATTACAACTATTTGTAATTACCATCACAAACACACGATTTATGGATTTTCTATTAAATATATTTTAATTAAATATTTACTTATTTATAACATATTATAAAACATATATAATAGAAAGAAAAACATATTTATTACGAACAAGAATTGATTATTGAGTTAATTAATTTACAATAAATTACAAAATTGCCCCTAGGACATGCCCCTAACTCTATAAATCTCCCACTTGCACTTGGAGGCAATTATGGAATCACAATCATATCCCTTCAATTAGCTTCTCAAGAGCCGACAAGCATGACCCTTAGTAAATGGATCTGCTATGTTGTCCTTGGTATCTACCCTTTGTATAATGACATCTTTCTTCTCAACGAATTCTCTATTGAGGTGGAACTTCCAAAGAATATGTCATGACTTCTTATGTACTTTAGGTTCCTTTGGGATCTGAATCGCCACATTGTTATCACATAACAATGCCATAGGATTCTTTGTATTAGGAATTACTTCGAGCTCACTTAAAAACTTATGCAACCGACTTCTTCATTAGCTGCTTCATTGAGGGCGATATACTCGACCTCCATCATCGAATAAGCTACTGTCTATTGTTTTAAATTTTCCAACTAACGGCTCCGTCGTTAAGTGTAAAGACATATACTATCATATGTATATCACTTTGAAAGCTTGAATCTGTATACCCTTTCATAATGAAGTCTATATTCCCATATATAAGGAATACGTCCTTAGTATTTCTTAAATACTTCAGTACACATTTAACGGTTATCCAATGTTTTTATCCAAGATTAGATTGGTATTGGCTTATGCATCCTAATGCATATGCCACATCTGGTCTAGTACATAGCATAGCATATATTATGGATCCTATGGCTAAAGCATAGGGAATCCTCTTCATATGCTCTTTCTCCTCATCAGTATAAGGAGCGTCCTTCTTAGAATTCCAGACTGCATTGGAACATTTTCACATTTGGAATTTTCCATACTGACACTTTTTAGTATGGTATCTCTGTACAGTGGTTGGGACAATCTCAACAGCCTTTTAGATCTATCTTTATATATCTTTATACATAGTATATAGGCTGTTTCTACTAAATCCTTTTTGGAGAAGTTGTTGGAAAGCCAAGCTTTCATTGATTGCATCAACAAAATGTCATTGCCAATCAATAATAAATCATCGACATAAAGTACTAAGAATACGATAGCATTGCCCTGTTCCTTTATGTATACGCACGCTTCCTCCGTTTTCTAATAAAAATCAAACTATTTGACTATCCTATCAAAATACTTGTTCCAACTTCTTGAAGCTTGTTTATGTCCATAAATGGCTTTAACAACTTACAGGCCTTGCCCTCACTACCATTGACCACAAAACCCTCGGGCTGCAACATATAGATGGTTTCTTATAAATCATCATTTAGAAATGCCGTCTTTACACGTTTTGTGGTCATAGAATGTAGTAATAGCTAATATAATCTGAATGGACTTAAGCATGGCTATGGGCGAAAAGGTCTCGTCATAATCAATACCTTGAATTTGACGAAATCCTTTCGTAACTAGCCTTGCTTTGTAAGTTTCCACTTCTCCATCTGCATTTAGCTTTTTCTTAAAAATCCATTTGTAGCTGATGGGTTTTACCCTTCGGGTACGTCCGACAAAGTCCATACTTTGTTTTCGTACATGGAATCCATTTCGGATTTCATTGCTCCAAGCCAGAGTGTAGAGTCTTTACTCTGTAGTGCTTGTTGGAAAGATAGAAGAGCGTCGTCGTCTAAAACACAATCCTTCTTCTTACCATCCATGAGAAAACCGTAGTATCTCCCTAGTGCATGAGGTTCCCTACTAGACCTTCTAATAAATTGTGTGTTTTCATATACAGGTGAACTCGGTTCTCCACTGGTTCGGCCTCAGTGTTAACTTCTTGGATCTCATCTAAGTCTACAACCTCGCTGTTAATTTCCTTTGATAGAAATTCATTTTCAAAAAAGACAACGTGTCAAGAAATAATAACCTTTTTTTCCTCGGTGTTGTAGAATATATATCCCATTGAATTTTTGGGATAACCAATAAATTTACACGATACCGATCTTACCTCTAGTTTATTCGGACCAATGTTTTTAACGTATGTCGGACAAACCCACACCTTCGAATATTTAAGTTGGAGTTTCTTACCATGTCATATATCATATGGTATTTTAGGCACAGATTTAATGGGCAAAAAGTTCAACAAATGCGTTGCATTTTTTAACGCATATCCCTAATAGGAAAAAGGTAACTCATCCTTATTCATCATGTAATGAATCATCTCTAATAAGGTTCGGTTCCTTCGCTCTGACCTACCATATGTTGCGGAGTATAAGGTGGAACAATCAGAGAGATAATCCCAATATCTTTTAAGCACTGTTGGAATTCCTGTCCAACATACTCACCTCCTTGATCTAATCGAAGAATTTTAATCTTATGACCTATTTAGTTTTCTACTATATTTTTATATTCAACAAATTTCTCGTAGACATCGGATTTGTTCCTCGTAAGATACACATATCCTAGTTTCGAGAAATCACCAGTGAAGGTAATAAAGTAAGAACTATTAAGATCACACACGTCACTATGCACTAATCCTAAGAGTTCAACTCTTTCATTTCTCCTACTGAAGGGGTGCTTGGTCATTTTACCTTTGAGACACGACTCACACGTGTCAAATGATTCAGAATTAAGTGACTGGAGAAAACCTTTGGTTTTTAGTTTGTGTACTTGTTTCCCACTAATATGACCTAGCCTACAATGTCAAAGATAACTATCATTTATATAGTTAGATGTATTATTTACAGTACATACATAATTAGAATTGATCCCACAAATGCCATTTTCAAGAATACCATCGCATACTTTATTTCCATTTAAAATAATGTTTATAACATTATTTGCACAATGAAATATATACCCAATCTTAGACAATCTGGAAACAGAAATAATCCCAAAAACAAAGCCTTTTACAAAATAGCACTTATTTAATATCAAAACTACTCCATTAGGTAAACATAAATGATAATCTTCTACTGCCATTAAATCTACAATAGATCCATCAGCAACTTGGAGCTTCATCTCCCCTTTTGCACACGGTGCAAATTCCTAAGTCCCTGTAACGAATTACAAATATGTGTTCTAGATCCAGTATCTAAGATCCAAGACATTTTATTGATTAAAAAAAATTTTGAATCATAAATATACTTGATGGAGCCGTAGAACCATTCTTCTTCTTTTCTCTAAGAATCTTCAAGTAGTCAAGACAATTCCTTTTCCAGTGATCTTTCTTGTGGCAGTGGTGACATTTGTCATCGGTCTTCTTACTTTTATTGTTTTTCTTTCTCTTTTCTGCTTCTTCAAACTCTTCGAAGATGATGCACTACCCTTAGCAGCAAGCACAGCCCCATGATCCTTAGATGCAGACTAGGCCGACCTTAAAATATTGAGGAGCTCCACGAGATTCACATTTAACCGGTTCATATTATAATTCAATATAAACGGTTCATATTGATGAGTAAGAGAACCAAGGATCAAATCAACTTGCAATTCATTACTTATCTATACATCCAACTACGAAAGCCTATCAATATTGCCTTTCATCATTAGCACGTAATCGTCCACTTTCTGTCCTTTGGTCATTTGGTATTGAATAGCTTCTTCGTAAGCTTGTACCCTACGGAACGTGACTGTTCACCAAACAGGGATTTGAGACTATCAAATATCTCATGGACAGACATATTTTTGTGGTGCCTCTACAATGGCTTATCTAATGTAGATAGCATGAAAACTTGGGCGATCTCCAGGTCTGACACCCATTTTTCATAAGCAAGTCTTAGTTCGGGGTCCACATTATTAACGGGTTGTTCTTTGGGCTTACATGTAATAGCTAACCTAGGCGCTCGAAAGTCAATGCTATTTTAATTGCTCTTAGCAAATCGGTATAGTTTGGTCCAATAAGCTTGTCATTTTTAGAAAACTATTAGGAGTTGTCATTTTCTGCAAGTTTAAGTAGTAGATTATTATGACAAATCATAGTAGATGCTCCTATAACATTAGTAAGGTTAAACTTTATGTTTCATTTTACTAATAAGCTCCCACTAGTCTTTTATGTTTTGCCAAACCCTAAGCCGAAACATAGAGGCCTTTTGATTTCACTAGTAGTGTTAAGACTTGTCCGTCTTGGAATTCTGACCTTGAGTTTGCTCAACAAGCCATAGCTTCACGGATAATGGATAACTCCTTATCGATTGTATCGTATACAACTCCTAACCCTTGGTACCTTGTCCTATTTTACATTGACCTTGAGTTTGATCAATAGATCAAAATGAAATTATTCACTCGTACCCACCATATCGGTATGGCCTAAGTATAGTATATGTACCTTGAGTTTACTTAACAAATACATATAGTTATCTTACCTCATCTATTCAAATTATTAATGATACTACACATAACATTCCTAACTTGAGTTTTCTCAACAACTAAGGAGTATGCAAGTAATTTATTAATGTATATATAGTAGAGGATAACTTTATACTGAAGATTCATAATCTTCAATATATTACATTAAGTGATATCGACTTATGAAATAATATAATTCTTATGAATTACTCTCGTAATTCAAGTATCGGATACATCGAAAATCATGGTATACGTACACTTACGTATGTATTTATTCCTTAAGTTTAGTTAGGGTTTCTTAATGTTCCACCTTTAATTTACACATTCATATCATATAAGTTTTATTATTATATAACTTTTATATTTAATTTTGCTTATGTAATAGTCTTATGTATAATATTATATTAATTAAATCTTATTTTAATTAATTTTATATCGTCTTAATATAAAATTTATATTGAATATTTATTATATACTCAAACCTTTATAGTATAACACATAAGTGTAACGACCCGTAATTTTCGATAATTAAAAATAATTGATTTAATAAAGTTTTGTGATTTAATGTTGGAAGAAATAAAAAAAATTATGATTTAATAATAAGAATATAACTGGAATAAAATGTAATAGTATTAATTTAAGGTAATTGATGGCTGCTTTAAATGAAATTCCAATTAATTGAAATAATTAAAGAGTTATAATTGGTTATAGATTGTAAATTTTGTAATAAGGTGGATATTAATTGATAATTGGATTAAAAGAATAATTGATAATATAAATGTGGTATTAATTAATGAAATAATATGTAATAAATTGTAATTGGATGAAATTAGTGTTATGTAAGTAGTTATGACTTTTGTGTGTAGATAACAAACTTACAAATGTTATTAAATGTAGAAAAGGTGACAATTGTTATTTGTTACCAATTTATTCAATCAATTATAATTAAATGAAATTAAATGTTACGTAAAATGAGTTAAGATGATAACTGTAAAAGGTGAATGCAATAAAATGTATAAAAATGTTAATTATATTCACAAGGCAATAATTGATGTAATAAAAAGAGTGAAACAAGGATAAATTTATTTATTGGGATTTAAATCATAATAAAATTGACAAAAATTCAATGTAATTGAAATATTGCAACCAATATGGAAAAAGATGATAACTGTAGAATATTAGTGTAATAAGATATAAACAAATGTTAACTATGTCTATAGAGTAATAATTGATTAAATAAAAAGATTGAAATCAAATTAAATCAATTTATTGGAATTAAATTATATTTAATTGGATTTAATTTCAGTTGAAATGGAACACTGTAATTAGTGTAATATTTAACACTGGATTGATATGTAAATTTGTTATAAATTGGCGTAAGTGTCAAGGTAATCAAAATGATAAAAATTGTTAGTGATTAAATTTGAAATTAAAATGTGATTTAATTAATTTAATATTACTTTATTTAATTAACGTGAAAATAGCCATTTTAACCACTGTCTCGGATTTCGACGAAACTAGATTCATCGGATCCGTAACGGTGAATTATTATAGGATTTCAAGTTTCATAGTGATCGGACTTGTCATTTGATCGTACGGGCTCGAAACGCGTAGAAATCAATTTATGGAAATCAAATTTAAATAGGCTGATTTTAAAGCAAACTTCTCCATACGATGGAATTAGAACTTGAAACCTATTCCATTGAGTTTAAAAATATCAAAAACATCTATTTTGATATATGGGATGACCCACTTTCGTTTCGGAAGCGAAACGGGTTTTTTGGATCGTTGTTGTCAATTCGAACTAATTCGGTATGTTATTCATTTCTTATCGGGCTTTGTTAATATAAATAGTCTTGTTTCCCTAAACCCTAACAGTCATTTTTGTTATTTTGTACATACATCAACTTCTATCTATCTCCTTCTTTTTAATGGCAGAAACCAATTCAAAGTTCAAACCCTACAATTCAATCTCCAAACCAATTTCAAAAATCAAACTCCCCCAAACCATATCAAATTATATACCGATTTGAAGCTCTCGACGAGCGTAATCTTCTGATGTAATTCATTTCTCAATTCAATGCATAGTTTGATCAGAAATTAAGGATGAACCTCAGCCGTCCATATTAGGGTTTCGATTATTTAACGGCATATCTTAGTCCTAGAGTCGATTGGGAGGCGGTGTTAGGAAGGTGGTTGAAACGACCCACCTTACTCTCCACAGAAAGACGCATCATGAGTAAGAAAGAAAGGGATAGAAAAGAGAAAAGATAGAGAAAGAACTAAACAATATCAGAATCTCACAGCGAAAACGGAACAAAATATAATATATCACATAACTATTACATAGTCTTTACATAATCAGAGTTACACAGCTTATACAACACAATACATTAGACAGTTATAAAACCTGTCTATCATACAACACAAGATACAACACAGAGATTAACATAGCGGAACCACTATATATCTTCATACGCTGAAGCCTCCTGCTCCATATCTCCTCCAGAAACTCGTCAAAGCCAAACCTGAATCCCTTGGCTACTCATAAAAATTTGAGTACCCAAGAGTTTAATAAAACAAAAAATAAACTCTGGGTCAGACATGGGTCTGGTGTGAGTAAACGGGTTAAAGTTGTTTAACTTTGAAAATCGTTTGGAAAGAAAAGGTATCTCGTAAGACTTCCCACACATAAAAATGGAAAAGTTTTTACCTTACGATAACCAAAACATTTGATAGGAAATCCAGTTATATTATAATAGGGTCTAGGATTCTCAAATAAATATTCACATAGCTGAAATTGTTACATGATTAAATTCCAGCATACTAGCCACAAAGTGGGTTATACAATCAAGTCCGTGATCACTTATTGGAGTTTGGATTCCATACAATGGCAGGGCTACTGGGGTACCGCCCATCACGGTACGTGGCCTAAATCAACGTACCGAGGATCACTCCCAATCCACTGCAACACAAAGCCGGAATCATCCCTTACTGGATAATCCCGAACAAGACAACCCCAGCAGTTGTTGCAATCAACTGCCCACATAGCCGAAATAATAAGAAGGGACCTCTAGACAGGTGAAATCTTGTCCTACTTGGGTGCTACCCACTTAACCTTGTTGCACCTCCCCTGTTTTAGCCATTCCCAGTTGATGAGGCTTGAGGCTACGATTACCTTATCAGAACACATCACTTAGAATGCTCATCGTCCACTTGACGATGTTCTGAAAGCATTCAATCCATACAAGTTCGTTCCGGGTTCGAACGAAACCAAAGGCATTATCTCGTTACACTCATTTTGGAATCACCCTTAGAGTTAACGACAATAACCCTTGCACTCTGAATCTTCCTCTTCACTTGAGATTCACGACCTATCGTTTAACTTAGATCGATGTGGTTTTCGGATAATCAAATTTGATACCCGATCCTAGTCTCATCGAAATCCAAACGTATCTTAAAGGCCAAGTTGTTTTAAAGTTAAACAATTTAATTCAATTCAATACTTGAATTCACACAGCATTAACACAGATAAATATCACCTATTTATCATTGATATATCCAATATCACATCACAGAATAACATAGATTATCATACAATAGATATCAATCAATCCAGACATTCTACTCAAACAATCATCCACAAGCAAGAATTATTAATCCATATCATAATTAATTTAATTAATTTAAATTAAATTAATTACTTAAGAATTAATCACTTAACCTTGCTTAATCAATCATTAATTAATTACAAACCATTTAATTAATTAATCATTCCTTAGTTACCTTATAAACCCATTAATTAATCTTTAATTACAGATTAATTATTCTTTAATAATTAGTTAATAGACCTTAATTATTAATTAATACCCTTAATAACAAATTAATCAATCCTTAATTACCATTAATTAATCCTTAATTACCATTGATTAATACTTAATTACCATTTAATTAATCCTTAATTACCATTTAATTAACCTCTAATTACTAATTAATTAATCTTTAATTACTAAATTAATTAATCTCTAATCATTAATTAATCAATCTCTAATTATCTAATTAATAATCTTTAATTACAATTAATTAAACTTTAAATTAATTAATTATTAACCCTCAATTATAAATTAATTAATCCTTAATCATTAGTTAATTAAATTTATTAATTTCTCTTAATTAATTTATTAATTAATCCTTTATCATGAATTAATTAAATTAATTAATTATACTTAAATTTTCTTAATTAACTTAATTAATCTCAAATCATTAAAACCTTAATTATCCTTAAGATAAAACATTATCTTTATTAATTATCTAATCATATTATTTTTAAAACATTTCTTCTTTTAACTTAATTATATTTAGAATTTAGTTTAAAATAACTTAAAAACTGTTAACATTCATTAACACCTCGCGCGAACACAAGACGAACTCGAGACGAACCCGAGTCAATCGACTTCCCACTCGAGTACCACTCCGAGTCGCTCACGAACCCAAACACCCAGACACGAAAACATCGCCGTGCACGTGCACCATCGCCTGAGTCGCCTCCGACCTCTGATGAACCCTCCAGCACATTGACCATCGTCGAAACCTTTGATCCTAACCCTCAAAACACAAGCTCAAGCCACAGATCATAATCGAGTATCACAGTCAAAACTGGAACCTAAACCATCACCAGAAAAACTCCTCGAATCCACGTCTCCGATCACCGGTGCCGCTCCAACTCCGGCCACACCTTGCCTAGCTTCCACGCCACCACTTCCCAAAGTCCGACGCAACTCAATCAACCAGAGACCCCTCGACGATCACAAATTCCGACCCCAAACTAAACTAGGTTTAAAACTTAGTTCGACCAACCGCCGCCGCCACGACGATCGATCACCCCCTTCACCATTTTTCCCATCATCCCTGATCACCTGCCTTGCTTCAGACGAAACCCCGAGGCCTCACCACCCACTGATCACCAGAAATTGCCCCAAAACCAATTTCCAGATATTCCCAAATTGCACTCTCAATACATTATTAAAAATTGTGATTTTTGTTTTAAAAATCCTAACTTTCAAAATAGATTCAAGCTATAATCCTGAAACAACAAATTATAATGTTTGGTTTTTCATGGTTTGAGATTTCTGCTATATTTTCCCAAATTCTAGCATATTTCAAATCAATTTTGCTTGAATAAAATTTTAAACTTAAATTTATGTTTAAACAAACATATCATGTTTAAAACTCAAAACCTAACAATGATCAGATAAGGAGATTTAAATTTTTCTTTATTTCCTAATCTCTGTGGTTTAAAAACAAAGAAGAACAATCATACTATACATGCAGTCCACACATTCATATATCCAGGAATCATATACATGCAAACATAATTTATACCATACATTAAAGATCATCACATGCAAGCAACTTAACAGATTTAAGATTTTTAAAGGAGGGTTTACTCACCATATTTAAAAAGGCAGAGGGTTTGAAACTGGATTAAAACAGAGAAGCTTGAAAAACTGGAAACTTGAATGCTTAGACCTTGTTTTACTGAAATCTACTTGATGTTGCTTTAAGACTTTGATTTCTTTAAAACTGGAATGCTTTGTCAAATGAATTGAAATGCTCAGTTGAACTGGATGATGATGAGATGATCCAGACTTTTGATTCCAGGTTGCAATTTGAAGATGAAATCTTGGTTACAGGTTTTGTAATTCTTTTGATTACAGGCTTATGTTTGATTTTCTCTGGGTTGAAGTGTTTACAGGTTTGGATTTTTAGAAATGAAGATAGAAAAGAGATGGGAAAGAGGAGATAGAAGTTTATATAGTGTAAATTATAATTTATAAAAATTAAAGAAAAATAAAATAAAAAGAAGGCCACTTGTTCAAATGTTAACATTTGTCAATTTAAATGCTAATTATCTTACACATGTATTTATCTTGGTTTTAAAGGCTACACTTGTAATAAGCAATTTTCTTATTTATTTTAAAATGATTTAAAAGCTTATAAATTAAATTTCCTAATTAATTAATACATTTCTTAATTTATAAATGATTTTCTTAATTTTATATAAATAAATTTCTTTAAGGAAAATAATATAAAACAAATCTTATTCTAATAAAACTTTATTCATATATTTTATCCAAAATATTTTAAAGATATATATCCTTTAAATTCCAAATTCAAATTCAAATTCAATTTAAAAATCCAATTTAAAATCAACTTAAACATATATATATATATAAACACATTATTAGATTTTAAATAATTATTCTATTTAAAATAAATCTATATCTATGTTTAAAACATCACATTAATATTATTATTGTTTGAAAACAACAATCTTTACCAATTTTAAAAAAAATTAATTAAGAGATTATCACATTTTAAATTCCTTGAAATTCCGGGATATCACAGTGGTGTCGTGCAGGTCTCATCCATGGCGTTCATTTTGGTCGTACGTGCATGGGTTTGTCGAAATCTGGCTGAAATGGGGCGGCGGCCACTTGCAGGCGGAGGCGATTCCATGGGGCCTGGAGGTTGCACGACTTGGGGACGTGGGCGGCTCTGCAAGGCGAAGGTGGTGGTGTGGTCTGATCGGGGGGGCGGCGTATGTGGCGGCTGCGATTTGGGTGTGAAGGAGGCGGCTGTCGAACGCGAACGAACGCGATCGATCTGGAGGTAGGGCTTGAGAGCGGGTGACGTGGTATCCTTTTTTTATATTTTTTTTAATCTAAATTTTGAAATTCAATCTTCTAACCATTGTAACTTTTTCATACGAGGTCAGATTTACGCACGATTTGTTTCGCTACGACCGTACCAAATTTCGGACACTTTGACACTAGTTTGGATGAATTCTGAGACTGTTGAAATTTGGGCCTTATTTTGGATTTCAAATCGATTTGAAATCAAAGGTGAGTGTTTTAACCCACTCACAATTACTAAACTATCTTATGTTAGTTAAATTAAATTTATGATGTGATTAGAAATTTATTGATCGATGTTTGGTATGTTTAAATTGTCATTCTAGTTAAATTTGACTTTTATTGAATTTAATCATCGTTAAATTTAATATTGAATTTAATTGTCAATTTAATACTTGTTATTGATGATCAGTTATCTATTGATGTTTACTGATTGATTTGGATGATGATTGTGATGGATGTTTGGTAGTTGATATTGGATGATTGGATGGTATAACACTGCAAGTTCCCTATGGATTGAAATGATACATACTCGAACAATTTATAGATTAGGGAAAAATCGTTATGGGTTGAAATGATAGACTCGAGCGATTTTATGGATTTTATTTAATTCGGGATTGCGGTTTGAAATGATATATGACCGTAAAATTTTAAATTGTGTATTGAAATGATAAATATCTGTATCACTTGACCATAGGGTAGATAATTATATACAAACACCGGATTGGTGGAATTAAATGATTTTAATTCTTTGAATTTTGAATTCAGTTAACTGGCATTTTAAAATAGAAATTGATTTATATAAACTGAATTATTTTCGATAATCCAAGCGTTAAATGCTGAAATTGGAATTGATTTAATGAATTATTCAAAGGATTTAAATTGGAATTTCAAAGTTAAAGTGTCAAATATAAATGAATTTATTGGAATTGAGTCATTAAAAATGTTTGGATATAACTTTAAAATCTATTTTAAACTAATTTAAACTATTTCAATTAGATTAACTATTTTAATCAATTTAAAACTATTTTAGTTTATTTTAATCTATTATAACCTATTTAATCTATTTTACCTATTTTAAACTAATTAAATTTATTTAATCTATTTTAAATCTATTTAATATAATTTAAATCTATTTAATCTATTTTAAATTTATTTAATCTATTTAAAAATCTATTTAATATAATTTAAATCTATTTAATCTATTTTAAATCTATTTAAATCATTTTAGAACTAATTAAATCAAATTTAAATCTATTTAAACTATTTTTACTATTTAAACTATTTTAATCTATTTTAAACTATTAAAACTGTTTATGACTATCTAAACTATTTTCTAAAATTTCAGATTGTGTAAAGTTGAAGTATTATATTTAAATCCTTGATGATGATACAACCTAAGTTGGAATTTGGAATTGATACCTTTTTGTGAAATGACATATTTGAGTAAATATGATGATTTTGGAACGAAGATTTAATTAGCCTATCTTATCGATAAATTCAAAAGTGAATATGATTTTGAAAGAGAATATGATTTTGGAAGTGAATGTGATTTTGAAAGTGAATGTGATTTTGAAAATGACATGGTTTTGAGAATATGATATTTTGATATCAATTGTGAATTGACTTTTTGAAATGTAAAAGAACCATCCGGTGTGAAATAAGTGTTTGGTTGTTAAGAGACCGGGATCGGATATTGCCATACTCTCTGCCAATACCGAAAACCACTTTAACAACTGTGTACGTGGTGGAGATTTAAGCAATGAAGTGGGATGGTTTGGCGAACGATTCTGTATGAGGTATTTACGTGACCCTAACTCCCATGAATCAGCTTAGATGTGACCAAAACAGGAGCTACGCTGGGCCAAGTGAGGTCGCACATCCGATCGGACACATTTCTTCGATACCATATTATGACTTTGTGATGATTTGGTAGCCACCCCTTGATTTTGATTATGGGAGTGTGTTCCAAGGTGGGCGGTAGTAGCTGCTATGTGTTACCACCAATCTAGATCCGCAATTGGTATATCAACCATGGCACTGCCTCGAGTGTCGTGTTCACATGCCCTATCATGCCTTCTACGAGTTTGGTTTGTACAATACCTATGGAGTGACCTCTGATAGCCCTCCAGTTTACGGAGGAATTACGGTACTGTATAGACTATGGGAATATTTAAAAATACGATAAGGGGGATATAAGTAATGCCTTAACGCTGTTTTAATACATTACTTTACTGTAGACACTATTATAATAGCGTATTGTACTATGTATGTAGATAGTTTAACGGATCCTTAGGAGATGTGAATCCCGAACATCTCTTAAGTTATTGCACTCACGTCGACATTGGATAGGAGACGTCAAACCCCGTAAACATCTCCGACGCCGTTACACTCATATTTATTTACTATTGATTTAACTTACATAAGATCTTTTAGTTCTAACTCTAGTGTTTTGTCTTTTCAATTCGCTCGGGTCAGTCTGAGCTTTTCAGTTTATCGAAAACTGCTTTCTGGAGGACGAAGACGAAGATTTTGTACTATTATCTTTTATTATATTTATTTCATTGCATCATGTTGTTCCACTGCATCTATTTATTATTTATTCTTGTTGTATGTAACTCTAGTCTGTATTATAAAAGTATAATCAATGTATTTGTAAACAGCTTCATGAACTGTTTATTTGATTATTATATTTTGTCATTCCGATGCGAGATTCTGTATTTGTTTTCTTTTTTTCTCTGCTTTTTCTTATTTACCCCATAATGATCTGCCCTTTTGAATGGTTTGGGTCTGACGTGTGTGGTTTATCGTCGATTTAAACCATCCAAAAAGGTAGATCGTTACATACATCATATACATGTGTATATTATTTAATTAATTTACCTTTTAATTAATTTATTTAATTAAACAATTTTAATTAAATCATATTAATTTCAAAATTCATTTCTTATACATACATGTATGCTTATGTTATTTTAAATATTTTAAAACAACATAGCATATATCATGATATATAATTCATGCATACAATTATTAATTAATTAACTTATTTAATTATTATTTTTTATTAATCTTATTGGTAAATTTTAAAAAAAATTGTAATTAGTTAATATTATTTTTCAAACATTTTGAAAAATCTTATTATGTTATAACTTTTATAATATGTATGTATTTTTTCTTAAATTTAACTATTAAATTTAAAATCTTATATTTTTAATTTTCAAACAATTTTGAAAATTAGCCCCAAGGCCCAATTCAAATTAGGCATTTTCTATTAGGGACAGCCTTTGGGCTCATATATCTGTTCAGGCTAGGCTGGAAGCCAGGTAGGGCAGAGCACTTGATTAGCTAACATAATCCTAGGCACTACCTTTCTAAACACCCTACTATCTAGGCTATAAGTTTAATAATTAACCCTAACATGACTAATTTAGACAGCGTAGGCTATTAGGCTCTGATACCATTGTTGATCTGGGCAAGCTCGTAGTGGAAGTAATGGGTGAATTTCAATTTTTTTTACCATTTTGGATCTTTATTGAGCCTATGAAGTTTAATTTATTTATAGCATTTCTAAGTTTCCTTTTAAATAAAATCATTATTTTATTCGAATTTATAAAATGATTTTATATTATTTAATTAATTTTATAATATATATAAGTGTATAATATACACTTATACATGTGTGTGCATGTATAATATATCAATCGGTACAATGTATAATGTTGTAATGTAAAGGGGTTGGGATTTACATTACAATGGACACGTTAGCTCATCTAATATACAAATACATTGTCCAGATGTATGTTTATATACCTTTATCTATATATATAAAAGTTACAAATATATATATATATATTGTAACACTCTGAAAATTTAACCAAAAATTAATATAAGAATTAAATTTAAATATAATAAGAGAAAAATGGAATTTTCACAAACATCTGAATTTTTCTATGAAACTTGCACCTTTGCATTCGTAGCAATTTTCTGAGCAACTTTCATATATAATGTTTTGAAATCGGAGTTAGTATGAGAAAGTTATAAACATTTGAAAATTCGCAATCGATAATAATTAAATAAACAAATTTGGAAATAAATATTATTAAATAAGAAAACCCACCAGTCGACAAATAGATTAGAACCAGTCGACCCCTAATGATCGACCGCCCCCATCTATCGCGGTTGACCGGCCTTGTGCAATCGGTTAGGGTTTGTCCTGGCCGAACATCCCAGATTTGATTGGGTTTGATCGAACAATTTTGTTTGTTTTCTACGCTTATAAATAAGAAAGCAAACAGTACGTCCAAACTCTATCTCTCTGCAATCTAAAATCTGAAATCCCTCTTCTCCTCAAAACAAAATTTCTTTAAAACAAAAATAAAAATAAAAACAAAGATTGGATCAAATCAAGAGGATATCTATATCAAACGGAGGCGATTCCAGGCGTGTTAGGAAAAGGGATAGCTTTTTCGAGGCAGGTAGGTTCATAATTAATTCAGGAATTTATATATAATTGATTTTGTTAAACCCTAATTGACATGGAGTTATTGAAATTGATAAATTGGGAAATTGTTAATTTATAAGTCCAATCCCTTTCTTTTAAACCAAATTTGGTAAAGTTAGATCTATGAATAATAATTGATTTAGGTTGATTATATGCGCTTTTTATGAAGTAAATAAGAATGATCCACATTAATACACTGTTTTTGTCAAATTTAATATGGATTGACATAAACCTGTACATAACAACCAAAATTAAAATTGAACTTTTGGGAAAATATAAATTATAAATTACAAATTCACAAGTTTGGGTTCACTGTAATTAGGGTTTTGTTGCCTGGAGGTTTGACCAGGCAACTAGGTCGTTCGGCATTTCAGAGGTCGTCCGTCATTCAATGGTCATTCGGCATTTCAGAGGTCGTCTGGCATTCAGTGGTCGTTCGACATTTCAGAGGCCGTCCGGCATTCAGTGGTCATTCGGCATTTCAGAGGTCGTCCGGCATTCAGTGGTCATTCGGCATTTCAGAGGTCGTCCGGCATTTAGTGGTCGTTCGGCATTTCAGAGGTCGTCCGGCATTCAGTGGTCGTTCGACATTTCAGAGGTCGTTCGGCATTCAGAAGCCGTCCGGCATTCAAAGGTCGCTCGGCACTACAGCCTCGTTCGGCATTCCAGCCTTGTTCGGCCTACACACTTAGCGCAACGCACTGCTTCGTTCGACATAGGAGCCTCGACCGACTTGAACATGTGGCTCGGCCTTTGCCGTTCGGCATTTACGGCTCGGCACGCAGAAGTCACTCACCATGGGCCGAGGTATCTCACTCATAGGCCTAAGAGGGAAGTCCAACCCATCTTCGTCTATAAATAGAGGGGCAGGGGCACAGTGAAATAGACCTTTTTTCGAGAACACTGGGGAGACTCTGCTGCTTTCAAGACTCATTCTCTTTACTTAGCAATTGTATTCGAGTAGTTGATGTACGGATTGTATCTGTAATCAATCATTGAGTAAAGCAATAAAGATTAACTTCAAAGTGGACGTAGGCAGTTACGCCGAACCACTATAAACCTGGTGTTCTTATCTTTGCATTTAACTTAGCATACAATCTTCTGTTTAAATTTACTTTCTTCATTAATCTCTCTACACAATCTTTTTAAACGGGGTTAGTGACCAATTTCGGTGCTAACATTTTGGTGATTTCACTGAGAATTGAATTCTCAGGCCACAAGGATCTGCTTTGAAGCTACTGGATTGAATAAATCCCCCAAATGAGATCCGATTCATTCATAAGACGTCCGTTGATTCTACTCAGAGTTCCTACCAATAACTCTACAATGGGAAGACCACGTACCAGATCATCCTCTCATAACGCGGATGCCCATGAGACCGCTAGCGTACAACAAGTCGGACCTAGCAATCAGCAAGCGAATCTGGGTGCAGGGACTACCGCCCAGGACCAAATACAAGTTGTCACCAGAATAGAGTTCAACGACTTGATGAGAGAGCTCATGGAAAGCAGGAGACAACTTGGAGAGCAGATGCAAGCCAACTCCAACCTTATGGCACAGCTCACTCAACAATAGCATCAGAATGCTGGGGGCAGTCCAGCTCCTTACTCTTCATTTGACAGCTCAACTTCATCTGATGAACCCCCTAGGTGTAGACGCCGCAAGACTGAAACTACGCAGGCAGGCGATGCCGTTAAAAAAACTGGGGACCAGTTATACCTCGGAGACCACAACCGAGCTGGAATGGGAAACGTAAGGGTTGGAGCGCAGGTGGAGGCTGGACGCCTGGCTCACCAAGATGCCAATGATGCCGAACCTCAAGATGCACATTTGGCAGATCGCCAGCCGAGGAGGCATCAGCCTGATCAATCTCGTAGGACAGACTCCAACCTTCCATCTTCCATACAAACCCCAGATCTAACAGCTATGATCAGGCAGTTGATGAAAGAGAATCAAGGCTTGTCGAATGATGATTGGGGGGTATCCAGGAGTCATACTCCGTTCACAAACACTATCCTACGGGCTGAGTACCCCAGGAAGTTTAGCATGCCAACTATCCCGGCTTACGAAGGAAAGACTGATCCCAAGCAGCATGTGATGAGGTACGAATGGATGATGGATTCAGCTAGATCAATGCAACCAAGTGCAGGTGCTTTCCAATAACTCTATCTGGGATCGCTACCATATGGTTCACCCGACTTCCTCCACGGTCCGTATCCAGTTTCGAGGAGTTGGCGAAGAAATTTATAGAATAGTTCAGAATACATACTACTCGTCCAAAGGACGTAATGTCTCTATCAAGTGTAATCCAAGCTCCTAGGGAGTCATTGAAGAAGTATTTGCAGAGATTCCATGTTGCGGCTACTGAAGTCAGTAATCCCAATGATCACGCAATTCTTATGGCTGTGATGCAAGGTGTGGATCTGGATTCAGAGTTTGGAGATTGGTTGGCAGGAAAACCTCCAACTACGCTAGAGCGTTTTTACTCAAAGGCATATCAGTTCATAAGAAGAGAGGAAGCCAGGTGGATAAGGCGAGATAAGGCACCGGGGCCTGTTCAGGAGTCCGTGAAAAGCAACATTGCTATGAAACAATCCGAAGACAACTCGGGGAAAGTTCATGTCAATGTTCAGAACAAGCCCGGGCAATCTAAGGAATCCGGAGGAAGAAATCAGGGGAGAAAGAGAGAAGCAGGGAAATGGAAGCCAAGAATTCCAACCTACAACAAGTACACCCCACTGAATGCATCTCTTGAAAATATTTACCTATCAACTTGCAATACCTTTCAATACAGAAAGCCATGCCCAAAGGAGTCAACCGAAGAACAAAAGCGGGCCGGAAAGTATTGCCGCTTTCATGAGACTTATGGGCACAACACTGAAGAGTGCAGACACCTACACGATGCTATAGAGAAGTTGATTAGGCAGAAAAAGTTGCAGGAGTTTGTGAAGAATCTGCAAGAATGTGGACAGGGAACGTCCAATCCTGGTCGTGCACCAGCTCCACGTCACCCCGAGGAGCCTGCTCGGACCGTGGGCAGACTAGTCATAAACACGATCATTGGCGGACGTCGCCCTACAGATAAGAACTGGCAAGAAATGGAGCAGTATGCTAATTCCCTGAGGCATGCAGACTTTGAGTGTTGTTCCAACGTAGAGGATGGGACCCCTGCTAAACAGTTGCGCATGATGACAGACGATATAGTATTCAGGAGCAGAGATGCTGACCAGGTGGAGGCTCCTACCATTGACCCGATGGTTATATCTGCGACAATCGTGCCGACTTTTGTGAAAAGAATTTTGATTGATTATGGAAGTTCTGTCAATATCATCTTCAAGAAGGCTTATGACCAGATGAAGATGGAGATGAAGGATTTGAAGCCATCTAAAGCTCGTATACATGGCTTTAATGGCGCAGCGACCGATGTAGTGGGGTATGTTGAGTTGCCAGTTGAACTGGGACAAGGTGAGCGTAGGAGGGTGCGAATCTACCTTTCGTAGTTTTGGATGTGGATTCTCCATACAATGTGTTTTTGGGCCGACCGGCCCTGGTTGAGTTTAGGGCAGCATTGGCCCCGTGGTGTTTGACTTTAAAATTTCCGACTGACAAAGGAGTAGGTGTTGTTCATGGCGACCAGGCGACCGGTCGTGCATGTTATGTGGCTGAGCTCCGAGAGGCCCGGCGGAGGGAGAAAGGAAAGGTTGCGGACAATTCTGTCCGCATTCAGCATACTGACAATTGATAAGTAATGCCCGAGCCCTGGCTCGGGCATGATTCTCGGATCTTCAGAGACATAGATCCGAGAGACGACGATGAGGAACCCAGGGAAGAAAAAGCAGCACCGGCTGAACTGACGATTGACATTTCAGTCAGCCGAGACGATCCATCGCGAGTGCTGAAGATTGGATCACAACTCAGCCCCTCGATGACCGAAGACCTTAGTGATTTCCTTCGAGCGAATCTCGATGTTTTCGCTTGGACACACTCCGACATGTGCGGGATCTCTCCCGCTATTACGAGTCATATGTTGAACATAGACCCGAAGTACGTCCCAGTTAAGCAAAAAAGGAGAGGAATGGACCCGGAGAGGTCCGCTGCTCTCAGAGAGGAGGTGGACAAGCTCAAAACGAATGGGTTCGTCCACGACGCCCTCTTCCCTGAATGGGTATCAAACCCCATGCTGGTAAAAAAGGCAAATGGGAAGTGGAGAACTTGCATGGATTATTCTGATTTAAATAAAGCGTGCCCTAAGGACAGTTTCCCATTACCTAGAATTGGTCAGTTGGTCGACTCCACTGCAGGACACGAGTTGTTGTCATTCATGGATGCGTACTCGGGATACAATCAGATCCCGATGCACATTCCGGACCAGGAGCACACCAGCTTCGTCACAGATGTTGGGCTATATTGTTATGTAGTAATGACTTTTGGATTGAAAAACGCGGGAGCGACCTATCAGCGTTTGGTGAATCGAATGTTCAAAGATCAGATTGGTAGAACGATGGAAGTCTATGTGGATGACATGCTCGTGAAGTCACGACAGTTAAACGACCACATTCGAGACTTAGCAGAGATGTTCGGCATACTCAGATATTATGGGATGAAGATCAACCCTCTGAAGTGTTCCTTCAGCGTTGCATCGGGGAAGTTTTTGGGATTCATTGTTAATGCCCGGGGAATTGAAGCTAACCCGGAAAAGATTCAAGCTATTCGAGATGTACAAGTGCCCAGAACTATAAAACAGGTACAAAGCTTGAATGGAAAGGTGGCTGCGCTGAGTCGATTTATATCCAGAGCCACAGACAAGTGCATTCCCTTCTTCGATATAATAAAGAAAGGAAAGAGGAATTTCGAATGGACATCCAACTATGAGGAAGCGTTCTGAGATCTGGTGAGGCATTTGGAGAGTCCTCCAGTGCTGTCGAAACCAGTAGACCATGAAATGTTGTACGTATACTTGGCCGTATCCCCGCATGCTATAAGTGCAGCTTTGGTCCGCGAGGAGGACCGAGTTCAAAAGCCGGTGTATTATATTAGTAAACGTTTAACGGGGGTAGAAAGAAATTATCCTAAAATTGAGAAATTGGCCTATTGCTTGGTGATTGCATCACGCAAGCTGCGTCCATACTTTCAAGCACACTCAGTCAGTATTTATACCGATCAGCCCTTGCGACAGGTACTCCAACGACCAGAAACTTCTGAAAGGATGTTAAAATGGAATATCAAATTGAGTCAGTTTGATATTACCTACCTGCCACGAAGAGCCATACAAGGGAAAGCATTAGCAGATTTCATCGTTGAGTTTACTGTATCAGACGAACCAGATGGTCACAGTGGCATTCCTCCCATTCAATGGAAATTGTACACCGATGGGGCATCAAACAACCGTTGCTCCAGGGCTGGTGTAGTCCTTGTGACTCTAGAAAATCGATCGATTTGTTATGCTTTGAAGCTCAATTTCCCGGCTACGAATAATGAAGCAGAATATGAAGCATTGATTGCTGGTTTAAAGCTCGTTGGAGAACTCGAGGTAAAATCAGTTGAAATCTTTTGTGACTCGCAGCTGGTGGTATACCAAGTGCGAGGAGATTACCAAGCGAGGGGACAAAAGCTTGCCTCGTACCTTGCTCTGGTTCAGGAACTATTGGAGAACTTCGAACATTATGACATTTCGCATGTCCCGCGTGAACAGAACAAGGAAGCCGACTCGTTGGCCAAATTCGCAAGCACTAGCGATGCACAACAAATGGGATTGGTTCCCATCGAAACCTTACATGCTCCAAGCATAGATGTGATGGAAGTCGATTTTGTGTTGGGAACGGAAATCGAGAAGGAGTCGTGGATAACCCCATTCAAACAATACCTGCTAAACGGGGCTTTGCCTGAAAGAAGAAGCGAAAGACGACAGGTCATTCGCAAAGTCGCGCGATATGTGATGTAGGGAGGAGTAATGTATTGGAGGAGGTTCTCGGTCCCCTTACTGCGGTGCATTGCCCATGATGAGACAAAGCGGGTCTTGGAGGAGGTTCACGAAGGAGAATGTGGCGACCATACTGAGGGGTAGACACTAGCAAAAAAGATCCTCCGCTACGGGTACTATTGGCCAACTGTGAATCGGGATGCTGCAGACTATGTAAGAAAGTGTGACAAGTGTCAAAGATACGCAAAAATCCCGAGAGCTCCACCAACGAAACTCACGCAAATGGTTAGTCCATGGCCGTTTGCAATCTGGGGAATCGACATAATCGGTTCTTTGCCTATATCTAAAGGTGGTGCAAAATACGCGATAGTCACGGTCGACTACTTCACAAAATGGGCCGAGGCAGAGCCTTTAGCCACAATCACCTCCAAGAAGGTCATTAACTTCGTTGTACGAAACATTATATGCCGCTTTGGCCTCCCGTGAACCATTATTACAGACAACGGAACTCAATTTGAAAGTAGAGAATTCAAAGATTTCTGTTTAAAGTACGACATTGAGAAAAAGTTCGCCGCCGTTGCTCATCCGAAGGCTAATGGACAAGTTGAAGCCGTGAACAAAATAATCAAGTCCATATTGAAGAAGCGTTTGGAAAAGGCTGGAGGAAAGTGGGTAGATGAACTTCCAACAGCGCTATGGGCTTATAGAACTACCCACACGTCCACGACTGGCCACACTCCATTCGCATTGGCATACGGCTCGGAAGCTGTTATACCCATGGAGCTTGAAGTTCCATCGCATCGGGTGACACATTATGATCCTAAGACGAATCAGGATCTCTTGTTGGAATCACTGGACTTCGTTGATGAAAAACGTGAAGAAGCTGAGTTAAGGGCGGCAGCATATAGGCACCGAGTCAAGCGATATTACAACGAAAAAGTCCGCCCAAGAATCTTTGATGTGGGTGATCTCATTTTGAAACGAGTTTTCCCGGTACCATCACGTATGAATCCCAACTGGGAAGGTCCATATGTCGTTGAACGGAAGCTTGGAGAGGGAACTTTCAAGCTAGCGACCGTTGATGGCATGACACTCCCCCGAGCGTGGAATAGTGAACATTTGCGACGTTATTATATTTAGCCTATTTCTTTCATGTTTTAGGTGCAATTATTTCCCGTATGTTTTTATTCCATTGATTCTTAGTTTCCTTTTAAGCATGTAGTCGGATGATTTAGTTTATTTTCATTAATAAAGGCTTGAAGCCATCTTTTCTATGAATTACCAATATTTCTGTGCCTTATAATCCGGTGGCAAACAACTGGAGTTACATTATTTTGTCTGACATACGAACTCGCATAAACGACTTGAATCTCCAAGTCCCCTGAATGCGGACTGGAGTACTCTAAGTCCCCAGAGCGCGGACTAGAGTATAAACGACGTAAATCTCCGAGTCCCCTGAGTGTGGACCGGAGTACTCTAAGTCCCCAGAGCGCGGACTAGAGTATAAATGATGTAAATCTCCGAGTCCCCTGAGTGCGGAACGGAGTACTCTAAGTCCCCGGAGCGCGGACTAGAGTATAAACGACGTAAATCTCCGAGTCCCCTGAGTGCGGACCGGAGTACTCTAAGTCCCCAGAGCGCAGACTAGAGTATAAACGACGTAAATCTCCGAGTCCCCCGAGTGCGGACCGGAGTAATCTAAGTCCCCAGAGCGCGGACTAGAGTATAAACAACGTAAATCTCCGAGTCCCCTGAATGCGGACTGTAGTACTCTAAGTCCCCGGAGTGCGGACTAGAGTATAAACGACTTGAATCTTCGAGTCCTCTGAATGCGGACCGGAGTACTCTAAGTCCCCGGAGCGTGGACTAGAGTATAAACGACGTAAATCTCCGAATCCCCTGAGTGCGGACCGGAGTACTCTAAGTCCCTAGAGCGTGGACTAGAGTATAAACGACGTAAATCTCCGAGTCCCCTGAATGCGGACTGGAGTACTCTAAGTCCCCGGAGTGCGGACTAGAGTATAAACGACTTGAATCTCCGAGTCCCCTGAATGTGGACCGGAGCACTCTAAGTCCCCAGAGCGTGGACTAGAGTATAAACGACTTGAATCTCCGAGTCCCCTGAATGCGGACTGGAGTACTCTAAGTCCACAAAGCGCGGGCTAGAGTATAAACGACTTGAATCTCCGAGTCCCCTGAATGCGGACCGGAGTACTCTAAGTCCCCGGAGCGCGGACTAGAATATAAACGACTTGAAACTCCGAGTCCCCTGAATGCGGACCGGATTACTCTAAGTCCCCATAATGCGGATTAAAAAATATTCTAAGTACCAAAAATGTGAAACAAGAGATGTCTAATTCCGAAGAATATCCGAGCAATGTGAAAATGGATTGGGAATTTATGTAACTCATGAGAATTTGAGTTTCGTCCACAGTTATACAAAAAGCTAAAAGCAGGAATCATTTGAAAGGCAAAGAGACTAAACTTTATTCACTAATCCAAAATGGGGTTATACAACCACTCCTCCAAAACTCGGAGTCAAAAGTCTATCTGCGTTGACTACAAAAATAAATAAGTAAAAAGTAGTTACATGACCTAAGCTAAACCTCGTTGAATGAGTGTAGTGGCTACTTCTTCGACTTCTTTAGTTTCTTTTCCTCCTTTGCCTTCTCGGATGACTCCTCTCCCACACGCTTTCTCTTGGACGTTTTGCTCACCAAAGAAGCGGAGTCAGGAGTGGGAGGAGGAACATCCAGTGGTTTGGATTTGCCGGGAAGAATGACTTTTAGAGGCCTGTTCAATGGGTCGTCAAGTTCTACTACTTGGGACTTAGCCTTTATCTCAACCTTCTTCTTTTTCTCTTCGACAAGCTGCTCCTTCATACTCACTTTCGAAGTGTGTTCTATGGTGCCCGTGATTTCAATTTCATAACTCCCTTCAACGGGGGATGAAGTTTCAGACTTATCATCGTCGAGCGCCCCGATCACTTGAGCGTCAGGTTCGGGGGTTAGTCCCGCGTGAGTAGCGTCGCTCGCTTTCCCCATCTCCTCCTTGGCATCATTGCTTCTTGGAGTCAGTTCAGGATCGGGGCGGCCTGCGTGAAAACACAAAGGACGAACGTTAGAATACAATAATCTCTCGCCGACAGCGATGGTTCGTCGAACTTTAAGAAAAAGAGTTATGTACCAGTTTCTTGCTGGCTTTCGACCATCCGAGGGGCTCGCCCTCTAAAATGGGGGATAGCACGTGAATGCCGAGACCGGGGTCTTCCGGATCATAGCCGGCGTGTTGTTTGAATGGATCAAGTACTGGCCGATTGACCGATTGAGTAGGAAGGGGAGCTGAAGGTCCAGTTCCGGACGAGCCAGCTATGTCATCTTTCTCCTTTGATGAAGGGGAGTCTTTACTAAAGAGAGCCATAGCTGCAGACAAGTCCGATGGCTCGTTCCCCCTGAGAAACTCTTTCACTAAAGCATCCTCGTCAACCTCCTCGGTGCCCGACTCCACCTTTCTAATATTTATTAAAGTCTACCAAGCCTCGGCTAAAGATTCAAGGTAGCCCTCGCCTAAGAAAGTCAAGTCCCGGTGCATGAGGACACAGGCGTTGTATTCAGCTATTAGTGGGTCAAACATACACTTGACCTCCTCTTTGCCGGCCTCTGTAGCCGCCTCAAGGCGAGAGTCGATCTCCGCGGACGCTATTCTTTTGCCCTCTTTACGGGCTTCGTCCTTCATCATCCCGACCTTAGAAAGCTCATCGTCGAGCTTTGCCTTCAAGAGTCGTGTAGCAACAATCTCGTTGCAAGATCGTTGGGACTCCTCTTGAGCAGCTATCTTCTCTTCTTTCTCCTTAGAGAGTAGCTCTTTCAACTCTTTAAGCTGCAGGGAGAGTGCGTCCCTTTCTTTCTGGACGGAGTCTTTTTCTAAAGCCAGGGCTCCACAGCGTTGGACCGCTTCATCAATTTCCTTTTTATGAGTCATCTCTAGGCGGGTGACGGCCTCCGCTGTGTCTTTAGCACTCTGTTCGGCAGCCTCAAGTTGGGATTTATATAAAGATAGCTCTTCATCCTGATTTTTGATAATGTCCTTATCAAAGATAGCTTCAAGTTTCAGGCAGTCGATTTCCTGTTGACGCTCGACCGAGACTTCCAAGACTTTTTCGACTAAATGAACAAACGCGTCATGTTGAACATAAACGTCGTTGTTGCAAGCGATGGCGCTCTGCTTGACTTGCCCCGGAATATGATGAATTGCTGGAAGGAACTTCAGACCATCGAAGCAGATTTTGGGAAATTTGACTTTAAGCTCGGCCAGCTTCTCCGATATCGTCGGGTCTGCTGCAGGAACTGGGGGAGGTGGCTTTGAAAGTTCCATTCTCTTACGATGTTCCCAGGACTGCCGTGTGCTAGATGAACTGGAATGTTGATCACGGGAAACATCAGGTTGAGACCCCTTCTGCGAAAACTTCTCTTTGCCTTGCTCTGTTTGAGAAGGGAGACCGCCTATGTGATTTCTTTCGATAAGTCGACTCTCGGGGACGGTTGTCTCGGTCTCCGGAGTCGTCTCTGTCCCGGTGCTTACCGGAGCCCGAATCCCGGCCAGAATGGTGAAAGATGGATGAGCCATGAAGACGATCGAATCCGTGGGAGCGTCCCATGTCACCTGCATGGAATGAGAATAACGACAAGTTAGAAAAGATCAAGGTGACGACTAAGATTGAAGTGCAGGGTGAAGTGCGTGTGTCCGTGTATGTCCTAGTGTTTCCCCCCAACGGACATGTTTCTTTACTAATTGGAGTTTTATCTCCCTGGACTTGGGCTTGAACTCCTGTATCGCCTCTAGCGGGCGAATGAAGGCCCCTGAGGGCCTCTGGATCGTCGAAACCATAGTTGAGTAAATCGTCAAGTATGGTAAGGTTCGACAGGCCCTTCAGAGAACTTTCTAAGTGCTGCGAGGAAGTTTCTTTTCCGTTGGAATAAGGGTAACTTTAGAAGTTCCGCCCATTGTTTTCTTCCTCAGCTTGTACGTCAGTTTCCCCTTCCTCTTTGAAGGGGAAGACGACGTTTCAATGTCATGAACTTCAACTATCGGGCCCCGAGACAGACTAATATTCTCACCCTGTACTTCGGGCGTTTCTGCTTCTTTAATCTCCCCCTCCTTTAGAGTCTCAGGGGCGTTCTGTGCTGAAGACTCGGCCTGCCTTTTCCCTTTGCCAGCAGCAGGCCTGGGTATGGTAACACCCTGAGGGAGGCTTATCCGGCGACCTTCTGCCAACAGCCCAAACTGTGTAAGTGACTCATTTGAAATGAGGGATTTGATGTTCCGGTCTTCTACGGGGAGAGCTCGGATAGTTGCCACTGCTTCAGAGTATCCGGAGCCTTCGGGATGTGGAGTGATACCTGAAAAAATGCATAAAGAGTAAGAAAAGATCCAGATTCCGCCGAATTCAAGTGTTGATCTAGAAAACGAACTTACTCCCTTCCACCCATCTCCTAGCGAAACCGGAAGGACAAAGAACATAGAACCACTCTTGCTTATACTGGGAGAATTTGCTCCATGCCCCAGTGAGGATTTGGCATTTACTATATGGCTCCGGAAATATGAAAGACGGGCTATCCGACCGTCTCTTGAAGCGATAAATATAACGGATATCGCCTGGAGTCGGAAGCCTGGAGAAGACACTCATAAAGAGGATGCAAGTGCCATATAAGAAAGCATGACTGTTTGGAGGCAGTTGTGAAGGAGCAATCTCGATATATTGCAATAAGTCGCGAAGGAAGGAGTTGAAGGGTGGAACGCTGCCGACCCAGCACATAAACTTATTGCAAGCTGTATACCCGGCTAGGGGCAAATGCGGACGATCATTCCATGAAGGAACTAACACATCATTGAAAGGGATTCCATGGACAGAGCATATCCGATGGAGTGTAGTCTCGTTAATCCTTGAAGCTTGTGAATCGGCTGGGTCGTCTAAGAAAATAGCTGCCTCCAGAGCGTCAGGAGCTAAGTCGACGGATGCTATCGCGGCGCTCGGTAAGTTTTGAGTAGGGGTAGTTGATGGATTCGAAGTATCTACAACTTCTTGTCGAGATGATGGCCCAGATCTGTCTGAGATCGTAGCAGAGTTAGATTTTCTAGACATCTCTAATGAAGACCGAATCCAACAAAGCACTTGTTTGAACTATACTTGAAAAACAATTAACATTAGACTTAACAACGTAAGTATTCCCATTGTGTGGTGTGTGAACTAGTGCGATTATTCAAGTGTAAGTGCCAAGCGAACAAAAAGACACTGGATTGAGAAAATAAGTTTGAGCTTCAAATTGTCGTCTTCGAAGACTGTCATCGCTGACCGTCTACGAAGGCTTGTCGCAAGACGGTTTATATTTTGTTCTCAATGTCGTCACTGCATTTGGATGGTTATTAACTATTAAGTAGAATTAAGTCCAAGTTTTCAGCAATAATAAAAATACAGAAGTTATCAGTCCGTATTATTTGATATGCTTTGTTGTTTAAGTTCGTCCTTATTCATGAACGTATGTTCGGGCATGGGATGTGTTAGGTCAACTGTGCGTTAGGTTCGACTAGCGTTGATGTTGTGCACAACTCCTCTATCACCCACCATTGTCGTTCGGCATAAGGGAACCATGCCAAACCACAACATGCCGAGCTGCCTCGCTCGGCCTTCCACACTTTCGACTGTTTTCCCATCATTCGGCATAAGGGAAACATGCCGAACCACAACATGCCGAGATGCCTCGCTCAGCCTTCCATACCTCCATCTGACTCCTCCACTGTTCGGCATAAGGTAGACATGCCGAACCACCTACATGCCGAGCCGCAACACTCGGCACCCCGTACTTTACAACAATTTCATCCCTCTCCTTCATCCCTACCGAACAACTTGGTCGACTCGTTTGGCAAGTTATACCGGGCTACCTCGTTCGGCATTCTAGCCAATTTCTACTCCACCTATGCTCTTCCCTCCAACCTCGTTCGGCATGAAGGAACCATGTTGAACCACAGCAATACATTTCCACTAACTCCCTCCTTCACGTACCTTTGCCCTCCTTTTCTTTCCTCCTCACCGCCTAGCCTTAGAACGTATCCTTAACCCTTCGATTTCCTCATCCGCGCGACTCCTATTGGCCACGGTTGTACAGAGATTCGCAAACTTGAATCTCGTGCTAAGTTAATTAACCAGGGGAAACTGTTTAAGAGGGCGGATCGTTACCTAGTAATTGGATCAAGACTTGGAGGAATTCTGGAGTAAGGAGCACGGGGTAAATTAGTTTCGATTTATTTGGGGAAAGAAGAGAGACGATGTACGGTGTTCAAGGAAGGAAGGGTGGTAAATTCTTTGAAGTCTGTTAAAAGGCGAGGTTCGTAAATACATAATAGAGGAGGTAAAAGTAAGGAAAGAGAAGGAGAGAGGTAGTGCCGACCTTTATAGGGGAAAGAAGGGAAGTCGAAGGGACCATGACCGGTAGAACCGGTCAAAGCACAAGCCTCGTTCGGCATCAGCTCTGTCGACTTGGCATTTGTATGTCGTTCGGCATCAGCTTGTCGTTCGGCATACATTGCCTCGATCGGCATTCAAGAGAAAGAGCTATCGAGAAGACTAAGCCAAGGCTCGAAGCGAAGCACGGAGAACTCGTGATTCAAAGCGCATCACGATCGGCCACATGATGCACTTTGGGGGGCAAGTGTTACCTGGAGGTTTGACCAGGCAACTAGGTCGTTTGGCATTTCAGAGGTCATCCCGCATTCAGTGGTCGTTCGGCATTTCAGAGGTCGTCCGGCATTCAGTGGTCGTTCGGCATTTCAGAGGTCGTCCGGCATTCAGTGGTCGTTCGGCATTTCAGAGGTCGTCCGGCATTCAGTGGTCGTTCGGCATTTCAGAGGTCGTCCGACATTCAATGGTCGTTCGGCATTTCAGAGGTCGTCCGGCATTCAGAGGCCGTCCGGCATTCAGAGGTCGCTCGGCACTACAACCTCGTTCGACATTCAAAGGTCGTTCGGCATTCAGCCTCGTCCGGCATTCAGCCTCAACCGACATTCAGCCTCGTTCGGCATTCCAGCCTTGTTCGGCCTACACACTTAGAGCAACGCACTACTTCGTTCGACATAAGAGCCTCGACCGGCTTGAACATGTGGCTCGGCCTTTTCCGTTCGGCATTTATGACTCGGCATGCAGAAGTCACTCACCATAGGCCGAGGTATCTCACTCATAGGACCAAGAGGGAAGTCCAACCCATCTTTGTCTATAAATAGAGGGGCATGGGCACAGTGAAATGGACATTTTTTCGAGAACACTAGGGAGACTCTGCCGCTTTCAAGACTCGTTCTCTTTACTTAGCAATTGTATTCGAGTAGTTGATGTACGGATTGTATCTGTAATCAATCGTTGAGTAAAGAAATAAAGATTAACTTCAAAGTGGACGTAGGCAGTTACGCCGAACCACTATAAGCCTGGTGTTCATGTCTTTGCATTTAACTTAGCATACAATCTTCTGTTTAAATTTACTTTCTTCATTAATCTCTCTACACAATCTTTCTAAACGGGGTTAGTGACCAATTTTGGTGCTAACAGGTTTCATATGCCAAATTATAATCAAGGTTATTGTAATCGATTAATAAAAACGATGATAATAGAAAGAATATATATATATATATATATAACACCTCGATCGGTCGACAAGCTCAGTGGAGCCGATCGACAACAAGCGGTCGACCGCTCCAGCGAGAAATGGTCGACCAGTTAGCGTTTCTGGGCACGGCCCAAATCTCGGCCTAAGGTCCAAATATAAATTAGATTATATAGTGTGTGTGTGTGTACATATAAATGTTAGTAATTGTAGGGAAGCTAGTTCCCTATGTGGCGACGCTAGGAAGTTATGGGACTGGATAAATGGTTTTTGTCTAGTAGGTTCGATATTCGACTGGGGCAATTCTATCGCAAATTGCACTCACATGAGGTTCTACGGTGGATGCGCAATACTGATGATGATGCTTGATGGAGTGTGCGGCCCGACACGAACAGGAGTTCCTTTCACGGGCATGAAGTGGTACTGTGTTGTTGATGGATCCTGGCAATGCGATAAGAGGTGTTACTTTACCATTATAAGTGAACAATGCAGCGACTATGAGACACTTTAGCCAGTCGGCATTGCGCGTTCCCCTTCAATGTGTAACTAGGATACGTGTAGTCATAATGTGGGAAATGTAGTCCTATGGTGAAAATTATAGGGAAACCTATGTGGAATGGTTCTAGTAGCATTAGCCGACCATTAGCTGTCTTGAGGTTCGATTAGTTATTCGATCCTAATTATGAGCATGCGCAAGTTGTTGTGTAGGTGTGTATTAAGCTAAACTCCTTAAATAGAGAAAGCAAGTAATTCACGGACACTTGTAGAACATCCTAGATCACATAGAGTATTACTAAATTCAATTGCAATTGATCACCATATATCAATGATGTAACTCATTCACCAGACTTTTATCTGACCCATCCCTTTTTCTTTCTTTTTCCCTACCATAAGAGAACTGGGCAACAGGCGATAGGCCCAACAATAGTACTTGGAAAGGCATGCTTGGCATCAGAGTTCTTTTTATTTCCTTTTACTCTTCATGTACTATTTATTATACCTAGTACTTTATCAGACTACTTTTGTATTTATGTATTATATGGATTTGGCTACATACTGTTTTGAGACCGTGTTATTTTTCTGGATATTTTCTGAAATGACTATTTTTTGTACTTATATTTTTCTGTCTTCCGTTGTGAGATCTAAAGCTGTAGAATGTCTTAGATTTTATTCTTATATTTCAGTCTCTGAAAAGTTTTAGTTACCTGATAGCTCATACTTCTCGGCACTAATGCGAGTCCGAAAGTTGCCCTAGGCTTTGGATCGGTGTGTCGGGAGGTGTGGGTCGTCACATACACACACATATATTTATAATATAAAAGTGAAATATTGATACTATATATATATATATAACTATGTGAATATATTTAAATCATTTATAAATTATATTAAATATATTTATTTTTTGCTACAATGCCGAGAATATATATATATATATATAATTTCAAACATATATATATATATAAATATATGTATAATATAATAATATACATAGATTAATACTTATAAAATACAAAAAATATGCATATAATAAATATGTATTTGCCTGGTCATACGCACAACTTAGATATTTTTTTAATTTAAAAATACATTTTAATGTAAATATCCATATGGTTATTATTAAAATATTAATAAAAAATTATTTTCAAAAGATATTTTGAATTTTGAATTTTTAGTAAAATTCTGAATGCTATTTTTTAATTTTGAATATTTAATATACAATTTTAAAACTAAAAATTCATTTTAAAATCTATTTTAATTTTTGGCCAATAACTAAATATTTTAAATTAAAACAATATTTTTTATGAATTTTTGCTGAGAGTATGTTATGGATTAAATTAAATTTAGAAAATAGAAAACATAATTTATAATATATATATATTAATATAATTAATTTATATGAGTAATTTATTTAAATATTATTTAAATAATATTTTTTTGTTTCTACCAAAAATATTATAACTATTAAACTTGGTATATAAAATTATACAACTATGTTTTGTACAAAGTAAGATGTAGTATTTAAATTATAACCCATATATATTTACATACATAAATATTGTATATTAATTATTTATAATTTTTTTTTAAATTTGACTTAGCTGCATATAGGTATATACATGACTAATTTTTCTTATATAAATGTAAAAGTATATACAAACATACAACCAATCTAATTATGATAATATATTTATATATTGCAATTGTCACCTAACTAACAGTATAATATATATGATATGAACATTATTTGTAAATATTCATAAATTATTTAGGAATATATCTTATATCCAACACCTGTAAGTACACCCTAAAACAATGAGATTTGCTCCTTGAACTAATTTCTAATCCAATAGAGTTCTAGTCTTTGAACCGATGACCGCCAGCCCTCGAATAGAATTGGTTTTTACTTTGATTTGAACTTGAAATGATGGAGGATAGGGGAGATATGGTACGGCCAAAACCAGATGTGTATGGAGGCTCCAAAAAGTATGAAATAGGTGTGGATTGAGATGTTTATATGGAGGAAGAAAAGGGGAAAAGTTAGGATCTGAATCTTTACTTATTCTCCCTGCCTTATCTCCACAAACCTAGCCCACCAAGATGCCATCATATGGCCGCCCATCATGCCCTATTAGAGCCGAACCAACCAGCCCCTTTAAACCCATTTAAAGCCCGAAAAAAATATTTTGCATTTAAATCCAATTTAACGTGTATCGATGTCGTATATCGATTAATATTTTATAACTATTATAAATATATTTAATATTATTTTTCCATCAGATCAAAATAATTTTTTCCAATTAATATTTCATAAGTATTAATAAACTTAATTAATTTATAATAATTACAAAATAATTAAATTGTTTGGTCAAAGGAATATTCATCGTTTCGGTTGTGCGACCCTTTAGGTGTAAATTTGGTCAGCAATTAATATCGAACTATTTGACACGTCACTTAGCAAGTGATGTGACATTTTGGCCAAATTTATGGTTTACTTAGTTTCGGTAAAATCCAATTTTACTTTGTTTAGCCTTACTCGGTTGTGACAATTATTTACATCGATTCTCTTTGTCAAAACTATATCACTTTGGACTTATAGAATTTGGCAATGGTCAAAATTCCAGTATCGTTCATATTCAACCAAATAGTCCAAACACAAAGTACTTCAATAATAATAATTATTATTAACTAAACTACTCTGGTAAGAGATTTTGACTTTAAGTTGACATTAGTTAACCATGATACTACCCCGTATAACTGAGGAGACGAATCCTCTCTTAAATAATGTTTCACTTCCAATACTTCCACTCGACCCAACTATAGTCACTTTATGGATGTCATGCCAGGATTTGACTATAATCAAAGTGGAGCTTTCATATTGAAGATCTATAGTATTCTCAAGTTTAGAGAACTGTATAAATTAGCCACATCAATATTTTCCGTTTGACCTTAGTTATATTAACTAATAGAAAACTATCGAGTGAGTCATTCCATAATTATCCAATAACTATCAGTATGTAAACCTTTGGTTCCTTCAACAATCATGAGTAATACATTACCCAATATTTGGAGAGTGCTACGTACTCTAGTCTCGATGGATACATTGATACCCAGTCTCAATTTATCTTGACTAGGAACAATTAAAATGATGTATTTATTATATTGTGATATAATACACATGATTACAACTATTTGTAATTATTATCACAAACACACCATTTATGGATTTTCTATTAAATATATTTTAATTAAATATCTAATTATATGTAACATATTATAACAAATATATAATAGAAAGAAAGACACCTTTATTACGAACGAGAATTGATTATAGAGTTAATTAATTTATAATAAATTATAGAATAGCCCCTAGGGCATACCACTAGCTCTATCACTCTTTAAGCCATAAAATGTACTACAAAGCTACACGTCATTGTCTATTGAACATGCCATGGCACGATAACCATTCTACATGTATATATTAAAAAACCAGTAGTCGGGTACCAACATCTCACTTCCAATTATCATATGGATCACAATATCTATACCGACCGGCATGTAAAAATCTATAGGAGCTACCCCTAACTCTTAGTTGGGGAAGTGGAAACTAAGGTTGATAGACACCACCTCTTTACTAAAGCTTGTAGTAAAGCATGATCGCATGATTGCACATGTCTAATGGTAAGAAATAGGGAAAATGGACTAGTTTGCAGCTTATCTACAATCAATCGAGGTAGTGTCATAAAAGTGGATGATCAAATTAAACCAACTCCTACAAGTACCAATGTATCTAGTTAACTCACTATTGATATTAAGGAAGAGAAAACTTTACTCTCTTTCTTTGTCACTTCAAAGCTTAAAAAGTGAAAGTCAAAATTTCGCTAATGAGCTTTGTGATAGAACCCTTTAAACCTCCTCCTTAAAGCGCCTTATAACCTACTCTTTCTAAAATGTAAACTTTAGTACATCAAGAATGAAAGAAGGCTAATATACTGGCACGGTTTGATTTAAAGTGGGTTGGGGCATTAATTAGTTGATTAATGGTTTACTTTTCTTTTCTGATGAGTAAGGCCCTGACTAAAAAATCATATACAACCTATCTGTTCTAGTACTTTTCATTTTTCTGTTGAGTAGGCTTAGGCAACCCAAAGTGGCATAAAGTGGACATTCTATCTCAATAGGCCTCCTTGAGAGGCTTGAGCATTGCCATTCTACATGTAGTAAAGATTCATTAAATTGGAATATTTTATCGAAGAGTGACGCAGCAACTCATCTTTCTCCTTCGAAGCCTCCTCGTTACTTCAGTGACAGGACAACATCGTCGGTTCTTCTTTCCTTTATAAAGGTCAACTCATTAAACTACCTACATGGTACAACCCATCCAGGATATTAGAAAAGGTTAATTTCTTCTCAGCTAGGAGATCTCAATTCAAAAAAATAGTGCATAATTATTATAACGACCCAAAATTTCGGATACTTCATATTCAAATATCTGAATTATTTAAATATTTGAATATTGAATTAAATGTTATTAAAATGATTTAATAAGATTTTAAACCCCTTTTAAATCATAAGTAATGATGGTAAACTTGTTTTGGAAAAATGTTTACAAAAATAAATACTTTGAAAAAATATCGATAATGTGACTGAAAATCGTTTTATCGATAAACGGCTTTTTAACCATCAGAATTTGTTCAGATTTTTTTACATAAATGTATTTGCTTAGGAAATTAATGAAATGGAAATAAAAAAAATTCATTTATGGAAATAAATTTTACGGATGATGTCATGGATGATGTCATCAAAGATATTTTGTAATAAGCTTAAAAGGAAAGTCTTAACTCTTAAGAAATGATAAAGGAGAAATGATAGGTGGTGATCTTTACATGTCATGAAAGAGGGGTGAGAACAAGCTTATGCTTTACCATTTAAAGCCTATATAATTAGGGGCACACCCTTGTTAAATAATCACAAATTCACAAAGCTTGAGATGAAGTATGAGAATTAAAAATGGTGGAAGTACTTAAGCACTAAGCCACTAATTATTCTCTAGCTTTTTCATGTCTTAATCAAATCACCTCCAATCTCTTCTAAACTTTGGCTATAGGCATAAAACATCATGGGAAGAATAATTAACAAGTAAAAAGTGGGAGAAGGTGAGAGGAAGAGAGGGATCTTGGAGGGGCCATGAGCATGGGAGGAGGAGAGGAGGTGTAGCTTTGGTTTGAAAGTGCTAAAGGTTGGATCTTTAGGCTTGTGGTGATGGAAACAGGTGTTCTTTGATTCTTGCAGCTTTGTTCTTGGGTTTGACATGGATCTAAGTGAGTTATCTCACTATCTTATAAGTATATATTATATGTATGTATATATATATATATATTGTGTGCAAAGTATAAAGTTAAAGTGACATTAACTAAGTAAAGTTATAAACTTTGGACCCTCTTGCTTTTGAAAACAAATGATAATTTTATATTGTATAACATCACTTCTATTACCCTCTTAAACATGTGGCATGGCCTTGAATTGATGTTTAAATGGTTGTTTAACTCGTGTATTAAATTGAAGTAAGTTTAAAAGTATCTGAAGCGAGAATAGTCGTTCTAAGTGCACTTCCGAATCCCTTGTTTTTGGGAAATTTAATAAATATATGAGAAGATATTCTCAGGGTTTTTTTCCATGGTTATTAAGTACCCTAATGGTAGTACTTACTATAAAAATTTCAAGTCTTAAACTATTTGTTGAAGTGGTTAAAACTAGTCACAAAGACCATTCTTTTCAATATTGTTTTAACAAGGACTTTTAACAGTATTTATCAATGCAATAGTATGTCGCTTATGGTTTTAAGTGTTTAAAAATGATATTTAAATTTGGTATTTTTCTTTAATCTTTTTATATATGTTTCAAACATGTTTTGAAGTATATTAAAGTTGGTTTGAAGTTTAAATATATTTTTAATGATTATATATAAATTTTGGAAAAGTAAAGAAGAGGTTTAACACTAAAAGCCGACGAGGTAGACTTCTATATTTCTGAGAGTTAAGATTGATGTCGAGTAGGGATATGAGCAATAGAGCTCTAGCCTATCGGGCTTCCCTCTTGAACGAGGAATAGTTAAGTTGAAATGTCGAAAAATATTATTGTTTACTTACTTGTTTAAAAGGTAATTAACTTTGCTTAACGCTAAAAGTCGACGAAGTTGACTTATCTATTTTTGGGAGTTAAGATTGATGTCGAGTAGGGATGGAGAAATAGAGCTCTAAACTTCCGAGTTTCCCTCTTGAACAAGGAACAATTAAGCCGGGAATGTCGAAAACGGACTAATTACGTTGTTTGTTACTTTTTTATGGAAATCATTAATACTATACTTAAACTAAAAGCCGACGAGTAAACTTGTCTATTTTTGAAATTCAAGAATGAAGTGTCTAAGCAAGGCTTTGATGCAACCAGTGCTCTAACTTACCTGACTTCACTCTTGAACGAGGAATGGTTAATTTGAAATGTCAGAAATGAGCTAGGTATACAAACATTGATTTGTACAAGCAATTGTTTAACTAGATAATCGATTAGTCGACTATCGAACTTAACCTATTATAACTTAGATCTTTAAAAAGAATGTTTTAAAGATAATACAAGTATGGAATGGTTTTGGGTTTGTTGTGACAATGTGTTAATTACATTCATATTTAACCCTTTTTTATTATACTTATGAATGTAAATAGTTCTTTAAAAGAATGTTTTAAAGATAAGTATAAGTGAAATGGTTTTGGGTTTATAGTAACAATGTTTAAGTAACGTTAGACTTAAACCTTTTAAATGGATTTGTGACAGTACTTAGATTCTTAAAATGGATATTTTGAAGGAAATTATAAGTAAGGAATCTTTTGGAAAAAGATAGAAAAAGCAAAGGTTTAAAGTATGAAATCTTGTTAATAATTTGTGAATATACTTATACCATTTGAGATAAGTATATGAATACTCTTTAAAGTATTGAAAGAATACAAATGAATAATAGAAATTGATGATGATGTTTTGTTAAATTAAAGAAGTTTTACTAATAAAAGAGGTTTTAATTAATAAAAGATTAATTAAACAAAAAGGGGATTAGAATCGCTTATGTGACTTAATCGTGCTTTGTATAACTTGATAGTGCTTTGTATATTTACTCATTTATGGAAAACATTTAGTCAGATATATAGCACTAAAAGTCGATGACGTAAGCTTGTCTATCTGTGGGAATTAAGACTAGTGTTCGTGTAGAGATATAAGCAATAGAGCTCTAACCTACCGGCTCCATTCTTGATCGAAGGATAGTATGAGATGAAAATATCAAAAACGTGATAAGTATACGAGACTTGGTTTCCATATGTGGTCGTTCTCATTATCATTGATATGACCAAATTCGTTAATTCAATCTTGAGAGACCGGGATCGGTATGTTTTACTTATTGAAAACTACTTCAAGACTGAGATATTTGTTTTATCTCTTGGAAGTAGATCTATTAGAGATGTTGGAATCCATGCATGATTTCAAGATCTGTTCGAGATGTGGGAATCCAATTAGGCATTCGTGTTCTGTTCGAGTGACGAAGACTCCTACAAAAGATGCCGAATATAACCTCGACATCGAAAATGACTAAAAACAGAGTAGGTCTCATAGCCTGGGGTTTAGCTAACCCGCGATAAGAAATATCAACTCTATATCTAGAGATACTTATCAATTGTTGGTCGCCGTGAGTTGATGATGTGTGGGATTACGTGTTCAGGCATGGACCAGCTATGTTTACCTAAAGGTATATTTTATCTAGAGGTATACGTCGCTCGGAGGTGCTTTCTGATCCTTGTGCAGAAGATTTGATTCGGTAAAGATCTCCATGGAAAATCCATTATACGAACGTTCCTTATCGGATTTGTTTGTACTCCTAATATGATGTTGAACTTAATGAATGTAACCATTCCAACTATGTTATATATTTATGTTCTACACTCTAAATATTATCTATTATATCACCTTATGTACTTATTAAAAGGTGGTTCTTTTGAGGGGATAACTGTTATGGCATTCCATGCGGTCTTAAAAGTACTGTTACGCATTAGCTACATATTTCTTGAGTTTCTCATATCATACTTATGTTTAACACGTGGCTTTTGTTTTTCCTAAATTCCTCGTGTGCTCCTTCAAGTAGTCTGAGAAAGACAGGTTTTCATTGATGTTCTTTGGAACTCGAGAAGACAAGCTGGATGTTTCATCTAGCGTAGTATTCTTATCTCCACTACATTATTATATTCTACATATTAGCATTTGTGAGGACAAATTATTATAACCGTCTAGGCCAATGATGGTACTTAGGTTTTGTAACTCAGAAATTTTTGTATCGGAGTAACCCTTTGTACTGTTCTTTTAATGTATCACCATTCCGCTAGTGAGCTTTTGATGTTGTGTTCTTCTGCCTTGTTTTATTTCAATTTGCTTTTCTTTTGCCCTAACGTTTTGTCTTTCCGGCACTTGGGTGCTCGACACGAGAATACCGTAGATGTATTAGTGTCGATATTCGAGGGTTGAAAAAGCGGACCGTTACAATTATTAAAAAACCTACTTTCGTAGGTTGGGATCTAGGAGGGTCCGCCCCTACCCGACCCCTTTTGCCTGGACCCTCATGGTAGCACATTTTGGTCTCCCGGATTTCGGTTCATTAATAGTGCATAATTATTATTTAATAAGTTAACATAATATACCTGAAATCGGGTAACAGTTAAGGGTTATCATTTCGAAAATGATAATTTTAATTTTTAGAATGAAAGAGTTCCAAAAGTATACATGCATTATATCTAAAGCGATAAAAACTCGATGTGTATGACCCTTTGGAACTGCCGTAAATCACGAAGTTAGTCAACCGTCAACTCGGATGCTGAAATCGAATGTACAGGGCCAGTTGCCTCATCTGTCTGCCTACATACATACCCGTCTTTTGCAAATCCCGATTTCTTGTCAAGCAGACATTTTGTTATTTACTCTTTTAAATTGGAAAGAAAAGGAAAAAAGATTGAAAACAAGGAAGATATGGGAAATGGGTATAGATTTATTGTAAGAGCGTAGCTATACCTGCATTCTATACAGGCCTGTCAATGGGCGAGTCTCGATCTGGGTATCTTAAAACCTGGACTTGAGGCCGGTGACAATAATCAAAACCCGAGCCCAGCCTGAGCCCGCTGGGTATTTCAAAACCAATACCTGAGCCCGATCCGTTGGGCTTTTCAAGCCCGTCGGGTAATACCTATATGTCTAACCCAAAATATTTATGTTAAAACCACATCATAAAATTGCGATTTTTATAAAAATTATAGACAAATAATTGTTAAAATACAAATTGGATGATGACGTAGTCAGTTCACAATAATAGTATGCAAAAACGTCTACATATAAACAAACAAAATGATAAAAAAACATATATACTCATGTTTAGAAATTACGGAAAACTAAGGCCCCGTTTGGCTTGTCGTTTTTAGTTTTGTGTTTTCGTCTATACAAAAACGCATCCGTTGTATGTATAGTCGAAAAACAAACAATTTTGAAAAATGAAATTAACATATAAAATAGAAAACAAGTTTATTTTATTTTTCGTGTTTCGAGAGATAACAAAAGCACGAAGAACAATCAAACTCTTTCGTTGTCCGTTGGTCATCCCGACGGCTAAGAATTATAAATCTTCTTCTCTTATTTCTCACTATTTCTTAGTACAAGTTGAAAACACAAAACTTAAAATACAAAATGAAACCAAACGAGCCATAATATTCGAATCGGGTCCAAACCGAGCAGCGTTTTGACTAAACCGTACTCGGCCCTAGTAGTAACCGGGTCGGACATGTATGTTGAAGTCAAAACTCATACCTACACTTATAGAACGGGTTTGAGTTGGATACGGGTCTAAACCCGTAAGAGTGCCAGGCCTAATTCTACATACCTGTTGTGGGAGAGGCTAAGGGTCGTTAAACCCTTGGTGCACAGATAATCGATTGTTTTTCAATCGACTCTTCTCCCCGTTTCTGTCAATTGCAAGATAAAAGTTTTAATTTTTTTTTTCCTCTCTTAGTCTCTCTCTGTTTCTCCAGGTGCGCTGTTGCCTATTCGGATCATATACCAATCCGGCCTTCCTCTGTCCCAGTCCCATCTCTCTCCCTTCTTCTCTCCAGATCTATTTCGGCTCACCGTTTCTCGTTCGATTTTTATTTCCATTTTTCACCCAAAAACCCTAGCCCTAATTTCTGTTATGGCGGATCCCAATTTGGGATTCTTGACCAAGCGCGACACGGAGGTAAAACTCCCTCGTCCAACCCGCGTGAAGAATAAAACTCCGGCCCCCATCCAAATCACCGCCGAACAGATCCTTCGTGAAGCTCGTGAGCGTCAGGAACCTGAAATTCGACCGCCTAAGCAGAAAATCACTGACCCAACCGAACTTGCAGATTACCGCTTGCGCAAGCGTAAGGAGTTTGAAGACACAATCCGAAGAGTGAGATACATTACTTCGGTTTGGGTGAAGTATGCAATCTGGGAGGAGAGCCAACATGATTATGCACGTGCACGGTCTGTGTGGGAGCGTGCTTTGGAGGTGGATTATCGGAATCACACACTTTGGTTAAGGTATGCTGAATTCGAGATGAAAAACAAATTCGTAAATCATGCTAGAAATGTTTGGGATAGGGCAGTTACTCTATTGCCTAGAGTTGATCAGTTGTGGTACAAGTATATTCACATGGAGGAAATGTTGGGGAATGTGGCAGGTGCAAGGCAGGTTTTTGAGAGGTGGATGGATTGGATGCCGGATATGCAAGGCTGGTTATCATATATTAAGTTTGAGTTAAGATATGGGGAAGTAGAACGAGCGAGAGGAATATATGAAAGATTTGTCGCGTGTCACCCAAGAGTTTCAGCTTGGATTAAGTATGCTAAGTTCGAAATGAAGAATGGGGAAGTAGGGAAAGCAAGAGGTGTGTATGAAAGGGCAGTTGATTTGTTGTCCGATGATGAGGAGGCAGAAGTTTTGTTTGTTGCTTTTGCAGAGTTTGAGGAAAGATGTAAGGAGACCGAGAGGGCAAGGTGTATTTACAAGTATGCATTGGATCATATTCCGAAGGGTAGGGCAGAGGATTTGTATAGGAAGTTTGTGGCATTTGAGAAACAATACGGGGATAAAGAAGGGATAGAGGATGCTATTGTTGGGAAGCGAAGGTTTCAGTACGAAGATGAAGTGAGGAAAAATCCATTAAATTATGATTCATGGTTTGATTATATTCGGTTGGAGGAAAGCGTAGGGAAGATAGATATGATCAGAGAGGTTTATGAGAGAGCTATTGCAAATGTGCCTCCTGCCGAAGAGAAAAGATATTGGCAAAGATATATATACATATGGTAAGTTTTTTGGTAAGTTTTGTTGGTGATGAGATGCTGATGGTTTTTGTTGATTCATTTGTTGCGTAAAATTGTATTTGTTAGGATTAATTATGCTTTGTTTGAGGAGCTTGATGCAAAAGACATGGAGAGGACAAGGGAGGTCTACAAGTAAGAACTTTTAGCCTGGTACAATCAATTAAGTAATAATTTTTTAGAGTATTATGGTTCTATTATTATGTTTCAACTTTTTTTAAGTGATGCATGGTGTAAAACAAACCAACATAGTAGACAAGATTGAAGTTATTAGTTTTCAGTGATTATACTAGCTTAATGATATCACTAACTCTTTTACTCCATGGTTGTTGGTTATTAACTCTATAGTTCCAAACGATTCAATCCAGCAACTGTAAGATGTCAGAAAGAATAACTTGGCAAATACTATTCTTAGACGCATACTACATTGGGTTTTGTTACACAATTTTGTAGATTACATATGCAAGAATCATTGATCATTCAAAGCCTATTTTGGTATTCTGCAATTTGCCTGGTCAGCGAGTGTGATCTACTTCTAGTTGTTTCTTATATTTACATCCACAAACTTTGGTTATTTCTTAAATGCTTTTGATGTATTTTCTGTAGATCATTGCCAGTATTACAGCTTTTCAATCTAAAATTATTGAGTATAAAGAGCAGAAAGAAAATCTTCTTACTAACACAAACATTTGGAAGCGCTGGTCCTATTTTTGTTTATTTATTTATTTATTTTTATTTTTTACAGATACATCTACCATGAATGTATTTTTGATAAATTACTACAGAACACGATATTATAACCAATATACGCAAGAAGTATTAAATTGTTGGTATATTTGTTGAGTACAGAAATATAATTATGATATCGGTAGAAAAGAGAAATGATTCTAAGGAAACAACAATTATCTCTTCTTAAACAACCTATATCCTCCAAACTTAACCAGCATTTGATGGATCATCCAATCTCGAGCCCTCCCGGTTGTCACCTTGCCTCGTTGTCATGATTGGGGTAATGGGGATAGCTAGCATTTAGAATAAAAAGGCTAAGTGAAGAGCAGGCAGCAATTGGGAATTAAATTATAAAAAAAGCTACATATAGTAGATTTGATTTTTGTAAAATAGAGTTGTTAAGGAAGACAGAATCGTTTAGATATCTAAAATGAAAAAATATGCTGGACACGCATAATTTGAAAAAAAGTTTGAATTAGACCGGGTTATTGTTGGGGTTTTTGATTGTAGCCCAAGTTGTTAATCCACTTTCAAGCAAATTATGTTTTCTGTATTTTTTCGAAGTATTATACGATGATACTGTGAAATGCAAAAAAAAAAAGGGTTTTATGTGGATAATTCAATGTGTTTCATATAATGAGTACTTATTTTCAAGGCCGGCTCTGAGTGGGGCCTGAAGGGTGATCATCCTGAGAAATGTACTATTTTACATATACAAGTTTATATGAAAAATAGATTTGTGAGAAAGATATAAAAATTACAAGAGTCTGGTGGTTGATAATTAATATTATTTGCTTAAGGTCATAACTTCAAATCTTAGATATAACGTAATAAACCCAAAAGTTATTATTTCTAAAATATGATTTTTTACATTTTTTTTATTCTTTATTTTATTTTATACATACATTCACTTTTGTGTATTTGTTTCATGTTTTTACCCTTGTATGTTGCTCCTTCCATATTTGTAGTTTATATCTGCTTTCCATTACCCAACTTGTGTAGGTAGGGAACTTCTGTATTTGGTTGTTCCTTTTTAGTGTGCAACCTTAAGTCCTTAATGGGAAATAATGCACAATGTATATTATTTACTCAACTATGCAGCAGGAGTAAATTTGCTATTTTTGCATAATAGGCAATTGATGCTCTATTTAGTAAGATAAATTTAAACCAGATCCATTTGGATGGATAGAATTTTTTTTCTTCCCGCAGTTCACTTTAATGTATGTGTACAACTATGTATCCACTATGTTTCAATTATACTAGATCTAGTTTGCAACCACAAATCCTTTATGCGAAGCAGTGGATGTTATTTTCTTGATTATATAATGGAAGTAAATTTTAAATTGAAAAGTTAAGTTTATTTAACAAAGTTAGCTGTTGTTCTATCTACTTGTAACGAAGCATAGACCACACCTAGTTAGGTAGATGTGTGTGTGTGCGCGCGCGTGTGCATATAAATACGTATGTATGTGTATACATATGTGTGTGTATATGTATGTATGTATGTTCTTTATGGCTTGCTATCATATCACATGCATATTTTTAGCTGTTGTTTTTTTATGCCATAAATTACCTTCTTGTTAATCTGGAGGACAGGCAGTGTAAGAATGATTTGTTCCGAGTTCATTGTATTCAATTTTTTATCATGTGATGTTTGTATGTCTGTGGAAAGGGACTAGGAATTATTCTTAATCTTACCCAAAAAAATTGTTCACGTAGGGCATGCCTTAACTTGATTCCTCATAAGAAGTTCTCATTCGCAAAGATATGGCTCTTGGCAGCGCAATTTGAGCTGAGGCAAAAAAATCTCAAAGGTGCACGCCAAATTTTGGGAAATGCGATTGGCAAAGCGCCAAAAGATAAGGTTTTTAGTTGCTACTCTTTCACCATTTTTATACCCTGAATTTTTGCAGTATTTAAAAGTTCATTTGTAGATGCTTATACACTTAATGTTCACTTCAGATATTTAAAAAGTATATAGAGATCGAGCTCCAGCTTGGTCAGATTGATCGGTGTAGGAAGTTATATGAGAAGTACCTTGAGTGGGCCCCAGAAAATTGCTATGCTTGGAGCAAGTATGCTGAGTTAGAGAAATCATTAAGTGAAACGGATCGAGCTCGAGCTTTATTTGAGCTTGCCATCGATCAACAGGCACTTGACATGCCGGAATTGTTGTGGAAGGTATCTTTTTTATACTGTTGAAAATTCATAATGTGTTTACGCAGACTTCTCTCTCTCCCATAGCTATCCTTCTAATGCCTGTATGCACCCTTGCGCATGTGCGTGCACACACAAAGTATTAGTTCTAAAGCATGTCTGTCGGAAATATACAAGAATGCTATGGTTTAAACAAATCTTTCATGATATTATTACACTTCACGATGCAAACATTTAGGATTTACCTATCGGGGAAACTCTTCTGAACCGTGTTGGGTAAAATTTTCTCTCTGTGATATTAATTAATATTTAACATGTGCATTGCATGGATGTGAAGAAAAGTTGTAATCTATTAGGATGCATTTTATTTTTATTTTTATTTATGATAATAATATTAATGCTTTATGCATCTTTTTGAATTCATTTTTCTACTAAACGATCTTCAAAGAATATTTTTTCCATAAAAGTTGTTGATAGGTACAGTTTGTTTGGCCATTATGATTTAAAAAAATTCTTTCCTTGTATAAAAACATTACTGGTCAAATAAAAATGATAAACATGATACAATGTGGGCTTCTATTTATCATATATTCATTTCAGATAGGGCAATAAAGGATTTTGGGATAGAGCTAAACTAACATTTTTTTTCTTCCATTTCTTCTTCTTCTTTTTTAGAAAAAAATCCTTTTAAATTGATTGCCAAACATGAGCTAGGGCACAGTATGTGTCCACCCTTGCTTGTTATATGGATAAAATATGAAGAGGGTATACTGTATGTGGAAATTTACAGGAGCACGAATATTATAAGGTCATGTAAATCCCATCACAGCAATATAATTTGTTTATATACGTGACTTATTTCCTCGATAAATGACATGACCAATTTATTGTACAGCATAAACAAATCAACTGAGCTTATACATTGTTCTAAATAACGATTCTAAAGTACCCCAAACTCCTGACTCAAATTCAATATAATGTTGCTTACAGTGAACATGTAAGAGCAATCATGTACCCAACTTAAATGGTTGTGCTAAACTATATTAAATATTATATATGTGCTGTTTCTGGTTTCTATTTGTTGAAACCAGTTTTGATGAGCTATTAGGGCCCCTTTTGATTTCGTCACTTGTAGCATTACTTCTGAGGAAATGCTTTAGTAGAAAGAGGTCTTGGATGATTTTCTACTTAGGAAATGTTTTCAGGCTCACAAAAAAGGTTATTAGATGGTAGTAGACATTATTATCAATAAACAGAAGTGTTTCTTATCTAGGAAATGCAGCTATCAGATGAGGGGTATTGGTCCAGAAAGAAATTCACAAGGCATTTGATTCAATTTCATTACATTAATATAATATATTATCATGTTTACTTATTTTCTGTGCATCAAAGCTGGAGTTACTTCAGTTACATGTGAGTTGTGATGAGCATCCACAGTAATATGCTACAGTTGGCAAGTGTCATTTATAGAGACCCTTTCAGATTGAAATAAACAATTGGAATATCATAGTGCTTGTAATGTGACAGTTAGTTAATAACTACAGAGTAAATCATAAACATACAATCTAAAACAATTGGGAAATTTCATATATGCATGGGGCTTTAAAATAAAATAGTAAAATACTTGGCTTTATTGTTAAAGGATAATCCGTGGTGTCAGTCATGTTGGTTAAAGTATGATCCGTGGTGTCAGTCATGTTGTATTTAACCATATAACATAACTTGTATGCCTACCTATTCGGAATATGATGGCATAAGAGTAATTCATTTGTGGCCTATTGTTAGATATCTGTGGCCTATTGTTAGACCTTTAATGGCATGATTATTTCATTGATATACCATAAGCTAGATTTCCAGAAACTAAGCAAATATCATTATTTTTTAGCAAGTCCCGTCAAAAGAATGTCTTCTAATATTTTTTTGGTTATTACTGTGTATAAGACATGTATATTTCTGTTAAGTAGTCTGTCAATGCATGTAATAAAAATATAATAGCAATCCTATAAGAAGAGCATAGAGTGATTTCCCAACGTTTCTAAATTTCCATTTAATAAAAACAATAACTATGTGATAGTTTCATGATATTCTTACATTTGTTTCAGTTATCTTACATTTTATCTGCTTCAAACTCTTTTAGGCATACATTGATTTTGAAATATCAGAGGGGGAATATGAAAGAACAAGGCGACTCTATGATAGATTACTCGATCGTACAAAACACTTGAAAGTATGGTTAAGTTATGCAAAATTTGAGGCTTCTCTTGCTGCTGACAAAGAGGACGAGGACAAAGATACGCAACCATCTAACGATGAACAACACAAAATGGAGTGCATTCAAAGATGTCGAGGTATTGGTGTTTCCATTGTCCGTAAATAAACACTTGTTTTATTCATGTACATTAATTGTTTTTTTGTTGCTAAATACACACCTCTTCATATCAGCTGTTTTTTTGTTGCTAAATACACACCTCTTCATATCAGCTGTTTTCGAGAGAGCTTTTGATTACTTCAGAACATCTGCACCCGAGCTGAAAGAGGAGAGAGCAATGCTTCTAGAAGAATGGCTCAATATGGAAAGTGGATTCGGGAGCATTGGCGACGTCAGTATTGTTCAGAAGAAATTACCTAGGAAAGTTAAGAGAAAGAGACCTATTGGTGTAGAGGATGGCAATCCAGCTGGGTATGTTTTCTTTTTCACTAATCTTAATTTCCTGAGAAGTTTAACCTGTCAGATCTTTGCTACGAGACTCATTGATGGATTATGTGCAGGTATGAGGAGTATATCGATTACATATTCCCCGATGAAGTAACGATGGCTCCAAATTTGAAGATCCTGGAAGCAGCCTATAAGTGGAAGAAGCAGAAAAGGGATGATGAAGAATGAAACTCTTTACTATTTTATTGGTCATAGTGAAATTTTGAGTTGTATTTGTCTCTAGTCTTCAGTAATCACCCATTGCATCTAAGGTAAATTTACACCAGAAGCATAGGCAGAATATATTCAGAAATAGGATGTCCCCCCGTACAAGATACGAATGTTAAAATTGCTGGTTGCATGGGCTGAGAAGTCCTTCCTTTTTTTACTGTCTGTTGGTTGAGTATGTAGAGGTTAAGCAATGACAACATGATTCAGTTGTGCTTTACTAAATTTGTTGCTGCTAGATACATTATTTTGTAGTTACGTGCTTCAAGTGAATGAAGTGAAAGGGTAAGTTAGTATTTTGCACTTGACCTTGCTTTTGCCGAAAACGACTGCAAAATGAATTCTTATTGTTGCCATTTGATTATCTGCTTATTTGTTTTGTCTGTATGAGTCGTTGTACATGGTTCTAATTAGAAACTAATTCTCCTATCGTGCCTTTTTTGCTGTAATAGGAGCTGACATACCAAGGATTCATCAATTGAAGACTATAGATTGCCAGAATTATTTTGTCTCTTTAAACAATTATAAGTTTTGAGGAATGCTTTTGGTGAAAGAAATATTCCTTTTCTTCTTACTCTTCTTTCGCAATTAATGTAAAGAAAACTCATTTTAGTGTTTTCTTTGGCAATATGCATAACACCCTTCCTCCTATGTATATCTTGTCAAGAAATACTAGCTCAAATAACAAATGGGATGACCTTCTAGATTGGAATTCTAGAGGCACTGTGTGCAATAAAACATTCATAGAATACAGACAAGGTGGTAGTATGATCAAATGGAAATGTCGCTAACATAACTACATAATATCAATGTATCTCGTAGTTCATAAGATCATACATAAATGAGGGTTATATTCTCTCTACACAAGATAATGATTACAATGAATGTCTCATAAATAATGTGCTAACTGTAGTATAGCACTACAACGGAATAATACAACTCCAATAGTACATAGAATATTAAGCCTCATGCTCATCCTTAGAATAAACACTATGCGTACTCATACTGATGTATCTCACGGTTTAGTAATACTAATATTTACAAAATAGATATGAATAAAATTTTCGTTGATGGTAAAGCCTTCGGTTATCGCGGTGAACCCCAAAGTTTCCTTTTCAAGAATCTTCTTCGATCTTAGGAGACAATTTGTAATTTTTTTCTTAAGCTAATTTAGTAATGGAATTTATGGAGAAGGTTTTTTAGTATAAAATAACGAAAGAGCAAGGCTTTATTTATAAGGAGAAAAGGGATACAAATATCCCAAAATATCTTCTTAAAAAAGGATCGCTCTCTTTTATCAATTTAATCATATTAAATTATCATTATCTCCATAATATATCATGTAACACTCCGCAATTTTAACGATCAAATATTTAAATGATTAGTTTAAATATTTAATCGTTAAGTGATGGAACGCCTTTTATACTCGACTTTTACAAACGAGTCAATTGAACTCAATACACTGGTGGTTGAGTTCGCTTTTTCAACGCGAGTAAAATGAGTATAAACTTGACTATGTTTGAAGTCAATGAATTTCGAGGATGAATAGTGCCAGATGAAGAGAATTGGGCTAAGCCCACTAGCTTGTCTCTAACTTAGCTTATATGTAGCTAAGCTCTTCATAATTCTAATTCACTTTCATTTTTCCACTTTTGTTTCTCCTCCTTTTCTCTAATCTTCACTAATCTCCTCTTAATCCCGAGCCCTATACCCCTCAAATAAATTTTCTAAATCCAAAAAAAATTCTTATAATTTATCTCATCCTATTCTCTACAAAACACGCAAAGGAATTAACTTGGGTCGGGGTTTGGATATTCATTTCGAAATTTAAAGAAGGGGAAAGCTTGAGTTTTGATGATTAGAACATGATCTAGGGAAAAGCAAGGTGAGTAAGATGATTCTCCTATTAAATTTATGTGTTTTACTTCATTAATTTGTCATTTATGATTATGAAGTAATATAGAATGATTTGGGGATTTCTATGCTATGATTTATGTTTGTATTCATGTTGTAAACATGATTAAATTAGCCCATTATTTGTTTAAGACCTTAATCCTTATTTGTGAAATAGTTAGTAAGCTCTAATTTTGATTATAGGCTAAGTAATAGATTTTAATAATGTTATTAGTGATTAGAGGCTAATTAGATAACATACCTAAGTGCATGTCATTTGTTAATCATAATTAAACAAATTTAAATGATTTTGGAAAAGTTAGTAAGCTAATTAAGTGAGTTTTCAACTCTACACTTATTATTAAAATGATTAGAGGGTTAACGGAGATTAATTAGTGTTTATAAAATAGTTATATGATTTTATAAATGAAGTATAGATTTTATAAAATGGAAATGAGATTTTATAAAATAGTAATATGAAATATACTTAATTTCAAGTGAGATAATTAAGTATTTAAAGGTTTAAAATGGTTTATGTGCTAATGATATTTTATAAAATAGAAGTAAGGTTTTATAAAATAGTATGAAACCATATTAGACTTTTACTGGAAAGGTTTTGGAAATAAAAGTAGATTGATTAAGTAATAAATGAATTATTTATTTAAATATACGTGTGCGTATATGAGTATGGGCAAGTATATGTATACATGTATTTAAAGATATATAACAATCAAAACGTTGTGTGAATTGTAGATAGAATTGTTGTAACGATACAGATTTTCGCGTTCGAAAATCGACATCCATACTTTACATCGTACTCGAATGCCATAGATTCGACCGTTCAAATCCGAGTCTCCGGAGCTTATAACACAATTAAGTATAACAACACAGCGGAAGAAAGAAATAAATGATATCATATACAACTCCAATGAATACAATATCCAGTATGATATACAACAATGATATCAGTATGATACAACAATATTAGAGATAAATAAATGATACAGCGGAAATAACAGCGGAAAGAAAATAGATAACACCAGCAGCGGATAGAATGTCTCCAATAGAATGCTCCAAGATAAGCAACGTCGGTCCATGAACTCCAAGAACTGAACTAGCTCCAGATAATCTACTCAACCTGAATATCTGAAAAACCTAACTCTAGACTGCCCGTGTGGAAAATAGTGGGCACCCAGAGTTTAGGAAGGGAACAATAAACTCCGGGTCAGTCATGGGACTGGTATGAGCAAACAAAAACAGTTTATCTTTAAACAAACACAAAAGGCTTTTAAACATTGAAATCCGCAATGCTTTTCGAAAATGAAACTACCATAAGTCCTCCCGCCACACACACAATGCAATCGCAGACTTGGAGGAGATTTCTCCTTATGATAGTCAAACATGCTTACTACGCAAAAGAAATTCTTTTGATATTATTATCATTAGTGCATAGTGTCGAAAACCATTTCGAAAATATAATATTAATCTTAGCCAGCATACAACCATTGTTGTATGCCTACTATAGCTACTACGTTCAATAGCAGGTTACCGCCACATTCCATAGCACGTAATACAACTAAAAACCGTACAGGGTTCATATTGTTTCTTTGTATTTCCAACAAATGATCAGGCTAAGGAACTTCCTTTCCGAAATGGAAACGCCTCTGGAAAGACGCCCCGGATCCTAACCGGATCTCTGCAAACAAAAGGCCGACGCTACCTCACGCTGTACAACTGTAACTAGGTAACTAACACACTGACGCTACCTCACGCTGTACAGCTGTAACTAGGTAACTAACACACGAGTCATGTCATCCCCCGGTCGTTACCGACCTTTATCCGAGGATCCTCAATCATAAAGCAACAGCCACAAAGTATAATCAACATAGGTAAGATATCTGGGCTCCATACCAAGATATCACCTTTTATCCAGAAGGAAATGACATACCCTAGGGGCGCTACCCCTACAAACCTTTGCCGCAACATTCCTGTTTCGACCATTACCGGGTTGTGAGGCTCGACTAAGTCTCGTCCACAAAGCCACGCTTTTTCACAAAGCCACGCTTTTTCACAAAGCCACGCTTTGATCAACAAATGATCAATAGCACTTCGTATGCCACATTACCAAATTGGGAATGTATCACTAGTAACCATCAACTACATAACCTCTGAGCTCGTACGTCTCAGAGAAGGGTGTTAAGCTAAGAGAATAAATTCTCCGCCACCAACAGAAATGTATTTGATAGAAACCAGCTTTACATCTCAAAGTGTAACGTCAGACACACATCCATACAAGTCTGTTCCGGGTTCGAACAGAACCGAAGGCACTTCCGAAGAAGCCCTTGCAAATCCGGATAATTTCTAATCACGTCCGGACTTCCCATCACTAAAGGTGATAAAAAATCTCTATACCGGGGATCAGCCGATGCAGAGACAATCAATGGTAATCCTTTCGTTTTCGAAAGTATCCGGTCTTCACCACCGGTCTTCAAATGCGATCCATATACGTCGTATCATTATTCGGAATGGGTTATACGACACAAAGGTCCTTTCCCGGCTAAACCGAATAACGAGCGCAATTAAAAATCATATGGATACTGGGGTCTCAGTTAAATCACAGCTTAAAGTCAAAAACTTTTCATTCGAATGGTAAAACAAATTACCATTTCCAATCTTTTAAACAAAAGATTCAACTCAAAAACCTTCAATGGTTTAAACAATTTCCACACTTTTAATCTTTTAAACAAAAAGATTCAATTCACAAAGTTAACCCCATTCACAAAGATCCATTCATGGATTTAAAAACAATTTCCATTTCAATTGAATTAACTCGTTAAATCTTTAAATCAAGATTTAACTTATAGCTTTCAAAACTCGTTTCCAAAGATTCATTCATAGTCTTTCAAAACACTTCAATTCTATTTCAAATTAGATTAACTCATCCGGTCTTTGAAATCAAAGACTCATTTCATAGTTTTCAAAACATTTCAATTCCATTTCAAACTTGAAACCTTTCAACACAATTTGGAAATCCTTTCTTAAAATGAAAGCTATTATTTATTTGAAAACTAGTAGTTTTCGTTTCGGAAAAATCCAGTTATATTTACACGAGTTAAAACCCTTGAATTAAAATTCAAATTCCCAAATCAATATCTTTAAAATGGTTTAACCCATATATAACTTATACAGCATCTTCAATCCCTAGTTTCAAATCATAGAATTCAATTTCAAACTTGAATTCAAATTTAAATCAAATTATTTAAATTTTAAAACTCAATTAAGTTATTCGAAATAACTTTTATCTTTGAAATTCCATTTCAAAAGCTTTTCACTTTAAACCCAAATTTCAATTTCAAAATCAATTGAAATTAAAGATTTCAATTTCAAAAACATTGAATTTAAATCATCTGTGACTTAACCGATTTCCACGTGAAATCCATATTTGTGTGTGTATGGTGTAGTCCAGGGGTTTCACACAATAGTGCACAACATCAATCATCACAGATATATCGATAAGCGGTATAATCCATAACGCTTATCTTCATTCATAGATTCATAGATAAAGTCAATTTATCAGTCACAAAGATTCACTATTACAATTCGATGTGGGTTTCGGATATCCAACTGGAATCCGACTCCCTGTCGCATCGAAATTCAAGTGTCATTTTACAGGCCAATGGTTTCATATTCACATAGTAATATACCACAGATAAGTAAATTACAAATCACAACATAAATCAGGATGTATCACAAAGCATCATATATCAAGGATATCAAACAATTCAACCATTCAACGAAATCCAAACATCTATAGGTAAGGTCAGTTAGTTGTCTGATTTATTTAAATCAGATTAGTCATTCATCCTGGTTAATTAACATTAATAATTTACAAATCATTTTTATTAACTATTCTTTAATCATTTATTAATTAATTATCTTTTAAATAAATTTTCCCCGATTAATTACATTAATTAATTAATTCTCAATTAATTATCATTCCTTAACCACCTTCATTTATTAACCTTCAATTAATTAATCATCCTCAAATTTATTTCCCTAATTAGGTAATCATATAATTAATTATCCTTTAATTAATTTTTCTTTTCTTAATCACTTGGTTAATCAAACTTAAATCATTAATTAATTACTTATAATTAAGTAATTATCTCTAATCATTTTTCTTAATTATTTCAACTCTTTAAGATTTATTTAATTAACTTAATTAATCATCCATATCATTAATTAATTAAATTAATCAATTATCCATTTTAATTATCTTAATAATTTAATGAATCCAAATCATTTAATTCTAATTAACTTTAAGATAAATCCTTACTCTTATTTATGATTAAATTATCCTTAACAAAACATTTAAACAATTCACTTTCAAATTTATTTCAAATTTCATTTTTAAATTTAAGATTTAAAAATGAATAAAATTATAACCTTACCAAAATTTTAGAAATACAAATTCTTTAAAACACATGTTAAAGACACTCTTATCTTATAAAAGAATTTTACAAGAGTTTAAAACCAAATTTATATTTAAAAGCTCAACCATTTTTAAATACACTTTAAATACTTAACTTTAAAGTTGTAAAAACTTATTTATCTCCAACTAAGATTTTAACTAAATTTGATTCCAGTTCTGGACTTAGATTTTAAACTTAGTCTAAATCTCTTCTTTACATTTTAAAATTTTAGTTTTAAATTCAAAACTGACAGGTCTTAAAACTTGTAACACAAAAATCATACCCGAGACAGCCCCTATATTTCCCGAGCCAAAACACTAGAAACCCGAGTCTTCCATCCCTTTGTTAAAAATTTTAAAACTGTTTAAATTAAAACTTATTAACCCAACTCGCGTACGCATCGAAACCAACCCGAGCCATTACCTTTCTTCCCCGAGTAATTTCGCGAAATGCTTCGAATGCGACCCGAGAATAACTTCGCTTCTCTCCCAACCCCACTGTGCACGGAGACCTGGTGCACATGCACCCATCGCCGGCAATGCTCCGGCATCTGCGACCACTCCCAACAAGTCGACTTCGACTCCCACAACCCATTGAACCACCCAGAATCACAAACTACCACGAATTCGAAAATCTAGCATATGGGTTCGACTATAATAAAACTGGGTTGCTCAACTTTGCTTCGAACCACTCCCCTCCGGCCATCGGCGAACACGCCTTCTTGCTCGAAGCCTCCCTCATACCCCAAGCCATCATTCCCTAAATTCTCGTGAAGCTCGATCGACCTATGGCGACACAATCAACGAGTTTACAGAGCACTGTAAAACTCGATCTAAAACCCTAAACTCGATGCGCCCCAAAATTTCTTGCATTAAATAATTTTTCCAGCATTTTTCCCGGATTCGAAACTTACCAAACTAGCTTCATAAAAAATTTCAACAATTAAATTTTGTTGAATCATCAGATATTGAAAAAATGCATTTTTGATTCATCTTCAAACTACACATTGAATACTTACTTGAAAATCATCGATTTTGTTTTAAAAATCCTACTTTTGTATGTTCAACCAAGATATGAAATCAGATCAACCATTTAAAACATTCGAATTTTTACATATTGGTTTCCTTTACTGTAAACTTGAACACACAAAAGCCAGGCTCCACTGTCATACTTTAGACCATTTCCAGATTATTGTTTTAAGAGTAACAAATTTATTTAGTTTAGAAATCTAAAGTTTTAAAATGCTCTGCTAAAAAAAAGTGTTAATTCCCTCCCTTTTCTTGCCCAGAGACTTAAACAGCGAAGACATAAGCATAAAGCTTCCAGTAAAAAAAAACATTTCAGGTTCTCTGGTTAACCATATATAGCAACACAACTTCATTAACTAATTATCATAATTAATATTTTAAGAAAAGTATGTTTACTCACCTGATTTCAGAAATGAACAGAACTTTTCTGTTGAACCAGGCTTTGAATTTCTAGCTACATCCTTTCTTTTAATCTCTGATTTGCAGTTGATTGTTTTAATTGAATTGTTGCTTAAGTTTTGAAATAATGGCTACTTAGTTTTCTTGATGGACGAACTGAAAATGAGAAAGGTTGATGTATGTATAGAAAGTGAGTTTCCAGGTGATTATATTTTGCTTGTACAATAGATGGCATATTTTTCTTTTTAGTACAAATAGGATCAGAGATTTTTTTCTTTAATTGGAGGCTGAAGAGATATTGTCTCGGCTGAAGATATATGGCATTAATTGCCTTTGTACAAAATATGCATTTTTTACTACTTATCTCGGCTGAAAAGTTTCTTTGCCATGCTAGAGATGATGATTTGGTGGCTAAAGATCTTGCTATTTCAGCTGATATAAATCTATTTTGTGTGCTAAGGAGACTTAGCATTAATTTTCTTTGTTTTTCATACTTATATTTATATTTTTATAAACTCAAATTATTATTAAACCATTTACTTGAGATTTTAAACTCAAATTTAATATGTATAAATATAAATTCAAATCTACTCATATACGCACATATACCTATATATTCACATATATACATATATACAATATTTAAATTTTAAATGATTTTTCCAAAATTTATTCGAAGATCGGGGAAACTCGCATTACTTAAATCGATTTATTTCACAAATTTTATTCAAAAATTCAATAAATTATCAATTTAAATTTATATAAAATTCGGGGTTGTTACAGACTTCCCCCCTTAAAAGAATTTCATCCTTGAAATTTCCAAGGAGACCCAAAGATAGATGAAGAATGTTTCATCAAATCAAACTGAATCTATTCTGCATTTGGTTTACCAAATCAGAATATCAACAATAGATATAAGAACGAATATGTTTAACACTTCACAAGATACTCGGGTCATCCATATCTACGAAATATGTAGTGGCATCGGTTAGTTCGAAAGGATAACTAACCATTCGTAGAACATATCGGAACCCAAAGAATAGATAGATATATGGATACAATTTTAAAAATTTTCAGTTTAGAAACTAAATTATACCTATCAACCATAACAATCAAAGCAAACAATCATCCAACAAACAATTTTGTCCTTTTGGAGTTTATGTCCCATATCAATATATCGAATCTTCTTCCTGGATCTACCAGAAACCATCGAAGAATTGAGAAAAGATGTTGAACAAAAGAGATTGATAGAGAAAAGATTGCTTCCTTGTTGTTACAGAGTATTGACCATTTATAGTCGTATTCCCCTATCCCCTATCTCATCCTCTTCTTGCACTCATACTCACAATCAGTGGATAGTAAGAGAATTTACTGATGCATTCGAACGGATATCTGAGGAATACTCATTCTAGGGTATACTTCACCCTATCTCTAATGAGCTACTTAATGTGTTATACTCCTGAGCTAAAGTTCAACCTTAGCTCTGATACCAAATGTAAAGACCCAAAAGTCGACCTTCGAAAATCGGCATCCGTACTTCGCTTGTACTCAAAATGCCATAGATTCAAACGCCGAATCTGGTTCTCCGGAGCTTATAACACAATTAAGTATAACAACACAGCGGAAGAAAGAAATAAATGATATCATATACAACTCCAATGAATACAATATCCAGTATGATATACAACAATGATATCAATATGATACAACAATATTAGAGATAAATAAATGATACAGCGGAAATAACAGCGGAAAGAAAATAGATAACACCAGCAGCGGATAGAATGTCTCCAATAGAATGCTCCAAGATAAGCAACGTCGGTCCATGAACTCCAAGAACTGAACTAGCTCCAGATAATCTACTCAACCTGAATATCTGAAAAACCCAACTCTAGACTGCCCGTGTGGAAAATAGTGGGCACCCAGAGTTTAGGAAGGGAACAATAAACTCCGGGTCAGTCATGGGACTGGTATGAGCAAACAAAAACAGTTTATCTTTAAACAAACACAAAAGGCTTTTAAACATTGAAATCCGCAATGCTTTTCGAAAATGAAACTACCATAAGGCCTCCCGCCACACACACAATGCAATCGCAGACTTGGAGGAGATTTCTCCTTATGATAGTCAAACATGCTTACTACGCAAAAGAAATTCTTTTGATATTATTATCATTAGTGCATAGTGTCGAAAACCATTTCGAAAATATAATATTAATCTTAGCCAGCATACAACCATTGTTGTATGCCTACTATAGCTACTACGTTCAATAGCAGGTTACCGCCACATTCCATAGCAGGTAATACAACTAAAAACCGCACAGGGTTCGTATTGTTCCTTTGGATTTCCAACAAATGATCAGGCTAAGGAACTTCCTTTCCAAAATGGAAACGCCTCTGGAAAGACGCCCCAGATCCTAACCGGATCTCTGCAAACAAAAGGCCGACGCTACCTCACGCTGTACAGCTGTAATTAGGTAACTAACAAACTGACGCTACCTCATGCTGTACAGCTGTAACTAGGTAACTAACACACGAGTCATGTCATCCCTCGGTCGTTACCGACCTTTATCCGAGGATCCTCAATCATAAAGCAACAGCCACAAAGTATAATCAACATAGGTAAGATATCTGGGCTCCATACCATGATATCACCTTTTATCCAGAAGGAAATGACATACCCTAGGGGCGCTACCCCTACAAACCTTTGCCGCAACATTCCTGTTTCGACCATTACCGGGTTGTGAGGCTCGACGAAGTCTCGTCCACAAAGCTACGCTTTTTCACAAAGCCACGCTTTTTCACAAAGCCACGCTTTTTCACAAAGCCACGCTTTTTCACAAAGCCACGCTTTTTCACAAAGCCACGCTTTTTCACAAAGCCACGCTTTTTCACAAAGCCACGCTTTGATCCACAAATGATCAATAGCACTTCGTATGCCACATTACCAAATTGGGAATGTATCACTAGTAACCATCAACTACATAACCTCTGAGCTCGTACGTCTCAGAGAAGGGTGTTAAGCTAAGAGAATAAATTCTCCGCCACCAACAGAAATGTATTTGATAGAAACCAGCTTTACATCTCAAAGTGTAACGTCAGACACACATCCATACAAGTCTGTTCCGGGTTCGAACAGAACCGAAGGCACTTCCGAAGAAGCCCTTGCAAATCCGGATAATTTCTAATCACGTCCGGACTTCCCATCACTAAAGGTGATAAAAAATCTCTATACCGGGGATCAGCCGATGCAGAGACAATCAATGGTAATCCTTTCGTTTTCGAAAGTATCCGGTCTTCACCACCGGTCTTCAAATGCGATCCATATACGTCGTATCATTATTCGGAATGGGTTATACGACACAAAGGTCCTTTCCCGGCTAAACCGAATAACGAGCGCAATTAAAAATCATATGGATACTGGGGTCTCAGTTAAATCACAGCTTAAAGTCAAAAACTTTTCATTCGAATGGTAAAACAAATTACCATTTCCAATCTTTTAAACAAAAGATTCAACTCAAAAACCTTCAATGGTTTAAACAATTTCCACACTTTTAATCTTTTAAACAAAAAGACTCAATTCACAAAGTTAACCCCATTCACAAAGATCCATTCATGGATTTAAAAACAATTTCCATTTCAATTGAATTAACTCGTTAAATCTTTAAATCAAGATTTAACTTATAGCTTTCAAAACTCGTTTCCAAAGATTCATTCATAGTCTTTCAAAACACTTCAATTCTATTTCAAATTAGATTAACTCATCCGGTCTTTGAAATCAAAGACTCATTTCATAGTTTTCAAAACATTTCAATTCCATTTCAAACTTGAAACCTTTCAACACAATTTGGAAATCCTTTCTTAAAATGAAAGCCATTATTTATTTGAAAATAAGTAGTTTTCGTTTCGGAAAAATCCAGTTATATTTACACGAGTTAAAACCCTTGAATTAAAATTCAAATTCCCAAATCAATATCTTTAAAATGGTTTAACCCATATATAACTTATACAGCATCTTCAATCCCTAGTTTCAAATCATAGAATTCAATTTCAAACTTGAATTCAAATTTAAATCAAATTATTTAAATTTTAAAACTCGATTAAGTTATTCGAAATAACTTTTATCTTTGAAATTCCATTTCAAAAGCTTTTCACTTTAAACCCAAATTTCAATTTCAAAATCAATTGAAATTAAAGATTTCAATTTCAAAAACATTGAATTTAAATCATCTGTGACTTAACCGATTTCCACGTGAAATCCATATTTGTGTGTGTATGGTGTAGTCCAGGGGTTTCACACAATAGTACACAACATCAATCATCACAGATATATCGATAAGCGGTATAATCCATAATGCTTATCTTCATTCACAGATTCATAGATAAAGTCAATTTATCAGTCACAAAGATTCACTATTACAATTCGATGTGGGTTTCAGATATCCAACTGGAATCCGACTCCCTGTCGCATCGAAATTCAAGTGTCGTTTTACGGGCCAAGGGTTTCATATTCACATAGTAATATATCATAGATAAGTAAATTACAGATCACAACATAAATCAGGATGTATCACAAAGCATCATATATCAAGGATATCAAACAATTCAACCATTCAACGAAATCCAAACATCTATAGGTAAGGTCAGTTAGTTGTCTGATTTATTTAAATCAGATTAGTCATTCATCCTGGTTAATTAACATTAATAATTTACAAATCATTTTTATTAACTATTCTTTAATCATTTATTAATTAATTATCTTTTAAATAAATTTTCCCCGATTAATTACATTAATTAATTAATTATCAATTAATTATCATTCCTTAACCACCTTCATTTATTAACCTTCAATTAATTAATCATCCTCAAATTTATTTCCCTAATTAGGTAATCATATAATTAATTATCCTTTAATTAATTTTTTTTTCTTAATCACTTGGTTAATCAAACTTAAATCATTAATTAATTACTTATAATTAAGTAATTATCTCTAATCATTTTTATTAATTATTTCAACTCTTTAAGATTTATTTAATTAACTTAATTAATCATCCATATCATTAATTAATTAAATTAATCAATTATCCATTTTAATTATCTTAATAATTTAATGAATCCAAATCATTTAATTCTAATTAACTTTAAGATAAATCCTTACTCTTATTTATGATTAAATTATCCTTAACAAAACATTTAAACAATTCACTTTCAAATTTATTTCAAATTTCATTTTTAAATTTAAGATTTAAAAATGAATAAAATTATAACCTTACCAAAATTTTAGAAACAATTACAAATTCTTTAAAACACATGTTAAAGACACTCTTATCTTATAAAAGAATTTTACAAGAGTTTAAAACCAAATTTATATTTAAAAGCTCAACCATTTTTAAATACACTTTAAATACTTAACTTTAAAGTTGTAAAAACTTATTTATCTCCAACTAAGATTTTAACTAAATTTGATTCCAGTTCTGGACTTAGATTTTAAACTTAGTCTAAATCTCTTCTTTACATTTTAAAATTTTAGTTTTAAATTCAAAACTGACAGGTCTTAAAACTTGTAACACAAAAATCATACCTGTTTGTACCAAAAATGGGCACAACACTCTTCGGAAGTTTTTGAAGAGATAAAAGTGAAGAATGAAAATTAAAACTGTGGATTATCTAACAAAAACTCCAAATAACAGAAAGTAAATTGCAAAGACAAGCAATTTAGAGTGGTTCGGCGTTTTGCCTACGTCCACTATGAAGTTTGATGATTTTATTGCTCGATACTTGAAGATTACAATTCTTTATACTGTAGTACAACTGAATTTAAATGCTAAGTGTCAATCTAAAGCAGCGGTGGTGTTCTGGAGTAAATCTGGCAGAATCTGGGCGCTCTTCAGTACTTAGAATTGTCCGACCCCTTTTCTGAATGACCAGGGGCTCTATTTATAGGTGTAGGAGGCTGATATTTCGTCTAAAATAAGGGGAGACCAGTTCTGGTACGTCAGGGGGCCCACATGGCCGAAATCTGGAGATCCGGGCCCGCTTTGGGATCGATTCGACCCTTGGTTCGAATCGATCAAGAAATTGTCCAATCGAGCTGAAATTTGGTGTGGACATTCTTCAACATGTGCTCAAGCTTCTGTGAAAATTTTATAGCATTTGGACTTGTGGATCTCGAGTTATGGTCGATTCAAGGTTAGATGCTCAGTTGAAACTTCTCTTCGAATCGACTCCATTCGACCCGGTTCCTTCGAATCGATTGCATCGAATCGATGGTGGAGCGTGCTTCGGTGATGACGTGGAGCGTGAACTTCGCATCGATCCGCTTTTGTCGCCTGTTTGATCGAGTCGTCTTGAAGACTTTTCTGCTTTGACTCGATGGATTCGAAGACGTCATTAATCCTTCGATTCGAACGACGTTTCGCTCGTATCGATAGCGACATGCTTCGATCGATTCGAAGTCAATCGTAGCTAGATGGATTCGAGGGAAGACATCTGTGCATGGATTCGAAGCAGAGCGTCTCGTTGGGTTCGAAGCAGGATATCTCCATGGATTCGAACTAAGGATAACTTGAAGGAAACGAATGTGGATTCGGGGAATGGATACGAAACCTGACCATCTGATGGATTCGAAGCAAGGCCTAGTGGGACGGATTCGAACCATGGGCTGGCTTGATGGAGTCGAAGAAAAGGTGTTCCTCATGGATTCGACCATGCTGAGGTGATGCCGGTCTGATGGATGCGTGTTTCATGGATTCGAACATAGGTTTCGCCTACGGATTCGAACTAAGGACTGTCTACTCCATTTTTCATTGGTGATATCTTGAGCATACGAACTCAGATTGCCCCGAAATTTGGAACATTGGTTTTTACTACCCTATTTGACGTTCCTTATCGATTGCAGCCTGATCTAGACTCGGACAAATTTCATCGACATCCATAGCGATCCTTGCGCGTAGCTGATCTTCGAGACGATCTGTCACCGGTTGCTAGTTAAGTCCTTGATGTCACGGCCTTGCCAAAAGGCGGGATAACATTTGCCCCCCAAAGTACGTCTTGTGTAAACACGACGTGCTTTGAAAAGCTGCAGTCTCTCATTGGATAGCTATAACATGCTTTACCGAAAGTTGCATTCTGTATTGCTGTAATTGACCGTCGTATAATTGTGACTGGCTGTTAGTTCTTCGAATTATGACGAGATGAACATTTGATTCCTGTAAATGACAAAGATCGAACCTTAGTCAGAGATATGTGCATACGTGTATTATCTTGACTTTGGTTAACGTTGTGTGATCGCAAGTCGTTGTTAGTTCGGTTTGTTATCGAATTCTGCATCGGTCCTCTCCTCGACCAGTTTGAGATTCGAGCTAAAATATTGCTTTTATGATTGTCTATGATCATCCTCTCGTATCGATCCTCTCCTGAATCGGTATAAAGAGTAGACAAGCAATTTTTCACATTGAAACGGTTCGTCCATTTTCATTAGTGGTTGGTGATGGATTCGAAGCTGTGTTTGCTCGAATCGATGGTTTGAATCGCTGGTATCTGATGGATTCGAAATGGTCATTCGAATCGATAGCTTTTGAATCATTGCATGCTGATGGTCGTGAAGTCAGTACTTCGAATCGATGGGACGCAACGACTCTAATTTAACTTTTATTGAAAGCTTCGAATCGATGTAGCTTCGCATCGATGAGGCTTTGTAAAGATGCAGCCTTGATGGATTCGAAGTTTTCAGGGATTCGAATGCAATGAGCTCAAACGTGATGGATTCGAATGCGATGGATTCGAGTGGAATAGCGCGTGACCGGCTGGAGTTGGTCATTTTGACCGGGATACGAATCGTCCCATTTCCTTCGGGAGGCCCATATAAATACGCGATGCCGGTGTCACTTTCACTTTTTACTTTTTACTGCTGCTATAGCTTCTTCTTCGAATCGACCTCTCCAAGGCCAAGACGAACGTGCTCTCCTCGAATCGATCGAACCCCTTCACGCTCTCATAAAATCAGGTAATCAAGGGATCGATTTGGGATGTGAAAGATAGAACTTAGAATCTTTAGCAACGATTCAGTCTTCCCTTCTAAAACCTTCGAGGAGTGATGAGGTCTGAACAAAGTGGGTCGACTCGATGGAACTGGGGAATGAAATCATTCGAGTCGTATTGATTAGAGTGTCGCCTTCCATTGCTTCACACTGCTCCAGGAACGAGTCATTCGAATCGATTAATGTAGAGCTTCAAATTGATTGTCTCAAGAGAAAGAAGGAAAGAAGGTTCGCGGTGATCGATTCGAAGCAGCGATAAATCGATCGATTCGAAGGATCTCAATATTGATCGATTCGAAGTCATGCAAAGATCATGGACTCGTAGTGCTTTTCCATCCTAAGGCTTCACCAAGTCGACCTTAATGGAGTCGAGGTGTGTGGATTCGAACGCCATCGATTCGAGTCAATCGATTCGAACGTTCTGATATCTCCTCTTCTGATTTTGCTCCAACATCCGAACTACGACCAATCTTAAGTTGAACTTTGACGAACATAATGAACTTTAGCATACTTGACTCCGACGAGCTTCGGCCTCGCATAGTCGAACTTGACTGAAAGATTTGACCTCCTTTTTGAAGCTCGTCGATGGAACTGTGACTTAACCAACAATATAACTGACTTATACTTGAAGTAGTTCGTAGTGTTTGGATGGCGTGGGAGTGACGGTCAGCGATGACGGTCATTTTCACTCTCAAATTCTCAAGTTTTATTGCACGGACATCTTGTTTCAATCTGTAAAATCTGCTTAAGTAACGCACAGCACTCGTACTGCACGACACATCCATACACACCACACTGGGGAACGCACGGGCTGTTTATGAACTTAATGTTGCTTTATGATGAGTTAGTTAATTATGGAATCTTCGAGTTCCCAACAACAAGAGGTACAGAGCTCGACTCCTCCGGTGCTTGAGATTCCCGATATTCCTGTCGATGTAATCGATCCAGCTCCAGATGAATTGCCAGATGCTATATTTATTGAGGACCCCGCTGACTCTGTCCAATCTAACATTTTTGAATCCCTATTGGGCCGAATTTGCTTGAGACATAACATATCTCTAGGTGATGTATTATTGCCCAGTGCCGCTGATAGACCGCATAATCCGCCTGAAGGGTATACAGCATTCTATCGCCATGCTTGCGCGGCCGGAACTCTCCCTCCTTTCAATCAATATATCAGAGGGATGCTATCCTACCTAGGAATTGCTCCTTCGCAACTTCATCCCAACGGGCACGCATTGCTGAACAGTGCCTTTGTCATATTTATGGACTGTCTCTTTCGCCCGCCAAGGCCAACCGAGATCAGACACATATTTAACTTCAAGAGTAGGGGTGATAGCCCGTCCTTTACATTTCTGGAGGCAGTTAGGAATTGCCAAGTTGTAGTTGGAGCTTGGACCCGACTGAGTTATTTCAAGAACGAGTGGTTCTATGTTCGGTGCCCTCCGGGTTTCGCTAGGCGATGGTTGTCTAGACGTAAGCGCCTTAACCTGTTTTCTTGACCAATAGCTCTTTGGTGTTAAAATTGACATTTCATTCCTTTTATAGCCATTATCTCCAGACCCGATGGAGGGCGTTTCAATGGTATCGTCCGAAGTCTTCAAGAAGTTCCAAGAGAGTTGAGACATATTGACTCGGTGCTGAACGATTATAACTTAAGAATTCTTGGTTTGATCGACATCAATCAAAGTATAGTCGTCGAGGGATTGGCAAAGCCCGCCTCCAAGAAGGAAGATAAGAAGAAAACCAAGAAGAGAAAGGTGAAGAAGTCACTCGGAATCAGAATAATCGAGGCGAGTGACGAAGAAAGAACCCACACGGATTCGGAGCCGATGGCTGACCTCTCGGGAAACTTGGAGGAGTCGGGAGAAAGACGGAAAGGCAAGGCCGTCGTTTCCAAAAAACTTAAGTCTAAGGGGTGGAAATCTGTGGATGTGTCTCCTCCCATTTCCGGAGTTATGATTCCTGAGGCCGCCCCTTCTCATTCGAGAGACATTTTCAAAGGGCTTGACGATATTCCCATCCCAGATTATATATCGATTTCTCATAATCCTGGGTTGGAGGAATTTCAAGATATCCTAAACATGAGCGAGCCCTTTTCTTTTAGTGCGGTCAACATTTCCGGTCGGTTTGGGGGTTTACACATTTACACACACTTCCACAGCACTTCACGACTTCTGAGTAGTAAACACTGCTTTATGGGATCTTAATCCGTAATTCTTTCTTATCGCAGGTGAGATGTCAGGACGTGGCTCTACTCTGGATAGTCTTCGAAATGTGCGTCAATCTTCTCCATTCTATGATTCCCGCAGGAGAGAGTCAGATAGGGATCGTGGGCGAGGCTATTCAAGTCAAGAACGTTATGATAGAGATAGAGATTACTCGCGTGGCCGTTCTGGCTATGATTATTCTGACAAAGACCGGGGATACCAGCACCGATCTCGATCTCGCTCTCCTCCGCCTCCTAGGGCCCCAGTAGACCTTCCAGGGCCTTCTCATCAGCAGCAGCCGCCTTCTCAATCTTCTCGGCCTGATACTCAGCGGCCAAGAATAGAACCGACAGCAGTCGCTATAATAGAACAAGCTCCGGCTGAGTTGACAAGTGAGGGAGCCGCTAAACTCGCCCAAATGAAAAATGACTTCCCTGAAATTTGTATGGATGCTTATGTCTTCCCTCCTAATCTTAAAAGAATTCCTCTGGATGCTGAGAACATTGCTCATAACTATATCCGCGATTTCTACGCTCAGTATAAGGAGTGGTACAAGGCAGCCGTGAAGGCTTCCAGAGTAGCTTTTGACCGGGCGAAGATTATCGCTGAACGGGATGCTGAAATTGCTAAACAGAAACGCGTCATTGAAGTTCTTCAATCTGAAATGGAGACGTCCCAGAATTCTGAACTTCAAGCTCTCCAGAAGCACGAGGACGCCGTGGCCAAAATGGCTAGGATGCAACAAGAACATTGCGCCACGGTAGAGGAGATGGGCCACCGCAACACCACCATAGCAGCTGAGCGAGACTTAGTCATTAAAGAGTTGAACGAGCTCAAGGCCAAATTTGCCGAAATGGTGAAGGAGAAGGATGACGCGAACGCCACTGCACAAGAGGCTTGCGACCAAGCAGTATCTCTTAGGGCCGAACTTGCTGCGGCGGCAGTCAAGACTAAGTCTGTGGAAGCAGAAATCCAAGAAAAGATTTTGGAGGAGAGGTCCAGGCTTGATGCTGAATTTGATGATCTCTTGGTCACGTACAACGCTAATGTTCTGGAGCACATAAATTTAGCGTGGTTGGGAGATGACTCCATGATCCTGTACAAAGCCTGGACCCGGCTGGTGGATGAAAAGAGAGTAGCGCATCCAGATGAAACACTTGACGACTTTGAGTTGGAGATGCGTTTGCTCACCGAGGATGAGAGGAAGGTCCTTCATGAGGCGGTGATCTCTATAGCGAAAGAAAAGCTTGGTGTTCAATCTCTAGAGACAGGCGAAGGCTCGGGGATCGCGCATCACAAGGCAAGTGTTGACGCTGTAATTCCAACATTGCCCGAAACCACTGGTGCGGTAGATCCCCAGTCTGTTCCTGCATATAATCCTGACCAACCGCTATTATCTTCCGCCGATGATTCTGCCTACGTTTCGGTCCAGACTAAGGAAGGTATTTGAACGCTTCCCGTATTTTAGTTGTGAAGAACCTTAAGCAACACACTTGGCTAACAATCTTCGCTTTGTCGCATTTCAGTGACTGAAGTCGTTGTTTCTGCGCCTCTTGCACTATCAGTTCCACATCAAACACAAGGGGTTGTTTTTACTGAAGCCATCATGACTTCTACCTTGGTCGGCGAAGAGGTAGATGCAAACATGTTTTCTTTTAGCACTCAAATGATTGAGGAGCTTCTTAATGAACCCATCAATCCCTCCGTCAATCCGTCTGATGCTATGAGTGGGGCTGCTCTGGCCGTTAGTTCATCTATGCCCGCTACTGTTGCATCTGATGCGGCCCAAGCATCCCGTGAGGACGAAATTATTGCCGAGATTGATGCCGAGATGGCAACAGGGAATGCTGGTATGAATCCGCCCGGGCCTGCCCCGTTAATGGTGATTTCACCGGGCGGTACTGTAATGATCGAAGCCGCTCCTGTCCCACTTCATGCTACTGTTCCCATGCCTTCAACTCGTCCTCCGAGAAGAATTTCCATCGTCTCAAGCTCCGAGGAGGACGTTGATATTATGTCGTTGCCGGAGGACAAGCCTGAAAAAAGAAAGCGGTCGAGGGGAAAATCAGGCAGCGGATCTGGTGGAGCTACCCCGAAGAAGAAAATACGGAAGAAGAAAGATTGAACTCTTTCTTTAACTTTCTGTTGTGAAGGGTAGTATTTTGTTGATTTTTCTATAGCCGTGTATAGATGTGGATTCGGCTCCCACTAGCAGAATTTTTTGAAACACTTTGTAATCAGATTCTTTTTGTTGATAGTGGAAATAAAAATTTATTCCCTTTCTATCTTCAACTTGTTATGCGTTATGGTTTTGCCCCCAGTATTGGGGATAAGTGTGGAGTTGACGTATGTTTATGCTCTGCCTCGCGCCCTGGGAGCATGGAGTTAAGTAAATGTTTATACTCCGTCTCGCGCTCTGGGAGTACGGAGTTGAATGAATGTTTGTACCCAGCTCGCGCTCTCGGAGTACTCTGGGATTTTGTAAATGTTTATACTTCGCCTCGCACTCTGGGAGTACGGAGTTAAGTAAATAGTTTATACTCCGTCTCGCGCTCTGGGAGCACGGAGTTAGGAAAATGTTTATACTCCGCCTCGCGCTCTGGGAGTACGAAGTTAGGAAAATGTTTATACTCCGCCTCGTGCTCTGGGAGTACGGAGTTAAGTAAAATGTTTATACTCCGCCTCGCTCTCTGGGAGCACGGAGTTAGGAAAATATTTATACTCTGCCTCGCGCTCTGGGAGTACGGAGTTAAGTAAAATGTTTATACTCCGCCTCGCGCTCTGAGAGCACGGAGTTAGGAAAATGTTTATACTCCGCCTCGCGCTCTGGGAGTATGGAGTTAAGTAAAATGTTTATACTCCGCCTCGCGCTCTGGGAGTACGGAGTTAAGTAAAATGTTTATACTTCGCCTCGCGCTCTGGGAGTATGAAGTTAAGTGAAGGGTGGTCGTGTATCAACCTGTTCGTGGCCTGATGTGATGGCTTGCCCCCGAGCTCGGGTTTCATTTAGTGAGTGGTTGATTGCTTCATAGCCACTCCCTACTTGAATAAATCCCACGATGTGATGGAATTTAGCTCTTCGTGCATCGTGATGTTGTACATTGTATTTAATGAATCACAGCTCTGGCTCGAAGAGATGGTATTTTATTGCTGAAATAAGAAAATATGGCAAGTCAGTTGCCTTATTACAAATTCTAATTTCGAAATGCAAAAGTAAATTGCTGAATAAAAAACATAATAAATAAAGCCTGTCATATGTAGTAGCGACGGAGACTCTCGCTGTTCCAGGCCCTTGGTAAAACTATACTGTCCACGGTTGATAGTTTGAATGTGCCATCTCCAAGTATTTGTGTAATCACGTACGGTCCTTCCCAATTTGGTTTCATGTGTGAAGGAACCGGGTAGATTCTCTTGAGGACAAGATCATCGAGTTCAAAGGTTCGGGGTCGAACTTTGGTGTTATATAACCGTGCGACCCGACTTCGGTATGCGGCCGCTCTCAAATCAGCTTCTTCCCGTTTCTCGTCCAACAGGTCCAAAGATTCAGCGAGTAATATAGCATTTGTTTTTGGATCGTAATAAGTTACACGGTGAGAAAATACTTCTGTCTCAACTGGAATAACGGCCTCCGAGCCATAGGATAAGGAAAATGGGGTGTGTCCAGTTGCGGTCTTGTGAGTTGTTCGATAAGCCCATAATGCCATAGGAAGTTCATCGACCCATTTGCCCCCAGCCTTTTCCAGTCGTTTCTTTAAGATGGATTTGATAACTTTGTTAACAGCTTCGACCTGACCGTTTGCTTGTGGATGTGCGACTGCAGAGAACTTTTTATGAATATGAAACCATTGACAGAAATTCTTGAACTCCGAACTTTCGAATTGGGTCCCATTATCGGTGATGATGGTACGCGGGAGTCCAAATCGACAAATGATATTGCGGACTACAAAGTTTATCACTTTCTTCAACGTAATCGTTGCGAGAGCTTCGGCCTCGGCCCATTTCGTGAAGTAGTCAACTGCGACGACGGCATACTTCGCACTACCTCTTGCCAGAGGTAAAGCGCCGATGATATCGATACCCCACATAGCGAACGGCCAGGGACTGACCATTTGAGTTATCTCGGTAGGTGGGGCTCTTGGAATTCGAGCGTGTTTCTGGCACTTGTCGCACTTTATGGCATAATTGGCTGCATCTCGGTTCACTGTCGGCCAGTAATATCCATATCGGAGTATTTTCTTAGCAAGCGCTTGTCCACCGGTGTGATCGCCACATTCTCCTTCGTGCATGTCATGTAACACTCGTTTGACTTCGTCGTGAGTGATACACCGGAGGAGTGGAACAGAATAACCTTTTCTATACATGATCCCGTCCTGAATGATGAACCGTGAAGCTTTTCGTAGAATTTGCCTTTTCTCATTTCGGTGCTCAGGCAATATCCCATTCTCAATATAATTTCGATACGGAGTCATCCATGATTCTCTGCTGGGAGAGGTTTCCAACACATCATTCGTTTCTATTTGATCGATGCTTGGGAAGGACAAAGTCTCGACCGAGACAAGTCCCATTTGCTGTGCTTCACCTGTGCTGGCCAGCTTTGCCAAGGAGTCGGCCTTTTGATTGTGATCTCGAGGTATATAGTAAATGGCGTAATAATCAAATTGATCCAATATTTCTAGAACTCGAACCAAGTAAGCAGCTAACCTCCGGTCTCTCGCTTGATATTCTCCCCGTACCTGGCACACAACCAACTGTGAATCAGAATAAATTTCTATAGTGATGATTCTCAGATCTCTGGCAAGCTTTAACCCAGTCAATAGAGTTTCATATTCGGCTTCATTGTTAGTTGCGTGAAAATCAAACTTCAAAGCATAGCATATGGATCGACCTTCGGGGGTTTCTAGTACAACACCAGCGCCCGAACACCGATCGTTTGATGCACCGTCTGTATAAAGTTTCCAGACATATTCAGGAGATTCGCTGGTTTCGGGTAAGTCGTCTAGAACAGTAAATTCAGCTATGAAGTCAGCCAGGACTTGCCCTTGAATGGATCTCCGCGGAGCATAAGTAATGTCAAATTGACTCAGTTCGATATTCCACTTGAGTAACCTTCCAGACGTCTCAGGCCGCGTGAGGACCTGTCGTAACGGCTGATCGGTATACACAGTAAGCGGATGAGCTTGGAAATAAGGACGAAGCTTTCTTGAGGCAATGACCAAGCAATAAGCCAGTTTCTCCAACCTGGGGTAATTTCTTTCAGCTCCGGTCAATCGTTTACTAACATAATAGACCGGTTTCTGCACTCGATCCTCTTCTCGGACCAGAGCAGCACTGATCGCATGCTCTGATACTGCCAGATAAAGGTATAATTGTTCGTGATCAATCGGTTTTGACAAGATCGGTGGTGTAGAGAGATGCTGAACCAGCGATCGGAATGCGCCTTCACATTCCATGGTCCATTCAAAGTTTCGTTTCCCCTTCCGGATTAGATCAAAGAAAGGAATGCATTTATCAGTGGATTTTGAAATGAACCTGCTTAGCGCTGCTACCTTCCCGTTGAGACTGTGGACTTGCTTTATGGTCCTTGGAGTTTGCAAATTCCTTATTGCCCAGATCTTTTCGGGATTTGCTTCTATCCCACGAGCGTTGACGATGAAACCGAGGAACTTTCCGGATGCAACGCCAAAGTGGCACTTCAACGAGTTAAGCTTCATTCCATATTCACGTAGGATACGGAACATTGAATCTAAATCCCTGACGTGATCTATGGAAAATCGGGACTTAACTAACATGTCATCCACATAAACTTCCATGGTCTTCCCGATCTGGTCAGCGAACATTCGATTAACCAAGCGTTGGTAAGTTGCTCCGGCATTCTTTAAACCAAAAGGCATGACTCTGTAACAGTAGAGTCCCAGATCGGTCACGAAACTGGTATGTTCTTGATCGGGTAGATGCATAGGTATTTGATTATAACCGGAATAAGCATCCATAAAGGATAACAATTCATGGCCTGCAGTTGAGTCTACGAGTTGGTCAATTCGAGGAAGTGGAAAACTATCTTTTGGACAAGCTTTGTTTAAGTCGGAGTAATCGACACAAGTTCTCCATTTCCCATTCGGTTTTCGAACCATTACCGGATTTGACACCCACTCCGGGTATAGAGCATCTCGGATGAAACCATTTGATCGCAACTTGTCAATTTCTTCTTTAAGGGCGGCAGATCTCTCTGGATCCATACCACGCCTCTTTTGTTTGACCGGAACATGTCGCGGATCAATATTCAAGGAGTGACTTGCAATGTTCAGTGAGATTCCGCACATGTCAGAGTGCGCCCAGGCGAAGACATCGAGATTCGCTTGGAGAAATTCAACCAATTCCTGCTGTATCTGTTTTCCCAGTTAAGACCCAACTTTTAGTACTTTTGAGTCGTCATCCTCACTGACTGGGACGTCCACAGTCAGTTCGGCTGGAGATGCTTGATTCTCTTTAACTTCCTCTTTATCTTCGTTATCTCTGGGGTCAAGATCTTTAAGGAATTTGTAGTGGCGCCCGGGCCGGGACCCAGGCGCTAGTTGTTAATTATCAGTAAAACGGACGCAGAGAGATTCCTCTACGCCCTTCCCTTTTTCCTTCTTCTGTGCTTCACGCAATTCAGCAACATAACAGGCTCTTCCCGCTGCCTGATCTCCTTGAATGATTCCAATCCCATGGTTAGTTGGGAATTTCAAAGTCAAACACCATGGGGCAATGGCTGTCCTGAATTCGGCAAGGGCTGGTCGGCCCAAGAATGCATTATACGGTGAAGCGATGTCAAGAACAATGAATTGTAGCAGTCGGACTCTCCTGCGTTCTCCAACCCCCAGTTCCACCGGCAGTTCCACTATCCCAGTGGGTATTGTAGCACTCCCATTGAAGCCGTGAACTCGGGATTGGCAGGGTTTCAAGTCTTTAGCTTCCATCTTCATTAAATCATAAGCTCGTTTAAATAAAATGTTTATAGAACTCCCACTATCGACCAGGACCCTCTTCATCCAAGCAGGACCAACCTGGGCAGATATGACTAGTGGGTCGATTGTTGGAGCTTCGATTTTCTCAGCATCTCGGCTTCTAAATATGATGTCATCGGACATTGTCTTTTGTTGTTTAGCCGGGGTTCCATCCTCACAATTACTGCAGCATTCGAAGCTCGCATGCCTGATAGAGCTAGCATACGACTCCATTTCCCTCCAGCTTCTGTCCGCTGGATGAGGACCACCACTTATGGTATTGATAACTAGCCTCCCGCCTGTACGAGCGGGTTCCTCTTATCTTTCTTGGTTTTGCGCACGGTTTGGGTTTGATGGGCCCGCACCACCAGACTGCGGTGCCCGCACGAATTGATCTAACTTTCTCTCCCTGATCAACTTTTCTATGAGATCCTGCAAATGACGACAGTCATTAGTATTGTGGCCATAACTTTCATAAAACCTATAAAACTTTCCTATCTGAATCTGCCTCTCTGATGACCGCTTCGGAGCGGGTTTCTTATACTGTTCAGTGTTGCAAGTTTGTAGGTACACATTTTCCAACGATGTGTTTAATGGTGTATAACTTTCGAACATCGGAGCCCTACGCCGTGGGCCTGGATTCGGATCTCTCTTCTTATTTTGACCATTGCTACCTCTTGGCTGAGTTTGTTTGTTCTGTATGTTTAACTGAACTTTTCCGGAATTGTCACCGGACTGTTTAACTGCTACATTGCTCTGTATTCCCTCACTTCCGGGCTTCACATCGTCCTGCTTCCTAGACTGTTTCGCGTCCTCTTGCCGTAAGAATTGAGCGGCTTTGGAATAGAAACGGTCCAACGATGCGGGTGGTTTTCCGGCTAACCAGTTTCCAAATTCGGAATCAGGATTAATTCCCTTTGTTAATGCCATTAAAATCGAGTTGTCGTTGGGATTACTAATCTCCACACATGCCGCATGAAATCTCTCCAAGTAACGCCTTAGTGTTTCCCCACGAGCTTGGGTAACACTGGACAGGGTGTTAACATCTTTGGGTCTAGCGACATGCATGCGAAATTGTTCAACAAATTTCTTAGCCAATTGGTCAAATGAAGAGATAGATCTTGGAGGTAATCTTGTAAACCACATTGTTGCAATTCCTCCCAGTGAGATGGGGAAACTTCGACATTTCACCGCATCGTCGGCCCTTGCGGCGCTCATTGACCATTCATATTTCAATATGTGCTGATTGGGATCAGAATTTCCTTCGTACATAGGGAGAGTTGGCATTCTGAATCGCCGAGGAGGTTCAGCGTATAGTATCTCGTTCGTGAAAGGAGTATGACTTCGAGAAATCCCCCAATCGTCGTTGGTAAGACCTTGGCTTTCGCGGATCATCTGACGTATCATAGTTGAGATGTCTGGCATTGCTACATTTTGAGCATGCTGAGATAAGGTGTGGTCGGGTTCCACAGTGCGAGTTTGGACCGGGCGCTGTCGACGGTCCAAGTTTCGCCTCCTTGGCTCAGCATCTTCTGGGACATATGGTTCAGAAGTACGTCCCTGCTGTTGATTACTTGAATCTGGAAGATGTCGGGTATCAACCCTTGTTTCTACTATGGTAGCTGTGACATGATTGTCCGTAGTATATTGTGGAGTACGACCACCTCGTGCTGATGGCCCAGCCTGGAAGCTGGTTGACGGTCCTGCCCTCAACTGTCAGACAGTCATGGCGGGTTGATATCCAGCAGCTTGAGCATGACTTCCGTCCAATCAGGGACGGGTAGATCTATGATGATAGTCAGATGAGGCAGAGCTTTCAGTGGATGAGCGGGAAACATCATCCCTTCTGGATCTCCTACGGCCCTGGCGGTTCAGTTGGTTTGTCAATTCAATATTAGCACGCAACTGTTCGGCCAATTGTTGCCAACTTTGAGTCAACTCTTGAAGCAACACATGGAATTCTTGTCTGGTGACTGCCCCAGACGGATCTGAATGAGCAGTATTGTCTTGGTTGGATGGCTGCTATTGAGTAGGATTTTGTCCATCCCTACCTTCTTGTCCAGCAACTGTAGAAGTGGTTCTTGTGCTAACCATTTTGAATGATGAATCCTTTTCCTAGACTTTATGCAAATCTGAATAGAATGGAAGGATGATGAATTAGAGATCTGAATCTTCCTCTTGGATTTGTGCAATCCGGTATCGACGGTAGATCCAAGGAGCAGGAGAAAAAAGCTGGTTTTTCTCGGTGAAAGCACCAAAGTGTTTGTACCAAAAATGGGCACAACACTCTTCGGAAGTTTTTGAAGAGATAAAAGTGAAGAATGAAAATTAAAACTGGGGATTATCTAACAAAAACTCCAAATAACAGAAAGTAAATTGCAAAGACAAGCGATTTAGAGTGGTTCGGCATTTTGCCTACGTCCACTATGAAGTTTGATGATTTTATTGCTCGATACTTGAAGATTACAATTCTTTATACTGTAGTACAACTGAATTTAAATGCTAAGTGTCAATCTAAAGCAGCGGTGGTGTTCTGGAGTAAATCTGGCAGAATCTGGGCGCTCTTCAGTACTTAGAATTGTCTGACCCCTTTTCTGAATGACCAGGGGCTCTATTTATAGGTGTAGGAGGCTGATATTTCGCCTAAAATGAGGGGAGACCAGTTCTGGTACATCAGGGGGCCCACATGGCCGAAATCTGGAGATCCGGGCCAGCTTTGGGATCGATTCAACCCTTGGTTCGAATCGATCAAGAAATTGTCCAATCGAGCTGAAATTTGGTGTGGACATTCTTCAACATGTGCTCAAGCTTCTGTGAAAATTTTATAGCATTTGGACTTGTGGATCTCGAGTTATGGTCGATTCAAGGTTAGATGCTCAGCTGAAACTTCTTTTCGAATCGACTCCATTCGACCCGGTTCCTTCGAATCGATTGCATCGAATCGATGGTGGAGCGTGCTTCGGTGATGACGTGGAGCGTGAACTTCGCATCGATCCACTTTTGTCGCCTGTTTGATCGAGTTGTCTTGAAGACTTTTCTGCTTTGACTCGATGGATTCGAAGACGTCATTAATCCTTCGATTCGAACGACGTTTCGCTCGTATCGATAACGACATGCTTCGATCGATTCGAAGTCAACCGTAGCTAGATGGATTCGAGGGAAGACATCTGTGCATGGATTCGAAGCAGAGCGTCTCGTTGGGTTCGAAGCAGGATATCTCCATGGATTCGAACTATGGATAACTTGAAGGAAACGAATGTGGATTCGGGGAATGGATACGAAACCTGACCATCTGATGGATTCGAAGCAAGGCCTAGTGGGACGGATTCGAACCATGGGCTGGCTCGATGGAGTCGAAGCAAAGGTGTTCCTCATGGATTCGACCATGCTGAGGTGATGCCGGTCTGATGGATGCGTGTTTCATGGATTCGAACATAGGTTTCGCCTACGGATTCGAACTAAGGACTGTCTACTCCATTTTTCGTTGGTGATATCTTGAGCATACGAACTCGGATTGCCCCGAAATTTGGAACATTGGTTTTTACTACCCTGTTTGACGTGCCTTATCGATTGCAGCCTGATCTGGACTCGGACAAATTTCATCGATATCCATAGCGATCCTTGCGCGTAGCTGATCTTCGAGACGATCTGTCACCGGTTGCTAGTTAAGTCCTTGATGTCACGGCCTTGCCAAAAGGCAGGATAACAATACCCGAGACAACCCCTATATTTCCCGAGCCAAAACACTAGAAACCCGAGTCTTCCATCCCTTTGTTAAAAAATTTAAAACTGTTCAAATTAAAACCTGTTAACCCAACTCGCGTACGCATAAAAACCAACCCGAGCCATTACCTTTCTTCCCCGAGTAAATTCGCGAAATGCTTCGAATGCGACCCGAGAATAACTTCGCTTCTCTCCCAACCCCACTGTGCACGGAGACCTGGTGCACATGCACCCATCGCCGGCAATGCTCCGGCATCTGCGACCACCCCCAACAAGTCGACTTCGACTCCCACAACCCATTGAACCACCCAGAATCACAAACTACCACGAATTCGAAAATCTAGCATATGGGTTCGACTATAATAAATCTGGGTTGCTCAACTTTGCTTCGAACCACTCCCCTCCGGCCATCGGCGAACACGCCTTCTTGCTCGAAGCCTCCCTGATACCCCAAGCCATCATTCCCCAAATTCTCATGAAGCTCGATCGACCTATGGCGACACAATCAACGAGTTTACAGAGCACTGTAAAACTCGATCTAAAACCCTAAACTCGATGCGCCCCAAAATTTCTTGCATTAAATAATTTTTCCCGGATTCGAAACTTACCAAACTAGCTTCATAAAAAATTTCAACAATTTTTTGTTGAATCATTAGATATTGAAAAAAATGCATTTTTGATTCATCTTCAAACTACACATTGAATACTTACTTGAAAATCATCGATTTTGTTTTAAAAATCCTACTTTTGTATGTTCAACCAAGATATGAAATCAGATCAACCATTTAAAACATTCGAATTTTTACATATTGGTTTCCTTTACTGTAAACTTGAACACACAAAAGCCAGGCTCCACTGTCATACTTTAGACCATTTCCAGATTATTGTTTTAAGAGTAACAAATTTATTTAGTTTAGAAATCTAAAGTTTTAAAATGCTCTGCTAAAAAAAAGTGTTAATTCCCTCCCTTTTCTTGCCCAGAGACTTAAACAGCGAAGACATAAGCATAAAGCTTCCAGTAAAAAAAAACATTTCAGGTTCTCTGGTTAACCATATATAGCAACACAACTTCATTAACTAATTATCATAATTAATATTTTAAGAAAAGTATGTTTACTCACCTGATTTCAGAAATGAACAGAACTTTTCTGTTGAACCAGGCTTTGAATTTCTAGCTACATCCTTTCTTTTAATCTCTGATTTGCAGTTGATTGTTTTAATTGAATTGTTGCTTAAGTTTTGAAATAATGGCTACTTAGTTTTCTTGATGGACGAACTGAAAATGAGAAAGGTTGATGTATGTATAGAAAGTGAGTTTCCAGGTGATTATATTTTGCTTGTACAATAGATGGCATATTTTTCTTTTTAGTACAAATAGGATCAGAGATTTTTTTCTTTAATTGGAGGCTGAAGAGATATTGTCTCGGCTGAAGATATATGGCATTAATTGCCTTTGTACAAAATATGCATTTTTTACTACTTATCTCGGCTGAAAATTTTCTTTGCCATGCTAGAGATGATGATTTGGTGGCTAAAGATCTTGCTATTTCGGCTGATATAAATCTATTTTGTGTGCTAAGGAGACTTAGCATTAATTTGCTTTGTTTTTCATACTTATATTTATATTTTTATAAACTTAAATTATTATTAAACCATTTACTTGAGATTTTAAACTCAAATTCAATATGTATAAATATAAATTCAAATCTACTCATATACGCACATATACCTATATATTCACATATATACATATATACAATATTTAAATTTTAAATGATTTTTCCAAAATTTATTCGAAGATCGAGGAAACTCGCATTACTTAAATCGATTTATTTCACAAATTTTATTCAAAAATTCAATAAATTATCAATTTAAATTTATATAAAATTCAGGGTCGTTACAATTGTTGTTTGATTGTTTATTTTTATAAATATGCAATTGGTTGATTATTTAGATATATGATTGAATACAAGTTCATTGCCGCTATTTCACGTAGCCATTGCGATTATTGCGTGTATTAAGTTGCGTAAGAGTATATCAGACCAAGTAATCGCCCAGGTGAAGTCCGAAATGTTAGTTGCGTAGTGGTTGTGTGTTTGCGTGAATGTGTGTGCATTAGCATGCACGAATGAGTGTATCGAAATATGTACAAGCTACACATAAGGTAAGGAGACCGGGTATGTCGTTTTGGCGTGTTAGAGGAAGTCGGGTCGTTATAATCGCCCGTTGAACTCTACTCGTGCAAAGAGTGAAGTTTTTTGTTGCAATCGGTTTTTGAATACTTATGGAATTCACTTTCAAAATGTCAACAAATGAACCCCGATAGATGTCCGATGGGATGGATGCAAGCTCTGGTCCGGAAGGCGACTCACCGGGCGAAGCGTCGGAAGAAACGGCATGGAATCGGCATCCGTTCGGGAGGTCTACTCTCTTTCAGGTTCATCACCAGAACCTGGAAATATTCAGTCAACTGAATATTAGTTCAGTCGATTGAACTGGAGTGGAAACCAAACCTGGGGGGAGTCCAAACGGTGGACCGAGTGATATTGATTTCAATCGACTGGGTTCAGTCAACCGAATGAAACCCTCAATCGACTGAACCTCTAGGCATCTGAAGACTTCAAGGAATTTCTTCCCCGTTCGATCACAGTTCTACGTGGTGTCTTAGCTTGACTTCGAGGAAGCAAGATGCAGGGTGAAGCTCATGATTCATATATGTATGTTAAGTGATTCCTTTGGAATCAATAACAATTAGGCACATGGTTAGTACAATGATTGGTCGCATGATCACGTCCGACGAGCGTGTACGATCGAATAGATTGAGTTCGTACCTTCGTGGGTCAACTCCGGGGTACGTATAGTTAGATAAATTGTATCAGTCTTATATAGTGATCGTACATTGTATTCGTCTTACATTAGTGACCGTACATCGTATAAGTCTTACATTAGGGACCCTGCATAATATTGATCTTATATTAGTGACCATACATCATATTGGCCTCATATTAGTGCCATGCCTATTATTAGATCATGATAGACGTCTGGGTATGTTAGTGTGATGACTCTATTTATTATGGGATCGTGGTAGATCTATGGGTACGTTAGTGTGCCGACTCTATTTATTATTAGATCCTGCTAGACGTCTGGGTAGATAGACGTCTGGGTAGATAGACGTCTGGATACATTAGTGTGCTGGCTCTATTTATTATGGGATCGTGGCAGATGTCTGGGTATGTTAGTGTACCGACTCTACTTATTATATGATCAAGATAGATGTATGGGTACATTAGTGTGCTGACTCTATTTATTATTAGATCCCGATAGACGTCTGGGTATGTTAGTGTGTGGCTCTATATATTATGGGATCATGGTAGATGTCTGGGTATGTTAGTGTGCTGACTCTACTTATTATAAGATCGAGATAAATGTCTAGGTATGTTAGTGTGCTGGCTCTATTTATTATGGGATCACAACAAATGTCTGAGTACATTACAGTGCTGGCCCTGTTTATCTTAAATAGTTGGGTCGCGATAAGTGTCCATTATTGACTCCACCCGTCAGTAATGAGGGGTGTTGATTTGTATTCTTTAGTTATCTTCCATTGTTATGTTGTGTGTGTTATTAGTTGGCTTTTGTTGCTATTGCTGCATTTACTATTATTTTGTACTTTGTGATAGACTTATATTATGATCACCTTACTTTTGGATGTTTGGTTACTTTTATCATAGTATGATATTTACGTTTCAATTACATTATATTATTTGTGCTAACTCATTGATTACAGAAGAAGAGAAGGTTATGATATGATCCCCTATTTTAGAGATGGGTTACTGTACTTGTTTATAGGCAGTTTGGATTTCTCCCGAGTCACGTTGGTGGAGAAGACCAGCTGTGATTTAGTAGTTCCTGTTTGATTGTATATAGTTTTAGTATACAATATTTTGAGATAGTTTCCCTCACACCAGACTTTACGTCTAACCCGTGTTTTGTCTTTGTTTGCTTATGTCATGACAACCTCGAGTACTCGATTAAGTAGTTTGAGAGTCAGGTGCTTTTGGGGATACGCTATCAGGATGTGTAGGTGGAGCTCTTTGGGGGCGTGAGATTGATATTTTATGATATGTATACTTGATATCTTGTAGTACATGACAGACTTGTTATTTGTTTATGAGACTGTCGTGTTAGATATTTATTCAGAACTCCTTTTTTTTTGGAGTTGATGTATTCTGTATTTCTTTAATGATATTATTTATCACTTGCTTTCACTAGTGCGGTCTCTTATACATATTGTAATTCTATTTATGTTCATGTATATTCAGTATATTATATATTATTATTCCATTGTAAGACCCAGTCGATGTCTTGGTATAATGTTTTATTCTAATTTTACATCGACGATCCGTCTTTTGTGGTATTCAGGAGTCTATCGTTGTTACGAGACGATGGCCTTTTGGGTTCTACAAAGGGTGGGTTGTTACAGTTGATATCAGAGCTTAGGCTCAACACTCGGACCAAGTAGACCAGTTTGGGTTAATCAATCTGGTGAAAGGGGATACGTAGAGAGAGCATACTTGTATTTTTATACAATATTATACTGTATACACCGCTTGTCTTCTGGACTTAATTAGTTTATATCGCTAGTTGCCAAGGCATCTTTATCAGGCTATCAGTATGAGCAGACAGAGTGCATGGGTGATTGTGAATAGGCAGTCTGAGATGCCTGATTAGTTCAGAGACTATTTAGCTACCAAAAACATGTTTCGTCGCTGTGAACATTTCTAGCAGATGCAAGTGGCGTCAGAAGTGGTGTGGTCCTTTAGGCATCGGTATTTATAGCTCTACCAGCTTTAGACTCTTCGAAGCAGTGCCGAAATTTCCTTAGCCTTGAAGGGAAGCCATATCTGTGTCGTGAAACTATTGCCGAGGCATGATCTTAGACACATACATGAGAAGTCTTCCATCGTTATAGTCTAGGGAATGTTCTTATAAGGAAGATTATTTCTTGGCATTTTGAGAAGGGAGGCCTTGGCTGGGTAAGATGCAGCGTAAGTGTAGCTGATAAGCAGACCTGTAGTTTAAAATTTATTCATGCGTCGCTTTGGTTATCAGTTCATTTTTGAGATCGAGAAGAGCATGTAGCTTGAGCATTCCATCCATCTTGGGCATGATAGCTTGTCAGTGAAGGAGTGTTAACCAACTCAACCTTTTGTTTTTGGGATCTGAGATGGTCAGTAGTCCACTGTGGTGGGCAAAGAGATTTGCCTTGGGTCTTAAGAATTAGTTAGGGGTTCATTGCTTAGCCTTATCCCTGTTAGGGTCCACTTTTGAATATTTCATTGGGACACTTCTCCTTTGTGAGAATGCCCATGAGATACCATTGAGGTAGTGAAAGTGGAAAGCAGTTGAAACTCCAACCGAGGCGTAAAGACTGATACAAAGAAGATCGAGCTTATGCGAAGAAGAAGCTGGCCTAGTATGTCACTCTCGTGGCATAAGGAGACATTTCACTATGATATGTCATCCAGCTAAAGTGAAGCATAAGTGCTTCCATTGTGATTGGTTTGATCACTTGAAGAAGGACTATCCCACATTTTCAAAGGGTGAGTAATGATGATGATTTGTGCCTTTCAGGCATTACCGGGTCCTAACAGGCTTATGGTTCAGGAGAATCTGAAGGAGCTTATGTAGTGAGGTATGCTCTATTTTTGGGAACCCACTTCTGTTCCTTCCGACACTTGATTGGTATATTTTATCTACTACTAGTTACTCGGTAGATAGGGTAAACTTGACACCTTTTGTATTAGGTAAATTCTTCGGTAGAGATAAACTTGTATGAGTAACCTTAGTTGCAAAACTGAGATAAAACGACTGAGGGTATTGCCATTCAAACTTGATGCACGAGCTTTCGAGTTGAATGGGTTGGTCGATGAAGTGTGACTCGGTTTTATATACAGGGAGGGTTCGATGGATTTCCGGTAATAAGCAGAGGCCGAGCGGATGACTTATAGGCGTTTGCCTATAGTTTTTCTTTGTGTTAGTTAACCTTAGGTAATGGGAGTAATACCATGCGCCGAAAGGGACATTTTCTAAGGATTGTTCCATTCACGCGCCAGTTCTAACTGATAGTTGGGCTCAGGATTTCTAGGTGGTTTGCGACGGTTAGGAAAGGGTTTTCACATGATTCTGATAGGCGATCACTTGAGTCAGATTCTTGGGATGACCGAGAAATTTCCATAGCATGGTCTTAGTCGTGTGAGGATATTTTAGTAGTCAGATCAAGGAGCCAGATCAGAGTTCACAAGGATGGAGTCAGGTGGCCGACGCTAATTTAACAAAGAAATTTTACGAGTAAACGAAGGGTTGGAACATGCATCGTGTCATTTGGAACGATCTTTAGTTATTGTTAAATTTTAGTGTAGTATAATTATTATTGCATAGGATGAATCAAGGAAGGATTTTTTGGCTAGTTTTGTGGCGATTCGGATAATCTTCTAAGTGATGAGATGATACTTGCCTAAGCGAGCTCATAGTGCACTTAGTATATTATCTTTATTAACATTGTGCGGACAAGGTGAGTTTGAACCTGAGAAAACCCATACAACTGTAAATCTTTATTTAATGATGATTTAATTAGTATAATTTTCTCCTTTGGAGAATGAGTTTTGTTCGAAAGAAAAGAAAAGCTGAGGCATTGATTGTTGGATTTATTCAAGAGTTTTGAGATTTGATGACCATGCATATCGTATAGGATTTCCTTTTTGGAACTAGAGGTGTAATAGTCTTTCGTGTAATATATTCACGAAAGGAGTTATACCACTTAGGCATTTATTCCTTTTGAATGTCGAATGGACTCATTGGAGTTTTTTGTTTGACATGTGTGTTTGATTCTTGATGGTTGCCATGCATGTTGGTATAGACTCCTTTTAAATATTCCATTGTTTTGTATGCTTGCTGTTGCTTGTTAATTTGTTATTGTTGCTTGCTATGGATTGATCGTTGTTTGATGTTTATTATTGCTTGCTGCTTGTTGTTGCTTACTGTAGTTTGCTGCTGCTTACGTTTGTTTGCTACTGTTTGACGTTGTGTGTTGTTGTTTGATTTTGTTATTGGTTTATTTTGGTTGTTGTTGATTTTGTTGCTTGCTTGCATGTTTAATAATTTGTATGCTAGTTATTGTTGATTATTCTTGTTTATTATGATTTTCCAGTCGCTTTGTTGCTGGTTGCTTGTCATTTCTTGTTGTCTGATAGTTATTTGTTGTTGTTTGCTATGGTTGATTTTTGCTCGCCTTATGTATTTGATTGCTTGTATGGTAGTTATAATTTCATAGTTTAAAATAAGATTTGGAGCATGATAGCGATTACTATCTGGACTAGATCACATATCATCCATGTCCACTATGGGGTCAAGATAGGATCTATACGAGTCCATTGTCTTTTAATGTAACTTGGAGTTTATAGTATATTTTGGTATTAACTCACTTGAGCTTACTCTCCAATTGATTGTCGTGTATGACTATAGTAGTATCGGTTACTACGCCGAGGTTATACATGTTGGAATTCTATGTTAGTGCACAATCCTCTTTGTATAGTACAGTTAGGTACTTAAAAGCTGATGTATAGCTATTTAAATATTTATTTTCTTTGATTGGCATTTAAATAGTGAGAAGCTTTCTTAAGAGAGGCATGAAGTTTTAAGAATGTGGGATGACGTAGGTCATTGCATATTTCCTAATGCGTGATGCATTCTAATTTGGAAGTTTTTGTGATGTCGAAAGCATAAGGGAATGTACTGTTGGAATTTTCCGAAACTAAGATTCGAGAAGTTTGGTCGGTCCTGTTACTTTCTCATACTCATGGGAATTTCGGGGACAAAATTCTTTTAAGGAGGGAAGAATTTAACACCCCACAATTTTAATGATCCATGGACAATATTGATCTTATATTGGTGATCATAAAGCGTATTGGCCTTATATAAGCAGTCATGTCTATTATTAGATCATGATAGACGTCTGGGTACTTTAGTGTGCTAGCTCTATTTACTATGGGATCGTGCTAGATGTTTGGGTACATTGGTGTGCTGACTCTACTTATTATATGATTAAGATAGATGTCTGGGTACATTAGTGTGTCGATCTATTTATTATTAGATCATGATAGACGTCTGTGTATGTTAGTGTGTTGGCTCTATTTATTATAGGATCATGGTAGATGTCTGGGTACGTTAGTGTGCTGACTCTACTTATTATACGATCGAGATATATTTCTGGGTACGCTAGTGTGTCGAATCTATTTATTATTAGATCTGATGAACGTTTGGGTACGTTAGTGTGCTGGCTCTATTTATTATGGGATCATGGTAGATGTCTGGGTACGTTAGTGTGCTGACTCTACTTATCATACGATCGAGATAGATGTCTAGGTATGTTAGTGCATTGACTCTATGTACTATTAGATCTTGATAGACATCTGGTATGTTAGTGTGTTGGATCTATTTATTATGGTATTGTGGTAGATGTCTAGGTACGTTAGTGTGCTGACTCTACTTATTATTAGATCTAGATAGACGTTTGGGTACGTTTGTGTGTTGACTCTATTTATTATGGGATCGTGGTAGATGTTTGGGTAAATTAGTGTGATGACCCTGTTTATCTTGAATAGTTGGGTCGCGATAAGTGTCCATTGTTGACTCCATTCGTCGGTAATGATGAGTATTGATTTATATTCCTTCGTTATATTCCATTGTTATGTTGTGTGTGTTATTAGTTGTCTGTTGTTGTTATTGCTGCATTTACTACTATTTTGTACTTCGCAATAGACTTATATTATGATCACCCTACTTTTGGACGTTGGGTTACTTTTATCATTGTATGATATTTACATTTCAGTCACATTAGATTAGTTGTGTTGACTCGTTGATTACAAGATAATAGAAGGTTATGGTATGATCCCCTATTTTAAAGATGGATTGCCGTACTTGTTTATAGGCAGTTTGAATTTCTCATGAGCCACATTGGCGGAGAGGGCCGGCTGTTATTTAGTAGTTCCTGTTTAATTGTATATAGTTTTAATATACACTATTTTTAGATAGCCCCCCCACACCAGACTTTATGTCTGATCCACATTTTTTCTTTTTCTGCTTATGTCATACAACTCTTGGGTACTCGATCAAGTAGTTTGAGAGTCAGGTACTTTTGGGGATAAGCTATCAGGATGTGAACTGGAGCTCTTTGGAGGCGTGACATTGATATTTTATAATATGTAAACTTGATATTTTATACTAAATGATAGACCTGTTATTTATATATGAGACTGTTGTATCAAATATTTATTCAAAACTCCTTTTGTTTTTTTGGAGTTGATGTATTCTAACTTTTTGTACTTATATTATTTATCAGTTGCTTTCGCTAGTGCGGTCTCTTATACATATTGTCATTCTAATCTGTTCATGTATATTCTGTATATCATATATTGTCATTCCATTATGAGACCCTATCGATGTCTTGGTATGGTTTTTTATTCTAATTTTATCCCAACGATATGTTTTTTGTGGTATTTGGGAGTCTGTCATTGTTATGACATGTGTTCGACGACGGAATTTCTATCGGATTAGAAAACCGTCGAACGAATTTAGAAATAAAATTTACCCCAAGCGCACGGTGTACGAATGTAGCACGTGGCGAATACGGGTCGATCCGCAGGGAATTGATGATTTTAAAATTCTATTCAATCAAATTAAACCAAGGTCGAGTGATTGTTAACTAACTAAAAGAAAGTAAAAACAAACTAAAACTAAGGAGAATAAAAAGATGAGATTAGAGAGCAATTTAGAGGCAAATCCCCTCTAATGATCACATAAATCAACATAATGAAATTATGATCTCTTTTTGGTCATTTGTGACATTAGTTGATGCATTTATCATAAGCATGGCCTAATTGTGTTATTAATTAACACACTTAAACCATCAAACTTTAATGCACCCTCTAACCCACTTACTAACTTCAATGAAAATGATATGAAATTAAAAGTAGAATCTATTTTAAGTATGGTTTATTAACTATTGAATTAGAAACATAAACCATCAAATTTTGATTCTAAATCCACTTTCATTACCATGATCATATGTAGATGAAGAGGTAATTAGTGATTCATATGACTAAGCATAGCCTATTTGTTTTGAACAATATAAGCTATCAAACTCAATATTAAACACAAAACCACACAAACATCTACTTTCCATTAAGCACAAAAGAGACATAAAAGAAATTATGTTGCATCTACATGATTCAAGAGAGCTTCATCACCCCTAAATTAAAGGGATTAACCACTCATTTTTGTTATCAAATCAACAAATGTAGAAAGCAACATTAAACAAACAAGAGGAAAAAAAGAGAAAAAAGAAAGGAAAAACTAATCTACTTGCATGAAATAAGAAAGATCTACACTACAAACATGAAAGTAAATAAACAAAAGAAGCATGTAAAAGAAGAGAGCACTAATTAACATTGCATAAAAAAATGGAAGTTACATGAAATTAAAAATGGCTAAGTAGCCATGGAAAAGAGAAGAGAGCTTTCTTTTATTTGATCTAATACTAACTAAGAGAGACCAAGAGAGGAGAAGTTACATGAAGATATGGGGTATTTATACAAGTGTTAAACCCTAATTCATAAATTTGGGGAATGCCCAAATTGCCCTTGAGGTAGTGTGGTGGCCAAGTAATAATTAATATCCACTAATCCCCACTTAAATGTACCTGAAGCTTTAATGTCCTTTTATCATATGCTTAGCTCCTAATTTGAAAATCAAGGTAAGTGGGTGGGGTCCTCCATGATCACCACTTTGAATTATTTCCATCTTCATTTGTTATCTTCACTCTTGTGCATGCATATATCATCATGTAACCACTTGTAAAATTCACCAAATTTCCTACAAAACAACATAGAAAATTCCAAGTAAATTTTCACAATTTAATAAATGCATAAAAATGACTATTTTGCCCCTATATAAAGATGAATATGTGACAATTTCAAATAATTTGAATTTTGGTTTAAACAAGTTAAAATACCCAATATGATCATTTATTTAATTTAAATAGATTAAATATGGTGGTAAAAATATACACATTTACGTGCACAATAAATACCCCCACACTTATCTTTTTATTCGTCCTCGAATAAAGGAAAACTAAGATAAATCCGTTTTCGTAGGGAGCACGATTGCATTGAGCATATGCAACAAGCCGTTAAACCTCTGGGTGTCCCCAGTAGGACGAGTGTTGTCTCATGAGGGTTTTCAGCGGATACTACCCACAAAATCCAAATTCAGGATGAAAATATTTACAAAATGCAAGATTTATTTACAAAGAGATGAATGCGAGTTTTTGAAAATATTTATAATGAAGGATTTACTTTTAAATTAACACAAATAAGTTAAATATAGGTTTGGTTATTATCTTGAAATTTAAGTCGTTTACTTGTCAAAATTTCCAACAAAAATTAAGTTATCATAATCAAATAGACTATAGTTTTAACTCGTTGTTTCGGTTGATAACAAAGTGTAACCATGAAATAGATCCTTAGTTGATTATCAAAGTTGATCAAAGTGGTATTTTCATTTCTTTTCAATAACAAATCAAATCAAATAAGTAAAAATAATGCTATCATTTCAATTGCTTGCTCTCTCATTATTTGCAAGAAAAATTACACACCTAGCTCAGGTAAACTGAGGCCAGATATACCACCCATGCACTGCCTTTCGGGCTTATGTGAGGGGAGTATAGAGCATGGCGAGTGCACACACTTTCGTGCATACACCTATCGACCGTAGGTGGTTTTTATTAAGTCTTTTCTTTTTTTTTACATGTGTTCCATACATGCATAACCGTGAGGACTTTTAAATGAGTATGAAAGCACATAATCAAAGATTCCAAGTAATTCACCCATGCATAACCGTGAGGACTTTTAAATGAGAGTGAATACTTTGGATGTTGTTATTATTATTATTTTTTTTCTTAAGAGAGAGAGAGTTTTGCAAAATCATCTTAGCACCACTTAACTTAGAAGACAAAAAAAAGTTATATCCTTTACTTTAAATCAACCACTTTTTAAAACAAAGATTTTCAATTAGGACGTATTTCATAATTAACACATATGAATCTTCCTATATACTAGTTAAACCATTATTATTTGTAATCAAACTTCATTTTTATTTTTGTTAAGACGAATAAATTTTCAAAAATTTCAATTTAATAAACCAAAACCATATATTTATCCTATAGTGTTTCTTTAAAAATAAATCAAAATGGTTTAAAAAAAATTCTTTTTTTTTGTTTTTTTTGTTTTAGATTTTTTTTTGGAAAGAAAAATTGAAAAATGATGATGAGTCTCCCCCCACACTTGATTTTGACTGTGTCCCCACAGTCAACCCAAGTGGAAGGAGAAAGAAGAAAAAATAAAAATAAAAATCCTATATTTACATGAAAGGATGATTATAAGAGATGAGAAAGTATGCCATCAAAAAGTAGATGAAACGGTCTTCCAAAGACCGATTCATTTGTCTCGTCAAGTATGCGAGACACAACTTAAGCTTGAAAAACCAAATCGTAAACGATTTCAAAGTTGAATGTTGATTTGGAAAAACAAATGTCGTTTTATTGAAAACCGTACGAGTTGTTTTATTTTCGATGATTTTCGAGGTTGATAGAATAATTGATTGAAATTCAAATTTATTATCACCAAGTTGAAGTTCAGACTTATCATTGAAATCTTCTTCAAAATTATCGATTTCAAAATCAAAATGGTGATGTAAATCTTCCCCTTCAGAATTCGACAACTCGTTTTCGAAAAGACCAAAGAAATTGTGTTCATTGATTTCGTCTTCCTTATTTGGATTATCAACAACTACATTGTGTATCTCAAGTTCAAAATCCAAAGTTGTTGTATTCAAATTTTCGAAATTGAGAAAAGGAAGATCGAATTTTAAATTTGGTTCCACACCCTCAAAAGAATTGAAATCCAACTCAATTACCGCGTTTTCAACAACTTTACTAAGATTGTTATTTTCCATTTCAAAAGTTGTTATTTGAAAATCGTCGATTTGGGTAAAAGATGGATTATTGTTTGACTCGTTACACGTTGGAATTAGATTTTGTTTTTCACGTTGTTTCATATATGTTTCAAACAACGAATCCGTGTGAACGTCGTAAATTTCATTCATTTGCTCAACAAAATCCCATTTAAAATTATTAACATGAGAGTATTCACTTGGAAATTGTTGAGAACAAAGATTTCCACTCGTATCGTAATCGACATTATTCCCATTGCCAAAATTATTTGAAAAGTGGATCACATTTTCGTTTTGATTTTGAAATTCATTTTGGAGTTCAAAATTGAATTGGCATGGGTTATAATTGAAATCGTTTGAATTTCGAATCGAATTCCAATCTTGATTACTTTGAAAATTTTGACTTGAGTTATCACACAAATAAGAGTTACACAAATCATTTATCATTTGATTTTGTTGTGTAGAGATTTCAAACGAAATGCTCTTTTCAAGATTTGAGAGTTGGTCATCGTTTTGAAAATTTTGTGGTTCAAAATTTGAATCATTTAAACAATGGTTGTTGTTAAAATATCCATACGAATTTGGAGTGAAATCATATGGATTATATGATTTTCACAACTATTGTAAAATTCAAGTGAAGATGGAAATTCGGACATTTTCAAGAATGTTTTTGGTTTTTTTTATAAAGGAAAAATATTTACAAATAAAATTTATTTTTTAAAAGGGAAATTGATTTTTTTGTTTTTTTTGTTTTTCAATTTTTTCTTTTGTTTTTGAAAATATTTTATATTTTTTGGATTTTTTTTTATTTTTGAAATTTCAAAGAAAAAGGATTTAAAAATTTCAAAGGAAAAGGAATATTTACAATTTTTTTAGTTTTTAAATTTTGGATTTTGAATTTTTTTTTAAATATGCATTAACTAATGCAACTAAATGAATGCAAGGTTAATTACAAATGATTTATCCTAAGTTAACTCAAAATCGTATAATCACACATTGTCTTAGATAAACAAGATAGTTCTCGGCCAAGTAACGGGCAGGAGTTATCAGTGCACCACGAATCACCGTAGCAATGCAACCGAAGGTTTAAGTACCTTCAGAGGAACAACCACTATAATATTTACGAATCACCGTAATATTTATAAATGGTTATTACTCTGCCGTAGCCTAGACACCAAGAAATAAATTGTTCAAAGAAGACAATTTGCCAATATACAATTAAGTGTTATCGATGTCTAACCGTTATTATTAATCAAAATGAAATGCAAAGCAGAAATTAAACGTGTATTAACAATGCAACTACGAATGGATTTTTGTTTTTGTTTTTGAATTTTTTTTAATAAAATGCAAATGCAAGTAACTAACAATGCAATTCAAATAAAACTAGAGATGAGGTTAAAAGCAACAAATTTTCTTATATAAGCAAGCTAGCAATTTATTTTTGGAAAGCGGAGCGACAGTTTTCAGCAAGCTATTCTTCCTTTATTTCCTGCTTTGGCAACCTAAAAAAAAGATATATACAATTGTTATTATTATTATTTTGTTGGTTGTTTTTTTTTCAAAGATGAAAAACAAAATAAGCGAAAAACAAAACAATTGAAAATAAAATAAATGAAAACTAAAACAAGTGAAAACAAATAAAAAATGAAAATTAAACAAAGTTGTTTTTTTTGAATTTTTTTTCTTTTTGAAGAGGAAACTTAAAAGTAGAGTTTTACTTAAAAAATAAAAATAAAATAAAAATAAAATAAAAAGATATATACAATTGTTATTATTATTATTTTGTTGGTTTTTTTTTTTTCAAAGATGAAAAACAAAATAAGCGAAAAACAAAACAATTGAAAATAAAATAAATGAAAACTAAAACAAGTGAAAACAAATAAAAAATGAAAATTAAACAAAGTTGTTTTTTTTTGAATTTTTTTTTCTTTTTGGAGAGGAAACTTAAAAGTAGAGTTTTACTTAAAAAAAAAGATATATACAATTGTTATTATTATTATTTTGTTGGTTGTTTTTTTTTTCAAAGATGAAAAACAAAACAATTGAAAATAAAATAAATGAAAACTAAAACAAGTGAAAACAAATAAAAAATGAAAATTAAACAAAGTTGTTTTTTTTTTGAAATTTTTTTTCTTGTTGGAGAGGAAACTTAAAAGTAGAGTTTTACTTAAAAAATTTTTTTTTTACACAAACTAAAACTATCAAACCCACAAAACCCGCCCCATTCAACAAATTAGCACAATCACACTCACACTTCAGAAACAAGCTTACACCCCTAAATCAAACTCGACTACTCGAGTCAAGATAAAAAGGAATTCGCAGTTGCTAAATAAAAAAAATATCGAATCAAGTAAAAACTTGTATACAGCCAAACGAAAATCAAGTCAAAGCAATTGCGAATTGGCAGCAGTGATCAATTGCTAGGGGGACGTCGCGATTGAAGACGGCGGCGAGGCGAGTGTGGCGATTTTGGGTTGATTGAGACGAGGGCGACTGGAGCTGTTGTGAATTGAGGGATTGGAGGCGGCGACTGGTTTGGTTGTAGAAGGTGATTGAGCAACTGAAGGCAGTGGATTTCAGTCTGATGCTGTGGTGGTTCGCTGTGATTTGCAACAGCACTTTTGATTTCAGTGCAGCGATTGTGGGTTTGGATGTGGAGTGAAGTTGCCTGCTGCAGTTGAGCTTATTTACAATGGAGTGTTCTTGTGTTTTAGTGTTCGATGTTGAACTAGTTGGAAGTCAAATTGTCAGTAGGCGATTGGAGGAGCTGTGGAACAGTGAAGGCAAGTACAGACAGTGTGTGTGTGATATGTAATGTATGGCAGTTGAATGGTTGTTGAGGTCTGTATTGGCACTGTGTGGTTAGAGATGAAGTGCTGGTGCTTGACAGTGGTAGTTAGGGGTGATCGAAGGCAGTTCGTATGATGAGATGTAGAACTGTTGTAGTGCATTGATGATGGATAGAACAGCAGGTTCGAATGAAGTCTGTTTGACAGTGTTTGTTGATGATGTAAGTGTGGGCAATGTTTGTGCAATGTAATGGAGAATGAAGTCTGACAGTTTCGAAAAGCAATTTTTTTGATGGGTTGAAGGTTTGATATGGTGATAAAGATGTAAGTAGTGGTTTCGGGAACAGGCAGTAAGTGGTTCAAGCGAATGTAGAGATGTTTGGGGAGGTTGGTTGTGTGAAGTGTTGTATGGCGAGGTAGAAATGAAATGTTATAGGGGTATTGAATATCTGTCAGTGGGGATGTGAATTTGGTAGAGGAGGATGGTGTAGGAGTTGTTTGCTGATGATGTTTGGACTGAGTTGAAATGGTGTGTGGTAGTAGATGAGGGAGGGAATGTGCAAGGCAGAGGGCATGTAGTGATGAATGTTAGTGACTGGAAGAGGATATGTTGACAGAGTGGTGCTGAAGTTGGACAGAGGGATGACAGTATGTAGGAAGAATGTGATATGGAAGAGAAGAAGTATGAAAAGAAGAAGAGGACAGTGGTCTATGTTGAAGTGAAGAAGTTTGTATGGTTTGTATGGTAGTCGATGTATGTATGTAGTTGAACAGTCGTGAAGTTGGTTGGTGTGGGGTTCACAAGCAGTTGCATGGTAGAGAAAACAGTAAGATGATGTGAGATGTAAGTGATAGAGGATGTGCAGGTGGATGCAATGTCTTTGGATAATCACAGGCAGGTAATTTGATTGCTGTAATGAAGAGTATGTGTTGAGTTTTGATTGTTGTCGAGTTGCGACCTGTAGTATGTCAGTGGATGTTGAATGAGGTGTGCGACTGTGATGGTGGAGGAGCAGGTTGAGTATTGTATGGTGGAGATGGAGATTGAATGTATGGGTGAATGATGAAGCAGAGTAGTTGTTGTGGAATGTTGAAGAGAAGCAGTAACTGCTGAGTGCTTGTGGTAGTTAGATGTATGAAGGAAGTGAGGTTAAATGGTAGTGGAGTGACGTATTTTGGTGAGTGAAGTGTTCGGTTGAACCGTTGAACCGTTGAAGGGGACTGTTGATGGTCTCTGATGATGGGTGTTTGTTTTGACAGTGGAGGAAATGAGAAGTGTAGTGAGTATAAGTTGAAATGTGGGTTGAAGGAGATAGGGGAGGCGAATGACGAAATGAGGCGACTGATGGTTTGGATGGGGTTGCACTGCAAGTATATGTTGCTTGTTGTCTTGAAGTGTTGTATTGTGGTTTATGGACAGCCTTTTGGGTTCTACAAACGGCGGGTTGTTACATATCATATATTTGGTCGACCTAGATTATATATATAGTTCTGGCTGTTATATGATATACTTAATAAATATAATATTTATTAAATTATTTAATGCCCATTTAATTTAAATAAATATATAACAAATATATGTTTAAGGAAATAGAAAATATGTTCTTAAAAGTTATATTAATATAATATTTATATTAATACATGTCCATTGAAATAATTGATAACATTTATAAATTATAACCAAATTGCTGGAATGCGTTGCAAATTATAACATGTTCTACACATGTTCGATATTTTACCGATATTATCTGATACTATCACGAGATTTTAAAATATCTCATATGAGTACTTGATAGATACATACCCGATACCGATATTAAATATTTAGGTGAGATTATTTCTATTATGTTTAAAGCGACCCCTTTAAGTAACGATATTGCACCATTAAGAAATGATATTGTATGTGTTTTTTTAGTTGTCACTCGGCCCCTAAGATGTCTGGAGTTAGGTCATGTCAATACTTTAATAATGTATGTAGTTTATTGCAAAGTACAAACTCTAAAAATCACTCAGAACTTCATTTTGATAACATTTATTGATTAACTTAAACTATTTTGAGCAAAGATTTCGACAACGACTTGACTCCCAATTACGGTGGTAGAAACCCTCTATGTCGAAGGAGATGAATCATCGCAAACTATTTTACTGAAGGATGCTTAGCTATGTGTAATGACCCGTAATTTACCACTTTGAAAATGGAATATTTAATTTATTTTAAATATTCAGATATAGGATTTTCAAACTTAAATAATCAAGTTTTATGTAATAAATAAAAATGATAAACTTATTTTTAGAATTTGATTACAAAATCAAGAAGTTTGGATTTTCGTTGAAAAGTTACAAAAGCCGATTTTCAATAAAATTTGATATACATTCGAATAATTATTGTAAATAGTAAATAACTCTTTTTAATGATTATATAATGATATGATAATAATAGAAATTTGATTTATAATGGTTTTATAAACATATATACCTGTTTTATAAAAGTGTACAAACTTCGTCGCACTTCGACCAATTGACGTCGTATTTTTATAATTGGATTTTAATATTATTTAATATGGTTTTATAACTGTAAATTTGTCTTAATTATTTAAAGATGATAAGAAACTTATTTTCAAATTTTGTTTAGATAAATAAATAGTTTAACAAAAACATCAAAATGTGATCGTAGCACGTTTTGTCGAAAATTAATGTTTTGTTCAATATAAGTTGTCGCGACATTGTTGCACCTTTGTTAACATGTCTTAACACACATATATATATACATTTTACAAATAATCAAGTTTACTTTTACCAACTATCATTAAAAAATTCTAGAATGTCATTAGTAAAAGCAAGTAAGGCAATTAAAAAAGTCAAAAAGCTAACATCAAATAAAATCTCACCAAAGCCAAGGCAAATCTTCACTTTAATCCACTTTTTCATCCAAATACATTCTTTAAGTTTTAAATGAAAATGACATAAAGTACTGAAGTGATGGATGATGATGAGTGTTGAAAAAATTAAGTTTACTTTAAAGTTAAGAAATGATATTTTGGTAATTTGGTAAGGGGTAAATTTGGTAACTTACCCCTTCTTTCTTTTGCTATAAATACACAAGCTTTCCTCTCATTTTATCACATACATTCTCTTCTTCTCCTTCTTCTTCTTCTTTCTTTAAGCTATTTTAATGGCTTCTTCTCTTCTTCTTCTTCTTCTTCTTCCTTTAAACTATTTTAATGGCTTCTTCTTTCTTACTAACTTTTTCCAAACAATATCAAACAAAGTCATAACACCTTGAAACTTTCCAAAGTCATTAGTTCATCATTAAAAGGTTATATTCCAAGTTTAGAGTCAAGGCAAGTGTGACAACCCACCTTTTTGGACGGTTTAAATCGACAATAAACCACACATGTCTAACTCAAACCATTCAAAAGGGTAGATTATCAATGATGTTAAATAAGAAAAATAAGAGAAACGAAGGAAATAAAATACTGAATCTTGCAGCGGAATGACAAAATATAATAATCAAATAAACAGTTCATGAAGCTGTTTTACAATATACATTTAATTACACAAATTTACAATAAAATCAGAGTACAGTCAACAACATACCAATAATGATGTAGCAGAATAATACTAATAATATAATACCAAACCCCATCTTCGTTCTCCAGAAATATTGTCATCAACACTGAAAAGCTCAGGCTGACCCGAGCGTAATGAAAAGACAAAACACTCAAGTCAGAACAAAAAGTTCTTATATAAGTTAAATCAATAGCAAATAAATATGAGTGTAATAGCTTCAAAGATGTTTACGGGATTTCACATCTCTTATCCAGTGTATAACGTGCATGCAATAACTTAAGAGATGTTACGGTATTTTCCATCTCCTAAGGATCTGTTAAACTATCTATATATAGTAAAATACGCTATATATATGTAGTGTCTATAAGTAATGTAAAGTATTAAAATAGCATTAAGGCGTTACCATTATCCCCCTTAACACAGTTTTATATAAGCATCGTAGTCTATACAGTACTATAAACTCCACCATAAACTGGTGGGCTATCAGGGAGCATTCCATAGGTACAACACAAACCAAAATCGTAGTAGGCGATAAGGATAATAAGACAAGGCACGCGAGGCAATACCCTGGGTAGGATTCTACCGTTTTGCACTCTCGGACTGGTGGTAACGCATGGCAGCTACTACATCCCACCTCGAAAAACACTCCCATAATCAAAGGTGGCCACCAATCAATCACAAAGTAAAAGATATGGTATCGAAGAAATGTGTTCGATCGGGAGAGCGACCCCACTTAGCTTATTATAGCTCCTATTTTAGTCATTTTAATTATGACTCGAAAGTCAAGGTTATCCACCATCGTTCTCTTCATTCCAGCAAATGCCTCCAATTCAACCTCTACATTCTGGATAACATCCACTGCGTACACAGTTGTTAAAGTGGTTCCAATATTGATAGAGACTATGCCAATAAGAGGTCCCGGTCTCTTTAACAACCAAACGTCATTTTTCACACCGGTTGGTTCTTTTACATTTCAAAACCAATTCATAATTGATATCAAAATACCATTTTCACTTCAAAATCATCATATTTACTCAAAATATGTCATTTCCACTAGAAAATATCATTTCAAATTCCAATTTAGGTTATAACCTCATTTAACCACATTCACATTTAAATCAACGATTTAAACATAAAAATTCCAACTTTGCACATTTTGAAATTTTAGAAAATAGTTTGAATAGTTATAAATAGTTTAAAATAGTTTATATAGTTTAGAGATTTAAAACAGTTTAATATAAAATGGTTTGAGTATTGAAAATGTTTTATATAGTGAAATAGTTTTGGAAAATCTAAATAATTTGTATACTAAAAATAATAGATTTTAAATAGTTTATATCAAAAATAATTTATTTTGAAATGATATCAATTCAAACTGTTTCTTTTCCATTTCAACAATCTGGACCCATGTCCAATTTCACTTTACTGATTTAAAACACTTAAATCAAGTTAACACTCATTGTTCAATTTTAAGATCCAAATCTTTAAGTAATTCAATTTCCAAAATTAAAGTCATATATCAGCTACAATTTCACATTTCCAATTCAATTCTTTAAAACAATTTCCTTTTTACCAATTTCAGTTTCAACATTTCAAAGCTTGAATTAGAAAATAATTCAATTCATATAAATCCAAAATTTTATTCCTTTAAAACAATATCATTTAATAAAAATCCAAATTTTAAGATTTTTAAAACCATTTAATTTAACCAATCCGGTGTCCGTATATAATTTTCTACCCTATGGCCAAGTGATCAGTTATTTTAATTTCAATTTCAGGGATGGATATATATCATTTCAATCCAAATCAAAGTGTCATAAGTATATATCATTTCAACCTATTTCTTAATTTATTCGAATAATTCAAATAATAGTTTATATGTTGTCACTTAATATACAGAGTGATAATAGAGATATATAAGTATAAATAAACATCCAATCATCTAAATGTCAACAAATAGACATCCATCACAATCAACATCCAAATCAGCCAATAAATCACAACAATTGACTGGTTATAAATATCAGGTATTTAACTATCAATTTAATTTAAATATTAATTTAAATGGCAATTTAATTCAAATTAAATTTAAATGACAATGTAAATTACCAAACAACAATCAATAAAATTCTTATCACATCATAAATTTAATTCAACTATCATAAGAAGGTTTAGTATTGCGTGAGTGGGTTAAATCACTCACCTTTGATTTATCGTCCATTCATAATCCAATAAAAGCCCAAAATTTGAACAGTCTCCAAATTCAACCAAACTAGTTCATGCTTTCTGGAATTTTGATACGATCCCAATGGAAGAAACCGCGCCTTCTCCTACCAACCCAAGCCAAACAGTCTCCAAATTCAACCAATAAAAGTACACTTGTAATTACACTACCTTCTCCTACCAACCCAAGCCACATCGAACAACCCTAATTGTGCACAGCCTCCATTCATGCAACCACCCATAGCCGCGCTCACGTTCGCCTGACCCAAGTTCTGACCCCATTGCCGAGCTCCCCATCTCCAACCGCCTCCAGACATGGCCGCGCGACCTTCTATGGCGCCCCTAGGCGCACACGCCGCTGCCAGCGTTCACGCCATTTTCTGGCAAACTCTGACACCTTTGACACAAATGAACCCTATAGATGCACTCCACTCGACCTCCTCTAAACACTGTAACTTCCCGATCGACGAATCGTTGCAAATCCACTGTTGATCGCGAAACCCTAGAAACGGACGGCTGAAACTTCTTCATCAAATTCTGGCCAAACCGAGACTCAAATGCAAAAACAAACTATAGATGTAGATTATGTTATTCGAGAGCTTCGCGATGATATATTATATGATAGGGTTTGAGGAGTCTGGATTTTCGATTTGATTTGGAATTGGGAATTAGGGTTTTGGAATGTCTGCCATTGAGAAGGAACAAATAATTGAATAGATAGATAGAAATTGTACGTACAGAAAATGTAAATAAGAAGCTACTAGGGTTTATAACAGCCTATATATAGACATGGATAAGAACGGATGGAACAGATCGAACTGGGTCAAAACGATAACGACGACCCGAAAAGCCCGTTTCGTTCCTAAAAGGAAAATAAGTCATCCAATATATCAAAATATATGTTTTCGATATTTTAAAACTCAATGGAACTAGTTTCAAACCCTAATTCCATTGTATATAGAAGTTAGCTTTTAAAATCAAATTATATTCATTTAAATTCCTTTAATTGATTTCTACGCGTTTCGAGCTCGCACGATCAAATGTTAAGTCTGATAGCTACGAAACTTGAAATCCTACAATAATTCACTATTACAGATCCGATGAAACTAGTTTCGCTGAAATCTGAGACAATGCCCGAAAAGGATAATTTTACACGTTAATTAAATAAATTATTATTAAATTGATTTAATCACTTTTAAAACTCTAAATTAAAAGTTAACAATTTTCATCATTTCTGATTACATAGAAATTAATAATCTTTTACAATACAGTTCTCCATGCTAAAACCAATATTTAAATATTACACTAATTTCACGTTAAATTACAATAGTAATAAATCCTAGTTTACTATAATTTAAATTCCAACAATTTCTTTTATTTTGATTTAAATTCTTATATTAAATCAACTAATACCTTATGAATTAATTAGACATAAGCTTCCATTTTATTACATTCATTATTTTACAGTTAACATCTTTCCTTATATTAATTGCAATATTTTAATTACATTGATTTCCAAATTAATTTCAACGGATTAAATAATAAGATGGGAATAAATCAATTGTTATACATTAATAATTCAAATCTATTAACTTATTGTTTACAACCAAGGGTTATAAATTACTTACCAAAACTGATTTCATATTCTATACTACCAATTTCAATTAATTACATGTAATTTCTCTTTTTAATACAACATTCATTTTATTCCTCACAAACTTTTATTGTTACCATTAATTGAAATTACATTAAAATAACTGTCAATAACATTCAACCATTATTAAATTATATTCTAATAATCTTTTCCATTTATAAACCATAAATTCTTAGTTTCCTATAATATTAAATTCTAAAATCTTATTAAATTTAATATTTTTAATTATAAAAAATACAGGTCGTTAGAATCTCCCCCACTCAAAACTTTTCATCCCCGAAAAGGAACAAGAAAGAATCAAGAGGTTTGATATATTTTTATTCAAAATAATCAATTTATAATAATTAACGTACATATTTAAGCTTATATAAAAATTCGAAAAGAACTCAACTTCTATAAAAAATTTCTAAGTCCTAAATTTACGAAAAATTTCAGTAGAGTCTCCTTTGTGCGGTTAGGTCCAGAAAAATAATAATATCAATAATTACAATATATATCATATTTCAATAATAAACATCCCAAACCATAGGAAAAACAATGAAATATCGTTTCAAAACCGGAATCCGAAAACGTACCTATTTGTCGAATAAACAAACTTTATTTATGAAATCAAAAGCAACTGTTATTGCTTCCATAAACCTGTATTTCACTTATATAATCCAAAAGAGTTAAAATTATGGAAAAGATTATATATTAGTTGTTTCAGTTAATAGTACAAACAACATACAATATATAATAATCATATGCAAACAAAAAGAAGTACAACCATTATATATGCAACAAAGAAAACTATCAAACATCCATAGCAACCAAACCCATGGTTTGTTCAGTTAGAAACTTTTCATCATACAAGGGTGATAATAAACTACCAAGTGTACATTACGCTCAACAGCCTTAGATAATTACTTAATATATTATTTATACAACCTCAAACAAATAGAAGCATCCTTTCCCAAACTTTCCACAAGCCAACAACATAGAATTTTAAATATTATTTAAGTTTATACAATGTACATAAATCATTTGTTCACAACATCAGTTCTGATCGCTTGCTTGAATACACAAATTCCACTTTCAAACTAGTATTGATAACCCGATCACTCTAGCGCGGACTCTGATCCGATTCCTTGATTAGAAATCTCCATTCTCCTTACATAGCCATAAACTATGATAGAAAACTTCAGCCCATATCAAAAATTCGTATCAATGTTCGCCGTCAAGAATCGAGCGAAAAATCCTAGTTCGACCGGTGTGAATTTCCATAAATCATGTATTCAAATCTGAATCAGAACTGTTATGCGAATAAAATGATCTATGCACAACTTACATATTTTATTCTATTGGTTTTTTTAACATATCATTTAATTTCCATTTATTTTATTTCTCAGTCATTCATAGGTCATCGTTTATTAATTTACAGTCATTTATTTACATAAATTATTTCCTATTCAATATTTAAAATCATCAATGAATTCATTATTGAAGTATTACATACATTCCATTGCAGTTTATTTCACATTTATTATTTACTTATATACTTGATTTCCATTTAATATTAATATTCATTAATAAATCATTTCACACTTAAGTTTTTCTACTTTTTAATTCACATTTATTTCTTCATATATAATATCCTTTAATATTAAATTTATTTCTGAATCATTTCAACATTTTTCTTCAGTTTATAATCCTTTACTTAAATAGTATTCACTTTTAAGTATTCACTTTTAAGTATTCCATTTAACTATTAGCATTTCAAACATTAACTTATGTTTATACATTTCTTTTAACATCTTAATTCTTTTATTTATAAACTTATGTTCACTTTGAAGCATTTTTGTTATTAAGCTTTTACTTGTATAATATTCTATTACATATTCATGTTAAACATACAACTTCTTAAACATTTCTGGTAAGTTTTATATATGTTTTTAGAATGTAATTGAGTATTATACAAATTTATCTTATTCATTTTAGTTAGTAAAAATGTTTAATAATTTACATCTTCTTAATTTTCATTTTCTTTTAATTTACAAGTGGTAAATCTCCTCTTTCTTTACAGTTTCATTAAACACTTAGCTTCTAATTTCTTATTTCTCATTTTAGAATTAAAATTTTACTTTATTTCTACAACCAAAATCATTAATTTTACAGGAACTTAAGAACTAAATACCGGGTTCATTTCAAATCATTTTGAAATAATATATATATATATATATATATATATTCGTATCTTCTATATATATCAAATCATACTTAAGAAAATAAAATTAAAATTTGTTTAACAAAACAAATGTGTAGCAAAGCTACTACAGTGGTGTTCCCACTTTGAAATTCGAAAATGAACGTCGATGATGCTGCGCAGTCATCACCGAAATTATTTTCCAACGACAGAAGAGGGGAGTATAGATTTACTTCCTTTTTAAAATTATTAAAAACATTTCTTTCAAATCCCATTGAAAATATTTCTATCCGAAAATACTTTCAAATAATACTAATATGATATTCCAAAATATTTGAAAACAAATTTCAACACTCTGGAACTTAAGTTCTCAAATTTCCAATTCATATTCATTTTATTTGTAAATCCTGTTTTGCAACAAATATTTATAAAATTTCACTTCCTAATAAACAAACATATCACATACAACTATATCCATTTATAAAAATTATTCTTTTATATATGAAATATAATACTAGGTAAAATTATTTCATTTACTTATTTTTAAACAATATTGTGTCGATACCCTGTTCAAGTGTTTAGAAATCCCTATCGATGCCACATCGTCCTATGTACCGACCAGAATTTATAAATACTCAATAGAACAAATTAAAACAATACAAAACATTTTTATAACACAAACAAATATGCTCTCTCATATATATACACTCAGACTCATTCTAGGGCATTATTAACCCTATCTCTAATGAGTAAAACCCCAAATAGGCTAAGGTATCTATAAACCAAAGCTCTGATACCAACTGTGACGACCCACCTTTTTGGACGATTTAAATCAAAAATAAACCACACATGTCTAACTCAAACTAGTCAAAAGGGTAGATTATCAATGGGGTTAAATAAGAAAAATAAGAGAAAAGAAGGAAACAAAATACAGAATCTCGCAGCGGAATGATAAAATATAATAATCAAATAAACTGTTCATAAAGCTGTTTTACAATGTACATTTGATTACACAAATTTACAATAAAATCAAAGTATAATCAACAACATACTAATAATGATGTAGCGAAATAATACTAATAATATAATACCAAACCCCGTCTTCGTCCTCCCGAAATAATGTCTTCAACACTAAAAAGCTGAGGATGATCCGAGCATAATGAAAAGACAAAACACTCGAGTCAGAACTAAAAGTTCTTATATAAGTTATATCAACAGCAAATAAATATGAGTGTAATAGCTTCAGAGATGTTTACGGAATTTCACATCTCCTATCCAGTGTATAACGTGCGTGCAATAACTTAAGAGATGTTACGGGATTTTCCATCTCCTAAGGATCCGTTAAATTATCTATATATAGTAAAATACGCTATATATATGTAGTGTCTATCAGTAATGTAAAGTATTAAAATAGCGTTAAGGCATTACCATTATCCTCCTTAACGCATTTTTATATAAGCATTGTAGTCTATACAGTACTGTAAACTCCACCGTAAACTGGTGGGTTATCATTGAGCACTCCATAGGTACGACACAAACCAAAATCGTAGTGGGATCGATAAGGGTAATATGACAAGGCACGCGAGGCAATGCCCAGGGTATGATTCTACTGTTTTGCACTCCCAGACTGCTGGTAACGCGTAGTAGCTACTACCGCCCGCCTCGAACAACACTTCCATAATCAAAGGTGGCCACCAATCAATCACAAAGTAAAAGATATAGTATCGAAGAAGCGTGTTTGATCGGGGGAGCGACCTCACTTGGTCCGGTATAGCTCCTGTTTTAGTCATTTTAATTATGACTTGAAAGTCAAGGCTATCCCTCATCGTTCTCTTACTTCATTCCAACAAATGCCTCCAATTCAACCTCTACATTCTGGATAACATCCACCGCGTACACAGTTGTTAAAGTGGTTCCAATATTGATAGAGAGTATGCCAATAAGAGGCCCTAGTATCTTTAATAAACAAATGTCATTTTTCACACCGGTTGGTTCTTTTACATTTCAAAACCAATTCATAATTGATATCAAAATACCATTTTCACTTCAAAATATCCTTCATTTCAAAATCATCATATTTACTCAAAATATGTCATTTCCACTAGAAAATATCATTTCAAATTCCAATTTAGGTTATAACCTCATTTAACCACATTCACATTTAAATCAACGATTTAAATATAAAAATTCCAACTTTGCACAGTTTGAAATTCTAGAAAATAGTTTGAATAGTTATAAATAGTTTAAAATAGTTTATATAGTTTAGAGATTTAAAATAGTTTAATATAAAATGGTTTGAGTATTGAAAATGTTTTATATAGTGAAACAGTTTTGGAAAATCTAAGTAATTGAATATTAAAAGTAATAGATTTTAAATAGTTTATATCAAAAATAATTTATTTTGAAAATAATATCAAACCAAACTGTTTCTTTTCCATTTCAACAATCTGGACCCATGTCCAATTTCACTTTATTGATTTAAAACACTTAAATCAACTTAACCCTCATTGTTCAATTTTAAGATCCAAATCTTTAAATAATTCAATTTCCAAACTTAAAGTCATATATCAGCCACAATTTCACATTTCCAATTCAATTCATTAAAACAATTTCCTTTTTACCAATTTCAGTTTCAGCATTTCAAAGCTTGAATTAGAAAATAATCCAATTCATATAAATCCAAAATTTTATTCCATTAAAACAATATCATTTAATAAAAATCCAAATTTCAAGATTTTTAAAACCATTTAATTTAACCAATCCGGTGTCCGTATATAATTTTCTACCCTATGGCCATGTGATCATTTATTCCAACTTTAATTTCAGGGATGGATATATATCATTTCAATCCAAATCAAAGTGTCATAAGTATATATCATTTCAACCTATTTCTTAATTTATTCGAATAATTCAAATAATAGTTTATATGTTATCACTTAATATACAGAGTGATAACAGAGATATATAAGTATAAATAAACATCCAATCATCCAAATGTCAATAAATAGACATCCATCACAATCAACATCCAAATCAGCTAATAAATCACAACAATTGACTAGTTATCAATATCAGGTATTTAACTATCAATTTAATTTCAATATTAATTTAAATGGCAATTTAATTCAAATTAAATTTAAATGACAATTTAAATTACCAAATAGCAATCAATAAAATTCTTATCACATCAAAAATTTAATTCAACTATCATAAGAAGGTTTAGTATTGCGTGAGTGGGTTAAATCACTTACCTTTGATTTATCGTCCATTTAAAATCCAATAAAAGCCCAAAATTTGAACAGTCTCCAAATTCAACCAAACTAGTTCCATGTTGTCCGGAATTTCGATACGATCCCAATGGAAGAAACCGCGCGCAATTCGAGTTCGCATGTGAAAGTTATCGACATTAGAACATTTGAAATTTAAATTAAATTAAAGTAAGGGTACACTTGTAATTATGCTACTTTCTCCTACCAACCCTAGCCACATCGAATAACCCTAATCGTGCATGGCCGCCGTTCACGCAACCACCCACAGTCGCGCCCACGTTCGCTTGACCCAAGATCTGACACCATCGCCGAGCTCCCCATCTCCAGCCGCCTCCAAACATGGCCGCACGGCCTTCTACGGCGCCCCCAGGTGCTCACGCCGCCCCCGGTGTTCTCGCTATTTTCTAGCAAAATCTGACACCTTCGACACAAATGAACCCCATAGATGCACTCCACTCAACCTCCTCTACACACTACAACTTCCCGGTTGACGAATCGTTGCAAATCCACCATTGATCGCGAAACCCTAGAAACGGACGGTTGAAACTTCTTCACCAAATACTGGCCAATCCGAGACTCAAATGCAAAAATGAACTGCAGATGCAGATCACGTTCGTCAAGAGCTTCGTGGTGATATATTATATGATAGGGTTTGAGGAGTTTGGATTTTCGATTTGATTTGGAATTGGGAATTAGGGTTTGGAATGTTTGCCATTGAGAAGGAACAGATAATTGAACAGATAGATAGAAATTATACATACATAAAATGAAAATAAGATGTTTCTAGGGTTTATAACAACCTATATATAAATAGAGATGGATAAGAATAGATGGAACAGATCGAACTGGGTCAAAATGATAACGACGACCCGGAAAGCCCGTTTCGTTCCTGAAACGGAAATAGGTCATCCAATATATCGAAATATATGTTTTCGATATTTTTAAACTTAATGGAACTAGTTTCAAACTCTAAGTCCATTGTATATAGAAGTTAGCTTTTTATTGCAATATTTCAATTACATTAATTTCACATTGATTTCCAAATTAATTTCAACGAATTAAATAATAAGATGGGAATAAATCAATTGTTATACATTAATAATTCAAATCTATTAACTTATTGTTTACAATCAAGAGTTATATATTACTTACCAAAACTGATTTCATATTCTATACTACCAATTTCAATTAATTACATATAATTTCTCTTTTAATACAACATTCATTTTATTCCTCACTAACCTTTATTATTACCATTAATTGAAATTACATTAAAATAGTTGTCAATAACATTTTACAATTATTAAATTATATTCTAATAATCTTTTCCATATATAAATCATTAATTTTTAGTTTCCCACAATATTAAATTCCAAAATCTTATTAAATTTAATATTTTTAATTATCAAAAATACGGGTCGTTACAGCAAGAAGGTTAGGAGGTCCAACTACCCATAGCCATGAGTTATGAGAAGAGGAAGGAGAAATTCAGGTTTATTTTGGTTTGATTTAGAAGCATAGTAGGAAGTATGGTTTAGATCTTGAGTTCCTTGCCTCAAAGTTTGATAGAGTGGAATCCAAAGCGAGTTATTTCTTCCTTTAAGTTCATTAAAACTATTGCTAAATTGAAGGAACTTTAAGTGTTAAGTGTTGTTTGAAAACCCTTGTTGAATGCTTGTTTACTTTGTTTGCTAAAATAATGGTTTGACTTCCTTATTTGACTATGTTTGGATGGTTAATTAAGTATTTTAAAATTTAGAAGTTAAATACTTAATGGGGCGGAAACGACTAGTACATGTGTTCCGTCTGTGAGATCCAAGGAGACTTGGGTGAGGGTCGGAACATGTTGAAGGAAAATCCCGGATGCTCCAAAATAAATATCAAACAATTTTAACCCAAGATAAAATAAAAATATTATAAAAATTTGATAGAATGAAGCATTGATTATCATTTATTGTTGTGTTTATTTCATTGATTGATTGTTTAGGCTCGACCAGTTTATGAGCAGTTTACCTTTTTATTTGCATGGGCTGGGTAGACAATAAATTGAGAATGATTTAATACAAACACCTTGCGATTAGAATTTCACAGTTTGACTATAAGGTGTTCAATAAAAATATTGGTTAAGCAGGAATTAGAATAAAAAATGTTTATTATGATTTTGGAAATAAAAGATATTATATCTTTTGAATTGAAATTATTTCTTTTGGAAAGTAATAGAAATATTTTAAGAATAAATATTTTTAAAGGAGTTATAAAATGGTTTATAAACAAAGAGAATTTCGTGGACTAAAAAACTCAGTGTTTGAAAATGATTTCAAAAGGTTTTGGGAAATAGCCACACTATGATTTGAAAGTATTTGTGGATATTAGTGAAAATGATTTATCACTTTGGGATATAAAATGATTTGGGTAACCCATAACTAAAAAGTGGGCATATGTTTTTGGTATAGTCCACTCTTGGAATAGAGGGATGTACTTATTTATCGATGTATAAAGGCTGGGACCCAGTTGCCTTGTTTATGGGAGAAATCTCCCGATCTAGTTGCATATACTTTGATATGCTTTTATTGTAGTATTTTGAGATTTCCAAATAAATATTTCAGAAGTGATTTGTTTTAAAATCCTGAAGTAAAATATAATTTGATACAAAAGATGTATATATATTATTTCAAAGGTTTTGAAACAAAAATTGAGAGTTTGGTCTAAAGAGATTATTTTCGAAAAGAATTATATTTTGAAAATAACAAAGTCAATTAGATTTTGAAAATCTTAATTTGAAGATTAAGCCTAAGTGGGTAGTTTTGGGAATTGCATATTGTTTGTTGCATCGTAGGCTCCATGAGTCCTATTTGCGGTAGGAGAAGTACGTTGGCTTGATCCTATATCTAATTGGATACCCAATTCCAATTAGATATGGGTATGTAGGCAGTCAAAAATGGTTGTGATGCATCCCCAATAATAACATAACATTTTTCTGTTTATTGTTTGCTATATATCGTGTATTGATGTATTTTTCTTGCTTACTATTTTATTCTGCATTTGACATGTTTAGTGAGTTTGCAGGAATGACTATTGATGTCTCTCTCATCAGAGTTGTGCAACGTAGATTTATTTGTATTTGTATTTGGTATGTATTAAAGCACACCTAGTAGATTAAATTGATTGCTCCGATAACTTGTACAATTGAAATTGTATCCTATACATTTAATAGTGTTGAATATTTATCAAATATTGTGCATTAAGTTGGTAGTTTTCATTCGTAGTTTTAAAATGGATGGGTTTTTCGAAAATTTTGACTGGTCCGAAAACTTGGGTCATTACACTATGATTTCCTACTTTAAATGTTTTCGAAATCCAATGAAAAAATTATTGTGATGAATAAAACAAGTTTTTAGAAATAGGTTTTAAGTTATAAGGTTTTCACATGTCAAAATATTTAGTTATGAATTTTTGAAGGGATTCATCTACTAAACAAATATAGGAAATTGGCTTAAAATGGAAATATTGGTAAAACTTGCTAAAGAATTTTATTTGAGAATCTTTGGAATTTTACAAGTGTTTTTCTTATCAAAAATAATCATTTTCTGGAAGATAACTTAGAATGTCGAGAATAAATAATGAGGCAACCGACACCTAATTATACATGCAAACTACATGACTGAGTAATAAGGGGACAGAATCGTATAAAAGTGCTATAAAAATAATATAAAGGGTGCTAACACAAACTAAAAGTGGAGATGGAACAAATTTGGAGGCAAAACGTGTGAAGGTGAGTGGCAGATACATTCAGATAGTAGGCTTACTATCTGGCACTACTGAAGTGACGAAAGAGAGTACCTTTGTGGAAGGACTAGACCAGAACCAAAAAATAAAATGAACTAGAAAAGACTAAGTAAAGTCTAAATATTATAAACTAGACAAATATAAAGAAAAGATTGAAGGTATTAGCTAAAGGAGGAGGCTTCAGCTGAAGATAATAGTTGTTAGAAGACGAGAAGGGTGTATCGAGGCCTAACACGAAGACAAGATGATATGTTGGAACGAACCTACGAATAAACCAGGCTTCCCAAAGATGAAACCCGAGGGCAGTAATTTGATAGATGAGACCTATGGACTTTTATGGAAAGTCAATACTGAGACCCATTAGCTTTCGGAGAAAAGATGATACCGAAACCCTAGGTTTACAATGGTTATAGGTTGCACTTAGGGTTTTCTAAAGAGTGATGTGTTGCAAAAGTGGTTCTAAGGCTTAAGATAGCCAAAGATAGGCTCAAATCCTAATGAAGTTTGATGAATAGCGAAAGATAAGACCTAATAATTAGGTTAAGTATCAAAAGTAAAGATAACTAAAAGTAAAGCAAGAACCTACTAAATAAGGCGGGTTTAGAAGAGCTATTGATGCCAAGTAGAGATGCTTACTAGAATGCTCCTACTTTATAGGATAGGGTTCGACACTCAACTTTCGAAGGGACGTGGGACATCTAGGCAAGTTGTACACTTTCATTGGAGTGGATGTAGCTCTCTCATGAGGTTCAAGCCTAAGTAAATAAGATTTAAAGAGACTTCTTAGGACTATACTTTTCAGTATAAAGATAAAGATAAAGAGACTACTTAAGGTTGTACTTTACAGTATAAAGATAAAGATAAAGAGACTGTTTAGATTTTGTACTTTGTAGTATGAACATAAAGATAAAGAGACTACTTGAGAATGTACCTTGTATATAAAACAAATAAATGAATTATCGAGACTAGAAAGAGATGCACCTCACGGTGTAAAGCTAAGAAAAGAATAACTGAGACCGTTTGGGGTTGTATCTTACGATATAAGAAACATAATGAATGAAGCTTATGATAGTTTCGAAAATAGCATTGTCGAAACCTGAAATGGTCACAGGTAAAGTATTGTATTTTCCTAGGCAGTAAACCCAATAAAATTTCGGGTGTAGTTTTGTTAGAACATTCTTTATATGTTTATGTTAACATAATTTTTGTTCAGACCTATGACTTATGATAATCTTATGTTGATTGTGTAACCGAGGCTAATGTGGGGATAAACCACTCTTGTGCTTAAGCGACATGGTCCTACTATAAAAGGATCTATGATGGGAAATAATACTATTCATACTAGATTTATGTCAGACCCATATGCTTATTTTTCTCTCCCTACAAACTCACAAATACTCATACAAGTAGGTTTTGTTTATAAGATTTCAGATTTTAGTCATTAGCCGAAGGTAGAACTTTTGCAAAGACCATATGGAAGACGATGATGGAATGAGGCCTCACTATTATATTTTGTAGTAGCTTAAATTCCACTATGTAATGTAAATATTCATTAAGTCCAAGGGACTACAAGGTTTCAGCATCATCATATGTCAGATCTTTGATGCTACTACATAATGACTTATATTTTACCCATGCGTGGACAAGATTGGGAATTTTGGAAAAAGAATGTAAAAGATTATTATGTGTAATTAACTTTATTTAGTTTCTCTATCTACTTAAACTATTATACACACATACATACACATACACATAGATAAACACACACACACACACTCAACTCATTCTATCGTCGAAAGATAATTCCATTGTGTTTGCAGCACATTGGGCTTCCATCTTTGAGTTTTGGATTGAAGGATATTACAATTTGGTATTAGACCCAGATTAGGGGACACTTACATAGAATAGAGCTAGAAATATTAAGTAATTAGTAGAAGACAAACACCTTGGGGGAAGGTATATGCTATTATGTAGCATACTTGCATTTTGTTATATAGGTATATAAGTAGATATATCTACTCTTCTATTGTTGTTTCACTCTCTTTCCTTTCGTTTTTGATGAAGACTTGCTTAACGAAAAAGCAAGATGGAAATGAGAAGTGGACAAGTTACAATAGGATAAGATAATGCAAGAAAAGAGAACAAGAGCACATAGATGAATGGGAGAAATGTAAGCAAAGTGCCATGAGTAGTAGAAAACGAAGTTATCCAACTGCTAATGCAATGGGTATGGATGTGAAGGTCTTGTTTTAGTAATTCATGGTGCAAATGACGAGGGAGAATATGCTAGAGGCTGTTGAATTGAGACCTATTGTAAGAGAGGATTTCTCGAAGATGAACCAAGATTACCGAAACTTGGGAGGTAAGGTGTTTATGGGGAAGGAGCCCGCGGTTGAAGTGCTGAATTGTCTAAGAGTTTGTAAACGTATCTTTGGAGATATAAAGTTAAATGATATGCAGAGAAGAATGCTGGCTTTAGGGAAATTGCATGAAGATGCTTTGGATTGGTGGGAAACAGTGACTGTTGGACCCTAAAGAGGAGACCACTTAGATACAAGTTAAGGAGAGGTTTGAGGCACATTTCATATCCGAGTCATAATGGAGCGTGTTTTCTGTGAGAATTTATTGCTTTGAAGCAGGGAGACCTTTCAATGGACGGGTACGTCCAGAAGTTCAACTCTTTGGATAAGTATAGGCGAGATATGATTAATACCCCACTAAAGAAAAATAATAAGTTCATCTGGGTTTGAAGTAGGGTCTAGATTATAAGGTGATATAATATTTGACATCTCCATTTGAGTTCGTTGTGGACATGACCCTAAGATATGATGGAATATAACAGGAACAAAGGAGGATCGAGGCGAAGCCTAAGGCAATGCAAAAGAAGTTCACTCCTTATGCTAAAGGCAAGAAGGCTTTGCCGAAGTGCTGAATGTAGAGACAATTATCACTGAAGTTGCTTATTTTAATTGTGAACAAAAGGGGCACTATGCATCTAATTGTCCAGCTCTGAAAATCTAAGAAAGCAGAAGTGTTTTAACCGCGATAAGATAAGGCATCAAAAGAAGGTTATCTAGAGTAGTGGGCTAGAGTATTTGCTTGGAAGGGGCCAAGGGAAAGACCATCCACCAAAGAGAATGGCAAGAATGTTGTTCTAGAAGGTATGACTTTGATTTCTAGTATTTCAGTAAGAATATTATTTGATACCGATGCTACACATTCATTTATAGTTAAAGACTTGGTTGATATACTTAGGTTAGAGGTTACCAATATAGTCACTTTCATACATTTAATAAAGTGAATATTAGGCACACATCCTTAAAACGGAACTTAATTCAAAGCAGGTCCCTGTGATAAAAAATATATTTTTTACGTCCCTGTTTTTGTTTTCCGCCAATTTTTTCCCCAAATTACTCCTGCGCTTCACTGTCGAGCTCTGATTCTTCTTCTTATTTTTTGATTTAAATTGAAAACTGCAATTAAATTGAAGATGAATCAAGTTTTTTTGTGAAATATGATATTCTTAATATTTGCAGTTATGAATAATCGCAACAAATTTCTGCAAATATATGCAATAGTTGCAGAAATTTTTGCAACTATATGAAATAGTTGCAGAAATTTCTGCAACTATTTGCAATAGTTGCATTTCTGCAACTATATGCAATAGTTGCAGAAATGTCTGCAACTATACGCAATAGTTGTAGAAATTTCTGCAACTGTACACAATAGTTGCAGACAATTCTTCAACTATATGCAATAGAAATTTCTGCAACTATACGCAATAGTTGAAGACATTTCTGCAACTATTTGTAATAGTTGCATTTCTGCAACTATTTGTAATAGCATTTCTGCAACTATATGCAATAGTTGCAGATATTTCTACAACTATACCATATAGTTGCATAAATTTCTGCAACTATACCCAATAGTTGCAGACATTTCTGCAACTATACAATATAGCTGCAGAAATATCTGCAATTATTTGCAAATTTTGTAAATTTGAAAAAAAAAATCGAAAATGTTCAAAATTTGCTAAATTGTCTGCAAATATTTGAAATAATTGCACCTTTACTACAAATATGAATTTTTGGTATCAACAATGGATATCATTTCAAAGATCATAAAATTTGTGATTTTTTGGTGAAAACGGTATGTTGATCTAGTTTTTGTACATAAAGTTATACGCGTTTGAAATGTTAAAAACATAAAGGGTATTTGTGTATTTTTGCGTGAGCGAATTTGAAAATAGGGAGTGGAAATGTAAGTTTTGTTTGTGAAGGATGTTTTATCTATTTTGAAACTTATTAGGGATGTGAACGAAACTTACCCTTTAATAAATATGATAGGGGGATATGACACTCTCAGATTTAGATGCACAAACATAGAGATTGAGTTAGGTGGGTGTAAATTGTTGTCTGATCCCTACATGTTTGACATCATAGGCTTCAAAGTTATTCTCGAGATGGATTGGTTGGAGTGTTATGGCACTAGAATATACTGCGTCGAAAGGATTATAACATTGAGTCATCCAGACGTGAGTACAAGGGTAATTGTTTTCAAAAAGATCCTAAACCTATTGCAAAGGCATATTATATGCTTTAGCTTCATAGGAACAAGGTATCAAAGGACTGCAAGTAGTTAGAGACTTCCTTGATGTGTTTGAACCAGTTTCGGGATTACCACCCTTAAATGCTGGGGTTTCAGATTAAACAGTGAAAATCGAAGAAGCAAAGTAGGAAGAAAGTTGAAGAGGCAACTAGCATAGTTGGAAAACAAGAGCTTTGTTTAATCTAAGTAAGTAGAAATCACGTTGTAAGTATAAAATTAAATCATAAAAGTAGTTGGGTGTACATACACTTATCATGTTGCAATTTAATCTAAGTAAATGAAAATAATTGATAGAGTGTTATAAGTGTCGGTGACCAACTCATCATGGGACTTGATATAATAAAACAAAGTAACCCTAATCTCATTTATGCATTCTTATTTTTTAAACAAAAACAAAAGCTCTAAAGAACTCACTAATAGTAATAATGGCCTAAGAAGAAGAAGAAGAAGAAGAACAAGGAGAGAAAAACTAAGGGAATCTAAGAAGATTAAAAGATCAAGTAAATCCAAAGATCTAGGTGAGTAATATTATTTCTCTTTTCATCGTTTTCTTATAAGGTGATCACACCTTTGATTATTTATGATAAAGTTCTTTTAATATGTGTTATTAACATCAGATCTCTACATGTTTTGGGTTGTAATAGCTTTGCTAGAGGATTCTCAACTTTGTTTTCCTACCCTAAATGTTTTCAAAATCCCATGAATCTTTATGATGGATGAAACAAATTTTTAGAAATGAGTTTTAAGTTAAAGGATTTTCACATGTCAAAATATTTAGTTATGAATTTTTGAAGGGATCTGTGTACTAAATAAATAAAGGAAATTGGAAATGTAGGTGAAATGTGCTAAAGTATTTTATTTTAGAATTTTTGGAAATTAATATTTATTTTCTTGATAAAAAACAATCATTTTGGAAGATAAATTAGAATGTCAAGACCGAATAATAAGAAAACTTAGACCTAATTATCAATGCAAACTACATGATTAAGTGATAAGGGGACAAGATCTTATAAAAGTGCTGTAAAAATAATATAAAGGACAATGACACTAACAAAAAGTGGAGGCGGAATGAATCATAAGGCGACACATGTAAAGGTGAGTGGTAGATTCATTTAGATGATAGGCTTTACCGCCTATATAGAGCTAAAATGGCGAATAAGAGTACCTTTAAGGAAGGATTACACCGAGTAAAACTAAAATGAACTTGTAAAACACTAATTAAAGTCTAAGTATTATAAACTGGATAAATATAAAGGAGAGAACTGAAGGTACTATCCAAAGGAGGATATTGCAGTTGAAAACAATAGTTACTAAAAGATGAGAAGGGTATACTGAGACCTAACATGGAGACAAGAAGAGATGTCAAGATGATCCCATGAATAAACCGGGCTTCCCAAATATGAAACTTAAGGGTATTTATTCGACGGATGAGACTTGGACCTATTAGCTTTCGAAGGAAAGCTAATATGAATCCCAAGGATTATAATATCTAAATGTTTGACGTTGCAATAGTGGTTCTGATGCTTAAGATAGCCAAAGATAGGCTTGGAGTCAAACGAAGCTTAATGAATTGCGAACATAATAATTATGTGAAGTATTGAGAGTTAATGATAACTAAAAAGTAAAGTAAGTACCTAATAAATAAAGCGGCTTTGGAAGGGCTATTGACTCTGAGTAGGGATGCTCACTTAAATGCACATACTTTAAGGGGTAGGGTTTAACATTCAACTCTCAAAAGGACATGGAATGTCCAGGTGGGTTGTGCGCTTTTACAAGAGTGGTTGTAACTCTCATATTGAGTTCAAGCCTAGGTAAATAAGATTTAAAGAGACTGCTTAGGGTTGTACTTTGCAGTATAAAAATAAAGATAAAGAGGCTGCTTATACTTTGTGGTATAAAAATAAAGATAAAGTTAAAGAGACTCTTTAGGTTTGTATGTTGCAGTATGAACATAAAGGCAAAGCGACTTCTTGGGGATGTATCTTGCAACATAAAATAAATATATAAATTACTGAGATCGAGAGGAGACTTACCTAGTGGTATAAACCTAAGAAAAGAATAACTGAGACTATTTGAGGTTGTACCTTATAGTATAAGAGACATAATGCACAAAACTTATGATTGTTTCAAAAATAGCATTGCCAAAACCTGAAATGATCACTGGTTAAGTATTGTATTTTCATAGACCCTAAACCCAAGAAAGTTTTGGGTGTAGCTTTGTTAAGACATGCTTTATATGTTTATGTTAACATATGTTTTGTTGTGACTACGACTTTTGATAGCCTTATATTGATTGTGTAACCAATGCTAGTGTTGGAGTAAACCCATTCTATGCTTTAATGGCGTGGTCCCACTAGTTGATGATCTATGCTGGAAAATGATATTATCCATACCACACATATGTCTAACTCATGTTTTTATTATTTTTCACCTATAAACTCACGGGTACTTATATGAGTAGGTTGAGATTATAGGATTTTAGATTTCAATGTCGAAGGTAGAACTTCTGTCGAGACTATGTCAAAGACAAAGACATGCAAGAGGCCTCACCATTATTATCTTTTGTAGTAGCTTAAATTCCATTATGTAATGTTAATATTTATTAAATCAAGGGAATACAAGGGTTCGACATCATCATATGTTAGATTTTTAACGCTACTATGTAATGATTTATATTTTACCCCTATGCGTGCACAATTGGGAATTTCAAAAAAAGAACGTAAAAGACTATTATGTGTAATGAATTTTATTCAGTTGCTATATTTACTTAAATTAATATATATATATATATATAGTGAGCTAATTCTATCGTTGAAAGATAATTCTAAGGTGATTGCAGCACATTGGGGCTCCATCTTTATATTTCGGATTAGGGGATGTTATAATACCCCTTCATAAGGAGCTCGTTGTTTCCATACATTATAAATAATTCAAGTATTTCATAAATACTTGAAAATATACTTAACTATTATCGAATGATTATCCCTTGGATTAGATTAGTATCGACTGATTGCACCTAATGCAAAAGATATATTGATTCTTATAAATAGCATAGCATACATATGGATCATACTACTGAAGCATAAGGAATTTTTTGCATATGTTCTCTCTCCTTGTCACTAGACCCGGAGTCCTTTCTGGAAAGGACAATTCCATACCTAAGTAGAACATTTTCATTCTTGGAATTTTCCAAACTAATTCTTTTTAGTATAATGTCTATATGTACATAGATTGATGAAATCCAACATCCACTTAGATCTACCTCTGTGGATCTTTATACCTAATATATAAGATATCTCACCTAAATATTTCATTGAGAAGTTCCTAGATAGCCAAGCATTCACCAACCATAGCATTGGTACATTTTTGCCAATGAACAATAAGTTATCTGCATGTAGGATTAAAAATGTTAGAGCACCTTTTTCATTTTTCCTGTATACACACAGACACACTTCCTTTGAGTTTTGAAAGAAACTGAACTATCTGATTACCTTACCAATGTATTATACCAACTACGTGATGCTTGTTTAAGACCATATATTGATTGTACAAGCTTGCATGCTTTGCCACTGTTCCCACTGTCCTCGAAACCGTCGGGCTAAGTCATGTAAATAGTTTCTTCTCGCCGTTTATAAAGGATGTTTTCATGTCCATTTTCCATATATCATAGTCTGTGTGCTGCATAGCGAGAAAAATCTAAATTGATTTGATCATAGCTACGACCAAAAACATTGTCAAGTCAATACCTTGAATTGAAAGGAAATCTTTTGCAACTAACATTCTCTCATTGATCTTTACCTTTCCATATGCACTGATCTCCTTTTTGAAGATCCATTTGCAGCAATTGGATTTTATCCCGTAGGCACGTCCTTTAAAGTTCATACTTTGTTTGCATACATTAAGTCCATCACGGATTTTATTGAATAAATCCATAGGGTGGAGTCTTTACTATTCAAGATTTGTCGGTGATTGAGGGGATCGTTGTCATGAATGACCCACCCTCTTTCTTGTCGTTGATGAAAAATCTGAAGTATCTCTCAAATGCGCTATATTCTCTACTAGACCTTCCAGTATATCATGTATCTTGGATAAATTTTGAATTGATATCTGAATATTTAGTTTCCAAGTGAGTTTCTTAGATTTCATCCAAGTCTATCTTACTACTACTAATTTCTCTAAAAAGAAATTCCTTTTCTAAAAAGATGACATGTCTTAAAATCAAAACTTTTATTTTCTCGGTATAACAGAATATATATCCATGCAAATCTTTAGGATACCCTAAAGTTAAGGGTATAACCTAAGGGTTAACATATAATTTAATTATATAACTTAACTCTTATAGCAAATCTTATTCGAAATAAAGTAGGCTTATGGTTTTATTATCTATTGTATATTTTGTTATATTGAGATATAAATAATGTTTTATGCATTAAATTAATTAATCAATGATAATTAATGTTGTTTAAAACTAGCAACTTTAAAAGTAAATTTCTAAGATAAAAGAACTAGGACTTGAGAGCTATTCCATCTCATTAGTATGTCGTTTACATATGAAAACATATAAAACAATGGACAATGAGATGAAAAGAGGAGGTAGAGCAAAATGGTAAATGCACAAGAAGGGAGTCTTTATAATTCTAAAATAAACACCCTCTCCTTCATTTCTCTTCATTCTCCCTCTTCTCAAAAGAGAAAACTAGGTTTCTTAAATCTTCTATCTTCATAACTTATACATATCTCAACATAAAAATACAAATAATTATTCTAAATTTACTTTAGGAGATTCTTTACAAACTCATCTACTTTGTTGGCAACTTGGCAAGAGTTAAGTCCAAATTTTTGAGTTTAAAGCTTCAAGTGTTTATTTGGAGATTGAGCTAGTGATTTCTCTTTGTAATTGGTGAGTGGGAAAGACTTACTATGCTATACCGTTTATATGATCTAGTTTCGTGTTCAATGTCAAACGATGGGTTAGGGCATAATGTTATATAAAAGTAGTTACTTTGAATGATAAGTTTGCTAATAAGTGTTTAGAGTATATAATGAATGAAACAATATAGCTTGTGAAAGAGATAGTGTTATGCCCATAGGGAAATATGTAATTTGTTACATATATCTAACTCTGTAGTCAATGTTATTTATAATAAAGTTTTTTGATTTCTGTTATATAATTTTCTATATTGCGATATAATTAATTTAAAGTATATTAATAAGAAAATTCTTAAATAAATGTTATGTGGTTGTAGTTATAAATAGTTGCAGTCGTGAGTAATTAATTAAAAATACATTGACATTTTGTTCTAATATTCCTGATTGAGATGTTTCGAGAAAGAATATTGATACAACTGTTGAGATCAGACTACATAACACTCTCAGGATGACGATGTTACACATTTTCCTTGACTTGAGAATAATGTAGAGATTTAACGTGAGTACTCTACTTTGACTATAGTAAGATAATGGCATGGTGATACATCGAGCAAATATAGATGGGTCTGGTTGAAACATTAGGGCTGAAAAAAATTTCAATCAAGAAATTTCTTCTCGGTTGTACGAGGTTAGTATCACGATCACCTATAGTTAACTCCATGTCAAATATCTAGCCAGAGTAATACAGTTAGTAGTAAATATTATTATTAACCAAAGACTTTGTTTTAGGACAAATTGAGTTGAATGTGGATAATATTGGAATTTTGACAAATACCAAATTCCATATATCCTAAAGTGATACAGTTTTCACAAAGAGAATGCGTGTAAATTATTGTCACTAAAAGGTACCGTTTAAGAAAATGCAAAATTGGATTTTAACAAAAAATCTATAATCGATGAATTTGACATAACTGTCACACCTTAAGCTATGGTGACGCGTCAAAGTTAATATTTGAATTGTTCGATGTTACTCGCTAACTCAATTCACATCCCTGAGTCTCATAACCACATTTGTGAATTCTTTGAAAAACCATATGATTTAATTAGTTTATGAAATATTGTAAATTAATTAATATTTAAGAAACATTATTAATTTATTTGATGTTTTGAGTGTTGTTACTAATTATTTAGATGTATATGTAGAAGTTATATATGTGTATCGATATACAATATCGATGTATATTTAAATAGGTTTTAAATAGTGATAATTGCTTAAATGGCCTTATGAAAAATTTATTCCATGTAGGAATAGTATGGTCAGCCATGCTACTGTAAGAGGAAAGTTTTGCTTGATTGAAATTTGAATGAGAATTAATGGGAAAGTTTTATAGAGAGAATAAGAAAGGTTTTGTTCTCCATATCAAAACAAATCCCTTGATTTTCCCTCATTTGATTCTTTCCTTTCTCATTTTTCTTCCTCCTTCCCATGGTGGACTCCCCATTCATTCAAGGTCAATTTTTTCCTTTTTACTTAAAATTTAATAAAATAAAATAAAACAAGGTGGCTTATCCAATTCTAGCAAAGTTTGGATATTGATTCTAGGAATCTAAGGAGAGTTGCAGATCGGTTATCACTAATTGGTTAGATCTATAAGGCACAATTCCTATTCAGATATGTATATTTTAATTGTAACATACTTATCACGATTTTATGTATATATTATTGCCATGGTGTGATTTATAATTTATATCATAATCTAAATGACTAATCAAATGATATGATTTAATTCAACTAAATTGTTTAAAACTAAAATATATTCATATATATAAAATTATGGTTTCAACCATATATATGATGATGTTTATGTAATGATTTTCTAATGTAATACATTAATTTTTAGTAAGTAAAATAATTTTGGTTTCAATCAATCCTAAAACATGATGTACGTTAACATCTTGTTTAAAACTTAATGCATATGTTTTATTTTGAAATTAATTTTGATTATTTTAAAATTCAAAAGATCTTTTTTTCTTTAGCTGAAAATATCGTGTGTGTATATATCTTGTATATGTATATATTCACTTTATTAATACATATGTGAATCTTATGTTTATATTAAAATAGTTTAATTTCGCATGTATGTGTGTGTATGCACATTGAATTAATTGAAATTATTTCGCTTCATATTTATATATTATATATCTATATGTATATGCGTATATTTATAATATAACGACTAGTTAGTTAAAATTAATTTACATTAATCAGTTGTGATATAGATATGAATTGGAATAAATCCTACCAAACCAAACTTAGGTGTTTTAACATTAAATTTAGAGTTTAGAGCTTCAACTTATCAGCTTATGTTAAAATTTGTCAAATTCAATTTTTGGTTGTTAATATACATATTTTGAAAATTTTATAATCATATATACACACATATACATATACATATACATATACATATACATATACATATACATATACATATACATATACATATATAGATGCAATTAATATATACACAAGTAGATAATATATATACATGATAGATATAAATCTCAATATATACACTTGCATATATTAATCATGTTACTGTGTGTTATTATATGTTATATTAGTCATGTTATTATTACACATCATCATTTTGTGTGGAGACTAGGTATAGTGATAATTGGATGTTTGCAAAATAGGTAGGTGAATCGATTAATGATGCCACCTTTATCTCTTTCCTTTTTAAATCTTGATGTGATTAAATCCATATCTAATATAATTTTATTCACGTCTTCTTTTAAAACACCAAACACTCACCCATACTATACATTTTATATGTGTGTCATATCATTTATATATATGAATATGTTAGATATATTAATACCTATTCTCAAATAAATTTTAATTAACATAATGGATTAAAAATAAAATAATCGAATAATATGATTTTATTAAAACAACTATATTGGATATAGTATTTAAATATTAGATTTCATAGTCCCACTAAGATACAACTTTTTTTAATTTATCCAATTCACTCGCTGCAAAATAGACCGGGTTCCTTAAATGGTATTAAAGAACAAATGGTCTATGCAGCCTAATAAGTCAACATTTATGACATCCCACCTCCTTCACCCTGTGAAATCGACACTAATACATCCTCGGTATTCACATGTCGCAAATCCAAGTGCTGAAAAGGTAGATTATCATGGGGTAAAAGAGAATAAAGGTAGAAGACAAACAAAATAGAATCTCACATCGTATTCAACATTATATTATACACATGAGTAGTACATGCAATTACTCCAAATTGCTCCATCAGAGTTCTGGTAAGTACTAATCCAACAAGGATAGTTATAACTATCTATCCTCACAAGTGCTGGTAGATACATCACACAAAATACAACAGAATTAATAGATAACTTTCTACAAAGGACCCAAAATGCTCCATGCTCCTTCTCAAATTGTTCCATGGTACCTAACAACTTGGCTGCCCGAAAAATAGGGTACCCAGAGTTTAAGGGAAAAGGAAAATAAACTCCAGGTCAGTCATGTGACTGGTATGAGAAACTTAAAATACAGATATTTCAAAATAAAAGGGTATCTCATAAGGCCACGCCGGACATAAACACGGAACGAGTTTTTACCTTCTGATAACCAAAATCTTTACTATGCAAAATCTGGTAATATTATTTTTAATGACATTCTTTTGAAAACACTTTTCAAGTAAACTTATATAATATTAGCCGAAATTGTTACATTAATTAAATTCCAGTATAATAGGTTCTATAATTAAGTCCGAAGGCACTTATTGGAGAATGGATTTCCATATAATGGCAGGTAAAGAACTAACTTTCATACAATACATCTTTAGAGGGATGTACTGAGGATCAACACCTTTGAAACCTTTGCACCTGGCAAGACTGGCCTACCTGCAGACCATCTGGTCGCGGATAGAACTGAATATGACATCACCCCGGTGTTGACTGACCTGTCTGGGATCCCATAGCACACACAACATACACGACATATATAGAGTAATCTAGAAAGTTGATAACCACACTCTAATGGTTGTGAACCACATAGCCTTACAGCATGCCCTGTTTAAGCCATTTCTAAGTGATGAGGCCCAGGTAACGATTACCTTTCACATAGCACATTCCATTTTGATTGCCACATTGCTAATTCCATTACACATTATTGATTTCCATAAATGTAGAACCTTTGAGCTCGTACGTCTCAGAGAAGGGTGTTAATTATAGGAGAGTTACTTCCTATAACACCAAACAGATGTACATTCGTAAAAATCAATATACGTGTATGTTGCAAATGCAATGTCAGACAGTCATCCATATAGTTGTCCAAGAAAAGGACAAACTGAAGGAACTCTCTTACCACATCCTGTTGGGAATCATCCCTAGAATTAATAGCGAGCAGCCCTTGCATCTAAGATCAAATGAAGATACTACTGCCATATATATATGATATGGGAAATTTCCCTCGAGGGTTAGTGACAATAATCCTTCATTCCATTTATTATCATTCCATATCTTTAGTTCGAACTCGTAAATCGGTTCGAAGTGGTCTTCGGAAAGAAATAACCCAAATCCGACCCCAGTTTTTTCGAACCAATCATCGATAAAAAGATGTTAAGTAAATAGGTGCTTATCATTTGATTAATTACTTTTCCTTTATCAAAATATCTCCTAGAGATATATATTTTTAAAACATTTCTTTCCGATATATATAGAATCATTAAACCGCTCTTTAACTTTGGAAATACCAAATCATTTTCATAAGTCATATTAGAAAGCATTATTGAGTTAAAAAGGATCGATAGAAATTATACCGATTCTATTAAACATCAATTTTCCATATTCAACCTTTATTATCCATCGAACAATGGTGAAATCACCTTTTAAATTTATATGGATAGTATGGGTTCCCTCCTCGGAATTTAATATCAAGTATAAGAAGATTATTTCTATACAATCCAAGTTGTATTAAATTTGGTAAAATTAAATCTTTTATACTTGCCTCGTTTCCGAAATTTCAACCTTATCTATTCCTTGCCTAGGAAAGAGGCCGAGTGACCCAGGGAACTGGTTATTCCTGAACAACTCCTTAGTTTAAGCACCTCACATTTGGATCTCATGAATAAAAAAATCCAGTCTGCTCATTGGCTTTTAGAGCCAAGATTAAATCACTTGATTATAACAGCTTTTCTTTAAATCATTTATTTAAACTCTTTTAAAATAATTATGAAACCTCCAAATCATCTTCAAAATATTTAATTATTTATTTGAAAACATTTATAAAGGATTTGGAAAAGAATACTTAAGTTTAAAGTAATATTTCAAAAGTTATTGAAAGTGCAGCAAAAAGTGCTGTGAATAGTGCTTTTAAGGCTTATTTGCACAAAACAACTTTTCTATCATTTAGAAATCCATTTTTATATCTCAATTCTCTTTTAAAATATTTATAAAATTTATTCCATATTTTTAAAGAATTAAAAATATCATTTATAAAGAATTTATCGCCTTAGTTTTCGAACTGCCAAATCGTGACTATTTTGAAAATTTGATTTTCTCATATTTCAAAATCTATTAAACAAAATCTCGATCCTTTTCTTTTGTCTAAAAACCATGATTATAAGGGTTCAAAAAATTCTTATTCCAAAGAATTCTGACTCTGAATCCATTATATAAATGGATTTAACTTTCTACGGCGCGAAATCACGAACTACCGTTACACGACGCACCTATTTTAACTAAATTTTCTTATTATTTCCAAACTTTGTCAAAACACTTTTAGATGTTTATAAAACATTTCTAAATAATTTTAAACCATTTTAAAGGGGTTTAATGATTCCATATCACTTTTGTAACTTGATTAGGAAAGTGATTTCCTTGTGTAGTATTGACGTGTATTTAAAGTGACTTGTTCACACAATTAAACCTATATTAAAACAACCAATACTTGATGATCAAAGTATAGTACACATCCTTAGCAATCATATCACATCATCATCATTATGTGTATATATATATATATAAATAGAGTTTCTCACTTGATTTTCGATCGCATTAACTTTAAAATGGTTATAGCTCTGCTATCTCGAAATCAGAGCTCACGACTACTAGAACAAATGCTCCTAGGGGATTTGGCCTTGGTCTTGGAGGCTTGGAAGGGCTCAGCCTTGCTTGGTAAGTGGTGGTGGAGGCCTTGGTTGCACACTGCCTTGGTGGATAACTAGCTTGAATTTTGGCTTGAGGTGGTACAGATTTTGATTGATTTTGCTTTAACTTTGTTTTGATTTTGTAATATTTTCTTCTTAGGCTATGGAAGCCATTAATGTAGAGAAAAAGAGGATGGGAATTTTATAAAGAAGAAGTGCGAATGAATTAAAGAGAGGAGGGTGCTATATATATGCAAATATATGGATGCAAATATCATGATATTTCCACACAAACACATCACCATTTCATCACCACCAATCCCCCTCTCACCTCATCATTCTCGACCGAGCATCCCCCCATGTGTGTAGCTATGTGCTTGTACTTAGGGTGTAAGAGATTGACTTTGGGTTTACTTAAGGATGAAGTTTTAGATAGATATCTCGGTTATTTTGTAATATATATATATATATATATATATTTATGTATAAGTACATTTGTATGTATATATGTGTTCATGTGCATGTGAATGGGTTCATGTATACGTACATGTATGTGTGCATACGTATATCTCAAATGATTCACAACATTGCATGACTTTTCTATGCTGAATCGTTACGGATTTCGATTTCTGATTATATTTTCACTTCTTATTTAATATATATATATATGTATGTATGTATGTATTTATATTTATATTTGGAAACAAACTTTGATAATAATATTTCTATCATTATTTTTTTTGAGAAAAATGTGTGATCCTCTACGCATAGAGGAGAGCACACATGAGGAAATATATATAACACGAACATAAGGAGCTGCCAACATGCCTGGCAGGTAGCAAGGGAAAAATACATATAGCTAAACTCAGGTGCTTCTAAGATGAATTCCGGCAAGGCCACCACCCATCGCACCTTAATATCGAGCTCCGGCATGGCCACCGCCCGATATTAAGATGTTAGAAGTACCAAAAAGGCTAAATAAAAACTCCAAATGTCTGAATAAGAAGAAGTGAATAATCATCTTCTCTAAAGAGGATCACATGATGAAGATAGCAGAATCCTATATCTGAGGGGATATCTACAAGAAGTCCTGGATAAAGAAACTCTGCTCTGATGACCTCTCTACGATCTGAAATCCAGCAATCTGACGACAAGAGGAACCTGCGAAATGAATCTGATACCCTATCTCCAAAAACCTGTATCTGAAATAAGACTAGGGAAGAAATTAAATGGTATATATATATATATATATATGTATATTTGAAAAAAAATACTATTATTGGTCTAACAGAACAAAGAACTAAAGGAGTGAATAAACTGAAAACAAAAACCAAGCAGAAACATGAACAAAAAAAGGACAAAAATTGAGACTGACCCGATTTATTTGTCTTTAATCATAAGCAAGCTATGATTTAAAGAGAGATTATCATATGAATGTGGAAAAAAATTAATAATACTATTATTAGAGCAATAAAAGTTATTGTTATGTTTAAAAAAATTAATATTATAACTAACCTTGTTAAGATACCGTTTGAAAAGGTTATTTTTAGCTAATTTATATTTGGGATTAGAAATCCAATTAAAACAAAATGTAGAAATTGAAAAAATCAATTTGTTAAGATGACTATTATTATTATTAAAAATTCTTTGGTTTCTTTCAAACCAAATAAACCAACTAATAATAATAAATAGAGTGTCTAGTAAGTGTCTAATATTTTTATTGAATTTAAATCTATAATTATTCCAATAAAACTCACAAACTGAAATATTAGTTATTATGTTAAAGTTAAAATTTTTAAGAGTATTAATTAGGATGTAATTAGTGTCCAAACAATCATAATATATATGATTTATGTCCTCAAGATGCAGATTGCAAAAATAACATTTATTATCATTTTGAATGTTTTTCTCTTTAAAAATTCAATTGTATTAAGTTTTCCATGAAGAATTAGCCGCATGTGAATTTTGGATTTAGGAGGAGCATTAGATTTCCACATATATTTAAAAGAGTTATTTATAGTACCCGAAAAGTTAACAAATCTATTAAAAGAGTTGGGAGTATATTTCTTACTCTTATCCCATTCCCAACTAATAAAATCATTATCATTATCTATATTATAAAGATTTAATCTAGCATAAAGCAAAGAAAGTTGCCTAAGGGTATTACCTATTAAAATTCTGTTAAAGCTGAAGTTCCAAGGAGGATCATTCTCCGGAGAATAAACTTCGTTAATTAAAGCATACTTAAAGTTGCAAATATCATACAAATCCTTAAAATCAAACTTAAGAGGCAAGATCGAAATCCAACAGTCATGCCAAAAAGAAGTACAATTTCCTGAATGAACTGTCTTCTTAGTTTCTAAATGAAAAATATCATAACATTTTAAAATGTTTTTCCAAAAATTAGAAAAATTATGAGAAAAAGAAAAATCAAATTGATGTAAATTGAAATTACCATTATAATAATATTTGTAAATGATCTCTTTCCAAATAGCGTTATCATTTATATCTTTAAACTTCCAAAGCCATTTACCTAAAAGAGACAAATTCATGTTACGTAAATTAATTACCCCTAAACCACCCTCATTTTTAGCTTTAGAAACAGTTTCCCAGTTTACAAGACATTTTATACTGTTATTAAAATTATCCCCATTCCATAAAAAATCTCTTCTAATTTTATCTATTTTATCAATAACCCAATCTGGAAACAGATGCACAGACATCCAATAGATAGGTAAGGCTGATAAAACCGAGTTTATTAAAACTAGCCTACCTGCTCTAGAAAGAAATCTTCCATTCCAATTAGATATCTTATTTTTGATTTTATCTATAATGAAAAGCCAATCATCATGCTTGAGTTTGGAAGGTCTAATCACAAAACCTAGATATTCAAAAGGAAATTTCATACTTTTGCAATTTAGGGTATTAGCTACTAAGTTTTCTACTTTTTCAAAATCATTTAAAACTAGAACTGAACTTTTGTCAAAATTAATTTTTAAACCAGATAAAAGCTCAAAACTATAAAGAATAAACTTGAGAGTAATAATGTGTCTAGGAAGATGAGAAGAAAAAAGTAAGGTATCATCCGCAAATTGTACAACCGATATACCATTACGCGATATATCATTTCCAACACTTCCTAGAGAACCATTATCTACTGCTCTCTTAATAATTTTAGCAAAAACATCAGTAGCTAAATTAAACAACAAAGGGGATAAGGGATCCCCTTGCCTTAAGCCTCTCTTTGACTGAATTTTATTACCTAAAACCCCATTAACCATAATACTAGAGTTACCCGTTTTAAGCAAAGTCAAAACCCAACTAGTCCGTCTATGCCCAAAACCTCTAGCCTGAAAAATATCCACAAGGAAATCCCAATCTACAGAATCGAAAGCTTTAGCAAAATCAAGTTTTAAAATCGCACAGGTTATGTTATTCTTACAGCAGTAATTAATAAATTCTTTAACAGTGGCCACACCATTAGTAATATTTCTCCCTTTAATAAAAGCCGATTGTGAACAGCCAATTAAATCGTTCATTCTTATACTAAGCCTATTTGCTAGAACCTTAGAAATGATTTTAACTGAACAGTTTATCAAAGAAATAGGTCTAAAATCTTTTAAGTTGTTGGCTCCTACTTTTTAATGCAGCAAAATAACATTTGCGAAATTAAATCTCCCTAATTGCAAATTACCATTATAAAAATCATTAAACAAATTAACTAAGTCAAATTTTAAAACATCCCAAAAAGTATTATAAAATAAAATAGGAAACCCATCAGGCCCCGGCGATTTATCACTAGGCATGCCATTAATTGCTTTCCTAATTTCCTCTTCTAAAAAAGGAATATCTAACTCAGATAAGTCAATAATAGAATCCGATGGATACAGATCAGTCCATCTAACATTGATTCTATGTTTGATTTTAGAACCAAAAATACCCTTATAATAGTCAGTAAAAGCCTTGTTGAGGTCTCCTTGATCAACTAACTCTATATTATTTACAAAAATAGAGTTAATTGTATTAGAACATTTTCTACCATTAGCAATATAATGAAAAAATTTGGTATTATTATCACCTTCGTTAATCCATTGGATTCTGGATCGCTGCTTCCACATTACCTCCTCTCTTTCTAAAATAGAATTTAGTTCATCTTTTAAATTAGAAAGAACATTACGTTCACCTAGATTAAGAGGTCTAGATTCTTCTATTTTGTTTATTTTAAGCATTTCATTAAGAATATTATCTTTTTTAATTTTTAAATTGCCAAAAACATTTTTATTCCAATTTTTAAGAAAAATCCGAAGATCTCTAAGTTTAGAAACAAAATCTTTTGCAGAATTATCTTTATTTCTGAAATTATGAAAACTCAAAGAATTCTATTTACTAATAACTAAATTCACAAAATTAGATTCCAAAAGCCACATCTTTTCAAATTTAAAATTGTTAATATAAACTCTATGGTGATCGCAAGAAAGGATAATAGGACAATGGTCAGAGAAGGTATACGGTAAGCCGTTAACTCTACAGATAGGAAATTTGTCCTCAATCTCATCACTAACAAAAAATCTATCAAGAAGAGCTATGGAAGGAGACTCTCTAGAGTTACTCCAAGTAAACTCTTTGTTAGATAGAGGAATTTCAATAAAATTAGAGTTAACAATAAATTGATCGAATTCCTCCATGGCAGAGTAATCTCCTTCTCTGGGAAAACGTTCACCTATGAAATGCGTAACATTAAAATCACCCCCTAAAATCCAAGAACCCGGGGCGTGAGATCTAAAATCAAGACATTCATTCCATAAAATTCTCCTATTAATTTTAGAATTAGGCCCATAAACATTTAAGATATTTAAAAAAGAATTATCAGAAAGATTAATAAGAATAGCATGAAGAGAATGTTGCATGACAATACATTGAAGAAATTTAAAATAACTATCACGCCAACCTATCATTAATCCCCTAGAAGAGCCAACGGAAGGTAAAAAACCCATTTTTTAAAATGATACCCACCTAATCTTCTAAAGAAACGAACATTAGGACAGTTAATTTTAGTTTCTTGGAGTAAAGCAATATCTATAGAGTAGTCCTTAAAAAATACTCTAACCTTATCACATTTGTTTAAATCATTCAAACCTCTAATATTCCAACTCAATATCCTCAAAAATGAACTGAACTAGCCCTCTCTAATTCTCTACATCTAATAAACTCCCGATCTAACTCAAAATCAGTGAAAATAAAAGATGTGCCTCGAGCTATCTGATTGAACTCAGCAGAAGAAAGTCTACCTAAAGCATAAGTAGAAAACGTGCTACCCAAAAAAGAGTCCATACCTGAGCCTGGACTCGTAGTACCACTCATGGCACTCGATCCAGGTAACTCACCTAAAGGAGAAGGCTGACCGTTGCGGATTCTAGCACTTCGACGAACTGAACCGCTAGAAGCTAAAGACCGCTTTCGCTTTCCTTTCTTCGAGGAAGCAGAGTTAGGAAAAGTGCAAAAATTATTCTCCAAATTGACAGATTTAAAAGTATCTGAAACAACTTTTACAGGCTCATTATTCTTTTCTGGACAAGAAGAAAAGTGGTTCACCCCATGTTCGGCAGAGATATCATGTAACTCATCAAGTGAAGCATAAGAAGAATTAGGAATAGCAACAGTAAGACAGGGCATAAACTTAGCATCAACTTCATCACTTTGGTGATCTAAGGATAGCAGAAAATCTAGCTCAACAAATTCTGTATCATTGATGAGAATAGTCTTGTCAACGGCAAAGGAAGCATCACAAAAAAAGGCAACTGCCTGGTTAAACTCTAAAATATCAATTGGAAGTGAACACTGAGTATCCTGTACACCAACACCCGTGTGCGTATCAACTACTGGAACCAAAGAAGAATTAGAAAAAATAGCAGAATAGCAAGACTCAAGATCAGCAGATAGCTCATCATCCTTCTGCTTTTCAAAATTCAAAGTCCAGTCACGACAGGCTTCAAATACAAAAAACGAGCATCCCTTGATAAAGCTACCATATCTGAAACAACTGGTTCGAAGATAGAGCAGCATTGAGAAACATTGGAATCAATATCACCCACAGAAACACATGAAGAACCCAACTCTAAGACAACATTCATAGCCTTCTTTGAATAGTCATCACGACACTCTAAAACAAAGGTTTCGGTATCACCTGAAATAATACTATCAAGCGATTCTAATCCCTGTTTGCTCAAATCCAATACACTAAATTTCCTGATTGTTCAGAGGTAATCCCCTGATCCCTATCAACATCTGAAACATCCAAGTCCGGCCCCGAAGAAAGGCAATCAAATCTATTGGTTAAAGGTATCTCAAAAGAATCATGAATACTGGCTTTAAAAACACAATTGGTAGAAATGAAATCATCCTTCTGATTAACAACTTCAAACTAATCTACAACATAATCCAAAGGGTTCAATGACGAAGAGACAACAGAATATGCAGATACGACTGGATCGAATAATAGAGGATCAATTCTCGACATGCCTTCTCTAGCAACAGATTTCAATGTAAAATTTTCATTTGGTAAAGAGTCCTCTGAAAAAACAGGTTTTATCGAATTAACATAATTTCCTACCTTCTTGACATTACCCAAATCTTCAAGGGAACCAGAACCGATATTTGACGAATTTATAATGCCAAAGTGATAAAACATTTCATCCAGAAGCTTTAATCCTTCCTCTTTTTTATACCAAAGATGATTAATCAGAATTCCCCTAAGATATAAATTTTTTAAAGTAAACCGGAAACCATGTTTTGTTAGACAAGGAGAGGAAATTCGCCTATTAGCAACTCACAATACAGCTTTGCCGAGAAAATCTTCTGGGTTACCACATTTATCTCTATATTCTTTTCCTATATTAGGCTCATTAACAATGTTGAAATGATAAAGCAACTCTTCCAAGTATTTGAATCCAATATCACTCATATACCATTGATAATCAAGCAAAAGACCCTTCAGATTCAAGAAATTCAAAACAAACAGAAAACCGTGGTTAAACTTAGGCGAAGGAGATTTGGAGGAGGTCGATCTCGAAGAACAAACATTTCTTTTATGACCAAAGATACTGCAATTAAAACATCTAATAGGGTCTCGGCAAAGATTGGCAACATGATTGAGATCTCCACATCTGAAGCAAAATTTCTTTCCCTTTCTCGAATCAATCCAATTAGATATTGGATTACGAATAAACTGCTCCTGAGGTTGAGAAGGAAGATGGTTCTTGACGGCTTAGGCGTAAGAATAGGGAAGTGAGGAATGATCGATCAGATTGGAGCAATTTTCGGAAGAAGATAGTCTGGTATACAAACGATTACGAAAGCAATGAAAGTGTACGTGTAGTACTAAGGATCGTGTAATATGGTATATAAATGTGGAAACTGGTAATAACAGTAAAGTAAAAATTAAAGTAAGCACACCAGGAATTTTTATACTGGTTCGAACTTCCCGTTCTACGTCCAGTCCCAAAATACCCTCTAGATTTAAACTAAACCCCTCACTTAACCCTGAGGAATAGGTATATAACACCTGAGCAGCCGAACAGGAATTTTTCCACCTCAACAACCGAAGAGGACTTCAACCTAATACAAATTGTTTGTTGACGAATGTGTTCTAAATAACACTGATTGTCTTTTGATAGTACAACTTTCCTATAATCAAATCCTCAAGAGTATATATGTGTGCGAAGATTTAGAAGGAAGATAATCACGTAGAATCGAAGTATATAAATTAAAACAAGGATTCTAGTGATATTAATTAAGAATGAATGCTTTTATTTGCAGAAATGAAAAGAGAATAGATTTCAGAAATATAAACAAGAATCGGTGATTGTATAAGTGAATTGAATATGTTTATATAGTTGTAGAAGAGTTATAATCTTTCATGAAGAGTTTCAGTCAACAGTTGTGTCCATATCTCTTGAAATAGGAGACATTCCTCTTCATGAAATGATCGCATCTCTTCAGTAAACTAGCCGTTATTCTCTGGTCGGTCGACTGAAAATTCTGGCCGGTCAGCTGAATTTTAAAATCGTTCAAAACAGAATGTAGCTGTGCACATGACACAGGGTCGGTCGACCGAGGATCCTGGTCGGTCGGCCGACCTGGTGTTATTTGCACAGTGAACATATTTTAGTATAAATTGTTTTGTGTGTGTGTGTGTGACTACTTGAGGAATGATTTTAACAATATTCTAAGACTCAATGAAATAAAATATTCATACTAATATCTAGATTGTAGTCTTGTCTCCTTTGTAGTGTGCAATATATGGTTATTCTCCTTTTTGTCGCTTTCGTATAGTATTCTTGTCGTATGATCTCTGAAGCTTGTGTCATGAATCAAAACTCATGAATCAACATTCTCCCTCTTTTTGATTGATGACAATACTTATGTGACGAAGTAAAACTTATCTATATTATAATTCTCCCCTGAATATATGGCGACTTTTCTGCAAAAAATATGTTAGCTTTCATACATTTCTCCCCCTTTGTCGTCGACAAAAAGGAATACTTACTTGAAGTAATATGTTAAAGTAATGCGAATCATTGAAATTTCAATATTAAACATTCAAACCAAAATAGGAACAATTAAGGATGTTTGCTCAGTACACAACAATAATGAAGAACAATATATTGTGCTCATAAAGAAGTTCTTGAAATTAAATTGTAAAATACTACAATTACTCCTCATCATCATCAGAATCCCAGAATTCTGGACGAGTATTATTATCCAGAGGAGCCGGTTCCTTACCCCGTCTTTGTGTGGAAGGTGCGTGGGTTGCTGATGTGCTTGAACTTGTGTTATCGGATGTAGACCAAGAAAAATTTGGCGCTGGTCTTTTTCCGGGAGCAACAAATGAAGCACCTGCTTCGGAAGTACATGATAAAGCATCTCATAAATTTAGAAAGAAGCCTTTGATCTTCTTGAACCGCCCATTAATTTTTCGAAGTCGAGAATCCAAAGCTAGTTGATTTCGAGCCAAAATATCAATGGCAGCCTCCGTACTAGTACCGGGAGTTGGTCGTTGAATTGAGGTTTGACGAGTTATACGTTCCGTAGAATGAGTAGATGGTTGAGGTGTAGAATAGCTGCGACGTACTTGTTCTTGAGGAGTAGTACGCTATTGCTGAAAAGTTGTAATTTTGGATGGTGCATCGGGTATCTTCATTAGTTTTATGGTTCGTGAGTCAAAAGTACGAACTTTGGATGTTTCAGATTCCGGAGCATGGGTGACAAAGTTATTAATCAACCTCATTATGTATTCTCCATAATAAATATGGAGCATCTTTCCTTGGTTGAAAGAGAGAAATTCATCCATAAGAAGTTGTGTCCAATTTACTCGAATATTTCCGCACATAGCATACAATGCTTTGAAGTTTTCGGGATATACTAAGTGGTATGATCCTCCTCTTGGAACAATACACTTCATCATGAATCGATGAAAGAGTCGGGCTTTAGGTCGAAGGGATGAAGTTTGCCTTAAATCAGTAGCGTCATCTTCAAAAAATAGATGACTTAGACGGTCACGAGTCGATGTATTACAATCTACATCATGTAACGAAATTCCACCCGGTCGAGCATTAAAAGTGTGGTTAATTCGATCAATGGAAAGGAAGATCGAAGTGCCACAAACCTGATGTCCAAATGCAATTTTCAGTGTTTCTCGGTGGATTTACAAGGTTGAGATTTGCTAGAAATAACTTGACCATTATATGATTATTTTTCAAGTTATTTTTCCTATGGTCAAGAAATGTATCAAGACCACTTTCAAGGGCGGCATTTTCAATACCGTAGGAGGTAAAATCAGGATAACTTACAAATGACTCCTCAAAGATTTTGGCATCTTGAAGCCTTATCCATCTTTCTAAAGCTTTGTCACTTACTAGCCAAGAAGCAATTTGAGAGTCTACAGGAGTTGATGAAGATGAGCCAGCAGTAGTCTTAGATTTCTTCTTAGGGGCCATTTTTGTTTGAAGAATTTGAAGAAATTTGGGGAGGTTGTAATGGGGGCTAGGGTTAAAATCTGTTTTGGGAGAGTAAAAGTGAAGAGTTGAGATGGAAAAGGTGAGTGGATGGGTTAAAATATGTAGACTATTGCAACAGGTAGCACGCTCGGTCGGCTGAGTTTTCTGAGTCGGTCGACCGATTTGAGTTTCAGGTTAGTGCTTAATCTTTCGGGAAGAGTCTCAGTCAACAGTTGTGTCCATATCTCTTGAAATAGGAGACATTCCTCTTCATGAAATGATCGCATCTCTTAAGTAAACTAGCCGTTATTCTCTGGTCGGTCGACTGAAAATTCTGGCCGGTCAGCTGAATTTTAAAATCGTTCAAAACAGAATGTAGTTGTGCACATGACACAGGGTCGGTCGACCGAGGATCCTGGTCGGTCGGCCGACCTGGTGTTATTTGCACAGTGAACATATTTTAGTATAAATTGTTTTGTGTGTGTGTGTGTGTGACTACTTGAGGAATGATTTTAACAATATTCTAAGACTCAATGAAATAAATATTCATACTAATATCTAGATTGTAGTCTTGTCTCCTTTGTAGTGTGCAATATATGGTTATTCTCCTTTTTGTCGCTTTCGTATAGTATTCTTGTCGTATGATCTCTGAAGCTTGTGTCATGAATCAAAACTCATGAATCAACAAGCAAGATTCTTGAGAAGACGCCATCCGCATATACACGGTTTAATTATGAGTTAAACTATAACATTTACATTATTTATGTTTGGAAAGTTTAATATCCTTTCTATCATTATATAATAATTAAAAGGGCTTATTTAATAATTAAAATAATTATTAAATCATTTAAACTCAATTTAAATTCAAAAGTCATTTATTCAAATATAGTGATATCATTGCAAAGAGATTTTATTTTTAAAAATAAAATAAATAATTTTATTACATATTCTCACTCTATAGATAAATGTGTATGTATCCAGCTCCGTGCATGATGTTGGATGGTCTAAGAGTTGTTTATTGATAAAACGGTTTTCGGTCATTTTATCAATATATCTTCCAAAAAATATATTTTTGTAAATATTTATTTAAAATAAGATTATTAATACTATTTATTGTTCAAAACATTATCATTTATGTTAAAAAAATCTAATATTTGAATTTTCAAATTTTTTCTGAAGTGATGAATTTGCGGGTCGTTGCATACTCCCCCCTTAAAAGATTTTCGTCCTTGAAATTAAGGATAAGAAGAAAATGGCTCAAAAGGAATATATATATATATATTGATAAGGGAAATATATACAAGATATGATAAGTGACCACACCACAGGCGGTGAGTACACTATCTCGATATTACATGCAAACTGTACATCAATCCTAAACTCAGGATAAGCTTTCCTCATTCTATCTTCTGTTTCCCATGTACAGTCTTTGGTATCCCCACTCCATTAAACTTTAACCAACCTTACCACCTTCCTTCTCAATCGCTTCTCATCCTGATCCACGATTCGAACTGGTTGTCTGATAACTGCCAAATTTGGTTCTACTTTTAACTCCTTTTTGGCAGCTGTTTCTATAATCTGTTCAGGATCATGCACATATTTCCATAGATGGGATACGTGAAAGACGTTGTGCGCATCAGACAACCTTTTGGGAAATTCTACATGATAAGCTAATGGGCCAATCCGTTCAAGAATGGGAAAAGGTCTAATAAATCGAGGTGCTAACTTCCATGGCCGGCCAAATCTTACCACACCTCTTATCGGAGAGACTTTTAAAAATACAAAATCTCCAATTGAAAATTCCAAATTTCTACGCCTTTGATCGACATAACTCTTCTCCCTTCTTTGGGCTTCTTTTATCTTCTTTCAGGTCAAGCCTATCTTTTCTCAGGCTTCTCGAATCATATCAGGACCCAATACTAACCGATCTCCTATTTCGATCTAACATGTTAGGGATCTACATGGACGATAATACAAAGCTTCATATGGTGCCATGCCAATACTTGCCTGATAGTTGTTATTGTAGGAGAATTCTACAAGATGAAGACAGTTTTCCCATAAACCTCAAAAATCTAAGATACTAGCTCTTAGAAGATCTTCCAACACTCAATTTACCCTTTCAGTTTGCCCATCGGTCTGGGGATGGTATGTGGTGCTTATACTCAACTTCGTTCCTAAAGCTGTTTGTAATGCCTCACATAACTTACTGGTAAAGATTGGGTCTTGACCACTAACTATCCTGCTTAGGACACCATGCAATCAAACAATTTCCCTCATGTATATATCTGCAAGACTTGCAGCTGATCTCATTGGCTTTACTAGGATAAAGTGTGCGCTTTTGGTCAATCGATCTATGATATCCCAAATGCCTTCATTTCCCATCTTTGATCGAGGTAAGCCATTGATGAAATCATCGATTTGGTTCCATTTCCAAGTCGGAATTTCAAGAGGTTGGAGTAATCCGACAGACTTTTGCTGATCGCTTTTAATTTGCTGGCAATTTGCATATCTGCTAACATGGATAGAGATGTGCCTCTTCATGCTTTCCCACCAAAATGTTCGTTTTATGTCTTTGTACATATTGTTAACTCCAGGGTGAATATTAAGCTTGAATTGATGACAGTCAGTCAACACTTCTTGTCTTAAGTTGTCAATATTGGGAACACTAATTCTTCCATTTAACCGTAATATCCCATGGTTATCTACTTAAAAGCTTGAATTCTTCCCTCTACTTATATCCTTAATGGTCTTCCTTAGAAGCCGATCTTCTATTTGTTTGCTAGCAATTCTCTCTAGAAGAGTCGAAGTTACTACCAGATAAATTATAACGACATGCTTTCTTCTTAACGCATCTGCTACTATGTTGGCTTTTCCGAGTGTATATAAAATATCTAGTTCATATGACAAGAGAAATTCCAGCCAACCCTGCTGTCTTATATTTAGGTCCCTTTGATGGAAATGATACTTCAAAGATTTATGATCTGTGAAGAGTTTGAACTTTTCACCGATTTAAAGAAGGAATATTTTTTACCAAGGTCAAATAAAGTTTATCAAAATAAAACTATGAGAAATTCGTACCCAGTAAATAATGTCTCCAAATCTTTAGTGGGAACACAACGGCTAATAGTTCTAAGTCATGTGTTGCATAATTTCATTCATGCGTCTTTAACTGCCTACTAGCATATGCGATAACCTTCCCATGTTGCATCAGTACCGCGCACACTCCTTCACCACAAGCATCAGTATAAATTGTTAAACCGCCGCTTTCATCAGTAATAGTCGGGACTGGAGTGGTAGTTAATCTTTTCATAAGTTATTGGAATGCTTCTTCACATTTCAATGTCCATTCAAATTTATCATCCTTCATAGTCAACTTCGTTAAGTGATAGGAAATCTTGGAGAAGTCCTGAATAAATCTCTGGTGGTATCCTGCCAATCCTAAGAAGCTGCGAATGTCCTTTGGAGTATATGGTTGCTTCCAATCTAGAATGGCGGTAATTTTTCCAAGATCAACTGAGATTCCTTCCTTTGACACAACATGTCCAAGGAACCTTACCTTTTCTTCCCAAAAGTGTCATTTTGAGAACTTAACCTTGAGCACATTCCTTCTCAATATTTCTAGTATAATCTCTAAATGCCTTTCGTTTTCTTCTTCGGTCTTTGAATATATAAGAATATCATCAATAAAAAAACCAACACGAATTTGTGGAGCACATCTCCTAATACTCTATCATAAGGTCCACAAAATAAGCGGGAACATTGGTTAGCCAAAAAGGCATAACCAACCACTCACATAAATCATTTGGTCCTCTGAATGCAGTTAAAGAAATGCATTCTTCTGTTGTCCTTAATTAATGGAATCCTATAGCTAGGTCCATTATGAAGAATATTCGAGCACCATGAAGTCGATCAAACAAGTTACCAATACAAGGTAGAGGATACTTGTTCTTAATCATTTGCTTATTTTAAGTCTCTATAGTTTACACAAAGTCATAGGGAGCCATCTGAATTTGCAACAAAAACTAATGTTGAGCTCCAACTTGAGCGACTTGGTCTAATTAGTCCTTTCTTTAACAATTCATCCGTTTGACTTCTTAATTCATTTACTTCCTTAAGGGCTATTCTTCGAGAAGAGTGAAAAAAAGACCTTGCATCGGAAATCAAGTCGATTCGAAACTAAATTTCCCTATATAGGGGCAAACTTTTAACTTCCTCAAAAACATCTGAAATTCCTTAACAATTAGTATTTCTTCTAGACGCTTTTGAAATGAATTTAGGGCATACATAAAACATAAAACTATCCATTACTGAACTTGATTCTTCCCACATTATTTTAAAAGGTACACTTCTTTTATTTTCCAAATGCATCATCCTTTTAACACAATCAATAACAGCCTTATATTCAAACAACTAATTCATACCGAGTATAATCTCAAATCCAATAAAATCGAGGACGATTAAGTCACATGAATTTTTTTAGGATAGATAGGAAACTTGTAATTATTTACAAACTATACCGAGATTAGTTTTACCACCTATGGGGTTAGAGACACAGATAGGGGTATTTAATAATTTTTTGGTAAGTTTCAATTTATCAACCAATTATTTATAAATAAAACCATGGGAAGCCTTAGTATTAAATAATACTCTAACTAGATTTTCATTAATGCAGATATTACCTTCTAGAACTCTCTTTCCCTTCGCATCAGTCAAAATTGAGGGTTCATCTTTAATGGCAAAAACTCTAACCTGTTCTCCTTTCTTTATTAGTGGGCGATCCTTCTTCTAGTGCCCTAAATTGTGACAGTTGTAGAAATTTCTATCCTAAGCCTTAGGATTCTTACAGGTGGTGGCAAAATGACCCTTCTGCTGGCAATTATAACAGTAATATCCTTCAAATTATTTCCTTGTGGTCCTCCTTCTGGCTTGCCTTGCCATGGCTTCTTCCCAGAACGGTTGAACTTCATCTTCTTCCAGTTATTGTTGCTGCTTTGAGTAGTGAGTGGATTCTTTTTGTCTAGAGTATTATATCGGAAACCAATTTCTACCAAATCTACCAAAGTTCCATTAACATGCCTGGTCATCCTGCCTTGATATTTCCCCTTCATCCCTACGATAAATATTTCATTTTTCTTTAAAGGAGTGTCTATCAGACCCGACCCAAAACGAGACAATTCACTGAACTTGTTGGAATATTCTTCCACCGACATCTCTCCTTGTTTTAAATCCATAAAACTCCGATAGATGGGATTTTCCCACAGCTGGCATATATTGTTCTTCCAAGACTTCCTTGAACTGTTTCCATGAGAAATTATCTTCTGAATTATACAAAGTTATGGAATCCCACCATGCTAGAGCCTCTTCTTGTAATCGTCAAGAAGCTAAAAACCTTTTATGCTCATCCCCAATATTCAATCCCTTAAAAATTCTTTCAAAAGAGTGGATCCAGCCTGAACTTCAATAATGGACTCCGTTCCTCTGAATGGTTTACCACCCAAACCGGTGTAATTCTTGCATAGAGTAGCAAAGTTAATTTGAGATTGCACATGGATTACCACTTCCTCAATTGCTGGAGCATTTGATCGACCATTGGCGGCCGTAGTGTTGCTACCACCCCTTCGTCCACTTCTATTACTCATCTCCTACTATTTGCATATAGTAAGGAAACATCTTTAGAATTATAGAGGAAATTATCTTAGGGAATAGGTATAAAACTTGAATATACTTATTCAGATAAATTTTAAATATGCGCTCTCTCTGACTAAACTCATTCTAGGGCATTACTAACCCTATTTCTAATGAGTTGACCACATCCAGGCTTAGATATTTGCTTAACCATAAGTTCCAATACTAAATGTGATGACCCACCTCCTTGACCCTCAAAAATCTATACTAATACATCCTCGATATTCACGTGCACCCTCAAAAATCGACACTAATACATCCTCGATATTCACGTGCTGCAATTCCAAGTGTCGGAGAGGTAAATTATCATGGGGTAAAAGAAAATAAAGGTAGAAGACAAACAAAATAGAATCTCACATCGTATTCAACATCTAATTATACATATGAGTAGTACATAAAATTACTCCAAATTGCTCCATCGGAGTTCTAGTAACTACTAATCCGGTCAGGATAGTTATAACTGTCCATCCTCACAAGTGCTGGTAGATACATCATACAAGTTACAGCGGTATTAATAGATAACTTTCTACAAAGGACCTAAAATGCTCCATGCTCCTTCTCGAACTGCTCCATGCTACCTAACTACTTGGCTGCCCAAAAAATAGGGCATCTAGAGTTTAAGAGAAAAGGAAAATAAAATTCGGATCAGTCATGGGACTGATATGAGAAACTCAAAATACGGATACTTGAAAACAAAGGGTAACTCATAAGACCACACCGCACATAAACACAAAATGAGTTTTTACCTTATGATAACAAAAATCATTACTACGCAAAATCTGGTAATATTATTTTTAATGACATTCTTTTGAAAACACTTTTCAAGTAAACTTATATAATCTTAGCCGAAATTGTTACATTGATTAAATTATAGCATAATATGTTCTACAATCAAGTTCGAAGGCAATTATTGAAGAATGGATTTCCATACAATGGCAGGTAAGGAACTATCTTCCATACAATACATCTATAGAGGGATGTACTGAGGATCAACACCTTTGAAACCTCTACACCTAGCAAGACCTGCCTACCCGTAAGCCCATCTAGTGGCGGATAGGATCGAATATGACATCACCCTGGTCGTAACCAACCTATCTGGGATCCCATAGCATACACAACATACCCGACACATATAGATTAATATAGAAAGGTGATGACCATACCCTAATGGTCGTGAAACCACATAGCCTTACTGCATGCCATGTTTAAGCCATTACCGGGTGATGAGGCCCGAGGTAATAATTACCTTTCACATAGCACATTCCACTTTGTATGCCACATTGCCAATTCCATCACACACTATTGATTTCCACAAATGTACAACCTCCGAGCTTGAACGTCTTAGAAAAGGGTGTTAAATATGAGAGAGTTACTTCATACACCACCAAACAGATGTACGTTCGTAAAAATCAATATATGTGTATGTTGGAAATGCGATGTTAGGCATTCATCCACACAAGTTGTCCAGGAACAGGACAAATCTAAGGAACTCTCCTACCACATCCTATCGGGAATCATCCCTAGGATTAGTAGTGAGCAGGCCTTGCATCTAAGATCAAATGAAGATACTGCTGCCATATACTTATGATATGGCAAATTTCCCCCGAGGGTCAGTCACAATAGCCCTTCGTTCCATTTATTATCATTCCATATCTTCAGTTTGAACTCGTAAATTGGTTTAAAGTGGTCTCCAGATAGGAATCACCCAAATTCGACCTTGGTTCCTTCGAACCAATCATCGATAAAAAGATGTTAAGTAAATAGGTGCTTATCATTTGATTAATTAATTTCCCTTTACCAAAAGTATCTCTTAGAGATATATATTTTTAAAACATTTCTTTCTGGTATACACGGAATCATAAAACCTCTCTATAACTTTGAAAATACCAAATCATTTTCATAAGTCATATTGGAAAACATTATTGAGTTAAAAAGGTCGATAAAAATTATACCAATTCTATTCAACATCAATTTCTATATTCAACCTTTATTATATGTCGAATAACGGAGAAATTACCTTCTAAATTCAAACGGATGGTAGGGGTTCCCTCTTTGAAATTTAATACCAAGTATAAGAAGATTATTTCTATACAATCTAAGTTGTTTTAAATTTGTAGAAGTTAAATCTTTTATACTTGTCTCGTTTTTAACATTTCGACCTTATCTATTCCTCGTCCAGGAAAAAGGCCAGGTGACCTAGGGCATTGGTTGCTTCTGAAAATCTCCTTAGTTTAAACACCTCACATCCGAATCTCACAAATAGAAAAATCCAGTGTACTCATCGGCTTTTAGAGCCAAGATTAGATCCCTTGATTATAACAGCAATTCTTTAAATCATTTATTTAAACTCTTTTAAAATAATTATGAAACCTCCAAATCATCTTCAAAATTCTTAATTATTTATTTGAAAACATTTATAAAATATTTGTGAAAGAATGCTTAAGTTTAAAGTTATATTTCAAAAGTTATAAAAGTGCTGCAAAAAGTGTTGCGGATAGTGCTGCAGATAGTGTTTTAAGGCTTATTTGCTCAAAACAACTTTTCTGTCATTTAGAAATCCATTTTTATAACTCATATCCCTTTTAAAACTTTTTAAATATTTATAGAATTTATTTCATATTTTTAAAGAATTAAAAATATCATTTATAAAGAATTTATTGCTTTGGTTTCCGAACTGTCAAACCGCTATTATTTTGAAAACTTGATTTGCTCATATTTCAAAATCTATTAGAAGAAATCTCGATCTTTTTATTTTTTTGAAAACCATGATTATAAGGGTTCTGAAAATTATTATTTCAAGGAATTTCGACTTCGAATCCATCGTATAAATAGATATAATTTTCTACGGCACGAAATTGCGAACTACCGTCACGCGACTCGCCTATTTTAACTAAAATTTCATATTCTTTCCAAACTTTGTCAAAACACTTTTAAATGTTTATAAAACATTTCTAAATCATTTTTAACCATTTTAAAGGGGTTTAATGAATCCATATCACTTTTATAACTTGATTCGGACAGTGATTTCCTTGTGTAGTATCGAAGTGTATTTAACGTGACTTGGTTACACAATTAAACACTATATTAAAACAACCAATACTTGATGATCAAAGCATAGTAAACATCCATAGCAATCATATCACATCATCATTATATATATAAAGAGTTTCTCACTTGATTTTCGATCGGACTAACTTTAAAACGGCTATAGCTCTACTATCTCGAAATTGAAGCTCACGAATACTAGCACAAATGATCCTAGGGGGTTCGACCTTGGTCTTGGAGGCATGGAAGGGCTCGACCTTTCTTGGCAAGTGGTGATGGAGGGCTTGGTTGCACATGGCCTTGGTGGAGGAGAAGGAAGAGATCACTAGCTTGAATTTTGGTTTGAAATGGTATAAATTTCGATTGATTTTAGTATAACTTTGTTTTAATTTTGTAATATTTTGTTTCTTAGCTATGGAAGCCATTAATGTAGAGAAGAAGAGGATGAAGAGCTTAGGAATTCTATGAAGAAGAAGTCACTACAAGAAAAGTTGTTTTTGACAGCCATGGAACACAACGTTGGGATGGGTATTGCTGTTTTTGATCCTTACGTAAACAGTAAATACAAAAGAGAGCGTAACATAATATCGTGTGTCGGATCCACTCTCTACTAAAATTAAGCCCGCCTAACTTCCCTCTATAATTTTTATTCATCGCATAAACTTTTTTTCCCCTTCTTCACTGAAATAAGCAACCCTAAATCTCAAAGCGCCAACTCCTGCAAACCTAAATTTGTTATGCCTCCATTGTTCTAATCCCTAAATGACGCCTCTCTGTTATGCCGAATATTGTTAAAGAAGAGGTCCCCATGGCTCCACTGCGCTCTGGTGCTTGCATTAGAGAGTTAGCATCCATTGAGTCGACTTGCCGCTGCTATGGAGGAACACTCGCATCCTTTTCTAAAATAAATCCTGCAATCCTGGCCCTAAATTTTTGTGAAGCTTCAACATTTCTCAGGTTAGAATTTTTTCCCTACTAATTTTCAACCTAGAATTTTAATTTTAGAGATCATATGATTCTTGCTTCAAGTATTTTTGGATATCATGGTATGAATTTTTCAAATTAAAATGTTTGGACATGTATTATCATCGTTAAATTTACTGACTTTAGATTAGACAGTAATCATGTTTGTAACGACCCACTATTTTGGACCATTCAAATCGACAATAAAACCACACATGTCAGACTTGAATAATACAAAACAATAGATTGTAAATAAATTTGGAGCAAATAAAATCAATCACAGAGTCACAGACACAGAATATCAGAATAACTCGTAGCGGAAATTAAAAAATACATAGTGGTTCATGAAGCCACTACAACACATAGTCTCAAAACAGATACAAAATACCATAGTCTGAAAAACAGATACAACAGAAGTCCGAATACATAAGTTCACAAAGACATAAGCAAAGCTGAATGAAATAACTGAAATGGAAAGACAACTAGATAGACAGATAAAATCCAGCAATCTCTAGCTCCAGAAGGTGAATCCAAAGCTGTAATACTCAGGCTGACCCGAGCGTAAAGCAAAAATACAAACACTCAAGTCAGGACATACATACTTATACAATGTAAACCAACTCAAGTGAACTGTAATAGAAATGCACAAGTAACTTAAAGGATGCTTGGGATCGCCCATCCTTTAATGATCCGTTAAACTATCTACTACGTAGTAAGATACGCTATTATAATCATGTCTAAAGTAAAGTAAACTATCAAAGTAGCGTTAAGGCTTTACATTTTCCACCTTAACACATTTCTATATTCCCATAGTCTATACAGTACCGTAATCTCCCCCGTAATGGGCGTCGTCAGAGGGCACTCCATAGGTATGGTACAAAACAAACTCGTAGTAAAGCATGCTAGGGTAGGTGACACGGTACAACTAGGTAATGCCAGGGTAGATATACCAATTACACTTCCGGGCCGGTGGTAACGCAGAGCCGCAGCAATCGCCCACCTCAAGCTACACTCCCGAATCAAGGGGTGCACCCAATCAATCACAAAGTAATAGAATGGTATATGATGGAATGTGTCCGATAAGAGGAGCTACCTCATTAGCCCGTCGATTGCTCCTGTTTTAGCCACCTTATGCTGACTCACGGGAGTTAGGTCCACGTTTATACCTCAAAATAGAATCGTCGCTACCATCCTACTTCATTCTGGAATCTCCACCGCGTACACAGTTGTTAAAGTGGTTTTCAGAATCGATAGAGAGTATGTCCATATCCGATCCCGGTTTCTTTAACAACCAATCGTTATTATAACCCGTGGTTATAAATTTCAAAATGGTTTATATTTCAAATCAAAATAATTCATTTAAACCATTTAAAAGTGAAGTCATTATCCTTTCGAATCAATTATTCAATTCCCAAAATTGTAGCATTTTCAAAGTTCATTCGTTCAATTATCCATTTTCAAAACATTGTATATTTCAACATTCATAGCACTTTGAAAATGTTACTATAGATATAGTATTTCAGAAATATTATCCTTTTCAGAAACAGCAGCACTTATAAAATGTTACAGTAGATAGTAGTATTATTTCATAAAACAGTTCATTTACAGAAACAACAGCACTTATAAACTGCTATGGTAGGTATAGTATTTCAGAAAACAGTTCGTTTCAGAAACAACAGCACTTATAAACTGTTACAGTAGATATAATAGCAGTTCAGAAATATAGTTCATTTCAGAAACAACGGCACTTATAGACTGCTACAGTAGGTATAGTGGTAATTTGGAAAACACTACAATAAAACCACACCATTTCTAAAATGCTACAATTCTGTTATAAGTTTATTTTAACAATTTAAAACAATATATTTTCAATTTTGTCATTATTTTACTTATCAAACTTATTCCACTTTTCAAATTGATTTATTTAGATATTACTCAACTTATAATTTTAATAAAATAACATTTTATTAATAAATATCCAGTTAATTTATAATTCATTTATTAAGTCAAAATTCATTATAAATTGCTTAACTTTTCATTTTAACAAACAAATCTTAATACTTTATTTACTTTTAAAAATATCCATTTCATAAATAAAAACTTTTATTTCTAAGTTAAGCCAAAATTCCATTTTAAACCAAATTTCAATTATTAAGTTAATTCACATTTTATTTTACATTTTTAATCATTTAATAACTTATAGATTTTAACTTATAGAAAATCACTATAGAATTTATTTAAATCATTTAAATCCAATTTAAGTTAAAATTTCATATTTTTACATTTAAAAATACTTAATAATTTTAGCAAAAATCATTTTAAATTAACCACGGGTCTGTATAATATTTTCTAACCTAGGTCAAGTGAATACGGATAATATATCATTTCAATCCGTAATGAATTAAAATTCTGGGTTTTATCATTTCAAACCCGCAATCCCAAGTCAAATAAAAATCGCTCGAGCCTATCATTTCAGTGCATAACGACCTTTCCTTATTCTAAAGTCCATTCGGGTATATATCATTTCAACCCATAGTGAAAGGGAACTTGCAGTGTGAGAAACAGAAAATAGAATAAAAAGTAAAACATATCACATGATGTCAGGTAATGTAACAGGTATATATCAGGTAATATCATCATATAATGTCAGATAACAGGCAGATGTGATCATATAACATAGCATATCAACTACTTCAATTCAAGTGACATTGTTTCACATTTATATAAGTACGTTTTGTCGAGAGTGATAAACTCACCTTTTTAAAGCTAGAGATGACAATTCAAAACATAGAATAAAATTCGAAAAAGCACGACAAAGCACGAATCAGATTAGAGGAGAAGTAGGACCCAAATCCAAATCTTGTAACAAATAAAATAGAATATATATAAGAAAAAGGTTCAACACAAAAGAATATAAGAATTAAACAATACAGAAACAAAGACAAAGTGGACAAAAATGAAACAAATATGGGTTTAACCAAACAAATGAGCTCGGCCTTCTTGCAAGTAGGCTTGACCACTATCAAAATGGATCGGCCTATGATCAGATCTTGCCTGAAACTCATGGCCATGGTCAGGAAATGTATGGAAAAGCAATGGAAGTTGAAGGGTAGGAGTTGTGAATGTAAAGAGGCAAGGCAATGAATGGTCTTGGGTCAAGTGGTTCGGCCCTATGCAAAATTGGCTCGGTCTGGGTTTGTTAGCATAGTCAGGCCTGATGGTCAGGGGTCATGTCAGTCATAGCAGGGGCTGGAGGAGGAGTGGGTGGTGGAGGCCGAGGCAAACAAGGTGATGGTGGTGATTATAGGAGTTCGGCTAGGGGTTTTCTTGCTTGGTTTGGTGATCAAGTGGTCACGGTTATTGGTCAGTGGATGTGGTGGTGCTGGCCGTGGAAGGTGGTGGTGGAAGAGGAGGTGATGGTCGGTGGAGCAGTCGGCAAGGCTGGTGATGATAGGGGTAGAGGCCGAGCCTTGCAAATAGAAGAGAACAAAAGAAATAGAATAAAGACAAGAGGAAGAATCCATGAACTTACTGCAAATATTTTCTCAGGTGAAATGAAATGAGAACGTGAAGAGAATGAGACGTACGTGAAAATGAAATGAGAAGTTTGTACGGCAATAAAATGAACGGCTAGGAAGTGGAAAAAGCTAGGAAAAGGAAAAGGCAACAATAGAAAGTAACTCAAGTCTCTTTGCATTTCCAAGCCCAATATCACAAGCCCAAATCAAAACAAATTCAACAAAAATAAAATTCAAAGCCCAAACAAATAAAGATGGGAAAATAAAATAGAAAAATGAACAAGGAAAAATACAGAGAAAAATGTGTGTAAAATGCTGGATTTTATCAATTTTAAAAAGTTTAAAATAGAATTTGACAAAACGAAAAACAGAATGGATATCAGAAACAAGTACTGCTCCAAAGAAAACATTAGAAAATAAAATTCAAATTTAAAAATTTCAAATAAAAGTCAAAGTTTGACCAAAATATAAGATTTCCAGAAAATTAATATTTAATTATATTTGGAAAACAAAATATAAACAAAATCCAAAATACATTGGAAAATTCCAAAATTCAATTTAAAATGATTTAAAAATCAAAGTTTCCAAATAAAATTAATTTAAAAATATTTATTAAAAATTATGGGTTGTTACACTCTCCCCCACTTAAAACTTTTCGTCCTCGAAAAGGAACGAGACACGAAAAACAAGGAAAGGATAAGATAGAATAGCAAAAAGTACCTGAAACAAACAATTCCGGATTCGAAGCACGTATGCTCTCCTCCGTCTCCCAGGTACAATCCCGGTCATCAGTACTCCACTACACCTTGACCAGATCAACAGATTTCCTTCTTAGTTGCTTCATACCTCTATCGACAATACGAAGTGGCTTCCTCTCGATAGTTAGATTAGGCTCAATATCTAAACTCTCGAGAGCAGAAGGCTGAACAATAAGCGATGGATCATGAAGATACCGACGAAGATGCGAAACATGGAATACGTTATGCACTCCAGAAAACTTCTCAAGCAAATCCAGACGATAAGCTAAAGAACCAATCCTCTCCAAGATGCGGAAAGGACCAATGAACCTAGGAGAAAGCTTCCCTCTATGACCAAAATGAATGACATTCCTTAAGGGAGAGACCTTAAGGAAAACCAGATCACCAACATAAAACTCCAAACTCCTCCTACGCCTATCAACGTACTTCTTTTGCCTATCCTGAGCACTTCTCATCTTCCTCTTAATCTCCACAACTCTCTTAGAAGCCTCTAGAACCATATCAGGACCAAGAACCAAACGATTACCGAATTCAATCCAGCAAGATGGGGATCTGCAAGGTCATCCATAAAGAGCAGCAAACGGAGACATTTCAATACTAGCCTGAATTCAAAAGATGAAATGAGATAGATAAAAGATTAAGACAAGATTAAAATAGAATATTTGAAATTATACCTGATAACTATTGTTATAGGTGAATTCGATGAGATGGAGATGACCTTCCCAAGATCCTCCATAATCAAGAACACAAGCACGAAGAAGATCCTCTAGAATCTGATTCACTTTTTCCGTTTGACCGTCGGTCTGTGGATGGTAAGCAGTGCTCAGATTCAGATGAGTATTCAAAGATTCCTGAAAAGCTTTCCAAAACTGACTGGTAAAGATAGGATCACGATCACAAACAATACTGACAGGAACACCATGGAGACGAACAATCTCCCTCATATAGATCTCAGCCAGACTAGAAGCAGAACGGGTAGACATGACCGGAATGAAATGAGCTGACTTGGTCAATCTATCCAAAATAACCCAAATACTCTCATTACCCCTCCTAGTCCTCGGTAATCCATCAATAAAGTCCATAGAAACTTGTTCCCATTTCCAATTGGGAACCTCAAGGGGCTGCAACAAACCAGGGGTCTTCTGATGATCGGCCTTGACTTGCTAACAAGTCGCACACCTACTAACAAAAATGGAGATATCACGCCTCATACCTCTCCACCAATACAAATTCATATCCTGATACATCTTGGTCACACCTAGATGAATAGAAAGTCTGGATCGATGATTTTCCCGAAGTAATTCCTGTTTCAATCCATCAACATTCGGGACACAAATCCGATTATTAATCCTCAAAATACCTCTATCATCGATCTGAGCTTCACTACCATCAAGACTACTACCACCAACCCTACTACGAACATTCTCCTTAATAAGCCTGTAAAGAGAGGTTGCTGTTTATGTTTGTGCTTCTTTTTCTTGTGTTATTTTTGTTGCATGATATTGTGGTCCAGACTTAGTCTATTATTCATTGGGCCACACTCATTTGATTCGAACCCTTGCTGGTTTAGCCTTAACCCTAACTAACTTTATCAACAAGTTATTATATAAGCAGTTTGTACATGTATCATCAAATTATCAGATTAATAAAAGTATTAATTCTCTACTTTCTCTGTTCTAACAATAATGGTGGAAATTGTGATCGAATACTTTGTTTCTCTTTTATTCAAACTTTATAACATGGTATCAGAGCATCCATCATCGATCTAACCCTTATGACAATGGTGCTTGTCATTATTTCTCTTAATTCATCTTATAAAACTATATGAAGATTTTCTTTTAATAAATACCTTTATTAAAATTCAGTTTTTAACCCTACATATCGTCGAATGTCTTATAGTCAAATTGTGAAACTTAATTCACAAGGTGTTCGATTCAATGTTCCTACAAACTAGTGCGAACCTGTGCTTCACACACGGTTTTTGTTTAAAATTTCAAAAATAAAAGGTAATATATTTGTAACATGAATCAAAAAGCAATTAGTAGTCAAATGATAGTTCACTTGTTGTTGCATCTTCTTACTTGTTCATATTAATAATTGACTGATATATTTAGCCGTAGTGCAAATTTATAGTGATTAGAAGTTAATTGATTATAAGTAAATATCAAAGGCACAATAAACTCAATAAGAATGAAAACATCTAAGATCAACAAGGAAACAAATAAAAATTGAAACACATTTACAACCATCAACAGGCATTAAAGAAAATCTAACCTTCCACAATAGAGCTGGTACCATAAACTTTTAAAAAATAAATGCTAAAAACCAAGCTCAAAACAAAGCTCTCTCGTCTTTAATTAGTTCATCGGTACTTAAAAAAATTGAAAAAAAGATGATCGAATCAAACTGAAATGAAAATCAACTCCTCGGTGTTGTCTCACATTACACACATTATGAAAAACTATATACATGCCTGTGAATACCTAGTGCTACCGTGTAAGCTTCATGTATGCTAAGAAAACGATAAGCATATTCCTTCTGTTGCAAAACAAATATTGATTTTGGATAGAATGGGCTTACACATGGATGTATTCAAATTAAATAGTAACAAACACAGCGGGAAAAAAATAAAACCATCTAGATATTTTTAAGGTAGGCCACAACATTAACAATTTGAATGCTTTGTGAATATGTGTGAAACCTATACTAAGTTACAATTGATCAAAATTGCTAAGAATTCTTTGTTACTGTAAAATATGCATGGATGCACATCCTTTAATTTTCTTTTGAAAATAACATAGACTTCAATATGTATTTTATAATAATATTATCATAGTTTACTAACAGTATAAGTTGTTGCATCCATGTGGCTCAACCTATACATAACCAAAGTCCATGCACCGAAGACAATGACAACCTCATGTTGCCTTTATGCATCCATGGTAATGGAATCCACCACATTAATGTCTACCTCCTTGTTTCTGTCAGCGTTAATGTCGAGCAAAGACAAACTAATTATGAATGGTGCAATGCTACCTTACTCGTTCAACTTGGCTATTATTTTGACTTGCCTACCATTCTCTACTATTATCGTGGAGTTAACTTCGAATCTATACCCCCTTGAGTTTCAATGAATGTAGTGTTTTAATTTTATATGACCTGTAACGACCCGTAATTTCGCTACTTCGAAAATTGAAGATTATTTTTTAAATTAAAAAAGAATTTAAAATTTAAATAAATAGGTTATATATAAGAAATAATAATAGAGAAATTATTTGTTCTTATAATTACTAATTAAAAAGTATAAATTTGAATTTTAGAACGAATCAGCAAAAGTTAAGTTTTGATAAAAATAAACAAAGGCTTAAATAAATATGTTTAAATATTTATTTGAAAAGATAAATCTTATTAAAAACATCTAATAAAGATAATAAAAGTATATTAAAAGATTTAAAAGTATATTAATAATCGTTTTACAAAAATAACCAAATTTTATCGCATTTTGTCAGTTTTACGTACACTGTAAAATTAGAGATTTTTATATTATTTAAATATGATTTTAAAATATGAATAGACATTTTAATTTATTTAAAAGAAGTAAAAAGTTAATTTTTAAGTTTGGTTTACTTTAATATACAGCTTAACAAAAACGTCAAATTTTGACTGTAAAATATGTCAACAATAACACAATTTTCAACAAAACAAGTTATCGTTAAGTTGTTGCAACATGTTATGTTTTCAAACACATATACACAACTTTACAAACTATGCACACTTTTGATTTCCATTTAAACACAAATTCATTTTGATAAGTCAACATTTACAAATAATTCAAAAAGAACATGATTTGACATAAAACCTACTAAACAACATCATTACTAAAGGACATAACATATCTTTTCTCATTAATGCATTAACCATTAAATGTCAAGTCTAAAGCATGGAAAATAAGCACTTCTTATTTTATATATTTTGTTAATTTGAAAAGTAACATAATCGTTACATAACCTCCTTTCATCATAAATGCTTATGTACCCAAAGGTCTAATCATGCATGGAAAAGGAACACTTTTAATATTAATTCTTATTTTAAAAAAAAAGTAAACTTAAATTAATTTCAAATCACATTAATGAGATGTTACTAAAATGCATGGAAAAGGAGCAAAGGTTACTTTAACATTTTAAAGTGTAAGAAAAAGAGGCAAACATCATTTCATAAGTACAAAAGTCAAATCATGCTTTATAAAAAATGGTTTAAGTGTAAATTTGTGACATGACTAGCAAGGGTATTTTGGTCTTTTAGGGTAAGGGTAAAAAGGTCATTTACAATGCAAAACTTCACCTATAAATAAGCATGCATACCATCCATTCTTTTACGGTTCATTCTCTACTTTCCCTTCGCTTTTTTCATCCTCTCCACTTCCATTTCCATGGCTTCCTATTTTAATAAAACTATGCCAAAATTATTCCAAAAATAATATGAAAAGAAATATGCAACAAACCACCTCCTCTCCATCTTCTAAAACCCAAGACCACCACCTCCACAAGCCAAGGTCGTGCTCTTCCACCCACTAAAAGAAAAAAAGAAGGAAAGAAAATGGCAAAAATATTCGAGACGCTTGGAAATAGCTCGAGAGACGCGTATCTTACGTAAAAGATTGACAAAGTGGAAATAAAGGTGAGAAAATTCTCATCACTTTTAAAAGATTGTATTTTGGTTTTTTTATAATAATCATCTTATTACATGTAAGTATACACCCCTTTGAAATGTTGTTATGGATGTTTGGATATCTTTGTGTTTTGTTTGAATAGTTGCAAGTGTTTATAGTTGTGATTATTTATCATATTAGTTTGTGTATGGACCATAATTATGTTAGTGATGAATGTTAAACTTGGTTATGCTCATTTGGATTAAGTATTCCCTTTATTAAATAAGACCCTAATTTGGTGATATGATATACTTTGGAAAAATAAGTCTCTTTTTAATTGGAATTGAAATTAAAGTGGAAATAAAAGAGAATTTGAAATTAGAAGTGAATTGAATTTGAAATGGTAAGTTAAATTGAAATTGAAATTGAAATTGAGATGAATAGTGAAATGGAAATTGAAAGTGATTTTGAAAATTGAAATTGAGATTAAGGTTGAAATTTGAATTTGAATTGAATTAATTTAAAATCTAAGTTTTAATTGAGTTTAATTTGAAGTTAGAATTGAAATTGAATTGAAATTGGAATTTTAAAATTTAATATTAAAATAATCGGAATAAAATAATATTATAATATGGTAATAGTGAAAATACATTTTAAATACTTTAAAAAGTGAAAATATTGATTTAAAATGATTTGTAATGGTTTTATAGGTAATAAAGTTCAATTTGAATAGATTATTTCAATTATTGAAAAATAAGTTAAAACTATACGCATCGCGCAACAGTAGTTCGCGATTTCGCACCGAAAAGTTCAAATGAGTGTATAGAGTGGATTATAGCTCAGAATTCTTCGAGATAACAAAATTCCGGACTATTATATCCATATCTTTTAAATGAAGAAAGAAAATCAAGATTTCATCTTGTAGATTTTGAAATATATCCAAATCAATTTTCTAGAAAAATCGCGCTAATGCAATTAAGTGACCATAACAGGAAATCTGTTTAAATGAACGTTTTTAATTATAGAAAAATATGAAATAAAATTGATAAATCCATCTAAATAGTTTAGAAGAGATTTGAAGTGGAAATATGAATGTTCAAATATTAAAAAGTTGTTTAAATCAAATAAGCTTATATAGCACTTTCCGCAGCACTTTTATGCTGCGAATTCTATAACTTTTGGAATATGAGTTTAAACGTAACGATTTTTCCTGGAATCAATTATGAATGTTTTTAAAAGGAAAATTAAGCGTTTAAAAGATAATTTGGAATCTTTTTAATCAATTCCAAAATAAAGTTGATAACTGAGTATGCGGAAACGACTAGTACATTTGTTCGCCTATGAGATTTGGTAAGATAAAACAAGGTGTTTAACTAAGGTTAGGGATGGAGCAACCAGTGCCCTGAACTTACCTGGCCTCTGTTTTCTCTTCTTAGGTGAGGGGTGGAACAGATCGAAAGGAAAACCCGGATGCTCAAAAAAGATTATATTAAGTTTTTCCAAAATAAAAGAAGATTAGTATTATCCAAAATTTAACCAATCTCCAAAATGAATAAACTACAACTTGGATTGCATAGAGATAATCTTCTGTTATTTGGTATCAAAATCCGAAGAGGAAACTCGTCCTATTCGTGGAATTTAAAAGGTGAGTTCACCGTTATTCGGCCCATGGCACTTGTTGAATCCAGAAATTAATATTGAGTAAAATTGGAATGATTTCTATGATCCTATTTACTCAATAATGTTTGCTAAGATTTATTTTAGGGTTTATAGTAAACGATGTCTTAAATAACATTGTTTTTGACCCAGCTAAAAGTTAAGAAATTCTGGATAGATGATAGCTAAGAAAATAGGAAATGTTTTCCCAAATTAATAAGTGAATGAACTTAGAATTACTCTGAGATTAAAAAGGGATTTAATAAAAAGAATTAAAGTGGAAAGAGACTTAATGATCCTATATACTCATATTCACTTTTTATCGATAATTGGATTTCGAAGGAACCGGGGTCGGATTTGGGTGATTCCTATCCGAAAACCACTTCGAACCAATTTACGTGTTCGAAAAATGAAGATGTTTGAAGACAAAGATATCGAGACGAATAATAACGAGGGACTACTTGTTGATTATTTGGGGATAAACTCCCGATTCACTATATTGTAGCAGTGGTCTTTTTGTTATGTAAAACCTCAAAACCACAAGGACTTCTCGCCTAGTAATGGCCGAGGAAAGTACCTTCAGTTTCGTTCGGTCCTAGAATGAACTTGTATGGAATAATGTCTGACCTTGCATTCCAAATCCTAATGAGTGATCAATATAAATGTATATCAGTTGGTGGTGGAGAAGACATCTTCTCTTAGCATAACACCCTTTCCCGAGACATACGAGCTCAAGAAGTTATACGTTTATAGAAATCAGTCGTGTGAATGTGGAATGGCGATGTGGCATTCAAAGTGAAGAAGATGTGCTATGTGAAAAGGTAATCGTCGCCTCAAGCCTCATCAACCGGAAATGACCGAAACAGGGTTAGATGCGGCAAGGTTAAGTGGGTCATTCCCAATTAGGGTATGATCATCCCCTTCTAAATATATTTCTTCCCGCTATGACGTTCGAGATGTAAATTAATGTGGTTTGTATGCTAGAGCGCGCTCGGTTAAAGGTCGGTGACGACTAGGGGATGACATATTCGGTACTATCTAGTTATGGAGGCAGGCCGGTCTTGTGTTGGTAGAGGGCAGATGTTCTGTGCCTCAAGACATCCATCTAGAGGTGTACTCATCGGAAGGTAGTCCCTTCACCTGGTCATTTGTATGGAAATCCATTCTCCAATAAGAACATACGGTTTTGTTTGTAGAGCCTAGTATGCTGAAATTTAATAATGGTAACAATTTCGGCTAAGATTAATAAGTTTATTTGCAAATGTTTTCAAAGATATGTCATTAAAAATAATATCAAATGTTTTGATATAAAAGTGTTTAAGTTATCATAAGGTAAAAACCCGTCCATGTTTATATGTGTGTAGTCTTATGAGATACTCTTTCCTTTCAAAGGATTTTATTTAAAGACTGATATATGACACTGTCGTTCATTATTGAGTTTTTCTCATGCTGGTTTATCAAGCCTGATTCGGGTATTTTCAATACTCGGGTCAGATCCGAGTAGTTTCAGGTTTAGTCGAAGTCGGTTGAAGTTTCCAGAGGAGAGCTAGAGATATTCATCTACGTATGACATATTCTATTATCCGCTACTGTTTTTTTGTTTTTGTTTGATGTATGTCAGCAATTGTAAGGACAGATGTTTATAACTATCCAAGCTGAATTTAGGTTAGACTCTGATATATGTATTTTAAAAGTTTTCCACTGTAAAGATATTTGTTCAATATTATATGTTATTCCATTCGTGTGAGATTTTGTTCTATCTATTTTTTTGCCTTTGATAATCCATCCTTCCGTGCAATTTGGGTCGGACATGTGTGGTTTATTGTCAGCACAAAGGGTACGGAATTGTGGTTCATCACATTTGGTATTAGAGCTTTTGGTTGAGCGAACACTGAAGCCTGATAGGGGTAAGACTCATGAGAGATAGGATTAGTAATATCCTAGGATGAGTAAATCATTAGAGATATGGTCAGTAACACCTTAGAATAAGTTTTGAGAGTATTATATATATCAGCGCGTATTTTTTAATTTTATAAAAATGGTTTTGTTTTAAAGAAGTTGGTAAATGAAATAATGTTACCTTGGGTTTATTTTTTAAATATAAAGGGGATATTATTATTTTTTGGTTAGAAATTAAGAATTGCTTGTAATTTAGCTTAGTAAACCCAAAATATGGATATCTTGTGATTAGAATTGCATGATTTAACTATAAGATATTCCATATAGAATCAATTAGTAGAACACTAGAATTTAGAACTTTAATCATATACCCCTAGACATTTGGTTATTAAGGAATAATGATTTAATGATCATCAAAATTGATGGATTTAAAAGCTAAGTACAAATATCTTGTGAAGTAAAATTCATGATTTGATTATAAGGTATTTGATGATAATATTGAAGCTAGAAGTTGTAATTAGAGAAAGTAAAAAGAAAATGCACACTTAGAAAAATTCTTATCAATAAGATAGAAAAAGATAAGCCTAAATTGAGACTTTGGGTAAATATAATATAAAAGGGTAAGTTCTATAACTCATAAAGGAGATAAGATAATTTGAAATTTAGGAATAAGAGATATAAGAAATATTATCCTAATATAAAACTTTGAATTAGTGATACATTTAGGGTAACATTTTTAATTCAAAATAAAGTAAGATTGGAAGTAGATAGGTTAGAAACAAAGGGAAGTTCTGAATAAGTAACATCCCGAAAATTTTCGACTTTCGAAAATTCAACATCGATACTCACTTTATCGACTGCCGAGAAATCGAATGCCGGAAACCCGAAATGTTATGGTTTAAGAAAGAAGAAAGAGAGGTAGAAGGGAAGACAGAAGAAAGAGAAGATAGAAAAAGAAAGAAGAACAGAGAAAGAAGAAGAACAACATCAGAACAGAAAACAATATCAGAATCTTACACATCGCAGCGGAACAATATATAATAAATAAACGCTAGTCTTTTAAAACAAAGAACTATATCAGTTTATACATACATCAATCATCAGAGTTAATATACAACTCAATACAACAATGGACAGTTATATAACTTGTCCTTATACAGAATACACAGCGGAATAAATACTATCAGATACAAATACTACGTCTCGCCATCCAGCTTATCTCCAAAGCTCCAGAATATCCAGAATATCCTGATAATCTAACTCTAGACTGCCCGTGTGGAAATTGGTGGGCACCCAGAGTTTAGAAGGGAAACAATAAACTCCGAGTCAGTCATGGTGACTGGTGTGAGATCGTAAAACAGTTATTTATCTTTAAAATAAATAGCAGAGAATTTTAAAGTCAATTCGCAATGCTTTTGGAAAATGAAACTACCATAAGACCTCCCACCACACACACAATGCAAACGCAGACTTGGAGGAGATTTCTTCTTATGATAGTCAAAGATGCTTACTACGTAAAAATCAATTTCTTTTTGATATTATTATTAGTGCATAGTGTAGAAACATTTCGAAAGTATAATATTAATCTTAGCCAACATACGACCAGTATCGTATGTCTACTATAGCTACCATCCAAACAGTGGGGCGCCACCATAAGTGAATGATAGGTTCTACAACTAAAATCGTACAAGTGTCGTATTGTTTCTTTGGATTTCCAACAAATGGCCAGGCTAAGGAACTTCCTATCCACGATGGGTACGTCCCTGGAATAGACGACCCGAGAACCTAACGTTACGGTTAGATCTCTGCCAACACAAGGCCGGGTTACCTCTGCAAAAATAGGTAACTACTGACACGCGTATGCCATCCCCCGATCGTCACCGATCTTCCCGAGGATCCCCGATTCGCAACAACCACAAAGTAATAAACTTGCAGCAACCACAGAGGTTAAATATCTGGGCTCCATACCATGATACCACCTTTATCCAGAAGGAATGACATACACTAAGGGGCGCTACTCCCTAGAACCTTGCCGCATCCTTCCTGTTTTGACCATTTCCGGGGTGTGAGGCTCGTCGAAGTCTCGTCCACAAAGCTACGCTTTCTACAAAGCCATGCTTCGGGTCAAACAAATGATCAACCTATGATCACAAAGATATAAGATCAAACAAATGATCATATCACAAATGATCAAACACTGATCATTTCACAGCAACACTCAGTATGCCACATTACCAAATTGGGAGTATATTGCTGATAAATTTCAACTACATAACCTCTGAGCTCGTACGTCTCAGAGAAGGGTGTTAAGCTAAGAGAATAAATTCTCCGCCACCAACAGAAATGTATTTGAAAGAAATCAGCTTTATATCTCAATTTGTAACGTCAGACATACAATCCATACAAGTCTGTTCCGGGATCGAACAGAACCGAAGGCACTTCTCACGAAGCCCTTGCATATCCGGATAAATTTCTAATCACGTCCGGACTTCCCGTCACTAAGGGTGATAAAACCTCTAAATCGAAGATCAGTCGATGTAGAGTAACTCGACGGTAATCCTTCCATTTTCAAAAATATCCGGTCTTCAACACCGGTCTTCGAATGCAATTCATAACGACGTATCACATATTCGGAATGGGTTATACGACCCCATGGTCCTTTCCCGGCTAACCCGAATAGTGAGCGATTATTCAAAAATAAGTGTGGCATTCAAATTCATCCAATTCACAACAAATACCATTCAAGGTAATTATTGATAGTCGGTTATTTAACTATCAATAAAGATGCGCAACATCATCAGATTCCAAATAATTTTTCAAATTATTTATCTTCAAAAATATCTTTTACTAGATATAAAATTTCCACACTTCAACAATAAATCAACATTTATTTTTCTAAACAGTTTCCCTTTCCTTTATAAATTCCATAGTGAATTTATATTTCAAAATATCTACTGATATATGATTTTCAAATCGATTTCAATATTCACTTTCAATTTATCTTTACAAGGATAAATCCTCAAAACGTTCATTTCATATTGGAAAAGCAGTCCCATACTTATTTAAAAATAAGTGTTTCACAAATCTATTTATTTTCAACACTTGGAAAATATTCGATATACTTAAATCAAATTAAGTATATATTTCATTCTTTAAGGAAATCTATTTTCTATAACAACATCAATTTGAGTCAAAACGAATGTTACGTAAAACATCGTTACGACGACTCAAAATCACTAGTATAGGGATTCGAAATTTAGATAGATATGTAAATCCCAATACTATATAAAAAACATTTCCTTTCGGAAATCATTTACTATAACAACAGTGTTATAGTCCACCATTTCCTTATTTCTCGAAAACGTCTATTTCAACAATGAATGTTGAAATCTATGGTTTCGATATTTAATCATTTTAAAACATCGTTAAAACAATTAACTTTATTTTAAAATATTCATTTTCCCAAACATATCCATTTTGTTCAATAATATATTCACTGTCCAAAATCGTGAATATAATTCACTTAACCAAATTTCAATCATCTCTACACATTTTACTTCAATAATAATTCGCTATTTAAAATCGCGAATATATCTCCTTTAATAACCCTCTATATTTAATTTATCAAATTCAATTGATTTCGAATTTATAAAACAACGTTTATGAATTCTATTCCTACTTTATAACAACTTCGATTTGTAAATCTCCTTTATTAACAAATTTGATCAATATTTCATTTGAAGGCAAAAATCCAATTTATAAGTTAATTTCTTATAAATCTTCTATTCTACAATTTCATTCATTTTAACTTCCCGATTTATACATCTATAAATTTCATTCTTTTTAACTTCACAATTTATACATCTATAAATTTCATTCTTTTTCCAAATTCGTTTCAATTTGCCAATTAAATTTCTAATTGGACTTCCCACTTATTTCTTTTTAAATAAATTCTTTTTAAAGAAAATAAATTTCTTTATCTCTTTCAATCTATTTAAAAATCCAAATTTAAATTAAATTCTTCAATTTATAATCACTGTTTTATGAAATCCATTTATTTAGCATTTTCACTTTATTCTGGAATTTATTCAATAAGATTATAAAAATCAGCTTTTATACTTTTAAATTCTTTTCTTCGAATTTATTCAATTTCTAAAAATTTATTTACTTAAAAATTTCTATTTTGATTTCAAAAATTCAATTTCATTTATTTTTGGAATCCAATGATATCAAACATCTATTCAGCTAAATTTTAGCTTTCAAATAATTCCCAGATATCAATATGATTAATAACATCAATATAATCATTCACAGATTCATATCACAGTATAAATAAATTCAATCAATGTGAGGGGTCCAGTTGGATCCCTCCAACCTGTTTCCCTGCATCCAAAGACGTTAGCACAATACCAATTCCACTTCGAGGTGGAATATCGCGGTATATGGGTTTTTATAAAAATATCCGCTTACTAACGGCGCAATAGGGTCTCATCCGCTATACGAGGCGGGAAATCATCAATCCAATATATACATATGCCAATATGTATATATTGCTATATATATATAGATATATCCTACTATATCTAATATCACAATCAATAGCAATCATCAATCAATAACTGAAATTAATTTTGAGTGAGAAAAATCTCACCTTAGCTTTTTATTCGCAATCCATTTCCATTCCAGTTTATTTCTCCATTTCAGACCTTGTATAAATATTTATACAATTTATCAATATTTGAATTAATCGATCAATTAATTATCATTTATAAATTTAATTTAACTAACAATTATTTTAACTGGTAATTAAATTTCAAATCAAATTTCCTATGATAATAATTTTAGTTAGAAAATGATTTAATCTTAACTAATGATTAAATTCTTAACGAATAATTATATCTCAACCCAATTTTCTTAAATGATCCTTTACTGGCCAAAATAATTTTAAACAAATATATTACTTTAAATTTAAACTAGTAAATTAAAGGATGTATATTTATTTTTATTCTTTTTAATTTAAAGTTAGAATAGATATGTATATATGTATACATTTTAAAACAAAACAGTAAGTTCCAGTCTATATATAAAATTTTCCAGAAACCTTAACTTTTGCATATATTCACTTTACTGTAAATAAATTTCCTATTCTATATATATATATCTGTATATATACTAAATTCAATTAAAATAGCTAATACCTTCTTTACAGTTCACATTTCAAAACCACAGATTAATATTTGTTTGAATAAATTTTAAATTAACTGTTATACCTCGTCGACACCCATAGGGGAGCCACTAACACCACCGTGATCGCCACTTCATCCCAAGGCTGCCGCCCTCTGCGCTATCGAGTTGCTCGACGCCACTGCGACCCCTCATTTAACCAAGCATCGCCCCTGCTCCCTTCAAATCGACCGCGAGACCACCCACCAGTAATCGTCATCGGTTGCCTCGAGTTCATCGCTCGACCACCGCTATCCCCTAATCGAACGACGAATACTTGCCACCTCCACAATCGCGACACTCTATCACCCCATCCTCCACCGTATCTCGCATTCGCGCCCTAACTCACGCGCCCAATCGACAGCCCCTGCCAGTGTCGCTGCCCCTACGCGAGCCTCGCGACCATCGTGCTCCTGCTTTCCCAAGCCCAGCGCCACCGTTCGCTCGCCCCATCCCCTCTCGCAGTCGTGCTCGAATTCGTATGCCAAGCCTCACGATTGAATCGCGACAATAGGACGAAATCGAAGAGGTGGAGGCAGCCATTGTTTTCATCCTCTGTTGGAAATGAAGTAGGAAGGGGAATGAATTTTAGAGTATCGGCCATAAATCTTTTTGTTTAAACGAAAGAGCTTCGTTCGATTTTCTTTATTTCTGAACGAGATTGCGTACTTAAAATTCGAAGGGAATGGGTTGCACGATTTGGTATCGTGTTTTTGAGCGTGATTTTAGGCGTGGATGAAGGAACGAAAAGTAAATGAGGTGACAAATTTTAAATTTAAATTCAAATTGAATTTGATAAAGATTCAACGCGTTTATGTGTCGTGTGCTCACGTACCAGCATCGAAAAATACGAAATTTGAAACCCGGCAATAATTCAATATTCCGGACCCAATGGAACTGGTTTCGTCGAATTCCGAGACTGTGCCTCGGACGGCTATTTTTTATATCGATTCGAACGATATAATTTTCAAAGCTGAACAAATTTATTCAAATTCGATTCTGAAGTCTTAATTATTTTCAGTATTACCGTTACGAATTTTGAAAGCTTTCGAAATATTTTTCTTCAACTTAAAATAGAAGATTCAAATTTTTATTCGACTATCAATAGATTAAATTTTATAATTTTAATCGCCAAATTCAAAGTTATATTCGGGATTCAAATTAAATCATCGTTCAAATATTTAAAATTAATTAAATATTTTCAATTTAATTCGTTCAAAATTATGGGTCGTTACAAATATGGTTAGTAGGTTGATTGTTGGATGAAAAAGGTAAATAAAAAATACCATGTGAATTAAGTTTCACAATTTGACTATAAGATATTTGATGGATTTAAGTTTAAGAAATTTGATTTAGAAATGAATAGGTAAATAGTTAAGTAATAATCATAGAATTGGTAAGAAAAAGATGTACACTTAGTAAAGTTGTCTTATTATTATATAGATAAGACAAATAATATTAGCTATATTGAGACCTTAGGTAAATAAAACTAAGGATTAAGTTTTATAACTTATTAATTTGAGATAATAGTAGAATTCCACATTGGTTAAACATCCTAATTGAAGTAATAACGGTTTGAAGTTTGGGGACATGTATATATACTCATAGGAAGTAAAGGTATATTATACAAGTTTAAGTCATATTTGTATGCTTAAGTAATAATTGATTTAGTAAAAGTAAATAGTTGTGAAATAAACTTGGGTTAATAAGAAATACATTAGGTAAAAATGAATGTGAATAAATACATAAGTTATACGTAGATCGTTTCAGCACATAAATTTTGATCTAAGATTTGAATACAGCACTTTGAGGTGTTTACACCAATCCGAAAAAGGATTTATCACTCGATTCTTGACGGCGAACATTGATGAGGGTTTGTGATTATGTACTCAAGTTTTCTATCATAGTTGGGAGCAATTCAAGGAAAGCAAGAGTTTGTGATTAGGAAGTCTGATCAAAGTCCGCACTAGAAAGTCGGGGGATCGATACTAGTTCGGAATTAAAGTTGTGGATTCGAATAATAGATCGAATCAAATATCACATATAGTATGATGTTTTGGGTCTGTCCACATGGTAATTTGATAGTTATCTTAAATAACAGGCACTAAGAGATAGATGTTAGACTGATGTTTTGGAATGTATATATAGACCTTAGGTGTGGTACATGCTCAGGTCAGGGGATGGGTTATGTGGATGTATTCATTTATGTTGATATAGTATCGGTTTGGTTGTTTTTGGATGTATAGTCTTGTTTGGTTGTTGTATATATTATCTTAAGTGCGTAGTACGCACTAGGATGGGTAGGATAGAAGTCTGACTTGATGTATGTATATATAACCTTAAGTACATGATAAGTACTCAGGTTAGTGTGGGGAATCTCTATATGTATGATTGGTATCATTTGTTTCAGTATTGTTATGGCATCAACCTTCTTTTTATATACACATTTTTTCTATCATCGGTATAGATAAGCTAGAATGTTTGAGAATACGAGTTTGAGATAGATTATTTACCTAACTTTCATTTCGAAGACGAAATGCTTTTTAGTAGGGGAGAATGTAACGACCCGTAATTTCGCTACTTCGAAAATGAGATATTTTGTTTATTTTAAATTTAAAAATAATTTAAAACTTAAATAAATATGTTATATATAATAAATAATAATAGAGAAATTATTTGTTCTTATATTTACTAATTAAAAAGTATAAATTTAAATTTTAGAACAAATCAGCAAAAGTTAAGTTTTGATAAAAATAAACAAAGGCTTAATAAATATGTTTAAATATTTATTTGAAAAGATAAATCTGATTAAAAACATCTAATAAAGATAATAAAAGTAGATTAAAAGATTTAAAAATATATTAATAATCGTTTTATAAAAATAACCAAATTTTGTCGCATTTTGTCAGTTTTACATACACTTTAAAATTAGAGATTTTTATATTATTTAAATATGATTTTAAAATATGAATAGACATGTTTTAATTTATTAAGTAAAAAGTTCATTTTTAAGTTTGGTTTACTTTAATATATAGCTTAACAAAAACGTCAAATTTTGACTGTAAAATATGTCAACAAAAACACCGTTTTCAACCAAAACAAGTTATCATTAAGTTGTTGCAACATGATATGTTTTCAAACACATATACACAACTTTACAAACTATTCACACTTTAGATTTCCATTTAAATAAAAATTCATTTTGAAAAGTCAACATTTACAAATAATTCAAAAACATGATTTGACATAAAACCTACTAAACAACATCATTACTAAAGGACATAGCATATCCTTTTTCATTAATGTATTAACCATTAAATGTCAAATCTAAAGCATGGAAAATAAGCACTTCTTATTTTATATATTTTGTTAAGTTGAAAAGTAACATAATCATTACATAACCTCCTTTCATCATAAATGCTTATGTACCCAAACGTCTAATCATGCATGACAAAGGAACACTTTTAATATCAATTCTTATTTAATAGATTAAAAAAGTAAACTTAAATTCATATAAAACACATTAATGAGATGTTACTAAAATGCATGGAAAAGAAGCAAAGGTTATTTTAACATTTTAAAGTGTAAGAAAAAGAGGCAAACTTCATTTCATAAGTACAAAAGTCAAATAATGCTTTAGAAAAATGGTTTAAGTGTAAAGTTATAACATGACTAGCAAGGGTTTTTGGTCTTTTAGGGTAAGGGTAAAAAGGTCATTTACCATGCATAGCATCACCTATAAATAAGCATGCATACCTTCCATTCTTTTACACTTCATCTCTTCACTTTCTTCATCCTCTCCACTTCCATTTCCATAGCTTCCTATCTTAATAAAATTATGCCAAAATTGTTTCAAAAATAATATGAAAAGAAATATGCAACAAACCACCTCCTCTCCACCTTCTAAAACTCAAGGCAACCACCTCCACAAGCCAAGGCCGTGCTCTTCCACCCACTAAAAAAAGGAAGGAAAATGGCAAAAAAAATCGAGACGCTTGGAAATAGCTCGAGAGATGCGTATCTTACGTAAAAGATTGACGAAGTGGAAATAAAGGTGAGAAAATTATCATCGCTTTTAAAAGATCGTATTTTGATTTTGTTATAATAATCATCTTATTACATGCAAGTATACACCCCTTTGAAATGTTGTTATGGATGTTTGGATATCTTTGTTATGTTTGAATAGTTGCAAGTGTTTATGGTTGTGATTATTTATCATATTAGTTTGTGTATGGACCATAATTATGTTAGTGATAAATGTTAAACTTGGTCATGCTCATTTTGATTAAGTATTCCCTTTATTAAATAAGACCATAATTTGGTGATATGATATACTTTGAAAAAATAAGTCTCTTCTTAATTGGAATTGAAATTAAAGTGGGAATAAAAGAGAATTTGAAATTTGAAGTGAAATTGGATTTGAAATGGAAAGTTAAATTGAAATTGAAATTGAGATGAATAGTGAAATTGAAATTGAAATTGATTTTGAAAATTGAAATTGAGATTAAGGTTGAAATTTAAATTTGAATTGGAATTAATTTTAAAATCTAAGTTTTGATTGAGTTTAATTTGAAGTTAGAAATGAAATTGAATTGAAATTTTAAAATTTAATATTAAAATAATAAGAATAAAATAATATTATAATATGGTAATAGTGAAAATACATTTTAAATACTTTAAAAAGTGAGAATATTGATTTAAAATGATTTGTAATGGTTTTATAGGTAATAAAGTTCAATTTGAATAGATTATATCAAATATTGAAAAATAAGTTAAAACTATACGCATCGCGCAACGGTAGTTCGCGATTTCGCGCCGAAAAGTTCAAATGAGTGTATAGAGTGGAATATAGCTCGAAATTCTTCGAGATAAGAAAATTCCGGACTATTATATCCATGTCTTCCAAATGAAGAAAGAAAATCAAGATTTCGTCTTGTAGATTTTGAAATATATCCAAATCAATTTTCTAGAAAAATCGCGCTAATGTAGTTAAGTGACCATAACAGGAAATCTGTTTAAATGAACGTTTTTAATTATAGAAAAATATGGAATAAAATTGATAAATCCATCTAAATAGTTTAGAAGAGATTTGAAGTGGAAAATATGAATTTTCAAATATTAAAAAGTTGTTTAAATCAAGTAAGCTTATATAGCACTTTCTACAGCACTTTTATGCTGCGAATTCTATAACTTTTTGAATATGGGTTTAAACGTAACGATTTTTCCTGGAATCAATTATGAATGTTTTTAAAACGAAAATTAAGCGTTTAAAAGATAATTTGGAATCTTTATAATCAATTCCAAAATAAAGTTGATAACTAAGTATGCGGAAACGACTAGTACATTTGTCCCGCCTGTGAGATCTGGGAAGATAAAACAAGGTGTTTAACTAAGGTTAGGGATGGAGAAACTAGTGCCCTGAAGTTACCTGACCTCTATTTTGTCTTCTTAGGCGAGGGGTGGAACAGATCGAAAGGAAAGCCCGATTGCTCTAAAAAGATTATATTAAGTTTTCCAAAATAAAAGAAGTTTAGTATTATCAAAAATTTAAGCAATCTCCAAAATGAATAAACTATAACTTGGACTGCATAGAGATAATCTTCTTGTATTTGGTATTAAAATCCGAAGAGGAAACTCGTCCTATTCGTGGAATTTAAAAGGTAAGTTCACCGTTATTCGGCCCATTGCACTTTGAATTCGGAAATTAATATTGAGTAAAATTGGAATGATTTCTATGATCCTATTTACTCAATAATGTTTGCTAAGATTTATTTTAGGGTTTACAGTAAACGATGTTTTAAATAACATTGTTTTTGACCCACCTAAAAGTTAAGAAATTCTGGATCGATGATAACTAAGAAAATAAGAGATGTTTTCCCAAATTAATAAGTGAATGAACTTAGAATTACTCTGAGATTAAAAAGGGATTTAATAAAAAGAATTAAAGTGGAAAGAGACTTAATGATCCTATATACTCATATTCACTTTTTATCGATAATTGGATTTCGAAGGAACTGGGGTCGGATTTGGGTGATTCCTATCCGAAAAAAACTTCGAACCAGTTTACGCGTTCGAAAAATGAAGATGTTTGAAGACGGAGATGTTGAGACGAATAATAACGAGGGACTACTTGTTGATTAATTGGGGATAAACTCCCGATTCACTATATTGTAGCAGTGGTCTCTTTGTTATGTAAAACCTCAAAACCACAAGGACTTCTCGCCTAGTAATGGCAGACGAAAGTACCTTCGGTTTCGTTCGGTCCCAGAATGAACTTGTTTGGAATAATGTCTGACCTTGCATTCCAAATCATAATGAGTGATCTCTATAAATGTATATCAGTTGGTGGCGGAGAAGACACCTCCTCTTAGCTTAACACCCTTTCTCGAGACGTACGAACTCAGGAAGTTATACGTTTATAGAAATCAGTCGTGTGAATGTGGAATGGCATTGTGACATTCAAAGTGAAAGAAGATTTGCTATGTGAAAAGGTAATCATAGCCTCAAGCCTCATCAACCGAAAATGACTGAAACAAGGTTAGATGCGGCAAGGCTAAGTGGGTCATTCCCAATTAGCGTATGATCATCCCCTTCTAGATATATTTCTTCCCGCTATGACGTTCAGGATGTAAATTAATGTGGTTTGTATGCTAGAGCGCGCTAGTTTAAAGGTCGGTAACGACCGGGGGATGAAATATTCGGTATTATCTTATTATAGAGGTGGCCCGGTCTTGTGTTGGTAGAGGGCAGATGTTCTGTGCCTCGGGACATCCATCTAGAGGTATACCCATCGGAAGGTAGTCCCTTCACCTGGTCATTTATATGGAAATCCATTCTCCAATAAGAACATACGGTTTTGTTTGTAGAGCCTAGTATGCTGGAATTTAATAATGGTAACAATTTCGGCTAAGATTAATAAGTTTATTTGCAAATGTTTTCAAAGATATGTCGTTAAAAATAATATCAAATGTTTTGATATAAAAGTGTTTATGTTATCTTAAGGTAAAAATCTGTCCGTGTTTATGTGTGGGTATGGTCTTATGGATACTCTTTCGTTTCAAAGGATTTTATTCAAAGACTAATATATGACACTGTCGTTCATTATTGAGTTTTTCTCACGCTGGTTTATCAAGCCTGATCTGGGTATTTTTAATACTCGGGTCAGATCCGAGTAGTTTCAGGTTTAGTCGAAGACGGTTGAAGTTTCCAGAGGAGAGCTGGAGATATTCATCTACGCATGACATATTCTATTATCCGCTACTGTTTTTTATATTTTGTTTGATGTTTGTCAATAATTGTAAGGACGGATGTTTATAACTGTCCAAGCTGAATTTAGGTTAGACTCTGATATATGTATTTTAAAAGTTTTCCGCTATAAAGATATTTGTTCAATATTATATGTTATTTTATTCGTGTGAGATTATGTTCTGCCTATTTTTCTTTATTACCTTTGATAATCCATACTTTCGTGCAATTTGGGTCGGACATGTGTGGTTTATTGTTGGCATAAAGGGTATGGAATTGTGCTTCGTCACATGACCTTTCCACATCAATTGTAATATCTGCTGTAAGTTAGTGTTAAAACATGGGTAGAAATTACCAACTAAAATTTTGTATGCTTCAAGTATAATCTGATGCAGTCAGTGCAATAGAAGTTCCAATGGCTAGCTGTAATTAAATCAAAGAATTAAGGTGGTATTAATTCCAAAAGCAATGGTAGACTAAACGAGAACAAAATCAACTGATGTACATCATTCAATAAATAAAGTTTATCATTCAATCTTTCTTTCTTTTTTTGGTTACTTCATTCCATTAAATATGAGTCCTAGCTGCATATATGCACACATTTGTGATTTATTGAAAGAAATGAATCTTTTAATCAAAATATATTTTCACATATTGTTTATACTTTTTAAGCTATAGAAGTGGGTGAGTTGGAGATATGTTAGTCAAAATCTAAAAGTATTGGTAACCACATTTAGTAATTGCTTTACAATTGATATTTTCTTTGCTAATACTCCAAAAGTTAAAATATAATGTATTATTAAAGACAGGTTATATTAATAATGCATGAATATTGCTGACACGTTACATGTGCTTTAAGTACCATAAAAATCGGAAGCAATAAATATGCAAATTTAATGAGCATAAGGAGAAAGTCAAGCTCCAGCTGATATGACCTAATATTGCAACTAAAAAGTAACATAAAAATTGGTTTACCCGAAAGTAGCCATCTCTTCTCTTGATGCAAAGAAGTTCCATTCCCATCATCAATTAGTTGCATTATTTCATACCCATTTCTTCACTTGATGCATAGAAGTTACTATTGTCATCGTCAATTAATTATATGGTTTTGTACCAGTCTCTTCAATTGGCAGGTGAAACAACTAAAATAAATGAATTGAAAAAAATTATTAGTATACATGGTTAGATTCCAAGGAAAGGTCTATGATGTCAATAAATAAACAAACAAATCCACATCAACAGTATGGTAGCACAATCTTTCTAAAACAAGACTAAATGTTGATAATATATTTAACGTAGTTATATGTCATAATAAATTTGCAATATCCATATACAGAAATTAATAAATCTAAATGATTGAGAATATAAAATTAAAGTCATAATAAAACATGGCATACCTTATGTATAAATGATGCTTTATTAAGATCAAGTTCTTGGTAGTATATATTTCTAATTCAAAATTATTTTTGTGAACTAAATATAGCACCACTTAATACTATAAAAGATATGTTTACCAAGAAGACCACTTAAAAAGAAAAAACATTAAGTATGCTAATATATCGTTCATTTAGTTATTTTCTATATTAATAAGATCGTGAATAGTTAGGAAACAAATGAATACATAGCCAAGTAAACGAATTGCTTTGTTAACAGAGATAATTTATTCACTAAATGGTATAATTATAGTTATAATTTATTTTACTAATATAGTAGTGCATATAGGTATAATAAAAGGCTATAAATATTACCGAATATCACAATACCATTTTAATGTAGATATTAAGCCTTGTGTAATATCAATAAACTTATGCTAAATTCACATTTACTAATACATCAAAGACTGAACACAACATCAAAGTTATGTTGATGTATATACCTATTGTGGATATATATTTACAGTAATTACTATTTGTCCATTGCCATATCTGATTATAAAAAGCATAAGTCAAGGTGCAAAATAAACTACACACACATGCTCAATGGTAACTGTCTATTACTAAGTCTATTTATAGTAAGGATAAGTTAAGGTTCAAACTAAACACAGTAATAACACATCAACTTGGGTGCTTATTAATAATAATGAAATATTTGTAGAAGTTTGTTGAAGAGGATAAGATAAATTATTCTATATATATCTTAGAACATGCAAGAAAAGATCAAACAAATTTCTCGATGTGAGAAATAAAAGAATAAGTTAAAATTATGGTCAAAATATAAAGTCCATAGGCGCAAAGAGCAGAAGATAATGAAAACCGATTTAAATCAACTCACCTGGTGAAAATCTTTCTAAATTTCATACAAATAGCTAGGTGTGAGCAATAAATAATTATATAGAAAAGATTGTGTAGAAATTAGAAATGCCTAAAAGAAAACAACAGAGGATTAAAGACAGTAGAAAACTAACATACATCAACTGTCAGAGCTTATCAGCCATAACGAATGAATAGGAAACCTTCGACATTGTTCCAGTGACTTGTACAGGTCTTTGCCTTTAGGATCTTCTGTCGGTTCTTCCTATTCAAATAATAAATAGTAAAATCTAAGCTTATAGTTGAATATTATTAATCTTAAATTCCTAGATGGAGATAACAGAGGTTCGAAGATAGTAGATAACTAACATACATCAATTTGCAGAACATTTCATGAATAACGGATAGGCCGGTAGCCTTCCACATGTTAAAATTTGTGCATTTAATTGGGGAAGTTGTTCAAAATAATATATGCTGAACAATAAAAAAAATTCAATTTCCATAAACGATTTTCATTCCTATTAATTCCCAACGCCAGATAATTCTTACGCTTATTTTGAATTAAACTACATACAGTGAGTAGTTATGTTACAAATGGAGTTTTTTGAAAAGTCATGTTTGTAAAAATCAGAAAGCCATAATAAAAAGGGTTCATTCATAAATATAACATGGTGAATGTGAAATATTGATTTCTAAAAACAATTATTTTTGAACATTTGAAATAAACATTAATTAAAAATTATATAAAAAATCTTTTAACACAAAAGTGTAAATTCTCTGTTTTCTGATATAAAAGAAGTACGGTTCAACAAAAATTCTGAAAATAAACATAAATTGATAAGTTAACTCAATAAATTAATAGTTAAGATTATGAAATTATTTGTTTAATTGATTATGTAAAAAATAAATAATGAAGCAATAGTTTTTCTCTTAAATTTGAATAACTGTGTCGTTCAAAGAGGTTGGTCCATAGATTTTTCAAGGTTGTGAGGTTAGCCCATCGGTTCGTACATGCAAGGTTATTTGATTTTCAAAACCATAATGCTCCAAGGTCGAAGATTAACAATGGTCAAACCGTGGTTGGATCGGGTCTTTAAAACACTTCTTTTAAGTACTTGCTATAAAGAACTTATAGCTGCAAATACCTTTCACTCCTTACATGATTTAAATTATCAAAATTTGGAAATAAATGATGAATAACTTTGGTATTCTTATCAAATAAACTTACATTTATAAGACCACTTGCCCATTGCTAATAAGAAGAAAAATATCATAATGAATCCCTTAACTTAAATAAGTTAAGGAGATAGTGAAAATACTTATTCATAACTACAATAATATAATTCTAGGCAATTTTACCTGTAAATAAATTTGCTCAACTAAAATAACAGAGGTATTATTAATTAACAGCAATATAATAGTTTTTTCTTGAATCAAAAAAAGAAGAGAAGCCAATAACCAAAAGAACAACAAAATCTAAACTTCGTAATGGTAAAAACAGGTGATTATATTGACAACTAAATGATGTTGAATACTAATTTTATATTTTCACTCATAATAGTGTCAATAACTAAACATTATAATTTGAAACGAATACAAATAGGCCTAATAAAAAAGGCAATTAGACAATAATACATGTTGAATATATTAATCCAAACAAAAGAGCAAAAGTACGAAATGTAGACTAACAGGAAGAAAGTTAAGCATAGACCGAATCAAAGAAGCAACTAAAATAAAGCAAAATAAATAGTAAAATAAGAAACTAAAACTAATAATAGCATACCGAAATCAGGGTTATGCTCGACAAATGGAATCTTAGAAATGGATTGAGTTGAAGGGGAAGTTCCTGAAAACGATTGAACAGAGTAAAAAAACAAAGCGAAACAAACAACCAAAATGGAAAAATTAGGGTTATAACATTCTTATTTAGAGAAGAGAAGAAATATACCATAAGAATACAAACCTATGCTAATTCGTCGCCTATGCCATAACGCAGTAGGAGAGAGATTCGTTTTCTGAACAATTGTTTAACGTTAGGATAATTGAGATTGAGGTGTAACAAAACATGCAACTATGCAAATAATTCGTTGCAAAATTAGAGAAGCGAAAACGGGATGCAGATATAAATAAAAAAATTTGAGGAAACTGTTTTTTGCTAATGTATGAAAATTTGGAATTTTAGAAGATTAGGGAAAGCTGGAAGATGAAATTACAATGCATACAAAGGATGAGAAAGACGCGTTGAAAACATAAAAGAGGGGGAGAAAAGTCCATAGGAGTAGTGAGAGAGAGGAATGTTTCATTGAATCATTAAATATAATTGATTGATACCAGATGGAAGACTACAAAAGTGAAAATGAATGGTCAAAACAATTAAAGAGCTCCTAAAGGAATTCAATATTAATATTATAATACAAAAGGCTGTTCATTTCACAAAATACTCAGGGGGCTTCTGCGCCCTTGAAATGCGACTCGGTATTAATATAATAGTATAGATTCTATCTACCCAACCCATGATGGAAAAAGGAAAACTACTATTAATATAATAGTCAATGCTCAAAACTAGACGAGAATGACTACCTAACCCTAATTGTTAATGATTTAAATATTATTAACTCCTAAGCCACTCTCCTCATAGATAAATACATAGATTTTGAAAATCATCCCTTTTATATATATAGAAAATATATTCTTAGGTAAAATTAGTTCATTTATCAAATTTTATACAATATTATGTCAATTTAACTTGTTCAAGCGTTTAGGAAATCTCTATCGAACGTTGATAAGGCGCATCGATCAGAATTCTAAAGGCACCGACAGGTCAAAAAAATACAATATAAAACATTTTTATTCACTAACAAATACACACTCATATATATATATATATATATATATATAGATTTCATTCAGACTCAATCTAGGGCACAATTGACCCTATCTATAATGAGTTTGTCCCACCAAAGCCTAGGTGTTCGCTCAACCTGGCTCTGATACCAAATGTAACGATCCGCCTTTTTTAGTACCAAAGACGACACTTAATACATCCCCAGTACTCGCGTGCCGATCATTTAGTCATCCGAAAGACAGGTCATTAGGGGTGAAAGAAAGAGAGATAAAACAGAAGAAACTACACAACACAGAATCTCACAACAAACAGAATAATATATATTGCTCAGCATAATATATTACAAAGTCATTTCAAAAATGTTACATCAGCGTCATACTAATACAAATTCTACCCTAAGACAGTTATAACAGCCTGTCCCTACCTAACAGATACAATATACATACATATATAGCAGAAACAAGAAAAATAACTGGCTATCAATGAAGCCACCTGCTCCAAGCTCCTCCAAAATCAATTTGTGGAAAAACCTGAACTACTTGGCTGCCCATTCAAATTTGAGCACCCAAGAGTTTAGGAAAAGAAAATAAACTCCAAGTCAGACATGGGTCTAGTGTGAGTAAAGCATAAGTCTTTAACTTTATAAAAACCTTTAAATCAAAGGCATCTCGTAAGACCATGCCGCACATAAACACGGATGGGTTTTTACCTTAAAATAACCAAAACACTTTCAATAGAAAATCCACTAATATCAAAATAGTTTCTAGAGTACACATACTTATTAATCCTAGCCAAAATTGTTGTATTAATTAAATTCCAGCATACTAGGTTCTATAATCAAAACCGTAAAGGCACGTATTGGAGATTGGATTCCATATTATGACAAGATAAGGAACTACCTTATGATGGTACATCTCTAAATAAAATGCACCGGGGTCTGACAAGAACAACTTTTACCCCTGCCACACAGGACTAGCCTACCACTTAACTAGTAGTACCGAATATGATCACCCCTTCATTAATGGGCTCCGAAGCATACATTAGTAGATAGTAATCGATCTAGATTTGGAATGACCATACCCTGAGGGAAACGACCCACGTGGCCCTGATGCATGCCTGATTTTTTTCAATTCCCAATTGATAACGCTTGAGGCTATGTTTTACCTTTATATAGCACTTCCCACTTGGAATGCTAACACTTCACTCCATGCAATAATGCAATGCCAGCATTCATCCATACAAGTTGTCCACGAGACGGACAAATCGAAGGCACTACTTCTACTACATCCAATTTGGAATCATCCTTAGGATTAGTAGCAAGTAACACTTGCACTTCAAAGAGCTCTGTCTTCAATTCCATCATCTTCAAGATGTATTCACTTCGAAACGCTTGAGCTAGATCGAAGTGATTTTTGGATAACATATCTGATCCCGGTATTTTCGAAACAACATTCGATTATTTCCGGTAAAATCAACCCCGGTTGTAACGACCCGATATTTTGGACCATTCGCATCCATTATAAGTGTATAGGTAGACACTCATGCCGGAATTGAATTGCTCAAAATACCGCGTTGTTAATTTAAATTTGGCAAAACTGAACATATACAGTAAATGAATAATCACAGATCACAGACATAGAGTAATAAGTGCAGCGGAAATAAAAGAGATAGTAGTTCATGAAGCTACTATATAAATGTATAAGTTACATCAGAGTTAAACCAGATACAACGGAAGAGTAATATGATACATCAGATACAAATCAGAATACATCACTGGAATCATCGAATACTGAAAGCAGAATAGATGGCTGGATCTTCAAGCAAAGCTCCAACTTCAAAGGTGAGTCTCGAATACTGGTACACTCAGTCTAACCCGAGCGTAAAGCAAAACACAAAACACTCGAGTCAGGATTAACATTCTAATATCAATAAATCCAGCTCAAGTGAAATAGCAATTGAAATACAAGTAACTCAAAGGATGTTGGGAATAACCATCCTTTAAGGATCCGTTAAACTATCTACTAGGTAGTAGTGTACGATAAGTAGATAATGTCTATCAGTAATATAAAGATATCAAAATAGTGTTAAGTCATGGCCCATTCCACCCTTAACACATCTTTATTCCCAAAAGCATATACAAGACCGTAGTTTCCCCAAAACCGGAAGTCACCAGAGGGCAACCATATACTAAAGGTACAAACCAAAATCGTAGTGGTCGCGTATATCGGGATACAAGTATGACAAGGCACATGAGGCAATACCCAAGGTAGTGACACTACCGTTCGCCTGATCCGGACTGGTGAGAACGCATCGCCGCAGCGACCGTAACACCGTGAAACAACACTCCCAAAATCAAGGGTGCACCAATCGACAACAAGTAATGAGTAGTTCGAAGAAGTGTGTTCACTTGAGGTAGCTGACCTCCATTGGCCCGGCACGGCTCCTGTTTTAGTCATTTCCAATTTGACACAAGTGTCAAGGCTATCCATTATCGTTCTCTTTCTTCAGTCATCACTTACATCATTCCAACCACTTCATTCTGGATCATCACTCCGCGTATAGTTATTAAAGTGGTTTTCGGTTTAGATAGAGAGTATATCTATAACCGATTCCGGTCTCGTTAATAACTTTCGTGATTATTACACCGATTGGTCGTTTAATATATTTCAAAACCAAATCAATTACAATTACAATTTCAATTAGGATTTGTAAATCAACATTTCATTTGTCATTCCAAACAATTTCCAAAATTTACGTTTCAAAACTTCCAAATTCATAATTTCAAAATCTTATAATTCAATTTCAAATTCTATTTAAACAATTCAAATATTGATTCAAGTTCGTATATAAGTTTCATTCCAAAATCATTTAAATTAATTTAATTTAACATTCAAATCAGTTTAACTTCATTTATCGATTTCATTCAATATTCGTTAGGTAAACTTGCCATTCAAAAGAATTTCTATTAAATTTCCAATTCATTAAATCTATTATGTAAATTCAACTTCATTATATCAAAACTTACAAATTGAATTAAACTAAATTCATCAAATCAAATTCTTTAAATTTCAAGTCTAACATTTATTTCAATAAATCATATTTTATTTCTTGTTGAAGAAATTCAATTTCACTTATTTACTTACTTAAATAATTTTCCAAAACTTAATTAATACAGAAACTCAATTTCAATTATTTACGAAGTATAATTCACTTATTCAAAGTTCAATTTCACTTATTAAAGAATTCAATGCAATTTAATCATTAAATAATTCAATCTTATTTAATTATTAAATAATTCAAAACTTAATTATTAAATAATTTCAAAGTTTAATAATTTCAAACTTGATTATAATTTCAAACTTGATTATTAAATCATTTCAAACTTAATTCAATCATTTCTCAAATTAAACAACATTCTTCCATCAATTTCATTGTTAACATTTTGTTTCAGATTATTAAACATTAACATTTTCCTTTCATTAAAATTCAAATTTCAACTTCATTTCAAAACCATATTATTTATTCAAATAAAATCTTCGTTTTATTTTTAAATCAAATTATTGACCAATCGGGTTTTATTTAATTCTCTATCCTGGGTCAAAGTTTAATTTGGGTATTTATCATTTCAACCCGATTCCAATTCAATTCAAAATCAAAACATAGCAAAGGGAACTTGCAGTATGATAACTGGGATGGTGTCAAAGTAAATAACAAGCAATAACAACAATCAATATCAATCAATAATCAATTCAAATAATCCCGAAATAACCGTATTAATTCGCATTGTTATTTGTACGAATTAATATAATTATTTCTAGAATCTACACTATCATTTCATGTAGATTAAAGATTATTACAATAATATAAATACGGTTCTTCACTTGATATTCAATTTCAATTTTTCACTACAACAATTAATCCAATATACGTCGATGGTTCAAAATGTAATTATTACTATTCTACATGTCAATTAATTTAACAATTAAAAGGGGTCATATTCAACTAATCAAATTTAACATATAAATCAGTTTAAAATTGTGAACTATCCTATATCCATTTCAATTTTGCATACTATTTATCATTTAACACTAACAATTTAACGTCCAATATAAACAACAACAATCAATCAATTATCAGCCAAACTGCATTATCATCACATAAATAATTAACAGATAATAGTGTCAGATGTCACAGGTGAACTGATACAGGTAATAGCATATAAAACAGTGTGAATAACTAACTGCAGCATATTTCAATTGTCATTTCAATTGAAATCAAATTTAAATAAATAAAAGAACGTTAATCGTGAGTGAGTGCTCACCTTTCGAGGTTAGAGATGAACGAGACTGAGATGGGTTACGAATCCAAGTACGAAATCCAAAGCAAAGCTAAATGGAAACGGATTCGATGGACAAGCTGATAGATAAGAAATAGACGAAATCAAATCAGAATTGGATCGATGCAAATAAATCGAAACAAAAGTATATTATATTAATATTTTCTTAAACCAATATTCAATTTAAATTACATATTATATTCCAAATCATACTACATATCTAAATTACTGGTTATTATATTTTAGAAATCTAAAAGAAACCAAAATATCTATATTCAAAACCAATATTCGGAATAATCAAAATGCCCATATGCTTTAAAGACCAATATTATTATAATATATATGTATAAACCGACACATATATCTACATACTTTATACAACATATAATGATCTTAAAATAGAACACTTTTACTTTAAATATGATATACTGTAAAACTTAAGGCACGGCTAATATATGTATAATATATAAGTCACTATACAACTGTGTAATGTAAGGCAAAAGGACAAAATAGTTTTCAGATTGGAAAAGTATATATATAACAGAGATTTTAAGGATAACATAAGTAAAACCCATACCGAGATAAAATATTACGCTATAAAACCAAACACTTATACAGCATATAAAGATATGCAGACAAGCTACTTTTACAAACCCATATGCCTATATGTATAGAATGTAAACAACAACAAAACTAAAAAAAATTCATACAACTCTACAACCGAAACCCCCTTTAGATATATACTCTTTTATACCTACAGATCTTATGATAAAACAAATATATATTGCATACAAATACATATATTTTATATATAAAATAGCCTATAAAGAATGTACGGCTGTTGAAACACAAAACCAGTTTTAGTTGCCCAGGTTATACATATGAAAATAAACTAACACAAGTAATATATTGTACACTAAGGCTTTTATAATAGTATTATATATTATATATATACTAACGTAAAATTTGTATATAACTAACATTATATATTAGAAGAAACTGACACTATTATATAGGCCCAACCCAGATCATTGCATATAGCTAACATTTGTATAAAATAGGTATATACACGTTATACATCTAAAACAATATATAAGCATACATACGTATACTACATATAAGATTTATACTGATCATGTTCATATATATATCAAACCCAAATTCACTTTAATTTAAACACCTAATCTATACTGTAACAAAATCTGTAAAATATGGATCAAAGAAACACAGTAGCTTTTAGACTTAAAAGGTTCGACTGCAAAGTGTATACTAAAACCAAAACTACTGTACGCTATGCATACTGATATATATTATATAACTTAGCATATAACCCAATACTTAAATGTACATAGCTACCAAACTATACATATATTGTGTGCAGACCCAAAGATGTATAGCTAAATATATGCATATAATGTTCTTTCCCTCTTTGTATACTAAATATAACATACTATATATATATAACGGTAGATTAAAACTATAAGGACTGCCGAAAATATATCTATCAGTTATTTGTATAATACCTTTATAAAGAAAGCTAGAAGTCACAGAGCACTGACGTGAAGAGGGAGGATGTTGCTAGTGGTTGAGGTGCAACGCGAGGAAGATTGGGGAAGGCTGGTTAGGCTGTCATTGGGGTGACGAGTGGGCACGGCAGTTGAGGAGGAGGGTGGTTGCTCCGGTGACTGCGCTCCAAGCGAAGGAGGCCGGTCGGTCGGGTCGTCTTCGGTGCGGTCGAGAATAGAAGTGGAAGATGGCGAGGAGGCCTGCTGTGGTTGTTCGGTTGAGGAGGCCGTTAGGAAGGGAGAAGGAAGGAAGGAGACGTGTGGAGGTGATGGGATATGTGATGAGGTCGAGAGGGTTTGCTCACGGTAAAGGCACGAGGAAAGGAAGGCTTGGGAAGGGAAACGATGGGCTGGGTTGTCTATGGTGAAGGGCTGCACGCTTCATCTATTTTGCAACTGATGGGGAGGGTTTAAACGTGAGTGGAGGATGGATTTCAAAAGAAATGGATGAAGAAAGCTACTGTAGCCTTTTATGTTTGCTTTCTTTACGGAATGAATTATAATGGAGGAAGAACGAATAAGGACTAACAATATTTTGAACCGATGGAATTGCAAAAGGCGTGCAAATAGAACGTTGGAAATAGATGCCAAAGACTGCTGGTATTATACATTTGGCAACGAAAGGTCAGAAACCAAAAAGGAAAAATGTGAATGGCATAGAAATCAAAACGTTGAAATTTAGTAACCGATACGGCTATCCGTTTCGCGGTTTTCATCGCGTAACGGATACCGAAATACGGAGATGACTATACTGTGAAGATCAGTACGACGAGACGGTCAAAACGGTATACAGATATCGGTAGTACGATTTAATTATAAAAATTCGAATTTTCTACCAGCGGAAAATGCAAGAAAAACACTGAAAAATAAGATCGACGGAGCCAAAGATGTCCGAAGTTGGAAAAACGACAAACTGACATCTTGCTCAGAAGATGGTTTAGAATTTTTCTGTGTAAAAATATTTAGGTTTCAGAAACATTTTATTTTCATCGCTTTTTAACTGATTAAATTGAAGTGAATTTACGCGCGAAATAAACTTTTATACTTTCGGACGAAAATTTACCAGTTGCTATGTTTAACTAGACGTATTCCAAATATTAATTTTTTATTTCAAAATTTTATCGTTTAAAATTTTCACAAAATTTCAACTAATTACGTTATTAAAACAGTTGAAATTTACGGGTTGTTACACCAGTTCTTTAGGAAATAAACAGTCAAAGATAAGAGCGGAGATCACCTCCTAACCGTTGGTGGACGGATTTCCTTATCATTTGTCCTAGGAGAACGAAACGAAATTTATACGCACAGTACAGAATAATCAGAGATGACTGTGCCATATAACTCACATGTTTCTCCTAAATATTTCCAAAGTTATGTTTTGCGTCCATATTCAATAGTCGATAATTTAACTATCAAATAAACAAACAACAACCAATTCCATTTAAGATTTATTTATCCATAGCAACCACTAAGCCTCAAAACAAATCTTTATTCAATAAATCTCTTTTCAAAATGCTTGTTTAAAACATTCATATACTTATATCTCAGACATATGTATATACACAAAACATTTGTGAATAACTTCTTATTTCCAAATCATGTTAAAAAGGGTTAAACAAATATCGTTTAAATTGGAGGTAAGGACAACCCTAAACACTATTCCCTCTGTGTTAAGTGTGGAATGGATAATTCATACCACCACTTTTAAAAGGTCGGTTTAGAGAAACCCATATCTCAAATTCTTTTTATACTTCTCTCGATAAATCCTCTTTAATCAAATCTATTTCATTCATAAAATCTCTTTTACTTGAAATCCAAATCCATTTCAAAATACTTTTCAAACTCCCAAATTCATTTATAAACCCTTTTATAAATATTCAAAATCATTTATAATAATTGCTTTCATAAATATCCAAACTATTTATATAAATTTCTTATAAATATCCAAATCTTTTTATAAACTCCCTTTATGAATATCCAAGTCATTTTTCTAAAAACTCTTTTATATGTACCCAAAATCACTTATAAAACTTCTTTATAAATCCATCCTGTTTAAAACAACTTCCTAAATAACCTTATATCAAATTAGCTTCCTTTAATAAGAAAATCCATTTTATAAGTCTCCCTTATTTATGAAATTTTCTTTGCTTAAAACGTCAAAACCATTTACCCAAAAATACCTTGTAAATTTCCAAATTCCTTTATAAAACCCTTTATTAACTTCTTTTATAACGTGGAAAACCATTTCCATTAGTTAGAAACATCATTAGTAAAACCATTTGTCAAATCATTCTGTAAATATTTTGTTCAAAATGCAATAACTTTGCAACCATTTAAAAAGAAAATAAAATATCTATCCTTACAAAATCAAACAAAGGCTTAGCAACCACAATGATGCTTTTAATTTGGTTTTACTTAACCAGTTTAACATGGCATCACATAACAACAGGTATATAAGGGGTCAACACATAACAACCAATCAACTTAAGTAAATGTCTAAGTTAATTATAATAGCGGTGTTTTGTTTTGCTAATAGATGTCATTTAGTTTTCTTCTTCATATGGGGTTACTTAAGGGTAAGTGACATAGAAATCCCTTGATTTAAAAACAAACTTGAAAAGAAAACAGTTTAAAACAAACTGATAACTTAAACTCAAATCGATTTGATAATCAATTAAAACCCTTGTAAAAAAAGAATCAAATCCTTGTTAAATGGTAATTAAACTCTAATTAAAGGTAATTTAATCTTAATTAAACCTTATTAAAACATACTTAACTTTAATCAAAGATTAATTATATAAAACTCCTTTTTAAAATAATAATTAATTAATAATTATCTTAAATAGATAATTAAATAATAATTAATTAATACTTAACTAATAATTAAATAGTAATTTACTTTAATTAAAGAACAATTCATTATTAACTTAATTGATTAACATTTAAGTTTAAAACCCATTATTAACAAATGAATTAAGTACTAATTACCTTTATTAATTAATTAAATAATTGTATAATTATATAATTGTTCTTTAATTACTAAATTATAGTTAGAAAACATTTTCTAAAAAGATTTTCAGTTATAACAAGTTTAGATTAGAAAAATAGTTATATTTTCCGAACTACGCGTATAGCGACTATCGCTAAACGGAAACGTAATTTCAAAAACTTGAAACATTCTTTTCTAACTTTTAAAACTTCCTTTTTGAACTCTTATCCTTTTTAAAACATGAAAATAAACTTTTAAAAACCAAATCAAGGTTTTGAACTTGAAAACTTTTCACTTCGAAACAAAAATCAAACTTTCGACAAAAAGCGGATTTCTACCTCGTTTTTGGTTAGCGAATCGCTAACTTCATGTCACGAACCCATATGCAACAAATAACTCATTTCAAACACCATACCGCAACATACATCATAACACTAACATAAGCAATAATTTTTTTTATAATCGCTAATTAACTTTTTCCCAAAATACAAGATAGAAACTTTTTTGCCTACTCAAACTTCGACGTACACAATTATCACCAAATCATCACATAATCAAGCACACATCATATATAACATTCATACACCAAAGTACATCATAAATTTGCTGACTTTAATAAATTTAACTAATTGTTTAAAAAGTGTTAACTTTACCCACCAAACTTTCACTAAATCAAGGCAAATTTCTACCGAACTTGAATACAACCTACTTCTTCGCAAAAATGAAGTCGTTGGACGCCTATACATCCAAAAAGGGCTCAGCCTTGGACAATTTGGGCTTGGCCATGGATATTTGTGGAGGGTGTGGACTTTTACTTTGGAAGAAAGGTGTTGTAGTGTATTTAAAAGTGGTTTAGTGGACTAAAGAGGAGATTTTGTGTAAAAGAGGTGACTTTTCTTACTTTAAAGTTTATGAAGAGAAGCCATGGATATATATTCTTAAGCTTTTAGGAATTTGAAAGTGGAGAAGAGGATTGTAAAATGAAAATTATGAAATGGAAGGAGTATTTATAGGCTTAGGAAAATATTTTTAAAATATAAAGTGCTTATAATTAAATATATACACATGCATGCACTCCATACCTACCCCCTCTCTCTCTCTCTACACATTAGCCTCTCCCTCTTTTCATGCCTTAAATCATGTTATGGCTTCCGTGTGTGTACTAAGGATATGGTGGTGATTTGTATACTTATAAGTGTGTTTATATATATGTATATGCCTTTTATAACATAATTTGTCACATCCATGCTTATGCTTAATTAAATGTGTTAGTATGTAAATAAGAGTGTTTTATTTTTACAAATCCTATCATATATAACTGCGTACATGTTTCACCAACCGTGCACAACATTTCCGATGACTTTCGGGTGTCGAAAAGCTGAAATTTCGGAAAACGTTCTTCGGTCACATTTTCTATTTTTATTTGAACTGTCTATATTGGTAAATAAATTTTGTAAACAATTTTATCATCATTATTAAATAATTAAAATAGGTTTATTTGCTTATAAAAATCCATTTATTGATTATATAAAATATTTTTAACTAGCCCATTTCAAAGTGGCATAATCCTGGGTCGTTACAAATCTATTTTTACCATCATTTGTTATTATTTAGAAAAGTCATATTGTTTTTAATTTATAATACTTATTATTTGAATATTTAAAATTTATTAAATATTTGCAAATCAAAGCGGTAAAATTCTGGGTCGTTACACTCTTCCCTCCTTAAAAGAATTTTGTCCCCGAAATTGTACCATAACCCTAATTTGCCGAAACACTTAAACTATTCATCGGTCCATATGGTATACATAGATCGTTGCTACATAAAATATGATTTTGATCATTCACTCGAACACATAACTTCACTTCTAAACTAGTACCGCTTACCCGACTCCCTAGTGCTGACTTTGATCAGGTCTCTTAATTAAAAACCTCTGTTCTCCTTGCATAGTCATAAACTATGATAGACAACTTTTGGTCCCACATAAGAACCCTCATGAACGCTCGCCGTCAAAATCGGGTGATAAATTCTTATTCGGAATGGTGTAAAACACCTCCAGTCATATACTCGAATCTAGGATCGAGAACTATGTGATAAGGAGAAATGATCTTCATACACCCTACGTCACGAAACTAAGTCGACCAAATCAACCTCTTTACCGTAATTGGTCCGGTAAGTAGCTAAGAAGAATAGGATGTTGGTATCCAAACTCCATCCAAATTAAAACTTCATTTATTAATCCACCTTTTTAATCAAAATTTCTTTTTATTTTGAAAACTCTTCCTTTTAAGGGATGCAAAAACATAGTACCTGGGTTTTATTTCAAAAACCTCTTTGAAACATACATATGACCAGGTGAAGGGACTTCCTTCCAGCTGTACATCTTTAGAGGAATGTACCGAGGCCCAACTGATGGTCCTCTACCAACACAAGACTGGCCTACCTCTTCCTAGATAGTACCAAATATGTCATCACCCCAATCGTTCCCGACCTATCCGAGGGCTCTCACAGCATACATCCACAATAATTTAAGTCCCGAATGTCATAGCGGGAATAAATATATCTAGAAGGGGATGATCATATCCTAATGGTTGCAAACCGCATAGCCTTGCCGCATCTACCCTGTTTCGGTCATTTTCGGGTGTGAGGATTGAGGTAACGATTACCTTTCATATAGCACATCATTTTCCTTTGAATGCCACACTGCCATTCCATCGATCCCTATTGACTTCCACAAATATACCACCTCCAAGCACAAATATACCCTCTCTTCCACTCACTTCACAATTGTCTATCAGACCTCATGGCTAAGGACCGCAAGATCAAATCGTGATTCCCTGTAGTCGTGCGCCATGGCTAAAGCGAGCATGAATCGCGATGATCTCAAATCACGAGTGTGCGCGTATGGGGATGGGGCGACAGCAGATGGGAGGCACAGTCATTATTTGGAGGGGGTCGCGGCACTATAGCGATAAGGGAAGAAGCGAACGAAGCAGCGTGGCGCATTGAAGAATTGGGGCGCGGTGGGAAAAGTGGACTCGAACTCGATGGCCAGAGGCTGCGGTGGTGACTGGAGGTGGAGGCGGCAGCCTAGGGATGGTCGTTGGCGACGTGGAGGTGAGCTAGGAGGAGAAGAACGAAAGCACGAAGTAGGTCAAGTTTCTTGAGCTTGGAGTCTAATGTTGTTGTGTTCGTGCATGGGGAGGAGAGTAGGAAGCATTGGCCACGATTAAACAGGTATATATAAAATCTAATTAAAATATTGATTACTGTAATTAGGATATATGTGACGACTCGGGTTTTGCCCGCTCGAAAATCAACATCCGTACTTCACATTGTACTAGAATGTCGCAGATTCGACCGTTCAAATCCGATTCGCCGGAGCTATAACACAATTAAGTAAATAACACAGCGGAAGAAAAGAATAATACATTGATATATAATATCTGATACAACAGAGTGATACAATGAATATCAATATACATCAGAGATGATACAACAAATATAGCAGCGGAAAAGAAAACGATAACAACAGCAGCGGAACAATATCAATAGAAATGATAACTCCAAAATGATCTTCAGACAAGAATGAATCCACACTCCAAGATAAGCAACTCCGATGAATGAACTAGCTCCAGATAATCTACTAAACCTGAATATCTGAGAAACCCAACTCTAGACTGCCCGTGTGGAAAATAGTGGGCACCCAGAGTTTAGGAAGGGAACAATAAACTCCGGATCAGTCATGGGACTGGTGTGAGCAACAAAAACAGTTTATCTTTAAACAATCAACAAAAGAATTTTAAACATTGAAATCCGCAATGCTTTTGGAAAATGAAACTACCATAAGACCTCCCACCACACACACAATGCAAACGCAGAATTGGAGGAGATTTCTTCTTATGATAGTCAAAGATGCTTACTACGCAAAATCAAATTCTTTTTGATATTATTATTAGTGCATAGTGTAGAAAACATTTCGAAAGTATAATATTAATCTTAGCCAACATACGACCAGTATCGTATGCCTACTATAGCTACCATCTAAACAGTGGTGACCACCGTACGTAAATGGCAGGTTCTACAACTAAAACCGTACAAGTCACGTATTGTTTCTTTGGATTTCCAACAAATGGTCAGGCTAAGGAACTTCCTATCCACGATGGGTACGTCCCTGGAATAGACGACCCGAGAACCTAACCGGATCTCTGCCAACACAAGGCCGGGTTACCTCTGCAAAAATAGGTAACTACTGACACGCGTATGTCATCCCCCGATCGTAACCGATCTTCCCGAGGATCCCCGATTCGCAACAAACCACATAATAATAATGCAGAAACCACATAGGTTAAGTATCTGGGCTCCATACCATGATACCACCTCTATCCAGAAGGAATGACATACACTAAAGGGCACTACTCCCTAGAACCTTGCCGCATCCTTCCTGTTTCGACCATTTCCGGGGTGTGAGGCTCGACGAAGTCTCGTCCACAAAGCTATGCTTTCTACAAAGCCAAGCTTCGGGTCAAACAAATGATCAACCTATGATCACAAAGATATAAGATCAAACAAATGATCATATCGCAAATGATCAAACACTGATCATTTCACAGCAACACTCAGCATGCCACATTACCAAATTGGGATATATCGCTGATAAATTTCAACTACATAACCTCTGAGCTCGTACGTCTCAGAGAAGGGTGTTAAGCTAAGAGAATAAATTCTCCGCCACCAACAGAGATGTATTTGAAAGAAATCGGCTTTATATCTCAAACTGTAATGTCAGACATGTATCCATACAAGTCTGTTCCGGGTTTGAACAGAACCGAAGGCACTTCTCACGAAGCCCTTGCAAATCCGGATAATTTCCAATCACGTCCGGACTTCCCGTCACTAAGGGTGATAAAACCTCTATATCGGGGATCAGCCGATGCAGAGTAACTCGACAGTAATCCTTCCGTTTTCAAAAATATCCGGTCTTCAACACCGGTCTTCAAATGCTATCCATATACGTCGTATCACACATTCAGAATGAGTTATACGACCCAAAGGTCCTTTCCCGGCTAACCCGAATAGTGAGCGAAATATTTAAAACATATGGATATGGGATTTCAATTAAGTCACAACTTAAAACCCAAAATTTTTCATTCGAATGGTTAAAACAAATTACCATTTCAAATCTTTTAAACAAAAAGATTCAATTCACAAAGTTAACCCTATTCACAAAGATCCATTCATAGTTTTCCAAATCAATTTCCTTTTCAATTAGAATTAACTCATCTAATCTTTAGATTAAAGATTTTACTTATAGCTTTCAAACTGTTTCATAACTTGGAAATTATCTGCATTTTCAAACTAGAAATCATTTCAACACAAATTGGAATTTCATTTCTTATGTGAAAGCTTTTGTTATTTGAAAATAGGTAGTTTTCGTTTCAGAAAAATCCAATTTTATTTATACGAGTTACAGCCTTTGAATTTAAATTCAAATTCCCCAAATCAAAACCTTTAAAATAGTTCAACCTATGTATAACTGGTATAACATCTTTAGTCTCTAGTTTCCAAATCATAGAATTCAATTTCAAATCTTGAATTTAAGTTTAAATCACATTATTTAAACTTCAAAACTTTATCAAATTATTCAAAAATAAGTCTTACCTTTGAAACTCCATTTCAAAAGCTTTTCACATTTAAACCCAAACTTCCAATTTCAAAATCAATTGAAATTTCAATTTCAAAAACATCAAAATTAAATTATCTGTGACTTAACCGATTTCCACGTGAAATCCATATTTGTGTGTGTAAAGTGTAGTCCAGGGGTTTCACACATAATAGTGCACAACATCAATCATCACAGATATATCGATAAGCGGTATAATCAATAACGCTTATCTTCATTCACAGATTCATAGATAAAGTAAATTTATCAGTCACAAAGATTCATCATTACAATTTGATGTGGGTTTCGGATAACCAACTGGAATCCGACTCCCTGTCGCATCGAAATTCAAATGTCGTTTACGGGTCAAGGGTTTCACATATATATACAGAAACAATCACAATTCACAGTATAGCATCAGGCAATTCACATCACATAGCATCACAGTCACAAAAAGAAATATCAATCCAATACACATTATTCGATGATAGTCAATCATCTTTGATTTAAAGTGAAAGTGATTTAAAAGAATTAACTATATGACTATTTTTATTGATTTATTTAAATCAATAATTAATTATTCTTAATGATTAAATTAATTAAATTTATAATTAATGATTCCCTAATCAATTTTCTTAATTGACTAATAATTATAAATTAATCAGCTTAAATTTTTCTAATCATCAATAAGTTAGACAATTCATTATTAATCCAAATTTTAAATTAATCATCCTTGATTACCCTTTTCACTTAATTACCTTTTCAAACAATTGATTAATAATAATTTCTTATCTTAATTCATATTTTAAAATCTTCCTTGATTTCTTTGAAATCAATTTATTATAATAATAAAAAGTTTTAATCGTTAATTAACTTTAACCCTTAACTCACATTAAAATACTAATTAGCTTGTTTAACATTATAACTTGAAATCTGTTTGGGCTTGAACCCATTTTTAAAACAATTCGAGCCTCTCTCCTATTAACTCGAGCAACATTCCATTTGAATTCAATCAAACTCAATACTGACAGGTTTAATACATAAACCTGTAACAATTATCACACCCGAGCCCACACGTCAACTCCTTCGAGTCTCACACGCAAAAATCTCGAGCAACACTCAGGAATACTTCGTCTTCCCCAAAACCAGAACCAACCAGACCCGCAGATGCACGTGCACGTGCACCATCGCCGGACCTACCTCCGACCTCTGACGAACTTCCCGGCACGTCGCTCCTCATCGAAGCACCAAAATTCGATCACCAGAACAATCGTTCGAGCCCCAAAACAAAAACGAGCCATCAGATCCAAACTGCCCAAAACCGATCACCACATTGTCGTCTCGTCACCACTGCACCTGCCACCGGAGTCGACTAAACTTCGACCACACCTCGTCTCCATTCCAAGCAACCATTCCCCAACGTTACGTGAAGCTCGATCTCGTATAGGAGTCGTTCTCGTCACGTTTCCATCATCAACCACATTAAGTTGTTAAACCCTAAATCTTCGCCGTTCCCTCACCATGATTATTGATAAATTCATTAGGTATTTTTCCCATCATCCTTGATCAATGAGCTCCCTCTGACATAAATCCCAAACTCCGGTTTAACTTCGATCGATAGTAATTGACAGGAAAGTATTTTCCGTTCATCTAGGGATTTCACCATGCCTACTTGCTTAAAAATCACAAGTCTCATATCAAAAATCATCTTTTCGTGATGCAATCATGGTTGTATAATCAGATCATAAAATTTAGATATTCAAAATTTTGATATTATTAAAGAGCCACTGTATTTTCTAAATTCCAGAAAATAATTTAACCTGTTTTACTTAACAAAAATTTTTTTTTTTTTTTACTTGAATCTTGATTATACAAGTATAATTTGTTTAGATTCTTAGACCTAACCAGAATCAGAGGAATGGAAAATTATTTTTGAAGTTGTTTTAGAGCCTGTGTCTTTTGACAGAGGTATATACATACCTACATACAATCATGTAGCATCAAATCTGTGCACATACATTCACATATGAATACCTCCAAACAAGTTACAACATTATTCATCTCAATTCACCATCACTGAACACTATCAAGACAGGGTTTGCTCACTGATTTAAAAGCAAAAAATACTGGGTCAAGTTGCTCACAAGCAAGGTAAGCTTCTAAAAATAAGAGTTGCTCACAAACAAAAACAAACAGGTTCAGGAAGGAGATTTGCTCACTGAAAATGTTTAAAGAAGAATGTTACTCACCTTACTACCAGGAGAAAGAACAGAGGCTCATGTTTTGAACATGCTTTGAATTTTGAAACTGAAGTTTGTTTTTACTTCTGCTTGGATCTTGAACTTGATCTGCTTCCAGGTTGAAAACTTTTGCATTCTTTAAATTCTAAACTGCTATTATTATTTTTTCTCTGGTTTCATTCTGTTTTCCAAATCTTTGAAATGCCTTAGTTTATGATTTAAGATGATGATATAAAGAAAAGAAGGCATAGGTGATATTATTTGTTTATACATAGGTATGGATGATATGGTATGTTATGGTGGCTGAGGTACCTTGCATTAACTAAGGTGTACAAATCTATACTTATCTTTTATATGTTTTGGTATTGTTGGTCTCGGCTGAAATGATAGGAGCAGGTACTTTTTGTTTTCAAGTCTATACTTATTTAACATTGCTTGTACAATATATATTTACTTTGTTTATGTTTATTTCTTGCCTTTGTTTATTAAACAAGATCTCGGCTAAAGGTACTTATATACATTATTGTTGTCTTGTTTTCAAAAGCTTATGCATTAATTATTTTCGGCTGAGAAGATGATTGTGGTGGCTTGCCTTACTTGCTTTGATATGCTATTGTACTTTATCATTTGATTTTTCCAGGTTGAGGCATTTTTATTATCTTCTTTGTTTAGGCTGAAAACTTCTAAACTTGCCTAATTCACATACAACTTCATTTGTATTTCTTTTGTCATTACTTTATAGTTTTACTTCGTAATTCAGATGACATTCTAAAATAATACGTTGTTATAATCTATTTTATACTTATGCTTTAAATATTTATAAGGTTTATTCTATTTCAAACATTTACTTCTATTAAATATGTTGTTAAATTTTAATCTATTTGTTACTTTATATTCAATCTTAACTTAATATTTATTATCTTGTATTTACTTTATACTTAAATGTATTTGTATCTTTTATCGTCTTGCTTAACATCTATTATTATTTAACTATAATACTAATTATTTTTATATAAATATTATTTAAATTCAAATTATCATTATTTCTAAATTTTAAATCAATTTATTTATTTATTTTTATTTTAAAACCATTTATAACAGATTTAAAATTCAAGTCAAATATATATCTATATATTTATTATTTTCAAATTCACTCGTATATGCCCAAATACATATATTACAATATTTATTAAATTTAAATGATTTATACAAAATATATTTGGTTATCGGGGAAACTCGCTTCCTATTTATAATAAATTATACAATTTTAATTCAAAAATTCTTTTAATTATCAATTAAATGTAATTAAAATTCGGGGTCGTTACAATATATAAATCATATTACAAAATCAAATATTTATAAATTGTATATCTCATTCATACGAGGTCTAAAATCGTGAAAACAAGTCGAGATTGAAATGGATTGCAAACGAAAATCAAGGTGAGAAAAATTCTCACTCATTTGGAATTTCCAAATTTAATTTTAAATGGTTAAAATTGATTCTGGATGTTTGGTTGAGTTGATTATCTTTTGAATGATATTGTATTATATATATAGTAGTATATATACTAGTATTTGGAGTGATATTCCCGCACATTATAGCGGATGAGACCTTATGCGCCCTGCATGATGGCCCTATATACCGCGATATCCCCCTCGAAGTGGGATGGTATTTTTTTATGTTGTATTAACATCTGTGGATGCAGGGAAACAAGTTGGAGGGATCCGACTGGATTCCTCAAAAATGTTGATTTATTTTCATATACAATGATATATGATTTGTGTGAATACTCTGTTATAGATTATTGCTATGATTTGAATTTTGGATGCAATGATAGCACGGACCTTAAATTTGGTATTTTAAATACCATAAATAGTTATTTTTGAAATTTAAGGAATTAAAAAGGAGATTTTGAATATAAAAATATTTATAAGGAAATTTGGATTATTTTAAAAGAAATTAAGTGGAATGAAAAAAATATATATAACTTGCTTGGGTTATACTTAACTATTCGTAAATTGGTTTAAATAGAGATTTTTAAATTAAATTTTATAAAGGGATTTGAAAATGATATTTTGAAAATACGGGAAGGAGTTGAAATCGATATTAAAAATAGGTTTGAAATTAAAATGGAATTTATTAAGGAAGGGATTTATAAAATGAACTTTTATAAATAAAATTTGTTTTATAAAGAATTGAAACTCAAAGGAGTTTATAAATTTATAAACGAGGTTTATAAATAAAGCAAAATGATATCAGTGGATAAGTTGAAATATAAGTTTATGATGTGAATTTATATCGAGTTATGGGAATCGTTTTGGTAAAGAGATAGTGGAATCTATTTTTGAATGTGAGAATAGTGGTAAAGTTGAGATATAATCGATGTGACATGAATCGATAGGGATTTGTAAACTGAATTTAGCAATATTGGATTTAAAAAAAAATAGATTTTTGTCAAGAAATTAAAATTTGTTTAAATGGGATTTTTAATTACTATGCTATATAACTTAAACTATTATTTAGATTTAGAATATTCCGAAAGGCTAGTTATTCTAATATTTAATATTTATTGAAATAAATTCTAATTTTATTAATCAGCTTTGTAAATAAATCAGCTATTTAAAAATGATTTCGAAATGAGTTATTGATGTTATTTAAAATGTTTTGATATTTTAAATTTACTTAAACATATTTTACAAATAAACTATTATTCTCTAAAAATACTTATTTATATATATAGTTTTAAAAGATTGAATTTATTTATAAATCCTCTCGAGATTTGATGCGAAGTTTGTTAAACGAGTATGATTTTAGAAGAGAAATATTATAGTTGGATTTTAGGAGCTTGAGAAAAAAATTCCAAAGTTTTAAAAATACGAGAAATTCGGAAAATGAATTAGAATTCATAAAAGAGGTTAGAAATGGGTATTTGGAGATATAGACAAGTGCATTCGACTTTGGAAATATTAAGGGGTTTACAAATAAAATTTGTAAAGAATTGTGAGAATAGGAAATAAATGGGCTATTTCCTGAATATTGGGATAAAAAGATCTTAGGAAATATACAAATAAATATTTCTAAGTATTGGACTGAACAGATTTAAAAATAGTTAACTTCGAGATTATTGGTATAGAAAATATTTTCAAAGGTATGAATTGTAACTGGAAGTGAGAAAATTATTCTAAGTATTGAAATGACTTGAAAATATCCTGTTAAGGATATAAGAATTTAAGTTTGATTTCCACTATGGAAATATTGGAAGGGTTTGAATATATATATCTTATAAAGATATTTTGAGAATATTTTTGGAAAATTATAATAAGGCCAGATGATTGCTTATGGATGTTATTTGATAGTTAAAAAACCGACTATCAATATTGGCCAATTTCGTTAATCGTTTCGAAGAGACCGGAATCGGATTTAATTATCCGAAAAACACTTCGATCCGATTTGAACGTTACGAATGAATACCGTGAAGATGGTGAAGATGGTGATTCGGTTTGTCCAGACCCAAGACAACTTGTATGGATGAATGCTATCAGAACATCGTCATTAGAGGACGATGAGCATTCTAAGTAAAATTGTTCTTGAAAGGTAACGCTTAGCCTCGAACCTCATCAACCGGGAATTACTAAAACAGGGGAGATGTTGCAAGGCTAAATGGGTCGCACCTAATTAGGGTATGTTATCACTTTTCTAGATGTCCTCGGGAATCTTTATATTATGGATATGGTTGTGCATGAAAGAAGGAGCGTTCGATAGTAAGGGTGGGAACATCCAAGGTGATAACATATTCGGTCTATCCAAGTTAGGGGTAGGCTGGTCTTGTGTAGCAGAGGATCCCGACGATAGTCCTCGGTACATTGTTCGAGAGGTGTACTGTTACCCTAGTGGCCCAGTCATTCATATGGAATCCATTCGCCAATACGGGCTTTACGGTTTTGTTTGTAGATCCAGTATGCTGGAATATAATTAATGTAACAATTTCGGCTATTTGAATAAGTATTTGTGTTTAGACACTATTATAATATCATAGGATATCTACAAAATTGTTTGGTTATTGTAAGGGAAAAACCCGTCGTGTTTATGTGTGACGCGGTCTTGTGAGATATCTTTGCTTTCAAAGGATTTTGATAACTCTAATAATTCAAATTGAGTGTGTTTTCTCACGCTGGTTTCCAGACTGACTCAGGTGTTATTTTATTATAATGCTCGGGTCAGACCGAGTATTACAGTTTCAGGTTAGAAAGCTCTGGAGCTCAGGAGGCGAGTTGGAGGAGTTCAAACGTATATCCATACTTGGTTTATATTTTCCGCTGTGTGAGGACAAGTTAGTAAATTGTCCATATTGATTGTTTTATATTGTACTCTGATAATGGTATGTATATTAACAGCACAGTTCTTGTATTTAAAATCTGATAGTATATATTATATTTTGTTTGCGTTGCGATTGTGAGATTCTGTGTTGTTGTTTATTTTTCTTCTATCTCTTGCTTCTTCTTCACCCCTAGTTATTCGCTCTTTCATACACTTTGGGTTGAGCGAGGTAGAATTATTATCAACTCAAAGGGTACGGAACTGCGGGTCGCTACACTTGGTATCAAAGTTGAAGGTTAAGCGAAAACCTTGGCTCTGGTGGGGATTACTCATTAGCGATATTGTCAGTAGTACTCTAGAATGATTTGAGTGTAATAATAGCTATGAGCGGGTATTTGTTAGTGAATATAAATGGTTTTATATTGTGTAAATTTATCTGTTGAGTGGTATATAAATCATGTTCGAATAGTGGGATGCCACTAAGTCGATAGGAGTTTCTAAACACTTGAATAGAGTAATTCGACACAGTATGGTTTTGAAGCGGGTAGATGAAATAATTTTACCCAAATTATATTTTGATATAAAAGGAATGGTTTTCTAGAAATTATTATAGTGGTGTGTTTGGTTGTTATTATGTAATCAAAAAATAAAGAAAAAAAAATAAATCCCGGAGATTTTTAGAAGTTTTTTCCAAAGTGTTTGAAGATAAATAATAGTAATATTACTTTGGAGATATTTTTGAAAGAAAATTGTTTTAAATGGATTTTGAAAATGTTATAGCACTGAACTCACTACAGTCGCTGGAAAATAATCTTGGTGATGACTGCAGCATCATCAGTATTCATTTTCGAGTATTTAAGTGACGGATTGCTTCCGTAGTAAATTTATATGGAGTTTTTGGTGAAAAAAAGTGTTGTTTTGGAAATACCGAAGGGAAATTGTTTTGGAATGGAACCAAGTGAATTTTTGAAAATCCAAGAAAGTGTTTTATTAAACCAAAAAGAGTATATATGTATATATGTGATTTCAAAGTGATTTGAAATAAATATCGGATGTTTAAAAATTCTGGAATCCTGTGGAAGATGATATTTATAGGGAGGGAAGTATGAAAAATTGAAGTTGGAATAAAATTTAAAGTGAGAAAGTTGAAATGGAATTCAACTTATGTTAAGTTGGATAAATTAAATTTTAGAAATTTAATTGACTGGATTTAAATTGAATTAATTTAGTGTATTAATGAAATGGGAGTTAACTTAGCAAAGTGATTGAAATATATAATGAAATTGAAAGGATTGAAAAAATAAAATGGTTTGTAGTGGAATTTAATTTAAGTATGGTTTTGGAATGATGGTAAAGAAGAATTGAAATTTAAATTAAATTGTGTTGAATTGGATTAGTAATAATATCAAATTAAAGAAAAATACAAAATTTGAATTGTGGAATATTATAAAACCATATGGTATAAATCTTGAATGAAATAAAATTTGAGTGAAAATTTGAAATTGTGAATAAATAAATTCGAATAGCTTATAAAAATTGAAATTGATTGAATAAAAATATACTTAAGCTATAAATAGATGTATAATCTCGAGTTAAAAATAAAATATGAATATACTTGAGTGTAAAATTTTGATGGAAATGAGAGAGATAAGTCGTCTGACTTATAAAATTGAAAAGTGAAATGGAAAACCCAAAATAAAAATGGTGTAATATTTTAAAGTGAAGAAATAAAGTCCAAACTTGAATTTTAAAATGAAGTTGGACTCAAGAAAAATTAAATGAAGTGATTTTTGAAATAAAAACCAGATATTGAATTATAAATTGGAAGTGAACTAATTGTGAGGAATGCAGAATATGGATCTTAAGGCTAGGAATAACACTAGAGGGGGGTGAATAGTGTTTATAAGAAATTACTAAATCTTTTTGAGTTTATGTTAATTTGAACACAAATGTATGTAATATTCAGACACAGATATAATCATAGAATCAAACATAGATGCAGAAATAAAGTAAATGCAGTAAAGGAAAGAACACACCGAATTTTATACTGGTTCGGAGTTACCCTACATCCAGTCCCGCACAACTAAGTACGGATTTCCTTTTAAAAGCAATTCAATAATTACAACCCTCGGTTTCAAGGCTACGAGGTACACCCTCCAGAATCACAATCCTCTGGGTAGAGATACTTGATTTCCGAGGCAACAAGTCCACCCAATTGATTTCCAAGGCTACAATCACACCTTTTCTCGCTTGATTGATTTCCAAGGCTACAATATCACCTTTTCTCGCTAGATAGATTACAAAGAAGCCTATAACTTTGAATAGCACTTGGATCTTGTTGAGATAGTGATAGAGAATCAAACCAGAGATGATCTAGTTAGATTCAATGTTGATTTCGGCAGAGTAATGATAGAATTTTGAATAAGAAAATGTGAAAGAAGAAGAGAAGTGAAAAACTAGAAAATCTGATATAAAATTCGTTGAAACCAACCCCTATTTATAGAAGAACAACAGCCATGTCCATTCGTGAAAGGTTATGGCGAATAGACACTTCTTTTGAAATTCAAATTTTTGAATCTAACTGTCACTATGTCGACATGGGGTACTAGGGCATGTCGACATCCCAAAGGAAATTTTGATGATTTGTTTTTCTTTGAAAATAACCTTTATCTCATATTAAAAATATATAAATATACTTGACTATAGATAAAATACATAGATAAATATAGAGAATAATATATATAAAATTTTACTATAATTTTATATTTAAATCTAAGTATAAAGATAGTATAAAACAAACGAAGTTTAAAAACAAGAGTTTATTAAAAACAAAAACAAAGAATATTTTAAGGCTAAAATATCTTTTTGAAAATCATTTGAAAAGATAATTTTTAAGGCTAAAACATTTTGAAAAGCAGTTTTGAAAATCATTTTGAAGTAGTTTTGCAAGCTTCTTCCTGCAGAATATCTCATCATATCAGGACTCGAGAACTTGTACAAAACCAGGATGTTCGTGGGTTTGTAAGCCACTTGTCGTAGGTTTGTAAGCTACTTGTCGTGGGTTTGTAAGCCACTAAAAGGAAGAAATGGGTTCCATCCCAAAGAAAAATGGAGTGAAGATTTCAGTGCTATTATGAAGTTTTAACATAATTCTAGACTCAATACTTATCTTGAAATCTTGAACTCTTAATAATCTTGATATTCTTGATACTCATGAGTCTTCAATCTTGATATCTTGAATCTCTATACGGTACAGTCTTCATTCTTGGTACCTGCATGGTTAAATCCTGCATATACATATATATATATCTAAACTATAATATTAGTATTTATATTTTATAATCTTATTCTAAGGTTGTTGTCATCAAAACCATCATCTCAAGGACTAACAATCTCCCCTTTTTTATGATGACTACCTTTGTTTATAAAATATTACTTCTATCCTAATAACTCCCCCTAAATCTAGTAACTCCCCCTTAATCTATGCCTAACTCTTCTATTTTTTTATTTCTCCCCCTTTGTCATCAACAAAAACAAACTAACTCTAAACTATATAGCTCTTAGTCTAATATCCTATATGATGATAGTGTTATCATCAATACTTACTTGTAAACCTAAAACTTAGTCCTAAACTACTAACATTCCTAACCAAGTACCTATATAATACTTATATATATTATATATAGGAATCATATATAAGAACACACAAAATTTATTTTTATATATATTTGTTTATATTTACATTTTCGTAAATCGTGTCAAATATACACATAACGATGAAAAAACGAAAAAGAGGAAACTACTCAGTATCTTTGACAATTGGAGATCTATGGATCGAACAATTTGGACAATGGAAACAGAAATTTCCACGTTGTTCAACCAAGTTTCCGTCCTTGTCAAAACGTACTTCGCCAACGCAAATGACTTTGTCGTTGTCTTTCGCATGCTCTTCTTCCATTGGTTCTTCTTCTTCACTTTCCTCTTGTTCATGATCTCCTGAAGAGTCCTCGTCAATCAAGATTGGATTAGCATGATTGTCCATTAGAAATTTTTGTAAATTTCTAAGAATTTTGCCTTGCCTCTCTTGTTCTTTGGCCATTCGAAGTTGCATCACTTGGATTTCAGTCATTAACTGAAGTGTATCCTTCAGAGAATCCTCCATTTTCATCACACGAGCGAGCGTTGTTTGTTGAAACGGACCAGAAGTAGGAGATGGGAACAAAAAGTTGATTTTATGTTTGATTTGGAAGAGGAGGCCAATGATAAATTGATTTTAGAAGATAGAACAGAAAGAGAACAGAGAAAGGAAATTTCGAAATAGGAGAAATTTATAACCACTTATTTGAATTTTGGTGGGAAAAAATTTAAAATTTAAAAAACGTTATATGTCAACATGGGTATGGGGGGGATGTCGACATGGTTCTCAATATTTTTACTATTTGATTTATTTTGATTTAATTTTTAATTATACTTTATTATTTATATTTTATATTTTAGTTAATGAACAAATACCTAATTCACTTCTTAATTTAGTGAATGTAGATTCATTTAAGGGTTTTGTTAAGATATCAGCAATTTGATTTTCAGAATTGATATAGTCGAGAGTAATTACTTCTATACTTATATTATCTCTAAGAAAATGGTTTCTGATATCAATATGTTTAGTTCGAGCATGTTGAGTAGTATTTTTGGATAAATTTATTGCACTAGTATTATCACAATAAATTGGTGATTTTGAGATATTTAAACCAAAATCTTTTAAAGTTTGTTGCATATATATTACTTGAGAACAAGCCAAAGCAGCAGAAATATACTCTGCTTTAGTTGTTGATGGAGAAACTGTGTTTTGCTTTTTACTAAACCAAGAAATCAGAGAATGCCCTAAAAATTGACAAGTTCCACTTGTACTTTTTCGGTCTGATTTACAACCAGCATAATCAGTATCACAGTAAGATATTAAGTCAAACGAATCATTTTTAGGATAAAATAAGCCATAATCAAAGGTGTGTTTAACATATCTTATAATATGTTTTACAGCTTTTAAGTGAGTTTCTTTAGGTTGGGATTGATACCTTGCACAGAGACAGACACTATGCATGATATCAGGTCTACTCGCAGTTATAGAGTAGTGATCCAATCATTCCTCTATATAATTTTTGATCTACATCTTTCGAGAGATCTTCTTTACTAAGGTACTCATTGGTTGCCATGGGAATGGGTTTTCCACTCGCAGTAGTCAAACCAAATTTACTAACTAGGTCTTTAGCATATTTTTCTTGACTAATAAAGATATCATTATCTAATTGTTTTATTTGTAATCCTAAAAAGAAGTTTAATTCACCCATATGACTCATTTCCAACTCTTTTGTCATTATTTCAGAAAATTCTTTATTCATTTCAAAATTAGTTGATCCAAAAATGATATCATCTACGTAGACTTGTACTAGTTGAATATCATTTTTATTTCTTTTAATAAATAGAGTATTATCTAATTTACCTATTTCAAAATTTGATTGTAACAAGTAAGATCTTAGTCTATCATACCAGGCTCTAGGAGCTTGCTTTAGACCATATAGAGTTTTCTTAAGTTTGTAAACATGATTTGGAAATTTATCATTTTCAAAAAGTGGTGGTTGTTTAACAAATACTTCTTCTTTTACCAAACCATTTAAAAATGCACTTTTAACATCCATTTGAAATAATTTGAAATTATTATGATTTGCAAAAGCAAGTAGAATCCTAATGGCTTCTAATCTTGCTACAGGGGCAAAGGTTTCATCAAAATATATTCCTTCTTCTTGACAATAACCTTGAGCGACTAACCGGGCTTTATTTCTAACAACCTCTCCTTGTTCATTCATTTTATTTTTATAAACCCATTTAGTTCCAATTATTGTTTTATTTTCAGGTCTAGGAACAAGTTCCCAAACATCATTTCTAGTGAATTGATTTAATTCTTCTTGCATAGCCAAAATCCATGAATCATCAGTTCATGCTTCTTCTGGATTTTTGGGTTCTATAGTTGATATAAAAGCTACATTACTCATTTGACTTAGTTGGTTTCTAGTTTTAACAATAGATTGCATATCTCCAAGTATATTTTCTATAGGGTGATTTTTTAAAAGTTTAATCCTTTTATTAGGATGATTTAATTCATTATTAGTTTCAGTTGACTCTTGGTTTTGAGTGATTAAATCCTCTTCATCATTTATTTCTTCAAAAATTTTGAAATTTTCATCAAATGAAACATGCATTGTTTCTTCGATGGTATTAGTTCTTAAATTAAATACTCTGTATGCTTTACTTCTATTATCTGATAAAGATACCTTTGTCGGATTTAGGATCAAATTTATCTAAGTTATCTTTTGTATTTAAAATAAAACAGTTACTTCCAAAAATTCTAAAATAAGATACCTTAGGTTTCTTTGAGAAAAAGTTCATAAGATGTCTTATCAGTTAAAGGTCTAATTAAAATTCTATTTAAAATATAACAAGAGGTAGCAACTGCTTATGCCCAAAAGTACTTTGGTAAATTACTATCAGAAAGCATAGTTCTCGCACACTCTTGAATCGTCCTATTTTTACGTTCTACTACTCCGTTTTGTTGTGGAGTTCTTGAAAATGAAAAATTGTGAATTATTCCCATTTTATTGTAGAATTCTTCAAACTTTTCATTTTCAAATTCACCACCGTGATCACTACGGATGGATATAATTTTTGAGAGAATTGATTTTGAACCCTTTTTGAAAAAATCTTAAAATATTTAAAAGTATCACTTTTATGTTTTAAAAATATTGTCCATGTAAATCTAGAATAATCATCTACAATTATAAAAACGTATTTACTATTATTTATTGACTGAATTTGAGATGGACCAAATAAATCAAGATGAAGTAATTCAAGACGTTTTGAAGTTGAAATCATATCTTTTAATTTAAAGGAACTTATTCTAAGTTTTCCTAGTTGACATGCATCACATAGACTATCCACTTTAAAATTCATTTTAGGGAGGCCTCTTACTAGATCATGTTTTGACAGTTTAGATAAGAGTTTGAAATTCAAATGCCCAAATCTCTTATACCAAATCCAACGGTCACTTGCATTTGCCAAAAGACACAAGTTATCATTTGAAATTTTCATACTAAGAATGTAAATATTCTTTTTCCTAATTCCCTCAAATATTATGGTTGAATTATTATCTTCAATGTGACACTTAACTTTTTCAAATTTAATTTTATATCCTTTATCGCATAGTTGACTTATACTTAGCAGATTGTGTTTCAGATTCTTAACTAGCAAAACATTAGTAATAATAGGAGTTTCAGAGTTACCGAGTTTGTCGATGCCGATCACATAACCTTTTGAATTGTCTCCAAAGTTAACCAGTCCTCCATCTTTGTATATTATATCATTCAGCATATCTGGATTCCCAGTTATGTGTCTAGAACATCCACTATCGAGTATCCATTTGTTCTTTTTGACCTCCACAGTTTGTTTGTTCTGGATTGATTCCTCAACTCCCATAAAGCATGATGCCTGCACATCAAACAATCTTAGTAGACAACTTGTATTTGAATATTGATTATATGCAGACTCAAGAGACAATGATGATCTGAATATTTCTAAACATGCATTAACAGATTTCTTAAACATAGCCATTTAAAAAAAACTTATTCTAAAATCAGATTATGAAAATCTTGCTCTGATACCAAATGTGAGGAATGTGGAATATGGATCTTAAGGCTAAGAATAACACTAGAGGGGGGTGAATACTGTTTATAAGAAATTACTAAATCTTTTTGAGTTTGTGTTAATTTGAACACAAATGTATGTACTATTCAGACACAGATATAATCACAGAATCAAACACAAATGCAGAAATAAAGTAAATGCAGTAAAGGAAAGAACACACCGAATTTTATACTGGTTCGGAGTTACCCTACATCCAGTCCCGCACAACTAAGTACGGATTTCCTTTTAAAAGCAATTCAATAATTACAACCCTCGGTTTCAGGGCTACGAGGTACACCCTCCAGAATCACAATCCTCTGGGTAGAGATACTTGATTTCCGAGGAAACAAGTCCACCCAATTGATTTCCAAGGCTAAAATCACACCTTTTCTCGCTTGATTGATTTCCAAGGCTACAATCACACTTTTTCTCGCTAGATAGATTACAAAGAAACCTATAACTTTGAATATCACTTGGATCTTGTTGAGATAGTGATAGAGAATCAAACCAGAGATGATCTAGTTAGATTCAATGTTGATTTCGGCAGAGTAATGATAGAATTTTGAATAAGAAAATGTGGAAGAAGAAGAGAAGTGAAAAACCAGAAAATCTAATATAAAATTCGTTGAAACCAACCCCTATTTATAGAAGAACAACAACCATGTCCATTCGTGAAAGGTTATGGCGAATAGACACTTCTTTTGAAATTCAATTTTTTGAATCTAACTGTCACTATGTCGACATGGGGTACTAGGGCATGTCGACATCCCAAAGGAAATTTTGATGATTTGTTTTTCTTTGAAAATAACCTTTATCTCATATTAAAACTATATAAATATACTTGACTATAGATAAAATACATAGATAAATATAGAGAATAATATATATAAAATTTTACTATAATTTTATATTTAAATCTAAGTATAAAGATAGTTTAAAACAAACGAAGTTTAAAAACAAGAGTTTATTAAAAACAAAAACAAAGAATATTTTAAGGCTAAAATATCTTTTTGAAAATCATTTGAAAAGATAATTTTTAAGGCTAAAACATTTTGAAAAGCAGTTTTGAAAATCATTTTGAAGTAGTTTTGCAAGCTTCTTCCTGCAGAATATCTCATCATATCAGGACTCGAGAACTTGTACAAAACCAAGATGTTCGTGGGTTTGTAATCCACTTGTCGTAGGTTTGTAAGCTACTTGTCGTGGGTTTGTAAGCCACTAAAAAGGTAGAAATGGGTTCCATCCCAAAAGAAAAATGGAGTGAAGATTTCAGTGCTATTATGAAGTTTTAACATAATTCTAGACTCAATACATCTTGAAATCTTGAACCCTTGATAATCTTGATATTCTTGATACTCATGAGTCTTCAATCTTGATATCTTGAATCTCTATACTGTACAGTCTTCATTCTTGGTACCTGCATGGTTAAATCCTGCATATACATATATATATCTAAACTATAATGTTAGTATTTATATTTTATAATCTTATTCTAAGGTTGTTGTCATCAAAACCATCATCTCAAGGACTAACAATCTCCCCTTTTTTTATGATGACAACCTTTGTTTATAAAATATTACTTCTATCCTAATAACTCCCCCTAAATCTAGTAACTCCCCCTTAATCTATGCCTACCTCTTCTATTTTTTTATTTCTCCCCCTTTTCATCAACAAAAACAAACTAACTCTAAACTATATAACTCTTAGTCTAATATCCTATATGATGATAGTGTTATCATCAATACTTAATTGTAAACCTAAAACTTAGTCCTAAACTACTAACATTCCTAACCAAGTACCTATATAATACTTATATATTATATATATAGGAATCATATATAAGAACACACAATATTTATTTTTATATATATTTGTTTATATTTACATTTTCGTAAATCATGTCAAATATACACATAACGATGAAAAAACAAAAAAAAGGAAACTACTCAGTATCTTTGACAATTGGAGATATTGATCGAACAATTTGGATAATGGAAACAGAAATTTCCATGTTGTTCAACCAAGTTTCCGTCCTTGTCAAAACATACTTCGCCAACGCAAATGACTTTGTCGTTGTCTTCCGCATGCTCTTCTTCCATTGGTTCTTCTTCTTCACTTTCCTCTTGTTCATGATCTCCTGAAGAGTCCTCGTCAATCAAGATTGGTTAGCATGATTGTCCATTAGAAATTTTTGTAAATTTCTAAGAATTTTGCCTTGCCTCTCTTGTTCTTTGGCCATTCGAAGTTGCATCACTTGGATTTCAGTCATTAACTGAAGTGTATCCTTTAGAGAATCCTCAATTTTCATCACACGAGCGAGCGTTGTTTGTTGAAACGGACCAGAAGTAGGAGATGGGAACGAAAAAGTTGATTTTATGTTTGATTTGGAAGAGGAGGCCAATGATAAAATGATTTCAGAAGATAGAACAGAAAGAGAACAGAGAGAATGAAGAAAATTTCGAAATAGGAGAAATTTATAACCACTTATTTGAATTTTGGTGGGGAAAAATTTAAAATTTAAAAAACGTTATATGTCGACATGGGTATAGGGGGGATGTCGACATGGTTCTCAATATTTTTACTATTTGATTTATTTTGATTTAATTTTTAATTATACTTTATTATTTATATTTTATATTTTAGTTAATGAACAAATACCTAATTCTCTTCTTAATTTAGTGAATGTAGATTCATTTAAGGGTTTTGTTAAGATATCAGCAATTTGATTTTCAGAATTGATATAGTCGAGAGTAATTGCTTCTCTACTTATATTATCTCTGAGAAAATGGTGTCTGATATCAATATGTTTAGTTCGAGCATGTTGAGTAGTATTTTTGGATAAATTTATTGCACTAGTATTATCACAATAAATTGGTGATTTTGAGATATTTAAACCAAAATCTTTTAAAGTTTGTTGCATATATATTACTTGAGAACAAGCCAAAGCTGCAGAAATATACTCTGCTTCAGTTGTTGATAAAGAAACTGTGTTTTGATTTTTACTAAACCAGGAAATCAGAGAATGCCCTAAAAATTAACAAGTTCCACTTGTACTTTTTCGACCTGATTTACAACTAGCATAATCAGTATCACAGTAAGATATTAAGTCAAACGAATCATTTTTAGGATAAAATAAGCCATAATCAAAGGTGTGTTTAACATATCTTATAATACGTTTTACAGCTTTTAAGTGAGTTTCTTTAGGTTGGGATTGATACCTTGCACTGAGACAGACACTATGCATGATATCAGGTCTACTCGCAGTGATATAGAGTAGTGATCCAATCATTCCTCTATATAATTTTTGATCTACATCTTTTGAGAGATCTTCTTTACTAAGGTACTCATTGGTTGCCATGGGAGTGGGTTTTCCACTCGCAGTAGTCAAACCAAATTTACTAACTAGGTCTTTAGCATATTTTTCTTGACTAATAAAGATACCATTTTCTAATTGTTTTATTGTAATCCTAAAAAGAAGTTTAATTCACCCATATGACTCATCTCAAACTCTTTTGTCATTACTTCAGAAAATTCTTTATTCATTTCAAAATTAGTTGATCCAAAAATGATATCATCTACGTAGACTTGTACTAGTTGAATATCATTTTTATTTCTTTTAATAAAAAGAGTATTATCTACTTTACCTATTTCAAAATTTGATTGTAACAAGTAAGATCTTAGTCTATCATACCAGGCTCTAGGAGCTTGCTTTAGACCATATAGAGCTTTCTTAAGTTTGTAAACATGATTTGGAAATTTATCATTTTCAAAAAGTGGTGGTTGTTTAACAAATACTTCTTCTTTTACAAAACCATTTAAAAATGCACTTTTAACATCCATTTGAAATAATTTGAAATTATTATGATTTGCGAAAGCAAGTAGAATCCTAATGGCTTCTAATCTTGCTACGGGGGCATAGGTTTCATCAAAATCTATTCCTTCTTCTTGACAATAACCTTGAGCGACTAACCAGGGTTTATTTCTAATAACCTCTCCTTGTTCATTCATTTTATTTTTATAAACCCATTTAGTTCCAATTATTGTTTTATTTTTAGGTCTAGGAACAAGTTCCCAAACATCATTTCTAGTGAATTGATTTAATTCTTCTTGCATAGCCAAAATCCATAAATCATCAGTTGATGCTTCTTCTGGATTTTTGGGTTATATAGTTGATATAAAAGCTACATTGCTCATTTGACTTAGTTGGTTTCTAGTTTTAACAACAGATTGCATATCTCCAAGTGTAAAGACCCAAAAGTTGACCTTCGAAAATCGACATCCGTACTTCACTTGTACTCAAAATGCCGTAGATTCAAACGTCGAATCTGGTTCTCCGGAGCTTATAACACCATTAAATATAACAACACAGCGGAAGAAAAAGAATATATCAATATATATAACATTGATACGATGACAGATACAAAATCTGATACAATATGATACAACAGAATGATACAACAGATATCAATATACATCAGAGATATGATAAAAGAAATAGCAAAGGAAAGAAAATAGATAACACCAGCAGCAGATAGAATATCTCCAATAGAATGCTCCAATCCATAGCTAGCGGAAAGCAAGGTCAGTAGTCCAAGGACTGACTAGCTACAGATAATCTACTCAACCTGAATATCTAAGAAACCCAACTCTAGACTGCCCGTGTGGAAAATGGTGGGCACCCAAAGTTTAGGAAAGGAACAATAAACTCCGGATCAGTCATGGGACTAGTGTGAGCAACAAAAACAGTTTATCTTAAAACAAACAATAAAAGAATTTAAACATCGAAATCCGCAATGCTTTTGGAAAATGAAACTACCATAAGACCTCCCACCACACACATAATGCAAACGCAGACTTGGAGGAGATTGCTTCTTATGTTAGTCAAATATGCTTACTACGCAAAAGAAAACTCTTTTGATATTATTACTAATGCATAGTGTACAAGATCATTTCGAAAATACAATATTAATCTTAGCCAGCATAGGTACCATTATACTATGCCTACTATAGCTACCATATTAGATGGCAGGTTCTACAACTAAAACCGTACTGGGTTCGTATTGGAAATTGGATTTCCAACAAATGGTCAGGCTAAGTAACTTCCTTTCCTACTGCCGAATGGGATCGCCTCTGGCTGGACGTCCCGAGAGACAAACTGCTCTCTGCCAACAAGGCTGGGTTACCCCTGTAACTAGGTAACTCACGAATATGCCACCCCCGGGTCCTTTGGGACCTTTATCCGAGCGCTCGGTAACAACATCACACATAATAAATAAAGTGTGTCCACATGAGTAAGTATTTGGGCTCCATACCATGATACCACCCCTTTCCAGAAGGAAATGACATACCCTAAAGGGCGCGACCCTCATAACCTTGCTGCAACTTTCCTGTTTCGACCATTTCCGGGTTGTGAGGTCCTGACGAAGTCTCGTCCACAAAGCTACGCTTTTTCACAAAGCCATGCTTCGATCACAAATGATCAATAAATGATCAACACATAGCAACACTCAGCATGCCACATTACCAAATTGGGAGTATATCGCTGATAACCTTCAACTACATAACCTCTGAGCTCGTACGTCTCAGAGAAGGGTGTTAAGCTAAGAGAATAAATTCTCCGCCACCAACAGAAAGGTATTTGAAAGAAATCTGCTTTATATCTCAAAGCGTAATGTCAGACATGTAACCATACAAGTCAGTTCCGGGTTCGAACAGAACCGAAGGCACTTCCGAAGAAGCCCTTGCAATCCGGGTATTCACAATCCCGATCGGACTTCCCATCACTTAGGAAATCTCTATACCGTAGCTACTCGGTGCAGAGACAATCGATAGGTTATCCTATCATTTTCACAAATACCCGGTCTTCACCACCGGTCTTCAAATGCGATCCATATACAACATATCACTTATTCGGAATGGGTTATGTGACACAAAGGTCCTCTCCCAGCTAAACCCAATAATGAGCGCAATATTTAAAAATATGTGGATATTGGGATTTCAATTAAGTCACAACTTAAACCCAAATTTTCTTTTCAAATGGTTTAACAAATTACCATTTTCAAATCTTTAAACAAAAAGATTCATTCACAGATTTTTTCCAAATTAATTCTCATTTCAATTTGATTAACTCGTTAAATCTTTAAAACAAAGATTTAACTTATAGCTTTCAAAACAGTTACATTTCAAATGGTTTAAACAAATCATCATTTTAAATCTGTTAAAAATAAACAGATTTAATTCATAGCTTTCAAAAAGAATTCATTCATAACTTGGAAAACCCTTTTTCAATTCAATCTTGAAATTCCTTTAATTAAACTGGAATTTCATTTCTTATCTGAAAGCTTTTATTCTTTTAAAACAAACAGTTTCATTTTTGGAAACCTGATTCATTTATACGAGTTAAGGTCTTTGGGTTAACTTCAAATTCTCAAACCAATACTTTTAAAATAGTTTAACTTCATATAAACACATTTATAACATCTTTAACCATAATTTCCAAACATGGAATTCAATTCCAAATTATTTGAATTCAAATTCAAATTGAATTATTTAGATTAGAAAATTTACCAAGTTATTCAAAATAACTTTTATCTTTGAAAACACTTTTTCAAAAGCTTTAACATTTAACCCAAATCCATTTTCAAAATCAATTGAAATTGAAATTTCAATTTCAAAAATATTAACTTTAAATCATCTGTGACTTAACCGATTTCCACGTGAAATCCATATTTGTGTGTGTATGGTGTAGTCAGGGGTTTCACACAGTAGTGCAACATCATAAATCATCACAGATCAGAATACAGAAAATATAGTTAATAAGCGATATGAACTATAACGCTCATCTTCCATTTACAGATGACAGATCACAGATATATGTATCACAGATAAATAAATAAATAAATTACACACAGCTTAATTCACAGAATAGGATATCATTGATCAACTCAGCTAATCAATTCAAGGCAATTCATACAATGCAAACATTCAAAAGCAATCCAAGCATTCAATAATAATTTATAAACAGGATTAATTAATTGTTTAATCCTAATTGATTCAATTATTTCCAATCAAATTTATTTATTTATGAATTTATTATCCAATTCTGATTTATTAATCCCAAATCATTTAATATAAATTAATTTATCAAACACTTTAATTAATTAAATTTTCCTTAATTAATCATATTAATTAAACCAACCTTTAAACAAATTACTTAATTAATTAATCTAAATAAATCTAAATATCCAAAATTAATTACAATAAGTGATTAATCCCTAATTACTTTCATTTAGTAATTTCATTTAAACAATTTATAATTAATTATCTAAATAAATAAATCCAATTTATTATTAACGTCAATCACTTTAATCAATACTTAATAATCCTTAGTTAATTATCTTTATTAACTAATAATATTTCTTTAATTACTTCCAAAATTATCATATTAGTTAAATCACTTAATTAACTTAATTATCTCTAAGATAATTAATTTCTTTATTAATGGCTTCATTAATATTTAAGTGTATTTTTAACATTACCCTTTAAATTTTAAATTCAAATTAATTTAAAAATACACTTATCATTCAAATTATTTAGAACAATTTAAAATTTTCAACTAAGTTTCAAAACTGAACTTGAATTTACATTTTAACTTGAATTTAAACTCAGTTTAGACCTGGATTTATAGATTCAAATTTTAGTTTTTAAATTTCCAAAACATTAACAGATTCTGTCCAAACCTGGAAAACAGGTTATACCCGAGCCTTCCCCCTTTAACTTCGAGTCCAATGCCCCACTGCCCCGAGCAAAACTACCCAGTGCTTCGAGTAATACTCGAGGAAAGCATGAAGAAAACGCCAGACCAACTTCTTCTTCCCCAACCAATCATGATGACACACCACCACTCCTCGTACACGTGCACAACTGGCATCGTCACCTCCGGCTGAACTGCTGGTCGCCAACACGTCCACGATGATGCTCTCGAATCTCTCGAACACTCAAAAACTCGAACAAATCATGATTTCGAAATCTCGTCCTCAAACCCAAAAACTGGAACGAACAGAACCCTCAAACAAACGCCTTGTCCCGCCTCCTCCGATCGTCAGAGGCCACGAAATTTGGTCCACGGCTTCGTCGACATGTGACGCTTCTAATAGCGCCGGTGACGTGAAGTCCGGTCGCCTATCGACAGCGCAGCTCCGATGTTTTTACCTCGAACGAAAATGGGTTCTTAAACCCTAGTTTAATCTCGTATTCAAAATTTATGCAATGGAAAAATAATTCGACAATTTTCTCGTAATCACTGGTGTTCAAGTTTGCTTCAAACCAATTTTCATCAATTTACATTCAATCGATCATTGGAAAAAGGAAAAAGAACAAAATGTGTTCAAAAGGGAACTGCTCTTGAAATATTTAAATAAAAATCATCATATTAATTTTAAAAATCATAACTTTGTATGATTATTCAAATTATATAATCAAAACAACGATTTAACATGCTTGAATTTATCACAAGAAGTTGTTTTACTGAAGTTTTAAGTTACAGAGGCAAATACTTCCTGTTCAAGCTTGAAACAAATTGTTAAACTGTAATTCAAGTTTTAAACAACTTGTTTGATTTAAAACCTTAGGCTAAAAGGATTGTGTGAAGTTCATTTGAATCTTCTTCAATTTACTATTGCTTTGAAAAAAAATATAAGAGAACAGATCATATCCAAAATTCCAGAATCACAAAGAACCTATTATCATCATTTTCTTTTCAAAGTTCTTAGCCTAATATTGGTTTCACAAAGATAGTTTGAATTTTAGTCTTAAATTTGAAACTCTGAAAAACAAAAAAAAAACAGGGACCTGAACATGTATATTTATGCATGCAAATTCAACTCTTGCATATATACAAACATATTTGCATCCATTCAAGCATTTCACCATCACACAATCGAACATAAATCACAACATCACAACATCACAACGTATCAACAAAACTAAGCTTTAAAGAGATGGTTTGCTCACCTTGGTTTTCACAGAAAGGAAGAACAGAGCTTGATAATGTTGGACAGGCTTTAAGAAAATGCAAGCTGAAACCTTTCCTTCTTCCATCTTCTTGTTTGAGTTGATTTTTTTGTTAGTTTAAAGATGATGTATTTTCTTTTACTTCTGATCTTTTCTCAGTTTTATTTAAATTAGAGATGAAGCTTATTTCAGATTTACACAGTGTGAATGGACGAAATGATGAAGAGTGTGATGTATATAAGAAGAAGTTTACAGGAGATATTGTTTTGTACAATATAAAGTGATATTTCTTATACGATGGTCAGTGATTTTTCTAGCAAATGGAGGCTGAGGTACTTGAACGTGATGGCTATAGGACATGGCATTTATTACTTGTACAAATTTGCATATAATTATCTATATACTTATGCCTTGTCTCGGCTGATATAATATGGTTTGGTGGCTGAGGGATACATATTTGTGTACTAGATATCTTGCATTAATTAGCTTGGCTTGTTTGAGAAGCCTACATACTTATATTTATATTTCTTACTTTGACTAACCTGGTTTTCTTGTTTGTTCATATGTGAGTGTATCTTCTTTTGTTTTGTTTTTCAAGTCCGGTTTCATTCAATTTGCATATGTATTTTTTGTTTCATACTTGTCTTTAAAAATATTACTTTGCCTATGTTCTTGCACTTGCCTGCATATTTTATCATTTTGCTTTTCTTTTATGATTTTGTGGACTATTCTGTTTGTATTATTTTTTTTTTGCTTTAGCCTTATTACTTAGGAATATAAATGAAATTCTATTGTTAATATGTCGTTATAATTTTATCTAATATGTATATAAGTTATGTTATATATATATATATATTTCAATTTCCATTTCTAGCTTAAATATTATTTCCAACTCTAATACTTGTCTTGTATTTCTATATTTATCTTGTTATAATCTATTTTATTTTACATTGTATAAAACCATATAGTTTACTTATTTATTTTCATTTGTATTTGAATGTATTTCTATGTTCAATATTTGATTAAAATCTATCTAATGTTGTTATTTTAATTCATTTTATGATTTTGTAAAATTCATCTTATATAATTTCATTTCTAAACCATTTCTTCATGATTTAAATTCATATACAATAATTTAAAATTTAAACGATTTATACAGAATTTATTCGAGTTCGGGGAAACTCGCATTCATTTATCGACTCTTTTCACAATTTTTATTCAAAAATAAATTTAAATATCAATTTAAATTTATATAAAATTCGGGGTCGTTACAGACTTCCCCCCTTAAAAGAATTTCATCCTCGAAATTGCCCAGGGAGACACAAAGATAGATGAAGAATATTTCATCAAATCAAACTGAATATTTATTCTGCACTTGGCTTACCAAATCTGAATATCAATAACAGATACAAGAACGAATCTATTTAACTTTTCCACGATACTCAGGTTATCCAGATCTACGAAGTATGCAGTGGCATCGGTTAGTTCAAAGGAATAACTAACCATTCGTAGAATATATCCGGATCCAAAGAATAGATAGATGTATGGATACAATTTCAAAACTTTTAGTTTAGAACCAAAGTATACCTATCAACCATAGCAATCAAAGCAACCAATACATCCATACAAACAATTTTGGTCTATCCAGAGTTTATGTCCCATATTAATATATCGAATCTCTTCCTGGATCTACCAAGAACTATCGAAGAATTGAGAAAAGATGTTGAACAAAAGAGATTGATAGAGAAAATTTATTTCAACTATTGTTACAGAGTATTGACCATTTATAATCGTATTCCCCTGTCCCCTATCTCATCCTCTTCTCGCACTCATACTTACTATCAGTGGATAGCAAGAGAATTTACTGAGGCATACGAACGGATATCTGAGAGATCACTCATTTTAGGGTATACTTCACCCTATCTCTAATGAGCTAGTTAATGTGTTATACTCCTGAGCTAAAGTTTTACCTTCAGCTCTGATACCAAATGTAACGATAAGCGGTCACAACCGGTAGGCTTTGCAACCATCCCAGCCCCACCGTGGCTTACACTGGCACCTCGCATTTACTTTTACGGCCAGCCTCTCGACTGTCATGGCCTCTGCCTAACCAACCCATCCCTCTCAGGGACATGTAGGGGTAAGAGTCTCCCGTTCGCCACCAAACCGCGAAGCGAGAACCCCCATCATGCTGTAATATAGCAAATGCGATCCATTACAACATATCACTTATTCGGAATGGGTTATGTGACACAAAGGTCCTCTCCCGGCTAAACCGAATAATGAGCGCAATATTTAAAAATATATGGATATTGGGATTTCAATTAAGTCACAACTTAAACCCAAATTTTCTTTTCAAATGGTTTAACAAATTACCATTTTCAAATCTTTAAACAAAAAGATTCATTCACAGATTTTTCCAAATTAATTCTCATTTCAATTTGATTAACTCGTTAAATCTTTAAAACAAAGATTTAACTTATAGCTTTCAAAACAGTTACATTTCAAATGGTTTAAACAAATCATCATTTTAAATCTGTTAAAAATAAACAGATTTAATTCATAGCTTTCAAAAAGAATTCATTCATAACTTGGAAAACCCTTTTTCAATTCAATCTTGAAATTCCTTTAATTAAACTGGAATTTCATTTCTTATCTGAAAGCTTTTATTCTTTTAAAACAAACAGTTTCATTTTTGGAAATCTGATTCATTTATACGAGTTAAGGTCTTTGGGTTAACTTCAAATTTTCAAACCAATACTTTTAAAATAGTTTAACTTCATATAAACACATTTATAACATCTTTAACCATAATTTCCAAACATTGAATTCAATTCCAAATTATTTGAATTCAAATTCAAATTGAATTATTTAGATTAGAAAATTTACCAAGTTATTCAAAATAACTTTTATCTTTGAAAACACTTTTTCAAAAGCTTTAACATTTAACCCAAATCCATTTTCAAAATCAATTGAAATTGAAATTTCAATTTCAAAAATATTAACTTTAAATCATCTGTGACTTAACCGATTTCCACGTGAAATCCATATTTGTGTGTGTATGGTGTAGTCCAGGGGTTTCACACAGTAGTGCAACATCATAAATCATCACAGATCAAAATACAGAAAATATAGTTGATAAGCGATATGAACTATAACGCTCATCTTCCATTTACAGATGACAGATCACAGATATATGTATCACAGATAAATAAATAAATAAATAAATTACACACAGCTTAATTCACAGAATAGGATATCACTGATCAACTCGGCCAATCAATTCAAGGCAATTCATACAATGCAAACATTCAGAAGCAATCCAAGCATTCAATAATAATTTATAAACAGGATTAATTAATTGTTTAATCCTAATTGATTCAATTTATTTCCAATCAAATTTATTTATTTATGAATTTATTATCCAATTCTGATTTATTAATCCCAAATCATTTAATATAAATTAATTTATCAAACACTTTAATTAATTAAATTTTCCTTAATTAATCATATTAATTAAACCAACCTTTAAACAAATTACTTAATTAATTAATCTAAATAAATCAAAATATCCAAAAATAATTACAATAAGTGATTAATCCCTAATTACTTTCATTTAGTAATTTCATTTAAACAATTTATAATTAATTATCTAAATAAATAAATCCAATTTATTATTAACGTCAATCACTTTAATCAATACTTAATAATCCTTAGTTAATTATCTTAATTAACTAATAATATTTCTTTAATTACTTCCCTAATTATCATATTAGTTAAATCACTTAATTACCTTAATTATCTCTAAGATAATTAATTTCTTTATTAATGGCTTCATTAATATTTAAGTGTATTTTTTAACATTACCCTTTAAATTTTAAATTCAAATTAATTTAAAAATACACTTATCATTCAAATTATTTAGAACAATTTAAAATTTAAAATTGTCAACTAAGTTTCAAAACTGAACTTGAATTTACATTTTAACTTGAATTTAAACTCAGTTTAGACCTGGATTTATAGATTCAAATTTTAGTTTTTAAATTTCCAAAACATTAACAGATTCTGTCCAAACCTGGAAAACAGGTTATACCCGAGCCTTCCCCCTTTTACTTCGAGTCCAATGCCCCACTGCCCCGAGCAAAACTACCCGGTGCTTCGAGTAATACTCGAGGAAAGCACGAAGAAAACCCCAGACCAACTTCTTCTTCCCCAACCAATCACGCTGACACACCACCAATCCTCGTACATGTGCACAACTGGCATCATCACCTCCGGCTGAACTGCTGGTCGCCAACACGTCCACGATGATGCTCTCGAATCTCTCGAACACTCAAAAACTCGAACAAATCATGATTTCGAAATCTCGTCCTCAAACCCAAAAACTGGAACGAACAGAACCCTCAAACAAACGCCTTGTCCCGCCTCCTCCGATCGTCAGAGGCCACGAAATTTGGTCCACGGCTTCGTCGACATGTGAGGCTTCTAATGGCGCCGGTGACGTGAAGTCCGGGTGCCTATCGATAGCGCAGCTCCGATGTTTTTACCTCGAACGAAAATGGGTTCTTAAACCCTAGTTTAATCTCGTATTCAAAATTTATGCAATGGAAAAATAATTCGACAATTTTCTCGTAATCACTAGTGTTCAAGTTTGCTTCAAACCAATTTTCATCAATTTACATTCAATCGATCATTGGCAAAAGGAAAAAGAACAAAATGTGTTCAAAAGGGAACTGCTCTTGAAATATTTAAATAAAAATCATCATATTAATTTTAAAAATCATAACTTTGTATGATTATTCAAATTATATAATCAAAACAACGATTTAACATGCTTGAATTTATCACAAGAAGTTGTTTTTACTGAAGTTTTAAGTTACAGAGGCAAATACTTCCTGTTCAAGCTTGAAACAAATTGTTAAACTGTAATTCAAGTTTTAAACAACTTGTTTGATTTAAAACCTTGGGCTAAAAGGATTGTGTGAAGTTCATTTGAATCTTCTTCAATTTACTATTGCTCTGAAAAAAAATATAAGAGAACAGATCATATCCAAATTTCCAGAATCACAAAGAACCTATTATCATCATTTTATTTTCAAAGTTCTTAGCCTAATATTGGTTTCACAAAGATAGTTTGAATTTTAGACTTAAATTTGAAACTCTGAAAAACAAAAAAAAACAGGGACCTGAATATGTATATTTATGCATGCAAATTCAACTCTTGCATATATACAAACATATTTGCATCCATTCAAGCATTTCACCATCACACAATCGAACATAAATCACAACATCACAACGTATCAACAAAACTAAGCTTTAAAGAGATGGTTTGCTCACCTTGGTTTTCACAGAAAGGAAGAACAGAGCTTGATAATGTTGGACAGGCTTTAAGAAAATGCAAGTTGAAACCTTTCCTTCTTCCATCTTCTTGTTTGAGTTGAATTTTTTGTTAGTTTAAAGATGATGTATTTTCTTTTACTTCTGATCTTTTCTCAGTTTTATTTAAATTAGAGATGAAGCTTATTTCAGATTTACACAGTGTGAATGGACGAAATGATGAAGAGTGTGATGTATATAAGAAGAAGTTTACAGGAGATATTGTTTTGTACAATATAAAGTGATATTTCTTATACGATGGTCAGTGATTTTTCTAGCAAATGGAGGCTGAGGTACTTGAACGTGATGGCTATAGGACATGGCATTTATTACTTGTACAAATTTGCATATAATTATCTATATACTTATGCCTTGTCTCGGCTGATATAATATGGTTTGGTGGCTGAGGGATACATATTTGTGTACTAGATATCTTGCATTAATTAGCTTGGCTTGTTTGAGAAGCCTACATACTTATATTTATATTTCTTACTTTGACTAACCTGGTTTTCTTATTTGTTCATATGTGAGTGTATCTTCTTTTGTTTTGTTTTTCAAGTCCAGTTTCATTCAATTTGCATATGTATTTTTTGTTTCATACTTGTCTTTAAAAATATTACTTTGCCTATGTTCTTGCACTTGCCTGCATATTTTATCATTTTGCTTTTCTTTTATGATTTTGTGGACTATTCTGTTTGTATTATTTTGTTTTGCTTTAGCCTTATTACTTAGGAATATAAATGAAATTCTATTGTTAATATGTCGTTATAATTTTATCTAATATGTATATAAGTTATGTTATATATATATATATATATTTCAATTTCCATTTCTAACTTAAATATTATTTCCAACTCTAATACTTGTCTTGTATTTCTATATTTATCTTGTTATAATCTATTTTATTTTACATTGTATAAAACCATATAGTTTACTTATTTATTTTCATTTGTATTTGAATGTATTTCTATGTTCAATATTTGATTAAAATCTATCTAATGTTGTTATTTTAATTCATTTTATGATTTTGTAAAATTCATCTTATATAATTTCATTTCTAAACCATTTCTTCATGATTTAAATTCATATACAATAATTTAAAATTTAAACGATTTATACAGAATTTATTCGAGTTCGGGGAAACTCGCATTCATTTATCGACTCTTTTCACAATTTTTATTCAAAAATAAATTTAAATATCAATTTAAATTTATATAAAATTCGGGGTCGTTACACCAAGTATATTTTCTATGGGGTGATCTTTTAAAAGTTTAATCCTTTTATTAGGATGATTTAATTCATTATTATTTTCAGTTGACTCTTGGTTTTGAGTGATTAAATCCTCTTCATCATTTATTTCTTCAAAAATTTTCAAATTTTCATCAAATGAAACATGCATTGTTTCTTCGATGGTATTAGTTCTTAAATTAAATACTCTGTATTCTTTACTTCTATTATCTGATAAAGATACCTTTATCGGATTTAGGATCAAATTTATCTAAGTTATCTTTTGTATTTAAAATAAAAAATTTACTTCCAAAAATTCTAAAATAAGATACCTTAGGTTTCTTTGAGTAAATAAGTTCATAAGATGTCTTATCAGTTAAAGGTCTAATTAAAATTCTATTTAAAATATAACAGGCGGTAGCAACTGCTGGTGCCCAAAAGTACTTTGGTAAATTACTATCAGAAAGCATAGTTCTCGCACGCTCTTGAATCGTCCTATTTTTACGTTCTACTACTCCGTTTGGTTGTGGAGTTCTTGGAAATGAAAAATTGTGAATTATTCCCTTTTTATTGCAGAATTCTTCAAACTTTTCATTTTCAAATTCACCACCGTGATCACTACGGATGGTTATAATTTTTGAGAGAATTGATTTTGAACCCTTTTTGAAAAATTCTTAAAATATTCAAAAGTATCACTTTTATGTTTTAAAAATATTGTCCATGTAAATCTAGAATAATCATCTACAATTATAAAAACGTATTTACTATTATTTTTTGACTGAATTTGAGATGGACCAAATAAATCAAGATGAAGTAATTCAAGAGGTTTTGAAGTTGAAATCATATCTTTTAATTTAAAGGAACTTTTTCTAAGTTTTCCTAGTTGACATGCATCACATAGACTATCTACTTTAAAATTCATTTTAGGGAGGCCCCTTACTAGATCATGTTTTGACAGTCTAGATAAGAGTTTGAAATTCAAATGCCCAAATCTCTTATGCCAAATCCAAGGGTCACTTGCATTTGCCAAAAGACACAAGTTATCATTTGAAATTTTCATACTAAGAATATAAATATTCTTTTTCCTAATTCCCTCAAATATTATGGTTGAATTATTATCTTCAATGTGACACTTATCTTTTTCAAATTTAGTTTTATATCCTTTATCGCATAGTTGACTTATACTTAGCAGATTGTGTTTCAGATTCTTAAATAGCAAAACATTAGTAATAATAGGAGTTTCAGAGTAACCGACTTTGCTGATGCCGATCACATAACCTTTTGAATTGTCTCCAAAGTTAACCAGTCCTCCGTCTTTGTATATTATATCATTCAGCATATCTGGATTCCCAGTCATGTGTCTAGAATATCCACTATCGAGTATCCATTTGTTCTTTTTGAACTACGCAGTTTGTTTGTTCTGGATTGATTCCTCAACTCCCATAAAGCATGATTCCTGCACATCAAACAATCTTAGTAGACAACTTGTATTTGAATATTGATTATATGCAGACTCAAGAGACAATGATGATCTGAATATTTCTAAACATGCATTAACAGATTTCTTAAACATAGCCATTTAAAAAAAAACTTTTTCAAAAATCAGATTATGAAACTTTTGAAAACCTTGCTCTGATACCAAATGTGAGGAATGCAGAATATGGATCTTAAGGCTAGGAAAAACACTAGAGGGGGGGGGTGAATAGTGTTTATAAGAAATTACTAAATCTTTTTGAGTTTATGTTAATTTGAACACAAATGTATGTAATATTCAGACACGGATATAATCACAGAATCAAACACAGATGCAGAAATAAAGTAAATGTAGTAAAGGAAAGAACACGCCAGATTTTATACTGGTTCAGAGTTACCCTACATCCAGTCCCGCACAACTAAGTACGGATTTCCTTTCAAAAGCAATTCAACAATTACAACCCTCGGTTTCAAGGCTACGAGGTACACCCTCCAGAATCACAATCCTCTGGGTAGAGATACTTGATTTCCGAGGCAATAAGTTCACCCAATTGATTTCCAAGGCTAAAATCACACCTTTTCTCGCTTGATTGATTTTCAAGGCTACAATCACACCTTTTCTCGCTAGATGGATTATAGAGAAGCCTATAACTCTGAATAGCACTTGGATCTTGTTGAGATAGTGATAGAGAATCAAACCAGAGATGATCTAGTTAGATTCAATGTTGATTTCGGCAGAGTAATGATAGAATTTTGAATAAAAAATGTGGAAGAAGAAGAGAAGTGAAAAACCAGAAAATGTGATATAAAATTCATTGAAACCAACCCCTATTTATAGAAGAACAACAACCATGTTTATTCGTGAAAGGTTATGGCAAATAGACACTTCTTTTGAAATTCAAAATTTTGAATCTAACTGTCACTATGTCGACATGGGGTACTAGGGCATGTCGACATCCCAAAGGAAATTTTGATGATTTGTTTTTCTTTGAAAATAACCTTTATCTCATATTAAAACTATATAAATATACTTGACTATAGATAAAATACATAGATAAATATAAAGAATAATATATATATAATTTTACTATAATTTTATATTTAAATCTAAGTATAAAGATAGTTTAAAACAAACGAAGTTTAAAAACAAGAGTTTATTAAAAACAAATACAAAGAATATTTTAAGGCTAAAATATCTTTTTGAAAATCATTTGAAAAGATAATTTTTAAGGCTAAAACATTTTGAAAAGCAGTTTTGAAAATCATTCTGAAGTAGTTTTGAAAATCATTTTGAAGTAGTTTTGCAAGCTCTTCCTGTAGAATATCTCATCATATCAGGACTTAAGAACTTGTACAAAACCAGGATTTTCGTGGGTTTGTAAGCCACTTGTCGTAGGTTTGTAAGCTACTTGTCATGGGTTTATAAGCCACTGAAAAGGTAGAAATGGGTTCCATCCCAAAAGAAAAATGGAGTGAAGATTTCAGTGCTATTATGAAGTTTTAACATAATTCTAGACTCAATACTTATCTTGAAATCTTAAACTCTTGATAATCTTGATATTCTTGATACTCATGAGTCTACAATCTTGATATCTTGAATCTCTATACTGTACAGTCTTCATTCTTGGTACCTGCATGGTTAAATCCTGCATATACATATATATCTAAACTATAATGTTAGTATTTATATTTTATAATCTTATTCTAAGGTTGTTGTCATCAAAACCATCATCTCAAGGACTAACACTAATTAGATAATTAATTAGTTAATTGAATATAGAACGGATATTAACTTGGTTGAATAAAATTGGATTATGGATTAAAAATGGATTTTGGAATTGGAACTTGAGTTATGAATAAAATTTGACTTAAATTGTATCTGAATTAAATATAATTGGAAATGTGTCAAATGAAAAGTAAATGGTTTGAAAAAGTAATGGCTTGAGTATAAATAAATTCAATATGAGTGTAAACAAATTAAATATGGCCTCGAATATAATTTTAAAGGAATTCGAGAATGAATTCGAGTATGGAATTAAGATTTGAAGTGGAATAAATGAATGAACTAATTAAATAAATTAGTAATTGGGATGAAATTTGATTGAATAAAAATCAAATCAAAAATTTGAAATGGAATTTGGTTGCAAAAGGAACTAAACTTAAGTTATATAGTAAATTAATTGGAAATAGATGGATTAACTTAAGTAAATATTTGGATGGAGGCTTGGTTCAAATAAAATTGTAAAATGGTCATTAAAAAAATAGCATGGTATGATTCCGAGTTTAATAAAATGGATTGGAATATAATAAATGTGAATATGAATGGAATACAGTTGAATTGATTGTGAATAAAATTGAAATGGAATAAATTTGAATATAAATTGATGTGAAATCAATTTAAAATAGCTATAAACTGAAATGGTTATCTTATTAAATAAATAGCGCCGAATTTGCATAGAAAAATTGTTGTCCGACGCAAACGAAACTAAATAAAATTCTATGAATGAATAGAAGTGAATAAAATTGATTTTTAAATCCATTTGGAAGGGATATGAGTTTGTTTGATATAAAAATAAATTGAATGTATGGAAAGTGAGTTGTACATCATTTAAATTGAATGAAATGGTATATGGATTGATTGGAAAATAATTAAATTGGCATCAGAACCTTATAAATGCCGATGATGATATATAAGAATGCATTGTTATGAAATTTATGTGTTTAACTAGTTAAACGAGTGAAATGTTAGTAAATTTTCATGTTTTGATACTTACATATTTTAATTGAGTAAGTATGGTACCCAAAGGCTATCGGGCTAGATTTGGGTTGCGTAATTACATATGAAGTAAACTTGCTTGCTTAATAATGCTTTAAAACGCTTAAAAAAGGTACGTTTTCGAATTAAATACTGCAGAAATATAAAATATTAATATATATTTTGTTTTCTGATCGTGTGGGTCGATGTATATATATTTATCTCTCTTGTCATATTACAAAAGGTCCTCCGTACAAGGGAGACTCTGCCAAAAAAATTTGAAAATTTAGGATGTTAGAAAATTTTTGAAAATTTTTGTTAACAACAATGTGATTTCAAAATTGTGGTTGAAATAAAGGGTTTTGGAATTAGAATTGAAAACTAATTGTTTTGGTTGGAACAAAATGATTTGAAAGGTGGAATGTCGAGTTTAACTAAGTGGGTTTTGGATAAGTATTGGGTTTGGAGCGTTTTTCCTGCCTTAGCAATTTTGGGGACGAAATTATTTTAAGGAGGGTGGAATGTAACGACCCAGATTTTTCGACAGTTAATTATAAATATTTAAATGGTTTAAATATTGCGGAATTATAATTTAGTTAGTAAGATCTTAAAACTGAAAATTCAAGCGATTTCGGAATTTCGAAATCATCGATCTAATTGACGAGTTAAAATAGCGATCCAGGGCACAGTCTCGGATTACGACGAAACTAGTTCCATTGGATCCGTAATGGTGTATTATTATCAGATTTCAAAATTCGTAGTGTTTGGAGTTATCGGTTGATCGTACGGGATACAAACACGTTGAAATTTATATCGAAAATTAAATATAATAATCGGGTCCAAAAATCTATCTTCTCCATACAATCGAATTAGGACTCGAAACCTTTTCCATTGCGTTCGGAATAGGGGTATAACATTATAAATGTCAGGTGACATGCTTCAATAAGGATTCGAATTCGCTTGGTATATTTAAAACGAGATATTTGAAAATTATATAATATATATTCATATCAATTTCAACATCAGCCTATAAAACATCAATATCGAGTCACCTTACCCCTGAAAACACGCCACCTATCTCTGTACTAAGCCGCTTCCTTTTCATTTTAAATCACGAATGTCCCCTTTCTCTTCTTTTCAAAATCGAACTCGTTCGATTTAAAAGGAAAAAAATGAAGCAAAATGGCACTTGCTCTCCCTTGTTAATCGTCTCCTCTATTCCAAATTCGTCCTTTAATTCCATCCACTCTTCCACTCGCTTCACAATCGTCTGTCAGACCTCGTGGCTAAGGACCGCAAGATCAAATCGTGATTGCCTGTAGTCGTGCGTCGTGGCTAAAGCGAGCATGAATCGCGATGATCTCAAATCGCAAGTACGCGCGTATGGGGATGGGGCGACAGCAGATGGGAGGCACGATCATTATTTAGAGGGGGTCGCAGCACTGTAGCAATGTGGGAAGAGGTGAACGAAGTAGCATGGCGGGTTGAAGAATTGGGGCGCGGTAGTAAAAGTGGACTAGAACTCGATGGCTGGAGGCTACGGTGGCGACTGGAGGTGGAGTCGGTGGCCTAGGGATGGTCGTGGGCGACGTGGAGGTGGAGCTAGGAGGAGAAGAACGGAAGCACTAAGTAGGTCAAGTTTCTTGAGCTTGGAGTCTAATGCTGTTGTATTCGTGCGTGGGAAGGAGAGCAGGAAGCATCGACCACGATTAAACGGGTTTATATAAAATCTAATTAAAATATTGATTACTGTAATTAGGATATATAAATCATATTACAAAATCAAATATTCATAAATTGTATATCCCATTCATATGAGGTCTAAAATCGTGAAAACAAGTCGGGATTGAAATGGATTGCAAACGAAAATCTAGGTGAGAAAAATTCTCACTCATTTGGAATTTCCAAATTTAATTTTAATTAGTTAAAATTGATTCTGGATGTTTGGTTGAGTTGATTATCTGTTGAATGATATTGTATTATATATATAGTAGTATATATATATAGTAGTATATATATATAGTAGTATTTGGAGTGATATTCCCTCACATTATAGCGGATGAGACCCTATGTGCCCCCGCATAATAGTGAATGGCCATATATACCGCGATATCCACCTCGAAGTGGGATTGGTATTTTTTTATGTTGTATTAACATCTGTGGATGCAGGGAAACAGGTTGGAGGGATCCAACTGGATTCCTCAAAAATGTTGATTTATTTTCATATACAATGATATATGATTTATGTGAATAATATGTTATAGATTATTGCTATGATTTGAATTTTTGGATCCTATGATAGCACGGACCTTAAATTTGGTATTTTAAATACCATAAATAGTTATTTTTGAAATTAAGGAATTAAAAAGGAGATTTTGAATATAAAACTATTTATAAGGAAATTTGGATTATTTTAAAAGAAATTAAGTGGAATGAAAAATATATATATATATATAACTTGCTTGGGTTATACTTAACTATTCGTAAATTGGTTTAAATAGAGATTTTTAAATAAAATTTTATAAAGGGATTTGAAAATGATATTTTGAAAATACGGGAAGGAGTTGAAATCGATATTAAAAATAGGTTTGAAATTAAAATGGAATTTATTAAGGAAGGGATTTATAAAATGAAATTTTATAAATAAAATTTGTTTTATAAAGAAGTGAAACTCAAAGGAGTTTATAAATTTATAAACGTGGTTTATAAATAAAGGAAAATGATATCAGTGGATAAGTTGAAATATAAGTTTACGATGTGAATTTATATCGAGTTATGGGAATCATTTTGGTAAAGAGATAGTGGAATCTATTTTTGAATGTGAGAATAGTGGTAAAGTTGAGATATAATCGATCTGACACGAATCGAGAGGGATTTATAAACTGAATTTGGCAATATTGGATTTTAAAAAAAATAGATTTTTGTCGAGAAATTAAAAATTGTTTAAATGGGATTTTTAATTACTATGCTATATAACTTAAACTATTATTTAGATTTAGAATATTCTGAAGGGCTAGTTATTATAATATTTAATATTTATTGAAATAAATTCTAATTTTATTAATCAGCTTTGTAAATAAATGAGTTATTTAAAAATGATTTGGAAATGAGTTATTGATGTTATTTAAAATGTTTTGATATTTTAAATTTACTTAAACATATTTTACAAATAAACTATTATTCTTTAAAAATACTTATTTTTTATATATAGTTTTAAAAGATTGAATTTATTTATAAATCCTCTCGAGATTTGACGCGAAGTTTGTTAAACGAGTATGATTTTAGAAGAGAATTATTATAGTTGGATTTTGGGAGCTTGAGAAAAAAATTCCAAAGTGTTAAAAATACGAGAAATTCAGAAAATGAATTAGAGTTCATAAAAGAGGTTAGAAATGGGTATTTGGAGATATAGACAAGTGCATTCGACTTTGGAAATATTAAGGGGTTTACAAATAAAATTTGTAAAGAAGTGTGAGAATAGGAAATAAATGGGCTATTTCCTAAATATTTGGATAAAAAGATCTTAGAAAATATACCTAAAAATATTTCTAAGTATTGGACGGAAATGATTTAAAAATAGTTAACTTCAAGATTTTTAATATAGAAAATATTTTTAAAGGAATGAATTATAGTTGGAAGCGAGAAAAATATTCTAAGTATTGAAATGACTTGAAAATATCCTGTTAAGGATATAAGAATTTAAGTTTGATTTCCACTATGGAAATATTGGAAGGGTTTGAATATATATATCTTATAAAGATATTTTGAGAATATTTTTGGAAAATTATAATAAGGCCAGATGATTGCTCATGGATGTTATTTAATAGTTAAATAATCGACTATTAATATTGGCCAATTTCGTTAATCGTTTCGAAGAGACCGAAATCGGATTTAATTATTTGAAAACCACTTAGATCCGGTTTGAAAATTACGAATGAATACCGTGAAGATGATAAAGACGGTTATTCAGTTTGTCCAGACCCAGGACAACTTGTATGGACGAATGCTATCAGAACATCGTCATTGGAGGACGATGAGCATTCTAAGTAAAATTGTTCTTGAATGGTAACGCTTAGCCTCGAACCTCATCAACCGGGAATGACTAAAACAGGGGAGATGCAGCAAGGATAAGTGGGTTGCATCCAATTAGGGTATGTTATCACTTTTCTAGATGTCCTCGGAAACCTTTATATTATGGATATGGTTGTGCATGAAAGAAGGAGCGTTCGATAGTAAGGGTGGGAACACCCAGGGTGATAACATATTCGGTCTATCCAGGTTAGGGGTAGGCCGGTCTTGTGTAGCAGGGGATCCCGGCGATGGTCCTTGGTACATTGTTCTAGAGGTGTACTGTGATAGGCGGTACCCTAGTAGCCCAGTCATTCGCATGGAATCCATTCTCCAATACGAGCTTTACGGTTTTGTTTCTAGAGCCTAGTATGCTGGAATTTAATTAATGTAACAATTTCGGCTATTTGAATAAGTATTTGTGTTTAGACACTATTATAATATCAGAGGAATTGTTTGGTTATTGTAAAGGAAAACCCATCGTGTTTATGTGTGACGCGATCTTGCGAGATATCTTTGCTTTCAAAGGGTTTTGATAACTCTAATAATTCAAATTGAGTGTGTTTTCTCACGCTGGTTTCCAGACTGACTCGGGTGTTATTTTATTTTAATGCTCAGGTCAGACCAAGTATTACAGTTTCAGGTTAGAAAGCTCTGGAGCTCAGGAGGCGAGCTGGAGGAGTTCGAATGTATATCCGTACTTGGTTTATATTTTCCGCTGTGTGAGGACAAGTTAGTAAACAGTCCAGATTGATTGTTGTATATTGTACTCTGATAATGGTATGTATATTAATAGCACAGTTCTTGTATTTAAAATCTGTTAGTATATATTATATTTTGTTTCTGCTGCGACTGTGAGATTCTGTGTTGTTGTTTATTTTTCTTCTTTCTCTTACTTCTTCTTCACCCCTAGTTATTCACTCTTTCATACACTTTGGGTTAAGTGAGGTAGAATTATTATCAACTCAAAATGTCACGACCCAACTTTCTTAGCCCAGAAAGACGCATCATGATTTAAGAAAAAAGGGATAGAAGAAGAAAAGATAGAAAAGAAGAAACTCAACAATATCAGAATCTCAAAGCAGAACGAATGAAATATAATATATCACATAAGATATTACATTGTATCATATACATCAGAGTTACATAACTTATTCATCTCGTATTAGACAGTTATAAAAACCTGTCTATCATACAACTCAAGTACATCAATACAATACAGACACAACTCTAACACAGCGGAACCACAATATATCTAAACGTTGAAGCCTCCTGCTCCATATCTCCTCCAGAATTCGTCAAAGCTAACCTGAATCCCTTGACTACTCATACATAATATGAGTACCCAAGAGTTTAATAAAACAGAAAATAAACACTTGGGTCAGACATGGGTCTGGTGTGAGTAAACGGGTTAAAGTTGTTTAACTTTGAAAAACATTTGGAAAGAAAAGGTATCTCGTAAGACTTCCCATACATAAACATGGAAAAAATTTACCTTACGATAACCAAAACATTTGATAGGAAATCTAGTGATATGATAATAGGTCTAGGGTTTTCAAGTAAATAAGAAATAGCTGAAATTGTTACATCTATTAAATTCCAGCATATATAGGTTTACAATCAAATCCGAGGGCACTTATTGGAGATTGGATTCCATACAATGGCAGGGCTACTGGGGTACCGCCCGTCACAGTACGTGGCCAAGATCAACGTACCGAGGATCACGCCCAATCCCCTGCAATACAAAGCCAGAACCATCCCTTACTGGATAATCCCGAACAAGACAACCCCAGCAGTTGTTGCAATCAACTGCCCACACAGCCGAATAATAAGAAGGGACCTCTAGATAGGGGAAATCTTGTCCTACTTGGGTGCTACCCACTTAACCTTGTTGCACCTCCCCTGTTTTAGCCATTCGCAGTTGATGAGGCTTTAGGCTACGATTACCTTATTAGAACACATCACTTAGAATGCTCATCGTCCACCTGACGATGTTCTGAAAGCATTCAATCCATACAAGTTCGTTCCGGGTTCGAACGAAACCGAAGGCATTATCTCACTACACTCATTTTGGAATCACCCTCAGAGTTAACGACAATAACCCTTTCACTCTGAATCTTCATCTTCACTTGGGATTCACGACCTATCGTTAATTTGGATCGATGTGATTTTCGGATATCCAAATCTGGAAACCCGATCCCGGTCTCATCGAAATCCAAAACGTATCTTTTAAGTCCAAGTTGTTTTAATGTTAAAACAATTTAATTCTATTATATATATACACACAGATAGATAATTCACAATATCACAATAGATAATCTACATTATCATCACAAATAGATAACTCACATTATCATCATACTTCAACCAAAGCATCCATATCACACAGCATCACTTATCTCATATCTGAGATCTCAACCATTCAAGGCAATCAATATCATTCAACATCCATAAGAAATGATTTATTAATCACCATCTATAATTAATTTAAAATGAATTAAATTAATTACTTCAATTACTTTTAAATCCTTCTTAACTTAACATTAATTAATTACAAACCAATAATTAATCATCACTTAATTACCCATCTTAATTAATCATCCTTAATTAATTATTCTTTAATTACATTAAGTAATTAGCCTTTAATTACTTTCATTAATTAACCTCTAATTACTTAATTAATTAACCTATAATTACTTAATTAATTAACCTCTAATTACTTAATTAATTAACCTCTAATTACTTAATTAATTAACCTCTAATTACTTAATTAATTAATAAATCTTTAATTACTTTCATTAATTAATTATCCCTTTATTAATTACATTCGGTAATTATACTTAATCAATTTCCAAAGTGATTATCCTTAATTAATTAAACTAATTAATTATCCTAAATTAATTACATTAATTAATTATCCCCAAATCATTAGTTAATGATCCTTAAATTAATTACATTAAGTGATTAACTTTTAATTAATTTCACTAATTAATTATCATATCTCTTTAAAACTTATTTCCTTAAATATATTTTAAAGCTTGGTTAAACATTTTTCTTTTGAAAACTAATTATTTTAATAACTTTAAAACTTGTTTTAAACACTTTGTTCTTTACAATAAAACTTGATTTCTTTGCTTTATAAAAATCAGTTCATGTTTTACTTTAAAATTCTAAATCTAGAGACAAAAGAAACGATAACAACCCGAGCCCTTCAACAAAATTTCCGAGACAACCTCGTGACACTCGCGATCCATCACTACACCGAGAAAATCACGCAAACGACTCGAGAAAAACTCATTCTTCCCCGGTCACCCAACCAAACCAAACACAGACGTGCACACGTGCACGTGCACGCTGTACTCACGCCCCTCCGACCAATGCTCCGCTCCTCGACATGTCGTCGACACCCTCGCTATCCTCCTCGATCTCCCAGATCGACGATCCCACCAAGAAATCAAAATCGAACAGAACGATCACACACAGGAACCCACTTCGATCGGAAAACCACCCCTAGCCATCGCCTCTGACCACCGGTACTCACACCGACCAACCCAAAACTACTCCACACTCCGACGAACCTTTACCCCCCCTCGCGATCCGGCCCGATGCATCACTGTCGTCGAGATCACCTCGACATCCCACTCAACAGAAACCAGAACCAAAACCCTAAATCACCTCCGATGGAACGCCACGGCCATCAGAAAAATCCCAATCTATTTTTCCTGCATCTCCCACTTCACATCCATCTCCACCCTAAATCTTGACCTTCCCCTTGTCGTCGATCAACAGCAATCGACAAAAATGTCGATTCCGATCATCCCAAAATATCTCAATAATAAGTACACTAAAAATCATGATTTTTCTTCCTAAATTCATCGTTTTTAGATACAAACCTAGTTATGAAGTCGAAACTAAAAATTTAGATCTTTTATTTTCTGACTTTAATTTATTTTTACTGCAATTTATTATTTTTGAAATAATCCCTTAATATAAACACTTGAATTTATTTTTAAAAATAGTATTACAGTCTTACGATCATTTTCCATTTAGAAATCAAAGTCTAAAACTAAATGTATAAAGAGAAATGGAATTTTCTTTAGGGAAGTTGAGCCTGTAATTCAACTAAGGCTTATACATATACAAAATCATAGACATTTCACAGACCTTTCATTATATATATACATGCATTCACATCCATACATTCATGCAACATAATCAACTACATTACTACAAGGATTCATCACATGCATCACATATAAACATAGATTAAAAATGTTTTTAAAGAAAGTTTACTCATAGGAAAATAACAAAGAAGTAGGCTCTGTTCTTGTTCTAGGAACTAATGTATTTGATTTGATTTTCTTTTGTTGAATTTGAATCTGAATTTGCTGAGTTGAATTTTCATCTTTGTTTGTTGAAGCTTTAATCCTTGATCTTGAACCAGGTTGCAGTTTGATTATAGTTTTGATTTTATTTTGAAGATGAAAGAAGATGAGAAAATTTAGAAAAGAGGATGTAAAAACTTTGAACTAAGATCAAATGACCAGGTTTCTCAAAACTTTTGTTATATATATTTAAAATAAAAACCATATTGCCATTTGTTAATTTGCATGTAATTATTATCACACAAGTGTCCATACATGTTTTAATTATTTTACAAATGTCAAATGTAAGAATTAAGTGAATTACAAATGTTAAAACAAGTATTTAAATATTTTCTTAGGTTTTATATTTATATTTATTAATTTATGTTTATATACTAACTACACTTATTTATGTTTAATTTTAAAAGAAAGAATATTAAAAACAAAAGAAATGAACCTTAAATTTAATATTATTTTAAACTTAAGCTAAAATACTTTTAAACAAATTAAATATTTACCTTAAGTGTTTTGAAAATATATGATTAACTTTTAAATAGCTTTGAAAGTTATTATATTGAATTTAAACCAAAGTTCCCTATTTACAATGTGTATATATATATATATATATTATAATTAGAAAAATATTTTTATTAGCTTTGAAAAGATAAATTTTGCCAATTAAATATTATTAGCTTTTGAAAAGATTAATTTTGCCAAATTAAATATTTATAAAAAAAATTATTAAATAAATATTACCAAATTTAAATGATTATTAATGAAGATTATCAAATAAATATTGCCCAAAATTCCGGGTCATCACACAAAAGGTACGGAACTGCGGGTCGCTACATTAACCCTAGGATTATTAGTGAAAAGTCCTTGCAACCCAAAGAGTTTCATAAATGAAGCGATTACTGTTACTTTATTATTTAGGAGCTAACCAAAATTATCACAAGTAGTCCTTTCATCCCGAAGATCTTTGGTCTTCATCCTTTATTCTCTCTATCGGGTCTTTATTTTTCGTATGCATACATTGGTTCGAAGTGGTCTTCGGATAGGAATTTCCCTAGATCCGACCCTGGTTCCTTCAAACCAATCATCGATAAAAAGAGGTTTTGTGAATAGGGAATCATTCTTTAAGTGATTAAGTTTTTTTTGTCATAATCTCTTTTAGAGATATTCAATTCCAAAACATTCTCTCCGATATATACGAAATTATTAAACCTCTTTTATCAAATCCTTTGATTACTTAAAACCCTTTTTAAACTTGAAATAATTCAAAATCATTTCATTTTTCACTTAGGAAAACATTTTCAAAATCATTTTATTAAACTCTTAACAAATATTTCTTAATTCAAAAATTCATAATTTTGATTGAGTTAAAACCATGTTATCTAGGATGTAAATCCAAAACCAGTAAATATTAAGTGAGCAAAATCTATATAAATCATCTAATTCTACTCAATATCAGTTCCCGTATTCAACAAATACTATGGGCGGAATAACAACGAAATCACCTTTTAAATTCCACGAATAGTAGAGTTCCCTCTTTGGGCTTTAACACTAAGTATAAGAAGATCGTCTCTTTAAAATCAAAGTTATATTTAAATCTGGAAAATATTATCTTTTATTCTTTGGAAAATTTTGATCCGAGTAAACCAAATTTATTATCCCCTCCGTCGGGCTAGTCCAGATAGCCAGAGAGAGCAGAAAATTGGTATTCCAAACCCAAGCCTAGACACTATCTCTCTGACACCCATAAGGCGGTCAAGTAATTTGATCGACTCTAAACCATTTAACATTTAATCATTCCATAAATCCTTCAAATCATCTTTAAAATACTTTATTTATCATTTAAAAACATTTTCAAAAGATTTGGAAAAGAATAGTTGCGTTTAAAACTATATTTCAAAGTTGCTGCGGAAAGTGCTTTTTAAGCAATATTGATCAAAACGACTTTTTATCGCTTGAAAATTCATTTTTATAACTCAAATCACTTTTAAAACATTTTAGAAGATTTATAAGATTTATTCCACATTTTTAAACAATTTAAAAATATCATTTTCAAAGAAATCCTATTTAGGATTTCGAACTGCAAAACCGAGATTTTTCAAAAAACTTGTTTTACTCATATTTCAAAATCTACTTATCGAAATCTCGATTTTATTTATTCGTTGGAAAACTATGGATATAATAGTTCGGAAAATTCTTATCTCAAAGAATTCCAAGCTATATTCCATTATATACACTCATTTGGCTTTTACGGTGCGAAATCGTGAACTGCCGTTACGCGACGCACCTATTTTTGACTAAATTTTCAATTCTCATTCAAACTTCACCAAAACACTTTTAAATGTTTACAAAACATTTCAAACTCATTTTAAACCATTTTTAAATAGGTTTAACATTCCATACACATCATTTCATTAATTCAAGAAAAGTGGTTTCCTTTGTGCTTATCGACGTGTATTTCCGTGACTTGCATATATTTTCGACATTCATATGAAAAAAATCCTAACTTGATGATCAAAGCATATTAAATATACTTGCAAACATCATACCATCATTCAACATATAATATAATAGTTTAGGAGTTCTCACCTTCATTTTCCCTTCGATCTAATAGAAAATCGGCTATAGCTCCGCTACGATCGAACCAAAGCAAACAAAACCAAGCCTACGGCCTAAGAGAGAGCTCAGCCTAGCCTTGATGGTGATGGTTCTCACAGCCAAGGGAATGGTGGGTAATGGCCATGGGTTTTGGAAGTGAAGAGGAGGTGTTTCGGACTAGTTTTGAAGTGGATTGATATTATAAAATAGTATATACCTTTTCCTCTTTTATTTGTTATATTTTTTTCTAACTTTCTAAAATATTTTTCTATGAATAAGAAGCCATTAAAGAGGCTCTTATAAAGCTTGAAATGAAGAGGAAAACGAAGTGGAATGGTATTAGGAATTTGTGAGAAAAAGGGTGGTATTTATAGGAAAACCTTATAATAAAATAATCAATTACATAATTACCTAAATACCCCTAGCCCATACCCCTCCCCTAGCCCCTAGCGCACGGCTCACCCCTCCCCCCCAAAGCCATGTGATGGTTGATGTGAGGTGATGGTGTGGTACAATGAAGTGATGTTTGTTTTATGGTTACTTAAAGGTTAAGCTTATGAATTATTAAATCATTTTTGTAATATATATATATGTATATGTATGTATGTGCATGTTATCATGTGCATGTCACATATATATGTATGTACATGTAGGTGCATAACACTTCGAACGTCTTCAAACAACCTTTTTTCGTTAAATCGTTGAAATTCGGATAACTGATTATCGGTCACATTTTCACTTATTTATTAATGTACATATAATTGTAAACAAAATTCAAAAATAAATTTCTTATCATTTTAAACTAATTAAAATGATCATAGTTGAATTATAAAACCATATAAATTAATATTAATAATTATTTATGAAAATCACTATTATACTGATAAAGCGTTATCGATTTTTCCTTATATTTTCAAATCAATTATATACCTTTATAAAATTATTATAAATGATTCATCATCACTTTATAACTATTCAAAATGAATTATCATAATTTAAAATAATTATTTAGATAATCAAAATAATTAGTAAATCATTAAATTTTAATTTAAAGTCATAAATCTTTATTTAAATATAATGCTCTCTTATCGATATAAATTTCAAGGAAATTTTTTTGTAAATATTTATTAAAAATAAGATTACTGTTACTTATTATCACTTGAAACAATATTATCTATATTATCATTCTTTTATTTGCATAAATTTAAAAATAAATACAATTTATCAAAGTGATAAATTGGCGGGTCGTTACACAACTTGAGCACAATGAATATGGAATCTATTACGCTAATTTCAACAATTGAAATTTACGACGTTATTCATTTCGGTGTTGCTTATTATATTACAACAGCATTAGTCTTCCTCTTGAAGACACACTCATAACCGATGGATCATATTTTTTTAGGTAAATGTATCGAAATCATATTTTGATAAAATATATGGAATCCATTTAGGATTTGCGCATCGTACCATATAGAGTCGATACTCTTAATGGTTTAATTGACAACTAAGGGTTATCTACTTTTAACATTGATATGAAACTTGTTGTGCCAAAATTGGATCGAAACACCCAGTTATACGTGAAAGCACCAATTTCCCAAAACAATATCAAAATAGAAAGACAAGCATGCAGATCACAGAATCAGTAGAAGAAAAAGTAAAGGAACACACTAGTTTTATAGTGGTTCGGAAATCTCCGGCCTACGCGCACTCTAATGTTCTTTTATTAGTTTATACTAATGATTACAGTTACAAATTCATGAAATTCAAGAGTAAAATTGACAGAATATAGCCTGGGCAGAAGATGAAGAGAAGCAAAAAGAAGCTCCCCTTTCTGAAGTCATGCCTGCTGCATTTATAGGTGAAACTTCAGCTATAGGGCCTTCTTATCCACATGGGCCCACCATAACAATCGACATGTCTAATTAGTCATTTAGTAACGATCGGCCATCATATCATCGATTATTTTTCCTTCATCCAATCCAAGCCCGATCTTTCTGGAGGGTTCTTCATGCCTTTTGACGTTGCTTCTGAAGTATTGAATAATTTCGACTTGTAATTTAGGAGATATGGGGTGATCTTGGTGAAAATTGGACGGTTCACTGAATTGCACCGATCGTTATGATGGATGGATATGAACGATCGGTCAATAACGATCGGTCGAGAAGGATCGACCATCCTCAAACCATCATTCCATGACATGCGATTGCTATGGTGGATCGGCAAGAATGATCGGTCGATAACGATCGACTACCTTCAAGTCGTTTACTTTGTGATTCGCAATTGCTATGATGAATCGTCTTAGAACGATCAGTAAAAACGATTGGCCATCCCAAAACCTTCGTCGTTCGATGCATGATCGTTTTTGTAGGCTCCCCTCTTTATTTCATTAATGCTCTGAAAGTTTCAAGCGAATTTGTCATGTGGATTTTTAGATATTGGTTGATCTCCGATGATTTGAGTTGTTTCATGGATCGTTCTTAGTCGGTCCATACAAATCCTTGCTTCATTCGAATCCATTCAACTATCGTCCATACCTTTAACTTTAATCTATTTCCCATCCATTCATTTGAGCCAAATCAATGATATCCCAGCCTTGATAATTGTGAAGCCTATTGGGTTAAATCCGCATGTGTACTGCCTTGCCAAAAAGCGGGTCAACACTTTTCCCCCTAAAACATGCCTTGCGATAGGAAGGCGTGTTTTGAATTGCCATAAATCCAAAATCTGAAGTCCATAATCCATCGATTACCATATTATCCAATCCAGAATCCAATCTGTTGCCAATCCAAATCCTTGACCTCTCCGGATCATTAGCGAAATTCATGACTGTTCTAAGTTGATATCCAATTTTGAATCCATTCCAAATTCATTAACCAAATCCACGATCTCTTTGAATAATTTTATCCAAATCCGGGACCGCTCAGGGTCTATATCCAAATCCATAGACCTCTCCGGGTCGTTTTATCCAAATACGGGACCGCCTCGGGTCCATATCCAAATCCATAGACCTCTCTGGGTCCTTGTCGAGCGCAATCCGTACTCGACGACCTGAGTAGGCCGATCCTGTCGCTCTCCGGCGAAGCGGCTTACCCCTTCCCAGGCATAGTCCATACCCGACGGTCTGGTGGGTTCTATTCTCCAGCCTCGACTCTCCGGTCGAGGAGTTAATCCGTGGGGTATCCTCAGCCTCGTTCCCCAGTTGAGGACTTATCCGTGTACGAATCCATCCTATAGCTCTCCAGCGAAGGGACTCATGACTCGCGGTTATTGCCCCATCTCTCCGGTCGGGGTCATAACTGTGACCTGTGTTATTTATTACATTAATCCAGATTTAAGCATTCCAAAGTCCACTTGGTAAAATATAAAATAGGAGTCTATACAACCAAAAAATTAAATAACCATTGTATCAGAAAAACCAGAGTTCGTAGTAAATAGGAAAAAACAAAATTTCACAAACCTGAGCACTACGGTTCATCGTCATCTCAGAGCATGCCTAGGGACCGTCCCCGATCCCGTACATGTGTAAGTGACTTAGCCGTATTACTACAGGGTTTATTACATATTCCATGCCATAAATCCAATCAATTAATGATAAGTTGACGATGATGCCTTGATCAAGTGCTATTTTCATTCGAGGTGGATGGCGGCTGTTCCTATTCCACCGCCACAGCCCGAGTCCTTATATATTGTTGTAACTGACCATTCCTCACATGTTCCTCAATGATCCTTCAAATACCTGTAGTAATTTGTATTGTGCCCATCCAGCTCATGGAATAGGCAACGCTTTCCTGATGCCCACTCGTATTCGGAGAGTTCCTTCCTTGCCGGCCTTCGATATTGAAGGCGTCCTCGAGTATCCAAATAAATCCTTTCCAGAGATTCAGTCAAATTTGTGTAAGAAGAGAATTTAGGTTCTCTCCGTTGCCTTTTCGACATATTAATGCCATCATTCAATTTCTGTTTTCCTTTATCATTCTTGTTTACATCCCCTGATGATCCTCCACTTTACACAGCATTCACCTATGGTTTGTTTGCTCGTCCGTCTTCTTGTCGTAGAAACCTTTCTGTTTCATGGTAAAACTCCCCTAGATCCATAGGTGGATCCCATGCTAGTGAATCCTCGAATTCCATGCCATTGGAAATTCTAGATACAGCTGCCATCAAAACCATGGATGGGTCTGGACGATCCACCGATGCTGCCGTAGCATTAAACTGTGTTAGAAAACTCCTCAAGGAATCTCTGGTCCTTTGTTTCAGTATTGCCAAACTCAACACATTTTTGGGTCTCGAGATGTGAACCCTAAATTGCCTCATAAACACTTCGATCAATTTCGTCCATGTGCTGATAGAGCCGCTTTCCAACTGTCTTAACCATAGTGCAGCTATATCCGTCAAATACAAGGGGAATCACCGTGCCATGACCTCCTCTGATGCCTCTAGTACTTCCATGTGTCTCGTGTATCTCGTCAGATGAACAGCGGGATCTGTCTTTCCATCATATGTCTCGAGTGTTGGTAGTTTGAATTTCGGTGGATTCCTAGCTTGCCTGATCCTAGGAGGGAAAAGGCTCCTATTCACATCTTCCAGACCCCTATTTACCAATCCTCCTCTCATAGCCCGTCTGATCATTTCCGCCAACCTGTCGTTGTCATCAAGTGATAGTCTTCGCTTATTGTCTCCAACCTGCCCCCCGAGTCCATGAGGGAATCCTAAAATATGCTCTTCTGGACGAGCATCCATATTCCGATCAATGCCAAACTGCACAACATCGCTTAGTATCCTGCCTGGAATCAAGCTAACATGACCCGGGGCATGCCTCCGAGTGCGAAATGATCGGCTAAATTACCACCGATCGTTCTTGGTTGGTCAGAACGATCGGCTAAAGTGCCACCGATCGTTCCTGGTTGGTGGGGCTCCTCCCGGTCGTTCCACTCCATCCAGCATCCTGTTTGTTTTGTTTCCTTGGTTCTGATTCTATATTTCCTCAGACCCTACTGCTCCAACTCCATGATCCATATTTCTAGCATTTCCTGCTACGCCATTTCCTTGATTTTGCACTCCAGCTTGTCCAATTTGTCGGAGTAAGTTCTGCGTCATTTCCTCCTATTTCTTCAGCATCCTTTCGTGCATAGCATCCATCATTGTTTCCATCTCGTCTCTGGTAATGAAGATTGGGGTTTGATTACCTCCTGAGGAAGCCTCATGACTCCCTTCATGATGGCTCTTATTTGTTCTCTGTCTCCTTATTGATTGCCTAGCCATTGGTTCCTAGGTCCAAATATCTAAGATTTTAAATCCGAGATCCTAGCTTCAAAATCCGCGGGTGCGAGTTTCTCAAGAAAATCACCAAAATGTTTGTGCCAAAATTGGTCACAAACACCCAGTTGTACGTGAAAGCACCAATTTTCCAAAACAATATCCAAATAGAAAGACAAGCACGTGGATCATAGAATCAATAGCAGAAAAAGTAAAGGAACGCAAAGTTTTATAGTGGTTCGGCAAACTCCGGCCTACATCCATCCAATGATCTTTTATTAGTTTATGCTGATGATTGCAGTTACAAATTCGTGAAATTCAAGAGTAAAAATGATAGAATATAGCCTAGGCAGAAGATGAAGAGAAGCAGAAAGAAGCTCCCCCTTCTGACGCCATGCCTTCTGTATTTATAGGTGAAACTTTGGCTATAGAGCCTTCTTATCCATATGGGCTCACTGTAACAATAGTTATGTCTAATTCGTCATTTAGTAACGATCGACCATCATATCACCGATCGTTTTTCCTTCATCCAATCTAAGGTCGATCATTTCTGGAGGGTTCTTCATGCCTTTCGATGTTGCTTCTGAAGTATGCAATCATTTCGACTTGTAGTTTAGGAGATATGGGGTGATCTTGGTGAAAATTGGATGGGTCACTGAATTGCACCGACCGTTATGATGGATCGATATGAACGATAGGTCAATAACGATCAGTCGAGAAGGATCGGCCATCTTCAAACCATCATTCCATGACATGTGATTGCTATGGTGGATCAGCAAGAACGATTGGTTGATAACGATCGACCACCCTTAAGTCTTTTACTTCGTGATACGCGATTACGATGGTGGATCGTCCTAGAACGATCGGTTAAAATGATCGGCCGTCCCAAATACATATATTCTACTTCTGTTTTATACTCTATGAGCTTATCATAAACATACTACATGTGTATCAAATACATATATTCATGTCAATGATAACTCGTCAGTGAATACAACGAAGTACGTGGACACAATTTAGTATTACCAGACTTACGATTGCATACATCTATATGTATTGATTTGAAGAGTTCATCAACTCCTATGTTGCTCCAACTGAATGGGTGTTTTGCCCTTAATTGTTTGAGATTTAATTTGCTAGTACCATATGATTCATAATCATACAATCAAAGAACTGTTTCTCAAAACTATGGCTTAGTTTATAATTCCAAAATAATTATAAATAATTCGAGATACTTATGTATATTCCAATGCATCACTTTTGTTATGAAAACAAATACAACTATTATAGTTTTATTTTATAATGAATGTTCATAATAAATTGAAATAAAACTATGTTTATTTTTCAGTCAACAATGAAAAATAGTTAGTATTTCATAAATAATATTTGGTATGATTTACGAAAATGATTTTCGTAAATTGATGTGACCAATAAGTGCTATATGACATTCTCCCACTATTTCTGCCATTACCATAACAGTATACGAAATATCTTGAACTCAAAGGAATAAATTTCATGAAAAACAATTTTCTAGTAAAAAATATATTGGAATAGAAATCATATTTCTCGTTCTAATGTTAAGTATCATTATTATTTTACAATTCTCTTTTCCGATGCTTCTTTATGAAGCAGAAATGACCATTCACTCTCTTCATCCTAATCGTACCTTAAGTTACATCTATCCTTGTACATTAATTTTCCTTTCTAAATGGTCAAACCATTCAAAGGGAAATCCTTACTACAATATCGTAACGAACCTTTAACAAAAGTGCATTTGATCATCCCTAACATTAAAGGATGTCAAATATTGTAAATTGATCAAATGACATTTCAGTGGTCAAGTTCTTATGCCTATCTTGTAGCTTTTAGTCTAATGTTATATTTAACATGATGAGATCAATATTGTAATCAATCATATTGAATATACTATCTCACACTATGGTTTACTTGCTTATTTCAAATGAAACAATTTCATCGAGGTTTTCGTACATTACAAATTACAACTGTTCACTAAATAACATTAATATGTGATCATACATAGATCAAATATCTATATTCATGCTTGTGGAGTTCGAAATCCATAAAGGACAACACACAGTCTCCGACAAATAAATACGTAAGTGACCAATTACTAATGTATTTCCTATTTAGTAGTTAAAAATTAGGCACTTGCATGAGTATTGAAACAATAACATGCGAAAAATATTTATAAGTAAGTATATTTTATATTTCTTTTATCGATCTTTAATTTAGTTCATTTGTATATCTTAACTGATAAATATTTTATCAATCATATTAGTTGCACAAATTTATCATTGTAGACTATTATAACTCTATATAGCAAATGTTCTTGCAATATTTGAAAGGTTAAATGTTACCATTTTATTGTTCTAATAAGGCTCCCATTAGATTTTTATGTTTGTCAACACCCTAAGATAAACATAGAAATCATTTGATTTCTCTAATGGGTTTTAGGTCTCTCTTACCTTGAGATTCCGATATTAAGGAATATCAACAAATCATAGGCGCGCAGGTAATGGATAACACTTTACCAATTATATCAAATACAACTCCTAACCTATGGTCCTTGTCCTAATCTCATGTCAACCTTGAGGAATATTAAAAATTCGAAAGAGATTATTCACTCATACCCACCATTTCGCAATGGCCTAAGTATAATGCACGTACCTTGAGGAATCTCAACAAATACATACATGTACCTTACCTCATCTAGTCAATATGCTAATAGTACTACACATAACATCTCTAGCTTGAGGAATATCAACAACTAAAGAGTGTGCAAGCAATCTATTAATATATAAATGGTGGAGGACAACTTTATATTAAAGATTCAGAATCTTTAATATATAATATCGAGTGATATCGACTTATGGAATAATGTATTTCTTATGAAATACCATCGTGATTCAAGCGTTAGACACATTAGAGATCACGGTATACATGCTATATGCATGTATTTATTCCTTAAGTCTATTTGGGTTTTTTTCCCTTATTGTTCCACTTTTGTTTTATATGTTTATATTATGTAAGCTGAATTATTATATAACATTTATAATTTAATTAACTTAGATAATCGTTTTATGTACTGTAATAACCTAGAATTTTAGTTATTTGAATTTGGAATATTTAATTTATTTTTAAATATTGAAAAGTTAATTTTATAGGTTAAATAACTTGAATTTCAAATATAGTGATTTATTGGATAATTTAATTGTTGAATTTAATAATTGAAATCGTTTAAATAATTAAATCTTGGGTTTTAAGCTGGATAAAATAATTTGAAAGCTTATTTAAATTCTATTTAATAAGAATGAAGATAATAAAACTTTTAAATTTGATTTAAAAGTGATTTAACTTATTTTGAAAATAATTCATTTTAATTAACATATAAAAATAGCCTTCCGAGGCACTGACTCAGATTTCGAAGAAACCAGTTTCATTGGATCTGTAGTTATAATACACCGTCAAATTTCATGGCGATCAGATGTATCGTTTGGTCATGCAAGATCGAAATGCATAGGATTTAATATTGAAATTTTAATTTAATGATTAGGTTCAAAATGCTATCTTCTGCATACGATCGAATTAGGTATCGAAACTAGTCCTATTACGTTCAGAATAGGGGTATAACATATGGAAAGCCAGGCGACACGTCTTGATTGGGGATCGAAATTATATAGCTAGATATTTTGAATTTAAATAATATCTATTGATTTGACCAGTCACAAGCCCATACCCTTATCTCTAAATATTCCAGCCCCGTACAAGCCCATACCCTTCTCCCGCACTTCCCTCCACCATTTAAATGCTGCTAGTAAAGAGAAAGAAAAACAATCTCTGAACGCATTCAAAAATAAAAAATAAAATAATACACACACACACACACACTCATAGAAAATTCCAAAACTTGAATCTTGGACCTCGACGAGTTTTAAGCTTTGTTTTGACATGCTTTTAGGGTGTTCGACTTTGGGTTCAGGGGATCGACAGTTTGTGCACGATTTTGCCTAGCTAGGGTTGGGAATTTGTTAAGCCAAAGGAGGAGATGGGTCGAGGGAAGGGTGGCACGGTGCTTGTCATTCGAAGACGAGTCGATCGAGGGAGGCAAGATATGGCGCGGCGCTGTGGTGGCGATCGCGACTATTGTTTGTCACTTTTCAATGAGCATGTCGCGATTCGATCTGCGGCGTCGTAGGGCAAATCGAGGGTACGGTCGAGTTCATGGGAGCATGGCGAGTCGTTTGGTTGTGGCGGTTTGGGCGTCGGCGGTTGACTTTGATGTGTCACTGACATGAGGAAGCGTGTATGGGGGGAGTTAAATTCGATTTGGGGAAGAAGTTCTATGAGGGGTATAAGAGTAATTAAAATGATATTGTAATTGTTAATTTATTTTTATATAAAAATGTATCAATAACTTATAAAATTTATAACTCCTTCATACGAGGTCCGATCGAGACGAAACTTTTGTTGTTGCACTCGTAACAACGAAATATTTGCGATGAAACAAGTTTGGACGAATTTGGAAGACTGTTGAAATTTGGGCTAAAATAGGATGTCGTTTGGTTTTAGTACCAAACCAGAACGCCTCGGCGACAACAGAAAATTTCGGTTAGTTAAACTCACCTTTTTGGTTAACTGGTATGATTTATAGTTGATAAAAAATTGTTAAATGATTGTTTGGATGAATTACTATATTTATATTAGTTGGATTAAATATTCCCGCTTATTGGAGCGACGAGACCCTATTGCGTTCCTGTGTAAAAGCGGATAACACTTTGTATACGAATCCCGCCTCGAAGCGGTTAATTTATATTTTATGATTGTATAACATTTGTGATGCAGGGAAACGGGTTGGAGGGATCCAACGGGATTCCTCGCTATTATTGGATTGTTTCAATAATATTTCTTTTATATGGATTATTGAATAATGAACCTGATTGTAGACACTGTGGTTATAACACCATTATATGTTTGAAAATAAAACCTAGTAGTGACAGAAAATCAATATCGATATTGGTTAAGAGTTGGGCGGTTATTGGCCTCAAATTAGTATTTTAAAAATACTATAATTTGTTGTTTAAGTTGAAATTGGTTTTTGAGACAAGAAACGATTTTTAAATCTGAAATTGGATTTCGGGAATATTTTGTTATAAGGATTATCTATTTAATTATAATAATATTGTTTTTAAGTTATTTAATTATACTAATATTGTTTTTAAGTTATTTAATTATAATAGTATTGTTTTAAAGTTATTAAATTATATTAATATTATTTAAGGCTATTAATTATAGTAGTATTGTTTAAAGTTATTTGTTTATAGTTAATATGTTTTAAGAATTTATAAAAAGGCTAATATTTGGAAGGATTGATTATTTCAAGAATAATTATGGTTTGGAATTAATAATAAAGATTATTAATAAAGTTTGAAAATAAATTATTATTATATATGAAAATGGAAAAGATTAATTATTGTTGTTTCTTAACAATATTTTGAAGTTATTAATTATTAATTTAAAGATGTTTTAAAATTAATAATTTTCATTCATTTAGAATGTTTATTGTTAATAATTATTATTATATAATGGTGTTTTGAAATAAAAGATTTTTAATTGTTTATAAATGTTTTAAAGACCTATGAATGGAGTTGAAAGACTTGGATTTTATAAAGAAGCTTCTAAATTGGTATGGAGACGCAAGGAAAATTATTTACAAGGTGAAGAGTTTATAAATGGTTAGATGTAAATAAATGGACTTAAGAAATGGGTTTATAGATTTATATAAGAAGTTTTATAAATGGTTTAGAGATTATAAAGGATTTATAAATGGGTTTAGAAATATACAAAGAGGATTTATAATTGATTGGAATGTATAAAAGAAGTTTTATAAATTAGGTTATAAATTGTTTTAGAGAATTATAAGGAGTTTGTGAATGATTTTTAAATTGAATAAAAATGGAGTTTTTCTCAGTGTGTGAATATACTTATACTGTTGAGATAAGTATATGGATATTTTCTAAGTATTTAAAATATAAGAATTGGTGGGCATATCTTTGTAAAAGTATTTATATACAAATGGTTTATTTTATGAAAGATTTATAAAAGGAGGCTAGTGATTGCTTATATGCTTAACCAATGTTGGTTTTCCCAATGAAATAAATCCCTGATTGAATGTTTGTTATTCGATAGTTAAATAACCGACTATCAAAATTGGACTCGAAATGTAACTTTGGAAATGTAACGACCCGTATTTTTACGGATCGACAAGTTCGTCAAAATCTGGAATTTTTGCATTTTAAAGTCATTTCAGATTTTAGGCAAATTTTGCCTAAGTCCTAAGTCGTTCACGACTTAGCATGAGTCGTGAGTCGTATACGACTTAGGAGAGGAGTTCTGGGCGAGTTAAGGACTCAAGGAGATAAGTCGTAGCTGGGCTAGGTTAGTAGGTTGAAGTTTACTCGGCAAGTGTTAAGTCGTAGGTTGTAAGTCGTTGCCGAGTTAAGGGATAACAACCTAAGGAAGTGACCGACTTATAGTTTTAACCGACTTAAGGATAGTGGTGAGTTAAGTGTTAAGTCGGCTGACGAGTCAAGATAGTGGTCGACTTAAGACCTGGACGACTTAGTAGTTAGTATGTCTGACCAGTTATTTGTTAAGTCGTTGCCGAGTTAAGGAAGTGGGGTTGACCGACTTAAGAGTTAGGTCGGCAACGACCTAAGGACATGTTGTGAGCGACCTAAGTGTTTGGGTGTTAAGTGTTAGGTCGGCAGGGTAATTGAGTCGGTAGGTAGTTGAGTCGGCAACGTGTGTTGAGTTGTGAGTCGGCAGTACGTCTCTTGTGTTAAGTCGTAACCCAGTTACGAGTTAAGTCGTAGTTGTATTCCTTCGTATGTCTTAAGTCGGCAAGGCACTTATGTCGGCAACGACCTAAGTTAAGTCGCGCCTATGTGTTAAGTCGCAGTTGCGCTTTGTTGTTGAGTCGTCAACCGACTTAGGACTTGGGTTTTGCGGCAGTATGATAAGTCTGCTTCGTTGAGTCGGTCATTTGGTTAAGTCGTAGGTCGGCGAGGCAGTTAAGTCGTTAGGTCGTATAGGCTGGTTAACTCGGCAGGCAGATGAGTTTTTAGGTCGGCAAGGCACTAGGTCGGCAAGGCATTAGGTCGGCATGGTGTTAAGTCGGCACCGACTTAAGAAGATAGCCGAGTTACGACTTAAGGCCAGTTTTCAGCTATAAATAGGAGGGGTTGTTCTCACTTTTTGGATCCGGATTTTGAAGCGACGAAGTGCTGCCATTTTGAGAGCTCGACTTCTACACTTCTTCACTTCTTTTCTCCACTCTAATCTAGTGCTTCCATCCATCCAAATCGAAGATCAAGATTGAAGATTCAAGAGCTTAGATTGAAGATCTTCATCTTTTTTAGAGAGATTTCTTCATTTGAAGCGGATTTGTGGTAGATCTAGCTTCATCCTTCGCTGTCCAGATCTGAAGTTGATATCTTTTGGATTGTTTAGGTGATTTGGTGAGTGGTGATTATCTCTCACACGGATCCAAAGGAGTATATCGGATTGTTGGCTCGTTTTGGTGTTAAAATAGAGACTTCCATGCATTTTCTTCATCCTATGTGTAGATCCATATAGATCCATTGTTCATAATGATGTTGCATCCATTTTATCATATGTTAACCTATGCAAGTTCATTCATCAAGTTTGTAGAGATATAATCCATGTTTTCATGCTTATTGGACTTTCAACTCTTTAATTACGAAAATGCCATTATTGTTATAATTGTCTACTTAGATCATTTTTGAATGCTTGATTGCTTGGATTGATGTTTGATTTGATTGATTGTTATGAACTAGATGATTGATGATTAGATTAGATCGAAGATGATTCAAAAGCTAAGGGAAAGGCTCTTGAATTGGAAAAGCTGCTCGTGGCATATGTAGCGGGATGATGAAGCTCTTATGCATAGATTCGATGATGTGATGTAGAGATGGGGCTTTGCAAGGATGTAATGAAGCGAGGCAATCATATGATGAAGACTTGGTCTAATCCAGACGGGATCATTCCAAGCATGTTGATAACTCGGTGATATGATTCGAGTTGAAGATAATGAATGGATATGAGAATAGTCGTCGAGGAGGATGACTAGGAGGCTTGGATAGCATCGTTGTTGAAGGTTCTAGCATGCTTTAAGCAAGAGTACGTTTGGGCAGATTCGATAGTCCCAACGGCCAACTGTTGATGGTCGAGTACTCTGGGCAGATTCGATAGTCCTAGGCACGGGCTGCGACGACGTGCGGGAGTTATGTCTAGAACCGGGGTTTCCATTAGCCCTTGACGGACGGCTGAAAGAATGTGCCGGTCATTCAATTAACGGTGATATCGAAGCAATGATAACAGTGATAGCCAGAGTCATGGATGTTTGGTTGTATCGTCATTCGGACTCAAGAGCGGTATTTTCTGGGTGCTTATCTGATTTAGGCCTTGGTACTTGGAAAACATCGCCCTTGACTCGAGTGATAGTAGTTTTACTTTAAATTGTATGCTCTGCTATGTTTGCTTCTGTTTAGTGTGTGTCTGGGGGCTATCACTGTAGAATGAGGTTGGAGTGGGAGGGTTGTATTCTTATTCCTTTTCCTTTATGCTCTTTTGGTATGTTGTTAGTTAATTTACTGCTCACTAAGACTGTTGTCTGACTCAAGGCTTTATGTTTTAATTCTTATTGCCTTGGGCTGTTCGTCCATTTTGGGACGGGCAGACTAGGTAGCAGGTGACAGGTGCTGTTCTCTCCTCACGATGCTGATATCGAAGACGAGCTGGAGGGTTGCATATTATCTTCTTATATGTACTGGATATTCCGCTGTTTTGTATTCTCTGAGAGATATGTAGTGAGGCTGGATGTATTGACTATGTGGATGCTTGTATTCAACTATTATGGAGTTTTATATGATGTCACTTTGTTCTGTAAAGCTTCACTATACTTATGTTCTATTGTATTTTGTCCATGCGCTGTGAGTAATACGATAGATTCTGTTGTTTAAATTCTTACCTTGACAATCGTCCATGGTCGCCTGGCACACTTTACAGCGCTCTATCTCTAGATTCGGTGCAGGGGTCATGGGCGGTCGTCACATTTGGTATCAGAGCATTGGTTAATCGATTTTACCCAACGCTCGCTGTCGTAACTACGTATGAGAGACGTAATTGTATTTTGATGGATGATTACTATATATAATATAGTAGCTTAGTAGAGTTTGAGTCCTTTGTGCAGTTGTTTCTCTAGATGTTCTAATCATTCCTTTTTATAGATATTGAGAATGAGTCGAAGAGGGAGACCAGCTGCTAGGGAAGGCCGTGCTACTGAAGAGACTGCTGATTATGCAGCCATGTTCGAAGCTATGATGACTTCGATCATGAGAAGGATACCAGTTCCGGGGGCGGCAGTTGATGTTGGAGTTCAAGTCCAAACTCCGAAACCAGTGGATTTTGCTAAGTTGTGCAAGGATTATACTGCTCTTGGAGGGAAGGTTTTCTTGGGAACAGAATCTACTATTGAGGTCCAGAGGTGGATAGATGCTTGTAGAAGGATCTTTGGTGATTTGGGAATTGATGATGCAACTAAAAGGAAGTTGGCATCGAGGCAGCTTCAAGGGAGAGCCTCTGATTGGTGGAACTCTATTACCATCGATACTGCGGAGGAAGAGATTACTTGGGAGCAATTCCAAGCTAGATTTGAAGCTAAGTTCATTTCTACAGCTCAGAAGTCTGTTCTGTTCAAGAAGTTTGTGGAGCTTAAGCAAGGTGGAAGATCAGTTCTTGAGTATGTTTCTGAGTTCGAAGCTTTGTCCAAGTATGCCCGGTCATATATTGAATCTGCTTATCAGAAGAATGAGAAGTTTGTGACCGGCTTGGATAGTTATCTTGGGAGACAATTGGTGGATCATTTGGACGATTCATTTGAGAAGCTTGTAGAGAAAGCTCTTAGGCATGAGAGTCTGTTTCCTAAGGAAGGATCTGTTGTTGCTGTGACCAAGGGAGAATCTAAACCACAGCAGGGTGGAAACCAGAAGAGGAAGCAGCAGCAGCAGAAAGGTAAGGATGGCCAGAAGAAGCCGAAAGGCGAGGTGACTTGCTACAATTGTCAACAGAAGGGCCATTTCTCTAAGGATTGTAAGAATCCGAAGGCGCCGATGAAGTGTCACAACTGTGACAAGCCGGGGCATTTCAGGAAGAATTGTCCAGAACCGAGAAAGGACAGGCAGATTGTGCAAGCCTATGCTTTAGGAGCTGTTCCGTCGTCTTCAAAAGCTCCTACTGCTGAAGAGAAGGGAAAGAGTGTGGTTGTTCAAGGTACTCTTTTCCTATGTGGTGTTCCAGTTAGAGTTCTGTTTGATACTGGAGCGTCGCATTCATTTGTTTGTAATGAACTAGTAGGCCGGTTAGGTTTGAAGCCGGATATTGTTGATAGGCCATTGGTAGTGACTAATCCAGTTGGGGGTTCGTCTTGTTTGTGTATGTTATGCCGTGGTCTAGTTGTATCGAGTCATGGTTGCTCTTTTGTTTGTGATTGCTTTGTTCTGAACTTTGCGGGGTTCGGAATTATCTTGGGAATGGACTGGCTTAGGAAGTATGCGGCTAAGGTTGATTGTGAGAGGCTGGAGGTGACAGTCGGGAATGTGGAAGGGCGAAAGATTGTGATACGATGTAAGCATGAGGAAGGCGTCTTCATGAGCTTCATGTATTCGCTAGTTGTTCCACGGGATGGACTGTCTTTAGTGCCAATCGCAAATAGATTCGAGGATGTCTTTGACGAAGTCAAAGGGTTGCCGCCGCATAGAGAGATCGAGTTTCGTATAGATCTAGTTGAAGGAGCCAGACCTGTTGTGATGCCTCTTAGGCGGATGGCGCCTAGGGAACAGCAGGAGTTGAGGGTGCAAGTTGATGATCTTTTGCAGAAAGGATTCATTCGGCGTAGTGTGTCCGAGTGGGGTGCACCAGTTGTATTTGCAACCAAGGCAGATGGATCATTGAGATTGTGTGTCGATTATCGTGAGCTGAACAAGGTGACTAAGAAGAACAAGTATCCATTGCCGAGAATAGATGACTTGTTTGATCAGCTTCACGAAGCTAAGGTGTTTTCTCAGATGGATTTGGCAACGGGATTTCACCAGTTGAGAGTGGCTAAGGATAGTGTGCCGAAGACTGCTTTTAGGACACCATCCGGTTTCTTTGAGTGGCTGGTAATGCCGTTTGGATTGACTAACGCGCCAGCATATTTTGTGGATCTTATGAATAGAGTGTTCAGAGATCAGTTGAACAAGTTCGTACTTGTGTTCGTGGATGATATTCTGATTTATTCCAGAACGGAGGAAGAGCACAAGGCGCACTTGCATATTGTTTTGGAGATCTTACGGAAACATCAGCTGAAGGCTAAGTTTTCGAAGTGTCACTTCTGGAAGAGTGAAGTGAGGTTCTTAGGCCATGTGATTTCTGGAAGTGGAATAGCGGTTGATCCCGCTAAGGTGGCAGCAATCCAGGATTGGGTTAGACCTAAGAATGCATCTGATGTGAGAAGTTTTCTTGGATTAGCAGGATATTATCGACGGTTTATCAAAGACTTCTCCAAGATAGCTGCACCGTTAACAGGATTGACGAAGAAGAACAAAGTGTTCAGTTGGGATGCTAAGTGTGAGCAAGCTTTCGGAATCCTGAAAGAGAGATTGACGAGTACTCCTGTTTTGACTATTCCTAGTGGGAATGATGAGATGGTGGTTTACACCGACGCATGTGGTACTGGACTTGGAGCAGTGCTGATGCAGAAGGATAAAGTTGTTGCGTATGCCAGTCGACAACTGAAGCCGCATGAAAGGAATTACCCAACTCATGACTTGGAGTTAGCGGCGATTGTATTTGCCCTGAAGATGTGGAGGCATTATCTGTTGGGAGTTCGATTCGAGTTGTTTACGGATCACAAGTCGTTGAAGTATCTTTTCTCCCAAAAGGATTTGAATCTTCGGCAGCAACGTTGGCTAGAGTTTTTGGCATCATATGACTTTGGTATAGCTTATACTCCGGGAAAAGGTAACGCAGTGGCTGATGCGTTAAGTCGAAGACATGCAGGATTGGGAGCCATGTTTTCAGAATGGAAGAGTCTCGAGTATATAGCTGGATTTGACTTCAGGCCTAGATGTGAATTGGAACCTGAGATGTTGGCAAACTTATTGATAAAACCCACTCTTGTGGAAAGGATTGGCAAGGGCCAAAAGCGAGATGATAAGCTTGTCAAGATTATCCGTGAATTGGAATCTGGATTGGATCCAGAAAAGGATAAAGGATTCGAGGTCGATCGAGAGGGTTGGCTTCGGAAGCAAGGACGACTAGTTGTTCCCGATATAGATGAGTTGAGGAGTGAAGTTCTGAAGGAAAGTCATCACTCGAGGTTGACAATTCATCCAGGTGGAAATAAGATGTATCGGGATATGAAGAGAACCTACTATTGGGAAGGCATGAAGAAGGATGTTGGAGATTTCATTTCCAAGTGTATGAATTGTCAGTTGGTTAAAGCCGAACAGAAGAAGCCAAGTGGATTGCTTCAGCCCTTAGAAGTTCCTACATGGAAGTGGGAACTAGTGTCGATGGATTTTATTGATGGATTGCCTAGAACCAGAACGGGAAATGAAGGAATTTGGGTCATTGTGGATCGTCTGACTAAGAGTGCACGATTCATTCCTGTTCGATCGACTAGGACTGCATCAAAGTTGGCTGAGTTGTATATTAAGTGGATAGTTCGATTCCATGGTATTCCGAAGAGCATAGTGAGCGATCGAGACCCATTGTTCACTAGTGGATTTTGGAAGAGCTTCCAGGAAGTCTTGGGAACCGAGTTGTGTTTAAGTACAGCTTATCATCCCCAAACAGATGGTCAGACCGAGAGAGTCAACCGAGTTTTGGAAGATCTTCTTAGGGCATGTGTTTTGGACTTCGGAGGGTCATGGGAAGATCACCTTCATTTGGTGGAGTTTGCGTACAACAACAGTTACCAGTCAAGCATTGGTATGGCACCGTATGAGGCATTGTATGGAAGACCGTGTAACTCTCCGACATGTTGGTTGGAAACTGGAGAAAAGCTGATGCTTGGGCCAGAGATGATTCGACAGACTTCGGATTGCATAGAGATCATTCGGCAACGAATGAAGGCAGCCCAAGACCGTCAGAAGAGTTATGCGGATAAGCGTCGGAAGGATTTGGAATTCGACGTAGGAGATATGGTTTTTGTGAAGATTTCTCCACTGAAGAATGTTATTCGATTCGGAAAGAAAGGAAAATTGACTCCGAGATTTGTCGGACCATTCCCGATTATCGAGCGAATTGGAAGGCTCGCTTACAGATTGGAGTTACCGGAGAAGATGTCGGGTGTGCACAATGTTTTTCATGTATCGTATCTACGGAAGTATGTGCACGACTCGAGAACAGTGGTTTCTGCTGATAGCTGTGAAGACTTAGAAGTTGATCCAGTTGATAGAAGACCTCGTAAGCCGCTTCGTGTTGTTGAAACCGACAAGAAACAGCTTAGGAGGAAGGTAGTTAAGTTGCTCAAGATACAATGGAGTGATGATGATAACGACTGTACGTGGGAAGTGGAAGAGAGGATGAAAGCAGCTCATCCTGAACTCTTCGAGGTATGGCCCTAAGGTGTCGTGTCATCTCGCGATATTGTAACTTGTTCTAATTTTAGAATTTCTGTACGCTAAGTTAGAATTGGATGCATGGTTTGTTGATTGCTATGGATGGTAGGCGTACAGAATAGTTTTTGATTGCTTGGAATTTCGGGGGCGAAATTCCTAAGGGGGAGAGAATGTAACGACCCGTATTTTTACGGATCGACAAGTTCGTCAAAATCTGGAATTTTTGCATTTTAAAGTCATTTCAGATTTTAGGCAAATTTTGCCTAAGTCCTAAGTCGTTCACGACTTAGCATGAGTCGTGAGTCGTATACGACTTAGGAGAGGAGTTCTGGGCGAGTTAAGGACTCAAGGAGATAAGTCGTAGCTGGGCTAGGTTAGTAGGTTGAAGTTTACTCGGCAAGTGTTAAGTCGTAGGTTGTAAGTCGTTGCCGAGTTAAGGGATAACAACCTAAGGAAGTGACCGACTTATAGTTTTAACCGACTTAAGGATAGTGGTGAGTTAAGTGTTAAGTCGGCTGACGAGTCAAGATAGTGGTCGACTTAAGACCTGGACGACTTAGTAGTTAGTATGTCTGACCAGTTATTTGTTAAGTCGTTGCCGAGTTAAGGAAGTGGGGTTGACCGACTTAAGAGTTAGGTCGGCAACGACCTAAGGACATGTTGTGAGCGACCTAAGTGTTTGGGTGTTAAGTGTTAGGTCGGCAGGGTAATTGAGTCGGTAGGTAGTTGAGTCGGCAACGTGTGTTGAGTTGTGAGTCGGCAGTACGTCTCTTGTGTTAAGTCGTAACCCAGTTACGAGTTAAGTCGTAGTTGTATTCCTTCGTATGTCTTAAGTCGGCAAGGCACTTATGTCGGCAACGACCTAAGTTAAGTCGCGCCTATGTGTTAAGTCGCAGTTGCGCTTTGTTGTTGAGTCGTCAACCGACTTAGGACTTGGGTTTTGCGGCAGTATGATAAGTCTGCTTCGTTGAGTCGGTCATTTGGTTAAGTCGTAGGTCGGCGAGGCAGTTAAGTCGTTAGGTCGTATAGGCTGGTTAACTCGGCAGGCAGATGAGTTTTTAGGTCGGCAAGGCACTAGGTCGGCAAGGCATTAGGTCGGCATGGTGTTAAGTCGGCACCGACTTAAGAAGATAGCCGAGTTACGACTTAAGGCCAGTTTTCAGCTATAAATAGGAGGGGTTGTTCTCACTTTTTGGATCCGGATTTTGAAGCGACGAAGTGCTGCCATTTTGAGAGCTCGACTTCTACACTTCTTCACTTCTTTTCTCCACTCTAATCTAGTGCTTCCATCCATCCAAATCGAAGATCAAGATTGAAGATTCAAGAGCTTAGATTGAAGATCTTCATCTTTTTTAGAGAGATTTCTTCATTTGAAGCGGATTTGTGGTAGATCTAGCTTCATCCTTCGCTGTCCAGATCTGAAGTTGATATCTTTTGGATTGTTTAGGTGATTTGGTGAGTGGTGATTATCTCTCACACGGATCCAAAGGAGTATATCGGATTGTTGGCTCGTTTTGGTGTTAAAATAGAGACTTCCATGCATTTTCTTCATCCTATGTGTAGATCCATATAGATCCATTGTTCATAATGATGTTGCATCCATTTTATCATATGTTAACCTATGCAAGTTCATTCATCAAGTTTGTAGAGATATAATCCATGTTTTCATGCTTATTGGACTTTCAACTCTTTAATTACGAAAATGCCATTATTGTTATAATTGTCTACTTAGATCATTTTTGAATGCTTGATTGCTTGGATTGATGTTTGATTTGATTGATTGTTATGAACTAGATGATTGATGATTAGATTAGATCGAAGATGATTCAAAAGCTAAGGGAAAGGCTCTTGAATTGGAAAAGCTGCTCGTGGCATATGTAGCGGGATGATGAAGCTCTTATGCATAGATTCGATGATGTGATGTAGAGATGGGGCTTTGCAAGGATGTAATGAAGCGAGGCAATCATATGATGAAGACTTGGTCTAATCCAGACGGGATCATTCCAAGCATGTTGATAACTCGGTGATATGATTCGAGTTGAAGATAATGAATGGATATGAGAATAGTCGTCGAGGAGGATGACTAGGAGGCTTGGATAGCATCGTTGTTGAAGGTTCTAGCATGCTTTAAGCAAGAGTACGTTTGGGCAGATTCGATAGTCCCAACGGCCAACTGTTGATGGTCGAGTACTCTGGGCAGATTCGATAGTCCTAGGCACGGGCTGCGACGACGTGCGGGAGTTATGTCTAGAACCGGGGTTTCCATTAGCCCTTGACGGACGGCTGAAAGAATGTGCCGGTCATTCAATTAACGGTGATATCGAAGCAATGATAACAGTGATAGCCAGAGTCATGGATGTTTGGTTGTATCGTCATTCGGACTCAAGAGCGGTATTTTCTGGGTGCTTATCTGATTTAGGCCTTGGTACTTGGAAAACATCGCCCTTGACTCGAGTGATAGTAGTTTTACTTTAAATTGTATGCTCTGCTATGTTTGCTTCTGTTTAGTGTGTGTCTGGGGGCTATCACTGTAGAATGAGGTTGGAGTGGGAGGGTTGTATTCTTATTCCTTTTCCTTTATGCTCTTTTGGTATGTTGTTAGTTAATTTACTGCTCACTAAGACTGTTGTCTGACTCAAGGCTTTATGTTTTAATTCTTATTGCCTTGGGCTGTTCGTCCATTTTGGGACGGGCAGACTAGGTAGCAGGTGACAGGTGCTGTTCTCTCCTCACGATGCTGATATCGAAGACGAGCTGGAGGGTTGCATATTATCTTCTTATATGTACTGGATATTCCGCTGTTTTGTATTCTCTGAGAGATATGTAGTGAGGCTGGATGTATTGACTATGTGGATGCTTGTATTCAACTATTATGGAGTTTTATATGATGTCACTTTGTTCTGTAAAGCTTCACTATACTTATGTTCTATTGTATTTTGTCCATGCGCTGTGAGTAATACGATAGATTCTGTTGTTTAAATTCTTACCTTGACAATCGTCCATGGTCGCCTGGCACACTTTACAGCGCTCTATCTCTAGATTCGGTGCAGGGGTCATGGGCGGTCGTCACAGGAAACATCTAGGAGGAACACGTGAGTTATATGGCATAGTCATCTCCGATGATGATGTACTGTGCATATAAATCTCGTTCCGCTCTCCTAGGACAATGATAAGAAAATCCTTCCACTAACGGTTAGGAGGTGATCTTCGATCTTATCTTTGACTGTTTATTTCCTAAAGAACAGGAGTTGAGTTTACTGGAAATTATCGAATGCAGTTTCGAAGAGACCGGGATCGGGTATGTTATCTGAAAACCACTTCGATCCAATTTAAGCGTTTTGAAGAAAAGACATCTTGAAGATGATGGAATTTCGAAGATGGAACTCTTGAGTGTTTCGTTCAGTCCCAGAACGGACTTGAATGGATGAATGCTGGTATTGCAATTTTTCCTAGAAGGCAGTGTTAGCATTCTAAGTGGGAAGTGCTATAAAAAGGTAAAATGTAGCCTCGGACCTCATCAACCAGGAAATGACATAAATCGGGCATGCAGCAAGGCCAAATGGGTAGCTCCCAAGTAGGGTTTGGTCATTCCAAATCTAGATCTGTTACTAACTATTCTTGTATGCTTCGGGGCCCATTAACGAAGGGATGGTCATATTCGGTATTACTAGTCAAGTGGTAGGCCAGTACTGTGTGGTAGGGTTACAAGATGTTCTTGTCAGACCCCAGTGCATTTATCTATAGATGTACCTTTGGAAAATAGTTCCTTACCTTGTCATAGTATGGAATCCAATCTCCAATACGTGCCTTACGGTTTTGATTGTAGAACCTAATATAGTGGAATTTAATAATGTAATAATTTCGGCTAAGATTAATAAGTATTTGTAGCTTAGACACTATTATAATATCATAGAATTTCATATGAAATGTTTTGGTTATCGTAAGGTAAAAAATCGTTTGTGTTTATGTGCGGTGTGGTCTTACGAGATACTTTTGATTTCAAGGATTTTTATAGCTTTTAAAATCCAATTGGGTGTGTTTTTCTCACGCTAGTTCTCCAGACTGACTCGGGTGTTATTTTATTATAATGCTCAGGTCAGACCGAGCATATTACATATTAGTTTGGATGCTTGGAGCTTCAAGAGATGAGTTGGAGGCCCAGAGACGTATTCACGTAGGTGGTTATTTTTCGTTGTATCCATTGTTGTATTTATCAGCAATTGTAAGGACAGGTTGTTATAACTGTCCAGGCTGAAATAGGTTAGTATACTCTGATTGATGTCTGTATATATACATACATTACAGTTTTTTGTGTAAAGATTTGTTGTATATTATAGATTATTCGTTCCGCTGTGAGATTCTGTGTTGTTGGGTTTTATTCTTATCTTCTTTCTTCTTCTTCTTTCTTTTTCCCTAACAATCGGGTTTTCCGGCATTCGTTTTCTCGGCATGTAATACAGTGGACATATTAGTGTCGATTTTCGAGGGTCGAAAAACTGATTTATTACATTTGTTATCAGAGTTGAAGGTTAAGCGAGAACCTTGGCTTTATTGGGGTACTCATTAGAGATAGGGTCAGTAGCACCCTAGAATGATTTTGTGTGTGTGTGTATGAATGCGTATTTATTAGTGATATAAAATATTTTATATTGTGTTGGTTGATTTGTTGAGTGGCTTATGGATTCTGGTCAATATAGTAATTAACATTATTGATAGGGGTCTCTAAACACTTGAAAGAGTATTTCAACATGGTATTGTTTTGAAATGGGGTAAATGAAATAATTTTACCTTTATTATATTTTCTATATAAAGGAATAATTTTTTAGAAAATTATTATGGTATATATGGTGTGCTTGGTTGTTAGGAAATGATAATGCTAGACTATTATCATTTGTCATTTGTTGTTTGTGTTTTAATAAAAGTCATTGTTATTATAATGCAAACAAAGATTAACAATTAGGAAATAATTTTAGATAACCAAAGTGAGATATATAAATATATGAGTGGTTTATAAAATTAAAAAGAATTTAAAAGGTGGTATTTGAGAATTTAAATTCCGATAATTTTGGAAATTGTTTTTCAACGTTTTGAAAAATAATAATAGTATTATTTGAAAAATATTTTTGAATAGAAAATTTTTAAAGGGTTTTAAAGGAAATAGTGAGCACTGAAGTCGTTGGAAAATAAGGTGTTTAAACTCTGGAAATTTTCAATTATGTATTTTATGAAAATATGAGAAAATAAGTTTGATAACTTATAAATTTTGAAATCTAGTAAGTTGAAACAATGTTTAAACTATTGAATATAAATATTATGAAAAGCAAAATTGAAATGAATCTTAACTTAAGTTAAGTTAAATAAAATGGATTATGGAAAGAAAATTTAGCTTGGGTTGGGCTAAGTGTAATGATTTTGGAAATAAAATTGATTGTGATTGAAATGAATTAGTAAATGAACTAATTAAATTAATTAGTGAGTTGAATATGGTTTTGGAATATGGTTGATAAAATTGAATATTGAAATTGGAAAATGAAATGAGTTAAATGGAAGTGAAATTGGTTTGTAATGGATATGGACTTAAGTTGTGAAGTGGTAATAAACATGTGAAGAGTTGAATGAAATGTTTATAAACTTGGATAAACTTTTATGAAATAATTCATAAATGAATTTAGTATGGAGTGAAATGTTGTTAAACATAGAATTTGGTGGAATAATTCTTAAATGATATCAGTATTGAAAGGATATACTAAGAAATAAATGGATGTGAATAAAGCAAGGTGAATAAATTGAAAGTGAATAAAATGAATGAGAATGAAATAAATGTGAATAAAGGAATTTGGTATAGTTAAGAATCAATTGATATAAATACTTGGGTTGTACGTATATTATTTTATTCGCATAACGGTTTGATCCAGATTCGAGTACATGTTTTCGAGATGATTTACATCGATCCGAGTTAGGATTTTTTACTCGATTATCGACGGCGGACACTGGATATGGATTTTTGGTTGATTCTGGAATTCTCTATCATAGTATATGGCTATGCGAGGAGGATGATGGTTTCTAATCAAGGAACCGGATCTGAGTCCGCACTAGAGTGGTCGTGTGAACGATACTAGTTTGAAAGTGAGATTGTGTGATCAAGCGAGAGGTCATATTTGATGTTGCGTACAAATGATATGTGTACATCGTACGGGCTTTAGTAATGTAAATGTTGAAAATTGAAATTGCAAATTAATATGATTTAAACTATATGTTTGGATATCATTGGTAAATAAGATGCTGGTATATAAAAGAAAGAGCTAATTCGATGCCTTTTGTTTCATAAGAAAATTTGGTTGCCGACTAAAAGGCATGTTTAAATCATTATTATTTGATTTGGTAGTTTTATAATTGAGCCACTTGGCTTTTGTTTTCTTTTGTTGGGTTAGGCCCGCAGTGGTGATTTTTAGTTGTTCTGATCTAGCCGCGCAAAGGAGACGCTGGCGGAATTTTCGAAAATTTAAAGAGTTAGAAATTTTGAAGAAATTTTTGATAACTAAAATTTGATTTTTAGTTATGACTTGAAATGGTTGAATGGATAATATTAGTTGGAATCTATGAACGAATTTGTAAACTTGGTAAAAGTAATAACCAGGTTTCAAAAAATTGATTTTGGAAAAGATTAAGGGCTTAAAATAATTTGGCGAAATATTTCAACTAATTTGTTTTAAAAAAAAGTAATGGGTTTGGGCATTTTCCCACCTTGGCAATTTCGAGGACGAAATTCTTTTAAGGGAGAAGAATGTAATGACCCGGAATTTTAGTTATTTAAATATTGAAAAGTGAATGTTATTGGTTAAATAACTTGAATTTCAAATATAGTGATTTATTGGATAGTTTAATTGTTGAATTTAATAATTGAAATCGTTTAAATAATTAAATCTTGGGTTTTAAGCTGGATAAAATAATTATAAAGCTTATTTAAATTCTATTTAATAAGAATGAAGATAATAAAACTTTTAAATTTGATTTAAAAGTGATTTAACTAATTTTGAAAATAATTTGTTTTAATTAACATATAAAAATAGCCTTCCAGGGCACTATCTCGGATTTCGAAGAAACTAGTTTCATTGGATCTGCAATAATGAGTTATAATACGCCGTCAAATTTCATGGCGATCAGATGTATCGTTTGGTCGTGCGAGATTGAAACGCGTAGGATTTAATATTGAAATTTTAATTTAATGATTCAGTTCAAAATGCTATCTTCTGCATACATTCGAATTAGGTATCGAAATTAGTCCTATGGCGTTCGGAATAGGGGTATAACATATAGAATGCCAGGCGACACGTCTTGATTGGGGATCGAAATTATATAGCTAGATATTTTGAATTTAATAATATATATATTGATTTGACCATTCACAAGCCCACACCCTGATCTCTGAATATTCTAGACCCGTACAAGCCCATACCTTTCTTCCACACTTCCCTCCATCATTTAAATGCTACCAGTAAAGAGAAGAAGAAAAATCTCTTAATGCATTCAATAATAATAAAACAATATATATATATACTCATAGAAAATTCCAAAAACTTGAATCTTGGACCTCGACGAGTTTTAAGCTTTGTTTTGACATGATTTTAGGGTGTTTGACTTTGGGTTCAGGGGATCGACAGTTTGTGCACGGTTTAGCCTAGCTAGGGTTGGGAATTTGTTTACCTAGAGGAGGAGATGGGTCGAGGGAAGGGTGGCACGGTGCTTGTCATTCGAAGACGAGTCGAACGAGGGAGGCGAGAGGTGGCACGGCGCAATGGTGGCAATCGTGACTATCGTTTGTTGCATTCCGGTGAGCACATCGTGATTCGATCGGCGGTGTCGTAGGGCGAATCGAGGGTACGGTCGAGTTCATGGGAGCATGGTGAGTCGTTTGGCTATGGCGGTTTGGGCGTCGGCGGTTGATTTTGATGTGTCACTGACACGCGGTGGAATGTACGAGGGGGGGAAATTAAATTCGATTTGGGGAAGAAGTTCTGTGAGGGGTATAAGAGTAATTAAAATGATATTTAATTGTTTATTTATTTTTATATAAAAATGTATCAATGACGTATAAAATTTATAACTCCTTCATACGAGGTCTGATCGAGACAAAACTTTTTGCGTTGCGCTCATAATGAAGAAAGCTTCATGATGGAACTGGTTTGGACGAATTGGGAGACTGTTGAAATTTGGGCTAAAATCGAACGTCGTTCGGTTTTAGTTCTAAACCGGAACGTCTCGGTGACAACAGAAAATTTCGATGAGTTAAACTCACCTTTTCGGTTAACTAGTATGATTTATAATAAAAAATTGTTAAATGATTGTTTGGATGAATTACTATATTTATATTAGTTGGATTGAATATTCCCGCTTATTGGAGCGGATGAGACCCTATTGCGTTCCCGTGTAAGAGCGGATGACCCTTTGTATATGAATCCCACCTCAAAGCAGTTGATTTATATTTTATGATTGTATAACATTTGTGATGTAGGGAAGCAGGTTGCACGGATCTAACGGGATTCCTCGCTATTATTGAATTATTTCAATAATATTTCTTTATATGGATTATTGAATAATGAACCTGATTGTGGACACTGTGGTTATAACACCGTAATATGTTTGAAAATAAAACCCAGTAGTGGTAGAAAATCAATATCGATATTGGTTAAGTGTTGAGCGGTTATTGGCCTCAAATTAGTATTTTCAAAATACTATAATTTGCCGTTTAAGTCGGAATTGGTTTTGAGAAAAGAAACGATTTTTAAATCCGAAATTGGATTTCAGAAATACTTTGTTTTAAGGATTATATAATATTGTTTTTAAGTTGTTTAATTATACTAATATTGTTTTTAAGTTATTTAATTATAATAATATTGTTTTAAAGGTATTAAATTATATTAATATTATTTAAGGTTATTAATTATAGTAGTATTGTTTAAAGTTATTTGTTTATAGTTAATATGTTTTAAAAATTTATAAAAAGGCTAATATTTGGAAGGATTGATTATTTCAAGAATAATTATGGTTTGGAATTAATAATAAGGATTATTAATAAATTTTGAAAATAAATTATTATTATGTATGAAAATGGCAAAGATTAGTTCCTGTTGTTTCTTAACAATATTTTGAAGTTATTAATTATTAATTTAAAGATGTTTTAAAATTAATAATTTTCATTCAGTTAAAATGTTTATTGTTAATAATTATTATTATATGATGGTGTTTTGAAATAAAATATTTTTAATTGTTTGTAAATGTTTTAGAAACCTATGAATGGAGTTGAAAGACTTGGTTTTTATAAAGAAGCTAATAAAATTGTTTAGAGACGAAAGAAAAATTATTTACAAGATGAGGAGTTTATTAATAGTTAGATGTTTATAAATGAACAAACGGGTTTATAGATTTATAAAAGAAGTTTTATAAATGCTTTAGAAATTATAAAGGATTTATAAATGGGTTTAGAAATATACAAAGAGGATTTATAATTGATTGGAATGTATAAAAGAAGTTTTATAAATTGGGTTATAAATTGTTTTATAGAATTATAAGGAGTTTGTGAATTATTTTTAAATCGAATAAAAATGGAGTTTTTCTCAGTGTGTAAATATACTTATACTGTTGAGATAAGTATATGGATATTTTCTAGGTATTGAAAATATAAGAATTGGTGGGTATATTTTTGTAAAAGTATTCTTATACAAATAATTTACAAATGGTTTTATTTATGAAAGATTTATAAAAGGAGGCTACTAATTGCTTATATGCTTAACCAATGTTGGTTTTCCCTATGAAATAAATTCCTAATTGAATGTTTGTTATTTGATAGTTAAATAACCGACTATCGAAATTGGACCCAAAACGTAACTTTGGAAACATCTAAGAGGAACACGTGAGTTATATGGCATAGTCATCTCTGATGATGCTGTACTGTTCGTATAAATCTCGTTCCGCTCTCCTAGGACAATGATAAGGAAATCTGTCCACTAACGGTTAGGAGGTGATCTCCGATCTTATCTTTGACTATTTATTTCCTAAAGAACGGGAGTTGAGTTTACTGGAAATTATCGAATGTTGTTTCGAAGAGACCGGGATCGGGTATGTTATCCGAAAACCACTTCAATCCAACTTAAGCGTTTTGAAGAAAAGACATCTTGAAGATGATGGAATTTCAGAGGTGGAGCTCTTGAGTGTTTCATTCTGTCCCAGAACGGACTTGAATGGATGAATGCTGGTAGGCCAGTCCTGTGTGGTAGGGGTACAAGATGTTCTTATCAGACCCGGTGCATTTATCTAGAGATGTACCTTCGAAAGGTAGTTCCTTACCTTGTCATAGTATGGAATCCAATCTCCAATACGTGTCTTACGGTTTTGATTGTAGAACCTAGTATGCTAGATTTTAATAATGTAACAATTTCGGCTAAGAATAATAAGTATTTGTATCTTAGACACTATTATAATATCATAGAATTTCATATGAAATGTTTTGGTTATCGTAAGGTAAAAACACATCCGTGTTTATGTGCGGCGTGGTCTTACGAGATACTTTTGATTTCAAGGATTTTCATTTTTAAAATCCAGTTGGGTGTCTTTTTCTCACGCTGGTTTTCAAGGCTGACTCATGGGTTATTTTATTATAATGCTCGGGTCAAACCGAGCATATTACAGATTAGTTTGGATGCTTGGAGCTTCAAGAGACGGGTTGGAGGCCTAGAGACATATTCACGTAGATGGTTATTTTCCGTTGTATCCATTGTTGTATTTATCAGCAATTGTAAGGACAGGTTGTTATAACTGTCCAGGATGAAAAAGGTTTTCTCGGCATTCGATTTTCCAGCATTCGATTTCTCGGCATGTAATACAGTGGACGTATTAGTGTCAATTTTCGAGGGTCGAAAAACCGGTTCGTTACATGTACATTACATTACTTAAATCTTATTTAATTAATTTAATTAATTAACATTTTAATTAATTTTATGTTATTCAATTAAACATTTTAGTTGAATATGTATTCCATAACGTTTATGGTTATACACGTGTGTGTATATATGTGTGTGTGTGTGTATGCATGTGAGTATGTGTGTATGTATGTATTTTATTATTTGTTAGTTAACTTATTTAATTAGAAAGTTTAATTAAATATTAACTTCGAAAATTTCTTTTGTACATACTTATAGACTTGCATTATCTTAAACAATTCAAGATAATGTAACACACACACACACACACACACACATATATATATATATATATTGTACATATATATAATTTAGTTAATTAACTGTTAATTAATTTATTTAATTTATTAATCTTATTAATAAACATTAATTTTTTTGAAATATGTCTATTATACTTTCAAAGCATTTTTGAAAACTATATTATAAGATTTGTAATATACATTGTTTTCAAAGCTAACTTTGATAATCATATTATAACATTTATAATGTAATTCTTATTTTAAATTTAACTTTTAAATTTAAAATCTTATTTTAGTTTAAAATAATTTTGAAATCACATTGTAACATTTATAATGTATTTCTTATTAAATTTAAATTTTCATTTTTATTTTTCAAATCAATCTTGAAAATTAGTCCAAGGCCCAATTTAAATTGGGACTTTTCTATTAGGGGCAACCTTTGGGCTTACTTTACTTTTGGGTCGGGTCTGATTACTCAAACACAAAGACACTACTTTTATAAACACCTTAATAAATCGGTAAGCTTAATTGGTTGGCCATAACATGACTAATTTAGATAGCATAGACTATTTTGCTCTGATACATTGTAGAAACTAGGCCAATCGGAAGTGGGTGAAATAGGTAGATTTCAAAAAAAAATTCTATTTTGGATCTGTTGGGCCTATGAAGTCTAAAGGGGATTTTAGTTCCAATCTAATATATTTTAAATAAAATCATTATTTTATTTTTTTTAAAAGAATTTACATAAATTTAAAGTTTACATGAATTAGAGTATATTAAGTATACTCTTATATGTATTTGTGTGTAAATGTTACTTGTTTAATTTAATTTAAAGAAGGAAACCTTTCATTTTCTCTCCTAACCTATTTAATTAATGAGGGAGATTTGGTTTTATTTGGAGGGAGAATCCTTTCTTTTCTCTCCCTTTAGTTAATTGATTGATTGATTTATTAAATGACATGATGACCAAAATTATACTTAGAATAGATCATGAGTATATCCAGATATAATCCATTGTAAAATGCGTAAGTGCAACATGGAAAAAAGTGTACATAGTTAATGTATACATATATAGATGTTGGGATTTGCATCTATAACATATATATTGCCCATTTATATGTGTGATGATTGTCACAAAAACAATTTAAACTTATATTGAAATGTTTATATATACATATATCAAAATTAACTTACATATTAAATGAAATGAATAATTTAATGTTTGAATAGATTTGAAACAAAAGGTCTAAATGAATGGGTAGTGGTGCATTTAAGTGGCATTAATAGAAACAGTAAAAGGGATTTAAAAGTCAATTAAGGAGATGTAAAGATGGAAATCTTTTAGCCTTCCTTTGATCTATCTGTAACGACCTGACTTTTTGACCTCAAATGTCGACACTAAATACATCCACGGTATTCGTGTGCCGAGCAGCCAAGTGCTGGAAAGACGGAAAGTTATGGTAAAATAAAGGAAGAATAATAGAACAGGAAAGGAAGAACACAACATCAGAATCTCACAACTTAACAATAATATATAATATCAAAGGAACAGTACAATGGTTACTCCGAATACAGAAACTTCAAAGTTATGAAACCTAAGTACTATCATCGGCCTGAACAGTTAAAACGGTATGTCCTCACAATGCTAATTGTACAGTACAAAAATGCAGCGGAAATAAGAATACTATGGAAGGTGATCATCCAGCTCTTCTCCATAAGCTCCAAGCATCCAAAGCTAGGTTTGGCAACATACAATGCGCAGACCCGAGCATTATAAGAAAATAACATCCGGATCAGTCTGGTAAACCAGCGTGAGAAACTCAAGAAATAAGAGTGATTTGTAATAGAACCTTTTTGAGATTGTATGGATTACCATGACGGTTTTCCACTCAAATGAAACCAACCATTCATTAAGTTTAACATATACCGATATGAAAGATAATGTCTAGTGTGTAGCACATAAGTCATATTAAATATCTGTTGTGTGAATGCCACAATAATAATAAGTATACAATCAATACTGCTAAGGTACGTTCATATAATGGATTTTCCGTGGAGATCTCCTCGGATCAAGCCGAATCCGAACTCCTACGCAAGGATCAAAAATATCCTCTCGAGCAACGTACATCTCTAGGGAATGTACTATATGAAATACATAACTGGTCTATGCCCAAAACACCCATGGTTCAGAATGCATCGCTACAACATGCATGCTTGTAAGTAATACTAGATGTAGTCATCCGCACCCTTGGGATTGTTAAAATGCTACGTTCCCTTTGGTTATGCATCCTATCTCTGGTTTTAGTCATTTTCGATGCCGAGCCTACGTTTAGCATCTCTCACTCGAGTCTTCATCGCTTGGATATAACACGAATCCCCAAATGGATTCCTATATCTCAAACAGATCTTGAATTACTACATGAATTCGATCATGTTGAACAGATCTTGAATCACCACATAGATTCCCGCATAAGCCTTCCGACGAATGCTGACACTGTCATATATCTCTCTTGGAATACTCCTCAAGATAGACAATCCCACATGATTGCATCGTTTGAAATGTTAATGCTGACTTCTCCCTTGGACTTAATCTTAGGATTGACGGTTCAACTCTATAACATTTCACTTCACAGCCACTTCCAAAACATAGAACTCGTATACTAGTTTTGAAGTGGTATTCGATAAGTAAAACAATTACCGATCCCGATCCCTCCAAAACCAATTCGATGAATTTTTAGTAAATTCAATTCCAGTTCTTTCAGAAGTAAGAAAAAGCTAGAGACGTTTCATACAAATGCTTCTCCCCAGGGGCTCTCGTTGGTATGAAATCGCGAAGCCTTTCAATAAATTCTTAAGTCAATATTAGGTCAATTCAATAATCGACTAATTGATTATCTGGTCAAAATAATTGGTTATACAAATCAATATTTGTATGCTTAACTCATTTCTGACATTCCAATTTAACTATTCCTCGTCCAATAGTGAAGCTAGGTAAGTTAGAGCACTGGTTGCATCAAAGCCTTACCTAGACACTTCATTCTTGAATCTCACAAATAGATAAGTCTACCTCATCGGCTTTTAGTGTTAAGTATAATATTAATGATTTCCATAAACAAAAAAGAAATCAACACGATTAATACATTTTCGACATTTTCCGACTTACTACTCCTCAGTCTAGAGGGAAGCCGGTAGGTTAGAGCTTTATTACTCCATCCCTACTCGAACATCAAATCTTAACTCTCACAAACAGATAAGCCTTACTTCATCGGCTTTTAGCGTTAAGGATAATTAATTACTTTTTAAATAAGTAATTAAAAAATTAACCATTTATCCAATAATCCATTATAACCCCTTTCTAAACCTTTTGTTTATACTTTTAAAACCCTTTTTAAAATGATATATATGTATAGTAATTTATTTACCAAAACTTGATATATAAATAAACAAGTCGAAGATATTTTATTCCATAAGATATAAAATAGTCAACATATTTTATACAAACTATATATGCTTAAAAATGCTTTTAAAATACTTTATAATACATATAATAGGTTTTAAAATATTTTCTCAAAATATTACTTGAAAATAATAACTTTACAATTTGCTTAAAAACTTGGAAAAATAAGTTTTTATTATAAAATCCTCTTCTTTAAAATTCATAACTAATTCTTAAAAATTCATAAATATCTCAAACAACTTTTTAAATACTTTAATATGAGTTATTAAACAATTGTAAAAAGAATGAAACAAAATAATTAAATTTAAATATCTTTTCAAACCTTTAAAGTCCAAAAATCAAGGCTAGCAGGGCAGTTTACACAAGTGAAGTTTTGCCCACCTTTCGAGATGTTACTTAACTTTTTACTATCCAAGCTTTTAATAGCAACAAACATATATATATATATATATATATATAACATTATAAATATGGCGATAATACCCTAAGGACCTCTCTACAAAGTTCCATTGAAATCGACGAATACTAGACAATTCCAAAGTGCAACCATAACAACTATCGCTATAAGTGCACTTTCAAATCCGAGTCTGATCTAAACCAAAGTCCATCTATAACCTATGTGCTTTGTTCCAAGGCTATGCCAAATGTCATAGATGTTAATTCAAGCCCATTCTAAGTCCATAGACACGAATCACATATGCTTTTTGTTCTCAAAACAAGAATCAAACTAATGTTTATAACAATTCAACAACTTAAACACAATCAAAACACAACATATATATTATATTTTCCATTCAAAGTGGTGTGTGAACTCACCTTTTATCCAATAACAACAAATATCCAAGCACCCAAGTCCAAACCCAACCTTTCAACCACCTTCTTCTTTGTCCTTTCCATGCTTTGTCTTGCTTTTTCCCTCCTCCTCTCCTCCTTTTAGCTCATAGCCAAAGCTTCCATGGGGAGTTTGGCTTCACTTCTTTAACTTTAACTAAGTGGAAGGTGTTATAATATTCCACCAGGGCTTCATTCGAAATTTGAGTTGATTTGGATAAGGTTTGTAAAAATTTCCTTTAGAACATAAGAGAAGAAGAAAAGGAAGAAGCCATTAAAGAAACTTGGTTTTGGTTTGTGAATTTATGATTTATTCCTAAGGGCATGTCCCTCCTTTTATAGGATCAAAATGGTGCTCTTTAAATTTGATCTCACCCCCCCCCACCCCACCATGCTATGGAAGCCTTACCTCCCCTCACTTCTCCTTTTACATCACTTTTCCTTTATCTCACTTCCTTAAGCAAATACCCTTACTTTATCAAATATCTCTTATCCTAAAGGAAGCTTCTAGAATGTTCCATACTTTGTGAAGACTAGAGTATGTTAATTAGTTACTAATGTATTCATATGATCATTAAACACGTGCACAAGAGTTCGAATAACTTACATCGATCAAAAAACTATTTACCGATAAATCGATTTTCTGTCACATTATCGATTTTTCTTTGGAGAATATACTTTTGTAAACAATTTTCAAAAATAAGTTTCTTATCATTATTCATTAATTAAATGATGTCTAATGAGGTTATAAAATCATATTTATAACATTTAATTATATTTCAAAACGTTACGATATCCGAAGACGAAGTGTTCGAATTTTTGGATCGCTACATTCTCCCCTACTTAGAACATTTCATCCTCGAAATTCAAACAAGAATGATAATCAAAGGAGATAGAAGATTAAGATATATATATATATATAGCATACTGTTGAAACTATATACAAAGTAAACTGCAAACCAAAATGCATACTAAGTGACTCCACCTCAAGCGGTAGCACGCTACAAAAGATACACAATACAAAGATAAGAAGGAAACCCTAGTCTATAAGCAAACCTGGATAGAATTCCTTCAAACAGCTCTCCATCTTATGGTATCATCCTGAGCATCCTCGCTCCATTTCACTTCTAACCTTAACATAGGAACAAGCATACAAATACTCAAATAGTATTCATAATTACTAGCAACCAACGCTCATGGTTGGCTCAGGTTCAAAACTCTCCCATTGTCCAAGAACGATAAACAATCTACTAAGCATAGCTTACGCTCAATAGTCTCAGGTCATTACTTAGACGATTATTCATGCTACCTCATAATAAATCGAAGAGTTATTCCCCAAACTCTTCATAAGCCAACAAACATAGTATACAAATGTATTAAAGAGCGTACGATGCACATGAACCATTCGTACGCAATATCCGATCTAATCACTTGTTCGATCACAGAAATTTCCCTTCCAAACTAGTATAGATCACTTGACCGCTTTAGTGCAGACTCCGATTTGATTCCTTGATTAGAAACCCATTCTCCTTGCATAGCCATATACTACGATAGAAAATATTGAGATTGTATCACGAATCCATATCAAGTGTTCGCCGTCAAGAATCAAGTGAAAAATCCTTGTTCGGACCGGTGTAAACCACCTCGAAAACATGTACTTGAATACTGCATTAAGAATGGTTATGTGAATAAAATGATCTACGTACAACTTACATATTTATCTTATTGGTTTCTTAACTACACCAATTCCTTTTTAACCACCTTCATTTATACAATTAGTATGGAATTCAATACTAAAATCATTTATGAACCATATCATAACTTCAAGTTTATAATCATTTTGTAACTAAAGATCATACTCGTACTATACTCCATTACATCCTAAGAGTATATACAAACATCTAATTCATCTTACTTAACAAGGATGATCAACAATTTGAATTTGTTTTAACTTACTACCTTTTCAAATTCATGTGTTATATAAACTCAACTTTATATTTTTGGAAACACTTAACTACAAGTTCTATACAAATTCGCCGACTATTCGAAACCGTTGAAATATTCCATTTCATTTAACAATTGAAAACTATTAAACAACATATCATATCATGATGCACATACCATACTTTTCTAATGCATAGGCTTCATGTGTCCATGAAATAACCTTTTTTTTAGGAAGACGATTGTGCAGTGTGAAACTACATAATCGATTAGATAATAAAATATCTATAATATAGTTCTAGCCAACATGCTTGACCAGTAGCCAACATGGAGTGTTTAACTAGGAAAAGTGGAAATAAATACAACGCAACATCGACAAACTTAAAATAAAAAGTAGTAAGAAGTAGCAAAATAAAACATCACAACCTAAACCCCATGCATGCAACAGCTCCAACCATAGAAACCAAAATGAGCTGTGCAGCCAAATTGATAGGAGCCAAAATATGGGCTTCACCATGGACGAGTAAAGACACAACGAGAGGAGTGGCCAACCCTACCACTATCTTGAATCCCCAAACTTCCTACATATTCAATGTCTGAATTCACAGAGGAATGCACAGACGCAAAGGAGACAAAGCTCTCCTAATAAAGGCGGGGGGCATGGATCCAGCATTGCAAGGCAGCAGGCGAGCACTATGTTTGACTGAAGTGGTAGAGAAAGCAAGGAGGGGCTGCTGCGGGGAGGGCTCAAGAGCAGTCTGAAAAGGGGTAGAACCCTCCAGGTTGAAATCCATCGGGAGACTTGCAGGGGGAGGTCAGGCAGCGGGGAGGAAGGTAAAACAGAGAGGTTAGGGGCAGAAATATCAACATCATCCAGAGGGTCCCATCTAGGTTCAAGGGAAGCTGGCCAATGGTCCCAGCCTCTTGGGTCAACAACTTCGAAAGATAAATCATACATTGGAGGTGGGTTCTGATCCACTAAAGGAGAAACGGCAGCGGTATTAGCCAGTTTAGCTTCAACGATATTAGCATCAAATTTGGAATCTGAATGGGGGAATCTAGCGATGAGGGCGGAGGTAAAGTGGCTCATAGAGATTTTGCCAAGCACCAGTGAAATCATCTATCAAGCAATAGGTCAATGGGGTTTAGGACCGGATGAACATGAGCCCAATGCTCCACTGAAAGCTTACAGTCGATATTGTTCATCGCAATAATAAATGTACAAGGGAGGGCTACTACTTTATCAAGGCTTATTTGGGTGAACATGAAACAGTGGTCTGCTAGGGCCCACTCACAAGTGTCAAAGTCCACAAAAAGGCTAAGAGGGTGGAGCAATGCTAGAGCGGCCCACCTGGCTTAACAATGAAATGATGGTTAGTAGCTTGGATCAGGAGGTCGGGGATGGAAAGTGGATAAAGAAACAGCGGTCAGAATGGAGGGAAATCTCTCAGTCATCGGTGTGAAAGTAGGCGGCTAGGGAGAGACGAATCGATTCCATGTTCAAATAACTAGAAATGATGGTTGCAGTGGCTAAATTGGAGAGAGGAGCGGGTATAGCCATAGTCTTAGGAGAATAGGAAATGAGGGGATAAGGAAATGATGAGGGGGTTTGCGAGGAATAGGGGGATTAGATAATAGGGCAGAAGAAAGAGAGGTCCATGAAATAACTTAACAAGAGAACTTTAGAACTAAACACCGGATTTCATTTCAAATAATTTGGAATAATATATACATCTAACTTTTGTATATCAAATCATACTTTTGAAATTTAAATTTAAATCCATTTTATCAAAAAAAAATTGTAGTATCCCACACTTAGAAACCCAAAAATGAACGCCAATGATGCTGCAGTTATCACCGAAATTATTTTCAAGCGACGGAAGTGAGTTCGGTACACCCAGACCATATTTTTGGTACTTAACCAAAATCATTCCAAAGCAGTATCAAATACTTCATGTAACAATATTAAGTGTAATGATCTAAACTAATTCCTAAATTTTTACTTTCAAAAATACTAATATTATTTTCTCCAAAATCTTGATAAACATTTTCAAATATATCGGGATTTAAGTTATCAAATTCTCTATTTAAATCCTTTTTATTTATAAGCCATGTTTTTATAAACAATACTTATATAAAATCACTTTTTTATATAAATATTTTCGCAAATATTTATTTCCAAAATATTCTATCTTTCCTTTTGATTATAGTAAACATCTTTTACTAAATTTTAACTTCTAACCTAATATTATTACCGAATGTCTTACAGTCAAAATTTGAAACTTAATTCACAAGGTGTTCGTTCAATGTACCCACAATTACTGTCTACCCACCCCATGATGTAGAAAGGTAAAACTGCTCATAAACTGGTTGAGCACAAATCAATAACAAACAATACTCAATGTTCCTAACATGCCGAGTATGACTAAACAATCAAGGTTAAGGGATATTAAACTATGAGAAGCACTAGAGTCAAACAAATGCGAATAGGAAAGCTATAAATAGATAGTATACCCTCATGAATCTGCTTCCTATTTACAGCTGTAGAAATAGCAAAGACCCTAGGCTACTACCCTTTCTTGAGCATAGGACAATCTCTAAAAAAATGGCCAGGCTGATGGCAACCATAATAACCTTTTGATGCAAACTGTGCCTCAAGCTTCGAAAACTTTTCAATCGATGCTTTCACTATTTATGCTCTAGCCACCCGCCCTTCTTTCCTCGACTTACAACTCCAAGCAAAGTGTCCCTTCTGCCTATGCTTACGACAAACTACATTAGAGATATTTCTCGGTGACTGAAACTTCCTCTTGTTGTCCCCAACTGGTATAGAAATAGATGGCTTCGGTGCTAAGCGCTCAAACCTTAAAGCCATGTTCTCCAAACTAACAAAAGATCCCATGACGTGGTTTGTTATATCTCACTGGAACCCACAACGCCTACCCGCAATGAACATCTCATTCTTCTTTAGCGGTATATGAACCAATCCTAACCTGAACTGAAACAATGCAATGAACCGGTTTTCAAACTCCACCATAGTCATGGCCCCTGTTTCAGATCCAAGAAGCTCCTAAACAACAAAGTCTTTCCAGCTTCCGGAACAAACTTCATCTCAAACTCATCAATTGGGTTCAAAAGAAGTCATTCTCTTGAATATCAACAATAATAGAACTCCACCAATCCATGGCTGCATCCATTAGATGTCGTGATGCCAACCTACACTTCGATGCATCCTCTAGATCCATATCTCCAAATATCTGATCATATAATCTGAGCCACTACACCTCTTACCCCCAGCCTCTTATAACTGCGGCAGAGCGAAGCTAAACTCTTCCGAGGCCTGACCTGCCTGATCTTCTCTATGACATTCACCCTTGGTTCCTCAACTGGAGCAACATTCTTCGGTGATCAATTCCCGCCATTTGTAACAGTACTACTCTGTCCACCTCTAGCATTGACAGCTCTAGTACTCATAGTTCTTACTACCTAATCAAAGCAAAACTTCTTTAGGACCCAAAAGGATAGAGTTATTTTAAAGAGAGGGTTACTAAGAAAGAGATATTCCAAAGGAATAATTTAAAAGTCTAGTTTTCAAAATACAATTACACTCTCATATGTACAATGCGCTCGATGCATTCTAGGGTGTCGCTTACCCTATCTCTAATGAGCCATACCCAACCAAAGCCAAGGTGTTTGCTCAACCTTGAGCTTTGATACCAAATGTAATGCCCCGACTTTTCGACCCTCGAATGTTGACGCTAAATACATCTACGGTATTCGTGTGCCGAGCACCCAAGTGCTGGAAAGACAGAAAGTTAGGGTAAAATAAAACGAAGAATAGAACAGGAAAGAAAGAACACAACATCAGAATCTCACAATGAACGATAATATATAATATCAAAGAAACAATACAAATGGTTAGTTCGAATACATATATTTTAGAGTTATAAAACCTAAGTACTATCATCAGCCTAGACAATTATAACTACATGCCATCAAAATGCTGATATATACAATATAAAAATGCAGCGGAAATAAGAATACTATGGAAGGTAATCATCCAGCTCTTCTCCATAAGCTCCAAGCGTCCAAAGCTAAATCTGGAAGCATACACGGGGTTGACCACTACACCAAAACAGTCATTTGGCAACACGTTTTTTTTCATTTGGCGACACTTATATGGGTTGCATTTTAGTCTCGCTAATAAGTGTCGCTATCCAATATAAGTGTTACTGAAAATAAAAATTTACACTTTTAAATACGGCGACACTTATTTTCGTTGTAAGCCTTGGTTTAATTGGAGTTAATTGAAATATACTAGGGCAAATTTGTAATTGAATAACATATCACGCTTAACCCTAGCCACGCATATCCCTGGCCGCATTTTCCCCAAATCGTTTCCCTCTCTGACGTTCATTCTCCAACCGCCCCTCCTTCATCATCAACCCCAACGATGTTAATCAAAACTTCCACCTGCGACAAGCAATATACCGCCACGCACTCACAGAAGAATACCGCCAGAAACCTTAAAAGCACCACCGCGCATTTCGAATCTGCCTTCAACTCCTTGCGGTCGCTCCCTAATCTTAAAGGACGGTCAAACCCTAATCTCCTCCTCCCAAATATTCGAATTCGGATTCTTCACCCCAAATAACTCAACTTCCAGATACGTCGGAATCTGGTACCACAACATATCCACCCAAACCATCGTCTGGATCTTAAACCGCGACCAACCCCTTAAATCCAAAGAGGCTTTTTAACCCTAGTCGATAGCTTCGACCATCCAACGGACACATTTCTGCCAGGTATGACTATAACTCTAAATCTGAAAACGGGTGCGAGAACCCAGTTTTGGGCCTGGAAAAGCCCAAACGACCCGTCAAGTGGTGCGTACACACTAGGGATCGACCCGGATGGGTCGGGTCAGCTCTTCATGTGGAAGGACGGGAGGCCAAGGTGGCGGGCCGGGCAGTGGGACGGGAACCGCTTCATAGGCTCCACCATGAGGCCCATGTACATGTATGGCTTGAAGTTCCTGTTTGAAGGGGTACATGAATTCTAATGGAGGATGTGTTAGGAGGAGTTGACTACAATGTGATGGAAGAAGTGATGGTTTTTATGGAGTGGAAAGTGTTAAGGTTCCGGATTTGGCAAACTGGGGATCAATGGTTGTGAATGAAGGTGACTGCAGAAGTGAGTGTTTGATGAACTGTTCTTGTAATGCTTATTCTTATGTTACTGGAATTGGATGCCTGATGTGGGGTGGTGAATTACTAGATACAGTTTAGTTTTGTGATGGCAACTCTGGTAGTACGTTGTTCATTAAGCTTGCAGCCTCTGAGTTAGGTACCGTTTTTTATTCCTTAATGCTACCATAGTATACTGTGGAAATTTCGACATGTATCTTTACAATTAGCTTTTAAGTCCATCGTAGATTTCTTTTATAAAATAGATCAATATTTTCAAAATAATAGACAAAATTCAAAGCTTATTTGGATAATTTTATTCATAATTTATAACTGTCCGTGATACACGTTTTGAGGGTTTCTTAAATTTGAAATAAGAGATTGGTGATGATTCATAAATTTGGAATAAGAGAATTAAAAATGAAAAAAATTCAAGGAAAATAGATGTATAAAATAACTTCTAAAAGGAAAAGGGACAGTAAGAAAAAAGGTTTCTTTAATTTCTACTATTATTTGTTATTACCAATTATGTGACATACAGCATGATCATTCATTATCATGAAAATTCTATACGTGTAAAAAAATTCATAGTATAAAGGGCTGTTGGTTTGGAGTACGTTTCACTTATCATTCTTTTTAGAAAAAATTCATAGTATAAAGGGCAGTTTTTTGCATTGGATATGTTTATCTTGCAAAAAAGATACAATTTGGTACTGAAATTTCCATTGTCATTTGAATTTGAGTTTGTTATAATTCCATCCATTTTATTTTAATTCCATTGTTTTATCAATGCGAGAAATTTCCATTGTCATTTGAATTTGAGTTTGTTATAATGTGATAATGATGTGAAGTTTGTAATTGTCTGTTTGTCATTTGAATTCCAATGTTTTATCAATGTGAGAAAATTTCCTGCCAACATATATGGAAACCTGTTAACTTATTTTGATATGCACATTTACATATTTTCATGCAAACAAATTGAAACAAAATAATTTACTTACCAGGTGATGGCATTGTCAAAGATTGAGAGTTAAAATTTGATTTTACACCACTCGAAGATGTCTAGAATCATATTCTCATGTTGATGGTTGAAGCTTGACTACCTGACTTTATAAATGCAATATAGGTATTAAACATTCATGTCTAGTTTTCTATTAATAGGATTCATACATATAAATGGATCGATAAAATATACCTAATTTGAGGTAATTGACAAGGAATATTGAAAATAAGCATCTGATGAACAAATGTGTTATCACATGTGTGCAATCCATTAGCTCTAACATGGTTTTGAAAATTAGGATAATGTCCTTTGAATTTCTAATGCATTTAGGAACACTGTCAAATTGTGGCTTTTCAAACTTAATTATTTCTTTACAAAGTAAGAGTACAACTTCTAAAAACATAATGAAATTAATGAAAATTTGTGAAGTCTGCTCTTTAAAGTCTTTTACCAGTTTGCCGAGTTAGAAGAGGTAGTGCAATAGCATATAAAAAATTATAGTTGTTTCTTAAATATATAATTCCTCCAGTGGTGTCAAAAATCAGTTTTCCAAATGTGTGAATAAATTTACAAAGCAAATTATTTTCGTTCTAAAATCGACTAGATAGATATAGCATTGATACCACTATAAATTTATGTTTGCATTTGCGTCATAGGTAACTTTTCATAGTTTGTAAGTAGGTCATTAAAGCAGTTTGAGTTTGTTGTTAGAATAAGAGAGAAGTTAGCAGAAAGAGAATTGTGATCAGGTAGTGAAGGATGTAGGATCTTTACAATGGTTCTAATATTTGATTAGTAGTAAGTCTTACTATCGATTTTGCAACAATACAGAATAATGCAATTCAGACAACGTAGCTGCGCAGCATCAATTTTGCAAGAGTAACAGAAAAACACAAATTTGTAAATGTTTTGAATGATAGTCGAAATTTACAATGACTTCAAGGCTAAACACACACATTAAAGACTTGCTAAACAGAGATTATTTTGTGAGGAACAAGTAAAACAATGATTTTCTATTTTATCTATGTCTATAAATGCAAAAGGACAAGCCAATCTCTTAGTAAATGATGTGAATTTTGGAAGTGCGCAATAAGTTCCATTTGAATTTTCGTCGCAAACTTGGTTAAAGCTACATACATTAAAACATGCTAATCACTAGCAAAATTTCGTGAATTCAGTGAATTCTTTGCATGCACAATAATACCATTTGAATTTAAACAAGCTTACTTGCGTGCCTCTCATAGCACTTTCATATCAGTTTCTAACGTGGAAATTTATTTTTGAGATATACTTGATCCATTATTGTTTTTCCCTAAACCCTCGTTCACATTTAACATATGTTTCTGTTGCTCTGTAAATTATGCGAGTCAAGTTGTTGAAGTCTTTATGGAAGGCGAATGGCCAAGAAATAATTTTTTGACATATTGAAGCTATTACAATAATGAACATCAAAGCTCATTGAAAATTTATCCCTTTATCATTTTGCTACCAAAGAAGAGTGTAATACTTTGGCTTGAAATAATTCATGAAATTACACTATTGTAAGAGAAATAAGTACCAACTTAAACATATATTTTATCAATATTTCACCATAATTGTCTTGATTTTAACTTTCTTTCCTTTTCTCTGGTCGATTATACTTTTAAGTATTGCCCACAACCTCCTCCTACGCTTCCTCTTCCTGCCGTTTTGTTGCATCGATGCTACTGACCTGGATGGTGACCTGAATGTGTGTGTTTTTTCGAATGGGTTTCTCTTGGAATTTTGGACTCATACGCTGGGCAAAGAGAATGATGCTTTATGACTAACTTTCTATACTTTTATTCTTTCTTCTAAATTTAGTCGATGTTTATGTGTAGAAATCATGCACTTTTTGGCTTGCGTGAATCAATATGAATTCTTTATAATCTTGTCTATGTGAATTATAGTAGTGTAATAGCAGTTACATAGTATGAACCAGTGGCAGTTGTGTAATTGATGCACTTGTGTTATTTTTCATTTTTTTCAGAGACAGTATCTTCTATTCAGGGTATAAATTATTTTTTGAGGCTGTTTTCCGTGTTTTTTCAAGATGCAAACTGCTTTGTGCTTCAAACCAAATGAAGGATTGGGACAGCTTAATGTTTCTCATTCTTTACCATGGTGAATTGGAACTCAACAAATATCTGGAGAGAATTTTAATCAGTTAAAATTAGTAAATGGACATATTGGCCATGGTATTGATCAAAACTCGGATAAAGATGCTAGTGATACTGCTAAATTTTCGATAATTCAAGGTAAAATTTGTATAGTTGTCATTTTCTCATGGTTTTTTAACTAGGTAAGTTCCCCAATTTCCCTACATGATTTTGATCATTTAGCACTCAGTATCAAACAAGATGCGCATTATTCCTCATCAAGTGTACATGAACTTGTTTTAAAATTGTCCTGAGTTCCTACATTATGTTTCATAAATTTTGTTTTATATTACCTCAGTTTAACAACTGAGGCTGCAAGGGCCTCAGTTTTGAAATGAGGCCGCTGTGGCCTCAGTTTGGACTGAGGCCACAGCGGCCTCAGTTTGAACGGCCTCAGTTGAAACTGAGGCCGTTGAGGCCTCAACTAAGGCTGCAGCTACAGCGGCCTTGGTCCAAACTGAGGCCGCAGTCCAAAACTGAGGCTGCAAATTGAGGCAACAGCGGCCTCAGTTCGAAACTAAGGCCGCAGCGGCCTCAGTTTTGATCTGTGTTAATCCAAAAAAGTTTGCTTTTCACTTGTGCTATCGAATACATTTGTTTGTTTTATTTAATGTCCTTTGTTGTTAAATCATGTGCTATCACCTTATTACTATTTGTCATTCTTTTTATTATAAATTTCAATTTAATATGATATTGATGTATGTAGGTACTTAGAAGAAGCAGAAGAAAAAGAGGAAATTGGATGGTAGTTCTAGTGGTAATGATGAAGTAGAAGAACTGGAAAATGATCCAATTGCAGAAGTTTTTGATTCCGATAGAAAAGAAAAATTATTGTCGAGCAGTTAGTTCTACTTCTTATATGGTCAGAGTTTCGTATTCGGTATTTGTAGACTTTAATTATGAATTATGTTATATCTCTTGTTATTGCAATTTGTATTAGTATGTAATTGGTAAACTATGTATTGGTAACTTCATTATGTATTGAACTTCTCTTTTCTTAATTAATACTATGTTTTATTACTGATTATGAATATTGTTTATTGATATTGATTGGGTTATAATTTGCTAAATTAAGATAATATTTCATAATAGATATAGTCTACATTATATCTTTTAATATTCAAACCATTATATCTTTCAACATTTGCATTACTGATAAGTGTTTATTTGTAATGCTTATAAGCATTGAAAGATATTTTTTCCCAACGCTTTTAAGCGTTGGAAGATATTAAAATATTACCAATGCTTATAAGCGTCAGCATAGAAAATTAAACAATGTTGGATGGTTAATTTGCCAACGTTTATAAGCGTTGCTAAATAATATACACCAACGTTTATAAGCGTTGGCGAATACAACCTTCCAACGCTTATTAGCGTTGGGAAACTAAACTCCCCAACGCTTATAAGCGTTGGCAATAAATTGCGACGCCCCTACAGCGACGCTAATAAGCGTTGCTGAAACTGTTTGCGACAGTTATACTCGTTGGGATTCACCTATTTTGGTGTAGTGGACTTGAGCATTATAAGAAAATAATACCCAGATCAATCTAGTAAACTAGTGTGAAAAACTCAAGAAATAAGAATGGCATATAATAGCACCTTTTTGAGACCAAACGAATTACCATAATGGTTCCGCTCAAATGAAACCAACCATTTATTAAGTTTAACATATAGTGATATGATTGATAATGTCTAGTGTGTAGCACATAAATCATATTAAATAGCTGTTGTATGAACACCACAACAATAATAGTTATACAATCAATACCGCTAAGGTGCGTTCACATAGTGGATTTTCCATGGAAAATCTCTTCGGATCAAGCCAAATCTGAACTCTTACACAAGGATCAGAGATATTCTTTCGAGCAACATACATCTCTAAGGAATATACTATAGGAAATACATAACTGGCCAACCCCCAAAAATAATCGTGGCTCCAAATGCATCGCTCTCGCATGAATGTCCGTAAGTAATACCAGATGGAGTCGCCTGCATCCTTGGGATTGCTAAAATACAACGTTCCCTTTGGATATGCATCATATCTTTGGTTTTAGTCATTTTCGATGTAAGGCTACATTCGACATCTCTCAGTCGAGTCTTCATCACTCAAAACAGAATACAATATCCCTAAATGGATTTCCATATCTTGAATAGATCACGAATCACTATATGGATTCAAGCATCTTGAACAGATCCCGAATCTCTACATAGACTCCCACATAAGCCTTCCGACAAATGTTAACGATGTCCTCTCTTGGAATACTCCTCAAGATAGACAGTCCCATATGATTGCATCGTTTGAAATGTTAATGCTGACCTCTCCCTTGGACTTAACCTTAGGATTGATAGTTCAACTCTATAACATTTTACTTCACAATAGCTTATAGAACATAGAACTCGTATACTAATTTTAAAGTGGTATTCGATAAGTAAAACACTTACCGATCCCGGTCTCTCCAAAACCAATTCGATGAATTTCTAGTAAACTCAATTTCGGTTCTTTCAAAAGTAAGAAAAAACTAGAGACATTTCGTACCAATGCTCCTCCTCGGGGTTCTTGTTGGAAAGAAATCGCGAAGCCTTTTGATAACTTCTTAAGTCAATATTAAGTCAAGTTCAATAATCGACTAATCGATTATCTAGTCAAAACATTTGCTTATACAAATCAATATTCGTACGCTTAACTCGTTTTCGACATTCCAACTTAACTATTCCTCATCCAAGAGTGAAATCGGGCAAGTTAGAGCACTGCTTGCATCAAAGCCTTGCCTAAACACTTAATTCTTGAATCTCATAAATAGAAAAGTCTACCTCATCGACTTTTAGTGTTAAGTACAGTATTAATGATTTCCATAAACAAGAAAGAAATAAACATTAACATGGTTCCGACATACTATTCTCGGTCAAGAGGTAAACCGGTAGGTTAGAGCTCTATTGCCCCATCCCTACTCGAACATCAATCTTAACTCTCACAAATAGATAAGTCTTACTTCGTCGGCTTTTAGTGTTAAACATAGTTAATTAATTTTCAAATAAGTAATTAAACAATTAACCATTTGTCCATTAAGGAATTATAACCCTTTTCTAAACCTTTATTTTATACTTCTAAAACTCTTTTAAAATGATATATATATATATATATATGTATGTATAGTAATTTATTAACCAAAACTTGATATATAAATAAACAAGTCAAAGATATTTTATTCCATAAGATATATAAAATAGTCAATATATTTTATAAAAACTATATATACTTAAAAATATTTTAAAATACTTTATAATACTTATAATAGGTTTTAAAACATTTTCTCAAAATATTACTTGAAAATAATAGCTTTACAATTTCCTTAAAAACATGGAAAAACAAGTTTTTATTATAAAATCCTCTTCTTTAAAAATTCACAAGTAAATATTAAAAATTCATAAATATCTCAAGCCACTTTTGAAATACTCTAGCATGAGTTATAAACACTTGTAAAATACTTAAATTTAAATATCTTTTCAAACCTTTAAAGTCCAAAAATCAAGGTTAAACGGGGCAGTTTTGCGTACAGTTTTGGCCACCTTCGAGATGTTACTTAAATTTTTACTATCCAAGCTTTTAATAGCAACAAACATATATATATATATATATATATAACATTATAAATATGGCAAGAAACTCCTAAGGATTTCTCTATAAAGTTCCATAGAAATCTTCGAATACTAGACAATTCCTAAGTGCAACCATAGCGACTATCTCTATAAGTGCACTTTCAAATCCCAGTCCAATCTAAATGAAAGTCCACCTATAACCTATGTGCTTTGTTCTAAGGCTGTGCCACATGTCATACAAGTCCATTTAAGTCCGTAGACATGGATGACATATGCTTCTTGTTTTAAAAACAAGAATCAAACTAATGTTTCCAATAATGTACATAACAATTCAACAACTTAAACACAATCAAAACACAAATACATATGTTATATTTTCCATTCAAAGAGGTGTGTTAACTCACCTTTTATCCAACAACAACCAAGATCCAAGCACCCAAGTCCAAACCCAACTTTGCAACCACCATCTTCTTTCTCCTTTCCTTGCTTTTTAGCTCCTCCTTTCCTCCTTTTAGCTCACGGCCAAAGCTTCCATGGGGAGTTTGGCTTTACTTCTTTAACTTCTAACTAAGTTGAAGGTGTTGTAATATTCCCCTAAGGCTTCACTCCAAATTTGAGTTGATTTGATTTGCAAAAATTTCCTTTAGAACATAAGAGAAGAAGAAGACGATGAAGAAGAAGCAATTAAAGAAGTTTTGTTTGGGTTTGTGAATTTATGATTTAGTCCTAAGGGTATGCCCCCCTTTATAGGATCAAAATGGTCTCTTTAAGCTTAGTCTCAACCCCCCCCCCCAAACCTTGCCATGGAAGCCTTACCTCTCATCGCTTCCCCTTTTACATCACTTTTCCTTTATCTCACTTCCTTAAGCAAATACCTTTACACTCCTACTTTACCGAATATCTCTTATCCTAAAGGAAGCTTTTAAAATGTTCCATGATTTATGAAGAGGATTGTGTGTTAATTAGTTTCTAATGTGTTTATATGATCATTAGACACGTGCACAACAGTTCGAACAACTTATATCGATTGAAAAGCTGTTTACCGATAAACCGATTTTCAGTCACATTATCGATTTTTCTTCGAAGAATATATTTTTGTAAAAAAATTTCAAAAACAAGTTTCTTATCATTATTAATTAATCAAATGATGTCTATCAAGGTTATAAAATCATACTTATAACACTTAATTATATTTCAAAACGTTACGATATTCGAAGAAGAAGTGTTCAAATTGCCGGGTCGCTACACTATCTTTATTTTGTCTTCAAAACATTTTAAACTTATATGTATGTATGTATATGTGTGTGTGTATCAAAATTAATTTATATATTAAATGAAATAAACCATTTAAACTATTTGAACTGATCTAACTAAATCAATAAAATAAATTCAAATTTAAAATCCAAAACATCTAATTTTGTAAAGTAAATAATTTTAAGTGTCAGATTAAAAACAATAACAAGTTAAGGATATTTAAAATATGCGGAAGTAATACACACACAGACATGTATGTGTGTATATACATATGTATGTATGTATGTATATACATATGTATGTATGTATATATAATTTTTGTAACATAAAAGTAGCCTAAACAATGTCATTATTATTTTAAAAGCGTAAACTATTTAAAATTACATTGTGTATGAAATATATATGTAGTAAACAAGTTACCGACGTTCAAAAATATATATACATTAAACAATTTGGCCCTAATTTTTTTAGTGCAAAACTCCAAAAATAATATGTATAACACATAAAAGAGTCAAATATATTTATTTATTTATATATATATATATATGCAGATTCAAACGGTTATAGTTGGAAACATTTGCACATATAAAATCATCGAAATATAAGGGATATAATCTACACTAAAAATATGTGATGCATAAAGATAATTACCGTAAGAAGTAGCCTAAGAAACACATGTTGAAAAAATATATCTCCAAGATCCACACCTAATCCTTGCAAGAGATGGATGAACCACTTATGTTTCATTATTTTTTTATTTTTGAATTTTGATTTGAAGTTGATAAAATTTTGAAATCCTTTTTTTGCTTTCAGCCATGGAAGGTTAGGAGGTGAAGAGAAAAGTGAATGAATGAAAGAATGAAAATTGTCTCTAGGAAATGAATTAGTGGATTTGTTTTAATTGAAAGATTGAAACCTTTCATATTCTTTATTAAAACATCCCTAATTAATTCTCTTGATTATCTCTCTATCTCTCTCCACTCCTCTCTCTTCACATGGTATGGCTAAAAGTACATACCATCAAATGAAATAAAATTTCCACAAATCACTTGATGCAATTATCTTATATTTAAACCTATTTAAAATTACATTGATATCATATATCGATGCATGCAAATATAACTTTTATAAATGCATTCAAATAATTACAAACAACTCCCAAACATTGTAATATCCCCTACTTGGAGGCCCAAAACTAACAGATACGGATGTTGCAGTCATCCATAGTTATTAATCCTCGGCGACCAAATATGGTAATGTTAGGTACATTGATACACAGAAACACATGAATATGGAAAAAATTTAAATCATCAAAGCACATTCCATATTCCATTTCAAAAACATTTCGAGTTCATTACGTAATCCCACAATCGTAACTACGTTCAAACAAAATACACTTATTACAACATACGCCAAGAGCGACATATGAAGATGCCCCCTTGGTTGATCAGAGTATATAATAAGGCAATAAAACAGGTTTGCCTTTGTGACCAAAACACAGCGGAATATAAAGAACTCTTACTAACTAGCTTGCCTCATGCACGTCTCTGGAAGCTTTATTCATCTAAAAAGAACCCGAAATCCTCAATTCTCAAATTACTCAAAATCAATTGAGTACCCGAGAATTTAAGGGGAAAAACATAAACTTTGAGTCAGACATAAAGCCTGGTATGAATAATAATCTACCATCTCAAACCATTTAGATATCAAGTGAGACCACGCCGCTTAGCGGAACGGGTTTTCCCCTCACTAATATCTTAAAAACTTTATAAAACCATATGCAATGCTCCTGCATCCCCAATGGTTAAAAAAAATTCAAAATAATATGATGATATGCAAACAAGTATATTAAATCTGGATTACCCATCCCCATTCATTCTGACTATCTGTCACAATTATAGTTTCTAGGGTTACTATTTACCTATTAGTTTTCATGGGCTTACTAATAACCTGTTAAATGTTTATGGACTACCTGTCTGATTTCATAGTTTTCATGGGATTACTAAGAACCTATTGGTAACTCTAATATCATTATTTCTTATCCGAGTTTTCATGGGCTAACTAGGAACCTATTGAGTAACTGTCAATATATTAATTTCTTATCCTAGTATTCATGGGTTGACTAGGAACCTACTGACAAACTATCAATATCTTAATCCGAATATAGTTTTCATGGGCTAACTATAAACCTATTGGCCACTGCCATTATCTTTTGCTATACACAGTTTTCATGGGCTTACTGTGAACCTATTGGCCCTTGCCAATATTTTTAATTAAGATTTTAACGTTCCTTAAGTTATATTCACTATTGGGTCAACCTAGCTGGTTATTCTGCCCTTCCCCAAAGTACCGTTATGGGTTCATAACAATGTAAACAAAAATATGCAGAAGCAATCATAACAATATAGCAATACCAACACCTGTGGTTAAATAACCCCTGAAATCATTTTATATAAAACTTGGTTAATCCCTTTAACCTGTTAATCAAGAAAAACCTCTTCAAAAACTTCATTTCAAAGATATTTATTTATGCCATGGTTTTTCCTTTAAAATGAGATTAGGTTATTTGATTTGAGATCTTAAAACATCACTTTCAAAACCCCCGGATAACTTCCTTCGAAAGCATAGAAAACTTCTTTTCAAAACACTAAGTATATTCCTTTCGAAGCCCTTTAAATCACCTCTTTCAAAACCAAAATATATCTTTCAAAAGTATTAAAGCATTACTTATAAACTCTTAGAAGCATAGCTTCGAAACCATTGAAAGTAGCCCTTTCGACCATTTGGTTTATCTTTAAAAATATCTTTTGGGCCAAAGTGAATATAAACAAAAGTAACCCTTTCGAAACCATTAATCTTCATATAAAATTGTTTGGGGAAAAGTTTGATGGCTTCGAAACCATCCTTTCGAAAGCTTAAATCATTTAAGTAAAATATTGAAGGATAGCATCGGAACCCCCTTTCGAAGCTATTGCCTTCGAAACCCTTGAACCCTTTCGAAAGCTTTTAGGAAGTGGATTAGTACAATTTTAAAAACAAAAGCTACCTTTCGAAAGCATTGATGACTTCAATACCTTCGAAAGGCATATGGAAGCAAGGTTTCGACTGAGTCGAAACCACCATTTTCGAAAGCATTGATTTACAAACAGAGGAACTCATTCGAAAGCTCCATTTAAACAAAGAGGCGGCAATAGATTCGAAAGCAACATCTTAGAAAGATTAAAAATGTTTTAACTTGGGCGAAAACATTCTTTTGAAATTTAGGCAGGCGCTTATCTTTGGAAAGCGAAACAAAGGTTTCGACCCCATCGAAAGCAATGGTTTTGATACCATGTGTTCGCCTTTCTCCAATCAACTACGTACCATCATTGTGATAACTTGTTTATTGGTTTTGGCTTTGGTAGGTTTCGACTTGGTCGAAGCAGAAGTAATGGGTCGAAAGGTGCTTCTGAAAGAGGAGGAACCAACATTTTTTCTGGGTAAAAGCTGAATTAATGCTATTTAACATAATAACTTTATAACTAACCTACCTATTTATAAACATTTAATTGGTTGCCTTAATCTTTTCAAATTCTTTCTCAAAATAACTACCGCATAATTTCAAATCTAAACAAAAATTAATTTTCACAATTAACCCTTTCCATTAAGAAAAACAATTAAAACAATTAAATCCTTCTTCTAAAATAATTTAATTTCCATAGTAAATCACTTAGGAAAAATCCCCAAAAATTATAGAAATTCACTTTCAATATTTTATCTCAATATTTTATCCAACATATAAAAACTTCAGACCCAAATTCTTCATAAAATAACCGAAATTAATTTCTAAACCCAAGTATTCATATTCATTTAAAAATTCATAATAAATTTTCCTTAGCTTGGAAAATTATAAAAATTAAATCCCATCTCTAAAATCATGTTTTCCATAACATAAAATTTTCTCATGGCATACGAAAGTCATTATAATCAGTTTTAGCCTCAAAACTGTGTAAATCATTTATCAAATAATCTTATTTGAGTTAACATCACATTAAATCCAAGCATATCATCATCAAAATCATCATTATAATAGATTTAGTCTTAAACCTGAAAATAAAATAGTCATAAAACAAAATAGAGATGATTTGGATTATTATTCACCTTGATTAGGATAACGACTTTGAGATTGATTGAGATTAATTACCCTTGCTTAAATCCATAGCTTTAATTTCAATCTCTAGATAGTGTATTTCCCTTAGATCTGGTCCCAATCCTACTATTTTCCTTCCTAGATCCGCTTAGTCTTCTCTCAAATCGCTGGATCTTCTTTAATCGCGTTCTTTGATTTTGATTTTATTTTTGTTTATTTATATGTAAATATAATAATTAATGGACGAGAGGTAAGAAGATTACAACAACTGGGATTAGAGAGAAGAGTCAAGAGTTAGGTTAGGTTAGTGGTTTAATTTATAGGAGATCTATATTAATCCTGACCATTGATTAATTGCTTTATTTCCAAGTAATCCTATCTTATTAAACCTAGACCATTAGATTTAATCTAATGAACCTAGACACATTTTTAAATAATATATCAAATCTCTTTCTAAGGTTAAGAATATGTGTACATGCCTATAGCATCAATCAATCCATAAATCAATAAATCAATTTTTATTTACTTTCCATTCTAAATAAAATCTTCCCATTACCATCATTTATGTTATACTAATTAATTCATTTATACCAATTTAGTCCATAATATTTTTTCACATTTTAGACTTTACTACTAAAATTAAATATGGCAAAGTACCATGTATTTAATTCAGAAGTACACACACACACACACATGTTGGTTTCTTTTTTACTTATTGAAGAACTCCAGCGAAGGTTTATTTATACCGAAAATCATTTCATTATTTGAGTTCCTTTATTTATATAAATAAACACTTTTCCTTTTCCAATAATTGCATTGCCCAAATCGGTGCAACAAATTTACCACTGAAGTTAGTCAATTAAGATTCTAATCTTAATTAATACTCTTAATTTCCATTCCATATTTTGTTAACTAACATCTTTTCTCTATATTTCCCTTAAAATGGTTTATTATCCAAACATATAATTTTTGAACATATCTTTCAAAATGTTTAACTTTTATTAAATGCCGATTTTAAAAATAAACCTTTTCCTCTTGCATAAACTGTTATTCTTTTCAAACATGCATTAATATCTTCCTTTTCTTATTACCTTAATTTGTTGCCTAAATAAACATTACTCCTTTTCCCTCATTAATGCGATGGTTACATAATTCTCATTTATGTCATTAATTTCATTTCCAATCAATCAATTTGAATTCATACCAAATTTAATTGGTATCCCACTACATGTGCATAAATAATAAATCTTGCATTACGCGTTTTAATTACGCAATCAATTTTGCAATTGATTGTATTTATTAATGCCTATAATTCAAATCAGTGTTATCCTTTTAATTAATATTATGTCTTTCCTTTTTCTTTAAGAAACACTTCCCTTAATCAATCAGTAAATCAATTAAGTCATATCCTAATTTGTATTTGATAAATCGAATTTATTAAAGCATGCAAGTATTATTAATCGTTTTAAACATATATATATATATATATATACATTAATAACTAGCACTTTTTATCTACGCATTTCCTTTCAAGTAACCTTTTATTTAAATGTATACACATTTATCCTAATTTCAAATAATTCCAAAAAGGGTAATTAATGCTACCATTCTCTTTGCATTAATTATTTTCGCTCCATTCTTTTTAACATATTCAATCTTTCAAGTGCAACAATTAATACTTCCTACTTGAAGCATTTTCATATTTATGCCCATAAACACCTTTTTCTTCTTATCTTTTAAATGCACATTTAACTTGTTTCTTAACAATTAAGTTTTACCATATTCTGGCATAAATCCCTTATTTTCAAAATTGACGCTAAATGCAAACTATAGTAAATACTTCGAATCTTCTTTATACAGTATCCATTTCTGACAATTTATATATGAATTTGGGCTAGAAATATCTACTTAATACAATATAAAAGTCAAAATTCCCAAATTCATTCATTTGTGAAAATTTACAATTTCGTCCTTTTATGTAAATTTACATTTTTAACATTTTAATTAATTATTAAAACTCACGGGGTGTTACAAACATCAACTAAATTAAATAATAATTAATATTTCGTAAATATTAATTAATTTACAACATTTTATAAATTAATCAAATCATGTTGTTTTTTTAGAGAATTCATCATTACGGTTGTGCGATAAAAAGGTGTAAATTCAATCAGTGATTAATATCGAAAAATTCGAATATTAACATTAACATATCACCTTAGCTAGTGGTGTGACATTTTGGCTGAATTTACCGCTAATACTTCTTTTGATAAAATCTAATTTTACTTATTATAAGCGGTACCTGGTAGTGACGATTATTTGCACCAATTCTCTTTGTCAAAACTATATCACATTAGGACTTATGGAATTTGGTAATGGTCAAAATTCCAACATCGTCCACATTCATCTTTGTAATTCCAAACGTAAAATCCTTGGTTCAATAATTATAATTATTATTAACTGTATTGCTCTGCACAGAGACTTTGATTTTGAGTTGACTACAAATGATCATGTTACTGATCCCATATAACTGAGGAGATGAATTATTTATTGAATAGTATTTCACTTCCAACGCTTTAACTTAGACCCAACTATAGTCGTTGATGGATGTCATACCATGATTTAACTATAACCAAAGCAGAGTGTCCATATTGAAGTTCTATAGTATTCTCAAGTCGAGGGAATTGTATAACATGTCACTTCGAGAATGTCTGTTTGACCTTAGTTATATTAATCAACAAAAAGCTCTCGAGTGAGTCATTCCATAGTTATCCAATAACTATCAATATGTAACCCCTTGGTTCCCCTAGCAACCATAAGAAATACATTGTTGTAACGACCCGCCTTTTGGAGCCTCAAATTTCAACACTAATGCATCCACGGTATTCACATGCCGAGCACTCAGGTGTCGGAAAGACATACTGTTAGGGTAAATAAAAAGAAAAGGAAAAATAAAAAAGGAAGAAATAACACAATATTAGAATCTCACAGTGGAACAATAATATATAATATCAAAAGATAGTATAAAATGTCACTCGAATATACATAACAATTTCAAAGTTAAAGTCCTAAGCACTATCATCAGCCTGGATAGTTATAACAGCCTCTCCTCACAACTGCTGATATATACATAATAGAAGTGCATCAAAACTAAGAATACTATGGTAGGTGAAACATCTAGCTCATCTCCTTGAGCTCCAATGGATATCCAACTAAAACCTGCCTTTCTCAATCTACTCGAAAGAGCACTTAATGAATTATAGGAAATAAAACCACGAGTCAGACAAAAGTCTGGTGTGAGAAACTCAAGAAACTTGTGCCCACATAACAACACCTTTTGAGACCAACCGAATCATTAGAATGGTTTCCCCCTCAAAAGAGCTAAACCATCTATTAAGTACATATTGCGATATAATAGATAATGTCTAAGATTTAGAATACAAACTAGAAAATAGTTGTGTTGCATGTACACCTCAACAATATTAGGTATACAATCAAAATTGCTAAGGTACATTGTATATATGTATTTTTCATTGGAGGTACCCTCAGTATGTCATGAATGAGCCTTCTGACAAGGATCAGAGATATCCTTTCGAGCAGCAAATATTTTTAGATAAAATATATCATAAGAAAAACATAGCTGGTCTATGCCCGATCATGTGGCACTGAGTATCATCACTCTCGCATGTATATCCAAAGTATCACTAGATACAAAGTTGATATACCCTTGGGTTAGCTAAACCATTTAGCTACACTGCTTATTCTAGTTTTTGTTATTACCGATATTGAAGTCACATCTCATCACACGAGTCATCTCTCGGATAGATCTCGAATCTCTCTCTGGATTCCAGCATCTCGAACAGATCTCAAATCTCTCTTTAGATTCCAGCATCTCGAACAGCTCACGAATCCCTCTGTGGTTCTAGCATAAGTCCTCCAACAAATTATAATGATGTCCTCTCTCGAGATCATCCTTAAGATAGACAATACCATACGATATCATCGTTTGAAATGTTAATGCTGACCTCTCCCTTAGAATTAACCTTAGGATAGACATGTCAACTCTATAACATTTCGCTTCACAACCACTTCTGTAACATAGATCACATATATGGTGTGGAGGTGGTTATAGTTTCGAGATGCTCCAAAATCAACCGATAGATTTCTAGTTAACTTAACCCCGGGTTTTTCAGAAATAAACAGACAATACATAATGGTGGAGATCATCTTCTATCTGGACGGATTTCCTTATCATTTGTCCTAAAAGAGCAAGAAAATTTTATATGTATAGTATAGCATTACCAAAGATAACTGTCACGTATAAACCCTACGTTTCTTCTAGATATTTCTTAAGTTAATTTGGTCAAAATCAACAACAATGAGAACGATCGCATATGGAAACCAAGTCTTATATACTTATCATGTTTTCGACCTTCTTAACTAGTACAATCCCTCGATCAAGAGTGAAACCAGTAGATTAGAGCCCTATTGCTTCTACACCTGTAATGACCTAGAATTTCTGTCATTTGAAATTCAGATATTTAATTGATTTTAAATATTAACAAGTAAGATTTGTAAGTCGAATGAATTTAATTTCGAATATAGAGATTTAATTGGATAATTAAATCGACAATTTAATATTTGAAATTCCAGAAATAATTGGAAATTGGATTAAATGTGAATAAAAATGATTTATAAAGTTATATTAAATCATATTGGAGTTAGAATGATGTTTGTAAACTTTTAAAATTGAATTAAAAGTTAAATTGTAGAAATTGAATATTTTAATATTTAATTGACGAGTGAAATTAGCCATTTTTCAAATAGTCTCGGATTTCGATGAAACTAGTTTCATCGGATCCGTAATGTTATATTATTGTAAGGTTTCAAATTTCATGTCAATCGGATTTACGGTTTGTCCGGGGCAAGCCAAAACGCATAGAAATCGTTTTACTCGATTTAATTTTAAATTGATCGTTTAATTCCGTAACTCACACATATGACCGAATTAGCTCCCGAAACACGTTCCATTGTGTCTGGAACACGGGTTAAACCTTAGAAACGCCAGCCGGCACGTTTGATTTCGAGCTCGGAAATTTTTTCGATGAATAGTGTTTTGAGAATTTTCTATAAAAGCCCTTGATTTTCTTCATTTGCACAAACCCTTAGAGAACTAGGGTTAGCCGCCACTTTGCTGTTAATGGCCAGAAACGCACGAATCTTCTTCCCTCAACATCTCCAAATCCATCGAGTTTTACGCAAAACATCCAACTTCAAAGTTGTAGAGAGTGACGAGATCTATACATCCTACGGTGGATTTTCGTTATAATCGTCGAATGAAGCCAGAAATCGCTCGCGTTCGTTCCTTGTTTATGCGTTTTTCGATGTGAAATGGCAACCGAGTTCGACATGTTCAATGGTGAAGGTGGTGCTAGGCTTTGGCTTCGAAATGAAGGTGGCTGATTGTCTTCGAACATCACGTGGAGGTCGCGAAAATCAGAGGCTAGTGGCGGCTAATGGGTTACCTTCGTTCGAACGAAGACTGGGGAAGGAGAAGCAAAACGATGGCCAGGATTTCAAGTTGAAAGCATGCGGCCGAGATCTGTTTGGGTGATAAAGGTTTAAAAATAAAATTAAATGTGAAATTATATATATTAAAATTCGTACAAACTTTGTAATGTCATAACTTGTTCATACGAGGTCGAAAATTGACGAAACGAATTGCGTCGGGTTCATTTTGACGAGCACTACGCAATGGAGATGGTTTGGAATCGTTTGGAGCTAGTGATAATTTTGAGTAAAATTAAACGTGCGTTTAATTTTATTTGAAATAAAACACTGCAACCGTTATTGAAAGCAAGGTGAGAACTCCTCACTCAATCGAATTTGTTTCGATATAAATTTAAAATAGTTAAATTTAAAATTGCTTGATTGTGTGAATTGAATGATGGTTGTTATCTATTGTGTTGAAATAGACCCTATACGCCGCATATTAAGTGGTGGTTATTTATTAAAAACATATACCGCGATAATTCCACCGTGAAGTGGAATTGGTATTATATATGTATTTGGAGTTTATTGTTCCCTTCCTAAACTCTGGGTGGCCATAATTTTTCACACGGGCAGCCTAGAGTCAGGTTATCAGGTCATTCTGGATTTCAGGAGATGCTGTAGAGCTTAGTGGCGAGCTGGATGGCGAGGCGTATCACTTGTATATGATATTATTTTTCCGCTGTGTATTCTGTATGAGGACAAGTTTGTATAACTGTCCATTGATGTATTGTATGTATATTAACTCTGATGATAATGTAATGTATAAACTGATATAGTTCATTGTAATAAAGATTATTCATTCATCTATTATATATTGTTCCGATGTGAATGTGAGATTCTGTTATTGTTTATGTTTCTTCTTCTTTCTCTTTCTTCTGTCTTCTTCTACCTCTTCTTTTTAACCATAACAATTCGGTTTTCCGGCATTCGATTGCTCGGCAGTTGATACAGTGGACGTATTAATGTCGATTTTCGGAAGTCGAAAATCTGAGACGTTACATGTGGTATCAGAGCATTTGGTTAAGCGATAACCTTGGCTCTGTTGGGAATTACAAATTAGAGATAGAGTCAGTAGTACTCTAGAATGAGTGTGAGTGTAATAATAGATATGAGCGTGTATTTGTTAGTGAATATGAAATTGTTTTGTATTGTGTTGACTTATCGGTTGATTGTTTATGGATTCTGGTCGGTGCAGTCTAGCTAACTGTATCGATAGGGGTTTCTAAACTCTTAAACAAGATAAACCGACATAGTATCATTTTAAATTGGGTAAATGAAATAATTTTACCTCGATTATATATTTTGTATATAAAAGAAATGATTTTTCAGAATTATTAAAGTGTATATAAAATTGATTGTTTGGTTGTTGAAAATGTAAGAATATATATAGTCAATAAAAGTTGTTTGAATAACCTAAATAAAAGCAACAATTGTATAAGTATAGAATTATAATTAAAATGATTTACAATTGTGAAATAATCTTGTATAAGTAAAGTAAAATAGTGAAATTATATAAGAAAAAGATTTATAAATGTGATTTATAAATAAAAGGAAATTTTGAAAGAATATTAAGCACTGAATTCACTATTGTTGCTGGAAAATAATAAGGGTGATGACTGTAGCATCATCAGTATCGAGTTTCTGTGTGATGAATTTGCTACCATAGTAAATTGAAAATTGGAGTTCTGTTGTGATAAACAAATTTGAAATAAAATTTGGGTTAGCATAATTTGGAATTTAACTAAAGCAAGTTAAATAAATTAAATCAGATTTGGAAGTTTAAATATATAAGTTGTATAACTTATAAAATAAGAAAATGTAAGTAGCACCAATTGTTAAAATGGTTAAACAATTTTGTTAAGAAAAACAAAATCTGAATTGGAAATTTAAGTTAAGTTAAACAAATGATGTTTAATTGGAATATAACTTAAGTGATGTTAAATGAAGTTGATTTTGGTGTCGAAGTGAAATAATAAAGTGAATTTATTAAATAAATATGAACTTGAGTTGTATAAATGAAATTCAACTTTATTGTAAAATGAATTAGCAATTGAATGTTAATCAGTCGAATGTAAATAAATTGATATGGAATAATGGATGTAACTGTTAATTAATTAAAGCTAATTGAAAGTGTTAAACCAAATTGAATGTAAATTGAATGAATTTGGTTATGTTGATTATGATTTGGTTGTTAGATGATTGTTAGTTGATTGTATAGAAATTCATATGCAATTGAATTAATCAAATGGAAAGCTAATGTATGAAAGCTATGTAATTGGATTTAAATTGAAAGTGAACCAACTTGAATTTAAATTAGTGAATGTGAACTAATTGAAAATGAAGAAATGAATGTCGTTGTATATGAATTGGTTGTAAACAATTACAAGTGATGTCGAAATTATATAAGTTGCTTATAAACCTTGTTTAGTATGCATTTCTTTAATATGCATATGTTGTAGTTGTTTAAAAGAGTAAATTGTTAATAACTTTATATATATGTCACTTACGTGTTTAAATTGAGTAAGTACAGGTGACGGGGCTACCATTTGGCGGGTTGGTTGCGCTAATAAATAACTGCTTTGCTTAAAAATGCTAAAAAGGTACGCCTGCGCTATAAAAATAGGAAATATGAACTGTTTTTCTGGTTTTCCGACCGTGTGGGTCGATGTATATATATTTATGTCTATTGTGATCCTACTATGATTGAACCGCGCAAAGGAGGCTATGGCGAATTTTTCTGAAAATTTAAGGCGTTAGAAAATTTTCGGGAAATTTTGGAAAATTTGTGAAAACTAAATTTTGGATTTAGAGTTAAAAGTTAAACGATATAGTTGTTTTGGAAAGTATAACTAAGTATAGATTTGAAAAACTTAGTAATGTTTTTGAAAGAGTTTAACTATTGGATTTTTGGGAAGTTGTACACTTAAGTGATTTTGAAATCTAATTTGAACGAATTGTTTGAAAAGTTAATGAATTTGGGGCATTTTTCTTACTTTGCCATTTCGAGGACGAAATTCTTTTAAGGGAGGAAGATTGTAACGACCCAGAATTTTTGTCATTTGAAATTCAGATACTTAATTGATTTTAAATATTAACAAGTAAGATTTGTAAGTCGAATGAATTTAATTTCGAATATAGAGATTTAATTGGATAATTAAATCGACAATTTAATATTTGAAATTCCAGAAATAATTGGAAATTGGATTAAATGTGAATAAAAATGATTTATAAAGTTATATTAAATCATATTGGAGTTAGAATGATGTTTGTAAACTTTTAAAATTGAATTAAAAGTTAAATTGTAGAAATTGAATATTTTAATATTTAATTGACGAGTGAAATTAGCCATTTTTCAAAAAGTCTCAGATTTCGACGAAACCAGTTTCATCGGATCTGTAATGTTATATTATTGTAAGGTTTCAAATTTCGTATCAATCGGATTTACGGTTTGTCCGGGGCAAGCCAAAACGCATAGAAATCGTTTTAATCAATTTAATTTTAAATTGATCGTTTAATTCCGTAACTCGCACATATGACCGAATTAGCTCCCGAAACACGTTCCATTGTGTCTGGAACGCGAGTTAAACCTTAGAAATGCCAGCCGGCACGTTTGATTTCGAGCTCGGAAAATTTTTCAATGAATAGTGTTTTGAGAATTTTCTATAAAAGCCCTTGATTTTCTTCATTTGCACAAACCCTTAGAGAACTAGGGTTAGCCGCCACTTTACTGTTAATGGCCAGAAATGCATGAATCTTCTTCCCTCAAAATCTCCAAATCCATCGAGTTTTACGCAAAACATCCAACTTCAAAGTTGTAGAGAGTGACGAGATCTATACATCCTACGGTGGATTTTCGTTATAATCGTCGAATGAAGCCAGAAATCGCTCGCGTTCATTCCTTGTTTATGCACGTTTTTTGATGTGAAATGGCAACCGAGTTCGATGTGTTCAATGGTGAAGGTGGTGCTAGGCTTTGGCTTCGAAATGAAGGTGGCTGATCGTCTTCGAACATCACGTGGAGGTCGCGAAAATCAAAGGCTAGTGGCGGCTAATGGGTTACCTTCGTTCGAAGGAAGACTGGGGAAGGAGAAGCAAAACGATGGCCAGGATTTCAAGTTGAAAGCGTGCGGCCGAGATCTGTTTGGGTGATAAAGGTTTAAAAATAAAATTAAATGTGAAATTATATATATTAAAATTCGTACAAACTTTGTAATGTCATAACTTGTTCATACGAGGTCGAAAATTGACGAAACGAATTGCGTCGGGTTCGTTTTGACGAGCACTACGCAATGGAGCTGGTTTGGAATCATTTAGAGCTAGTGATAATTTTGAGTAAAATTAAACGTGCGTTTAATTTTATTTGAAATAAAACACTGCAACCGTTATTGAAAGCAAGGTGAGAACTCCTCACTCAATCGAATTTATTTCGATATAAATTTTAAATAGTTAAATTTAAAATTGCTTGATTGTGTGAATTGAATGATGTTTGTTATCTATTGTGTTGAAATAGACCCTATACGCCGCATATTAAGCGGAGGTTATTTATTAAAAACATATACCGCGATAATTCCACCGTGAAGTGGAATTGGTATTATATATGTATTTGGAGTTTATTGTTCCCTTCCTAAACTCTGGGTGCCCATAATTTTCCACACGGGTAGCCTAAAGTCAGGTTATCAGGTCATTTTGGATTTCAGAAGATGCTGTAGAGCTCAGTGGCGAGCTGGATGGCGAGGCGTATCACTTGTATATGATATTATTTTTCCGCTGTGTATTCTGTATGAGGACAAGTTTGTATAACTGTCCATTGATGTATTGTATGTATATTAACTCTGATGATGATGTAATGTATAAACTGATATAGTTCTTTGTAATAAAGATTATTCATTCATCTATTATATATTGTTCCGCTGCGAATGTGAGATTCTGTTATTGTTTCTGTTTCTTCTTCTTTCTCTTTCTTCTGTCTTCTTCTACCTCTTCTTTTAACCATAACAATTCGGTTTTCCGGCATTCGATTGCTCGGCAGTTGATATAGTGGACGTATTAATGTCGATTTTCGAAAGTCGAAAATCCGAGACGTTACAACACCCTACTCAAACATTAGTCTTAACTCTCATAGATATGACAAATCTACTTCGATAGCTTTTATTGCTAAGTACATGACTAAATACTTTCCATAGACAAGTAAACACACAAATCATGATTAAGTCACACAAAGCACAATTAAGTCACCTAAGCGGCTTCTAATCCCTCTTTTGTTTAATTAATTCTTTTATTAATTAACACGTCTTTTATTAGTAAAACTTCTTTTTATCTAATAAAACTTCATCTATCAATTACTACTTCCTTCAGAAGTAAGCGAATTACATATAGGAGTTCTACCCGGGGATCTCGTATACACGAGTTCTAAATGCAAGAGGCGATTCAGATGAATGAATCCACCCCTGGGGATCTCCAACCATATGAGTACGCAATGCTCCTATTCACTTCCTTTTTCTACTTGTATACATATTTAAATTGCCTTCATAAAGGATATATACATGCATTCTATTATTTCACTATTCATTTGTACTTTTTTCAATATTTCAAAAAGTATTCATATACTTATGTCAAATGGAATAAATATATTCACAAATCTTTAACAAGATTTCTTACTTTGAAATATAATCAAAGATGTTAAAAACAAATTTTACTTAAACAATGTTACTATAAACTCCTTCTCTTTTATAAGTTAAATCCTGACTTTTTCTATATTTTCAAAAAGATACCATACTTGTTAGTACCTTTAAAATATCCATTTAGAAAGTATAAGTATATTCGCAAGGGTTAAAGACAAATATTTCTTAAACATTGTCACTAAAAACCCAAAACAATTTCACTTATAATCATCTTTAAAACATTCCTTTTAAAGGTCTAATTATATTCATAAGTATAATCAAAAAGGGTTAAAAACAAATGTTGCTAAAACATTGTTTACTATAAACCTAAAACCATTTTATTATTATCATTATCTTTAAAAACCTTAAAGATCTAAGTATACTTATTAATAGGGTAATGTACTTATAATTAACTTCACAGAACCATTTATTATAACCAAAATGTTATAACCCAAAACCACTTATCCTTTTTTAAGGTACTTAACTTACCTTTCCAAACTTGTATATATAAATAATTTAAAAATACTTTTGAATGGGTTTTAAATATCAATGTAAAATATTACTTAAAAATAACATATTTAGAGATTTGGCAAAAATCAATAAAAAAACATGTTTTATATTTTAAAACCCTTTACTTTAAAAATTCATAAATAATTATTAAAAATATATTTAAACTTCAAACCAATTTTAAAACACTTTAAAATATGTTAATAAACATCCCTAAAAGATTAGGGAAGAATACTTGATTTAAATATCATTTTTAAACATCTAAAACCTCAAGCAACCTACTACAGCATTTCAGGAGTGTTGCAAAAGATAACTTTTGCATTAAAAATATTAATAATTAGAAATGTATTTAAACTTCCAATTTTTTTCATACTCAAATCCATGTTATTAGACTTCTCTAAAAATATTCCATAAAGAAATAAATTATAAACCATTTAAATATGAAAAACAAGCCAAAATGTCACGTTATCACAAAATAATGCAACATGCCCAACAGTGTTGTAGTAGACCAAAGACCGCATTTATAAGTGTTATCTAAAGTTCTGGACAGAGAACAACATGAAAATGCATGATCTTTGTGGCCAATTTTAACCACTTAAACAAATAATTTTAATGCTAATTTTTTTATAGTAAGCATTATACTTTGGATACATAAAGACCATTAAAAGAAACCCCTAGGGATATGTTCCAAATTAATTATAAAAATTTCTGAATACAAGTATTTTCAAAGTGCTCATATAGCGACCATTAGCACTATAAATTTTCCACTTCGTTCAACCGCATATATAACTTTTTAAACCTTGATATTTTTATAGTAATTAGTAAACATACTTTACTTACTAAAACATCAAACAAACCTCTAAGGATGTCTCCCAAAGTTACCTTTAAAAATCACCAAACACAAGGCATTTTCAAAGTGCATCCATAGTGACCTTTTCCCTTCTAAATTTCACAACTTTGTTTCACAAGTTCTATAACTTTTCAAACCAATTCTTTATTGTCCCATACACCAAATTATTTGTAGATAATAACCAAAATATATTATGTCACAACATATTAACACATCACCAATTTGAACGAGTTTAAAGCAAGGGGATTTCAAAGTGTGCTTATAGCGACTGTCACTATGCAAACACTTTCATATTAACATCAATTCAACACACAAGTCAACCAAACATGTAAACACAAAGTCTAGGACACGATATATGTTTTAGAGGGTAGTAGAAGTGAAGATATTCAATATAAAGTTGTCATTTGCTTTCAAAAGTAACCATGGTCCAAAAGTTATAACTTTAATTAGTTAAATTTACTTTTAACTTCATATTCAAGCACACACACACATGTACATACACAATATATCCTTGTTCAATGGTGAGTAAACTCACCTAAATCCATGTTAAACATAAGGCACAAGCACAAGAACACTAGAACAACTTCCTACCATCACCAAACATCCAAAGCTTTCACCTTTAGCCTTCACAAGTTGAAAGCCACTCCTCATCTTCTTCTTTTGCTCACGACCCATGATGGGTTTGGGGTTTGTGCTTCATTTCTTCCACTTTTGAATTTCTTCCCATGATTACTAAGGTGATCTATTTGGTGAAAGTTTGGAAGGATTTGGAGTTGATTTGATATGAGTTTAGAATATTAAAGAGGAGAAAGAAGCTTATGAACACTTAGGAATTTTTTCTCAAAATCTTAGCAAAAATATAATGAAACAAAGGAGGCTACAAGGACTTAACATGTGGAAAATGACCTCAAATGCCCTTAGAATGGCCAACCAAAATACATCCCACATGCTTCCCCTATGTCCACATCATTTCACCTTTCCACCTTTACATCCCTTGCTTAACCTTTAAGACTTTCCTTAAATGCTCATTTTTCAAAATATCTTCCTAATCTTGTCCACCCACCTCATTTTAGTTAACCAAAAATAGAAAATTATTTTTATTTGCTAATTAATTATACATTATTATTTTAGGAAAGTACAACAAGTTTGAACAACTTCTATCGAGTAAAAAGTTGTTTATCCATAAAATGATTTTCGATCACATTATCAATAATTCTTTGAATTATTTATTTTTGTAAACATTTCTCTAAAAAAAAGTTTACAATTGTTAGTTATTCATAAAAGTAGGTTACCAAGGTTATAAAATCACTTTTATAAAATTAAGTCCAAGATTAAAATATTTAAATAATCCAGATATTTAAATACTAAGTGTTCGAAATTCTAATTCGTTGCATTCTCCTCTACTTAAAACATTTCGTCCTCAAAATTTAAACACAAGCAATAAAAAGAAACAATCACATATCAATACTTAACTGTGTTCACAATCACTAACAAACATAGATCACAGTTTTTCCAGGATCAAGAACCTCTCATCGCACAAGGATGATAAACTACCTACTAAGTGTACCATATGCTCAACAGCTCCAGGTTATTACTTAGTCGATTATTTAAGACCCCTCTGAACAAATTGAAGAGTCATTCCCTAAACTCTACATAAGCCAACAAAACATAGCATACAATTATACTAAAGCCTATAAGATGCACATGGATCATCCGTACGCAATACCAATCCAATCACTTGCTCGATCACATAAATTTCACTTTCAAACTAGTATAGATCACTTGACCTGTCTAGTGCAGACTTCGGTTAGGTTCCTTGATTAGAAATCTCCTTTCTCCTTACATAGCCATATACCATGATAGAAAACCTTAGGATCATACCAAGAATCCATATATAGTGTCCATCAGTAAGAATCGAATGAAAAATCCTTGTTCAGACCGGTGTAAATTACCTCGAAACCATGTACTCGAATCTTAGATCAAGAACCGTCATGCGAATAAAATGATCTATGTACAACTTACATTTTATCCTATTGGTTTCTTAACTACACAAATTGCTTTTTAACGCAATATTTTACACACATAGTATATCATTCAATACTAAAATCATATATGAACCCTTTCGTTAAAACATAACCTTAAACTTATAAACATTTTATAACTTAAGTTCATACTCGTATAATACTCTACTACATCCTAAGAGTATCTACAAAACATCAAATTCATTTTACTTAACAAGGATGTTCAACAAATTTAAACTTGTTTTAACTTACTACCTTCTCAATTAAAGAGTTAAAAAAACTCAACTTTTATATTTTCACAAAAGCACTTAGCTTTAAGTTCTATAACGATTCGAAAGTTTCCGACTGTCCAAAATCATGGAAAATCCATTTCGTTTGGTAAATGGAAAATCCATTTCATTTAGTAAATGAAAACTACTAAACAAATACATCAAATATGATGAACAAACCATATTGTCCTAATGCATAGGATACATGTGTCCATAAATTAACTTAACAAAGTTCCGCTTATTTATTATACACCTTACTAAAAAGCGAAAACATGAAAAGATTTCATCATTTATTTTGGACTATGCCACTACCACTTGGGCTCCCTACATAGCATACATAAAAACTTTTTCACACAGAAAGTTCAAATCAAATTCTTTAAAGAAAAATTTTAGAACTAAACACTCGGGTTTTATTCTAAATCCTTTTGAAATAATAATATATACATATACTTTTTTATATCAAATCACACTTTCGAGATTAAATCAAAATCTATTTTACCAAAACAACTATGTAGCAAACTACTATGGTAGCATCCCCCACTTTGAAACCCAAAAATAAATGTCGATGATACTGTAGTCATCACCAGAATTATTCTCAAGTGATACAAGAGAGTTTAGTACATCCAAATCGTACTTTTGGGACTTAACAAAAATCATTTTCAAAGCGGTATAAAATACTTCGTATAATAGTACTAAGTATCATAATCTTAATTTCATAAACTAATTTTCCAAGTATTTACTTTCAAATAGTACTATTATTGTTTTCCAAAATCTTGAAACTATTTTCAAAGACACCGGGATTTAAATTCTCAAAATATCATTTTAAATCATCTTCGTTTATAAACCCTGTTTCATAACCAATACTCATTTATAATCACTTTGTTAGAAAATTGATACTAAACTTTATTTTTTAGAATAAACTTCTAACCCAACATTATCATCGAATGCCTTATAGTTAAATTGTGAAACTTAGTTCACAAGGTATTCGTTTCAATGCACCCATAATACTGTCTACCCAACCCATGCAATAGAAGGTAAATTGCTCATAAACTGGTGGAGCATAAATCAACAAGCAACAAACAATAGTCATTGCTCATAAACTGGCCGAGCACGACCAATCAATCAACAAATAATAACAATGCTCGGAAACTGGCTGAGCAAGACTAAGCTAGTCAATGAGGGATAATAGATGAACATCATTAATCTTACATTAATTAAACTATACTTTAATAATCCATACTTATATAAATTACCATATATAAGATCTTTAATTTTCGTAGTTGGAATTACCTTAAGGCATACGTTTATAACAAATACAAATACACTCTTATATATATAATACACTCAACTCATTTTAGGGCATCACTTACCCTATCTCAATTGAGTCATACCCAACCAAAGCCAAGGTTCTCACTTAACCTTCAGCTCTAGTACCAAGTGTAATGACCCGCCTTTTCAACCCCCAAATAGCGACACTGATACATCCACGGTATTCACGTGCCGAGCATTCAAGTGCCGAAAAGACAGATTGTTACGATAAACAAAAAGAAAAATTAACAAGGAAGAAAGACCACAGTACTAGAATCGCACAATGAAATGATAACATATAATATCAAAATACATTACAAACTGTCACTCTAGGATATATAAAATTTCAGAGTCACAATCCTAAGTGCTATCATCGACTTAGACAGTTATAACAGCATGTCCTCATAACTTCTGATATATATACATAATAGTAGTGTAGTAGAAATAAGAATACTACGGTAGGTGAAACATCCAACTCGTCTCCTTTAGCTCCAAAGAATATCCAACTAAAACCTTCCTTTCTCCAACTACTTGAAAGAGCACTCGAGGAATTAAGGAAAAAATAAAACCACGAGTTAGACAAAAGTTTGGTGTGAGAAACTCAAGAAACATATGCCCACATTACAACACATTTAGAAACTAACTGAATCACTGAAATGGTTTTCCCTCAAAAAAAGCCAAACCATCTAGTTAGTACATATTGATAATGTGTATGGTGTAAAATATAAATCAGAAAATAGCCTTGTTGTGTATACATCGCAACAATATTAGGTATACAATCAAAACCGCTAATTTACATTCGCACATATGGATTTTTCGTTAGAGGTGCCCGTAGTATATTGATAATAGGCCTCTTGAAAAGGGTAAGAGATATCCTTTCGAGTAGCATATATCTCTAGATATTCCATAGGAAAAACATAGCTGGTCCACACCCGATCATGTGGTACCAAGTATCATCACTCTCGCATGCATATCTGAAAGCATCACTAGATATAGAGTTGATATACCCTTGGGTTAGCTAAGACTTTTGGCTATGCCCCTACTATAGTTTTTATCATTACCGATGGTAAAGTCGCATTCAACATCTCATCATACGAGATCTCGAATCACCCTCTGAATTCTAGCATCTTAAACAGATCTCAAATCTCTCCCTGGATTCTAGCATCTCGAACAATTCATTAATCCCTCCATGGATTCCAACATAAGTCCTTTGACGAATGCTAACGTTGTCCTCTCTCTTAAGATCACCCTTAAGATAGACAGTCCTACATGATAGCATTGTTCGAAATGTTAATGCTGACCTCTCCCTTGGACATAACCATAGGATAGACAGGTCAACTCTATAACATTTCGCTACACAGCCGCTTCCAAAACATAGACCATGTATATGGTTTTGAAGTGGTTATGGTTTCGAGTCATCTCATATAAGCACAATCCCCGCTTACCGGATGCTCCAAAACCAATCTATAAATTTTTGGTTAACTTAACCCCGGTTCTTTTAGAAATAAATAGACAATACATTAGGGTGAAGATCATTTTCTATCCGGACGGATTTCCTTATCATTTGTCCTAGAAGAGCAAGACAAGTTTTATATGTACAGTATAGCATCACCAAAGATAAAACTATATTGCATAACCCTCATGTTTCTCCTAGATATATCTTAAGTTAATTTGGTCGAATTCAACAACAATGAGAATGATCGCACATGGAAACCAAGTGTCGTATACCTATCACGTTACAACCTTCTCAACTTGTACTATCCTTCGATCAAGAGTGGAGATGGTAGGTAAGAGCACTACTGCTTCTATACCCTACTCGAACATCAATCTTAACTCTCACATATAGGACAAATCTACTTTGTTGGATTTTAGTGCTAAATATATGACTAAATACTTTCCATAAACAAGTGAACACACGAAGCATGATTAAGTTACACAAAGCACGATTAAGTCACCTAAGCGACTACTAATCCCTTTTTTATTTAATTAATTCTTTTATTAATTAAAACCTCTTTTATTTGTAAAACTCCTTTTATCTAATAAAACTTTGTGTATCAATTACTGCTTCCTTCGAAAGTAAGCTAACTATATATGGAGTCCTCCCTAGGGGACATCGTATACATACCTCCTGAAAGCAGGAGATGATTTAAACAAATGAGTCCTCCTTTCGGGATCTCAAACCATATGAATACATAATGCTTATATTTGCTTCCTTTTTCTACTTGTGTGTATATATATATATATATATTTAAATTTCCTTCATTAATTATATGTATATGTATTCTACTATTTCACTATTTGTACTCTTTTCAATACTTCAAAAAGTATTAATATACTTATCTCAAATGGTATAAGTATATTCACAAATCTTTAACAAGATTTCTTAATTTAATATACAATTAAAGATGTTAAAAACAAATGTTACTTAAACATTGTTACTATAAACCCCTTCTCTTTTATAAGTTAAATATTTACTTTTCTATCTTTTCGCAAAAGGTTCCGTACTTGTTAGTACCTTTAAAATATCCATTTGAAAGGTCTAAGTATATTCACAAGGGTTAAAGACAAATGTTAATTAAACATTGTCACTATAAACACAAAACCATTTCACTTATAATCATCTTTAAAACATTCTTTTTAAAGATCTAATATATTCATAAGTATAATAAAAAAGGGTTAAAAACAAATATTACTTAAGCATTATTTACTATAAACCCAAAACCATTTTATACTTGTGTTATCTTCAAAAACCTTCATTTAAAGATCTAAGTATACCTATTAACAAGATAATATACTTTTGATTGGCTTCAAAACCATTTATTATAAGTAAACGTTATAACCCAAAACCACTTATCCTTTTATAAATACTTCACTTACTTTTCCATACTTACACACACACACACACACTTTAAAAATACTTATAAATAGGTTTTAAATATCTATGTAAAATATTACTTGAAAATAACACATTTTGAGCAAATATCAATAAAAAGCATGTTATATATTGTAAAACCCTTTACTTTATAAATTCATAAATAATTGTTAAAAATATATTTAATTTCAAACCAATTATAAAACACTTGAAAATATCAAGCAACCTGCTACAACACTTCAGGAATGTTGCAAAAGATATATTTTTCATTAGAAATTAATATTTAAGTATTAGAAATATATTTTAACTTCTAAACTATTTTTCATACTCAAATCCATGTTATTAGACTTCTCTAAAAAGATTCCACAAAGAAAATAAATTATAAACCATTTAAAACATGAAATACAAGCCAAAATTTCACGTTATCACAAAATAATGCAAAATGCCCAACAGTGCTATAGTAGACCAAAGATAGACTTTATAAATGCTATATAAAGTTCTGGATAGAGAACAACATGAAAATACTTGATCTTTGTGGCCAGTTTTAACCACTTAAATAAATTATTTTTGAACAAATTATTTTCCAATAAGTAGTATACATATGGTACTTAAAAATCATGCAAATAAAACCGGAAGGATATCTTTCAAATTAATTATAAAAATTCCCGAATACAAGGTATTTTCAAAGTGCTCATATAGCGACCATTAACGCTATAACTTTTTCCACTTCGTTCAACTGCTTTTATAACTTTTTAAAGCTTGATATTTTTACATTAACAAGTACACACTTATTAAAGCACCAAAGAAACCCTTTAGGATAGTCTTCCAAAGTAAACTTTAAAAATCGCCATTTTCAAAGTGCATCCATAGCGACCTTTTCGCTTCTAATTTTCACAACTTTGTTTCACGAATTCTACAACTTTTCAAACCAATTCTTCACTATCCCATACACCAAATTACGTGTAGAGAACAACCAAAATATATTATGTCATAATATATTAACACATTGCCATTTTGAACAAGTTTAAAGCAAGAGGATTTCAAAGTGCGCTTATAGCGACTATCGCTATGCAAACACTTTCATATTCACATCAATTCAACACACAAGTAAAATAAACACATAAACATAAAGTCTAGGCCATGACACATGTTTTAGAGGGTAGTAGAAGTGAAGATATACAATATAAAGTTGTCATTTGCTTTCAAAAGCAACCAAGGTCCAAGAGTTATAACTTTAATCAGTTAATTTTACTTTTAACTTCATATTCAAGCACATACACATATATACACAATATATCCTTGTTCAATGGTTAGTAACCTAACCTAAATCCATGTTAAACACAAGGCACAAGGATAAGAACACTATAGCAACTTCCTACCATCAACAGACATCCAAAGCTTCCACCTTTAGCCTTCACAAGTTCAAAACCACTTCTTATCTTCCTCTTTTGCTCATGGCCCATGATGGGTTTGGGGTTTGGGGTTTGTGCTTGTAATGCCCCAGAAATTCATGGAATCTTATTTTAGTTGAATTTTGAAAATATCTGAATTTATTTGTATAAGAATATATGGAATTAATTGTGTGCAAGTATGTGTGCATATGTGCACGTGCACACTGATATGGCACAAGGAAGAACTCCAGATTTCTTGAATTTAAAACAAGGATTAAAAAAGCATTACAAACATGATTTTGTGATATGGATATTTGATTTCTGGAATTATATGGATCACCCCAGAAAATAAGAAAAGTAAGTTTTATTTTAAATCAGTAAACAGGTTTTATTTAAAACCCAGAAAAAAAAAATTATACATATATATGTTATAAGGATTTGAAAACATATATACATATAGGTGCATATGTTTCTGAAATTAAAGAGGAATTAAATAAGCCTAGATAAGATATGTATACAAATATACATTTTTAAGTACTGAAAAGTGTATATATATATATAAGCAAGTGAAACTATAACATTAAAATGACATGAAATGCAATACAAGTCAATATGCTTGTGTAGGCAAAAATAGCAAAGGGGATTCTCAGGAATAATTAAAATATAAAATAGGGTAGTCACACTTTTAACATGACTAGGTGAGTGGCCATTTTCTGAAAAAGTAAAGAAAAGAAAATGCAGCCTTTAATTGGTAATATGACCGGGGGTAATTAGGGATAAAAATGAGAAAATGCAAACACACAATGCATAATGTTAGCCAGGACAGAAATGGAATTTTGTCTTGAGAAAAACCCTAGTAAAAATATGTTTATAAATAAGTAGTTATGGCCAGAGAAATTGTTTTACCCGAGCTACTTATAATAGGAAAAGAAGAAAACACTTTAAAAGAAGAGAAAATACACTCAGGGATTTTCTGGATTTATAAGAAGAAATATTCAGGTGAGTAATCTCACTAAACCCATGGCATTAAGTCCTGTTATGAGGCAGCTAGACCTATGTTATTTTTCTACATGTTTTTGATTCCATTACTATGGTTTTAATGGATGCTTCAATGGATGTTTTAATGGGTGTTTCTGGATGTTTTGATTGCTTTGATGTTTGAGTGTTTTGCTCTGTTTGGTTACACCCAGAAAGGTAAAAGTATGAAATCATGAAAGTAAATAGAGGATACTTGTAACTGGTTTAGATATGGCATGGAAAACATAGAAACCAAAATGTATATGAGTTGCATTACACTTGTGTAAGTGCTGAGGCTCAAATGAAAGATTCAAGGTTGCAATGGAAATATCCAAAAGTGCTGAACCCTTGATCAAATAGAAAATCCATGAGCCAGAAATCTTGTTTAAGCTAGATCTTGAATTTAGTTCAAACATGGTTGCTTATGAAACAATAATAACCCACATGCCTAGTCTTTATTCCCAGTTGTAAATATTCTTGTATTTTCTTTAAGCCAAAATACTTGAAATATGATTTTCCCTGAACATGAATGTTAGATTGTTCTTGAGTTATGCTTGTAAACTCTATGTAATGTTTCATGTATACTGGGATTTAGTCACCTAGCTATCTCACGATAGGATTAAACATGAACACTTAGTAAATAAACTAAGGATTGTGAGCCAAGAAGACTGCTGGAATGCTTGTCATATTTGAAGTATGCAAGTTGGCACATGGTTTGTTTAAGCCCTGAGATCTTTGTGCAATATTGTGAATTATTTTATTGCAACGTGTCCCTGTGATTCCTTTATGGCAGATGAGGCTAGGAATTAATTTGATAAATGCAACCTTAAATTGATGAAGTAGGAACTTGAGTTATTCCTAAGATGGTTGGACTGGAGCTATGATAGTTCCTGAGTATTTCTATTTGAAATATATGTTTGCATGGTTGAATGTGTGTACATGATTAGTCTTAAATACTGACCATATATGCACAAGTATATCATAAACAAGTCAGACAAATTGTTCAAAGGAGATATGCCCACTTGTATAAAATATTTGTGTCTCACTCATTTACTTAATATCATGGAATTTTTGATTTTACTCATACCAGATCTTGTATCTGACCCTTGTTTGCTTATGGCATCTGGGGTGTCTCATCTAAAATGGGGCAGCCTCTAATGTTCTTTCAGGGAATGCTGGATCTAAATAGGAAGCTGTTGTGGCTAATGAGAGTGATTATATAAGCATGCTAAATTAGAATTGAATAAGAACTTAGAATGAAATATTTGCATGTAATCTGGGGAGTTTTTATAGTTCTGCTTTGGTTGTTATGTAATGGTCTTAAAGTTTGGATTTATTGGTTGTTCTAAATGAATCTAGTGATGTACTAAGTTTGGGATTAATCTAAAGACATGGTTGAATTTTTGCAAGAAAATATATACTTGAGTATTGTGGTGAAAATCTGTAAATGATATATGCCTGAATTTGAGAAATGGATATGTATAAGTACATATATTGTATTAGTTAATTTCAAGTTACTTAATACCTTAAGTTTGAAAGTTAAAAATCTGAGTTTAGCTATAAAAACCTGGAATTATTCTTGTGGATATTTTTAAGTTCATATAAATTAGATATGCATAGGATTTACTGACTTGTTACAAATATTCAAAAGTATATAGTAATTAACTTTAGTCAGAACTGCTAGAATCCAAATCAAGCAGGATACTCTTGTTTAACAAAAATATATATACTCTGAATTTAAACAAGATAAACATGTACATCCTCACATGTATGTGTATATTACTAGGGATGCACTGATATATTTATATTGGTAAAAGTTTTGGTTCCTGGTTGAATTGTTTGAAAGAAAAAAAAAATGACTCTGATAGTTCAAAGGAAGTTAAAATCAAACTTAAAAGTGCAAATGAATGTAGGTGGACATCCAGACACATATAAATTGAATGTGCATATGCATGTTCATAGAGATCAAATTTAGACGACAGTCATATTAATTTAGACGTCTAAGATTAAACTTAGACGTCAGTCATAATAATTTAGACGTCTAAGGTTAAATGTAGACGTCTGTCACAAAAATTTAGATGTCTGAATTTAGTTCAAAATGTCTTTTTCTCTCTGTTTCAATTTTAAATCTCTGAGCCATCTGTCATAATTAGTTAGACGTCTGGGATTAAGTTTAGACGCCTATCATAAGAATTTAGACGTCTGAACTGCTGATTTTGCCTAATTTGCCTATTTAGCAAAGATATAAGTAGCTATGTCAATAACTTGTATGGCATTTTGATTTCTATTTGATTTAAATTCCCTTTGATGAAGTAAAAAAAAATCCTTATGAAATTAAGGTAGAAAGAGGAGGGTCATTTCAGTTGGTATCAGAGCACTTGGTTGCACTGATTGTTAAGTATTATAGAAATGTATTTTGTCTGTTTGTTTTGGATGAAATAATTTAGATAAGAAAATAATAATTATAGAAGTACTCATAATATACTAATACCATTTGCCCAGAACTTAGTTAGCAGACCATGGTAGGAAGAGGATCTCATCACCATGCAGGATCAAGTGCACCACAAATGCTTGATATGCAAGACTTTATGAGGGCTTTAAGGGATGGAATTGGGCATAGGCCTGGGAACCCACATGAAGAACTTTCAAAACTACTGAAGACTTATTCCAATTTGGGAGGCAGGAGTTTTGAAGGAACTGAGAATGTGATGGAAATTCAAGCATGGTTGAGAACACTGGATAGAGTTTTCAATGACATGCAATTGGATGATCAAAGGAAGAGGCAAGTAGCTTCAAGACAACTGAAAGGGGTAGCTTTGAGCTGGTGGGAGGTGATCATAGCTGGAAGAAATGAAAATGAGATCACTTGGAATCAATTCAAGGAGATGTTGGAAGCTAGATTTGTTCCAGCATCAGCCAAAACTCTATTGCTTGAAGAATTCATCAGACTTAGGCAGGGAACTTTTAATGTGACTGAATATACTCATAGGTTTGAGGACTTGTCTAAGTATGGAACTATGCTTGTGGCTGATGAGGCATCAAAGAATGATAGGTATATTAAGGGTTTAAACCCAGGGCTTAGTAGGGCTATGTTGCCATATGCAGATAAAACTTTTGATCAATTCATTGATCTGGCCTTAAAATTTGAGCAACATGACAAGGAAAGGGAGAAGTATAAGAATTTTAAGAATAACAACAATAAGAAAAATAGGGGAAGGTATCATCCCTATGACGAAAAGAAGGAGGAGACAGAAGGCAAGAAAACCAATGATACTAAGACCACTGATACAAAGAGAAAAATAACATGTCATCATTGTGGAAAAGAGGGACATATCAAACCAAGGTGCCCAGAATTGAAGGGAGGAGCTTTCAAATGCTACCTATGTGGTAAGGAGGGACATATCAAGAGAAACTGCCCTGAGTATAAACAGCCAGGGAAGCTAGCAAGTTTGGAAAGCAGAAGCAAATCCACAGTAGAGGCTAATGCAGAAAACCATGGTCAAGTGGAAGGTACTTTATTTATTTGTACCCTACCCATATCAGTAGTGTATGATACAGGGGCAACACATTCTCTGATTTCCCATGAGTTAGTTGCATTGCTTAAATTAAATTGCATACTGGTTGAAACCCCTTTGTTAGTGCAAAGCCCATTGGGAAGTTCTAGTGTTTTAAACATGATGTGTGTGGATGTGGAATTAAACATAGGAGGAAATGTTTTTATTTCCAATTTATATGTTTTAAATTACCCAAATATGGGTGTTATATTGGGTGTAGACTGGTTAAGACAATACAAAGCAATAATTAATTTAGACTCATCCACCATATCATTACAAAATTCTAGAGGACAAAGAATCACAATTTTGTGTGAAATAACCAAGGAAAGAAAATTATATCACTTGATTGACTTAAGTAAGGATTCCAGTGAGCCTTCTATTGAAGAAATCCCCATAATTAACAAATACTTAGATGTGTTTGGAGAAGTTAAGGGTGTTCCACACCACAGACCAGTGGAATTTCAGATTAATCTGATACCAGGAGCAAGTCCAATTATTAAGAAACCCACTAGGATGGGGCCAAGTGAGTTGAAGGAATTGAAGAAACAGTTAGAAGAGTTGGAAAGCAAAGGATTTATAAGACCAAGTAATTCATGCTGGGGTGCTCCAGTAGTGTTTGTAAGGAAACATGATGGTACTTTAAGAATGTGCATAGATTACAGGGAGCTAAACAAAGTCACTATCAAAAACAAGTACCCCTTACCTAGAATTGATGATCTTTTTGATCAACTTAGTGGAGCAAAAATATTTTCTAGGTTAGACTTGGCATCTGGATTCCATCAGATGAAGGTTGAGGACTCAAGTGTTAAGTACACAGCCTTTAACACTAAGTATGGTTTATATGAGTTTCTTGTCATGCCATTTGGGTTGACAAATGCTCCATCATACTTTGTAGACTTGATGAATAGGATATTCAGGGATTATTTAGACAAGTTTGTTTTGATTTTTATTGATGATATTTTGATCTATTCTAAAACAGTAGAGGAACATGAAAATCACTTACACCTTGTTTTGTCTAGATTAAGAGAAAAAGATTTAAAAGCAAAATTTTCTAAGTGTGCATTTTGGAAAGAAGAAGTGCATTTCCTTGGGCATGTTATATCTGCCAAAGGCATTTCTGTAAACCCCAATAAAATTGTGGCAATCCAAGCATGGAAAAGGCCAAGCACAGTGGGAGAAGTTAGGTCATTTATGGGAATGGCAGGGTATTATAGGAGGTTTATAAAAGATTTTTCTAAGATGTCATCACCTCTTACCAACCTAACTAGAAAGAACCAACCCTTTATATGGACTGAGAAATGTGAACAAGCCTTTAGTAGAATCAAGGAGGCCTTAGTCAATGCACCAGTGTTGAAAGTACCAGAAGGAAAAGAGGATTTGATTGTGTATACTGATGCAAGTGGTTTTGGGCTAGGAGCTGTATTGATGCAGCAAGATCAAGTTATAGCCTATGCATCAAGACAATTGAAGCCACATGAATCAAGGTATGCAACCCATGATCTTGAGTTGGCAGCAGTGGTATATGCATTAAAGCTCTGGAGACATTATCTTCTAGGTGCTAAGTTTATTTTGTACACAGACCATAAGGCATTGAAATATCTCTTTTCACAAAAAGATTTGAATATGAGGCAACATAGATGGGTTGAGTTTCTAGCAGCATATGATTTAGACATACTTTATACTCCAGGAAAAGCTAATAAGGTTGCAGATGCTTTGAGCAGGCAGCATGCAAAAGTAGCCATGCTAATGATAGAAGAGTTTAGAAATTTATCTCTACTTACTGATTTGGAAATTGAGGAAAACAGTGAGGTAAACATGGAGATGATTGAAGAAGGGAGTAAAGGAAAATTAAGTTTGATAACTTTGCAATCAGATTTAATTTTGAAAGTGGGAAAAATGCAAGGGGGAGATCCAGATTTATTAGAAAAGAAGACTTTAATAGAAAAAGGAGAAGAAGTAGCAAACTACCACATTGATAAGAATGGTTACTTAAGGAATAAAAGTAGAATATGTGTTCCAAAGGATATAGAATTGAAGGAAGAGGTACTTAATGAATATCATAGGAGCAAATATTCTATACACCCAGGCAGCACCAAGATGTACCAAAATTTGAAGAGGGATTATTGGTGGAGAGGGATGAAAACTGATGTGGCCAAACATGTTGCAAAGTGTATGACTTGCCAACAAGTCAAAGCAGAAACCCAAAGACCCTCAGGCCTATTACAACCTCTAAGTATACCACAGTGGAAGTGGGAAGATATATCTATGGATTTCATAGATGGTCTGCCTAGGTCAGAAAGAGGAAACACAAGCATTTGGGTAGTAGTTGATAGATTGACTAAAGTGGCACACTTTATGCCAGTGAAGGCAGAAAGAAATGCACCTAAACTAGCTCAAATATTCATGAGAGAAATAGTAAGATTGCATGGAATCCCTAAGACTATAGTGAGTGATAGGGACACAATCTTTACATCCAGATTTTGGAAGAGCTTTCAAGAAGCCATGGGAAGTGAGTTATGCTTGAGTACTGCATACCACCCCCAATCAGATGGTCAAACTGAAGTGATAAATAAAGTTTTGGAGGATTTATTGAGGGCATGTGCATTGGATTTTGGAGGTAATTGGGAAGATCACCTCCATTTGGCTGAATTTACGTATAACAATAGTTATCAAAGCACCATAGGTATGGCACCATTTGAAGCCTTGTATGGCAAACCATGTTTGTCACCAATATGTTGGGTTGAAGCAGGAGAAAAGGCTGTCTTAGGGCCTGAGTATGTTAAAGAGACTACAGAGAAAATTGAATTGGTGAGGAGAAGAATGGCAGCAGCTCAAGATAGGCAAAAGAAGTTTGCAGATATGAGGAGGAAGCAGGTAGAATATGAAGTTGGTGATTATGTTTTCATCAAAGTTTCACCTATGAAGAAGGTGTTGAGGTTTGGCAAGCAGGGAAAACTTACCCCAAGATATGTTGGACCTTACAGGATTTTGGAAAAAATAGGTTCATTAGCATATAAGTTGGAGCTACCTGAAGAGATGAGTGCAATGCACAATGTATTTCATGTATCACAACTTAGGAGATGGGTGCATGATAAAGAGGAAATTCTAGAGAAACCAACTCAAGTTCAAATAAATCCTGACTTGGTCTATGAGAAAGAACCAGTGGGGATTTTAGCTAAAGAGGAAAAGAAGTTGAGGAGCAAAACTTTGAAATTGGTAAAGGTTCAATGGAGCCTAGACCCTAATGATTGTACATGGGAGTTAGAGGATAAGATAAAGATGGATTACCCTAAGCTTTTTGCAGTGGAAGGTAAAAATCTAAATCCCTAAAAAGTTTAATATGTATGGTTGTTATTGGCTGAATTGTTTGCTTATGCTATGTTTGATAGATTTTATAAAATCTGGAAATGTTTAAAGTCAAAATGAGAAAATTGTGAGGACACAATTCCTAAAAAGGTGGGGTGATTGTAATGCCCCAGAAATTCATGGAATCTTATTTTAGTTGAATTTTGAAAATATCTGAATTTATTTGTATAAGAATATATGGAATTAATTGTGTGCAAGTATGTGTGCATATGTGCACGTGCACACTGATATGGCACAAGGAAGAACTCCAGATTTCTTGAATTTAAAACAAGGATTAAAAAAGCATTACAAACATGATTTTGTGATATGGATATTTGATTTCTGGAATTATATGGATCACCCCAGAAAATAAGAAAAGTAAGTTTTATTTTAAATCAGTAAACAGATTTTATTTAAAACCCAGAAAAAAAAAATTATACATATATATGTTATAAGGATTTGAAAACATATATACATATAGGTGCATATGTTTCTGAAATTAAAGAGGAATTAAATAAGCCTAGATAAGATATGTATACAAATATACATTTTTAAGTACTGAAAAGTGTATATATATATAAGCAAGTGAAACTATAACATTAAAATGACATGAAATGCAATACAAGTCAATATGCTTGTGTAGGCAAAAATAGCAAAGGGGATTCTCAGGAATAATTAAAATATAAAATAGGGTAGTCACACTTTTAACATGACTAGGTGAGTGGCCATTTTCTGAAAAAGTAAAGAAAAGAAAATGCAGCCTTTAATTGGTAATATGACCGGGGGTAATTAGGGATAAAAATGAGAAAATGCAAACACACAATGCATAATGTTAGCCAGGACAGAAATGGAATTTTGTCTTGAGAAAAACCCTAGTAAAAATATGTTTATAAATAAGTAGTTATGGCCAGAGAAATTGTTTTACCCGAGCTACTTATAATAGGAAAAGAAGAAAACACTTTAAAGGAAGAGAAAATACACTCAGGGATTTTCTGGATTTATAAGAAGAAATATTCAGGTGAGTAATCTCACTAAACCCATGGCATTAAGTCCTGTTATGAGGCAGCCAGACCTATGTTATTTTTCTACATGTTTTTGATTCCATTACTATGGTTTTAATGGATGCTTCAATGGATGTTTTAATGGGTGTTTCTGGATGTTTTGATTGCTTTGATGTTTGAGTGTTTTGCTCTGTTTGGTTACACCCAGAAAGGTAAAAGTATGAAATCATGAAAGTAAATAGAGGATACTTGTAACTGGTTTAGATATGGCATGGAAAACATAGAAACCAAAATGTATATGAGTTGCATTACACTTGTGTAAGTGCTGAGGCTCAAATGAAAGATTCAAGGTTGCAATGGAAATATCCAAAAGTGCTGAACCCTTGATCAAATAGAAAATCCATGAGCCAGAAATCTTGTTTAAGCTAGATCTTGAACTTAGTTCAAACATGGTTGCTTATGAAACAATAATAACCCATATGCCTAGTCTTTATTCCCAGTTGTAAATATTCTTGTATTTTCTTTAAGCCAAAATACTTGAAAATATGATTTTCCCTGAACATGAATGTTAGATTGTTCTTGAGTTATGCTTGTAAACTCTATGTAATGTTTCATGTATACTGGGATTTAGTCACCTAGCTATCTCACGATAGGATTAAACATGAACACTTAGTAAATAAACTAAGGATTGTGAGCCAAGAAGACTGCTGGAATGCTTGTCATATTTGAAGTATGCAAGTTGGCACATGGTTTGTTTAAGCCCTGAGATCTTTGTGCAATATTGTGAATTATTTTATTGCAATGTGTCCCTGTGATTCCTTTATGGCAGATGAGGCTAGGAATTAATTTGATAAATGCAACCTTAAATTGATGAAGTAGGAACTTGAGTTATTCCTAAGATGGTTGGACTGGAGCTATGATAGTTCCTGAGTATTTCTATTTGAAATATATGTTTGCATGGTTGAATGTGTGTACATGATTAGTCTTAAATACTGACCATATATGCACAAGTATATCATAAACAAGTCAGACAAATTGTTCAAAGGAGATATGCCCACTTGTATAAAATATTTGTGTCTCACTCATTTACTTAATATCATGGAATTTTTGATTTTACTCATACCAGATCTTGTATCTGACCCTTGTTTGCTTATGGCATCTGGGGTGTCTCATCTAAAATGGGGCAGCCTCTAATGTTCTTTCAGGGAATGCTGGATCTAAATAGGAAGCTGTTGTGGCTAATGAGAGTGATTATATAAGCATGCTAAATTAGAATTGAATAAGAACTTAGAATGAAATATTTGCATGTAATCTGGGGAGTTTTTATAGTTCTGCTTTGGTTGTTATGTAATGGTCTTAAAGTTTGGATTTATTGGTTGTTCTAAATGAATCTAGTGATGTACTAAGTTTGGGATTAATCTAAAGACATGGTTGAATTTTTGCAAGAAAATATATGCTTGAGTATTGTGGTGAAAATCTGTAAATGATATATGCCTGAATTTGAGAAATGGATATGTATAAGTACATATATTGTATTAGTTAATTTCAAGTTACTTAATACCTTAAGTTTGAAAGTTAAAAATCTAAGTTTAGCTATAAAAACCTGGAATTATTCTTGTGGATATTTTTAAGTTCATATAAATTAGATATGCATAGGATTTACTGACTTGTTACAAATATTCAAAAGTATATAGTAATTAACTTTAGTCAGAACTGCTAGAATCCAAATCAAGCAGGATACTCTTGTTTAACAAAAATATATATACTCTGAATTTAAACAAGATAAACACGTACATCCTCACATGTATGTGTATATTACTAGGGATGCACTGATATATTTATATTGGTAAAAGTTTTGGATCCTGGTTGAATTGTTTGAAAGAAAAAAAAATGACTCTGATAGTTCAAAGGAAGTTAAAATCAAACTTAAAAGTGCAAATGAATGTAGGTGGACATCCAGACACATATAAATTGAATGTTCATATGCATGTTCATAGAGATCAAATTTAGACGACAGTCATATTAATTTAGACGTCTAAGATTAAACTTAGACGTCAGTCATAATAATTTAGACGTCTAAGGTTAAATGTAGACGTCTGTCACAAAAATTTAGATGTCTGAATTTAGTTCAAAATGTCTTTTTCTCTCTGTTTCAATTTTAAATCTCTGAGCCGTCTGTCATAATTAGTTAGACGTCTGGGATTAAGTTTAGACGCCTGTCATAAGAATTTAGACGTCTGAACTGCTGATTTTGCCTAATTTGCCTATTTAGCAAAGAAATAAGTAGCTATGTCAATAACTTGTATGGCATTTTGATTTCTATTTGATTTAAATTCCCTTTGATGAAGTAAAAAAAAAATCCTTATGAAATTAAGGTAGAAAGAGGAGGGTCATTTCAGTGCTCCATTTCTTCCTCTTTTGACTTGTTTTCCATGCTTCTTAAGGTTATCTAAGACATTTGTGAAATTTTGGAAGGATTTAGAGTTGATTTGGTATGAGTTTAGAAGATTAAAAAGGAGAAAGAAGCTTATGAACACTTAAATCTTAGCAAAAAATATAATGAAAAAAATGAGATAAGTTACAAGGACTTAACAAGTGGAAAATGACCTCAAATGCCCTTAGAATGGCCGGCCAAAATACCCCTCACATGCTTCACCCATGGGCACATCATTTCATCTTTCCATCTTTACATCTTTTACTTAATCCTTAAGACTTTCCTTAAATACTCATTTTCCAAAATATCTTCCTTATCATGTTCCCCCACCTCATTTTAGTTAACCTAAACTAGCAAAATATTTTTATTTTCCAATTAATTACACATTATTATTTTAGAGCACAACAAGTTCGAACAACTTCTATCGAGTAAAAATTTGTTTATCGATAAAACGATTTTCAATCACATTATCAATATTTCTTCAAACTGTCTAATTTTGTAAACATTTTTCTCAAACAAGTTTACCATCATCGGTCGTTAATAAAAAGGGGGTTAATAAGGTTATAAAATCACTTTTGTAATGTTTAATCCAAGACTCAAATAATTAAATAATGCATATTTTAAATATGAAATGATCGAAATTCCGGGTTGTTATAATTGTCCAACATTTGGAAAGCGTTACATACTCTAGTCTCAATAGATGATTCGATAACCTTTCTTGAAACATCTTGACTAGAAATATTTAAAACAATATATTATTTTTATTGTGATAAAATTCTTATGATTACAACACTTAGTAATTACTATCACATAACATATCATTTAATGATTTACCATCTATATACTTTAAATCGATTACTTAATTATTTATATCACTATATAACAAGTATATGATAGAAAGAAAACCACCTTTTATTTTGAACAAGATTGGTCATAAAGTTTGATATATGTAATAAATTACATAATTACCCCTATGGCATACCCCTAACTCTATCAAGTTACGAGTGAATAATCTCTTTCGATTTGTTAAGCAAACTCAAAGTTGACATTGAGATTAGGACATGGACCATAATTAGGAATTGTATATGATGCAACCATGAAGAATTATTCATCACGTGTGGGCCTATGATTTGTTAAGAAAACTCAAGGTCAGAATCCCAAAGCCGAGGAGTCCTGATGCTCACTAGAAGAATGAAAATATTTTTATATTTCTCATAAGATTTTAAGGAATATTAAAATCTAGTGAGGTCTTATTAGAAAAATTAAATGATTACATTTAACCCTTTTAATATTGTAAAAACACATGCTATAAAATTAGCGTTATTTACTTCAATAAATTTATGCAACTAATTTAACTGATAAAATTGTTCATCAATTGAAATATACTAATGAAATGTATTAAGATTGATAAAGAAATATAAAATATACTTACCAATAAATCCTTTCGTATGTTATCACTTCAAGACTCATGTCGGAGCTGAATTATAGAACTACTAAATACATTTGTATCTTGGTTATTTAAGTGTTTATTTATCCAAGATTGTGTACTGTCTTCAATGAGTTTTGAACTCTAAAGCAATACAAGAATATGGATATTTGATCCATATTTGATCACAAACAAAAGTTGAATTGTAAACAATCACATTTGTAATGTATGAAATCTCAATGAAATTGGTTCATTCGAAATGAGCAAGTAAAGCAGAGTGCAAGATCATATATTTAATATGATTGAATACAATGAGAATCTTGTTTTATTGAAACAATATGAGACCAATGACTAAAAACTGACCTAATTCGATCATTGAAATGTTAGTTTTGATCCGTTGTGAAACCTATCATATATCCTTAAAATGTTGAGGATGTATGAATAAGCCTTTGTAAAGAATTTGGTGCATTATTGTAGTAAGGGTTTCTTTTTTAATGGTTCGACCATTTGGATAGAAAAGCAAATGTTAGAGAGTGGATGCAACATAGGCACGGTTGGGATGAAGAGAGTGAATGGTCACTTCTGCTTCATGAAGATACTTAATATGGATAAAATACTAAGTAGATACTTAATATCTAGTGGTAAATGTGATTTATGTTCCAAATGTAATTTTATTATTGAAATTTTTTTCTATAAGAGTTATTCCTTTGAGTTTAAGATATTTGATCTAAAACCCTCGACTATAAAATAGTCATAATGGATGAAATAAATGGCCTATAATAAGTGGTTGAACGAAGCTTCGTATTTAATGCACTGTTATAGTAATGGCGGAAATAGTCGGAGCATACTATATGACAATCATTAATAGATGCATCAAGTTATGAAAGACTGGATTCATATTTATATACAATATTATTTGTGAAATAATAACATCTTTCGGTATTGACTGAAAATAGATATAGTTTATTTTAATATGAATATTATGAATACTCGTTATAAAATAAATCAATTATAATGTTGGTATTTTTTTTATAACAACAGTGATGCATTAGCTGTCGAAAACACAGAAGTATCTAATATTTTATTCAATTATTTTGGAGTTATGGACTAAGCCATATTTTTGAAAATGATTCTTTAATCATATGATTGTGAATCATATGGTACTCGTGAATTGTATCTCAAAATATTGATGGCAAAGCACCCATTCCGTGGAGTGACAAAAGAGTTATGAACTCTTCAGATTGATACGTAAAGATGTATGAAGTCCAAGGTCTATTGATACCATAACAGATCCACTTACTTCATTGAATTCACCTTTGTATTATCATAGACAGGAACATGTGTATTTGATACACAAGTAGTATATCTTTGACAAGTTCATAGAATTTAAAACAGAAGTAGAAGACACAACATGCAGAGGAAATAAAACAATTCAATTTGATTGAATATGTGCGTATATTGGAAAGAGTTCCAAAAGAATCTAAAAAATAATAAAATTCAACCTCAAAGTCAATCCTCCTTGTGATACATAACAATGTATCGATAAGAAATAACCAAAGCAAAATTGACCATTCACTCTCTTCATCCTAACCTAGCCTATTTTACATCCACTACTAAACATTTGCTTTCTTTTTTAAATGGTTAAACCATTCTAAAAGAACCCGACTACAAAACTGCACCAAACTCTGTACAAAAGTGTTTTTGGACATCCTTAATATTTTAAGGGGATCATAAGTGTTCCACTTAAGTAAACTGGTCAAGACTAACAGTTTAGTGTTCGAATAAGTGGATCTTTTAGGCCTTGGTATAATGTTGTTTTCAATACAGCAAGATTCTCATTGTATTCAATAGTATCGAACACACGATCTTGCATTATGGTTTACTTGCCAATTTCGAATGAACAAATTTCATCGAGATTTCATATATTATGAACGTGACTGTCTACCATACAACTTTTGTATGTGGTATAATGTGGATCGAATATCCATATTCTTGTATTGCTTTAGAATTCAAAATTTAGAACACAATATACAGTCTAGGTCAAATAAACACTGTAATGAGCAAGGAACGAATGTATTTAGTAGTTGTATAATTCGACTTTTGCATGGGTCTTGAAGCAACAACATGACAAAGGATTTATCAGTAAGTATGTTATATATTTATTTATCAGTGCTTATTCAGTTATTAGTATATTTCAATTGATAAAGAATTTTATCAATTAGATTATTTACACAAGTTTGTTACGGTACGCATTTTAGTTTGTATAATATATGTTCTTATAATATCACAAAGGTTAGATGTATTCATTTCATTTTTCTAATAAGGCTCCCAATTCTACGTCTTATATTCCTCAAAACCCTAAGAGAAATATATAAATCTTTTGATTTCTCTAGTGAGTATTAGGACTCGCTTGCCTTAAAATTATAGCCTTGAGTTTGCTCAATAAATCATAGGCCCATTCATAGGTAACACTTTATCGGTTGTGTCATATACAAACCCTAATCGTGCTATTTGTCCCAATCACAGCCTTGAGTTCGCTCAAAAATCGAAAAGATTATTCACCTTTATCTATCATTTTACGATGGAGTAAGTATGCATGTATCTTACCTTATCTAACAATATATTAATAGCACTACACCTAACATTCCTAGCTTGAGTTTTCTTGACAAGTAGTGAGTATGAAAATAATATATCAATGTATATAAATGATAGATGACAACTTTATATGTCAAAGATTTATAATCTTTAATGTATATACACGTTAGAGTAATATCGATTCAAGGAAAAATGTATTTCTTATGAAATACCATCGTGATTCAAGTGTCGGACACACTTGAAAATCATGGTATACATACTTTACGTATGTACTTATTCCAAAAATCTAATTTAGGATTTCTTATAGTTCCACTTCATTTTATTTATACACACATAATTATAGAAGTTTAATTTATTTATAACACTTATAATTTAATTAGCCCATATAATATTTATATATGACTTATTAACTATATCATATTTGATTAATTTCAATTCTTAATTTAATTAACTAATTTAATTAAAATTTCATTAATTTTATGTTGTTCATTTTTAACTATTTAAGACTAACAAACAACTATATCTTTTGTAGTTTTGCATATGTTTATCAATATATGCATATACATTAATTAATTAACTAATAATTATTTATTTATTTAATAATTTTATTATTTAACTAAAATTTTAATTAAATACTTTGGTAATTTTGAAAATTTTCATCTATTTATCTTAAATAATTTTAAGATAAACATACAACTATAACATTTATAGTTACATACATATACATATGTGTGTGTGTGTGATCTTAATTAATTACGTTTTTGGTTAATTTTTAGCTAATTATTTTTTTGTTAATCATATTAATTAAATATTTATAAAAAGCTCATAAATTATTAATTTCTCAAAACAATTTAAAATAATTAAATTTATTTTATAACATTATAAAATTTTATTTATATTTTATACTTGACATTTAAATTTAAAATATATTATAAATTTAAATTTAAATTTGAAAATTAGCCCAAGACCCAAATAACTCTTGGGTTTGCTTTTAGGCCAACCTTTTGGACTTAGTTCATACATTGTGCCAGACCAATAGCCAAGAAGGGATTAATGTTTGATTACTCAACCCAAAGGCTATACACTACTTTTCTTGACACTCATCAGATAGAAAAGTTTAATTAGTTAGCCATAAATGTTGACTAATAAACTACATAGACCATTTGGACTCTGATACCATTGATAGAACTTGGTTGTTTTAGCAGCAAGTGAAATGGTACATTTTTAAAAAAAATCCTCATTGGATCTTAGTCGGCCTATGAAGTCTAATATTTAACACTAGATTCAATTTAGTTGTTTTGATGAAATCTTAATTTATTTTGAATGTTTCACTTTATTTAATTAATCTAATTAACTAAATATATTTAATGTTAATATACAATCAAGAGATTTAGAGGTGGGAGTGGTCAACCACATATGAAAGAATAAATTCAATCAAATGAAAGAAAATTTTTGTTTCGTTTAGAGAAGGAAACATTTTCCACTACAACAAAAAGATCCTATTACAACTCTATTTTTACAACTGTCACAAATTATCAGTTGTAATAAAGGCCTTTTAAGACAGTTGTAATAAACTTATTTTCAACAACTTTTTTCTTTGCCAGTTGTAATAGGTGTCTATTACAACCTTTTTATTGTTAGTTATGGATGTCTATTTTCAACAACTTTTTTTGCTAGTTGTAATAGATGCCTACTACAACCTTTTTTTTCCGGTTGTAATAGATGCCTAATTTCATTTTTTTATTACCGGTTGTAATAGAGGTCTGTTACAACCTTTTTGGTTTGGCATTGTAAAAATTAGTAATTAATAAATAATTACAATTAAATAATTATTATTAATAATTAATAAATAATAATTAAATAATTAATAATTAAATAATAATAATTAATAATTATTATTTAAAATTAAAATTATTAATAACTATTTATTATTAATAATATCTAATAATTAAATAAATAAATAATAAATAATTAAATAAATAAGTCATTAATAAATAATGAATATGTAATAAATAAATGAATAATAATAAATAAATAAATACTAATTAATAGTTACTAATTTATAAATAATAATTACTATTAAATATTAGTAATTAATAAATAAATAATAATTACTACTAAATAATAGTAATTAATAATTAAGTAATAAATAATTAATTAATAATTAATAATGATCAATTATTATTAATTATTTTGAAATATGAAATAAATAGTAACTAATAATTAATAACTAATAAATCGTAATTAAATTTTAAATAATTAGTATTAAATATTTAATAATCGTTTATTAATAATTTGGAATTAATAATCAATAATTAAAAATTAAAAATTAAGAAGTAATAATTATTAATTAACAATAAAGAAGTGATAATTAATAAGTTATATTTGATAATTAAGAAGTAATATTTCATATTTTAATAAAAAAATTTAAGGAATTTTTTTGATACTTTAATATAAATTTTATAAAATATCAAAAAAAAATCATAAAAATAACAAATAGTTACTATATATATTATTTAACTTATCATATTAAATAAGTTTCAAACTATAGTTGGTTGATGGAATTAGTAATCCACTTCCCTCCATATCGAAAATTTTCCCTCTATATATATCTTTTAAAACAATAGTTATTTATCTTATCATGTTAATTAATTTTCAAAGAATTGGATCCAATCTCAAAATTTTCCCTCCACAACGAAAATTTTGGCTCCAACGCCAAATAATTCCCTCCATACACCCTAATATCAAAACCATGTCCACCACATAACTTTGTTAGCTAATCCCTAACTCAAAAATCAAAGCCCGTAACCATAGTTCCCCTAAATCCCCAAATCATTTTATCAGTAGAAAAGGAAAAAAAAGAGTGGAATACGTCGTTGCTCGACATTCAAGGGGAGTTAAAGCCGTGGTGTAGTGACTGGGAGAGGCATCATCCTTAAGCGGCGGCTGAGGGGTTATTGGCAATCGAAGGAAGCGTACATGCTTTCGCATTAGGTTGGAAGCATATTGGGGAATCCATGAAGTTACAGATAGCGATGATGGGTGCAGAGTGTTCAACATCGACGATGGGGAAAACTATGGCACTACCTGGCAATGGTTGATGCATTGACATGGTTGTTGGCCTTTAAATTATGGGTCTCAAAATATTTATAAGGTTGGTGATTGTTAATCTAAGTCACCCTTGTAACAACTCGATCTTTCGACGCTTGAAAGTAGACATTAATACGTCCACTGTATCAAATGCCGCACAATCGAATGCCGGAAAACCGAATCACTAGGGTCGAAAAGAAGAGGTAGAAGAAGACAGAAGAAAAAGAACAGAAACAATATCAGAATCTCACATTCGCAGCGGAACAATATATAATAGATAAATGACTAATCTTTAAAACAAAAGACTATATCAGTTTATACATTACATCATATCATCAGAGTTTACAACAACAACACAATACTGGACAGTTATATAAAACTTGTCCACATAACATAATACACAGCGGAATAATACTAGTATAAGTGATACGTCTCGCCATCCAGCTCGCCTCCAGATCTCCACAGCAACTTCTGAATTCCAGAATGACCTGATAACCTGACTCTAGGCTGCCCATGTGGAAAATTATGGGCACCCAGAGTTTAGAGAGGGAACAATAAACTCCAGGTCAGTCGTGGGACTGGTGTGAGATCTCAAAAACGGTTTTTTTCACAAAGAAAATAAAAGAAATTCGCAATGCTTTTGGAAAATGAAACTACCATAAGACCTCCCACCACACACACAATGCAATCGCAGACTTGGAGGAGATTTCTTCTTATGATAGTCAAATATGCTTAATACGAGAAAACTCTTTTGATATTATTACTAGTGCATAGTGTGAAAATCCTTTCAAAAATATAATATTAATCTTAGCCAGCATAGGTACCATTATACTATGCCTACTATAGCTGCCACCTAAGGTGACAGGTTATACAAATTGCAATCGTAAAGGGCTCGTATTGTTTCTTTGGATTTCCAACGAATGGTCAGGCTAAGGAACTTTCTACTGCCACATGGGTACGCCTCTGGAGGGACGTCCTGTAACGCCCCACCTCTATACTCACAATAACAAAGAGTATTAAAAGAAATACTGTCTATTATTATGAAGAATAAGGCTGGGTAGGAGCGGCCATCCGTAGTTGGCCTTACACTAGTATTGGTTACCTCGTTAGGAGTGGTATATATTTAAATTTTTCATCTCTTATTTATTCACTCCCATCGACATATCCAATTCCAGTATAAAACGAACTACGATGGTTCATAATGGTTTAGGACAATATATATAAAAACAACACAGATACACAAAGAATGCGGAACACAGATAAAAACAAAAGTCTCATATATATATAACTGATGTCAGTTACAATACAGTTGATACAATACATATGATACAACTACAATTGTCGACTCTGGGAGTTATATATACACGTACATTATAAACTAATATACATGAATACATATCAACCTATACTATGACACGATTACTCCAAAAGATGTGCAAAGTCTTCATAGCTCAAACAGCAACTTAAAGAAGGAAATCTACAACCTGAAATAACTCGGGTCTGACCCGAGTATTAAATTCGAAAGAAAATAATACACGGGTCAGTCTAATTCAAACTCAGTTATTAGTGCATAGCAGTAATAATAATCAGATAATCAAATAGACGACAATCTCAGAAATCTCGTATATCCAATCCTTTTAACAAAGAAATTGGATAACGAAAATTTTAACACCAAACAGTGTTAAACAATAAATCAGCAGATTTAAATCATCAACAGAGATAAATAAACAATTTATCAAATCGACTAAATCAATTCAAAACTGTCAATTCTGGGTGGCTGCAGTGCACGCACGCGTGCACTGCCTCGCCACCACCGAATATAAAGTCACCACAAGGAACAAGGTTAAAACTGCAACGAAAATGCAGCCACCACTTGAAGTGAATGACCAGTACAAGGATAACAAATCAAACTGTGATGCAAATTGGTGCATCAATGTAATGCAATCCAACAAGGACAAAATCTCAACAAAAAGCAATGCAGCCACCACGTAGAAACAAGGGTAGGACTGCAATAAAAAAATGCAGCCACCACATAAGTTCAAGGGCACGGCGACTATACAAACTGCAACTACAACAAGTGACATTGCTAGTTCATGTCAATAATACAGTGATATAACAAAGCTACAAGACCAACTCGCAGTGACAAGCCGGACAGTGAAACAAAGCAAGGTGTAAACAAGGTCACAGTCGAAGACACATGAACTAGTCATGTGCTCCTACAAAGAGCAATGAAAATCAGACCCAGTGCAGTGTAACCACAAGTGTTCAAGGGCAACTGCAACAACAACAAAAACTACGCAACAATATAAGAATGAATAAACTCAAATCCAGATGCACAATGGCAACTGACTGAAGAAACTCAAATTGATACAGTGAAGAAATACAAGACTATGTTCAAGTGCAGACATAAATCTACTATGGGAATCAACATGGTACACTACAACAAGTGTAACAGGTATGTGGAGATGCTGTGAACTAATTTGGCAAACAATGAATGCACAGTGAATACATGAGCCAGAATGGTAAGGTTCTAGCATATACTGATACAAGTAAAATGAATCGTTTCCAAAACAAAGTCAATCATTCCAAGAGAAAAGAAAATGCAATTCGAACATACATATATACATATCAATTAATGTATATACATACGTCACTGCATATATATATGTATGAAGACTAGAATGCAACTGGGTGCAAACAGTTTCCAAAGCATGAATGTACTAATTGTACATTTATATTTAATACTGTAACTGGACAGTATAAATTTCTTAGTCTAGAACAAGGCAACAAAGGATAATAGCATGTGTACTCAAGATAAAGTAACACAGCCACAAATCATAACAAATACAAGAAAGGCACAGCAAGGCCAAATACGAGTTCAATATAAATAAGACCAGAGACAAAATGAAATACACATGTCAAACCCAAATACAGGATTTCAGAATGCAGTGGCCACACACATATATACATACAAGAATGTATGTATACAAATGATTAGCCATCAAAGTGCAGTGAACAACAAAATGCAATTTGAAATAGGCAGTGGCAATCTCACCTTAAAGTATATAGGTGCAGACTAGTTACAGGAATGACCAGACCCTAAATTGTTGTCGACGTGGTGTACATGTAAATGAACAAACAAAATTCTCAATGCAATTACAGTGAAACCCGAAACAACCAGGGTAAGAAAGATACCCACTGGTTTAACAAACACCATAATAGATGCCAATAACAATTATCAGCTTTGAACTAAGATAATTGTAGTGTAAACAGGCTTTTAAATCTCCCCGAGATGGCCGAGATGAAAAATCCGAGATATCAGCCAAAATCCGAGATTTGGCAGCCTATTTAGTTATAAGTGTTTTAAATATCGCCCGAGATAGCCGAGATATTTTCCCGAGATATTGGCCAAAATCCGAGATTTAAAACACTGAGTGTAAATTTAGGTATGCCAAAATCAACTAGTGATGCATCAATTCCAACTCAATGCCGCAGTGTGAATATCACCATAAAAAGGCAATATCACAGACAAATGAAAGGCAAGCTTATAAATCTAAGTGTAGACTCAAGTGCATCAATATCTGACACAACACCAGACCACATGAATGCAGATTTTAGCCGTGAATGTAGTAGACCAAACACATATGTATTCACACCCCAACGAAGGCAGTAACGATGCAGTCTGTTCTACATGAACTTTAACTAAATACTAATGCAAACCCAAATGTACATGACTCAAGAATAACAACATGATGACATTAAGTTAATGGAATTTGACTCAAGACAACATAATACATCTCATGTGCACAGAAATAATGCAACAGGGTGCAGAGAAATGCTACTTAAATGAACACAGTGGCAAGCATAACAACTGCAGTTCAAATCGAAGTCACCAGAAATCCACGAAACCAAACTGTGAAACCCATCTTCTCGAGAATATAAGGGTTCGAACAAAATCCACATAAACAAAATTGGACAGTCAGAAAAAATCGAACAACAAAATCGAAACCACTACAGCCATGAAACAGAAACGAACGAAAAATCACAGGATTCAAATACTAATACGCTAGAGGTATGAATTAGATGTGAGTGAGGGGGGGTCACTCACCTTTGATTCGACGAATTCAAATCCAAACCGTGGTCAAAAGCAAAGATCGAAGGATTTGCAGAAGCTCTCATTGACGAGGTTGTTTTTCATTCGCTGGCGCCTTCGACAATCGAAGCCCCAAATTTTCCACAAGCCCTAACTCAGTTGCAAAGAGGAACGAACGAGCAAGAAATTTTTGTGGCCGCCATTTTTAATTTTTTTCTTTCGTTTTAGGGTTTTCCAATTGGAATGGTTGAGGAAGGTCGGGTTATAGGGTTTTCGAACGAATGCAATTGAAAAGAGGGACCGGTTATACTTCAAACAATACAGCATCAAAATGGATTGGCCGAGATCCAAATTTGCAAAGCTCAATTACACTTAACCTATTTTCAAAAGAATTTCAGCGGATTTAAAATACTCAACAGCAATTAACAATCGATTAATCGTTTAATGACGATTATAAATCAATACGAAATCCCGGGTCATTACACGTCCCGAGAACTAACTAGCTCTTTGCCAACACAAGGCCGGGTTACCTCTTACTAAGTAACTACTACACGAGTATGCCACCCCCCGGTCGTTTGCGACCTTTATCTGAGGGCCCTCGATCACAAAGCAACAATCACACAGTAAATGAGATTGGAGCAACCACACAGGTAAAATATCTGGGCTCCATACCATGATACCACCTTTTTCTAGAAGGAAATGACATACCCTAAAGGGTGCGACCCTCATAACCTTGCCGCATTTTCCCGTTTTGACCATTTCCGGGGTGTGAGGTCCGATGAGGTCTCGTCCACAAAGCTACGCTTTACACGAAATCCATGCTTTGATCAACAAATGACCAACAACACACAGCAGCACTCAGCATGCCACACTACCAAATTGGGAGTATATCACTGATAACCTTCAACTACATAACCTCTGAGCTCGTACGTCTCAGAGAATGGTGTTAAGCTAAGAGAATAAATTCTCCGCCACCAACAGATATGTATTTGAAAGAAATCTGCTTTATATCTCAAAGTGTAGCGTCAGACATACATCCATACAAGTCTATTCCGGGTTCGAACAGAACCGAAGGCATTTCCAAAGAAGCCCTTGCAAATCCGGTTTTCAATTGCAATCCATAACGTCGTATCATTATTCGGAATGGGTTGTATGACACAAAGTCCTCTCCCGGCTAAACCGAATAATGAGCGCCTGTTTTAAAAACAAATTCAAGTGCCATTTCTAAGGCAAATATTGATAGTCGGTTATTTAACTATCAAACAACATTTACAACAAACAACAAGCCTTAATAATTTCCCCAAATTGTTTATACTGATAGTTGGATATTTTACTATCAAAAAATATTCACAATAATTATCCAATCTGAATAAATTTTTTCCAAATTATTAAATTTCAAAATATCTTTGCAAGATATATATTTTCCACACTTCATCACCTTGAAAACCAATTTCAAATCACTTTTCACTCGCGGAATAAAATTCCCTTTCCTTTATAAATTCCCACTGTGAATTTAAATTTCCAAATTTTCACTGATATATGATTTTCAAATCGATTTCCAAATATTCACTTTCAAACACCAAATCAAATTCCAAATTGATTTCTAATTTCTTTTCAAGCACCAAGTCAATTACAAATTGATTTCTAAGTTTATTTTCAATAGAACAGAACGTTTGCAAATTGATTTCTAAGTTTATTTCCAAATAACAAACCATTTGCAAATCCATTTCTGAATTTATTTCCAAATATCAAATCATTTTACAAATCGATTTCCAAATTTATTTCAACACAAAATCCATTTCCATTCAACACCAAATAAATTTTCATATCGATTTCCCAAAGATTTATTTTCAAATACCAAATCAATTATCAAATTGATTTCTAAAAATTTATTACCTTTTAAATAAATCCCTTTATTCTTTCCAAATTATTTAAAATTCCATTTTCAATAAATTCTTCAACTTTTAAACAATATTATTCAAAACTAATTTATTAATATCCTTTCCCATATTTTGGAAATAATTCGATAAGATTCCAAAATTTTACTTTATGCTTTTAAATTCCTTCTTTTAAATTCACCCAATTTTTCAAAAGGAATTTACTATTGATTCCCAACTTTAATTTCAAAAATCCAATTTTATTTATTTCTGGTATCCAACGATACCAAAAATACCTTCGGCTAAATTATAGCCTTCAACAAATTCAATCATCAATATAATTATTCACAGATTATCAAATAAATCATCATACAACATATTAAACAAATTCATACAACATATGACACAAATTCATACAATTTGAGGAATCCAGTTGGATCCCTCCAACATATTTCCCTGCATCCACAGATGTTAGCACAACAATTAAATACCCATTCCGCTTCGAGGTGGAATATCGCGGTATATGGGATTAAATAAAATATCATCCGCTACTATGCGGCGCATAGGGTCTCATCTGCTATATAATGCGGGAAATCAACAACTCCAAATATATATATATATATATAGATATCCTACTATACCTAATATCATCAATAGATAAATTATCCAATTCATCCAAACACATCCAGAATTTAAATTCAACTATTTAAATTTAATCGAAAAATTCGATTGAGTGAGATCTCACCTTTGCTTTTAATCGCAATCCCATTCCATTCCAGCTTTTTTTCACGATTTTTAAACCTTGTATAACAATTAGATGATTTTTATTAATATTCGAAATAATCGAATAAATTATATTTAACTTAACTAACACTTTGGTTTTAAACTAATAATTTAGTTTTAACTAATTTCTTTTAAATAAAATATTTTTCTTAGTAACTAAAATAATTTTGATAAGTTAATTAAACACCTTAATCTCCATAATACGTTATTTTTAGAAATAACTAGTAAATTTTAAGATGCATATATATATATATATATATCTTCTTCCAGACTTTGTCTATATATAACAACTTTCTGTTTTCTCTTCTTGAAATTAACCACAGTAATTACTTTATGACTTACTGTTTTTATTAAATTTAATAAAAAGAAGAAAAACTACCTCACTGACAAAATCGAACGAACCCAGGTTCGGTCGGAATCTTTGGCCACCCGATGTCATCACTCATCATCGCGACCCTCTGCCTCGAACCACCATCACACGCGACCACGACCTGCTTCCCCCTTGAATTCCCACGCGGCTTGTCCACGCGTACAGGCCTTGACCTAGAATACGAACGCACGCCTGTGCTTCCTCCCCCCGCGACCTAGACAGCAACGAAAACACATATCGCGAGCTCGATTCGTTCTTGAATGCATTGGAGGGGATTTGATTTAAAGCAAAGGAATTTGTTCGGCCAGTTGATTTATGAACGAGATTCGAAGGAATGAAAAGTAGTTTTTTTCGAAATTTTGATTTTAATTGAAATGAATTTGAAATTAGGGATAAGCGGCTTCGAATATAAGGAGGGATGGCTCGAGTATCATTCGAACAAGAGAAAGAAAACATACGAACTACCCTCGGCCATTTTTATTTGATTTTGAACTCGTAAGGAATGGAGAGAGGAATGATTTTAGAGGAGCGGCCATGGATTTGAATGAAGATATTTTATTTGAACGAGATATTTTTTTTCTTTTCTTATTTTCGAAGTGTTTGGCTGTGAAATGAAATAAAGGGGGAAATGATGTTTGCATGTAGCAGATCTGTAGATGAACCACAGTATTCTGAAGTGAATGGAGAAATACTGGTGTGACATTATTTCAACTGCAGGTTGACTGGTCAACAAAAGTGAATAGACATTAATTCAAATTTAAATTTGAATTATCTCGAAATCATAACTCAAAATTTTGAATTCCTATCGGCGAATGCCGCTAGGCGTTTATAAGGTTATCCCCTATTACGAACGCAATGGAAAAGGTTTCGAGTCCTAATTCGATCGTATGGAGAAGATAGCTTTTTGGACTTAGTTATTATATTAAATTTCGATGTAAATTTCAGCGCGTTTATATATCGTACGATCACACCATAACTCCAAACACTACGAAAACTGAAATCCGATAATAATATAATATTACGGATCCAATGGGACTGGTTTCGTCGAATTCCGAGACTGTGCCCCGGAAGGCTATTTTTAAATATCGATTTAAATGATAAAATTTCAAAATTGAACAAAACACTTCAATTTTGAAAGTTCCATTACCTTCAGTATTATCAATGTAAATTTTCCAAGCCTTTGAATTATTTTTAACAGGCTTAAAACTGAAGATTCAATATTTTTACCCAACTGCAATAAATGAAATTCAAAAATCAAATTGCCAAATTCATTCTGATAATGAATTTCAAATTAAACTAACTTCCAGATATTTAAAATCAATTAAATATTCTAATTTCAAATGTCAAAATTTCAGGGTCGTCACATTCTCCCCCCTTAAAAGAATTTCGTCCAGAAATTACAAGTTAAGAAGAATGATCCTCAACCCGCTTACCATTTTCCCAAAACCAAACAGTTTTATCAAATTCTCAAACCAATCTTCTTATCATAACCACAATGTCATCCTTATTAATTTTCCACACATTTTCATAGTTTCAAGCAACTTTATTTTACTTCACAATTCAAATTTAAATTTAAATCCAAATTTTAAATTATCCAAAGTTTCTCAAAAAATTTCTAACTCTCTAAATTGTCGAAAATTTTTGCCTGCGTCTCCTTTGCGTGGCTAGCTCGGTACAACTACAAAATGTCCCTACGGACTCCCAAATTCCAAAAGAAAACAAACGCCAAATGGCTAGATCAAAAACCCAATCAAATTTCATACAGAAATTTTAAATATATACCTTTTGTTGAGAAATTTTATTTATCTTCTGCAATCAAAATCCCAATTTCTCTTGTTTTAAATTACCTGTATACTACTCTGCAATAATATCCAATCATAGCATTCCAATTTAATTTTCATCCAATTATTAACTTAGTATACTTCCAATATCAAATTTACTTAAGAACTTTCTCCATTCATTTCTTAAGTTCAATATAGGCACTTTGTATACCCTTATATTATTACTTTCACTATAGCACTTGGTTTTAATTTACTTCTATTCAAATTGGATTCCAATTCCATATAAAATCAATTTGCTTCAATTATTAATTCATTTCAAATATAAATACTTTTTCCCAATTTCCATTCAGATTTTCATTTTCAATTTTACTTGAATTCAATTCATCTTCTAACTCTGAATATTGAGTTTTATTCACCACATCTCAAATTCTAATTTTAAATCATTTGTTGTTAAGTGAAAATTTCCAAAAATTTCAAAGTTTTTTCTAACTCCCAAAATTTTCAGAAAATTTTGGCAGAGTCTCCCTTGTACAGAGGAGCTTTTGCAATTTGACAAGAGATATAAATATATATACATCGACCCACTCGGTCGAAAAAACAAAAACAGTTCATGTTTCCTATTTTTATTGCGTAGGCGTACCTTTATTAGCATTTTAAGCAAAGCGGCTTATTTATTTAGCTATTTGCGCGACCAAATGCAACCAAACGGCTTCCAAAAACCTGTACTTACTCAATTTAAATACGTAAGTGACATATATAGGAAATCTATTACCATTTTGCTCATTTTCAATAACAAACAAGTAGTTTTCGTAAACAATACACTCAAAATTATTTCCATTAGCAATTTATCAAGTTTCAATACAAATTTAATCGCTTTCATCTAATTCACATACCATTTCTATTCAATTCAAGTGATTTACAATGCAGTTCCTTACATTCAATTCATTTTTAAGCGAAACGAATTCATATCCATTTCAATTGATTCAAAAATCAATTTTTATTTGCTTCTATTAACTCATAGAATTTTATACAATCTCGTTTGCGTCAAACGACAACCATTTATATGCAAATTCAACGATATTCACTTAATAGAATATCCATTCTAGTTTATAACTAATTTAAATTGGTACCAACTCAATTTATTTTAATTCCATTTCATTTCCAATTGATTCCATTCAATTCAATTTGCATTCCATATTCACATTCGGTTTATTTCATTAATCCAAACAAATTTCATTCAAAACCATTTCAAAAAACTCGACAACAACGCTTTTGTCCAAATATTTCTTAAGTCCTTTCAACTCAAAACTCAAATTATAGTTTCCTTGTAAACAATTTCCAGTTTAAATCTTTGATTTGATTTTTTTCATTTAATCAAATCCATTCCATCTACTAATTTAATTCAATTAGTATATTCACTTATTCTTTTTAAATTTCAAATTTCCATATTCAATTCATCCTGAATTTATTTTATCTTTATCAAGGAAATTTCAGTTTATTTCTACTACTTACTTGAATTTATATGCAAATTCAAACCATTTTAAATTTCAAACCCCACCAGATTTCATATCCAACTCAAAAATACTTCTCAAATAATTATTTTCCAGACTTCTCGAAACCATTTCAAATTAGGAAATTTAATCCTTTGAAATTTCAATTCAAATCCTTTAATCCGTATTGCAAAAATTACTCTGGCACTTCATTTCAATTTATAAAACTCATTTATAAATTCACATTACCAATTTCATTCCATTAATGAATTTTATTTCAAATATCTTCCTGGAATTCTATTTCAAATTATAAATCTCATTTGCAGTTTATATTTACAAAATCCTATTCGTATATGAATACATTTCCTTATACTTTCAATTCATATTTATAAATTTCATTTGTTAAATGAACTTATCTCCAAACCTTTGGTTATACCATTATTTCTTATTCTGTTTCCAGATAACAATGATAATATTTCAATATTATCACTTTCTAACAACCAAGCATCCATATACTATAATAATTCATAGAAAATGATTTCTTTTCTATACAAAAATAGTTTTGGGTAAAATTATTTCATTTACCCTATTTTAAAACAATACTGTGTCGGTTTATCTTGTTTAAGAGTTTAGAAACCCCTATCGATTACAGTTGGCCAAACTGCACCGATCAGAATCTATAAACAATCAATCGATAAGTCAACACAATATAAAACAAATTTTTGTATTCACTAACAAATACGCGCTCATATCTATTATTACACTCACACTCATTCTAGAGTACTACTGACTCTATCTCTAATGAGTAACACCCAACAGAGCCAAGGTTGTCGCTTAACCAATTGCATGCTCTGATACCACTTGTGATAACCCGCAAATCCGTACCCCTTTGATCCGACAATATTCCATACCAATTCAACTCAAAACGGGAGGAAATGCGAATCATTAGGGTTGAAAAGAAGAGGTAGAAGAAGACAGAAGAAAAAGAACAGAAACAATATCAGAATCTCACATTCGCAGCGGAACAATATATAATAGATAAATGACTAATCTTTAAAACAAAAGACTATATCAGTTTATACATTACATCATATCATCAGAGTTTACAACAACAACACAACACTGGACAGTTATATAAAACTTGTCCACATAACATGATACACAGCGGAATAATACTAGTATAAGTGATACGTCTCGCCATCCAGCTCGCCTCCAGATCTCCACAGCAACTTCTGAATTCCAGAATGACCTGATAACCTGACTCTAGGCTGCCCATGTGGAAAATTATAGGCACCCAGAGGTTAGAGAGGGAACAATAAACTCCAGGTCAGTCGTGGGACTGGTGTGAGATCTCAAAAACGGTTTTTTTCACAAAGAAAATAAAAGAAATTCGCAATGCTTTTGGAAAATGAAACTACCATAAGACCTCCCACCACACACACAATGCAATCGCAGACTTGGAGGAGATTTCTTCTTATGATAGTCAAATATGCTTAATACGAGAAAACTCTTTTGATATTATTACTAATGCATAGTGTGAAAATCTTTTCAAAAATATAATATTAATCTTAGCCAGCATAGGTACCATTATACTATGCATACTATAGCTGCCACCTTAGGTGACAGGTTATACAAATTGCAATCGTAAAGGGCTCGTATTATTTCTTTGGATTTCCAACGAATGGTCAGGCTAAGGAACTTCCTACTGCCACATGGGTACGCCTCTGGAGGGACGTCCCGAGAACTAACTAGCGCTTTGCCAACACAAGGCCGGGTTACCTCTTACTAAGTAACTACTACACGAGTATGCCACCCCCCGGTCGTTTGCGACCTTTATCTGATGGCCCTCGATCACAAAGCAACAATCACACAGTAAATGAGATTGGAGCAACCACATAGGTAAAATATCTGGGCTCTATACCATGATACCACCTTTTTCCAGAAGGAAATGACATACCCTAAAGGGTGCGACCCTCATAACCTTGCCGCATTTTCCCGTTTCGACCATTTCCGGGGTGTGAGGTCCGATGAGGTCCACAAAGCTACGCTTTACACGAAAGCCATGCTTTGATCAATAACACACAGCAGCACTCAACCTGCCACACTACCAAATTGGGAGTATATCACCGATAACCTTCAACTACATAACCTCTAAGCTCGTACGTCTCAGAGAAGCGTGTTAAGCTAAGAGAATAAATTCTCCGCCACCAACAGATATGTATCTGAAAGAAATCTGCTTTATATCTCAAAGTGTAGCGTCAAACATACATCCATACAAGTCTGTTCCGGGTTTGAACAGAATCGAAGGCATTCCAAAGAAGCCCTTGCAAATCCGGTTTTCAATTGCAATCCATAACGTCGTATCATTATTCGGAATGGGTTATATGACACAAAGTCCTCTCCCGGCTAAACCGAATAATGAGCGCTTGTTTTAAAAACAAATTCAAGTGCCATTTCTAAGGCAAATATTGATAGTCGGTTATTTAACTATCAAACAACATTTACAACAAACAACAAGCCTTAATAATTTCCCCAAATTGTTTATACTGATAGTTGGATATTTTACTATCAAACAATATTCACAATAATTATCAAATCTAAATATTATTTTTTCCAAATTATTAAATTTCAAAATATCTTTGCAAGATATATATTTTCCACACTTCATCACCTTGAAAACCAATTTCAAATCACTTTTCACTCGCGGAATAAAATTCCCTTTCCTTTATAAATTCCCACTGTGAATTTAAATTTCCAAATTTTCACTGATATATGATTTTCAAATCGATTTCCAAATATTCACTTTCAAACACCAAATCAAATTCCAAATTGATTTCTAATTTCTTTTCAAGCACCAAGTCAATTACAAATTGATTTCTAAGTTTATTTTCAATAGAACAGAACGTTTGCAAATTGATTTCTAAGTTTATTTCCAAATAACAAACCATTTGCAAATCCATTTCTGAATTTATTTCCAAATATCAAATCATTTTACAAATCGATTTCCAAATTTATTTCAACACAAAATCCATTTCCATTCAACACCAAATAAATTTTCATATCGATTTCCCAAAGATTTATTTTCAAATACCAAATCAATTATCAAATTGATTTCTAAAAATTTATTACCTTTTAAATAAATCCCTTTATTCTTTCCAAATTATTTAAAATTCCATTTTCAATAAATTCTTCAACTTTTAAACAATATTATTCAAAACTAATTTATTAATATCCTTTCCCATATTTTGGAAATAATTCGATAAGATTCCAAAATTTTACTTTATGCTTTTAAATTCCTTCTTTTAAATTCACCCAATTTTTCAAAAGGAATTTACTATTGATTCCCAACTTTAATTTCAAAAATCCAATTTTATTTATTTCTGGTATCCAACGATACCAAAAATACCTTCGGCTAAATTATAGCCTTCAACAAATTCAATCATCAATATAATTATTCACAGATTATCAAATAAATCATCATACAACATATTAAACAAATTCATACAACATATGACACAAATTCATACAATTTGAGGAATCCAGTTGGATCCCTCCAACATATTTCCCTGCATCCACAGATGTTAGCACAACAATTAAATACCCATTCCGCTTCGAGGTGGAATATCGCGGTATATGGGATTAAATAAAATATCATCCGCTACTATGCGGCGCATAGGGTCTCATCTGCTATATAATGCGGGAAATCAACAACTCCAAATATATATATATATATATATATATATATATAGATATCCTACTATACCTAATATCATCAATAGATAAATTATCCAATTCATCCAAACACATCCAGAATTTAAATTCAACTATTTAAATTTAATCGAAAAATTCGATTGAGTGAGATCTCACCTTTGCTTTTAATCGCAATCCCATTCCATTCCAGCTTTTTTTCACGATTTTTAAACCTTGTATAACAATTAGATGATTTTTATTAATATTCGAAATAATCGAATAAATTATATTTAACTTAACTAACACTTTGGTTTTAAACTAATAATTTAGTTTTAACTAATTTCTTTTAAATAAAATATTTTTCTTAGTAACTAAAATAATTTTGATAAGTTAATTAAACACCTTAATCTCCATAATACGTTATTTTTAGAAATAACTAGTAAATTTTAAGATGCATATATATATATATATATATATCTTCTTCCAGACTTTGTCTATATATAACAATTTTCTGTTTTCTCTTCCTGAAATTAACCACAGTAATTACTTTATGACTTACTGTTTTTATTAAATTTAATAAAAAGAAGAAAAACTACCTCACTGACAAAATCGAACGAACCCAGGTTCGATCGAAATCTTTGGCCACCCGATGTCATCACTCATCATCGCGACTCTCTTCCTCGAACCACCATCGCACGCGACCACGACCTGCTTCCCCTTCGAATTCCCACGCGCCTTATCCATGCGTACAGGCCTTGACCTCGAATACGAACGCGCGCCTGTGCTCCCTCCTCCCGAGACCCAGGTAGCAACGGAAAAAAATATCGCGAGCTCGATTCGTTCTTGAATGCATTGGAGGGGATTTGATTTAAAGCAAAGGAACTTGTTCGGCCAGTTGATTTATGAATGAGATTCGAAGGAACGAAAAGTAGTTTTTTTGAAATTTTGATTTTAACTGAAATGAATTTGAAATTAGGGATAAGCGGCTTCGAATATAAGGAGGGATGGCTCGAGTATCATTCGAACAGGAGAAAGAAAACATACGAACTACCCTCGGCCATTTTTCTTTGATTTTGAACTCGTAAGGAATGGAGAGAGGAATGATTTTAGAGGAGCGGCCATGGATTTGAATGAAGATATTTTGTTTGAATGAGATTTTTTTTCTTTTCTTATTTTCAAAGTGTTCGGCTGTGAAATGAAATAAAGGGGGAAATGATGTTTGCGTGTAGTAGATCTGCAGATGAGCCACAGTATTCTGAAGTGAACGGAGAAATACTGGTGTGACATTATTTCAACTGCAGGTTGACTGGTCAACAAAAGTGAATAGACATTAATTCAAATTTAAATTTGAATTATCTCGAAATCGTAACTCAAAATTTTGAATTCCTATAGGGGCGTGCCGCTAGGCATTGATAAGGTTATCCCCTATTACGAACGCAATGGAAAAGGTTTCGAGTCCTAATTCGATCGTATGGAGAAGATAGCTTTTTGGACTCAGTTATTATATTAAATTTCAATGTAAATTTCAGCACGTTTATATATCGTACGATCACACCATAACTCCAAACACTACGAAAACTGAAATCCGATAATAATACAATATTACGGATCCAATGGGACTGGTTTCGTCGAATTCCGAGACTATGCCTCGGAAGGCTATTTTTAAATATCGATTTAAACGATAAAATTTCAAAACTGAACAAAACACTTCCAGTTTCAATTTTGAAAGTTCCATTACCTTTAGTATTATCAATGTAAATTTCCCAAGCCTTTGAATTATTTTTAACAGGCTTAAAACTGAAGATTCAATATTTTTACCCAACTCCAATAAATGAAGTTCAAAAATCAAATTGCCAAATTCATTCTAATAATGAATTTCAAATTAAACTAACTTCCAGATATTTAAAATCAATTAAATATTCTGATTTCAAATGTCAAAAATTCAGGGTCATCACACCCTTCATTAGTAATTTAACTATTTCAGAGGCAACTTCAACTTCACACATTAATTAATCACACTTCAAATTATGAGGCACATTAATTACAATTTTAACCTCAGTTGCGAGCTTCAGTTCGCATCATACTCATGTTTTAGTATTTCAAGTTAGATAATTAAGTTAGTTTACTTAAGGCTATGATGCAGCTTGATTTAGATTTCAGGTTAAGTGATAAATTTAATTTTTATATTAAAATTGGTACAATGAATTCAAAAGTTATCTGATTTAATTGCAAACAATGTTTGTTGGAGTTTGTGTACAGAAGAAGGTTGAAACTTACTTTGTTAGGATCTTGCTCATGACATAGGTTCAATTTTCTGCTGGAAGGGACCTTAAGTCCAAGCATTTCAATAGTATGCTTCAAACATTAGAAGATTGGTAATGATTTGTTTATTTTAGTAAACCGTGTTAATTTTTAATAATATTATCTTTCATCTTTAGCAATATGGTTATAGAAAGGTTAAGCTTTCATAGATCAGTGATATCATCTTCTACATTTCAAAATATGGATACTTGCAGTTCAACATTATTGATCTGACTTATTATTTGCATAACTAAACATGATTGACCGAAATGTTCTTGTAACGACCCGTAATTTCGCTACTTCGAAAATGAGAGGTTTCGTTTATTTTAAATTTAAAAAGGTTTAAAACTTAAATAAATAAGTTATATATAATAAATAATAATGGAGAAATTATTTATTTTTATAGTTAATAATTTAAAAAGTATAAATTTGGATTTTAGAATAAATCAACAAAAGTTAAGTTTTGTTAAAAATAAATAAATGCTTAAATAAATAGGTTTAAATATTTATTTAAAAAGATAAATCTTATTGAAAACATTTAATAAAGATAATAAAAGTATATTAAAATATTTAAAAGTACGTTAATAATCGTTTACAAAAATAACCAAATTTTGTCGCATTTTGTCAGTTTTATTACATACACTGTAAAATTAGAGATTTTAATATTATTTAAATATGATTTTAAAATATAAAGAGACATGTTTTAATTTATTTAAATAAGTAAAAAGTTTATTTTTTAATTTGGTTTACATAAATAAATAGTTTAACTAAAACGTCAAAATGTGACCGTAAAACATTTTGTCGAAAATCAACGTTTTGTCGATTAAAAGTTGTCGCAACGTTGTCGCGCCTTTATTTTCTTATATAGGAACATATATTCAAATAGTATAAGTATTAATTAATTCACTAATCAAGTTTACTTTTACTAAACATACTTAGAAAATTCTAGAATATAATTAAGAAAAAGTAAGCACAAAAAGACAAACATGTCATTTCAAAGCAAAAGGTAAACATCAAATCAAACCAAACATAATTATTATATTCTCTACTTAATAATTAAGTGAAAATGACATAAAGTAATAATTTGAAATGTGATGTTAAGTGTTGAAAAAATAAGGTTGCTTAAAAAGTAAGTAAAGGGTATTTTGGTCTTTTTATAAAATATTATTTTAATCCACAACTTTTTCTATAAATAAGCATCCACTTTCTCACTTTTTCACTTCTTCTTCTTCCTTTTTCAAGCTTTTCTTCCACTCTCTAATGGCTTCTTCTTCTCTCTTTCCTTACTAACTTTTTCAAAATCATATCAAACAAAGTCAAAACACCACCAAACTTTGCCAAAGACCTTAGAATACCATTAAAATATGGTTTAGCATCTAAGAAGAGAAGAAATGATGGAGGAAGAGGTAGAATAGGGCAAGGTTGAACCATTTGGAAGGAAGGAAGCAAGTTGGAAAGCTCTGAAGCAAGAAAAAGAGAAGGAAGTGCTGCCGGAATCAAAAGGAAAGTCTACGAAAAAGATTTGGTGGAGATAAGAGGATTTAGTGAAGTGTTGGATTAAATGAATGTTAGTAGGAAGTTAATCGATTTGGTTAAAGGTGAGTACTCATATTTTAAGTTACTAATTCCTAAAACTATTTCAAGTTAATTACATAAAAAGTTTGGTATATATTGGATGATTAAATGTTTGATAACTTGTTGATATTATGGTTGATTATATGTTTGTGATATGGATGATAACTTGGTTTGATAAATGATAAAAGAAATGGTTAGTAAGTATAGATAATTCAATGGAAATTAAATCCATATATATGTGTGTATGGAAATTATTTAACCTCTTAATGATTTCAAAATATCTAAAAAGATTGAAAATGATATTATAATAATATGATATTATAATATGAAATGAAATAAAAAATGAGTTTGAAATGATGAAAATATTGTTTTAAATAAGTTAAAATAGTTTAAATATGATTTAAAACAAATTTGAAGTGTTTCGGACAAGTTCCAAAGCAATTCAAAAAATTGGTCAAAATCGAGCTTGTCGCGTAGCGGTAGTTCGTAAATTTCGACCCATAACTTCAAATTAACGTAGAAAATGATTTATAAGTCAAATTTCTTCGAAATAAAAATTCTTTGGTCCACAATGATAATAGTTTTCCAACGAAGAAAGAAAATCAAAATTTCATCAAGTAGAGTTTGAAATATGTTCAAAACAATTTTCTAAAAACATCGCGGTTTTGCAGTTCGAAATCCAAAAATGGATTTCTTTATAAATGTATTTTTAAATGATTAAAAATATGAAATAAATTTGATAAATCTATTAAAATTTAAAAGAGATTTAAAATGGAAAATATGAATTTTCAAATATTAAAAAGTTGTTTAAATCAAATAAGCCTATATAGCACTTTCCGCAACACTTTTATGCTGCGAATTCTATAACCTTTTGAATATGAGTTTAAACTTAACGATTTTTCCTAGAATCAATTATGAATGTTTTTAAAAGGAAAATTAAGAGTTTAAAAGATAATTTGGAATCTTATAATCAATTCCAAAATAAAGCTAATAACTGAGTATGCGGAAACGACTAGTACATTTGTCCCGATTGTGAGATCTGGGAAGATAAAACAAGGTGTTTAACTAAGGTTAGTAATGGAGCAACAAGTGCCCTGAACTTACCTGGCCTATGTTTTATCTTTTTAGGAGAGGGGTGGAATAGATCGAAAGGAAAGCTCGGATGCTCTAAAAGATCATATTTAAGTTTTTCCAAGATAAAAGAAAAGAAACAAATTCTTTGAATGTTAATTAACCACTTAACATCATTTTATCGATGATTAGTACGAAGGAACCGGGATCGGATTTGGGTGATTCCTATCTGAAAAACCGGGATCGGATTTGGGTGATTCCTATCTGAAAACTCCTTCAAACTAATTTTCGAAATAAAACATTAAAGACAAAGATCATTGATGACAAAGATCTTCGTGATGTAGGATTACTTGCCATTAGTCCCTAGAGGTGAAATTTACCATATTTAAAGTGGCAGTAGTGCTCTGTTATGAAAATCTTCGATTTGCAAGAATATGATTTGAAGTTAAGAAAGAAATCTTTGATTTAGATTTAATGAATGATTTGGAAAGGTTTTCCTAAGTAAAAGAGAAAATGATTTGGAATTATTCCAGGATTTAAGAAAGGTTTAAATAAATCAAATGATTTAATAAATGAGGCTTAATGATTCCATATATTCTTGAAAAGAAAATGGAATAAATTGAAGATAATATATCTAAGAAAGATATTTGATTTAAATAAAAGAAAATTGAGATATTATCCAAGCAAAGGAATGAATTACTTAGAATTATTCTAAGACAAAAGAAAGAGATTTCGAAATCATGTGAATTGAAATTAAAGTGAAAAGAGACTTAATAAATCTTATATACTCATATTTACTTTTTATCGATAATTGGATTTCGAAGGAACTGAGATTGGATTTGGGTGATTCCTATCCGAAAACCACTTCGAACCAGTTTACATGTTCGAAGAATGAAGATATTTGAAGATGGAGATATTGAGACGAATAATACGAAGGACTACTTATTGATTAATTGGGGATAAACTCCTGATTTACTATATTATAGCAGTGGTCTCTTTGTTATGAAAAACCTCAAAACCACAAGGACTTCTCGCCTAGTAATGGCCGAGGAAAGTACCTTCGGTTTCATTCAATCCCAGAACAAACTTGTATGAATGAATGTCTGACATTGCATTTTTTGAGATTACGTACATTGGTTTTTACAAACATACATCTGTTTGGTGGCGGAGAAGGCAACTTCTCTTAGCTTAACAACCTTCCTTGAGACGTACGAGCTCAAGGGTTGTATTTTTGTGAAAGGAAATTAGTAGTCAATGAAAATGGCGAATGTGGCATTCAAAGTGAAAGAAGATGTGCTATGAGAAAAGGTAATCGTAGCCTCGAGCCTCATCAACCGGAAATAACCAAAATAGGGTTAGATGCAGCAAGGCTAAGTGGATTATTCCCAATTAGGATATGATCATCCCTTTCTAGATATATGTCTTCCTGCTATGACGTTCGGGATATAAATTAATGTAGTTTATATGCTAGAGCACGCTCGGTTAAAGGTTGGTAACCACCGGGGGATAACATATTCGGTACTACCTAGTTAAAGAGGTAGGTCAGTCTTGTGTTGGCAGATGTTCTGTGCCTCGGGACATCCATCTAGAGGTGTACCCATCGGAAGGTAGTCCCTTCACCTGGTCATTTGTATGGAAATCCATTCTCCAATAAGAACTTACGGTTTTGTTTGTAGAGCTTAGTATGCTGGAATTTAATAATGGTAACAATTTCGGCTAAGATTAATAAGTGTATTTGCAAATGTTTTCAAAGATATGTCATTAAAAATAATATCAAATGTTTTAATATAAAAGTGTTTTAAGTTATCATAAGGTAAAAACCCGTCTGTATTTATGTGTGGGCGTGGTCTTATGAGATACCCTTCTTTTCAAAGGTTTTGATAACATGGTCATTTTAAATTTCAAGTATCTCACACTGGTTTATCAAGCCTGATCCGGGTATTTTTAATACTCGAGTCTGATCCGAGTAGTTTCAGGTTTAGTTGAAGACGGTTGAAGTTTCCAAAGGAGAGATGGAGATATTCATCTATGTATGTACGTATTCTATTATCCTCTTTGCGCAGTTGTTTGTTGTTTGTCAGCAATTGTAAGGACAGATGTTTATAACCGTCCAAGCTGAATTTTGGTTAGACTATGATATATGTATTTAAAAGTTTTCCGCTGTAAAGATATTTATTCAATATTATATATTATTCCATTCGTGTGAGATTATGTTATGTCTTATTTTCTTTCTACCCTTAATGATCCGTCTTTTCATGCAATTTGAGTTGGACATGTGTAGTTTATTGTCGATTCAAAGGGTACGGAAAAACGGGCCATTACAGTTCTAATTAGTACAGTAAGTTATAATAGAAACAAATTCCATACATGGGTATATAGTGCATCATTTGGCATCCACATATCTATGTAAATGTGGTCATTTGTCATGATTATGTAGTACAGTACAACTGCACATGTCAGTCATACTTCATAGTACCTTACAGGTGTTTTACCACCTTAGTGCAAGCAGTAAACTACCGCTACTCCCATGTTCTGCAGATCGTAAGTTCACTCATTATCCAGTTAAGGAACTATTGTTAATTACCTGTAGTTTGTTGATGTCCCATTTACAAGATTCGTCACTAATTTGGCTATGATAATATCAACTAGTGAACCAAATATTAGAACTTAGTATATCTTGGCAATTGAGATTTCAGACCAGATCATCCTAACCATGTGTTTATTAGTTGCAACTAGAATAGTGCTTGTTTTGTTGCAATTTAATAGCATCTTACCAAAAAAAGAGGGTTGAAACTTATTGCAGGTGAGTCCAGTGGTGGTTCGTTCTTGATGTTGCTGTTTGGTTGGCGGTTTGGTGCTCTGGTCGATGCTGTGATGTAGGGGTGATGGCATGTTGTAGTAGGGAGATGAACTGTTTTCTAATGAAGTGTTGTTTGAAGTTTGTAGGTGGTTGTTGGTGGAGCAGTTGTATTCAGGGGGTGATATTGCTGTATTGATGGTTGTGAAAAGATAGTGAAGTGGATTTGTAGGAGAATGAAATGCAATGTAATACACAAAACATAATTGTAACAATGTAACAGAGAATGAAAGAATTGTAACAATGTAACAAAAATGCAAAATGAAATGTAAACTAAAATATAAGAGTGGAATTATAAGAATTTTTCTTATATGATGTTGTTAAAGGTACCTGCTTCTTCCATTGTGTATTCCATTTTAAGAGTTTTTAGTGCTTAAATTGAATTATAAATCTTGTTCAAGCCTTTAAATTTTTAGTGTGATGTAATGGTCTTTTACAACCGTCAAAAGAAGTTGTAAAAAAGACTTTTACAACTGTCAAAAGCACTTGTAAAATATCTTTTACAACTGTTAAAAGTAGTTGTAAAAAAGTCTGTTGCAACTGCTAAAAGCAGCAGTAAAAAAATTCAACTCTATTACAACTTTGGATATAACGACTAACAGGAGCCCGTTGTAATAGACCTATGACAACTGTTTTTGACAGTTGTAAAATGATATTTTTGTTGTAGTGTTCATTTCTCACTTTTAAAACATTCCTTTAATTTTAAATCCAACAATTAGAGCATATTCTTCTACATGTAGTTAACCAATCAATGGTTTATATGTGGATTGCTACACCTAATATGTATACACACGATTATTAACAACACATATATGAAATAGCATGATGATATGACAAACAACGACAGTCAATATATACATGTGTGGATATTGTGATTTATATCTACCACGTGTGTGTGTATTGATTGCCTCAATTTAATTTTTTAGTGAAGATACATACATATATATATATATATATAAAATTTTAAAATTCAAATCTTAACAACATAAAGGTTGAATTGACAATATCTAAAGTAGATTGATTGAATTAAAGTCATTAATTCAAAATTGTAGATTAAAAGATCTAAGTTTGACTTACGAATATATTTAAATTCAAACATGGATTAAGTTAACTAATATAAAATATCTCTAATTGACTTTGTATTAATATTATAATATGTATGTATGTATGTATATACGCATGTAATAATAAAATTAAACCAATTTTCAATTAGTTCAAAATATACATATATGTTATGTTAAATCGTTCTAATCCATTTAAAAGCACATACATATATACGTACATACGTACATACATATGTATGTATGTATGTATGTATGTATGTATGTATGTATATACAAGTATATAAATAAACCTTTTGCAAAATACCCCATTTTTTTTAAAACAACCAAAAGTTTGAAGTCAAAATGCATATGTTAACCTGAATAAGCGATCAATGAATTTTATCTTTCTAAATGATCAAAATTCAAAGCTAAATAATTGAATCACATAAATCATATACTATGTCATATGGTCATTGCAATTTTATCAAAAAAAATTCATGACTAAAACATAAAATTAAACATATATGTATTTTGATTCTAATTTATTAGATTAAAACAAATCAAATCAATCAATTAGTTATTTCGGATGTAATCAATATGAGATACAATACATATACAAAATTGTGATAAGAATGATACAACTAAATCTACAAATGTAAATAAGAAATGTACCTTATAGATCTAGCCAATTAGTGACACCTTTGATTTGCTAATTCTCCTTGGATTTCTTGAATCAATATCCAAACTTTGCTAGAATCTGATGAGTCACTTTATTTTATTTTATTTGATATAATTTTGGGTAAATGGAATAAAAAAAATTTGACCATGAAACTGATGAATGAGGCTGCCATGGATGAAGGAAGAAGTAGGAAAAGAAAATTGAATGAGGAAATGAATGAGCGAAATTTGTTTTAAAGAATAGAAATCTTTCCAATTCTTTCTATAAAAATTTCCTTTATTAATTCACAATTAAATTTCAATCCACCCAATCCTCCACCCCGTCTTTTCATGGATGGCCAAGTATTTTTCCTTGCATGGACTAATTTTCCAAAATGCCCGTTAAGTAATTAATTGTATTTAAAGTTCGTTTAAATACATATCGATATTGTATATCGATACATGCATATATAACTTTTATATATACATCCAAATAATTATAATTACTAACAGTGCCCAAAACATAAAATAAATTTATAATAAATATTTCCTAAATATTATTTAATTTAATTAATTTATATCATTTTATAAACTAATTAAATCATGTAGCTTTTTAGAGAATTCACAAATACTGTTGTGAGACTCAGCAATGTGAATTTAGTCATTGATTAATATTGAACAATTCAAATATTAACGATTACACATCACCTTAGCCAGTGGTGTGACAATTTGGCCACATCTATCGCTTATAGATCTTCTCAGTAAAATTAGTTTTACATTTTCTTAAGAAGTATCTTTTAGTAATGACAATTTACACATGTTCTCTTCATCAAAACTATATCACCTTAGGATGTATGAAATTTGGTACTCATCAAAATTCCAATATTATCCACACGTAACTCGATTTACCCAAAAACAAACTCTATGGTTCAATAATAACATTTATTATTAATTGTATTACTCTAACAAAGATTTTGACTTTGAGTTAACTACAACTAACTGTCATTCTAACCTCATACAATCTAAGGAGACGACCTCTCTATTGAATAGTGTTTCACTCCCAATGCTTCAACTCAAATCTAACTATAGTCGCTTGATGGATTACCATACCATGATTTAACTATAATCAGAAGTGGAGTATTCACATTGAGCTCTACATTATTCTCAAGTCAAGGGAACTTTGTATCATCATCACCCTACGATTTCTTGTTTAACCTAGTTATTATTAACTAATATTAGAAACTCTCGAATGGGTTATTTTATAGTTATCCAATAACTACGAATACGTAACCCATTGGCGTCCCTAGTAGCTACGAGTAATACACTATCCGACGTTTGGAGAGCGTTACGCACTTCGGTCTCAATGAATGTAGCGATAGCCTTTTCCAAAATATCTTGATTAGGAATATTTAAAACAAAATGTTGTTTTGCTTTATGATCAATTACTCACGATTGCAACTATTTGCAACTACGATCACATAGCATTTATTAAAGGATTTTCTTAATTATTTGCCTTAAATTTATTACTTGATTATTTATACCATAATAATAAAGTATATAAAAGAAAAACAAATATCTTTATTATGGACAAGATTGACCACATAGTTAGATATATGTAATGATTACATAATTGCACATAGGGCATAACACTAACTCTTTCAGTGCCAACAGTGACAATTATTTACACATGTTCACTTCATCAAAACTATATCACTTTAGGATACTTGGAATTTGGTATTGGTCAAGATTCTAATGTTATCCATATTCAACTCGATTTGTCCATAAACAAATTCTTTATTTCAATAATAACATTTATTATCAACCATTTTACTCTACTAAAGATTTTGACTTTGAGTTGACTACAGCTGAATGTGATACTAACCTCATACAACAAAAAAGACAAATTCTCTACTAAATAGTGCTTCACTTTCAATGCTTCAACTCAGACCCAACTATAGTCGCTCAATGGATCACCATGGCATGATTTAACTATAGCCAAAGTGGAGTATTCACATTGAAGTTCCACGGTATTCTCAAATCGACGAAAATGTGTAACATCGTCACACTTGGATATCCTATTGACCTAGTTAATATTAATCAATAGGAAATTCTTTGATGAATCATTCCACGGTTATCCAATAACTACGAGTCCCTTTGGTGCTCCAACGCCCATGAGTAATACACTTGCCCAACATTTGAAGAGCATCACATACTTTGGTCTCAACGAATGTGTCGATATCCTTTTCTTGAAACATCTTGATTAGGAATAGCTGAAACAATGTGTTATTTAATTTTATGATTAATTACTCATGAGTATAACTATTTGCAACTACAATCACATAACATTTTATTTAAGGATTTTCTTAGTTATATACTTTAAATTAATTACTTAATTTCTTATATCACAACATAACAAAATATATAAAAGAAAACAAACACCTTTATCACGGACAAGATTGACTACGGATTAAGATATATGTAATAAATTACATAACTGCCTTTAGGTCGTAGCACTAACTCTTTCACTATGACCCACTAGCATAGTGCCACAATGATTTAAGAAGTTTGCTAGTGTTATCAGTAGAAAAGTTTATTATTATATTAATCGAATGGATTCAAAAGCATCTTTACAAACATTACAACAAACAACTTATATACAGACACTCCTCCAACTAATGGGCCGAGCCCACTAACCCAGAAATGCAGAAAAACTGAAAAGAAATAAAAGGTGTACATGATACACATGCACACAAACCATATACACATATTTACATATCTACATTTACATCACTCCTCACAACACTCCCCCTCAAGTTGGAGCATACATGTCTATCATGCCCAACTTGCTGCATAGGAACTTCATTCGACAACCATTAAATGCTTTAGTCATCATATCGGCCACTTGCTCCTCTGATTTCACGTATCCAGTTTTGACTAACCCCTGCTACACTTTTTCTCGTATAAAATGACAATCAACTTCTATGTGTTTAGTTCTCTCGTGAAAAACTGGATTAGATGCTATATGTATAGCAGCTTGATTATCACACCACAACAGCAATGGCATTTCAACTTCAAGCTTCAACTCAGTCATAAAGTGATTCAACCACATCAGTTCACACACTACACTAGCCATGGCTCGATACTCTGACTCAGCACTTGATCTTGATACAACATTTTGTTTTTTACTCTTCCATGACACTAAATTTCATCCAACAAACACACAAAACCCCGAAGTAGACTTTCTGTCTTCCTTTGAACCAGCCCAGTCTGCGTCTACAAAACTTCTACTCTGTTGTGTCCATGATTCTTGTAAATAATTCCTTTACCCACTGTTCTTTTCAGATAACATAAAATCTGCTTTAGTGCATTCCAGTGATCAATAGTTGGTGCACTCATATATTGACTTACAACACTCACTGAGTAAGCAATGTCTGGCCTGGTCACTACTAAGTAATTAAGCTTACTAACCAATCTCCTATACTTATCTGGCTCATTGAATTCATCTCCATCTTTACTCAAAGTAATGTTCACCATCATAGGGGCAGAAGATGGTTTTGTACCCAAATTCCTAGTTTCTTTCAGCAAATCCAACACATACTTCCTCTGTGACAGACATATTTTCCCATTACTTCTCATAACTTCAATCCTTAAGAAGTATCTCAACTCCCCTAACTCCTTTGTACAAAACTGTGTATGAATGAACTTCTTAAGAGCTTCAATTCCTAGCTCATCATCCCCAGTAATCACAATATCATCTACATAAACAACTAATAAGATTGACTTGCCTTGTGAACTTCTAAAAAATACTGAATGATCAGACTTACTCTACAACAGCTCAAACCTCTCCATTGCTTTACTAAATTTCCCAAACCATGCACGTGGACACTGCTTTAAACCATATAAACTCTTCTTTAATCTACATACCTTGCTGTTCTCCCCCTGAGCAACAAACCCAGGAGGTTGCTCCATATATATTTCTTCAACTAAGTCTCCATGTAAAAATGCATTTTTAATATCAAGTTGATGCAATTTCCAATCATGTTTTGCTGCCAATGAGATAAACAACCTGATTGATGTCATTTTGGCCACTGGTGAGAATGTTTCTATATAATCTGTTCCATATGTTTGAGCATACCCTTTAGCAACCAATCGAGCTTTAAACCTTGCAATTGATCCATCTGGATTTAACTTGACTTAATAAACCCATTTGCATCCTATCACTTTTCTATTATTTGGCAACTGAACCAGATCCCATGTATTATTCTTGTCTAAAGCATTAACTTCCTCTAGCATTGCTTGTTGCCACTCTGGTTTTGACATTACTTCCGTAACAGTTTTAGGTAATGAAACTAAATCAAGTGCAGAAATGAATGAATACGATTCTGATGATAGACTATCATATGAAACAAAAGATGAAATTGGATATGTGCACTTTCTTCTCTCTTTCCTAAGAGCAATTGGTAACTCCAGACTTGGATCTGATTGTGGAACAGTTGCATGATCAATGATCAATTCTTTAGTTTCTTGTTCCTGATTTGATTCAGTGTCCATATGATGATCAGCACTTTCTAAAGTTATAACAAGATATAGTAAAAAATCATCATTCTCTGCACATTCTTGATTTGTTGGTATAGATGGACAGAAAAATGCTTCATCTTCCACAAAACTAACATCTATAGATACCAAGTATTTCTGTAAACTAGGACAAAAACATTTATATCCCTTCTGTAACCTGGAATAACCAACAAAGATGCATTTCAAAGACTTTGGATCTAGCTTGGTGAGTTGAGGATTAACATTTCTAACATAGCATGTGCAACCAAAAATTCTTGGCTTAATCGGATACAAATGTTTATCTGGAAACAATACTTGAAATGGCACCTTATACTCAAGTATAGTTGATGGCATTCTATTGATTAAGAAGCATGCAGTAGAAACTGCATCTGCCCAAAAGACTTTAGGAACTTTCATCTGGAAAAGTAGTGCTCCTGTAGTTTCAAGTAAATGCCTATTCTTTCGTTCTGCTACTCCATTCTGTGAAGAGGTATCAACACATGAAGTCTCATGTAAAATTCCATTTTGAGCCATATATGCATTGAACTGTTCAGATAAATATTCTTTGGTATTATCACTCCTTAGAATTCGAATATTAGTATTTAATTGTGTCTTAATCTCAGAACAGAATGTACAGAAAATGGAAAATAACTCTGATCTATTTTTCATTAAAAATAACCATGTTACTCGAGAATAGTCATCAACAAAAGTAACAAAGTATCTATAACCTTGCTTAGATACAACTGTAGCAGGACCCCAAACATTTGAATGAATCAACTCAAATACAGAACTAGCTCTCTTATTTATTCTAGAATAAGAACTACTACGGTGATGTTTAGCAAATTGACATGACTCACAATTTAAAGTAGATAATGAATTAAACTGTGGACATAACTTCTTGAGCAATGACAATGAAGGATGACCCAACTGGAAATGAGTTTTAAGAGTAGAGTTTACACTTGAACAAGCAATATGGTTAGGTATCTTATCAGTTAGGATATACAAGCCACCAGACTCTTCATCTTTACCAATAATCTTCTTCGTTGTAAGGTCCTGAAACACACAATGATCAGGGAAAAAGGATATGCAACAATTAAGATCACGAGTGATCTGACTTACTGATATCAAGTTGAAAGATAAATTTGGCAAATACAATACTGTTTTTAGTGGAACTTGAGTATGTGAGTCCACATTTCCAGTTCCATAAACTCGTGTTTGTGATCCATCAGCTAAAGTAACAACACGATTTGATTCATTTAAATGAGGTTCTGAAATCAGATGAAGATTACTTGTCATATGATCCGTAGCCCCAGAATCTATGACCCACTTTGATGATTGTTTTTCTTAGTTGGCAACAGTAGTTACTGATGATGAAGGATTATGATCAGATACATTTTTCTTTAGTGATTCTTGATACTGTGCATATTTATCATACTCCTCAACTGTCATCAACACTGTCTTAGTAGGATTTTGTGAATTACTAGATATTGAATTCTTGTATTGCAACTTTCTACACTCAAATTTTGTATGACCAGGTTTCTTGCAATACGCACAAAATTTGCTCTGACTTTGCACATTTGATCTCTGGTTATTCCATGATGGATTAATATTTTGATTCTGTGTATTTATTTTCTGATTGTTCCAAGAAGAATTAACTCTACTATTACCAATTAGAGCACTTTCAGACACCACATTAGATAACTGAGTAACTTCTGTACGAAGAATTCTACTAAAAACATCTTTTAAGTGACAAGACATCAGATCCGGATAGAATTTGTGATTTTGCTGATTCAAATTCTGATGATAATCCAGCTAGAAAACTCATAATAGCCATTTGCTCTCTCTGTTGCTGTTGGACCTTCACATCTGGGCTAAACGGATGAAGTAGATTGAGTTCTTCATAAGTCTTTTTAAAATTCATGAAATAATTCATCAGATTTTGTTCTTGTTTTTCTGCCCGATAGAATGATCTACAAACATCATACATTCTAGTTAAATTTCCTTTCCCTGAATACAAGAATTCCAAATATTCCATGAGTTCCTTCACGAATTCACAGTGATTTACCAATCCAATAACCTTACTATCAATAGAATTTCTAATTTGAAGAAACAGGCGAGCATCATCTCTCAACCACGATAGGTGCTTATCTTCCTTAGAATCCAAATCTGGTGGAGCTTCAGTAAGATGTCGATCTTTATCTATACTTCGAAGATAAAGACGAATAGTTTTACTCCAATTCAGATAATTCAAATTATTTAGTTTATGATCAGTGATCTTTGGCATCAACTGCATTGCGTCCATTGTGACTTTATTTTCACTCATCTTGATCCAAGATAATCAAACAATGGATCGAAAGAGGTAATTTGAGATTGAATCAAATTTTGAGATCTTGAGGCTCCGATACCATGTTATCAATAGAAAAGTTTATTATTATATTAATCGAATGGATTCAAAAGAATCTTTACAAACATTACAACAAACAACTTATATACAGAAACAACTTATATACAGACACAACTCCAACTAATGGGCCGAGCCCACTAACCTAGAAATGCAGAAAAACTGAAAAGAAATAAAAGATGTACATGATACACATGCACACAAACCATATACACATATTTACATATCTACATTTACATTACTCCTCACAACAGCTAGACTTATCATGTTTTGCATAACACTATAGTGTGAATGTGCTAACATTTTTTTATGTAGGAGAAGATACAGGTTGAGGTATAATTTTGTTATCTCATATGATGTCGCTTGATATTGTAGATGCCATAATATCTCGGTGATCATGCAGTTGATGGTGTTTCCATTTCACCAGACTTTATGTCCAACCCTCTCTTTATTGTCTATTCTTTGAGTACGTTGATTTAGAGGAGGGAACACTGCTAGTTGGAGGAGAGGTTTAGAACATGTCATAAGACTTATTATATGAAGTTTGATTTCTATTGAACTCCGACTGTTTGGAGTACTTTGTACTATGACTTTGTACCTTATATCTCATTTATCTAGGGAACTATTATATACACCCACTCTCCCACCCACCTCTTTTCTTACCCATTAATATTTTATAAAATACTTCTCTCACGCATAATTCCCAACGATCAATTTTTTAAAAATTTATTTTAAAGAAAAAAACATTCATTCTTTTATCTTCTTTAAAATATTGATGTCAAATCTCATCAACTCCAATCTTTTTTCTACAATTTTCTATCAATTCAAAATTCGATTAAAAATTGCTGCTACTTTGATATTTTTCAAAATTTAATTTACTAGGATGTTAGATGATTTCGTTTGAATCTCATTTTAAATGATAAGATATGGTAATGATAACCTACAAGAAGCAGTTGTTCTAAGTTGATAAACAAATTTGACTGTGATTCTTTGCAATGTTTTAGAAATTTAAATATTTTGCGTTAGCAAAAATGATGGGTGTTTGAAGTGTTTTTAATATTTGTTTAGTATTTTTTTTAAGTGGTATTAAAGAATGTATTAGTATGTATGCATAGTAACTCCCATTATCTATATGATATGATGTACATTTAGTCTTGCATATGTATAGACCTATTATATATTTTATTCATTGCATCCCGATGAAATTGTGAAATTTATGCTCGGTAGAATTATATTTGTATAAATATATTGTTCCATTTAAAAGTATGAGATATTTGAATTCCAGGTGTAACGTGTGGTTAAACATGCTTTTAATAGCTAAGATATTTTGGAAAATAAAGGTAAAAAAGCAATTATTTATTTACTGATTTATTTTTATTTTATTTTATTTATTCTTTTTTGACTTGAGAAAAACCTTCTTACTGGACCATCCATCTGAGTAGCTCTTCTTCCTCCTTTCGATCTTAAAACTTGTCGCCAAAATCTCAAATCTCTATCTTACCCATTCAATTTATCTTGAGTATATTTTAAATTAATAAAACTTCAGCTCGTTAATGGCTGTTAGTGCCTGAAATAATTCAATAAGATAGCGATTGTGAGAGTTGAAGTGGTTTATAGTTGCATCTCTCCTCACTGTTCTCACCAGTTCCCAGGTACTTTTTTCATGTTAACCCCAAGTTTTCAGTTATTTTATTAGTACTAGTGTTTTCTTTCATCTACCCATGTTAGATCCACCCTCCTATCTCTGCCTATTACAGTCACCTGACGATACTTTATTCTGAAATGCACAAATTGATGTAGCCCTGTAATGCATTACAGCAAATTTTAACAACGAATTATCATTTGGTTTTAAATATTATATGTGTATTTCTTTACGGCATGACCCATCTATGTATTTTGTTATAAGTTTCTAGTCTCCTTTTGATGTTGATTTCATAATGTAGTTGCAGCAGTACAAATCATATTTAGGAAAATATATTTTGCATCCGAACGAATTAGCATTTGATACCAAAGGAGACAGGCTAAAGTCATCGAGTTTATCAATTATTTGTCTTGTTAATTCAGTTGCTAAACATGTTCTTAAATGTAGTTACTTGGTCGTCCTGTTTAAACTAGTTTGTTATTGTATGTTCAAATTTGTGTTCAAATTTGGAGTCCGCTGGAGCGGCACAGTGGAAAGGAGGCTTGGGTTCTGGTAAAAAGACCCAGGTTTGATTCCTACCATGCGCTTCCCTATCCTATATAAATTTACCCGGGGGTATGGGGGCTTGGATCAGCGGACGGCTTTACTATACCCTCCTCAGGAGTTTACAGGTCCGTCGGGTTCTCCTGGGTTTTCAAAAAAAAAAAAATTGGAACATAAGGGCAAATTAGGAGATTTTTTTTGCCCCTGCCTTATTTTGCTGTTTCTATTTGTCATTTGAATAGACATGGAGTATAACATGCATGTAAATGTCGTTGTTTCCTCACATTCAGGGAATTTTGACAACACTCTCACAGACTGATGATAGATATAGATATGATTATGCTATGATTCTGTTTCTTGCAGAAATTCTCAAGGTATATTTTTCCCCTATCTTTACCCATGTACAGAAAGTTGTTTTCGTGATTGGTCATTGTAATTTGGATCACGGATATATTTTTCCTAACGTTAGTTGATTTTATGACTTTCCACTGATCTGTCACACCCCAAGATTTTGAGTCGGACAAAACTAAAAAGATGCTTCTAGATCTTTCCACTCATGAATTGCTAAGGAACACTGCACTCTTGAAGTTTTATCCTTTCTCTCACCATTGATAATTCATCAAGAGACCGTAGATTTACTTTAAACCTCTTTATAAACTAAGACCACGCTTCAGGATTATTTAATTTAAAAAAAATCGGTTTCCATAAAAGGTACATATTACATTTTTGCAGCATTATGTGACTGTGTGTAGTCATAGCATCTCCCTTCAATGAGCTATTGATAGGCCAGCCCCATGAGTTGGGTTGCTCGAGACAAAAACAATATTTATCGCCTTCTATACGAAATCAATTAAAAAAGATTAATAATATTATAATATATTTTTTAGTTCACATGGAAACACAAAATATTCCTAGAGTACATAATACATTATACAAAAGTTTAAACATGCTATGGTAATAAACCATCACCCATATTAAGCATTCTAATATAATACATCAAACCAATTCAACAAAAACAACTCCTTGCATTTCTTGAAGCAAACTTTTCAATTATGTCGTCATATTTTAACATATTCAGATATTTATTTTTAATTGAGATCATTGCTAATGCACTTAATGTTTCTTGCAATATGATACTTCGAAGATAAGTTTAATTAACTTCAATTTAGAAAAGCTTCTTTTCGTCAAAACAGCCTTCCTGAGAATAGTTAATAAAATCCGATATACAGCCTACATTTAGAAATCTAGTCACATCACGACGGGATCTTAAAAAATTAAAAAATCAAGAATGTTAATTAATTTTGTTACTTCAGATGGTAAAATCCTTTTCAACTATTTAAGTTCAAGAAATAATCTCTTTCCACAAATATCACTTTCTTGATTGTATTTCAAAAATCTTTCAAGTTTCATTCATTGCTCTTTCAATTGTTTACCATCAAAGATCTTAAAATTTGCATTTAGTAAAAATCTAAAAATCTCTTTATAAAGCTTAAATTGTTCGAATCGATTTGTAAGTAAAGTTAAAGCCTGATCTGTTATGTGAAGAAAGCAAGTGACTCTAAGTTTATCTTTCAAAAATTGACTTTCAAACATCAACTTCTTTATACTCGTCAAATTGCTTCTTTCTACGAACGGCTTTTTTCTCTTTCAGAAATTTAGGTTCGATGCCAACTTCCGCAAGTTCTTTAGTTTCATTCATCATGTCATCATATCCAACTTCTAAAAATCTCAAAAAATGTAATAAATCATCTTATTTAACTGCATTCTTAATATCCATTCCCTCCTCTTGAAGTATTTTGCTAACCTGATTAGTATTACCCAATAAAGTGTACGCAATACATAAACTAATAAAGAACTCAAAATCCTCTGGAACATTTTGACATAAACCTTTAGTTTCCACCCTCGCAGTATTATCATTAGAATTGTTAGGAATATCAATCAAAGCATCTCTTAATTTCGATGGTTGAATTGTTATTGCCTTAACATTTCTTGTATTTCTTTCCCAACAAGTTGTGGATAATGCCTTAGAAGTCAAGCCCTTTACATATTTTTTAAGTATTTCCCATGATGTGATGAGCCAGAAAATAAAATATAATTTTTTTGCACATGAAGCAAAAAAAATCTAGCTTTAATACACGATATGGTTATATCACACTAAGCAAGATTCGGTTATGACATCCACATGAGATAAAAAATGCTGGATTTATATCAAGAAGCCTCTTTTATACATCTTGATGTTTAACTATACAAATATTAAGTTGCCTTCCATAAATATAATGAAATAATAAAGCATCATATATATAGTCATAAAGGTATATTAAGTTTAACAAAATTATGATTCAACATAAAGATTTATGAAAAACAACAATTTAAATAGTCAATCTTAATGAGGAAAAAAATAAATATGACGACGATGATAAATACTTGAAAATAACAAATAAATTGTTAAACGAGTTTACTTCATGATACAATCTAAATTTTTTAAAGCATGATTCTAGAATTTTTGATTTGAATAGGAGACACCAACTAACAGTTTACAATGTAAATTAAAGTGTAAATTCCAATGCATAATTGAATTAGTGTAAAATTTAATAAAATAACGGTGAGAATCATAAATGAGTGATTTGATATTTATGCAAACATGGATCACCGCTACTTTAGTCCCGTTTAATATTACATAAAAAATGCAAAATATACAAAAGTGAACAAAATAGAGCACGCTATAACACATAGCGTAAAATAGCGCATAGCGCAGTCCTTGCGCTATTTGATATTGACTACCTTTGTTCTGGATTATAGTCATGCTCTCGAAGTTTTGTTGTAATATTATGCCAATCATTAAATACTTCTTTTTCTAATTTGAACGTCTTTTGTGGATTTTTAAATAATTTACGACAAAAACAAAAAACTTTATTCACTTCATCTGGATAGACAAGCCACTTCCATACATGCTCCGCTCCACGTGAATAACAACTAATATAATGTTTAAAAGAAAAATGTCTTCCATCACTTTCATGCTTAGAAAACTTTCATTCTCTTTTAAGATTTTAGTAGGCCCTTTTTGAACTAACATCACTCTTTTACTATCCGTAATTCTTTCCCATAATCCCGAATAATAGTTGATATCAATATCTTTCTCAAGATCAAACTCAATAGTATTATATAAAACAACATCTGTATTATTAACTCATTCATTGTCATTATTTTCTTCACTACTGTTTCCATCAATAACATCTTCATTTAGTACGTCGATACTTTCGCTTATCAACGCTTCATGAGTCAACATTCTCATTGATGACATGATATTCATCACTGATTTGTTCAACCATACATGATGTTGAATGTTTAGTTTTTTGAATTTTTGTTTTGTAAAAGGTAGAAATTGAACTAACAAGTAATTTTGTGAGCTCATTTCTTTTTTGCTTAGATTTTCTATTGTAAGCTCTGAAATTTTGTTTTCAAAACCAAACCAATTTTCATCGTCTTTTATTTTTTGTCATATTTTCTACATTTCCAAAAATAACATAAATTGACTTTTGAGGCGAGACAAAACAATCAATTCACTTTACATTTAATATCAAACAACTATTTCATATTGTTACTCAATTTCTAAATTAATACTCATTAATAAAAGTAAAATACTTCCTAATAAATGAAGGTATACGACAAGGAAAAAAGTAACCTAAGGTTCAACTAAAAGAAACAATTCTATAAATTGCATACTAAATTAGGGATTTTAAATTAGCAACTAAAATTATCTATAAGATTTGGGGGTATTTGTCGTAGTTTTAGGGATAATGAACGAAAGGTGGAGCTTAGAAATTATATAAAATAAACTATCTGAGGGAATTTCATAGCTTCGGAGAGCGGAACCTAATTGAGGATCGATCAACAATGTAGCAATTAGAGAAAAAGGGTGCGCGACAACAGGCAACAACATGATGCAGTTTTTTTCGATTGAAAACCTAATTGGACTTGGGTTTTTGCCCCTTGTTGGAGGGGTTGCCTAATTCCCTTGCCTTATAGGCCTTGACTAATGGTTTGGTCTGGCTATTAGTATAGCTAAGTGTAGTTTAGGTATCTCAGGGTGAAGTTATTATGTTTTATATTATTACTAGTACGAACCCGTATTACGTACATGTGGTTCGCATAATTATTAACTCGCATTTTTGGATATTTTTTGTTATACAAAGGTCAGACATATGCTATTGAGTTGTAATTTTTTTGATCCATTTTTTCTTGGTCACCACCGATAAATGTTTAAATTATTTCCAAAAACACAAAGCATAACTAATATTTTCGGGGATGGTGACTTTATACAATAAACACTAACATCAACTATAAGTTATTCCTAATTAGGAAGCATTAAATTACTAAGAGTGCCAATTAATTCTTAAATTGAATTGTTAGAAATTAATTCATTTTATCAACCGCATGCTAATATTATTTGATAGCTCTAATTTATATTGGAACCGAGATATAGAGCTAAAAATGGTAATAAACTGGAATTGATTGTATAAAACTCCAATTAAAATTTAAAACGATGAATATATTTATCATAATTTAAAATGTGAAATAATTAACGTTAAATTTATTTTAATTTGTATATAATTACTGGTATTAATGATGTTTAAATTGTGTACAAAAATTTCCAATACTAATCAACATAAAATCGAGGACCATGTGAGAATGAATATATATTCATTGTTACATGCACTGGAGTAACTATGATATACACACACACATATACACACACAAACTAAGTAAAGAATTAAATACAATTTAACCCTAACTAAATTGTATTTATATCTCGCTACTTTAACTCTAATTAGGAATTAGATAACCAACTACGTATTAATTCTATAACTAATTCTTGTTGGTGCCGATAAAATGAATTAATAATCATTTACGGACATATTAATTTAACAACAATCAATTAACTTAATGATTGGTTAACTTAATACCAAATATGAGAAAATATGATAATATACTTTTATAGTACAATAACCAACCAAACTAAAAAAACATGCTATCAGAATTTTAAACTAACGTAATTACGCGTATTCTCGAGTAAATTTATAGAAAATAGTTCTAATCTAAGCATTTAGATTGGAAACTTAAAGCATCAAAAGAATCAAACCTAACATTATTATTGAAACTGAAAGTGTTGGCATCAAAAATGGCTACCAACGCCCAGTTATGGGAAAGCACCAATATGCAGTCACAGATCTCAGATAATATAATGTAGGGAATATAAATTAAAGAATAATAAAATTAAAACAGAAAGCAAGTAAAGAAAGACATATATTTATAGTGGTACGACTAACTTCGACCTACGTTCACTTCAAATTTTTTCTTTTATTCGTTTATGTTACTGTTACAGTTACAAATTCGTAAAATCCTAGAATAAAAATGACAAAGTATAGCCTAGGTAGAAGAGAGAATAAAGCCAAAAGAAGATCCCTTTGCTAATGCCATGTCTGCTGTATTTATAGGAGAGAATGTGAATGTCGCTCAAAACCCAGCTCTAGAGCCCTGAAGCCAAGACGATCCTGTCCAGAAAGTTTAGTGTCCACCGGAGCCCATAATAGGGATCATGACCGATCCCTATTTTGGGGGATTTATGGGGTGCATTCCCTATTATGTGTTCCCCATGTTGTAATGTACTTCCCCTCCAAATTTCAGGTTGATTGCATTTGTAGATTTTGAGTTATTGACCGGTAATTGCTATGAACTTGAATATGGCTGATCCTTCATAGGGAAGATGGCCGATCCTTCATAAGGAGAGGGTCGATCCCTCCAAACTCCTCCATTTGATGTGTGATCCCTAAGGTAGACTACCTAGGGTCCCTTCTTTTTGTTCCCAAAGTTTCACTTCAATCCGTCTTATGGTTGTTGAGTTATGAAGCAATCATCATTGAGTTGTGTTGTGTGCATCATGTTTAATCTGATCCCTCTATTCCGATCCCTCTATTCTGATCTCTCTTCTAGGAGAAGTATTAGTTCCATACTTAGCCATTTTTTTGAGTGTTGTCCATCTGAATCCATCCAACTATCGTCCATAGTTCCAAATATAATTGATCTTCAATCTTGGTAACCATCTCTCCGAGCTTTCTGTCTTGATGATCATGAAGTCTGTTGGATTAAGTCCGCCTACATACTGCCTTGGCGAAAGGTGGATTAACACTTCGTCTGCTAAAACATGCCTACAATAGGAATGTGTGTTTTGGATTGCCATAAATCCAAAATTCGAAGTCCATAATCCATCGATAACTATAATATACGATCTGAATCCAATCCGTTGCCAATCCAAATCCATGATCTCTCCGGATCGTTAGTAAAATCCATGACCATTCCGAGTAGACATTTTAATTCCGAATCCGCGTTCTCTCTGGATCGTTTTATTCAAGTCTGTATCCATCCGAAGCCAAATCCATTGCCGTTTGAGGCTGATATCCAAATCCGTGACCTCTCCGGGGCGTTAGCCAAATCCAGGGTCGTTCTGGGCCCATATCCAAGTCCGCGACCGCTCCGGGTCAATGTCCAAATCCATAGCGGTTCGAAGCTGATATCCAAATCCGTGACCTCTCCGAATCCTTGTCGAGCACAAGCCATACTCGACGACCGAGTAAGCTGATCCTGTCACTCTTCGACGAAGCGGCGTTACTTCCTTTCCTCTGATTCAATGTCCCCGAACATTAAGTGATGTCTTGGCCTAAGTCCTAGGCCGATCGTGGTCTCTTTGGACCCTTGTCGAGCATAATTCATATTCGAAGACTTGAGTAGGCCGATTCTGTCGCTCTTTGGCGAAGCGACTTACTCCTTGCCAGGCATAATCCATACCTAACGTCCTGTTGGGTTTTATTCTCTGGCCTCGACTCTCCGGTCGAGAACTTAATCCATGTGCGAGTCCATTATGTCGCTTTTTGGCGAAGGAACTCGCACCTTACAATTACTGCCTCATCACTTTAGTCGAGACAATAATCGTGATCTGTTTTATTCATCGCAGTAATACATATCATAAATAACCTAATGAATAAGAGTTCGTACATCCAGAAATCCAAAAAACTAAAAAGCCAAATGGTGCCTCTCCGGGCACGACGGTTCATCATCATCTTAGAGCATGCCTAAGGACCGTCCTCAATTTCGTACATGGGTAAGTGACTTAGCCGTCTTATTATATAGTTATTATTGTTATTATTATGGCCGAAGTCCAAGTCTAGAACTTAGCCTTTACCATCACGATCAATTGATGACGATCCATGATCCCGATCCAGGGCCATTCCTGTTTCCATTCGCTGTGGGCGATGGCTGCTCATGTTCCACCGCCGTTGTATGATTCCTCACGACCGTTCCTGACGTGCTCCTTAATTGAAACACCCCACACCCCTTAGTATCCTCAAAAAGTGCATACCAAAGGATATGGTATGTTATAGATATAGCTAGAGCATCACAGAGACTAAGATTCACAAGACAAATAAGTAAAAGCAGTGGAAAACATTTAAATAATAACTTATCATTCAAAATCAACCTTCAAAATAAGTCATAAAAACATAACGTGTCTCAAAAATCTTTTATGTCTCATGAAAATACATATGTTTCACAAAATCGGAGTACAAAAATAACAATAACAATCCCTCTCACAAGTGCCATAAGTCAAATGAAAAAGATGAAAAGTATAAGAATACTTCTGAAATGAGAAAACTTCGGAAATGAATCTCCAAGCAACCTGAATCAACTATCCTCAACTCTGCCGGCCTATGGGGGAAAAAGAAAAGATAGAGGAGTGGGTCAAACAATAAGTCTAGTGAGTGAAAGTAATTACCAGCATTTTTAAACAAGGTAAAGATAATATACTAAGCAATATTTTTAGCATGAAAGGAAAATACAGAAAAGATAAAACTCGCATTAGATACTGTTTCTGATCCTGTTTGACTGTTTGCTTTGATTGTTTGCACTCGTCTTAAATTGTTGTGATTATGCTGAAACCCTAATCCTATCTCAACTGCTAATCTTGATTAGGTTGAAATCTTAATCCTATCCATTGATCGGCCTTTCCTATATCTATTGTGCCACTATGAGCCAATCATGTTGGTCCCACAGCAAAAGACACCTCTTAGCGCTTAGGACGCAGTAGCAAATTATTTACCCTAATCGATGCCGCATGCTCGTTCATCGCCGGTACACACTAACTATCCCCCCTATTTGACCCTTTATTTACCCTAATCAGCATAAACGTGTCCAGCCTCACCCACGTGTGAGACCATCAGTCCTCGACCTGAAAGGGAATGCTGTCGGTATTGGTCCTAACAAACAAATCTTCTAACTTTACGTTCCTTGTCCAAATCCCCAAATTTGAACCTCTATCTATTGGCCACTTATTTACCCTAATCAGCATAAGCGTGTCCAGCCTCACCTTCGTGTTATAATTGTTATTGCAACCGTTACTCTTCTATTTTCTCTTTTGAGTTATAACCACTTGTTATAATTATGCTTGCAAATATCTCAAATTTGCCTATTTCAGTCCATCTCTATTTTATTTCAGTTTTTCTTATTTTTCATCCGATTTCTATAAATTTAGTGTTTTTCTATTTTAATCTATATTTGTGAATTCTTTTTTTTTAATATTTCATTCGCGTCAAAAAGGATTAAATTTCTATAAAAAGAAACTAACATTTACAGGCTCAATTCTAGCTTAAAACAGATGTAAATAACTGTAAATAACTGAATAAAATAGCTAAATAAAAATAGACTGAAAAGAACTTCTGAAATTTACTTAAAAACTAACTGTAAATAAACTTACATAAATACTGTCTTAAAATTATAGAAAAACTACAGCTATGGAAAACCCTATTATTTTAAACTGCTTACAAATCTAAAATAATTACAAAACACTCACCTGTGGTCCTTAGCTCTAATCCTTGGCCTTCTTGGATCCACTTCTAGGGCATAAAATATTTTTATTAAAAAGATTTCCTCCCCAGTTTTTTCTATTTAGGGTTCAGCCTCGGATAATGAACCCAATTGGGAGAAAATATGAATGAGAAAAATAGCTAGGCTTGGGGTTCTATTTATAGTATGGCTTAGGGATCTCAGGCCGTTGGATTTGAAGATTTAATCTGGTCTAACCACATCATATGCTCGTTAGGGACCCTCGGATGCAACCACGAACGCACAAGATTTCACGAAAAACGGACTCCAGAACTTTCGGCTCGTACTGGACAGTTCTTCGTCCGGAAACAAAGGCGGGTCGACCCATAGGTCCCATAGGTCGACCTGACCCTAATGTGGGTCGCCCTATGCATACGTATATTTTTTTATATAATATAATTCCGATTTCTTGTTTCTCTCGTCACTTCTCCATACTAGTTCGAATTTCGACAAGTTATATATGGAAATTGATCAGAAAATTGCCACGGACCCAATGGTGCAACTCCCGTAGCTAAATTCTGACAATTTCAAAAATGCTCATTTGTACTGTTTAATAATTATTTTGGTTATTTAATTATCTAAAAATGCAGGGTGTTACATTAATCATATCCTTTAAATGCCTGCATTCATCCGTGGTGTGCCCGTTTAATTCATGGAACATGCAGTACTTTCAAGACATATGCTTCCGCTCTGTTGGATCCCTCCTTGTCGGTTTCCGATAAGGGAGTTGCCCCCAGTGTCCAGATAAATCTGTTCTAGGCTTTCCGTCAATCCGAGTAGGAGGAGAACTTCGGATCCTGCTCTTTCCATCGCCTTTTCATCCCATCGTATCCATCATCCAGTTTCCGTTTGTCTTTATCATTCTTGTTTGCATCTCCTGATGATCCTCCATTTTGCACAGCGTTGACCTCCAGTTTATTGGCTCGTGTGTCTTCCAGCCGCAGGAACCTTTCTGCTTCATGATAAAACTCTTCGAGATCCATAGGTGGATCCCGTGCCGATGAATCCTTGAAATCCGTGTTATTGCAATTCCTGATACAGCTGCCATCAAAACCTTGGATGCATCTGGCCGATCCACCGATGCCGCCGCGGCATTAAATCGTGTTAGAAAACTCCTTAGAGACTCTCCGGTCTTTTGTTTCAGTGTTGCTAGACTCATCATATTTTTTGGTCTCGAGATGTGAACTCTGAACTGCCTCATAAATCTTTCGACCATTTCTGTCCATGTGCCAATAGAACTGCTCTCCAACTGACTAAACCACAGTGCAACTATATCCGATAAATACAGGGGAAAACATCGTGCCATGACTTCCTCTGATGTCCCGGTACTTCCGTGTGCCGTATATACCTCAAAATATGCATAGTTGGGTCCGACTTTCCGTCATATACTTCCAGCGTTGGTAGTTTAAACTCCAGTGGATTCCTAGTATTCCTGATGTTAGGAGCTAATGGACTTCTATTTACATCCTCCAGATCCTTGTTCATCAATCCTTCACGCATAGCTTGTTTGATCATCTCTGCAAACCTGTCATTGTCATCCAATGGTGCTCTGCTACCATCATTTCCAAACTGTCCCCCGAGTCCACGAGGGAATTCCGGAACGTACTTCGGACGAGCATCCAAATTTCGATCTGCACCAAGCTCCATGGGATCGACCGTGGGTCCTTCAGCATTGCGATCGACTAGACCCGGGGGCAATGCCCCCAAGCCTTTGGAGATCGGGTCGATCCCTCTAAGATGGTCGGGGACCGCCCCCAGCTAATTTGTTTTATTCCTTTGTCTAATAGCTCCGTCTCCATGTTCCCGATTCTGATTTCCAACGATACCTGCTGCTTCAACTTCTTGATCTAAGTTGTCATTAGCTCCTGCTACTCTATTCCCTCGGTTCTAGGCTTCAGCTTGTCTAATCTGTTGGAGTAAATTCTGCATCATCTCCTCATGTCGTTTCAACATCCTTTCTTGTATAGCATCCATCATCGTTTCTATTTCATCCCTGGTGATGTAAATAGATGCTTGATTAGCTTCAGCTTTTGAGGAAGCATCCTGACTCCTTCCATGGTGGCTCATTTACGGTAGCACTCTTCTTGTTGATTGTCTCAGTATTGCTCCAAATCTAAGCTCTAGATTTTTTCCAAACTCTAAATTTGAATTCCAAATCTGTGGGGGTTACCTTTCTCAGTGAAATCACCAAAATGTTGGTGTCAAAAATGACCACCAACACTCGGTTATGGAAAAGTACCAATATCCAGTCACATATCTCAGAAGATATAATGTAGAGAATATAAATGTAAGAATAATAAAATTAAACAAAAAGCAAGTAAAGAGCGATATATATTTATAGTGATTCGGCTAACTCCAGTCTACATTCACTCCAAATATTTTCCTTTTATTCTTTTATGCTGCTGCTACAGTTACAAATCCTAAATCCCAAAATAAAAGTGGTAGAGTATAGCCTAGATAGAAGATATAATGAAGCCGAAAGAAGATCTCTTTGCTGATGCCATGTCCGTTGTATTTATAGGAGAAGACGTGAAATATCTCGCTCAAAACCCCTATCTAGAACCCTGAAGCCAAGACAAGTCTATCTAGAAACTTTTGGTCCTACCGGAGCCCTAATAGGGATCGGGGCCGATTCATATTTTGGGGGATTATGGAGTGTGATCCCTAAGATGGGTCCCCCATGTTGTAATATACCCCCTTCAAATTTCATGTTGATTGCATTTGTAGATTTTCAGTTATTGACCGATCATTGCTATCAACTTGAATATGGTCGATCCCTCATAGGGAAGAGGGCCGATCCTTCCATACTCCTCCATTTGATGTGCGATCCCTAGGGTAGACTCTCTAGGGTCCCTTCTTTTTGTTCCCAAAGTTTTACTTCAATCCGCCTTGTGGTTGTTGAATTATGGAGCGATCATAATTAAGTTGTGTTGTGTGCATCCTGTTTAATCTGATCCCTCTATTCTGATCCCTCTTCTAGGAGAAGTATTAGTTTCATACTTAGTCATTTTTTGAGTGCTGTCCATCCGAATCCATCCAACCATCGTCCATAGTTCCAAATATAATCGATTTTCAATCTTGATAACCATCTCTTCGGGCTTTCTGCCTTGATGGTCGTGAAGTCTGTTGGGTTAAATCCGCTTGTGTACTGCCTTGGCAAAAGACGGGTTAACAGAAAGCATAAATGTGAATTAACAGTTTCATTACATACCTTCAGGCTTTTGCAGCTAATGCATCATTTAAATTTATAGATCATGTATAAATTATGTGTACTCCTAAAATCACATTTGCTATTCTGGCTAATATCATTGTAATTCAGTTAAGATCCATTTAATAATTTACTGTTTATAATACCATAGCTACATTTCATCATTCAATAACTAATAAATGGACAATAGAACATAATTTTGCAACTGAAATTCATGGGTAGTTTTTCATCGAACATTGGAACTTTGTTAGGAAAATTCGACATAAAACGTTACCATCACTCACAAATTTCTAGAAAAGTATCCAAAAATGGTCCAATAATTTTATCTAAATATTCGTCAATAGCAACATCTTTAAAAATTACATTTTGTGAAGACTATAATTTTTTTAAAGTGCCACATTTTGAAATTTAGAAAGCTTGCAATAATATACTATATCTTTTTTATTTTACAAAACTACATATGTTGATAAAGAGATTATTTGAAATATCTTCTCATGATTCTAATCTATTGGTAGTTTAGTGAATCGACTGAACTTTTAATGCATTCCGTATTATTCCTAAAGTTAGAGTGGAAATCGAATTCATTTTATTCAATTATTTATTTGAGGGATATCTATAATTTTTAAAATAATAAGCATACGTAATTATGGCCCAAAACATCTTTAATGGTATTATGAAGTATATAACAAATAATTATATTGTATTTTCTAAACATGGTATTAGAAAGAAAAAAAATCAAGGACATGAGATTGTAAATTAATAAATTTGTATAGGTAAGCACTTGTCACATTAATATCACTGTATTAGGTTTCCAAAGAATTGACTCCTCAACTTTGCATCTTCCATCTTTAATGATTCCAATTGCTTGAATATGCTACTACTTTTGTTAGAAAATGTGCAAATAATATGAATATAAACAATGAAGTAGATTTAATAAAGTCATTCCTTAGAAAATAAGTAATTAAGAAAAACTGAAAAGTAATCTTAATCTATGACAAAATTAGATGTTATATTGGAATAAATGTGGACTCTAATCGATTAGCCCTAAAAAGAAATAATATGTACTAGATTATCTCATTAAATTGAATTTTAGTAGAAAAGAAAAACCACAATAAATTATCTAATTAGTTTCAATTCAAATTAAATAAACTTGATAGAAAGTAATTCTTTTACCATTAGCAAGACAATATAATTTGATATGATCGTTCCAATTTTAAGTTAGTTTACATTTAAACATTATCAATAAACACATCTCTGGTCCATAATTATTTATAAGCATCTATCTCTAAACTATCAAAAGTCAACAATATAATACGTGACAAACTTTGTAGGAAATCACTATTAATTGCATCACATTTTTGCGAGATCTATACAAAATTGGTGGTAGTCATGCATTCAATGGAAAATCTGTTGTTTATGAACATTTCATGGTATGCTAACATCACAAAAATTGTTTTAAACCTGATTAAATTGATATTATAAGATTTTACAAAAAATAAGTTTAAACTGATTCGGATCATGTAAAATATTTAAATAAGAAACTATAAGTTTATAAAGAACACATTTACAACTGAATTTATAGAAAAAATCTAAAGTTTTCTACTTGTAGCAAAAACAAAAGCGCTACTTTTACATTTATTCCTTTTCCCAAAACACGCTATGAAAATTTATTATTTTAATATTACTTTTACTTTATATATATATATATATCTTTTCGTTCATCTTGATTACCTTATATAATTATGTTTAAGAATGAATAAAGATTCACTATATGTATTAATAAAGAAACTATGTGCTATAAAATAAAAATAGAAATGAAATTCATAATTGTAGTGATTGAACAAAAACCGTACGAAAGTTAAATGACCATATGAAAGTTAAATGAGATACGAAAGTTGAGAATGAAAAAATAGTTCGTTTTACCTGTAATAGACTTCACAAAACAATTGATGATTTTATGGTGCTAATGTATTAATCAAAGGTTTGAGAACTCGGTCTTGGTTTCGGCCATTTGAAGTTTTCTTAATTTTGGTCAATTTTGAAAATTCGAGAATTTCGGTTTTGTTTCAGTTTCGGTCATACTTTCAAATAATGGTATTTTTTAATGAAATAAATTAAATTAACTACCAACACAATCACACACAAAAACGGGTCATTTCTTTTCTATATTCATTCACTTGCTTATTAATAATATATGAAATAGCTGATACAAGTCAAACGGAGTTAAAAAAATATAGTACAGTTACGCTAGTTGTACACATTTCTCTCTTTCATTTCTTTTCTTTTCGTATTGTCACCTCCTCTCTTTTTGTTTCTCGTTTTCTCCCATCATTTTTTTACTTTAACTTCATGTATCAAAAGAGAGAGAAAACTAGGGTTTGTAGAAAAACAAATCAAAGTTCAGCAAAGTGACTAAGGGTTCCGACTGCTATGAATTCAACAACAATAACAATAAAATATAATAAGGTTCTATTTCCATAAGAGATGCTATGGTTTTTATGTTGGCTTGCCAAGTTTATACTGACTTGGGACACCGCCACGAATTCAAATATTTTTTATCTTATTTTTTGTGCTGGTTTCTTATAAATTTATTCCTATTGCCCTCTCTTTGAGTTTTTTTTCTTTGTTTTGCTACTATTTTGAAAAATGCTAGTTTTTTGATTGATTTATGGTAGTAAAAGCAAGAAAGTTATATTTTTATGCATCTCACCAACAAAACCGAATTTCTTTTTTTGTTTCGTTTTGATTCCAGCCGAAACAACCGAGATGGTTGGATTATCGAGGTTCCAAACGGAACCTCAAACCTTGGTCTTAATCAATCGAATAACCCGCTGCAAATAAATGAAGGAAAATAAATTCATAACCATTATAATTGAAACAAAAATTAGAAAAAACCCAATTTTTTTGGATGTTACATGATGCGACAGGGTATCCTTTAATATTACTAATTATGTTAAGAATTTATTGCTCTAACCATAGAAATTATGATGCAATTAGCCTCAAAGAAATAGTCATTGAGAGCATATCCTCTGTCCCATAGACATAGTATCAAATAATGGTCGATTAAGTATAAATTTGGCATACATATTTGTATACTATGATATTGAGTTTTTTTAAAATAAATATTTGAGGAAAAAAGTTTATGTATGTAGTTTAATTAACATCATCCTACTAGGGAAATTAATTTTAGATTCACAGGTATTTGTACATATAACAAAGTGAAGAATACTGACGCAGCGGATTAATTAAAACAATGTAGATCGATGAAAGTAGCAATCGATGGATTGATGAATACTGAAATGCCCGAATTCGTTGATCCGAAGATACCGAATTCTAGCTATCCCGAACTCGTTGATCGCGCACGATACCGGGTTCAAAGATCTGCGATTCTTCACACGTTGATCTAGCGCACTAGATTCCGTGAATCGGCTTCAGCTGTCGTTGAATCGAGCGCACTCGATTATCCGAGAGTGGAGTTAGGAGATTACACTCGACTACCAATTTGGTGAAAGCACAATGCTAACAAAACAAAGTTTTTATTTCAAATCAACTAAACTTTTACAAATGACCAAACATGCCTATTTATAGGCTACAACTCAACATGCCAAAAACATAACAAAATTTCAACAACACTTGAACGACCTACGACCTAAAAATGGTGCGACCTAAAAACAGTAGACGACTTAAAGTAGTCGACCTAAAACAACACGACTTAAAAGATTACAACATAAGAAAATACAACACATCATGTTACAACACTTAGGTCGTACACGACCTATCAAGACCTCCGACTTATAACAACAGTTACAACAGATAAACGACCTAACAAATGAACGGCATCCGGAGCTTCGCGACCTAAGAATGAACGGCATCCCCCATCAGCGACCTAAAAATAAGCGGCTTCAGAAATCATTACGACTTAAGTCTTCACGACTTAGTATAGGTCGGCAGCGACCTAATCAACAAAAGACAGCGACCTAAAATAAAGCGGCATCCAAACTCAGCGACCTAACTCTCTTCGCGACTTAAGACTTTACGCGACTTATCTTAGGTCGTAGCTCGAGGCAGTCTTCTTCCAGAATATCGGAGCGACCAATCTTAGGTCGTAGCTTGTTTACGCGACCTAAAGTAGGTCATAACCTTTTATCTCGTCTGCATTCTATCACTTTGAAGCCCGTAACTCGCGTGCCGCCTTTGCTAGGTCGTGAGCGACCTAAAACTTCGTTAGGTCGTGAGCGACCTAAAACTTCGTTAACTCGTGAGCGATCTTCTATAGGTCGTTGGTGCGACTTAAGGGTCTCGTTAGGTCGTCCGTGACCTAACACTTTACCAACTTGTGCTTTCTCCACTAGTGTCGACTTAAAGAATTTGTTAGGTCGTACACGATCTATTCCTTCCTTAGGTCGTACACAACCTAAGACTTCAACCTGGGCTGCATCATCCTCCCCTGGTTGAGAGAAATTCGTCCTCGAATTTGCATCTTCCTCCTCCGTAGCACACTCATTCCCATGGTACGGAACTAAGTGTTTGACGTTAAACACATCAGAAGTATGAACATTATCCGGCAATTCCAATTGATATGCGTTCTCATTGATTTTCTTCAAAAATTTTACTGGTCCAATTTTCCGTGCTTTCAATTTATTGTATGTTCCCACCGGAAAACGATCATTTGTTAACACTGCATAAACTCAATCACCTTCATTAAATTCAACACTCCTTCGCTTCAGATCTGCAGAACGTTTGTACTTCTCATTCGCCCTTTCCAATCGTTCTTGAACGATTCTATGACACTCTGTCAATCCTTCAACAAAATCTACAGCTCGTTTGACTATCTTATTTGGTTGTGGTATGACTATTAAATCCAACGGTCCTTTTGGCATACTAGAATATATAATCTGAAATGGACTGAATCCCGTACTATGATTCAGGGCATGATTATGAGCAAACTCTGCCTGACACAACTTTAAGTCCCAACTCTTCAGATTATCCTGAACTAGACACCGCAATAAATTTCCCAGTGATCTGTTCACAACCTCGGTCTGTCCATCCGTCTGCGGATGATAAGCGCTGCTAAAGTTCAACTTTGTTCCCACCATCTTCCACAAGCTTAGCCAAAAATGACTTGAAAATCTAGTATCCCGATCAGAAACAATGGATTTCGGCAAACCATGTAAACGATATATCTCTTTGATGAATAACTCAGCAACCCGTACGGCATCAGCTGTCTTCTTACAAGCGATGAAATGTGCCATCTTTGAAAACCGATCAACCACCACATAAATGGAATCGTTTCCCCTTTGAGTTCGAGGAAAACCCAAAACAAAATCCATACTGATATCAACCCATGGTATAACAGGCACGGGCAACGGCATATATAATCCAGCATTAGTCCCAGTTCCTTTCGAAACCTGACAGATATGACATCGCTCCACAAACCTTCCAACTTCCCGCTTCATTGACGGCCAAAAATAAGATTGTGAAATCAACTGTAATGTACGGTCTCTCCCAACATGTCCTTCTTCATGAAGCTCTTTTACAATCTTCATTCTCAAACTACAATCAGGTATACACAATCGATTTCCTTTGAACAGGAAACCATCCACCATCACGAACTCATCCGTCTCCCCCTCCTTGACTTTAGCAACATACTTTGCAAAGTAAGGATCATCGACAAATAATTCTGGCAACATATCAAACCCCGTCACTTCAACCTTCATTGTTGTTAACAAATGATTCCTTCTACTCAAAGCATCAGCCACACGATTCATCACTCCTGACTTGTGTTTAACAACAAAAGTAAACTGTTGCAGATATGCAATCCATGATGCATGTCTCGCTGAAATCTTGTCTTGCCATTGTAAATGCTTCAATGCCTCATGATCGGTGTAAAGAACAAACTCTTTCTGAAATAGATAGTGTCTCCAGTGTTTAATAGCTTGCACAACAGCATAGAATTCCACATCATATGTGTTGTATCTCATCTTTGCTCCTGACAACTTCTCACTGAAATATGCAATAGGACGCCCCTTCTGACTCAACACTCCTCCAATCCCAACCTTTGACGCATCAGTGTGTAGCTCAAACAACAACTGAAAATCTGGTAATACTAGAATTGGTACAGACGTCAGCAACTCCTTGATCTTCCCAAAAGCATCCCCTGCTTCCTCTGACCATGAAAACTGTTTACCCTTCATACAATTAGTCACAGGCGCCATCACACTACTAAAGTGTGGAATAAACCTTCGATAAAATGAAGCCAACCCATGAAAACTCCGAACTTCCGTTATCGTCTTGGGTTGCGGCCAATCTCTAATTGCTTCGACTTTACTTTGGTCAACCTGTATTCCTTCTTTCGACACAACATACCCCAGAAATAAAACACTCCTCGCCATAAAAACACACTTCCTTGTAGCAGCATAGAATTGTTCTTCACGAAGAATAATTAACACTTTCTTCAAATGTTGAACATGTTCCTCGGTACTAGCACTGTAGATCAGAATATCATCAAAGTAAACCACCACAAATTTCCCAATGTATGGCCTGAAAATTTGATTCATCACCCTCATGAATGTACTTGGTGCATTCGATAGACCAAACGGCATTACCAGCCATTCATACAATCCTTCCCTCGTCTTGAATGCTGTCTTCCATTCGTCCCCTGGTCTAATGCGAATCTGATGATAACCGCTCTTCAAGTCAATTTTAGAAAAGATTACGGACCCACTGATTTGATCCAATAAATCATCAAGCCTCGGCATCGGAAATCTGTATCTGACTGTGATCTTATTCAATGCTCTACTATCTGTGCACATCCTCCACGTTCCATCCTTTTTGGGTACCAATAAAGCTGGTACAGCACAAGGACTTAAACTCTCCTGCACACGCCCCTGTTCAAGAAATTCCTCTACCTGCCTCCGCAACTCTTCATGTTCCTTCGGACTCATTCGATAATGTGGTCTATGTGGCAACATTTCTCCCGGAACCAGATCAATTTGATGTTGAATGTCTCTCAGTGGCGGTAACTCCTTCGGTAACTCATCTGGAAATACATCCTCAAATTCTTTCAAAACTGGTTTCACTTCTTCTGGAATTTCAACCTCTTCACTGCTCTCACGCCCAATCAACAAGAATACCTCGGGCTCCTCTTCAATCTCCTTAACAAACTCCTTCAAGGATAATAAAGTTTTCAGCTCTTCAATCTCTTCTGACTTACTTTCTCCTTGTTGTCTCTTCTTTGGTACTAAGATAATCTTCGTACCTTCAAACATAAAACTGTAGCTATTTGTCCGACTGTCATGCTGTACTGCTCGATCATACTGCCATGGTCTTCCCAAAAGTAAGTGGCAAACATCCATCTCTACTACATCACACCAGATCTCGTCTTTGTATTTCTTCCCAATAGAGAATGGAACACGAACTCGTCTATCCACTTTCACTTCTCCTCCTTTTCTCAACCATGCTAACTTATATGGATTCGGATGTTTCTCTGTCTTCAATTTCAACTTTGTTACAGCCTCGGTTGAAACGATATTGTCACACCTTCATGCGTCAATCACAAATTTACACACCTTTCCCAGTATAGTGCATGTCGACTGAAAGATATTACTCCTCAACCAACTAGCTTCTTCCTGCTTCGGTGTCAAACATGATCTCCTCAGCATTAGATTACAACCTTCATCTCCTGATGCAATATCCTGTTCATCCTCCTCAACTAGACTAGAATAATCTCCGTCAACATCCTCAACTTCTGCAACCATGGTTCTCTTCTTTGGCTTTGGACACTCATTGCTTTTATGACCCAATTCCTGGCAATTGTAACATTTGAAACCGTTGTTAACCTTTGCCTTCTTAGCCTCCTTCATCACTGGTTTATTGCTAGGTTTAGAAACATTAGAACTCCCACTAACACCCTTCACTTGATTGTTGGAATTAGTAAACACACCACCTCCTCGGCGTCCCTGTTTCTCCCAAGCCAACGCTTTCTGATGTGCTTCTGCCACAGATCTTGGATCGAACATATTAACCATATCCTGAATCTGCATTCTCAATCCCCCAATGAATCTAGATGTCAGCTGCTCTTCCGTTTCCATAATATCATTCCTCGCAATAAGCTGATAAAACTCATCCGCATAATCATTAACAGTCTTTGTGCCCTGCCTCAAATTCTGCAAACGTTGATACATCAGAGATTGGTAATTGTAAGGTAAGAACGTTGCTTTCATCAATTTCTTCATCTTCTCCCAAGATTCAACTTTTGACTTTCCCATTCGTTCACGTGTAAGTTTGGTTTGCTGCCACCATGCCAAAGCTCTACCCCTCAACCTTGTAGCAACCAACTTCACTCTACGATGTTCTAGAACTTCCTTGAAATCAAAAATTTCTTCAACATTAGCTACCCAATCCAAAAACTCTTCAGCTTACATGCCACCTTTAAACTCCGGTATTTCCGTCTTCATCCCAGACTCCCACTTGTGATCATACTCTGAATAATTTCTTCCTTGACCTCGTCCTTGAATACTACCACCATCATACTCCTCTTCAAAATCAGATGTATATCGATGTCGATTCTGACCACCAACATCTCTACTACCATCACGTCTGTCTACATTCCTCCGAACACGATCTCGGTCATCAACATTTCTATAACTGTCTCGGCTCACACTTCTATGATCATTATCATTACTTATCCCTTGATTAGAATGTGGTGAAACTCTACTTCTCTCGTGGTTAGATTCAGGTGAAACCCTTCTTTGATTTCGATTCATCTCCGTCATAAGCTTCTCTAATCGCCCAATGCCTTCATCCAACTTCTCATTGAATTTGTCACTTATACGTTGCTCCATTTGCTCGGCATCTTCCCACTTATACAAATCTTCCACGTTTTGGTGACGATTAGCTCTTCTTGGCGGCATGATTTGAAACTTTACAAACTCTCCAATTCTCGGCTTTGACTTTCAAAGTGATGTACACGGCCTTCCTTGCTTCCCTTAGCTCGGCCGAAGCTCTAACTTGCCCACTTCAAAATTTCAAACACCTTTCGAACTTAGATCCAAAATGAAATGGATCGAAAACTCCCCCTTTGTTGCAATTTGCGATGAACACGATGAACAACAACTTCAAATTCTCGGCTCCAAGACTCGATTTAGCTATGATTGGCTAAAACAAGCTCTGATACCAAACTGACGCAGCGGATTAATTAAAACAATGTAGATCAATGAAAGTAGCAATCGATGGATTGATGAATACTGAAATGCCCGAATTCGTTGATCCGAAGATACCGAATTATAGCTATCCCGAACTCGTTGATCGCGCACGATACCGGGTTCAAAGATCTGCGATTCTTCACACGTTGATCTAGCGCACTAGATTCCGTGAATCGGCTTCAGCTGTCGTTGAATCGAGCGCACTCGATTATCCGAGAGTGGAGATAGGAGATTACACTCGACTACCAATTTGGTGAAAGCACAAAGCTAACAAAACAAAGTTTTTATTTCAAATCAACTAAACTTTTACAAATGACCAAACATGCCTATTTATAGGCTACAATTCAACACGCCAAAAACAGAACAAAATTTCAACAACACTTAGGTCGTGAACGACCTACGACCTAAAAATGGTGCGACCTAAAAACAGTAGACGACTTAAAGTAGTCGACCTAAAACAACACGACTTAAAAGATTACAATATAAGAAAATACAACACATCATGTTACAACACTTAGGTCGTACACGACCTATCAAGACCTCCGACTTATAACAACAGTTACAACAGATAAACGACCTAACAAATGAATGGCATCCGGAGCTTCGCGACCTAAGAATGAACGGCATCCCTCATCAGCGACCTAAAAATAAGCCGCTTTAGAAATCATTGCGACTTAAGTCTTCACGACTTAGTATAGGTCGGCAGCGACCTAATCAACAAAAGACAGAGACCTAAAATAAAGCGGCATCCAAACTCAGCGACCTAACTCTCTTCGCGACTTAAGACTTTACGCGACCTATCTTAGGTCGTAGCTTGAGGCAGTCTTCTTCCAGAATATCGGAGCGACCAATCTTAGGTCGTAGCTTGTTTACGCGACCTAAAGTAGGTCGTAACCTTTTATCTCGTCTACATTTCATCACTTTGAAGCCCGTAACTCGCGTGTCGCCTTCGTTAGGTCGTGAGCGACCTAAAACTTCGTTAACTCGTGAGCGATCTTCTATAGGTCGTTGGTGCGACTTAAGGGTCTCGTTAGGTCGTCCGCGATCTAACACTTTACCAACTTGTGCTTTCTCCACTAGTGTCGACTTAAAGAATTCGTTAGGTCGTACACGATCTATCTCTTCCTTAGGTCGTACACGACCTAAGACTTCAACCTGGGCTGCATCAAATACTTATCAATTAATATATGTACTAAATAGAGTTACTTAGTAGATCACATAAATTGTAATACTCTTTGTATTCTTCATATTTTTTCGAAATGATGCATAGCAACTTATATCCCAAATAACACCAAATTGATCGTGAAGACTTAATGAACTATTCGACGAACTCTAATAAACTATTTTTATTGCAAAAAATATAAATAAAATAATTTTTAGTTTCGCAATATTATATCTTGAAGTGAATAAATAGAGATAATTTAGCACAAAATTCAAAAAATCATCTAAAAAATAAATCTTTCAATTCTCCAACTCGTCGATTCCACTAACTCAGTATAAAACCTACAACGATTTAGGTACAAATAAAAAAGTCAATCCCAAATACTAAATATAAACATAAAGAAATAAGCCAAAAATCTTTCTATAGTTTGTAATTAAAGAATGGAGAACTCAACACAATATATCGGTCGGTATGTAAAACTCAGTCATGATTAGAACTTTATAAACCGAAGAAGGTTTGCAAAAAATATTGCTAAATGAATGAAATTATCTTGAAATGAATAAATTGATATAAGTTATCACAAAACTAAAAAGTCACTTGAAATTTAGTTTATCAATTATACGACTCATCGATTCTATTAATTCAATCTAAAACCTGCAAAAAATTAGGTATCAATTAAAAATTCAATATTAAATCAAAAACTAAACATAAAGAAATGTACCAAAGTTAATTCTATAGTTACAACTCACCACACATATATTATTTGAAGTAAATAAATGGAAGGAGGTTTGCCAAAAATTGCTAAATAAAATTTTAATTTTTTAATAAAATAACTTGAATTGAATAAATAGAGATAAGTTACCACATAATTGAAAAATCATCTGCAATTTAATTTTTTCAATTCCTCGACTTTTCAATCCATCAATTCAATTTAAAACTTGCAACAATTTAGGTTCCAAAGTAGTCAATCCCAAATTTATAAAAGTATTAAAAATAAAGACATGAGCCAAAAATCATTATAATTATAATTTTAGAATGGAAAAACCCTACACATTTACATTATTCAGAACGAAAAAATCAAATCAGAAGTAGAAGTAAATAGATGAAATACGATTAAGCGATTGTAGTAAGAGAGAAATTGATAGGTTTAAATGAATTGAATTGATTAGATGAAGAGACATGTTGAACTACCTTATACATATGGATAAACAACATGGAATTGAAGAAAGTAAATTAACATTAATTTAAGAAAAAATAAAAGAATATTAGAGGGTTAAGCTCTATATTTTGATTAACAAATGATATTGAATTGAATACTGGTTGAGATTATTTTTTAAAATATATATGAAAGAGGCTTTTTAGCTTTTTACTCTTACAGGTAGACATTCTTTGTGGAAGAATAAGATTACAGGGTGCTAAAGGTAAAGTTGATCATTGAATTAAAAGAATGGAAATAGGTAAATATCTAAGAGAGACTTTTCAACTTTTTACTTTTACATATAAGAGATACCTATAGTGTTAATTGCTAGATTAATGTTGGCATTCTTTTGTGGAAGGATAAGATTTGCAGGAGTTTAAAAGTAAAGTTAATCATTAAATTAAGAAGAATGAATTATTCAGAGACTAAGATATAACATTGAGATAGATATCCGAGATAAATTGACTTTTTATAGAATAAAATATGTTTGAATTAAAAAATAAAACATTGAAATTATGATATCGTTAATCTATAATTATGAAATAGTTAGTTACTTAGTTGGTAATTTTACATTAACTTTATAACGAAGCAATTAATGACTTATTCTTCCCTTATCAGAATTATCTGATTAAAGAAATACCTTTTTTACTCCACTTATCCAAATAACTTCTTCCTTCGATAATTCCCAAAAAGAATAAAATTGACCAAAGATCAAACTTATTAGAGAAGAGAATAGATAGAAAAGATTCCTTTTATAAAAGGGTATCAAGCATATAAAATAAAATAAACTTAACATAATTGCTTTATCATTGGAATAGAAAGTTATAAATACAAAATGATACTTTAATCAATCAAAACAAAATTAGAAATTTCAAATTACAATATGTTGAAATACGTAAACTATTATATATACTTGAGAACTAAAAGAGAAATAAACTAAAACATAAATAAATAATAGGTTATTACAATATAATTAAATAGTTGTAAAATTGGAAGAGAGTAAAATTGACGAAGAACTAATACAGAAATGCAATAAATGCTAAAATAAATTAAGAGTATTCGTATTGAAGTTACCATGAAAGTTGAATCAATATCCTTTTTAATTCTTTACTTTGAGTTTTCAATAATGGGTTACCTACAACCAAATAAAGGAAGTTAAAATTAATTTATGAACATTGTTCTATTTTACAAACTAATATTTTTTAAGAAGCAAATGCTAATTTTTACAAGCCTTACCAATATATAACAAATTAATACATAGCATGACAAAAGTAATGATGTGTATATCACAAACGAGGAAAGAATGACATATAAAACTCCAGTCAAAACTACAAGAAAACACGAACAACAAAAGGTTAAAACTTACCACCGGATATCAAAAGCAAAAAACTTAAGATTCTCAAAATGAATAAAAATGATCAAAGATTAAACTTCTTATATAAATGATGGATAGAAAAGATTCATTTTATAAAAGGATATCAAACACATAAAATCAAATAAGCTCACCATGAGAGTTTTCTGTTATTGGAACATATCCTTACATATATTAACCTCATATTTCTCACACTCCAAGGTAAACATGGTTATCTCATAGTGTATCCTTTACGAATTAGAATAGCAGGCTACAATAAAAAGGTATAGCTTAAGCAATTAAAACACAGATAGAAAATTAAAACTACATTATGCTGAAATTGCAAAATCTATTATATATATTTTAGAATTAGAAAGAAATGAACTAAAACATAAATAAACAACACACATATGTTTAAATATTGAAACTATATACTCGAGAACTAAAAAGAAATGAACCAAAACGTAAATAAATACAACATAACCGAATAGGTTCAAAATGGAGAAAAAAAACTACCGATGAAGAGCTAGTACAAAAATGTAATAAATGGTAAAAAATTAAAAGCATATGTATTGAAGTTACCATGGAAATTGAATCAAAACCCCTTATAATTATTATTTTTACTTAGAATTTAAGCAATAGATTATCTACAACCAAATAAAGACAACTAAAATTAGTTTACAAACATTATTCTATTTTACACACACACGTATAGATATATTAAGGAGCCAATCCTAATTTTTAAATCTTCATTGGCACATAACAAATTAAAACATTACATGCCCAACATAATGACGCATATCACAAATAATGAAGGAATTAATTATACAAGTCCAACCAAAGTTATAACAAAACTTGGAAAAAAAAAGGAGAAAATTTTCCACATGTATCAAAGGCAAAAAAATTTAAGAGATTATAGTATACGAGGATATAACATTTTACTTTAGATTGAGAAGTTGAGAAAATCAAAGTAAAAAGGTAAAGTGGAAGTGGAAGATGTATACATTTGAATGAAATAGAAAGTGAAAGGGTAGGCATGGGTTTTTATTTTTATGAATATGCTATTTAATTTTCCGTATGTGTTTCCCCCCTCAAGCCTTGACGCAACGATTATGTCACCCGCAGGGTGATTTGGGCACCCAGGTTTGAGTCTGGAAACAGCCTCTTCGCAATACGAGTAAAATGTTATGTATATTATCGACCTCCCCCGAGCCCGCTACCGTGCGGGAGCCTCGTGCACTGGGTTCGCAATACGAGTAAAATGACTTTTACCTAGTTCAGAGCAACAATTCATGAATGCAGTCTAGTTGTTTCCTAGAATTTGTAAACGTGCACTAACATCTTTTACTTCTGCTTATGTTAGCTTCTAGTTTCCAGTTTTCTCCTTTGGAAAGAGTGTAAATCATCATCTCCTCCTAGAATGACTACAGAATGGAAGACTGTATGGCTCTTTCCAATTCCTTCTATCATATACCTTGTCCACAACAATGTTCAATTTGCTACTTTGACTTATGTTGACCCGTCTACATATCAAATAATGGGAAAACTGAAAATTGTCACAACTGCTGTTCTGTTTAGGTACCTAAAATCCTTTTTTGTTATTGGAAGTTGTTTAACTAAAACTTTATAAACTGATAGCTGGAATGCATTTTAAAATTGTAATTCTGATGGTTTGTGAATGTGATACTTTTAGGTTGTTTTTAAGAAGAAAAGTATCAAATCTTCAGTGGATGGCTATTGTTTTATTGGTTGTTGGTACAACAACAAGCCAGGTTTGTTTTCTTTTAATAGTCTGTTTTATTGGCTGTATGATTGTTACTTATATTTCTGTCGCTGTTTAGAATTACTAATGATGATTAATTGCATCATTCATGTTGCATCTTGAAACTCCAGTGATGCAAAGTATACTGTTAGATTATTATGTGGATAATGTCTGTGAGAATACACAAATGCAAGTAATAGCATCCCAAGTTTCCATTCTAAGAAAACACGATGTATCATCTAAATACATTAACCGGTGCACGATGGACATGCATGCATGCATACACACACACATGCATATGTGTGTGAGTGTGTGTGTATGTGTGTGTGTGCGCGTAATATAGTTAATATGGTCTTTGTTATTAATTTTCCTGGCTTGTAAATGCATTGAAGGGAGTGCTATTGAATGAGAGGCAGTGCTTGAGTTTAGCTGTTTGAAATTGGATTTTCCGCACTCTGAAATGTTGGAGGCCTCATTTCCACAACGGAAATGGGGCCAGATGGGGCCTTATTTCCACTTGTTGCCAGGCGCCTGTTGAACAGGCGCCTGAAAATGAGGCGCTTGTTCAACAGGCGTCTGGACACCAGGCGCCTGTTAAACAGGCGCCTCACTCGATACTAAATTCTCGAGCCGAAGCCCCACCTTTCTGCACTATCGGGGATTCTCGCGCTCTGTTGAGGTTGTTTCTGGGTGTGGATTCAAGAATGTTGGATCTGTTGAAGTTGCTCTTACATTCTTGTTTGTGGATTATAGTTTACTTCTTGAATGGTGTGTCCACTTTACTGCAACACATTGATTGATGAATGAATTATTGGTATAGACTCTTTTTGGTGGCCTGAGTATGAAAAATATAACAAGATTGTTCTTTTTTGGATAATTCACATTCGCACATTTTTCTTCTTCTTTTCTTTCTTTCTTCCTTTTTTTATTCTTGTGTGCATGTGTGTGTAAAACATGAAGTACTCTATTAGTCTATCCCATTTTATTCTTGGATTGTTAATAACACTGGGTTTCATGCGATTCAACAGTGTATGCCATATTACAGGTTAAAGGGTGTGGAGAGGCATCTTGTGACTCCATTTTTTCAGCACCCATACAAGGATACATGCTTGGTCTATTGTCTGCGTGTCTTTCCGCGCTTGCTGGCGTTTATACATAAGAGAACATGGTTTAGAGATATCGCATCTGTACATATGAAAGAGAGCGATTACCTTTGATCTGATATTCTAAGGTCCAGATCGCATTTATCCCCAAATGAGATGTTGGGCTTATTCTGCAGCCCAAAGCCTATCTATTCAATTATATAATGCAAAGACTGTTGTAACTATTTGTATTGAATCTTATTATCATCAGTTAATACAAAACTCTCTTTGTACAATTACAATCAAATAATAAAGCTCTCTATTTCATTCTTCAATACTAAATTCTAATATGGTATCAAAGCAATATGCTTAAAAGCACTGAAAGATCCAATAATAGAGGAAAGATTCATATTCACCTCTCATCAGATTAAAAATCATCATTTGAGAGGGAGATCCTGATTATCGCATCTGCCTTGCCAATCTTTTACAAGATTCTGGCTGCACAAGGAGTAATCAGAATCTAAGAAACAGAAAATCAAAATTCAGAAAAGAAAACAGAATCAAGAAGCCAAATCATCAAGTAATTCGAATTAAGGAAAGTGCCATCCTGAGATAAGAGAGATCATCAGACTAATCGTCATCATTTGAATCTCTCTTTCTGGTTGCATCTAACCTGAGAGAAATTCTGGTAAGAATCTTGATTCTGCATTCTTCTTTCAAGGATTCGCTGTTTCTTGTTTCTTGTTGATCTATATTCGTTCTGAAAAAAATCAAGAATCATCATGGGGGTGAATCAAATTCTTCAGCTCCCACTAATGGCAGTGATGTGCAACATACTGCATCAAATGTTGAGAAATTGGTTAAAACCACTGTCAGCCCTCAAAGTCAACTCGTAACAGTTCGACTCAGTGAGGATAACTATCTTCTGTGGAGATTACAGGTTGAAACAGCTCTTCAGGGATATGGTCTTGAAGAATACATTCAAGAAACCATATCAGTTCCACCAAGGTTTATTGCTGATCAACAAAACAAAATGATCAGTAATGAAGATTATGTTAGTCATCATAGACAAGACAGATTAATATGTTCTTGGCTTTTGTCATCTATAAATACAAATCTGCTTACTCATGTACTAGGCTGCAAAACAGCACATGAGATATGGTCTACAATAGAAAGAGTGTTTAACTCTCAGTCAGCAGCAAAGGTACTGTTCTATAAAAGGCAACTTCACAACCTGAAAAAGGAAAGTCTCAGCATGAGAGAATACCTGTTCAAGATTAAGGGGATTTGCGATGCATTAGAGGCTGCTAGTCTAAAGGTATCTGATTCAGAACAAATTATGACAATACTCAATGGACTCAGTGATGAATATGAAGCAGTGGTAGCAGTTCTAACTTCTCAGAGAAATCTGCCATCTATTGAAGATGTACATTCTGTTTTACTATCTCATGAGGCAAGAATTGACATCAAGAAACCTCAAGAAAATGACCTATCTGTCAACTTTGCATCTAGTCACAAAGGCAAAAGTCAAAACAACAACAGAGGTGAACAATATACTCAAAGAGGTGGCCCTTCTAACAGATCAAGGGGAAGAGGCAGATGGAATAATAACAACAGGCCAAAGTGCCAAATCTGTGAGAAAGTTGGTCATACAGCCACAAAATGCTATTTCAGGCTAAATCTCAATTATGTGCCTGGACAGGGACAAAATACACAAAGAAATACAAACTACAGTGCAAATATGGCACAACTACAGCCTGAATCAACCAACCAATCAGAGGTGAAGAATTCTCAAACTGAAAATACAAGATCTGATCACACTCAAGATGAAGATTGGTATCCTGACTCAGGTGCAACTAATCACATCACAAATAACTTAAGCAACTTAAATCTCAGAAGCAAGGAATACAGAGGTATGAATTCTATACACATGGGTAATGGCAAGTCTATTGCAATTACACACACAGGTAAGTCTTATATCATGGGAAGAAAACAATTATACTTGAATAATTTACTAAGAGTCCCACATATTAAGAAAAACTTACTTAGTGTGTCGCAATTTGCAAAAGATAACAGAGTATATTTTGAGTTCTATCCACATAACTGCTTAGTTAGGGACATTCTAACTAGGAAGTACTTTTGCAGGGTAAACAATGTAAAGGGCTGTACAAGTTCAAAGTGGATAATTCAAGAAACTCTGTCATTAAGAGAAAGTGGTGTAATAACTCTGAATTCAAACTGCAAGAAATGAATGATATGTTTGACAAATGGCACTGTAAACTTGGGCATCCAAATGTCAATATTGTCAAGCATGTAATGAATGAAAACAATATTTCTTTCAATGATATATCATTACCATATATTTGTACTTATTGTCAAATGGGTAAGAGTCATAAATTGCCTTTTTCTGATTCTAAAACTCAGTATAGCAAACCTCTTGAATTAGTTACAACTGACTTATGGGGACCTGCCCCAATTAATGCTGATTATGGATATAAGTATTATGTATCTTTTGTGGATACTTTTTCTAGATATGTTTGGATATATTTTTTGAAATCTAAGAGTGAAACTCACAATGCAGTTATGCAGTTTATAGCTCAAGCTGAAAATCAAACCAACTGCAGAGTCAAAATCATGCAGACAGATGGTGGTACTGAATATCTACCATTAAAGGAGTACTTTCAAAAAAGGGAATCAATCACAGAACAACCTGTCCATACACTTCAGAGCAAAATGGACTTATGGAGAGGAGACACAGGCAGATAGTTGAAACTGGTCTCACTCTCCTAGCACAGGCATCTATGCCAAAGAAATTTTGGCCATATGCATTTGCTACAGCAGTCTATTTAGTCAACAGACTGCCCTCAAAAGTTCTAAAGCTAAAGAGTCCAATAGAAATATTAACTAACACTAGTCCAGACTATCATAGTCTTAAAGTTTTTGGGTGTCTATGCTTTCCATACATTAGACCTTATAATAAACTAGATTTCAGATCATCCCCATGTACTTTCATAGGTTATGCTAGCAACAAAAAGGGATATAAATGTCTAGACAACAGTGGAAGAATATTCATTTCTAGACATGTAGTATTTAATGAAACAGTATTTCCCTTTAGAGAGGCAAACATTAAAGTAAATAGTAAAGTGTATAATGCAAGAGAATCCATACCATCTATCCCATCTATTGAGATAATTCAGGGTTCAGCAAAGTCAACTCAAGACACAATCATTCATGAAGCAGTCTGCTCAGATTCTCAAAGAACAGACTCCAACATTGAAAGTGATGCAGCAAATAATCTAACAAGTTCAACAAATGTACCTGAGCAAGACTCACAACAAACAACTATTGAACCACTGACTTCACATCAGACTCAAAACAATGGACAAAACTCAGAATCAAACATGCAGTCTGAAGATGAAAGAGCCCTGCAACAGCAAATCACTGACAGAGCAAGTCATCATATGATAACCAGATCTAAGAGTGGCATCTTTAAACCAAAAACTTATCATACTGTCTTAAATACAGAGGAGCCTACTACATATGATCAAGCCATACAAGATGAAAACTGGAAAAATGCTATGGATGAAGAATATCATGCATTAATGAAGAACAAGACATGGGATCTTGTTCTCAAACCAAAGGATAAAAATATCATTGGGTGTAAATGGACCTATAGATTAAAGAAGAATGCTGATGGTACAATTTCTAAGTATAAGGCAAGATTAGTGGCTAAGGGCTACTCACAACAGAGTGGTTTCGATTTCACAGAAACATTTTCACCTGTTGTGAAGCCAACCACTATAAGAATTGTTATTACTATAGCCTTACATAGAAATTGGACCATCAGACAACTTGATGTAAATAATGCCTTTTTAAATGGTATCTTATAGGAACAGGTGTACATGGAACAACCCCAAGGCTTCAAACAGAGTGGAAAGGAAAATCATGTGTGCAAACTACATAAAGCAATTTATGGTTTGAAGCAAGCACCAAGAGTGTTGTTCGAAAAACTAAAGGAAACAATGATCAGACTTGGTTATCAGTTAACCAAGTCTGACAGTTCACTATTTACAAAAATCAGCAAAGAAGTAACAATATTTGTACTAATATACGTTGATGACTTTATTATTACAGGTAACAATGAGCAGGAAATCAACAATTTAATACAACATCTCAATCAGGAATTTAGCATCAAGGATCTCGGCAATTTAACATACTTTCTGGGGTTAGAGGTCAGGAGGTCTACAAATACAAAAGTTCATCTCAGTCAAAAGAAATACATAACAGATATTCTACACAAAGCAAAGATGCATGAAGCCAATCCCATCTCAACACCCATGGTCAGCAACTTACATCTGTCTAAATATAAAGGAGAAGCATCACTTAATGACAGACAATACAGAAGTGTTGTTGGAGCACTTCAATATGCAGCTATTATCAGGCCAGACATTGCATATAGTGTGAATAAAGCAAGTCAGTTTATGCAAAATCCAATAGACATTCACTGGAAAGCTGTTAAGAGGATACTAAGATACCTCAAAGGGACACTCAACTATGGGTTAACATTAGAGGCAAGTAAGTCAATCAACATCCATGGATATGCAGACTCTGACTGGGCTAATGATCCAGATGACAGAAAATCTACAACTGGGTACTGTATATACTTGGGTAATAATCCTGTGTCATGGTGCTCAAAAAAACAATCTACCGTATCAAGATCAAGTACTGAAGCAGAATTTAGAAGTGTCGCAAATGCTACAGCAGAGGTCATGTGGATTGAATCTCTACTTGGGGAGTTACATGTCAAAACTGATAACAAGACAACTATTTGGTGTGATAATCAGAGTGTTGTGCATCTAACAGCCAATCCAGTTCTACACTCAAGAACAAAACACGTAGAACTGGACATTTACTTTGTTCGTGAACAAGTTGCAAAAGGAAAACTACACGTAAATCACATACCTTCCACTTACCAAACAGCTGATATCCTGACAAAGCCCCTCTCAAAGAACAACTTCAATAGATTCAGAGAAAGACTGAAAGTCAGCAACACTGATGACGATTCACACACCAGAGGCATATGAACCGCCATGTTGAACTCTACAAAATCAACACTGAAGTAGCTTCTAACTCCTCTCTTCTCAAGAGAACTGAAGAACCTCAAAGTCATCAGCTTTTATTCTTCGAAAGTCATAATCACTACTGAATCTCTAATCAATTGTCATCTTCAGACGACAATTGACCAGTATTCCAGCTCATTGCCAGATCTATCTCTTTTTCTTCTCAATTTTATGACTTATGAAGTTTTTGACATGAATCGCTGCAAACCCTAGTCGCCGTAGGGTTTGAGGGGGAAGAGAACATGGTTTAGAGATATCGCATCTGTACATATGAAAGAGAGCGATTACCTTTGATCTGATATTCTAAGGTCCAGATCGCATTTATCCCCAAATGAGATGTTGGGCTTATTCTGCAGCCCAAAGCCCATCTATTCTATTATATAATGCAAAGACTGTTGTAACTATTTGTATTGAATCTTATTATCATTAGTTAATACAAAACTCTCTTTGTACAATTACAATCAAATAATAAAGCTCTCTATTTCATTCTTCAATACTAAATTCTAATAATACAGAATATCTGATGAAGAAGAACAATGACAGTCTCTATTGGCAGAATGTACAATTATACACGTATGCATACTTTGTTTTTTCCTTTGTTTTTCTTTTATACCACTGCTCATCATGAGTTAAATTAACTAGTGTTGTATTTGTATCTTTATTAGATTTGGAGCAATCTTTAACATGCTAAGGCTCATATAGGATGATTTTAGAGTAGGTTTTGACAATGGACCATGGTGGCAACGAATTTTTTATGGATACAGTATCACTACATGGTTGGTTGTTTAAAATTTAGGATCTACTGGTTTGCTGGTGTCATGGCTGATGAAGTATGCGGACAATATTGTAAAGGTGCACTTTTTTTTTCTCCTAACTGTATATGCTTTGCTGTGATTACTTTAGCAGAGTAGTTATAAGAGTTATTATGCTAATTGTCAAATTGTTCGCAATTTTGCTTCCCAAGTTGGTGGTGAGATTTATACATATTTAAATATGATCCATTTAGTTGCTAGCTTTTGTGGCTACAGATATTGGATTTGTTGCGTTCAGTTGTTTTCCTATTTCAATAGATAGGAAATAGACAAAACAACTAATCAAACTAATTAGAAGTAACACAAATATAACTCTGCTCTCATTCTCTCCTGACCATCAGATCCCTGAGGATCCTTCGGCTGCTATTCATTCAATCACTGTGCTGCGGATTGCCAGCTTGGCTGGGCCTAGCCCACTTAACATACTTGTATAAATAAGAGCACTGTATCAGTTAGTTTTGCATTATTCGAATATACAAGTGTATAATTCAATTCTGTTATTACAAAATCTCTCTATAATACTTCAATCTCTTTTATGGTATCAGAGCTATAGTCAAACGACTGATCATCAGATTCAGCTTCATGTTCATCATTGAGCCATCCAGAAAGAAAGATTCATAATCTAACTTTCGGTTGCTCTCAGTTTTTTTATGAAGCATCTCATCATTTGATTTTGTTACCTTCCTCCATTCTCTTTTAACCCTAAATCAATTTTCATATCTGATCTTATCAGTCTTTCTTTTCAAGATTTACTTTCTTGAATCAATATCTGGCTGCAAAGTAAACCCCTGCCTCGCCAGTTTCTGTTCATCTCATCATGACTGAAGAAAGTGCAACTGTTGCTACATCAGAATTCAGAGCCAACAAAGCTGCCATTTTATCTGGAATAATAAAGTTAAAAGGTCAGACTGCAGTACAACTTGATGAAAGCAACTATATCATGTGGAAATATCAAACTGAAACAGCAATAAAGGGCCATGGATTAGAAGAATATGTTAATGGTACTCTGACCATTCCACCCATGATAACTGATAATCAAGAAAAAACAATCCCCAATCAAGAATTCATATTTTATCAGAGACAAGATAATCTTCTTGCAACATGGCTAATGTCCTCTATTAGCACAAGCATCCTATCTCATATTGTTGGATGCAAAACTTCATAAGAAATATGGGAAGCCATTGAACAATTCTTTAATTCTCAATCTTCTACAAGAATTATACACTACAAGAGACAATTGCAGAACTTAAGAAAGAATGATATGTCAATGAGGGAATACCTAACAAAGGCCAAGAATTACTGTGATCTCCTCAGCACAGCAGGATACAAAGTATCTGAAACAGAGCAGATTCTCACAATCTTGAGTGGTTTAGATGAGGATTATGAAACTATAGTAGCTGTCATCTCAGCTAAAAAGAAATTACCCAACATTCAATATGTACATGCAACCCTTCTAGCACATGAAGGGAGAATTGATCAAAAGAAAACAAAAAACTCTAACTACTCTATCAACTATGCTTCTGTCAATAAAAAGAAAAATCAAGACACCTCTCAAAACTCAAACAGAAATCAAACTGGAGGTTTTAGAGGAGGAAATCAAAGTAACAGAGGTAGAGGAAGAGGCAGATGGAACAATTCTAATAGACCAAAGTGTCAGATTTGTGAAAGAATGGGACATACAGCATCAAAATGCTACTTCAGATTTGATCAGAACTACTCTCTCAACAACAATAACAACAACAGTCAGAGATCAATCAATCCAAATGTTAACATGGCACATACAGAAGTGGATACCAGCAATCAAAACCCTGCACAACACTCAAAGAATGAAGATGCAACATATGAAGAATGGTACCCAGATTCAGGGGCTACAAATCATATTACCAACAATTTGGAAAATCTGAATTTAGGAAACAAAGAATACAAAGGTACACAATCTATTCTTTTAGGTAATGGTAGATCTATAGGAATCACACACTGGGAATGCTAAAATCTTTGGTAAAAGAGAATTACACTTAAATAATTTACTTAGAGTTCCTCAAATAAAGAAAAACCTCATAAGTGTTTCTCAATTTGCCAAAGATAATCAAGTATACTTTGAATTTTATCCAAAACTCTGTTTAGTTAGAGATGCATCAACTAGAGAAATTTTACTGCAGGGTAATGTGCAAAATGGTCTATACTCATTCAATCTGAGGCAGCATAATAGGGTATCCAATTCTGGAAAATGGTGCAACAATGTTGAAAATGATATCAAAAATAATAACAAAATCTTTGATCTTTGGCATTGTAAATTGGGTCATCCCAGTATTAATACTGTAAAATCTGTGTTGAAGAGTAATAAAATTGACATTGATGATATATCTCTACCCTATATATGCTCTGCATGTCAAATAGGAAAGAATCACAAATTACCCTTTTTTAATTCATCAACTAAATATACCAAACCATTAGAGATGGTTGCTACAGATTTATGGGGACCTGCCCCGATAAATTCTGATTTTGGATTCAAATACTATATATCTTTTGTTGATTCTTTTTCAAGACATACTTGGATATATTTTCTAAAAACTAAAACAGAAACACATAGAGCAGTCATTCAATTTATTACTCAAGTAGAAAGGCAACTAAATCATCAACTAAAAATAATCCAAACTGATGGAGGAGCAGAATTCAAACCATTAAAGAATTATTTCTTAGAAAAAGGAATAATACATAGAACTACCTGCCTCTATACTTCTGAGCAAAATGGGTTAGTAGAGAGGAAACATAGGCATATAGTTGATACTGGCATCACTCTTTTGGCACATGCTTCTATGCCACTCAAGTTCTGGCCGGATGCATTCAACTCAGCTGTTCATCTAATCAACAGAATGCCAACAAAGGTACTACAAAATAAAACTCCTTTAGAATTACTATTTAATATTGTACCAGATTACAACAGCCTCAAAACATATGGTTGCTTATGCTTTCCCTATATGAGACCATATAATTCTCATAAGTTAAGTAATAGATCAACATCTTGTACCTTTATTGGTTACACTTCTAATCAGAAAGGTTACAAATGCTTAACTAGTAATGGAAAAATTATAATATCTCGACATGTTGGATTTAATGAATCTATATTTCCATTTTCTAGTACAGAAATCAAAACAACTGAAAAGGTGTATAACACAAAAAATGTTATACCTGAAATACCCATCCTCTCTCGCAATAAAATAGATGAAGCTGCACATCAGAATCAACTTGAACCTCAACTCACAGTATCAGGTGAAGAATCAGGTCAAGATTCAAGTAACTCCAATAATGACTACAACAACAATAATGAGTCTTGCACAGAGACTATCCTCGCTCAAGAAAATCAAAGAAATGACACTCCTCATCAAGATAATCTTAATGAGGAGGAAACAGGCCATCACATGATAACCAGATCAAAGCATGGCATATTCAAACCCAAAGCATATCATGTCATCAGCAACTCATCTGAGCCTGTTTGCTTAAATGAAGCCTTACAGGATGAGAAATGGAAAGCTGCAATGAATGATGAGTATAATGCTCTCATCAAAAATAAAACCTGGACCCTTGTTCCTGCACCAAAGAATAAAAATATCATTGGATGTAGATGGACATATAAAATCAAGAGAAACTCTGATGGCAATATTGACAAATATAAAGCCAGACTTGTGGCCAAGGGCTACTCACAACAATATGGGATAGACTTCTGTGAAACTTTTTCACCAGTCATAAAACCCACTACTATAAGAGTTATTCTCACTATTGCTCTTCACAATAAATGGCAAATAAAACAACTAGATGTCAATAATGCCTTCTTAAATGGTGAACTTCATGAGGAAGTTTATATGCAACAACCATCAGGATACATTTAGAGTAACAAGAAGAACTGGGTATGCAAACTTGACAAAGCTATTTATGGGCTCAAACAAGCTCCACGTGTCTGGTATGAAAAGCTTAAATCTACTCTTGTTAATCTCAACTATCATCCCACTAAGTCTGACAATTCTTTATATGTCAAAAATTATAACAATATTAGTGTATTCATACTTGTTTAGGTGGATGATATCATAATTACAGGAAACTGCATAAAAGAAATCAAGTATGTCACTGATCACTTAAATAACAAATTTTCCTTGAAAGACTTAGGAAATTTAAAATATTTTCTAGGCATTGAAGTCATAAGAAAATCTGAACATGAACTTATTCTTTGTCAAAGAAAATACATATCTGAAGTTCTAAATAGAGCCAAAATGAGTGCTGCAAAGCCCATGCCTACCCCAATGTCAAGTAATTTACATTTATCTAAAAACAAAGGAGAAACCTTTGATAATGAAAAACTTTATAGAAGCATTGTAGGGGCTTTGTAGTATATCACAATTACCAGACCTGAATTATCATTTTCTGTAAATAAAGTTTGCCAATTTATGCAGAAACCTTTAGATCTTCACTGGAAGGCAGTTAAGCATATTCTAAGATACTTAAAAGGATCAATCAATCAAGGTCTAAAACTAAAAGCATGTAAAGACTTATCTATCAAAGGATTTGCTGATGCTGATTGGGCTTCAGACTCTGATGATAGAAGATCTACCACAGGTTACTGCATCTACCTAGGAAGCAACCCAGTATCGTGGTGTTCCAAAAAGCAACCCACTGTGTCTCGCTCTAGCACCAAAGATGAATATCGAAGCGTGGCAAGCACTACAGCTGAAATCACTTGGCTCAGATCTCTTCTCAAGGAAATCAAAATCGTATCATTTAATCAACCAGTGATATGGTGTGACAACTCTGGAGCTGTTTCTATCTCAGCAAATCCGGTTCTTCATTCTCGAACGAAACACATAGAAATCGACTTGTATTTCGTTCGAGAAAAAGTTATCAAAAAGGAAGTTGTCGTTAATCACATTCCAGCAAGCCATCAGATCGCTGATATTATGACAAAAGCTCTCTCGAAACATAACTTTGAAAGATTCAAAGCCAATTTGATGATTGAAGATGCTGGAAGCAGATTTGGGATAAAGGAGGAAAAGAATGAAACCCTAGATCGAAATGAGGGAGGCAATTAGAAGTAACACAGATATAACTCTGCTCTCATTCTCTCCTGACCATCAGATGCCTGAGGATCCTTCGGCTGCTATTCATTCAATCACTGTGCTGCGGATTGCCAGCTTGGCTGGGCCTAGCCCACTTAACATACTTGTATAAATAAGAGCACTGTACCAGTTAGTTTTGTATTATTCGAATATACAAGTGTATAATTCAATTCTGTTATTACAAAATCTCTCTGTAATACTTCAATCTCTTTTAAAACTCAAAAAAGTTATTATTATTATTATTATTATTTTCTCTCTGTGTGTGTTCTATACCACTGCTCATCATGAGTTAAATCATCACTCCATGATCTTTTTTCAACTTTTCCAACATCATTATCCTTAATTTGTTAACTTCTTCACCAGGTTTATTCAACGTCAATGGCAATGCTGCTGACAATGATTTTGTCAGTGTATCTTTTTTCTTTCAAGCCAACCATTCAGGTTTAAATTATGGCTCAAGTTCCTACTGGCTTTATTTACAATAAACCGTGGTTGTCATATATTGTTTAACATACACTGTTTTCTTTTTCAGCTGTTTTTGGGTATTGTAATCTGCATGATTTCACTGCATATGTATTTTGCTCCAGTTCAAGTTCTTGTTGATTTACCTGTAACTTCGAAGACAACTTCTGTTAATTTGAACGAAGTGTCAGTAGAGCAGCAAGTGGAATCCTGAGTAAGCTTTTTTATAATGTTATTGCATCTTCGCACAAGTCAAAGTGTTCTTGAATGGCAAAGAAGTTATGTTTCTTTTCTAATTATTAAGGAGAATGTCAAAACAATGATTTACCTAGAGTTGTCACAGACATCACCCGAACATGAAAGGTCAAAATTAAAGGGCTGTATCATAGTTCACTTTTGATTATTTGAGTATTTTTTCGAGTGTATTATAAGTCACTTTTTGATTATTAAAAGTTTCTAACTTGCGTTTTGTTCAACTATTTGGTCTGTTGCTCCGGATGCTTCTGAGTTTTGACTGTTGTTTTTATATGTTCGCACTAACCTAGTCACCTCCATCATATACAGCTTAGTGGCTTGCTTGGGGTACTATAGCTGGGGCAAAAAATGCATGCAGAAAACATCAATCTGAGTAAAAAGAAAATATGTTTTCTTAGTATGATGGAATTTTCACGTTTGCCTGCACAAATTGCCTTTATTTGATTAAGTTTTGAACTAATTGGATTGCTTATTACCCTCAAGGATTGGTCTATATTATGCTTTGGTGGTTGAGCAATATCTGATATAAGCATTAGATTGAATCAATAAACCATGTTGATTTTTATATTTGTCCCTGATCGTCTAATCTCCCTTTATGTACTATTAAGTGTTTGTAGTCCTTGGGTAATTGATGTGTAGCTAAGCTTTGCTTCCTTAATTACCATGACATATTGTATTTATTTCTTTTTTCTTAACTCGATGCTTTTCTTTAGTTAACAAACAATTGATATTTTTTTAATACTAGTTTCTTGTGTAACTGGAATTTGTTATATAAAACAGTTAATTCATAGTCATTATATTCAACCTAGCTTCTTTTATACCGTTGCTTCTGGTTACCTTAAATTTAGCATTTATATGTTCTGGTTCTCTATCTACGAAAGGCTTGTAAACTTTACGGTGCACAGGTTTTTTTCCCCGTAGAATAATAGCTAGGAGAAGATTCAAAATTATTCTTATTTATGATGGAATAGTTATAAAAAAAGGTTGGAGACTAGAAAGAAGAAACTTGTTCTCACTAATCCACACAACTCACACACAAAGAAAAGAAACTTGTTCTCACAAATAATGTTTTATTATTATTTTTCCTTTGCTTGATTGCTTGATTACAAATGAGAGGAGAGCTCCTCTATTTATAGTTCCTAATAGATCATTCTAGAATTACTTTTGCTTGATTACAAAGAAAACATAATTCTAGAAATATTTTTACTTGGTTACAAAGAAAACATAATTCTAGAAAGACTTTTACTTGATTACAAAGAAAACATAATTCTAGAACTCTCACCCCCCCCCCCTTTAAACATAATACAAGAATTCTCTAGAAACTAATAAATCAAGTTTATATTCCAACACCCCCCCCCTTTAAACTTGATTTGCCCCCCTTTGAGCTAAACTTTTACGCATACCAAGTTTCTTCTTTAACTCCTTGAAAATCTCCAACTACAAAGGCTTCGTTAAAATATCGGCAATTTGATCTTGCGTCTTGCAATGCTTGACAACTACTTCTCATTTTCCAACCAAGTCTCGAATGAAATGATACTTGATTCTTATATGCTTGCTCCTCCCATGAAAAACTGGATTTTCGGTGAGTGCTATAGCAGAATTGCTATCACAATATATAAGTGGACTTTCTTTTGGAGTATGCTTAAGTTCTTCTAGCACCCATTAATCCATAAAGCTTGACAACTCGCTAAAGATAGTGAAATATATTCTGCCTCGGTGGTTGAGAGAGCCACAACTTGTTGTTTCTTTGACATCCACGTGATTGCACTTGATCCAAAGTAGAAAACATTTCCCGAAGTACTTTTACTATCATCAACACTTCCGACCCAATCACTATCACAATATCCAAGCACCTTAGGATCATTTATCTTTTGATAATAAATTCCATTCCCAAGTGTTCCACGCACATATCTTAAAATTCTTTTTCCGGCATCTCAATGTGTCTTCTTTGGTTGCTCCATGAACCTACTAATCAAGCTCACACCATATGTAATGTCCGGCCGAGTGGCTGTCAAATACATCAAACTCCCAACAAGACTTCTAAACAATGTTGGATCAACATATTTAGAGTTTTCATTCTTACATAGTTTCAAGCCAACTTCAACTGGAGTTCTAATTGGCTTTGCCTCTTCCATTCTAAACTTCTTCATCAAATCTTTTGCATACTTTTCTTGAGAGATAAATATACCATCATTATCTTGCTTTACTTCAATACCAAGAAAGTAATGAAGTAGACCCAAGTCGTTCATCTCAAATTCTTGCATCATATTTCTCTTAAATTCTTCAATATTATCAAGACTATTTCCCGTAAAAATCGAATCATCCACATATAAACCAATGATAATAATGTTACATTTGTTCTCCTTGATGTAAAGAGTATGCTCAAATGGACACCTCTTGAATCCCATCTTCACAAAATAGTCATCTATGCGACTATACCATGCACAAGGGGCTTGCTTAAGGCCATACAATGCCTTCTTCAACCGATAGACTTTATGCTCTTCATCCTTTATCACATAGCCGAAAGGTTGATCAATGTACACCTCTTATTGTAGTACTCCATTCAAGAAAGCAGATTTAACATCCATTTGATAAACTTGCCACTTATTTTGAACGGCCAATGAAATTATCAAACGAATTATTTCAAAAGTGCCACGGGAGCAAAAACTTCTTTGTAATCAACACCATACTTTTGCTTGTAGCCTTTCACAACTAATCGTGCCTTATGTTTTTCAACTTCACCTTGTGCATTCAACTTTGTCTTGTAAACCCATTTGACTCCAATGGGTTTCTTCCCTTCAGGTACTTCAACCAACTCCCATGTTTGGTTCCTTTCAATTGCATCAATTTCTTGATCCATGACTTGTCTCCATTTGTCTTCCTTGGCGGCTTCTTCAAAATCAACCGGATCTGCAGTTGCATATAAAGCAAAATCAACAAATTCATCTTCTAAAATTCTTCTAGTTTCTCCATAAATCTCCGCAAGAGGTCTTGTCCTTCTAGGTGTTGATTCTGAACTTGAAGATGATGAGCTTAGAGGAGAATTAGATGGTGGAGTAGATGAAGTCGATCCTTCTTCTTCAATTGACTCAAATGCATCATTATCAAGCAAGATACTTGTACTCTTTTTCTCATTTTTCCATTCCCATGCTTCTTCCTCATTGAAAATTACATCACGACTAATAATAGTCTTCTTTGTGATGGGGTTATATAATTTATATGCCTTGGATCTTTCACTATAGCCAACAAAGATGCACTTTTCAGATTTGTCATCAAGTTTTCCTCTCTTTTCATCCGGCACATGAGAGTAACAAATGCTTCCAAAAATTCAAAAGTGGGAGACACATGGCATGTGACCACTCCATGCTTCTTGTGGAGTCTTTCCTTGAACACTTTTAGTTACCGCACGGTTGAGAACATAGCATGCACATGCTACAGCTTCGGCCCAAAATGTTTTAGGTAATCCTTTTGTCTTCAACATACTTCGAACAAGTTCCATGATGATACGGTTCTTTCTTTCGGCCACCCCATTTTGTTGAGGGGTTGAGCGGAACGTAAGTTGATGATGAATGCCATGATCCTTTAAGAAATTTTTGAATTCTTCCGCCATATATTCTCCACCACGATCGGATCGGAGTGTCTTTATAGAAAAACCACTTTGCTTCTCCACAAGTGCATTAAAATTCTTGAACACTTCAAATACTTGAGATTTTTCTTTGAGAAAGTAAATCCACATCTTGCAACTATAGTCATCAATAAAAGTGAGAAAATACCGATTACCTTCAAGGGAGTTTGTGCGCATAGGTCCACATAAATCCGAATGCACTAGCTCCAAAGGATTCTTTGCTCGCCATGCCTTTTCTTTTGGAAATGGATCTCGATGGTGCTTGCCAAAAACACAACTTTCACATACTTGATCTTGTTTGCTAATATTTGAGATGCCTCTCACCATATGATCTTTGCAAATCTTGGATAGAGTGCCAAAACTCAAGTGATTATAACGAAGATGCCAAAGCCATGACTTGTCATTAACAATATTAGCAAAACATGGAAATGTTTCATTTTTAATTTGCAATGGAAACATTTTTGTTGGTGTCATCTTCACTTTTGCAATAAGAACACCGGTTTTGTCTTTGATCTCACATAAATCATTTTTGAAATTCACATTATGTCCCTTCTTTAAAAGTTGCCCAACACTCAAAAGATTGTGTTTAAGATCGGGAACATAATAAACATTAGAAATATAATTTGTACCTTGCTTTGTCCGTATCGGAATATCACCACTGCCTTTGACAATGAGCATTTTGTTATCACCTGTCTTGACTTCTCGTTAGACACTTTCATCAAAATTCACAAAGCAACTTTTATTTCCGATCATGTGGTTACTACAACCACTATCAATATACCATATATCATCAAAAGAAGCTTCTTGAACATTACAAGCAAGAAGCATACTTTCATCTTGTGTCTTCAAATTCCCATGTAGAAAATTAGAATTATCTTTTTCATCATTAATTCTTTTAAAACAATCCTTTTTCATATGTCCATATTTATGACAATAATGACATTGAATATTATAAGAGTTACCTCTTTCTCTTCCACTGTATCCTCCACGACCTCTTCCTCCTTGAGATGGGCTTGAATTTTCACTTTGAATTTGGCATCTTCCTTGTCCTCTACCACGGGCTGATCTTCCACCTCTTCCTCTAAAACCACCACGGTTGGTGTCTCGAATTTGAAAAGCTTGCTCGGAAGGAGAGGAATCAAATTGTTTGATGAGAAGCTCATGAGATTGTAGTGAGCCCAACAATTCTTCAAGAGAGAAAGTATTCAAATCTTTTGACTCTTCAATAGCAACAACAACATGCTCAAATTTCCTTGTCATACTTCAAAGAATTTTTTCAATAATTCTTTTATCCAAAAAATTTTCACCATTGACTCGAAGTTGATTAGCAATAGAAATAGTTCTATTATAAAATTCCTCCACCGATTCACTTTCTTTCATTTTGAGTAAATCAAGCTCACCTCTTAGAGCTTGAAGTCTTACCATCTTTACATTTTCTTCACCTTTGTACGCTTTGTTGAGGATGTCCCATGCCTTCTTTGATGTTGATGCCGAAGAGATCCTTTCAAAAATTGCTTCATCCACCGCTTGATAGATAAAATAAAGAGCCTTCTTGTCCTTCTTTTGAATCTCTTTCAAAGTATTCAATTGTTGTGTTGAAAGTGTTGTTTGATTCTCTGGTTCTTCATATTCATTTTCAACAATCTTCCAAAGATCTTGAGAGCCATACAAGACCTTCATTTGAATGCTCCATTGATTGTAATTCTTTCCCGTCAAACGAGGAAGTTGAGGTTGCAACATATTGTTGGAAGTCATCCTTAAACCTTGCTCCAATACCACTTTGACGGAATATATAAAAAAAAGGTTGGAGACTAGAAAGAAGAAACTTGTTCTCACTAATCCACACAACTCACACACAAAGAGAAGAAACTTGTTCTCACAAATAATGCTTTATTATTATTTTTCCTTTGCTTGATTGTTTGATTACAAATGAGAGGAGAGCTCCTCTATTTATAGTTCCTAATAGATCATTCTAGAATTACTTTTGCTTGATTACAAAGAAAACATAATTCTAGAAATACTTTTACTTGGTTACAAAGAAACATAATTCTAGAAAGACTTTTACTTGATTACAAAGAAAACATAATTCTAGAACTCTCACCCCCTTTAAACAAAATACAAGAATTCTCTAGAAACTAATAAATCAAGTTTATATTCCAACAATTTATGCTTAGGTTTTGCTTGGCTTAACGAGATATTGATTTTCCATTCATTCCTATGACTGTCCTGATAACTTCATCCTTTGATACAGTTTTAAACATTAAATTCCGACCAAATGTTCACATGTTTTCTTTTGTTTTTTTTTTACCTCCCTTTAATCTATTAAACTATAATGATAATACCTTCATTTCAAAGGTATTATCTTCTAGTGTCTGCACCAGTTTTAGCTAGGTTCTCTCAGGCCGAATGCTACAATTGAATCTCTATGTTTACGAATGTAGATACTAGATAGTAATACAACTCTAGTATATATGCAGAAAGGAAGTTATATGTTAGCATGGCATATTGCAATGAACCCGTTAATGTTTTTACTGTACAGCATTTTATGTTAGCAGTCAATCAATGTATGTTTTTGTTCAATGATTACCGAATATAAATGCAAAAATGCATACTAACAACTGTAAAATGCACGACATTTCGACCTGATTGTTTTAGTTTATTAGATACTTATCACGCACTTGTGCATGGTGGGAGACCTTGTGAGCTGTGTCATGGCCTATTTACAGTATCATGGAGATTTATCTCTACAAATTGGTTGATGATATGTGCAACCAGGAGTATGCTTTGCTTCAGAAAAAAATCCCAGCGGAACAACAAGGCAAAAAAGTACAGTAAAAACCGATTTAGTAAAACATTCTCATTATTTTCTAATATAGAGTAGTACTACATAGATTAATATGATGGGTGAAAAGCATCAAAAGATTATTCTGCATAACACTCAAGTAGTGATATATATATATATATATATATATATATAAATCATGCAAGCCAAAGGAAACAACCCATTGCAAAACTCCTCTTCTGCTCAAGATTACCGACAACAGGTAGTCCATATTCTGTGAGAAAGCGATCGAGCTTCCATTGGAAGTAATTGTAATCTCTACGGCACCTTTCTCTTTTGTCGTACTGATTCTTCATTGCAGTTTGTGTTGCTTCCATTGTTGTAGACATTTTTATTATTTTGGAATACAGGAGCAGCGTCTTTTGTTGAGAAGAAATTGCAAGTAGGAAACTGCCAATTTATAGACAGAAGTAAGAGTCAATTTGATTGGTTGGTAGCAATTATGAGAGGGAGAATTGATAGCGTGTGCATGGCCTAACTTGTTGGTTCTGGTGAACAATGCATTCAATTTTTCTTTCTTTTATTAATATTTTGGAAATGAGCTTCGTTTTATTGTATACGTTTTTTTTTACTGTACTGAAAAGGGTTGAACAGAGAAAATTTCACATAAAATATATGTATGTGAATTATGGAGAATATGTACAAAGATATGGTTACATGTGACGGTGTACATACTCAGTATTTCTGTCGGGTTAGATGACAATCGACAAGTGAGCCACATGCGTTCAACGTATATAGCAATTTTGTTTTATATGAACTTTGCTATGTAAAGCGGAGGTTAGAAGTAGGTTTCATATTTTTACTTCTTGATGTCTCGTTCAATAGCCGCCATGTTGGTTTGCTTCTTTATGGGTTGAGTACACACTCAGAAGTAAGAGCGTTCCAATGTGTATCGATCTTATTAATACTTGATTGATACCGCGAAATGGGGTTCATCTTGGTATTAACGATCTAGAACTTTCCATCGGATGGTTGCAGTCAGTTACTAAGGTAAGAAGTTCAGATTAGAAGGAAAATCCAACTGTTCTTATTTTAAAAACTTATGATCACCCAAAATCTACAAAACAATGAACAATATTCAGTTGTCATACAAAATCTTTAAAATAGAACAACTGAAAAGTTGGAACCAAAGATAAGAACAACAGGTCGACTGGTCGAGTACAAATCAAACTACTGTCAATATGCATTAATAACTTTGTTAGCTTTTTTTTGGCAAAAATAACTTTGTTAGTTATGCACAATGAAGACCCAACAAAATATATGGACTCAACAAATATACACAAGGAAGCAAAACCCAAAAGAGTCATCAATAAGCTAAAAAGATTCCAAGAATAAGAGCATTCTAAAATAAATTAGAAGAAACTAATCATGTAACTAGTTAGATCAAGAATCTAATTAGTTACAAAATTTATCTTTTGTGTGTGGGGTGTCAAATTGTAAGTGGAGTAGTTATAAGAATTGTCTCGTTTACAATGAAAAGGAATGGTTATGTATTTACAGACTTCGCTATGTAATGGAGATATATGGAAAAAAAACTTTTCCTTCATCTCCATTCTTCCTTTTCGTGCTATCTTCTTTCCTTTAAAACCTTCGCTTACAAGATTGTATCAATTAGTGCTTTCATCTTGACCATACCTCTACTTCTCCTTCCTCATTACCTGCCAACTTGATGAAGCCATTCACCAACTTCAAGAAGCCTCCATCCAACACTCCACCATTGAAACTATTAAAGTCGATTTCGCCATTACCGACCTCCAAACTTCCATGAATAACATAACCCAAATGATCCAAGACCTCACCCTTAAACTAACACAACCCCAATCCTCAACTTACCCTAACAACTCCAACCCACCAACTCCCAACCATACTCGGTCGGCTATCCCTCTTTGATGGATCAAATTCGCTGGATTGGATATTCCAAGCGAATCATTTCTTTACTTATCAAGCTACACCAGATGAATGGGTTGAACTTTCTAGCTTTTACATGGCGGGACAAGCTTTGACATGGTTCCAATGGATGTACTGAAATCAACAACTCCCATCATGGCGTGCTCTTACTAAAGAAATGAAACAAAGGTTTGGCCACTCCTCCTTCATTAACCCTCAAGCTACCTTGTTCAAGCTTGGCCAAACCAGAACCATAGAGGAATACCAATCAGCCTTTGAAGCCACAGTAACCGAATCACCACTCTTTCACTTGATGCCCTTCTCCATTGTTTTATTTTCGGCCTCACGACCCCCATCAAAAACGAATTCAACATCCTAAAACCCACTACCTTGTCGAAGCAATCGACTTAGCAAAGCTAGTTGAAAGAAAATTTGCTATTGTTGCACCAAAGGTTGACACAACACCCAAAACACAAGTAGATCTAGATATATTAACGAAAATAACAACAATCAAGAACTTTTTATAATGGTTCGGTAAATTTTCCGACCTACGTCCACTTTAATTTTATTATCTGATGTTTTCTCACCGAAGTACAAAGATTACAAGTCAAATCCAACCACAATCTAGTAGATCTTGGATTTATAAGGATTTGAGGAAGAAGATGGAAAAATATCCAAGTGCTAAATAGTCCAAAGAAAAAGTCTAAAAGACAAGAAGTCTCTCTAATTATCATATGTTTGCTATATATAGAAGAATCGCCCACCGAGGTCGTTGGATCATGAAATTCTAGCTCAAACTCCAGAACCGCAAAGTAGGATGGGAGGCGAGGTCCCCTGTACCATAAAATCATATCGCTGCTGACTAAAATCAGCTCAGTACTGATCTGGTTTTCTAATTGCAAATCCTTCATCTCTCTTATACCTTGCCTTTTAGCTTCGATTCACCAAGTTCTGAGGGCTTTATCTTAAAAATCAAGTTGTTCTTGAGAAGTTTTAACACGTCGAATATGTAGAGGGTGGGAAATCAAACCCTCTCAGTGGAAAAATAGGATCTTGCAATTTGGCATGATAGAACAAACAGGTAATTATAGATCACAGAAAAAAATATAGAGACAAGAGAGAACACACAGATTTATAGTGGTTCCACTATCGCGAGATAGTGTACGTCCACTTTAATGGGGAAGAGCTTTATTACTATTTGAAGAGGTTACAGAGTTTTTTACAGAAGAGAAAAGGAAATGAAGAAAAAATAAACAAGAGATTTGTTCTCTTACATCTTATCTTAACCTTCTCTATGCCTCTCTTTATATATAGAGAAAAGTTACTTAGGGATGAAGCAATTGATTTATATAAATAAATCAATTCATGGAATAATAATATTCCCATTAATTGCTTTGCCATGTAATTGATTGATAATATTCCATCCATCAATCAATTATTTTCCTATTTGATTCCTTTTGTTTCTCCTTTTATAAAATATGGAAATCAAATATATATGGCAAATATCTCCAAATCCCTATCTCTTTAATTTCTCTTTCCATTTCCTTCATGCACAAAACGGGTAACTAAATACTGAGAATATCTCCAAAATCTATTGATTTTGGAAATATTGTATCACCAAAAATCCTAATAGAATACTTGTTCTTTTCTGTATAGCTTATTTGGAGTTGATCAACCACTTCTTTAGAAATGGACCCTAGGTTAATTGGCGTAGCCATCTATTCTTCGACCAATGCTCCGGGATTGAACAATATGCAAGAAAACATGTCGGTATCAACCTAAAAAGAAGTCGATGCGACATCTCCTTTTGAGGCATTTTGCACTCCAACTCTTCGAAGTCTTTTCCAATGCCATTCTAAGCTCGTCTCCAAGTTCCTCGATCCATTCATTCATCATTCTGAAGTCCATTCTGTCCATTTGAGTCTATTATGAGACTGTGGAAAATTTGACCGTAACATTCACTTTCGAAGTACGATTTATGAATGTGCGTGCTTTGCTCAAGAAGTTTCAGGAATAATCAATCATTTGTAGCTGAGCTCTTTGCCTATCCATCGACCCAAGTTGTGGTGAACCATCTAGTTCCTTTGGATTTACCTGCAAATCAAAGGTCGCTTTAGACCATTATAGCTAAGAACTCTAGTCCTTGCTTAAGTGTTGGTCGTAAATCGTAATTATTCCATGTTCACTTGGACTTATTATATCAAGTATCATTACCAAAGTCATCCCGTGTTCGCCTGAGGTTAAGTTATCATATATGACAGTCCTACCGTGTTCGTCCGAGATTTAGGTAATCATAAGTCAACATCTCTATCATCCTCTATTCACCTAAGATTTATATATATATTAGTTTAACCATATGGTGTATTGAAACCAATTGGAACGTAGCTTATAAATCATCCGGAAATGCCTAGTATCCCATTGTAAGTAAGCCCAACTGAATCAAGGCAATGACAATATTAATTATTTAGTAATCATCATCAAATTATAAGGTGTTCAAATGCTAAGGTCAAGTCTAGATTTCTTTGGATCACATAATCGATGTTTAATATAGGGTCTGATCTCTCCAGATTTCTTCGGATCACATAATCGATGTTTAATATAGGGTCTGATCTCTCCAGATTGTATTTAATTCAACTCTGGATTTCTTTGGATCGTATATTCATGTTGAGTCCAATCTTCTCGCTCTCCGACGAGGGGACCCAATGTCCAAGCAAATCCATTACTAACTCTTCGGTGAGGGGACTTACTTTTCCTTGCAGATTCATCCGCTCGCTCTTCGATAAGGGGATTTGCATGTTATGGTTCATTGCCATATCTCTTCGATCGGGCGAAATCATGTCCAAACAATTTATATATAAGTTATCATGTTCAAATGATTTTTAATAACAAATATTCGTTAATAAAATCCAAATCAAAGCAACAAAAAAGCATTCTAAGTGTTCCTACTATTGATGATCATCACCAAACATCTAACTCAAAGCTCGTCTAGAGACCAATCGAGGTCTCGTACACGTATAAGCGGTCTAATAGCAATTCCACTTTATTTATTTGAAACATAACATCAAAATAAGGGAATCAAACTTGACTCGTATCCATATGATCATGGGATAATCATTCTCGACCCTGATCAATGGTCGTATCATGATGCATTTGCCATAGATGGTGGTTGCTCCTGTTGTACCACTGTAGTTTAGCTTGTACGTATTTTTATAGCTGGTTGTTTTAAACACGTTCTTCTATTAAATCACGAAGATGTCTGCACTCATTCATCTCATCCCCATCTATACCATGAAAAATGCAAAACCTTCCAGTTCTCTTCTCCCGATCCGTGGGTTCTCTCTTAGCTGACATTCGATAGGGGATCTGGCCCCTAGTATGTAAGTAAATTCTCTTTAGGGTTTTGGTTAGATAAGTGTAGGAGGAAAATTATTGTTTCCTCTTCAGTCCTCCAAAGCTATTGTCATCTTTCTGCTTTCCTTTTCTTTACTATATCCTTCTTCAAATGGTCCTCCGTCATCCATAGCATTAACTTCAGTGTTTTCGGCCTCAGCGTCCTCTTAGCGTAGATATCTCTCAGCTTCATAGTAAAACTCCATAAGATCTATCGATGGATCCCTTTCCAAAGCAACTTTGAAGTCGGTCTTATTCGCAATTTAAACACTACCGCCATTGGAACTATCGATGGATCCATCTTATGATCCCATAGCGGTTGTTGTGTTAAATCAGTCAAATAACTTCTTAATGTCTCTCCCACCCACTGCTTCACGCTCAAAAGTGTCATCGTATTTTTTGATCAAGAAATGTGAAGTCTAAACTTTCTCAAAAATCTATCTACTAATTCGACCTACGCGCTTATGGACTAGTTCTCTAACTGCCTAAACTATATTGTCGTCAACTACATTAAGTACAATGGGAAGTACCATCCCATTACATTTTCAAATGCACCCAACACCTCCATATGTCGGATGTATCTCATTAGATGAACGGTCAGATATGTCCTTGCATTGTACATTTTCAGTGTTGGCAGTTTGAAATAAGTTGGATTCCCCGCGTACCAGATGTTAGAGGTGAATGAATTTCTTTTCACGTCCTCCAAACTCTGGTCCAGAGGTCGCCTCTCGCTATTCTCCTAACCATTTCAACTATTCGGTTATTGTCATCTAATGGAGGCCTCCGATCCATAACTTCGTGATGCTACTGTTTCTACGGTGGACTTCTGATTTTAACTCCTATTGTGATAAATGTGGACTCTAATCGATTAGCCCTAAAAAGAAATAATATGTACTAGATTATCTCATTAAATTGAATTTCAGTAGAAAAGAATAACCACAATAAATTATCTAATTAGTTTCAATTCAAATTAAATAAACTTGATAGAAAGTAATTCTTTTACCATTAGCAAGACAATATAATTTGATATGATCGTTCCAATTTTAAGTTAGTTTACATTTAAACATTATCAATAAACACATCTCTGGTCCATAATTATTTATAAGCATCTATCTCTAAACTATCAAAAGTCAACAATATAATACGTGATAAACTTTGTAGGAAATCACTATTAATTGCATCACATTTTTGCGAGATCTATACAAAATTGGTGGTAGTCATGCATTCAATGGAAAATCTGTTGTTTATGAACATTTCATGGTATGCTAACATCACAAAAAATGTTTTAAACCTGATTAAATTGATATTATAAGATTTTACAAAAAATAAGTTTAAACTGATTCAGATCATGTAAAATATTTAAATAAGAAACTATAAGTTTATAAAGAACACATTTACAACTGAATTTATAGAAAAAAATCTAAAGTTTTCTACTTGTAGCAAAAACAAAAGCGCTACTTTTACATTTATTCCTTTTCCCAAAACACGCTATGAAAATTTATTATTTTAATATTACTTTTACTTTATATATATATATATATCTTTTCGTTCATCTTGATTACCTTATATAGTTATGTTTAAGAATGAATAAAGATTCACTATATGTATTAATAAAGAAACTATGCGCTATAAAATAAAAATAGAAATGAAATTCATAATTGTAGTGATTGAACAAAAACCGTACGAAAGTTAAAAGACCATATGAAAGTTAAATGAGATACGAAAGTTGAGAATGAAAAAATAGTTCGTTTTACCTGTAATAGACTTCACAAAACAATTGATGATTTTATGGTGCTAATGTATTAATCAAAGGTTTGAGAACTCGGTCTTGGTTTCGGCCATTTGAATTTTTCTTAATTTTGGTCAATTTTGAAAATTCGAGATTTCGATTTTGTTTCAGTTTCGGTCATACTTTCAAATAATGGTATTTTTTAATGAAATAAACTAAATTAAACTTGATTAAAGTAAAGTAAGCTTAATTAAACCAAATATACGATTCATAATTAACTAAAGAACTTGTATATATTTAAACGTAACAATTAAACCTGAGTTTAGAGGAACTACCAACACAATCACACACACAAAAACGGGTCATTTCTTTTCTATATTCATTCACTTGCTTATTAATAATATATGAAATAGCTGATACAAGTCAAACGGAGTTAAAAAAATATAGTACAGTTACGCTAGTTGTACACATTTCTCTCTTTCATTTCTTTTCTTTTTGTATTGTCACCTCCTCTCTTTTTGTTTCTCGTTTTCTCCCATCATTTTTTTACTTTAACTTCATGTATCAAAAGAGAGAGAAAACTAGGGTTTGTAGAAAAACAAATCAAAGTTCAGCAAAGTGACTAAGGGTTCCGACTGCTATGAATTCAACAACAATAACAACAAAATATAATAAGGTTCTATTTCCATAAGAGATGCTATGGTTTTTATGTTGGCTTGCCAAGTCTATACTGACTTGGGACACCGCCACGAATTCAAATATTTTTTATCTTATTTTTGTGCTGGTTTCTTATAAATTTATTCCTATTGCCCTCTCTTTGAGTTTTTTTTCTTTGTTTTGCTACTATTTTGAAAAATGCTAGTTTTTTGATTGATTTATGGTAGTAAAAGCAAGAAAGTTATACTTTTTATGCATCTCACCAACAAAACCGAATTTCTTTTTTTGTTTCGTTTTGATTCCAGCCGAAACAACCGAGATGGTTGGATTATCGAGGTTCCAAACGGAACCTCAAACCTTGGTCTTAATCAATCGAATAACCCGCTGCAAATAAATGAAGGAAAATAAATTCATAACCATTATAATTGAAACAAAAATTAGAAAAAACCCAATTTTTTGGATGTTACATGATGCGACAGGGTATCCTTTAATATTACTAATTATGTTAAGAATTTATTGCTCTAACCATAGAAATTATGATGCAATTAGCCTCAAAGAAATAGTCATTGAGAGCATATCCTCTGTCCCATAGACATAGTATCAAATAATGGTCGATTAAGTATAAATTTGGCATACATATTTGTATACTATGATATTGAGTTTTTTAAAAATAAAAATTTGAGGAAAAAAGTTTATGTATGTAGTTTAATTAACATCATCCTACTAGGGAAATTAATTTTAGATTCACAGGTATTTGTACATATAACAAAGTGAAGAATACTTATCAATTAATATATGTACTAAATAGAGTTACTTAGTAGATCACATAAATTGTAATACTCTTTGTATTCTTCATATTTTTTCTAAATGATGCATAGCAACTTATATCCCAAATAACACCAAATTGATCGTGAAGACTTAATGAACTATTCGACGAACTCTAATAAACTATTTTTATTGCAAAAAATAAAAATAAAAATAATTTTTAGTTTCGCAATATTATATCTTGAAGTGAATAAATAGAGATAATTTAGCACAAAATTCAAAAAATCATCTAAAAAATAAATCTTTCAATTCTCCAACTTGTCGATTCCACTAACTCGGTATAAAACCTACAACGATTTAGGTACAAATAAAAAAGTCAATCCCAAATACTAAATATAAACATAAAGAAATAAGCCAAAAATCTTTCTATAGTTTGTAATTAAAGAATGGAGAACTCAACACAATATATAGTTCGGTATGTAAAACTCAGTCATGATTAGAACTTTATAAACCAAAGAAGGTTTGCAAAGAATATTGCTAAATGAATGAAATTATCTTGAAATGAATAAATTGATATAAGTTATCACAAAACTAAAAAGTCACTTGAAATTTAGTTTATCAATTATACGACTCATCGATTCTATTAATTCAATCTAAAACCTGCAAAAAATTAGGTATCAATTAAAAATTCAATATTAAATCAAAAACTAAACATTAAGAAATGTACCAAAGTTAATTCTATAGTTACAACTCACCACACATATATTATTTTAAGTAAATAAATGGAAGGAGGTTTGCCAAAAATTGCTAAATAAATCAAATTAATTTTAATTTTTTAATAAAATAACTTGAATTGAATAAATAGAGATAAGTTACCACATAATTGAAAAATCATCTGCAATTTAATTTTTTCAATTCCTCGACTTTTCAATCCATCAATTCAATTTAAAACTTGCAACAATTTAGGTTCCAAAGTAGTCAATCCCAAATTTATAGAAGTATTAAAAATAAAGACATGAGCCAAAAATCATTATAATTATAATTTTAGAATGGAAAAACCTTACACATTTACATTATTCAGAACGAAAAAATCAAATCAGAAGTAGAAGTAAATAGATGAAATACGATTAAGCGATTTTAGTAAGAGAGAAATTGATAGGTTTAAATGAATTGAATTGATTAGATGAAGAGACATGTTGAACTACCTTATACATATGGATAAACAACATGGAATTGGAGAAAGTAAATTAACATTAATTTAAGAAAAAATAGAAGAATATTGGAGGGTTAAGCTCTATATTTTGATTAACAAATGATATTGAATTGAATACTGGTTGAGATTATTTTTTAAAATATATATGAAAGAGGCTTTTTAGCTTTTTACTCTTACAGGTAGACATTCTTTGTGGAAGAATAAGATTACAGGGTGCTAAAGGTAAAGTTGATCATTGAATTAAAAGAATGGAAATAGGTAAATATCTAAGAGAGACTTTTCAACTTTTTACTTTTACATATAAGAGATACCTATAGCGTTAATTGCTAGATTAATGTTGGCATTCTTTTGTGGAAGGATAAGATTTGCAGGAGTTTAAAAGTAAAGTTAATCATTAAATTAAGAAGAATGAATTATTCAGACTAAGATATAACATTGAGATAGATATCCGAGATAAATTGACTTTTTATAGAATAAAATATGTTTGAATTAAAAAATAAAACATTGAAATTATGATATCGTTAATCTATAATTATGAAATAGTTAGTTGGTAATTTTACATTAACTTTATAACGAAGCAATTAATGAATTATTCTTCCCTTATCAGAATTATCTGATTAAAGAAATACCTTTTTTACTCCACTTATCCAAATAACTTCTTCCTTCGATAATTCCCAAAAAGAATAAAATTGACCAAAGATCAAACTTATTAGAGAAGAGAATAGATAGAAAAGATTCCTTTTATAAAAGGGTATCAAGCATATAAAATAAAATAAACTTAACATAATTGCTTTATCATTGGAATAGAAAGTTATAAATACAAAATGATACTTTAATCAATCAAAACAAAATTATGTGTGTATTAATCTATTTACTTTCTTGGTGTCTAGGCTACGGCAGAGCAATAATCAGTTATAAATATTATGGTGATTCATAAATATTATACTGAATTGTTTCTCTGTAGGTACTTAAACCTTCGGCTGCATTGCTACGGTGATTCGTGGTGCACCGATAAATCCTATCTGTTACCTGGCTGAGAACTATTTTGTTTAGCTAAGACAATTTGTGATTATACAATTTTGGGTTAACTTAGGATAAATCATTTGTAATTAATACTTGCATTCATTTAGTTGCATTTGTTCATGCATATTTTAAAACCAAAAAAAAATTTAGAAAAACCAAAATCTAAAAAAAATTATAAAATCTTTTCAAAAAAAAAATTCCTTTTGAAAAATAAATTCTATTTGTAAATATTTTTCCTTTATAAAAAAAACAAAAACATTCTTGAAAATGTCTGAGTTTCCCCACACATTTGAATTTTACAATAGTTGTGAAAATCAATATAATCCATATGATTTTACTCCAAATTCGTATGGATATTTTAACGACAACTATTCTTTAAACGATTCGAATTTTGAACAACAAAGTTTTCAAAACGATGACCAACCGAATCTCGAAAATAGCATTTCATCTCTACTTGAAATCTCTACACAACAAAATCAAATAATAAATGATTTGTGTAATTCATATTTGTGTAACAACTCGAGTCAAGGATTTCAAAATTTAAATTCAATTCAAAATTCAAACGATTTCGCTTATAACCCATGCCAATTCAATTTTGAACTCCAAAATGAATTTCAAACTCAAAATGAAAATGGAAACAACTTTTCAAACGAATTTGGCAATAGGAATAATCTTAACCACGTTACGATTGAAAATCTTTGTTCTCAACAATTTCAAAGTGAAAATCCTCATGTTAATAATTATAAATTGGATTTTGTTGAGCAAATGAACGAAATTTACAATGATCACATGAATTCGTTGTTTGAAACATATACGAAACAACGTGAAAAACAAAATCAAATTCCAACGTGTGACGAGTCAAACAATAATCTATCTTTTACCCAAATCGACGATTTTCAAATAACAACTTTTGAAATTGAAAACGAAAATCTTAATGAAGTTGTTGAAAATACGGTAATTGAGTTGGATTTCAATTCTTTTGAGGGTGTGGAACCAAATTTAAAATTCGATCTTCCGTTTCTCGATTTCGAAAATTTGAATACAACAACTTTAGATTTTGAACTTGAGATATACGATGAAGTTGTTGATAATCCAAATAAGGAAGACGAATTCGATGAACACGATTTCTTTAGACCTTTCGAAAACGAGTTGTCGAATTTTGATGGGGAAGATTTAAAACACCATTTTGATTTTGAAATCAACAATTTTGAAGAAGTTTTCAATGATAAATTTGAATTTCACTTTGGTGAAAACAGACTTGAACTTCAATCAATCGTTTTATCAACCCCAAAAATCATCGAAAAGGAAACAACTCGTACGATTTTCAATAAAATGACATTCGTTTTTCCAAATCAACATTCAACTTTGAAATCTTTTACGGTTTGGTTTTTCTTGCTTAAACTGTGTCTCGTATACTTGACGAGACAAATGAATCGGTCTTTGGAAGACCGTTTCATTTACTTTTTGACGGCATACTTTCTCATCTCTTGTAAATAATCATCCTTTCATGTAAATATAGGATTTTTATTTTTATTTTTCTTCTTTCTCCTTCCACTTGGGTTGACTGTGGGGACACAGTCAAAATCAAGTGTGGGGGAGACTCATCATCATTTTTCAATTTTTCTTTCCAAAATAAAAAAAATCTAAAAAAAACAAAAAAAAGATTTTTTTTTTTAAACCATTTTGATTTATTTTTAAAGAAACGCTATAGAATAAATATATGGTTTTGGTTTATTAAATTGAAATTTTTGAAAATTTATTTGTCTTAACAAAAACAAAAATGAAGTTTGATTACAAATAATAATGGTTTAACTAGTACATAGGAAGATTCATACGTGTTAATTATGAAATACATCCTAATTGAAAATCTTTGTTTTAAAAAGTGGTTGATTTAAAGTAAATGATATAACATTTTTTTTGTCTTCTAATTTGAATCGTGCTAAGATGATTTTGCAAAACTCTCTCTCTCTTAAGAAAAAAAAAATAACAACATCCAAAGTATTCACTCTCATTTAAAAGTCCTCACGGTTATGCATGGGTGAATTACTTGGAATCTTTGATTATGTGCTTTCATACTCATTTAAAAGTCCTCACGGTTATGCATGTATGGAACACATGTAAAAAAAAGAACAGACTTAATAAAAACCACCTACGTTCGATAGGTGTATGCACGAAAGTGTGTGCACTCGCCATGCTCTGTACTCCCCTCACATAAGCCCGAAAGGCAGTGCATGGGTGGTATATCTGGCCTCAGTTTACCTGAGCTAGGTGTGTAGTTTTTCTTGCAAATAATGAGAGAGCAAGCAATTGAAATGGTAGCATTATTTTTACTTATTTGATTTGATTTGTTATTGAAAAGAAATGAAAATACCACTTTGATAAACTTTGATAATCGACTAAGGATCCATTTTATAATTACACTTTGTTATCAACCGAAACAACGAGTTAAACTATAGTCTATTTGTTATGATAACTTAATTTTTGTTGGAAATTTTGACGAGTAAATGACGTAAATTTCAAGATAATAACCAAAACCTATATTTAACTTATTTGTGTCGATTTAAAAGTAAACCCTTCATTTGTATATATTTTCAAAAACTTGCAGTCATCTCTTTGGAAATAAATCTGCATTGTGTAAATATTTTCATCCTGCATTTGGATTTTGTGGGTAGTATCCGCTGAAAACCCTCACGAGACAACACTCGTCCTAATGGGGACACCCAGAGGTTTAACGGCTTGTTGCATACGCTCAATGCAATCGTGCTCCCTACGAAAAAGGATTTATCTTAGTTTTTCTTTATTCGAGGACGAATAAAAAGATAAGTGTGGGGGTATTTGATGTGCACGTAAATGTGTATATTTTTACCACCATATTTAATCTATTTAAATTAAATAAATGATCATATCGGGTATTTTAACTTGTTTAAACAAAAATTCATATTATTTTCAAATCGTCACATATTCATCTTCTTCCAAGGGTAAAATGGTCATTTTTGTGCATATATTAATTTGAGAAAATTTAATTAGAAATTTTTATATTTTTTATAGGAATTTGGCTTCATATACAAGTGGTTACATGATGATATATGCATGCACAAGAGTGAAGAGAACAAATGAAGATGGAAATAATTCAAAGTGAAGATAATGGAGGACCCCTCCTACCTTAATGTACAAATTAGAGGCTAATGCACATGCTTATGGAATTAATGGCTTCATGTACATTTAAGTGAGGGATTATTGAAGCTAATGATAACTTGGCCACCACACTTCCTTCAAGGGTATTTTGGGCATTTCCCAAAATTATGAATTAGGGTTTAACACTTGTATAAATACCCCATATCTTCATGTAATCCTCTCCTCTCTCCCTTAGTCTCTCTTAGTTTAGTTTAGGCTCAAAAATAAATCAAGTTCTCTTCTTTCTTTTCATGGCTACTTAGCCATTTCTACTTCATGTAACTTTCCTTTTTTTTATGCAATGTAATTATTGTTTCCTTTTAATTACATGTTCATTTCATTTCATGCTAGTAGTGTAGATTTTCTTTTATGTAATTAGAATAGTTTTATTTCATTTTAGCTTTCATTTTTCTTTCTTGTTGCTTTCATGTTGCAAGCTACATTTGTTAATCAAATGACAAATATGAGAGGCTAAATGTAATGACCCAGAATTTTGACCAAATTAAATTTAGAATATTTAATTACTTTTAAATATTTGAACGATAATTTAATTTGAATCCCCGATATAACTTTGAAATTGGCGATTAAATTATAAAATTTAATCCGTTGATAGTTGAATTACAATTTGAATCTTCAATTCTAAGTGAAGAAAAATATTTTTAAAGGCTTAGAAAATTCGTATTGATGATATTGAAGATTATAGAAGTTTCAGAATTGAATTTGAAAGTACTTTGTCCAGTTTGATATTTATATCGTTTAACCGATATTTAAAAATAGCATTCCGGGGCACAGTCTCGGAATTCGACGAAACCAGTTCCATTGGATCCGGAATATTGTATTATTGTCGAGTTTCAAATTTTGTTTTTTTTTCAGAGTTATATGTTTGCACACGATAGATAAACGCATTGAAATTTAAACGGATTTGATTTAAATTTAAATTTAAAATCTGGTCACGTCAGCTACTTTCCCCCTTTAAACACGCCTTCAAACCCGCCCCTTTGTTTCAGCCGAGAATCACGAATAAAAGAAATCGTGATAACCATGCCTCTGTTATTTTTAAATGCCTTCGTTACTCCTCTTCAATTCAAGGAACAAATAAAAATCAATGGCGTCCACCTTTTATTTCATTCAAACGAAACCATCCTCCTCTCGTTCCCAATTCAATGTCGACAGTTCCTTCCCTCTCCAGTTTTCAAATCAAAGAAAACGAAAAAAATAAAAATGGCCGCTCACATATATTTCTTTCGTTCTCCCCTCAACTCTTAAATCATCAATTCAATTCAAATGAAAAGAAGAAAAAAAAAATGGCCGAAGCCTGTCGTCCAATCGAAAAGGAAAAAAAGAGGAGGGATTCGAATCCTCTCTCAACTAAATCGTGCGACTCGAACGGCGAGTTCGTGACATCGATCGAAGGCTGGAGCTCGAGTCGAGCACGAGGCTGTGGCTTCGAGAGACGTGTGGGCTGCTGGAGGGGCACGTCATCTCGTGTGCGCGTTGGGTGAGGGATTGGTGGCAGGAGTCGATGTTGCGTGGGCGAGATTTGATGGCGGCGAGAATCGCGAGCAGTGGTGGCAACTTGAGGAGGCCGAGGACGAGGTCAGTCAAAGCTAGGGTTCGCTAGCTCGAGAGGATGGAGGCGAGTTCATTTTCACGATGGGTCTGGCGATATACAGTCGCGATGCTCGGCATAAAACAGGAAGGTATATACGAATTTATTTTTTTTGAAATTTGGTTAAGATAAAACTGTTAGTTAATTTAGCTATCAAAATAGAAAAATTATTTTTCAATTTTATATAAGTATAGAGATAGGATTTTAAGAAATATATATATATATATAAAATTACCACAGTATTTGAATTAACAATAAGTTATAAATGCAGATTTTTATATATATATATAAATAGAAAATTTATTTATTTAGATAAAGCTTGAAAAAAAAATATATGAATGTATTTTGACTTATCTAGGAACTATTTAAGTTGTTGAAAAGATTTGTTAAAGGAGAAATTAGTTTTTAAATTTAGTTTCTTGTTAGAAAATTCTATTAAAAGAAATTAGTTTAAAATATAAAAAAATTCCAGGTTAATTTAATTTTCGAATGGAATTTAATTATTCAATTTATTCGTATATTAATAGAATTGTATAATTATTTATACAAGGTCAAATAAAGTCGAGAAAACAAACTGGAATGGAAATGAGATGGCAAATTAAAAAGCTAAGGTGAGATTTTTCTCACTCAAAATAAATTTGGATTGCAGTTATTGATTTGTTTGATGTTTGGATGTGATATTAGATATAGTAGGATATATCTATATATATAGCAATATATACATATTGGCATATGTATATATTGGATTGATGATTTCCCGCCTCGTATAGCGGATGAGATCCTATTGCACCGTTAGTAAGCGGATGATTTTTATAAAACCCATATACCGCGATATTCCACCTCGAAGTGGAATTGGTATTGTGCTAACGTTTGTGGATGCAGGGAAACAGGTTGGAGGGATCCAACTGGATTCCTCACCAGTATTTATTTATTTACAGATATTGATGTATATTCTGTTATCATATTGATATATGATGTTTGTTGTTGTGATTGACTAATTGGTGCGTTGCATCATCGGATTCAGTTTTGAAGTTTAAAAATAACGACTTTTACTTTAAAAGGATTTTTAAAGTGATTTTTGAAAATATACGTTTTATGGGATTTTTGAATTGAATTATAATCGTTATAATTTTAAAGTTAGAAAAGTTATATTTTTTAGTGAAATATAACCAAAGTGTGATTTTTGAAATAAAAGTTGATTTATTTGTAAAATGGTTTAATTTGATATTTTTAAAGTATTATAAAAGATGTACAAAAATGGATATTTATAAATCTAAAAATATTGGGATTATAAGACAAGTTTTTATAAGTGTTAAAATGAAGTATAAATGGGATTTCATAAATTAATGAAATCTGAAAGTTTTAAATTTTGTGAAGTTTAAAAGAACGATTTCTTTTAAAATAAATGAATGACAAGTTATTAACTTATAATATGGACTTGTGGTGTTTATATTGAGTTATAAATCGAATTTGTTAATAAAGAAGATTTATAAATCGAAGTTGTTAGAAAATAGAAATAGAATTTATAAACGTTGTTTTATAAATTCGAAAATCAATCAAAATTTGATGAATTTGATATAGAAGGTTATTAAGGGAATTTTATCCACGATTTGGATAGTGGATAATTCTTGAAATAAAATGTGTAGAAAAGATTGAGATTTGATTAGTGAGGTATATTCACGATTTTGGACAGTGAATATATTATTAAGTGAAATGGATATGTTTTGGAAAGTGACATTAAAGATAAAGTTAATTGTTTTAACGATGCTTTAAAATGTGTTAAATATCGAAACCATAGATTTCAACATTTATTGTTGAAATAGACGTTTTCGAGGAATAAGGAAATGATGGACTATAACACTGTTGTTATAGTAAATGATTTCCAAAAGGAAATGTTTTATGTAGTATTGGGATTTATATACCTATCTTAAAATCCGAATCCCTATACTAGTGATTTTGAGTCGTCGTAACGATGTTTTACGTAACATTCGTTTTGACTCAAATGATTTCCTTAAAGAATGAAATATATACTTAATATTGATTTAAGTATATCGAATATTTTTCAAATGTTGAAAATAAAAGATTTGTGAAATACTTATTATTAAATAAGCAAGGAAATACTTTTCCAATATGAAATGAACGTTTTGAGAATTTATCTTCTTTAAGATAAATAAAAAGTGAATATTGAAATCGATTTGAAAAATCGAATATTAGTAGATATTCGAAAAATATAAATTCAATATGGAAATTATAAAAGAAAAGGGAAGTTGTTTAAAAATAAACATTGATTTATTTTTGAAGTGTGGAAATTTTATATCTAGTAAAGATATTTTGGAAGATAAAATTATTTGGAAAATTATTTGGAATCTGACGATGTTGCGCATCTTTATTGATAGTTAAATAACCGACTATCAATAATTACCTTGATTGGTATTTGTTGTGAATTGGATGAATTTGAATGCCACACTTATTTTTGAATAAACGCTCACTATTCGGGTTAGCCGGGAAAGGACCATGGGGTCGTATAACCCATTCCGAATATGTGATACGTCGTTATGAATTACATTCGAAGACCGGTGTTGAAGACCGGATATTTTTGAAAACGGAAGGATTACCGTCGAGTTACTCTACATCGGCTGATCTCCGATTTAGAGGTTTTTATCACCCTTAGTGACGGGAAGTCCCGACGTGATTGAAAATTATCCGGAATTGCAAGGGCTTCGTGAGAAGTGCCTTCGGTTCTGTTCGATCCCGGAACAGACTTGTATGGATTGTGTGTCTGACGTTACAAATTGAGATATTGAGCTGATGTCTTTCAAATACATATCTGTTGGTGGCGGAGAATTTATTCTCTTAGCTTAACACCCTTCTCTGAGACGTACGAGCTCAGAGGTTATGTAGTTGAAATTTATCAGCGATATATTCCCAATTTGGTAACGTGGCATACTGAGTGTTGCTGTGAAATGATCAGTGTTTGATCATTTGCGATATGATCATTTGTTTGATCTTATATCTTTGTGATCATAGGTTGATCATTTGTTTGACCCGAAGCATGGCTTTGTAGAAAGCGTAGCTTTGTGGACGAGACTTCGTCGAGCCTCACACCCCGGAAATGGTCGAAACAGGAAGGATGCAGCAAGGTTCTAGGGAGTAGCGCCCCTTAGTGTATGTCATTCCTTCTGGATAGAGGTGGTATCATGGTATGGAGCCCAGATACTTAACCTATGTTGATACTGCTTATTATGTGGTTTGTTGGAATCGGGGATCCTCGGGAAGATCGGTTACGATCGGGGGATGGCATACGCGTGTCAGTAGTTACCTATTTTTGCATAGGTAACCCGGCCTTGTGTTGGCAGAGATCCGGTTAGGTTCTCGGGTCGTCTATTCCAGGGACGTACCCATCGTGGCATAGGAAGTTCCTTAGCCTGACCATTTGTTGGAAATCCAAAGAAACAATACGAGCCTTGTATGGTTTTAGTTGTAGAACCTATCATTCACTTATGGTGGCGCCCCACTGTTTGGATGGTAGCTATAGTAGGCATAAGTGCGAAATGCCTATGCTGGCTAAGATTTATATTGTACTTTCGAAATGTTTTCTACACTATGCACTAATAATAATATCAAAAATGATTTGATTTTGCATAGTAAGCATCTTTGACTATCATAAGAAGAAATCTCCTCCAATTCTGCGTTTGCATTGTGTGTGTGGTGGGAGGTCTTATGGTAGTTTCATTTTCCAAAAGCATTGCGAATTTGTTTTATTTTCTTTGTGAAAAATAACTGTTTTACGATCTCACACCAGTCACCATGACTGACTCGGAGTTTATTGTTTCCCTTCTAAACTCTGGGTGCCCACCAATTTCCACACGGGCAGCCTAGAGTTATGTTATCAGGATATTCTGGATATTCTGGAGCTTTGGAAGCAAGCTGGATGGCGAAACGTATCACCTATATTTTTGTATTATTCCGCTGTGTATTCTGTATGAGGACAAGTTATATAACTGTCCATTGTTGTATATGACTCTGATTGATGTATGTATAAACTGATATAGTTCTTTGTTTTAAAAGACTAGTGTTATCTATTATATATTGTTCCGCTGCGATGTGTAAGATTCTGATATTGTTTTCTGTTTCTATTGTTGATCTGTTGTTCTTCTTCTTCTACTCTTTTCTTCTTCTTCTACCTTTTTCTTCTTTTTAAAACCATAACTTTTCGGGTTTCCGGCATTCGATGGCTCGGCAGTCGATAAAGTGAGTATCGATGTCGAATTTTCGAAAGTCGAAAATTCCGGGATGTTACATTTGGTATCAGAGCATATGGTTAAGCGACAACCCTGCTCTATTGGGTGTTACTCATTAGAGATAGAGTCAGTAGTACTCTAGAATGAGTGTGAGTGTAATAATAGATATGAGTGCGTATTTGTTATTGAATATAAAATTGTTTTGTATTGTGATGATTGGTTTATTGAGTGGCATATGAACCTTCGTCGGCACAGTCTGCAAAACTGGATCGAAGGGGTTTCTAAACACTTGAATAGAACAATTCGGCACGGTATTGTTTTAAAATAGGGTGAATGAAATAATTTTGCTCAAAATTATTTTTGTATATAAAAGAAATGTTTTTCTACGAATTATCATAGTATATGGATGCTTGTTTGTTAGGAAAGTGATAATATTGAAAGTTATCATTATTGTATGAAATGGAATAAGAAATTCAAATCGTAACTCCAAAGTTAAGAAATAAATTCACATATAAATGAAATTTGAGAATATAAATTATAATTGTGACTTATAATTTAAAACGGAATTCCAGAGAAGTTTTGGAAATGTTTTGAAAAGAATTTGAAAATTTTGGAGATTTGGAAAGTTTAAATCCTTTTTGGTTTGAAAGTGATTTTCAAAGGTTTTGAAAAGTATTTTGGAGAGTTGAAAGCTCTAAACTCTTTTCGGTCGTTGGAAAATAACTTCGATGATGACCGCGGCATCATTGGTGTTCATTTTCGGGTTTCCAAAAGAGGAATTGCTGCCAAATTATTTTAAATGGAAGTGTTTGAAAAATTTGGATTTTTGTTTTAGAAAATTCAAAGGATAATTTGAATTGTTTTTCAAAATGGTTTTGAAAGGTTGAAAAGACTCTGGAATACTATATATAAAAATATTTATGAAATATTGTAAGTTGATAACTTATACAATTTGAATTTTGATAGAATAAATTTAACTTAAAAGATGGAGTTAAATTAAAGAAAGTATAAGTGAATAAATTTGAATAAATGAAAGTGAAATTGAAAATTGAGATTCATTTTGAAGTTGTAAGTAAATAGAACTGGAATTGAATTTGATTTGTGAAGTATTAAACTAAAATTAGTAAGTGAAACTAATTGAATATTGACCAAATTAATAAGGTTTGGAACGAATTAAATTCAATAATAATGAATTGGAATTTGTAATGAATTAGTAAATGAAACTAATCTAAAATGATGCAGTTATGAATGAAAGGTAACCGATAAAATTCAATATTCAGAATAGAAGATAAAATTGAATTCAAATGAATGTGAAATGTGAAATTGAATGAAAATGAATATGTAAATTCAATAGTAAGCTAAAAATGTATAAGCATTTTATATTGAAAAATTTGTAATAGAATTTGCAAAATGGTTTGAATATATGTAACTAGATATTATGGCTAGTAGGACATACAGGGGTATTAAAGGAAATGGGATTTGATTTTCAAAGATGAATTTGAATTGCTCGACAAAAGGTAAGTATTTGAATTTTAATATGAGATTTGATGATTTCTTGTCTAGCCGCTTGGCTTTTTCTTTTTCTTTTTGAAATCTGAGAGTCCGTAGGGACGTTTTGTAGTCGTGCCGTATTAGCCGCGCAAAGGAGACACTGGCGAAATTTTTCGAAAATTTCGAGTGTTAGAAAATTTTTGAGAAAATTTGAAAGTTAAAATTTAAATTTAAATTAGAATTGTTAAGGAAACAATGTTGTTTTGAACTGATAATTGAAGTTGGAAATTTAGTTGAAGTAATAATGAATCTTTAGTAGGAAGATTTGTTTTGAAAAATTTGATAAAATTATTGGATTGTAAAAAAAATAGTAGACGAGTTAAGGACCTTTTTTCCTAACTTGTAATTTCGGGAAGAAATTCTTTTAAGGAGGAAAGTTTGTAACGACCCAGAATTTTGACCAAATTAAATTTAGAATATTTAATTAATTTTAAATATTTGAACGATAATTTAATTTGAATCCCCGATATAACTTTGAAATTGGCGATTAAATTATAAAATTTAATCCGTTGATAGTTGAATTAAAATTTGAATCTTCAATTCTAAGTGAAGAAAAATATTTTTAAAGGCTTAGAAAATTCGTATTGATGATATTGAAGATTATAGAAGTTTCAGAATTGAATTTGAAAGTACTTTGTCCAGTTTTGAAATTTATATCGTTTAACCGATATTTAAAAATAGCGTTCCGGGGCACAGTCTCGGAATTCGACGAAACCAGTTCCATTGGATCCGGAATATTGTATTATTGCCGAGTTTCAAATTTCGTTTTTTTTCCAGAGTTATATGTGTGCACACGATAGATAAACGCATTGAAATTTAAACGGATTTGATTTAAATTTAAATTTAAAATCTGGTCACGTCAGCTACTTTCCCCCTTTAAACACGCCTTCAAACCCACCCCTTTGTTTCAGCCGAGAATCACGAACAAAAGAAATCGTGATAACCATGCCTCTGTTATTTTTAAATGCCTTCGTTACTCCTCTTCAATTCAAGGAACAAATAAAAATCAATGGCGTCCACCTTTTATTTCATTCAAACGAAACCATCCTCCTCTCGTTCCCAATTCAATGTCGACAGTTCCTTCCCTCTCCAGTTTTCAAATCAAAGAAAACGAAAAAAATAAAAATGGCCGCTCACATATATTTCTTTCGTTCTCCCCTCAACTCTTAAATCATCAATTCAATTCAAATGAAAAGAAGAAAAAAAATGGCCGAAGCCTGTCGTCCAATCGAAAAGGAAAAAAAGAGGAGGGATTCGAATCCTCTCTCAACTAAATCGTGCGACTCGAACGGCGAGTTCGTGACATCGATCGAAGGCTGGAGCTCGAGTCGAGCGCGAGGCTGTGGCTTCGAGAGACGTGTGGGCTGCTGGAGGGGCACGTCATCTCGTGTGCGCGTTGGGTGAGGGATTGGTGGCAGGAGTCGATGTTGCGTGGGCGAGATTTGATGGCGGCGAGAATCGCGAGCAGTGGTGGCAACTTGAGGAGGCCGAGGACAAGGTCAGTCAAAGCTAGGGTTCGCTAGCTCGAGAGGATGGAGGCGAGTTCATTTTCACGATGGGTCTGGCGATATACAGTCGCGATGCTCGGCATAAAACAGGAAGGTATATACGAATTTTTTTTTTTTTAAATTTGGTTAAGATAAAACTGTTAGTTAATTTAGCTATCAAAATAGAAAATTTATTTTTCAATTTTATATAAGTATAGAGATAGGATTTTAAGAAATATATATATATATATAAAATTACCACAGTATTTGAATTAACAATAAGTTATAAATGCAGATTTATATATATATATATAAATAGAAAATTTATTTATTTAGATAAAGCTTGAAAAAAAATATATGAATGTATTTTGACTTATCTAGGAACTATTTAAGTTGCTGAAAAGATTTGTTAAAGGAGAAATTAGTTTTTAAATTTAGTTTCTTGTTAGAAAATTCTATTAAAAGAAATTAGTTTAAAATATAAAAAAATTCCAGGTTAATTTAATTTTCGAATGGAATTTAATTATTCAATTTATTCGTATATTAATAGAATTGTATAATTATTTATACAAGGTCAAATAAAGTCGAGAAAACAAACTGGAATGGAAATGAGATGGCAAATTAAAAAGCTAAGGTGAGATTTTTCTCACTCAAAATAAATTTGGATTGCAGTTATTGATTTGTTTGATGTTTGGATGTGATATTAGATATAGTAGGATATATCTATATATATATAGCAATATATACATATTGGCATATGTATGTATTGGATTGATGATTTCCCGCCTCGTATAGCGGATGAGATCCTATTGCACCGTTAGTAAGCGGATGATTTTTATAAAACCCATATACCGCGATATTCCACCTCGAAGTGGAATTGGTATTGTGCTAACGTCTGTGGATGCAGGGAAACAGGTTGGAGGGATCCAACTGGATTCCTCACCAGTATTTATTTATTTACAGATATTGATGTATATTCTGTTATCATATTGATATATGATGTTTGTTGTTGTGATTGACTAATTGGTGCGTTGCATCATCGGATTCAGTTTTGAAGTTTAAAAATAATGACTTTTACTTTAAAAGGATTTTTAAAATGATTTTTGAAAATATACGTTTTATGGGATTTTTGAATTGAATTATAATCGTTATAATTTTAAAGTTAGAAAAGTTATAATTTTTAGTGAAATATAACCAAAGTGTGATTTTTGAAATAAAAGTTGATTTATTTGTAAAATGGTTTAATTTGATATTTTTAAAGTATTATAAAAGATGTACAAAAATGGATATTTATAAATCTAAAAATATTAGGATTATAAGACAAGTTTTTATAAGTGTTAAAATGAAGTATAAATGGGATTTCATAAATTAATGAAATCTGAAAGTTTTAAATTTTGTGAAGTTTAAAAGAACGATTTCTTTTAAAATAAATGAATGACAAGTTATTAACTTATAATATGGACTTGTGGTGTTTATATTGAGTTATAAATCGAATTTGTTAATAAAGAAGATTTATAAATCGAAGTTGTTAGAAAATAGAAATAGAATTTATAAACGTTGTTTTATAAATTCGAAAATCAATCAAAATTTGATGAATTTGATATAGAAGGTTATTAAGGGAATTTTATCCACGATTTGGATAGTGTATAATTCTTGAAATAAAATGTGTAGAAAAGATTGAGATTTGATTAGTGAGGTATATTCACGATTTTGGACAGTGAATATATTATTAAGTGAAATGGATATGTTTTGGAAAGTGACATTAAAGATAAAGTTAATTGTTTTAACGATGCTTTAAAATGTGTTAAATATCGAAACCATAGATTTCAACATTTATTGTTGAAATAGACGTTTTCGAGGAATAAGGAAATGATGGACTATAACACTGTTGTTATAGTAAATGATTTCCGAAAGGAAATGTTTTATGTAGTATTGGGATTTATATACCTATCTTAAAATCCGAATCCCTATACTAGTGATTTTGAGTCGTCGTAACGATGTTTTACGTAACATTCGTTTTGACTCAAATGATTTCCTTAAAGAATGAAATATATACTTAATATTGATTTAAGTATATCGAATATTTTTCAAATGTTGAAAATAAAAGATTTGTGAAATACTTATTATTAAATAAGCAAGGAAATACTTTTCCAATATGAAATGAACGTTTTGAGAATTTATCTTCTTTAAGATAAATAAAAAGTGAATATTGAAATCGATTTGAAAAATCGAATATTAGTAGATATTCGAAAAATATAAATTCAATATGGAAATTATAAAAGAAAAGGGAAGTTGTTTAAAAATAAACATTGATTTATTTTTGAAGTGTGGAAATTTTATATCTAGTAAAGATATTTTGGAAGATAAAATTATTTGGAAAATTATTTGGAATCTGACGATGTTGCGCATCTTTATTGATAGTTAAATAACTGACTATCAATAATTACCTTGATTGGTATTTGTTGTGAATTGGATGAATTGGAATGCCACACTTATTTTTGAATAAACGCTCACTATTCGGGTTAGCCGGGAAAGGACCATGGGGTCGTATAACCCATTCCGAATATGTGATACGTCGTTATGAATTGCATTCGAAGACCGGTGTTGAAGACCGGATATTTTTGAAAACGGAAGGATTACCGTCGAGTTACTCTACATCGGCTGATCTCCGATTTAGAGGTTTTTATCACCCTTAGTGACGGGAAGTCCCGACGTGATTGAAAATTATCCGGAATTGCAAGGGCTTCGTGAGAAGTGCCTTCGGTTCAGTTCGATCCCGGAACAAACTTGTATGGATTGTGTGTCTGACGTTACAAATTGAGATATTGAGCTGATGTCTTTCAAATACATATCTGTTGGTGGCGGAGAATTTATTCTCTTAGCTTAACACCCTTCTCTGAGACGTACGAGCTCAGAGGTTATGTAGTTGAAATTTATCAGCGATATATTCCCAATTTGGTAACGTGGCATACTGAGTGTTGCTGTGAAATGATCAGTGTTTGATCATTTGCGATATGATCATTTGTTTGATCTTATATCTTTGTGATCATCGGTTGATCATTTGTTTGACCCGAAGCATGGCTTTGTAGAAAGCGTAGCTTTGTGGACGAGACTTCGTCGAGCCTCACACCCCAGAAATGGTCGAAACAGGAAGGATGCAGCAAGGTTCTAGGGAGTAGCGCCCCTTAGTGTATGTCATTCCTTCTGGATAGAGGTGGTATCATGGTATGGAGCCCAGATACTTAACCTATGTTGATACTGCTTATTATGTGGTTTGTTGGAATCGGGGATCCTCGGGAAGATCGGTTACGATCGGGGGATGGCATACGCATGTCAGTAGTTACCTATTTTTGCAGAGGTAACCCGGCCTTGTGTTGGCAGAGATCCGGTTAGGTTCTCGGGTCGTCTATTCCAGGGACGTACCCATCGTGGCATAGGAAGTTCCTTAGCCTGACCATTTGTTGGAAATCCAAAGAAACAATACGAGCCTTGTACGGTTTTAGTTATAGAACCTATCATTCACTTATGGTGGCGCCCCACTGTTTGGATGGTAGCTATAGTAGGCATAAGTGCGAAATGCCTATGCTGGCTAAGATTTATATTGTACTTTCGAAATGTTTTCTACACTATGCACTAATAATAATATCAAAAATGATTTGATTTTGCGTAGTAAGCATCTTTGACTATCATAAGAAGAAATCTCCTCCAATTCTGCGTTTGCATTGCGTGTGTGGTGGGAGGTCTTATTGTAGTTTCATTTTCCAAAAGCATTGCGAATTTGTTTTATTTTCTTTGTGAAAAATAACTGTTTTACGATCTCACACCAGTCACCATGACTGACTCGAAGTTTATTGTTTCCCTTCTAAACTCTGGGTGCCCACCAATTTCCACACGGGCAGCCTAGAGTTATGTTATCAGGATATTCTGGATATTCTGGAGCTTTGGAAGCAAGCTGGATGGCGAAACGTATCACCTATATTTTTGTATTATTCCGCTGTGTATTTTGTATGAGGACAAGTTATATAACTGTCCATTGTTGTATATGACTCTGATTGATGTATGTATAAACTGATATAGTTCTTTGTTTTAAAAGACTAGTGTTATCTATTATATATTGTTCCGCTGCGATGTGTAAGATTCTGATATTGTTTTCTGTTTCTATTGTTGATCTGTTGTTCTTCTTCTTCTACTCTTTTCTTCTTCTTCTACCTTTTTCTTCTTTTTAAAACCATAACTTTTCGGGTTTCCGGCATTCGATGGCTCGGCAGTCGATAAAGTGAGTATCGATGTCGAATTTTCGAAAGTCGAAAATTCCGGGATGTTACACTAAACCCCTTCAATTTAGGGGTAATGAAGCTCTCTAATTATGTAGCTTCAACTATTTGTTAATTCATACTCTCTTTTTGTGCTTAATGAAGAATGATTGAAGTGGTTTAATTGTTGTTTTTGCCTTGAATTTGATAGTCTATATTGTTGACACCAAATAGACTACGCTTAAACAATCACTAACACAAATGCCTCTTCATTAAAATATGATTATGGCATAAGAAAGTGATTTGAAATTAAAATTTGATGGTCTATATTTCTAATCAATAGTTAATAGGCCATACTTAAAATAGATTTCATTTTCATTTTCATTGTCAAGTTTCATGAAAGTTAGTAAGTGGTTTAAGGGGTGTGTCAAAGTTTGATGGCTTATGTTGGCTGACTAATAGCACAAATATGCCATACTTATGATAGACACATCAATTAAAGCACTAATGACCATAAAAGAGAGATTATGATTTCATATATGTTGAACTACATAATCTAGAGAGTGGATTTATTCTCTAAATTGTCATTTAACTCTTATATTTGCATCTCTTTTCTTTTAGTTAGTTAGCTAGTTTTCATACATTTTTAGTTTAATTCACTCTCGACTTCGGTATAATTTGATAGAATAGGAAATTTAAATCAACAATTCCATGCGGATCGACCCGTACTCGCCACGTACTTCAATAGTACGCCGTGCGCTTGCGGTTATATTTTATTTCTAAATTCGTTCGATGGTTTTCTAAACCGATAGAATTTCCGTCGACGAACAAGTTTTTAATCCTCTCACTACATATAACATTGTTCGTCGACAGAATTTCTATCGGTTTAGAAAACCGTCAAACGAATTTAGATTAAAAATAACCGCAAGCGCACGGCGTACACTTTGTAGTACGTGGCGAATACGGGTCGATCCGCTGGGAATTGTGAGATATTAAAAATCTATTCAATCAAATTAGACCAAATGGAGGAGGAATTGTTAACTAAAAATGAAGCTAAAACTAAAACGTGATTTAAAAACTATTAAACTAGAGAACAATTTAGAGGCAAATCCACTCTAATATTTTTGTAAATCAACAAACATAGAATTTATGATCTCTAACTTTGATATTAAGTGAAATAAGTGTTGCATTTATCATAAGTATGGTTTGTTTATGTTATTAATTAACATAACTCAAACCATCAAACTATAATACAACAATTATACCACTTATAATTCTCATGAAAATGAAGCCAAAGCAAAAGTTATTTTAAGTATGATCTATTTACTATTGTAACTAGTAATATAGATCATCAAATTTCATTTTTACTTTCATTTCAAAATCAAAAATGGATTAGCAAATGATGATGCAACTTGTGTTTATGTTGAATAAGAATAGCTCATTTGCAAAAGCAACATAAGCTATCAAACCCACTTGTATAAACTTGCATCAAAATTTACTTTCATGAAGCATAGACAAAAAGATCATAAATCATAGAAATGTTGAAATTACATAATATTTGAGAGCTTCATTACCCCTAAATTGAAGGGTTTAGCTACTCATTTTTGGCATTGAAGCAACACTTGTAAATTTCAACATGAAAGAGCAAAGAAATGAAGACTAAGCAAAGGAAGAAAGAGAGATTAACTAGTAACTAATTGCATAAAAATTAAAGCTACACTACTTGCATAAATGTAAATCTAAGCTATGAACATTAAAGGAAAGAGAGCATAGAAATAAACATTAACAATAAAACAAAGAAAAGCATGTAGAAAAGAGAGAAGAAAGAGGCTTGGAAGCCATTTTTATTTCATAGAACATTGAGCTTACAATCTACTCTTTCAGAATCGGATTTTCGACCCTCGAAAATCGACACTAATACGTCCACTGTATTACATGCTGAGAAATCGAATGCCGAAAAACCCGATTGTAAGGAGAAAAGAAAATGAAGTGATAGAAGAAAATAGAAATAATAACACAAAATCTCACAATCACAGCGGAATAATATATAATAGATAAATACAGATCTTTATACAAAGACAAACTGTAACTGCTAATATATATACAATCATCAGAGTATAATAGTCAACAATCAATCTAGACAGTTATAGTAACTCGTCCTCACAAATGTTGAATATACAACATACACACCCAGCGGAATATAATCAAGTACGTGGAATACGCCTGAGACTCCTCCAGCTCATCTCTTGAGCTCCATAGCATCCTAACCTGAATGTGTAATACTCGGTCTGATCCGAACATTATAATAAAATAACACCCGAGTCAGTCTGGAAAACTAGCGTGAGAAAACACACTCAATTTGAATTTAATTATTCTCAAAAATCCCTTTGAAAAACAAAGGTATCTCGTAAGACCACGCCACACATAAATACGACGAGTTTTTACCTTACGATAACCAAATCACTTTTATAGAAAAATCATCTGATATTATAATAGTGTCTATAGAAAATAAACTATAAAATAGCTAAAATGCTTGCATCTCACATTTCAGTATATTGACATACAACTAAAGCCATACAACGCTTATTGGAGAATGAATTCCATACAATGAATAGGCACTATGGTACCACCTATCACAGTATACGTCTAGAAAATGTACCGAGATCGAACCTATCGATCCCTACCAACACAAGATCGGCCTACCCCTTACTGGATAGTACCGGATATGTCATCACCTCGGTTGCTTTGCAACCATTTTGAGATCTCATGCACATCCAATCCATAAATATGTAGATGTAGGATATCCAGAAAAGTGACAACATACCCTAATGGATGCAACCCACGTAGCCTTGCTGCATCTTCCTTGATTTTCAGTCATTCCCGGTTAATGTGGCTTGAGGCTGCGATTAACTTTCAAGAAATTTACTCTTAGAATGCTCATTGCCCTCTAGTGATAATGTGCTGATAAAATTCATCCATACAAGTTGTTCTAGGTCTGAACAAACTGAATCTCCAAGATCATTGTCTTCACTGTCTTCATGATATCACGATTCGTAACTCACAAATCAGATCGAAGTGGTTTTCGGATAATTAAACCTAATCTCGGTCTCTTCGAAACGATCAACGAATTTGGCCAGATTTGATAGTCGATTATTTAACTATCAAATTACGCACATAAGCAAACACTAGGCCATATTATAAATCTTTCAACATTTATTAAAAAATATCTTTATAAAGATATATATTATGATAACCTAGATTTTTGAACATCTGTTAATTAGATAACTAACTGATTTTAAAATATGGAGATACTGATTTCATTTGATTAAAAAAATAGAATCCTGACAATAAAAAAAATATCTGGATATTTCTAAATGGATTTGAAAACTTATAATACTTATATATATATATATATATATCTTATGTTAATTACATGTATATTTAAAGAAAGTATATTAATCTTTTATTAAATCCTAATTTAAACTTAAACTATTATATTCTAAATTTATAAACATAATAAGATATATATTAAGAAGTTTGACATATGTAAGCCTCATAATACATGGGATTAACATTTGTAGAATTGTATAAGCATGCAAATAACAAGTGGCCAATATGTTTTAATATTTTTTTTAATGTAAATAAAAATTAAAGAATTTAAACCAGGCTTTTACTGACAAAAGCATCTCCATTCTCTTTTCGAAATCTTCTCTTCATTTCAAAATTTAAAGAAGCTAAAAACCAAAATCCTGAGAAGAACTTAAATCAAACAAATTCAGTTTTCAAATCTTCAACCTGAAGCTCAAATTCAAGCTAAATTCAACAACATTAGATCATCTCAAACCCAAAGGCAATTCCAGATCGACGGAGCAAATTAAAAACTGTTCTCTGTTCTTCATAAATAGGTGAGTAAACATTTTCTTATAAAAATAGTTTGAATCTATTCATATATATATTGTCTGAGTGATGAATATGGTAATAACCTGATGAACAATATTTACATGTATGATTGTGTATGGATATATATATATATATATGTGTGTAGTAGTATGTCTGTATATGCCTGTAGATAAATGTAGATATGCCTCTGTTCTTTGTTCAGGCTTCAGGTTTGATAGAAAAATTCTTATCCTCCTTTACATTTGATTTTAGGCTTGAGCATGTAAATGAAAAAAGTTTCTAACAATGTAATGCAAATTTTAAAAATGGATTCAAGAAGTTGTATTAAGTATTAACTCAAAAAATTTAAATTAAGTGGATATCAAAGAAATGGGTTAAAAATCAAAAAAGTTAAATTTAATGTTTGATTATGCAAGCTGAATCGTAATACAAAATCATGAATTTAGGTATTAAAATTGAGATTTTTAGTTTGGTAATTGAGGAGATAATCGGGTTTGAATGAATTTGGGTTTATCGCCAATTTCTGGCGATCGGCACAGTGGATGTCGTCGGGATCGTAGTCGAAGCTGGCTGGAGGGTTGACGACTTCGAGAAAAATAGTGGTTGTTTTTATCAGTGGTCGTCGTGGCCAGGAGCGAAGGAAGTAGGGTTTTGTGATGATTTTGGATCGTCGGAGTTGACGAGGTTGGTACGGCGTGGGTATGGCATCGGGATGGATCACGATGGGGGGAAACAAAGGAGGTGGTAGTGTCGTAGCTTCTGGTTGATAGGCGTGTGACTCGATGGTCGGAGTTGGTGGCTGGAGTTGATTTTATCCGGTCGAGTTTTGATCCAGTTTGATCGAGAAGCTCTGTGGGCCCATAACCCACAGAGATTAATTGCTTACATTAATTAATCCTTAATCTAAGTAATTAAAGGATTAATTTGTTGGGGATTAATTTAATTAATTAATTATTAGAGGATAATTGATTAATAATTAAAGGTTAATTAATTGAGGATAATTAACCGATGAGATTATTACTTAACGGAAAAAAATTATGGATAATTAATTTAGATAGATAATTAAAGGATGTTCAATTAATGGTTGAAATAAATTAATGTTAAGTAAGTAGGATTTAAGGTAATCTAAGTAATTAAAGTTGGTAACTAAATTGAGATTGAACATCTGATTTAACTTGTTATAGATGATTGAATGGTATTGAATGATTAGATTTATATCTAGTCTGATAGCTTAAAATGAATTGTGATATGCTATGATGGGTTGAACTGTGATATTGTGAGTTGTCTATCAGTAATTAATTTGCTGTGTGACTATGATAACTGAATTAAAAATTGATTTGTATCCACTTGAACAACTGTGATTAAAGATTACTTCGGATTCGAAGAGACCGGGGTCGGGTATCAGCAATACCCGGAACCACTTCGATTAGTAATCTTTTGTAATTCTTTATAGATGTGAGTTAAAATCTAACAGGCTAGAATGGAATAAATTTAGTATCATGACCATTTAAAACTGGGTAGCATTTCTTAGATATTATCTGATAATTTGTGAGATTGACTTTAAAAAGATAAGAACTCGTATGAAGGTACGAGTTACCCTGGGCTGCAAATAAGTTTCATAACTTAGTATTTCATATTATATGGGTTTACTCACGCTGGTTTCCAACCTGACTCGGATGTTACTTTGATGTAATGCTCGGGTCAGACCGAGTATTACAGATTTTCAAGTAAGGACGTTCTGGAGCTCAAGAGACGAGCTGGATGGCAGGAACATATGGAGTGTATTCCGCTGTCATATATTGTAATGTCTGGAACATGTTGGTTGTATAACTGTCCAGTTTATGTATAAATGATTGTAACTCTGATAAATTGTATGTAAAGTGACAATTACAGCTTTCTTTGTAAATGCTATTATTGATATTATATTTTGATCCGCTGCGAATGTGAGAATCTGAGTATTGTTTCTGTTTCTTCTTCTACCTCTTTTCTTCTTTTCCCTAACTATCTGGAATTTTCGGGATCGGAAATTTCAGGTCATTATATATATATATATATATATATATATATATTCCAATCCCTTTCAATATTTCAAAATTTTAAAAACGACTTCAAATACTTAAATCCATAACAGGATATTTTCAAAGCATATCAACACTTAGAAATATTTCCAATTCCAACTTATAATTCATTACTTAGAAAAATATTTATATATAAATCATTTTGTCGCTAAAATATCTCCAAACCTTTTAATTCCAATACTTAGGAAAAACATTATAAGCCTATTTCCCAAAATCATTCCAAATATCCATACTTAGGAAATATTTCGTACTTATCCCATAAATCTCCGAAAATTTATTAATTCCCTATACGATTCCTAAAAATTATCGATTATACCTGTTTAAAATGCAGCTAACAATTTATAACTCCCTTAATGAATTCAGATTCATTTTTGAAGTTCCCATATCTAAACAATTTGAAAATTTTCTTTTCTCGAGTTTCTTAAGTTTCCCAAATCTCATTATAAGATTTTCTCTTATAAAATCACATCCATTAAATAAAACCCCATTTACAAATCTCGAGAGCATTTATAAATAAATTGCAATCACTTACTTTTAAACTATATATATAAAATATATTTCAAAGATATGGTTAAATAATTATTTAAAATATCAAATCACTTTTAAAATAAACGTCAATAACTAATTCCAATTTATTTATAAAATTTCTAATCGATTTACAAAACTAGTTTATAAACTTAGAATTCATTCCAACAAATTTAAGTATTTAAACCACTAACTTTCTGAAATATTTCAATCCAATTAATAGTTTTTAAAACTACATAGTTTTAATAAATAAAAATCATTTTCTAAAAACAAACCTTAACTACTTGTGAAAAACTATTTTTAAAATTCAACATACCCATTTTTATGTTTATAAATCTCTTTTGATTTATCACAAATCGATTTACGTTCCAATTTCATAACCCTTTTTCCAAACTCCAAAATAGAATCCACTATTTCTTTCTAAACCAATTTCCATATCTCATCATAAATTCTCACTGTGAGTTTATATTTCCAATTTATACAATGATAATCATTTTACTTATTAATAAACATTGTTTATAAATTTATAAACTCATTCCCAATTTATACAGGTTTTTATTACAAAAATCTATTTATAAATCGATTTCTAATTAAAATTACATTTGTAAATCTATTTCTTAAATAATCTAAACTATATTCCAAAACCAATCAAATCTCGATTTTGACTTCCATTTCATATTTTAAGAATCTTATTTAAAATCCGTTGTTTAAAAATTCTAAATCTTAAAATTCTCTATTTGAAATCATTTTATGAAATAGATAAATAAATATCCAAATCCAATCATTTATTTTATCCAACTCAATTCCCTTTTAAATAATCCCAAAATTCAATATAAATATTTCCATTTCAAAATCGCCTTTGAATTTCCTTTTTAAATTCAAAAATATTATTTATGGTATTTATAATACCAAAATTAAGGCTAGTCCTACTATAACATCCAATATATCAAATCACATAATAATCCATAATAGATTATTCAATCATATCATATATCAAAATATATGAAACAATCAATATATTTTTGTGGAACCCAGTTGGATCCCTCCAACTTGTTTCCTTGTAACCACAGATGTTATATAACATAAAATACCAATCCCACTTCGAGGTGGGATATCGCGGTAATATAGGGTCATCCGCTATTATGCGGGGCGCATAGTGTCTCTTCCGCTCCAACGGCGTGAAATATATCCAACTACTAATATATATACTAATATATAATATAACATCCAACTGATAATAATTTTATCAATTCATTCAAAAAATCATTCAATAATTTTTATCAACTATGATCAAACTAGTTATCCAAAAAGGTGAGATTAACTCACCTTTGATTCCAGTTGTCGCTTTCCTTTTTTGATTTTGATTAAATCCGAATGACATTCGAATTTAGCTAAAATTTTTGGAACCTCTAAATTTAGTCAATCCAATTCCATGTTGAAGATTTCGTCAATACGAATCCAACGCGACTGACCGCGTTGGATTTGGACCTAAAACGAACAAGTTATGAAATTTATTAAATCAATTTATATTACTTAATTTCAATTTAATTTCATTATCCACGCAACCCAGCCCACAAGCATACCTGACCCACTTCTTTTCCCTTCTTCAAATCTTATTTTCTGTAGTTTTCCCCCTCCCCTCGTGCACGCCTCCTCGTGTCAGTGACACACCAAAATCGATCGCCAACACCCAAACTACCACCGCCAAACGACTCGCCACATTTCCACGACCCCGACCATACCCTCGATTCACCCTACGTCGCCCATAATCGAATTGCGACGTGTTCCCAAAAAAAGACAAATGAGGGTCGCGATCTTCCCCACAGCGTCGCGCTACCTCTCGCCTTTCCCGACCGACTCACCTTTGACTGACGATCATCGTGCTACCCTTCCCTCTATCCATCTCTTCCCCTGACTTCGACAAACCCCAACCCTAGTCGAACCCAAAACTGTCGAAGGCGGCAACCAAAAATAGAGCGTTATCAAGGCATTAGGAAATGAAGTGAATCCTTACGAGATTAAAAATCTAAGTTTTCTTTGGCAGTATTTCATTCGAAGAAATTTAATTTTCAATTTCAAAGTGCGACCATTTTTCTTACGTAAAAAGAAGAGAGTGGCATGTTTTTAAAAGAAGAAGTAGGTACGAATAGGTAGAGAGGCTTGCACAGGAATATGGTGGCTGATAGGTAGGTTAGGGTATGTAATAGTCAAATCAAAAATATATATGCCTAATTTAAATTCAAAATATCTAAATATTTTATTCCGAACCTCGATCGAGACGTGTCGCTTGGTGTTTCTAATGTTATATTCCTATTCTGAACGCAATGGAACTAGTCTCGAGACCCAATTTGATTGTATGGAGAAGATAGCTTTTTGAACCCAATTATAAAATTAAATCTTCGATATAAATTTCAACGCGTTTCCATCCCGTACGACTAAACGATATGTCCGATCGCTATGAAATTTGATGACATAATATAATTCATTATTACGGACCCAATGACACTGGTTTCGTCAAAATCCGAGACTGTGCCTCAGAAGGCTATTCTCACTCGTTAATTAAAACGAGTTAATTTCAAAATTAGCTAAATCATTTTTAAATCAAATTTAAAAGCTTTATTACCTTTATCTTATTAATAGAAATTTAATAAACCTTTAAATCATTTTTATACAAATAAAATCAAATATTCAATTATTTAAACGATTTTCAATTATTTAATTTAACAATCAAATTACCAAATAAATCACTATATTTTGAAATTCAAGTTATTTAATCTATAAAATCGACTTTTGAATATTTAAAATCAATTAAATATTCCAATTTCAAATAATCAAAATTCTGGGTCGTTACAAAATAATTTTGTAAAACGTACCAAATATTATTTATGAAATATAACTGTTTTTCAATGTTGATTGAAAAGCAAACAGTTTAATTTCAATATGAATATTATAAATATTCATTATAAAATAAACTATCATAGTGGTATTTGTGATGCATTGGAAAATATAGAAGTATCCAAATTTATTTACAATAATTTTAGAATCATAGGCTAAGTCATAATTTGAGAAATAATTTGATTATATGATTATGAATCATATGATAGTAGTTAATTATATCTCAAACAATTAAGGACAAAGTGCCCATTCAGTGGGAGCGTGAAAAGAGTTGATGAACTCTTCAGATTGATCTATATAGATGTATGCAATTGAAAGTCTATTAATACCAAAACAGTTCCATGTACTTTATTATATTCACCAGTGAATAATCACCATATGGACATATGTATTTGATACACATGTAGTATGCCTACAATAAGCTTATAAAGTATAAAGTAGAAGTAAATAAAATAACATGCAATAGAAAATAAAATTGGTTTGATTTGATCAAATAGGAGAGTATATTGAAAAGAGTTCCGAACGTACCTAAAAATGAATAAAGATTCAATCTCTCCTCTCTATGATACATAATGATGCTTCGATAAGGAGTAATCGAACTTTGCTGGATAAAGTGTGGTTAGTGGTAGTGAAGTTGAGCTAACTTCTTTCTATAAGATAGTGTACTTAAGAGTAGTATACAAGGTTAAAATTAATTAAAGAATAATTTACAAAATCAAACAAGATAAGTGTTTATACATATCCTAAGCCAAGGAGTTGGCAGGTTGTACGAGTCGAAAGACTACACGTAATAATTGCATGTAAGGGATCTTGTACGAATCGCTCTAGAAAGAGTTTGGGAATGATTTGAAAGTCTATATGAGTGGATCGTATATGATATATATATGCAAGTATAAACAGCTAACTATATAATATAACTTGATAAACGATAGTGCAAAGTAAATGAAAATAATCACACCGGTATTTTATACTGGTTCGGACCTCCCGTCCTACGTCCAGTCCCGAAGCTCCTCTTCGGAATTTCCTTTCAACTAACCCTCACTTGACCCGGAGGAACGGGTTTACAATAGCAGAGTTTCTTTGTCAAGAATGTGTTCTATAACACGGATGTTGACTATTGAGTACAAAATGCTTCCAATATATATATCTATCTAGAGAATATCTGAATGAGGAGTTATGTATATATGGAAGAATTAAATACAGGTAGTTGATTGCTTATAGATCAGGAATAAATCAGAGTACAAGAGATAAGAGCGTAAGTGAGTAAGGTGAGATCTTCTCTTGAATTCCTGATGCTATTTATAGTGATGAAGAGTCTCTATGTGTAGTTGCCTTCATTAACAATCGTTGTATAGTTGCTCCTTTTGGTGATGAAGAGTTGCAGTTCAGAGGAGCGGATGTGTCTCTTCGGATGTGACAGTTGGTGTTTGAATTTACACAGTCGAGCCTATTTTCAGACGTCTGGATAGTGGCCTCAGACGTCTAGCCTTCATATAATTTTTGTATCTGGTAGCATTTTAGACGTCTGAGTTTATAATCCAGACGTCTGGTCTTTACTTTTGTTTCATGTCTGGATGTATGTCAGACGTCTGAGTTCCAGATCAGACGTCTAGTTTCTTCTGAGATTGTGAACCAGAGAACAAGGTTTTAAATCTCGCTCATCTCGGGCGAGATCTCGGGCGAGATCTCGTTTTCAAGCCTGGGCGATTCGAAACAACTAATTTCGTTTGAATCTCGTCTGACCCAAATCTCGGACGAGATTTCAGTATCTCGTTCGGTATCTCGGACGAGATTTAACAGCGAGATATCGGCCGAATTTCTGAATTTTGGAAAAAATCAACTCTTTTTCCGTATTGGGCTAGCTCATCCTTTACCTTAATTTAAGCCTTCTTAATTGTACTTTTTTAACCCTTATTTCTTATATAAATCTCATTTAATCTTCGTCTCTTATTTTACGGCAGTGACAAGTGTAAGATGATAAAATCTACATCGATTATGGTAAGTATTTCACTTTATGATTTTCATTTAGGTTTCTGATCCAAATTAATTTACATCCGATTTCATTTTTCTTTTTTCGACACTTTCTTGAGTTTCTTTCCTAACCCTATTTTTTTGCGGCTATAAATTTTGGGCTTCACTTATTTAACTTTATGTTCTAAATGGATTCCCAATTTGATTTCATTTAGTCTTTGCTGCTATAATTTTTTTCCTCAAGGCTTATTTTTAAGCAATAAAGGAATTCTCTTTCATCTATTAATTTCATTTGATGATTACATGTTCATTCGTACATCATTTTTTTGCTTTTCTTATAATATTACTAAATGTTTGAAATTGTTTGTACTATGTATGCTATTTTCTACATTTGTTTGAAATATCTATGCTATTAGTTGCTTAATGAGATTTTGTTTGCTAATAATTTAATACTATAATCAGACATAGAATATCTTAATTCTACTTGTAGACTTTTGTATTTGAAGTTATAAAATTAAGATTTCCCTTGCAGCACTATAAATCATAAAAGGTAGAAATGAGACATTATATTGTGTAGGAAAGTTAAGTGAATGATCAAACAAAGTAAAGGTGCATATGTTATGGTTTGTTTCTTGTCTACTTTATCTCATATGATATTATATTGAACATTATTCATGAAATCTAGTTATTTGTTTATTTTACATGATACAAGTGATATTTTTCCATACTAAATTGCTAATGATAAGCGTGTGATATATTCAAGGTAAGTGCATAGTGTTTTCCTTAAGGTAGTGACTAGTATTATAAATTTAGGTGTATGAAAACTAATTTTCGACATGACATATACTCCGAGATAACTCCGAAATGAATTTTAGAAACCGAGATGTAAATCCGAGATGGACGACCGAGATGCACTCATCTCGTTCAAGATCTCACCCGATACGAGATAAGCTATCTAAATTCTTCGAGACGAGACGTGACCGAAATCCGAGATTTAAAACCTTGCCAGAGAACTTAACCAGACGTCTGGTCTGTGCACTCGGACGTCTAGATTAGTGCATGTTGCTTTTCTTGTGTCTATATCACTTCTTTTCCGATTCTCTCGACTCGTAGCCTCTTGATACTTCTTTTGAGTCTTATTCATTGTCTTTTTGGTGATGTTTCTATATCAACTTCCTGTATATGTACATTTGATTTCCATTGCATAGTTGTGATCATCGAAACTGAGGAATTGATTTCCCAACAATCTCCCCCTTTTTGATGATGACAACTATTCAATGTACTTAAATATATATTTCAAATCTCCCCCTGAATATGTGCTTAGTTTTGTTGATAAGATTATATATATATTTCTCCCCCTTTGACATTATCAAAAAGAATATATAAAAGTTCAAGCCAAAAAGAAATTTTCATTAATAATAGAAAGGAGTTACATTCATAGATTTTATCAAAAACGAAAACAAAGCCTAAATTCTAGAGTCGCTTAGGAGAAGCTTTTTTTGAATCATCTTCCTTTGGTTTGTCAGAAGTGCTTGGCTTAGAAGGAGATGTCAAAGCTTCGTTGGAAGGTTCATCGTCAAATAGTTTGGAATCTTTTGCAGGAGGAGATGGCACAGGAGTTGTCCAATCTTCGGAGGGTGGAGATGGACTACGTACTTTTTGAAGTACCTCCTTGAGAACTGATAAAACAGTCGAAAGAGATTCTTCGACCGTGGCTATTCTTGTAGCAAAAGATGTCTCGAAGCTGTCGATTCGTTTTGCTAGAATTTTTTGATTTTGAGACAAGATTTGTTGATTTCGGAGCGTTAGATCTCGAATGCTTTCATTTTGATTTGTTTCTGTTCGAGTTTCCAAAATGTCATCTTGTCCCGGATATTCAAATGAAGCGGGAGGTGGGGGAGTCTTTTCCCGATTTTGTTCTTCTTCTTGAGATGAATCAATATGGATTTGAGGAGGTGGATCAGCCCTTCTAGATTGTCGATGATGAGTCCAATCGTCGAAGGACATGAATTCCGGTGGAATTTCGGGTAAATGCATCAAGGAGAAGAATTTTGTGGAGGCATACTTAGGTGAAATTTCTTCGAAGGTTGATAGATAAGACGAAATATTGTTTGCACGAAGAAGTTTCATAATGTAAGTCGGGTAAATGATCAATTGTCACGATCGATTCCAAAATTGCTTGAGCTCGTCGAATATGAATTTTGCCCAATTTACCCTGGTTCCACTAAAGAGAGCATAAAGTGCTTTGTGCTCCAATTCCGTTATTTGCTCGTGACTCCCCATTCATGGAACAATTGTATTGATTATCATCCTTGTTAGGAGTCGAGCTTTAGGACGCAAATATTTTGAAGCAAATTTTGGCATTTCGTCCTCCCATATCTGATGAGTGATATTATTCCTGGGCTTAAAACGCATATCAGGGATGTTGTGTAGATCCTTCCCGGTGTCGGAACATCCCAAAGTTCTTCCTATTATTCCCGGAGTCGAACGAATAGTATTTCCATAAACACTTGACCATAGCCAGTTGTCTTCGTTTTCGGTATTCCAAACTGCAGTACTATCTAGATTGGCGTAGAATAAGAATGTAGCCAATTGATCTATTTGAACATCATTGGTTGTAAAAGAGATTAAAGTGTCCAATCCAGCAGTCTCACAAAGTTCGTCGAGGTCATACATAGGAAACTCAAGTAGATTATAGAAAGGTCCTATATGAAGTTTTTTCTTTTGAATATCTTGATACCTTTTAATCGAATGAGGCGCCTTGTACATCCATCGTTCGATTTGCTCATCTGAACACACTTGAGGGTTTGAAAATGACGTAGGTTGATCATGTTTGCGTTTGGGAGCTTTGATGTTCTTTGTACGAGGAGGCATTGTGATTACGACTTGAAATAAAGCGGAATTTGATATTGAATTTCAAATCGGCAGAGAGGAAATTTGTTTTGAATTTGAAAAGTATTAAAAAAATGACGCTCTTTTGGGGTATAATAAAGGTCGATTGAATTCCAGACGTCTGAAGTTGAAAGCAGACATCTGGTTTGCCCTAAAATTTATACAGAACACTCAAACAGACGTCTGGTTGATATGAATCAGACGTCTGATTTGACATAGTTTGAAGAATGTGGAGGCAGAGAGATTAATCAGACGTCTGGATCTAAACACAGACGTCTGTTTTTGGTTTATTTGTGAAACAGATAAGTAAGTCAGATGTGTGGAAAATAGTTCAGACGTCTGAATTATTCTGAATGTATTTTTGGAGAAAGCAGAGCTTCATTCCAAACGTCTGAGGGGTATATCAGACGTCTGACATATGCACGTTGCTCAAATTTGCGACATATATTAGTGAATCAGACGTCTGAGAGGAGCAATTTTGTTAAAAAATAGTATAAATTTGATGGTTATATTTATTTATCAAATGTTGACAGTAAAAATCTTTATTATTATTCATGTTTAATACATAAATATTTTTGTTTCTAAAACCTTCAAAAATGAGTTGTTTGTTATTATCTAAAATATTACATCTACCTTTTTCAAAATTTATTTTAAAACCTTTATCACATAATTGACTAATGCTTAACAGGTTGTGTTTTAAATTTTCTACTAGTAAAACATTTGTAATAATAGGAGAGTTAGATATACCAGAGTTGATGACTTCTCCAATGCCTATGACAAACCCCTTTGAATTGTCTCCAAATATTACCGTTCCACCATCGATGTATGTTATATTTGATAACATTTTTGAATTTCCGGTCATATGTTTGGAGCAACCGCTATCTAGTATCCATTTCTCCTTATTTTTTATTTTGGGTACCTGCAAGATAAGAAATGCTTTAATTGGTACCCATATATTTGATTAGGGTCCTAATTGTTAGAGGAAGGTAGCCACACCCAAGATGGTTTGGTACCTTTATAACTATAATTTTTATTATAAACTACATTTTCTAAGTAATTACTAATATGCTTTTGTCTGATCAAATTATTATTTGTTTTAGGAACCCAAATTTTCACATTCAATTTTTGTTTAGATAAACTTCTAGTTTTTATATAACTGAATTTTTTTGAATTATTTTCCTTTTGTTTAGAACATTTTCTAAATCCTATTCCATTTCTATTACCTGATGGTTTTGATGTTTTGATAAGATTTTCCAAATCTTGTTTCCTTTGTTGAATTTTGATACATTATTGGTAATTTTATCTAATTTTTCTTTTAATTCTTTATTTTCTGTTTTCAAAAATTCAATACTATTTTTAAGATCAACATTTTCTCTTACTAGAGTAATGTTCTCACTTTCTATCACATTATTTCTTATTTTTTCTTGAGATATTTCAAGTTCTTCTTCTAAAATAGTTTTTTCATCTTTCAACATTCCTACTTCAAGTTCTAATCTATTTACTTTTACTATATATTCTTTGTTCAATTTTTTAATTTGTCTAAATTTATCATCTAATTCCATGCTAAGTTCAAATAATTCTTCATAGCTAAGTTCCGGACATACCTCATCTTTTTGTACCATAAAGCATACATTAGCTTGCTCTCCGTCACTATCGCTTTCACTTTCTGAAGATGAAGAATCGGTGTCATCCCATGTTACTTTGAAAGCTTTCTTCTTTTTGAATTTTTCAAATTTGCCCTTCTTTTTATCATTGTTAAGCTTTGGGCAATCCTTTTTCATGTCCGTATTGATCACATTCATAACACTTAATTTGAGATAGATTTGTTGAGTTGGTCTTTCCTTCTTTTTGAAACTTGGTCATCTTTCTAAATTTCTTGAATCTATTATAGTTTTTGGCAATAAATACTATCTCATCTTCATCTAAATCTGAGTCATCATTCTTTATTGATGGAAATGCTATGTTCTTCTTCTCCGAATTTAATTCTTTACGTGCCTGCAAATTAGCTTCATAGGACATCAAATTTCCTATCGACTCTTCAACTTTGAGAGTAGAAAGATCATTAGCTTCTTCAATAGCTAATACCTTTCTTTCCCAATCAGGTGTTAAAGAGTTGAGTATTCGAGAAACTAAATCAAAATCAGTAAACTTAACTCCTAATGCCATAAGATCATGTTGAATAGTTTGAAATCTAGAATACATGTCTACTATAGTTTCATTTTGTTTCATTTTAAATGATGAAAATTGGTTTTGCAAAATTGAAATTTTAGTTTGTTTGACCTTTGTTGTACCTTCATGTGTAATTTGTAAGGTATGCCAAATATCAAATGCAGTTGTACATAACATGACACGTGAAAATTCATTTTTGTCTAGTGAGCAAAACAAAACATTCATAGCTTTAGCATTATTTGATGCTAAGGTCTTTTGTGCATCGGTCCATGTGTTCATAGCAGTAGTTGGAGCTTCATATTTATCTTGAGTGGCTGACCAAATTTCTAAACCATTAGCTTCCATAAAGATTCTCATACGTGTTGACCAATATGAATAATTAGAGCCATTAAAAAGTGGGGGTCGTGCTTTGGATTGTCCTTCTTGAAAAATACTTGCCATATTAGAATGATTAAAAAACGTGTTACTGTTCTTTTAAGCAAACCTCGCTCTGATACCAATTCAAAGTCTATATGAGTGGATATTATATGATATATATATATATATATGCAAGTATAAACAGCTAACTGTATAATATAACTTGATAAACGATAGTAGCAAAGTAAATGAAAATAATCACACCGATATTTTATACTGGTTCGGACCTCCCGTCCTACGTCTAGTCCCGAAGCTCCTCTTTGGAATTTCCTTTCAACTAACCCTCACTTGACCCGGAGGAACAGGTTTACAATAGCAGAGTTTCTTTGTCAAGAATGTGTTCTATAACACGGATGTTGACTATTGAGTACAAAATGCTTCTAATATATATATATATATATATATATCTAGAGAATATCTGAATGAGGAGTTATGTATATATGGAAGAATTAAATATAGGTAGTTGATTGCTTATAGATCAGGAATAAATCAGAGTACAAGAGATAAGAGCGTAAGTGAGTAAGGTGAGATCTTCTCTTGAATTCCTGATGCTATTTATAGCGATGAAGAGTCTCTATGTGTAGTTGCCTTCATTAACAATCGTTGTATAGTTGCTCCTTTTGGTGATGAAGAGTTGCAGTTAAGAGGAGCGGATGTGTCTCTTCGGATGTGACAGTTGGTGTTTGAATTTACGCAGTCGAGCCTATTTTCAGACGTCTGGATAGTGGCCTCAGACGTCTAGCCTTCATATAATTTTTGTATCTGGTAGCATTTCAGACGTCTGAGTTTATAATCCAGACGTCTGGTCTTTACTTCTGTTTCATGTCTGGATGTATGTAAGACGTCTGAGTTCCAGATCAAACGTCTAGTTTCTTCTGAGATTGTGAACCAGAGAACTTAACCAGACGTCTGGTCTGTGCACTCGGACGTCTAGATTAGTGCATGTTGCTTTTCTTGTGTCTGTATCACTTCTTTTCTGATTCTCTCGACTCGTAGCCTCTTGATACTTCTTTTGAGTCTTATTCTTTGTCTTTTTGGTGATGTTTCTATATCAACTTCCTGTATATGTACATTTGATTTCCATTGCATAGTTGTGATCATCGAAACCGAGGAATTGATTTCCCAACATGATTGTCATTGGATGACTAATTTAAGTTTTGAACATAAGTTTTGTAAACTAAAACCAAATCAGTTTTATGTATAAGGAAATTCATAAAATGTATATGAATACCCATTTAGTTGCATCGAGAAACAATTGTTGTTTCAAGAAATACCAACTTCGTAGTGAATGAATTTCTTTAAGAAGTTATTGGTAGTAAAATGGATTTGAATATGATCCAATGATAAAACGGATCATGAAGAATGAAATGAAATTAATCAAATCTAAACGAACATAATGCATTAGATTGTTTGATAAGCACTCTTACACATTAAATAAAAACCATGAGTTTCTTATCAATCGATAATAAATAATCCTCAACTGTTAATTAAACCATTAAGAGTATTGACTCTGCCAAATGGTATGATGCACAAATTCAAAAGGATTACAAGTACATTATCAAAATATGATTTTGCTAGTTGTACTCAAAGGGATATGATCTATCGGTCGTGATTGTGTCTTCAAGAGTAAGACTAATGTAGTTGTAATTTAATGAGCAATGTTGATAAGAATAACATTGTAAATTTCAATTATTGAAATCAGCGTAATAGATTCATCAATCAACATGTTCAAGTTAATTCGAATTTACTCACAAAATTATTGCTTGTTATGACTTTGTGTTGTGGTACGTACGTGTTGAAATGGAAAATTCTAAATAATGATTTAGAATAGACTATTTGCACATAACAATCGAAGTATCTCGAAGTCAGTGGGAGCAGTATTGAGTTTGTGGGTTTTGGATATGACTCAAAAAATGATACAAAAATATCATTCAATAAGCATCAGAATTGAATAAGTATTTTGATAGAAATAAGCTATAAAATCATATCCTTTAAAAATCTCAAATTCCATAAGTTTCAAATTGATTTAATTAAATAAATTCTTAATTAAATATAATTTCAAATCAATTTCAAATCTATCTTCTCAACCTTAATTTATTAAATCATTATAAACTCATATTAAAATATAATTTAAATAAATACTTAACCATATTATATTTTAATAAAATCAAACTTTATTATTAAACTTATTTTATATTAAAACAAATTTATACATAGCTTAAAATCAAAAAAATTTAACTATATAAAAAAACATTTTATATAATATCTAAAATCAATATTTATATAAAACCATATATTTCTTTCCAAAAACCATAGAAATCATTTCAAAATATTTATATATAGACCAACGGTGTCTGTATATAATTTTCTATCCTATGGTCAAGTGATACAGATATTTATCATTTTAATCCGCAATTTAAATATATACGGGTATATATCATTTCAACCCGCAATCCCAAATTCAATTCAAATGAAAATTGCTTGGGTTTATCATTTCAACCCATAACGATTTTCTCCTATTCTACAGATCATTCAGGTATGTATCATTTTAACCCATAGTGAATTCTATGCTAATAGGGAACTTGCAAAGTGATAACAGATATGATAATAATATAACAGGCATATATCATCAATATAAATAACATATAATGGCGTCAGATGTCACAGGTGAACTGATATATATAACATCATATATATAGCAATGTGAATAACTAACAGCAGCATATTTCAATTGTCGTTCCAATTGTAATCAAATTTAATAAATATAAGAACGTTAATTGTGAGTGATTGCTCACCTTTCGAGGCTAGAGAGAAGCACGAGAACGAGATGAGTTACGAATACAAGCATGAATTCCAAAGCAAAGCTAGATGGATACTGATTCAACGGACAAACTGATAGATAAGAAATCGATGAGACTGAATCAAATTAGCTTGATAAACCAAAACCAAATAAATATTATATCTATACATTTATTCTCTAATAATTAATATAAGATTTTAAGCTCATATTTAAAAATAATATATATATTTCTAAAGAAAATCCAAATCATTATTTATTATAAAAATCAATATAAACAATTTATCATTATATATATATATATATATATATATAACTGAAACAAAATAAACATATAATATGATAAAATTTTTATTTTTTTATTTTTTATTAATTTTTTTTATTTTTTATTTTTTTATTTTTTTAAATTTTAATTTTAATTTTTTTTAAATGGCCTCTGACCCATCTTTCCCTCCACACCTCGTCCTTTCAAACTGCTCCCCTGTCCAATCCATCACCCCTCCCATCCCTACGACCATCTCTGCTCCTGTTCATCTCCAGCCTCCCCAATTTCCTCCTAACCCTCTCCCGCCTGATCCAGCTTCTACGATGCCAACTTCGCCTCTGTCTCCCCATGTTGATTCCATTTGTCCTTCTCCTCCTGACCAAAATCTATCCAATTCATCTCTGATTGTCCCATCTGTTCAATGGAATTCTCTCTTTAAGGCAAAACCTCGTAATGCAGGGAAGCATATCCCAATTCAAGTTCCTCTTGTCTTTGAGGGCCATGTCTTAGTTCCTCCAGAGAATGTTATAAGAGCTGGAAATGAAATTTGGGGAGAATACTTGGTAGGCTTTTTCCTTGATAAACCACTTTCTTATCTCACAGTAATAGCACATCTAAAAAGAGTTTGGAAATTAAAGGGTTCAATAAAAGTTAAGTCCGATGGTTTCCTGTTCCTTTTCAATCTATCTTGTGAGGAAGATAGAAGGAAAATAATTGCATCTGATCCGATTATCATGAGGAACAAGTTATTCATTGTAAAGCAATGGGATCCAAATGTTGGAAATAGTTGCAGTACTATTAAATCTGTTCCGGTTTGGATCAGGCTTTCGAATATCCCGTTATATGCTTGGTCACATATAGGCATTAATTGGCTAGCTAGTCGAATTGGCAATTTCATGTGTATGGATGAACAAACTGAGAAGTTGGAAAGAATAGGTTATGCAAAATGCATGGTAGAAATCACTCCATTAGTGGAGTTATTGGATGAATTTACAGTGAGATTGCTTGATGGTTCAGAGCAGATTGTAAAAGTAGAATATTTATGGAAGCCAGAAGTATGCAGCGGGTGCAAAGAATTTGGGCATATGACTGATATGTGCTTGAAAAAGAAAATAAATCTAGAAGGGAAGGCAGCAACAAAAATAAAGTCTGGTAAGGAAAGAAGGGACAATGTAGATCGAAATGAAAAAATTATAGGAGTCACAAAGAAAAAGCAGGAGTGGAGAAGGGTTGAAAGTAAGCGAACTAAAATGAGAAGAGATAAGGAAAAAGAAAATAGAACTGAAATTCAGATAAATGAGGAAGCTACTTCTGAGGATGAACCAAAAAAAAGTGAGGAAATTGTCAAAAATGCTAACACAATGGAAAAAGGAAAACAAGCTAAAACAAATGAGGAAATAAGAACTGATACCAATAAATTTTATGTTCTGATGGAAGAAACTGAGAGTGAGTCATACTATGCCATAAGTGATAATGAACCATGCAATGATAACTGTGACAAAGAAGAGCAAGTGGAGGAAGGGGAATTAGTGGCAAGCAAGCAGACTAAAATTAATGGTAAACAAGACTCATCCCTCATAATATTGCATAATGTTATGGGGGATCAGGATAACAGCAGTGCAGGGATGGTGCCAACAAATGTTAACTCTAATCAAGCTGAACAGATTTATAAAACCCCTGATGCAATTGACTATAAAATTGCCATTTTAAGAGAAGAACCAACAAAGCAAATAAGTGACAAGCAGGTTTTAATTGCAAATAAAGAAAGAACAAAAATAAAATATCAGATAGCTGAAACCCAGTTTAGGGAGGAACTAGAAAAAGATCTAATGTCCCTGATCTTAGCTGAACATTCAAATAGTACCCCCCCTCCTCAGGTTGTTACACCTTCTTTGGACATCTGCCTGGATGGATATCTTTGCCTCATAACTCAATTATCTCACAAAATACCCCAAAGAAAGGCAAGACTAATGGCAAGTGTCTGTCTGATAGGATTGATCAAGATGTTGATATAAACAATGTTCAAAGAGTATCTCCTGTAACTAGGAGCATGAAAAATGTAGTTCATCAATCTCTGAAGTATACCAAATGATGCAAACCTATGCAATATGGAATATTAGAGGAGCTCATTCCTTAACAAAGCTTGATCAAGTGAAATTTATCATTAACAAGCACAAAATATCCCTCTTTGCTATTATTGAAACTAAGTTGAATGAGACCCTTACTTTAAAAGATGCAAAGCATATAAACCCTAACTGGACTCTTAACCATAATTTGAATCAAGCCTCCTATGGTCGAATTATGGTCGTCCATGATCCTACTGTTTTAACCCTATCTACTGTCCTTTGCACTGACCAAGTCATCCATTTTCATGCCAAATGCTATGATTCTTCCCTCTCTTTCTATATAACTATAGTCTATGCACATAACTCATCCACCTCAAGACAAACTTTCCTCGATCTCCTTCCTGCTTTCAGGCAAAATACCCATCCCTGGCTTGTCTTTGGGGATTTTAACTGCTGTTTATCATTGATTAATAAGCATGGTGGTCGTCCCCTTCTACCAAATGATATTTATCCCCTAAATAAAGCTATTGAGGAATCAAACTTGCTTTCAGTACCCTCATCTGGTGCTGAATTCACATGGAATAACAGGAGTAGATCTGGTGTCAGAACTTTCTCTAAGATTGATCACTCTTTTGCCAACCTCAAAGCATTAACCACCTGGCCAACTTTGTCTTCCTTTTTCCCCCATCCCGTTCTTTCTGACCATTCCCCTATTATTTTCTCATCTGGTCAGAAGTTGTTAAAAGATAAAAGAAGCTTCAAATTTTATAACGCTTGGGTCCTTAAACCTGAGTATAATAATATCATAAGTAAAGCATGGACTGAAAATTTCTTTGGTAATCCAATGTTTATTTTTTGCAGGAAATTAAGAGCTACTAAATTAGTACTGCGAGAATGGGCCAAAGGAAAATTTGGTGACGACACCTTAAAATCAGCACTGATTAGGAAGAATCTCAATCTTGCTCAGGAAGAAATGATGAAAAATCCTGATAATCCAGAAGCTGTTGAAACTGAGAGGAATCTATTTGACCAACTAAGTGAAGCTTTGAAGGCTGAAGGCAATATGAAGAGGCAACAACTGAGACAAAAATGGGCAACAGAGGGAGACAAAAATACTGCGTTTTTTCATGCTGCAATTAAGTTAAAACAGGCTAAGGAGCATCTATCTAATTTGTATGATGATGAAGGAGAATTGCACTCCAATCCTGATGCTGTTGATAACGCTCTCTTAAAATATTTCAAGAATTTGTTAGGTAACAAAGATGATTTCATTCCTTCTATTGATGATCTGTCCCAAATCCATTTAACTGAGGTGCTTCCTGAAGAAGCTCTCAAACTTGTAGACAAGGTAACTGATAAGGAAATCAAAGACACTCTTTTTGCAATGAATAAGCAATCTAGTGGAGGCCCTGATGGATTCAATGTCATATTTTTTATACATAGTTGGGATATAATCAAGAAGGATTTTCTACGAGCAGTCCATAATTTTTTCAACTCCTTCTATCTTCTAAAACAAGTGAATGCAACAAATTTAGTTCTTATTCCTAAAGTCCCATCTCCCTCGTCTGTTGCTTCATTTAGACCCATCTCTTGTTGTAATGTTATATACAAGTGTATTTCAAAAATCTTGGCCTCCAGACTTGTGCTAGTCCTAAGCAGAATCATTTCTTTTAATTAGTCAGCCTTTCTTCCGAAGAGGAACATCCTTGATAATATTTTGTTATCTCATGAATTATTAAAAGGCTATGGACGTACTCATGCATCCAAAAATGCTATGCTAAAGGTGGACTTAATGATAGCTTATGATAGTATTCACTGGACTTCTATAGTTAGAATCATGGCCCTGATGAATTTTCCCAAAGTATTTGTGGCTTGGATATATAGTTGTATCTCCACTCCATCTTTCTCTATTAAGTACAATGGCTTTACTTCTGGGTTTTTCAACAGCAAACAGGGGATCAGGCAAGGGGACCCAATATCCTCTTATATATTCATTTTAGTTATGGAAGTGCTAACTAGTATGCTATCTACTAAATATATGCAGAGGGATATTTTGTACCACTCAAAATGTAAATCCCTTCAAATCACATCTCTGTTATTCGCTGATGACATCATGATCTTCACAAAGCCTGATCAGAACTCGGTTGAAAATATTAAAGCTACCCTTCATAATTTCTACCTCATGACTGGTTTGAAATTAAATGCGAATAAATCTCATATTATCACTTCTGGCATATCTACTGAGGAAGCTAATAGATTAACTGGAATATCTAGGCTGCAGCTAATGGAAAATAGCATGTTCTATCTGGGTATTCCACTATGTACTTCAAGAATCACAACTAGACACTGCCTGCCCTTGTATACAAAAATCTGTAAAATAATGAACTCATGGGCAAATAGGTTTCTTTCTCAAGCTGGTAGACTTGTTCTTATCAAGTCTGTTATCTCCTCTATGATGGTGTACTGGTCTAGAGTGTTTATTCTCCCCAAAAAGCCGGTGAACATGGTTAGGAATGCTATGCTTAGATTTTTTTGGACTGGCTCTGTTCATTCAGAAAAACTAATCCCATGTTCTTTTCCCAAAATGGAACTTCCAAAAAAGAAAGGAGGACTAGGAATCATCAACTTGCATAATTGGAACAAAGCAGCTATTAGTGCACATATAAATACTTTGCTCAGTGGACATGAAACATTATGGGTAAAATGGACCAGAAAGTATAACTTGGTTGGTAGGAACTTCTGGACTATGCCAGTGCCTCAGAATTGTAGCTGGACATGGAGGTATATTCTGGGATTGAGATCTATTTTCAGTCAGTATATTAAGTTTGATCTCTCTCTCAACAGTAGCATCAAATTTTGGAATGACTCGTGGATGGCTGAAGGATTGGTCCTAGTTTTTGTTTTTTCTCCCCATCAGATTGAACAGACAGGCATAGGTAGAAATGCAAAAGCTATTGACTACTTGAGTGAGGGAAAGCTGTTGCTCCCATACACTAGTAACCAGGATATAAGGGCTATATGGAAATTTTACAATACACAAAAATATGGGTTAGCTGCAAGAGATGAAGTTTAGTGGAATGGGAAACAGCATACTATATCTGTTGCTTATGACCTTCTAACTAATGTGACTGGCAGACCTACATCTGTTTGGCACAAGGTTATATGGACCACTTCCTCACCTACCAGGGACAACCTGATGATGTAGAAGGTGATCACGAATGCATTATCAATGAAGTATAAAATGTTGAGTTATGGTATGAGCATTGATCCACTGTGTGTCTATTGCAAGCTGCAAATTGAGACAGTGGCACATCTGTTTTTTGAATGCAATGAATTGCAAGGTATCTGGGGGAATCTGGTTAGAAGAATAGCCGATGATCATAAACATGGCTTATCTGAGTTTGAATGGGATCTTATTTGTAAATCAACAAGATGGAGGAAAGAAAAGAGAACTGTCTTCTTTTTCTATCTAAAGATGTACCTGAACTTAGTTTGGGAGGAAAGAAACATGAGAATTTTTGAGAACAGATGTAGGAGTATCCAACAATTATGGGAAGTTCTTAAGAAAGCAATAACCTCGGGTATGAAGGAAAGCAATTTTGATTTTAGTTCTCACTTGGCTGAAGCTTTAGTCTGATCTTTGTTGTGTTTTTTCCTCTTTTCCTTTGTGTTTGTTTTTTCTTTGTATCTTGGCCCTGTATCTTTTGTTTGTTTCTTTCTGTTTTTTTTTGTGACAATGAGGTTGTTCATTGGTACTCTTCTTTTCTCAATAAACTGGTAGGGGACCAGTTAACCCCGCTTGCCTTGCAAAAAAAAATGATAAATTTTCATAAAATCCATACTCAACTTAAAATATCTATCAAAATAAGATCTATATATACTTAATAATATACGCAACAACAGTTTATACGCAATATAGTTTGTAAACTTTCATATATTTAAATATCTACATACGTAGTATGTATTTAAAACAATATACCCACATCATACAAGTCATCAAAAGTCAAAGCTCAGTCAAATATACAAAATATATACGTAATAACTTAAAAAAAATCATTATATATATATATATATTCACACGAAACCAGAATACTAACATATATCATAAGATAAAACTGTAAACTATAGATTCTATACAAAGCTTGTATCACATAACATCTTATATATATATCAAAAATTCTTATGCAAGCTTTTATATATACACAAAACAAACATATCTTATATAGTTTATAAAACTTTTATATATCTGTGCAGTAGATCGATAAAACCAAACTCAACTATAAATACCATACCTCTTAATATACACACACACACACACTTAAAATAACATTATATACTCGAACATATAAATATATATACTAAAGAAAGAACAAAAATATATTATAATAGTATATATACTAAAATCTAGAAGCAAGTCATAAGTATATATGTAACAACACATAAGTATGAAAAGCAACTCATAGATATCACAGCAATATATACCTTGAAATATATACTAACAAATCCAACTTCATATATACTACAGATCCAATATAACCAAAACCTTTACATACTTTAACAATATATTTATATACTTTATAACATATATTGTATATTTAAAACTAAAGAATATATATGTAAACATGTACAAATATTATATATATACACACCTTAGATACACATGTGCTGCTGTGAGAGGAAAAGATAAGGTGACAGAGGAGGAGAGGTCGATGCTTGTCGGAGCGGCACGAGGCTATGCACGCGTGGGTGGAACGTCGGTTTCGGGTGAGAGGCTCGGTGAGCTTGGCTTCGTCGTTGATTGCTGTTGAGGGAAGAAGGCGGAAGTGGCCAGGGAGGAGGCCGAGGGGGAAGCTCGGTGGTGGGGTCATGTAGCGGAGAGATCAGGCGAGGGCTGAGTTGATTGGGTAGGCGTGGCTGATGAGGAGGTAGAAGAGATGGACATAGGGGTAGGCATCGTTTGCTATGCGTGTGGGAGTGTTGATGTGATGAGGGATAAGCAACAGGCTTTGAAAGAAGAGGAAAAAAATGACTTTGCAGAAACAAATTTCTCTGAGGCAAGTTTAGTCAGAACCAAAGAAATGAAAGGACGAGGGCACATGATATTGAACAACGCAAAATATTGATGTATGTGAAATAATAAAAGTTTATGACTATTCGTTTAGCTGGGGAAAACGAATGGACGAAGAAACAAAAAGGTAAAACGGGTACCGATACGGTCCAACGTTTACAGTTTTCGCCATCCACCGGACACCGAAACATATATACGAATATAGTGTGGAGATTAGCATGACAAGACGATCAAAACGATATACAGATATCAACGATTCGACAATCTTATCAAAAGTCGATAATCGGTATAAAAAATATTGCTAATACGCAGATAATAAGATAAATGGAGCAATAGCAGTCCAAATTTGAAGAAACAAAATATGACGTCTCACTCAGAAGATGATTTACAAATTTATTATATAAAAGTATTCAGGTTTGGAAAATATTTTATTATCATCAATATTCACTGATTTAAATTGAAATAAAATTACACCAGAAAATAAACTTCTATTTTTAGATGAAAATTTACCATTTTCTATATTTAAATAGACGTATTACAAATAGCAAATTTTTATTTCAAAATTCAATCATTTAAAATTTCACAAAAATTCAATTAATTAAATAAATAAAACCACTAAAATTTACGGGTCGTTACATTATTATTAACCAATATTAGGAACTCTCAAATGAGTTATTCTATAGTTATAACTACGAATACGTAACCTGTTGGCGTCCCTAGTAGCTATGAGTAATACACCGTCCGACATTTGGAGAGCGTTACGCACTTCGGTCTCAATGGATGTAGCGATATCCTTTCTCGAAATATCTTGGCTAGGAATATTTAAAACAACATGTTATTTTGCTTTTTGATCAATTACTCACGATTGCAACTATTTGCAACTACGATTACATAGCATTTATTAAAGGATTTTCTTAATTATCTGCCTTAAATTTAATACTCGATTATTTATATCATAAAAACAAATGCCTTTATTATAGACAAGATTGACCATATACTTAGATACATGCAAGGTTTCAAATCTCGGATTTTGGCCAATATCTCGGGCAAATATCTCGGCTGTCTCGGGCGATATTTAAAAGACTTATAACTAACCAAGCTGCCAAATCTCGGATTTTGGCTAATATCTCGGATTTTCATCTCGGCTGATCTCGGGGAGATTTAAAACCTTGGATACATGTAATGATTACATAATTGCACATAGGGCATACCACTAACTCTTTCAGTACCAACAGTGACAATTATTTACATATGTTCCCTTCATCAAAACTATATCACTTTAGGATACTTGGAATTTGGTATTGGTCAATGTTCCAATGTTATCCATATTCAACCGATTTGTCCATAAACAAATTCTTTATTTCAATAATAACATTCATTATCAACCGTTTTACTATACCAAAGATTTTGACTTTGAGTTGGCTATAACTGAATGTGATACTAACCTCATACAACAAAGAAGACAAATTCTCTACTAAATAGTGCTTCACGTTCAATGCTTCAACTCAGACCTAACTATAGTTGCTCAATGGATTATCATGGCATGATTTAACTATAGCCAAAGTGGAGCATTCACATTGAAGTTCCACGGTATTCTCAAATCGAGGGAAATGCTTAACATTGTCACACTTGGATATCCCGTTGACCTAGTTAATATTAACCAATAGGAAATTCTTGGACGAATCATTTCACGGTTATCCAATAACTACGAGTCCCTTTGGTGCCCCAACGACCATGAGTAATACATTACCCAACCTTTGGAGAGTGTCACATACTTTCGTTTCAATAAATTTGTCGGTATGCTTTTCTTGAAACATTTTGATTGGAAATATTTAAAACAATGTGTTATTTAATTTTGTGATTAATTACTCACGAGTATAACTATTTGCAACTACAATCACACAACATTTTATTTAAGGATTTTCTTAGTTAAATACTTTAAATTAATTATTTAATTTCTTATATCACAACATAACAAAATATATAAAAGAAAAAAAACACCTTTATCACGAACAAGATTGACTACGGATTAAGATATATGTAATAAATTACATAATTGCCTTATGTCGTAGCACTAACTCTTTCACTATGGCCCACTAGCATAGTGCCACTGTGATTTAAGAAGTTTGCTAGACTTATCATGTTTTGCATAACACTATAGTGTGAATGTGCTAATTTATTTTATGTAGGAGAAGATACAAGTCGAGATATAATTTTGTTGTCTCATATGATGTCGCTTGATATTGTAGACGTCATAATCTCTCAGCGATCATGCAGTTGATGGTGTTCCCTTTTCACCAGACTTTATGTCCAACCCTCTCTTTATTGTCTGTTTTGTTGTCTAGAGTACGTTGATTTAGAGGAGGGAACACTGCTAGTTGGAGGAGAGGTTTAGAACATGTCGAAATTTTCATGCACATAAGACTTATTATATGAAGTTTGATTTCTATTAAACTCCAACTGTTTGGAGTATTTTGTACTATGACATTTGTACCTTATATCTCATTTATCTAGGGAACTACTATATACACCCACTCTCCCACCCACCTCTTTTCTTACCCATTAATATTTTATAAAATACTTCTCTCACTCATAATTCCCCACTATCATTTTTTTAAATTTATTTTAAAGAAAAAAACATTCATTCTTTTATCTTCTTAAAAATATTGATGTCAAATCTCATCAACTCCAATCTTTTTTTCTACAATTTTCTATCAATTTAATACTCGATTAAAAACTGCAGTTACTTTGATAATTTTCGAACTTTAATATACTAGGATGTTAGATGATTCCTTTTGAAGCTCATTTCAAGTGATAAGATATGGTAATGATAACCTACAAAGAAGCAGTAAACAAATTTTGGCTGTGATTCTCTGAAATGTTTTAAAAATTTAAATATTTTGCGTTAACAAAATTGATGGGTGTTTGAAGTGTTTTTTTAATATTTGTTTAATATCTTTTTTAAGCGGCATTAGAGAGTGTGCAGTTAATGCTCCGCTATTACCCCGCTATAACCCTGCTATATCTCATAGCGGATTTCTACCATTACGATTTATCCATATAGCCCCAAATATAGCATTCCGCATTAAGCCCCGCTATTTCCACTCTATCCTGTTAATACTGCTATATTACGCTCTATCTTCTTTAAAAGAAATGAATTGAAAATTGATATTACATTATAAAAATTATGAAATTAATTTATTTAATTGAATTGTTAATATATTTTCAGAAATGAAAATACTATAATATTCTACTAAATTCAATTATGTTATATAACAATTTTACGTTTATTTACAGTATATTCGCACATGTTTTTATTTAAAATTATTTATGTATTAATTATAATTCAATTGAATATTAAATTTTCATTTATTTACCATTTATATATTTGTAAAAACATTAAGTACGAGTTTTATATGCTATTTTAGAGTCATCCGCTATATCCCACTATATCCTCGCTGTATCCCCGCTATGACCTTTTGCATCTCCGCCGCATTGAATCTGCCGGGCGCTTTAACTGCACATATTAGTATGTTTGCATAGTAACTCCCATTACCTATATGTACATTTAGTCTTGCATATGTATAGAGTGATTATATATTTTATTCATTGCATCCCCATGAAATTGTGAAATTTATGCTTATTAGAATTATATTTGGATAAATATATTCTTCCATTTAAATGCATAAGACCTTTGAATTCCGGGTGTAACGTATGCTTAAACATGCTTTTTAATAGCCAAGATATTTTGAAAAATAAAGGTAAAAAAGCAATTATTTATTTACTGATTTATTTTTATTTTATTTTATTTATTCTTTTTTGATTTGAGAAAAATCTTCTTACTGGACTATCCATCTGAGTAGCTCTTCTTCCTCCTTCCGATCTTAAAACTTGTCGTCAAAATCTCAAATCTCTATTATACCCATTCAATTTATCTCGAGTATATTTCAAATTAATAAAACTTTGGCCCGTTAATAGCTGTTAGTGCCTGAAATCATTAAATAAGATAGTGATGGTGAGCAGGGCCGGTCCTGGGGCAAGTCCATCAGGCCCTTGGGATGGGCAGCCCACCGAGCCGGGCAAGAAGAAAAATCTGTTTTAGTTAAAGTTACAGCTCAATAACAATCTCAATGTCTGGCGATCCTTGAACCCAAAAAAAACTAGGGTTTCAAAAATCAACGTCTTCTAAATAATCGAAGCTGCATACTCGGCTATTCCATCAGCCATCGTCGGCTCATCCTTGCCTCCTACGCGATATTTTCTACTGCTGATTCGAAGTGCTGCTACAGTCTCTTTATACTGCCACTGCTAATTAAGTATGCGAATTTCTTGTTTTGAGTTGTCTAATTTTCTAAAATTGAGTTGCCCGTTTACTGCTTTAGATTTCATTAAAATTGAAAACGCATGAAGCTAATAACTTATTAGTATTTAGTTATAAACAACTAGTTTTCTGTAAATAATCGTTTAGGAATTGAAATTTGAAAGCCGAAGCTAATAAACTAATAATTATTTAGGAACCGATACTTACATTGATGTACTATTTTTCCTGCAGTGTGTGTATGTCTACCCTCAAACATTTAGGCAGAACCCAATATGATTTGCCTGTACACTTAACTAGATACACTAGTTTGTAAACTTGATACATTTAGTTAAAAATTAAATACACTGGTTTGCAAACTATTTGAGACTATAACTATTGCAGCCCACTTAATGTGGCAACTTTTGTATAAAAAGTTGGTACTTTGTTATGTTATAGTTTTATATGTGATTTTATGTTTATATATAAAAAAGAAAATTTAAAAAAATTGACATGATATATAGTAAGGGGCAAAAAAATTCACGTTGGGCTTGGGCAACCGATTCTTTGGGCCGCCCCTGATTGTGAGAGATGAAGTGGTTTATAGTTGCATCTCTCCTCACTGTTCTCACCAGTTCCCAGGTACTTTTTTCATGTTAACCCCAAGTTTTCAGTTATTTTATTAGTACTAGTGTTTTCTTTCATCTAGCCATGTTAGATCCACCCTCCTATCTCCGCCTATTACAGTCACCGATGATACTTTATTCTGAAATGCACAAATTGATGTAGCCCTGTAATGCATTACAGCAAATTTTAACAACGAATTATCATTTGGTTTTAAATATTATATGCGTATTTCTTTACGGCATGACCCATCTATGTATTTTGTTATAAGTTTCTAGTCTCCATTTGATGTTGATTTCATAATGTAGTTGCAGCAGTACAAATCATATTTAGGAAAATATATTTTGCATCCGAACGAATTAGCATTTGATACCAAAGGAGACATGCTAAAGTCATCGAGTTTATCAATTATTTGTCTTGTTAATTCAGCTGCTAAACATGTTCTTAAATGTAGTTACTTGGTCGTCCTGTTTAAACTAGTTTGTTATTGTATGTTCAAATTTGGAACATAAGGGCAAATTAGGAGATTTTTTTTTTGCCCCTGCCTTATTTTGCTGTTTCCATTTGTCATTTGAATAGACATGGAGTATAACTTGCATGTAAATGTCGTTGTTTCCTCACATTCAGGGAATTTTGACAACACTCTCACAGACTGATGGTAGATATAGATATGATTATGCTACGATTCCGTTTCTTGCAGAAATTCTCAAGGTATATTTTCCCCCTATCTTTACCCATGTATAGAAAGTTGTTTTCGTGATTGGTCATTGTAATTTGGATCACGGATATATTTTTCCTAACGTTAGTTGATTTTATGACTTTCCACTGATCTGTCACACCCCAAGATTTTGAGTCAGACAAAACTAAAAAGATGCTTCTAGATCTTTCCACTCATGAATTGCTAAGGAACACTGCACTCTTGAAGTTTTATCCTTTCTCTCACCACTGATAATTCATCAAGAGACCGTAGATTTACTTTAAACCTCTTTATAAACTAAGACCACACTTCAGGATTATTTAATTTAAAAAAAATCAGTTTCCATAAAAGGTACATATTACATTTTTCCAGCATTACGTGACTGTGTGTAGTCATAGCATCTCCCTTCAATGAGCTATTGACAGGGCCAGCCCCATGAGTTGGGTTGCTCGAGACGAAAACAATATTTATCGCCTTTTATACGAAATCAATTAAAAAAGATTAATAATATTATAATATATTTTTTAGTTCACATGGAAACACAAAATATTCCTAGAGTACATAATACATTATACAAAAGTTTAAACATGCTATGATAATAAGCCATCACCCATATTAAGCATTCTAATATAATACATCAAACTATTTCAAAGAAAACACTCCTTCCATTTCTTGAAGCAAATTTTCAATTATGTCGTCATATTTTAACATATTCAAATATTTATTTTTAATTGAGATCATTGCTAATCCACTTAATGTTTCTTGCAATATGATGCTTCAAAGATAAGTTTTAATTAACTTCAATTTAGAAAAGCTTCATTCCGCCAAAACAACCTTACTGAGAATAGTTAATAAAATCCGATATACAGCCTACATGTTAGAAATCTAGTCACGTCACGATAGGATCTTGAAAAATCAATAATGCTAATTGATTTTGTTACTTCCGATGGTAAAATCCTTTTCAACTGTTTAAGTTCAAGAAATAATCTCTTTCCACAAACATCACTTTCTTGATTGTATTTCAAAAATCTTTCAAGTATCATTCATTGCTCTTTCAATTGTTTACCATCAAAGATCTTAAAATTTGCATTTAATAAAAATCTGAAAATCACTTTATAAAGCTTAAATTGTTCAAATCGATTCATAAGTAAAGTTAAAGCCTGATCTGTTATGTGAAGAAAGCAAGTGACTAAGTTTATCTTCCAAAATTTGACTTTCATTAAAATCAACTTCTTTATACTCGTCAAATTGCTTCTTTCTACGAACAACTTTTTCTTCTTTCATAAATTTAGGTTTAATGCCAACTTTCGCAAGTTCTTTAGTTTCATTTATCATGTCATCATATCCAACTTCTAAAATTACCAAAAAATGCAATAAATCATCTTATTTAACTTCATCCTTAATATCCATTCCCTCCTCTTGAAGTTTTTGCTAACCTGATTAGTATTATCCAATAAAGTGTACGCAATACATAAACTAATAAAGAACTCAAAATCCTCTGGAATATTTTGACATAAACCTTTAGTTTCCACCCTCGCAGTATTATCATTGGAATTATTAGGAATATCAATCAAAGCATCTCTTAATTTCGATGGTCGAGTTCTTATTGCCTTAACACTTCTTATATTTCTTTCCCAACAAGTTGTGGACAATGCCTTAGAAGTCAAGCCCTTTACATATTTTCTAAGTATTTCCCATGATGTGATGACCCGGAAAATAAAATATAAGTTTTTTGCACATAAAGCAAAAAAAATCTAGCTTTAATACACGATATGGTCATATCACACTAAGCAAGATTCAGTTATGACATCCACATGAGATAAAAAAATGCTGGATTTATGTCAAGAAACCTCTTTGTACACCTTGATGTTTAACTATAAGAATATTAAGTTGCCTCTCATAAATATGATGAAATAATAAATCATCTTATATAGTCATAAAGATATATTAAGTTTAACAAAATTACGATTCAACATAAAAAATTATGAAAAACAACAATTTAAATAGTCAATCTTAATGAGGAAAAAAATAAATATGACGACGATGATAAATCCTTGAAATAACAAATAAATTGTTAAACGAGTTTACTTCATGATACAATATTAAATTTTTTAAAGCATGGTTCTAAAAATTTTAATTTGAAGAGGAGACACCAACTAACAATTTACAATGTAAATTAAAGTGTAAATTCCAATGCATAATTAAATTACAGTGTAAAATTTAATAAAATAACGGTGCTAATCATAAATGAGTGATTTGGTATTTATGCAAACATGGATCACGGCTACTTTAGTCCCGTTTAATATTATATAAAAAAATGCAAAATATACAAAAGTGAACAAAATAGAGCGCGCTATAACACAGCATAAAATAGTGCAGTCCTTGTGCTATTTTGCGCTATTTGATATTGACTACCTTTGTTCTGGATTACAGTCATGCTCTCGAAGTTTTGTTGTAATATTATGCCAATCATTAAATTCTCCTTTTCTAATTTGAATGTCTTTTGTGGATTTTTAAATAATTTACAACAAAACAAAAAACTCTATTCACTTCATTTGGATAGACAAGCCACTTTCATACATGCTCCTCTCCACGTGAATAACAACTAATATAATGTTTAAAAGAAAAATGTTTTCCATCACTTTCCTGCTTAGGAAACATTCATTCTCTGTTAAGATTTTAGTAGACCCTTTTTGAACTAACATCACTCTTTTACTATCCGTAATTCTTTCCCATAATCCCGAATAATAGTTGATATCAATATCGTTCTCAAGATCAAGCTCAATTGTATCATATAAAACAACATTTGAATTATTAACTCATTCATTGTCATTGTTTTCTTCACTACTGCTTCCATCAATAAAATCCTCATTTAGTACATCGATACTTTCTCTTATCAACGCTTCACGAGTCAACATTCTCATTGATGACATGATATTCGTCATTGATTTGTTCAACCATACATGATGTTGAATGTTGAGTTTTTTGATTTTTTGTTTTGTATAAGGTAGAAATTGAACTAACAAGTAATTTTGCGAGCTCATTTCTTTTTTGCTTAGATTTTCTATTGTAAGCTCCGAAATTTTGTTTTCAAAACCGAACCAATTTTTATCGTCTTTCATTTTTTGTCATATTCCCTACACTTCAAAAATAACATAAATCGACTTTTGTGGTGAGACAAAACAATCAATTCACTTTACAATTAATATCAAACAACCATTTCATATTGTTACTCAATTTCTAAATTAATATTCATTAATTAAAAGTAAAATACTTCCTAATAAATGAAGGTATATGACAAGGAAAAAAGTAATCTGAGGTTCAACTAAAAGAAACAATTCTATAAATTGCATACTACCGAAATAAGCAAATTAGGGATTTTTTTAGCAAAGCTAGCCGGCTTTATAGTGGGCCGTGCCACTATGAATATATGATGGAAACATGTGTTCTGCACATGCACAGAACAGCTAAAAATTAGGAATTTTAAATTAGCAACTAAAATTATATATAAGATTTGGGGGTATTTGCTGTAGTTTTAGGGATAATGACAGAAAGGTGGAGCTTGGAAATTATATAAAATAAACTATATGAGGGAATTTCGTAGCTTTAGAGAGCAGAACCTGATTGAGTATCGATCAACAATGTAGTAATTAGAGAAAAAGGGTGCGACAACAGGCAACAACATGATGCAGTTTTTTTCGATTGAAAACCTAATTGGACTTGGGGTTTTTTGCCTCTTGTTGGAGGGGTTGCCTAATTCCCTTGCCTTATGGGCCTTGACTAATGGTTTGGCTTGGCTTGGCTATTGGTATAGCTAAGTGTAGTTTAGGTATCTCAGGGTGTTATTGTGTTTATATTATTTCTAGTACGAACCTGTGCTATGCACATATGGTTCACATAATTATTAATCTCACATTTTAGATATTTTTTGTTATATGAAGGTCAGACATATGCTATTGAGTTGTAATTTTTTTGATCCATTTTTTCTTGGTCACCACTGACAAATGTTTAATGATAAACATGCTTAAATTATTTCAAAACACACAAAGCATAACTAATATTTTTGGGGATGGTGACTTTATACAACAAACACTAACATCAACTATAAGTTATTCCTAATTAGAAAGCATTAAATTACTAAGAGTGCTAATTAATTCTTAAATTGAATTGTTAGAAATTAATTCATTTTACCAGCTACATGCTAATATTATTTGATGACTCTAATTTATATTGGAACCAAGATATAAAGCTAAAAATAGTAATAATCTGGAATTAACTGTATAGAACTCCAACTCAAATTTAAAATGGTGAATGTATTTATCATAATTTAAAATGTGAAATAAGTAACATTAAATTTATTTTAATTTGTATATAATTACTGGTATTAATGATGTTTAAATTGTGTACAAAAATTTTCAATACTAATCCACACAAAATTGAGGATTATGTGAGAATGAATATATATTCATTGTTACATGCAATGGAGTAACTATGATATATATATGTATATATATGTATATATATATGTATATATTTACAAACTAAGTAAAGAATTAAATACAATTAACCCTAATTAATTTGTATTTATATCTTGCTACTTTAACTCTAATTGGGAATTAGATAACCAACTGCATATTAATTCTATAACTAATTCTTGTTGGTGCTGATAAAATGAATTAATAATCATTTACAGACATATTAATTTAACAACAATTAATTAACTTAATGATTGGTTAACTTAATACCAAATATGATAATATTCTTTTATAGTACAATAACCAACCAAACTAAAAAAATGTGCTATCAGAATTTTAAACTAACGTAATTATGCATATTCTCAAGCAAATTTATAGAAAATAGTTCTAATCTAAGCATTTAGATTGGAAACTTAAAGCATAAAAAGAATCAAACCTAACATTATTATTGAAACTGAGAGTGCTGGCATCAAAAATGGCTACCAACACCCAGTTATGGGAAAACACTAATATGCAGTCATAGATCTCAGATAATATAATGTAGGGAATATAAATTGGAGAATAATAAAATTAAAACAGAAAGCAAGTAAAGAGAGACATAGACTTATAGTGGTACGGCTAACTCTGGCCTACGTTCACTTCAAAAAATGGTAGAAGATAGAATAAATCCGAAAAAAGACCCCTTTGTTGATGCCATATCCGCTGTATTTACAGGAGAAGATGTGAATCTCGCTCAAAACCCGGTTCCGGAACCCTGAAGCCAAGACGAGCCTGTCAAGTAAGTTTAGGGTCCACCGGAGCCCATAATAGAAATCGGGGCTGATCCCTATTTTAGGGGATTTATGGGGTGCAATCCCTATGATGTGCCCCACATGTTGTAATGTATTTCCCCTCCAAATTTCATGTTGATTGCATTTGTAGATCTTGAGTTATTGACCAGTCATTGCTATAAACTTGAATATGGCCGATCCCTCATAGAGAGAGGGTCGATCCCTTCAAACTCCTCCATTTGATGTGCGATCCCTAAGGTAGACTTCTTAGGGTCGTTTTTTTGTTTTCAAAGTTTCACTTCAATCCGCCTTGTGGTTGTTGAGTTATGAAACGATCATCATTGAGTTGTGTTGTGTATCATGTTTAACCCGATCCCTTTACTCCGATCCCTCTAGTCTGATCCCTCTTCTAGGGGAAGTATTAGTTCCATACTTAACCATTTTTTGAGTGTTGTCCATCCGAATCCATCCAACTATCGTTCATAGTTCCAAATATAATCGATCTTCAATCTTGGTAACCATCTTTTCGAGTTTTCTGCCTTGATGGTCGTGAAGTTTGTTGGATAAAGTCTGCCTGCCTTGGCAAAAGGCGGGTTAACACTTTGCTCCCCAAAACATGCCTTGTGATAGGAAGCTATGTTTTGAATTGCCATAAATCCAAAATTCGAAGTCCATAATCCATCGATAACTATATTATACGATCCGAATCCAATCCGTTGCCAATCCAAATCCATGATCTCTTCGGATCGTTAGTGAAATCCATGATCATTCCGAGTAGATATCTAATTTCGAATCTGCGATTTCTCCGGATCGTTTTATCCAAGTGTATTCATCCGAAGCCAAATTCATTGCCGTTCGAGGCTGATATTCAAATCCGTGACCTCTCCGGGGCGTAAGCCAAATCCGGGACCGTTCCGAGCCTATATCCAAGTCCGCGACCGCTCCGGGTCAATGTTCAAATCCATAGCTGTTTGAAGCTGATATCCAAATCCGTGACCTCTTCGGATCCTTGTCGAGCACAATCCATACTCGACAATCGAGTAAGCTGATCCTGTCACTCTCCGGCGAAGCGGCGTTACTTTCTTTACTCTGATTCAATGTTCCTGAACATTAAGTGATGTCTTGGCCTAAGTCCTAGGCCGATCGTGGTCTCTCTGGACCCTTGTCGAGCATAATCCATACTCGGAGATCTGAGTAGGCCGATTCTATCGCTCTCCAAAGAAGCGACTTACTCCTTGCCAGGCATAATCCATACCTGACGTCCTGTTGGGTTTTATTCTCCGGCCTCGACTCTTCGGTCGAGGACTTAGTCCATGTACGAGTCCATTATGTCGCTCTCCAACGAAGGGACCCGCACCTTACAGTTACCGCCCCGTCACTCTGGTCGAGACAATAATCGCGACTTGTTTTATTCATCGCAGCAATGCAGATCATAAATAACCTAATGAATAAGAGTTCGTACATCTAGAAATCCAAAAGGCGCCTCTCCGGGCACGACGATTCATCATCATCTCAGAGCATGCCTAAGAACCGTCCTCGATTCTGTACATGTTTAAGTGACTTAGCCGTCTTATTATATATTTGTTATTGTTATTATTATGGCCAGAGTCCAACTCCTGAACTTAGCCTTTACCATCACGATCAGTTGATGACGATCCGTGATCCCGATCCAGAGTCATTCATGTTTCCATTCGAAGTGGGCGGTGGTTGCTCCTGTTCCACCGCCGTTGTCTTATTCCTCACGTACTGCGGCAGTCCGCCGTTCCTGACGTGCTCCTCAATCATATCCTTTAAATGTCTACATTCATCTGTGGTGTGCCCGTTCAATTCATGGAACGTGCAGTATTTTCAAAACATACGCTTCCGCTCCGTGGGATCCTTTGCCGGTTTCCGATAAGGGAGTTGCCCCTTAGTGTCCAGATAAATCCGTTCTAGACTTTCCATCAAATCCGAGTAGAAGAACTTCGGCTTCCGCTCTTTCCATCGCCTTTTCATCCCATCATATCCATCATCCAGTTTCTGTTTGCCTTTATCATTCTTGTTTGCATCTCCTGATGATCCTCCGTTTTGCATAGCGTTGACCTCCAATTCATTGGCTCGTGCGTCTTTCTGCCGCAGGAATCTTTCTGCTTCATGATAAAACACTTCAAGATCCATAGGTGGATCCCGCGCTAATGAATCCTTGAAATCCGTGCCATTGACAATTCCTGATACAGCTTCCATCAAAACCTTGGATGGATCTGGTCGATCCACCGATGCCGCCGCGACATTAAATCGTGTTAGAAAACTCCTTAGAGACTTTCTGGTCTTCTGTTTCAGTGTTGCCAGACTCATCACATTTTTGGATCTCGAGATGTGAATTCTGAACTGCCTCATAAATCTTTCGACCAATTCCGTCCATGTGCCAATAGAACCACTCTCCAACTGCCTGAACCACGGTGTAGCTATATCTGTTGAATAAAGGAAAAAACATCGTGCCATGACTTCTTCTGATGCCCCCCAGTACTTCCATGTGCCGTATATACCTCATCATATGCATAGTTGGGTCCAACTTTCCGTCATATACTTCCAGCGTTGGTAGTTTAAACTCCGGTGGATTCTTAGGATTCCTGATATTAGGAGTGAATGGACTTCTATTTACATCCCCTAGATCCATGTTCATCAATCCTCCATGCATAGCTCGCTTGATCATCTCTGCAAACCTGTCATAGTCATCCAGCAGTGCTCTACTATCATCATTTCCAAACTGTCCCCTGAGTCCACGAGGGAATTTCAGAACGTACTCCGGACGAGCATCCAAATTTCGATTTGCACTAAGCTCCATGGGACCGACCACGGGTCCTCCAGCATCGCGAGCGACCAGACCCAGGGGCATGCCCCCAAGCCTTTGGAGATCGAGGTCGATCCCTCTAAGATGGTCGGGGACTGCCCTCGGCTCCATTCCTTTGTCTAATGGACCTTCATGTTCTCGGTTTTGATTTCCAGCGATTCCTGCTGCTTCAACTCCCTGATCTAAGTTGTCATCGGCTCCTGCTACTTTATTCCCTTGGTTCTACGCTCCAGCTTGTCCAATCCGTCGGAGTAAATTCTGGATTATCTTCTTCTGTCTTTTCAGCATCCTTTCCTGTATAGCATCCATCATCGTTTCCATTTCATCCCCGGTGATGTAGATTGATGCTTGATTAGCTTCAGCTCCTGAGGAAGCCTCCCGACTCCCTCCATGGTGGCTCCTTTCCGGTAGCACTCTCCTTGTTGATTGTCTCACTATTGCTCCAAATCTAAGCTCTAGATCTTTTCCAACTCTGAATCCGAATTCTAGATCCGTGGGGGTTAGCTTTCTCAATGAAATCACCGAAATGTTGGCGTCAAAAATGGCCAACAACACCTAGTTATGGAAAAGTACCAATATCCAGTCGCATATCTCAGATAATAATGTAGGAAATATAAATTGAAGAATAATAAAATTAAACAGAAAGCAGGTAAAGAGAGACATTTACATGATTCGACTAACTCCGGTCTACGTCCACTCCAAAGATTTTCCTTTTATTCTTTTATGCTACTGTTACCGTTACAAATCTATGAAATCCCAGAATAAAAATGGCAATGTATAGCCTAGGTAGAAGATATAATAAAGCCGAAAAAAGATCCATTTGCTGATGCCATGTTCGTTGTATTTATAGGAGAAAACGTGAAAATATCTCGCTCAAAACCTGTATCTAGAACCCTGAAGCCAAAACGAACCTGCTTAGAAAGTTTGGGGTCCACCGGAGCCCTAATAGGGATCGGGGCTGATCCATATTTTGGGGGATTATGGAGTGTGATCCCTAAGATGGATCACCCATGTTGTAATGTACTCCCCCTTCAAATTTCATGTTGATTGCATTTGTAGATTTTCAGTTATTGACCTATCATTGCTATGAACTTGAATATGTCCGATCCCTCATAGGGAAGATGGCCGATTCCTCCAAACTCCTCCATTTGATGTGCGATCCCTAGGGTGGACTCCCTAGAGTCCCTTCTTTTTGTTCCCATAGTTTCACTTTAATCCTCTTTGTGGTTGTTAAGTTATGGAGCGATCATCATTGAGTTGTGTGCATCCTGTTTAATCCGATCCCTCTTCTAGGAGAAGTATTAGTTCCATACATTTTTTAAGTGTTCATCCGAATCCATTCAACCATCGTCCATAGTTCCAAATATAATCGATCTCCAATCTTGATAACCATCTCTTCGGGCTTTCTGTTTTGATGATCGTGAAGTTTGTTAGGTTAAATCCGCTTGTGTACTGTCTTAGCAAAAAGCGGGTTAACAAAAAGCATAAATGTGAATTAACCGTTTCATTACATACCTTTAGACTTTTGTAGCTAATGCATCATTTAAATTTATAGATCATGTATAAATTATGTGTATTCCTAAAGTCACATTTGCTATTCTGGCTAATATCATTGTGATTCAGTTAAGATCCATTTAATAATTTACTATTTATAATATCATATCTACATTTCATCATTCAGTAACTAATCAATGGACAATATAACATAATTTTGCAATTGAAATTCATGGGTAGTTTTTCCATCGAACATTGTAACCTTGCAGGGAAAATTCGACATAAAACGTTACCACCACCCACAAATTTCTAGAAAAGTATCCAAAAATGGTCCAATAATTTTAACTAAATATTCATCAATAACAACATCTTTAAAAATTACATTCCGTGAAGACTATAATTTTTTTAAAGTGCCACATTTTGAAATTTTGAATTTTAGAAAGCTTGCAATAATATACTATATCTTTTTTCTTTTACAAAACTACATATGCTGATAAAGAGATTATTTGAAATATCTTCTCATGATTCTAATCTATTGTTAGTTGAGCGAATCGACTGAATTTTTAATGCATTCCGTATTATTCCTAAAGTTAGAGTGGAAACCGAATTCATTTTATTCAATTATTTATTTGAGGAATATCTATAATTTTTAAAATAATAAACATATGTAATTATGGTCCAAAACATCTTTAATGGTATTATGAAGTATATAACAAATAATTATATTGTATTTTCTAAACATGGTATTAGAAAGAAAAAAAATCAAGGACATGAGATTGTAAATTAATAAATTTGTATATGTAAGCACTTGTCACATTAATTTCACTATATTAGGTTTCCAAAGAAATTGACTCCTCAACTTTGCATCTTCCATCTTTAATGATCTCAACTGCTTGAACATGTTACTACTTTTGTTAGAAAATGTGCAGATAATATGAATATAAAGTGTGAAGTAGATTTAATAAAGTCATTCCTTAGAAAATATGTAATTAAGAAAAACTGAAAAGTAATCTTAATCTATGACAAAATCAGATGTTATATTGAAATAAATGTGGACTCTAATCGATTAGCCCTAAAAAGAAATAATATGTACTAGATTCTCTCATTAAATTGAATTTCAGTAGAAAAGAATAACCACAATAAATTATCTAATTAGTTTCAATTCAAATTAAATAAACTTGATAGAAAGTAATTCTTTTACCATTAGCAAGACAATATAATTTGATATGATCGTTCCAATTGTAAGTTAGTTTACATTTAAACATTATCAATAAACACATATCTGATCCATAATTATTTATAAGCATCTATCTCTAAACTGTAAAAAGTCAAAACAATATAATACGTGACAAACTTTGTAGGAAATCACTATTAAGTGCATCACATTTTTGTGAGATCTATACAAAATTGGTGGTAGTCATGCGTTCAATGGAAAATCTATTGTTTATGAACATTTCATGGTATGCTAACATCACAAAAAAAAATTAAACTTGATTAAGATTGATATTATAAGATTTTACAAAAAATAAGTTTGAACTGATTCAGATCATGTAAAATATTTAAATAAGAAACTATAAGTTTGTAAATAACACATTTACAACTGAATTTTTAGAAAAAAATCTAAAGTTCTCTATTTGTAGCAAAAACAAAAGCGCTACTTTTACATTTATTCCTTTTCCCAAAAAACGTTATGAAAATTTATTATTTTAATATTCTTTTACTTTATACATATCTTTTCGTCCATCTAATTTACCTTATATACTTATGTTTAAGAATGAAAAAAGATTCACTATATGTATTAATAAAGAAATTATGTGCTATAAAATAAAAATAGAAATGAAATTCATAATTGTATTGATTGAACAAAAACCATACGAAAATTAAATGACCATATGAAAGTTAAATGAGATACAAAAGTTGAGAGTGAAAAAATTGTTTGTTTTACCTATAATAGACTTCACAAAACAATTGATGATTTTATGGTGCTAATGTATTAATCAAGGTTTGAGAACTCGGTCTTGGTTTCAGCCATTTGAATTTTTCTAATTTTGGTCAATTTTGAAAATTCGAGAATTTTGGTTTTGTTTCGGTTTCGGTCATACTTTCAAATAATGGTATTTTTTAATGAAATAAATTAAATTAAACTTGATTAAAGTAAAGTAGCTTAATTAAATGAAATATACAGTTCCTAATTAACTAAAGAACTTGTATATATTTAAACGTAACAATCAAACCTGAGTTTAGAGGAACTACCAACACAATCATACACACACAAAAACTGGTCATTTCTTTTCTATACCCATTCACTTGCTTATTAATAATATATGAAATATGGTATGCTGATACAAGTCAAATGGAGTTTAAAAATATAGTTCAGTTACGCTAGCTGTACACATTTCTCTCTTTCATTTCTTTTCTTTTCATATTGTCACCTCCTTCTCTCTTTTCGTTTCTCGTTTTCTCGCATCATTTTTTTACTTTAATTTCATGTATCAAAAGAGAGAGAAAACTAGGGTTTGCAGAAAAACAAATCAAAGTGCAGCAAAGTGACTAAGGGTTCCGACTGCCATGAATTCAACAACAATAACAACAACAAAATATAAAATATAATAGGGTTCTATTTCCATAAGAGATGCTATGATTTTTATGTTGGCTCGCCAAGCCTATCCTTACTTGGGACGCTGCCATGAATTCAAATATTTTTTAGCTTATTTTTTGTGCTGGTTTCTTAAAAATTTGTTCCTATTGCCCTCCTTTTTAGTTTTTTTCTTTGTTTTGCTACTACATTGAAGAAATGCTAGTTTTTTGATTGATTTATGGGAGTAAAAGCAAGAAAGTTAGACTTTTTATGCATCTCAGCAACAAAACTGAATTTCTTTTCTTTTTTTTCGTTTTGATTCCAGCCGAAACAATCGAGATGATCGGAATATCGGGGTTCTAGACAGAACCTCAACCTTGGTATTAATCAATCGAATAACCCACTGCAAATAAATGAAGGAAAATAAATTCATAACCATAATAATAATAAAAAATCAGAAAAAACCCAATTTTTTTGGATGTTACACGATGCGACGGTGTATCCTTTAATATTACTAATTATGTTAAGAATTTATTGCTCTGACCATAGAATTATGATGCAATTAGCCTCAAAGAAATAGTCACTGAGAGCATATCCTCTGTCTTATAGACATAGTGTCAAATAATGGATGATTCAACATAACTTGGCATACATATTTGTATACTATGATATTGAGTTTTTTGAAAATAAAAATTTGAGGAAAAAAGTTTATGTATGTAGTTTAATTAACATCATCCTATTAGGGAAATTAATTTTAGATTCACAAATATTTGTACATATAACAAAGTGAAGAATACTTATCAATTAATATATATATATACTAAATAGAGTTACTTAGATCACATAAATTGTAGTACTCTTTGTATTCTTCGTATTTATTTCTAAATGATGCATAGCAACATATATCCAAAATAACACCAAATTGATCATGAAGACTTAATGAACTATTCGACGAACTCTAATAAACTACTTTTATTGCAAAACTATAAATAAAATTAATCTTTAGTTTTGCAATAGAATATCTTGAAGTGAATAAATAGAGATAATTTAGCACAAAATTCAAAAAATCATCTATAAAATAAATCTTTCAATTCCCCAACTCGTCGATTCCACTAACTCAGTATAAAACCTACAACGATTTAGGTACAAATAAAAAAGTCAATCCCAAATACTAAATATAAACATAAAGAAATAAGCCAAAAATCTTTCTGTGGTTTATAATTAAAGAATGGAGAACTCAACGCAATTATATCATTCAGAAGGTAAAACTCAGTCATGATTAGAACTTTATAAACCAAAGAAGGTTTGCAAAAAATATTGCTAGATGAATAAAATTATCTTGAAATGAATAAATAGAGATAAGTTATCACAAAACTAAAAAGTGGCTTGAAATTTAGATCAATTATACGACTCATCGATTCCATTAATTCAATCTAAAACCTGCAAAAAATTAGGTATCAATTAAAAATTCAATATTAAATCAAAAAATAAACATAAAGAAATGTACCAAAGTTAATTCTATAGTTACAACGCACCACGCATATATTATTTAGAATGTAAAGCTTAAATTATAATTTGTACTAAATAAATGGAAGGAGGTTTGCCAAAAATTGCTAAACAAATCAAATTAATTTTAATTTTTTAATAAAACAACTTGACTTGAATAAATAGAGATAAGTTACCACATAATTGAAAAATCATCAGCAATTTAATTTTTTCAATTCCTCGACTTATCAATCCATTAATTCAATTTAAAACTTGCAACAATTTAGGTTTGAAAGTAGTCAATCCCAAATTTATCGAAGTATTAAAAATAAAGACATGAGCCAAAAATCATTATAATTATTAATTTTAGAATAGAAAGCCCTACACATTTACATTATTCAGAACAAAAAAATCAAATCAGAAGTAGAAGTAAATAAATGAAATAAGATTAAACAATTTTAGCAAGAGAGAAATTAATAGGTTTAAATGAATTGAATTGATTAGATGAAGAAACATGTTGAACTACCTTATACATATGGATAAACAACGACATGGAATTGGAGAAAGAAAATTAACATTAATTTAAGAAAAAATAGAAGAATATTATAGGGTTAAACTCTATATTTTGATTAACAAATGATATTGAATTGAATACTGGTTGAGATTATTTTTTAAAATATGTGTAAAAGAGGCTTTTCAGCTTTTTACTCTTACAGGTCAGAGATGCTTGACATTCTTTATGGAAGAATAAGATTACAGGGTGCTAAAAGTAAAGTTGATCATTGAATTAAAAGAATGGAAATAGGTAAATATCTAAGAGAGACTTTTCAACTTTTTACTTTTACATACAAGAGATACCCTATAGCGTTAATTGCTAGATTAATGTTGGCATTCTTTTGTGGAAGGATAAGATTCGCAGGAGTATAAAAGTAAAGTTAATCATTAAGTTAAGAAGAATGAATTATTCAGACTGAGATTTAATGTGGAAATAGATAAATATCTGAGAGAAATTGACTTTTTATAGAATGAAATATGTTTGACTAAAAAAATAAAACAGTGAAATTATGATATCGTTAATCTATAATTATGAAATAGTTAGTTAGTAATTTTACATTAACTTTATAACGAAGCAATTAATGACTTATTCTTCCTTTATCGGAATTATCTAATTAAAGAAATACCTTTTTTTTCTCCACTTATCCAAATAACTTCTTCCTTCGACAATTCCCAAAAATAATAAAATTGACCAAAGATCAAACTTATTATATAAGAGAATAGATAGAATATATTCCTTTTATAAAAGGATATCAAGCATATAAAATAAAATAAACTTAACATAAGTGCTTTACCATTGGAATAGAAAGTTATAAATACAAAATGGTACTTTAAGCAATCAAAACAAAAATAGAAATTTCAAATTACAAAATGTTGAAATACGTAAACTATTATATATACTTGAGAACTAAAAGAGAAATAAACTGAAACATAAATAAATAATACGGTTATTACAATATAATTAAATAGTTGTAAAATTGGAAGAGAGTAAAATTGACGAAGAACTAATACAGAAATGCAATAAATGCTAAAATAAATTAAGAGTATTTGTATTGAAGTTACCATAAAAGTTGAATCAATATCCCTTTTGGTTCTTTACTTTGAGTTTCAGCAATGGGTTACCTACAACCAAATAAAGGAAGTTAAAATTGATTTATATAAACATTGTTCTATTTTACAAACTAATATTTTTAAGAAGCAAATGCTAATTTTTACAAGCCTTACTAGTATATAACAAATTAAAACATAACATGACAAAAGTAATGAGGTATATCACAAATGAGGAAAGAATGACATATACAACTCCAGTCAAAAGTATAAGAAAACACGAACAACAAAAGGATAAAACTTACCACCAGATATCAAAAGCAAAAAAAACTTAAGAGATAATAGTATACGAAGATGTAAGATTTTGTTTTAAATGGAGAAGATGAGAAAATAAAATAAAATGGTAAAGTGAAAGTGGAATATGTATACATCTGCATAAATGAAACAAAAGGTGAAAAGATATATGGTTATAACATTATATTGAAATTAATTTGACGTCTAAAATGGTTAATAAATATTAGAGAGGTAGGTGGAATCTTTTCCCCTCAAATTAAGGAGAGAACATAATTACGTTAATTTTACAATGAAAGAATTAATGACTTGTTCTTCTCTTATCAAAATTATCTACCTTTTTTACTCTGCTTATCTGAATGACCTCATCCTTTAACAATTCTCAAAATGAATAACAATGATTAAAGGTTAAATTTCTTATATAAATGATGGATAGAAAAGATTCATTTTATAAAAGGATATCAAACACATAAAATCAAATAAGCTCAGCATGAGTTTTCTGTTATTGGAACTTATCCTTACATATATTAACCTCATATTTATCACATTCCAAGGTTAACATGGTCATCTCATAGTGTATCCTTTACAAATTAGAATAAAAGGCTATCAATGAAAAATTATAGCTTGAGCAATTAAAACACAGATAGAAAATTAAAACTACATTATGCTGAAATGCAAAAACTATTATATATATATATATATATATATATATATTTTAGAATTAGAAAGAAATGAACTAAAACATAAATAAACAACAGACATATGTTTAAATACGGAAACTATATACTCCAGAACTAAAAAGAAATGAACCGAAACCTAAATAAACACAACATAATTGAATAGGTTCAAAATGGAAAAAAAAACACTGATGAAAAACTAGCACAAAAATGTAATAAATGGTAAAAAAATTAAAAGCATATGTATTGAAGTTACCATGGAAATTGAATCAAAACCCCTTCTAATTTTTTTACTTAGAATTTAAGCAATAGATTATCTACAACCAAACAAAGACAATTAAAATTAGTTTACAAACATTATTCTATTTCACAAATATATATATATATATATATATATATATATCAAGGAGCCAATCCTAATTTTTAAATCTTCATTGGCACATAACAAATTAAAACATTACATGCCCAACATAATGATGCATATCACAAATAATGAAGGAATTAATTATACAAGTCCAACCAAAGTTATAACAAAACTTGGAAAAAAAGAGAAAATTTTCCACATGTATCAAAGGCAAAAAAATTTAAGAGATATAGTATATGAGGATATAATATTTTGCTTTAGATGGAGAGGTTGAGAAAATCAAAGTGAAAGGGTAAAGTGAAAGCGGAAGATGTATACATTTGAATGAAATAGAAAGTGAAAGGGTAGCCATGGTTTTTTTTTTATAAAAAAAATCAATATGCTATTTAATTTTCCGCATGTGTTTCCCCCCTCAAGCCTTGGCGCAACGGTTATGTCACCCGCGGGGTGATCTTGGCGTACAGGTTCAAGTCCGGAAACAGCCTCTTCGCAATGAGAGTGAAAGACTGTATACATTATCGATCTCCCCGAGCCCTCTACCATGCGGGAGCCTCGTGCATTGAGTTCCACCTTTATGTGCCCCCCCCCCCCCAAACTTCAGTTTAGTTATGTTTTCAAATACCATTAGTGCTATTGGCTGTGCACATCTACATTCAACATGACATACAACATGCTTGTAATATGTTACATGGTATTTAACTACATTTTCCATTTATCAACTTCAATTCGTTTGGAGAATAAATTTGGCAGTGTACTTTGGAATGTTGACGAACAAGCATTTTTTATGATGCGCTAAATCAGCCGTCTTATGGGCCATTTCCTTGTGCTAGAAATTATATGTATATTTTGATATATCAATCAACATAGTAATTGTGCATTTAATTTTCAGAATGATTTAACTAACTTTTACCTAGTTCAGAGCAACAATTCATGAATGCAGTTTAGTTGTTTCCTAGAATTTGTAAACGGGCGCTAACATCTTTTGCTTCTGCTTATGTTAGCTTCTAGTTTCCAGTTTTCTCCTTTGGAAAGAGTGTAAATCATCATCTCCTCCTAGAATGACTACAGAATGGAAGACTGTACGGCTCTTTCCAATTCCTTCTATCATATACCTTGTCCACAACAATGTTCAATTTGCTACTTTGACTTATGTTGACCCGTCTACATATCAAATAATGGGAAATCTGAAAATTGTCACAACTGCTGTTCTGTTTAGGTACCTAAAATCCTTTTTTGTTACTGAAAGTTGTTTAACAAAAGCTTTATAAACTGATAGCTGGAATGCATTTTAAAATTGTAATTCTGATAGTTTGTGAATGTGATACTTTTAGGTTGTTTTTAAGAAGGAAATTATCAAATCTTCAGTGGATGGCTATTGTTTTATTGGCTGTTGGTACAACAACAAGCCAGGTTTGTTTTCTTTTAATAGTCTGTGTTATCTGCATTATAATCTCGAGTTTATACGGGCAATCTTACTATGCAATGCTAAGATTTCAACATATTCTGTTGCACACATCTTGCAATAGTTAGATTGGATTGAAATAGTCACATTTGCTTTTTACAACAGCAAAAACAAACATTATACCAACTTCTGTGAGGCTTAGTGCAATCAGTTTAGGATGGCTCATAGATTCCCCCCCCCCCCCCCCCTTTTTTCCTGTAAAAATATATTGAAGTATGCAGTTGTTTATACTCATTATTTTCCTTTGGATAGGTTGATCTGCTAGGTAATTGTCATAAATATGTTAATTATCATGGTCAGGTTAAGTCACTATCTATATATCCTTATAAATCCTCCATGTTGTGCATGTTTTTGCAAGATTAATTCAGGGAAGGATGATTGTTACTTATATTTCTGTCGCTGTTTAGAATTACTAATGATGATTAATTGCATCATTTCATGTTGCATCTTGAAACTCCAGTGATGCAAAGTATACTGTTAGATTATTATGTGGATAATGTCTGTAAGAATACACAAATGCAAGTAATAGCATCCCAATTTTCCATTCTAAGATAACACAATGTATCATCTAAATACATTAACTGGTGCACGATGGACATGCATGCATGCATACACACATACACACACACATACATATGCATATGTGTGTGTGTGTACATAATATAATTAATATGGTCTTTGTTATTAATTTTCCTGGCTTGTAATTGCATTGAGGGGAGTGCTATTGAATGAGAGGCAGTGCTTGAGTTTAGCTGTTTAGGAGCTGTAGGTTTGTTTTGTGCGCTTACATTCTTGTTTGTGGATTATAGTTTGCTTCTTGAATGGTGTGTGCACTTTACTGCAACACATTGATTGATGAATGAATTATTGGTATAGACTCTTTTTGGTGGCCTGAGTATGAAAAATATAACAAGATTGTTCTTTTTTGGATAATTCACATTCGCACATTTTTCTTCTTCTTTTCTTTCTTTCTTCCTTTTTTCCTTCTTGTGTGCATGTGTGTGTAAAACATGAAGTACTCTATTAGTCTATCCAATTTTATTCTTGGATTGCTAATAACACTGGGTTTCATGCGATTCAACAGTGTATGCCATATTACAGGTTAAAGGGTGTGGAGAGGCATCTTGTGACTCCATTTTTTCAGCACCCATACAAGGATACATGCTTGGTCTATTGTCCGCGTGTCTTTCCGCCCTTGCTGGCGTTTATACAGAATATCTGATGAAGAAGAACAATGACAGTCTCTATTGGCAGAATGTACAATTATACACGTATGCATACGTTGTTTTTCCTTTGTTTTTCTTTTATACCACTGCTCATCATGAGTTAAATTAACTAGTGTTGTATTTATATCTTTATCAGATTTGGAGCAATCTTTAACATGCTAAGGCTCATATGGGATGATTTTAGAGTAGGTTTTGACAATGGACCTTGGTGGCAACGAATTTTTTATGGATACAGTATCACTACATGGCTGGTTGTTTTAAATTTAGGATCTACTGGTTTGCTGGTGTCATGGCTGATGAAGTATGCGGACAATATTGTAAAGGTGCACTTTTTTTTTCTCCTAACTGTATATGCTCTGCTGTGATTACTTTAGCAGAGTAGCTATAAGAGTTATTATGCTAATTGTCAAATTGTTCGCAATTTTGCTTCCCAAGTTGGTGGTGAGATTTATACATATTTAAATATGATCCATTTAGTTGCTAGCTTTTGTGGCTACAGATATTGGATTTGTTGCGTTCAGTTGTTTTCCTATTTAAACTCAAAAAAGTTATATACCACTAATCAAACTGATCAAAAAAGTTATAGATAGAAATAGACAAAACAACTAATCAAACTCAAAAAAGTTATTATTATTATTATTATTATTATTATTATTATTATTATTATTTTCTCTCTGTGTGTGTTCTATACCACTGCTCATCATGAGTTAAATCATCACTCCATGATCTTTTTTCAACTTTTCCAATATCATTATCCTTAATTTGTTACACTTCTTCACCAGGTTTATTCAACGTCAATGGCAATGCTGCTGACAATGATTTTGTCAGTGTATCTTTTTTCTTTCAAGCCAACCATTCAGGTTTAAATTATGGCTTAAGTTCCTACTGGCTTTATTTACAGTAAACCGTGGTTGTCATATATTGTTTAACATACACTGTTTTCTCTTTCAGCTGTTTTTGGGTATTGTAATCTGCATGATTTCACTGCATATGTATTTTGCTCCAGTTCAAGTTCTTGTTGATTTGCCTGTAACTTCGAAGACAACTTCTGTTAATTTGAATGAAGTGTCAGTAGAGCAGCAAGTGGAATCCTGAGTAAGCTTTTTTATAATGTTATTGCATCTTCGCACAAGTCAAAGTGTTCTTGAATGGCAAAGAAGTTATGTTTCTTTTTTAATTATTAAGGAGAATGTAAAAACAATGATTTACCTAGAGTTGTCACGGACATCACCCGAACATGAAAGGTCAAAATTAAAGGGCTGTATCATAGTTCACTTTTGATTATTTGAGTATTTTTTCAAGTGTATTATAAGTCACTTTTTGATTATTACAAGTTTCTCAACTATTTGGTCTGTTGCTCTGGATGTTTTTGAGTTTTGACTGTTGTTTTTATATGTTCGCACAACCTAGTCACCTCCATCATATACAGCTTAGTGGCTTACTTGGGGCACTATAGCTGGGGCAAAAAATGTATGCAGAAAACATCAATCTGAGTAAAAAGGAAATATGTTTTCTTAGTATGATGGAATTTTCACGTTTGCCTGCACAAATTGCCTTTATTTGATTAAGTTTTGAACTAATTGGATTGCTTATTGCGCTCAAGGATTGGTCTATATTATGCTTTGGTGGCCGAGCAGCATCTGATACAAGCATTAGATTGAATCAATAAACCATGTTGATTTTTATATTTGTCCCTGATTGTATAATCTCCCTTTATGTACTATCAAGTGTTTGTAGTCCATGGGTAATTAATGTGAAGCTAAGCTTTGCTTCCTTAATTACCATGACATATTGTATTTAGAGGAAATTATTCTCAAGAATAAAATTTCTCAGCATTTTAGCCTCAAAGACAGACTTTCAATATTTTAGTCTGAAGGACAACTTTTTTAGGTATCAGTTTTTACAGTTTTTAGGTACCAGTTTGTAGTTATCGGTAGCAGTTTTTAGTTCGATAGCAGTTTTGGAAAAATGTTTGTCCTTATGAATAATTTTGAAATAATATTTGTCCTTATGAATATTTTTAGAAGAATGTTTGTCCTTGTAGTTAAAATATTTAGGTATGTCCTTGAGACTGAAAATATACAAATTTTTGTCCTTTAAATTAATTTCCCCTTATATTTATTTCTTTTTTCTTAGTCGATGCTTTTCTTTAGTTAACAAACAATTGATATTTTTTTAATACCAGTCTCTTGTCTAACTTGAATTTGTTATATAAAACAGTTAATTCATAGTCATTATATTCAACCTAGCTTCTTTTATACCGTTGCTCCTGGTTACCTTAAATTTGGCCTTTATATGTTCTGGTTCTCTATCTACGAAAGGCTTGTAAACTTTACGTTGCACATGTTTTTTTTCCCCGTAGAATAATAGCTAGGAGAAGATTCAAAATTATTCTTATTTATGCTTAGGTTTTGCTTGGCTTAACGAGATATTGATTTTCCAGTCATTCCTATGACTGTCCTGATAACTTCATCCTTTGATACAGTTTTAAACATTAAATTCCGACCACATGTTCACATTTTTTTTTACCTCCCTTTAATCTATTAAACTATAATGATAATACCTCCATTTCAAAGGTATTATCTTCTAGTGTCTGTACCAGTTTTAGCTAGGTTCTCTCCAGCCGAATGCTACAATTGAATCTCTATGTTTACGAATGTAGTTATATGTTAGTATGGCATATTGCAATTAACCCGTTAATGTTTTTACTGTACAGCATTTTACGTTAGCAATCAATCAATATATGTTTTTGTTCAATGATTACCGAATATAAATGCAAAAATGCATACTAACAACTGTAAAATGCACGACATTTCGACCTGATTGTTTTAGTTCATTAGATACTTATCACGCACTTGTGCATGGTGGGAGACCTTGTGAGCTGTGTCATGGCCTATTTACAGCATCATGGAGATTTATCTTGACAAATTGGTTGATGATATGTGCAATCAGGAGTATGCTTTGCTTCAAAAAATATCCTAGCCGAACAACAAGGCAAAAAAGTACAGTAAAAGCCGATGTAGCAAAACATTCTCATTATTTTCTAATATAGAGCAGTACTACATAGATTAATATGATGGGTGAAAAACATCAAAAGATTATTCTGCGTAACACTCAAGTAGTGATATATATATATATATATATATATATATATATATATATATATATATATATATATATATAATAAAATCATGCAAGCCAAAGGAAACAACCCATTGCAAAACTCCTCTTCTGCTCAAGATTACCGACAACAGGTAGTCCATATTCTGTGAGAAGGCGATCGAGCTTCCATTCAGGCATTGATTCGTAGTCTGATTTAGTGTACCTTGGATAATGCAATGGCATTTGGAAGTAATTGTAATCTCTACCACATCTCTCTCTTTTGTCGTACTGAGTCTTCATTGCTGTTTGTGTTGCTTTCATTGTTGTAGACATTTTTGTTATTTTGGAATACAGGAGCTGCGTCTTTTGTTGAGAAGAAATTGCAAGTAGGAAACTGCCAATTTATAGACGGAAGGAAGAGTCAATTTGATTGGTTGGTAGCAATTATGAGAGTGAGAATTGATAGCGTGTGCATTGCCTAACTTATTGGTTCTGGTGAACAACGCATTCAATGTTTCTTTCTTTTATTAATATTTTGGAAATTAGCTTCGTTTTATTGTGTGCGCTTTTTTTTTACTGTACTGAAAAGGGTTGAACAGAGAATAATTTCACATAAAATATATGTATGTGAATGATGGAGGATATGTACAAAGATATGGTTACATGTGACGGTGTACATACTCAGTATTTCTGTCGGGTTAGAAGACAATCGACAAGTGAGCCACATGCGTTCAACATATATAGCAATTTTGTTTTATATGAACTTTGCTACGTAAAGCAGAGGTCAGAAGTAAGTTTCATATTTTTACTTCCTGATGTCTCGTTCAATGGCCACCACGTTGGTTTGCTTCTTGATGGGTTGAGTACGCACTAAGAAGATTGGTACCGCGAATGGGGTTCATCTTGGTCTTAAAGATCTAGAACTTTCCATCGGATAGTTGCAGTCGGTTACTATGGTAACGAGTTCAGAAATCAAGGAAAATCCAACTGTTCTTATTTTAAAAACTTAAAGTAGTGTTTGCTTTGTTATTTTTAGTTTTGGCTTTTCGTCTATACAAAAATGCGCACGATGCATGTATATTGTCGAAAACGACCAATTTAGAAAACGAAGTTAATATACAAAATAGAAAACAATTTTTTTTTATTTTCCGTGTTTTGGAAAATAACACAAGCACGTGAAACAATCTATTCTTCCATCATCCTTCTATCCACTTCGTCCTTCCATTCGTCTTTCTTTCATCTCTTCCGTCGTCACTCCATTCTTCTCATATTTGACATACATATTGAAAACCAAAAACATAAAATTCGTTTTTAAACAAAACATTATCTTATATTCACATCCAAAATCTATAAAACAATGAACAATAAGATTCAATCGTCACACAGAATCTTTAAAATAGAACAACAAAAAAGTTGGAACCAAAACTATGAACAACAGGTCGAGTGCAAATTAAACTACTGTCAATATGCATTGATAACTTTATTACTTTTGTTTTGGAGAAAATAACTTTGTTAGTTATGCACAATGAAGACCGAACAAAATAAATGAACTCAACAAATATTCACAAGGAAGCAAGACCCAAAAGAGTCATCAACAAGCCAAAAAGATTCCAAGAATAAGAACATTCAAGTATAAATTAGAAGAAACTAATCATATAAGTAGTTAGATCAAGAATCTATTTAGTTACAAAATTTGTCTTTTGTGTGCGAGGTGTCAAATTGTAAGTGGAGTAGTTATAAAAATTGTCTCATTTACAATGAAAAAGAATGGCTATATATTTACATACTTTGCTATGTAATGGAAATATATGGAAAACATATACTTTTCATTTCCTTTCTTCCTTTTCGTGCTATCTTCCTTCTTTTAAAATCTTCACAACAAGATTGTATCAATTAGTGCTTTCATCTTGACCTTACCTCTACTTCCTCTTCCTCATTACCCGACAACTTGATGAAGCCACTCACCAACTTCGAGAAGCCTCCATCCAACACTCCTCCACCATTGAAACTATTAAAGTCGACTTCGCCTCTCAACGAACATCCATCACCGACCTCCAAACTTCCATAAATAACATAATCCAAATGATCCAAGACCTCACCTTTAAACCTAACACTACACAACTCCACTCCTCAACTTCCTCTAACAACTCCAACCCTACTCGGCCAGCTATCCTACTTTGATGGATCTAATCCGTTGGACTGGATATTCTAGGCAAAGCATTTCTTTACTTATCACGCTACACCTGCTCACACCAGATGAGCAGGTTGAACTTTCTAGCTTTTACATGGCGGGACAAGCTTTGACGTGGTTCCAATGGATGTATTGAAACCGACGATTCTCATCATGGTGAGCTCTTACTAAAGCAATGAAACAAAGGTTTGGCCCATCCTCCTTCATTAACCCTCAAGCCACCTTGTTCAAGCTTCGTCAAACCAAAACCGTAGAGGAATAGCAATCAACCTTTGAAACCATTAATAACCGAATCACCACTAATAGCATGGTCAACACCACCTTCAGCTCAGAGATGGTTTATTACTTTAAGTGAGACGCATTTTTGTGCCCAGCAGCAACATCAATTTAAAACTATTGTCGCATTCCACAACTCCCATATCAAAGGAACTCGGCTATCCACTCCACTTACCGGTCTGTCCGTAAATTTTTACTGGCCAAAAATGTATTGGATGTCAAAAACTTCATCAATAGTTGTTCCACATGTTTACAATCCAAACCCGAAAATATTTCTCCTAAAGGCTTACCTTAACCACTTCCAATTCCAATACATATCTGGGAAGACATTTACATGGACTTAATTACCCACCTCCCCCATCCTTAGGAAAGCCACCATTTGGGTTATCGTCGACCGCTTATCCAAATACGCCTACTTCATCGCCTTACCCACATCCTTCTCTACCTCCCAATTAGCATCTCAATTTATCTGGGACTTGTGAGTCTTTGTGATTTTTCTCATTCCATCATCTATGATCGAGACTGTATCATTGTAAGCCACTTTTGGAAAGAACTTTTCCGTCTACATAGCACAGAACTAAAGATCAGTAGTGCATACCATCCACAAACGGATGGCCGAACCGAAGTAGTAACCGATGCCCTGAAACTTACCTTCAAGCAATGGTTGGCAACACACCCAATAAATGAAGCAATTTCCTTCCTTGGGCCGAATGGTGTTACAACACTAACCGCCATTCTTCCATAGGGATGTCCTCTTTCCAAGCGGTATATGGTCGACCACCTCCAATCCTTCTTATCTACACTTCCAATGCTACAAACCTTCATGACCTTGATCAGTTGCTTACCGATAGAAACTAACTACTTCAACATCCTAAAACAAATTTGGAAAAAACACAAACAAGAATGAAAAATCATGTCAACCAATACCAAACGAACATACAAGTTTCCATAGGAGTTTGGGTTTTCTTACGCCTTCAACCTTACCGTCAACTTTCTTTCAGCAAAACCATCCATAAAGTCGCCAAAAAATACTTTGGCCCCTACCAAATCATTGAAAAAATTAGACCCAATGCTTACAAACTTCAACTTCCACTCGACTCCAAAATCCATATGGTTTTCCAATCTCCATGTTTAAGTATTGCCCCTACAATGATAACTCCACAACCACACCATTACCTCCCACAAATCTTGATGGCCAACCATTCTACCAATCGGAAAAAGTACATGCCTCCAGCTGTGCAGTTAATGCCCCGCTATATCCCCGCTATAACTCTGATATATCTTATAGCGGATTCCTACCGCTACGATTTTTCCATATATCCCCAACATATAGCCTTTCCGCTTTAATCCCCGCTATTTACGCTATATCCCATTATTTCCGCTATATTCCGCTATTTCCTCTATATCTTCTATAAAAAATTGGATTAAAAAATGATATTTATACGCTATAAAAATTATGAAATTAATTAATTTCATTGAATTTTTGATATATGTTTAGAAATGATAATACTCTAATATTCTACTAGATTAAATTAAGTTATATAACAGTTTTACGTTCATTTACAATACATTTGCACATATTTTTATTTAAAATTATTTTTGTATTAATTATAATTCAATTGAATGTTAATTTTTCACATAATTACTATCTATATATGTTAACGTTAAAAAGTGAACGCTAACACCCGGTGTGTGTAATAGAATCGTGAAAGCACCACCCGCGTGACGGGAACAGAATTTAAGCAGTAAATAGCAGAAAAGCAGTAAAAGACAGCAATTTATAGTGGTTCGGCTTGAGATTAAGCCTACGTCCACTTTGAATCTCTTTATTACTGAATCCGGTTACAAATCGATACAAATCTCTTATCAAAACAGTACAATTTGATCACAAGAAACAATCTTGACTACTAGCTCAATCTTCGTCGATGAAACTCGATGAATCCGTGTTGGATGTAAGGAATTTCTCTCGAAGCTTGTTGTAGCGTCTTGAATGTTTGAAGATCTTTGATTGTTGAATGAGTGGAGACTTCGACAGAGTAACGGCGCTTGAAGAAATGAATGGTCAAAAGTCCCCCTCATGTTGAAAGTGGTGGTCTATTTATAGGAGTCGAATCTGAATAGGAAATGTTCCAAGTCATAACTCGCAACCGACTTATAGTGAGTCGTAGGTCGTAAGTCGGCGATGAGATAGAAACAGTTGGAGAGTTGTTCCTGATCAGGTACTTTCTCCAAGTCCTAAGTCGCAGTCGACTTATAGCAAGCCATGAGTCGCGGTCGACTTAGCAGTTAACAGTGTAAGCCAAGCGGCATGGGTGTTCAGGCATTGGGTTTTAGCTTCGTAGCTTTAGGTCGTAGATGACTTCAGCTAAGTCTTGAGTCGTGGACGACTTAAAGCTAGGTCTTGAGTCGTGGTAAGTCCTTAACCCGTGTACGACTCAACTGAATGCGGCATCTCTTAAGTCGCAGATCCCTTGAGTCGTAGATCTTTCTTAAACCGGTAAGTCCTAGTTCCTTTAAGTTGGCTCTGTAGTTAAGTCGGAGACTTCCTTAAGTCGTAGCCTGTTAAGCCGGAGACTTCCTTAAGTCGTAGCCTGTTAAGTCGGAGACCTTTTTAACTCGTAACCCGCTAAGTTGTTAACCACTTCCAGTTGTTAGGTCGTGAGACTTCGTTAAGTTGTAGATCGTCCACCTCCTTATGTCGCAGCTTGTTAAGTCGGCAGGCTTTTTAGGTCATGAACTCCTTAGCTCGTTAAGCTCTTAGGTCGGTAGGTCGTTGAGTTGCTTCAAGAGTTAGGTCGTGCATTCTGTTAGGTTGTGACATCCTTAGGTCGTGATATCCTTAAGTCGTAACATCCTTAGGTCGTGATATCCTTAAGTCGTAACATCCTTAGGTCATGATATCCTTAAGTCGTTAAGCTCTTTTAAGTCGTGAACTCTTTTAGGTCGTTAAGAGCTGTTAGGTCATAGGGTTTTAGGTCGCCGAAATAAAGGAATTAACATTTGCCCCTCGAAGTACACGCCTATGCCATAGGTCGTGTGCTTCGACTTACTTTCGTTAGCTCGCAGGCGACCTAAAACTTGCCTATTCGCCTTCCTCTCTCAGCCCCATATAAACTGTTAAGTCGCTCCTTCCTCCCCACCTTAATGTTCTGAATTTTCACTACCATTAACGAATTCTCAATCTCTCGAAGGCGAATTCAACTTGTTTAATCGACGATTCATCCTTTCCAACAGACTACGTAAGTGAGTTCAATCTCCGTCCTACCATAATCGCCGCCCAACCATGAGTTCATGTTTTCCGACCCAAATTCAATTCCATGCATTCGTGTTTCATTTTTTGAGTGATTACTACAATCGACTTCCGATCGTGGTTTGATATGTTTATATGATTTGTGAATGTACAGTAATGTTCATAATGGATCAGAGGGATTTGCAATTGATTTGCTGGGCGATCTGGTGGTATGCGGAGATGAATCAAATTCAAGAAAAGGATGATCGTTTTCTTTGTAATGGTACAATCGGGTTACCGGGTCCATTAAGAGATTTCGTGGAGGGGAAGTTTGGCAACCTAGCAGATTTGTACGACTTAAGAATTTTGTGCTGAGCCTTTCGCGACATACGACTTACGACCTAAGTCATTTGACCGACCTATGCTAGGTCGTGAGCGACCTAAAACTTGAACCTTTGGACAACTGTACTTTGAACATGACGACTTAACAATTGTACGACCTAATTCTTGCGACATAAGCTTTAAGTCGCGGCCGAGTTAGGATTTGACCAATTTAAATCGCCTTAAACCTTCCAACCTGCACTGTACGACCTAAAAAAGGCTCCGAGATATGCTAAGTCGCGAGCGACCTAACACTTGGGAATTTCAGCAGAACATGACCGAACTTTGAATTGTTTGAACCTTTTTTGGACTTTGTTGTACTTCTTTTCAGATTGTCTTGACTTTAATGCTAATAACCTGCTAAAACATTTACAGAAAACTGGGACGAATATACTGCCACTGACTGCCCACATCAAATGACAGATAGTTGATAAAGAAAAAATCAAATTAGAACTGCATGAACGAAATGTTGTACAATAACCAATTCAAGTTAAGTATTAAAGCAAAATTGTAATAATCAACTGAAACTGATTTGTTTGCATCAACACTGTACTTTAAATATTAGCAAGTCCTGAAATCTCATAATCGACCGATCGTCGACTAGTTTAATTCCAGCCGTTTTTTACTTGTTATTTTTATTGGCTATGCACAACACTTCACACTTTTTAGGAAACGTGCACCTTAATATTTGATCATCCAGTTCCTTGTGTAGAATGACATCTCAACAGGAGGACTTGGAACCAGCTGGAGAAGCTTTTCCAATCGCTACCCCATTGAATGATCCTCCGGAAAGGACTCCTACCACTCTGAGTCATAAAGCTTTTCGTCAATTATGCATTCAATTTGGTATTGCCGAAGCTGACGCTTTGTTCCCTGGAATAAATGATACTGCTGATAGGCCGCCTCATGGCTTTGTCGCAGTTAACCGCCAAATGTGTTTGAGTGGAGCTATTCCCCCGTTTAACGACTGTCTTCGAGAACTTCTCCTCCGACTATCTATTTCCCCTTTTCAACTACATCCTAATGGCTACGCCATCCTGCTGGGATTGTGTGTGCTATTTAGGAGAACGCTGGACCGTTTTCCCAGTTTTGGAGAAATTCGCTTCCTGTGTTCATTTGCAAAGAATAAAGACCATCCCTCTATCACACTTGTAAGGAGTGCCAGGAACCGTAGACTGATTACTGGTCTTCCCGAAAGCGTTCCCGGGTTCCTGAGCTAGTTTTTCTTTGTTTGCTGTTCCCCGGGATTTTACGCCATTTGGAGAGTGGGAAGTACGACCTTTTGTCTTTGCTCCTTATTTTTTCTGAATTCTTCGAAGTCCGAATTGTCAAGCATTAACTTCTTTTTCTACTATTTCAGCGTTCCCTCCTCCTTCTAGGAACCCTAGTCACAAAACAACCTTCGAGAGGCTTATGGCCGTGCCAGTTGAAGAGAGGAGTGTTCAATTTCTATTGAAAGATGAGTTTCTCCATCAATTCGGACTCTTACATCCTTCTCGCTCTACTCAACCGCATGAAGTCCCTGATTCTCCATCTACGGAGTCAGATGCCCCCGCTCCTGCTAAAGAACTTTCACTGAAAGAACTTACCATTGAGACTTTATTGGTAAAGTGTTCTACTCTTACTGACATTGCAGGGTCGTCCAGTAAATTAGTGCTTGCCCCGGTTATTGAAGAAGAGGAAAATCTTCACGTTTCTGAAAAGACGGCTGAGGCGGAAGTCGAAAAAGATAATTCTCCCGTGCATCATGGCGACGATACTTTTGACAGTCTGAGCGATATCATGATAACCTCTCAGGAGCTCTTTAAAGATGATGTTTCTAAAGTGATCTCTCCTGTTATCGAAGCAACTTTTTCCTTGCAACAAACCACAACGCCTTCTACACAATTATTGCCATTTCCACACCCAAAAGTGGTTTGTAGTCTGACGCGCGTAGTTTGCACATCACACTCACTTAGGATTTTGGCGCTTATATGCACTTAGCTCCTTTAATTTGAAAATTTCTAAGACTTGCCTTTCTTTTTTCAATTTCAGGTTCTACAATGGGGCGAAGTGGCTCTTACTTTGACAAATTCCAGCGTCACAGAAGCCGCGATGCTTATGACTTTAGGAGTTATATCGGTGCCCCGAAGGAAACTGATGAGGAAAGGGCTGCCAGAAAGGCTCACGAAAGGCGAGCTCATGAAGAACGTCGTCGGAGAGAAGATGAAGAGCACTATGGGAGTAGGGACGAGCGACGTGACTCTTCCCACAGAAGCGACGATCCTTACAAGAGGAAATTTTATGACGACAAGGGGAAGAGTCATACTTCCGATGATTCCAGCAAACAGATCAGACTTGGCGAGAAAGACACGTCTAATATCTCGGAAAAGACTACCGCTTCTATTCCTCCTAATACATCGTCCGGTTCTCCTACCCTTAAGAAGTCTGACATCCAGGCAATTATTAATAGGCCTCAGTATCAAGCCGGGGACGGGCCTCCTACACTTCAGAGCCGATTTCCAAATTGGTGTCTAAGAGGAGTCCGTTTTGACTTAGATTTGGTTCCCATTGATAAGCAGGCGATGCTGAGAAATGTCGATGCTGTCAAGCTTGACATTGAAAGAATGTCTGGATGGCAGAAGCTGGTTGATGAACTTCAAAGGGTCAACCATATGAACCTTGAGACGATGATGACCATGGAGAACGATAAATCAGAATGGGACAAATAGCGTAAGCAGCATGATGCGGAGATGAAAAGCATTAGTGATGGTTATGGGAAGCTCAAAGCTGAAGTTGAAAGACTCAAAAATGAGCTTGCTACTTCTTCCACTTCTTATTCTCAGAAAAATGCTCCAAAAACAAGTTCGAGACGCCCATGCTGCTCAGCGAGATACTGAAGTAAAACTTGAAGCAGAACAGCATGTTACTAGAAAATATCGTGATGACGTTGCTCAACTTCAGGAGAAAATCAGCTCTCGAGACTTAGAAATTGCGAGGCTACAGTCCCAGTTATTGAAGGCTGAAAGAGAGCGTGATGAAGCTCTCTCTGGTAAGGCTGCGGCTGAAGAATCCCAAAAGGCAACCAAAGCCACCATTGACGCGACTTTATTTGACTTTTATATGCATTGCGTCCTGGGGCGTGGGAGCCTTTCATTTTTGGGACCAGAATATGAAATCACCTTAGCGGAAGTATGGGAGGCAATTATTGACATGTTCGGCGGTGCCGGTTATGCTGAAGCAGATCTTCAAGCTACCTACTTAGATGAGAGTGCCCGCGCTGCCCTTGCCAAAGGAAAAGAGCAGCTTACCCGAGTGCGGGCCGAGGCGACGGGAGAGAAGCTTCCTGAGAGAGAAATACCTCCTATTGCTCCTGCTTATACTTCGGCTTCAGCTCACGCGGATATTACTGGCTCTAGTTCTCACTCCACGCCTCCCGCTAAGGTTGACAAAGAAACTGTGACCACTCCTATAGAGGAAGAGGCAATGAAGGACTTTCAGGCTCGGGAATTTGAGATTGATCTCGCCAAACCGACTTCTCCAGGTAACTTTGACGAGACGAATTCAGTGAATCGCTTATTCAACTTAACCGAGTTTGACGAACTTCTTACTTATTACTTAAGCTTTGACGATCCACTGTCTTCTTTTTCCCTGGAGAATACTGATTTTGATTTCTTTTATTATGCAGCGGATGCGCCGGAAACTGCACCAATTTTTCCTTCTTCAGCTGCCGTTCCTCCTCCTTCTCAAGTTACTCCTCTTCCAGCTTCTCAACCAGGTTCACAGGAAGAACAGATAGTAGCCCTTCAAGGCTTGGGCAAACCACCTGCTTCCGAGGAGCAGAAAGCAGAAGATCTGGAAGATAGTGAGAAGACCCCGGAGCAGTCTTTTGACTACGACACAAAGCTTTCTACATTTCTTACTCTGGGGAGTGAGTCTTCTTCCAAGAAGAAGGGGAAACGTGTGGTTTCGAAGAAAGGAAAGAAAAGTTCTTCTGCTGCTGGAGATGAAGCAGAGGTTGATCCGGCCGAGTCTCTTTCTCCTTCTTCTCCGATACGGCCTCCGAAACTAATTACCAGGCCGGGTAAAGGCTCCAAGGGTGGGAAGAAGGAGAAATGAGTTTGATTTTGTCTTTTCTGCTTTTTGCATGTATTGACCGGAGATTGTGCGGATACCGGTCTCCGCTCCTTTTTGTAATCTGCACAATGTAAAAAGTTTCCATAGTATTGAATAAAATAGCTATTTTACTTGTACAAATTCTTGTGTATGTGAGAATGCATCTGTTTCTCTTTTTTAGTGTAGAACAAATGATTCTTTTTTTTTGTTTGAACAAACTTTTTGTCTGTTTTTTCGAGAATGCATTTATTCCACATCTATTTTTCATGATATTGTAATGAACTCGCGGTATGTTGCTTGCATATCCCTTTATTCATGTAATTGAATTGTATAGTGTTGCCCCCATACCGCAAGTGCATTGCAACATTTCTAGCTTCTTCAAGACTGATACTCTTACTTCAGAGAATAACTACTCCACTTTTAGGGGAAGAATCATTCTTCTTTTAATAGAGTATATCTCGTCTTCAGAGAAGTTTTTACTTTCTCTTTCTTCCTGAAGAACACTTCAACTTTTGGGAATGATCACTTTTATTTGTTAAAAAGTGAATTTTCCTGCACAGTGAAATGAGCTTCTGAAGAAGGTTTTGATTTTGTGCCCCAATAAAGGGTTTATTTTTGGTACTTCAAGCAAGGTGAAGTACGCCTCTGAAGAGGTCTTTTGGTCTCTTCAGAGAAGCGATTTTGGTCTCCGAAGAGAAGTAGTTTTTGGTCTCCGAAGAGAAGCAATTTTGGTCTCCGAAGAGAAGCAATTTTGGCATTTCAGCTCTGGTGAAGTGGGTCTCCGAAGAGAAGCATTTTGCACTTCTACACGGGTGAAATGTGCCTCCGAAAAGGGCTTTTTAGCATTTCATCACTGGTGAAGTGGGTCTCCGAAGAGAAGCATTTTACACTTCTACACGGGTGAAATGTGCCTCCGAAAAGGGCTTTTTTAGCATTTCATCACTGGTGAAGTGGGTCTCCGAAGAGAAGCATTTTGCACTTCTACACGGGTGAAATGTGCCTCCGAAAAGGGCTTTTGCCTCTGAAGAGGTCTTGTGATTGTCTGGAAGTTACTTTCTCATGGTTGAATGGATCCACGGGGCGGACGCAAGTTGCTTGATTGGATGTTCGTTTGCACAAACGATCGCAATTAACTAACAAGGGCCCTGTTCCTTCAGCGTGGGAAGGTGCCCCTCCGGTGGTTCCACCAATCTTTTTATTGAGAGAAGCACTTTCGTTTATTGGCGTGCCTCGTTAGAGGGCTTTGTTGACCTTTGGGAAGGAGCATCAGTTGGTTGGTGTGCTAGGAAGGTTGCGTCTCAAGGGCGAGTAGATCCACGGGACGGATGCAAGCTGCCTGATCGGATGCATCACGATCAGTTAGCAAGGGCCCTTTTCCTTCTGCTTGGGAAGGTGTCCCTTCGGTGGTTATACCGACCCTTTTTATTGAGTGGCATACCTCCTTTTGGCTGTTTCTATGTTTGGTGGCCCATGTTTACTCATCATTTGCTAATCAGCTACCCTTTATTATTGTTTCCAAGCGCGTCTTCCTTTGCAAGTAAATTGTCTTATCCGAAGAAGTGGACTTCACTGTTGAACAACTTCACAGGACAAACGCAAGTTACCTAGTTGGATGTCTGTTCGTATTGACAGTCACAACCACTTAACGAAGGTTTGCCTCAGTGGAGTTGCCAACTTTTTATGTGAAGTTCTTCTTATATGGGATTTGAATATGGAATTTTTGGTTGCTTGGTATTTGCTTAATAAGTGATTTGTTGGGCTTGCTTAGCTTTGCAATGGGTGAGCTTTGCTTTAATGACCTGCAATATTAGATCGACATTTTAGCAATACATTTAGAGTATTTACACATCGAAATATAACAGGCATTTTGTAATAGAAAACACAGAATTCATAGTTTTTCATTATTCAGTCACACTGATTTCTCAGCGGTTTACAATGCAGAAGTCATACATTTATTACCATTTTTACAAATTCAAGCAATGCTGTTAAGTAAAAAATGGGTGCTAGTTATTGTTGTTTCAGAATCTCCGGACTGATTTTCCATTTGCACTAGATTCGCAGCTTCGGATTTATATGCCAGAGAAAGTGAAGGATGCCCCAGTTGCAGTTTTGTGGACAATTAGCAGTCGTCCCAACTTCTGCCCGCTGGGTGTGGACCTCCTGTGACAACATTAATGACAAGCTTTTCTGAATCTTGCACTGCAGTGTTGTTGAGAGAATCAGATTGATGGGTAGGATGTTGTTGATCCCGAGTGGATGAGGTTGGATCGACTCCGCTTCTCTTAACGTATTGTTGGAGTTTACCCTGCTCCAGCAATTCTTCAATCACATTCTTTAATTGGCGACATTGGTCAGTGTCATGGCCAGGTTGATTGTGAAATTGGCAGAATTTTCCATTACGCTTTGCACCTCTTGTCATCTCAGGTGGCTTAGGATACCTGACAACGTCCTTTGTTGCAAAAAAGATATTTCTTGGTGTATCAATTAAAGGAGTAAAATCCGAAGGATTAAAGCGGCGAGGTTTCTTTTCATTTCCCTGGCTCTTTCCTCCTTCATTCTCCCTTTTCTGACTTTCAGATTCTCTTTTATTAGATGGGACATTGTTATTATTAGCTTGGGCAACAACCACTTTCGATGTCATAGAAAGGCTTTCAAGGCGAATGAACTCATCGGCCTTTTTATAAAAAATTTCAAGCGAGTTCGGTTCCTTCATCTTTAGCCATATCCCAAATTTGCTCGATTTATCAATGGCTCGCATCAAATAAGTCAGGATCATGCGTGGTTCCGCATTTTCTACTTCGGCTAAAGCTATATTGAAACGGCTCAAGAAAGATTTGGTTGATTCTTCGGGCGCTTGTTCAAGGTTAGACAGTGACATTATATCCTTAGCTTTTGAAGCATACAATCTGAACTGTTCTTTGAACTTTTGCGTTAAGTCGGAGAACTTATCTACAGACCGAACCGGAAGCTTTGTGAACCAAAGTAAAGCCACACCTTCCAGGTATACTGGAAAGTATCGACACTTGATCTCGTCTGACGCTCTTGCACCGGTCATATGCCAATCGTATTTGTATAGGAAATGATTAGGGTCACTCGTTCCCCTATAGGCTTGGATAGTAGGAGGTGCAAATTTCATTGGAAATTCCGCTTTCAGGATCCTTTCCATAAACGGAGTTCTGCTCGGTGCAAATCCCCAGTCGTTCTCATTCTCTTCCCTTTGCATGCTCTCTTTCATGATGCGGTCAACCATTTCGGACAGGTACTCTTTATTGTTCAAAGACATCTCCGGGCAGGCATCAGTCCTTCCTTCGGAAGCTTACCTGGGCACATGTTCACGATCAGTTGGTTGCGGCATAGAACCCTCAGTTTGGAAAGGTGGCATTTGAGGAAAGGCTGTTTGATGGTTTTCTGGTTGACGATTTGCCCCGAGCAGGGCAGTTAATCTATCCATCATCAAAGCGTTTTAGGTTTCAATCTGTTGGTACAATCCAGAAACTGCGTCATCTAATTCAGCCCTGGTGACTCCAATGGTAGGAGTTGCTTGGTCTGCGGTTGGGGAGGCGGAAGTTCCTTCATGAGCATTTCTGGATCTGACCGGTCTACCTCTTCTTCCAGGAGCCATCATTTCAAATCAACTTCTGGTTCTTAAGAGAAGTTCTTTTTATGAGTTTTTTGCGAAGCAACGGTGAAAATCTTCCTGAGTTCAATTCTCAGTGAAAGCACCAAAATGTAACGTTAAAAAGTGAACGCTAACACCCGGTGTGTGTAATAGAATCGTGAAAGCACCACCCGCGTGACGGGAACAGAATTTAAGCAGTAAATAGCAGAAAAGCAGTAAAAGACAGCAATTTATAGTGGTTCGGCTTGAGATTAAGCCTACGTCCACTTTGAATCTCTTTATTACTGAATCCGGTTACAAATCGATACAAATCTCTTATCAAAACAGTACAATTTGATCACAAGAAACAATCTTGACTACTAGCTCAATCTTCGTCGATGAAACTCGATGAATCCGTGTTGGATGTAAGGAATTTCTCTCGAAGCTTATTGTAGCGTCTTGAATGTTTGAAGATCTTTGATTGCTGAATGAGTGGAGACTTCGACAGAGTAACGGCGCTTGAAGAAATGAATGGTCAAAAGTCCCCCTCATGTTGAAAGTGGTGGTCTATTTATAGGAGTCGAATCTGAATAGGAAATGTTCCAAGTCATAACTCGCAACCGACTTATAGTGAGTCGTAGGTCGTAAGTCGGCGATGAGATAGAAACAGTTGGAGAGTTGTTCCTGATCAGGTACTTTCTCCAAGTCCTAAGTCGCAGTCGACTTATAGCAAGCCATGAGTCACGGCCGACTTAGCAGTTAACAGTGTAAGCCAAGCGGCATGGGTGTTCAGGCATTGGGTTTTAGCTTCGTAGCTTTAGGTCGTAGATGACTTCAGCTAAGTCTTGAGTCGTGGACGACTTAAAGCTAGGTCTTGAGTCGTGGTAAGTCCTTAACCCGTGTACGACTCAACTGAATGCGGCATCTCTTAAGTCGCAGATCCCTTGAGTCGTAGATCTTTCTTAAACCGGTAAGTCCTAGTTCCTTTAAGTTGGCTCTGTAGTTAAGTCGGAGACTTCCTTAAGTCGTAGCCTGTTAAGTCGGAGACTTCCTTAAGTCGTAGCCTGTTAAGTCGGAGACTTCCTTAAGTCGTAGCCTGTTAAGTCGGAGACCTTTTTAACTCGTAACCCGCTAAGTTGTTAACCACTTCCAGTTGTTAGGTCGTGAGACTTCGTTAAGTTGTAGATCGTCCACCTCCTTATGTCGCAGCTTGTTAAGTCGGCAGGCTTTTTAGGTCATGAACTCCTTAGCTCGTTAAGCTCTTAGGTCGGTAGGTCGCTGAGTTGCTTCAAGAGTTAGGTCGTGCATTCTGTTAGGTTGTGACATCCTTAGGTCGTGATATCCTTAAGTCGTAACATCCTTAGGTCGTGATATCCTTAAGTCGTAACATCCTTAGGTTGTGATATCCTTAAGTCGTTAAGCTCTTTTAAGTCGTGAACTCTTTTAGGTCATTAAGAGCTGTTAGGTCATAGGGTTTTAGGTCGCCGAAATAAAGGAATTAACAATATATTTGTAAAAACAACAAGTATGAGATTTATATGCTATTTTAGAGTAATTCGATATATCCCGCTATACCTTCGCTACATCACCGCTATGACTTTTTGCACCTCTACCGCATTGAATCCACCAAGCACTTTAACTGCACAGGCCTCCAGACAACATACCCCACAGCTACCCAAATTCTCATCCAATGGCACGACCTTAGCCTACTCGAAGCTAACATGGAAACTTAAGGAGCAACTTCAAAAAAGTTTTCTACATTTTGACCTTGAGGACAAGGTCACTCTTGAAGCGGGGAGTAATGATGCACAAGGCTTGCACAATGAAGACCCAACAAAATATATGGACTCAACAAATATCCACAAGGAAGCAAGACTCAAGAGAGTCATCAACAAGCCAAGAAGATTCCAAGAATAAGAGCACTCTAGAATAAACTAGAAGCTAATCATGTAATTAGTGAGGCCAAGAATCTAATTAGTTGCAAAATGTGTCTTTCGTGTGTGAGGTGTCAAATTGTTAGTGGAGTAGTTACAAAAATTGTCTCATTTACAATGGCAAAGTATGGCTATTTACAAACTTTGCTATGTAATGGAAATATATAAAATGTTTTTTTTCTTCACCTCCTTTCTTGCTCTTCATCTTCCTTCATGCTATCTTCCTTCCTTTAAAACCTTCACCCACAACAAGTTTGTATCATGATGTTAGTCATTGTTTTTCAATTGCATATACTTGTTTGTCCAAAGAGTGGATTGATAGTCATTTTCCTTAAATATGTGTTAAATACGCTTTAGAACTGCACAATGTAAGGATTTTCTTGAAAACGTGTTATTTGAAATGTAGCTTGATTATTTGGAAAATTGTAAAATGTAATTGCTTATTGTTGATTCGTTACGAATATCTATATTAGACCACATAAATTTATCAATTTATCTATGTATGAATACATCTTAATATTTGAATGACCCTGAGATCTATATGAATAATTAGATTTTTATTTCAATATGATTGAACTGTTTTTTATTTTTACAAAAAAATAAAGAAACATGACATAAAACAAAACTTGAATAACATACAAAATGAACAAGAACATAGCATAAACATATAATCCAGATTACACTAGTACATGATAGTGGTAAAATGAAACATGATATAAAACTTGACACATTAAACACAGGATGCAACACAATAATCTAGTTATCGCTTTCACATTTACGTTTAGTTCTTGCAGCAACGTTGAACTCATCATCGAACTTCTTTTTAAAATGATCAACAAAGTGAAATGTATGGAAATATCTATGAGTTGGAAGGGATTTAACCCATTCCTAGCGTTCGTCGGTTTCGGACTTATGGGGACGAAGACGTTTATGTGCTGTTTGGTTTTATTTTCTTTATATGTTTTCAACATTCATGATAAATTATAAAGATAACGGAAGAGAAATTTATAATTTTAAGCCATTATGATGACGATGGAGATGTCGGAAGCGATAGAGGGATGATAGAGAGAATGAATTGTTTTCCATTTTCACGTTATTCTTCATTAAAAACGAACAGTGATCAATACAAAAACACAACATTAATAGCTACAAATTCAACTACCCAGAATCTCAAAAATATGTAGACGCATTTTAACCTTTTTCCTTAACCATAAAACAATTGGACAATAAAGAGAGTTAGATTTGAATAAATAAATCTGTTCAATCATTTGACAGTGAGTGTTTGGTAGGTTACCTTTGCATCGGGCAACTAATTTAAAATTCACGAGAGTGGAGCGATATGGGATTGATTGGTCTGGAATATTATTTTGACTGATATGCAATCAAAGCATTAAATAGGAAGGAATAAATTAGTCCATGCTGCATTAAATGTGCACCGCTGGCCTTTGTAAATTTGTGTGAACCTTAGCCACGAATAGAAACTTCAATTTTGGCAAACACGTAATAAGCAAATTCTCTCTCGGTTCTACCAAGCAGCAATCGCCAACCACGGATTGATTACCACTTCATTTCATTGTTAGACGATGGTAAAATCTACAACATACCTTTCCTATTACTGTATTGCTTTCCATACCTTCGGTCTGCCACACCAAGATAACGAGTGCACCCAAAAATATTTTGGTAGAATCTACAACTACGTAACTCATTTTAACACACACAGTAAAAATGCAGGAAAGAGGAGTAAAGATGGAAAAAGTTGATCTGAAATATATTTTTAATATACCAAATGTGAAAATCCTGGGTTATGAAATGACAAACACTTATGCATAATGGATCACACTTATACATCACAGGAGAGTTAAATGATGTATATCAATTATTTAAAAGATTAATTTGCATACCACCTCTAAAATCTTACAATTTCACCGGTGCTAAGATATACCGTTATCCGGTATTTGAACCAAGCAATATTCAATTGATATGACAACGAAATGATAAATAAATGCATCGAAAAACTTGGAGGACATCCAGAGTGTCGGGATTGAAGAACTCAAAAAAGAAACGACTAAGCATTAAAGGTTCTCCAATGGTTCGGTACCGATCCATATGCATCGGTACCAAACCATCATGAAAGTCGGGGGGTCCACCATATTCTCCAACAATCGAACATTGAAGTTGAATGATTCAAGTATTTTCAAAGTGACATAAATCGGTGCCAACCCATATAGGTCGGTACCATGCTAAAAGACAAAGAAGGGGTCAAAGGCATGAGTCCTTACCGATCCATATTTATTCCTGGATTTTCTGTGTCTTGACTTGTTCTTCATGCTAGAACATCGGATCTGCAGATTTTCCTCGTTCAAACCAAATCTGACAATTTTTGGGTTGAAATTCGTCTATAAATAGAAGGCTACCATCAACAAGAAAATGAATTTTGAAGTATAGAACTTTATGTGTGCTTTTGTTGTCCATAGTTTAATTTGACAATAGAAAGGATTAATAATTTTAAATACACACATATTAAAATTAATTTTGACTAATATTATTTGTTTTGAATTTAATATTAATAATTTCAAATCTAGCTTGACTTAGGAAGAATTCAAAATTAGATCAATGATTCTAAACAAAAGTCCTTTTATAAATTTTGAAAAGAAATAACACACACACACATACATATATGAATAATAATAAAATATGTTTTATACTGAAAGTAACACACAAACACATACATATAAATTTTATTCAATTTCGTTAAATAACTTCAAATGATTATAATATGTATAGTTTACTTATATTGATTTACATAATATGATATAAAATTATTTTATAACTAATTAAAATAGTTTTAAATTCAATTTTTTTAAAAGAATATTGTCGAAAATAATTTCAATAAAATGTTGTTATGAATATTTTTGTTTTATTAAACATTAGTTTCTAAAACAATAGCAAATACTAGATTGGACACATAGGCATAAACAAATCCATTGTATAAGAAATCTAAACTATACTAACATGATGTAATATATAATCAAAACGAGACTGGATAATTACCATATGAAGTAGCCTAAGGTTCACAATTTAAATGATTGAATAACTCATAGATTTAACCGAACCAGTCTCTGGATTTTGTTACAATGTAGAAACAAATACAACCTTGAATTAATTTGATTTTATTTTGATGCGCTTTAGGGAATTTTGCGGCCTTGGAGCCATGGAATTTTCGATTGAAAAATGAACAGGAGGAGAGACTAAAACAATAACATTTAATGTGTTTAAGAGGCATTTAAAAGAACAAATGGTGGACTACTTTTCTCATTCCTTTACTTATTCTTTTAATACCGTTTCAAAATTATTTTGAACACTCAAACTCTTTCTCTCCTTGCACCTTAGGTCAACCATGATTTAGGCTTAATGGGCCTTCACCATCCCAACCCATTAGTAATTAGTCGATTTAAATCAAATTCAAATATTTATCGATATCATATATTGATATGTACATATACAACTTTTATATATGTACTTTATTAAATGCAAATGGCACCCAAAAATCAAATAAAATTTAATAACTAACATTTCATAAATATTAATTAATTTACAATAATTATAAATTAATTAAATCATGTAGTATTTCGAAGTATTCACCATTACAGTTGTACGACTCAAATGTAACGGCCATACGTCACCTTTGTTAGTTATGTTACAATTTGGCTGAATCTATTACTAACACATCATTTCATCAAAACCGCATCTCTTTAGGACTTATATTGAATTTGGCTTTGGTAAAAATTTCAATATCTTCCACACTCAACTATGTTAGTCCAAATACACAATCCTTGGTTCAATAATAACATTTATTATTAACATAGTGCTTTGACTAGAGACTTTGATTTTGAGTTGACTGCGGTTGATCATGACACTAACATCTAATAAACGAGGAGACAAATTCTCTATTGAGTAGTGTTTCACTTCCAATGCTTCAATTAAGACCCAACCGTAGTCGCTCGATGGATCGACATGCCATGATTTAACTATAATCAAATTAGAGTATCCACATTAAAGTTCCACGGTATTCTCAAGTCGAGGAAACCATGTAACATCGTCACTTTGAGATCTCTCATTTGACTTTAATTATAATTAACCAAACATAAAATTCTCGAGTGAGTCATCCCGTAATTTTCCAATAACTAATAATACGTAACATTTTGGTGCCCCCAACAGCCACGAGTAATATATACCGCCTAACATTTAGAAAACGTTACGTACTCTGGTCCTGTGCAGTTAAAGCGCTTGGTGGATTCAATGCGGTAGAGGTGCAAAAAGTCATAGCGGGGATGTAGCGAAGATATAGCGGGATATATCGGATTACTCTAAATAGCATATAAATCCCATACTTGTTGTTTTTACAAATATATAGATAGTAAATATGTGAAAAATTAACATTCAATTGAATTATAATTAATACAAAAATAATTTTAAATAAAAATATGTGCAAATGTATTGTAAATGAACGTAAAACTGTTATATAACTTAATTTAATTTAGTAGAATATCAGAGTATTATCACTTCTAAACATATCTAAAAAATTCGATGAAATTAATTAATTTCATAATTTTTATAGCGTATAAATATCATTTTTCAATCCAATTTTTTATTGGAGATATAGCGGAAATAGCGGAATATAGCGGAAATAACGGGATATAGCAGAAATAGCGGGGATTAAAGCGGAAAGGCTATATGTTGGGGATATATGGAAAAATCGTAGCGGTAGGAATCCGCTATAAGATATATCGGAGTTATAGCGGGAATATAGTGGGGCATTAACTGCACAGCTCTGGTCTCAACGGATGAATAGATATCCTTTCTCGAAACGTCTCGACTAGGAATATTTAAAATAATATGCTATTTTTCAATGTGATAAAATTCTCATGATTATAACCATTTGTAATGATTATCGCATAACATATTATTTAAGACTTTTCTATTTATATATACTTTATATTAATTACTTAATTAATTATATCACAATATAATGAAGTATATTATATAAATCAAACACCTTTATCATGACAAGATTCGTTGTCGAGTTAGATATATATAGAAAATTACATAATTGCCCCTAGGGCATACTGCTCATTTTATCAATCTTCCACTTGCAATTGCGGTCAATTATGGAATCTTATTTCAACTCATTCGATCAGTTTTCTCAAAGACTATTCGGCCGTTCGGGCCAGTCCCTTAGTGAATGGGTATGTTATTGTTATCCAGCATTTTGACCCGACTATCTCCGGACTGATTGGACAAATTAGAATCGATTGTCATCAAGGCCAGTAAGCCCAAAGCGATGATTGTGGGATCTAGAAATCAAATACAGATGATAATATGAAGCCATGATCAAACAGAATTGAGAGATATGCTATATAGAACGTTCTAAGTATGGAATATAGTTTGACCTAGAAAAGGTCGAGTATGATACCTCTCAATCAGAGGGATCAGATTACTTCAGCTAAACAAGTGCAACTCAATGGAAAACAATTGATATCACAAAATCTAGAAGTCAATACACATGAAACTTTAGGAACAAGACGTGGGATCCCTAGGGAGTCCACCCTAGAGATCATACCCCAAAAGGAGAAAGCAAGAGGGATTGACCCTCTTCCCTTTGTAGGGACTGGCTAGAATCAGATAACATTACACATAGCAGCGATGATTGATCGATAACTCAACATCTACAAGTCTAATTGACATGAAACTTGGAGGCTAAGCATAATACAACACGAAGAAGCTCCCATAGGGATCGTGCCCCCAAAATCATCAATCATAGGGATCGGCCCCGATTCTTATTTCTTGGGATTTGGGCCATGCGATTCTCCTATAGCGCCCTATGGTACTAGAGATCCTTTTGTCGAATTTTCAGGGAGATATTTCACCGTCTTCCTCTATAAATACAGGCTTGATTGTTCATTTTGGGGATCTTTACGCTGCTTATTGCTTTGTACTCTTTTGTAACTAAGGATTCTAATCTGATCCCTATTGTACTCAGTTTACAAAGAGATTAATAAAACTATCTCTTCAAAGTGGACGTACATGTCAAGCCTAGAAGAATAAAAAAACAAAAGAATTGAATTTGTTGCAAAACCCGATGTTATCTTCATTTTCCCTAATATACATGTTATCCCGCCTTTTGGCAAGGCCGTGACACCAAAAAGTTGATTGGAAAACCAAAGATTGTTCGTCTCAAAGAATGGTTATACACTACTTTGCTATGGATATCGATGAATTTTGTCTGAGCCCGGATCAGGCCACAATTGATAGAACATGGCGAGCAAAGTCATGGGAACCAGCGTTCCAAATTTCAGGTCAATCGGAGTTCGTATGAATGAGATATGATCAATATGAGTTAGGGAAGATGTGATGTTCGAATCCATCGGAGAACCACTGTTCGAACCCATCGGCTTCGTAACGATCCATGTGCACGGTTCAAATCCATCCGTTCGTATCCATCACCACACCTTGGTTCGTATCCATTGGCTTCGTATCGATCGGAATGGCCAGGCCTTCATATCCATGAACTTCGTATCGGTTGACCAATGATTAGTTTGAATCGATGAACGAGGCGTTCATTTGAATCCATCAGGCAGCTTCAGTTCGTATCCATCACAATCCTATCCATTGAATGGAGACATCACCATCGATACGAGCTAAGCTGCCTATCTCGATTCGAACTAGAAGTTGAAAGCTGATACGAGATGCACGAAGTTGATTGATTCAAACTGGATAACAGTACTCGATACAAACGAGGCGAAGTTTGTGGATACGAATTGGTCAATGCGCCACTAAAATCGGATCGATCCAGGCAACTTGCTCCATGTCACCGCGCGCATGCGCTTCCGATTGATGCGAAAGCCATCGATACGAAACCATGGATTCGAACAGGGCAGTGCACACGGAACTTTAACCTCGTATCGATCATATCTCACAAATATCTGGTCCAAATGCTACGAAATTTTCACAGAAGCTTGCACACGAGGTAAAGAATGTTCCTGCCAAGTTTCAGCTCAATTGGACTAATTCTTAATGGATACAAAATCAATTCGTATCGATCACAGATCGAGTCGAAACTTGGTGGGACCGATCGCGTGGGCCCACTCACGTGCCAGAAGAAGTATCCTGAAGTTTGAGCTCGATCTCAGCCTCCTACGCCTATAAATAGCCCCTTGAAGCCTACAGAAAGGGGATGCTGGGACTTTGGAACGTCCAGACTCTGCCGGATTCAATTCTACACTTCAATACCATTGTTGTATTCAAACTTCAGAGCTATTATCAACTGTAACCTACTGTAATTGATTGAAATCATCAAGTGAATCAATAAAGTCATCAGCTTCAGAGTGGACATAGGCATGATCGCCGAACCACTATAAAATCTGTGTTGTTTACTGCTATTCTCTTCAATTTTCTGAATGTTCTTCATTTTTGTTTCTCTATACATTTGTTATCTGTGAATTGTGATTGCGAACTGGTGCTTTCAACGACTATCAGGTGTTTGTGCCCAATTTTGGTGCGAACATTTTTGGTGCTTTCACTGAGAACTAAACTCAGGAGTTCTATCATTTAGAAGTTGAATTTGAAGACTAAAGAGCTCAGATCTGAGAAGATATGACAAGGCAAACTAGTAAAAGACAAAGGCCAGAGCAAAGTCAGCATGAAGGGAGTCAAGAGGCTTCCTCGGGGGCAAACCAAGCATCGATCTTCATCACCAGGGATGAGATGGAGACAATGATGAAGATACAGGAGGAAATGATCCAGAATTTGCTTCAACAGATTGGACAACTTGGAGCGCAAAATCAAGGAGCAACCAGAGTCCAGAACGGAGCAGGACCATCTGGCGCAGCGCCCGAGCTGGGGGCACACACTTAGAGCATGTTGATCCAATCCCGGGAAGAGATTCAGGGACATCCGAGCAACCTGGTGGCAATAGAGGGATGAACGCTCAGCCAGGGAGGTAGAACGAAGGTAACACTCAAAGATCACAGCCTGACGACAACGACAGGTTGGCAGAGATGGTCAGACAGGCCATGAGAGGCGGACTAGTCAATAGAGATCTGGAGGATGTATATAGGAGTCCTTTACTCCTACGATCAGGCAGGCCAGGAATCCACCAGACTTCAAGCTACCATCGGTGGAAATGTATGATGGGCGGACGGATCCAGCGGTCCATCTAACGAAGTATATGAGGCACATGGAAGTGCTGGGGGCATCACAGGAAGTCATGGCCCGGTGCTTTCCATTGTATTTGACGGACATTGCAACACTATGGTTTAGACAACTGGAGAGTGGCTCCATTGGGACTTGGATAGATTTAACGGAAAGGTTTATGAGACAATTTAGGGTTCATATTTCGAGACCCAAGAACGTGATGAGTTTGGCGACTCTAAAACAAAAGGCCGGGGAATCTTTGAGGAGTTTTCTGACGCGATTTAATGCGGCAGCAGCATCAGTGGATCGACCAGATCCATCTATGGTCATGATGGCAGCTGTATCTGGAAATCTAATGGCACGGAGTTCAAGAATTCACTAACTAAGGATCCACCTATGGACCTGGGAGAGTTTTATCATGAAACCGAAAAGTTTTTGCGATTAGAGGATGCTCGTACGAAGAGAGAAGAAGAAATCGATGTTTACGCAGTTAGAGGCGGTAATTCACCTGGAAAAGGTGTAGAGACTGGTAAAGGGAAGCGAAAGGCTGAAGAAAATGATGACAGGTCAAAGCGGCAACGGAGGGAGCCATGATTTACCACCTATTCAGAACTGAACGAGGGTTTGGAGCGAATCTACCAAGACACCCTAGAGCAAGTTGCCTATCGTAGACCAATGCGACGGGATCCGACTACCGACGAGAGAAAGTCAGACAAATATTGCTTATTTCACGAGCTGAATGGACATAACACAAATGACTGTAGACACCTAAAAAATGAGGTAGAAGGGCATATCAGGAACGGTAGGCTACTTCAGTATGTGAGAAGGCTAGCTCCAACGGTGGAACCAGAGCGACCACCATCTACATCAGCTAGGGGTGACCCCGAGCCGGGGCACCGTATGGTTATCAATTGATTTAAATAACGATGAACAAGTCGTAAACTTCTCACTAACAACATCAAACCATTTACACACGTATAAGATCGCGAACGATCCACATGCATGCTCTGAATGATTATTGACCGTCTCATAGTGAGAATTTACATTTTGACATCCTTGCTTTGCTTTTGTTTCATGTTGATTTGGACATTTAGACTTTGTTTGTTTGGATATTTCTGTTATGGCATTTCATGTGAACATTAATTTGATATTTGCAATTCTGTAGAAGAAGTTACTCGGAATTTTGAGCAATATCAATTTAATAATCTGTATTAAATATTAAATTGATTTGATATATCTTTGATTTATAAGATTTGAATTAATACTTTTCTTTTAATAAATATCTAATTGGTGAGTTTTATCTTTTAAAACTAATAAATTGTTTTCTATTTATGATGTATATATATTTGTATATATTGTAGATGGGAAAGCTTTGTTTTAAATTTAACAGATAAATTATGTTTTCAAATTTCTAATATACATTTTAGTGATTTGGGAATTATGATTTATTTAAAATAAGCTTTTTAAAGCTATGTAATAAATAAATATATGGGTTAAATACTTAAGATAAATGTTTAAATAGTTTAAAAATTAGTCTAGCTTTAGTTTAGATTTAAATTTATTAACAAAAAGATTTGTTTTATTTTTAAGTATAGCTTGATAAATATGGTTTAAAGATATATATATAAGTTTTAAATTCAATTTTGTCAAATGATACTTTAGTATATATTATAAAATAAGTAGTTGATAGTAAAAAGATAACTTCTTTTATAAATCATTTCAAATTGATAAATGTGTTATTTTTATAGTATTAATAAATAAAAATGTACATATAGGAATACAAGATTTTAAGTGATAAGTTAGACATAGAAATAAAACAATTATACATAAGTTAAATTTTATAGTTTTGTAAATTATAAGACAAATACACTATAAATATTTAAACAACATGTTAGAATAACATTCACTTACATTCCATTATTAAACCAGTAACATATGTTTGTATAGCACTAAAGAAGATTTGCCAGCCTCCAAATGAAATCTGCATAGTCTAATGAACATAGGAAAAATAATAACTAAGTAAGCTTGCATAGGATAAGTGTGTAAACAAATGGTTCGAATATGATAGGCATGCAGTCTTGTGGACAACTAAATCAAAATAGATATGTAGGCTGGTAAGGAAAATTAACATATTAAGGACAATGTCATTTAATGCTAGCTAAACAAATATCTTCTCTAGTACATAAACATATAACCTCAGCCACCAAGATAAGAAATTATCTCTGATAATTGTACAAAAGTATACACTGTATTGAAATATAATAATGTACCATGTAGCTTGATATAAACATCACCCTGTAAGCTACTTTCCCATATCATCTTTTCATTCCAATTCGAGCTAAATAAAAAAACTAAGATAAAACTTCATTTAAAAACCTAAACAAACATTCAACAACAAGCCACTCAACAAAACAGAGAAGCAAGAGGAAAGGTTTCAGCTTGAAATTGTGAAGCCTGTTGCTAAGCAAAAGCATATTCAAGTTTAAAATTCAAAGCTTTTTCCAAAAATCTAGATGCTCTGTTCTTTCACAAATTCAGGTGAGTAACTATATTTTTTTTAAAATTTATTGGATGAAATTGTTGTGAATAACTCTGTGCCCTGTTTGTGTAATTTCCTTTAAGTTTAACGCTGTATATATCTATCTGATGCTGTGAATGGTTTTCTTCTTTGTTTTAGTTTACAGGGTGGAAAATCACCCAGAAAATTTAATATATCCTCATCAAAACATTATTAGGCTTGGGTTTTAAAACAAAACAGGTTTGTTTATACTTGAGTTAGGATCTAAAAATAGTTTTAAGTTGGTAGGTGATATGTTGTTTCCAAGAATTGATTTCTTTTCTGAGAAAACTTAAATAATATGAAAATTCGAATGATATGATTTGTAAATACGATTTTATAACTTCAGTCAACTTTCGAAAATATGAATTTTAAAACAAGAATGGTGATTTTTAGTTTTGTAAGCTAAGTGCAGTTTGAAGTTGATCAAAATGGGAGTTTCAATCAATTTCGGGCGATCGGAAGCATACTAGTGGTGGAGATTTTGATCGTAGCTAGTGTGTGGGATAGTGAAGTCAGGAAAAATGTTCAAAAATTTTTCTATTGCAAACATTGATGGAACGAATCAAATTTAGGGTTTAAACTGCTAGTTTGGGTCATGTTGAGGAATCATATTGTCGCGTCGCCGTCGAAGCATTTCAGGCGATCGGTCATGGGGGGCTAGGTGCGTGGGGTCGCGGCGGAGCTCCGGGCGAAGTCGCGAGAGTTCTGGTGAAGTAAGGAGGAGTCGCGAGGTGAATTTGTTGATTCGGGTTAGGCTTCAGGAAAGAAAATTGGACTCGATTTTGCTCGATTTTGATTTGTAGGCAATTTTGAATTCCTGGGTTGCTGTTTGGGATGAGGAGATCGTAGTCGACTTGATGGAAACCTCGGTGATAATCGAAGGTGTGATGATCATCGGTGCACGGATACGCGTGTCGTTGTGCCTGTGGGTTATAGGGTTGGGGAAGAAGAAGTTCAGGTGCTCGAGAACGCATGGGTTACTTCGGGGTTGACTCGAGTATGCGAGCTGTTTTTTTTAACTTGAACTTAATTCAACTGAAAATGAAGAAGAAGAAGATGTGTACAGGGGAGTGTCTCGGGGGAAATGGGAAAAGAGCTCAAAGGGTTACTCGAGTAACCTGAGATTTGCTCGGGTTGTTATCAGGAAGGGGTTAAGCTTTTTGAATTTAAAGTAAATGTTGTAAACAAATTTTTAGTACTAAATAAGTAATTAAATTGAAAGGAAAGTTTAAGTCAAACTTTATAGCCTGGGTTTGAGTATAAATTTTAATTCCAGATTTTTGAAAAGAAAGGAAGTTTATGAATTTAAACATTTTAAATAAGTTTAAATATATTGAATTTAAGGAAATTTGATTTAAAATCCTTTCAATAACAAAAGAATGGCTTCAATTTGTAATTTAAAGATTTTACAATTTAGTTTTATAAATTGATTTAAAGTCCAATTAATGTTCATTTTAAGCTTGGGATGTAAAATGAAATTTCAAAGAAAATTTGAAATAAATGTTTTCAAACATATTGAAAATGAAAATTTAATCAATGGTGAAAAATGAGTTTACTTTAAGTAATAAAAATTAATGAATTTTAATGGTTAATCAAACTTATAATCAATAATGATTAATGTAAGTTAATTATTTTAGAAAAGTAATTAAATAAATGTGAATGAAGGTCATTAACTAGATTATTTTATAATTAATCAATGTAATTGATTTTTAATAATTGATTAGATAAATTAATTTAATAATAATCATTGTAATTGTTTAAGTGTAATTACTTAATGGGAATAATTAAGGAATTAATTACTCATTTTAATTAATTGAGTAATTTGATTAATTTGAGTTAATTAATTTAGTTTAATTAATTTGGATTAATCACTTGATGATTTGGAGGTATAATTACTTAGAAAAGTAATTGATGAATAATTATTGGATGTAATTAATTGGATGATGTTTTGTTAATGGAAGTAATTCGAGTATAATTACTTGAAATTAATCAAGGGATTAATTAAGTCTGTTTATTGGGAAGTAATTAATTTAGGGACAGTTAATTACTGTATGTTATTAATCAAGGTGATTAATATATGTGATTTGAAGATTAGTTTTTCTTAATAAAAATAAATTGATAAGATAACTAATTAGAGATTAATTACTTAATGTAATTAAATTGAATAGAAAATGTAATTAGAGATCATTAATTATTATAATTAATGCTGAAATTTAGAATGGATTTATTTGGAAATAATTAATAAATGAAGGGATTTATTAATGTAATTAATTAAGTAATGTAATTAATTTTAGTTAATTAATAAATGAAGTAATGTAAAGGTTAATTTCTATATTTGGTTAAAGATAATTAATTTGTGAAAATAATTAAAGGATAATTACTTAAATGTAATTAAAGATAATTAATCAAGGATGATTAATTTAAAATGAATAATTGGATGATGATTAATTAATTGATTGATAATTAATTAATAGTAATATAAGCAAGTTTAATAATGATGAAGTAATTAATTTAATTTACTTTAAATTAATTAAAGATAAGGTAATTAATTTAATTCATTTTAAATTAATTATAAAGGTGTGATTATTAATCCTTGTTTATATATGATGGATGATATGGATTTCCTTGAATGGTTTGAAATCTCAGATATGAGATAAATAATGATGTGTGATATGGATGCTTTGGTTGAAGTGCGATGATAATATAGATTATCTATTTATGCTGATATGTGAATTATCTATCTGTAATATTATGAATTATCTATCTATGTGTATATGGATAATAAAATGAATTGTTTTAAACCTTAAAACAACTTGGACCTAAAAGATGGCGTTTTGGATTTCGATGAGACCGGGATCGGATCTTTCCATATTTGGGGGTCCGAAAACCACATCGATCCAAATTAACGATAGGTTGTGAATCTCAAGTGAAGATGAAGATTACGAGTGCAAGGGTTATTGTCGTTAACTCTGAGGGTGATTCCAAAATGAGTGTAACGAGATAATGCCTTCGGTTTCGTTCGAACCCGGAACGAACTTGTATGGATTGAATGCTTTCAGAACATCGTCAGGTGGACGATGAGCATTCTAAGAGATGTGTTCTCTAAAGGTAATCATAGCCTCAAGCCTCATCAATCGGGAATGGCTAAAACAGGGGAGGTGCAGCAAGGCTTCGTGGGTAGCACCCACTGAGAGCGAGATATATCCCTGTCTAGAGGTCCCTTTTTATTCGGCTTAGTGGCAGTTGGAATTGCGCACCGACTGCGGGGTTGTTTTGTTTGGGACTGTCCAGTAAGGGATGGTTCCGGCTTTGTGTTGCAGGGGAGCGGGCGTACTCCTCGGTACGCTGATCTAGGCCAGGTACTGTGATGGGCGGTACCCTAGTAGCCCTGCCATTGTATGGAATCCAATCTCCAATAAGTGCCGTACGTGTTAGTTGTGCCCAACTATGTTGGAACGTGAGATGTAAGCATTCCAGATATTTCTGTATTTTACTTGAAAACCCTAGACCCTATTATAATATCACTGGATTTCCTATCAAATGTTTGGTTAGCGTAAGGTAAAAACTTACCCATGTTTATGTGTGGGAAGTCTTACGTGATACCTTTTGTTTTCAAAGGATTTTCAAAGTTAAGCAACTTTAAACTGTTACTCATACCAGACCCATGTCTGACCCGGAGTTTATGTCTGTTTTTCTTAAACTCTCGGGTACTCAAATTTTTATGAGTAGCCAAGGAATTCAGGTTAGCTTTGACGAATTCTGGAGGAGCAATGGCGCAAGAGGCTTCAGTGTATAGATATATAGTGGTTTCGCTGTGTTAGTGTTTATCTGTATTTCCGCTGTGTTGTATCTCTGTATTGTATTGAGATGTATCGAGTTGTATTAACTAGACAAGTGTTTATAACTGTCTAGTATGTGTTGTATTATCTGTATAACTCTGATGTATATGATACTATGTGATATATTATATTTCATTCGTTCCGCTGTTGAGATTCTGATGTTGTTTTCTTCTTTCTTCTCTATCTTTTCTATTTCTCACCCTTTTCTTTCTTAAAGATGACACGACTTTCTGGGCGTAGAAGGTCGGGTCGTCTCGGTTGGTATCAGAGCGCTAGGTTGAGTGAATACCTAGACTCTGGAGTGGTATCTTTCTTGAGAGAGCGTATTTGTATTATATATATATATATTTATATATTTCTACCTATCGGTTGGGTTACCTGTTCGGGTTTTCCAATATAAGTTATAAAGGTAGATAGGGTGGTGGTGTGTGTAACACGACTACCAATGGTTGAGTTTGTTAAGGTCGGAAGTGTATCTGACGAGACTGTAGATCTAATACCATCTCGAGTGAATTTGCCACTACAACAAAAAGACCATATTACAACTGTATTTTTACAACTGCTAAAAAATGGCAGTTGTAATAAAGGTTTTTTACAACTCTTTTTTTCAGAAAGTTGTAATAAACTTATTTTCAACAACTCTTTTATTTTGCCAATTGTAATAAATGCCTATTACAACGTTTCTTTTTTGCCAGTTGTAATAGGTACCGATTTTTAACAACTTTTCATTTTTGTCAGTTGTAATAGATGCCTATTACAACTTTTTTCGTTTGCCACTTGTAATAGATATCTATTTTTTACAACTTTTCTTTTTGTCAGTTGTAATAGATCTATATTGCAAAATTTTTTGTTTGCCCATTGTAATAATTAATTAATAATTATAATTAAATAATAATACTTAATAATTAGTAATTACTAATTAACAATGAATATTTTTTTATTAATAATGAATAGTTACTATTAAATAATAATAATTAATCTGAAAATATAAATAATTAATACAAATAATCACCATTTGATAATTAATAAATAATAATTATTATTAAATATAATTAATAAATAACACTACTTAATAATAACCTTAAAATTAATAATAATTAATATTAATAATTAATAATCACTATTAAATCACTATAAGAAAACTCGTTATTAGATGCATTAATCGGTTAAACCAAGTGCAACCACTACATATTTAGAAGATAAAAAATAAATAAATCAACGTTGATAATTGTTTGGCGCCAATAATTTGGTAAAATTTTGATGAAACTTTTATTTGGCCGCTCGTCTTTCTTTCTTCCGCTTACCTGTTTGTATTAGAAAAACCTAAATAAAAATGGAGTCAAATTGTCAGCCACCACCCTCATCTCTTCCTTATCTCCTCGTTTACCTACTCCTTCACTCTGACCTTGTCTCCTCACCTTTCCTTCTTGTTCAACCTACCTCCATCTCTTCCGCTCCTTTAATCGCTAACTTTCCTTTCAAATTTGCAAACTCTAGATCTACCTTGCTGTATCAACCATCGCATCACGACTCGATTTACAATCATTCAATCACGACTCGATTTGTCTATACCACATCGCGGCAGCAGAGGACTGTTGTCTGTGAACCTACCGACGATGACGGCGGAGGACCATTCACCAACATAGCGACCGCGACCGTAGACATATTCATGAATCGAAAGGTCTGTGATGCTTTATTGCTTGTTAAATCAATTTTCATTCATTTGGGGAAAAAGCAGCATAAACTAAGCATGTTAACCATAATTGGATAACCCAATATTTTTGTTTGGAGAGTTTAGGTAGAAGTTAACTGTGATGGTTTCATGAATAATAAGCTCCACGATTTGATGCAGTTTTTCAATTGTAAATTATGTAGATGGTATTTGGACAGGCTTTTTGCATCCTATAGGCTCATTTGGATTAAAAGTTTAGAATCCTTACTGATTAAACTTAATGAAAAGAACTGAAGAAGCAAAGTTTGCCTCACCAAAGTTAAGTAGTCAGATTTTAACATGCAGTGTTATTAGATCATAAAATTATTTTATGACTGCAATGTTTTTATTTGGTTAATTTGCAGTTGAATAAAAGATAAGTCATTTCATATATGTATTGTTACATGTAAATCGTAGTTATTAGTTAATTGCTAGTTGTATTTTGTATATTATCCATTATGTGGATCTAAGTTGTTGGATTTATGTGATGAGGCTTCACTACCAGTATTAGATACGTCAAATTTATTTAAATTATTACCTTTATTGTGACGCCCCATCTCTATGCTCACAATAACAAAGGTTATTATAAGGAATAACGTCTGCTATTGCGAAGAATAAGGCTTGTTAGAAGCGACCATCCGTAAGTTATGCCTTAGACGAGTATTGATTACATCGATAGGAGCTGTATAAATTACTCCCAAGGATATATATTCAATCCAAATCTAAAACGAAACTACGGTGGCTTAAGAAAAATCCAGAACAATTTATAATAACAACAACACAGATAAGTATAATCACATCAGAACAGAAATATCAGATATATAGCGGAAGACTAGTCTGGAATACATGCTACAACAATCGATAGTTCACATGAACCGATACATATACATATCCATCAATACATACATAAGATGAGGACTAATAAACCAAAAGAACTCCTCGGAGGCTAGACAAAAGATGATGCGAAATCCCAAAAGCTGAAGCTGCTACTAAATCAGAGATGAAGACTATCCTGAAATAACTCGGTCTGACCCGAGTATTATTTAAAAGAAAATAATAAACGGATCAGTCTAATTTATTCTCAGAAATAAGTGAATGGTAAACAATACTTAAACAAATAGTTATAGTCTCGAATGAGACTATACAGCATAAATAATCAGCACAGTTTAAATGAAGAAATCTCAATTTAAACTCCATCAAAATCAGTTTTCAAATTCGCAATTGAATTTAAAACAACAATACACAAATTTATAATCTCAGATGAGATTATACTCAAACTCAACTTCCAAATTCATAATTGAATTCAAAGCCGCAATTCACAAAATCCAGAAATCAACATAGATAACTAGAAAATCAACAGTCGCAAAATCTAGAAATCAAAACAAGATAACTAGAAAATTCAGCATAAAAGGTGGATCGATCCCAGCAGATGGCGAGTTTTAGCTACGCCGCACGTGCATCTCAGATGGCCGAAGCCTACCAAGTACTATAAATTTTGGCGCCCATCAGATGACCCGAAGGTCCGCAGAGTGACCCGAAGGTCTAGTACTGGTAATTGACTCGAAGGTCCATCAGATGACCCGAAGGTCCAACAAATGACCCGAAGGTCCAGCAGAGTGGCTCGAAAGCCAAATAAAATCATCAAACAGCAGATGTTTCAATTAACGAGTCCGGAATTAACCGAAATAGTAAAAGTGTGGTTCCATACTCCGCACTTTTGCTAAATCGTTTAAATCTCTTCATCGTTTCCTTGAAAGTGCAAAATTGTGTATTTTATAAAAATACATTTTACGTTCTCAAATGGACAAGTCCGGAATTAAGCGAATCAGTAAAAGTAAGGGTTCATAGTCCTCAGTTTTGCTGAATCGTTTAAATCGCTTCCTTATTCTTTTGAAAGCGCAAACTGTAAAATTTTTGGAAACAATTTTATTTTAAAACGATTTTTAAAACACGTGATTAAAACAGCATCAACTATAGCAATTTCGACGAGGAAAGTGCGCTTCACAAAATACCGTAAAAACGGATACCAAATCAGTGTTGCAGGATAACTGCTTAAAATTCACTTTAAATTTGACGGTTACTGAAGTCAAAACAACAGTAATCTTTATTCGTCAAAATGTAACCAAAACAATATGCCTCAAAAATATAATACCGACGTATAAATTCCGTTATAAAAATAACGGCAATAAAATTTACGTTTTAAACCAAACACCGGTTCAGAAATAAATTAAACATTGGTTGACGCTGCTATACATACAATAATTATAGCACTGTCTGGACCTAACAACGCCTCTCAAACTTGTACGCATATACCCAATGTAATTAACGTAAAACAGGAAGTGGGTTTAACAACATTCTATTCATCTTGTATGCATAACTTAAATATAAACCAAGAATAAATTTAACGTGCCCTCACATCAACCTAAGCAAAACATATCCAGTAGAATGAAATACCCAAAGTGATGATTTTTGCAAAACACTTTGCATGCAATGTGAAGATGATTAAAATTAAAACACCGGGCCATACTTTACTTTGGCACGTGCATTAAATATTTGCCTATGCCTTTTTGTTCGATTTAGTTTTCATGCGATTGAATTATCAACCAAAGCTACTAGTGCAACAATATAAGTGCACGCAATTACCAAAGTAAGGTCTAGTTTCTCTCACACGCCTTTTAAAAACATGAACCTGCCTATACTAATTGAACAAAACACACGCTAACTTGAGATTTATGCCTACGAAAAAGAGTTAAACAAATGCAAAATGACTCGAAAATCTTTTTAACGTGCAAACAGTTTTTTTTTTCACGCACAGGAGTAAAATGCAGTTACAAATGAAAAATGCAAAACAAAACAAAATTTGTTTGACACACGCATGCATTTTCATATAGACTCACGCATGCATTTAAGTACAAACCCACGCATGCATTATAATACAATGCAACATGAAAAGTTATGCAAAGCAAAACAGAGTTTAGACCTGGCAATATATGAAGTGTATTCAAGTGAACAAAACCAGACAAATAAAACAGAAATATGGTGGACAGTAGCTACAACTGAATGCAAGCCAACATTGCAGTATCACAAAAATGAAGTATGTATAAATTAGCAATGTGAGTTTTTCACTCACCTTAGAATTGGTTCCAAAACGACTAGCAACAGAGATGCAAGAGGGAGCTAGAAATTTGTGGAGATGCCATTAAAACTTGCAGAGCTACCATAATTGAAAGCAACGAAAAGAATGCTACTGGAAAATGAGCAAGGGAAAGGTGCAGCATACTTTTCTTTTAAATTTCTATGTGCGCAAGTCAAAAACAATGTGCTGGCAAGGAGATGGAGTACATATGCATTTATGGTAGACGTGCATTAGGAAAGAAAAGTACATTGCTGCGTAAAAATGATGATGGTGAATAATGTGTTCACTTTGCTTTACAAACTTTGGTGACAGCAAACAAAATGTTCATATTTTTGCTTTTGAATGGGCTTAGTCTCCCACGCACATATGCATTTCTTTTCAAATATGCAACCACTTAAAAGTATTCACTGACTTTGCAACATTTTTGCAATTAATTTTTTTTTTCAAATTTCAAAATAAAAAGTTTTCTATTTAAAATATTTACTCCGACAGTAATTCAAAAATTACGGTCGTTACCGATTTTTAGACTATTTATTACGACAGTGATTCAGAAATCACGGTCGTTACAGACTCCCCCACTTATAAAAATTGCGTCCCCGCAATTTTCATACTAGAAGCAGTCAACAACACAAATAAATCATTACAACAAAGATTTCAAATAGAAAAGATATATAAGAATGCTCACCCACACCCGAAGAGGAGAGAAAACCCGGACAAGAGCGCTCGATGAATTCTCTGGTTTTCCAAGTGCAATCTTTGGGGTTTGCTGACCATTGAATTTTCACAAGAGGGACTTCTTTATTCCGAAGGCGTTTAACCTCCGAAGCTAGCACACGAATATTATTTTGCACAATAGACAAGTCGGGTGAGATCTCAAGATCTTGCAACAAAGGAGGATCTATAATAGAGTCTGAATCTCGAAGGCATCGACGAAGCTGGGATACATGAAATACGTCATGAATTCCCGAAAACTGAGCAGGTAGCGATACACGAGAAGCAACTGGACCAATGCGTTCCGTAATAGGAAACGATCCAACATATCGAGGAGCCAATTTCCCGGAATGACTAAAACGTACTACACCCTTCATCGGGGAAACACGAATGAATACGAGATCGCCAACAGAAAATTCCAAAGGCTTCCTACGATGATCGACATAAGATTTCTGCCTATTTTGAGCCTCCTTCATTCTCTGTCTAATAATATCAATCCTCTCCGAAGAATCACGAATATAATCGGGACCGAGAACTAACTTTTCCCCCGATTCCAACCAACAAGAAGGTGATCGACACGGTCTTCCATAAAGAGATTCGAAAGGAGCCATACCGATACTGGATTGAAAACTGTTGTTATAAGAAAATTCAACAAGAAATAAGTGGTCTTCCCAACTATCACCAAAATCAAGAATGCAAGCTCGAAGGAGATCCTCTAAAACCTGATTCACCCTTTCAGTCTGACCATCAGACTGTGGATGATAAGCTGTACTAAGATTGAGCTTAGTGCCCAAAGCTTTCTGAAGGCTCTGCCAGAAACCACTAGTAAAAAGCGGATCTCTGTCACTAACAATGGAACTAGGCACTCCATGAAGTCGAACGACTTCTTTAATAAACAGCTTAGCCAATAAAGGAGCAGTCCGATTGGACTTGATAGGAATAAAATGGGCTGATTTAGTCAATCGGTCAACAATCACCCAAATACTAGTATGGCCCGACCTCGAACGAGGTAGACCATCAATGAAGTCCAAAGAAATTTGATCCCATTCCCATAATGGAATCTCAAGAGGTTGCAAAAGACCACTAGGGCGATGGTGTTCTGCTTTAATAAGTTGACAAGTTAAGCAACAACTTACATAACTTGTAACCTCACGCTTCATACCCTCCTAAAAGTATAAGCGTTTGACAACAGCATACATCATAATACTACCCGAATGGATAGCATACTTAGAGCGATGACAGTCCTCAAGAATGTCATTTCTAAGATTAGAAACACTAGGCACGATCAATCTACCCTTCCTCCGAATACAACCACGGATATCAATATCGAAATCCTTCAGATCATCACTTCGGGATTCCGATTTACAACTCTGAATAAGATAGGCAATATGTGGATCTTGTTTCTAGGCATCGGCAACACGATCCAACAAACTAGGACTAGCTTCCATGCTAAATAAAAGAACGGGAGAATCAGAAACTGAAGGACAGCCTCTAATATCACAAAGAGATAAACCTTCCAAAATATTCCACTCTGCTAGCATCGTGGAAACAACAATTTGCTGCCTGCGACTAAACGCATCAGCAACTCGATTACCCTTACCAGGGGTATACTGAATATCGAAATCATAAGAAGCTAGGAATTCGAGCCAACGCTGTTATCTCAAATTACATTCCTTCTGAGTGAATAGATACTTCAGAGATTAGTGATCAGAGTGGAGAACACCACTCCTTTCCAAAAATAACGATGTCAAACTCTAAAAGCAAAACAATAGCCACGAGCACTAGATCATGAATGACATACCTAGTCTCGATCGGCTTTAATTGTAAAGAAGCATAAGTGATAGCACATTTTCTTTTTGCAAGAGAACGACACCCAAACCAATACGACTGACATTGGTATAATCAATAGAGTCTTGGTTCCCTTCGGGAACCACAAGAATAAGAGTATCGGAAAAGAGTTCTTTCTGATAATTTTCTTTATGAAATCACTTTCTAGAAAAATTTACTTTTTATAAATCAATTTATTGTGTCAAATTGTCTCATCAAAGCGTTTAGGAGATTCCTATCGATAACGTTGATCAAGCACATCGACCAGAATTCTTAAAGCACTCAATGGGCAATACAATCACAAAAACATCTTCTATATGATAAACACAAATCCAATTATACTTGTAAATAAATCTTACGAAAAAGATTTGCCAAATTTTAAATTGATGTTTTCATCCAAAGTCAATAAATACAAAAATGGAGTCATCGAGATATTCGTAGAATACTCGATTCATAAAATGGATGAAATAGGCTGGGCAACTGAATGACGTAATAAGTCATTCATAAGAATCATAACGAGTGCGGAATGTGGTAAGTGGAATGCTAACTTCCGCAACTCGTAGCCAAGTGAAAACCGATGGTAAGGTTGAATTGGGAGAACAGTTTAGCGCCACTTACTTGATCGAACATGCCGTCGATCCTAGGTAATGGGTACCTATTTGATAGTGAACTCGTTAAGCTTGCTAAAATCAATGCAAAGCCTAAGAGTACCATCTGGCTTCTTAACGAAGACAACGACGGCGCCCCAAGGAGAAAGGCTAGAACGAATAAATCGTTTGGCTTCCAACTCAGATAATTGCTGCTTGAGTTCCTCATTTTCCTTAGCAGACATCCTCGTGGGAGGACGACTGACAGGATGAGCACCGGAGATAAAATCAATACGGAACTCAATTGCCCTAATCGACGGCAAACTCAAAATAAGCTCGAAGACATCAGAAAATCACAAACTACAGGAATATTAGCTAAGACATCATCTGATTCGAAGGAAGAAATGAAAGCATTCGAAGGATGGTCCATACTTCGAAATATACTAGATAACTGCTCGATAGCATCGGGATGCTTGAGATATAAAATTCTTTTAGGACATAGGATTGAACTTCATAACGGACGAGCCAATCCATTCCCAAAATCGTATCAAAACCAAGATGATCCATAACATGCAGATTTTCACGAAAGGAAAAACCCACAAAGAATAATCTTTACATCAACACACAATAAACCAAGAGTAGCGGATCCACCAATAGGATTCATAATCCTCAAAGGGTCGCAAAGAGTAATAACATCCAAAGGAATAACACCAACAAGCTTCTTCGACACGAATGAATGTGATGCACCCGTATCGAAAAGAACTCTAATAGAACGGCTATGAAATAAAATAAAACCTTCCAAAATAGAAGGAAGAATACCTTTAGGCTGAGAAGAATCACCAGAACCTTAAGCAACATTAAGCTTCCCGGATTTGAAACCCTTAGGAGCAGTAGGACAATCGGAAACAGAGGACTTTCCTTGTTTTAACTCAAGGAAACTACAACAAGACTGATAAGGAATTTAACAAATGGAATACTACGGAAATATGAGATATATTCCTAGACATATTCCAACTTTTTAGAGAGGATACGAAGTTTAAGAACAACGAAGGAATCGATTAGAAAGGCACGAACAAAACCCTTGAATAGTTGTATCACATATTCCATTCTGTTTCTGTTCTGTGTTTATTATAATTTGTTCTGAATTTCGGCTCTGATACCAAGCTGTGACGCCCCACCTCTATGCTCACAATAACAAAGGTTATTATAAGGAATAACGTCTGCTATTGCGAAGAATAAGGCTTGTTAGAAGCGACCATCCGTAAGTTATGCCTTAGACGAGTATTGATTACATCGATAGGAGCTGTATAAATTACTCCCAAGGATATATATTCAATCCAAATCTAAAACGAAACTACGGTGGCTTAAGAAAAATCCAGAACAATTTATAATAACAACAACACAGATAAGTATAATCACATCAGAACAGAAATATCAGATATATAGCGGAAGACTAGTCTGGAATACATGCTACAACAATCGATAGTTCACATGAACCGATACATATACATATCCATCAATACATACATAAGATGAGGACTAATAAACCAAAAGAACTCCTCGGAGGCTAGACAAAAGATGATGCGAAATCCCAAAAGCTGAAGCTGCTACTAAATCAGAGATGAAGACTATCCTGAAATAACTCGGTCTGACCCGAGTATTATTTAAAAGAAAATAATAAACGGATCAGTCTAATTTATTCTCAGAAATAAGTGAATGGTAAACAATACTTAAACAAATAGTTATAGTCTCGAATGAGACTATACAGCATAAATAATCAGCACAGTTTAAATGAAGAAATCTCAATTTAAACTCCATCAAAATCAGTTTTCAAATTCGCAATTGAATTTAAAACAGCAATACGCAAATTTATAATCTCAGATGAGATTATACTCAAACTCAACTTCCAAATTCATAATTGAATTCAAAGCCGCAATTCACAAAATCTAGAAATCAACAGTCGCAAAATCTAGAAATCAAAACAAGATAACTAGAAAATTCAGCATAAAAGGTGGATCGATCCCAGCAGATGGCGAGTTTTAGCTATGCCGCACGTGCATCTCAGATGGCCGAAGCCTACCAAGTACTATAAATTTTGGCGCCCATCAGATGACCCGAAGGTCCGCAGAGTGACCCGAAGGTCTAGTACTGGTAATTGACCCGAAGGTCCATCAGATGACCCGAAGGTCCAACAAATGACCCGAAGGTCCAGCAGAGTGGCTCGAAAGCCAAATAAAATCATCAAACAGCAGATGTTTCAATTAACGAGTCCGGAATTAACCGAAATAGTAAAAGTATGGTTCCATACTCCGCACTTTTGCTAAATCGTTTAAATCTCTTCATCGTTTCCTTGAAAGTGTAAAATTGTGTATTTTATAAAAATACATTTTACGTTCTCAAATGGACAAGTCCGGAATTAAGCGAATCAGTAAAAGTAAGGGTTCATAGTCCTCAGTTTTGCTGAATCGTTTAAATCGCTTCCTTATTCTTTTGAAAGCGCAAACTGTAAAATTTTTGGAAACAATTTTATTTTAAAACGATTTTTAAAACACGTGATTAAAACAGCATCAACTATAGCAATTTCGACGAGGAAAGTGCGCTTCACAAAATACCGTAAAAACGGATACCAAATCAGTGTTGCAGGATAACTGCTTAAAATTCACTTTAAATTTGACGGTTACTGAAGTCAAAGCAACAGTAATCTTTATTCGTCAAAATGTCACCAGAACAATATGCCTCAAAAATATAATACCGACGTATAAATTCCGTTATAAAAATAACGGCAATAAAATTTACGTTTTAAACCAAACACCGGTTCAGAAATAAATTAAACATTGGTTGACGCAGCTATACATACAATAATTATAGCACTGTCTGGACCTAACAACGCCTCTCAAACTTGTACGCATATACCCAATGTAATTAACGTAAAACAGGAAGTGGGTTTAACAACATTCTATTCATCTTGTATGCATAACTTAAATATAAACCAAGAATAAATTTAACGTGCCCTCACATCAACCTAAGCAAAACATAACCAGTAGAATGAAATACCCAAAGTGATGATTTTTGCAAAACACTTTGCATGCAATGTGAAGATGATTAAAATTAAAACACCTGGCCATACTTTACTTTGGCACGTGCATTAAATATTTGCCTATGCCTTTTTGTTCGATTTAGTTTTCATGCGATTGAATTATCAACCAAAGCTACTAGTGCAACAATATAAGTGCACGCAATTACCAAAGTAAGGTCTAGTTTCTCTCACACGCCTTTTAAAAACATGAACCTGCCTATACTAATTGAACAAAACACACGCTAACTTGAGATTTATGCCTACGAAAAAGAGTTAAACAAATGCAAAATGACTCGAAAATCTTTTTAACGTGCAAACAGTTTTTTTTTCTTCACGCACAGGAGTAAAATGCAGTTACAAATGAAAAATGCAAAACAAAACAAAATTTGTTTGACACACACATGCATTTTCATATAGACTCACGCATGCATTTAAGTACAAACCCACGCATGCATTATAATACAATGCAACATGAAAAGTTATGCAAAGCAAAACAGAGTTTAGACCTGGCAATATATGAAGTGTATTCAAGTGAACAAAACCAGACAAATAAAACAGAAATATGGTGGACAGTAGCTACAACTGAATGCAAGCCAACATTGCAGTATCACAAAAATGAAGTATGTATAAATTAGCAATGTGAGTTTTTCACTCACCTTAGAATTGGTTCCAAAACGACTAGCAACAGAGATGCAAGAGGGAGCTAGAAATTTGTGGAGATGCCATTAAAACTTGCAGAGCTACCATAATTGAAAGCAACGAAAAGAATGCTACTGGAAAATGAGAAAGGGAAAGGTGCAGCATACTTTTCTTTTAAATTTCTATGTGCGCAAGTCAAAAACAATGTGCTGGCAAGGAGATGGAGTACATATGCATTTATGGTAGACGTGCATTAGGAAAGAAAAGTACATTGCTGCGTAAAAATGATGATGGTGAATAATGTGTTCACTTTGCTTTACAAACTTTGGTGACAGCAAACAAAATGTTCATATTTTTGCTTTTGAATGGGCTTAGTCTCCCACGCACATATGCATTTCTTTTCAAATATGCAACCACTTAAAAGTATTCACTGATTTTGCAACATTTTTGCAATTAATTTTTTTTTTCAAATTTCAAAATAAAAAGTTTTCTATTTAAAATATTTACTCCGACAGTAATTCAAAAATTACGGTCGTTACCGATTTTTAGACTATTTATTACGACAGTGATTCAGAAATCACGGTCGTTACATTTATTCTCCATTGTACTTTCTGACAACATCCCCTCATCTATTGCTAGGCCACCTTCCAAGTCTGTGGTTGAAAGATCAGGTACAATTTCCTGTCCCTTTAATTTACTTGCATGATTATTGTTTATGCCGTCAAATATTGTCTTCATTAAGTTTGTGTGGATTTTTTCCTTTGTCATCAATTGCAGAAGCACCATGGGTAGTAGGGTCATTTTGTTTGTCACCATTATCATTATATATTGCTGGAGCAACATGTGGGCTGTAGGATCCTTGTTTTTGTCATCTTTTTCCTTTATGCTGGCCTGATTATCATTATCATTATATATTGCTGGAGCAACATGTGGAGCAACATGCACTCATCAACCACATTAGCAATATTTTGTCAACTTTTTTTTTCGTTCTAATTTTTGTACAGGTATCCAACGTTTTGCTGATCTGAGCTCATTTATGCTGGCCTATTGCTGCGAAACCTTCCAATTTTAACATGCCGTCTCTTTTTCTTTAAACCATGCTTAGTTTCAGGTACGTATTTAATTATTTGTTCTCATTTACAGTGTGCGCATTTGATTTCCATTGTGATTGATTCAATCTGACACCTTGTCAGATTAAACATGCCCTGAATTACTCTTCAGTATTTTAGATTTGATTTTAATTAATCAGTATCCCCTATTTGCTTGATTTCTCTTAAGTATATGTGGATAAATGTTCATACTATTTGCGAGCAAAGATACCAGTTGAGCCAAATGTTCAATTAAAAATTGATGCAAATTGAGCTGATATGCATTTGTGATTAACTATTATGTCATCCTTTTTGGGATGGTGCTATTAAACGTCTTTGATTTGTGTTCTTCAAAGTTTCTGTCATACTTTCATGTTGCTTATCTTGGTCTATCCTAACATCTACCTTTTTGAAGGAAATAAATATTCTGTGCATTTATAGATCTAGGTGGTTTTACAATTTGAAGATTTTTTTTTATCGTTCAATGCGTTTATTTTTAATATTGGTTCTTTCAGATTATACTATTCACTTGAGCATTAGGTCATACTTTTGGAAATAAGTAATTTTTCCCCGAAGAACACTACCCAATTTAATAATATGATAATTTTCTTTTAGTAAGATTTGAAAGAGTAATTTTTTTATGGCTGCATGCGCTTTTGAATTGTTTTTCTACTCCTGAGAATATACGAAATATTCTTCAGATTATGTTATTATTATAAGTTAAATGTTGTGGCCTAACTGGAAGGCTAACCCCACACACACACATGTATGCGTATATATGTATATATGTGTATATATATGTATGTGTGTATATGTTTGTGAATTTGACTCAACCATTCAAACAAAATATTTATTTGTCAAAAGTTAATTGTTTTCCTCAGTTTCTAAATTTACAATCCAATGTCCATATGACCATGTAAATAAGTAATGTGACTGCCCATTAAATCTTGAGTATGTTACCATTCAAAACCTTAATGTTTGGATGCATTCAATACTATAACATAACTCAAAAAATGGGGATGTACGTGTTATTTCGAATTTCAAATTTTTGTTTCCGTGTTTGGATGCCTGCTTGATTTTTTAATGAACTTGCCGATTATAAATTGTACGCTTCTACAAACTCATATAATAGAGACAATTAGTGATTAGATAATTTATTTATTTTTTACTTTGGAATTGGATGCTTGAATAGTTAGTTTTCATGTAAAACATGTTTAGTGGGAAATAACTACAATATTGATGAAATAATTTAAAAATAATTTAAAAATTGCAACAAATATATACTGTGAATATTCAGTTTGTAGTTCCTTAAAAATTATGTAATTTTTTTAATCATAAACACTTGATACTCGTTTCTTATGTTCTTATTTGTTTTTGAATATTGTTTATTACTCTAATCTTTATTTAAATTTACCAATGTTAGATGATGGTGAACTAAATTGCATTTCCATCAAACAATCTATTGTCATCACAAATGTCATGTGGCTGCTTTAGCCTCTGCTTTTGTTGACTGGAGATACTGCTTCCACTGCTTGGAATGCAGAAAAGTTGGAATGCAGAAAGGGTAACTCGGTTTTAGGTGAGTAAATACGAACATATTTATGTCAAAAGTTATAATCTTTGAATTTTATATGCTTGTTGTGATGTTGGTTTTTGAACTTGTTATCTATGCTACGTTTATACCACCTTTAGTCTTGTGGCATGAGAAATCAAAGATGACAGCAACAATCTTTTTGCCTCATATTTAGCATGCCTGTCATTTGAAAGAAAAAAATATTACGTCATAAGCCTTATGCCAACCGCCCAGTAGGATAGGCTATTAAATTCGATTTGCTGCTTTTATTCAATGTTACATGTGTGTGACAGTTTCAAGCAGTGCAGGTGATTCTTTGTGTGTAGATGTGTGTGCATGAGTGCGGCTGTTTGTTTGGGTGTATGTATGTGGTGTTGAATGTGTATAGGGTTGAATACAAGAACAAATATACATATATAACCTACTGTTGTTAGCCTTAGAACATCACATGTCCTTAATTTTTGAGGTATTTCATGTTTTAACTTCCTTTCTCTAGTCATCTTGCTGTTGTATTCTATATATATATATACTAGACAATATATATGTGTATACACACACACGTGTGCGCGCACTAGTTGTTAATGGCCACGATCTTCAACCAATTTAGATATGACTAATCCAACTCATCTCATAGTTGTAAGTACTGCTCCTATTAATTTTAATGGTCCTCAAAAGGAATAATCTATATGCAGTGGATATCAATCTGTACAAGGTGTGGGGGGAGAAGCAAAGGCTGGTAAGCTCCACGCCAAAGAAAGATTGGCCCATAGTGGGTTTCCACATGAATAACCATGAAGATTGGCCCACAGTGGGTTTTCACATATATTTTTTACATATTATGGTGTTTTTCTAGGTTGATCACTCGGAGAAAGAAGCTTGAACTTGTTACATCTATAGGTAAGAACGAGTAGATACCTGGAAAGTTTGGGTCGATGCGGTGGTGGACCTGAAGCTCTTCTATTTAGGCCTACTTCAGATATCTATACGATTGGACAAGCGATTGGGGCATCTATCGCTTGACAAAAAGAATTTATCTTTTTTGATTAGTACGTATATGTACTTTTACTGATTTATGTTATGGATTTAGTTATGTTTTGGAACGAAGTTATGAATTCATAAATGGTGTAAACTTGAATTGTTTTTGAATGTTAATGAATTGTTTTGTTTCAAGTATTTGAATGACTGTGATTATTATTAACGAAATATTGGTTTTAATTATAATATCATGAAATTTATGGTTAATACCAATTGTAAAAAGATGAATCATAGTAGTTTGTAGCAGTTGTAAAAATATTTGTTGCAACTGTCAGCACTAGTTGTAGTAGATCCTACTACAACTATTACAAACTTGTAAAATGTTAACGCAACAGAAAGAAACAGTTGTTAAAATATTATTATAACTGTTGTAAATAGTTGTAATAAGTTTTTTACAGCTGCAAAAAGCAATGGTAAAAGATTCTATTATAACAGCCATTGATAGTTGCAAAAGAGTATTATAACAACCGTCGAAAGCAGTTGTAAATAACACTTTTACAACTGCTACTTGTAGTTGTAAAAAGACTTTTAACAACTGCTTCTGCAACTGTACGTATTCGTTGTAAAATAATCCAGCTCTATTACAACTGCGGATATAAAGACTGGCGGGTGCGAGTTGTAATAGACCTATTACAACTATTTTTGGCAGTTGTGAAAGGGTAATTTTGTTGTAGTGTGCGGTGTAAGGATTTCACCAAGTCTCTAAAGGAAACCTGTTAAGATTTGGAGATCATTTTTTGAAGTGCAGGTTTGGATGAGCTAGAGTTTGGATCTGTCGGTTGGACAGAAGTGAGTCATGATATCTTGATCCCTCAAGATGTAGTAGCGTGTGATGAGACATAGTGACTATGGATGTCTCCGAAGATGTTTCTTTGGAACAAGTTAAGGAAGTGAGTCTGCTTCGGTGTTGTGGCTGTGTTCAGCAGGATGTTTCTGTTTAGTTTGAGGTCCGAGTTTCTCAAAGATCTTGGATTAGGAATTCTTTGGCATTGGTGTCAGCAGTGCAGCTCAGAGTGTTCTGTGTGTTGGCAAGGAAGCTTTCTAGCTTAGCAATGGAGTTCAGAAGCAGCAGAGTGGTTCCGTTCCTTCGTTGGATTGGCTAGTTAAGCGTAAGCTGTTCTGTTTGGTAAAGAGAGAATAGATTTTCTTTGGAATTAGGTTGGATTAATCGCAAAAGTGACTTGCGAAAGTTTGAGCGTTCTCTTGTGTTTCAGAGATTTTTTCAGGTTGTCTTCAGGAAGTCAGAATTTTGTTAACTTCTGTGTTTGCGCCAAAAATGGTCGCAAACCCCAAGTGTAGTGAAAGCACCAGCGTATGAATACAAATCAACAGTATTCACACACAAATCACAGATCTAAGCAAATAACAAGCAACAATCCATAAATAATGAACAGTGACACGCAATTTATAGTGGTTCGGCTATCTCCGGCCTACGTCCACTTCAAAGTTTTTATCTTTTTATTGCTCGATGCTTGAAGATTACAATTTCGTGTGTTATATTACAACTGATTTTCTGAGCTAAGTCTGAATCTAAGGCAGTAATGGTGATCTGGAGTAAATCTGGCAGAGTCTGGGCGCTCTTTAGCTCTCAAAATTGTCCGACCCCTTTTCTGAATGACCAAGGGCTCTATTTATAGGTGTAGGAGGCTGATATTTCGCCTAAATTGAGGGGAGACCAGTTCTGGCATGTGAGGGGGCCCACACGACCGAAATCTGGAGATCCGGACCCACTTTGGGATCGATTCGACCCTTGGTTCGAATCGATCAAGAAATCATCCAATCGAGCTGAAATTTGGCGTGAACATTCTTCATCATGTGCCTAAGCTTCTGTGAAAATTTTATAGCATTTGGATGTGTAGATCTCAAGTTATGATCGATTCAAGATTGCATTTCTGGTTGACTGGCTTGGTTCGAATCGATCTGGTTCGAATCGATTCGTTCGAATCGATCCTCTTGCACACGAAGATAATGGCGTGGTGCGCATGCTTCGGGTCAACCCTCTTTTATCTCCGAGTTTTACTGAGTCGTACTTGGGGTTTTAGCTGTGTGGACTAGGTGGATTTAAGGCAATCGATTCGAAGACACGTTTCTTCGAATCGATGGAATTGGTGCTTGGTCGAGTCGATCCAGATATGCCACTGCGGATCGATTCGAAGTTATCTCAATATGTGGGTTCGAAGATGCTGGAGTCGAAGTTCCTTCAACTGTATGGAATCGAAGGGTTTCTCATTGACGGATTCGAAGGTGGGAATGTGAGGATGGACTCGAACTATCGGAGTCGAACTAATGCTTGCTCAATGGAGTCGAAGCAAGGCATATTCCGATGGGTTCGAGGCAAGGCTCGTCGTGATCGATTCGAGGCAAAGGCTTGATCGATGGATTCAAAGTAAGCTGACTTCTCATGGATTCGAGGCAACACATGTTTGATGGATCCGACCTTATACCACCTTATCCATCTTCTTTTGGCGATATCTTGAGCATACGAACTCGGATTGACTCGAAACTTGGAACGTTGTTTCATCTGGCCTTGCTTGACATGTCTCATCAATTGCAGCCCAATCCGGACTCGGACAAAATTCATCGATATCCATGGTGAACCTGCGATGCACAATCGATGTTCATGACTAACAATCATTGATTTTCAGTTAATCTTTGGGTATCTCGGCTTTGCCAAAAGTTGGGATAACATTTTGCCCCCCAAAATATGCCTTTTGTTAAAAGGCGTGTTTTGATCAGTCTCAAGTTAAATGCAGTGAGTTCATGTGTTTCCCATAGCTTATAGCATTTTCAATCAAGTCCATGGTTGTTCGAAGCCGAATTGTTATCAATTTCTTCCAATGGAAGTTAAGAATGAAATTCTACGGTCTCTCCGTACTATTGATGGTCACTCCGGACCTTTGTCAAACCCATTCTAGATTTAGCGATTGAATAGAAAGATCCTATTGCACTCCGGTGTTGCTTTCTATCCCTTGCACTCTGGCCCCAGGTAGGGCGCATAGCGATGTCTTGGTCATTCTGGACCGATCGTAGCCTCTCTGGGCTCTTACTGGATCCCATCCTGTCACTCTCCGGTAAAGGGGAAACAACGATGAGTGAGCCGATCCTGTCGCTCTCCGGCGAAGCGACTCGCCTCCTGCACTCCGGTTCAGTGTATCTGAACTTTAAGCGATGTCATGGCCTAAATCGTGGGCAGATCATAGCCTCTCCGGGCTCATGCTGGATCCCATCCTGTCACTCTCCGGTGAAGGGGAAACAACGTTAAGTGAGTCAATCCTGTCGCTCTCCGGTGAAGCGACTCGCCTCCTGCACTCCGGTTTAGTGTATCTGAACTTTAAGCGATGTCATGGCCTAAATCGTGGGCCGATCATAGCCTCTCCGGGCTCTTATCGAATCCTGATTCAATCACTCTCCGGTGAATAGGAAACGATGCTTAAGTGAGTTGATCCTGTCGCTCTCCGGCGAAGCAACTCACTTCTTGCACTCCGGACCCTGCCTCTCCGGGTAGGATCATAAAGCGATCATGTTTATATTGATGTTTAATGTTTATCCTTTAACTCTCCGGTCAAAGGTAAATTCATGTTTATTTACTGAATTCAAGTTCCAGTGTTCAATCTCAAACAAAGGGAAGAAGAAGAAAAAACTAGATAAAGCCTCTCCGGGCGGAGCGGTCTATTACCATCTCAGAGCATGCCTAGGGATCTCTCCGGTTCCCGAGTAAGTGGAATAGCCATTTTATTTTGAAATCAAATCTAAGGAAACTAAGTGACCAAAGCTCATATCCTGAACTTGGCCCTTGCCATCGTGATCAGTTGATGATGAGTCGTGATCCCGATCCAGGATCATTCCTGTTAGGTTGAGGCGGTAGTTGTTCGGGCTTAACCGTCGTTGTACGTTCTCTGACATACTGTGGCAATCTACCACTCCTGGCATGTTCTTCCACCTCATCCTTCAGGTGGCGGCATTCATCGGTAGTGTGCCCATCTAGCTCATGGAATAGGCAGTATTTTCCAGTCCTGCGTTCCCGCTCCGTGGGATCTCTCCTTGGTGGCTTTCGATAGGGGAGTTGCCCCCAAGTTTCGATGTAAATTCGTTCCAGTCCTGCCACCAAGTCTGTGTATTGCCTGAATCTAGGCTCTCGGAATTTCTTTCGTTTGTCAGGACCATCATGTGCGTCATCCTGCTTCCTCTTTCCTTTGTCTGCCCTGGACTGTTCCGTGGCGGTTCCTTCGCCTTGTGCGACATTTATTTCCTGCCTCTCGGCCCGTGATTCTTCTAACCGAATGAATTTTTCAGCTTCATGGAAAAACTCTCCAAGATCTCGCGGTGGATCTTTAGTCAAAGAGTCTTTGAATTCGATGCCTTCCCCAACTCCTGCCACTACCGCCATCAGAATCATTGATGGATCCGGGTGATCTACAGAAGCCACCGTTGCATTGAATCGTAGTAGAAAATCTTTTATGGACTCTCCGGCCCTTTGCTTTATTGAAGCTAGAGTCATCACACTTTTGGGCCGTGTTACATGGACCCTGAACTGTCTCATGAAGCAATCCACAAGCTCGCCCCATGTCCTGATTGATCCAGTCTCTAATTGTCTGAACCAAAGTGCAGCCAAATCTGATAAAAATAAAGGGAAACATCGTGCCATCACTTCCTCGGATGCTCCAAGTACTTCCATGTGTCTAATGTATTTGGTAATATGCATGGTTGGATCCGACTTCCCGTCATACGAATCCAGCATTGGTAGTTTGAACTTAGGAGGGTTCCTTGCATTTCGGATATTTGGAGCGAACGGACTTCGACTAACCTCTTCCAATCCTCCGCCTGACAATCCCCCTCTCATGAGTCGTCTCACTAGGCCAATCATTCTTTCATCTCCGTCTAGGGGTTGCCCCTTTGTCATGTCTCTGTCTTGCCCTCCGAGTCTTGTAGGGAATTCTGGTACATACTCTTCGGGTGGCTCATTAGCATTTGTGTTGGCCCTAGCCGGTTGAGCTCCTTCCAAAGGTCCTTCTGCGTCGGATCTTGCGGGCCTGCCCCCAAGCCCTTGTTGATTGCCTTCTGGTTCTGTATTCTGTCCTACGTTGGGTTCCATAGCCCTAGCTCCTTGTTCCACATTCACAACCGCTGTAGCTGGTCCTGGGATTTGTGTTCCTGCAGCTCTCATTTGTTCAAAGAAATTCTGTAGCATCTCTTGTTGGCTTTTCATCATTCTTTCCTGCATTTGGTTATTCATAGCCTCCATCTCTTCTCTAGTAATGTAGATCGAAGCTTGTCCTTCTCCAGCGCCAGAGGATGCTTCTTGACTTCCTCCCTGTTGGCTCCTTTCAGCTCTTTGTCTTGTTTGTCGAGTCATTGTAGAGTCAAATCTGAATCCTTAAAACTTCAAATCTAAACTTTGAATCTGGTGTAGCGGGTGCTAGTTCTTCTCAATGAAAGCACCAAAGTGTTTGCGCCAAAAATGGTCACAAACCCCAAGTGTAGTGAAAGCACCAGCGTATGAATACAAATCAACAGTATTCACACACAAATCACAGATCTAAGCAAATAACAAGCAACAATCCAGAAATAATGAACAGTGACACGCAATTTATAGTGGTTCGGCTATCTCCGGCCTACGTCCACTTCAAAGTTTTTATCTTTTTATTGCTCGATGCTTGAAGATTACAATTTCGTGTGTTATATTACAACTGATTTTCTGAGCTAAGTCTGAATCTAAGGCAGTAATGGTGATCTGGAGTAAATCTAGCAGAGTCTGGGCGCTCTTTAACTCTCAAAATTGTCCGACCCCTTTTCTGAATGACCAGGGGCTCTATTTATAGGTGTAGGAGGCTGATATTTCGCCTAAATTGAGGGGAGACCAGTTCTGGCATGTGAGGGGGCCCGCACGGCCGAAATCTGGAGATCCGGACCCACTTTGGGATCGATTCGACCCTTGGTTCGAATCGATCAAGAAATCATCCAATCGAGCTGAAATTTGGCGTGAACATTCTTCATCATGTGCCTAAGCTTCTGTGAAAATTTTATAGCATTTGGATGTGTAGATCTCAAGTTATGATCGATTCAAGATTGCATTTCTGGTTGACTGGCTAGGTTCGAATCGATCTGGTTCGAATCGATTCGTTCGAATCGATCCTCTTGCACACGAAGATAATGGCGTGGTGCGCATGCTTCGGGTCAACCCTCTTTTATCTCTGAGTTTTACTGAGTCGTACCCGGGGTTTTAGCTGTGTGGACTAGGTGGATTTAAGGCAATCGATTCGAAGACACGTTTCTTCGAATCGATGGAATTGGTGCTTGGTCGAGTCGATCCAGATATGCCACTGCGGATCGATTCGAAGTTATCTCAATATGTGGGTTCGAAGATGCTGGAGTCGAAGTTCCTTCAACTGTATGGAATCGAAGGGTTTCTCATTGACGGATTCGAAGGTGGGAATGTGAGGATGGACTCGAACTATCAGAGTCGAACTAATGCTTGCTCAATGGAGTCGAAGCAAGGCGTATTCCAATGGGTTCGAGGCAAGGCTCGTCGTGATCGATTCGAGGCAAAGGCTTGATCGATGGATTCGAAGTAAGCTGACTTCTCATGGATTCGAGGCAACACATGTTTGATGGATCCGACCTTATACCACCTTATCCATCTTCTTTTGGCGATATCTTGAGCATACGAACTCGGATTGACTCAAAACTTGGAACGTTGTTTCATCTGGCCTTGCTTGACATGTCTCATCAATTGCAGCCCGATCCGGACTCGGACAAAATTCATCGATATCCATGGTGAACCTGCGATGCACAATCGATGTTCATGACTAACAATCATTGATTTTCAGTTAATCTTTGGGTATCTCGGCTTTGCCAAAAGTTGGGATAACAATCTGGAGATTGAGTTTGGTATCGACTGGATTCCAGAAGTGGTACCGATGGTTCAGCTTAGGAGTAGGATGGTTTTTGGAGGAAGATTTTAGTGAAGCAGCTCAGGTTTTGGAGGAACTTCCGAGTTTTATTATTGGTTCTGTTGAACCATATTTTTGGAATTGGTTGTCCCGTTTGTGCTTGTGTTCGTCATCAGCATTTTCTTCTACCCAGATCAGAGTTGTGCAGCAGAAGCAGTTGGGAGTGCATCTGCTTTTCTTTCTGGAAAAGAGAAGTTGTTTTCTACGGATGATAGTAAGGGTTTTGTTCTTGATTTTGGTTGATCTTGAGAAGATCATTCTACTGGATTGTTTTTTTGATTCTGATCGTTCTGAAAGGCATCGGCAAAGATTTAGCTGATCAGTAGGGATGAAGGCAGCTCTGGATCGTCCGAAGAGTTTGGTGGATAAGAGACGGAGGAATTTGGATTTCAGAGTCTGAGATTTGATTTTGGATGATTTTTCTCTAATTCAAAGGAGCTTTATAATTTGGTAAGTCTGGGAAATTAACTCCGAGGTGTTCTGGAGTTTCTCTGTGTTCTGGAGAAGTTAAGTGTTTGGACTTCTAGAGTGAATTGCCAGTTTGGATAGCTGGGATTCGTTGGGTTTCACGTGTCTCTGAGGGAGTACGTGTAAGATTCTATCTCTGGTTTTGGAACCAGCAGTTCAGGGAGTTTTTGTTGTGAGTCAGACTCGTTTGTAGTCTGATATCCTGTCTTGTTTTGTAGATCTAGATGAGTGGAAGCTCTGTAGCTTAGTCGTATTGATTGTTTGGATTCTGTAGAGCGAGTATTCCGTATTTATACTTGGGAAACTCGAGAAAATCCTATCCAGAATTTTGTCTGGATAGATAGATTTGTTTGATTAGATAATTTGGTTGATATGATTGTTAGCATATGATTAATATATGCTTGTGTTTTAAAAATTAAAATCTTAAATAAATTATTAAATTACCTTTGTTTTAAATTTCGGGGACGAAATTCTTTTAAGGGGGAAGGAATGTGACAACCCGGAATTTTGAGCAATATCAATTTAATAATCTGTATTAAATATTAAATTGATTTGATATATCTTTGATTTATAAGATTTGAATTAATACTTTTCTTTTAATAAATATCTAATTGGTGAGTTTTATCTTTTAAAACTAATAAATTGTTTTCTATTTATAATGTATATATATTTGTATATATTGTAGATAGGAAAGCTTTGTTTTAAATTTAACTGATAAATTATGTTTTCAAATTTCTAATATACATTTTAGTGATTTGGGAATTATGATTTATTTAAAATAAGCTTTTTAAAGCTATGTAATAAATAAATATATGGGTTAAATACTTAAGATAAATGTTTAAATAGTTTAAAAATTAGTCTAGCTTTAGTTTAGATTTAAATTTATTAACAAAAAGATTTGTTTTATTTTTAAGTATAGCTTGATAAATATGGTTTAAAGATATATATAAGTTTTAAATTCAATTTTGTCAAATGATACTTTAGTATATATTATAAAATAAGCAGTTGATAGTAAAAAGATAACTTCTTTTATAAATCATTTCAAATTGATAAATGTGTTTTTTTTATAATATTAATAAATAAAAATGTACATATAGGAATACAAGATTTTAAGTGATAAGTTAGACATAGAAATAAAACAATTATACATAAGTTAAATTTTATAGTTTTGTAAATTATAAGACAAATACACTATAAATATTTAAACAACATGTTAGAATAACATTCACTTACATTCCATTATTAAACCAGTAACATATGTTTGTATAGCACTAAAGAAGATTTGCCAGCCTCCAAATGAAATCTGCATAGTCTAATGAACATAGGAAAAATAATAACTAAGTAAGCTTGCATAGGATAAGTGTGTAAACAAATGGTTCGAATATGATAGGCATGCAGTCTTGTGGACAACTAAATCAAAATAGATATGTAGGCTGGTAAGGAAAATAGACATATTAAGGACAATGTCATTTAATGCTAGCTAAAAAAATATCTTCTCTAGTACATAAACATATAACCTCAGCCACCAAGATAAGAAATTATCTCTGATAATTCTACAAAAGTATACACTGTATTGAAATATAATAACGTACCTTGTAGCTTGATATAAACATCACCCTGTAAGCTACTTTCCCATATCATCTTTTCATTCCAATTCGAGCTAAATAAAAAAACTAAGATAAAACTTCATTTAAAAACCTAAACAAACATTCAACAACAAGCCACTCAACAAAACAGAGAAGCAAGAGGAAAGGTTTCAGCTTGAAATTGTGAAGCATGTTGCTAAGCAAAAGCATATTCAAATTTAAAATTCAAAGCTTTTTCCAAAAATCTAGATGCTCTGTTCTTTCACAAATTCAGGTGAGTAACTATATTTTTTTAAAAATTTATTGGATGAAATTGTTGTGAATAACTCTGCGCCCTGTTTGTGTAATTTCCTCTAAGTTTAACTATGTATATATCTATCTGATGCTGTGAATGGTTTTCTTCTTTGTTTTAGTTTATTGGGTGGAAAATCACCCAGAAAATTTAATATATCCTCATCAAAACATTATTAGGCTTGGGTTTTAAAACAAAACAGGTTTGTTTATACTTGAGTTAGGATCTAAAAATAGTTTTAAGTTGGTAGGCGATATGTTGTTTCCAAGAATTGATTTCTTTTCTGAGAAAACTTAAATAATATGAAAATTCGAATGATATGATTTGTAAATACGATTTTATAACTTCAGTCAACTTTCGAAAATATGAATTCTAAAACAAGAATGGTGATTTTTAGTTTTGTAAGCTAAGTGCAGTTTGAATTTGATCAAAATGGGAGTTTCAATCAATTTCTGGCGATCGGAAGCATACTAGTGGTGGAGATTTTGATCGTAGCTAGTGTGTAGGATAGTGAAGTCAGGAAAAATGTTCAAAAAATTTTCTATTGCAAACATTGATGGAACGAATCAAATTTAGGGTTTAAACTACTAGTTTGGGTCATGTTGAGGAATCATATTGTCGCGTCGTCGTCGAAGCATTTCAGGCGATCGGTCATGGGGGGCTAGGTGCGTGGGGTCGCGGCGGAGCTCCGGGCGAAGTCGCGCGATTTCTGGCGAAGTAAGGAGGAGTCGCGAGGTGAATTTGTTGATTCGAGTTAGGCTTCAGGAAAGAAAATTGGACTCGATTTTGCTCGATTTTGATTTGTGGGCAATTTTGAATTCTTGGGTTGCTGTTTGGGATGAGGAGATCGTAGTCGACTTGATGGCAACCTCGGTGATAATTGAAGGTGTGATGATCATCGGTGCACGGATACGCGTGTCGTTGTGCCTGTGGGTTATAGGGTTGGGGAAGAAGAAGTTCAGGAGCTCGAGAACGCATGGGTTACTTCGGGGTTGACTCGAGTATGCGAGCTATTTTTTTTAACTTGAACTTAATTCAACTAAAAAAGAAGAAGAAGAAGATGCGTACAGGGGAGTGTCTCGGGGGAAATGGGAAAAGAGCTCGAAGGGTTACTCGAGTAACCTGAGATTTGCTCGGGTTGTTATCAGGAAGGGGTTAAGCTTTTTGAATTTAAAGTAAATGTTGTAAACAAATTTTTAGTACTAAATAAGTAATTAAATTGAAAGGAAAGTTTAAGTCAAACTTTATAGCCTGGGTTTGAGTATAAATTTTAATTCCAGATTTTTGAAAAGAAAGGAAGTTTATGAATTTAAACATTTTAAATAAGTTTAAATATATTGAATTTAAGGAAATTTGATTTAAAATCCTTTCAATAACAAAAGAATGGCTTCAATTTGTAATTTAAAGATTTTACAAGTTAGTTTTATAAATTGATTTAAAGTCCAATTAATGTTCATTTTAAGCTTGGGATGTAAAATGAAATTTCAAAGAAAATTTGAAATAAATGTTTTCAAACATATTGAAAATGAAAATTTAATCAATAGTGAAAAACAAGTTTACTTTAAGTAATAAAAATTAATGAATTTTAATGGTTAATCAAACTTATAATCAATAATGATTAATGTAAGTTAATTATTTTAGAAAAGTAATTAAATAAATGTGAATGAAGGTCATTAACTAGATTATTTTATAATTAATCAATGTAATTGATTTTTAATAATTGATTAGATAAATTAATATAATAATAATCATTGTAATTGTTTAAGTGTAATTACTTAATGGGAAGTAATTAAGGAATTAATTACTCATTTTAATTAATTGAGTAATTTGATTAATTTGAGTTAATTAATTTAGTTTAATTAATTTGGATTAATCACTTGATGATTTGGAGGTATAATTACTTAGAAAAGTAATTGATGAATAATTACTGGATGTAATTAATTGGATGATGTTTTGTTAATGGAAGTAATTCGAGTATAATTACTTGAAATTAATCAAGGATTAATTAAGTCTGTTTATTGGGAAGTAATTAATTTAGGGACAGTTAATTACTGTATGTTATTAATCAAGGTGATTAATATATGTGATTTGAAGATTAGTTTTTCTTAATAAAAATAAATTGATAAGATAACTAATTAGAGATTAATTACTTGATGTAATTAAATTGAATAGAAAATGTAATTAGAGATCATTAATTATTATAATTAATGCTGAAATTTAGAATGGATTTATTTGGAAATAATTAATAAATGAAGGGATTTATTAATGTAATTAATTAAGTAATGTAATTAATTTTAGTTAATTAATAAATGAAGTAATGTAAAGGTTAATTTCTATATTTGGTTAAAGATAATTAATTTGTGAAAATAATTAAAGGATAATTACTTAAATGTAATTAAAGATAATTGATCAAGGATGATTAATTTAAAATGAATAATTGGATGATGATTAATTAATTGATTGATAATTAATTAATAGTAATATAAGCAAGTTTAATAATGATGAAGTAATTAATTTAATTTACTTTAAATTAATTAAAGATAAGGTAATTAATTTAATTCATTTTAAATTTATTATAAAGGTATGATTATTAATCCTTGTTTATATATGATGGATGATATGGATTTCCTTGAATGGTTTGAAATCTCAGATATGAGATAAATAATGATGTGTGATATGGATGCTTTGGTTGAAGTGCGATGATAATATAGATTATCTATTTATGCTGATATGTGAATTATCTATCTGTAATATTATGAATTATCTATCTATGTGTATATGGATAATAAAATGAATTGTTTTAAACCTTAAAACAACTTGGACCTAAAAGATGGCGTTTTGGATTTCGATGAGACCGGGATCGGATCTTTCCATATTTGGGGGTCCGAAAACCACATCGATCCAAATTAACGATAGGTCGTGAATCTCAAGTGAAGATGAAGATTACGAGTGCAAGGGTTATTGTCGTTAACTCTGAGGGTGATTCCAAAATGAGTGTAACGAGATAATGCCTTCGGTTTCGTTCGAACCCGGAACGAACTTGTATGGATTGAGTGCTTTCAAAACATCGTCAGGTGGACGATGAGCATTCTAAGAGATGTGTTCTCTAAAGGTAATCGTAGCCTCAAGCCTCATCCACCGGGAATGGCTAAAACAGGGGAGGTGCAGCAAGGCTTCGTGGGTAGCACCCACTGAGAGCGAGATATATCCCTGTCTAGAGGTCCCTTTTTATTCGGCTTAGTGACAGTTGGAATTGCGCACCGACTGCGGGATTGTTTCGTTTGGGACTGTCCAGTAAGGGATGGTTCCGGCTTTGTGTTGCAGGGGAGCGGGCGTACTCCTCGGTACGCTGATCTAGGCCAGGTACTGTGATGGGCGGTACCCCAGTAGCCCTGCCATTGTATGGAATCCAATCTCCAATAAGTGCCGTACGTGTTAGTTGTGCCCAACTATGTTGGAATGTGAGATGTAAGCATTCCAGCTATTTCTGTATTTTACTTGAAAACCCTAGACCCTATTATAATATCACTGGATTTCCTATCAAATGTTTGGTTAGCGTAAGGTAAAAACTTACCCATGTTTATGTGTGGGAAGTCTTACGTGATACCTTTTGTTTTCAAAGGATTTTCAAAGTTAAGCAACTTTAAACTGTTACTCATACCAGACCCATGTCTGACCCGGAGTTTATGTCTGTTTTTCTTAAACTCTCGGGTACTCAAATTTTTACGAGTAGCCAAGGGATTCAGGTTAGCTTTGACGAATTCTGGAGGAGCAATGGAGCAAGAGGCTTCAGTGTATAGATATATAGTGGTTCCGCTGTGTTAGTGTTTATCTATATTTCCGCTGTGTTGTATCTCTGTTTTGTATTGAGATGTATCGAGTTGTATTAACTAGACAAGTGTTTATAACTGTCTAGTATGTGTTGTATTATCTGTGTAACTTTGATGTATATGATACTATGTGATATATTATATTTCATTCGTTCCTCTGTTGAGATTCTGATGTTGTTTTCTTCTTTCTTCTCTATCTTTTCTATTTCTCACCCTTTTCTTTCTTAAAGATGACACGACTTTCTGGGCGTAGAAGGTCGGGTCGTCTCGGTTGGTATCAGAGCGCTAGGTTGAGTGAATACCTAGACTCTGGAGTGGTATCTTTCTTGAGAGAGCATATTTGTATTTTTGATATATATATATATATATTTTTATATTTCTACCTATCGGTTGGGTTACCTGTTAGGGTTTTCCAATATAAGTTATAAAGGTAGATAGGGTGGTGGTGTGTGTAACACGACTACCAATGGTTGAGTTTGTTGAGGTCGGAAGTGTATCTGACGACATTGTAGATCTAATACCGTCTCGAGTGAATTTGCGGTGTAAGGATTTCACCAAGTCTCTGAAGGAAACCTGTTAAGATTTGGAGATCATTTTTTGAAGTGCAGGTTTGGATGAGCTAGAGTTTGGATCTGTCGGTTGGACAGAAGTGAGTCATGATATCTTGATCCCTCAAGATGTAGTAGCGTGTGATGAGACACAGTGACTATGGATGTCTCCGAAGATGTTTCTTTGGAACAAGTTAAGGAAGTGAGTCTGCTTCGGTGTTGTGGCTGTGTTCAGCAGGATGTTTCTGTTTGGTTTGAGGTCCGAGTTTCTCAAAGAGCTTGGATTAGGAATTCTTTGGCATTGGTGTCAGCAGTGCAGCTCGGAGTGTTCTGTGTGTTGGCAAGGAAGCTTTCTAGCTTAGCAATGGAGTTCAGAAGCAGCAGAGTGGTTCCGTTCCTTCGTTGGATTGGCTAGTTAAGCGTAAGCTGTTCTGTTTGGTAAAGAGAGAACAGTTTTTCTTTGGAATTAGGTTGGATTAATCGCAAAAGTGACTTGCGAAAGTTTGAGCGTTCTCTTGTGTTTCAGATATTTTTTCTGGATGTCTTCAGGAAGTCAGAATTTTGTTAACATCTGGAGATTGAGTTTGGTATCGATTGGAATCCAGAAGTGGTACCGATGGTTCAGCTTAGGAGTAGGATGGTTTTTGGAGGAAAATTTTAGTGAAGCAGCTCAGGTTTTGGAGGAACTTCTGAGTTTTATTATTGGATCTGTTGAACCATATTTTTGGAATTGGTTGTCCCGTTTGTGCTTGTGTTCGTCATCAGCATTTTCTTCTACCCAGATCAGAGTTGTGCAGCAGAAGCAGTTGGGAGTGCATTTGCTTTTGTTTCTGGAAAAGAGAAGTTGTTTTCTACGGATGATAGTAAGGGTTTTGTTCTTGATTTTGGTTGATCTTGAGAAGATCATTCTACTGGATTGTTTTTTTGATTCTGATCGTTCTGAAAGGCATCGGCAAAGATTTAGCTGATCAGTAGGGATGAAGGCAGCTCTGGATTGTCCGAAGAGTTTGGTGGATAAGAGACGGAGGAATTTGGATTTCAGAGTCTGAGATTTGATTTTGGATGATTTTTCTCTAATTCAAAGGAGCTTTATAATTTGGTAAGTCTGGGAAATTAGCTTCGAGGTGTTCTGGAGTTTCTCTGTGTTCTGGAGAAGTTAAGTGTTTGGACTTCTGGAGTGAATTGCCAGTTTGGATAGCTGGGATTCGTTGGGTTTCACGTGTCTCTAAGGGAGTACGTGTAAGATTCTATCTCTTGTTTTGGAACCAGCAGTTCAGGGAGTTTTTGTTGTGAGTCAGACTCGTCTGTAGTCTGATATCTTGTCTTGTTTTGTAGATCTAGAATAGTGGAAGCTCTGTAGCTTAGTCGTATTGATTGTTTGGATTCTGTAGAGCGAGTATTCCGTATTTATACTTAGGAAACTCGAGAAAATCCTATCCAGAATTTTGTCTGGATAGATAGATTTGTTTGATTAGATAATTTGGTTGATATGATTATTAGCATATGATTAATATATGCTTGTGTTTTAAAAATTAAAATCTTAAATAGATTATTAAATTACCTTTGTTTTAAATTTCGGGGACGAAATTCTTTTAAGGGGGAAGGAATGTGACAACCCGGAATTTTGAGCAATATCAATTTAATAATCTGTATTAAATATTAAATTGATTTGATATATCTTTGATTTATAAGATTTGAATTAATACTTTTCTTTTAATAAATATCTAATTGGTGAGTTTTATCTTTTAAAACTAATAAATTGTTTTCTATTTATAATGTATATATATTTGTATATATTGTAGATAGGAAAGCTTTGTTTTAAATTTAACTGATAAATTATGTTTTCAAATTTCTAATATACATTTTAGTGATTTGGGAATTATGATTTATTTAAAATAAGCTTTTTAAAGCTATGTAATAAATAAATATATGGGTTAAATACTTAAGATAAATGTTTAAATAGTTTAAAAATTAGTCTAGCTTTAGTTTAGATTTAAATTTATTAACAAAAAGATTTGTTTTATTTTTAAGTATAGCTTGATAAATATGGTTTAAAGATATATATAAGTTTTAAATTCAATTTTGGCAAATGATACTTTAGTATATATTATAAAATAAGTAGTTGATAGTAAAAAGATAACTTTTATAAATCATTTCAAATTGATAAATGTGTTTTTTTATAATATTAATAAATAAAAATGTACATATAGGAATACAAGATTTTAAGTGATAAGTTAGACATAGAAATAAAACAATTATACATAAGTTAAATTTTATAGTTTTGTAAATTATAAGACAAATACACTATAAATATTTAAACAACATGTTAGAATAACATTCACTTACATTCCATTATTAAACCAGTAACATATGTTTGTATAGCACTAAAGAAGATTTGCCAGCCTCCAAATGAAATCTGCATAGTCTAATGAACATAGGAAAATTAATAACTAAGTAAGCTTGCATAGGATAAGTGCGTAAACAAATGGTTCAAATATGATAGGCATGCAGTCTTGTGGACAACTAAATCAAAATAGATATGTAGGCTGGTAAGGAAAATAGACATATTAAGGACAATGTCATTTAATGCTAGCTAAACAAATATCTTCTCTAGTACATAAACATATAACCTCAGCCACCAAGATAAGAAATTATCTCTGATAATTGTACAAAAGTATACACTGTATTGAAATATAATAACGTACCTTGTAGCTTGATATAAACATCACCCTGTAAGCTACTTTCCCATATCATCTTTTCATTCCAATTCGAGCTAAATAAAAAAACTAAAATAAAACTTCATTTAAAAACCTAAAAAACATTCAACAACAAGCCACTCAACAAAACAGAGAAGCAAGAGGAAAGGTTTCAGCTTGAAATTGTGAAGCCTGTTGCTAAGCAAAAGCATATTCAAGTTTAAAATTCAAAGCTTTTTCCAAAAATCTAGATGCTCTGTTCTTTCACAAATTCAGGTGAGTAACTATATTTTTTAAAAAAATTATTGGATGAAATTGTTGTGAATAACTCTGTGCCCTGTTTGTGTAATTTCCTTTAAGTTTAACTATGTATATATCTATCTGATGCTGTGAATGGTTTTCTTCTCTGTATTAGTTTATAGGGTGGAAAATCACCCAGAAAATTTAATATATCCTCATCAAAACATTATTAGGCTTGGGTTTTAAAACAAAACAGGTTTGTTTATACTTGAGTTAGGATCTAAAAATAGTTTTAAGTTGGTAGGCGATATGTTGTTTCCAAGAATTGATTTCTTTTCTGAGAAAACTTAAATAATATGAAAATTCGAATGATATGATTTGTAAATACGATTTTATAACTTCAGTCAACTTTCGAAAATATGAATTTTTAAACAAGAATGGTGATTTTTAGTTTTGTAAGCTTTGTGCAGTTTGAAGTTGATCAAAATGGGAGTTTCAATCAATTTCTGGCGATCGGAAGCATACTAGTGGTGGAGATTTTGATCGTAGCTAGTGTGTAGGATAGTGAAGTCAGGAAAAATGTTCAAAAATTTTTCTATTGCAAACATTGATGGAACGAATCATATTTAGGGTTTAAACTGCTAGTTTGGGTCATGTTGAGGAATCATATTGTCGCGTCGCCGTCGAAGCATTTCAGGCGATCGGTCATGGGGGGCTAGGTGAGTGGGGTCGCGGTAGAGCTCCGGGCGAAGTCGCGAGAGTTCTGGCGAAGTAAGGAGGAGTCGCGAGGTGAATTTGTTGATTCGAGTTAGGCTTCAGGAAAGAAAATTGGACTCGATTTTGCTCGATTTTGATTTGTGGGCAATTTTGAATTCCTGGGTTGCTGTTTGGGATGAGGAGATCGTAGTCGACTTGATGGCAACCTCGGTGATAATCGAAGGTGTGATGATCATCGGTGCACGGATACGCGTGTCGTTGTGCCTGTGGGTTATAGGGTTGGGGAAGAAGAAGTTCAGGAGCTCGAGAACGCATGGGTAACTTCGGGGTTGACTCGAGTATGCAAGCTGTTTTTTTAACTTGAACTTAATTCAACTGAAAAAGAAGAAGTAGAAGATGCGTACAGGGGAGTGTCTCGGGGGAAATGGGAAAAGAGCTCGAAGGGTTACTCGAGTAACCTGAGATTTGCTCGGGTTGTTATCAGGAAGGGGTTAAGCTTTTTGAATTTAAAGTAAATGTTGTAAACAAATTTTTAGTACTAAATAAGTAATTAAATTGAAAGGAAAGTTTAAGCCAAACTTTATAGCCTGGGTTTGAGTATAAATTTTAATTCCAGATTTTTGAAAAGAAAGGAAGTTTATGAATTTAAACATTTTAAATAAGTTTAAATATATTGAATTTAAGGAAATTTGATTTAAAATCCTTTCAATAACAAAAGAATGGCTTCAATTTGTAATTTAAAGATTTTACAAGTTAGTTTTATAAATTGATTTAAAGTCCAATTAATGTTCATTTTAAGCTTGGGATGTAAAATGAAATTTCAAAGAAAATTTGAAATAAATGTTTTCAAACATATTGAAAATGAAAATTTAATCAATAGTGAAAAATGAGTTTACTTTAAGTAATAAAAATTAATGAATTTTAATGGTTAATCAAACTTATAATCATTAATGATTAATGTAAGTTAATTATTTTAGAAAAGTAATTAAATAAATGTGAATGAAGGTCATTAACTAGATTATTTTATAATTAATCAATGTAATTGATTTTTAATAATTGATTAGATAAATTAATTTAATAATAATCATTGTAATTGTTTAAGTGTAATTACTTAATGGGAAGTAATTAAGGAATTAATTACTCATTTTAATTAATTGAGTAATTTGATTAATTTGAGTTAATTAATTTAGTTTAATTAATTTGGATTAATCACTTGATGATTTGGAGGTATAATTACTTAGAAAAGTAATTGATGAATAATTACTGGATGTAATTAATTGTATGATGTTTTGTTAATGGAAGTAATTCGAGTATAATTACTTGAAATTAATCAAGGATTAATTAAGTCTGTTTATTGGGAAGTAATTAATTTAGGGACAGTTAATTACTGTATGTTATTAATCAAGGTGATTAATATATGTGATTTGAAGATTAGTTTTTCTTAATAAAAATAAATTGATAAGATAACTAATTAGAGATTAATTACTTGATGTAATTAAATTGAATAGAAAATGTAATTAGAGATAATTAATTATTATAATTAATGCTGAAATTTAGAATGGATTTATTTGGAAATAATTAATAAATGAAGGGATTTATTAATGTAATTAATTAAGTAATGTAATTAATTTTAGTTAATTAATAAATGAAGTAATGTAAAGTTTAATTTCTATATTTTGTTAAAGATAATTAATTTGTGAAAATAATTAAAGGTTAATTACTTAAATGTAATTAAAGATAATTAATCAAGGATGATTAATTTAAAATGAATAATTGGATGATGATTAATTAATTGATTGATAATTAATTAATATTAATATAAGCAAGTTTAATAATGATGAAGTAATTAATTTAATTTACTTTAAATTAATTAAAGATAAGGTAATTAATTTAATTCATTTTAAATTAATTATAAAGGTGTGATTATTAATCCTTGCTTATATATGATGGATGATATGGATTTCCTTGAATGGTTTGAAATCTCAGATATGAGATAAATAATGATGTTTGATATGGATGCTTTGGTTGAAGTGCGATGATAATATAGATTATCTATTTATGCTGATATGTGAATTATCTATCTGTAATATTATGAATTATCTATCTATGTGTATATGGATAATAAAATGAATTGTTTTAAACCTTAAAACAACTTGGACCTAAAAGATGGCGTTTTGGATTTCGATGAGACCGGGATTGGATCTTTCCATATTTGGGGGTCCGAAAACCACATCGATCCAAATTAACGATAGGTCGTGAATCTCAAGTGAAGATGAAGATTACGAGTGCAAGGGTTATTGTCGTTAACTCTGAGGGTGATTCCAAAATGAGTGTAACGAGATAATGCCTTCGGTTTCGTTCGAACCCGGAACGAACTTGTATGGATTGAATGCTTTCAGAACATCGTCAGGTGGACGATGAGCATTCTAAGAGATGTGTTCTCTAAAGGTAATCGTAGCCTCAAGCCTCATCAACCGGGAATGGCTAAAACAGGGGAGGTGCAACAAGGCTTCATGGGTAGAACCCATTGAGAGCGAGATATATCCCTGTCTAGAGGTCCCTTTTTATTCGGCTTAGTGGCAGTTGGAATTGCGCACCGACTGCGGGGTTGTTTCGTTTGGGACTGTCCAGTAAGGGATGGTTCCGGCTTTGTGTTGCAGGGGAGCGGGCGTACTCCTCGGTACGCTGATCTAGGCCAGGTACTGTAACGGGCGGTACCCCAGTAGCCCTGCCATTGTATGGAATCCAATCTCCAATAAGTGCCGTACGTGTTAGTTGTGCCCAACTATGTTGGAACGTTAGATGTAAGCATTCCAGCTATTTCTGTATTTTACTTGAAAACCCTAGACCCTATTATAATATCACTGGATTTTCTATCAAATGTTTGGTTAGCGTAAGGTAAAAACTTACCCATGTTTATGTGTGGAAAGTCTTACGTGATACCTTTTGTTTTCAAAGGATTTTCAAAGTTAAGCAACTTTAAACTGTTACTCATACCAGACCCATGTCTGACCCGGAGTTTATTTCTGTTTTTCTTAAACTCTCGGGTACTCAAATTTTTACGAGTAGCCAAGGGATTCAGGTTAGCTTTGACGAATTCTGGAGGAGCAATGGAGCAAGAGGCTTCAGTGTATAGATATATAGTGGTTCCGATGTGTTAGTGTTTATCTGTATTTCCGCTGTGTTGTATCTCTGTATTGTATTGAGATGTATCGAGTTGTATTAACTAGACAGGTGTTTATAACTGTCTAGTATGTGTTGTATTATCTGTGTAACTCTGATGTATATGATACTATGTGATATATTATATTTCATTCGTTCCGCTGTTGAGATTCTGATGTTGTTTTCTTCTTTCTTCTCTATCTTTTCTATTTCTCACCCTTTTCTTTCTTAAAGATGACACGACTTTCTGGGCGTAGAAGGTCGGGTCGTCTCAGAAATATTACTATCAATACAATATGTTTATTCAACATTACTTGCATATAAGGAAGAATCGATCAAAAGAAATCATAAGACATTGATCTGTCAATCAACTATGTAGTAAATTCTGAGAACAAAAATCAAAACTTCAACAGAACAGATCAATACAATCAAAGAGGTGGTTAGACTAATAGGTCAAGAGGTAGAGGAAGATGGAACAACAATAATAGACCAAATGTCAAATTTGTGAAAAGATTGAGCAAATAGCACCAAAATGCTATTTCAGATTCATTGCTTCATATACACCAAATCAAAACTCATGGAGTCAAAGAAATAGCAGTCCTAGTGCAAATATGGTTCAGGCACAACAAGAATAAAGCAATCAATTAGATAAGTCAAGAAATTATCATTTGATAACAAAGCCAAAGGACATACAAGATTAAGGCCGGTACCCTGATCAAGAGCCACAAGTCACATCACAAACAATTTGACAATCTAAATCTTGGAAATAAATAGTATAAAGATAATCAGTCTATACACATGGGCAATGGTGTAATGACCCTAAAAGAAAAAAAAATGAAAGTTACATTTATTTTAAGAATTTCTGAAATTATAAAATATATAATGCATTAAAACAGAAAAAAACTTGTTAATAAATAAAATGTGCATAGGAGCTTCTGTTTGATAAAATGCAAGGAGTTAAGGTGATTAAAAAATTGGGACTCAAAACAAATATAGTTCCATGTCCAAAGAATTATATAAATACATATATTTAATATATGGGGTGTTTTCTGTTTTATTTAAAGACAGAATAAAATGAAGTTTAATATAAGGTTTAAATGTCTTATATATTTATGCTAGAAATAATTAGCATGATATATGTGATTTGTTTTATCACATAAAGGTGTATGAGGAGTTGCTGTTATAACTAAAGGTAGAATAAAAAAAAAATAGGATCAAATATGAATTTTATATCTTATATTTATTTCAAGCAAATAACATAGTGTGAATGATTTTTACATCACATGATTATGTATGATAGTATGCATGATTGAATGAAGATGGTAGTTAGGTAGAAAACACAAGGGGGTTTGCAGTTTCTTTAAACTTAAAAGAAATAAAAATAAACAAGAGGTCACATGCATATGGCATGAGTAAAATAGAGTCATGAAAATGGCATGAAGTGTTTAAAATGCTTGATTCCCGAAATAACTAATTGAGGTAACCATAAGTGTGCATTCCCAACTAAGGACCACACAGGGAAATGATTTGTGCATGAATATCTAAGGGCATCAAGGGAATTACCAATTTTTCTTAAACCCTAGAATGATTTTATAATACCTGCACATAACCATATCCACCATTCTCTCGGGATCAAAACAAAAATAAAATAAAATAGGAGAAACATTAGCTTGAAACTTTGGAGGATTTGCTGTTCAGGGGATTAAGGCAGTAAAAGGAGAACACTATGTGAGTATTTATCCCTTTGTATGCAATGGCATTAAGTCCTCTTGTAGGTAGCCTAAAATGTTATAAATCATTTAAAATCTCTGAAATGATTTGTTATGGTGAGATGGAAGTTTGTTTGTGCATTCTTGTTTGGGGTTTTAATCTGTATGTGGGTTTTCAAAGTTAAAATGGTTTGAGCATTTTTGTTCTATTTTATTATTATGTAGTATGGATCTAAATTATTTAGGAAATAGGCAGCAAGACAGTGATCTAGCTCATGTTTATTTCTTAGATAATGAAGCATGAAACTAAATATTCATATCATAAGTTAGAGGAGAATTTCTGGGTTTTTGAGGGATTTTCTTAATAAAACCCTTATTCATATATTCACAATAATATAGAAGAAAGTTAGTAGGATCATGATGCTTAAATTATTTTTAGGAAAAACCATAGTTATGTTGGGGTATTTTCTGTAATAAGGAAAATAAGTGGAGAACATGGGGTTGAACCAGAAAGTATAAAAGTAGATAAGCCTTTCTAAAACATGAATGAATTGGGAGTTTTTTTTATGATTGAATTCATAAATAGAAGCTTAATAAAATAAGCAGAAACTGGAGGGGGATTTATTACAGAAAAATTAAATTGGTCATTTGGGAGTTAGTCAATGATCTCCTTGCTTCAGGTGGGAGTAAGTATATGCATGGTGCAATTGCACCCTGAAGCCTTTGTGTGTTGGAATAAATTAAATAACCTGGGAGTTTCCTTCACAATGCATACATGGTGTTCATTTGACAGAGAGTTAAAGACCATAAAATAAATGGGGAATGGGGTTTAAAAATCTGGATTATAAATATCTAGATATGGAGTTAAATCAATCAAGTTTAAATATTGTGCTTAATTAATTACTGGGTGAAATTGGGAGTATAAAATCTGAGTTTACTTATTCAGAAATGGAGAAAAATGAATCAAGAATTATATATATTTATTTTGATTGTTTGCTGGGTATTGTTTGAATGAATGAATGTGTCTTTGTATCATTTGGTATTAACCAATAATATGCTAAGTATGAAATCTGCTAAATTAGAAAGACATTGCAAGTTCGCCAAAAATTATGAATATGTGTATAAATTTGGTAAATGCTCATACCAGTGAAAACTGACCCGTTTGGTTGCCCTTGCAATCATCTGGGTGTCTCATTAAAAATTGGGGCAGCTCAGTGAATTGCTTGCACGAAATTGAAGTTGGCCTGATGGATGAAGAAGGCATTAACTGTTAGTATAAATAAAAGAAACCAGTTTTAAATTTGCAGTTGTTTTGTAATGAATTTATTGGTCAGATTTCATGTTGTAGTTGAAGTTAATTGTAGGGAGTTTTCTAAGAATTTGGATTAAAATATGTACTTAAGCAAACCTGTTTTGAATGACCATTGATGATGTTTGGTTAACTGCTGATTTCATGAATGTCTGATTTAGAGAAACAAAGTGATGGACATATCATATAAATATGATATGTGTATGTGATATTCTCTGATTTTTATTGCCTGAGTTTATATTAAGTTTTAATTTGCAGATGCCTAGTAGTGGAATGTTTATTTTAGCTACCATGTATTGCTGGATTATGTTTGCATTTACCATCTATTTTGGCAGAAATATGTACTTAATTAAATCTGGGATGAATGATTATTGAAGTTATTTTTTTGGTTATTTGATAGTTTGATTATCTGAATATGGGAAAAAGGGACGAATATGTCATTTAGCATAATATTTGATCATGTTCTTCCTCCAATTTGTTTTAATGACCTGCAATGTCAAATCCTGATTTTTATTCAATTACTTTAAATACATATGCATTTGATTTTATAAAAATCTGAAGGTAAAAATCTGGATATATTGGTTCTTTTTTAAGGCTGTTTAAAGAGATTTTTGCAAACTCCCAGAAACTATAATTTTGTTCAAATGCACATATGATAGATGTTTGAATTGCCAGAAAAATTAAGTTAACTAGTTGAGATGGGTTTACAAGTGGTAAATAGAAGATTGCACATGTTTTGGCATTATATCATTTTGTCCCATATGTTGGTCTCATCATTATGTGTATAATCTGAAATGATCTCATGGTGAACACAAGGGGGGGGGGGGAAACTGAGCTTAACATGTAGTTGTAATATAAACCCAGATAACAGATTTAAAACTTGTAAAATGAAGCACTCACTACATATTGAATATGCAGTTCATAAACCCACATCATGATGTATACTTAGCTGTTTAATTGTTAGCTGCATATTACATTTGCATTCAATATACTGGCTGCATTTTGTACATGCAGTCATATGCTGTTATCACTACACATCATTTCCCATACATGTTCATGCTCTGAATTTAAATAGAATGGAATTAAACATCTTAAAAACTACTCCTGAATCAAGATTTACAAGTACAAATTTGATGATAACTTTAAGGATGTTCTAACATCTGGCTAATTGCTTCTGCTTGCATGAGAGAACTTATATATATCTTCATATATGTATAAGGGGTGTAATATTATAAACTGATATAATTATATTGGTAATCCAGGGTCTTGGGGAAAAATTATTTGGAAATTATGTAAATATTCAAATATAGTAGAAATGGGGTTTAGTGGTGAATTCTTTGGTATGTTTTTTTTAAAAATCTATGTGTTTGAGAGTAGGGTCACCACAGTTGGTATCAGAGCAATGTTTTAAATAACATAGTAAATATTATTGTATGCATATGGATGTTTGAATGCATTATTTGAATTATTGGTGTTGGATGCTTTTGTTTTATGTCTGAATAAAAATAAAATGTGTGCATGTGATACATGCACAGTGTGCACAGAAATAAAATAAACAAAGTAAAGACACCAAGAATGATGGGGGTAAACAAACTAACATAAAAATCATATTTATAGCAATATGGTAGTAACAAGACATCACACGGGTGAAGGACCATCACATGAGCCACCTGTGATAAACATGGAGGATTTTGTGAGAGCTTTGAGAGATGGAATAGCACCAAGGCATGACAACCCTCATGAGGAGCTTTCCAAACTGCTTAAGACATGCACCAATTTGGGAGGAAAGGATTTTGAAGGCACTGAAGGAGCTATGGGTGTTCAAACTTGGATAAGAACTATGGAGAGGGTCTTTGCAGATATGCAAGTCAATGACCAAAGGAAGAGACAGATAGCTTCAAGGAGGTTGAAGGGGATTGCACTGGATTGGTGGGAGGTTGTGATAGCAGGAAGGCCAGAGAATAACATCACTTGGGATGAATTCAAAGTCATGCTTGAGGCTAGGTTTGTCCCAGCATCTGCCAAGGCCACACTGCTAGAAGACTTTATTAGATTAAGGCAAGGAGGCATGAGTGTGAATGAGTACACTCAGAAATTTGAAGGTTTTTCTAAGTATGGAATGGTGTTAATAGGGAATGAAGAAGCAAAGAATGCAAGGTACATTCAAGGCTTGAACCCTAGTCTGTCAAGGGCAATGTTGCCATACAAGGATAAAACCTTTGATCAAGTAATTGATCTAACTCTCTCATTTGAGCAACATGATGCCACCAGAGAGAAATTCAGGAACATGAAGTTCAACAAGAAGAAGGGAGGTCAGAACAAGGTGCAACCTTATGACAAGAAAAAGGAAAACAAAGGAGTTAAGAAGGGGGAAGGAGCAGTATCACCTGAAAGCAAGAAACTCATTCACTGTTTTAATTGTGGAAAAGCTGGACATTATAGTAACCAATGCCCTGACCCTAAAATACCTAGAGGAGGCTGCTATAATTGTGGAAGGATGGGTCATCTAAAGAAGGATTGCCCAGAGACTAATAGAAGAACAGCAAGGATAGGAGCTTTGGCAGCAAACAACACTGGAAATGTTGGGCAACTTGAAGGTATAATTTTTATTCATACCCAACCAATATCAGTAATATATGACACTGGTGCCTCACATTCACTAATATCTCTGGAAATTACAAAGAAGTTAGCACTTGCTTGTTTTCTATTGATCAACCCTTAACTGTACACAGCCCCATAGGGAGTTATTGTATGTTACGGATGAAGTGTATGGGTCTAAAATTAATTATAGGGGGTTATGAATTTAATTCAGATCTATATACTTTAAATTATACCGGTATTGGGGTTATTTTGGGGGTGGATTGGTTAATGAAAAACAAAGCAATTTTAAATATAGAAAATCTTACTATTTCTTTGGAGACAAATAAAGGCAAAAGAATTACAATTCTAAGTGAAATAGCAAAGAATACATGTTTTAATAAAATCTGGAGTATTAATGAAGTTCAAAAGGAATTAAAAATAGAGGAAATTCCAGTAGCCAATGAATATATAGATGTGTTTGGAGAAGTGAGGGGAATTCCTCAAAACAGGCCAGTTGAATTCAAAATAAAATTAATGCCAGGAACTAGCCCAATCATTAAGAAGCCTTATAGAATGGGTCCAAAAGAGTTAGTGGAATTAAAACACCAACTAGAAGAGTTAGAAGAGAAGGGGTTCATAAGATCAAGCAGTTCTAGTTGGGGTTCCCCAGTGCTCTTTGTTAAGAAGCATGATGGAACAATGAGGATGTGTGTGGATTATAGGAATTTAAATAAGGTGACCATTAAGAATAAGTATCCACTACCTAGAATAGATGATCTATTTGATCAATTGCATGAGGCTAAAATATTTTCAAGGCTAGACTTAGCCTCTGGATTTCACCAAATGAAGGTTGCAGAGGAAAGCATTGAGTACACAGCCTTTAACACAAGATATGGCCTTTATGAATTTCTAGTAATGCCATTTGGTTTAACCAATGCTCCCTCCTATTTTGTAGATTTGATGAATAGAATTTTTAGAGACTTTTTGGATAAATTTGTTTTGGTATTTATAGATGACATATTAATTTATTCAAAGTCAGAAAATGATCATGCTATGCATCTACATTTAGTATTATCCAGGCTTAGAGAACATGAATTAAAAGCCAAGTATTCAAAGTGTATATTTTGGCAACATGAAGTGAAATTCTTAGGACACATAGTGTCAAAGCAAGGGGTGAGTGTGGATCCAAGCAAGGTCATTGCAGTTCAATCATGGAGTAGACCCAAAACAGCGACTGAGGTGAGATCATTCTTAGGTTTGGCAGGGTACTATAGGAGGTTCATCAAGGATTTTTCAAGAATAGCCACACCAATGACCAAGCTAACAAAGAAGAACCAACCATATGTGTGGACTGAGTAGTCTGATCAAGCCTTTGAAAAATTGAAGAAAGCATTGGTGGAGGCTCCTGTCTTGCAAATCCTAGAGGTAAATGAAGGAATGGTTGTATACACTAATGCTAGTGGGTCTGGGTTAGGTGCAGTGCTCATGCAACATGGCAAGGTGGTGGCATATGCATCAAGACAGCTTAAACCCAATGAGACCAAATATGCAACTCATGATTTAGAATTAGCTGCAATAGTGTTTGCATTGAAACTTTGGAGGCATTATTTGCTTGGGGCAAAATTTGAATTATTCACAGATCATCAAGCATTGAAGTATTTATTTTCTCAAAAAGATTTGAATATGAGGCAAGCAAGGTGGTTGGAGTTTCTAGCTGCATATGATCTAGATATTTTGTACACCCCTGGAAAAGCTAATATAGTGGCAGATTGTGACGCCCCACCTCTATACCCACGCTAGCCAAGAACACTAGGGAGTAATGCTGTCAACTAGCGCGGAGAATAAGGCTGTTGAGGAGCGACCATCCATGTAACTTCTTTGTGCGAGCACCGATATGTCAGATAGTATAGAATGCATATCATTTAAGGAGGAAATCCGACATACCGATACAAACTCAAAGCTATCACACGGTGGCTATATATAATCTTCGGAAACAAATATAGAAATAAACGTAACACAAATCAGTCACAGACGATTCATATCACAAAGGCGGAAATAGATATGAATATAACACATGAAAGTGTACATCAGAGTAGTGGTCAAATAAGATCCACAATAACACAAATGAATAGATACAAGTGCAAGACAATAGAATATGTATACACCAAGGAGTCTAATCTCAAATGTATACAAACAAAAACTACTAAACTAGAGTAGTTAGCCAAAAAGTCGGATGATGGCTCCAGATAGGAAGTCATGAGGAAGCACCTGTAAAATCTCAGTCTGACCCGAGTATTATTTAAGAAGAAAATAATAAACGGATCAGTCTAGATATAATTATCAGATAAAATGAGATAGAATATGAGATATGATAATAGAACGTATGATAACAAAAAGGTGTCATACTATAAAAAGTATACATTAGAAATCCCACAAAAGTCATACAATATCTCAATAATCTCAAAACAGAGAAAAGAATGTCATATTCTTAATTTAATTCACCAAGCCACAATAAAATGACATACTCATCAATGTCAATGGTAAAAGCTGGTGAAACATAAAATTCCAGAAATCAATAATTAGAAATCCAGAAATCACAAGAAAGAGGATGGCCAATCCCATAAACTGAACATCGACGCACCTAGAAAGATATGCCCCATGTAAAGTCTAGCATCGATACACCTAGAAAGATGCACCCCATGCAAAGTCGAACATCGACGCACCTAGAAAGATACGACCCATGCTCTAGTATTGACGCACCTAGAAAGATACGCCCCATGCATAAATAAACATCGACGCATCTAGAAAGATACGCCCCATGTAATGTCTAACATCGATGCACCTAGAAAGATACATCCCATGAAAAGTCGAACATCGACGCACCTAGAAAGGTACGACCCATGCATAGACGAACATCGACGCACCTAAATAGATACGACCCATGCGAGAAGTAAACATCGACGCACCTAAATAGATACGACCCATGCGAGAAGTAAACATCGACGCACCTAAATAGATACGACCCATGCGAGAAGTAAACATCGACGCACCTAAATAGATACGACCCATGCGAGAAGTAAACATCGACGCACCTAAATAGATACGACCCATGCGAGAAGTAAACATCGACGCACCTAAATAGATACGACCCATGCGAGAAGTAAACATCGACGCACCTAAATAGATACGACCCATGCGAGAAGTAAACATCGACGCACCTAAATAGATACGACCCATGCGAGAAGTAAACATCGACGCACCTAAATAGGTACGACCCATGCGTCTAAACCATAAAATGATCGTCATCGATCATAAAGAAGTGTCGATTACACTAAGCTAGTAAATATAAGAGTTTAGCTTCATGTCCCATAACCACTTGCTTAACTCAAATATTTACGAACAGATTGTAGATCTGCACTAGGAAATTGTCACAAGAGTTTCAATATGTGTGAATCGAAATCACACCAATGAGGTATAGACTAACCTTGAAGATAAAGAGATATGTGTGAATCGAAATCACACAAATGGTGTCTAGTCTAACCTCGCAAACAAAGAGACATCGCTCAATCGCTAGTCTAAATCACAAGAATGATCATCATGATCATAAGGAAGTGTCGATTACACTAAGCTAGTAAATATAAGAGTTTAGCTTCATGTCCCATAACCACTTGCTTAACTCAAATATTTACGAACAAATTGTAGATCTGCACTAGAAAATTGTCACAAGAGATTCAATCGAACAAGTCCATAAATTAACCGACGAAGTAAACGCAAGCGTTTCATACCACTTGTTTTGCTAAGCCGTTTAATTATATTTTCTCATACGAATGAGGTAAAGGTTTGTATATACTAGTAGATTGGAAAACAGTTTTATAAACGAGTTTGATATTGAAAATAGAGTTGAAATCGTTTTGATGATAGAGTTTTGATATTTACTACTAGTATTGAAACCTTTATATTTTTAAAGTGACAAGTCATAGAAGTGATTGTAGAAACAATCAATTATAAAAGTTCACATTCGAAGACGTGAATAAAATCCAAAGAAATCAATTCCCAAAACCATCAAAGTAAGAAGTTCCGTTGAATGGTTTTCGGATAAGATTGCCTACGCAGAGTTATACGGGGTTCGACCTGCCCGGTCAGGTCGCGGGGGTCCAGGGGGCAGCGCCCACGGCGGGGTGCGGGGCAGCGCCCCGTCAAAACGGTATGACTTAGTGAAGACAAGCGACCTAAGTTTAAAAAGGCGGGCGACTTAACAAAGTGGCCGATAATAAATGATAACAACAAGAAGGGAATCAACCCGACTTGATTAGAGTTGGATATTCAAGCTAAAAAGGCAAATAGGCAAAACACAGCAGATTCAGACGTTTGAGATCAAGAATTCAGACGTCTGAATCTGGAAAATAAACTATTTTCCAGAACAGAATTCAAACGTCTGAATCCTAGATTTCAGACGTCTGAAATAGGCACTTTTTAGCCTATTCCTTTTCTGGTCCAAAACGAACCAATTCAGACGTCTGAAATTTTGATTCAGACGTTTGAATGCTGGGAGAAGAAAATTCCCAATATTCCATTCAGACGTCTGAACCATACGTTCAGACGGCTGAAACTGTTATTCAGGGCATTCCCTGAACCTAGGCCAAAAAATGGCCAAACGACATCGATAACGATCGATCGAGCCACAACGACTCAGGAATTGCACAAGGATAAGTGTTAGGAATTAATACCTAACAATCGAAGATAATTATTGACTTAGATGTGAGATAAAAATCTCACCTTTGAACCCAAACAAATGAAGAAGAAGCTTTGAAGCAATGTCAAGAGCAATTACTCTTCACTCTCAACACAAGAAGCTCCAACTAAGATCAAAACAAGCATTTCCCAAATTTAGGTTTAGGAAATAAACTGAAATTGGAAAGAGAAAGAGTTGGAGAAGAAGGAGATGAAGCTTACCAATGGGTTCTCTTTGAATTTGGAGTAAGAATTTGAGATTGCAAGAGAAACTAGGGCTTGGAGTTTTAATTCTTTTTCTTCTCCTCCATTAATCTTCTTAGAACTGAAAAGTGGAGGAAGAGGGAGTGAATGAAGAGGGGGGTTTCAGTTTGGGGTATTAAGTTGGCTAGTGGGCTGAACCCAAACTCAAAACCCAATAGAAAAAGTAGCAAAATTCGACTTACTCCAAACATATCGAAGTTTACACTCAAAAAGATCGCAAACGTAATTTTGGACTCAATGGGGGTGGTCTCGAGTCCCAATTCGACTGTTTGCAAAAAGTAGCTTTTCGGACTAAAATCCGACGAACGATGTTATATTTAAATAAAATATTTAAATATAAAATCGACAAATATGCGGGTTGTTACACAGATGCTTTGAGTAGAAATCATATTAGATTAGCAAGTTTGATGATTGATGAATTTAAAGACCTTGCAGTGCTTGGGGAGGCAGATATATATAGCAAGGATGGAGTGAATTTTAAAGAGCATGGTGATATGGTGGAGTATGGTACACTGGGATTAATCACGGTAAAATCTAACCTGGTGGAGAAAATTGGTGGCATGCAAGATCAAGATCAAAATTTAAAGGAGAAGAAAGAAATGTTATTAAATAACATTGAGTCAGAGAATTTTAAAATAGATCCCAAGGGATATTTGAGGAAAAAATGAAAAGCTTTGTGCACCAGACTTTGCAGAATTAAAGGAAGAAATCATGAATGAGCATCACAAAACCAAGTACACCATACACCCTGGTGGCACTAAAATGTATCATGATTTGAAAAGGAGCTACTGGTGGCCAGGAATGAAACAAGTAGTGGCAAAATATGTGGGAAAGTGTTTAACCTGTCAGCAAATCAAGGCAGACTATCAAAAGCCCTCTGGCATGTTGCAACCTTTGGAGGTACCTCAGTGGAAATGGGAAAGTATTTCCATGGATTTTGTGGATGGTTTGCCTAGAACTAAGAAAGGTAATGATAGTATATGGGTAATTGTTGATAGACTCACCAAGTCTGCTCACTTTGTCCTTGTCAGGTCAGAAAGAAATGCACATAGGCTTGTACAATTATTTATTAAGGAAGTAGTGAGATTGCATGGCATACCAAAGACCATTATAAGTGATAGAGACACTTTGTTCACCTCAAGATTTTGGGAGAGCTTCCAAGAAGCAATGGGAACTCAACTTTGTTTAAGCACTGCCTACCATCCTCAAAGTGATGGGCAGACAGAGATAGTGAATAAAATATTGGAAGATTTACTTAGAGCATGTGTGCTTGATTTTGGGGGCAATTGGGAGGATCATATCCACTTGGCAGAATTCACTTACAACAATAGCTATCAGTCAACAATAAGAATGGCTCCCTTTGAAGCCTTGTATGGGAGACCCTGCATGTCTCCTGCCTGTTGGTTGGATGTGGGAGAGGATGTAATATTGGGGCCAGATCATGTTAAAGAAACTTCCAACATGATTGAGTTAGTTAGGCATAGGATGAAGGCATCACAATCAAGACAAAAGTCTTATGCAGATAGAAAGAGGAAGCCAATGGAGTTTGAAGTAGGAGAGTATGTTTTTCTGAAGGTGTCACCAATGAAGAAGGTGTTCAGGTTTGGGAAAACTGGTAAGCTCTCACCAAGATTTGTAGGACCATATGAAGTCATACAGAGAATTGGTGCCATGGCCTATAAACTTAAGTTACCAGAAGAATTGAGTGGTGTACATCCAGTATTTCATGTTTCTCAATTGAGAAAGTGGGTACATGATGAAGGAGCAATTTTAGAGTCACCTACTCAAATTCAAATTCATAAGAACTTGGTCTATGCAAATGAGCCTATGGGGATTGTTGCTAAGGAAGAAAAGAGGCTAAGAAACAAGGTGATTAAACTGGTGAAAATTCAATGGAGCTTGGACACCAATGATTGTACATGGGAGGTTGAAGACAAAATGAGGGCTAAATACCCCAATTTGTTTTCTAATGGAGAGGTACGTTTAAGTAGCTTTATGATAGCTTTCTGAATATTTTTATATATTGCTTGCTTTCATAAAATGTGAGTATGGGGTTATGGAGTTAAAACAGACTATGGATTAGCGCTTTTATTTGGAGAATTAGAAGGAATTATGGGGACATAATTCCTTTAAGGGGGAGGGTATGTAATGGCCCTAAAAGAAAAAAAAATGAAAGTTACATTTATTTTAAGAATTTCTGAAATTATAAAATATATAATGCATTAAAATAGAAAAAAACTTGTTAATAAATAAAATGTGCATAGGAGCTTCTGTTTGATAAAATGCAAGGATTTAAGGTGATTAAAAAATTGGGACTCAAAAAAAATATAGTTCCATGTCCAAAGAATTATATAAATACATATATTTAATATATGGGGTGTTTTCTGTTTTATTTAAAGACAGAATAAAATGAAGTTTAATATAAGGTTTAAATGTCTTATATATTTATGCTAGAAATAATTAGCATGATATATGTGATTTTTTTATCACATAAAGGTGTATGAGGAGTTGCTGTTTTAACTAAAGGCAGAATAAAAAAAATATTGGATCAAATATGAATTTTATATCTTATATTTATTTCAAGCAAATAACATAGTGTGAATGATTTTTACATCACATGATTATGTATGATAGTATGCATGATTGAATGGAGATGGTAGTTAGGTAGAAAACACAAGAGGGTTTGCAGTTTCTTTAAACTTAGAAGAAATAAAAATAAACAAGGGGTCACATGCATATGGCATGAGTAAAATAGAGTCATGAAAATGGCATGAAGTGTTTAAAATGCTTGATTCCCGAAATAACTAATTGAGGTAACCAGAAGTGTGCATTCCCAACTAAGGACCACACAGGGAAATGATTTGTGCATGAATATCTAAGGGCATCAAGGGAATTACCCATTTTTCTTAAACCCTAGAATGGTTTTATAATACCTGCACATAACCATATCCACCATTCTCTTGGGATCAAACAAAAATAAAATAAAATAGGAGAAACATTAGCTTGAAACTTTGGAGGATTTGTTGTTCAGGGGATTAAGGCAGTAGAAGGAGAACACTATGTGAGTATTTATCCCTTTGTATGCAATGGCATTAAGTCCTCTTGTAGGCAGCCTAAAATGTTATAAATCATTTAAAATCTCTGAAATGATTTGTTATGGGTGAGATGGATGTTTGTTTGTGCATTCTTGTTTGGGTTTTTAATCTGTATGTGGGTTTTCAAAGTTAAAATGGTTTGAGCATTTTTGTTCTATTTTATTATTATGAAGTATGGTTCTAAATTATTTAGGAAATAGGCAGCAAGACAGTGATATAGCTCATGTTTATTTCTTAGATAATGAAGCATGAAACTAAATATTCATATCATAAGTCAGAGGAGAATTTCTGGGTTTTTGAGGGATTTCCTTAATATAACCCTTACTCATATATTCACAATAATATAGAAGAAAGATAGTAGGATCATGATGCTTAAATTATTTTTAGGAAAAACCATAGTTATGTTGGGGTATTTTCTGTAATAAGGAAAATAAGTGGAGAACATGGGGTTGAACCAGAAAGTATAAAAGTAGACAAGCCTTTCTAAAACATGAATGAATTGGGAGTTTTTTTATGATTGAATTCATAAATAGAAGCTTAATAAAATAAGCAGAAACTGGAGGGGGATTTATTAAAGAAAAATTAAATTGGTCATTTGGGAGTTAGTCAATGATCTGCTTGCTTCAGGTGGGAGTAAGTATATGCATGGTGCAATTGCACCCTGAGGCCTTTGTGTGTTGGAATAAATTAAATAACCTGGGAGTTTCCTTCACAATGCATACATGGTGTTCATTTGACAGGGAGTTAAAGACCATAAAATAAATGGGGAATGGGGTTTAAAAATCTGGATTATAAATATCCAGATATGGAGTTAAATCAATCAAGTTTAAATATTGTGCTTAATTAATTGCTGGGTGAAATTGGGAGTATAAAATCTGAGTTTACTTATTCAGAAATGGAGAAAAATGAATCAAGAATTATATATATTTATTTTGATTGTTTGCTGGGTATTGTTTGAATGAATGAATGTGTCTTTGTATCATTTGGTATTAACCAATAATATGCTACGTATGAAATCTGCTAAATTAGAAAGACATTGCAAGTTCGCCAAAAAATTATGAATATGTGTATAAATTTGGTAAATGCTCATACCAGTGAAAACTGACCCGTTTGGTTGCCCTTGCAATCATCTGGGTGTCTCATTAAAAATTGGGGCAGCTCAGTGAATTGCTTGCACGAAATTGAAGTTGGCCTGATGGATGAAGAAGGCATTAACTGTTAGTATAAATAAAAGAAACCAGTTTTAAATTTGCAGTTGTTTTGTAATGAATTTATTGGTCAGATTTCATGTTGTAGTTGAAGTTAATTGTAGGGAGTTTTCTAAGAATTTGGATTAAAATATGTACTTAAGCAAACCTGTTTTGAATGACCATTGATGATGTTTGGTTAACTGCTGATTTCATGAATGTCTGATTTAGAGAAACAAAGTGATGGACATATCATATAAATATGATATTTGTATGTGATATTCTCTGATTTTTATTGCCTGAGTTTATATTAAGTTTTAATTTGCAGATGCCTAGTAGTGGAATGTTTATTTTAGCTACCATGTATTGCTGGATTATGTTTGCATTTACCATCTATTTTGGCAGAAATATGTACTTAATTAAATCTGGGATGAATGATTATTGAAGTTATTTTTTGGTTATTTGATAGTTTGATTATCTGAATATGGGTAAAAGGGACGAATATGTCATTTAGCATAATATTTGATCATGTTCTTCCTCCAATTTGTTTTAATGACCTGCAATGTCAAATCCTGATTTTTATTCAATTACTTTAAATACATATGCATTTGATTTTATAAAAATCTGAAGGTAAAAATCTGGATATATTGGTTCTTTTTTAAGGCTGTTTAAAGAGATTTTTGCAAACTCCCAGAAACTATAATTTTGTTCAAATGCACATATGATAGATGTTTGAATTGCCAGAAAAATTAAGTTAACTAGTTGAGATGGGTTTACAAGTGGTAAATAGAAGATTGCACATGTTTTGGCATTATATCATGTTGTCCCATATGTTGGTCTCATCATTATGTGTATAATCTGAAATGATCTCATGGTGAACACAAGGGGGGGGGGGAAACTGAGCTTAACATGTAGTTGTAATATAAACCCAGATAACAGATTTAAAACTTGTAAAATGAAGCACTCACTACATATTGAATATGCAGTTCATAAACCCACATCATGATGTTTACTTAGCTGTTTAATTGTTAGCTGCATATTACATTTGCATTCAACATACTGGCTGCATTTTGTACATGCAGTCATATGCTGTTATCACTACACATCATTTCCCATACATGTTCATGCTCTGAATTTAAATAGAATGGAATTAAACATCTTAAAAACTACTCCCGAATCAAGATTTACAAGTACAAATTTGATGATAACTTTAAGGATGTTCTAACATCTGGCTAATTGCTTCTGCTTGCATGAGAGAACTTATATATATCTTCATATATGTATAAGGGGTGTAATATTATAAACTGATATAATTATATTGGTAATCCAGGGTCTTGGGGAAAAATTATTTGGAAATTATGTAAATATTCAAATATAGTAGAAATGGGGTTTAGTGGTGAATTCTTTGGTATGTTTTTTTTAAAAAATCTATGTGTTTGAGAGTAGGGTCACCACAAATGGTGAGCCTATTAAGATCACACACTGAAATTGCTTGCATCAAAGGTGAAAGAAAACTATATCTCAATAATCTATTGTGGGTACCACAAATAAAGAAAAATATTATAAGTGTGTCAACATTTGCAAGTGATAAAAATGTATATTTTGAATTTTATCCTAAGTATTGTTCAGGTAGAGATATTCTAACTAGAAAAATTCTTTTGCAGGATGATGCAGTAAAGGGACTGCACAAGTTCAATCTTGTTAATTAAAGAAATCCTGAGAGTAAAGAACAGTGTTGTAATCTTTCTGAATCTATAGAAAGAAATAGAAATATGTTTGATTTATGGCACTACAAGTTAGCCCATCCTAATGCAAATGTTGTGAAACAAGTTCTAGTTGAGAATAAAATTCCATTTGAAAATGTTTCTTTACCCTACATATGTACATATTGTCAAATGGGCAAGAGTCATAAGATTGCTTTCTCCAACTCATGAACCAAGTATAATAAACCTCTTGAAATAGTTGCTGCTGATCTATGGGGTCTAGCACCCATCAGTTCAGGCTATGGTTCAAATATTATATATCATTTGTTGATGCACATACTAGATATACTTGGATATATTTTCTTAGAACAAAATCAAAAACGTATAAGGCAGCAATACATTTCATTACTCAGGCAGAAAAACAAATAAATCATCAAGATAAAATTTTGCAAACTAATGGTGGTGCTGCGTTCAAGTCACTTAGCAATTTCTTTCAAAAGAAAGGAATAATTCATAGAATTACATGTCCATATACTTCTAAGAAAAATGGTTTAATTGAAAGAAAACATAGACATGTAGTAGAGTCGGGTGTTACATTATTAGCACAAGCATCACCGCCTTTAAAGTTTTGTTACTCATTCAACACAGCAGTCTATTTGAATAATAGACTGCCAACCAAAGTATTGAAAATAAGTGTCCAATAGAGATGTTATCTAATATAAAACCTGATTATCATAGTTTAAGGACATTAGGATGCTTGTGTTTTCCTTACCTAAGTCCCTATAATACCAAAAAATAAAATTTTAGGTCAGTACCATGTACCTTTTTGGGTTATGCAATAATTTAGAAAGGGTATATATATTTGGACAGTAATGAAACAATATTTGTGAGTAGACATGTGGTATTTAATGGATGTGTATTTCCTTTCCCTAGCACATGCATGAAAACAACACAAAAAGTCTACAATCCAAAGGTTTTAATACCGAATATACCTCTTTATTCACCTGAGTGGAACAAGTAATGGGTTGAGAAAGAGTCTAGATTACTCTGATCCACAACTCATACTGCTCAATGAACCAGGTCATGAACAGGCAGAGCAACCTGATCACCTCAACCACACCTCTACATGTATAACAAGTCCAACATAAAGTAGCAGTCAAGGAAATAATCAAGAGCATTCACATACACAACAAGAAAACACAACTGAGCAAGCGTACAACACGCAACATGCTCAAACTAGTCATCACATGACTACTAGATCAAAGAGTGGGATATTTACACCCAAACTATATACTACAACTGTTACTTCAAAAGAACCACAAACTTTTGATCATGCTATAAGAAATGAAAACTGGAAGAAAGTAATGGATGAGGAGTATCATGCCTTTATAAAGAATAAAACATGGAATCTGGTATATCCATCTAAAAACAAAAATATAGTAGGATGCAGGTGGACATACAGATTAAAGAAAAATGCAGATGGAACATTAGCAAGATATAAAGAAAGACTAATAGCCAAAGGATACACACAGCAACATGGTTTTGATTTTAGTGAAAAATTTTCTCCGACTGTAAAACCAACAATGCTTAGAATTATCCTTAGTATAGCTTTATATAAAAACTAGAGTATTAGACAACTTGATGTAAATAATTCCTTTTTGAATGGTGACTTGTAGGAAGAAGTATACATGGAGCAACCACCAAGTTACAAGCATGAAAAAAAATATGTGTGCAGGCTAAATAAAACCATTTATGGGCTTAAATAAGTTCCAAGAGTTTGGTTTGACCACTGAAAGCAACATTAATAAGTTTAAATTTTCAGTCCGCCAAATCAGACAATTCACTATTCATAAAAATTGATAAGGTCTCAACAATATACATCCTAATGTATGTTGATGACCTAATTATTATAGGCGATAATGATGCAGCAATCAGCAATCTCATTTAATACTTAGACAAACAATTCTCTATCAAGGATCTTAGGACATTGAATATTTCTTAGGCATAGAGGTTAAGAGAAAGTCAAATTCAGAAACCTTTTTATGCTAGAAAAAAAATACATCATAGAAATTCTGGTCAATGCAAAAATGGATGGTGCTAATTCTCTACCTACATCCATGATAACAAATTAGCATCTATCAGAAAACAGGGGAGAACCAATACTTAATGATAAACAATATAGAAGCATTGTTGGTGCATTACAATATGTAACCATAACAAGGTCAGAAATCTCATTCAATGTTAACAAAGTGTGTCAATTTATGTAGGATCCAAAAGATGAGCACTGGAAAACAATCAAAAGTATATTAAGATATTTAAAAGGAACTGCAGAACATGGATTAAGCTTAAAGGCATGCAAAACTCTTGATATATCAGGATATGCATATGCTGAGTGGGCTATAGATCCTTATGATAGAAGATTTACCAGAGGCTATTGCATCTATATTAGGGACAATCCAGTTTCATGGTGCTCTAAGAAACAGACTATTGTATCTAGATCAAGCACAAAGGCAGAGTACAGAAGCATAGCAAGTGGTACAGCAAAAGCAATATGGATTTAGTATCTACTAGATGAACTAAAAGCAACTACAAATATCAAGCCAGTTGGTGCGATAATTAAAGTGCTGCTTCTCTTTCAGCAAATTCGACACTACACTCAAGAACAAAACTTATAGAGATCGATTTATACTTTGTTCATCAACAAGTCATGAAAGGGAAATTGCAAATTAATTACTACTTACCAACAGGCTGACATACTTACCAAACCACTTTCAGCCACAAACTTCATCAGATTAAAGAAAGAGCTGAAGGTTAAAGAAGATAGAAGCTAGATCTCATCAATTCACAAAGCAATTGGAAAGCAGCAGTAGAGTTAACTGGAAAATCTCAAACCCTAGAAATCTTAAAGCTCTAAAGCAAGAGTAGATTGAAGATAGCTTGAGCTAAATTTCATTAAATTATAAAGAGATTTAGAGGCAGCTGAGTTAAATTAGGGAAACTGGAAAACCCTAAAAATCGCAAACCCACTAACGAAGGGGAAAGTTGAGAATAATAAAGTAGTAGCGGCAGAACATAAAAATGGAACGGTATATCTCCAGTATCGGTTCGGGTACAAAACAGCTCAGTGAAACAGAACAAAGCCCGAAGGCCTAATAACACTATATTATAAATACAAGCATTGTATCAATGTATACATTGTCATCTTGTAATCTAAATGTTGTGAAATCGATAAAAAAAGGAAAATTATGTTCTCTTTATCTCAATTCTACAATTACTCGAATGCGAAATTATCAACAATTCCAGTAATATGCTTCCGATGTGCTTGTTAATTTTTTTATAAAAAATTTCATTTAATCATGGGATGTTTTGTTAATAATAAAGGATGACCCAACAAACTCACCGCATATGTTATGTGCAGTAGCAAAGTCACATTTTTGTCAATATTCTCGAAATGTGTGCTAGTTTAAAAGCTGTGCTTATTCCATTATACTATATTACTAGTGCGAACCCGTGCTACGCACACGGTTTTCATTTGAAATTTTTGATAGTAAAATACAGTGATAAAGTTATACATTCTTGACCTTATTGGAGGTATTATTGATATGAGGAAAATGATTTAATATTATCTTAGTAATAATTCAACTAAAAGCAACAATGATCAATATTACGATCAAACATCTATTGGAAGAATCAGATTAATTAGTAAGTAAAATAAGTTATGATAAATCAACATGTATTAGAAGAATCAGATCAATTAGCAAGTATAAAAAGTTGTGATAAATCAAGTTTTCAGAACAATAACGCAGTTAATGGCAGATTGTTCAAATTATTTGGATTTGTGTCAGACTTAAATTCTATAAATGAGTTGAAAATAGAACGATGTTTTGAAACAATCAACAACATAAGAAGTTAACATCAGCTGAACTCTATCACATGCATTATGAGTACTGATAGTAGACAGACCGAAACAGATAATTAAATATTTATGTCCATTGATTTCAAAATGTATACAGTTTATAATCATCTTTTGAATGATAGGGAAACATTCATAATGCCATCATACAATATTCGCAATGGTTTTTCAATGCATTTGTGTGCCTATCAATATAAAAAATATGGTCAAAAAGATTTTGGAATTGAAAATGATTTACTGTGCCTTGTATTTAAAAACTTTGCAGCAGCCTTCCTCTGCACTCTTTTTGTAACACCTGTTAGTTGACTTCATATATTATGGGACTGAAGTGTAAATGCACCTTCCTACCTAGACAGTAAGCTTTATCCAATTATATTGTACATATAACCATAGCTTCATCACTTTTCATGCACTTCTCTCAGCAAACTTATTGTTAATGACTCCTCTTATTATAATTTGATGTTTGGAGTTTCACCTTATAGAGAAACTATTGGGAGTCTATATTATAATATAGGATTAAGAAAGATATTTTATGCTGAGCAATAAGCAGGAAAAACTGCAAGAAGAACTGAAGGGAATCAAAGCCAATCTCTATCTAGCTTGATGGAAGACAGAACAAAAAAAAGGTGAACATCATATAAATTGATAAATGCTTTTGGTAAAATGAGCTGACTGTTTTATCATAAAAAAATTAGTAAATAATACTCAACAGTTTACCTAGAAAGCATAATCCACATTTATAATTTGGCCATGCATCTGTCACTTGATTTTAAATTTTCGTTGAAAGTGCTCTTTAAAATTAGGTTGTACATGGCTGTGCTTTGACTTTGACTTAAATATCTTGCTAAAAGTTTTAGGTTTCATTTTTTTTCCTTTGTCCAAAAAAGTATATAGAAAATGTAAAAAATCTAAACCTGCACCCAGCTCTAAAAATCAGTGTAAATGAAAGATTGCTACTACAATAAAGCATATTCAGTTTATAAAAATAGATGAGCTTAAAACATTGGCACTTATAAAACCGATTTCCAATCAAGCTAGATAGAGATGATTTATAAGTAAACTAATTTAACTAAACATATGCCTACATAATTAGAACAATATGTGGTCTAATATTAACAACATAAAAGTAATTCAAGATTTCTTTCATACTGTTATCCAAAAAATGTGTTCAATCAAAGTCAGCCAACTTGTTGAAGGTAGATTAGCTAGCCAAAATTTAGAACACATTCCTTTATATATATATATATATATATATATATTAGTCTACAAATTATATATTCAAATTATATATATAATTTGTATGAGAACAGTCACTGAATTCACAAAATCATTTTTAAAAATAAACAAAGAAAAGAATAACAAAATAAATAGTTTATGAAAAATTCAAAAATGATTTTTGATAAACTTTGGAGGTAGCAAAAAATAAATACTCGTGGTTACTCTTTGATGGTAGATATGTTCAACCAAACATGTGATTATAATTATATCAGTACTGTCCATAAAATGATTAACGCATTATATTAGTAACCAAATCATCATTTATCAGTTAAAGACTATTTATTTTAATAATCATTTAATTTATCACAGATTTTGTGATAGGTCATTGGAAAATTTATGATAGAACAAAATTTGTTGGGTCTAAGGCCACCAGTATGAGTGCTTTCCTGCTAGCATCGAAACATTCAAAAATGATACTAACACAAACTTGAACACAAATAAAAACCGATGTAACAAATAATATCCTGAATTGCCATAAGTTATAGTGAAAGGACATTAAATAATTGCATACCATACCAACATATGTTATCCAAAATTTATGAAAATAATATAAAACAAACTGAATGGTCAACAACATCGGCAACATGTACGATCTTCAATAGCATGATTCATGTTTATTATCTACTGAAAATAGGTGTTCTAATATGAAATGAATAAATAAATAATATTCAAAGTTTAGTTGAAGTTTACCTTACAAATGACGACTTTATGACCAAGTGATCGTAAGAAAACAAAAATTGTTTAAAATAAAACTATTCCATTAGCATATGATGCTGATTTAGGATTTAAAGTGATAACCCAAAATATAGCAAAGAGGATTAGCTTATTATAATAGAAACTGAATGGTTATAAACATGATAAATGTACAGTCTTTAATAGTGGTGCTCATATTTATTATTTACAAAAATTGTTAATAAGTGTTTTAATGTGAAGTAAATTGATAAATAAATATAAATTTTTTGATCGAAATCATACCTTGTAAATGATGAGTCCATGACCAAGTGATTCTAAGGAAACCAAAATTGTTTAATTTGAGTTAGGACTTACTGTAGTGACCTGAAATATAAAAAAGAAGATTAACATTGTGTATATTCAAGTGAAATGGTTTCAGTAGCGATTTCATCTGCAGAACAAAGTAAATATCCTAACCTTTTTTATTGGTGATTTCAAAAGTTTACTCTATGCAGCAGTGCATCTCTTCACTTGGCAAAATAGAATAAAAAAACAATGTTTGGTTAGTTAATAGAAACTTCTTTTCCATGAACTTTTTCAAATACCTAAGTGCAATTTCTAGTAATTATCGTAAAATAAATTTCAAACAGGTCATATCTGCAAAACCAAATTAAATCAATCATATGTATTAAGGGTAAAATACAGAGGTTGAAAGATGCACGATGCAACACTGATAGGGTAATGATTAAGCAATTAAATCCGGATCGGTTAAAGTAGGAAACAAATATATATGCAAATCGAATGAATCAAGCAATTAAATAAGTAATAGTAATATAAATCCAAAATAACGGAGCCAAAAGTCTGAAAATTACCTCAATCGGTAGAAGACTGGAGGAGAATCACGGAAAAGTATAAATAATAGAGGAAGACTTAATATATAGGACGAAAGAGATGAGCGGTTTTTGATTTCCATGCCGGTGGGACTCTATTTGGCCTCAGACAATAGATAAAGGTCTCAACAAAAGAAGGCTTCATACCTAAATTGGATTGGCTGGCGACGTTAGTGGGAGGGGTGGATGACGATGGCAGAGCGAAACACACAAATTGAGGGGGGACTTGCAATTTAGGGTTTGAAAAAAGAAGGAAAGGGAGAGGCATGATAGTGGAAGGAAAAATCGCGACCTTTGAGTTTAAAATTCAAAGTAGGTTTCTACGTTGTTGAAATAATAATACAATAGTATAGATAATAACATGGAGACTGTTCAGTTGCCAAAATTCAAGAAGGCCTGTGTGCTATTGAAATCCAACTGACTAATAATATAATAGTATAGATAAGTCAACATGATATCATCAATATGGAGCAATGTACTTTATGAGACGACGTACCTTTATGTCATAAATCTTAGTTTCCTTTCACAAAGTCGTGATTAGCTTATCATTTTTCCAACTCATTGTTTACTTCTACAAATGCAGATAATATGTGTTATACGTATACATATGGCTCACAATGTACCTAAAAGAGCAACGTATTAGAAAATAATATATTTTCTAAACAATCACATAAAACTAAAATATCAAAATTCAGCAATCAAAGTAGCAGTAGCCTACGTTCTTGCTTCTATATGATTCCAGACCTATATATCTTAACATAACTTTTTACTGCTACAGAAAATTATTCATTTAAAAAGGGATGGTAAATAAATAGACCTACTCGCCAACAACTATTACCACATATAACACAAAATTTTTCTTAATTAAAACACTAAATGCATGGTATAAATTCGTGTTGGATGAGTAGCCAATAAGGAGGAAGAGTTGGTCCAATCGAATGGTAATAACGGGAATTCATATATCAGAAAATTAAATTAGCACATTCAAGCAACATGTGATGTAATAAAAATATAAAGATAATGGTTTAGAAAATCATGTTTCACGAAACTTTTCAAAAATTGTACAAAGCATAAACCTAAAACACTTGCCTATGTGAACATATTGTTCAAGATACAAAAAGATAATTGTAAAAAAAGCAACTTATTTGTGTTTTCTTCCTTAAGTAATATCTGAAAAGAAAAATTAATGTCTTCAAAATTAGAGGTTTGCAACAACTTAGTTACCTTGTTCAATACCTATATTAAGTAGGTTAACAGTCCTGAATGGATATTTTTGTTATGTTGCCTTTTTTGAATAGAAGTAGTGGAGCATAGTCAAAGATTACACGATATCCTTTATCTGGCTTGATCATAGTGCGAACCAGCTAAATTTCATTTGTCTTCGAAGTCATCCTTGAAACTGAAATCCAGTTGTATTTATCTAGTCTTTATTCATAAGAGCAAAACAAATTTGCAACCAACAGTGCAATCAGATATTTTACATTATTTCAATGATGAAATGAAATGTAAATAATTGTAAACAGTACCATTATAAGAGGTAGTTGGTGATGATCTTTGAACATGTGGAGAAGCCGGGTTGTAGTTTATCCTCTGCCCATTTTTCAGTAATGTCAGATCCATGTAGTCCCTCCGTACTGCCACCAAAGCTAAAGAAAGTAAAACATAAAAATCAATTCAGATATAATATTTTACTTATTTATTAAACAACTATGTTAACTATTTTTATAAAATAAATGAAGAAGGGTCTTACAAATTTGTATCCCTTGCATCTGTAAACGTTCTTATCGGTGTTGAGAGCCGCTTTCAAAATAATGCAAATTGATTAGAATGCTTCATGATTTCATTTTAGTATTCTATAGCCAAGCGCCTATGATTTCAAAGCTAAAAATAAACTCCAATTAATTAAATAGTAGAATAGAAAGAGAATGATTGCTAAGAGAAGCATTGATATGGTGGATTTTGACAAATTTAAACAGCTATATGTAAAAGATAAAGTTGAAATATTAATCTACTTATGAATTTACCGCATATGAAGGAGTGTCAACATCTAAAGGTCAAATTTAAAATATGTGTTAAAGTTGATAGAGAAAATAGCTCTTAAAATGGAGATTTTCCACTCCAGATCAGATGCAAGGTCTGGCATCTCTCTACTTCTGCCTACCCTATACAATGTACTAAAAGAACATATATCCAATTTCTTCTCCAATAGAACTAAATAAAAATACATAAATGTCAAAACAGAAACATGCATATATGCAACTTGATACTATTTAGTCTAAAACTTAGGTATCTACATAATCACTAAATTCTACTAAGGAATCCAATACTTGTATAACATCCAATGAAGCCAGGTAAAGTACTAAATAAAAATGAGACATGACTAAATGTTAATTCACAACTCCAATAAATGAAATCTATTTAAAAAATGACCTAGAATAGAAATGAAAGAATGACCAAACAAAATTGGATACATCTGTATGACTGATGCAGTCCATATACTTGCTTTAACTGATATCCATGTTGATTTAATTGACAATACAAATCTATTGTTACAACACAGAATAAAGCCTTTAAGATTTAATGTAGAAAAACAATAAATTCTTTCTATGATTAATCAATCATTCATTTGCTGAACTAAGAAATAGCAAAGCCAAATTCAATTCTTTTTTAGAAACCAAAAAATGAAATCGTTGTCTTACCATTTACTGTCTGAATTGGTTTAGTTGAATGTCATCGCTGGTTTTTCTACACCTGTAAAATAAATTTAAGAAAAGGATGGTAAAATTTGGTAAATCTTTGCAACGGCATAACCTTTTTCACAGAAAATTCATGTACAGTTAGAAAAAATTGCATTTGAAACAAAATTGATGAATTTTCATATGATGAAGAAAAGAGATACCTGAAACTTTCAGCTAGGTGACATGCGGCAACATAACAAAGTCAGAATCTCAGATTTATGGCATGCTGGATTCGATCGAAATCGCCGATGATGCGATGACGAACTCGTTGGATGTTCGAAAAAGACCAACAGCGATGGGATAACGAAAATAGATCAGAAAACTGCTATTAAATGGTGCGGTGGCTCACGAAATCGAACTGACTGATTTCACCCAAATGGAATAGGCGAAGGGATCATCGAATGAGTAGCGAAACAGCAAGCTAGGCCTATAAGGATGCAGAGATTCGAAGATGGAGGAGGTATGTGAGGGCATAAGAAGAGGGGCAGAAGTCAATGCAGGGTCAAAGACGCGAATTAGAAATAGTTAGCTTTGAAATTAGGAAGTCGATCCACGTCTGGAAGGAGGACGTAGTTTGCTGGGAGAAAACAAAATTCTAGGATTTTTGAGAAAGGAAAACTTTGGGTCGGCTGTGGAGTAAATTTTGGGTCGAAATTGTTTGGGAGAGGGGAGGCTGAAAACAGAAGAAAGGAAGAGTAATGAGAGAGGGGAAAGAATTTCGTGACGCTTCCTCTTGGTAGTCGAGACTGTTCATTTGCCAAATTTCAAGGGTGCTTGTGTGAGCTTGAAATTGAACTCACTAATAATAATATAGTATAGATTATAGGCCTAATGTCTTACAAGTAGTTAAAAAATTTATTTGAACCAAACAAATTCACATAAATTACCGTAAAAACCTATCTATTTGTTAGATTTATATCTTATTAATATTAGCTATCACTGGCCATGCTGTTAAATACTCTATATATAATAAACCATATATTTAACTAGATAAATAGTAGATTTGCAGTAGTTCTATGTTTAAACCAATGTTAAATGGTTCATTTTACAAATCAGAGGTGAGTGTGGGATGATGGAACAAATTTCATATCTTCTAGGCCATAAGAGTGATACACAACCATGTTTCTAGTTTTCACTAGTGCAAGGAAAGTATATTAGTTTTCACAATTCACAAAGCACGTGATCAATGTTCAAATCGTTATGAATGAAATATTCTATATAAATCGCTCTGAACAGTTGATACAATACCGAATACAAATTAGTTTCCAATCCCACATTTCAAGCAATTGATATAATTCTTCAAAGTTATAATTTAATGCAAATAATCGATATGCTGTTACATAGTTTGTGTCTTATGGAATAAAAATACCAAATTTATACAATACAGATAATGAAGAGTGCTACTTCAACTGGCAAAAACATATTTGTATACATATATGTGAACAAAAACATATTTGTACACATATATGTGAACAGATTTATACTTTTCCTTCTGTTAACTTCATTTTACTTTAAAAGAGAGAATCACATGCTTTCTTTCCTTTGGTGAAAAGTCATACGATTTTTCCTTAGCCTATATATAATATGCAATTTTGATAAATATACACACAACTCATGATAGTGAAGAAGTCAAATTCTACAGTGATCAGTACCTCTTGGATGAAGGAGTAATACATGGCATCTAAATTCTTTAGCATTTCTCAAAGTTAGTATTATTTATTTTAGCATCTTGCTTCAAAGTCAACTCAGTGCTTTTGGTAAAACACTTAAATCTGTTAAGTCAGTCAAAGTGTTTTATGTTTGTTTTTTGTCTTTCTGATAATAATCCCTATTTGTTAGGATCATGCTAGCTGTTTTGAATAATTTTCTTCCTCAAGTTACCCATGTTATTAGGTATGTAAAAAATGTGGGTCGTACTTTTTTTTATCATTTATGTTTGTTTGTAAGGCTATATATGCATGTTCATTGCTTTGTATTCGATAAGAATTATTCACCAAGAAATCAAACTTTATGTTTAGTGTTTAAGTCTTCAACAATTTTAGTATCAGAGCCACTCATAAATGCCTGATTGTGAGAGAGTAGAGAAAGTGTGAGTTAAACACTGTGAAGAAAAGAGCTTGTGAGAGATGGCAGCTGCGGAAGGAAGCAATTTTGCTCAATCACGTTTCCCGAACTTGATGGGGACTATAAGCATTGTAGTATGTTGATGGAGAATTTGTTGTGGTCAAAATAATACTGGAGTCTTGTTGAAATGGGATTTTCTGAGCTAGTAGATTGTAACAACTACAGTTTTTTACAAGGGCAAAAGCACCATGATTTCCATGTATTGGCAGCTGGAAGGAAAGGATCGTCAGAGAAGATCATCAGAGATGAGGTGTTGATGGCAGGTAAAGGCAAAGTTATATGGAAGGTGGTGTAGCAGAAGGTGATGGGTCAAATTGGAGTGAAATGCATGCATTGAGGTGTGCAAGTGAACAATTGTGCATGCTGATATAATAGTAGTTATTATTGAGTTAAATGGATTAAATTGTAATGTTGAATCCGTTGAATGAGTCATGTGTAAGTGGGTTGAATCGTTATTCTTTGGTGCATGTAATAGCTATATATAGCTGATGATGTAAAGAAGATATTATGCATGAATAAACTTTTTTCATTTATTATAACTTCTTCTTTTTTCTCATCTCTTCTCATCTAATTCTTGAATCAGTTCTAACCTTGAACACTCTCCTACAATCTCTCCCTTATTTCTACAATCAATGACCTTAATCCCCTCATCATTGTCGCCTTCTTCTTCTTCCATAAACTAACCCTTAACCACAGTTGCCATACTCTACCACCATGACCAATACCCGAGCACAAAACAAGAAAAATGATCCTTCTAAAGTGGTATCAGAGCCCGATGATGGGCAAGACCTATCTTCCCATCATTCCAATGATCCTAACAGTGACAACCATGATGAACCAAACTAGGAAGAATTGTGGCAAAGGCAAGAACACTTCGATGACCGAATTCAAACCACCATGATTCAGGTGCAAAAAGCCTAGCAAGAACTCCATAATTCCCACCAACAGCTCCTCCAATCCCAGCAAGAACTTCGTAATTCGCATTAAGAACTGCACCAGAGCCTGGAAAATAAAACCGCTAACATAAATTGTAAGTTCGATCAAATGTCTAAAAACCTCAATGCCATACTACAAAAACTCAACATTAATCCACCCACACCTCACCAAACCACTCATGAACAGCCTCACCAACCAAGAAACCCACCTTATGTGCCACCCTTTCAAAGACAATCCTCAAGATTCCTTCCCGAGATAAACACCAACCTTGATCAATCCTTGCTTGGTATTCTTCATGCTCCCAGGTTATTGCAGCAAACCACCATAAAACTTGAATTCCCAACTTATTTTGGAGATGACACAGTTCTTGAGATGGCTTGAAAAAGTAGAAGAACTTTTAAAATACCATCGGTTTCCTGAAATCGAATGGGTACAAACATGTGCTTTTCATCTCAAGCAAGATGCTCAGAAGTGGTACAAATGGTTATCAAAGAATGTAAAGAACTATAAGCAGTGGAAAATTTTCAAGGAAGAAATCGTAGTAAGATTTGCCCCACCAAAATTGAGAAAACCATTTGGAGCATTTGCTAATATGAAAAGTTAACATCAGTTCAAGCTTACCTCACCAAGTTTGAGCAGCTTCAAGGACTATTATTTGCACGCTGACTATTATTTGATAATTTCATGGATGGACTTAAAGATGAGATTAGATTCGATGTAGAAGCTTTAGAACCAACTAGCTTCAGGGAGGCAGTGAAATTGGCAATTTTTTTTGAAAACAAGCATCACAATACCAAGAAAATCACTAAGGCCTTAACCTACCATTCCAATTCAACCTCCCATGTCAAAAACAATCCTTAGAAACTTCTTACATACCCTAACACTACCAAGAAGAATTCCTTGGAAGTGGTTGCTAAAAGTAAAGGATTGACCCCTGAAGAAATAATAGACAGAAGAAAAAAAGACTTATGTTATGGTTGCAATAAGAAGTGGCGCCTAGGTCATGTTTGCAAAACTAAACAGATTCACACCATAGAAGGTGTAGTAAATCTTTCTGATCAAGAAGTTAAAGAGGAAGCTTTAGAGGAAGATGATTCAGAGGGTAGTAAAGAAGATGAAACTTATAATCATGGATCGGAGGATCCAAAAGAAGCTTTTACCATTTCATTGCATGCTTTATGTGGCATTCCCATCTTACATACAATCAAACTACAAGGTACCCTCAAAGGAAAACCCATTCAGTTCTTGATAGATTTAGGGTCAACACACAGCTTCATAAACTCCTCCCTGGCCAGCAAGATAGGGCTAATAGTTGACCAATCCAGAACCTATGATGTGATGATAGCTAATGGTGAAAAATTGCAAGGGCCAGGTGTTTGTAGATAGGTTTTACTGTAATGTCAGGGATGCTTTATGTAAGTAGATTTGTTGTTGTTGCCTCTTGAAGGATGTCAAGTTGTATTAGGAGCTTAGTGGTTGAAGGAATTAGGAGAGGTGACCTTAAACTTGGACAAACTAGAAGTCAAGTTTCATTATAATGGCAGACTATATGTGTGGCAAGGAATCTATAATGAAGAATATAAGTTAGTAGATGGAAAAACAATTGAAAAGGAGAACCAGCATTGTCAATTTTCAATGATTATGTATAGCCAAAAACTCCAAGTGACAGATACCTTCCCTAATGATGTAGACCTACCCAATGAAATCCAGACTCACTTGCAGCAATTTCCTAAAGTCATAACCACCAAAAATTTCTTACCTCCTACCAGACCTTGTGATCACAAAATTCCCTTATTCAAAGAATCAAAGCCAGTCTACCTAAGGCCCTACAAGCATTCTTTTCATGTCAAGAATGAGTTGGAGAAATTATTAGAGAAATGTTGGAAGCTGGAATCATCAGGCCAAGCACAAGTTATTATTCCTCCCCACTGGTGATGGTAAGGAAAAAGGATGGTAGTTGAAGATTATGCATTGACTATAGAAACCTCAACAACTAAAGTATTAAAGACAAATTCCCGATTCCCCTAGTTGAAGATATGTTTAATGAATTACATGGAGCCAAGTACTTCACCAAGCTAGACTTGAGATCTGGGTACCATCAAATTAGGATGAATGAAGATGACATTCACAAGACTACCTTCAAGACTCATGAAGGTCACTATGAGTTTGTGTCATGCTGTTTGGACTCTCAAATGCTCCATCCACCTTCCAGGCACTCATGAATCAGATTTTGAAACCCTATTTAAGAAAGTTTGTTTTAGTGTTTATTGATGACATACTAATATATAGCTAGACTTAGTCTGAGCACATGTTACATTTGAAGCTTTCTTTGCAAGTCCTTCAACAACATCAATTAGTCATCAACCTAACCAAATGCACATTTGCACAAGAAATTGTTGCATATCTGGGGCATGTTATCTTTGTAGAAGGGGTATCAGTGGATGAAAGCAAGGTGCAGGAAATTAAGGAGTGGCCAATTCCCAAAATCACCAAAGCATTGAGAGGCTTCCTAGGCCTTATTAGATACTACAGAAGATTTATAAAGGGTTATGGAACCATAGCTCGACCTTTTACTGAGCTGTTGAAGAATGACTCTTTCAAGTGAATTATTCAGCAACTGAAGCCTTTGAAAGTCTGAAGCAATGCCACATCAATCCTCCAATTCTCTCCATGCCTGACTTCAGTAAGGTGTTTGTAGTGGAATGTGATGCTAGTGAATGTGGTATTGGGGCTGTGTTATTGCAAGAAGGCAAGCCAAAAGCATACTTAAGCAAGGCTTTTCATGGTAGAAACTTGGCATTATCAACCTATGAGAAGGAGTGCTTGCCTTGATACTTGCTATTAGAAAATGGTCTCAATATTTGCTGGGGAGACAATTTGTAATAATGACAAATCACCAAAGTTTGAAGCACATTCTATCACAAAGGTTACACACAGGAATTCATGAAAAGTGGTTAGCCAAACTCCATGGTTTTGATTACAAGGTTGAATACAGGAGTGGAAGGGAGAATACAGTTGCAGATGCATTGTTAAGGAGGGAGCATAATGTGTCTGCTAACAGTTCAAGCATGGCAATTTCATAGTGCAGAACCCTTGGTTAACTAGCCTCAAAGAAACCCTAACTCGGTCTACTCATTACCAAAACCTAATCAAAGAAATTTTGGAAGGCAAAAGAGGGTTAGATAAATATCAAGGTGTGGATGAATTATTATTTCAAAATGGCAAAATGGTTATAGATCACAAAAATAAGGAACTGGTGGCTACTTTGCTTCAGGAATTTCATTCTTCTCCTTTAGGGAGTCATTTAGGTGTTAGCACTACAACAAACTGGGGTTTTTATTGCACTCATTTGTAGCGTTTCCGCCTCTAGTTTTATTAAATCCAGACAAAATAAAAAACTCATAAATATTGCCTCCTAAAATTTCATTGCCCACCGACTTTCCTCTCTTCCTCTCCAAACTCACAAATTTCATGCCCTAAATTTAAATTATCGCAACCCAATTGCCCTCGATTTCATTCATCACAAAGCTGATTTCATGCCATATCTCAGTGCGCCAAATCCTAGTTTCGCAACTCCGGATAGATCACCCTCGCTTCTTCATATTCGATCATCGATCCTAACTGTCCAGATCTTAGTGGCCAAACCGTAGTCTCGCTTTTCGCTATTTTAGGTATTTTTCTTAAACCTGTTGCTTCTTCTATCATTGCATGTTAAATCAATCGCAACTGTCCAGATCACTTATGTCATTGCATGTTAAACTGATTTCTCTTTTTATTGACGATTGTTCCTGAGTTAATCGCGTACTCAGTTTTAGAGCTACTTTTTTAGGAAATAATTGCTGATGTACAGTCAAAAGGCTAGAAAATATCAAATTCTTTAAGGCACTAACTGTTTATTATTTTGCAATTAGAGTTTGGATCATTATTCTAGAGTGATTTAGGTTACTGCTTTGTTTTCATTTTATATTATTCGCTAGGATTTAGTTTTTAGTGATTAAAATGTCAAAGTAAAGGTCAACTTGGTAGAATTATAGCATATTTGGATGTTGTAAAAACGGGTTGGGATTGATCTATTTTTTGCTTCATGAAAATCTAACCTAACATATTAAATTTGGTTGAAAATAATGATTTTCTAGGAAAACAATCAGTTGTGATATCACATACTTGACTTTTGAGCATCAAAACTAAAATCTATAACTATTCTCAAAGAATTATCTGGATGGATAAACTTGCAGGTTTATAGTTATACATGATATAGCATATATTTTTCATGAAGCATCTTAAAACTTTACTTTCTACTATGTTTTTTTGATAGCAACAACTAACTGTTTCGCTGTTCTGATAAACAATTGTTGAAAATGTTCGCTGTTCTATTGAATTTTTGTTGATCCCATAATATATTTGGTTGTTATTTAAAATTTATGTCTGGATTGATAAATGTAGCATGCTAAATTCTATAGAAAATAATGATTTTACTAATAAAACAATTAGTTATAGAATAGTTTATATACTATGCCAAAAAATTTGACTACAACAACTTAATTGAAGACTTCGCTTAAAGAAAATGCAAGAAGTATTATGCTTTGATCCATTTGTAGAAAAAATTAGTAACCTTTATTTTGTATAAAAAACTCAATATTTGACTTTAGATTTATTTGAATTGAATATTGTAGTCTACTTGATTTTGTAAATAATAGTTTTTTAATTGATACTATGTCTGAATTGAATATTGAATAGAGTTATGTAATCAAACCAATTTTTGGTGTGTATATATATATATATATATATATATATATATATATATATATAATGGCATTTATTATTTACTGGTCATGTTTGTTTTTTATATCTTGAAACGAAACAACGGAAATGTCAAAAATTTCAGTTAGAACATCCAAATAAGAGGTTTTGGTAGGAATTCATGCATGACCCATCTAGTTTTCAGTAAGATTCCACCTCTATTCAATCGAGCTTTTGGAATAGAAGTGGTTTGCTATGTTATCTGAAATTTGATTCGGTTCTACATTTGTATTGCTATTGATTTCTTTTTTTGAATCTTCAAGAACATGTCGCAATGAATCAAAACCAATGATATATGCAATCTTGCCAATCCATGTATTGCTTGAACTTAATTCTATATATAGCTCTCATTTTACCCATATATTTATTTTATTTATATATTTTTTTAGAGAGAAAAAGAAAAAGGAATGTGTATATATGTATGTATGTGTGTGTGTCTGTGTGTGTATTCTGTGTTTAATTGCACAAGATATCAGAACTAACACATACGTTGATAATGATTTAGACAACTAGAAATCAATGCATCATAATACAAATTTCGAGGATTCATATTTGTTAGCAGCTGCATCTTTAACTACAGTATACTGAATGGTAAATGCATAATTTATTGAAACTAACAAGGACAACTACATTGCTCCTTTGTTTTCTCTTAGTTTTAGCAGATATGCAAAGTTTCTACTGGCTTCATCATATGTATATATTGAATATGCTCAGCTGCTGTAAACCCATTATTTTATAGTTGGTCTACTCTTTACTGGTTGTAAGGTACCAAAATTGATATCTGCACCGCTGTTTGGTGGATCATTACTTGGATTTCAAAATTGATATCAAAATGGATAACCAGTAAATATAGGATAACTGAGATATATAAATTGATATCTACACTGCTGTTTGGTGGATCATTACTGTTTCAAAATATTTTAAGCAGCCGTTTGGAGCTTTATAAATTCATAATACTGAGATTTTGAGCATCATTAAATAATAACACAACACCAACACTTTATAAAAAAGTTGTCACGTGTAATGGGTTGAAGCATGAACATAAACACCAAAACCAGTACCGAAACTGAATTTTGTAAACCTTAATTGCAACCACATTAAATAAAGATACAACTTTATTCCAACAGCCCATAAACTGCCGTAAACTTGAAGCATAAACTACATGCTTATGTATTACTTACCAAATGAGTTAACTATATTATGGGGGAGCTGAAACTTGAACAACACAATCGAACCAATTCCTCAAATCTCCCAAAGTGTCACCAAGGCTTGAGGTTAATAAGTTAATTCTGATTATTTACTAGGAAATATGGATTCGATTGTTGGAAACTAATTCTTCATTTAGCTTATTGCATCTATAGAACTTCATCTTATATCCAAATATACCTAAAAATCAGTTGGCATAGAATTGGCAATTATAATACTATAAACAAAAGCTTACTTTACATAACAAGCATAACAATCCTTGAAATTGATTTTAGTCAATTGGCTTCTTTAGAAGTGCCTTGTTTAGTTGACATCATATCCTTGTCGGAGAATTTCACTCCATAATCAAAGTCAAGTTCATTACTGTATACATTAGTCTTATCCTTATTTGTTTTGGTAGCCTTCCTATTGCAGTTTTTTGGTGTTCATTTGATTTGGATTTTTTAGGTGATGGTTTTATTGCAGCTTATTCGGTTTTTTTATAAGTATTCAAGTTTATTTATAAAATAAATGATATTTTGTGAATTTATTTGTGTTTTAAGTATTAAATATAATCTGAATGGTTGACCACTTCATTATTTTCTTGAAACAATGCATTTTTATAAAAAGTGTTGTTTTTTTTGAATCATAGGTTGTTTTTCAACTTATATTTAAGAACATGAGAATCAGCTATTAGTATGATTTAATGGATGCGAAAGCACAGCTTAGGTTACAATCTAGCATGGAGAGGCTAAAACTTGGTTCTCTTTATCTTTATAGGATATACATGATATGAATATAAGTTTTATTAAGTAAAAACTAATATTGGATATTGGACTTCCGTATTAAATGGTATATGTTTCTTTAGGCAGTCTACATTGAAAGTGGGTTTTTAATTCTTCTAAATTCGTAGTTTCATCGTACCTCTTTTTTCATACTATTGATTTTCCTTTTAGTTTGAAAAAGAATTTTTCTTACACGTTTTGTTCTTTCTAACTACATGCTTTTTTTGTTTTTTTTGAAATATTGATCCTCTAATTAAGGAGAGCGTTCATAATTTTATTAAAATAATAATAAAATCCACCTATAAGTCCGATGGGAGACATTACAAAGTTAAGTAGGATTGAAAACAAAATATGAGATCGTCACTTAGGTGATCATCTAATGAGGAACACATGAACAAATTAATATATTTACATTGTATTTTGCGAAAAAAGAAAAAAGAAAACTAAAGCTATTGCATGTATGCGCTACAGATGTGGAAGAGGACTGTGCGTCCGTATGAGTTATTTGAAATAGAAGCAAGAAGGAGCTGGCATGTGAGGAACTAGCAAGGAGGAACTGACCGTGTCAGGTAAAAGAATAGTTACAGCAAGAAGACTAGCAAAAGTTGGCTGAAGATGCATGAACATTGAAGGCAAAAAAAACTGGGCATGCACGCAAGATAGTAGCACGAAGATGATACAGGCTAAAGTGGGGGCAAGGTGAGCCTGGAAAATGATGCTGTCGACTGAACGCTACATAGCAGAAGCTGTTGCAAGGCAATCAACTGTGTGGAACGACAAGACAAGCTGGAGAAATAGGCAGAACACTACCGAGGCTGGTTTGGCATGACCGAGCAACTAGGGTATACTGCATGAACGAGTAACAAGGCACTGCGAAAGCCACATGTTGGAGTACTACAGCTAAATTGAAACGTGCTAGAGAAGCTGTGTATGGTCAGAGAGGGTAAGTGCCAGTCTTGAATGCTGAATGAATGAGCTTCATGGCAACATGAAGTGAGCTACAGAACAAAAGGTGGAATATGTCGGACTGCAGCTTCATCATGAAAGAATGTGGCAAGCATGAAGCTATGACTACATTCTTTTGCATAGTAAGTTTATAAAATAGCAATTTTGTTTTCTTTTGTATGCTATACATAATAGTCTCAGATTTTAACAACGAAAACAAAAAATGACTAATACCTTCAAATAAAACTCATACAATCTAAATTAGACCTATATTGGCATATAGTTTGAGGGTACAATTACATTTACTTTATTTTTAAGGTCCCATCCCTCATAAAATACAATTTAAAAATATTTTGAAAAACTGGTTTTCTTCATTTGCAAATGTCCAAATACCCTTTGATAAGGCTTTTATAATGTAAATTAGACAAATGACCAAATACCTATTTTATCTTCTTTAACTCTGGTTAGGGTCTTACCATGAAGTTGAACCAAAATACCATAATTATATTTATTGAAATCTATCTGATCCAATCATTCGTAGAGCTTAATATTTGCTTGTTTTCTAGATGATTCATTACAAGTATGAGTTTTTCTTTAAATATGATAATGAGATATTTACTGTTTGGAATTGTGATGTGTTAATTATGACTTCATCTGAATGTTACTAATTGTTTGAAAAATGAGATGAGGATTTTTAATAAATACATTTTAAGTTTGATCTTTTTTATTTAGGTGATGAAGTTGTTGGCTCCTGTTTCATGAACCAGTTTGTTTTTTTCCAAATAGCTTGGCTACAACTGTGGTCACTCATACTCTCCTTAATCATGCAAGCACATGAGGACCTTTCATATTTATTTTTGTAGTTCGTGCAACAAAAGAAACAAAGAAATTTGGGTTGTTAAGGCTTGCATTCTTAAACAGGTGTGAACTCTATTTACTATATTTTATGTTAAAACCTTTTTATTCCTTTTTTTTAAGAAAAAAAGTTGTTGATAAGGCATGCATTCTTGGTCATTTATAATCTAAGAATTTTGTTTCAGGTTAGATGTATGAATAATTGACATCCCTTTCATCATTGTGAATTTAGCGGTAATAAAAATATACCCTCGACATGGATGGATATAACTGTCCATTCTTTATTCAGTCAATGAAATATCACTGACTGCATAAACAGTTCAGTCAACGATGCTACCCAAAGTTTGTTTCCACGCACTTTATGCAACAAAAAATGACTAATATGTTTCAGTGTGCATAAATCCAGTGGTCTATAGCATGTTTCATTTAACTTAAAAAATTAGGTTTAGACCATTAATACATGTAATACTTAGTTCAAATACTTAGTTGATACTTTGGTGATCTTTGGATTTTGTTAGAATTTTATGTGAATAAATAATTATACATATATCTTTTAGCACTTATATTCACTACATGATTACTTATTGCACCGATTCACTGTGTAATTGGTATTATATATATATATATATTGTACTTTCTTGGGTTATTCTTTTGTATACTTTTGGTCAATTTTGGATTTTGGACGCACATGCTTCTACAGGTGTACATATTTGTTTCTTTATTTTGTAAGCCATTGGAGAAAGATTCTATTTCAACATATATGTTTCAATTCTAACAAGTAACCATCTACATATTTTGTTCCTTGTTAGAATTTTATGTGAACAAAAGACGGTTCCTTGTTAAAAAAGAGTGGGAGTGAGATTCTATTCCAACGTATATGTTTCAATTCTAACAAGGAGCCATCTACATATTTTGTTCCTTGTTAGAATTTTATGTGAACAAAAGACGGTTCATTGTTAAAAAAGAGTGGGAGTGAGGGTCATAATTTTCCGAAAGGTCTAGGTTATACAAACATAAAGAACAACCATTTGATTCATGAATGGTAACTGAGATAAAATGGAACGGTGCAAGTGGTGGTGGAAACTATAAGCATTACAACCTTCATTCTCCTGCATTATAACATTTCAATTCATTTAGAGAATGTAAGAAAATGTTATATTTTAATGGCGGCACTTAATAATAATGTTCATGCAGGAATTTTATTTTAACTACAATTGTTAAAGACAATTGTGCTTATATTTTCCAAGTGCTTCCATGTTACTTGCTGAACTAGCAATGGAGGCCGGTCTGCCAGATGGGGTCCATATAAATCATTCATGATACCAATGTAAGGATGTGGAGTTGGCACTGTGTATTTCATCATTTAATTTATATGTCCTTAAACCGTTAATTGTGCATTTCGTAATTAATTTTATATGTCCTTAAACTAAATTTGGTATTTCAGCTCGTATTATCGCTCTATTGTGTTATTCAAGGCTAAGGACTTTTTATTTTATTAATAATATATACTTGATTGTGCACATATCTACTTGTTTGTGCTGATTTTTTATTTCCAGTGAAACATGGCCATGGGTGTGAAAAACCATGCAATCATCATGCCTGATGCAAGCATAGAGGCAACATTAAATTTGTTGGTTGCAGCTGGTTTGGGTGCTGCGGGTCAAAGATGCATGGCACTTGGTAAAGCTGTTTTTATTGGTGGCTCAAAATAATGGTAAATTGTAGACGTATTCTGTATGTATTGTATTTATTTTATTTTTAATTTTTTCATACTTTATTTTGTATACTGACAACCTAAGGCGGTACAATGTGTGTTTATAAGTCCTTAATTTCTTATATGCTGCAGAGATACCATCTAGGACCCTTCGACAGTTATGTAATATGCCTATATTATATGCTAATCAGAACTTCAGGCTCAAGAGAAAGTGTATTTAGTGTTTTGTTACTTTATTCTATATATCGACAGCCTAAGGCGGTACAATGTGCATGTTAAGTCATTATAAACTGCAGTGATACCATCTAGGGTGCACTAACAGTTATATAATATGCTTATATGTTAGGCTAATCTCAAGGAAACAACATCAAGTATCAACTATAACAAGCCATATAAAACTATTGTCAATAATATGAGATTCCTTGTTCATGTTAGAATGGATCTCGATATATTTTTATTAAGTATCCCTAATAAATGTGCAATGTGTGTCTACTTTTGAGAATGCATTTGATTCAGTATGTGATTTTATATCTTGTATTTGGATATATGTGGTCTCCAAGGAGGATGAATTAATAAAACGAGCCAAATCACTTAAAGTAAATGTAGGGACTGAGCCTGGAACTGACTTTGGTCCAGTTATTGGTGAGCAGGTGAAACTCTGAGATTGTTGTCACCATAACTGCTAATAATGTTATATATTTACATTTTAAATGTTTCCCTATACAATCCATCTGTAATCAAAGGATCGCATTTGCAGCTTTGTACAGAGGGTGATGAAAGCAGTGCTAGGCTTGTACTCGATGGAAGAAATACTGTGGTATTTATTTCTACCTTATATTTTACTAGATTTTTTTGGGCATCTGTAGCAACATTATATAATTTAGTAAACATGTGGGAATTTTTGTTTCTTAGCTCGCAAAAAATGGGGGCTTAACAACCACTGTAATGTTATGATATGTATGATCACATTAGAAAGTGTATTAAATTCCGATTGATTTAGTTTATCTGTAAATGTATTGACTATTTTTATATCTGTAAATGTGTTGACTATATTTTTTATACTTGTTAATATCCGTAATTCATAGATTCAACTAAATTTCAAGTTAAAACAATTAATGTCTACCTATGTATTTTTTGGCATGAAGGAATTGTCGAAGCTTACAGACAGCTAGTTTTGAGAATGAATGTGGAGAGAAATATCACATAGCTATATCCTATCATTTTGTTAGGTGAGTTGTTATGGTGCATCATTTGCTACGAGAAAAATACGAAATCTCCTTGTTAGACAGTTGTTGCAAATATGTAATATGTATGATAAATATAAACACGGGAAAAGTAGTTTGAACAATATGTATGAAATATTATGTGCTTTAATTTACATATTTTGTTTTTGTTTGGTATAATATATGTAAAAATCTATTATATTTATATGCAATGAAGAAATATGTAGAAAGACATTATATATGTGAAAATATGTAGATATATAAATATTATAACTAAGTGATGCTTCTGAAAAATAAAATAGCATTAAATAAAAGCTATAAAATTGATATTGCATTTTATAGCGTTTTAGAAAAGTCGTCGTTTAACAAAACGCTATAAAAAGGTGCCACTATCATAAAATAAAAATGGTATAGCATAGCGCTGTGTTTATATATCATAGCGCTGTGTTTATATAGCATTTTGTTTTAATAGCGTTGCCTACTCCCTATAGAATGACAAAGTAAGCCATATCCCTGGATATAAAACGACGTCAAACAAACGCTTTGGAAAATCGTACTATAGCGTTTAGATTTCTATAGCGTTTTTATTTTGATATCCTTTTTAAACGCTATGGAACCATGATTTTTCATAGCGTTTTATTTTTGCTATTGAAAGTTGATGGTCTATTATAGTATGTCGTTCCACGGCGTTCTTTGAAATGCTATGGTAAGATGTAAAGAGAGAATAGTTACAAAATGGATATCTAGATATCCATTTTGTAAAGCGTTTTTCAAATGCTATGAAAACCCAAGTTTGTTGTATTGTAGAGGAACAATCAAAAAGATCAAACAAGTTTTCTATTGGAAAAAACAAGAAAAGATGTGGAGCAGTATGTGAAGGAGTGTGATGTTTGTCAAAGGAGTAAGAGTGGAATAGTGAAAATATAAATATTCCAGGGTTATTGCAACCCTTACCAATACTTGAAAATGTGTGGATGGATCTCTATGGATTTCATCATTTGCTTGCCTAGGAGTCATAAATATTCATTTATATTTGTGGTGGTGGATAGATTAACCAAGTATGCCCATTTTTTCCTATATCCCATCCTTACACAACAAAGGAAGTAGCCAACATTTTCTTTAATGGTGTGTTCAAATTACATGGGATGCCGAGTTTTGTAGTAAGTGACAGTAACACCTTATTTACAAGTGTATTCTGGCAGGAGCTATTTAAATTACAAAGTTGCTCTCTCAAATTCAATTCTGCATACTACCCCCAATCAGATTGCCAAATACAACCCCAAGAATGGTCGAAGTGGCTAACCCTAGCTGAATTATGGTATAACACTATCTGGAAGTCTTCCACCAATACAACCCCATTCAAGGCTGTGTATGGCATTGATCCCCCCATCTTATCAACCTACATTCCAAATACTACCAAGGTACAACAGGTAGAAGATGTGTTGAGTTCTAGAGAAACAGTTTTAAAGTTTTTGAAAGATAGTTTAAAATTGTCACAAGAAAGAATGAAGAAATTTGCTGATTTGAGGAGGTCTAAAAGGCAGTTTGAAGTGGGAGATTGGTTATTCCTTAGACTACAACCATATAGGTAGATTTCAGTGAGAAGTCAAAGGATACATAAACTATCTCCAAAGTTTTATGGGCCTTATCAAGTGCTAGAAAGGATAGGAGAAGTTGCATATAAGTTGCACTTACCACCTCAATTGAAAATCCACCATGTATTCCATGTGTCGCAGTTAAAGAAGAGACTTGGGCAAGGGCTTATTGTTTAAGAAAATGCACCAACATTTGAGGAAGAGATAGTAGATGAATCCGAAGCAATATTGGATAGAAGGATGGTTCCCAAAAATCACAAAGCAATGGTTGATGTTTTGGTTAAATGGAAGGAGAGGCCAATTGAAGAAGCCACATGGGAGAACTATTGGCCATTGATATGAAGATTTCCCAATCTGGACCTTGAGACAAGGTCCATGTTTGAAGGAGAAGGGAATTGTAACAGCTGCAGTTTGTTTCAAGGGAAAAAGCACCATGATTTCCATGTATTGGTAGCTGGAAGGAAAGGTTCATTGGAGAAGATCATCAGAGATGAGGTGTTGATGGCAGGTGAAGGCAAAGTGACGTGGAATGTGGTCTAGCAAAAGGTGATGGGTCAAATTGGAGTGAAATGCATGCATTGGGGTGTGCACATGCACAAGTGCACAACTGTGCATATTGATATAGCAGTAGTTATTGTTGAGATAAATGGATTGAATTGTAATGTTGAATCCGTTGAATGAGTCATGTGTAAGCGGGTTGAAGCATTATTCTTTGGTGCATGTAATAGTTATATATAGCTGATGAAGTAAAGAAGATATTATGCATGAATAAACTATTTTTCATTTGTTATAACTTCTTGTTTTCTCATCTCTTCTCATATAATTCTTAAATCAGTTCTCACCCTAAACACCCTCCTATAATCTCTCCCTTATTTATGCAATCAACAACCTTAATCCCCTCATCACTGTCACCTTCTTCTTCCATAAACCAATCCTTAACTTTGTTTGCCATACTCTACCGCCATGACTAATACCCGAGCATAAAACAAGAAAAATGGTCCTTCCACAGATGGAGTATTGATGACTGCAGCTTAGAAAAAGACATTGGAGGAGATGAAGTTGAAGGATCTCAAGGTGAACAACTACTTGTTTTAATCAATTGACAAGTCCATTTTGAAGACCATCCTTCAAAAAGACACCTTCAAACAGTTGTGGGATTTTACGAAGAGGAAATATCAAGGGAATACGAGAGTGAAATGAGCTCAACTCCAGGCTCTATAAAGAGATTTTGAAGTATTATAGATGGAGATGGGTGAAATAGTTACGAGTTACTTCTCAAGGGTCATGCTGGCGGCAAACGAAATGCGAAATTATGGGGAGGAAATGTCGGATGTGAAGATTGTTGAAAAAATTATGCTTACCTTAACCGAGAAGTTTAACTACATTGCGTGTTCCATTGAAGGGTCGAAGAACATTAATACTCTTTCAGTGGATGAGTTGCAGAGCTCATTGCTTGTGCCTGAGCAAAAGTTCTGTAAGAATGGAAATGATGAACAAGCCTTGAAAGTCACTACTGAAGATGTAGTTGGTTGAAGAGGAAGAGGACGTAGGGTCTTCAGAGGTAGGGAACGAGGTAGAGGAAGATATCCTTTTAACAAGGCTATTTTAGAATGTTATAATTGCCATAAATTAGGGCACTTTCAATATGAGTGCCCTAGTTAGGAAAATAATGCAAATTACGCTGAGTTGGATAAGGAGATGTTGCTTATGTCACATGTTGAACTACATAACTTTAAGAGGGAAAATGTGTCGTTTCTTTATTTGGGTTGTAGTAATCATATCCGTGGAAACAAAAAATGGTTAACACACATTGATGAAAGCTTCAAGCATACGGTGGAACTTGGAAATAATATGAAAATGGCTGTTACTGGTAAAGGAAATGTGAGACTTGAGGTGAATGGGATTAAACAAGTGATTATAGAAGTACTTTACATTCCAGAGTTAGAAAATAGTCTACTTAGTATTGGCCAACTTCCAGAAAAAGGTCTTGCAATTTTAATTCAAGGAAGAATGTGTAAGCTAGATCATCCAGAAAGAGGTCTCATTATGCAATCTGAAATGACTACAAATTGAATATTTGTACTCTTAGCTAAAGTGCTTCCTGAGAAGCTTGACGAGGTGCGAAGAGACTCAAATTGTTTGCAAGCAAATTCGGAGGATGTGGTGCACTTGTGGCACTGCCGGTTTGGTCATTTGAATCTTAAAAGTTTGAGAATGCTTCAGCAAAAAAAATTGGTGAGAGGGCTACCTGTTCTCAAGACCACTAGTCAAGTGTGCATTGCTTGTTTAGTAGGAAAGCAACACCGAGAAGCTATACCAAAGAAGAGTGCATGGAAGACTTCTTAAAAGCCGCAGTTAATCCACTCTGACATATGTAGACTAACCTCACCTATCTCCAAGAGCAACAAGAGGTACATCATTAGCTTTATTGATGACTTTAGTAGAAAAGTTTGGGTTTTCTTTCTAAGTGAAAAATCAGAGGCTTTTAGTGTGTTTAAAATTTTCAGGAGTTTAGTTGAAAAGAAAGCTGGAGATGTTATAAAATGCTTGCGTACAGATAGGGGTGATGAATACACTTCTTTTGAGTTCAATCATTTCTGCAAAGTTAATGGTGTTTGAAGGCAGCTGACTGTGGCATATGACCCACAATAAAACGGGGTGGCTGAATGGAAGAATCGGACTATGATGAACATGGTTCGAAGAATGCAACCTGAAAAGAAGATACCAAGCGAGTTTCGTCCAGAAGCAGTAAATTGGAGTTCTTATGTGTTGAATAGAAGTTCCACTATAGCTGTGGAAAATGCAACTCCAGAGGAAGCATGGAGTGGTATTAAGCCAAATGTGGATTACTCTCATGCATTTGGATGTGTAGGACATGTACACATTCCAAACGCAAAAAAGGGTGAAGCTAAGTGATATGAGCTTTCCATGTGTATTGTTGGGGATGAATGAAGAATCCAAGGGATACATGCTCTATGATCCTATGTCAAAGCGTATTGTAGTGAGTCAAGATGCAGTGTTCGAAGAAAATAAATGTTGGGATAGGGGTAGAAGCGAAGTAGAGGAGAAGATGGATATGTTAGTTTGGGAAAATTATGAAGAAGGGTTTAATAGTAAAAGTGAAGATGATAGTGGTGTAGAAGATGACAATGGGGAGAACATAGCAGCTGATGGAGGTCAAGAAGATGGAAACAATGGTGTTGAAGCTGTTGAGAATGCACCAACGAGGTCAATTATTCTTTTACTCCAATTGTCAATTAATACATGTTATTATAATTTATTTATTTACAATCTATACCAATTATAACTCTTTAATCATTTTAATTAATTGGAATTACATTTAAAGCAGTTATCAATTACCTTAAATTAATACTATTGCACTTTATTCTAGTTATATTCTTATTATTGAACCCCAAATTTTTTATTTCTTCCAACATTAAATCACAAAACTTTATTTAATTAACTATTTTTAATTATCGAAATTTACGGGTCGTTACACTTACATAATCATTTCTATTTCTGATCTACTTATATATAGCCTATTATAAACCCCAGCTATTTCATATTCCTTTATTCTGTACGTACATTTCCTGTCTATCTCCTTCTTTTCAATGGCAGAAACAAACTCCAATTGCCAAACCCTCAATCCAATATCCAAATCAATTTCAAAAAATTTAAACTCCTAAAAAATATCATATTATATATCGATTCGAAGCTCTCGATGAGCGCAACTCAAATCTGCCGTTCGTTTTTGCAATCGGATTCTAGTTTGTCCGGTATTGGCCAAATCATTCTCGACCGTTCATCGTGCGTTGATCAACTTTGACGGATCGTCGATTGGAGGATATCGTTGCGTGGAGAGTGTCATGCGGAGTTCATCGGTGCTTGTCGCTAGTTGATTCAACGGTCAGATCAATGGAAACAATTCAATTAGGGCTTGAAGCTTTGGTGGCGGCTGCTCATATTTGTTGTCGAACGGCGATCGAAGGGGGAGTCTCGGAGGTCGGGAGGGAGTTCAGGCGAGGTCTACGTGGCCGCGATGGCCAGCGGCAGGGTGGTGGTCGCTGTCTTGTAGGTGGCGGCTGGTTGGAATCGGGTTTGAGAACATCGAAGCGGGCTAGGGTTCAACGAGGTACATGAGATGATGACGTGGCTGATATTTAGAGTACGTTTTCTTTTTTCTTTTTTTATATTTAAATTTTGATTTCAAAACTTCTAATGTTAATATCTTTTCCATACGAGCTCGGATTCACGCGCAGTTTGTTCCGCTGAGATCGTATCGAAATTACAGACATTTTGACGCTAGTTTGGACAAATTCTGAGATTGTTGAATTTTGGGCCTTATTTTGGATATCAAATCAATTTGAAATCAAAGGTGAGTGTTTTGACACACTCACAACTATTAAATTTTCTTATGTTAGTGAAATTAAAATTATGATGTGATTAGAAATAAATTGATCGATGTTTGGTATGTTTAAAGTGTCATTCCAGTTAAATTTGACTTTTATTGCATTTAATCATCGTTTAATTTAATATTGAATTTAATTTGTCAATTTATTACCTGTTATTGATGATAAGTTATCAATTGATGTTTATTGATTGATTTAGATGATGATTGTGATGGATGTTTGATTGTTGACATTGGATGACTGGATGTTGTATCCTATATTGTTATAACACCGCAAGTTCTCTGTGGGTTGAAATGATAGATACCCGAATGATCTATAGATTAGGAAAAATCGTTATGGGTTGAAATGATAAACTCGAGCGATTTTATGGATTTTGTTAAATTCGGGATTCCGGTTTGAAATGATATATAACCGTAAAATTTTAAATTGCGGATTGAAATGATAAATATCCGTATCACTTGACCATAGGGTAGAAAATTATATACAGGCACCAGATTGGTTAAATTCAATGATTTTTAATTCTTTAAATGTTGAATTCAGTTAACTGGCATTTTAAAATAGAAATGTGTTTATATAAACTGAATTATTTTCGATAATCCAAGTGTTAATGCTGAAATTGGAATTGATTTAATGGATTTTTCAAAGGATTAAATTGGAATTTCAATGTTAAAGTGGCAAATATAAATGAATTTATCGAAATTGAGTTATTGAAATGTTTGGATATAACTTTGAAATCTATTTTAAACTAATTTAAACTATTTTAATTAAATCGACTATTCTAATCAATTTAAACTATTTTAATTTATTTTAATCCATTATAACCTATTTAAATCTATTTAATCTATTTAATCTATTTAATTTATTTTAAATCTATTTAATATAATTTAAATCTATTTAATTTATTTTAAATTTATTTAACTATTTTAAATCTATTTAATATAATTTAAATCTATTTATTCTATTTTAAATTTATTTAATCTATTTAAAATCTATTTAAGACAATTTAAATACATTTAATCTATTTTAAATCTATATAAATCATTTTAAATCAAATCAAATTTGAATATATTTAAACTATTTTATTTTCAAAACTATCAAATTATTTATGGTTATCTAAACTATTTTCAAAAATTTCAGACCGTGTAAAGTTGAAGTAATTATATTTAAAATCCTTGATGATGATACAACCTAAGTTGGAATTTGAAATTTGATACCTTTTGTGAAATGACATATTTAAGTAAATATGATTTTTGAAGGTGAATATGATTTTGGAAGTGAATGTGGTTTTAAAGGTGAATGTTATTTGAAAATGATATGGTTTTGAGAATATGATATTTTTACATCAATTGACGATAGACTTTTTGAATGGTAAAAGAACCATCCGGTGTGAAATAAGCGTTTGGTTGTTAAAGAGACCGAGATCGGATATTGTCATACTCTCTGCCAATACCGAAAACCACTTTAACAACTGTGTACGTGGTGGAGATTCCAGAAATGAAGTAGGAGGTTTGGCGAACGATTCTGTATGAGGTATTTACGTGACCTTGACTCCAGTGAGTCAGCTTAGATGTGACTAAAACAGGAACTATACTGGGCCAAGTGAGGTCATTCCTCCTATCGGGCACATTTCTTTGATACTATATTTTGATTTTGCAATTTTTTTGGTGGCCACCCCTCGATTTTGATTATGGGAGTATGTCCGAGGTGGGCGGTAGTAGCTGCTATGCGTTACCACCGGGGCGGGAGTGCAATTGGTGTATCTACCCCGGCATTGCCTCGAGTGCCGTGTTCACATGCCCTATCGCACCTTCTACGAGTTTGTTTTATACCATACCTACGGAGTGCCCTTTGGGTAAACCTCACGGAGGAGCGTACGGTACTGTATAGACTATGGGAATATATAAAATGTGTTAAGGGAGATATGGGTAATGCCTTAACGCTATTTTAATACTTTACTTTATTGTAGACATATTATAATAGCGCATTGTACTACATAGTAGATAGTTTGACGGATCCTTAGGAGGTGGTAATCTCGAACATCTCTTAAGTTATTGCACTCACGTTAGACACTGGATAAGAGATATCAAACCCCGTAAACATCTCTGACACCATTACACTCATATTTATTTACTATTGATTTAACTTACATAAGATCTTTTTGTTCTGACTCGAGTGTTTTGTCTTTTCAATTCGTTCGGGTCAGTCTGAGCTTTTCAGTTTATCGAAGACGACCTTCTGGAGGATGAAGACAAAGATTTTGTACTAGTATTGTTTATTATATTTATTCCACTGCATCATGTTGTTCCACTGCATTATTTATTTATACTGCTGTATATACTCCGATTTTGTATTGTAAAAGTGTAATCAAATGTTATTTGTAAAACAGCTTCATGAACTGTTTATTTGATTATTATATTTTGTCATTTCGCTGTGAGATTCTGTGTTTTGTTTTCTTTCCTTCTCTGCTTTTCTTATTTACCCCATAACAATCTGCCCTTTTGAATGGTTTGAGTATGACGTGTGTGTCTGCTTAAAACATCCAAAAAGGCAGGTCGTTATATTAAGTGGAGAAGGAATTAAGTTATCAGAAGGAGAAGGAGATGTTAATAATATGGCCCTCTTTGCTGCTACCAATTCAATCATATTTCATGAAGCAATCAGAAGTTCAAAGTGGAAAGAAGCCATGGATCAAGAAATCAATGCCATTGGAAAGAATGGTACATGGAAATTGGTAGATTTTCCTATTAATGCTAAGAAGCCTGGTGTTAAGTGGGTGTTTAGAACTAAGTTGAATGAACAATGAAGTTGATAAGTACAAAGCACGTCTTGTGGTGAAGGGGTATGCATAAGAACAAGGTATTGATTATAATGAAGTGTTTTTTCCAGTTGCAAGGTAGGACACAATTAGAATAGTAATTGCACTTGCTGCATACAAAGGTTGGAATATCTTTCCACTAGATGTGAAGAGTGCTTTTCTTCACGGTGAATTAATAGAGGACGTGTTTGTAGAGCAGCCTCAAGGTTATGAGAGAAAGGGAGGAGAACATAAAGTTTACAAATTGAAGAAGACACTTTATGGCCTCAAACAAGCACTAAGAGCATGGTACAGCTGGATTGTGTCATATTAAAAAATGCAGCATGGAGCACACTTTATTCATCAAGTCTAATGAAGGAAGTAAATTGCTTGTTGTTAGTTTATATGTTGATGATCTTATCTTTACAGGCAATGATATAGGGATGTTTGAGAAGTTTAAACAATCTATGATGCATGAGTTTGAGATGACTGATTTAGAAAGAATGAGATACTTCCTTGGAGTGGAGGTCCTACAAAACGAGAAAGGTATTAATATTAGTCAAAAGAAATATGCTCGAGATTTCCTGAAAAGGTTTGGCATGGTAAGTTGTAATTCGGTCAATAATCCTATTGTGCCAAGGGCTAAATTGCATAAAGACAAAGAAGGTACCAAAGTTGATGTTATCGCCTTTAAGCAAATTGCGGGGAGCCCGATGTATTTGACAGCAATAAGGCCTGATTTGATGTATGTTGTAGGTTTGATCAGTTGTTATATGGGAAGCCCTACTGTGATGCATTTGACAGCTACAAGAAGAATACTTTGTTATGTTAAAGGCACTATGAACTTGGGGATTATGTATAAAAAAGACACTGATGGTAGTAATGATGGTATATTTCTTGGTTACACTGACAGTGAGTATGCATGTGATCTGGATGATAGAAGAAGTACTTCAGGTTATGTGTTTGAATTTGGAAGTGGTGCAGTTGGTCGGCATAAAAAAAACAGCCTATTGTGACCTTACCCTCCACTTAAGCAATTTTTGTGGCTGTTTCCTTTTGTGCATGTCAGTGTGTTTGGATGAGAAGAATTTTTGAAAAACTTGGAGAAGCTCAGATTGGAAGCACAACGATACTTTATGATAACAGTTCCACTATCAAACTTTCAATGAATCCAGTGCTTTACGGTAGAAGCAAACACATTGATGTAAGATTTCGTTTCCTTCATGATCTCTCAACGAATGATACTGTGAATCTTGTTCATTGTACTACTAAGAATCAGATGGTGGATGTGATGACGAAGCCTTTGAAGCTTGATATGTTTCTGAAGCTCAGACAACAGCTTGGTATGTGTGAGGTGTCGAAGTAAACTGTATGCAGATTGCATAGCAGTTTAGGGAAGGAATTTATTGAGTCAGTCAAAGTGATTTATGTTTAGTTTTTGCCTTTTGATAAAAATCCCTATTTGTTAGGATCATGCTAGCTATTTTGAATAAATTTTCATCAAGTTACCCATGTTATTAGGTATGTAAAAAACATGGGTTGTTCTTTGTTATTATCTTTTATATTTGTTTGTAAGGCTATATATGCCTGTTTTTTTTTGCTTTGTATTCAATAAGAATTATTCAACCAAGAAATCAAACTTTTTGTTTAATGTTTAAGTCTTCAACATAATCCACATATTTAGCAAACCCTTGGTAACCCACCTTATGTATAGGATAAAAGAGATAGAAAAAAAACACACCAAACAACAACTTCCTAACAAACTAATGTGTAAAATAGTAGTTAGGCAACCATGAATAAACACTAGTACCCATTGCATCCTAACATTATATACTATCATTTTAAAGTGTAATGAAAAAATACTAATGCTGACTTAAAAATTTACAACGATCAAGAATAATGTTAGAAATCCTAATTTTAAAAATTGAATTACCACAAAATCGAAGTATGGAATTTTAGATAAGAATTACTTAGCTTTGAAACAGAGACTAAGTCGTCGTGAGTTGCCGCCACAAGTAGTTGTTGTGGGTTAATTAGGGAAAATATTTTCCATGGGGTAACAAAGGTAAGTGCATGAGGAAGCTGTTGTGAGTTGTTTCATGAATATCAGGTGCTGAAATAGGATCAAGCCATCATGGCCAAAGCCGAGGTCATCATGAAGAATCAGTCATGAATTGGAGGTGGGAAGGAAAATTGTTATGCGTTGAGAACAACTAAATCATTATCATTGAAGTCATCATGATCTGAAGATGCTATTGTGAAATGAAAGAGGAGGCACTTTTGTTCATCGAGGAGTGTGCTGATGGAGCCATTGTGAAGGATCAGGAGCCGTCGTGAGTAGTTGACAAAAGTGGAAATAAGGTCCACATAAAGTTCACGACAGTGGAAATGAGGTCCACTAAGTAGATATCCTGCAGACCATATAGTATCCTGTATCATTCCTGGGATGTGAGGCTCATGAAGCTACACTTTGCTTTTCACAAAACCACGCTTTTCTTTTCACAAATGTATGTATATATATATCCTTTTATACATATTTCTTGGACTAAAAAGGATTTGGAGATGAATTAAAGGTTCCACTTCAGATCTGGAGATTTGGATCGCTTTTAAAAGGTGAGTGGGAAATTTTACGTATTGTTTATGATTTTAAATATATTTCGTTGGCATATGTTTGATTTTTATGCCTAAATCAATTTTATTTGTGAATTGTAGGCTTAAACTAGTGTAGAAAACTATTGCCTACATATTCTTGTTTTAAATCTAATTTGAAATATGTTTACACCTAGATTTGGAAGTCAGTCCCAAAGATTTTAATGTTGCATATTTTTATTCAAGATATGTACTTTAGTGTAAAACAGGATTCTTGGATTATTGCCCAATTTTGTGCTAAGTTGTAGATTTTCCATAGTCTAATTTGTGGAAAGAACATCCATTTGATTTTTATTCGTTTGATTCAAAGAGGGCGACGTTTGATTTAATGAGGAATGCCTACAAGAAAAAGGGAAGAGATGTGTAAAATACATACTTATCCTCTGTAGTTTACACTATCTATTCCAATTAAAAAGAAATTATCCATTCCTTGACATTTCAAATGGAGTCAATCTTTCTAATTTGTGGAAATCATTGGGGAAAATTTCCCCAAGGAAACTAATTCCAGTAACTTAAATATGGAAAGCATATTCTAGTTAAATATTTATGACTAGAATATTTTTGGATAAGAATAGGTAGTTTTGTTAGGTAGTTTATACGTATTTATTGCATTAATAAAGAAGAACAATGTTTATATATGCTTTATTTAACGTTCGTTGGTTGTTATTATATTTAGGGAAGCGAATAGGTAGAATTAGGAAATCTAGTAATTCATATTAATGGAAAATAAATTAGGAATTCCTATTAATTAATTAATAGGTAATGAAAGATTGTAACCTAAATTAATGAGGAATAATGGATAGTATTAAATTAAGGGTTACAATTAATAGAGACAAATGGATTAATGAGACTGATAAAAATGGAATAAATATAAAAAGATTACTAATTTGGAATTAGTAATCATACATAAATGTCTTAGGAAATGTCCATCAGGATTTTATAGACAAATTGACATTTATGAACATTAAAAAAGGACTTATTGGTAGATAAGTATTTAAGGTAAATCTTATTGCCTTAAATAAAAAGGGAATTAGTAAGCTAAGTCCATTATCTACCTAAGATAATAAAAGTAAAGAATTAGGATAGTTAATTGGACTTAGTAGGTTAGTGACGCGAGGTCAGTAGAGTCACTCAACGGAAAACTGCCCTTCACTTTGAGGCTACCAGCAGTCGGGTGCGCTTACTACTGACGTGAGATGTCACCAATCCTAAGACCCATGACGACAAGAGATATTGGACTTGCTTTATTAATTGGAAAGTATTAAATGGTCCAAATTTGGAATTAGGAGCGGTGAGGGATGTCTCCATAGGGGTTCATTCGGGTTTGAGGTATTAAGCGGCTATAGAGTCAACCACTCTCCTAAAAAAGAAGTATTAAGTAACCTAGTGAGGTTCCAAATAAAAAAGGATATCTCTAAAAAGGTTTACTTCAGTTTTGAAGTATTAAGTGTTATTATATGTCCGCCTCCCTACCGAAAGGAGTAACCTAATGAGATTCCATATTTATAATTAAGAGTGACGATGGATATCTCGAGAAAGAGTTCGCCTCGGGTTTGAGGTATTAAGTGGATGTAGCGTCCCCTTCTTTCCTATGAAAGAAGTACTAATTTGTCCAATGAGATTTCCAAGCAATGTCAGCTACATAGTACCAGTGAGGAGTTCGCCTTGGGGTTAGGTATTAAATGATAAAGGACTACCTGTAGAATAGGTGTTAAATGGTCAGAGGCATGCCTAGTCCCTATTAATGAGGTATTATTAAGTGGTTTGGGTACAGTCTCTCACATTGCTAAGACTTTAATAACGATAGATATGCTATGGCTATTATAAATTATAAAGCCGTATATAGTGGTCAAAGGTCTTGTAGCTTGGACCAATAGACCAATAATGACGACGCTAGAAGTCCACCTTAGGAATAGGCCTTAAATGATGGAGTCTTCCTTGATTGAGCTCTTAAATGGAAAAATATGCCTATTTCTCTTTAAAAAGTATTATGTGGTGATAGTAAAAGCCCGCTTCTTATTTAGAAGTATTAAGTGGCAAATGGATTTGGAAGTATTGGACAGTTGATAAGGCTTCATCGGTATTTACTACCTTAGGAATGGGTAGGTAAGTTATCGTCCGTGCAATGCGAGGTTAGATTAGAATTGCAAACCTTAATAGACATAACAATTAAATGGAAACGAATCGGTATAAATTTATGTTGTGGACAGTTTATAGATTTTCCAATCACCATAACGTTGTTCTGACCCCCTCCTCATTACAACCCACATAATAGATTTGGAGGAACATGTCATTAGAGCTAGACGTGTTTATTTGTTGGAGAAGTCTTGTTTTCTCTCATGCTCGATGCTGATGTGACAATCTGCTATCCAAGGAATACCATTAAATCCAAGGTAGTAGTCATAATCAGTATTCTTATCCTATTATTGTTTCCGCTGTGGATTTAGATTTCTATCAATCTATGATAATTCTCATGCTTATTTGTAGGTACCAAATCTAATGATCTGTGCTTTGATGGACTTGGATTTTGATTTTTGTTGAAATTTAGGCCCATTAAGGTATAGGTTGTCGCATTTGGTATCAAAGCCTAGGTTAGTAGATCAGAGGAATTAGGATAAAGTGAGAGAACATATTCGTACTTTCTTATATAGTATTATCATATTTTTATGCTAGATTCTAAAAATTCCGAACATAAAAGTAGTCGTAGTTCCACTCCGAAGGAATAGGCATAGCAACTGTGGGTTGGAAATATCTTAGAGTTAATATTTTCATGTCGACTCCGAAGTACCCCATGGAGTACTAGCAATGCGTAAGGCACTGTTAATAAAGAGCATGAGTACGTCATATGGTTGAATCCCAAAGACTGGAGGTGTTCGACTTGATGGTTGAGATCCAGCTACCTTGGGATTTTTGATTTTGATGATGAGTTCCAGTCGGAGACATACATTTATTCCAAATGGAGGAGAAATTGGAGTATGTATGCCGCAATTATCCAGAGGCAAGTTCTTGTTAGGGTGTATCCTCTGATTACCTCTTTGATGGCAAGCTAATTTTTTATTTGAATAATTAGTGTAAATTCCTCAGTCTAAAACCTGTGAGGGAATTTTTATGAAGTATATTTTGTAAATGCCTTAGATTTTGGAAAAAGCGTTTTCAAAGGATTTCTTTTCCCAAGGATTTATTTTGGAAATTTTATTTTGGGAAAGTTTTTGGATTTTAATTTTCAATGAACCACATATACCACTAGTTGGTCGTGTTAAGAATTTTTTTTACAAAGGAGTAAGTTTTGAAGTCCTTAAATATTTATATGTATATATCAATAAAGGCTTGATTTTTATTTTTGGTAAGAAAATAATTTTCCAATTTGGGAAATTTGTGTTAAAAAAATGGGTTTTTGGAAACCTTGAAATATATATATATATATATATATATGTTATATAAGTTTGATTTTTAAGGGAGGTTTTGGTATGAAATAGTTTCTATTATTTAAAAATAAGTCTAAAGGAGCATATATTTAGCTCAGTGATTTTTCGATTTACAAAATCGAGGTTTTTAAAATCTTCTCTCTTTAAGTTATAAACAAAATAGGAATGACATTCAATTTTACTAGGGTGTGTAGTTTGAAGCATTTTTGTACCACCAGCTATTGGAAGAAATATTTCCGTGTGAAGTAGGCAGGAAATAGCAGCTGGAATATTTTTTGGTTTTTGGAATTATTGTTGGTCGCAATAGTTTTGTTGAGACCACGGTGAATTACTGGGGCATGGTTTTGGACTATGTGGTAGACTTTGACATCGACATGATGAGGATAGGAATTCTTCGAATCCTGTCGAATCGAAGGAGGAGAAGCGAAATGATTATTTTTATTTAATACGACCCTAATTGGGTCTAGGTTCAATTAACGCCCAAAGCCCACCTAGTGGTTGACCACCTATCGGAAAACCTAGAGTGGGTTACCAGTTAACAAGTTTTGATACAATTTGAACCTGGAATGGGACTATAAAAGTTGCATCTAAATTCCTCCAGTTGCCTTCTTTCGTTTCTCCTTCCTCAACAAGCCGAACCCAGTCACCATCCTTCTTCTCCTTCTAGTATCAACCTCTCTCTTCTATTCATCCCCTAGGCGACGTCGTTTTCTCCCAGGAGCAGCAGCCTCGCCTCTTCCTCGTGCTGGTTTTGCACGTTAGATCTCGCCCCACCAGCACCTAGATCTAAACCCTATTTCCTCCCTTCGACCACTTCTTAGCCCAAGACACATTTCCGTGCTACCAGTTTTTCCTCGTGCCATCGTAGGCTCAACCCTCAAGAATCCACTTTGCTAGACCGGAATGAGCAGAAGGTTTCGCCGCTGTTGGGTAGGAAGAGCTATTTGTCGCAATAGGATTTGCATCGATCCTCTACTTCAAGACCTTTAGCGGGAATGTTACCTTTGCTGCATCTGCCTTTTCGATGTCCTATTAGCGGAGAATTTTGATGGAGGAAACAATTTGATTCATTTGAAGGTGAAGGGTGTCTTGATTGAGTTGACTAATGATGATCTCGCTGAGATTTTAAAGCCTCCACAAAGGACGTGGACTTGGATGATTTTGAAGTGAGCGACTCAAAGATTTTACAGCAGATCTTTTCTCAAGATGTCAATGTTTGGAAGATGGATAATCTACGTCGGACTGCCCTTCAATTTGTGCGCGTCATTCAGCATAACATCTTCCCTAAGACGGGAAGTTACGATCGGATTTATCCCATGGTGCAGAAGACCACTTATGCTAGTATCAGTGGCATCGCCGTCAATTGGACTCGCGCCCTTGTGCTGCAATTTGTTGATTAAGATTTAGCACTCCACAGAGTCACTTTCGTACTTTCACCTATCCACTCTCGTCTTTAGGTAATAGGAGTGAACCTCCATTGAGAGGTAGTTTAGTAAAAGATTCCTTCTGCCATCATTAGATCCTGCCTTAGGAAGATGGCAATTCCAAAGCCGTTAGCAACACCAGTAGCGCCAATGACGGGAGATTGGGTGTGTGGCCATCATGCTACGACAATTCAAGAGTTGCAGCAATGGATCGAGCTACAGCCGTGAAGCAAGGCATCTCATAGTCTATAGGAATTGTTTTAGGATTTATGGTGTTGTTGTCTTTCCCCTTCCAGCATTTGTTCTTTTTTCTTAGGTTGTTTAGGTTGTAACTGTTAGTTATCTCTTGTAAATGGCATGCACGATATTATGAGTTCCTATTTATTTACTACGCTGTTGTTTCTAGACATGCAAACCACTCTTATATGTAATAACGTAGAATTTTGGTCATTGGATTTTTAATATTTACTTAATTTTAAATATTTAAATAATTGGATTTTGGAATTTAATAACTTATATTCAAATATAGGGATCATTTAAATATTTGAATTTGGGAATAAATATTAATTTAATTGGATTTAATAATCTTTTTAACTCCTTTTAATTAATAAATATTATTGATGAATTCAATTTGTAAACTTAATTACAAAAATAAATAGATCGGATAAATATCGATTTTGGATCGAAAATATAAAACAATATTTAAATAGTGTTAAATTATTATTCCGAGGCACTATCCCGGATTTTAATGAAACTAGTGCCATTGGATCCTGAATAATTAATTGTTGTATGCCGACGAGTTTCGTGACGATCGGACGTACTGTGTGATCGAGCGAGCTCGTAATGCATAACGATTAATTTTAGAAAATTAAAATATTATAATTTGATTTAAAAAGCTAACTTCTGTATACGATAGAATTGGCTTTCGAAAATAGTCCCATTAATATGGGAATAGGGGTAATTAGCTAGGAACGCCAGTGAGCATTCCTTATTGGGAGTTCGAGAAAATTTGGGCGTGAATAGTATTGAGTAGATTCTTTATATAAGGACCTTGACCTTATTCTTTTGGCCCAAACCCTAAATGAAAACATTGGTCGCCATTTCCAATTGCTCCATCCAATGTCCCATGTCAATCGGAGCCTCAAGAGGAATTTTTTGTTGATGCCCCTAACTAAGGAATTGTTCGTATAGGCAAGATAAGCACATCGACCGGATGGATGGCCGTAGAGTGGCGCGAGGTAGCGGCGAAGTCGTGTTGATCATGGATGACCTTTTGGGTTCGGCGAAGGAGTTCGATGGCATTTTAGGGGTTGTGGAGGATGGCGCTTAGTCGGCATGGGTGAGGGTGGTCAATTGATGGCGGTGCAGTAGTAGATAGTGGTCTAAGGCAGTGGCAACACGAAGTTGATCGTCGACATTTTCACGAAGCTCGTTTCGAGCTACAGGCAATGATGGAAGATGTTTTAGATGGCAATTGAATCGCCTGGGTCGTAGGGTGTCGGGGTTGATGTGCGGCGGTGTAGGGCGGACCACGACGGCGACGGATCGGAGGAAGGTGGAAGTCGAGGTTCAATTATTTGCAGCTTGAGATTATCGAAGGGAGATTAGTGGTTAAGTATGGGTAATTAATTGGCTAATGATGTATTTAGATAATAAATTATATTATTTAATTCGAAATCTTATTAAAGCATTTACCTGTTCATTCAAGGTCGGATTCGAGCGCGGTGAGTTGCGTTGTACTTGTGGAATCGATGTCTATGTTATGGAGTTGAATTGAAGGAGATTGTAGCTTGTAGAATTTCAAGCTAAATTCAACGCTCGTTCGATTTTATTTCAAACCGGAATGCTTCGGCAATAACTGGAATTTCTGTGAGTTTACTCACCTTTAAATTAGCTATATAATATCTATGATGCTAAAAATTTATTATTGAATGCTTAGTTGATGTTTGTATCGAAATTGGGCACAACACTCTTCGGAAGGGTTTGAAGAGATAATATGAAGAAATTAAATGGAAAAGGAGGATTATCTAACAAACACTTCAAAAACAGATAAGAAAAATATGCAGAAACACAGAGATTTAGAGTGGTTCGGCGTATGGCCTACGTCCACTATGAAATCGATGACTTTATTGATGTTTGCTTGCTGATTACAACTGATTACAATGGATTACAGTGACGAAATTCGAATACAACAGCGGCCTTGTAATGCAAAAATGTTTTCGGCAGAGTCTGGACGTCAAAGAGACAAGAAGATCCCTTTTCTGGAGGCTTTGGGATGCTATTTATAGGTGTAGGATGCAAATATCTCGCTCAGATCTCGGGAGACCTCTTCTGGCACGTGAGCGGGCCCACGCGATTGATCCCACGTGATTTGCACTCGGTCCATGATCGATAGGAACCAATTTCGTATCGATCAAGATTTGGCCCAATCGAGTCGAAATTGAGCGTGAACATTGTTGATGATGTACGCAAGCTCCTGTGAAAATTTGGTGACATTTGGACTTGTGGATCGTGAGTTATGATCGATGCGAATTCGTGTTTTCTCTAGGCTGCTGAGTTCGAATCGATGCACTTCGTATCGACTAGTTTGAACCGATGCAAGTTTGGGCTTCTCGTATGCTGTTTTCCTCGTATCTATTCTTGTTCTACTCGATTCAAAATCACTTGGTTCGTATCGATCGGAGTGGATCTGTTCGACTCGATCATTGTTGCTTTGTTCGTATCGATCAGTCGCACTTCTTTGTTTGTATCGATCAAATGTGTTGCCTCGTTCGTACCGAGTGCCGCAGTTCTATTCGTATCGATCTAAGTTGAACTGTTCGCATCGATTGTGTGGTCTTGTTCGTATCGATCGAAGTCGTTCCAACTTAATGGATACGAACAACTGATAATGTGGTGGATACGAACAGATAGCGGCCTTGCTTGGCCTTGGATATGAATAGTGGCTTCCTGGATACGAACTACCGAAGCTTGATAGGTTCGAACAAGGCTCTTCTGTGGATGGATACGAACAGATGGACGCATGATGATGGATAGGAAATGATGTGATTGTGTTGATTCCCTTATTTTGCATCGATCATATCTTGAGCATACAAACTCCGATCGACTTGAATTTTGAAACGTTGGCTTTCATAGCTTTGCTGGTTCTGTCATATCAATTGCAGCTCAATCCGGACTCGGACAAAATTTATCGATATCCATAGCGAACCTGCGTATAACCGATCTTCGGGATGGACTTTCCTTGGTTTCCAGTCAAGTTCTTGGTATCACGGCCTTGCCAAAAGGTGGTATAACATTTTCCCCCCTAAAGTACGTCTTGTGAAATCACGACGTGCTTTGAAAAGCTGCAATCTTCATTCTGAATAGTTCCATCTAACTTGTCAAACGGTTGCCGTTCTCTCGTCGAAAGTTGTAATCCTTGACTGATTTTTCAATAATATGAATTGTTGACTGTCAACTGCTGTATAGTGTACTGTTGTAATCGATTGCTATATGATAGCGATTATTCGTTTGTTGTTGTAACCGTCATCAAGCGGATATCCAATCCCTGTGAATTTTTGGAAATTGAATACTAGTCCGGCATACATGCATACATGTTAACCTGACTCCCGTTAATGTCACACGTTCACGAGTCGTTGTCAGTTCTCTTGTCTTGAATTTCGTATCGATCCTCTCCTGAATCGATATGAAATTCAAGTTGTAACAACGCTTGATGGTTGTTTTGGAATGTCCCTTCGCATCGATCCTCTCCTAGATCAATGTGAAAGGTCGTAAAATTATTCTCGTATTGTCGTAATTCGCATTGATGGATGTCAACTCCTGCAACTTTCAAAGTGATGGATACGAACAGTGCAGTTCGTATCGATCAGTCTTGACTGGAGTCGAAAACAGTGGATACGAACAAGTGTTTCGCATCGATGGAACCATGCTACACTAATGCAGTCTTGACGTTCCTTTTGCATCGATGCATCTTTACGGGTTCGAACAGATAATGCGAGCTTTGTCTTTGTCGCTTGTCAAGTCTCTCTTCGTATCGAGGGACTTAAGATGGATACGAATAGCCCAGTCAGTCATTCGGGTGTTATTCGTATCGATGGATACGAGTCTTCATGGGCCGTGTGCTAATGGATACGAACAGAGCAGTTTGTATCGATGCGCTTCAGGTTGGCTCGAGTATATGGATACGAATGGACATCTTCGCATCGATAGAAGTAACCTGTTGACACCGGTCAAAATAAACAGGAGACGAATCGTTTCTCTGTGGCTACGCATCCATATAAATACGCTTTGTACTTAGCAATTTTTTTACTTGCTCGTTTTATTTCTCCTGCCTTGTTTTCGTATCGCTGCGAGAAAGGAAGAAACACTATATTCTCCTTCGAATCGAACTGATCCAACATCCATCCTCTCGAATCAATCTCCGGAAATAGGTAAATAACAGGCCATAATTAATCTTATCATGATGAGGCCTGAATTCTCGTGTCACTTCACTCGAATTCGTGGCCGAACATTATGTAGAGGAGATGGTTGAATGCGAGGTTGAGGAAGGCCTGGGATGCTTTCGCGTTTTATGGGAGAAGAAGGTGTTCGGAAGGATGCGAAAGATTTTTTAGATGGTGGTTCGGCCTTCACTTCGTATCGATTGATTGGAGAAGAAGATGTTTAATTTCGTATCGGCTATAATTTGAAGTTTCGTATCGATTCCCACCACCTGATTTCGTATCGATGGAGGGTTCCCAAACTTCGTAATGGTCACTTTGAATCAATTCAACAAACTTTCATCGATACGAAAATGATGCCTTCCTGATCGATATGAAAATGTGTTGTTAGATGGGTACGAAATTAATGATTTTCGATCGACACGATATGACTAGCTTGGATCGATACGAAGTGGTTGGCTTCGATCAATACGAATCGAATACCTCGACCGATACAAAGTGATTAACTTCAATAGATACGGAATGACCGTAAAGATCGATACGAAATTAAGGCTTTTGCCATGAATGGTTTAGGTTTTTGACTGTGATGGATACAAAAATTTTTGTACACTCGAGCATTCGACTCTAACGAGCTTCCGCCTTGCATAATCAGGCTTAAATGTTTCACTGCATATTTGACTGCCTTTTGAAGCTCGTCGATGGAACTGTAACTTGATTGAATTTAATAAAAATTAACTTGGATCGGTCTCTAAAGCCTGGAGGGCACAGTTGTGACGGTCAGCGATGACGGTCACTCCAGTTGAATTCTGAAGTCTCGTTGTTTGAATGTTTTCTTTAAATCTGTAGAAATTATTCAAGTAATATGTAGCACTACACTGCACAACACATTCACGCACTTCACACTGGGGAACACTTGGGTTTTTATTGTCTACTGATGGTTTCTAATAAGTTGATTAGCTATGGAATCCACAAGTTCACAACAGCAAGAGCTTCAGGATTCATCTCCTTTTGTCCTAGAGGTTCCGGCCATCGCGGCCGAAGTTATAGACCCAGCTCTGGACGAGCTACCTGGGGCCAGGTTTATCATGAATCCAAAGGATTCCGTGTCGTCTAACGTGTCTGAAGACATGTTGGATCGTATATGCCTAAGGCACGGTTTGTCATTGGACGATGTCCTATTGCTGGGACCAAATGATAGACCACATGCTCCCCCAGAGGGGTTTACTGCCTTCAATTGCCATGCGTGCACAACAGTAACACTTCCTCCGTTCAACCAGTACATTAGGGAGGTGTTTTCTTTCCTCGGAATCGCTCCATCACAACTACACCCCAACGGATACGCTATGCTGAACAGTTTATTTATTGTATTCATGGAGCATCTCTTTCGGCCACCGGCTCCAACAGAGATCAGATATCTTTTTAATATCAAGAGTAGAAGAGATAGTCCATCTTTTACATTCTTGGAGGCGGTCAGGAATTGTCAAGTAGTAACCAGATCCTGGACAAGGCTGAGTTACTTTAAAACAGAATGGTTCTACGTCCGATGCCTTCCAGGATTTGCTAGCCGATGGTTAGTCAGACGTAAGTGTTGCAGTGTTCTCCAAGAGTTATCAAGATAATAGTAGTTGATGTAAAACTAATGTCTTCTTTTCTTTAAAGCTGCAATTTCACGACCTGAAGGCGAGTACTTCAAAGAAATAGTAAGGATCCTTCAAGAAGTTCCAAGTGAAATGAGGGACATCGATCCAGTTCTAACCGACAGAAATTTGAGAATCGTTGGACTGATTGAGCAGAATCAAAGCATAAGGCTTGAAGGGACACTAAGGGCAGCCCCGAAGAAGCAGTTGAAATGAAAAACACCCGGGGTCGTAATAACTGAAGGAGATGACGAAGAGAGAACGCCCACGGATGATGAACTTGTTGCTGGGTCTTCGGCCGGATTTCAAGCGACAGAAGGAAGAAGAAAAGGCAAGGTCTCTGCTTCCAAACATCCTAAGTCTTCGAGGTGGAAATCAGTTGTGGTTTCTTTGCCTGCCCCCGGTATTAGAATCTCAGAGGATCCTCCCTCGCCGACAGAGAGTCCTTTTGAAGGGCTTGCCTATATTCCAATTCTGGATTATTATCATTTCAACATGACACCAGGTTGGATGAGCTTAATAGTGCTCTTGATCTAAGCGAGTCGCTTGCTATAAGTGCGGCCGACATTTCCGATTGGTAGGGGGGTTGCACATACATACACACTTCACGGCACTACACGATTTCCAATCACAAGTTGTTTAATTCAAGAAACCACTAACTCTACTTCTCTTTCTTTTTTTACAGATACGATGTCCGGACGAGGGTCGATGCTAGGGAGTCTTCGCTCAGCTCGCCGATGTTCTGCATATTATGAGTCACGTAGGAGAGAAGAAGATAGAGACCGCAATCGCGGGTACTATAGCCAGGAACGTCAAGAGAGATATAGGGATAGGGACATCGATCCCGATCCCGATCCCGCTCTCCTCCTAGACTCCCTACACAACCTTCGAGCCAAGGCAGATAGCCAGTAGAGCCCCCTCGTCACAAACCATCTTCACATGCTTCTCGGTCAGAGTCGTAATGCCATAGAACTGAGGTTGAGCCTCCCGTCGTAATTGAGCAAGCTATCACTGAGCCCACTGGGGAAGGGGCTATTAAAATTGCTCAGCTTAAGAAAGATTTCCCAAATATATGCTTCGACGGCTACATTTTCCCCCTCACTTAAAGAGAATTCCATCGGAGGCGGAGAACACAATGCATGATTATATTCATGACATTTATTTCCAGTACAAAGAGTGGGAGAAGGCTGTAGAGAAAGCGTCGAAGGTGGCCTTCGAGTGGGCTAAAATAATCGAAAAGTTAGAATCTGATCTCGCCCAGAAGGACCGCATCGTCCAAGTGCTTAATGATGAAGCCGAGTCCTCTCGGAAATTAGAGATAGAGGCCACCAAAAAGGCTGATAAGGCGAACTTGGCCATGGAGAGGATGAGACAGACACACTTTGCCTTGGTGGAGCAGATGGGCCACCGAAAAACCACCGTCACAGCTGAACGGGACACCGCTCTGAAAAAACTTAACGAGCTTAAAGCCAAATTTTCTGAAATCATCAAGGAAAAAGATGATGCAAATAGAGCGGCCCAAGAAGCTTGTGAACAGGCCGTAGTGCTCCGGGGCGAGCGGGACGCGACAACGGCCAAGGTCCGTGTGGTGGAGACTGAGGTCGAGGAGAAAGTTAAACCGGCTGAGTCCAGGCTAGAGACAGATATAGAAGATCTCTTGATAACTTACAACGCCAACGTACTAAGGCACAGAAGCCTAGCCTGGCTCGATAACTACCCGACGCATTTATACAATGCTTGGGGCCGATTGGTTGAGGACGAGAAGGCGGTTCATTTGGGTGGATCAATCGACGAGGTTGAGCTTGCGAATCGTGTTCTAAATAAAGATGAATGAAAGATTCTCCATGAGTCGATGATTTCGCACGAAAAAGAGAGGCTCGGCACCCAACACTTGGAGGCCGGAGAAGGTTCAGGTGTTGAGCACCGTGATGATAGTGCTGAAGTTCCTGCGCCAACCCAGCCTGAATCTACACCTACGGTTGATCCCCAGCCCATTCCTGCTTATAATCCGGATCAGCCGTAGTTATCTCCGGCCAGAGAACAAGTTTCCGAAGCCATTCAGCCGTCAACGAGCCAAATTTAGGAAGGTACTCTGAACATTCCGCATAACTGCTCGAAATCAGGAGATTGATTTGAAACGTTTACTAACAGTCATCCTTTTTTCTCTATCCAGTGATTGGAGTTACACCGATTGCGCCTCCCGCAACTCAAGAATCACATCAAGCGCAGGCGGCCATCATCATTGAAGCGACCACCATAACTACAACTGCACCGATTGATGGAATGCAAGGGAGAACGCTTATTTTTGATAAACAGATGATGGAGGAACTCCTCGATCATCACAGCGACCCCTTTGCGGACCTACCATTTGTTATGGGTGGAAGTGTACCTGCTACTGGCTCTTCAATGCCAACCACTGATGCTCCCAGCGAGGTCCAAGCAATTCGTGAAGAAGAAATATTGGCCAAAATTGATGCTGAAATGGAGGCAGTGGCTCATGGTGGCAGTTTTGGTGGTGGGATGGCGGCACCTGGTCCGGCTCCGTTAAGGATGATATCACCTGGTGGTATAGTTATTGATACCAGTGTGCCTATCCTGCCTCCTATAGTTGATCCAGTTCCTTCGACTCCACCTTCAGGGAGCATTCTTGTGCACTTAAGCTCGGATGAGGAAGTCGATATCATGCTCCCTACCAGAGATCGGCCGCCGAAAGGCAAAAGCTCGAAAAGAAAAATAAGTGGCAGCTCCAGTGGGTCTACACCGAAGGGAAAGCCGAAAAAGAAGATAGAGTAGACGTGCTTCTTCAGTTTATTTTTGGTAGATAGATAGGAATTTATCTTCGTTTTTCTCTTATAGGCCGTGTATAGATGCGGGTTCGGCCCCCGCTAGTAGGAATTTGGGAATCAACTTGTACATAATTTCTTTTCGCAAATAGCTGAAACGAAACTTTATTTTGCTTTGAACTTGATGTGCATTTATTTGCTTAAGTGTTCCAACATTTGAATTCTTCGTTCAGTACACTTGTGAAGTTTCAACCTTTGAACCTTGTTTGAGTTTACCCATCAAGCTCTGAAATCATGGCCACAAGTCATGACTGGACATTAAGTTGAACCCCGATGTTGTACTGCTTCAGTCAATGATTGACACTTAAGTTCTGCCCCCAAGTTTCAGGGATGAACTGAAAAACTTGGATGGCAGTCGTATCTCGCCTTTAATGCATCATGCTTAATATCGTTGAGTTTATGCTGAAACTAGGAGAATTCGAGTGGTCGAATCACACTTGCTCTTTTGTCGACGATTGCATTCCATGCTCCAAGGATTGCACTTGTGCGTCGGCGGTTGGTCACGCCTGCTTGAGTTTCAAGGATGCGTCCACGCTCCGGGGACTTAAGTTATTTTCACGGGCGTTTAGCCACGTTTTGCATTTACACTCTAACCACACTCCGGGGACTTAGAGTTGTTTTACAGACGGTCTAACCCAATCTGGCTCATGTCCAAACTTCAATCCACTCTCTGGGAATTTTGAGTTAACGTTTATACTCCAATTCGAACTTTGGGAATTTGGAGTTGGTGTTTATGTTGATACTCCGGTTCACATTCTGGGAATCCGGATCATTTTGATGCTTATACTCCGGTTCGCACTCTGGGAATCCGGAGTTAGGTGATGTTTATACTCTAGTTCGCACTCCGGGAACTTAGAGTTAGTTGATGTTTATACTCCGGTTCACACTCTGTGAATCTGGAGTTGGTAAACAGACGGTCAATCACATCTGTTGCGAGTTTTTGAATTTCGTTCGCACTCTGGGAATGAAAGGTGTATCAGGATCGTGGATGGTCGGATCACATCCACCCTGAGTTAACAAGTGAGGTCGTTAGATGGACGGGTCCATCCTCCTAAAACTTGGTTCGAATACGGGCAAAGTCGTTAGGTGAATGGATCCACCCTCTTCGAAACCGTATTAGTAAGTTTATACTCCAGTTCGCACTTTGGGAATCCGGAGTTAGGTAAAGGATTGTCATGTATCAATCCTTTTTTGACTTTAGTATGACGGCTTGTCCCCGAGCTCGGGTTTCACTTAGTGAGTGACCGGTCGTATCACAATCACTCCCTATTTAAATAAATTCCACCGTATGATGGAAATTAGCTCACCGTGCTTAGTGATGGTCATATGAAGTATTTCAAGTAAATCATAGCTCTGGCTCGAAGAGATTGCACTTTATTGTTGAAATAAGAAAATACGGCAAAATCAGTTGCCTTATTACAAATTCTAATTTCGAAATGCAGAAACAAATTGCAAATGAGAAATAGACTGAATAAATAAACATAGCTTGTTATGTGTAGTAGCGACGAAGACTCTCGCTGTTCCAGGCTCTCGGAAGAGTGAGACCGTCAACGGTCGATAATTTGAGTGTGCCATCTCCGAGCTTTCGTTCAATAACATATGGTCCTTCCCAAGTTGGCTTCATATGTAAAGGGACCGAATAAATTCTTTTGAGTACGAGATCGCCAAGTTCAAAGGTTCGAGGTCGGACCTTAGCATTGTATAATCGGGCGACTCGACTTCAATGTGCGGCTGCCCTCAAATCAGCCTCTTCACGCTTCTCATCCAATAAACGAGAGATTCAGCAAGTAATATAGCATTTGTCTTTGGATCGTAGTATGTCACACGATGAGAAAGTACTTCTAACTCGACTGGAATAACAGCTTCTGAACCATAAGAGAGAGAGAATAGAGTGTGACTGATCGCGGACTTGTGGGTTGTACGGTAGGCCCATAAGGCTATAGGAAGTTCATTCACCCATTTGCCACCGGCCTTTTCCAGTCGTTTCGTCAGAATAGACTTTATAACTTTATTTACAGCTTCGACTTGTCCATTCGCTTGAGGGTGTGCGACTGCGGAGAATTTCTTCTAAATGTGGAATCGTTGACAAAATCCTTAAATTCGGCACTATCGAATTGGGTCCCGTTGTCAGTGATGATAGTACGTGGGAGACCAAATCGGCAGATGATGTTGTGCACTACAAAGTTGATCACCTTCTTCATTGTGTTGTAGCAAGGGGTTCTTCTTTTGCCCACTTGGTAAAGTAATCAACTGCTACGATGGCGTACTTCGCACCACCTTTGGCTAGAGGTAAAGAGCCAATAATATCGATGCCCCATACCGCGAATGGCCATGGGCTGACCATCTGTGTTATCTCGGTAGGCGGGGCTCTAGGAATTCGAGCATGTTTTTGACACTTATCACATTTCTTGGCATAATCTGATGCGTCACGATTTACACTCGGCCAATAATATCCGTATCGAAGTACTTTCTTGGCAAGAGCTTGCCCCCCTGTGTGATCGCCACATTCTCCCTCGTGTACATCATACAATACTCGTTTGATTTCATCGCGAGCGATACACCGGAGTAAAGGAATAGAGTATCCTCTTCTATACATAACTCCGTTCTGAATAGTGAGCCGTGAAGCTTTTCGAAGAATTTGTCTTTTTTCACTCCTACGCTCTGGCAGGGTTCCGTGCTCGAGATAATTTCTGAATGGAGTCATCCACGACTCCCTCTCCGAAACGACATCAAATATCCAATCGGTTTCCAACTGATCGATGCTCGGCGAAGATAACGTCTCTACGGGAACAAGTCCCATTTGTTGTGCTTCACTTGTACCGGCTAACTTTGCTAACGAATCAGCTTTTTGATTGTGCTCTTGTGGTACGTAATAAATATCATAATAGACAAACTGATTCAATGTCTCCTGAACCTGAGCGAGGTACGCGGCCAGTCTTCGATCTCTGGCTTGGTACTCCCCTCGAACTTGACACACGATCAATTGCGAATCACAATAAATTTCCACCACAATGATTCTTAAATCTTTGGCAAGTTTCAATCCAGCCAATAGGGCTTCATATTTGGCTTCGTTATTAGTTGCACGAAAGTTGAACTTTAGAGCATAACATATAGATTGACCTTCAGGAGTTTCAAGTACAACCCCTGCACCTGAGCAACGGTCATTTGATGCACCATCTATATGCAGCTTCCAAATATACTTAGGAGATTCACTGGTTTCAGGCAAGTCCTCCGGGATGGTAAATTCAGCAATGAAGTCTGCTAGGACTTGTCCTTAAATGGCTCGCCTTGGAGTGTAAGTAAGGTCAAACTGACTTAACTCAATATTCCATTTGAGTAACCTACCAAATGTCTCAGGCCGCGTAAGGACCTGTTGTAATGGCTAGTCGGTGTAAACAGCGATTGGGTGAGCCTGGAAATATGGACGGAGCTTCCTCGAGGCAATAACAAGACAATAAGCCAATTTTTCTAGCTTCAGATAATTTCTCTCAACTCCGGTTAGCCGCTTGCTTATGTAGTAGACCGGCTTTTGTATTCGGTCTTCCTCCCGAATTAGGGAAGCACTAATTACATTTTCTGATACCGCCAAGTAAACGTATAATTTCTCGTGGTCGATAGGCTTTGACAAAATCGGCGGTGTAGAGAGATGTTGAATTAGTGCTCGGAATGCGCCCTCACATTCCGTAGTCCATTCAAAGTTTCATTTTCCATTTCGGATCAGATCGAAGAAGGGAATGCATTTGTCAGTGGACTTTGAAATGAACCTGATTAATGCTGCTACTTTCCCGTTGAGACTCTGGACTTGCTTTATTGTTTTTGGAGTTTCAAGATTTCTGATTGCCCAGATCTTTTTGGGATTGGCTTCGATTCCTCGAGCTTTGATGATAAACCCAAGGAATTTTCCGGATGCTACCCCAAAATGACATTTTAATGGGTTGAGCTTCATCCTGTATTCTCGGAGGATATTAAACATTGACTCCAGGTCTCTGATGTGATCGGTGGAAAATCGCGACTTGACTAGCATGCCGTCCACATACACCTCCATGGTTTTTCCAATCTGGTTAGCGAATATTCGATTGTCTAACCGTTGATAAGTTGCCCCAGCATTCTTGAGTCCAAAAGGCATAACTTTATAGCAATAGAGTCCCATATTGGTTACGTAGCTAGTATGCTCCTGGTCGGGCAAGTGCATGGGTATTTGATTGTAGCTAGAGTACGCGTCCATGAAGGATAAAAGTTCATGTCCAGCCGTTGATTCTACAAGTTGATCAATTCGTGGAAGTGGAAAACTGTCATTCGGGCAAGCTTTATTCAAGTCTGAGTAGTCAACACATGTTCTCCATTTCCCATTTGGCTTTCGGACAAGTACAGGATTGGACACCCATTCCGGGTATAATGCATCTCGAATGAACCCATTCGTCTTAAGCTTATCTACCTCTTCTTTAAGGGCGGCAGATCTCTCTGGATCCATATCATGCCTTTTTGCTTGACCGGGACGTATCGCGGGTCAATATTCACTGTGTGGCTCGCGATGTCCGGTGAGATCCCACAAATATCAGAGTGCGTCCAGGCAAACACATCAAGGTTTACCCGGAGAAATTCAACCAATTCCTCTTGCATTTGTTGGCTTAGCTGAGATCCAATCTTTATCATTTTCAAGTCGTCATTATCGTCGATTGGAACATCGATCGTCAGTTTGGCCGGAGAAGCTTGATTGTCTGTACTTTCGTCTTCACTTTTGGTGTCTCTCAGGTCAAGATCTCTTTGGAACTGGTTGGGGTGCCCGGGCTCGGGCCCAGGCGCTAATTGTTAATTATCAGCAAAGCGGATACAGAGAGATTCCTCTACGCCCTTTCCTTTTTCTTTTCGCTGCGCCTCGCGCAGCTCAGCAACGTAACAGGCTCGTCTTGCGGCCTGATCCCCTTGAACAACTCCGACACCATTGTCGGTAGGGAATTTTAAAGTTAAACACCATGGGGCGATGGCAGCCCTGAATTCAGCTAGAGTTGGTCGGCCCAAGAAAGCATTATATGGGGAGTTTATATCCAAAACAACAAACTGCAGTATCCGGACTCTCCGGCGTTCACCAATTCCTAACTCCACTGCCAATTCCACCACTCTAGTGGGTATAGTAGCACTCCCGTTAAAGCCATGAATACGAGAATGACACGGCTTCGAGTCCTTAGTCTCCATTCTCATCTGGTCATAGGCTTGTTTAAACAAAATATTCACAGAGCTTCCGCTGTCTACCAAGATCCTCTTCATCTAAGCAGGAACTACTTGAGCTGATATGACAAGCAGATCAATAGTGGGGGTTCGACCCTGTCGGCATCCCGACCTCGAAATATGATGTCATCTTCCATCATTCGTTGTTGCTTGGCCGGAGCCCCATCTTCGGAATTACTACAACATTCAAAGTCTGCATGCCTGATAGAGATGGCATACGACTATATTTCCTTCCAGCTTCTGTCTGCTGGATGAGGACCACCACTAACAGTGTTTATCACCAATCTCTCTTATCAACTTTTCAATGAGATCCTGCAAGTGACGGCATTCATTTGTGTTATGGCCGTAGCTTTCGTGGAATCTACCAAACTTCCCCGCTTGAATTTGCTTCTCCGTTTGAATTTGCTTCTCCGATGACTGTTTCAGAGCAAGCTTCTTGTACTGAATGGTATTGCAGGTTTGTAGATATACGTTCACCAGCGACATATTCAGAGGAGTATAATTATCAAACATAAGAGCTCTACGTCATGAACCACGGTTCTAATCCCGTTTTCTATATTGGTTACCATTGCTTTTATGTTGATCTTGTTTATTCTGAATATTGAACTACACTTTTTCGGAACTCTCCCCAGATTATTTAACAACATTATTACTCTAAATTCCTTCCACATTGGGCCCCACATCGTCCTTTTTCCTAGACTGTTTCGCATCCTCCCTTCTCAAGAATTAAGCTGCCTTGGAATAGAAATGGTCCAATGATGTAGGGGGTTTTCCGGCCAACCTGTTGCCGAACTTAGAATCGGGCTCAATCCCCTTAGTTAGTGCCATAAGAATGGAGTTATCATTTGGGTTGCTGATCTCAGCACATGCAACATGAATTCTCTCTAAATAGCGCCTGAGTGTCTCTCCAGGAACTTGAGTGACACTAGATAAAGTATTAACGTCCTTCGGTCTCGCGACATGCATACGAAATTTCTCAATAAACTTCATTGCCAACTGATCAAAGCATGAAATAGATCGAGGTGGCAGTCGGGTAAACAACATAGTTGCTATGCCCCCCAGAGAGATCGGGAAGCTTCGGCACTTAACTGCATCATCAGCTCGTGCAGCATTCATCAACCATTCATACTTCAAGATATGTTGATTAGGATCAGAGCTCCCTTCATAAACGGGTAAAGTCGGCATCTTGAATCGCCGAGGTGGTTCGGCATAAAGTATCTCATCTGTAAAAGGGGTATGACTCCGGGAGATTCCCCAGTCGTCATTGCTAAGACCCTAAATTTTGCGGATCATTTGACAAATCATTGTTGATAGGTCAGGCATCTGGACATTTTGAGCATGTTGGGCCAAGGTGTGGTCGGGTTCCACAATGCGAGGAGGGGCCAGTCGCTGTCGACGGTCCATGTCTTGCCTCCTTGGTTCTATGTCTTCGGGGACATAAGGCTCAGGATGGTATTCACGCTGGTGATGGTTCGGATCTATCCGATTTCGGGTCTCAGTGCCTAAATCAGTAGTTGTCGCAGTACGATTATCACTAATATGATGTGGGGTTGTGCCTCCTCGGGAGGAGGGTCCAGTCTGATGGCTGGTTGACGGGCCAATTCTCAGTTGCCCGACATTCAATGTATGCTAATGCCCAGTGGCCTGTGTGTAACTTCCGTCTAGCCGTGGGCATGTAGATCTGTGATGATAGTCAGAAGAGGCTGAACTTTCAGTGGATGAATAGGAAGCCTGATCCCTCCTGGATCTCCTTTATCATTGACGGTTCAGTGGTTGGTTAGCTCCGCATTAGCACGGAGCTGTTGAGTGAGCTGTTGGCGGCTCTGAGTCAACTCTTGCATTAACATCCCAAATTCTTCCCTGGTGACAGGGCCTTGCGGATCTGATGGTTCGGTAGCATTCTGATTGGCTGGAAGCAGCTGCATAGGATTCTGTCTGTCCCGTCATTCTGGATCTGCACCTGTAGAAGTAATCCTTGTGTTAACCATGGTGGATGATGAAGCTCTCTCCTAGACTTGTAGCAAATCTGAATAGGATGGAAGAACTTCTGAAATTGAGATCTGGATCTTCTCCTTGGATGTTTGCAATCTGAAAGCACCAAAGTGTTTGTACCAAAATTGGGCACAACACTCTTCGGAAGGGTTCGAAGAGATAAAATGAAGAAATTAAATGGAAAACGAGGATTACCTAACAAACACTTCAAAAACAGATAAGAAAAATACACAGAAACACAGAGATTTAGAGTGGTTCGGCGTATGGCCTATGTACACTATGAAATTGATGACTTTATTGATGTTTGCTTGCTGATTACAAATGATTATAGTGATGAAATTCGAATACAACAACAACCTTGTAATGCAAAAATGTTTTCGGCAGAGTTTGGACGTCAAAGAGCCAAAAAGATCCCTTTTCTAAAGGCTCTAGGATGCTATTTATAGGCGTATGATGCAAATATCTCGCTCAGATCTCGGTAGACCTCTTCTGGCACGTGAGCGGGCCCACGCGATTGATCCCACGTGATTTGCACTCGGTCCGTGATCGATACGAACCAATTTCGTATCGATCAAGATTTAGCCCAATCGAGTCGAAATTGAGCGTGAACATTGTTGATGATGTATGCAAGCTCCTGTGAAAATTTGGTGGCATTTGGACTTATGGATCGCGAGTTATGATCGATGCGAATTCGTGTTTTCTCTAGGGTGCTGAGTTCGAATCGATGCACTTCATATCGACTATTTCGAATCGATGCAAGTTTGGGCTTCTCGTATGCTGTTTTCCTCGTATCTATTCTTGTTCAACTCGATTCACAATCACTTGGTTCGTATCAATCGGAGTGGATCTGTTCGACTCGATCATTGTTGCTTTGTTCGTATCGATCGGTCACACTGCTTTGTTCGTATCGATCAAATGTGTTGCCTTGTTCGTACCGAGTGCCGCGGTTCTGTTCGTATCGATCTAAGTTGAACTGTTCGCATCGATTGTGTGGTCTTGTTCGTATCGATCGAAGTCGTTCCAACTTGATGGATACAAACACTGATAATGTGGTGGATACGAACAGATAGCGGCCTTGCTTGGCCTTGGATACGAACAGTGGCTTCCTGGATACGAACTACCGAAGCTTGATGGGTTCGAACAAGGCTCTTTTGTGGATGGATACGAACAGATGGACGCATGATGATGGATACGAAATGATGTGATTGTGTTGATTCCCTTAATTTGCATCGATCATATCTTGAGCATACGAACTTCGATCGACTTGAAATTAGGAACGTTGGCTTTCATAGCTTTGCTGGTCCTGTCATATCAATTGCAGCTCGATCCGTACTCGGACCAAATTTATCGATATCCATAGCGAACCTGCGTATAACCGATCTTCGGGATGGACTTTCCTTGGTTTCCAGTCAAGTTCTTGGTATCACGGCCTTGCCAAAAGGCGGGATAACAGTTGATAGTTTACATATTGTTGTTATTGTTTGATTGGTTGTTTGGTTGAAAATCCCATTTTGGAAAACGGATGACATATTTACTTAATTGTGTGACCCCATTTGTTTATATATATTGTTCGTAACCATTGTTTTGCAGGAAATATTTGTAAAGAGATCCTATGGGGTTTCTCGCCAATAATTATTATTTGTTTCCTTATGCTACTTATATTGGTGTTTAGTTGAAATTAATTGTGATATTCTATTTAAATTGTTTAAGTGTCTTTATAGAAAGTTTTGCTATACCGTCAATTACCGAATATCATCCCCCAAACTTTGGTGTATGCGCCAAACTTGAGCTTGTAGTTTCACAAAATAAATGTTTAAATTTAAATAAATCATTTTTATTAATGATTTTTTGAATTTAACCAACTGTTTAATTAGTGATGTTTTAAATTTAATTAATCAATTTAACTAATGTGGTTTGAACTTAGTTAATCATTTTAGTTATTGATATTTTAATTTAGTTAGTCATTTTAACCAATGATGTTTTAAGTTAATAAATCATTTTAACTAAAAATGTTTAAATTTGATTAATCACTTTCATTGATGATATTGGAAATTAATAAATCATTTTAACTAATGATGTTTGAGTAATTAATCATTTTAATTGGTGATGTTTTAAATTTGGTTAATCAATTTAATTAATGATGTTTGGATCTAATTAATCATTTTAATTATTGATATTTGAATTTAGTCAATATTTTTAATTAATGTGTTTTAAAAGTTAATTAATTGATTTAAAGGGTTTAAGTAAATTAATTGATTTTATAAAAGTGTTTTAAAGTTAATTAACTAATTTAGTGTATTAAAGTTAATGAATTGATTTAATAAGGTTTTTAAGTTAATTTACTGATTAAATAAAAGTGTTTTAGAAATAATTAACTGTTTAAATAAGGATAATTGATTGATTTATTAAAAGAGATTATATATCTTTCGAGATAACAAATAGTTTTTTATAATTATAAAAGATTATAAATGCGATTGCTTATCTTTCGGGATAATTAATGTTGGATTAAATTTAAGAAAAGGGATTTTTAAATTTCATTTATTTTCTTAGGAAAAAATTAATCTGGTTTTGAAGTAATAAAAACAGTTTTATAAAGTATCCTTCGGCATAAATTAACATTTGTTTTAATTTATCAAAGTAATTTAATTGATTTATTATCTTCTAAGATAATAAATGTTGAAGAAATTTATATATAATAGTTTATAAATGAAAGGATCTTTTTAAAAGAAATTGTTTCAAAATAAAGCTAAGTGTAAATTGTTTGGGTTTATAATAAACAATGTTTTGACATTTGTTTGATCATTGTTTTACACTTAGAAAATATAATTTGCTGTTTTAAAAGAATATTTTAAAGAGTGTTTTTAAAGTGTCTTTAAAAGTATTGTGATGTGAAAACCAAGTGCAAGTGTGAATAACCATTTTATCGTTTCCGATAATTGATTTATCGACTATTGATTTCGATTTTGCTATCTTCTTCGTATTTTGTCACTCTAAGACGATTTGTTGCTCTTTTAAGCTTTGTTATCCTTTGTCAGAAATGATTAAACCCAAAGAGCGAGTGGAAGCCAAGCTATGTGGGGTTGCTCCGATTAGGGTACTTTCACATCAACTCTAGATTGGATTCGGTTTGCGCATTAAAATGTGAAATACTTGAATTCTCGGTAAGGTTGGCAGGGTCGGGCTTGGACGTGTTCGAGAGGTGTCACAGAATATATGACCCTCTTAAGTATATTTCTGGAGGTATACTTTCGGTAAGGGGGCGCACCCTCCTAGTTATTCTTGGAAAAACTTCTCTTTCACTTGTTGTTAATTCAAATCTTTGAATTATTTCCTTAATTGCATGGAGAACCGCCTTGTGACCTTGTCTATGTTAAATTAGTTGTAGTAATTCTTTCAAGTCTGGAATCTGATATTATTTATGCCCATTCATTAAGTATGGGATTTGTTCTCACTAGTACCACCCTTTTTATTTGAATTGTTTTTGCTGTTTATTTCCATTCTTTCATGATTGGATTGCTGTTCTAATTTGTTTTCCATTTCTTCATCTATGGATGTTATTATTGTGAAATAAAAACCTGTGTCGTGTTAGTGGTGTGGTCTCACATAATTTTTATATGTTCATCATATTACTTGAGTTTTCTCGTGCTGGTTTTTCAGACTTACCCGGGAGTTATTTTATTATAATGCTCGGGTCAGAACGAGTTTTTCCCAGGTTAGCTTTAGAGATATGGAGTTATCATATAATAGCTGGATGTTCACATATCGTAGTGTTTTATTTTCCGCTATATCATATGTTATACTTATCAGTAATTTGTAAGGTCAGAATTTTATAACTGTCCAGTTGATAAGGTTTGTTTTTAACTCTGATGTACATGGTATTTTGGAGTTACAGGTTTTATCGTCTTTGTTATATTATATGTTGTCGATTCCGCTATGAGATTTTGATTTCCCTATTCTTGGCTCTTTTCTTTTCATTTTACCCTAACAATCTGCCTTCCCGACATTTGGATGTTCGACATTTGAATACCATGGATATATTCGGTGTCGACTTTCGATGGTCGAAAAGGCGGCATTTGAATACCATGATACCCTAACAATTTGGTAAGGTATGACTCATTAGAGATAGGGTTAATGACGCCCTAGAATGAGTTTGAGAGTATTATATATATACGAGAGCATATTTGTAATTGCTATAAAAATGTATTGTGTTGATTGATCTGATGAGTTGTTATGAATTATGGCCGAGATGTGGAACACCACGGTATCGATAGGGATTTCTAAACACTTAAACAAGCCAAAGAGACACGATATTGATTTTTGAAATTTTGGTAAATGAAATATTTTACCTGTATATTTATATATCAAGGAATAATTTTCAAATTTATATAATTATTTATAGTGTTTGTTTGTTAATGATAATTTATTATCATTGTTTGATTTGTCATGCTCAGATAGTTTAGGAGCATTGACTATTGTTTGTTAGTTTGTTAATCCATGCTCAACTAGTTTAAGATCATACATTATTTGATAATTGTAAGTACATTAAAACGAACCTTTTGCGAATTAAATTTCATGATTTAACTATAAGATATTCGGAGTAAATGTTAAGTTGAAGTAATGTATTAATAAAGGTTGTTTAAAATAATCTAAATGGTAGGATAAGACATTTGGAGAATAAATATTTGAGAAAATTTTATTATAATAAAGAAGAATTATTATAATATGAAATGATTTTATATAAAGGTAATTTTAGATAAATTTGATTTATAAAATGTGTTTTAAAAAGGATTTTTGAATTAAAACCCCAGAATTGTTTGAAATAATTTTGAAAGGTTTTTGAAAAATATACAATAGTGGTATTAATTGGAAATATTTCTAAATTATAAATATTTTGGAAGAGAAATTTTAAATGGAATGCCTTTTCTTTGGGGTAATTCAAAGGAAATCGTTTCATTTAGTTTTGTGGTAATCTGAATAATTTTCTAAGTGACAATCAGATGTTTGCTTAGGTGAACGTTGTGGGGTACTTAGTAAATTATTCTCTTTATTGTTATGCGATCGAAATGAGTTCAAATCTGGATGAACCTAAAGTGAGTTTAGTAAATAAATTGTTGAAGTTATTTCATAAAGAATATAAGTAGTGTGATTTCAGAAAGGGTTTTGAAATAAAAAACGGGTATTTAATTTTTAAGTTTCCTTAAAGGTAATTTATTTAAAATAAAAAGGTGTTTCGACAAATAGTTTGATAAATGATAGTTTTAAACTCATAGATAGAAAAGAGATAATTTAACTTAAGTTTTGAATTGGTTAAATTAGATAGAAAGGTTTTGTTAAATTTATTTAATTAAAACCATAGTTTTGTTAATCATATAAGTTATCTAAATTATTTAGTGATATTGAGCCAACCCATAAACATTTTTCCTTAGAGCACTTTAAGGTAAAGAGGTTGAATGTTTGACTCAGTTTTAAAGTCCCATATTGTGTTTGGACTTCCAATTAAATTTTGAGAAAAATAAAAGTAAATAACAAATAAATAAAATTATTTCAGTATTAAATGGAATACTATTAACTAAAATAAAATGGATTTAGAAAGATATTGGTATAATTAAGAAACCAATCAAACTAAGTATATAACTCATACATAGATCATTTTATCCGCACGGTTTCTGGTCTAGGATTCGAATACATATCTTCGGGATGATTCACACCAGTCTGAAAAATGATCTTTCACTTGATCCTTGTTAACTAACACTTGATTAAGATTCCTGCTATGATAATAAATTTTTCTATCATAGTATATGGCTATGCAAGAAGAATGGAAGTTTCTAATCAAGAAACATGATCAGAGCCCACTCTAAGGGAGGTCGAGTGAGAGATACTAGTTCGAAAGTAGAAGTCTATGTATTCGAGCAAGTGATCAGATCAAATATAGCGTACGGATGATTTATGTATATCATATGGACTTAAGTATAATTGTATACTTAGTATTTGACTTAAGAAAATTTGTGAACTTAAGCAAAATTCTAAATCTGATTGTTAGTCATTTGACACTTTAAAATTATGTTAAGTGTTAGATTTTTCCCTGTGGAATTTGATTGATTGATAGTGTTAGTTTATTCTTATACATAATTTGATTTGATTTGATTGGTTGTGTGATGTATACCAAAGTTTATAAATTTTGAATTTATAAACATAGACTTTTTAATTGTTGTTTATTAGGACTTAAATCCCAATGGTTTTGAAATCGTTTTAAAAGAATTTTGGAATGATTGTGAAAAGAAATAATAATAGTATGATTTGAAGTATTTGAGAAACATTATTATTTCAATAAAAATTGGAATCTGTTCCAATAAATATTTGCAAAGTGTTTTACAAATATTTTTATTTATGGCAATGAATGATTAAAATCAAAGCACGATTGGGAGTTTCCCCCATTTTGGGACTCGCCAGGTGTATTTACTCTATTGTTTTTAGGAGCTACCGGAATACCACTGGAGGCTCCATTGTTTTTGTTTAGATTTATACCATGCTCGAAAGCGGGGGGGGGGGGGGGGGTGCACGCTCCTAATCATGTTGGATCTAGTTTTGATATATTTCTTTTTGAGGGAGTTTTAAACTATACTTTTGAGTATAAATCATGGGCATTTAGTTCAAAATTTATCTTTTGAAAAGATTGGATGCGTATTGTTCTTTTACGGAGTATTTACTGTATTTTGTTGCATATGGTTGATATGTTGTTTTGATTGCATATAGCTTTATTTCATACTAGAGTTGTATGTAGGTTTATATCATGCTAATTTTTGCATATAGGGTTGCCTTATTATTATCAGTTGATCTTATTACCTTGTTGCATTGTTTATGCTATTTGAATTTATGATAGAGATAGCTAGTATATTTCTCCTTTATTATTATTACTTTCTTTTGGATTATGTAAGTACAAGGAAGCAAGAGATTTCTGCTTGACTTCTTACACACTTGCATTTGCATCAAGATAATATGTTTCTTACAAAAATTTAAAAATTAAACGCAAAAAGATATGTAGCAGATTTAGAAATTTATATCGATTGATGATTTTATGCCCCAGATATGGGAGACCACTTGGCTTTTGTTTTCTTTTGATTGGTTTGGGGCCCGTAGTGGCAATTTGTAGTTTTTCAAATCAAGCCGTGCAAAGGAGGTGCTGCTGGAATTTTCCTTAATATTTTGGAATTAATTAAATAATAAGTTTAATAACTCATTTTAATAAATAATTTTTTAAACCTTAGGGGTCTGGTGACATTTTCTTCCTTGAGAATTTCGGGGACGAAATTCTATTGGGGGGGGGGAGGAATTTAACAACCCAGAATTTTGGTCATTATATTTTAAAATTTTAATTACTTTTAAATATTTAAATAATTAGATTTTGGAATTTAATAACTTATAATTAAATATAGGGATAACTTAAATACTTGAATTTGAGAATTAAATATTAATTTAATTAGATTTAATAATCTTTTTAACTCCTTTTAATTAATAAATATTATTGATGAATTCAATTTGTAAATTTAATTACAAAAATAAATAGATCGGATAAATATCGATTTTGGATCAAAAAATAAAACAATATATAAATAGTGTTAAATTATCATTCCGAGGCACTGTCTCAGATTTTAATGAAACTAGTGCCACTGGATTCGGAATAATAAATTCTTATACGTTGACGAGATTTGTGATGATTGGACGTACTGTGTGATCAAGCGAGCTCGAAACACATAACTATTAATTAAGAAAATTAAAAAATTATAATTTGATTTAAAAAGCTAACTTATTTATACGATAGAATTGCCTCTTGAAAATAGATCCATTAAGTTCAGAACAGGGGTAATTAGCTAGGAACGCCAGTGAACATGCCTTAATTGGAGTTCGAGAAAATTCGAGCGTGAATAGTATCGAGTAGGTTCTCTATATAAGGACCTTGACCTTATTCTTTTAGTCCAAACCCTAAATGAAAACATTGGATGCCATTTTCAATTGCTCCATCCAATGGCCCATATCAATCAAAGCCTCTAGAGGCGTTTTCTGGTGATGCCCCCAACTAGGGAATTATTTGTCTAGGCAAGATAAGCCCATCGATCGGTTGGATGGCCTTGAAGTGATGTGAGGTAGCGGCGAAGTTGTGTTGATCATGGTCGACTTTTTAGGTATGGCGAATGAGTTCGGTGGTGTTTTAGGGGTCGTGAAGGGTGGCGCTAGGTCGACGTGGGTGAAGGTGGTCGATTAATGGTGGTGCAGAAGTTGATAGCGGTCTAAGGCGGTGGCAACATGAAGTTGATCATCGACGTTTTCATGAAGCTCACTATCGAGCTATAGGCACTGACGGATGTGTTTTAGGTGGCAATCGAATCGGCTGGGTTGTAGGGTGTCCAGGTTGACGTGTGGTGGCGTAGGGCGGACCATAGCGACGATAGATCGGAGGAAGGCGAAAGATGAGGTTCAATTATTTGCAGACTGAGATTATCGAAGGGAGATTAGTGGTTAAGCGTGGGTAATTAATTGGCTAATGATGTAGTTAGATAATAAAATATATTATTCAATTCAAAGTCTTATTAAACGAATTACTTGTTCATACGAGGTCGGATTCGAGCGCGGTGAGTTGCATTGTCTCATGGAATCGATGTCTATGTTATGGAGTTGGATTGAAGGAGATTGTAGCTTGTAGAATTTCGAGCTAAAATCAAATGCCTATTCGATTTTAGTTCAAACCGGAATGCTTCGGCAATAACTGGAATTTTTATGAGTTTACTCACCTTCAAATTACTACATAATATCTACGATGCTATAAATTTATTATTGAATGCTTGGTTGATAACTTAGATATTGTTGTTGTTGTTTGATTGGTTGTTTGGTTGAAAATTCCATTTTGGAAAACGGATGACATATTAACTTAATTGTTATGAACCCATATGATTATATATTTTGTCCTTAACCATTGTTTTGCAGGGAGTATTTGTAGAGAGACCTAAGGGGTTTCTTCCCAATAATTATTATTTGTTTCCTTATGCTGCATATATTGGTGTTTAGTCAAAATTAATCGTGATATTCTATTTAAATTGTTTTAATTGTCGTTATAGCAATTTTCACTGTACCATCAATTATCGAATATCATCCCCTTTAAACTTTGGTGTGTGCGCTGAACTTGAGCTTGTATTTTCACAAAGTAAATGTTTAAGTTTAAATTAATCGTTTTTAATAATGATTATTTGAATTTAACCAATTGTTTTGATTAGTGATGTTATAAATTTAATTAATCAATTTAACTAATGAGGTTTGAACTTAATTAATCATTTTAGTTATTGATATTTGAATTTAGTTAGTCATTTTAAGTAATGATGTTTTAAGTTAATAAATCATTTTAACTAAAGAGGTTTAAATTTAATTAATCACTTTAATTAATGACATTTGAAATTAATAAATCATTTTAATTAATGATGTTTGAGTTTAATTAATCATTTAATTAATGATGTTTTAAATTTTGTTAATCATTTTAATTAACAATATTTGAATCTAATTAATCATTTTAATTAATGATATTTGAATTTAGTTAATTTTTTTAATTAATGGTGTTTTAAAAGTTAGTTAATTGATTTAATAGAAGAGCTTAAAGTAAATTAATTGATTTAATAAAAGTGTTTTAAAGTTAATTAACTAATTTAGTGTATTAAAGTTAATGAACTGATTTAATAAGGTTTTAAAGTTAATTTATTGATTAAATAAAAGTGTTTTAGAAATAATTAACTGTTTAAATAAGGATAATTGATTGATTTATTAAAAGAGATTATAAATTTGATTAATTATCTTTTGGGATAATTAATATTATTTTTATAATTATAAAAGATTAAAAATGTGATTTATTATCTTTCGAGATAATTAATGCTGATTTAAATTTAGAAAAAGGGATTTTTAAATTTGATTTATTTTCTTAGGGAAAAATTAATGTGGTTTTGAAGTAATCAAAACAATTTTATAAAGTATCCTTCGGCATAAATTAACATTTGTTTTAATTTATCAAAGTAATTTAATTGATTTATTATCTTCTAAGATAATAAATGTTGAAGAAATTTATATATAATAGTTTATAAACGAAAGGATCTTTTTAAAAGAAATTGTTTCAAAATAAAGCTAAGTGCAAAATTGTTTGCTTTTATAGTAAACAATGTTTTGACATTTGTTTGACCTTGGTTTTAATACACTTAGAAAATATAATTTGGCATTTTAAAAGATTATTTGAAAGAGTGTTTTTAAAGTGTCTTTAAAAGTATTGTGATGTGAAAACCAAGCGCAAGTGTGAATAACCATTTTATCACTCCCAATAGTTGATTTATCGACTATCGATTTCGATTCTACTATCTTCTTTGTATTTCATCACTCTAAGATGATTTGTTGCTCTTTTGAGCTTTGTTATCCTTTGTCGGAAATGAGTAAACCCAAAGAGCGAGTGGAAGTCAAGCTATGTGGGGTTGCTCCCATTAGGATATTTTCACATCAACTCTAGATTAGACTCGGTTTGCGCATTAAGATGTGAAATACTCGGATTATCGGTAAGGTTGGCGGACTCCGAATTGGACATCTCCAAAAATTGTCACAGAGTATATGACCCTCTCAAGTATATCTCTAGAAGTATACTTTCGGTAAGGGAGGCCCACCCTCCTAGTCATTATTGGAAAAACTTCTCTTTTCCTTGTTGTTAATTCAAATCTTTGAATTGTTTCCTTAATTTCATGGTGAACTGCCTTGTGCCCTTGTCTATGTTTAATTATTTGTTGTAATTCATTCAAGTCTAGAATTTGATATTGTTTATGCCCATTCATAAAGTATGGGATTTGTTCTGACTTGTACCCACCATTTTTATTTGAATTGTTTATGTTGTTTATTTCCATTCTTTCATGATTGAATTGTTTTTCTGATTTGTTTTCCATTTCTTCATCTATGGATGTTATTCTTGTGAGGTGAAAACTCGTTCCGCGTTAGCGGCATGGTCTCATAGAATTTTTATATATTCATCATATTACTTGAGTTTTCTCATGTTGGTTGTCCAGACTGACCCAGGTGTTATTTTATTATAATGCTTGGGTCAAACTGAGTTTATCCCAGGTTAGCTTTAGAAATATGGAGTTATTGGAGAAGAGCTGTGTGACGCCCCACCTAGAGACCCACATTAACAAAGAGTATTACTGGGTAATACTATCTGCTAATGCAGAGAATAGGGCTGGTTAGGAGCGACCATCTATAGTCTTGTCTTAAATATCTATTGAATACATCGATTAGTGCTCTATATTTTTTCTCCTTTCTCAAGTTGATCGACATATCCAATAAATGCCTAATACAATACTACAGTTGGCTATAGGATCTATCAGAACAAAATACAACAACTCAAATGCATAACACATCACAGAACAACAAATAGATATATATATATACACACATATATACTAATACATCCTAATACAATACAAATAATACATCATAAGTGGTATGACGACCACAATATACAACAAGTCAAAACAATATACATATTAGAGCAGCGACAAAAAGGGCTAACAGATAAGTACATGCAGAAGCAGAATAGGCTAAGTCCATAAGGATACCTAACCTGAAACACCTCGGTCTGACCCGAGTATAAAATACACGGGTCAGTCTAGCTAACAAATTAGTTTATAAGGATAAGTGATAATATGAGCATAAGGCAAGGTGATAATCTTCTCAAGTGAGAAGGAATAATTCAAGGGTATATGGTTACTTCACATGGCATAACTAAGTAGGTATAGTAATTTCAAGTGATATAAGGATATCACTAAATATGAATGCAACTCAAAGGCGATAAAGCTTTATAACAAATCTCACAATAAAAGCACGCCTCATCTCATCGGCGTATCACAAAACATCAAATATGGTTTAGGAGAAAAACATAACTTTAAAAAGGAGAAATCCCAAACCCGCCATATCGGCAACTCAAAACAATCTCAAAGAAATCACCATCTCAAAATACGCCATAAGGCAATCAAATATAACTCTCCAACATAGGAGAATATAATCCCAAATAAACGCCAAAAGGCAAATCTCATATAAGAATGCCAATAGGCAAATCTCAACTAATATGCCAAAAGGCAAATCTCAAATAACGGTAGGTGTTTGCAAACCCAAATCTTAAATACAGAACTCGATAATAAGTTCAATTTCCAAAGATGTAATCGCCATATATAATATCTCAAACGGCTCAAATGGCCAATAATGTAAAAATGTGATACACTTAGAAAATCACAAAGGAATCAATGAAATCATCTCAAACATATAGCACGTGCTTATGGCCGAAGCCCGCCAAGTACCGTTCTCTCAAAATAAATGCCACGTCTCTTAAACAAACGTCCCGAAGGATAAATAAATACGTCTCTTAGACAAACATCCTGAAGGACAAATACGTCTCAATGGACAAATACATCTCTTAGACAAACGTCCCAAAGGACAAATGACCCGAAGGTCTAGTACTGGCAAATACGTCTCTTAGACAAATGTTTCACAAACTTTTGGATAGGAACCCGAACAATGTTAGCATGTGTTCCATACCACATGTTCGCAAATTCGCTAGTAAATTTCACACTCAAATCAGTAAAAAGTTTACCTCATCTCATTGGTAAACTCGACCCGAAGGTCAAAATGATCAAACGGATAAGTCAGGAATTAACCGATAAGATAAACGAACGTGTCCCATACCACATGTTTTACCAAACCATTTAATTCTCCTTATCATTCGCTCGAATAGTGCAAAAACATGTATTTTATATATAAAATAATTTACTTTGGAAAGTAACTTTTAAAACCATTTTTCGAAATCAATTTTGAAAACAATATTTGAAAATTCCCTCATTATAGAGAATAAATATATTTTATAGCTTAAAATAATTTAAAAATATATAATAATGATTTTAAATGCTAATTTATTTAAAAATTATTTAAAAATCGTTTGGAAAAATCCGTGCTCGAAATCAAAGAAATCACTCAAAACCGTCTTTCAAATTCAATTCAAACATAGTAGAAAATTGTTGTGCACATAGTAGAAAACTTCAGCTTTCAAACAAAAAAAGAATCGATGAATTCTGACTGGAAATAAAAAAGTTACGCTGTCTCAAACATGGACTCAGACCATGTTTGCAACAGTTCAAAAACAAATGGGCCCAGGCCAGAAAACCATCTTGGGTTCAACTTACAGGCCTGAAACAAAGGACCAAATGACCTTATATTAAGTTGAAAATTGGTATGCACATACTAGAAAACTTCACCTTGCAAACAAAAAAAGAACCAATGAATTCCGACTGGAAATGAAAAGGTTACACTGTCTCAAATATGTACTCAGACCATGTTTGCAACAGTTCAAAAAACAAATGTACTGGCCTGAAAACCATCTTGGGTTTAACTTTCAGGCATGAAAAAGAGGACCAAACTACCTTGGATTGAGCTAAAAATTGGTATACATATAGCAGAAAACTTTTTCTTTCAAACAAAAAATGAATCAATGAATTCCAGTAAGAAATGAAAGAGTTATGTTGTCTCAAACATGGACTCATGCCATGATTGCAGCAACTCGGAAACAAAATATGCCCAGGCAAAAATCTGGGTTTTTGTTGATTTTGCAGCAAAGTTTTGAACATTCAAATGACAATATTTTTCAACTAAATTTTTCAGAGACAAATTTCAACATATAAACTACTATCTGGAAGAAATCCGGCAGCATTCATTGCCGGAATCAAAAGTTATAAGCTTTCAAAGAAGCAACAAAAAACAGTTTACAAGCTGAGATAAAATAACTACAAAGAGCAAATTATTCACTATTTTTTGCTATTTGAGTTTTGCTCAGCTAGAATTTGTGAGTTTTTGTAACTCACCTTGCTGTAGATAAGATCAAACCTTGATAACTTGAAGAAAGATTGAAGCTTTGGGGTGGAAACGACTTCAAAAACCTGTAAAACTTCAATATACAGAAATGCAACATGAAATACACAGTAGATTAGAAAAAACCCCCTTCTCAAATAAGAATTTTGATGAAATAGTGATGTTTGGAGTGAGACTACCTTTTAGTTTCATATTAGATTTGATAAGAACATCAATTTATTTGAAAAAGATTTGAATTTGAAAGCTTGGTTGGAAGAAAATGGAGCTTTTCTTTTACTGTATTTATTTCAGGAAGGAAGAAGAAGCGAGGCTGAATTATGAACGTACAGGAAGTAAGTTTCTTCTTTTCTCGCTTGGTTAAGACTATAATGGGCCTTGGACCTAAAATGAATAAAAGAAATCAATAAATCTAAGTTTTAATTCATACTTAAACTAAAATGCATATATATATATATATATATTTGCCCATATGTAATTAACAAATGCCACTTTCTTTCAAATTTTCACACAAATAAAATTGTAAACTTACACACTTATAAATTAAATCATTTTTCACCATATAAACAGATAAATTTATACATTTAAAACATTTTTATTATTAAAATCCTTTATTTTACATCAATGCACTATTTCCATAATTAAACTTCTAAAATTAAGTCTACATCTTTAACTTTTAAAATTCCATAAAAAATATTTTCTTACTTAGAAAAATATTAAAAACCATTTTAAACTCAAATTTATAATTAAACTCATTTTTATAACCAATTTCCATCTTTTTATTTAGATAAACAACCTCTAAAAATCACATTCTTCTTTTAAAAATTATTAAAAGAAGCAATTGGCAATAATTAATACAATTATTGCATTTTCTCCAAATAAAACCCATTTTCCAAACATTATTAACCCAAATAAATAAAATAAAGTTCCAAACTTTATTTTTCTCATTTTAAATTCCAAAAATTTATTGTTTATTCTCAATAAACAATTTAAAAATCTCCTATTTATTTTAATTCACAATATTAAATTATAACTACCATTATAATTTAATATTAACAGGTAATCTCGAAAACCAGGGTTGTTACAAGCTGGATGTTCGCATATCGTAGTGTTTTATTTTCCACTGTATCATATGTTATACTTATCAGTAATTTGTAAGGTCAGAATTTTATAACCGTCCAGCTGATAAGGTTTGTTTTTAACTCTAATGTACATGGTATTTTGGAGTTACAGTTTTTACCGTCTTTATTATATTATATGTTGTCGATTCCACTGTGAGATTCTGATTTCCCTGTTCTCGGTTCTTTTCTTTTTATTTTACCCTAACAATTCTCCTTTTCGACAATTGGATGTTCGGCATTTGAATACCATGGATGTATTCGGTGTCGATTTTCGATGGTCGAAAAAGTGGATCGTTACATTATATATGTATAGTGAAGAAGCAGTATAAATATGGAAATCTCATAAAAGGCACCTAATTAACTGTAAATGCAATGTAAGACCGGAAGTTTAGAATAGTTGGAAACTTTTAGCGAAGGACATGGTAAAGTTATTTTGGTATCACGGGTCATTACTCATGTTCCTTAAAAGCTAAATTTTTTGAATAATAGATTTGATAACATTTTTAAATAAAATGTCAAGTTTTATGGGTAAAGTTTAGTTATAGAATTTTAGAATTTAGTTTATGCGTTTAGTACATAACCGACTTCCGACTACGCTGAAATTGTAGCTTAATTTATCAAAATTTTTAAAAAGGAAAATATTTTGAATAATTTCCCTTTGATTTGAATAGCTACTCTTTAAAAAAAAATAGGTTTTAGTTACTTTTTACTCTTACATTTTAGAATTATTGTCCAAAAATATGATTTCAAGGGAAAATGTGCGTCTATATATTTTGGGATTTTATTTTTCAAATAACGTACAAATTTGAAAAGTGAGAAAGGTTTTTGTGAAATGTTAAATTTTGAAGGCCACATGTTAAGCATAGGGAATGCAAATAGAGTTAGAATTTGCAAATTTAGCGGTGCATTAGGATTGACGATGCAAAATGCAAGCGATGACTAGGGAAAAACTATTTTAGCCTTGGAATTTCTATTTTCATACTTTGTCGACACTGTGCGTGAGTCTATTTTTAGACTTAATTCCATTTTAGAGCTCAAAAATATGCCTCCTAATGCATTTTGTACGTGGATAATTGGAGTAAATCTAGGGCAGTGAGGAAATTTCCACTGTACTACGGGAACAGGAAGATTATATAGTGCTAAGAATGTTAAATTCTCCGTTTAAATTCCTTTTTCTGACATAGGAGTAAAGTTTAGGAAGCGATTTTTCAATGCGTTAGATTATTGGATGGTAGGAAGTGGATGCAAAATTGGTTGTCTTATACTTCTATTCGTAGGAGTATGGGGGTTTGGTTGAAAAGATTTTTCAAAAGCTGCATACATACAGAACTGCCAGTAATATATAGGTAGTTTGTATCATATTTTTCAAAAATGTTTCAAAGAAATGCATTCATATAAGAGGATCCATTTTGAAATTTTCTGCATACGTATTTTCTGTGTGATGATACTGTAATACATTATACACTTGTGCATGTTTGGTTACAAAATTGACTGAAAACTCATTGGTTTTGTAGTTTAATATAATTATAAGCCAAAACCATGACTTAGTTATTGGTGAAATTTCGGGGATGAAATTCAGCTCAAGGAAGGAAGGATGTAACACCCTGTAATTTGACATTAGTTATTTAATTAGTTAGTTGTTAATTAATTTAGCTCCAAAAATGGAATTTGTTACAAACATTGGAATTTGACCATGAAACTTGCACCATTACATTCATGGCAAAATTCTGAGCAACTTTCATATTTGGATTTTTTCGATCGCAGTCCAAACAAGGAAGTTACAGATGAAAAACGAATTTCGGAACAGAATTAATCCGATTAGATAAATTAACATTTACTAATTAATCGCCCGGGCCTACAGGCCGACCTGTCACTGGGAACTATCGATCCCTAGCGGTCGACCGGTGCTCCATGGGAAATAAACCTAGGTCGCAAGGGCCCAGATTTAATATTTTAAATCGAACAGCTGTGGTTGATTCTAGCATCTATAAATTCATGCCTAACCTTCTCTTCTCATATTTTTTCTGAAAGCAGCAGCGAAGCTCGGCCATTTTCTATTCTCCACCATTTTCTAAATTATAAAATAAATATTTATATTTATATATAAATAAATTGGAGAAGAATAGAAATCAAATAAGAGAAGAAGAAGAGCGAATCGACAATACGCGATAACGAGGTTATATATATATATATATATATTTGTAATTATATATTTATATTTCCCTTCAATCCCAAATTTCTTCTCAGATATGTAATTCTAATGTATGCATATATCCTTTTTATACATATTTCTTTGGTTAAAAAGGATTTGGAGAAGAATTTAAGTTTCTACTTCAGATATGGAGATTTGGATCGCTTTTAAAAGGTGAGTGGGAAATTTTATATATTGTTTATGATTTTAAATCTATTCTGTTGGCATACATTTGATTTTTATGCCTAAATCAATTTTATTTGTGAATTGTAGGCTTAAACTAGTGTAGAAAACTATTGCCTACATATTCTTGTTTTAGATCTAATTTGAAATATGTTTACACCTAGATCTGGAAATCGATCCCAAATATTTTAGAATTTGAATGTTGCATATTTTTATTCCAGATCTTTATTTGGGTATAAAACAAGATTCTTGGATTATTGCCCAATTTTGTGCTAAGTTATAGATTTTCCATAATCTAATTTGTGGAAAGAACATCCATTTGATTCAAAGAGGGCGACGTTTGATTTAATGGGAAATGCCTACAAACAAAAAGGGAAGAGATGTGTAAAGTATTGATTTATCCTCTGTAGTTTACATTATCTATTTTAATTCATTCCTTGTAATTTCAAACAGAGTCAATCTTCCTAATTTATGGAAATCATAGAGAAAAATCTCCCTAAGCAATCTAATTCCAGCAAATTAAATATGGAAAGCATATTCTAGTTAAATATTTATAACTAGAATATAATTGGATAAGAATAGGTAGTTTTATTAGGTAGTTTATACATATTTATTGCGTTAATAAAGAAGAACATTGTTTATTCATGCGTTATTTATGTGTAACATTCATTAGTTATTATTATATTTAGGAAATTGAATAGGTAGAATTAGGAAATGTAGTAATTCCTATCACTGGAAAATAAATTAGGAATTCCCATTAATTAATTAATAGGAAATGAAAGATCGTAACCTAAATTAATGAGGAATAATGGATAGTATTAAATTAAGGGTTACAATTAATAGAGACAAATGGATTAATGAGACTGATAAAAATGGAATGGATATAAAAAGATTACTAATTTGAAATTAGTAATCATACATAATTGTCTTAGGAAATGTCCACTAGGATTTTACGGATAAATTGACATTTGTGAGCATTAAAAGGGAATTTATTGGGTAGATAAGTATTTAAGGTAAATCTTATTTCCTTAAATAAAAAGGGAATTAGTAAGCTAAGTCCAGTTCTACCTAAGATAATATAAGTAAAGACTTAGGATAGTTAATTGAACTTAGTAGATTAGTGATGTAAGGTCAGTAGAGTCACTCGATGGAGAGTTGGCCTTCACTTTGAGGCTACCAGCAGTCGGGTGCACTTATTACTTATTTGAGATGTCACTAATCCAAGGACCCATGATGACGTGAGAGATTGGACTTGCTTTCTTAATTGGAAAGTATTAAATGGTCCAAATTTGAAATTAGGAGTGGTGAGGGATTCTCCATGGGGGTTCACTTCAGATTTGAGGTGTTAAGTATTTGTAGGGTCCGCCTCTCTCCTAAACAATAAGTATCAAGTAACCTAGTAAGGTTACAAATAAATAAGGATATCTCTAAAAAGGTTTACTTCAATATTGAGGTATCAAGTAGCTATTGAATGGCCCGCTTTCCTACCGAAAGGAGTAACCTAATTAGATTCCATATTTATAATTAAGAGTGATGATGGATATCTTGGGAAATGGTTCGCCTCAGGTTTGAGGTATTAAGTGGTTGTAGTATTTGCCTCTTCTCTATAAAAGAAGTATTAAGTAGCTCAATGAGATTTCCAAGCAATGTTAGTTAGATAGTACTAGTGAGGAGTCTGTCTTAGGGTTTGGTATTAATGGAAAAGGCCTACCTACAAAATAGGTGTTAAATGGTCAGAGGCCTGCCTAGTCCTTGTTAATGAGGTATTAAGTGGCTTGGGTACAGTCTCTTACATTAATAAGACTTTAATGACTATAGATGCGCTAGTAGAATGACTATTATAAATAATAACGCCATATATAGTAGTCAAAGGTCTTTGTAGCTTAGACCAATAATGACGATGCTAGAAGTCCACCTTGGGAATAGTTCTTAAACGGCGGAGTCTACCTGATTGAACTCTTAAATGTCAAAATCTACCTATTTCTTTTTTAAAAGTATTATGTGGTGATAGTAGAAGCCTGCTTTATATTTAGAAGTATTAAGTGGCAAATGGATTTGATAATATTGGGTGGTTCATAAGGCTTAGTCAGTATTTTGTACCTTGGGAATGGGTAAGTAAGTAATCGTGTGCGCAATGCAAGGTTAGATTAGAATTGCTAACCTTGATAGACATAACTATTAAATGGAAACCAATCGATATAAATTTACATTGTAGACAATTTGTAGATTTTCCAATCACCAGAACATTGTTCCGACCCCTCTTCATTACAACCCACAGGATAGATTTAGGGGAACAGGTCAGTGGAGCTGGACGTGCTTAATTATTGGAGAAGTCTTCTTTTCTCTCATGTTCGATGCTGTTGTGACAATCTGCTATCCAATGAATACCATTAATTCCAAAATAGTAGTTGTAACGACCCGTATTTTTACGGATCGAAAAGTTTGTCAAAATCTGGAATTTAAGCATTTTTGAGCCATTTCAGATTGTAGGCAAAAATATGGCTAAGTCCTAAGTCGTTCACGACTTAGTATAAGTCGTAAGTCGTATACGACTTAGGGGATAGGAGCTACCCAGGGGAATGGCGAGTTAAGGGTTTGGAGATAGGTCGTTTGAACGACTTAAGGGGTAGGCGCGACTTAAGGATAGTGGTGAGTTAAGTTGTTACTGAGTTAAGTGTTTAAGTCGTTTCCACGTTAAGTCGACTGGGTGAGTTAGCGACCTAAGGAGTTAGCGTGTTAGCGACCTAGTGGTTACCGGGTTAGCATAGTTAGGTCGGCAACGACCTAGAGGAGCTGGGGTAGCAGGTTAGCGACTTAGTAGAGTGAGCGACCTATGGGATTGACCGACCTAAGAAATAAGCTAGTTAACGACTTAGTAGCTAAGTCGTTGGACGACTTAAGGAGTTAAGAAAGTTAAGTCGCTTAGAGATAGGTCGCGAGATTTGTTAAGACGCGTAAGTTTTAGGTCGCGTGCCAACGTTGTTGAGTCGTTGGGGCGCGCTAAGTCGTAAGTCGCTAAGTCGCGCATAGGCTAAGTCGTTAAGTCGAAGACTATTATGTCGCGCGCTATGTTAAGTCGGAGACCCAGTTGAGTCGTAAGTCGTAGAACTGCTAAGTCGTATAGGAGCAGGTGTTAGGTCGCAACCGACTTAGGGGTTAGCTGCTAAGTCTTATGTCGTAAGTTCACTAAGTCATAGTCTGTTAGGTTGGAGGCTTTGTTAAGTCGGAGGTGTCTTAGGTCGTAAGTCGGCAACGACTTAGGAGATAACCGAGTTACGACTTAGTGGATTTTCAACTATAAATAGGAGGGGTTTTTCTCACTTTTTGGGATCCGGATTTCGAAGCGACGAAGTGCTGCCATTTTGAGAGCTCGACTTCTACACTTCTTCACTTCTTTTCTCCACTCTAATCTAGTGATTCCATCCATCCAAATCGAAGATCAAGATTGAAGATCCAAGAGCTAAAGTTGAAGATCTTCATCCGTTGAAGTGAGATTTCTTCGTTTGAAGCGGATTCGTGATAGATCAAGCTCGATCCTTCGCTGTCCAGATCTGAAGCGTGTAGATTTGGAGTTGTTTAGGTGATTTGGTGAGTGGTGATTATCTCTCACACGGATCCAAAGGAGTATATCGGATTGTTGGCTCGATTTGGTGTTAAAATAGTGATTTCCATGCATTTTCTTCATCCTAAGTGTAGATCCATGTAGATCCATTGTTCATGATGATTTGACAACCATTCTTGTATGTGATTAACCTATGCAAGTTCATTCATCAAGTTGTAGAGATAATTCTAATGTTTTCATGCTTGTTAGACTTTCAACTCCTTAATTACGAAATTGCCATTATTGTTATAATTGTTCATTTTGCTTATATTTGAATGCTTGGTTACTTGGATTGATGTTTGACATGATTGATTGTTGTGAATTAGATGATTGTTGATTGGTTTTAGACAAGGTGGTTGAAGATGATTCAAAAGCTAAGGGAAAGGCTCTTGAATTGGGAAAGCTGCTCGTGGCATATGTAGCGGGATGATGAAGCTCTTATGCATAGATTTGATGATGTGATGTTGAGATGAGGCTTTGCGAGGATGTAATGAAGCGAGGCATCATGTAATGAAGACTTGGTCTAATCCAGACGGGATCATTCCAAGCATGTTGATAACTCGGTGATATGATTCGAGTTGAGGATAATGAATGGATATGAGAATAGTCGTCGAGGAGGATGACTAGGAGGCTTGGATAGCATCGTTGTTGAAGGTTCTAGCATGCTCTAAGCAAGAGTACGTTTGGGCAGATTCGATAGTCCCAACGACTAACTGTTGATGGTCGAGTACTCTGGGCAGATTCGATAGTCCTAGGCACGGGCTGCGACGATGTGCGGGAGTTATGTCTAGAACCGGGGTTTCCATTAGCCCTTGACGGACGACTGAAAGAATGTGCCGGTCATTCAATTAACGGTGATATCGAAGCAATGATAACAGTGATAGCCAGAGTCATGGATGTTTGGTTGTATCGTCATTCGGACTCAAGAGCGGTATTTTCTGGGTGCTTATCTGATTTAGGCCTTGGTACTTGGAAAACATCGCCCTTGACTCGAATGATTATTACTTTACTTTAAATTGTATGCTCTGCTATGTTGCTTCTGCTTAGTGTGTGTCTGGGGGCTATCACTGTAGAAAGAGGTGGAGTGGGAGGGTTGTATTCCTATTCCTTTTCCTTTATGCTCTTTTGGTATGTTGTTAGTTAATTTACTGCTCACTAAGACTGTTGTCTGACTCAAGGCTTTATGTTTTAATTCTTATTGCCTTGGGCTGTTCGTCCATTTTTGGGACGGGCAGACTAGGTAGCAGGTGACAGGTGCTGTTCTCTTCTCACGATGCTGATATCGAAGACGAGCTAGAGGGTTGCATATTATCTTCTTATATGTACTGGATGTTCCGCTGTTTTGTATTCTCTGAGTGATATGTAGTGAGGCTTGATGTATTGACTATTTGGATGCTTGTGTTCAACTATTATGGAGTTTTATATGATGGCATTTTATTCTGTAAAGCTTCACTATACATATGTTCTATTGTATTTTGTCCATGCGCTGTGAGTAATACGATAGATTCTGTTGTTTTAATTTACCCTGACAATCGTCCATGGTCGCCTGGCACACATTACGGCGCACTTTCTCTAGATTCGGTGCAGGGGTCATGGGCGGTCGTCACAGTAGTCAAAGTCGGTATTCTTATCCTATTATTGTTTCCACTGTGAGTTTAGATTTCTATCAATCTCTGATAATGCTCATGCTTATTTGCAGATACCAAATCCAACGATTTGTGCTTTCATGGACTTGGGTTTCAATTTTTGTTTAAATTTAGGTCCATTAAGGTACGGGTTGTTACACCATCTCCATGTTGTAGCCCATAAACCCCATATAAATGTAACCTCGTAAATGTATAACAACTTTTAGTCTAAACCAAAATTGTTAAGTACATAAAAAACCACGAGTTAGGCTAGCAGTCTAGCTCTGAGTATAACAGGATCAAAACCATTAAATGTGCAATGTCGATTTTAAAGGTGACATTTTCAAACACATAGACGTCACTCACACCATACCAAATCCCACCCATAATTCATTCTTCATAAATCAATGATAACACATGTGTCAAGACTCTTTTTATCGTGGCTCGCAGCTGCAACTCTGGTCAACTGGGATATCACAATATGTCCATATTATATGAGCTATTTTTGTTGTATAAATACAAATCATCATTTCAAATCATTCATTTTGCAGAGTCGGCATTTTCTTCTTTTACTTATGAGTCCTTTTTCACTCTCTTCCGTGAATCCCCATAGGATTAGGGTTAGTGAATTTCCTTTGTGGATTTACCCTCTACTAGACTATTTGCCTCGAGAAGTCATCACGGTCCTTTGTACCTAATACTTTAGATCAGTTGTGGTGGCCCCCACACAATCCCTTTATTGCTCGTCCTTCTTGGTTCTTTTGCTATTACCATTGTGCCGTAGTCGCCTTCTAGTCTCCATCTCTAGCCCTACTTTCTTTCATTAGCACCACGCTCTCATCTTCATCTTTTGTCCTAGCAACAGATTGGTTTGACATAGTGATGATGAACGCGGTCGTCATGATTCAGTAGCGATCCTCGAATCAGTACATTAGGATGTACATTAGCAGTCTTGTAGTCAATAACTCATACTATTCTCATCAAATGTTAAATTTAATATTTTCAAAACATTTGATCTTTCAATCGTCATCTATTTCCCAAACGATTTCATATCCTATTTTCATCAATTTAATGTCGTGCAATTGTAACTCATTTCATAAATTTGCATCACAACTTGGTAGGCCTGTAAATGGTCTGATACAGATTTAAATAGTGTCATATCCGTATCTGCATCCAAAATTACTTTTGAATATTCGTATCCACAGATGTGGATGGATATCGAATATTTATCAGCTATTCTTCGACGAGTTAACAACTAATAAATCTAAACAAATAAATACAAAATTTTGATTTATTATTAATTCATATTGGTACCAAAAATATAAAAAATGATAAATATGCTAAGAAAAATAATTTGAAGTAGAAAATATTGATTTTTATATACATGTTATTTTTTTTACATAGATAAAATAATAAAGACAATCATTTTATGTAATAAACTCACAAAAAATAACTATAATTTTGATAAAAACCGAACGAATAATTATCATATATGAATATGGCCATATCCGCATCTATATCCTTCTTTAGGATATCAGATAAATTTTTATATTTTGGATACAGATACGGACAAATTTTGAATTTTTCAGGTACTCATTGACAGCCCTATAACTTGGTAAATATAACACAATGGATCATATATTTATATCATAACATTAATGGGATATAATAAACTTGCATAATCATATTATGGGAAAGTCAAGCATTCAACAATATTCTTGTATTAAAATCAAACAAGTATTAAAAAGCACCCATAGTAATTCAAAGCACACATTTCATCCATTTAAATTGCATTTCATTCATAACATACTTAGCAATTTATTATATTCTCAAAATCTTTAACATATCAATTATAGCCAAGTATCATTCAATTTATTCAAGAACAAATCCAACAAGCATTTCTATCACTTATCATAAACGGGTATTTTTACATATCTTGGGTGAAATACAAACATTTAATCATTGGCATCAAAATCAAACAATTAACTTTCCATTCAACTATATTTATATTTCACATTTCATAAAATTCACTTATTCTTCCTAAAATAAATATATTCTATGTTTATTTTCCATAATCATTTCACAACTATTTAATAAACTAAATATTTATCTTTTATTTATATCTAAACCATGTACTTTAAATTTATATACGAAATGAATCAGAATCCCTGCATAAAACACTTTTTCATCATTGATCATCGGTTTCAATATCATATTTCAATTAACTCCATCAAATTCCTTTCATGGAATAGTTGTCCCACTTCATATGTCTATAAAATGTGGTAAAAATCATATATTAATGGATAACATAAAAAATAGTGTAACACGCAGGTTTCAGTGACCAGATTATCAAAGAGTGAAATTATTATTCAATAACCCGGATCAAAAAGCACGAAAGGAGCGATTTCTCGTACATGCTACTTTGGGTCAATATTGATATGTTACATTACTTGCACATATCTAAACTAATAAATATCTCATCTCGACAAAAGAAACATATGCGAGTTATCAGAACTGAATAATACAGTATTAGTGACAATAATAAAAATTTCCCAATTAACAGAATTAGAGTGAACAAATATGATGAATATTATATCATTTCTGAAATCTAATACATCATCTCTTATATATACAACTCATAACACAAGTACATCGTTATCATCACATACAAATGATTTTCAATGCAGACAAAACAAATACTTGCCATAACTGACTGTATCTCCATATCGTAACCCACAAAGGACATACAGTCATATTATCAACCTGTAAAACAACCTCAGTTTAACTTGTGGGTATGAAACAAATAACAACCACATATTAAGCTAGAAATATAGCTGTGAGTGTGACCAAGCTCAAATATAACATAAAGAGTGTGACCATTTTAAATATGCTATATAGTATATAACATTATTCAATTATAAACACAAATCTATCACTATAGTCAATGCCCATAAATAATTCCAAAGAAGCTCAGTAATCAAAACCATTGTTAAAAATAGATTTCCAAAATGGTTATCTTTCAAATTATTTCCACAAAATTACACCAAAATGGATTTTCAAAATCACATCAATAAAATTACTTTATTCAAGGAAATCCCATATACTTAGAAATCATATACCAGAGGTCTATTTGCATATGATGTGAAAATACTGGTTTTATATATAAATAGTTTTACAAAATATTTCCCAATTTGTATAAAGCCAACCTTTGCAATATATTTCTCACATCAATTTGCACAATCCAATTTATCTAAAACATTGTGCAAAATTATATTTCCCCTTTCTTTGTTTAAAGTTGCTGTTTTCAAATAAGGGAATAAACAAAATCATACTTGTTTTCTTTCAAATTGGAAAATTCTCGATAGTAGAAACCACCATCAAAAATATCTCTGGTTTATTCTTCATAAATCACTTTATTTTATTAAAATCTATTATAAAATATTTCTTGATTTCCAAAATCCAACTTCATAATAAAAAAATTTAAATCTAATTTTATTCCTTAAAATATTCTTTCATAATTTAATAGAGCTATTAGGTGTGATCGCTTTTTAATAGAACAATGTTTGATTCTGCTCAACAAATAAAATATCAATATCATCAAATGTTCAATTCAAATCACAATTTTGTGTGTGTATTTATATATACACATACTCAGTTTACAATCATCCAAATCATAGTATAAGCAACGCATAATATTAAAAGCAGTCACTTAAAAAATATTCATCAACAAATATATTTATAGCATTCATCACATAGGATCTAAATTCAACTTCCATCTAAATCTCTTTATTTTCTATTTTAAAATAATAATAATTCAAATTCAACTTAACTCCCACTATTTTCAGTCCAAAACTGATCAAAATAAAAATTTTATGGTACAAAAATACCATAAATTTTATTTATTTTAAATTTACAAACCAAAGAAAAATCATTGCAAATAATATTTGCACTTCTTTTCCTTAAGAAACAATATAAGGTCTTCTTTATGAAAATATTCCGTATTTCAAATATACTTAAATAAATTCAAAAATTGGAAATTAATAAATAAATAAAAATATAGAAGTGATAGAATCTTCAGAATAGGTTCCCAAAACTAATCAAGATCGATTCAACTTTGGCAAATAATTTTGTAATACACTTTCATTTTAATATAAAAATGAGTTAAACTATCAAATTCAATAATAAATCACCATTTATCAATTCAGTTTAAATTTTGATGTTCAATTTAGTTTGATGTCAATAGTATATCAAAACGGTAGAGTTCAATATTTTATTATTAATATCTTAACTATTATATTTCAAATAAATAATTCAAATCACTCATTTTAATTAAATTTCTACCGTCCAAAACAATCGCTATCTTAGTATACATTCAACCATATACAATTAAATTTAAATAATCAAAACAATCATTATCTTAGTATACATTCAATCATATACAATTCAATTTAAACAATCATTGATCAAATAATCAACCATCAAACTTCTACTAACAGTAATCAAGGGTAGCAAGCTATTATCATTGTTCAATATAGAATCAAACGTTAAATATTAGTTAATCTACTATGTATAGTTAAGTCACTTAAACCATGTAATTAAATTCAACAATTAGTTCAACAAATTATATATTTCAATTAAACAAAAAGTAGATAGATAGGTTACACTTGCATAAAAATCAAACAAATCAGATTAAGCAAGTTGAAATCAAAATAAGTAAGTTAACTCACTCATTGCTCAGCCACCATCAACATCGTCGCTTACCTCGACTCACATCTCCAATCTGACATTGACGACTCCCTTTGCCTCAACCGCACATGTTATCGTGCCTCCAATCACCACCATCTCGAGCTTCACACGCATGTCAGCTACCATAAGTCTACTCCGATGTAGCAGCCACTTCTCCCTTACGTGGACGTCTATGTGCTTCTCTTTTGTTTTCGTTTTAGATTTCGTGTATTAGAGCATGGGCTATAAACAGAGGGGAAATGGGTTGTGGTGTAGTAGATGGCAGTGGGAAGGAGATAAAGATTGGAGTGGGTTATTGGGCTTTGTATTGTTTTAGCCCTGTTTAAATTGAATTGAAATGATTTCTTTTTATGCTCAATGCATTTGGCTCCTTTTCGATTCATTCTAATTGTGAAACTTCTTAGAAAAATCATTCAAGCTAATATAATATTTTTCACAATTTCATTCGTAACCAAAATAACTTTCTTTTATTAAAATATAACCTTTCGACTTTAAATAATTTTAAAATACTTGTTTTATTCCATAAAACAACAATTAAATTTCACAAATATTATTTATTCTCCAAAATGAATTTCCAAACAACATTTGGATTTTTGGAACACAATTCAAATTTGAGTTTCAAATCAATATTCTTCTTTTAATATCAAATAAATCCAAAAAGTTATTTTACTGAATTAAATTCAATAAAATATTCAAAATAACTTATTAACTTTATTTATCCATATAAAAGACTTATTCAACATTTAAACGCAGTTTAAATTTCAATTCCAAATTTATCATTTGAATATTTGAATTTTGAATTCAAATATCCAATTAAATTCCCAAAATCCATTTTAATATATTTATTTTATTTTAACTTCAAATAAGGATCTTCAACCAAGGATATTACAAACGCTCTTTCTTAAAGAAATTGTGTCCTCATAATTTACAAAGAGTACTGGGATCGGTCTAACCAATATCATCGACATAAATGCACGAACAATACAACATAAATAAACATATCACCCATCTAATGCATTAAGAAAAACTTTCAATTAACTATTAATCAATCATCTCAATATTGTACACAAAATTATTCGCCGTGCTTCCGTTGCGCCACTCTATTAAACATCATTTAATCTATGTCGATCATTTGAATTAATCTCATCCACTCAACCATACGCGAGAAAATTAAATTTCCATTTCATTTGAATGTATCACACAATATTATAAATATAGCGATCAATATACATATAGCTTTCATTGGTTCTTTTGGGAAAAAAATTAATTTCAAAAAGTATAATATTTCTAGGAGATCCTAAGTGTCGAAAATTTTGTAAAATTTCGATAGAGTCTCCTTTGTAAAGAGAGGCTTTCGAACAATTACAACATGAATGTATACATATACACGGTAAAAATATGAACGGATTCACAATATATAACACATTATCACACACACACACACACACACACACACACACATATATATATATATATATATATGTATATGTATATATAAACACACATATATGCCTAAAATATACCTTGTTTGGCGTTTTAAAGCAAGTTCGCTTAATTTATATGCAAATATGCATCGAAATAAATCCATATGATCTTCATGCACCTATTCTCAACTAAATATAGAACATAAGTCTCATGTGTGTGTGTCGTGTGCGTGTGTGCGCATATATGAGTTAGGATCCGCAACCCCCTATTTAGCACCACCACCTAGCCTCCTGATATCAACCACATGTTTATATTTAAATAATCATTATTTCTGTCTCTTGTCACATTGGTTGATTATTTAAATATAAATATATGGTTGATATCACGGGCTAGTAATGGTGCTAAATAAGGGGGTTGCGGAAACTAGCTATATATATATATATATATATATATATGGCTAGGATCGGCTACACCTCACTTTTGTTACACTTCAATTCCTATGAATTCCAAACACATGTTCTGAATTAAATGATATACCTTCTCCCTCTTGAAGTGAGAAGAGAGAGAAGATATATTATTTAATATGGAACATGTGGTTGAAATTCGGAAGATTTAAGGTGTAGCAAAAGTGGGGTGTAGACGATCCTTGACCATATACATATATACATAAGGTTTAATAACAAGGTTTAATATAGATATACCAAGGTTTAATATACATATACATACATACATATAAGGTTTAATAACAAGGTTATTTGTGGGTTTATACATATACATAAGGTTTAATGACAAGGTTATATATATAAGGTTTATACATATATAAGTAACTTTTCGACTATTAGTTATATGCAACACCTATTTTGAAGATATATTTAATTATTAGGGGTTTATTTAAGCGTTTAATCAGTGCCGTCGATTTCTTTATTTATTTTAGAACTTCATTGTATTGTAATTTAGATAATGTTAAAGTGGGGAAATATTTGCTTATGAGTTATGAAGTGAAAGATAATATTCTTTTTTCTGCCTTTTTAGTTTTCATTACTAGATACTTTATCTGTTACTAAACTTCTTAAGTTTTGCATTAACTAGTGGTTCTCTCAATCTTCATTGCTGCAAGAGTTTAGTTTACAAAATGGTCACATCTGTATTCATATCCATTTCCTTCATTACTTATTTATGGGGATGAAAACAATGATAGGCTTATCATTTGTCTTTCTGTTATTTTTAGTGTTTTATTAGTTTGTAGTTATTGATGTAGAATTGCAGATGGTTCTATAATTATGTTTATATACCTTTACGTTCTTATTTTCATGCTTAGTTGTTTACTACTGAAGTCTGAACTCTAAAGTGTACTTTCTTTTCATCCTGTGATGCAAAATTAGCAGGATAGGTAGAAACGTTTTCATTAGCAAGCCAATTATGCATCTTTTGATCTTTATAATATGACATGCCAAATTTATGTTTGTGTTACTCTTTTATACCTCCTAAAATAGTATAACATTGGTATATAAAACCTTCCTTTAAAATTGCATATATGCTAATCAACTTGAGACTTTTCATTTAGTTTATTCTTTTTTTTCAACCATTATAGCCATAAATACAATTTCATTCAAAATAAGCTTTTTTTTAAAGAAAGTTAGGTTATTTGAAAATGTAAATGTAGAACATGAGTAATTATTATGTATCACACAATGCAATTTGCATCATTAATTTCTCCAATGATTGATGAATAAAATAAAATAAATATGTCATAAAGACTAACTAAACATATTATTATTTTTCATTTTTGTGCTGTAACTTCTCCCATGTAGAAAGTTCTATTTTAAGTACCATCAACTTATACGGTTATTTTTTAGAAATGAGATTCAAAAATCATAGTACCCAAACTTCATTTAAATAACTTTCTTTCTCTAAAACAATACTTTTATCTCGAAAAATTATATTATTTTTTTAAAATATTCTTATATAGATATAAGCCTTCATACTTCTTTTGAAAACCCATATTTCTCTTCAAAAAATATTTATAGATAAATTTTCTTACTGACTAAAACCCAAAAGCTTGCTTTCATAACTTCCATTTATTTTTATAAAATCATATATATACAACATTATCAATCAAACATCCAAATAAACCATATACCACAACAAGCAAGCATGCATACCATCCAAATATTATTAATTTTAACACATCAAAATCATACATAAATATTCGCATCATACTTGATTAGTCTTCAATCCAAATACGTGTATGTAAATATTTCACACGGCAATCGAAATTTCGATCATTCACAGCTCGCACCTCACAAGTGAGAGCTGTATAAAAAATGGGAAAAACAACCTCAGTCTCACTCCTCTAAGGCTAAAATATATCTCTATCCTTTTATAGTTCTAATCTTAGCTTTGATACCATGATGTAACACCCCGGCTCCAGTGACCAACCTATCAAAGAGTGAAATCACTATTCGATAACCGAGATCATGGGGCACAAAAGGAGCGATCTCCCGTATACACAACTTTTGGTCAACAAGAAAACGTTATGATATTTGAACACATCTGAATTAAAATGTTTCTCGTTTCAACATAAATCAACATTTACGAGTTATCCGGACTGAATAACAGAGCATTAAAAACACTAATAAAAATTTCCCAACTAATAGAAGTAGAGTGAACAAAAAAGATGAATATTATATTATTTCTAAAAATCTAATACATCATCTCCAATACAGACAACTCATAACACAAGCACACATCGCATACAAAATGCGTCCCAATGCAGACAAAACAAATAATCACCATCATCATCGACTCTGACTCCATATTGTAGCCCACAAAGCATATATACAGTCATAATATCAACTTGTAAAATAATCTCAGTCTGACCCGACATTGTCAAACGAATAATAAACCCAAATTAGGCTAGAAATCTAGTTGTGAATGTACCCTAGCTCAAATATAACATAAAGAGTGTGACAGATTTAAATATACTACACACTATATTACACTATTGTAACAACTTGTAATTTCGCTACTTCGAAAATGAGATATTTTATTTATTTTAAATTTAAAAATGTTTAGAACTCAAGTAAATATGTTGTAAATAATGAATAAGTAAGGAGAAATTATTTATCTTATGATTAATAATGGAAAATAAAGAATTTGAGTTTTTATCACAGAATCGACAAAAGTTAAGTTTTGTTAAAAACGAATAAATGCTTAAATAAATAGTTTTAAATATTTAGTTGAAAAATCAAACTATATCAAAATCACTCAATAAAGATAATAAAAGTATAATATAGGTTTGAAAAATATATTTATAATCGTTTTACAAAAATATTCTAATTTTATCACGTTTTGTCAATGCAACGCCGTAATTCAATAAATTGATATTAACCCTCATGATATGGATTTTTAACCTAAATAGACTTGTTTTAATTTATTAAATGTAGTAGGAAGTTCAATTTCTAAGTTGGTTTACATCAATGAATAGTTAAAGAAAAACGTCAAATTTTGACTGTAAAATTTATCAATAGCATTGTTGTTTTCAACAGTAACAAGTCGTCGCAACGTTATATGAACACATCCACTTTATAACCAATATATTTCCTCTTCACAAACTATAACAAACTATGCACACTTCAGAGTTTCATGTAAATGCAAATTCATTTTGAAAAGCCAAAGTAAACAAATAATTCAAAAGTAACATGATTTGACTTTTTTTCATATTAAATAAGATTTCTAAACATAATCATTACTAAAAAACACATCTTCTCTCATCAATGCCTAAAGTCTTATATTTATGGAAAAAGAGCAAAAAGGATTTTATGCATTTTCTAATTAATAAAAAAGTACAACATCATTACTACTTCAAATCCAAGGATCCTATCATCATTAATGCAAGTCTCTTCATGCATGGAAACTAAGCAAAATAATATTTAAACATTTTGTAAATTAAGAAAAAAATGCAAACATCGTTACTTAAGTACAAATCACATCTTAACATCCTTTCCACCATTAATGCATTTCACATCATGCTTAAACAAAGTCAAAAGGTAGCCAAGGGCATTTAAGTCATTTTCCATCCAAAGCTCAAGTATAAATAGCTTACAACATTCACTTCATTTTTCACAAATCATTCTCCATCCTTTTAATGTCCTCCTTCTTCCTCCTTCTTGCTCTATTAACTCTACTTCACCATCCCATCACCTTAACCAAGCTCCTACACACCCAAACCCCAAATGTACAAACCGTACCCCCCTCCTTATCACCTCTACCCCCTCGGCCAACAACCTACCACCTCCCAAAACCCACGGCTAAGCCTCAAGCACCCCTACCCGAGCCCCCCAAGCACCCCACTCGCCTCCACACTCTCGGTCATCACATCACCCGAGCTTCTAATCACCATACCCGCCTCCTACACCCCCACACCCTCCATCTAAACCACCCTATACACCCATACACACCCATACCCAAGCCGTACACCTCTATACCCTCCACCCACCTAGCCCTACACGCCTCCATCACCCTACCCGAGCCACCCAAGAGGCCGTACCCTCCTCCCTAGGACACACACCCCTTAGCCAAGCCACCCTCCATATAAGAAAAAGAAAAAAAAGAAATTTAAAGTGGCAAGTTCAAGAAAAGTACGCGTTAGTTCGTAAGGCGGAAGCATGCTAGTTAGTATGAAGATTGACGGAGTGGAAATAAAGGTGAGAAATTCTCACCGCTTTTTTAATCATGTTTCGTTATGTTATAATAATCATGATTATCCTGTTTATATGTTATGTTTAATTATCACCATTTGATAATATGGATGTTTTGCTGAAATGAATGGTTGAATAGTTAAGTTATGATAATATACTTAGTTATTGATAACCACTATGCTATGATAATGGATGTTATGTTAATGATGAATATTGAAAGTAATTATGCTCATTTTGGATTAAGTAATCCCTTTGTTAAATATGACCAATTTTATTAATATGGTACGTGTTGGAATTATTAAGCCTCTTTATGAATAGTGGAATTCAATTTGAAAATTGAAAATTAAATTCAAATTGAAATTGAAGTATAATTGAATTTGAAATCGAAATCGAAATCGCATTTGAAATCGAATTTGAAATCGTAAGTGAAATTGAAATCGATATGAAAAAAATTGAAATCAAAATTAAGGTTGAAATTTAAATTAGAATCAAAATTAGATTTGAAATCTAAGTTTTAATTAAGTTTAATTTGAAGTTAGAACTGAAGTTGAATAGAAATTGGTTTTAAAAATTTAATATTAAAATATTGGAAATATAATAATATGAGAATAGTGAAAAATATAATTTAAATACTTTAATAAGTGAAAATATTGATTTAAAATGATTTATAATGATTTTATAAGTAATTAAGTTCAATTTGGAGAATTTATTTCAAGTTTTGAAAATCAAGTTAAAACTAGGCGCGTCGCTCAACCGTAGTCCGCGATTTCACGCTAGAAAGTTTAAATGAATGTACAGAGTGAAATATAGGTCAGATTTTTTCGAAACAAGAAATGTATAGACTATTATATCCATAGATTTTAAGTGAAGAAAGAAAATCAAGATTTCATCGTGTATATTTTGAAATATGTCCAAAACAAATTTTCAAAAAAATCGCGCTTTTGTAGTAAAGTGACTAAAGTTAGAAATTGATATTTTCAATATTTTTAAAATATGGAAAAATCTCTAAAAATCTTTTAAAATGTTTTAAAAGTGATCTAAGTCGAAAAAAGGGAACTTTAAATGATAGTAAAGTCAGTTTGGTCAATATAGCTTTAGAACACCATTTGCAATGCTTTTTACAACGCTTTTCCAGCAGTTTTCTATAACTTGGAAAATATGATTCTAAACTTGGCGATTCTTTCCAAAACCATTAATAAATGTTTTTAAATGAATAATAAAGGAATTTAAGATGATTTAATCAATAATTGAGTATGCGGAAACGACTAGTACATTTGTCCCACCTGTGAGAGCTAAAACGATAAATCAAGGTGTGTAACCAAGGTTAGGAATGGAGCAACCAGCTTGAACATACCTGGCCTACGCTTTATCTTTTAGACGAGGGGTGGAAAAGATCGAAGGGATAGCCCGGATGCTCTAAAAAGATCATATTAAGTTTCTCATAATAAAAGAGAATTTATATTTTATAGAAATTAAGCAAGTTAAATATAAAAGATTTTGATTTATAAATTACAACTTGGATTGCAAAGAAATGATCTTGTTATACTTGTTATTAATGTTCGAAGAGGGAGCTCGTCCTATTCATGGAATTTAAAAGGTGATTTCACCGTTTTTCCACCCATAGCACTTGTTGAATACGAAAATTGATATCGAGGAAAATTTGAATGATTTCCATGATCCTATTACTCAATAATATTTTCTAAGATTGATTTTGGGTTTACAGTAAATGATGTCTTAAATAACATTGTTTTTGACCCGCTTAAAAGTTGAAGAAATTTGGAGCGAATGTTAAGTAAGAAAATTGGAAATATTTTCCTAAGAGAAAATGAATTAACTTAGAATTACTCTAAGATTAAAAATGGATTTTTGTAACCTACCAAGAGGATTAAATAGAAAAAAGGCTTAATAAATCCTGTGTACTCATATTCAATGTTTATCGATAATTGGATTTTGAAGGAACCGGGGTCGGATTTAGGTGATTCCTATCCGAAGACCACTTCAAACCAATCTACGTTTTCGAAGTAAAAGATTAAAAGTTGAAGATATTGAGCCAAATAGTGACAAAGGACTGCTTGTTGATTTGATTAGGGATAACTCCAAAATACTTATAGTAGCGGTGGTCTCTTTGTTACGAAAAATCTCAGAAACACAAGGACTATTCGCTACCAATCTTATGATGTGGTAGGAGAGTGCCTTCGGTTTGTCATGTTCCTGGACAACTTGTATGGACGAGTGTCTGACCTTGCATTCTAAATCACAATGAGTGGTCTCTATATAATGTATATCGGTCGGTGGCGGAGAAGACACCTTCTCTTAGGTTAAAACCCTTTCCCGAGACATTCGAGCTTAGGAAGTTATACGTTTGTAGTAATCAGTCATGTGACTATGGAATGGCAATGTGACATTCAATGTAGAAAGAGATGTGTTATGTGTAAAGGTAATCATTACCTCAAGCCTCATTAACCGCGAAATGACCAAAACAGGATAGATGCAGCAAGGCTATGTGGTTCACAACCATTAAGGTATGATCATCCCCTTCTCGATATATTTCTACCCGCTATGAAGTTCAGGTTTAAATTAACGTGGATGTATGCTAGAGCGCGCTCAGAGAAAGGTCGGTAACGACAGGGGGATGACATATTCGGTACTATCTAAGTGTAGAGGTAGGCCGGTCTTATGTTGGCAGGGGTGCAGATGTCCTGTGGTCCTCGGGACATCCATCTAGAGGTGTACACATCGGAAGGTAGTCCCTTCACCTGGTCATTTGTATGGAAGTCCATTGTCCAATAAGAACTTACGGATTTGTTTGTAGAACCCGCGTTTGTGGTTAGTATGCTGGAATTTAATAATGTAACAATTTCGGCTATGATTAATACATTTACTTGCAAATGTTTTCAAAGCAATGTAATTAGAATTAATATAAAATGTTTTGATATATAAAAGCAATTTAGTTATCATAATGTAAAAACCCATCATTGTTTATGTGTGGACGTGGTCTTATGAGATACTCTTTCTTTTCAAAGGATTTTATTCCAAAGGCTGATATATGACATTGTCATTCATTATATTGAGTTTTTCTCACGCTGGTTTATCAAGCCCGATCCAGGTATTTTCAATACTCGGGTCAGATCCGAGTTGTTTCAGGTTTAGTTGATGACGGTTGGAGTTTCCAGAGGAGAGCTGGAGATATTCATCTATGTATGGATGTATTCTATTTTCCGCTGCTATTGTGCATTTGATTGATGATTGTCAGCAATTGTAAGGACAGAGGTTTATAGCTGTCCAAGCTGAATTTAAGTTAGACTCTGAAATATATATGTATTTTAAAAGTTTTCTACTGTAAAGATATATGTTCAATATTATATGTTATTCCATTCGTGTGATATTCTGTTATGTTCTTCTATTTTCTTTATTCTACCCTTATTGATCTGACTTTCTGTTCACCTTGGGTTGGACATGTGTGGTTTATTGTCGACTCAAAGAGTACGGAGGTTCGGACCTTCACATTTGGTATCAGAGCTTTTGGTTGAGCAAACACCGAAGCCTTATAGGGGTAAGTCTCATCAGAGATAGGGTTAGTAAAATCCTAGGATGAGTAACTCATTAGAGATAGGGTTAGTAACACCCTAGAATGAGTTGAGAATATTATATATGAGCGCGTATTTGTTAATTTTATAAAAATGGTTTTTTTAAAAAAGATGGTAAATGAAATAATTTTACCTAGGTTTATATTTTATGTAAAAAAATATATTTTTATATAGTTGGAAATAAATGATTGTTTGGAATATAGATTAGTAAAACTAAAATATGAACATCTTGTGATTAGAATTGCACAATTTGACTATAAGATGTTCCATAAAAAGAGTTATGGAATTATTGGAATCAAGAATAGTAAACATAAATGTAATCATTTTATGATTAGAATTTCACAAACTTGCAATCACAAACTTGCAGGAATGTATTTTAATGAAAAGATTAAAAGTTGATAAGTTAGAAAAAAATCTTTAAAGGAAAATTTGTAATAATATGGTTAGTTGGTTGATTATTGGATGAAAATGTTTAAATAACAAATATCATGTGAATTAAGGTTCACAATTTGACTGTAAGGTATTTGATGGATTTAAGTAGGGGTGGGCGCGGTCGGTTAACCGACCCGATCGGTTAATATTTTCGGTTAACCATGGTAAACTGAGCGGTTCGGTTAACCACTGATCGGTTGATATTATTTGGCAATACCGACCGAACCGACTAACATTACCCGTGGTTAACCATTGTATTGACTCGGTTAACCGTTGGATGGTTAACCGAACAAATTTTATCGGTTAACCATGGTAAACTGCACCTCCATCAATTAGCTTATCAGAAATCAGAATGATTAAATATAGTAATATACACTACACAAAAATATACATAGATCAACTGTTAAGCATTGAATAAATTTAACATAACAGTTCATACTTCATAGCAGCACAACCCCAACATTATACAAACTAAAACTACAAAGTCCAAAGTTATTTTCCCAGTTCAAATACAACACAATATCAGATACAAATTAGTAATTAAAACAAATTGCCAGTCCCAAAGAAAGTGTTTCAAAGTTCAAAATAAATAACATAAACATACAATATGTGTTACTGCTGTAAGAAGCATACAATAACACAAACATATTGGCACAGATGTGCTCGAAGTTGTCAAAACTGCATGATAAACCGATACTCCAGCAGACCACTACCAGTCCCCGATTCTCCACGTTACTGCAGTGAGAAGTGGAGCAATGAAATTAGTAAGTTAAATTATTAAAAACTCAAAACATGACAAAATGAGGCAAATTAGTATGTCAATTTTGTTCAAATATTCTGGAATAATACATTTTAATTCCTCGTCCTTACCATTTCGGATATAATCATAAATTTTATAAATATCAGAAAACCTTCATATACTAAGTACTAACCTCGGTATATCATACATATGAAAAATTGGAACAGTAATTTTCAACTGACATTAAAAATTGTTTATAAAGGGTGAAATGAACTATGAATTATGAATCATACTTTGAAAGTTTCAGACTAATGCATAGTTTATCAACAATGATTAAGCATACACAAGTTGCAGGGCATGCATATTTTCCAAACAACATTTACATGCATATTTCCCAAAAAAATATTTGCAAACTGCACGTCTTGCTTGCTTAATCCTTTTCAATTATCATGAACTTGAGTGTTTTCCCTTTTTTCACATGGTTAGCCTAGCAACAGTGACAATTTATGTTTACCAGGCAATAAATAGACTGTAGCAAACTGATCAATACTTTCATGTATGTATGTACAGATTTCATGTTTCACAATTCAGTTTCATATATTATATGTTTCTTATAAACTGAACTAGTGTGAACTATATTTCTTATGTATGCACTGACAGTACACATATACAAAAGAGTACAGTAACATACTAACATTGGCTAAAACAAAAACCATACCCATTTTTGTGACATGCTGCATGCATTTAAAATTTTGTAACATATATTGTAGGATCTGCACTGGTAGTAGCATTAAAAATTTGTAACATACATTTAAAAATAGTACAGATATTTTAACATGAGATAAACCTTTGATTGATATTGTCTGGTACTAATTTATCTTTGTTCATCCCCATATAAAAAGATGAATGGAAAAATAACCAGAACTGAAAACATATAAAAAAGATGAATGGAAAAAGAACCTGAGTGGCTGCTCGTATGACCTCCTCAATGTAGGCCTATGGATGGTGATCGATTCTCTGTTGACGTTTCCACAATTGAAGAAGTTTTCGAACCACGCCCATGTACAAACTCTAAAGCCAAACAAGTTAACAAAAGGTTGTATTTAGTATGTGATGATTAAATAATCATAATTTATAAACCAAAGAGAAATATTACCTGAAAAAACAACATCGTAATAATTCACATCGTCTAAAGGGACCTCTATTCGGTGATCTACAAAAATAGGTTTAGACCTTAGCCAATTTTGGGTAGTAACCAATGCCTCAACCATCCTTGGATTTAAAGTACTACGAAACGGATCTATAACTCATCCTCCGGTGCTAAATGCAGATTCTGAAGCGACCGTAGATACCAGAATTGCAAGAAGATCACGTGCAACTAGAGATAAAATACGATACTTTGGACTATTTACTTTCCACCATAATAAAATATCAAAGTTACTTTTTGGCAATTCAACTGGCTCATTTAAATACCTTTCCAATTTATTACTTTCATTTTCTTGTTGTTGAACTTGTTTTAGAAAGTTACTCATTCTTCTAGAATAAACACTACCACCACTATCGGTACTTCCACTAGCAATGGATGAACTAAGTTGTGGTTCATCACAACTTTGCGTCCCAAAAGTAGAATCAGTAGCATAAAAATCAAAAAATCTTACTAAAATACGTTTCACGTCTACTAATATACTTTCTGCCACTTCTTTATCATACATGTCTTCAAGACATAACCTCAAAAATTGTAATTTATATCTAGGATCAAGCACGCAAGTAATAAATAAAACTTTGTTCATACTACCAATATTTCCCCAATATTTATCAAACTTCTCTTTCATACTTCTTGCCATTCGTGAAAGATTAGGATCCATTTTTTCAATCAACTCTTGCAATTCTTCTTGAATTCACTTAACTCCGTAAAACATACATTTGAGGTAATAGATAAAGAGCTGCTGAACTTTAAAGTAATGTCATAAAAAAATTTCAAAAATTGTACAAAAAATTCAGCATTTTTCCAATGTAGCGAATTTGGAGGTTAGGTTTCATTATTGAAATAGGCAATATAAATATCATCGCTTTCTTTCATTTCATTAAAAACTTTCTTATATTTCAAAGCGGCTTCCAACATCAAATATGTAGAATTCCATCTAGTAGGGACATCTAAAGCAAGCATAGACTTATCATCAATTCTCAAATTAACACAAACCTCTTTAAATTTAGTCAATCTAGCCGGAGATGATCTTACAAATCTAACGGCAGTACAAATCCCAGCAATAGTGCTACCAATTTCTTTCGAACCATCATTAACAATTAAATTAACAATATGAGCACAACAACGTATATGAAGGAATTCACCGTTCAAAACACAACCATTGCATCCATCATGATCATTCAACGCATTTTTCACATAATTTATTGCTACTTCATTAGCACTAGCATTATCGACTGTGATAGACACTATTCGCTTAAGTTCCCACTGTTTAATGCAAGAAACTATAAGTTTTCCAATGTTCTCCCCTTTATGACTAGTGATCACACAAAAATTTAAAATCCTTTTATGCAATTTCCAATCATTATCAATGAAATGCACGGTTAAAACCATATAATTCACATTTTGACACGAAGTCCATGTATCGGTAGTAAGACATACTCCATGCAAACAATTAGAAAACATGATTTTAAGATAATCCTTTGTGTCTCCATATAAGTTAAGCACATCCCTACAAATTGTTCTACGTGAAGGCACTTCTAAACTAGGGCACATGTTTCGACAAAAATCAAGAAACCCCTCGCCCTCAACAAAACTAAAAGGAAGCTCATCAATAATTAACATTCGAGCTAGAGACCTTCTACACTCATCTTTGTTAAATGTCAATGTAATAAGGGTGTTACTTCCCTCACTTTCACTGTTTTTTGTAAAGGCTAAACTTTTTTGTTTCTTATCACTTTCTCGAGGAATCGACCTACAAGCTTGCCTTATATGATAGATTAAATGTGAAGTACCATTCGCTTTACCATCACAAGCAAATTGTGCATGACAATAATTGCAAACACACTTAGGATTTAAAGGATTTTGTTTAATAAAATGTTCCCATACCATAGATGGTTTTCTATTAGAGGCTTTGCGCTTGAGATTTAACGGAGGCTTTCTTGCATTAACAGCCTCTACGACCGTTTCTTCTTCGTCATCACTAACCTCATGAATTGTCTCTTCTTCCACCCAATCTCTATCCAGTAAAGCATCAGCAGTGCCAACTTCTATCTAAAAAATAATAATATAGACATTGATCAGAAGTCAGAACATTGTATTCATACAACATACAAGCTGAACTTTTTATTCACAACAACTAATTGTTGGTGCTCAGACAATTGTTGTACATATCTTCGCTATCTACATGTTGTCATATTAGCATATCATGTTTTAGGCATATTAATATATTATGCAAACTTATTCAAAGCTTTTGTTTGAACCCAATAAAAAGTTCAATTTCTATGTAGCAAAATCAACTTTTATTATTACTTCTACCAACAGATTTTTCTTAATCAACCATGAAATGATGAAACAGCTAATTATAAATTTTAATTGAACAAGTTTATATGAGACACTTCACGTCAATTCATAAACTACTTGATTATCTAAAACACATGCAAAATACTCTAATGGATAGGTTTCAGTTTCATACAACTGGAACTGCAACTGGGTTTCTAAATTTATTTGAAAGTGGAAGTTAACAAATTCATTCCACTAACTTTAAACTGTTAACAAACATAACTGAAAAGTGAAAACTGAAAAGTAGTCAAAACAAAGCCGGTTATTATTCCACTAACTAAAGTACATAAAACGCTTACAAACTAACAACAAAAAAACACAAATAAAATCATATACTCACTCACATGGTTTCTCTTTCTCGTCGTCCTCGATGGATTCGTAATTGTTGGCGTTGGCATTGCCATTCTGTCGTCTACGGTACAACAGTAGTCGAGCTCGGCAGATGCGCTCGAAGTTGTCGATTGTCGAACGATCGGGATTTGGGAGGCTGAGGCTTCGAGTCTTCGACAAAGTTTTACAGATCTAGGGTTTTCTTTTAATTCGAATTTATATGAAATACTGATTGGCGATTGCAGAGGCACGGGGAGTAGAGTGGGTTAGGGTTACTACCTTTCTGGGTAGTGGGTAACGGGTATTCAATTGGAATTGGGTAGTGGGCTCAGTGGGTTGTGGGCTGCGAAATAGATGATCAAATCATCAAATACATTAAAAAATAATATGCTCGGTTAACGGTTAACCGATCGACCTATTTTTTGTTAACCGTTAATCGTACTGAAAATATTCGGTTAAGGTCGGTCGGTTAACCAATGATGTCGATTAATCGATTTTATGGGTTAAGTCAGTTCGGTTGTGGTCGGTTCAGTCGGTTTAGTCGGTTAAATCGGTTAAATGCCCACCCCTAGATTTAAGGTTAAAAAATTTTATTGGAAAAAGGGATAGGTAAATAAAATTCTAAATTAAGTAGATAATCATGGAATTAGTAAGGAAGAATGTACACTTAGTAAAGTTGTCTTATCGATATATGGATAAGATAAATAATGTCAGCCAAATTAAGACCTTAGGTAAATAAAACTAAGGATTAAGTCTTATAACTTATTAATTTGAGATGATAATAAAATTCCACATTTGTTAAAACCCTAACTGAAGTAAAACAGTTTGAAGTTTGGGAATTTATACCCTTAGGATGTAAAGGTATATTATCCAAATATAGATTTAAAATTATGAACTATTTCTATACTTAAGCAATGATGCAAGAGATAATTCAAAAATGGATTTAGTAGTAAGTAAATGGTTGTGGTATAAACTTAGAAAAAAATGGATTTATAGGTGTTTATAAACTTAAGGAAAATTTTATGAAATGGATCAATATCAAAGAAAATATATTAGGTGAAAATGAATAAATACGTAAGATCAATTCGACACACAAATTTTGATCTAATATTCGAGTACAGAACATTGAGGTGTCAAGAAAGGATTTATCGCTCGATTCTTGACGGCGAACATTGATGAGGGTTTGTGCTTATGTACTCGAGTTTTCTATCATAGTTGAGAGCTATGCAAGGAAAGCAAGGGTTTTCTGATCAAGAAGCCTGATCAGTGTCCGCACTAGAGGATTGATGGATCGATACTACTTCGAAAGTTGTGGATTCGAATAAGAGATCGAATCATATATCACATATGGATGATCTATATATATCATAAAAAATAAGTTTAAAATTAATCCATTAGGGAAACTCTACTGAGTTTAAGTTCAGTATAATTTTTAGAACGAAATTCTTTTAAGTAGGGGAGAATGTAACGACTCGAAATTTCGCTACTTTGAAAATGAGATATTTTATTTATTTTAAATTTAAAAAGGTTTAGAACTCAAGTAAATATGTTGTAAATAATGAATAAGTAAGGAGAAATTATTTATCTTATGATTAATAATGAAAAATAATAAATTTGATTTTTTATCACAAAATCGACAAAAGTTAAGTTTTGTTAAAAATGAATAAATGCTTAAATAAATAGTTTTAAATATTTAGTTGAAAAATCAAACTATATCAAAATAACTTAATAAAGATAATAAAAGTATAATATAGGTTTGAAAAATATATTTATAATCGTTTTACAAAAATATTCTAATTTTGTCACATTTTGTCAATGCAACACCGTAATTCAATAAATTGATATTAACCCTAATGATATGGATTTTTAACCTAAATAGATTTGTTTTAATTTATTAAATGTAGTAGGAAGTTAAATTTCTAAGTTGGTTTACATCAATGAATAGTTAAACAAAAACGTTAAATTTTGACTGTGAAATTTGTCAATAACAATATTGTTTTCAACCGTAACAAGTCGTCGCAACGTTATATGAACACATCCACTTTATAACCTATATATTTCATCTTTACAAACTATGCACACTTTAGATTTTCATGTAAATGCAAATTTACTTTGAAAAGTCAAAGTAAACAAACAATTCAAAAGTAACATGATTTGACTATTTTTCATATTAAATAAGATTTCTAAACATAATCATTACTAAAAATCCTAACACGTCTTCTCTCATTAATGCCTAAAGTCTTATCATATATGGAAAAAGAGCAAAAGGGATTTTATGCATTTTCTAATTAATAAAAAAGTACAACATCATTACTACTTCAAATCCAAGGATCTTATCCTCATTAATGCAAGTCTCTTCATGCATGGAAACTAAGCAAAATAATATTTAAACATGTTGTAAATTAAGAAAAAAATGCAAACATCATTACTTAAGTACAAATCACATCTTAACATCCTTTCCACCATTAATGGACTTCACATCATGCTTAAACAAAGTCAAATAGTAGCCAAGGATATTTAAGTCATTTTCCATCCAAAGATCAAGTATAAATAACCTACAACATTCACTTCATTTTTCACAAATCATTCTCCGTCCTTTTCATTTCCTCCTTTTTCCTCCATTAAACTCTACTCCACCATCCCATCACCTTAACCAAGCTCCTACACACCCAAATCCCACCTCTACAAGCCGTACCTCCCTCCTTATCACCTCCACCCTCTCGGCCAACCACTTTCCCACCTCCCAAAACCCACGGCCAAGCCTCAAACACCCCTACCCGAGCCCTCCAAGCACCCCACGCACCTCCACACTCTCGGTCATCACCTCACCTGAGCTTCTAATCACCATACCCGCCTCCTACACCCCCACACCCTCCATCTAAACCACCCTATACACCCATACCCAAGCCGTACACCTCTATACCCTCCACCCACCTAGCCCTACACGCCTCCATCACCCTACCCGAGCCACCCAAGAGGCCGTACCCTCCTCCCTAGGCCACACACCCCCCTAGCCAAGCCACCCTCCATATAAGAAAAAGAAAAAAAGAAATTCAAAGCGGCAAGTTCAAGAAAAGTATGCATTAGTTCGTAAGATGGAAGCATGCTAGTTTGTATAAAGATTGACGGAGTGGAAATGAAGGTGAGAAATTCTCACCGCTTTTTTAATCATGTTTCGTTATGTTATAATAATCATGATTATCCCGTTTATATGTTATGTTAATTATCACCATTTGATAATATGGATGCTTGGCTGAAATGAATGTTTGAATATGTTGGTTGAATAGTTTAATTATGATAATATACTTATTGATAATCACCATGCTATGAAAATGGATGTTATGTTAATGATGAATATTGAAAATAATTATACTCATTTTGGATTAAGTAATCCCTTTGTTAAATATGACCAATTTTATTAATATGATATGTGTTGAAATTATTAAGCCTCTTTTTGAATAGTGGAATTCAATTTGAAAATTGAAAATGAAATTCAAATTGAAATTGAAGTATAATTGAATTTGAAATCGAAATCAAAATCGGATTTGAAATCAATTTTGAAATTGTAAGTGAAATTAAAATCGATTTGGAAAAAAATGAAATTGAAATTAAGGTTGAAATTTAAATAAGAATCGAAATTAAATTTGAAATCTAAGTTTTATTTAAGTTTAATTTGAAGTTAGAATTGAAATTGAATAGAAATTGGTTTTAAAAATTTAATATTAAAATATTGGGAATATAATAATATTATAATATGAGAATAGTGAAAAATATAGTTTAAATACTTTAATAAGTGAAAATATTGATTTAAAATGATTTTATAAGTAATTAAGTTCGATTTGGAGAATTTATTTCAAGTTTTGAAAATTAAGTTAAAACTAGGCGCGTCGTGCAACGGTAGTTCGCGATTTCACGCCGGAAAGTTTAAATAAATGTATAGAACGAAATATAGTTCGAATTTCTTCGAAACAAGAAATGTCCAGACTATTATACCCATAGTTATTAAGTGAAGAAAGAAAATCAAGACTTCATCTTGTATATTTTGAAATATGTCCAAAATAATTTTTCAGAAAAATCGCGCTTTTGTAGTAAAGTGACCAAGTTATAAATTAATATTTTCAATATTTTTAAATTATGGAAAAATATCTAAAAATCTTTTAAAATGTTTTTAAATGATAGAAGTCAATTTGGTCAATATAGCTTTAAAACACCATTTGCAATGCTTTTTGCAACGCTTTTGCAGCAGTTTTCTATAACTTTGAAAATATAATTATAAACTTGATGATTATTTCCTGAATCATTTAGAAATATTTTTAAATGAATAATAAAGGAATTTTAAGATGATTTAATCAATAATTGAGTATGCGGAAACGACTAGTACATTTGTCCCACTTGTGAGAGCTAAAACGATAAATCAAGGTGTGTAACCAAGGTTAGGAATGAAGCAACCAGTGGCCTGAACTTACCCGACCTTCACTTTATCTTTTAGACGAGGGGCGGAACAGATCAAAGGGAAAGCCCGGATGATCTAAAAGATCATATTAAGTTTATCATAATAAAAGATAATTTATATTTTCCAGAAATTAAGCAAGTTAAATATAAAAGATTTTGATTTATAAATTACAACTTGGATTGAATAGAAAAGATCTTGTTATACTTGGTATTATAGTCCGAAGAGGGAACTCGTCCTATTCGTGGAATTTAAAAGGTGATTTCACCGTTATTCCATCCATAGCACTTGTTGAATATGGAAATTGATATTGAGGAAAATTTGAATGATTTCCATGATTCTATTACTCAATAATGTTTTCTAAGATTGATTTTTGGGCTTACAGTGAACGATGTCTTAAATAACATTGTTTTTGACTCGCTTAAAAGTTGAAGAAATTTGGAGCGAATGTTAAGTAAGAAAATTGGAAATATTTTCCTAAGAGAAAGTGAATTAACTTAGAATTACTCTAAGATTAAAAATGGATTTTTGTAACTAACCAAGAGGATTAAATAAAAAAGGCTTAATAAATCCTGTGTACTCATATTCAATGTTTATCAATAATTGGATTTTGAAGGAACCGAGGTCGGATTTGGGTGATTCCTATCCGAAGACCACTTCGAACCAATCTACGTATTCGAAGTAAAAGATCAAAAGTTGAAGATATTGAGCCAAATAGCGAAAAAGGACTGCTTGTTGATTTGATTAGGGATAACTCCTGAAATACTTATAGTAGCGGTGGTTTCTTTGTTTCGTAAAATCTCAAAAACACAAGGACTATTCGCTACCAATCTTATGATGTGGTAAGGGAGTGTCTTCGGTTTGTCTTATTTCTAGACAACTTGTATGGATGAGTGTCTGACCTTGCATTCTAAATCACAATGAGCGGTCTCTATATAATGTATATCAGTCGGTGGCGGAGAAGACACCTTCTCTTAGGTTAACACCCTTTCCCGAAACATTTGAGCTCAGGAAGTTATACGTTTGTAGAAATCAGTCATGTGACTATGGAATAACAATGTGGCATTTAATGTAGAAAGAGATGTGCTATGTGTAAAGTTAGTCGTTACCTCAAGCCTCATCAATCGCGAAATGACCAAAACATGGTAGATGCGGCAAGGCTATGTGGTTCGCAACCATTAAGGTATCATCCCCTTCTAGATATATTTTGACCCGCTATGACGTTCTGGTTTAAATTAATGTGGATGTATGCTAAAGAACGCTCGGATATAGGTCGATAACGACCGGGGGATGAAATATTCGGTCCTATCTAAGTGTAGAGGTAGGCCGGTCTTATGTTGGCAGGGGTGCAGATGTCCTGTGGTCCTCGGGACATCCATCTAGAGGTGTACACATCGGAAGGTAGTCCCTTCACCTGGTCATTTGTATGGAAGTCCATTCTCCAATAAGAACTTACAGATTTGTTTGTAGAACCCACGTTTGTGGTTAGTATGCTAGAATTTAATAATGTAACAATTTCGGCTAAGATTAATACATTTACTTGCAAATGTTTTCAAAGGAATGTATTAAGAATTAATATAAAATGTTTTGATATATAAAAGCGATTTAGTTATCATAATGTAAAATCCCATCCTTGTTTATGTGTGGACGTGGTCTTATGAGATACTCTTTCTTTTCAAAGGATTTTATTCCAAAGGCTGATATATGACACTGTCATTCATTATATTGAGTTTTTCTCATGCTGATTTATCAAGCCTGATCCGGGTATTTTCAATACTCGAGTCAGATCCGAGTTATTTCAGGTTTAGTTGATGATGGTTGGAGTTTCTAGAGGAGAGCTGGAGATATTATCTACGTATGGACGTATTCTATTTTCCGCTGTTATTATGCATTTGATGATTGTCAGCAGTTATAAGGACAGAGGTTTATAGCTGTCCAAGCTAAATTTAGGTTAGACTTTGATATATATATATATGTATGTATGTATGTATGTATGTATGTATGTATGTATGTATGTATATGTATGTATGTATGTATGTATGTATGTATGTATGCATGTATGTATTTTAAAAGTTTTCCGCTGTAAAGATATTTGTTCAAATGTTATGTTATTCCATTCATGTGAGATTATGTTCTGTTCTTCTGTTTTCTTTATTCTTCTTTTGATGATCTGACTTTCTGTCACTTTGGGTTGGACATGTGTGGTTTATTGTCGACTCAAAGGGTACAGAGATTCAGGCCTTCACAACTATTCAGTCATGAAAGAAAATTTGTCACTATAGTCAACACCCATAAATAATTCCAAAGAATCTTAGTGATCAAAACCATTGTTAAAAATAGATTTCCAAAATGGTTTCTTTCAAATCATTTCCACAAATTTACTTCAAAATAGATTTCCAAATCACATCCATGAAATTACGTTATTCGTGGAAATCCCATATATTTGGAAATCATATACCAGAGGTCTACTTAGCAAACGATGTCAAAATACGATATATGTATATGTATACACAATTACACACACACATAGATATATATATATATATATATATCAAAAATAAAAATATCCAATTGGTTTATAAAATAAGAAGCAATCCTGTTTAAAAAGGTAAAATCGTTAAAACTATTTTCAAATAGGGAAATGCACAAAATCGTAATTTTATTTCTTTCAAGTTGGGAAATTTTCATTAGTAGAAACCACCATAAAAAATATCTCTGGTTTATTCTCAGAAAATCACTTAATTTTATTGAAATCATTTTTACAATATTCTTTATTTCCAAAATCTAGCTTCATAATAATAATATTGAAATTATAATTTTAATCCCAAAAATATTCTTTCATAATTTAACAGAGCTATTGGATGTAACCGCTTTTTAATAGAATAGTATTTGATTTTACTCAAAAAATGAAATATCTCTATTATCAAATGTCCAATAAATCACAATTATATATATACACACACATACTCGATTTCACAGTTCCCTTAATCATAGAAAAAGCAACACACAATATTTAAAGCAATCGATTAAAATTATTCATCAATGAATATATTTATAGTATTCATCAAGTAAGATTTAAATTCAACTTCAATTTAAATCCCTTTGTTTTCTATTTTAAAACAATAATAATAATTCTAATTCAACATAACTCCCATTATTTTCAATTTAAAGTAATCCATATAAAATTTCTTTGGTAAAAAAATCCCATAAAATTTATTTATTTCAAAATTATAAACCAAAGGAAAATCATTTCAAATATTATTTGCACTTCTTCCCTTAAAAGATAATATAAGGTCTTCTTCACAAATATACTCAGTATTTCAAATATATTTAAATAAATTCAGAATTTGGAAATTAATAAATAAGAATATAATTTAGAAATGCTAGAATCATCAGAATAAGTTTTAAAAACCAACCAAAATCATTTCAGCTTTGGCAAATATTTTTGTTCATAATACTCTTTCATTTTAATATAAAAATGGTTAAACTATCAAACTCAATAATAAATCATTGTTTATTAATTTAATTTATATTTTGGTGTTTAATTTAATTCGATATTGGTATTATATCAAAATGGTAGAGCTCAATATCTCGCTATTAATATCTTAACTCGTTATATTTCATATAAATAATTCAAATCACTCATTTTAATTAAATTTCTACTTTCTAAAACAGCCAATATTATAGTGTAACTTCAACAATATATAATTCACTTCAAACAATCATTGATCACACAATCAACCATTAAATTTCTAGTAATAGTAATCAAGGCTATCAAGCCATCATCACCATTCAATATAGAATCAAATTGAAATATAAATAAGAGTTAATCTACAGTGTATGGTTAACTCACTTAAACCTTGTAATTTAGTTCATCAAATAATTCAATGAATTATATATTTGAATTAAATATATAGGAGATAAATATGCTATACTCACATAAAAATCAAACAAATTAGATTAAGCAAGTTAAAACCGAAATATGTAAGTTAACTCACCCACTGCTCAGCCAACCACCAACACCATCGCCTACCTCAAATCACACATCTAATCTGACATCGACGCCTCCCTATACCTCAGCCATGCATGTAGTGACCACCGTCTCGAGCTTCACATGCATTCTAGCCACCATCCGTCTACTTTAATGTAGCCGCCACTTCTCCCTTGTGCGGGCGCCTACACGTTTCCCTTTTTTACTTTCAGTTTTCTATTCTGTGCATTAGGGCATGTGCTTTTAACAAAGGGGATATAGGCTTTGATTTAGTAGACAATGGTTGGAAGGAGATAAGGATAAAGGTGGATAAGCATAAGAGTTGGTTATTGGGCTTTATATTGTTTTAGTCTCGTTTAAAGTGTTTACTTTTTATTCTCAATGCATTTGGCTCATTTTTGACTCGTTTGAGTTGTGAAACCTCTTATAAAAAACATTCAAGCTAAACTAATATTTTTCACAATGTTATTCGTACCCAAAATTATTTTTCTTTTATTAAAATATCGCCTTTCGGCTTTATGTAATTTTAAAATAATTGTTTTATTAATTAAAACTACTATAACATTTCATAAATATTATTTATTTTTCCAAAATAAATTTCCAAACAATTTTAGGATTATTAAAACACAAAAAAAATTCAAATTTGAATTTTAAATAATATTTTTCTTTTAGTATCAAATAAATTCAAAATTCTATTTATTGAGTTAAATTCAAAAAATATCCAAAATAACTTTTTTAATTTTATTATTCCTATAAAATAGTTATCCAACATTTAAACTCAACTTAAATCTCAATTCTAAAATTTATTTTCAAGTATCTGAATTTCTAATTCAAATATCTAATTAAATTCCCAAATAGTCATTTTAATATATTTATTTTATTTCAACTTCAAACATAGGTCTTCAAGCATGGATTCAGAAATAGATTAAGTTTAATTTATAAAATCACATATAAATGAGCTTCAAACTCGTTTAAAATTCATTCTTTCAAATTAAATTCTTTAAACTGTTACAACCAAATTTTTTCAAAAATCAGTAGAATTATATCCAAGATGCTAGTTATTACAGGTTGGAGATAGGATGTCACAAATTGATCATAAAAAGAACCTTCACAAGTTGATAGTTGATAAAGTTGTTGCAAAAATAAAGACCAAAGCAAGCTATCTCAAATTGATAGTAAATGGTGCTACGAAGGTTGATGTTTCCAAAGCCATCACATGTTGATCAGATGAGTTATCGAAGGTTGATGCTTCCAAAGCCATCTCATATTGTGATCGGATGAGCTATCGAAGGTTGATTTTCCAAACCCATCACATGTTGATCAGAAGAGCTATCCAAGGTTGATGTTTCTAAAATCATCGCATGTTGATCAGATGAGTTATTGAAGGTTAATACCTTTAAATAATCGCACATTGACTACTTAAGCTATCAAATGATAGTATCTCCAAAGCTATTGGATGTTGACAATTGAAACTATCGAAGTTTAACATTTTAAAGCTATCACATATTAAAGACTTAAGAAAGCTATTGCAAATTAAGGAGCTACCGCATATTGGCAGTCAGGGCTATCACATGTTGAAAAACGCAACATCAAAATCAGTATTAACTGACCACATGGCATTTTTCCATTGGATTGACTATGCCATGTCATCATGAAGTGGTTAAAGAAAGATTATGCCACATGTCATCTCAAGCATATGCCATGTCGGCAAATCAGACAAGCAATTCTCCTAGATGACTCGTGTCATAAATATAAAGGTCGAAATCTTCAATAAATAGGCATGTTCCCCCTTTTAGAAAGGAGAAAATTTCAAATTGATTTTCTTCTTCATTTTCATTTTATTTTTACCACAATAAAAAATGTTTGGATTGAGACATTAATAGCTGTTTGGACTTATTTGACTTTGTCACTTTTGAATCAAGGACTCTGACAATGAACTATTTGCATAATGACCAACTTTAGACTCAATGCTTGCGCACTTGATCAAGCATCCCACCTTACTCAAGTGTCATTGACTCCTTGTCATCAAAGCATGTTAGGCTAAACAAAATTTTGACCCAACACAAACCATCCATTTATCTCATATATATGTCCATCTCAACTCTGCACTTTCTTTTACTTAGCATTTCAAATTCCATCACTTAGTATTTCAAATTCCATTTCAATGTAATTTAATTGCATTTGAAATCTTCAGTAACTTTCAAAATCAAATCAAATCTACCCTTTCCAAAATAAATTAAGTTATACTCCTTTGTTAATATTTCTAAAAGATCTTCAATTAATTTTCATTCTATTTAAACATAAAATATATCATTTCCAAAATTGTACTCAACAAAATATAAATCAACTTGGCAATATTCTATCGAAAGCATAAACTTAAGCATTCAGTCACACAAGCGTATGATATAATATCATCACATATGCCATATATACATTAACCATGAACCAATACATTCATTACAACACAATATATGATTTTTCAACATCGAAATCCTTACTATCATTTGATAATCATGATGCAAATTCATTATTGCTAGCACAACCATAAAATATGCAATATTTAAAATCATTTGCATGAAAAACTTAGCTTTAATAGCAATCCAACATCAGATCATCTTTCCAATTAATTTATAAAACTAGTATACGCTCACTTATGTCTTATAATTTCATCAACTTAGGATAGAATAACTTGTTCAAGCGAGTTGGATTGAAAAGAGAATGGTTATACTCACAAAATCGATGAATCCTAGGTTCTTCGTATTCTGCGTTTGACAAAGCTTGCAGCTTCCAAATTCAATAATTCTTCTACACACATAATCCACCAGCCTTCAGCCTCGCACTGCTTACGCGAAACATCAACGCCACCATCCACCTCGTTGTCCCTGCTGCACACACATCATGCCACGCCTCTTGTCCCCATGCATTCCTAGGCGCCAACACCCAACGTCACACCTCCACCTCGCTCTCCTTGTTCCTTGCTTCACTACTCCTGACGTCGGCGTCTCCTCCTATGTGCGTTTTGAATTTGTTTTTTTCATCCGAATTATTTATGGATTAGAGCTGAGGGAGATATAAAGGGAAACAAGTTCTGAGGCGGTTTATTATAAGGATAAGAACAGGTATAGGATAAGGGGTAAAGGTTAGTGGGCTTAGGAATTATTTTGGTCCATGAAAATAATGAAAAAGAATTTTCTCTTTTTTTACAAAGCAACCATCCCATTTTCAATATGTTTTAATTATTTAGACACTAAATAATTTCATTCATGCTACTACAAAATTTCCAAATTTTATCTTTGGCTTGTTTGAAATAATTTTTCCACTAGCTAAAACAACACCCTTTGGCCTTAAATTATATTTAAAATAATTATTTCTCATATCAAAAAAATGTCAAAACTTCATAATTATTATTTAGTTTGCCAAAATAAATTTTCCGATTTACTTTTGAATTTTTAAAATACAATTCAAATTTTAAATTTGAATTTTAAATTAATATCCTCTTTTATTATCAATAAATATAAAAGTTTAATTTATTGAATTAAATTGAATAAAATATCTAAAATAACTTTTTAACGTCATTTATTTATATAAAACAATAATTAAACATGTAAACTCAGTTTAAATCATAGTTTTAAATTTTATGTTCAATTATTTGAATTTCTAATTCTAATATCCAATTAAATTCCTAGAATCCATTTTAATGTATTTATTTTATTTTTACTTTGGACAGAGATATTACATACTCGCCTCCTTAAAGAAATTATGTCCTCGCTATTTACAAGAGGGTAATTTGGTCGATCTAAACAATATCATCGACAAACATATGCATAAGCAATACAACATAAACAAACATGTCTACCATCTAATGCATTCATCAAAACTTTCAATAAATTACCACTTGCTTATTCAAATAATAGGCACTTTATTATTTAGTGTGCTTCTGCTACGTCACTCTGATAAAGCCCCATATAATCTATATCACCATATCGAATCTATCTTATCAACAACCATATATAGAAAAGTAAACACTCCATTTTATTCAAATGTATCACTCAATATTATAAATATAGTGATCAATATACGTATAACATTCAGTAGTTCTTTTTAAAATTCTTTTAAATTTCAAAATGCATAAAATTGCCAAAAAATTTCGAAGTGTCAAAATTTTTAAAAATTTCCGACAGTGTCTTCTTTGTACTGAGAAGTTTTCAAACAATTACAACACAAATATATAAGTATACACGGTCAAATTCACAATATATAACAATCGATATATAAGTGTAAAACATACGTTATTTAGTGTATTTAAGTGTGCTCACTTGATTGTTATGAGAGTGTATGCCAAAATTAATCCAAATAGTCTTTATTTACCTACACTCAGCTCAAGCAAACATTATAATATTATATACATGCATATAAAAGAACATCAAATTGACATATCAAGGAAAGAACATATTTAGAAAATTTTGCAACTAGGCTTTAAGTGTTGAAAACACAATCACTTATTTCCGGTTGTATATTTTCAATGCTGAAAATGGTTTATTCTTATAGTTTATAGTCTATGCAGTTGTTATCAAAAAAATTCTTCTAATATGATGCAGCATATTGTAGCAGCAGCCTACTTGCAGCTGCTCTGTAGCAGCCTGACCTTGTTGGTTCTCATTACCAACATGGCGCTGCTGTATTGTAGCAGTCTATTGCTGCCTTATAGGCAACACAACTTTTTTCTTCAAATCAAACCAGATTTTCCCTTTATGCGTGAGGTTTTGAATGAAACTATATGATATAAATCAACATCAGAGCACAAAATGTTTGTAATATTGATAATAAATACTAAGGTTTATTGTGGAAGAATTAAAAAACATGGTAAATATGAAGGTCTTGCAGTTTAATGATTAGAATAATTTAATTACAAAGGACTATGAAACTAAGAAAAGAAAATTACTACTTTGCAGCTTGGCATAACTTGATGTTATGGGTATGTATTAGATTAATTTCAGTGCATGTGCAGATGACTATAGCCACTTCGAAACTTAAACATTCGCATCAAGCAACAATCAAAGTTCCAAATTTAGTTTTGGTTTATTGGTTCCTTGAGACATAACAAACACATATACATCATCACATTGCAGCATTGTTATAATTTGTTCAATAACTTTGTTACACAATGATATATAAAAAATTTCATATTCGGTGATATAAAAGTCAGCATGGACAATGGTAACAAACATGGCCACCAAGTTAATGGTTGACTAATTGTATAAATGGATACAATTCACATATTGGATATACAACTTGCTTTAGGCTACATGAATTAATAGCATATTGGCTCAATGCCAATATGCACTTAGTTAATCTCTCAGTTAAAGAGAGTGACCTAGGTCAGACACTTATAAACCCAATTTACTAGAAAGCAGTCCTAGTGTCGAAAGATTATATGAGTACAACTGTACAAAATATTCCCTGATAGAGTTAGGGGCATACCCTAGGGTAATTATGTAATTTGTTACATATATTTAACTCGATAACCAATCTTATTCAAAATAAAAGGTGTTTTCTTTCTATTATATACTTAATGTAATGTTTATATTAATTATTTATTTAATTAAAAGTATATTTAATATAGAAAATCCATAAATGGTATGTTTTTTGTGATAGTAGTTACAATATGTTGTAATCATGAGTGATTTTTCATATTATTCATAGTCAAGATGTATCGAGACTGGATGTCAATACATCCGTTGAGACTAGAGTACGTAGTGCTCCCCAAATGTTGGGCAGTGTATTACTCATGGCTGTTGAGTAACACTAAGGGGTTACACATTGATAGTTATTGGATAACTATGCAATGATTCACTTGAAAATCCTTTGTTGGTCAATGTAACCAAGGTCAAATAGACAATCTTGAAGTGATAATGTTACAAAGTTCCCCCGACTTGAGAATATCATGGAACTTCAATGTGGACACTCCATTTTGATTATAGTTAAATCATGGCATGACATCCATCGAACGATTATAGTTAGGTCTTAGTTGGAGCGTTGGATGTAAAACACTATTCATAGAGAACTCGTCTCCTCGGTTATATGAGGTTAGTATCATGGTCAATTATAGTTAACTCAAAATCAAAGTCTCTAACCAGAGCATTACGATTAATAATAATTGTTATTATTGAACTAAGGATTTTGTGTTTGGAATTGCAAAGTTAAACGTGGAAGATGTTGGAATTTTGACCAAAACCACATTCCATAAGTCCTAGTGTCATATAGTTTTGATGAATAGAATTGGTGTAAATAATCGTCAATACCAGGTACCGCTTATAACAAGTGAAATTAGATTTTAACAAAATGATGTGTAAGAGATAAATTTAACCAAAATATCACACTACTAGCTAAGGTGACATATTAACATTAATATTCGAATTGTTCAATAATAATCGCTGAATGAATTTACGCCTTTGAGTCGTATAACCGTAATGATGAACTCTTTAAAAAACCACATGATTTAATTGATTTATAAAATATTGTAAATGAATTAAATTAATTAATATTTAAGAAATATTAATTATTATTTTATTTAATTGATGTTTGGATGTTATTTGTAATTATTTGATTACATTTATAAAAGTGGAATAGCCACAAGGGCCTCTTTAGCAAGTGCAATTAGTTTCTAGGACACACAACTGAAATAATTACTTTTAAGGACAAAATGCAAAATAATTAGTTTCTAAGGCCTAAAACCCTATGAAATTATGTCCTTGAAAGTAATTGTACTGCTGATTTTGTCCTTAAAAGTAATTATTCCGGTGACTTTGGCTTTGAAATTAATTTCTGTGGATGTGTGTCCTAGAAACTAATTGGACTATAAAATTTGTCCTTCTAGTGAAATGCCCCTTTATAAAATTTATATTTGCATGCATCAAAATACGATATAAGTGTAAATTTAGGTGAGTTTAAATAAAAAATAATTGCAAGAAGGGATTTTTGAAAATTTTAGGTTATTTAATAGCATGTAATTTTAGCCATATCATGCGAAAAGGGAGGAGTGGAGAGAGATAACTGTGGGAATTGATTAGGAAAAGTTTTAACTAAAGAATGGAAATGTTTTATTGTTTCAATTAATACAAAACCACTAATTCATTTTCTGGACATTCATTCTTTTTACTCATTTTCCTATTCTCTCCTCTTAACCTTCCACGGCTAAAAATAAAGTAAAGATTTCCAAAAAAAATTCAACTCCAAACCAAAAGCAAACATTATAAATAATGAAACGTAAGTGGTTCATCCTATCTTGCAAGGATTGAGTGTGGATCTTGGAGATCCGAGGAGATAACTTCATTCAAGGTGTGATTTTGGCAACATCCGTAGGTAATTGTCCAATTTAATTTATTTATGTTACTTGTGTGTTTGGATCTCATATGATCCATGTGTTGTTTTATGGTTCATCTCGTAACAAGTTGTTCAAACCCCTTTTTCTCTATCTCTGTTGGAAGTATGTTAATTAAGTTGATTTAACTTAGATCTATTTTTGGTCTTCATCTCATCTCAAAGTATGTTCATTATAATTGATATGATTTTTTCCTCCTTTTTGCTTTTTTAATTTGCTGACATCTTTTGTGTTGTTTTGATTTGTATATTCCTATAATGAATTTACATATGTTTAACTTGTCCAATTTTTTTCTAATGCATTGAAAGTTTGTAAATAAATAAAAAACTAATTTTGATTGGGAACTTTATTTATAATTTTATAATATTTATATACACCAATCTAAATAGACTATTGATGTTAATTAAATAACTTTCACCCTGAAAATTAATTCCTTTTGATAAATGGTTTGTACTTTGAGTATGAATGTTTTTATCACTGTTTGGACAAAAGTTATTTCCTTTTGACCAAGAAATTATAAATGGAATTTTTCCTAAATTCTAAAGGCTAATTCTATATAAACCCAAAAAGTTGCCGAGTAGTCCTCCCATAAAACTAAAAAAACCAATGTACCCATGTTTTTGCTGATTATACCCATCTTATTATTAAAAATTTCCTTTATACCCTTATCTTGAAAAATCAAACTTGTTAAAAATTCCACCATAGAAATAATCATCACAGCAAAATCATATAATGACTTAAAATCAAGCTTTACCTCTTCTGCAAACTATGCATTTTCAAATTTGAGAAAATATCAAAATAACATGAAATTCGAGTTATACCACTTCTTAGTTCATTAAATTTGTATTAACATGATCATGATCCATCGATTTAAGCACAAGATTTGAGAATTTACCTAAAATTAAATTTTGGGTTTAATGGATTAGAGGGATAGAAGAAGGAAAATTGGAAGAGAAGTAAAAAAGACGGGGTGGATGACATAAGAGCAATTTTGTCCTAGATTTTTTTAAATTAAAAGGGCTACTCAGAAATATCACTTGTCTAAATAGAATTAGCCAATTCTAGATCATTCATTTCTTTTCAACTTTAAAGTTTTGTGTAACTTGAAGCTTAATTTAAACGTTAAACTTCAAATTCTAAAACACACACACATATTTATATATGTATATTCCAATTCTCAAAAGTTTATATAATTAATTATTTCAGATTTAAAATGGTAATTACAATATATATATATATATATATATATATATATATCTTTACTACTAATAATGAGAATTCCATAAATAGAATTCAACCGTGTCTTTTTGAGATTCCTAAAATACCCTTTACATTTCTATAAATATAATATAAGCATGACAATATTTGGACCCTGTGAATTTACAATTAGTTGTAGAAGTTAAAATCATGTAAGTAATTGCAAGTTGCGTCGAATTGCCCAAAGGCTAAATCAAATTTTAAGGCATGATCTCACCATTGCTAGATATTATTAGAACAATTTGCCCTTTCATCTCTTAGCTTATATTCAATAAGAATTATTATATTTTAGCCGATGTGGGACTAACTAAATTGTAGTACTTTACATTTTCTACAAGAGAGATAACTTCATCTCAATATATGGTTTACCCTTACCCATTAAATTGATATTTCACATTCTACAGTAATTCAAAGTTAAATGTTAAATATTCATTGATGGCATCTATAATCAATGTTAAAAGTCCATATGTTCTTATTGTACAAGTTAAAATTATTTAAGCAGTTGCAAGTTGAATTAGAAAACAGTCCTTTTATTCTGAATAAAATAACAAACAGATAAATAAATACATAACATATAGAGAGCGACCTCAGATCTTACATATTTTTAGTTGGTAAAACTTAACTATTATCAAAACGAAATTAATTCACTTTTAATTCCAACATGCAAAAAATGCAGTAACATATATAATTATGTATTATTCATCTCACAAACAACGGAAATATCATAGTAAATACATATACTCACCAAGCAAACTCTCATCACAATATAAAAAGTAGTATATGATAGCACATCGTAGAGAAGGACTGGGCGAATTTCATTCATACCATCAACCTACTTATTGGGCCGCCGTCAAAGAGCCGTAGGGCCACTGGCCCTGGTAATTGCCGGGCGGGTTATAGTTACAAGTGATGAAATACCCGCCATTGTTGCACCATACCCTAGCGCACCCAATCTTGACCGAGTTAGCCCAAACGAACTGAGTGTAGTGCCCACAGACATTGCCAGCAGGGCAGGTGTTGCTGTTGTAGTCGTAGTACTGCTTCTCGGACACCCAGGCAGCCACTACGTCCAGGCCGGACTAGGCCTTGCCCCACCCGGCGAATATGTTCTCCCCGTACGGTCCACCGGAGTGGATGAGCTGGCAGTCCCCGGCCCGTTTGTTGGCGTAGTTCAACGTGTAGGACGCCACGGTGCTGTCCCAGGACACAGGGCCCACGCCCACTGCTGCACGGGCTTGGTTGTGCACGTTGACGTAGTCCTGTGGGCTGTTTTGGGCTTGGACCGTGCTGGTGATGGTGACGAGGAGGATGAAGAGAAGGGACGTATTTGTTGTAATTTGTGTGTGTTGGTGTAGAATGAGAAGAAGCTCGGTGTTATTTATAGCTCATTGTTTGCAGTTTGTGCAATGTGGGTCAGTTGCGTGTTGATGTGTTTATTATTTCAACCCCACTGTTATTTTTATATATATTGGGCATTAGAAGAAAATGAAAACGTTGAAGAAATCATTACATTTTTAATATACGAAACAGTGGGAGGGGAAAAAGCGCTGTCAAATTTGATTATCATACCCATTACGCATTTGTTCATTTTATATGATTTGATATTATATTTTGGTACTATTTAGTTTCATAAATAATTACTTTTGTTTGGATAGACTAGGAGAATAGAATGTGGAGACTGAAGTAGTGAAGCTGAAGAACAGAGAGTTGAGACTGAAGTGGAGATAATAGACTCGGTCTTTGACTTTGTAGTTGTTGACACCCTACGTCTTATCTTATCTTATCTTCTTACTACAAGACCAAAAACTCACACTTTGGCTTGGACATAGTGTGGGTTTATATATTAATCGGTGATGATCATTATTGCTTATATGTGCTCATGTAAGTCTGAACATCCACCTAAAATCATATACATGTATTAACATCAAGAAGAAAATCATTTGAAACAACAAAGCAATGAACTACAGCTTCAAGTTTATATTCACTTTACTGAGACCACTGACCAAACCAAATAAACATCAATTCTATATAATGTCATTTTCTTTGTTATTTTCCAAGTAACGTTACCGTCTAATGATTTCAGAACTGTTTGTTCACTCTTTGTTTGAAACAATATGCATCTTATTGGTCAGTTATATCCTTTTTTGGTTATGCGTATTCAATATCAACACAAAGGTCTCAAGGGTTAGACGAATACAGGGTATAAACCATGCTTATAATCTCAACTTTCATACATTCTTGCTAAAGTATGGTTCATATATGGCAGGTTATCAATGAGATATTGAACAGTTAGCAAACGATTAGCCTACTTAATGCTTAATTATAGTAAAACTAACCTAATTATGCCAATACACATTTAATTCTTTCACATAAAAAATAACCCAGATGCAAAATTGTAAGATCCAAAAGAAATCATCGGTCAAACGAATAAATCCCACAATTCCAAGAACATTAAAATAAATACAAATATAGCATATTTTGAATAAATCCCACAATTCCAAGAATATTAAAATAAATACAAATATAGCATATTTTGAATAAATCCCACAATTCCAAGAACATTAAAATAAATACAAATATAGCATATTTTTGTGAACATAGAATAGAATTGTGTCAGATCTTATTAATGTAAGTACATTTTCGTCTTTACTATGGAAAAATAATCAACATTCAATGCTCTTGCGTGCTGAAAAGATATTATTGACAACAATATGTATTGTGGCATTCCTCTTACACTATGTTGTACTTTAGTTGGACCATGATAGATTCTTTAAGAGAAATAATAAATAAAATAAACATCCATGTATCATTGACATTCCATATAAAGGTCGTATAAGGATTCCATTACATTCGGTAAGTGTCATAAATAAAATAATAAATTAATTTTATAATTAGTATTTAGTGTAACCCTTCTTATATTCAGATCTCATAAGAATAACAATCTAAATCTCAAAGCATTCAATTTTAATGAGGCTGACATCATGAATCTGTCATACCATAGTTTACACTAGGATAGCTGAATTTGAATCCTCGAAATTTATGTAGTTTATAGTGTCAGATCTTATATTCATTTCGCTTCAGGGTTTTTTTTTCTCTACTTCCTTACTTCAATACTCAACCTTAATGAAATTTATGCACCAAACCTAACAAAACCATTAGAAAAATCACATCTCATTGCCAAAAATTATGAATAGAGCTTTATCCATGATGCCAATCAATCCTATGATCTTCAACTTGGATCATTATGGTACTTTAACATGCCCATTATACAGTTAGCTATCAAATCCAAATTTTAAGTTTTATATTTCAAATGTATTTCTCTTAATTACAATGTTATGTTATACAAACTTTATTATGACTATGAGTCTTTTTGTCTACAGTGGATGCTTGGTGATGCCCTAAACATGTTAGTGGCACCGCTTGATCTTCTTTTCGAAGATAATGAGCTGATAATGGAGTGCAGAAGTGGGTTAAACAATGTAAGTTATTCAAAAAGTAGCTACACAGTAGATGACTCCTTTCAACCTTTGCTTCATTATTCTTTAGTGGAAACATCTTGGCTTCCAGATTCAGATATTTATGTTTATGTTAGCTTGATTTATTATGTCTGCTGGGTTTATTTGTGCCATATCTTTGTGAACTATAATAGGTATGCATGATTTACCATCTCTTAAATTCAGAATATTCAAACTAATTTGCTTTCTAAATTCTTTCACCATTTGTAATGTGAATTTTTTTATCTCTCGGCTCTAAATTGCAGTTGCGATAATTTTATTTTGTAAATTTTTTGTGAACATGATGCTTTTAATCATGGATATGTACTACTGTTTGATTTAAATGCATTTAACCTTTTCCTATGTTCTTAATTTGTTAAACGCTCTAAATTAACGCTAGCATGGGCCTGATTTGGTTAACTTATATTTTGTTTCAATGTGCGTGTTTGGTGTTTGACTAAATATTAGGATTTTTCACCAAACTAAAATGTTATAAAATTGCAGTTAGTTTCATGCGAAACACTTTTTTGATGCCTCAAGGACTCGAACTATGATTTTTAGAACCTCTGTCTAAAGCACCACACCTTAACCACTTGAGCTAGAGGTCTTTGACTACATTATATTTTAAATTGATCAAGTTAAAATTATGCCTTACACATTTTCTTTTATATTTTGCATATTTTTCGAAAATATTAGTATTTGTGTAATCCATGTGCAAAGTACAGGTTTAAAATATTAAAATAACAAAGTGAGTGAAAAATTAGTTGGAACAATGAAATAATTAGGCAAAGTAACAGTAAATAATATTCGGGTCAGTAGTAGTAAATATATTAATCATCAGGTAGTTGAAATTAAAGGAAGAAAGCAATGTGCTCATTAAATGATAGTATATATGTTAAGGTAACTAAATTTCAAATACATAAGTGACTAGATGCAAGCCCACATGGGCGTGCATATATACTCGTATATATAAAACATACATGTTGTAGGGATCCTGAAATTCGAACACTTCGTCTTCGAATATCGAAACATTTTGAAATATAATTAAGTGTTATAAATATGATTTTATAACCTTATTAAATGTCATTTAATTAAAGAATAATGACAAGAAACTTGTTTTTGAAAATTGGTTATAAAAATATATTCTTCGAAGAAAAATCGATAATGTGACCAAAAATCGTTTTGTCGATAAACAACTTTTCGATCGACATAAGTTGTTTGAACTCTTTTGCACTTGTCTAATGGTCAACTGAACACATTAGCAACTAATTAACACACACATCTCTTCATAAGACAATGAAATATTCTAGAAGCTTCTATTAGGATAAGAGGCATATCACGTTAAGCGTATAAATGTAATTAGCATGCAGGAGAAGTGACATAAAAGAGAAGAGATGGGAGGTGAAGCTTCCATTGCATGGTAGGGGGTGAGTGCAAGCTTAGGTAACACCATTCTTAGCCTATAAAAGGAAGGGCACACCCTTTTTTATAGTTCATAAATTCGCAAGCTAAAGTTATCATAAAACCCATGTCTTCTTCTTCTTCCTCTTCATATTTTCCTAAAGCAAATTATTTGCAAATCAAATCCAAATTACCTTAAATTTGGAGTGAAGCCTTACCATTACATTATAACACATTATATCTAGTTAGATTGTGAAAAAGCAAAGGAAAACTCTCCCTATCTATAATAGCCGTGAGCAAGAGGAGAGTGGAGGTGGCAAAGGAGCAAGTGGAAAGCTAGGAAGCAAGGAGGGAAAGGTGCTGGTAGGTTGAAGTTGAGCTTAGGTTGCTTAGACTTGGTTATTTTTTAGGTTAAATGTGAGCTAACTCATCACTTTCATTGAAAACATAACTCATTATTGCTTGTGTTTGATTTTGTTAAAGTTGTTTAAATTTACTTGGACAAATGTTGAAAACATTGATTTTGATTCTTTCTTTGAAAGAAGTGGCATATGTATGGACTGGAACGGACTTCAACAAACTTGAATGGAATTATATGACATATAGAAAGGTCTTGGAATAAAGTACATATGTTGTAGTTGAACATAGTTTTGAATATGACTCGAATTTAGAAGTGCACTTATAGTGATAGTCGCTATTGATGCACTTGTGAATTGCCTTGTTTTTGGCAATTTCTATCGGACTATGTAGAGAGATACTTAGGGTTTTCTTGCCATATTTATAATTTTGTATATGTATGTTTGTTTCTATCAAAAGCTTGGATAGTAAAAGGTTAAGTAACATCTCAAAAACGACCAAAACTTCACTTGTGCAAAAACTGCTCCGTTTGGACTTGATTTTTGGACTTAAAAGGTTTGAAAAGATATTTAAGTATATTGTTTCATTCTTTTTACAAGTCTTTAATAACTAATATTAGAGTATTTTCAAAGTGGTTTGAGGTCTTTATGAATTTTTAAGAATTAATTGTGAATTTTTAAAGAAGTGGTTTTTATAATAAAACATGTTCTTTTCCAAGTCTTAAAGATTTTATAAACTTGTTATTTTAAAGTAATATTTTGGATAAATATTTTAAAACCTATTATAAGTATTTTTCAAGTCTTTTAAAAGCATATACAAATGTTTTCGAAAAGGGGTTAAGAATTGATAGTGGCTAAATGGTTTTATTATGCGACTACTTGTTGAAGAGTAATTAACTTTGCTTAATGCTAAAAGCCAACGAATTTGGCTTATCTATTTATGAGAGTTAACATTGATGTCGAATAGTGATGGAGCAATCGACCTTTAACCTACCGGTTTCCCTCTTGGCTGAGGAATAGTTAAGTCGGGAATGTCACAAATGTGTTAATCTTGTTGATTTCTTACTTGTTTATGGAAATCATTTATACTATATTTAACACTAAAAACCGACGAGGTAGACTTATCTACTGGTAAGATTCAAGAATGAAATGTCTAGGCAAGGCTTTGATGCAACCAGTACTCTAACTTACCTGGCTTCACACTTGGACGAGGAATAGTTAAGTTGGAATGTTGGAAACGAGTTAAGTGTACGAATATTGATTTGTATAAGCTGTTGCTTTGACTAGATAATCGATTAGTCAATTATCAAACTTGAACTAAATTTTAAATTAAGAATTAATCTAAAAACTTCGCAATTTCATACCAATGAGATCCCTTGAGGCGTATTGGTATGAAGCATCTCTAGCTTTCACTTACTTCTGAAAGAATCAAAATCGAGTTAACCGAAAATTCACCGATTAGTTTTGAAGAGTGTGGGATTGGTAAGTGTTTTACTTACCGAATACCACTTCAAAACTAGTATATGGATTCTATGTTTTGGAAGCAGTTGAGAAAGGGAAACTATATGGAGATTTGAGATCTGTTTTGAGATGCTCGAATCCATGTAGTGATTCATGATCTATTTGGAATATGGGAATCCATTTAGGCATTCGAGTTCTGTTCGAGTAATAAAGACTCATGTAAAAGACGTCGAACGTAACCTCGACATCGAAAATGGCTAAAGACAGAGTAGGTTGCATAACCTGGGTTTAGCTGACCCACGTTAGGGTAATATCAACTCCATATCTAGAGATACTTATCGATTGTTGGCCAACGGGAGTTAATGATATTTGGTTCCACGTGGTTCATGTTTATGTTCAGATGTGAGCTGCTTGTGTTTAACTTATGGTATATTTTATCTAGAGATATATAACGCTTGGAAGGTGTTTTCTGATCCTTGTTCATGGAGATCCACTTTGGTTTACTAGAGGCATCTCCATGAAAAATCCATTATGCAAACCTACCTTAGCAGTTTTAAATGTAACCTAAATATGTTGTGGTTGTGACCAATGTAAGCATCACAACTATTTGATATGATTATATCCTACACCCTGGACATTATCTATCATATCATTGTATTAAACTTAATGAATGATTGGTTTCTTTTGAGGGGAAAACTGTTATGGAATCTGTACGGTTTCAATAGTTACTATTGCATGTATTCAGTTATCTTGGGTTTTATAATACCAAACTTATGTCTAATGCTTGGTTTTTGTTTTCCTTAAAATCCTCACGTACTCTTTCGAGTAGGCTGAGTAGCAAGTTTTACCTTAGATGCTTTAGAGTATAGAAGACGAGTTGGAGGTTTCCATTATCTATCTATTTCTATTTCTATTGTTCCATTTTAGCTAAGTATATATATCAGCATTGTGAGGACAGGCAGTTATAACTTTTCAGGCTAATGATAGTACTTAGGTCTTGCAGCTCTGAAATTCATGTATTTAGAGTAACCCTTTGAACCGTTCTTTTGATATTATATATTATTGTTCATGTGTTGGACTTTGTGCACGTGATAGGGGGTTCGCACACTGGTGAATGTGTAACCAAGCTTTTTCTATATATGTCCCTTTACAGGTTGGTTGTAAGAAGTCAAGAGGTTGGCCATAAAATCAGGAATGAGGTTACCATTTGTAGTCACCTCCAAAAAGGGAGAATGTTACATTTGGTACCAGAGCGAGGTTGAGCGAATACCTTAGCACTAGTTGGGTATGGCTCATTAGAGATAGGGTAAGCGACATCCTAGAATGAGTCGAGTGTATTATATATACGAGTATGTATTTGTATTTTCTATAAACCTGTACCTCCTTTTTTTAGCTTTTCTTAGGAATAATCTCTTTCTTTGAAATAACTCTAGCCTTTCATATCTTAAATATATTCTGCTATGTTCAAGTAGTACAAATCATGAGTACTAGAGCTGCCAATGCTCGAGGAGGTAGAGGTAGTCGAGTAGTACTATCACAAATAGTGGAGATCGAGCACCAAGGAATGTTGCACCGGTCGGGGAACCGAGGGTGGATATTTTAGAGGAGGTCATGCGGGTCAAGCCTCAAGTGAATTTTGCTTCGCCCTGCCATGATAATGAGAGGCTAGGAGTTAAGAGGTTTGGTGGTACATAGATGATCATAGAAGCTTAAACTTGGATCAAGTTGTATGATCAAATATTTGGGGATATGGAGTTGGATGACACGATGAAGCGTCGGTTGGCATCATGGCATTTGACGGATATGGCTATGGATTTATGGAGTTCTATCATTGCTGATGTCCAAGAGAACGACTTCTCTTGGACCTAATTTAAGGAAGTATTCGGGATGAAGTTTGTCCCAGAAGTCGGGATGACTTTGTTGTTTAGGAGCTTCCTCGACTTAAAGCAAGGGGCCTTGACAGTGGTGGAGTATGATAACCGATTCACTGCCTTATCTCTGTTCGGGGCTGATTTGGTAGATGTGCCATTGAAGAGAAATGAGATGTTCATTGCAAGGATATGCCCAGAATTCAAGGGTAATATGATGAATCACATCTTGGGGTCTTATGTAAATTTGGTGAACATGGAGTTGAGGTTTCAAAGCTTAGCACCGAAGTTGTCTATTGTTGCACCAGCAGGGGATAACAAGTATAAGTTCCAGTCGCCTAGGGATGTTTCTAGCTTAGCTTGTCACAAGTGTGGACAGAAAGGGAACTTTGCTGCGAGTTGTAAGTCGAGTAAGGGAGGGCAAATGGTGAAAGCGCTGTTAGTTAAGGCACCTAGCGCTATGGTACCGAAGTTATAGCCACAAATGGTCATGGCACAGTTTGAATTAAAGAGCTACTACGACTACTATCAGCCCATTCATATAGTTAGAGAGTGTCCGATGCTTCATAAGGGAGAACAACCTTGAGCTTTTATACTAGCTTTAGCACTTTCCACTTCTGCAGTTGTAAAGGGAAAGTGGGTTCTGGAAGGTATTCTATCTATTTTCGGTATTCTTATTCGTGGCTTATTTGATACTTGTGCTTCTCTTAGTTTTATTTCTAGTAGCATTGTTGATAAATTAAGACTGGAGCCAGTCAAATCTTCTGATTCTATTTATGCGTCGAACCCTGTTGGGGGCTCGGCCAATCTTTGTATGAACTGTTTAGGAGTTCCAATTTCTTATTTTAACCAACTCTTTCCTATCGATATGTATGTTCTCAGTTATATAGGTTGATGTCATATTGGGGATGTATTGGTTGTCTCAAAATCATGTCACCTTGGATTGTAAGAAACAGATTGTGGTGTTGAAGAAGGGAAGGGAGTTTCATACTTTGTCTTTTAAAGAGCCAAGCTCGCTTATGACTAATTTTCTTTATTCTCTTAATGTGGCAGAGAAGGAGTTGGGTTCGATCCATATTATCTAGGAATTTGATGATGTCTTCGAAGAGGTGTCAGGTTTACCACCTCATCAGAAGATAGAATTTTGCATTGATTTAGTGAAGGATGCTAAACCTATTGTATTGTCGGTTCGTAGACTTGCACTAAAGAAGAAGTTGGAGCTAACAAATCAGATTAGTGATTTGTTACATAAGGGTTTGATCCGACCAAGTCATTCAAGTTAGAGAGCGCCCATTGTCTTTGCTACAAAGGCAGGTAGTTCCTTAAGATTGTGTGTAGATTATCGCGAGCTCAATAAACGGACTGTTAGGAACAAGTACCCTTTGCCTATGGTAGATGACTTGTTCGATCAGCTTTATGAAGCTCGAGTGTTTTCTCAACTTGATCTTGCCAGGGTTCCATCAGTTGAGGTTGGTAAAGGAGAGTATACCCTTGACCGCTATTAGATCCAACTAGTGTTTATGAGTGGTTAGTTATGCCGCTCGGCCAAATTAATGCTCCAGCATACTTCGTAGACTTAATGAATCAAGTTTTCCAAGATGTTTTGAATAAGTTTGTCTTGTTTTTATCGATGATATTATGGTCTATTCGAAGACCGAGTAGGAACATTCGCGCTATCTAAGGATTGTTCTAGAAACACGAAGAGAGCATGTATTGAAGGCTAAGTTCTCGAAGTGCCATTTTTGGCATTCAGAAGTTAGGTTCTTCGGTCATGTTTTTTCGACGGAGGGCATTTCTGTTGATCTCGCTAAGGTTGTGACCGTTCAGGACTAGAAGAGGCCAGAAAGTGCAATTGATATTAGGAGCTTTCTGGGTCTAACCGGTTATTATAGGAGATTCATATAGGATTTCTCGAAGATTGGCTCTTGCTTAACAAATTCGACGAAGAATGATGTCAGATTTGTATGGACTGATAAATGCAAGCAAGCATTCACAGAGTTAAATGAAAATTTGACAAGTGCTCTTGTTATTACTATGCCAAATAGGGGTGAGAGTTTGATTATTTACGTTGATGCATATGGAATGAGTCTAGGTGCTGTGTTAATGCAGCATGGGAGGGTTATCACATGCGAGTTGGCAGCTCAAACCGCATGAAGCGAGGTTTGCAACTCATGACTTGGAGTAATTAGCAGTGGTATTTGCATTAAAGATGTGGAGGTATCATTTGTTAGGTGAAAGGTTCGAGTTATATATGGAGCATAAATTTTTAAAGTATCTTTTTATGCAAAAAAACTTAAACGTGAGGCAAAAAGGCTATTGGAGATTCTTGTGGCCTATGATCTGGATATATTATACATACTGGGAAAAGCTAATGTCATAGTTGATGCGCTCAGCAGAAGGTATGCGGTTATAGAAAATGTAGAGGTTTGTCCGACTCTGATTAGTCTTATTGAAGAGAATTAGCATAAAGTTATTCATTTTGCTAGGGTAGCTAAGAATGTAAGATATAATGAGGCACCAAAGAGATGGTCGGTATTCGAGCTAGATAGTTGTGGCATTTTGAGAATGAACAGTAGGTTGTGTGTCTCGAATGTTGATGAGATTAGGCAGGAAGTTCTATTAGAGAGTCGCCATTTTAGGTTGATGATAAATTCTAGGGTCACTAAGATGTATCAAGACATCTAGAGGACGTTCTGGTGGGAGGGCATGAAGAGGGATGTTTCTATCTTTGTGGGTAGGTGTGCTAACTGCCAATAGGTAAAAGATAGTCACTAGAAGACGGCTGGACTGCTTCAACTATTCGAGATTCCTAAGTGGAAGTGGGAGTAGATTTCCATGGACTTCATCGACAGATCGCCTAGGTCGAGAAGAGGTAACGAAGGTGTGTGGGTTATCGTGGACCGATTGATCAAGAGTGTGCACTTCTTACCCGTTAAGACAACGAGAACAGCTTCTAGTTTGGCTAAGTTATATGTTAAGGAAATCATCGAATTGCATGGTATTCCTTGTGATATCGTGAGTGATAGAGATCTGATATTCACAAGCCAGTTCTAGAAGGGTTTGCATGAAGCCTTAAGTACTAGGCTTAGTTTGAGTAACACTTACCATCCGTAGACTGATGGGCAAACGAAAAGGGTAAAATGAGTGTTCGAGGACTTACTGCAAGTATGCATTTTGGATTTTAGGGGCTCGTGGGAAGAACACTTACCACTTGTTGAGTTTTCATACAACAATAGTTTTCAATCCAGTATCAAAATGACACCATTAGAAGCGTTGTATGGAAGCCTTGCAAATCTCCATCGTGTTAGGTAAAACCTGGAGATCGTCATGTGCTTGGGTCGGATATGATTCGAGAGGCGTCAGATAAGGTTATAGAGATTCAGAAGCGAACCAAGGAAGCGCAAAATCAACAGAAGAGCTATGCAGATGAGAGACCGAAAGACTTAGAGTTCTCAGTTGGAGACTTTATGTTTTTAAAGGTTTCTCCGATGAGAAGTGTAGTCCAGTTTGGAAGGGGTGGCAAGTTGGTTCCTCATTATATAGGACCATTCCCAATTAGTACAGTCGAGTTACCGATTAGGCTATCAGGTGCGCACACTGTATTTCATGTGTCGCATTTGCATAAGTTTGTGCATGATCCTTCGATGATAGTGGATGTATCGCAGTAGGAGGACTAGGAGATTGAGCCAAATTTGATTGTTTTGACACAGCCTATTCATATTGTTGAGAGGGATACGAAGTGATTGAGGACTAAGGTTGTAAAGTTAGTCAAGGTACAATGGAGCAAGCATGCTCAGGATTGTACATGGGAAACATAGGATAGTTCGAAAGATTCCTATCTAGATTTTTTCTAAGATTAGAGTATCTTAGTATCATACACCTTTTGTAGTGTACTCATCGCTTGAGGTAGAGTGATTTAGTATGCATTTGGTTTGCAGTTTAGTTTGTTTATAGTTTTAGCAGTGTGCTATATATGTAACTTGTTCTATTATCTTCTTTGATTATCATTCTTATTTGAATTTCAAGGATGAAATGTTCTAAGTGGGGGAGAATGTAGCGACCTTGAAATTCGAACACTTCCTCTTCGAATACCGAAACTTTTTGAAATATAATTAAGTGTAATAAATATGATTTTATAAACTTGTTAAACATCATTTAATTAATGAATAATGATAATAAACTTGTTTTTGAAAATTGTTTACAAAATTATATTCTACGAAGATCGATAATGTGACCGAAAATCGGTTTATCGATAAACAGCTTTTCGATCGATATAAGTTGTTAGAACTCATTTGCACTTGTCTAATGATCAAATGAACATATTAGCAACTAATTAACACACACACCTCTTCATGCGACAATGGAATGTTCCAGAAGCTTCGATTAGGATAAGAGACATATCATGTAAAGTGTATACATATAATTAGCATAAAGGAGAAGTGACATAAAGGAGAAGAGATGGGAAGTGAAGCTTCCATGGCATGGTTGGGGGTGAGTGGAAGCTTAGGCAACACCATTCTTAGCATATAAAAGGAGGGGCACACCCTTGTTTATAATTCACAAATTCACAAGCTAATGTAATCATAAAATCCATGTCTTCTTCTTCTTCTTTATAATTTCCTAAAGCAAATTATTGCAAATCAAATCCAAATCACCCCAAATTTGGAGTAAAGCCTTACCACTACATTACAACACTTTATACTTACTCAGATCGGTAAAAAGCAAAGCCAACTCCCCACTCCCTCATCATAGTCGTAAGCAAGGGGAGAGTGGAGGGGGCAAAGGAGCAAGTGGAAAGCAAGGAAGCAAGGAGGTTGCTAGGTTGAGGTTGAGCTTAGGTTGTTTGGACTTGGTTGTTTGTTAGGTTAAGGGTGAACTAACTCACCACTTTGATTGAAAATATAACTCATAATTGCTTGTGTTTGGTTTTGTTAAATTTGTTTAAATTTATTTAGACATGTGTTGAAAACATTGATTTTGATTCTTGCTTTGAAAGCAAGTGGCATATGTATGGACTTGAATGAACTTGAATGGACTTGTATGACATATAGTGAGGTCTTAGAACAAAGCACATAGGTTTGGATATGACTTGGATTTAGATGTGCACTTATAGCGATAGTCGCTACAGATGCACTTATGAATTACCTTGTTTCTAGCGATTTTTATGGAACTTTGTAGATAGATCCTTAGGGGTTTTATCACCATATTTATAATTTTTATATGTATTTTTTTTATCAAAATCTTGGATAGTAAAAAGTTAAATAACATCTCAAAAACGACCAAAACTTCACTTGTGCAAAAACTGCTCCGTTTAGACTTGATTTTTGGACCTAAAAGGTTCGAAAAGATATTTAAGTTTAAGTATATTGTTTCATTCTTTTTACAAGTCTTTAATAACTAATATTAGAGTATTTTAAAAGTGTTTTGAGGTCTTTATGAATTTTTAAGAATTAATTGTGAATTTAAAAAGAAGTGGTTTTTATAATAAAACATGTTCTTTTCCAAGTTTTAAAGATTTTATAAACTTGTTATTTTAAAGTACTATTTTTGATAAATGTTTTAAAACATATTATGAGTATTTTCAAGTATTTTAAAAGTATATAGAAATGTTTTTGGAAAGGGGTTAAGAATTGCTTAATGGCTAAATGGTTTTATTATATGATTACTTGTTGAAAAGTAATTAACTTTGTCTAATGCTAAAAGCCGACGAAGTAGGCTTATTTATTTGTGAAAGTTAAGATTGATATCGAGTAGGGACGGAGCAATAGAGCTCTAACCTACTGGTTTCCTTCTTGGCCAAAGAATAGTTAAGTCAGGAATGTCGGAAACGTGTTAATCTTGTTGATTTCTTACTTGTTTATGGAAACCATTTATACTATATTTAACAATAAAAGCCGACGAGGTAGACTTACCTATTTGTAAAATTCAAGAATGAAGTGTTTAGGCAAGGCTTTGATGTAACCAGTGCTTTAACTTACCTTTACCTAGCTTCACTCTTGGATGAGGAATAGTTAAGTTGAGATGTCGGAAACGAGTTAAGTATACGAATATTGATTTGTATAAGCAATTGTTTTGACTAGATAATCGATTAGTCGATTATCGAACTTGACCTAATATTAACTTACGAAGTAATCGAAAGCTTCGTGATTTCATATGAATGAGAACCCCTGGGGACGAGTGTTTGGTACGAAAAGCCTCTAGCTGTCACTTACTTCTAAAAGAACTGGAATTGAATTAACCAAAAATTCACCGATTAGTTTTAAAGAGTTCGGGATTGATAAGTGTTTTACTTATCGAAAACCACTTCAAAATTAGTATATGGATTCTATGTTTTGGAAGTGGTTGAGAAAGGAAATCTATATGGAGATTCGATATCTATTCGAGATGCTCGAATCCATGTGGTGATTCATGGTCTGTTTGAGATATGGAAATCCATTTGGGGATTCGAGCTCTGTTTGAGTAATGAAGAATCATGTGAAAGATGTCGAACATAACCTCAACATCGGGAACGGCTAAAGATAGAGTAGCCTGCACAACCTAGGGTTTAGCCAACCCACCTCAGGGTATTATCAACTCAATATCTAGAGATACCTATCGATTGTTGGCCGATAGGAGTTGATGATATTTGGTTAAACTTGGTTCATGTTTTTGTTCGGGCGTGGGTCGCTTGTATTTATCTTATAATATATTTTATGTAGAGATAAACGATGCTCAAAAGGTGTTTTCTAATCCTTGTGCATGGAGATCCACTTCAGTTTACTGAGGCGTCTCCATGGAAAAACAATTATGCAAACATACCATAGCGGTTTTAAATGTAACCTAAATATATTGTGGTGTGACCAATGTAAGCATCACAGCTATTTGATATGATTATATCCTACACCCTAGACATTATCTATCATATCACTATATTAAACTTAATGAATGATTGGTTTCTTTTGAGAGAAAACCGTTAAAGGAATCCATAGGGTCTCGATAGTTACTATTACATGTATTCATGTATTTCAGGTTTTCTGTCACCAGACTTATATCTGACGCTTGGTTTTTGTTTTCCCTAAAATCCTTGCATACTCTTTCGAGTAGGCTAAGTAGCAGGTTTTACCTTGGACGCTTCAAAGTTCAAAAGATGAGATGGAGGCTTCCATTATCTATCTATTTCTATTTCCATTGTTCCATTTTAGCTAAGTATATATATCAGCATTGTGAGGACATGCAGTTACAAATGCACAGGCTGATGAAAGTACTTAGGTTTTGTAACTTTGGAATTCCTTGAAATGACCCTCTCTTTTGTACCTTAATTTGTAAGGATTTTTTTTACATAGATATATATATATATATATATATATATATATATTTCTGAAGCCTAGAGTCATTTTTTTTAATCTATACAACTTATCCAGGATCAAAATCTGTACCAATATAAATATATCAGTGTATTCATAAGGATATGCACACACATGTGAAGATGCATGTGCCTCTCTTGTTTGAATCAGAGTTCTGGTAAACAGGAGGATAATTTGATTGATTAAATTTAATCAATCCACACATAGTTCAGTTTAATTCATGCAATAAAATTCCATCCCTATATGTAACAAGATGATTTTTAACTATTGATTCCTTGCTAAATTCTCTATGAAGTATAATTCCTAGAAACCAGATAATTGTGTTATGATAATCTATAAATTAATGGTGTAGTGCTTGTGCTCTGAAAAATGATATAAGTTTCTATCATTATCTATATTTGATTTTCTTATAAAATCTGTTTAAAGTACTAACTCTTTTCTGGAATATTTTTATGTGATATATCATATTCCAAAAACTTGTTGATTTGATGCTAGGATGCTAAGCTAAATGAAATGAAAACTTAAGTGGGTTTCCTGTAACCATGGGTATCTAAAACATTGCTCAACCAGACTCTTTGTTCTGGTATAACCCATATGGTCTTAAAAATGCATTTTGATCAAAGCCTGGGTGAAAAGAAATTCAGATTCATGTTAAAAATACAAAGATAACTGGTGTGCTAATATCTGTACAAAGCATGTTTAAATGTGCATATATATATACAACTATTATGGACCTGGCTTTCAACTCCTATATTACAGATTCTTCCTTTATTTAAAAACAAGGTATAAAACATTTTTGTAGAACAAGTTGAATTATGGAAACATTGCAGACGCATAAATACATTTTCTCTATGCCTATCAACTCTTGTATACAAATGTCATGGTGGAAGAATGAATCATATAATTTGCTGAGACTCAACTATCCAGATTTCCCCAAAACTTAACCCTTCTCAAAGACTCAAGATTGACTAATACATTTATCAAATGTAACCGTCCTATTTGTCATAGAGTTCTTGCTCAGATTTACTTACAAAATCATAGGTTAGCTTCTTCAATTTTTTCTAGATAATCTCTAAATTCATAAATTCCAATTACAAGTAAATTCCTTAGCAAAACACTTAGAAAAATATTCCTTCAACATTCAAGATTTAAATACAAGTGATAATTAAAAATATCAATACATGCAGATTTCATCTTTTAAGCTTTTATCTAACAAATTTTTAGCATGGTATAATCTTCTCCTCAAAGTCTTGCTCCTACCCCTACTTAGTTGCTGCAGTCCCTGAAAATGCATTTGAAGCTGCCCCATATTAAATGAGACACTCCATATGCCATTAGCACACTAGGGTCAGACACATGTCTGGTATAAGAAAATCCACTAAAACAATTTGTAAATCATGTTAAAGTTTAAACATGTATATGTGTATATAACTCTGCCTTTAGAAAACAAATAAGTCATGTGTGCATGTTCTGTGTCAGTGTGCAGGTGCACACTTAAGTCTGCCTTTCCAGAAACCTCAAAAAGATATGGTACATTCATACATTCATACAACTCAGTCATAAATCAAATAGCATCCATACAAAATAGAGAAAATCACCAAAATGAATTAAATCATTTATTCCCTACTCAGATTTCATTTCCAAGAAAACTCTAGTTCCTCTTATATCAAATTCTCTTACATTGATATATTTATCTAGCTTGGTCTCATCTGCAATTAAATGAATCAATGGATACACTGTAATGGACTAATTCACTCCATTACACAAAGATCTCAGGACTTAAACAAGCCATGTGTCAACTTGTATTACTCAAGAACACAAGTCATTCCTGCAGTGCTCTTGACCCCCATTTCCTAATCAGGTTTAAGTTAATAATAACACTTTTGATTTTTCATGACTAAACCATTCAGTGAATCATTTCACTAAGACAAACATTCATGTCATAGCATTCCATATCATTCATAACCAACAAAGACAAACAGGCAATTAACATAGGTGTTCATTAAATAAGATTCTGCATATATATATTCTTGCATTTTTAAAAGGGTATAGACAACTAACATTGGCTTATGGCTTTTTGAGAGAGTTTTTCTTTTTGCAAACATCTGTGCTTTAGTTAAACTCAGAATGACCAAGTTTTACTGAATCACAAAATTTATTTGCTATGTGTATGAATATTTATATATTTTCATTGAATCAGGAGCATCAGCACATAGGCAACCCTATTGCACCCCTAATTCCTTTTTGTCTTAAGCCTCATCACTTATACATAAGTATATTGTAGCTCACATGTTTATATTTTTCTGGGTTGAGCCAAAGCCAACACTACTTGCCTATATTCAACATTTGATTCTCTGGGTATTTATTTATGTTTCTAAACATTAACATATCAGAGAGATCTGGGATTTTAAAATATATATATACTAATAATACCTAGAACTTTCATATGATAAAACAAGCAGAACAACCAGTTAAAAATCAAAACATTTTTAATCTCTGAAAACATAGATAGACAATCACATATGAAAATACATTTTTGAGAAAAAATAACTTATAAACTGGCTGCCTACATTAGGACTTAGTGCCTTAGATTTTTATGAGTGAGTTTTCTCACTTAGCTCTCTTTCACTTCTCAGTTGATTGACAAGCTTCTGTCTTCAACCCTTTTCTTCACTTGTTTTATATTTATATAATATATATATTTTTCTCAAGAGTTATCTGGGAAGAAGAGAAGGTTCCTCGTATCACTGCTTATTTATGAAGGCTCCTTCTTAGGGTTTAAGGTACTAGCTAAAGACATTTTTGCCCATCAGAAATCATGCCATTTGCATTTTATCTAGACCCAAAATCTTACCCTCCCCGGCTTAAGTTTGTGAAGAGAAAAGTGGTTATATCCTTTTGGTTATTTTCAAAAATTTTGCTTTTCCAGAAAATACTTTTCCTCTTGTCTACTATCATGCTAAAAGTGTGACTTGATTTCCATTGGTTATTATATATATATATATATATATATATATATATATATCAAGTATTCTTCCTAATTCTGCCTATACAAAACATATCTCTGTTTTATCTTATTTTCTATTTTTAGCTTTCACTTAGATGGTATGTACTTCCTTTATTTATTTATAAAAGGATCACTCCTTTTATATCTTCATTCTTTTCTTTCTGTTTATAATTCAAAAATAGATTTGTGTATTTTAATTTACTGATTTGAACTCTAGTATTTGATTAGCATACATATATGTATATATAAGTCTTACAGAAATAATTAGTACACACACACATATATATATATATATATACATTATTTTGTACTGACACACATGCACATGTACACTCAAATACAATCAGTTGCATCCATATATATTTTTGCATATAGCCTTTAAGGATTTACTTTATTTATTTGTATAAATATATATTTTTCCCATACACATCAACATATGTTCATTCATATCATTAAGGAATTTAGCTTCAATTCATGTGTATTCCCTGTGCACACATGTACACCCATATAGTTACACCATATCATGCCATATCAATTCCCCCTTTTCTTTTAAAATTAACTTAAAAATTACTTTAAGCTTATTTATATTTTCAAAAATAAATTCCTAAAAATCTTGGGTCATTACATTCCTGTTGTAGAATATGCCAGTGTACTAGTGTATGATTTTTGTTTGATGATATTAACATATATATTCGTTTAAATGTATTTTTTATTGTACTATTTTATTTTTCCACATAATTAAATAAATATTTGTTGAATAAAATAAATAACCCAGAATTCAAATTTAAGTAAATATTTATTCAAACAAATATTTTATTACAAATTCAAATAGTACAAATTTGAGCACTCACTACATTTACACATTTTCAATTACAATTTCAATTACAACACAATTTTTAATTTATAATTTTCACCTCACTACATATTCACTCTCACTCGTATTTGATCTTCAACTGTATTCCAGCCTGTATCTAGCATTTGAACTATCTGCAAAATAAACACTGATGTAGTAAAATTGAAAAAGAAAATATTTTATAGTACACAATAAAGTATGTGTTTTGAAAATATTATTTGCCTCGGTTACTTGGGTTGTTTGTCATCATTTTCTTTTAATTCATCTTACACGAACAACTTGTGACATGCACAGTGTATCACTGTACATGCCACAAGGTCGTGCACACCAATATACACTTGCTTGTTAAAATCGTAGGGACAGGTGAGCATAAGGTCAAACCCAAAAAAAGCTGGATTCAACATAGGTGAAATCCAAAATATAAAACAAAATTCAGTTCAGAAGCAACAGTGCAGAATCAACCAACAATGAACCATAGACCAGTCATCACCAATATGAAACTAGACTACAAGTTACAAGACCACATGAAGACTTCACACTTGAACTAGATTTCAAATGATAGGAGAATGTCCAAGCAAAAAGAATAACAAGTTTAGTTTCAATTGGAGATGAAGCAACCAACACAATGCAGATCAAAGCATGTGGAACCACACATAAAGCAACAACCAACATACGTGAAGATACACATGTATGCATATATACATATACATGTCAGTTCAGTACACATGAAGCCTCAAATCAAGACATGTGCAACGTGCACCAGACCTTCCAGCCATAATGCAACTGGGCAAGTATGACTCGAAGCAATGCAATAACCAGACTATAGCAATAAACTTCAAATGAAAACATAGAATGCTAGTGCATAAATCAAAGGCACAAACATGACTCGAACATATTCAAAAACAACTCGAACATCACATGAAACCAGGAGTTCAAAAGACAAGACATTTAAATAAGCAACCAGACCAGACTCCAAAAATGCAAGAGAGCCATCACATGAATCAAAGCAACTAGAAATGGAACTCGAAGAAACTGCACAGTTAACTCGAAGCAAACATGCAACTACACCAGATCAATGAATGAGCAAAAGCAGTTCTACATATGAGATAAAGCATAGGCACATCACATCAAACACATATATACACACATACAAGTCTACATGGTGACACACATACAAATTAGTGAACCAGTTTTATGCAACAACAATAAGCACAGTGGAGAAATTAAGCAGTGGGTAAGTATCAGTAAAAATTTGGAACAAAGTCAAGAATTGTTTCAAAAAGTCAAGGCAGCAAAGAAACCAGAGCAGTGAATGGTCATACGTTTTGAACAAGTCAATGAACAAGTGATAGCCAGAGAACCAGATTATCTCAAATTCAAATAAACAAGTCGTAAAAGAAGAAAAAGAGGATAAAATTCAAATGCCGAAGTCAAAGAAGCACAAAAAGGAACCGACTCCAAACAAAATTTCAAACGTATTCAACTGATGATTATATGAACAAGTCAGAATTATCACCATGGTTTAAGCAATAATCTAATGGCCGAGCAAAATATTTGAAGAATTCAAAGAAAAATATACGAACGAAAATTTAGGGAATTTATCCCTATTTAACCCAATTTCATCATCGGCATACAACCATTTGAGTTCAAGCAAAATCAAAGAGCAAGCATCGAAATAAATCACGAACCAATCCAGAACTCGAATCAAGTAGAGTATAAGTATAAATCGAAAAAGGGAAAACACGCACCAATTCAAAGCACGAATCAAACTCGACAGTTGGAGCAGTCACAAGCCTATCAAAGCCATATAATCGATTGACGAAGCAAATTGAAGTGAATTCATCATCACAATCGATCAGATTTGAATCGGCTACTACAAATTAAAAGAAACCCTGATTTTTGAAGAGGAACAAAGGAACGGCCGAAGATTTCTCAAAGTAAAAAGGGAAGAGCGACTTCATTTTAACTATCTAGTTAGGTCGGCCTTTATTTTTATATTGGGCTCAATTATAAAATTAGGGTTTTGTTTTTGTTTATTTTTAGTTTTATTTTTTATTTGTAATTTCCTTTTAAAATATTGTGAATTTCTAGTTGTGTAACTAGATACAAACTACGTGGCGTAGTTTGAGAATTCGCAACTCAGTGGCTGAGTTGTGGCAGGTTTTTGCCGAAGCTGGGTAAATTTGTGTGTGATTTTTACTGCATTACTTTCTGTTATTATTTTTATTTCCGCATTAATTTTAGTATCACTCTATTCACACCCCCCCCCCCTCTAAGGTGAAAACGATCCTACAAGTGGTATTAGAGCTAGGAACAAAAACCATTTTATTGTTTTAAGAATTTGATTTTTTAAAATGGCTTCTTTTAATAATGCTTTTGCTGAAGGTCGGTCCATAGTTAGACCACCCATGTTCCATGGTGAATATGCTTATTGGAAAAATAGAATGAAATTTTTTCTGAAAACCATAGATGCATGGAATATTGTTGAAACGGGATATAGGACATCGACAATAATGGTAGATAATCAAAAAGATGAAAAACCTATGGATCAATGGACAGATCTTGAAAATAAACTGCAAAATGCTAATACTAAAGCTATGAATTCTATTATTTGTTCATTAGATCAAATTGAATTTAATCGTGTCTCACATTGTCTAACTGCTTAGGAAATCTAGCACACGCTTGAAGTGACCGATGAAGAAACCTCCCAGGTTAAAGAATCTCACCTTGCCATGCTAAGTAGCAAGTACGAGAACTTCACAATGGAAAAGGATGAAAGTGTCAAAGAATTGTATGGACGACTTTCAAATATTGTATACAAATCAAAATCTTTAGGAAGACCATACACAGAACTGAAAATTGTCCGAAAGATTCTCAGAATTCTTCCATGAAATTTTGAAGCAAAGGTGACTACCATCCAAGAATCAAAGGATCTGAAGCAAGTTAAAGTTGAAGAACTCATCGGAAACCTCACCACTTATGAGCTAGAAATCAAATTCAAGGAAGAACGTGAAGGAGGAGATGCGCGAAAGAAATCAATAGCTCTTAAAGGAACAACAGAAAGTGATGATGATGATGATGAAGCAGCTGAACTGGCACTAATAATAAAGAGATTCAAAAGGTGGAACCGCAAATATGGAAATCATGCCCTAAGTCAACAACTGAAGAACAGAATCGTCAAAGTTCTAGACAACTCAGAAGAGCAGGAGATCATTTGTCACCAGTGCAATAAACCTAGTCAAATCAAGCTGAATTGTCCTCAAAATCAATTCAGAAAAAGAAAGAAACCGAAGAGGAGAAGTTTTGCAGCTACTTGGGATAAAAGTGATGAAGATGATAAAAGCACTGGCAGTGAGAGTGAATGAGAAAATATGTGCTTTTCAGGAGAAACAAGTGACAACAATAATGACGAGCCAAGCGAGGTATCAAAACTTACTCACTCGCAATTACTTATATATTTTCATGAAGTAAATGGCTCTTTTGAACAACTTAGGGAGAAGTACGCTAAAATTGAATCACAAAGAGATAGTTTGGTAGAACTAAATAAGTAGCATGATCAATTAGTTCAAAACTATAGAAATAAGAGCCTTAAGTCTAATAAGTGTCCATCATTTGAAGAAGAAATAAAAAATCAGAAATTAAAATTAAATTGCTTGAAAATGAAATTTTGATTTTGAAAGAAAGTGAAAATACCAGGAGAGAAAATTCTATTAAAAATGCACTTTGTTATTGAATGAAAATGAATCTCTCAAGTCACAAGTCCAACAATTGTCTACAACTTTAGGAAAATTCTCCAAAGGAGAAAGATCACTAAATATGCTATTAGGGAAACAAACTGTTAATACTGTTAGACAAGGACTTGGGTATGCTCAATCTAAAAAGGGTAGAAGTGAAACTAATCATGTCAACTCCAAGTGCACGATTTATGGAAAAAATGGACACAATCAAAACAATTGCTGGTATAGACCAAAACACACGAAAATCATACCAATTTGCGTTCCTAAAGGCACGAATGTAAAATCTCTTAAAATCAAACAAATCTGGGTGCCAAAAGGAACAACCATAAACTGTTTTGGTTCTACGCAAACTTGTTTTTCAAAATAGTTTGTCACTAACAATCATGGACCTATAACAAATAGGTCACAAAAATCTTTCCTTGTGTGGGTGTGTTAGCAGGCTAAGGAACAACAAAAGTAGTACTTGGATTCTGGCTGTTCCAGGCACATGACGGACGACAAATCAAAGTTCCTTAGCCTAGAGAAGTAAAAAGGTGGTAGAGTCAAAATGGGCAACAAACGATGTATTATATGTTGAAAATCTGCACCATAATATGATTTCAATCAGCCAGTGATCAACTGAGAAAATTTGAGCACCACAATTAAATTTGACAAGGATGAAAAAGGTAAGGTAGTTGATCAAAAGAAATATCGAGGTATGATGATCACTTCTTTATCTTACTGCTTCTTGACATTATGTTCTCTGCTTTCTTGTGTACACGGTTTCAATCAAATCCAAAAGAATCTCATTTAAAAAGCTATAAAAGGATTATAAGGTATCAGTTGCACACCCCACGGTTTGGTCTATGGTATCTATCTAAAGATAACTTTGAGTTAAAGGGGTATTCAGATGCAGATTATGCTGGTTGTCTAGTTGATATAAAAAGTACTAGTGGAACATATTTTATGTTTGGGTATTCATTAGTTGCATCACATTTCCAAAGAAAATATCTGCATAAATTTCATTTCAACTGATTTTTAATTGGCAGACATTTTTACAAAACCCCTTCCAGAAAATAGTTTCTGTCGACTTCATCTCAGTTTATGCATTTCAGAAATTTGATTTGTGGATTTGGTCTTAAATGCCTATATTAATTAATCTGACTCCCTACTAATTATCGAAAAGATAAATAGTGACTAAAAAAAGGCGATGAGTGTTGATCTTGATCATACATTATGACCTGAGACAGTATATGTAGTAAATTTCTTTAAAAATTTAAACAAAATTTGTAATAACTTTGGTTAGTAAAAATTCCATGACCATCTATATTCCTATCATATTTCTACGACAATCACTCATCAAAACCCAATATAGTATGTCAAAATGTGGTATTTAAACAGGAAATTATTCATTTTTTAAATTAATTAGCAATAAAATCATCCAAAGTACTCACTCTAATTTAAAAGTCCTCACAATTATGCATGGGTGAACTAATTGGAATCTTTGATTATGTGATTTCATGCTCATTTAAAAGTCCACACGGTTATGCATGTGTATGGAACACATATCAAAATTGGTTGAAATAGGTGAGTTGATTCTAACTCCATTTAAAGGTCCTCACGGTTATGCGTGGTTAGAAGATTCTTGGAATTCATTTTTTTTAATAAAAATTAGGAATACTACTAATCTCATTCAAAAGTCCTAACGGTTATGCATGGTTAGTAAGTATTCAAATTCCTGTCATAAATATACCACAAATGGACACGACTATATTGTTTTTTATGCCAACATCACTTATATCACTCTAAAGTGGAGTATACGCCTAACATAGTATTTATGATTTTTGTTTGATTTTTTATTGAAATTTAATATTTATACCTGATTAGGTATTAATGTTGTATTAATGTCTATCACGTTATCACTGTTATCTAATACTGTTACTCTTTTGCTGATAACAAAAGGGGGAGAGAAGTTAAGATTTTGGCAAATAAGGTCAAAAAATTTTATCTGCATATTCTCTTTTCATTGCATTGTTTATTGTGTTTATTTGCATATTTTTTAACTTCTTTTTGTGCATATGTGAAGGAGGAGCTTTGTTGTAGGGGGAGCATTCAAATAGGGGAAGCTAATAGAATTCAGCAAGACCAAATACATTTAATAAAGTCAAAATCTTAATATATGTTTGTTATCATCAAAAGGGGAAGATTGTAGAATATGCTAGTGTACTAGTGTATGATTTTTGTTTGATGATAATAAACATATATATATATATATTCGTTTAAATGTATTTGTTATTGTACTATTTTATTTTCCCACATAATTAAATAAATATTTGTTGAATAAAATAAATAACTTGGGATTCATATTCAAACAAATATTTTATTCAAACAAATATTTTATTACAAATTCAAATAGTACAAATTTGAGTTCTCACTACATTTACACATTTTCAATTACAATTTCAATTACAACAAAATGTTTAATTTACAATTTTCACCTCACTACATATTCACTCTCACTCATATTTGATATTCAACTATGTTCCAGCCTGTATCCAGCATCAGAACTATCTGCAAAATAAACACTGACGCGGTAAAATTGAAAAAGAAAATATTTGTTCTAAAAATATTATTTGCCTCGTTTATTTGGGTTGTTCGTCATTGTTTTCTTTTAATCCATCTTACAAGAATAACTTGTGACATGCATTGTGTATCACTGTACATGCCATAAGGTCGTGCACACCGATATACACTTGCTTGTTAAAATCGCAGGGACATGTGAGCACGAGGTTAAACCTAGACAAAAGCTGGATTTAACACAGGTGCAGTCCAAAATACAAAACAAATTCAGTTCAGAAGCAACGGTGCAGACTCAACCAACAAGGAACCATAGACCAGTCATCACCAACATAAAACCAGACTACAAGTTACAAGACCATATGAAGACTTCACACTTAAACCAGATTTCAAATGATAGCAAAATGTCCAAGAAAAAAGAATAACAAGTTCAGTTTCAACTGGACATGAAGCAACCAACACAATGCAGATCAGAGCATGTGGAACCACACATAAAGCAATAGGCAATATATATGAAAATACACATGTATGCATATATGTGCATATATACATACACATGTTAGTTCAGTACGCATGAAGCCTCAAATCAAGACATGTACAAAGTGCACCAGACTTTCCAGTCACAACGCAACTGGGCAAGTATGACTCGAAGCAATGCAATGACCAAACTATAGTAATAAACTTCAAATGAAAACAGAGAATACAGGTTCACAAATCAAAGGCATAAACATGACTCGAAAATATTCAACAACAACTCAAACATAACATGAAACTAGGAGTTCAAAAGATAAGACATTTAAACAAGCAACCAGACCAGACTCCAAAAATGCAAGAGAGCCATCACATGAATCGAAGCAACTGGAAATGGAACTCGAAGAAACTACATAGTTAACTTGAAGCAAACATGCAACTACACCAGATTAATGAATGAGCAAAAGCAGTTCTACATATGAGACAGAGCATAGGCACATCACATCAAACACATATATACACACATACAAGTGTATATGGTGACACACATACAAAGTGTACATGGTGACACACATACAAATTAGTGAACCAGTTTTATGCAACAGCAATGAGCATAGTGGAGAAATTAAGCAGTGGGTAAGTATCAGTAAAAATTTGGAACAAAGTCAAGAATTGTATCAAAAAGTCAAGGCAGCAAAGAAACCAGAGCAGTGTATGGTCATACGTTTTGAACAAGTCATAGCCAGAGAACCAGATTATCTCAAATTCAAATGAACAAGTCGTGGAAGAAGAAAAAAAGAGGATAAAATTCAAATGCCGAAGTCAAAGGAGCACAGAACGGAGCCAACTCCAAACAAAATTTCAAATGTATTCAACTGATGATTATATGAACAAGTCAGAATTATCGCCATCGTTTAAGCAATAATCTAATAGCCGAGCAAAATATTTAAAGAATTCAACGAAAAATATACGAATGAAAATTTAGGGAATTTATCCCTATTTAACCCAATTTCATCATCGGCATACAACCATTCGAGTTCAAGCGAAATCAGAGAGCAAGCATCGAAATAAATCACGAACCAATCCAGAACTCGAATCAAGTCGAGTATAAATATAAATCGAAAAAGGGAAAACATGTACCAATTCAAAGCACGAATCAAACTCGATAATTGGAGCAGCCGCAAGCCTATCAAAGCCAAAGAATCGATTGACGAAGCAAATTAAAGTGAATTCATCATCACAATCGATCAGATTTGAATCGGCTACTATAAATTAAAAGAAGCCCTAATTTTTGAAGAGGAAGATAGGAACGGCCGAAGATTTCTCAGAGTAAAAAGGGAAGAGCGACTTCATTTTAACTATCTAGTTGGGCCTGCCTTTATTTTTATATTGGGCTCAATTATAAAATTAGGGTTTTGTTTTTGTTTGTTTTTAGTTTTATTTTATTTGTAATTTCCTTTTAAAATATTGTGAATTTCTAGTTGTGTAACTAGATACAAACTACGGGGCATAGTTTGAAAATTCGCAACTCGGTGGCTGAGTTGTGGTAGGGTTTTGAGCTTAGAGTTAGATTAGTCAAGTTAGCGGGTGTCGCAAGTTTACGTGTGTTTGTAAGTGTCTGACTACTTAATTTCTAGTAGAAACCTTGGGGGCAGCACGTAGGCAGGTATTCGCCAAAGCTGGGTAAATCTATGTGTGAATTTTACTGCATTACTTTCTGTTATTATTTTTATTTTCGCATTAATTTTATATCACCCTATTCAACCCCCCCCCCCTCTAGGGAGAGAAGTTAAGATTTTGGCAAATAAGTTCACCTGTATTCAGAGTAACTCTTTGTACTATTCTTTTGATATTATATATTATCGTTCTACTGTGAGATTCTGATGTTGTGCTTTTTCTTTCTTCTTTTACTCTTTTCTTTATTTTACCCTAACTTTCTGTCTTACCAGCACTTGGGTGTTCGGTACACGAATACCGTGGATGTAATTAGTATCGACGTTCGAGGGTTGAAAAGTCGGGTCGTTACACATGTATTGCTCTATTATGAAATCAGAAGATGAATCTTGTGTAATAAATGTCGTTTTTAATTCCAAATATTTCTTAATTAAAACTAAACTCTTTATTGGTAATTTAAATTTTAAATCCTATAAGATTGTCTAATATGTTTTTAATGTGTGTGTGTACATACTTACATACATACATACATACATACATACATACATACATACAAACATACATACATACATTCATACATATATATATATATATATATATGTTCATATACTACTCCAATATTATTGTGTAAATAATTTTAAATCAAAATTTTGGACAACAAAGGCATATGTAAAGGGGAAATGGGTGTGTTGCGATATAAATCTCAGCACCTGCATATGTTCCCACAAACTATGTATACTTTTTGCATATTGCACATGCACAGTATTCACTTGAGTATGTATGGATGTAATTACATTTACGTTACGTATAAATTAATTGCTTATTAATGATATTTAATACATCATTCAATTCAGTTAAAGAGATAGAGAGAGAGAGAGAGAAACAAAAGGTTTCTCTCTCCAAATAATGCAAAATCTACCCTTAGTTAATTGCATTAATTCCAATGAGAGAAACAAATCGTTTTATTCTCTATATTAATATTTTTTGTTACACACATAGTGTATTTGATATACACATTAAAAAATTTATTAAATTCAAACGCCATTTTAAATAATAATTAAAATATGATTTTATTTACAACTTTATTGGATTAGATCTAATGTACCTTTAGAATTCATAAGCCCAATGGTTCCAAATTAGGGATTTTTTTTTGAAATCTACCTATTTCATCCACTTTTGACCGGCATGGTTCCAACATTCCTTTCCTAAACCATAAATACATTTCAAAAAAATAATTGGTTCTCCAAATTTCAAAACCATCGCTTAAGTATATTCTTCACTACCTTTCTTTAAAACTGCATTTCTAAACACTCATTACTTTCACCAATAAAAATTTCAAAAAAGTGCTTCATTTTTTTAGAATATTCTAATTGGAATTCAAACACTTATTTACTAATTTCTGTAAACATAAGAAAAATCACATTTTTACACAAAATATACATTTTAGTGACAGTTGCATTCAGTAAAAGTCACTTTATATTCAATACACCATATAAAACTAGGAAACCAAGCACACAAAATTTAATATCCAACTTTACACCTATCAACCTCAACATTCACACACACACACACATATCTTTGTATGTATGTATGTAGGATGTGGAACAAACCATTACTTTGACTTCTCGGTCAAAATGGATATTATCATTACAAAATCACTTTTAAAATAGGGGATCACTTTCCTATATAATAAATTTTCTTTTCTTAAAATAATATACTCTTTTTTCCATATTAAAATAACATTTGCATATTCTTCCAAAGTATCGTTATGTCGTAATACGTTGTTTTAATGTTTAGGAATCCCTGTCAATACATTAGCTACTCAAATTGACCAGATTTCTTAAAGCATTAAACATCAACACAACGAATTTCGAAATCATCATATTTGAAAATAAATTTCAATGATACTTTTCTTTATAAACAAATCTCATCAATTTATTTTGTAGATATCCTCAAATTCTCATATATATATATATATAGACACACACGTACACTTATATAAAATAAGTATCGATTTCTTCGAATACTTATTATCTCCAAAATTTATTTTTCTCTTCAAATAATCATATGTGTGCGTAACTCTTCGCACTTTTTTTCAAACTCGTATTTCTCTTTAATATACTTTCATAAATCAATCTCCTTATTCCTCGAAAATCAAAGTTTGTTTTAAAACTCATGAATCATACTTATTTTTAAAAATTCATTTGAAAGCATGTACGACTTTATCATTCACATATCCAAATGAACCACACATATTATCAAGCAAGCATCCAATACATCCAATTTAGATTTATTTTATCATATTATAAACATGCATAATTGTTCACGCTATATGTGTGAATATTATTTTATTTTCAAAAACGTAACTTATTTTCTTAAGAAATCTTCACTACATATAATTTTGTGTGTGTATATATATTTATACATCTATGTATGTTATACTCCAAAAATTGACCCGTTCGATCATTCAACAACTCCAACGTTATAAGTGAAAATCGAATAAAAATGGGTAAAACATCATAAGTCTCATTCCTCTAAGGCCTATGTGTGTGTGTGTGTCTGCGGTATTCCAACCTTAGCTCCGATACTACATTATAAAGCCACGACTCCAGCGACTGAATTATCAAAATCAAAGGGAGTTTACCGTCTGATAGCTCGGATCAAAGGGCTTGGAAGGAGCGATATCTCGTACATGCTACTTTGGGTCAACATGAATACATAACAATACTAGAACACATCTAAAATAATATATATATATATATATCATCTCGACAAAAAGCAGCATATACGAGTTGCTTGGAATAAATAATACAGTATTAGAGACACATAAAAGAACAATCCCAATTTAATTAGAATCAAATGTTGAATAATAAATAACAATTGAATACTATATCTTATCTGAAGATCTTATACAGTATCGCATACATATCTAAGGCTAAACATACAAGTATATCAGTTATCAAATACAATTAACTCTCACATGTATAAACAAGTCATCACATCTCATAAGCTTGACAAATACATGCCAATTGCATAGCCACCATCTTCGTCGACTTCATCTCCGTTATCCCGCCTTTTGGCAAGGCCGAGATATCAGGAAACTGACTGGGGAATATGGATCATACATCCTCAGCATCGGGTAGCTACTGGGTGACCACAGATATCGATGAATTTTACTCGAGTCTGGATCGGGCTACAATTGATAAGACATATCAAGCAAGGTCAGGAAAAGCAACGTTCCAAGTTTCAAGTCAATCCGAGTTCGTACGCCCAAGATATCATCGATGCAAGATGGATGAAATAACCCTAAGTTCGAATCCATAGGCAGAGATTCTTTTCGAATCCATCAGTGCAACCTCTGTTCGAATCCATCAGTTCGACTCCATATAGTTCGCAACCACCAACAAGCATTCGTTCGAATCGAACCGGATAAGCCACTTCGAATCCATGAAGTCACTCCACTTCGTATCCATCCAGTGACCCTGCTTCGAATCCATGAAGTCACTCCACTTCGTATCCATCCAGTGACCCTGCTTCGAATCCATCCTTTTGCAGCGACTTCGTATCGATCGACTATTGTATATCACGATCGATACGAACGAACATCTGCTCGAATCCATTCCCTCGAACCCACTAAGTCAAGGCGGCGAAGAACACGGAGTCGACCCAGTAAAACTCAGAGCAAAAACTGGATCAACCCGAGAAGCACGCGCCACGTCAACGCCTTCGCTCACCAGGCCATCGATTCGAAGAGGATCGATTCGAACAGAACATAGCAACCGGAAAAACACCTTCGAATCGACCATATCTCGCAATCTACAAGTCCAAATGCCATGAAATTTTAACAGGAGCTTAAGCACATGTTGAAGAATGTCCACATCAAATTTCAGCTCGATTGGATGTTCTCTTGATCGATTCGAATGGACTTCGAATCAATCCCAAAGTGGGCCCGGATTTCCTGAAAGCGGGCATGTGGGCCCCCTCACGTGCCAGAACTGTTCTCCCAAAATTTAGGCGAAATATCAGCCTCCTACACCTATAAATAGAGCCCTTGGTCATTCAGAAAAAAGGTCGGACAATTTTAAGAGCTAAAGAGCACCCAGACTCTGCCAGATTTACTCCAAATCACCACCGCTGTCTTATATTCAGACTTAGCTAATAAAATCAGTTGTATTACATTATTAGAAATTGTAATCTTCACGTATCGAGCAATAAAGTCATCAAACTTCATAGTGGACGTAGGCAAAACGCCGAACCACTCTAAATTGCTTGTCTTTGCAATTTACATTTCTGTTATTTGGAGTTTTTGTTAGATAATCCTCAGTTTTAATTCTCTTTCTTCACTTTTACCTCTTCAAAAACTTCCGAAGAGTGTTGTGCCCATTTTTGGTACAAACACTTTGGTGCTTTCACTGAGAAAACCAGCTTTTTCTCCTGCTCCTTGGATCTACCAGCGATACTGGATTGCATAAATCCAAGAGGAAGATCCAGATCTCTAGTCCAGAATCCTTCCATTCTATTCAGATTTGCATAAAATCTAGGAAAGGAACCCACTACTTAAGATGGTTAGTACAAGAACTACCTATACGGCTGCTGATCAAGAAGGTCGGGATAGACAGAATCCTACGCAGCAGCTACAACCCAATCAAGACAACACTGCTCACTCAGATCCGTCAGGGCCAGTAACCAAACAAGCGTTCCATGTATTGCTCCAAGAATTGACTCAAAGTCGGCAATAGCTAGCCGAACAGTTGCGTGCTAATATTGAATTGACCAATCAATTGAACCGCCGAAGGCGCAAGAGGACCAGGAGGGATAATGCTTCCCACTCGTCCACTGAAAGTTCTGCTTCATCTGACTATCATGGCAGATCTACACGTCCCCGATTGGACGCGAGTCATACACAAGCTACCGGATATCCACCTGCCTTGACTGTAGGACAATTGAGGGTCGGACCGTCAACTAGCTTCCAGGCTGGGCCCTCGTCACGAGGAGGTGCTGTTCCACAGCATACCACAAACAATCGCACTGCAACCGTGGCGGTAGAAACAAGGGTTGATACTTGGAATCTGTCAGATCCGAATAATCAACAACGTGGGCGTACTCCTGAACCATACGTCCCAGAAGATATGGAGTCAAGGAGGCGAGACATAGGCCGTCGACAGCGTCCGGTCCAAACTCGCACTGTGGAACCCGACCACACCTTAGCTCAGCATGCACAGAATGTGGCTATGCCTGATATTTCAACCATGATACGTCAGATGATTCGCGAAAGCCAAGGGCTTACCAATGATGACTGGGGGATCTCCCGTAGTCATACTCCTTTCACAGACGAAATATTATACGCTGATCCTCCTCGGCGATTCAGAATGCCAACTCTCCCTATGTACGAAGGAAATTCCGATCCCAATCAACATATTTTGAAGTATGAGTGGTCAATGAGCGCTGCAAGGGCTGATGATGCAGTAAAATGCCGAAGTTTCCCCATCTCTTTGGGAGGAATCGCAACAATGTGGTTCACAAGGTTGCCACCTAGATCTATCTCTTCGTTCGATCAACTGGCTAAGAAATTTGTCGAACAGTTCCGTATGCATGTCGCCAGACCTAAAGACGTTAACACCCTATCTAGTGTCATCCAAGCTAAGGGAGAGACACTTAGACGTTATTTAGAAAGATTCCACGCGACATGTGTAGAGATTAGTAATCCTAACGATAACTCAATCTTGATGGCATTAACCAAAGGAATCAATCCCGATTCTGAGTTTGGAAATTGGCTAGCGGGGAAACCACCCGCATCGTTGGACCGTTTCTACTCCAAAGCCACTCAGTTCTTACGGCAAGAGGACGCGAAACAGTCTAGGAAGCAGGACGATGCGATGCCCAAAACTGAAGGAATACAAAGTAATGTAGCAGTTAAGTAGTCCGGTGAAAGTTCCGGAAAAGTTCAGTTGAATATACAGAACAAACAGACCCAGCCGCGAGGCAACAATGGTCCGGATAAAAAGAGAGATCAGAACCGAGGCCCACGACGTAGGGCTCCAATGTTCGATAATTACACACCATTGAATACATCATTGGAGAATGTATATCTACAAACTTGCAACACTGTGCAATATAAGAAGCCTGCTCCGAAGCAATCGTCGGAGAGGCAGATTCAAACACGGAAGTTCTGTAGATTCCACGAGTGTTATGGCCACAATACCAATGAGTGTCGACATTTGCAGGACCTCATCGAGAAGCTGATCAGAGAAAGGAAGTTAGATCAGTTTGTGCGAGCGCCGCAGCCTGGTGGTGCGGGCCCGTCGAATCAGAACCGTGCACAAAATTAGGAAAGACAAGAAGAACCCGCTCGTACGGGCGGAAGGCTATTTATCAATACAATAAGTGGTGGTCCCCATCCAGCAGACAGAAGCTGGAGGGAAATGGAGTCATATGCCAGCTCTATCAGGCATGCGGACTTCAAATGCTGTAGTAATTGTGAAGATGGAACTCCGGCTAAACAACAGAAAACAATGTCTGATGATATCATATTTAGAAGCAGAGACGCTGATAAGATCGAAGCCCCAACAATTGACCCACTGGTCATATCTGCCCAGGTAGGTCCTGCTTGGATGAAGAGGATCATGGTTGACAGTGGGAGCTCCGTAAACATTTTGCTTAAACAAGCCTATGATTTAATGAAAATGGAAGCAAAGGACTTAAAACCTTGTCAATCTCGAGTCCACGGCTTCAATGGAAGTGCTACAATACCCACTGGAGTGGTGGAACTGCCAGTGGAGTTGGGAGTTGGAGAACGCCGGAGAGTCCGGATGTTGCAGTTTGTCGTTTTAGATATTGATTCACCTTACAATGCGTTTTTGGGCCGACCGGCCCTTGCTGAGTTCAGGGCTGCCATTGCCCCATGGTGTTCAACTCTGAAATTCCCTACTGATCACGGAATTGGAGTCATTCAAGGAGATCAAGCAGCCGGAAGAGCCTGTTATGTTGCTGAACTGCGCGAGGCGTAGAGAAAGGAGAAAGGAAAGGACGTAGAGGAATCTCTCTGCGTCCGTTTTACTGATGATTGACAATTAGTGCCTGGGTCCCAACCTGGGCACCACTACCAATTCCTTAAAGATCTTGACCCTAGAGACAGCGAAGATAAAGACGAATCTGAAGAAAATCAAGCTTCCCCGGCCGAACTGACTGTGGACGTCCCAGCCAGTGAGGATGATGATTCGAAGGTACTAAAAGTTGGATCTCAACTGGGAAGACAGACACAACAGGAATTGGTTGAATTTCTATGGGCGAATCTCGACGTTTTCGCCTGGACACATTCTAATATGTGTGGGATCTCACCGGACATCGCAAGTCACTCCCTGAATATTGATCTGCGGTATGTCCCGGTCAAACAGAAAAGGCGCGGTATGGATCCAGAGAGATCTGCCGCCCTTAAAGAGGAGGTTGATAAGTTATAATCAAATGGGTTCATCTGAGATGCTTTGTATCCAGAATGGGTGTCAAATCCAGTATTGGTTCGAAAACCGAACGGGAAATGGAGAACTTGCGTCGACTATTCTGACTTAAACAAGGCTTGTCCAAAGGATAGTTTTCCACTTCCTCGAATTGACCAGCTCGTAGATTCCACGGCTGGGCATGAATTATTATCTTTCATGGATGCTTATTCTGGCTACAATCAAATACCTATGCATTTGCCTGATCAAGAACATACCAGTTTCGTGACCGATCTGGGACTCTACTGCTACAGAGTCATGCCTTTTGGCTTAAAAAATGCCGAAGCAACATATCAACGCTTGGTCAACCGAATGTTCGCCAACCAGATCGGGAAGACCATGGAGGTCTATGTGGACGACATGCTAGTAAAGTCTCGATTCTCTACAGATCACGTCAGAGATTTAGATTCAATGTTCTACATCCTTCGAGAATACGGAATGAAGCTCAATCCATTAAAGTGTCACTTCGATGTCGCCTCCGGAAAGTTCCTCAGGTTCATCGTTAACACTCGAGGGATAGAAGCAAACCCCGAAAAGATCTGGGCAATAAGGAACTTACAAACTCCAAGAACCATAAAACAAGTCCAGAGTCTCAATGGGAAGGTAGCATCACTAAGCAGGTTCATTTCAAAATCCACTGATAAATGCATTCCTTTCTTTGATCTGATCTGGAAAGGAAAGCGAAACTTTGAATGGACCATGGAGTGCGAAGGTGCATTCCGATCGCTGGTTCAACATCTCTCCACACCACCGATCTTGTCAAAACTGGTCTATCACGAACAGTTGTATCTTTATCTGGCAGTGTCAGAACATTCAATCAGCGCTGCTTTGGGTCGGGAAGAAGATCGAGCGCATAAACCAGTTTACTATGTTAGTAAACGATTAACGGGAGCTGAAAGAAATTACCCAAGGCTGGAGAAATTGGCTTATTGCCTGGTCATTGCCTTAAGAAAGCTTCGCCCATATTTCCAAGCTCATCCTCTTACTGTGTATACCGATCAGCCGTTACGACAGATCTTCACGCGGCCTGAGACGTCTGGTAGGTTACTCAAGTGGAACATCGAACTGAGCCAGTTTGATATTACTTACTCTCCAAGACGAGCCTTTCAAGGACAAGTCCTAGCCGATTTCATAGCTGAATTTACCGTTCCAGAAGACTTGCCCGAAACCAGTGAATCCCCCGAATATATCTAGAAGCTGTATACTGATGGTGCATCAAATGACCGGTGTTCGGGCGCTGGTGTTGTACTCGAAAGTCCCGAAGGCCGATCTATATGTTATGCTTTGAGATTCGATTTTCATGCAACCAATAATGAAGCTGAATATGAAGCCCTCTTAACTGGGCTGAAATTGGCCAGAGATTTGAGAATTATCGCTGTGGAAATTTATTGTGATTCACAATTAGTTGTGTGCCAAGTACGGGGAGAGTATCAAGCAAGGGATCGAAGGTTGGCTGCTTACTTGGCTCGAGTTCAGGAAGTACTGAATCAGTTTGATTATTATGCCATTTATTATATACCTCGAGAACGCAATCAAAAAGCCGATTCATTGGCAAAGTTAGCCAGCACAGGTGAAGCATAGCAAATGGGGCTTGTCCCCGTCGAAACTTTGTCCTCCCCAAGCATCGATCATATAGAGACGAATTTTGTGTTTGAAACCGCTCCCAGTAGAGAGTCGTGGATGACTCCATATCGAAATTACATTGAGAATGGGACATTGCCTGAGCATAGAAATGAGAAAAGGCAAATTCTACGAAAAGCTTCACGGTTCGTCATTCAGGATGGAGTCATGAATAGAAGAGGTTATTCTGTTCCTCTCCTCCGGTGTATCGCGCACGATGAAATCAAACGAGTGTTACATGACGTACACAAAGGAGAATGTGGCGATCACACCGGTGGACAAGCTCTTGCTAAGAAAATACTCCGATACAGATACTACTGGCCGACAGTGAACCGAGATGCAGCAAACTATGCCAGAAAGTGCGATAGGTGCCAGAAACACGCCCGAATTCCAAGAGCCCCACCTACCGAGATAACTCAAATGGTCAGTCCCTGGCCATTTGCTATGTGGGGCATCGATATCATTGGTGCTCTACCTCTGGCAAAAGGTGGTGCGAAGTACGCCATCGTCGCCGTTGACTACTTTACAAAGTAGGCTGAAGCCGAAGCTCTCGCAACAATTACGATGAAGAAAGTAATAAATTTCGTAGTTCGCAACATCATCTGTCGATTTGGACTCCCGCATACCATCATCACCGATAATGGGGCCCAATTTGACAGTGCAGAATTCAAGAATTTCTGTCAACGGTTTCATATCCATAAAAAATTCTCGGCGGTTCCACATCCACAGGAAAACGGTCAGGTCGAAGCTGTCAACAAAGTTATAAAATCAATCCTAAAGAAACGACTGGAAAAGGCTGGGGGCAAATGGGTTGATGAACTTCCTATGGCATTATGGGCTTATCGAACAACTCACAAGACCGCAACCGGACACACCCCGTTTTCCTTATCTTATGGCTCGGAAGCCGTTATTCCAGTCGAGACGGAAGTGTTTTCCCATCGCGTGACTTATTATGATCCGAAAACAAATGCTATATTACTTGCTGAATCTTTGGATCTATTGGATGAGAAACGGGAAGAGGCTGATTTGAGAGCGGCCGCATATCGAAGTCGAGTCGCTCGATTGTACAATGCCAAAGTTAGACCTCGAACTTTTGAACTTGGTGATCTCGTTCTCAAGAGAATCTATTTGGTTCCTTCGCACATGAAACCCAACTGGGAAGGGCCATATGTGATTACAAGAAGACTCGGAGATGGCACATTCAAACTATCGACCGTTAACGGTCTTGGTTTGCCAAGGGCCTGGAACAGTGAGAGTCTCCGTCGCTACTACACATGACAGGCTTTATTTATTTTGTTATATTTTTCCATTTAGCAATTTGCTTTTGCATTTCGAAATTAGAATTTGTAATAAGGCAACTGACTTTGCCATATTTTCTTATTTCAGCAATAAAATGCCATCTCTTCGAGCCAGAGCTGTGATTCATTAAATACAATGTACAACATCACGATGCACGGAGAGCTAAATTCCATCACGCAGTGGAATTTATTCAAGTAGGGAGTGGCCATGATACGATCGGCCACTCGCTAAATGAAACCCAAGCTCGGGGGCAAGCCATCACGTCAGGCTAAAAATGGGTTGGTACACGACAATCCTTCACTTAACTCCATACTCCAGAGTGCGAGACGGAGTATAAACATCACTCAACTCCGTACTCCTAGAGTGCGAGACGGAGTATAAACATTAACTAAACTCCGTACTCCCAGAGTGCGAGACGGAGTATAAACATTCACTTAACTCCGTACTTCCAAAGTGCGAGACAGAGTATAAACATTTACTTAACTCCGTACTTCCAGAGTGCGAGACGGAGTATAAACATTTACTTAACTCCATACTTCCAGAGTGCGAGACGGAGTATAAACATTTACTTAACTCCGTACTTCCAGAGTGCGAGATGGAGTATAAACATTTACTTAACTCCGTACTTCCAGAGTGCAAGACGGAGTATAAACATTTACTTAACTCCGTACTTCCAGAGTGCGAGACAGAGTGTAAACATTTACTTAACTCCGTACTTCCAGAGTGTGAGACGGAGTATAAACATAAATCAACCCCATATTAATCCCCAAGACTGGGGGCAGAACCAGAACAAATATCGAATTGAAGGCGAAAGAAGATATACTTTCATTTCCCTTATCAACAAAAAGAATCTGATTACAAGATGGTTCAAAAAATTCCTACTAGTGGGAACCGAGTCCACATCTATACACGGCTACAGAAAAAACCAAAAGACAAAACAAAACACTACAGCAAACTAAAGAAGGAGTTCAATCTTTCTTCTTACTTAGCTTCTTCTTCGGAGTAGTCCCACTGGATCCGCTACCCGACTTACTCCTCACTCTCTTACTCTTCTCTGGTTTATCCTCCGATGGCGACATAATGTCAACATCTTCCTCGGAGCTTGAGGTGACGGAGATTCCCTTGGGGGGTTGAACTGGAGGCATAGGGGCTGTAACGGGAAGTGGGACAGGAGCACTCACAATGACCACAGTGCCGCCCGGCGATATCATCATTAGCGGGGCAGGGGCAGACAGATTCATGCCGGCAGTCACTGCTGTCATCTCAGCATCGATCTCAGCCAAAATTTCATCTTCACGAGGTGCTTGGGCCGTGCTGGATATGCTAGTGACTGGCATAAAAGAACTAACAGCCGGAGTGGTCCCGCTCATAGCAAAGGATGGATCGACGAAGGGATCGTTGGGTTGACTGAGGAGTTCCTCAATCATCTGAGCATCAAAAGATAACATGCTCGCTTCCCCTTCTTCGCCGACCATGGTAGATGTCATAATAGCTTCGGTGACGATAGCCCCCTGCGCTTGATAAGAGGCTTGAGATGCAGGAGGCGCAGAGATAACGGCTTCAGTCATTGAAATGCGAAAAAACGAAGATTATTAGCTAAGAGTATTGATTCAGATTCACCACACTAAGTGTATACGAAGAGGCGTTCAAGTACCTTCCTTAGCCTGGCCCGAAGTATGGGCAGATACAGAGGCAGGAGCATCAGCGGAAGACAATTGCGGCTTGTCAGGATTATAAGCGGGGACGGACTGGGGATCGACCGCACCAATGGTTTCAGGCAATGTCGGAATTACAGCTCCAACACTTGTTTCGTGATGCTCAATCCCCGAGCCCTCACATGTCTCTATCTGTTGAGCACCAAGCCTCTCTTTCGCCACGGAAATCACCACCTCATGGAGAACTTTCCTCTCTTCCTCAGTAAGCAAGCGCATCTCAAGCTCAAAATCATCCAGCGTTTCATCCGGATGCGCTACTTTCTTCTCCTCCACCAACCTAGTCTAGGCATTGTACAGAATCATAGAGTCATCTCCCAGCCATGATAAATTTTTGTGCTCCAGCACGTTGGCATTGTATGTGACCAGGAGATCATCGAAATCAGCGTCCATCCTGGACTGCTCCGCCATAATCTTTTCCTGGATTTCTGCCTCCACAGACTTGGTCTTGGCCACCGCCGCAGCAAGTTCGGCTCGAAGTGACACAGCTTGGTCGCATGCCTCCCGAGCAGTGGTATTAGCATCGTCTTTTTCTTTCACCACCTCAGCAAATTTGGCCTTGAGCTCATTCAGCTCTTTAACGGCTATGTCTCGTTCAGCTACGACAGTGGTATAACGGTGGCCCATCCCTTCTACCAAGGCACAGTGTGCCTGCTGCATCCTCGCCATCTTCGCCACAACATCATCATGCTTTTTAAGCGCTTGGAGTTCAGAGTTTCGAGACGACTCCATCTCAGATTGAAAACCTGGATGATGCGATCTTTCTTGACAATCTCAGCATCACGCTCCTGAATAACCTTTGCCCGGTCAAAAGCTACCTTTGAAGCTTTCACGGCTGCTTTGTACCACTCCTTGTATTGAGCATAAAAGTCGCAGATATAGCTATGCGCAATATTTTTGGCATCCGAAGGAATCCTCTTGAGATGGGGAGGGAAGACATATGCATCCAAACAGATTTCTGGGAAGTCCTTTTTCATTTGAGCAAGCTGGATGGCTCCTTCACTTGTCAATTCAACCGGAACCTGTTCAACAATGGCAGCTACCGGCGGTTCAACCCTTTGCCGTTGAGTTTCGGGCCTAGAAGATTGAGAAGGTGGTTGTTGATGCGAAGACTCAGGAGGATCTATAGGGACCCTAGGAGGCGGAGGAGAACGAGATCGCGGTCGGTACTGATAGCTCCTATCTCTGTCAGTACGATCTTGACCAGAATGGCTACGCCAATAATCTCGATCTTTATCATAGCGATCCTGATTGGTATAACCTCGTCCCTGATCCCTATCCGATTCCCTCCAACGGGACTCATGGTATGAGGAAGATCGGCGTACATTACGGAGCCTATCCAAAGTGGATCCACGGCTTGACATCTCACCAGCGATAAGAAGAAACTACAGTTTAGAATCCTACAAAAGCGACATTCAATATGAGGAAATCATGTAGTGTTGTGGAAGTGTGTGTAAATGTGTAAACCCCCAAACCGACCGGAAGTGTTGACCGCACTCAAAGGGAAGGGCTCGCTCATATTTAAAACATCTTGAAATTCCTCCAACCTGGAATTGTGATGAATCGATATATAATTCGGGATGGGAATATCATCAAGCCCTTTGAAGTATCTCTCGAATGAGAAGGGGCGGCCTCAGAAATTATAGCTCCGGAAGTGGGAGAAGACACATCTACAGACTTCCACCCCTTATATTTAAGTTTTTTAGAAATGACGGTCTTGCTATTCCGTCTTTCTCCCAATTCTTCAAAATTTCCCGAAAGATCTACCATCGGCTCTACGTCTGTGTGGGTTCTTTCTTCGTCGCTCACTTCAGTAATTACGACGCCGAGTGTTTTCTTCGCCATTTTCTTTTTCTTCTTCTTCTTCTTTTTCTTCTTCTTTGAGACAGGCTTTAGCATCCCTTCGGTGATTATGCTCTGATTCCTTTCAATCAAGCTGAGAGTCCTTAAGTTATAGTCAGTCAGCACCGAGTCGATGTGTCTCAGCTCGCTCGGAATTTCTTGGAGGCTTCGAACTATGCCCTTGTAATACCCGCTGTCGGGTCTGGAGATAATTGCTATAAGGAAAACAGGATGTTAATACCGATACCAGAAAGCTATTAGTCAAGAAAAATCGTCGACATGTTACGACACATACGTCTAGACAACCATCGCCTAGCAAAACCCGGAGGACACCAGACATAAAACCATTCATTCTTAAAGTAACTAAGTCTGGTCCAGGCTTCGGTAATAGCTTGACAGTTTCTGACTGCCTCCAAAAATGTGAAAGATGGACTATCGCCTCTGCTCTTGAAATTAAATAGATATCTAATTTCCGTCGGCCTTGGAGGGCGGAAAAGATGTTCCATAAATACAATAAACGCACTGTTCAGTAGCGCGTGCCCGTTGGGGTGTAATTGAGAGGGAGCGATTCCAAGAAACGATAACATCTCCCTAATATACTGATTGAATGGAGGGAGTGTTCCGGCCGCACAAGCATGTCGGTAAAAGGCAGTATACCCTTCGGACGGACAGTGAGGTCTATCACTGGAACTCGGCAATAACACATCGTCTAAAGAAATATGATGTCTTGTGCATATCCTACCCAACAAGTTTTCGGAGATGTTAGATTGAACGGAATCTATAGGATCCTCGATAAATATTGCGTCTTGTAGCTCGCCGGGAGCTGGATCTACAATATCCGTTGGGATATCTGGAATTACAAGGACCGGAGGAAGAGAACTCTGAATCCCCTGCTGCTGAGAGCTCGAAGACTCCATAACTGATTAACTTATCAGAAAGCAACGTTAAGTTCATAGAAAAACCGTGCATTCCCCAGTGAAGTGCGTATGAATGTGTCGTGCAGTGCAAGTGTTGTGCATTACTTAAGCAAATTTTACGGAATGAAACGAAATGTGCGGACGACAGAACTCTGAAAATCAGACTGGAAATGACCGTCATCGCTGACCGTCACAACCACGCCATCCAGATGATACCGGTCGATTCAAGCATAAGTCCGTTATATTTTTGGTTAGGCCACAGTTCCATCGACGAGCTTTAAAAGGCAGTCAAATGTGCAGTCCTACAGTCAAGTTCAATTATGCAAGGCCGAAGCTCGTCGGAATCAAACGTTCGAGTGTGCTAAAATTCATCAAGTTCGTCAAATTTCAACTCGAAATCAGTCGTGGTTCAGGTGTTGGAGCAAGTTAGAAATATTGCATTCTTTGAACTGAGGACGATCGAATCGATCATCTCGAATCGATACAGGTCGACTCGATGTGCTTCGAATCGATAAGGGTTGACTCGATGCGCTTCGTATCGATACGGCCCCTGGAGCGATGTCTATAGTCTCAATTGGAGGGGCATTTCGAATCGACCGGGAGAGCATTCATACCAACCAAGGAAAACGGCTTCGTATCGATCAAACTCGATACCTTCGAATCGATCGTGGGGTTATGGGTTCGAATCGATCGATACGAACCACTTCACCTCACGAGCATCGATCCGAGGCCACACAATCGGGACCGATTCAAACTACTCCATCCCAGATCGATACGAGGCAAAGAGAAAAGCAATTCCTTAAGATCTCTCCTTCTTTTCCAAGAAAACCTCAACACTTTGTCGCGCACCATCCCTCAATTCGATCAATTTCGCTTAGATCTCAAAACCCTTTGAAATTGATCTTAGAAGAATTCAAGAATGATGGCGAAGATTTCCAGTTCCATCGTTCTTGGCATGGCCATATGCATTAGTTACCTGATTTGTTACGATTGAAGGATTGAAGGTTTTCGATCGATTCGGAGAAGTCTCTTTCAAGTCTGAAGGATCGATGCAAAGAAGAAGGCGCAGGAAGACGAAGATAAAAAGTAAAAAGTGAATGAGGTCTCAATATTTATAGGGGCTTTGTGCCGATTCGCATCCCGATGAACTAACCGGTAGCAGTAGGTGAAGCCACCAGATCGATTCGAAGCGGCGAATTCGAATCCATAAGCCAGAGCGCTAGAATCGACACAAACTCCCGCATGCATTGGTATTGAGCCACGCTTCGAATCCATTCCCTCGAGTCCATCAAAATGATTCGAAGCACGGACGTAAGAAAGACTAAAAGAGCGTTCGACACCAGCAATTCGAAGTGTTCATCGATTCACAAAGATACGCGGTCTATCGGTACAAGCGATCGATTCGTATCCGTCAATTGTCATCGATACGAATAAGGGTCCATCATTGCATCGAGTAGAACGACGCTTTCGAATCCATCACAAATGAGTTCCATCGATTTGAAACTTTTGTTCGACTCCACCCACTGCATACCTAATTTAACAAGCGTTTCGTATCTAATGAATTCTAAATTCACCAGTACGATGTCGGTCCTTCGACCTTCTATATTGATTCAGGAGAGGATTGATACGAAGGAACTCCCTAAAACAACTGACGGACATTGTTACGACTCAAGTTTCACATCGATTCAGGAGAGGATCGATATGAAATGCAATACAAGAAAGTTAACAAAAACTCGAATTGAACATTCATCCAATAACGACTGCAGCGACAAACAGTTAATCACTACTGTACGACAGTCAGTTACGGCAATACAGAATACAGCTTTCAAAGAAACATGCAATAGCTGTCCAACATGAATCTGCAGCTTTTCAAAGCACGTCATGTTTACACAAGACGTACTTTGGGGGGCAAATGTTATCCCTCCTTTTGGCAAGGCCGAGATATCAGGAAACTGATTGGGGAATATGGATCATACATCCTCAGCATCGGGTAGCTACTGGGTGACCACAGATATCGATGAATTTTACTCGAGTCCGGATCGGGCTACAATTGATAAGACACATCAAGCAAGGTCAGGAAAAGACACATTCCAAGTTTCAAGTCAATCCGAGTTCGTACGCCCAAGATATCATCGATGCAAGATGGAGGAAATAACCCTAAGTTCGAATCCATAGGCAGAGATTCTTTTCGAATCCATCAGTGCAACCTCTGTTCGAATCCATCAGTTCGACTCCATATAGTTCGCAACCACCAACAAGCATTCGTTCGAATCGAACCGGATAAGCCACTTAGAATCCATGAAGTCACTCCACTTCGTATCCATCCAGTGACCCTGCTTCGAATCCATAAAGTCACTCCACTTCGTATCCATCCAGTGACCCTGCTTCGAATCCATCCTTTTGCAGCGACTTCGTATCGATCGACTATTGTATATCACGATCGATACGAATGAACATCTGCTCGAATCCATTCCCTCGAACCCAATAAGTCAAGGCGGCGAAGAACACGGAGTCAACCCAGTAAAACTCGGAGCAAAAACAGGATCAACCCGAGAAGCACGCGCCACGTCAACGCCTTCGCTCACCAGGCCATCGATTCGACCCTATCGATTCGAAGAGGATCGATTCGAACAGATCACAGCAACCGGAAAAACACCTTCGAATCGACCATATCTCGCAATCTACAAGTCCAAATGCCATGAAATTTTAACAGGAGCTTAAGCACATGTTGAAGAATGTCCACATCAAATTTCAGCTCGATTGGATGTTTTCTTGATCGATTTGAATGGACTTCGAATCGATCCCAAAGTGATCCCGGATTTCCTAAAAGCGGGCATGTGGGCCCCCTCACGTGCCAGAACTGTTCTCCCAAAATTTAGGCGAAATATCAGCCTCCTACACCTATAAATAGAGCCCTTGGTCATTCAGAAAAGAGGTCGGACAATTTTAAGAGCTAAAGAGCGCCCAGACATTGCCAGATTTTCTCCAAATCACCACCGCTGCCTTATATTCAGACTTAGCTAATAAAATCAGTTGTATTACATTATTAGAAATTGTAATCTTCACGTATCGAGCAATAAAGTCATCAAACTTCATAGTGGACGTAGGCAAAACGCCGAACCACTCTAAATCGCTTGTCTTTGCAATTTACATTTCTGTTATTTGGAGTTTTTGTTAGATAATCCTCAGTTTTAATTCTCTTTCTTCACTTTTATCTCTTCAAAAACTTCCGAAGAGTGTTGTGCCCATTTTTGGTACAAACAATCTCCTAACCCATAAAGCCCATACAAGTATAACCTCACACCTGTAGACAACCCTAATCTGACACAATGTTGTTAAGTATATGACAAAGCCCAAGTCAAGCTAGAAATCTAGTCATGAGTATAACAAAATCAAAAACATTCGATGTGTAGTGTTGAGTTTAAAGGTGACATTTTTAAACACACAAATGTCATTTACACTATACCAAATCTCGTCCATAATTCATTCTTCACAAATCAGTGATAATAGATGTGTGTTTGTACCAAAATATGGCACAAACACCCAAAGCATTAGAATAGACAATAAAGCGAAGAAAGTAAATGAAAACGTAAAATAACAAGACATACAAGATTTATAGTGGTTTGGCCAATTGTTGCTTACGTCTACATTTTTACTAATTTGGTTGCTATTTACAAGAGGTGTTCTTATGATCGGTAATGATCCGTGAGATTATAGAAGTATGAAAATTTTTTTAAGAGAGCCAAAATGGTCCTCTAAATGATGCCCCTCCTCCTCTATTATAGCCGAGGGTTGCCAGAATTTTCTCACCCACTTTACCCATAAGGAGAGCTAACCGAAGAAGATTGTGGCCACGTCATTAACATTTAGGGATCGATACTGATCCATACCAGGGATCGATACCAATCCATGAACTTGTTTCTTGGACTGTGACCTTCCACTTACAAATACTTGGTTGACTTGTATCTTGGTCCTTGGCATCAAAGTTGTGTAGATATGAGCTCAAGTTTGAGTGAGTTCCTTGGTTCGGATGTCGGTTAAAGCTTTTGGTTTGCCCATCAATCGTTTGAGTTGCACCTTGCTAGGGAACCATCATCTAATCACGTGTTTGAGTTGACGAGGACCTTAGCCCTGCATTTTATGAAGATCGATAAGTTTTGGGGCGACTTTCATGGATCGGTATTGATCCATGGTCATGGATCGATACCAATCCATGACATTGATTGGTATTCGAGCATGGATCTTACATTTGGGTCTGTTTAGCATGCTTGTCATTTTAGGAGTCTTTGGTAAGTTGGTAACTTTGTCTCTTGACTTTGTTCGATGTTCAAGTTTGGTAGTTATCATTGTGGATTTATGCATGGTAATTTCTCTGTTTAATCGATCGAGCTCATAAAATATGGCTTATTTACAAGGCTGGATAACATTTTCCCCCGAAAGAATACTTTGCGAATGGAAGGTGCTCTTTGCTCAAGATCAAATATCGAAGTCAATGAAACATTAGTGGTTGAATTTTCTAGCCATCAACCCACCAAACCGCGGTGAATCATGTTCTTCCTTTGGATTAACCTATAAATCAAAGATCGCTACGGACCATTATTGCTAGGAAATTAAGTCCTAGCTCGAGTGCTAGCCATAGATAATCATTTCGTGTTCCCTTAGAATTATCACATCATGTGTTGTGTCACGAATTAAAGTCATTCCGTATTCATATCGGAGTTAGCAATCACGCACTAAAATCAATGGTTTATTTTGATAACTGCTAACGAATCATTTCTAGGTCAAATGGCGTTCAAAACCAAAATCTGAATTTTGATTTCTCTGGGTCATGTATTCGATGACCAATTCGATTCCTAATCGCTCCGGATTATTAGTTGAAATCTCAATCTCTTCAGATCGTTAACAGAATCCGCAACCTTTCCAGGTTATTAGTTAGATCTCGATCTCTGGATCGATATTTCAACCCATGATCTTCCTAGATCATTTAACATCCAACTAGGGCTCGACCTCTTCGGATCTTTGTTGACTCCAATCCACTTGCTCTCTAACAAGGGGACTCAACGATCGAAGCTGGTCCATCTGCTCACTTTCCAATAAAGGGACCTACTATCGTACAAGCTCAATTCGTTTGCTCCCCGGCAAGGGGACTTGTACCTTGTGGTCATCGCTCCGACTCTCCAAGCAGGGCTACCACGATCAATATCAGTCGTCATATTCAAGTGGATTCAAAAATCAAGCAGTCATTTACCAAGTTCAAATTCAAACATCAAACACACATCACGACGTCTACCCAGGCATTACAGCTTAGTATCCAACCTAGAATGTGGCTAGAGACCGATCGAGGTCAATACACGAGTATATGGCTTGACTATAATATCTCATCATTTATTGAAGACGAAGACAAAGTGCGGGAAATGAATCATACTCCATGTCATCCCGATCATGAGATAACTATCCTTGACCTAGATCTAAGGCCTCTTCCATTTGATATAGATAATGGTTGCTCCTGTTCTATCACTACAGCTCGGTTTCTCACATACTACTATAGCGGGTTGTTTCTAACCTGCTCCTCAATCAAATCACAAAGACGTCTATAGTCATTTATTTTGTGCCCATCCAGCTCATGGACTATGCGATACTTTCCCGATCTTATTTCTCGGTCGATGGGTTCTCTCTTCACTGGTTTTGATATGGGATATGACCCTAGTATCAAGGTAAATCTTCTTTGGGGTCTCGTTCAATTCTATTTAAAAGGAGAACTTCGGTTCCCTTCTTTGCCGCTTTGGTCCTCCAAAGCCATCATCAGACTTTTGCTTTCCTTTGTATTTACTAAATCCTGCTCTGGATGGTCCTCCACCATCCACAGCATTAACTTCTTCCCTTTTAACTTCGACGTCCTCTTGACTCAAGTATCTCATATCCTCGTGGTAGAATTCTACAAGATCCGCTAATGGATCCCTTTCCAAGGCAACCTTAAAATCTGTCTTACTGGCAACTCCTGAAACTACCGCCAATAGAACCACCAATGGATCCGACTTATGAACCGCAGTGGCTGCTACATTAAACTTAGTCAAAAAAGAGGGTCTCTCCGGCCCTTTGCGTCACACTCGATAGCGTCATCACATTCTTTGGTCTTGAAATGTGAACTCTTAACTGCCTCATGAATCTGTTCACTAACTCAGTCCATGTGCCGATGGAACCGTTCTCCGACTGTCTAAACCACGTTGTTTCCAAGTTCGTCAAATCCAAAAGGAAACACCATCCCATTACTTCTTCAGATGCACCCAGCACCTTTATATGTCGGATGTATCTCATCAAATGAACCATTGGATCAGTTTTTCCATCATACAAATCCAACGTCGATAGCTTGAAATTGGGTGGATTTCTTGCATATTGGATGTTAGGTGTGAATGGGTTTCTAGTCACGTCTTCCAGGCTTTGGTCCGGTGGTCCACCTCTCAATGCTCACCAAACTATCTCAACAATTCTGTCATTGTCATCTAATGGAGGTCTCTGCTCCATATTATTGTTCTTTCCCTCGTTCCTATGGAGAAATTCTGGCGCGTGCTCCTCCGGTAGCACGTTCGCATTCCGATTCATATTTAAGTGTCCGGTAGCATTCCTCAAACAAGCATCTCCAAGTTCTAGGTTCAAGACAATATTTCCCTCATGGATTTCTGGATCGGCACCGATCCATGTCCTTGGATCAGTACCGATCTGATTTGCTTCTATGGGGGTTGCTTCGACCTGCTCCATTTCGATCCCAACTGTATTTGTCTTGCCTTATAGACTCCGATTCTGGATTTTGGCTAATCCAATCGTCATTCGTTGTTCCATTCTTCTGAAGAATCCCTCCATCATTTCTTCCTGGCGGGCTATCATTTTCTCTTGCATTTCTGTCATCATTGTTTCCATTTCATCTCTGGTTATGTAGATAGAAAGGGGGTAAGATCTTGAGACACTTCCTGGTTGTGCTAATGTCCTTATTGGCTTCCTCCAGCAGTGGTTTTCCTGGTTGATGGTCTTGTCATCCTATTCAATCTCAAGTATCAAGCCATTGAATTCAAGTATTTCTTAGTGAAAGCACCAAAAATTTTGCATCAAAATGTGGCACAAACACCCATAGAGTTAGAATAGAGAAAAAAGCAAAGAAATTAAATGAAAATGTAAAATAACAAGACACACAAGCTTTATAGTAGTTCGGCCAATCGTTGCCTATGCCCAGCTAACTTTTTTACCGATTTGGTTGTTGTTTGCAAGAGGTGTTTTTATAGATCAGTGATGATCCCTAAGGTTATAGGAGAAGTATAGAAAATTATTAAGAGAGCTAAAAAGGTCCAGTAAATGATGTCCCTCCTCCTCTATTTATAGATGAGGGTCACCAGAATTTTCTTACCCATGTTCTCACCCACTTTCCCTACTTTCAGGGAGTACTAACCGAAGAAGATCGTGGCTACATCATTAACGTTCAGAGATCAGTACCAATCCATACCAGGGATCGGTAACGATCCATGAACATGCTTCCCAAACCACTACCTTCCTCTTATGAATACTTGGTTGACTTGTATCTTGGTCCTTGGCATTAAGTTGTGTAGATATGAGCTTGAGTTTTAGTGAGTTCCTTGGTTCGGATGTCGGTTAAAGCTTTTGGTTTGCCCATTAATCATTTGAGTTGCACCTTGCCAGTGAACCATCATCTAATTGCATGTTTGAGTTGACAAGGACCTTAGCCCTACATTTCATAAAGATCGAGAAGTTTTGGGGCAACTTTCATGGATTGATACCGATCCATGGTCATGGATCGGTACGGTACCATCCATTACTTTGATTGGTATTTGAGTGTGGATCTTGCACTTGGGTTTGTTTAGCATGCATGCCATTTTGTGAGTCTTTGGCAAGTTGGTAACTTTGTCTCTTGACTTTGTTCAATATCCAAGTTATCGTTCGGGATTTCTAGTTGGTAATTTCTCTATCGATCAAGCTTATTAAATATGGAATGTTCACAAGGTTGGATAATAATGTGTTATGACACTGTTCATCATAACTCACAGCTGCAACTCCAGTCAACTGGGATAGCACAATCTATCCATATTAGATGAGTTGTTTTTCTTGTATAAATGCAAATCATCATTTCAAACATTCATTTTACGAGGTCAGCATTTTCTACTTTTACTTATGAGAGTCTTTTTTTAATACTCTTTTCTATGAATCCCAACAGGATTGCACCTTAGTAAATCCCCTCTACGGATTTACCATCTATTGGACTATCTGCCTCAATAAGTCATCACAATCTTCTTCACTTATATATTTTCATCATTTAACGTCGTGTACTTGTAACTTGTTTCATTTCATAAATTTGCATCATAACTTGGTAAATATAACACAACGTGTCGTATATTCATTTCATAACATTAATAGGATATGATAAACTTGCATAATCATATTATGGTGACTCAAGCATCAACAATGTTCTAGTTAAAATCAAACAAGTATTAAAAAGCATCCATAGTAATTCAAAGCAGACATTTCATTCATTTGACTTGCATTTCATTCGTAATATACTTCGCAGTTTGCTATATTCTCTAAATATTTAACATATCAACCATATCCAAGTATCATTCAATTCATTCAAATCCAAATCAAACAAGCATTTATATTACTTATCATACACAAGTATATTTACATCATGGGTTAAATACAAACATTTAATTACTGGCATCAAAATCAAATAATTAACTTTCCGTTCACCTAAATTTATATTTCACATTTCTTAAAATACATTTATGCTTCCCAAAATAAATATACTCGATATTTCTTTTCCAAAATCATTTCATAGCTATTTAATAGACTAAATATTTTTTTTGTATTTATATTAAAACCACTTACATTAAATTTTATATTCGAATTCCTTTGTAAAACACTTTTTGATCGCTACTTGATCATCACTTTCAGTATCATATTTCAATTAACTCCATAAAATTTCTTTCATAGAATATTTCCCACTTTATATATCTATAAACTGAGGTAAAATTTATTTACAAAATGTATGTTAATGGATAACATAAAAAATAGATTAAATTTAATTTATATAACCATGTATAAATGATCTTCAAACTTAGAAATCATTCTCTCAAATCAAATTCATTTCGAACCATCCTTTAATCTCATATATATGTCCACAACAACTTTGCTCTTTCTTTTACTTAGTGCTTCAAATTTCATTCCAATATAATTTCATTGCATTTGAAATCTTATGTGCCTTTCACAATCAAATCGAATCTACATTTTACAGAATTAATCAAATTATGTTCCTTTGTTAATATTTCGAAAAGCTTTTTATTAATTTTCCTTCTATTTAAAAGTAATCAAATATAAAATATAACATTTCCATAGTTATACCTAACAAAATATAATTCAGCTTGGCAACATTATAACGAAAGCATAAACTTAAGCATCAATCGCACAAACATATGATATAATATCACCGCATATACTATACATATGCATTAACCATCAACCAATACATTCCTTACAAGGAAATATATGATTTTTCAACATTAAAACCTTTACTTTCATTTGATGATCATGATGCAAACTCATTATTACTAGCACAACCATCAAATATGCAATATCTAAAATCATTTGCAGGCATAACTTAACTCTAATATAATAGAAATCCAACATCAAATTATATATCCAATTAATTCATAAAACAAGTATGCACTCACTTAAGTCATATAATTTCATCAAGCTAAGATTAAATAACTTGTTTTCAAGCAAATTGAATTGAAAAAAGGATGGTTATACTCACAAAATTGATGAAGTCTATATTCATCGTCTGCTGCCTTTGACAAAGCTTACAGCCACCTAATTCAGTAAATCCTCTGCGCACATAAGTCACCAACCTTCAGCCTTGCTCTGCCTGTGCATAACATCGACGCCACCATCCACCTCGTTATCGCTGCTATGCACCCATCATGTCGCCGCTCCTCTATCCACATGCATTCCTAGGCCAGACCCCGACGTCGCACCTCCACCTTGTCGTCGCTTTGCCTCCTTCCTTGCATCGATGTTCCTTATGTCGAAGTCTCCTCCCGTGCCCATTTTGAATATTTTTTTCATCTGATTTATTTTTGGACTAGGGCTGGCTAAGGGGATATAAAGGAAAAGAGGTTTTGGATATGGTAGAGGTTGTTTATGACGAGGATAAGAATGGGTACGGGATAAGGGGTAATGGGTAGTGGGCTTAGGATATATTGGGCCATGAAAATAATGAAAAACAAATTTTGTTTTCTTTTCAAAGCAATCATCCCATTTTCAACTTTTTTTAATCATTTAGACACTAAATAATTTCGTTTAAGCCATTTCAAAAATTTATCAATTTTGTCTTTATTGGGATAATTTTTCGCTAACTAAAACAATGCCTTTTGGTCTTAAACAATATTTAAAATACTTTTCTAAAAGAAATTCAAAACTTCACAAATATTATTTATTTTGCCAAAACAAAATTTTCAAACGACTTTTGGATTTTTAAACATAATTCAAATTTCAAATTTGAATTTTAAATCAATATTCTCTTTTTATTATTAAATAAATCCACAAATTCAATTTATTGAATTAAATTCAATAAAATATCCAAAAAAAAACTTTTTAACTTCATTTATCCATATAAAACACTTATTAAACATTCATACTCAGTTTAAATCTTAGTTCCAAATTCTATATTGAAATATTTGAATTTCTAATTCAAATATCATTTAAATTCCCAAAATCCATTTTAATGTATTCATTTTATTTTAACTTCAGACTAGGATGTTACAGTACAAAGAAAATTTTGGATTTTTTTATTAGGTTGTATGTGTATTATATATGTATGTATGTATGTATGTATGTATGTATGTATGTATGTATATGTATATGTATATGTATATGTGTATGTGTATGTGTCTGTATGTATGTATGTATATGTATAGGTATATGTATATTTGTTATTTGCTGTTTATATGTATTTGTAGACTACACATGCATGTTTTGAATGAAGAATATAATATATAGTAATTACTTTTGGTGAATTTTTATTGATTAAAGGGAATAATTTAAAATAAAATAGGAAAAGTTTTAATTAAGCTTTGAAAATTAATTTAGATTTGTACACATATATAGATTAGGTTAAACAAGGAAAGTTATATTACATTAAACTACTAATACACATATATGTGTTCTATTTTGAATAATAATACAAAAGGTAATAGCAATCTATTATTTTGGTAAGTTTCATTTCGAGATTTGATAGTAAAATTGAAAAGTCGGTTATGACGATTTATTTTGACATCAGCTTAGTTATGAATGTATGTGTGTGTTAGCATAGAACATGCCATCGATATTTAATTAATTGTACAAATGAATACATGCATATATTAATTTTGATATGCAACATATAGAACCGTATGTTGCATATTTACATATACAAGATTGTGTATATTTAAGGTATAAATCTCATCTCAATACTCATACACACACACATATGTTTATATTTAAATATTTGATTTATGTCACAAGAGAAAGAAAGAATAAATATTTAAATAATAACATGTGACTGATATCCGAATGCTACAAAATGATGCTAAATGTATGTATGTGTAGAGGAAAGTGTTCAACTGCACCCCAAACAGTACAGCACCCCTAAGTCTTCTAATATCCATCTCATATTTCTCTCTCTTTCTTCCTACTAATTCTCTTTCCTCTCGAACCATTATTTAAATAGAAATTTGCGGGCTGAACATAAGAGACAATTAGGATGCTCCCAAGCAGAGATGTCATGGAGCGCTCCTCATATACATATACATATACACACACACACATATACATACATATATATGTATATAGACATATATATACATACACACACATATATATATATATGTATGTATGTATGTATGTATATTGACACACACATATACATGCACATACATACACACATATAAATATACATACACACACACACACATAGGTATACATACATGCATGTGTGTATATATATATATACATACATACATATGTCTATATACATACATATATACACACACATATACACATATATACATATATAGATATACATATATACAGGTATACATATATATACATACATATATACATATGTATATGTGTGTGTATATTCATCCAAAATTAACTGTGAATTTTCACCAAAAGATGACTTCTATACAACTATTCATCATTGGTTTGTTCAGTGCTGCATTATTGACCAATTCAAGGATCACGCAATGGTACATGATATAGCAGGTCTCAAAAACTCGGTCATGTAAAAGCCACATCTGGGCATTCTTTAGAATCTGAATTTGAAGGATGCACTCCTTGAAGCATATGGGAAGCAATACCAGCTTCATTGCATGTTCTATACAAATTTTCGCGACCTCACCCAATATTAAGAAAGTTAAGCCATGTCTTAAACTAGACCGAATTTTTTTTCTTCAGCTTTACATACCAAATCTGGGCAAGTCATTTTCTAAATATTGCAGGCATTTGCAATGGGCATAATATCAGTTTCTTTGCTGGCTGTGAAGAGTTTATCCGATGTCTCCCCTCTGTTTTTTGTGGGATTGTTGGAGGTATTATCAACCAACTTTCTATTAATAGTGCAGAAAGCGAGGATTAATTTGCGTTGTTATCTAGTAGGCTGTGGTCATTGCATTGTTTATAAATTTTACGTTGTAGGTCTGAATCAATTATTTGAATAGACAAGGTATTTTCCCCAAGTGCTTGATATTTGAGTCAAAATTAAAACTTTATCCACAAATCACAATACGTACATTTTCTTCACAAAATAAAAGTAATTTATTTTTGTTTGTATGGTGATCACCAAAATATCAGGTCAATAAACCTGTTCTTCCTCTACATCTGGAGAATACTCACCAAGGGCTGGCATTGCTATTGTCATTGCATCAGCCATCCCTGTATTTATATATCATTCTCTATTAAAATATCAGTGATGTGTGCAGTGCACTATCACTGTTTCTCAGATTTCAAGAACCAAATTTATGCACTTTAACTTGTTATAAAAATATAATCAGAATCAAATTCGCGTTCAAATATTTAAAATGACTATACGAACACACTTGGCTAATGCATTTATCCTAAAGATCACTAGGTGATCATGATTCCTATATGATGGGAGTATCAAACCATGCATATCTTTTACGTTGATTCTCGATCATGTCACTTAAATATTTGAAAATGTCAAACTTGAATTTAGGTGAATGCAGTCATATAATGTTCCATCACTGTATTCTCGTGTTTCAAAGCTTTTGGCATTGGATGGTTAGTTGGCACTTGGCCATTATTCTGGGCACTTTTTATTAGTTTCGTTCTAGGCACTGCATATTCAATCAACGTAAGTATTTCTCCTCTATGTTAGATATTTCGGGAAATTAGAAATAAAGACTCAACGTGATCAAATAAGTTAGTTAAGGTCTTGACTATTTTTTAGTCCAACTTAAGGGTTTTAATTTTGCTTATGGTACTTATACATTATGCTGAAATTTATGAAATATATATACCACCTTGTCCATTAAAACAAAATTTTAACACTAAATTTAAAGAAGTGTAACAGGGGGCTCTTAAGACCATAAAGTGGATAGAGTGATGTCTTTTGCAAATTGTTGGAACTGATCCGATCAGCGGCAGATGAAATGGGTAAATTTCAAATAACAACAACAACAACTGATCTTGGTGGGCCTATGAAGTTCAATATCTACACTAGATCCAATCTAATTATTTTACATAAAATCATATTTTATTTTAATTATTTTTCTTTTATTTAATTAATCTATATTAATTAAATTAATATTTGCATAATTTGAATATACCATCATATATTCTAAGATACACACACATGAGTAGATATTGGGATTTATATTTACTGTGTATATACTTGGTTATTATATATATGTTTATTGTTGGAATTAAAATATTTCATTATACATACATACATACATACATACATATATATATAAAATCATTGAAAATTCTAATTATTTGATTATATAAATAATTTTTTGTATTAAATATTACACAAATTTTGACTAAGTCTTGATTTTAAAATTTTGAAATTTAAAATATATGATTTGACTTAGCAAACAAGATTAAAATTTAAACTAGATCTGAGATCTAAATTCAAAATTTCAAAATACCACAATTTGACTTAGTAATATTTTAAAAGAATATATATATATATATATATATATATATATATAACTAAATAGAGTAATAACTGAAAATAAAATAAATTCTAAAACACGCACATTTGTATTTACTGTAAGTTATATATATAAAAAGATATTAATATACACACACGCACGCGCGCAGGCGCACACATGTACACACATAAATATGTAGATATATAATATAAGTTTTGACAAAATGATTTTTTTAAATGTCGAGAGCAGCTTTCCTTTTTTAAAATAAATATTTATATATATTATTATAAAAATATTTTTGTTAACTCGGCTGAGACCGTTTTTTTGGAAACATTTTATGACCAACAAAAATATATACGTTATTTAAATTTAATTTAATTTACGTACAAATTATTTAATTAGTAAACAATGTATTAAAACTAAATAAATAGCATTTAACATTTAAAATTAATTTAAATAAGTCTTTTTTAGAGCCGAAACATATACGTACACACATATATATTAATCAAATATATATTATAAAATTTAGTTGATGCATATATAATTCAAACATAAAATATGATGTACATATATAAAGACAGGTATCCACATATGTGTAGGTGATAATAACATCATGATACATAATGATCATTTTGTAATAAAATAATTTTTTCTTTAAGATGATGCCATAGATTCACAAGTTGATCTAGACTATCTCTTGGATCTCTCAAACTTGCAACTAGTGCTACAAACAAATGGCAGGCCAAAACCGGATCTAACTGTATCTACTTGAATTGATTTGAAAAGAGTAGAAAAGAGAGGGGAAATGGAGATAATATAAGCGACCAAGACAAGGAAGAGGGACAAGCAAAAGTGTAGTTAAAATTGGAGGCTAAGGTTTGAATTTATAATGAGATCTAAAGAAATTATCTACATGTTTCTCTCCTACCAATTCAAACTCAAAACTCCTTCTTTTTGCCCATTATTTAATCGACCACATACCTAATCCAATATGGACCAAAATACCAAAAAAGCCATTAGTAATTTATATAATTTAAATACATTTTAAATACACATCAATATCGTTTATCGATATATGTACATATATAACTTTTATATACGTATCGAACTAATTACTATCACCATTCTAAACAATTCTAGAGGCTACTCCTTTTTACTAAACATTTCCCATACAAGAAATACAATAATAATTAACGTTTCTCAAATATTAATTAGTTTATAACTATTATAAGTCAATTAAATCAAGCGATGTTTCTGAGACCGAATAGGTTCAGTTTTGCGTGTCACATGTATGAATTTAGCTAGCAATTAGTATTCGAACAATTCAAATATTAATGTTCACACATCATCTTAACTAGTAGAATGACAGTTTGACTTAATTCCTTGTTTACAGATCTCATCAGCAAAATCCAATTTTTACAATTTTAAGCAGTGTCAGAAATGATTATTTACACACATTCTCTTCATCAACACTATATCACCTTATGATGTATGAAATTCTATTTGGTCAAAATTCTAGTATTATCCTTATTCAACTTAGTTAATCCAAAACAAAGTCATTGGTTCAATAATAACATTTATTATTAACCATTCTAATCTGGCCAAAGATTTTGACTTCGAGTTGACTATAGTTGACCATGATACTAACTTCATACAACCGAGGAGACAAATATTCAATTGCATAGTGTTTCACTTTCAATGCTTCAAATCAGACCTAACTATAATCGCTCAATAATCGTCATACCATAATTTGACTATAATAAGATGGAGCATCCACATTAAAGATCAATAATATCCTCAAGTCGAGAGAACTATGTAATATTGTCACTTTGAGATTCCTCGTTTGACCTAGTTGTTATTAAACAATATGAAACTCTCAGATGAGTCATTCCATGGTCATTAAATAACCATGAGTGCATAACCCTTCTATGTACCCAGTTGGCATGGGTAATGCACTGCCCAACATTTGGAGAGTGTTGCGTACTCTAGATGCACGTACCGATGTCCTTTCTCAAAACATCTTGACCATAAATATTTAAAACATAACATTATTTATGTTGTGATTAAGTACTTGCGATTGCAACTGTTTTCAATATCAATCGCATAATATTTTATTTAAGGACTTTCTTATAAATATACTTTAAATTAATTACTTAATAACTTGTATAATATTATAACAAGTATACATAAGGAATAAACAACTTTTATTTCGTACGAGATTTACTACAAAGTTATATAATTTACAATAAATTACAGAATTTGCCCTTTAGGGCATACCCTTAACTCTCTCAATCTACCACTTTCTTTTAGGGCCAATTAAGGAATTTCAATCTCATCCCCTCAATCGATTTGCTTAGAATTGAGCGAGTCATTCCCTTTAAATGGATCTGTTATGATGTCCTTTCTATTTACTCTATTAGTCACCACTTCTCTATTGTTGATACATTCTCTTATTAGGTGGAACTTCTATGGTATATGCTTCAATTTCTTGTGAGCACTTGGTTCTTTTACAATCTGCATCGTGACATTGTTATCACATAATAATGTTATGGGTTTTCCAACATTTGGAATCACACCTACTCAGCCATAAATTTGTGCATCTAGACTGCTTCTTTAGTTGCTTCATTTAGGGAGATGTATTCGACCTCCATCGTTGAATTGACTACAATTTCTTGCTTTGAACTTTTCTAGCTTACTGCTCCACCATTCATTGTAAACATATAACCCAATACCGATCCACTGTCATCTACATCACTTTGAAAGTTCAAATCTATATACCCCTAGGTCTTCAATTCCATATTTATGGAATAAGTATTTAGTATTTCTTAAATACCTAAGAATACATTTTATCATTGTTCAATGTTTCTCTAGGGTTTGACTAGAATCAACTTACACATCCTAATGCATATGCAAAATTTGGTCTTGGACATAGCATAACGTACATAATGGATCTGATGCCTGAAGCATACATTATCCTTTTCATACATTCTCTCTCCTCATCAATATGGGAGCATCCTTCTTAGGAAGTTGACTTCGAATTACGTTGAAAAATTTTCATGCTTGAAATCTCTATACTGAACTATTTTAGTATGTTGCCAACATACAAGGATTAAGATGATCCTAGCAACCTCTTGGATCCATCTCTATGGATCCTTATACCATATGTGTATGTCGCTTCTTTCAAATTCTTCATGGATAAGTTCTTGGATAACCAAGCTTTCATTGATTGCAACAACAAAACGTCATTGCCAATATGGAGCAAATCATTGACATATAAGACAATAAACAATACAGAACTACATTGCTCTTTTCGGTATATACACGCTTCCTTTACGTTCTGATAAAAACAAAACTTTTTGATTACTTTATCAAAACAATTTCCATCTCCTTGAAGTTTGTTTAAGACCATAAATTGATCTAAAAAACTTACAATTCTTTCCCTCGCTTTCACTGATCTTGAAACCCTCAAGCTATGACATGTAAATGGTCTCTTATAGATCATCATTTAGAAATGTCATTTTCACGTACATTTGCCATATCCATAGTCATAGAATGATGTGATAGCAAGTAACATCCGAACGGATTTAAGCATGTCTACGGGTCAAAATATTTCGTCATAGTCAACACCATAAAATTGAAGGAGATTTTTTGAGATTAGTCTTTCCTTATAGGTCTCTACCTATCCATCTGCATTTAATTTCTTCTTAATAATCGATTTGCAATCATTGGGTTTTGTCCCACTAGGTACAAGCCACTATGAGAATTTTTAATTGCTTGTTGAAATACGAAAGGAGTGTCGTCTTCTAAGACATAATACTCTTTCTCACCCTCTAGTAGAAAACCATAGTATCTTTCTAGTGTGAGAGATTCCCTTTTAGACCTTCTAATAAGTTGTGTGCTTTCGTATAATGTTGAATTTGATCCTTTTACCGGTTCAGTTTCTATGTTAGTTTCTCGGATCTCATTCAAATCTAAAACTTCGTTGTTAATTTCTTTTAACAAAGTTCCTTTTCTAAAAGGTCAACATGTCAAGAAATAATGACCTTTTGTTCCTATTGGTTATAAATAATATATCACATATAATCTCTAGGATATCCTATAAACTTATATAGTACCGATCTTGCCCCAAGTTTATTAGGGCAAACGTTCTTAACGTAGACTAGACAACCTTACACCGTCAATGTTAGCCATAAAATATTCAAAAGAACGAAGGTATGAAAAAAGGGTCACGAAAGCATGAGGAAAGATCAGAAAGCACCAAGATGTTCTGGATAATCATACCTTCTGACAATGAGCTTTCGACGAAGTCCAAGGCTATCTTTAAAAATCCATAGGCAAGTTGATGCTCCAAGGATCCACCTTTCAACTAGAACGAGAGATCTCAAACAAAGGACAGAAGAAAAGGAACCCAGATCAGGCCTTCCGAAGAGGTCGAAGGGATGCAATCAACAATATGAAGTGGCTCAAGACCTTTCGAAGAAGACGGAGGATATTGTTCCACAATATCCAAGAAGCTCTTACCCTCCGAAGAAGGCAAAGAAATCAAGACAAGGGAATGCGACCCTATAACAACCTTTTCGAAAGCATAATAGGACTTTTGGACCAGTTGAAACGCCTACTGAATACCTTTCATCGGTGTCGGAGGGTCTATGATGGAAGCAACATTCATAAGTTAGTAGAGAACGTAAAGCAACCTTCCAACAACATTTAAGGAAAGCTCGACTCTCGCCAACATCCAAGTAAAAAAGTGACCTTCCGACCAAGTCGAAGGGTTCACAATAGCTAGAAGCCTTCCGGCACCTTCGAAGGGTTCACATACTGTATAGATGAAAAACCTTCCGACAAGGGCAAAAGGTTCCTAAAAATAAATGAAAGAAAAGACTCTTCGGCAGCGTTCAAGAATCCACGATGACATGTGAAAGGAAACCCTTTCGTTGAAACCGAAAGATTAGCAATTGTATATAAGAAGGGAACACTTCAATCCAGCCGAAAGCACAGGGACGGAAGCATGACCGTCGGCATCTATAAATAAGACCTAAGGGGTCCTATTTTTGGGTGGATTTTCCTTCATTCTATACTTGTAGCTTCTAAAATCATAGCTCTGTAACCCTAATTGGGTAGTGATTTGGGGAAATTTAATAGAAAAGAAAACTCTATTCGAGGATCAAAGGGAAGTCTTAAGCTTTATGCATTTAATTTACATTTTTCTTCAATCTTTCCTGGCTTGATCATAATTTTCAGGTGTTGTTCCTCCGAAAGGTTTATATCAACAGAAATGAAGATGTTCTTTCTTAGGCAATCTTCGCAACCCTTTGGAGGTCTAACATCTACAACCTAAACCCTTCGGACTCAAAAGGAGCTTATCTGACCTTAACAACCTTCTGAACCCTAGACAGCTGATGCCCTAACCTTTCGGCAAAGATTTAGGTTGACTTTCTATACAAAGTAATCCAAGGAAATTCAACCCTGCGCAAGGAGATTCAACCTCATCGGAAGGTTCTTGTCGACAAGGTCGACAACACTCTTGAACAATCAACAACTGCAACCTTTCGAAGTCTTAAACCCTTCAACCTAAACCTTTCGACAAGGTCGACAGCCTATTTGGATTAACTTTCACCGAAACCTTCTGAAACTGCTGACTCAACTGTATTAACCTCTCAGCAAGGTTGGAATCTACTCAATATAAGTGATCAAACCTTTCGTCCAGGTTGGAAGCTATACCTTCTCACCAAAGTAATTGATTTCCTACCCTAATTCAAGGAAGGTAGTCTCCCTAACCTTTCGATAAGATTAAATCCTACCTTTTGAGGACTCAATTCAGGAAAACCTAATCTAATCAAAAGAACAGCCTTTGTGGAAGACTTCAAGCGAGCTCGACGAAGCCGGAAGGTCACTTAGCCCAAGCACTAAACCTTTCAGCATCAACGAATGGTCTGATTCGCAAGATACTTACGAGTGAGGATACAAAAGTAATCCTTAAGGGAATCTCACGCTCTAAACTTACCACACTACTTGGAATAACTTTGGGGTGTTGACAAGAAATCTTGTTAACATTTTGGCGCTAGAAGGAGGGCTCGAACCTCCGATCTCCGATCCCCGATCCCCGATCAATTATATAAAGAGCCTTGACTAAAAGAGGAGTATGGACAAAGCTAAAAGTAGTGGTGACAATCCAAATGAAGAGGCTACATCACAGTCAACCTTTAAAGGTCACATGGTCTCAAATCCTAACTTAAGCAAAATTGAAGTTGGGCAACCTTCAACCCTAACAAAATTGGAAAGCAATATGATCAAGGTTTAGAATCAACGACCACAAAAAATGGTAATAAAGGAGCATTCAGAAAGAGCCCTAACCCGGGAATCAATAAGGATTATGGAAATGGAGAATGAAGTTCAACCTCCAAATAAGATAGAGGATCAAGGGTTAAACCGAGATAGTTGATTAAATAAATCTCTTCAGCAATCAAATAGCCTTATCCCAGAATACAATAGGAGAAGTTACAGAAATGAGACCAACCAAAACGACAACCTACACCATATAGTGGTTAATGCACTTAGAGAAAAAGAAATTTATGATCCTGAAGAATATGTTACCTTGCAAAAGTCCCCATTTTCCGAAGAAATAATGGCGAAAAATCTTCCTCCACACATTCAAATTCCTTCACTAAAATATGATGGGACAACTGATCCAGATGATCACCTTGTTGTCTTTGAAAACTAGATGAACTTATACAATGCTCCAGAGGCAGTTCCCTGTAAACTTTTTCCTATTACTTTTCAAGGAGCAGCAATCAAATGGTATAGGAGTTACCGAATGGAAACTATCTATTCTTGGGAACAATTTACTTGCGAATTCGTGGCTTAATTTTCTATATTCAGAGATACAACTATGGACTTTAGCTTGCTAGCAACCATCAGACAAAAGCCAGGGGAGCTACTTGGCGAATATTTGAACAGATTCAACGCAGAAGCATTAAAGGCAGAAAGTACAACTGATAGAGAAAAGCTTATGGCAATTCGATCAGGGTTAATTGAACAAACCCCATTCTGGAAAGACCTTTATATCAATGGGTGCAAAGATCTACAATATTTCTTTCTTCGGGTTGAGAAGTTTATTCAATTGGACGAGATGCACCATGCTAAGAAAGAATTCCACTGGGAATCCAAGGAAGAGAAATCTGATTTTAGGCGCCTTGATAAGAGGCCAAGGGAAAGTGAAAACCCGAAGGGAAGTCGAAGAAATAGTTCTAAAATGAATTGTGCAGTCCTAAGAAAACCCATCTCCTACATATATGCTAAGATAAAAAGAAACGAGAATTTTATTACGCCTCAAAAAGTATGGAGTACCCCAGAGCCAAATAAAGGAGGAAGTTACTGCGAGTACCATAAAGCAAATGGGCATGAAACTGATGAATGTCATGTCTTGTTAGACAAAATTCAAGGCATGGTCAGGTCGGAATTTGTACAGGAGTTCGTCAGAGAAACTTGAAAGACATCTTATTCAAACTAAGAGGAAAACAATTCAGCAACTCCAAAATGCAGATTCCTATCAAATCATGAGGACTCACGACATTAGTTCAACCATGAAATTTATCTCTTTCTTTTCATAGCTCTTTAACTTGATACTTAAATTTGTATTGTGCATTGATCATGTACTGATTAAAATTTGAGTGCAATTACAGGTAAAAACAAAATCAAACCGAAGCACTCGGACAAACTCCAGAATACTTAAAGAAGACAACTCAAACGTCTGACATGAGGCAATTATCAACAATTCAGTCAACCCCAAGGCTTTGCTGTAAGAAATGTTGAATCACTGCTAAACTCAATTTCAATTTAGGAGAAAACCCATATATACCAAATCTATTTTCAGCAAATGATTCCAAAAGGAAATTCCTCAAATTATATCCTTTTAAGGAAACTATTTTCAATCACCCCATGGCCCGAGGGGAAACGAATACTTATTTATCCCGAAAGCAGGTTTATGCAACTAATTTGAGATATTATATAGCATTAATAAATGCGCACAAAAAGACTTCAAACTGAGCAATTTCAATGTTTCAAAGTTTACTAAAATCCTGGGCGGAGATAAGCCCATTCATACTTTTTCAAGAAAGATTTTGAAAGCGCAAAAGTTTATTGAAACTCAAACTAGAGAACCCTATTCTCGACTAAAAAGCTATTAGTTCATGAATCATGACCTCCTAGTCTCCCATTTGAGATTTGTGTCTCGATTGTGAGACCAACAAGAAGGTTATTGCAAAAGACCATAATAAGAGAAAATTCTTTTATTAAAAGGGATTTATGAGTCCAAAATATTTTTCGAAAGACAAGCCCTCAATATACTAAATGGGGGTAATTATAAAGTTCTTTCTCTTAAAGGAGACTCCATTTTAATCGGCCAAAAATTATTTTCATATATAAATATCCTACGATGCTATTCCGTAGCACCTCCTGGAGGGAGGGACATAAGCCCATGACACTATTACATGGCACCTCTTAGAGGGAGGGACATAATCCTACGACGCTATTCCGTAGCATCTACTAGAGGGAGAGATAGAACCCTAACGTCAAAACCACCTCTTAGGGGATGAGTCAGGTAGTACCCATCAGCGGCCTTCTTGAGGAAGGTCAGCTAAGTATATATCCCTTTAAGACAAGGAAAACCCAAAGAGTGGCTCATTAAAAAGAATGGACTAAGATGTCCAAACCCAAAGACTGGCTCACTAAAAAGAATGGACTGAGATGCCCAAGCCCGGTGGGGGCTCCAAACAGAAAATGAGGACAGAGGTGCCCACAACTCAAAACCAAGGGTTAAAACCCAAGAGAATAAAGGGTTACAGAAAGAAATTTATCTATAAACTAGGAAAAAATATAAATCGTGAAGAAGGATACATATATGGATAACAGGACAAAGATGTCCAACACAACAGTCAAAAACAGACAAAGAGTCTAGAATCATATCCAAAAGAGACAAGATATAAATTAGCATATCTTAGAACACTTACTGCTTGAGAAATAATTACTACATCAAGAGACTAAGGAATCTGCATCCTAAGAGATGACATGAGATAAGGAAAGGGATAAAAGGAATCCCTAACATGGAATCAAAGGCCAAAATATCTATAATGGTCAAAGGAATGGAATAAACAGCAAGTTGGCGCTAAAGATAATAAAGACCATACTCCAAGAATGAATTGAGTAAACCGCAACAAAGTCCCCAGAAATAGAGTAATCCCTTAGAACAAAAGGAACTCTACCAGTATTTGAAGAATCGATACTCCAATATATCAAAAAATTTACTAACCCATAAGTCTAGGAGTTTATTACTTGAATTTACTGAATTTACTATGACCAGATAAGTCTCTAATTTCAATATTGGATTGATTTCTAGCAATCTATTTGTCAGATGAGATCCTGAAAATTCTTTGATTAAATTCTTGGTTTCGTGGACTTTAAATTTCTTTGCTTAAAATTCCATTTTTGGATTTGGTCAATCTTATACTTCTACCTTGACTTCATGATGATTTATCGATTTCATTAGAGAATTTCTATAAAGACTTCATATTGAATTTCTAGTTTCAAGGTTTCCCAATTCATTCATTAACTTTCGAAATGGTTTATGAATTATACATACATGAATTTTCATGATGATTTCCCATCATTCGTTTGATTATTGAGTTCCAAATTTCTTAACTCATTTGTGGAGTTTCTATAATAATTTATGGATTTCCCATTGATTTTGTGATAATTTGCTGATTTTGTATTCATGATTTCTTTATTAAATTACTATGGTGATTTCTTGATGAATTGTTGGTTTAATTTCCCCACTGATTTCTATGATGATTCATGAATTTTACGTGTTACAATTTCCCATTGAACTTTCATGACGATTCCCTACTAATCACTTGCTTCACTAGTTCATGATTTCTTGGTTCCTTTATTGATTTTCCATGATAATTTATGAATTTTCCTTTGATCTTCTGATTTTGAATAAGAATGAACGGGTTTTAGATCACATTTTTGATTTGTGGATTTTTAGTTCCTTGATTTAATGAAATATAAGCTTACTTACTAATTTTTGTGATGATTGATAGATTTCGTTTTTTTCCTATTGGGATTTTTGGATGATCTTTATTGGGGTTTTGAATTGATGAATTCTGAAATTACTTGATAATTGTCATGATGATTTATGAATTTTTGATTTCCTTATTGGGTGTTTGATAATCCTTTATAAGATTTTTGATTTGATGAATTCCGAGATTTCCTTGTTGATCTTTATGGTGATTTGTGAATTTTGCATTCTTAATGGATTTGGGATAATTTCTTATTGGATTTTTGGTACAGTGAATTTCAAATTTCCTTGCTGGTCTTCGTAATAGTTCACGAATTTGGTTCTCTATACTTCAATGGCAGAATTTGGATGGTTTCCTACCGGTTTTTCTGATTTGTTGAGACTCGCGTTTTCCTTTGGATTTTTATGAGAGTTCCTGCCTGTTTTCTGATTTGTTGAGACTCACGTTTTCCTTTGAATTTTGATGACAATTTATGAATTTCACATCTCCGATTTCCTTATGGGACCTTTACTATATTCTTAACTTTATAAATTTTATATCCTACTATTGAATTTTATGATGATTTGTGAATTTTCCATTGAATTTAAAAGTTGATTTCAATACGAGATCTTCATGACACCAAATGGAAACATTACTAAACTACCTTCTACTTTTTCACTAAATGAGATTTACCAATCAATGGTTTAAGGTTGAAAATGAAGGAAACTTAGAAGGGCAAGGAAAAGTCCCCGATAGCATGAAATTGATTTCCACGGGTTGAAAAGGTTTAACTCGAGAAAGAAATATCAAGGGTCTGTAATAGATTTTCTCCAAAGGTTCTATTATTTGAACCGATATCTACAAATCAGGTGATATTACTCCACATTCTTAGGGAAGTTTAATTATGGTCATTACAAAGCAACTTATCTGGAAATATTACTCTAATGACATCTTGAATATTAGCTACATAAATTTGAGATTGCCCGTTAAGATTTCATAACAAAGTTACAACCTTAATAGAATCTATAATCTATTTTGTAGAAAGCAAACAAGGAAGTTCATTGGAGTTTTGTCCTAAACAACAAAAGTTTATTTTATACAAGGGGGGCGCTAAATGTTAACCATAAAATATTCAGAAGAACGAAGGTATGAAAGAAGGGTTACAAAAGCATAAGGAAAGATCAGAAAACACCAAGATGTTCTGGATAATCATACCTTCCGACAAAGAGCTTCCGACGAAGTCCAAGGCTATCTTTCAAAGTCTATAGGTAGGATGATGCTTCAAGGATCCACCTTTCGACTAGAACGAGAGATTTCAAACAAAGGATAGAAGAAAAGGAACCCATATCAGGCCCTCCGAAGAGGTCGAAGGGATGCAGTCAACAATATGAAGCGGCTCAAGACCTTTCGGAGAAGACGGAGGGTATTGTTTCACAATATCCAAGAAGCTCTTACCCTCCGAAGAAGGAAAAGAAGTCAAGACAAGGGCATGCGACCCTATAACAACCTTTCCGAAAGCATAATAAGCCTTTCGGGCTGGTTCGAATGGCTATTGAATACCTTTCGACGGTGTTGGACGGTCTATGATGAAAGCAACATTCATAAGTCAGCAGAGAACGTAAAGAAACCTTCTGACAACATTCAAGGAAAGCTCGGCTCTCGGCAACATCCAAGTAAAAAGCGACATTCCGACCAAGTTGGAGGGTTCACAATAGCTAGAAACCTTCCGGCACCTCCAAAGGGTTTACATATTGTATAGATGACAAACCTTCCGACAAGGGTAAAAGGTTTCTAAAAACAAATGAAAGAAAAGACCCTTTGGCAGCGTTCAAGAATCCACGATGACATGTGAAAGTAAAACCTTTTGTTGAAACCGAAAGATTAGCAATTGTATATAAGAAGAGAACCCGTCGATCCAGCCGAAAGCACAGGGACGGAAGCATGGCCGCCGGCATTTATAAATAAGACCCAAGGGGTCCTGTTTCTGGGTGGATTTTCTTTCATTCTGTACTTGTAACTTCTAAAATCATAGCTCTATAACCCTAATTGAGTAGTGATTTGGGAAAATTTAATAGAAAAGAAAAGTCTATTCGAGGATCAAAGGGAAGTCTTACGCTTTATGCATTTTATTTACATTTTTCTTCAATCTTTCCTGGCTTGATCGTAATTTTTACGTCCTGTTCCTCCGAAAGGTTTATATCAACAGAAATGAAGATGTTCTTTCTTAGGCAATCTTCGCAGCCCTCTGGAGGTCTAAGATCTACAACCTAAACCCTTCGGACTCAAAAGGAGCTTATCTGACCTTAACAACCTTCCGAACCCTAGACAGCTGATGCCCTAACCTTTCGGCAAAGATCTAGGTTAACTTTTTATGCAAAGTAATCCAAGGAAATTCAACCCTGCGCAAGGAGATTCAACCTCATCGGAAGGTTCTTGTCAACAAGGTCGACAACACTCTTGAACAATCAATAACCGCAACCTTTCGAAGTCTTAACCTTTCAACCTAAACCTTTCGACAAGGTCGACAGCCTATTTGGATTAACTTTCACTGAAACCTTCCGAAACTGCCGACTCAACTATTTTAACCTCTCGGTAAGGTTGGAATCTACTCAATATAAGTGATCAAACCTTTCCTCCGGGTTGGAAGCTACTACCTTCTCACCAAAGTAATTGATTTCCTACCCTAATTCAAGGAAGGTTGTCTCCCTAACCTTTCGATAAGATGGAATCCTACCTTTTAAGGGCTCTCAGGAAAACCTAATTTAACCAAAAGAATATACTTTGTGGAAGACTTCAAGCGAGCTCGACGAAGCCGGAAGGTCACTTAGCCCAAGATCTAAACCTTTCGGCGTCAACTGAAGGTCTGATTCGCATGATACTTACGAGTGAGGATACAAAAGTAATCCTTAAGGGAATCACAGGCTCTGAACTTACCACACTACTTGGAATAACTTTGGCGTGTTGACAAGAAATCTTGTTAACAATCAAATACTTGAGGTGGGGTTTCTTCTCATTCCACATTTCATATCGTGTCTTAGGCACATATTTGTTATGAATAAAATTCAACCTATGCACCACAGATTCTAATTAACGCATGTCTCCAATAGGAAAAGGGTAACTCAACCCCAGCCATCATAGTTTGAACCATATAAAATAGGGTTCAATTCCTTCTCTACCATTGTGTTGTGCAGCATAGGGAAAAGTGATCTGAGAGATTAACTCATTATCATTTAAGTATCGTTGGATCTTTTGTCCAACATACTCACTTCCATGACCGGATCGAAGCATTTTGATTTTATGCTTCGTCTAATTTTCAAATTTCATTCTTATACTCTTTAGATTTCTTACAGACATTGGGTATATTTTTCATAAGACATACGTTGCATAGTCTTGAGAAATCATTAGTAAAAGTGACGATGTAAGTGGAAATATCCTTACTTAATAAAGGCATTGGGCCATTCACATCAATATGTACTTTATTAGCTTCTACAAGCTATCGAAGGATGACATATATGAGCCATCATATGATGACTTCTTAAAATTATTGAAGGATGGATAATTGAGCTAATGCATAATGACTTCTTGAGCTATTGAATTATGAGGCATCCAAGTTGTCGAGTGATAATTTCCAAAGCCATCGAAGGTTGAGATATCCAAGCTGTTGAATGGTGATTTCTAAATCCATTAAAGGTTGAGGTATTCAAGCCCTCGAGTGATGATTTCCTAGAGCCATCGAAGGTTGAGGTATCCAAGCTGTTGAATGGTGACTTCTAAAGCCATCGAAGGTTGAAAAATTCAAGCTATCAATCGATGGTTTCTAAAGACATCATGGGTTGGAATATATGAGTTGTCACATGATGACTTCTTAAAGCTATCGTAAGATGAGATAATTGAGTTGTCGCATGATGACGTCTTAAAGCTATCGTAAGAAGAGATAATTGAGCTATCGTATTATTTTCTTTTCTGTTTGTATATTTGTGATCTATGATTACCTATTTAGGATATTAGTTTTCTGTTTGTTAAACCTCACCATCAACACAGTCCTAATATTTCACCTGTGTATGGGGTGTTAATCATAATTCTTCCCAATGTTAAAGATATAATAACCATTTTCCTATCAGCATAAAAGTAGAAATGACTTTTATATTTTTCTTACCTTATAATTTTGAGGTTGTTATCTTCTTTTCATGTTCTTTATTCAAGAAATATATCATATTTTTTCCCATTTATGAAAAATTCTAGCAGATTACTAACTTCAATTTTTCTTCTTTTATTTTCAGGATATAATATTTAAATGATTTTCCTACTACACTTAAACACCAAATAAAAAATTTATATGTTTAAAATATAGATCATATTGTTACACTACTACAAAACAGGTCATTTGCATCGGTTGTTTACCCCCTTTTGCATCAGTTCAACAACCGATGCATATGCAACCGATGCAACAGGCTTAACACTTTTGCATCAGTTCTGAAAACGATGCAAAAAGGTCCTTTTTGCATCGGTTGTTAGTAACAACCGATGCAAAATATCATGGTTGGTTGCTTGAACACAGCCCCCATGTTGCATCGGTTGTAATGAAAACCGATGCAACAAAGGAACTTGTTGCATCGGTTTTTTATAACAACCGATGCAAACTAATCCCTCTGTTGCATCAGTTTTTTATAACAACTGATGCAAACTAATCCCTCTATTGCATCAGCTATTTATACCTGATGCAAAAAAGCCATTCTCAGAAACCATTATTACAGTACTCAAATAGACTGTATATATATTATTGATTATAACAAACAATTATTGCATGCAATATTACAATCATTCAAAATAAAATTTGATGGCAAATACATAATCAGATTTAATAATTCGACAAAAGAATGAATACCATAAATAAATTCCACAGTACATAATCAGACAGTCAGTAGTAAAAAATAAATGCAGCGTGTTATATGTAGACACACAAAAATACATATATACAGAGAAGAGAATGTATCGTTGACAACGGATAAATTAAGCAGAATATGGTCTTCAAATGCACAAACCTTCATCCTATTTTGTACTTGAGCTACCCGAAGTTGAGCTGTAGTGCAATCTGCATATGCATATGATCCTGCAGAATACAAACCTGTGGTTAGCCATTCGTTTGTTTGTTTATGATCCTACATATGCATTTGTTTGTTTCATACTACGGTTGAAAATTCTATCTATCATGGGATGTTACAATAATATAAAAAGAATAGCCTAAGAGATGAACTGAATAAAACTAAAACATTACACATCATCAGATGAACTGAAGAAGTAGATGTAATTTATAATTGCACACTTGCACAATACAACACTGTCACTTGCCCTGCTAACTTCCCTGCATTTCTACAACACAGCCCCTTCTTCTTACCTTATACAAACTTCTCTAAACAAAACTATGCGCCCTACATTCACTGATCTGCCAACAGTTCACCACAATTCTCTCTAACCATTCATTCACAACACCAGAGACTAGTACAACATATATCACCAATTTTCGACCACTGCACACTTCTGTGCACTACTTTACTCCAGTTCATCAAGTCACACAACCACCCTTCTTCATCAATTGCCTCGCCACATTTTACATCCACTTATTACTCCAGCAAGCAATTCCAACCACCACCGTCAACTTAAACAAACTACAGTCATATATGTATTATGAGTTCTTTTTCAAATTATTTCACATAGATAGATAAATATACACTGGCATGTACATGTTCAATTGATTTCACAAATGCAAGCACAATGTTATACACATGTTCAATGGCCTGAACATGTTAAGAAGCTTTGAATGGTCTTTCCTGATATGCTACTGTTAAGCCTTCAGTTGTATGAAGATCACAAACAAGCTTGTTACATTTCCATTCAATTACTTGATCACTTTCATTTACACATCCAATTCCAAAAGCATGTTCAGCTGCACATCCACTATCTGATGAAGATTATAATCTGTCATTCATGATACCATCATGTTCTAACTCTAGTTTAAATTCAGATCCAAGTTTATCCACACTGACATCATCAAAGATAGATTCTCTTTTATCATTTTCAAATTCAGTCACATGATCCAATATTTGTTTACTTTCAGGTTCACACATACTAATTTTACCAACATCTACACTTAAACTTCCAAATACACTGAACCTTCACTGTCATATATCAGTTCTTGTAAGAAGTGGAATTGCTTGCTTGCTGGAGTTTGTTTATCTACACTTAAACAAACTACAGTCCTCCCCAACCACCATCTTCTCACTGAACACCCCATAGCCAACAACTACTCACCATTGTTCAACTTCAACCCTTCGTTGACAACAACTCTTACCACAGCAACAGTTCACTTCCAATTCCTACAGCATACTCCTCTGACCATCCCAATACAACTACATCTCATCCACCGTCCTACTGTGATCAACATCACCACTTCACTGTTTAATAGAGCACATCACCTCTTTACATACATATACCTTCCTTCTACAACTTCTCCTGCCATTAACCCACTGCCCATCATAACTGCCTTATACCAACAAGAGTCTACCACTTCCATCAAAACCAGACCACCCCCCCCCCCTCCAGCCTCATCTATCATCTGCCACAACCTGATCGAGACAAACCCAAAACACTGCTATACTTCACAAAACTACCTGCATTCAATTCACACGTCATACCACAAACAACCATAACCAAAATCCATCATAGTTTCCACCACCATCCCACTGAATCACCACATCCATCGACTGTAAACCATCATACAACCACAATCCCTCTGTCCAACGACCAGCACTACATTTCAGCACCTCCTGACAGCAACCAACAACAGATTCAACACTGCACTGACTTCTGATTCGCATAAGAAATTGATTATTACTTTCTATCCTACACAACTTTTATCTACTGTATAATACAAATATTTAGATATGTACTACCCAAACTACATATTTACCTTATTATAATAGATAGATAGTGCAACAGAATCAGAAGACTGATTGATAACCAGAAGATAGTGAGTGATTACAGGTAAGCGGGTAGTTAGCGAGGATTATAACACAAGTGCACAACCTTCAGCACTTAACCACCTAATAGCGTTTGTAAATGCCAATTTTAAACCTAAACAAGCTACTTTTCTTCATCATTACACAAAACAACTCCCTACACATCATAACACCACAGCACACTATATCCTCTGCTCCACCCTTCACAAAACCTACCTGAACTACAAGCCTTTACCCCCTTTCTTTATTGCCTACATTCCATTATCTTACCTCCTTGCCTCTCCCTCTTACCATACTGTTCCCACCATCATAGTGAATACATTTCTTCACAGTGCACATTTGACCATAATATATTGCCTTCAATATTTGTTGCTTGCTTCACAATACAATACATTGCTTCACAATAAAGTGCCCCAACCTTTACAACTACTTCACTTCAAGCAACAGCAGCAAATACTTCAGTTAAACCACTGTCAAACTTCTGTTACCCATCAAAACTGTTCCTATCCACTTCCTGACCCACATCCACCATCTATCCACTACCTGCATATAAGCAACATCTTCCACCACTTTAGTGTCAACATATCCATCTACTGCCTCCTACCTCCAAAATTGTGCTACTTCTACCTGACCACATTGTAGCATAAACTCTTTCATCTCATACATTCCTTCAACAGTGCATCATTTCCTTCTCAAACCACTGCAGTTCAAACCGTTCACTTCATCCATAACCCCATTACCCTCAGCCATAATTGTTGCCATCATTACCGGACCATCATTAACATTTGCACTATTGCCTGCATACATAACATTGCCTCACCCCACTGCCATTTCACATCAAAACAGTGGCCATCACAACATCCACTACTGGACATCAACCTCTTCAAATACATCCACTTCACATTCATCATCCCCTAGCCAACTGACATCCACTTCAACTCACCGTTCAACTGAACAACCACCATACTATCCAACATCTCCTCGCAACCTGCTTCTTCACCTCCTTCAACAACCCAGACCACAATATACAAAATCCAATACCGCCACATATATACAAACCATCCATTCAACCATTCCATTCATCACATACAAACACCACCCTCTGCTGCTGTTTCTCTAACCATACAACCAAGCACATACCACCAACAAAAAAGTATATAATAACAGTTACATTACCCATAATTCTCTAACCAATATCTTTACTTCGAAATTCTTAATTTAAATATAAAAAATGTATTCAATTATAATTATTTTATTTTTAGCTCCTAATCATGTAATGCTGAAAGTATGAAAGAGACAAGAATAAACTCACCATATAGTAGCATATAAGAAGACTACATCCAGTTATGCATGATATAACTAGTTAAATTATCACGAACCTCATCTATCTCTTACTGGCTATAAGAACTATCTTGTACAAAGTACCGCAATTACAAGATTGTTTCGAAACATTAATCGAATAAGTACTTAACAAAAATTATGAAGGAAAAAAAATTAAAGTGGTACCTCAAGTATTTCGGTGCTTTGATCATGGTTTTTTACTATATCATACATATACCTCATCACATAATATACACAATCCGTCGTTCTAGATTGTTGAGGACACTACAACAATATTACACAATAATTTAATAGATAGGTTAATTTGAATTTATATCCAACATAGAAGTTTATTTTTATTTTGTACAAAATAAATCACCTTAATAGTCTTCCATTTCAAGTAAATTCCTCGAGATTTTCCACCATACGCCTTATAAGTTTTAAACGCCCTACACATAAAATAAAAATTTAAATACAACGTACGTATTCACTTGCATCAAGCAAAAAAGATATCAGAAGGCAAATAAATAAAACGTACATATTCACTTGTGGTCTAATTTCCAGTTTAGATTTGCGTTCGACTCGAGGATCCAAAACATAAACCTTATTCTTTTCTATACGAAAAACAAGCAGTAGACAATGTTTCCTACATTATAAGATTTATATGAAGTTAATATCAACATTAGATTTGTAAACTAGTTTCTAAAAGTTTATTGCTCATACCCTTCGTAGTGTGGGGCTAAGAGTAAGCTCTTCGATTGTGACGCACGCCATGTGTTCGAAATATATATATTTGTCGCGTTTGGATATTTCCACACTTGAGACAACTTATATGGACACATAAACCCGATGGTCTCCACTCCGAGGTCATTGCACATATGATTTAACCACCTAAAAATAAGTACAACATACAAATTGTTATTCTACCATTTCATGTATAATACATAATATAAAATAGAACATATACAATGAATTTATAAGCTATTTGTTGTAAATGTAACCTAAGTATTTCACATAGTAGCTATATTGGTACACAGATAGAAATATTCATCATATATATATATATATATAATACTCACATGATGCAAATTTGCAACCATTCTCCATTCAACCATCCCATACTAAGGAATTGGATAATGTCATCCATAGTGACATGGATTTCAAAGTCCTCATCGTATGTAAATAAATCCTTGTCCACATGAATTGCATTGATGAAATTATTATCATGGGATGTCACTTGAACTATCAGGTCATGGAAATATTTGCACTCATCCGTTAAAGTATTGATGATGTCTTCACCTACGATCGTCCTACGCTTTGCAGGCTCATTTGTCATCTTTTGGTTACTATTCATGTCCGTAGCAACACACTCTTCCACTTTGTCTTTGCTCCTAATATGTGTAGCCTGCACACAAAAAATTCATAAGCAGCATGAAGTCTGCATATTTTATTCAAGCAAAGCTCAAAAAAATACAAAAAGTGTTTTCTTTACCTTATCATCATCGCCTTAAAGCACGAGATTCCATTGTACAAAACTACCAAGTGCTTCTCCTATCGTGATGTGATATTTACTTGGAACCGGAAGAGGGGTTCCTACATGAATAGGCTCTACTGCATCAATTCCAACCTTTACATGATTGGTCAAGATTTGTTGATTATGACATTGATCTCTAGGCCTAGAAGCAGGATGCACCATGTCGTGACCCACTACGACAATTTTGGAGTCCAAATTAACGGCTAAACGACATTTAGTTGGCCTCTAGAACGACAAGTACAACATTAAAATTATTAACTTACATGTTTTAGAATCGTATAATTTTACAAAAAAAGACTTTTGAATTAGTTACCTACAAGTTTTCATAAGGATCCATCTCTTGATTTGTGCTGCTATTTTGTAATTTGTCCAATTGTACTGATTGACAGCTGCTACGATAACCAAATGATGGTACATTTTCGACCACAATATCATTGGGCATTTGCATACCCATCCTATTGAAAAAGTTTGCAATCTTTTGCTCAACCATCGTATCTACCATAGACTCGAATCTTTGGCTCACTTTAGTTTATATTTCCTTAGTGATACGATGTAGTTCATCTGCTGATATTACACCACTTGGACCTTTATATTTCACTACCTTTCCAAATACATCTTTTATACCGACCGTCCCACCAATTCCTCTAACTCGACCTGGATGTTCTTTTTTTTCAAGTGCACGATTTAAGACATCATCATGTCTATTTGGAACCCATGTTCCTTCGATGGCTTTTTCTCTCCAAGCATTCTGTCAACAACAAAAAAATTAGTTTTCTCAATAATTTATTGCTTTGTTTTGTAAGAGATTAACCAAATGGGATAAAATGCATCGAAATTAGTCATACCGCTTTATCTGCAACTATCCTAGTTTTCTCATTAGAGATTACATAACTTCCATTAGCTTCTTTTTTTGATCTTGCCAAAACCCAGTCAATACTTCGATCCAAAAAAGAACCACTTGGTAATGTAGTCGATGAACTATGACCTTCGGTTATCTATTTAGCTTTCTTTCCTGCATATCCAGCTTGCCCCAAATAGTGAGGATGCTCATTGTATGCTTGACTCTTCCTACCCTTCTCGCTTAATCGCTGTCAAAAATAATGAATATTAATGTATACCCAAAGTTCTTGCATAAAATTTTTGCTACTCTACTGCTAACATATACTCCACTGCACAAAATTCTTGCATTATCACATGTCTGCAACCACTAACAGAAAAGAAATCAAGCAATTACTCTGAATATGCTAGACAAAATCTGGACATGGAAATATCAGTTGAAGAAATCGAACAAAATCTGAACAGGAGGTTCCGGTTTTAGCAAAAAGGAAAGTACAGAAAGATTTTGCAAAAAGGAAAGTACAGAAAGCAAAAAGGAAAGTACAGAAAGCAAAACGGACTTTGTTAGAAACCAAATCATGCTCATCAACAACCAGCTAGTTTCTTCAAAGTATATTCTGATTATCAGGAAAACAGCCATAGCACCTATCAGAATTCAAAACGCATTAATGTTCTTAACTACGAAACTTCATTTTCTTCGATCAAAAGCCAAAGACTTTATCCAATACTTGTATACTCCAATCTCGTGTTAAATCAAGATAGTCAATAATGTACGCAAGAAGTAATTACAATTATTACTTTCTTTGACATCGTCAAGGAAACAAAAATACATTTTAAAAGGATAAAGTGTGAAATGAACAAAAAAATACCTTAAATTCCTCAGTTTTACAATTCTTCTTGAACGTTTCCCACTGTGCTTGTGTAATGCCATCATAAAGCTCGTACGACTCTTTATGGTCCACTGGAAGTTTTCTTGTCTTCGTAATCCAACCACCAACCAATTTTGTTTTGAAATCTTTCCATCGTCCACAGACATATTTTAACACGTTATCTTTCATGTTGTCATCAATGTGATACTCGATCCGAGATTAAAAAAAATCATAGTTGCATACGCCTTATAAGACTTCAAATGTCCAATTGGGTCTCAAAGCCGAATAAGTAATAAGTGAATAAATGAATTTATAATACCTTAACATCTTCCCATATAGTATCTTTAAGCCCTTTACAAACGTCATCCCAACTTTTAATATTGATATCAATTTTAGATCTAGCAGTATCGCCCACATACGCCTTATAAGACTTCGCCCACTTTCCAATAGGGTTTCCGTTATCACTCCACTCAATGAATTTTGGTTCTTGTGTTTTATATTTCTTCTCGGTTGTTGGGCCTCTTCGCCTCTTCTTAGACAACGACTGTGAAGTAGAAGGATCATGTTCTTCATTTTGTCCAAATTGTTCTATCTCCATTATTCCTGTAGTTGATTGTTTAGTGACCATTTAATTATGGATGTCAAAGTCAATAGTAGTTAGTTTAATGTTAATAAATAGCTAACAGTTATACTTCAAAATGCATGTGTCGATCTTGTATAACGAGTTGATCATATTCAACTGCAGCACAAAATGAACATATTCAAATCTAGAGAAGTAAGGGCAATAAATTTTATATGATACTCAAATACAATATTCTCTTTAAGTTGCATGAATTTTAAAGACCATAATACAAAGATTATAATACATCTAAGTATGTAACTGTATCCATATTCTTTGCAGATACTATAAATGCATGTGTTACCCGAGGTTGCCGCATAAAGGTTGATGTCTGAGAAAAAAACCTGCCTAATCAACGGAAGTCTACCAGAAGAGAATACAACATCCTCCAAAACAAGTAAATTATGTTAAGCTTACTGATGCGTTCAAACAATGGAATACCCACTTTAAAACAAGGCTTTCAAATTTCAAGTGTTTGACACTTCAACTAAATATATTCAGTCTCTTTAGAGGTTACACGAATCCTATCACTAGTAAACGAACCTTTCATATGTGAAATATATATATATATATAATAACTGGTGAGTTATGCCACAAAATTCAAGAGCCAGAAATTCCTTGGCCGAATACATATATCACAAATTAAAGAGCAGATAATGCACTGAAATATTGGGTATATGTGTTTATTGTTTTTGCTGAGAATGGCATTCTTAGCCTGAGTCTACAAAAATCTACGAGGTAACTAAATGAGTAGTATATAGAAAATGAAAATGGTGTAACTGTACTTATTTTAAAAATGGGCTGAACTTACCAGTGCTTGTGTCCATTATTCATATCAGAATTTGCATTTGTTGCTAACTTATGAAATTGCCATTCAACCTGCACAAAAAATGTTTAGTTTAAGTTAGGCATTAAAAAGTACATGTACTTGTATGCATTCAACAACAAAATTTCACTTAGTTTTATTTTATCAAGTATCTACCTGATTTCGAAAAGTGAAGAAAGACAAATTAAATGATTATAATATAGTAAGTAGATTTAATTTATTTTATGGAACAATTCAAGAAGCAATTGTGATGAATCATATTTATTTTTCAGCAAAACATATTCTAACTTGTGAACGTTCCCTCGTGACTTGTAACGGGATAATCCACACTTGGGACACTCGTGCAAGTTCTCATATTCATTTCGATACAATATACAATCATTTGGACATGCATGTATCTTTTTATATCCTATACCAATTGGGCACATAATTTTCTTTGCCTCATAGTTAGAAGTTGGAAGCTCATTACCTTCCGGAAGCATGTCATTCAAAAGTTCCAACAAAGATGTAAATTTTTTATCACTCCACCCATGCTTTGCTTTTAAATTGAAAAGCTTGAGCACAGCAGACAATGTTGTGAACTTAGCACAATTAGGAAACAAAGGCTTCTCGGCATCAATTAATATTCTTTCATACAACTTTGGCTCTTCCATCAAATGTTCTTCAGCATCACGAAACATCTCATGAACACAATCATTCTCATCATTTGCGTCATTATTCATGTTATCTTCTCGGTCATTCTCATCATTCTCATGATTATTAGAACTAGCTCTACTAAGTATACTTTCACCATGCCATATTCACTGCGTATAATTTTGCTTAAACGCATAACGAATTATGTGATCTCTAATATGATCTATGTTACGAAGTCTTCTCTTATTTTTGCAGTGTCTACAGGGACAAAAAATAGTTTCTTCCCCTCTTCTTAATTGATCATTCAGTGCACAATTGATGAACTCTTCAATTTTGTTTAGGAACTCGTCATCGTTACGTTTTACGTTGTACATCCAACTACGATCCATATGCAAATGCTAGAGACACACTACACAAGCAAAAAAACATTGGATTACGAAGAGCATTCATTATTGGATTACGAAGAGCATTCATTAGAAATGTCAATACTCTTTAGTGAATCAAAATGATTCAAAATGAATTATTTTAGCAAAAATGAAGATAAAGGTGAAATCCCAAAAAAAAGAGGAAAGAATATATTCTTTCACTTTTGAGGTGTTCACTCAATCAAATCCACATTTTTAAAACAAATACGCAATAAGTCGCTGAGAAGGGCCTTCAATGAAGAGCAAAACTCATTATATAGAATTTTCTTTATTTTTATTCGTTACTAACACCACATTAAAAAAACAAATTTGATTTGCAATAATTGAAAGCAATTGGATATTATTAACTACAGTGTTGGAAATAATAGTTAAGAACAATAGGTCAACTTACAAGAGTACCTCGGTTTATTTTCCGACCAAATCAGCAACGCGTATAACTGCTGGCAAGTAGATTCAGGCAGGCAGGATGCGGACACCGATAAATATCTAAGAATTGACTGGATCTACTACCGAAGACAAGAAGAATATTTGCCTGCAATATAACAAAAGGAACAATGAGTTTCAATGGATTATCATTAACATACCACCCGACAGTATCACTGGTTAACTTGCAAACAACTAGGTGGTATATGTAATATGCTAATATAGACAAATTAACCAAACACCTGTAGAAGTTATATTCTGTTTGATATATATTGGTATATCCATGCTATACCTGTTTGTGAGTATACTGGGGAAAATTCTTTAGTTACTCATTTCTAACTATATTAAAATCACAAGAAGATTTTGAAGCATCCATAATTTACAGCATGGAGATTCAACATTAAAATATAATTGATGACTAAGAGAGCTCGCCATAATTAGCTTAGTTATGCCCATGGTTCATTATCATTACACATGTCTTTTTCAGAAACATCTCAGTCTGAATAAACATACATATATAATAACCATTTTTGATAAAGTTTAATATGACATTTAATACAAAGAGATTAGTGCATAGTGGATATTAAATCAAATAAAAGTAACGAAAGTTTAATATGTCATGATGCATCAGTGGTCTATCCCGTCTAGCCTAGTGATACCATAATACCCTGCTATGGTATTGCCAAAAGTTTGATCGTGACTGCTTCATGATTTTCCTCAGCTGTTATATACAGTTTTGGATCTCACTAATTTATTTTTTAGTAGATTTACAGCAATTCAACACTTGAAAGAGCAATATCAAAATGATAGAAAATATTTGCGATGATTTGTGGAAAAAGAAGTAATATGAAATTGGTCACTTAACGGTGAAATCAATCCAGTAAATTCGCCCAGCAAACTCGAAACTCGAAACCAATCAGCATACTCGAAACTCGACACTCGAAACTCGACACTCGAAACCAACCGATCGCTTAACGATGATTTTAGGGTTTTTTTTCTTTGAAGCACGCGAATTATTTGGGGAAAAGAATGGGACGACAGAAAAATAATTGGAAATGCGGGATGTAAACGAATAACCTAAATTTGAAATTGCATCGTGTACGCAAGGGAACCGATGCGAAAAGTATTATGTTGGACGTAGTTGCATCGTTGACTTTAAAACCGATGTGACTAAAACTATTTGCATCGACGTATTTGCATCAGTTGTTGGTGACAACTGATGCAAATTTGACTTTTTTATTACCTACTGCTTTCCACGTACCAATTGCATCAGTTATTAAGACAGAACTGATGCAAATAGTTCTATTTGCATCAGTTTTTACTTAAACCGATTCAAATGAGGCGATGCAAATGGCCTGTTTTGTAGTAGTGTTATATTTAATGTAAATTGTTTGGTATATGTAAGATTTAATTTTTTAAGCGAACTTAACAAAATAACATGATGAGAAGATGACTTTGAATTTTTGATTTTAAAGACTGACTGATAGATTTGTAACAAAATGTTCTTTAAAATATCGATTGATGTCAGCATATACATTATGGACATTATTAATATTTAACAACGTGGGCTTACCTTGAGTACTAAACACGTCACACTTTATATCAACTTTAGGAAACTCTATATGCATAGCACGAATTTGTACTAGTTGGTAAATGATTGCTGACCCTTATGAACATTAGTGTGGGATTATTAAGGTTTATTTATAGTCTTGATTACTTATAGCATGTTCGATAGTAATATACTCATTTCAGTATAAAATACTATAAAATTTTAAGTTATACATTTAACTCTACCATATGTGATATGACTTAGTAACATATGCAGTTAGAGAAATAATCATGTTAAATATGCATTGTACATATTGAATTATACAACACACACATATATACCTATCAATTGTTAATTATGTGTTCTTCATTACATATTTTATTTAACATTTTTACTTTTTGTGTGTCGGAAAACAAAAAGAAATTGTTATAGAATGTATTTTCATTATGTATATATATAGCTAAGATTAATGAAAACTATAACAAATCTTTTTTTGTTAAAATTATACGTCAAACGATTGGTTTTTCACCATATTACAACCGTACTAGTTTATTATAGTTCAAAAGTGGTGTAAAAGGAAATTTTGGAGGTGTGCTGGTCATCACTTTTCAAACTGGACTTACCATCTAATGATGTTATGGTCATCAACATAGCATTCCGAGCTATGACGGAAAATCTCACGCTCGTCAATTGGTAAGTATAATAGTTAGCATTTTAAATTCTCCTGAATAAGTTCCCTTTTATCTCGTTCTTTCCTTCCTTAACTCCTTGAAATAAATATAAAAATAATTAGGTTTTAGAATCAACTTTAGTGGGAAATCATGATGCATTTTTAATAATATTTTTATTTTTGGTTAGTTTATAAGGGGAAAAATAAAAAAATTCAGCATTATGTAGATGGTTGATCATTGTTTTGCAGTGTGAAAGAGACTCGTGAGCATTTGTATTTTTTTAAGGAAAAAAGCTACATCATCGAAGAATTATTAAATCGAAATCCATGACAAATTCAACATATAATTAGGTAGAGGCATGTATTTGACATGAATATAAGCCATGTATCAATGTGATGACATGAAGCAATCTTGAAGGCACTAGGACATTTTGATACATACCAATGAGAGATTGGACATGTAGATACCTAATAAAGAGGGTCGTTAGAGGAAGGTTGAGCGGTAATGGACATTGTCGAAGGTAAAGTTTAAATGTACTACTATCCGTTTTAACACATTTATAGTTTTCTTTTCATGCATTATTAATGAATTTTTATTTACTTAAATATTTTTAGCATTCTATTAATTTGAAGATCGAAGTCCAATGAGACTTCAATAGATTGGCAAATTATGTTATGGGAGAGTTTCCATAGTCAAGGATCGAATGTTAACCTGTAGCAAAACATGCTTTGAAACAATTCATTATGTGGAGTTGAAGTTGCATCAAAACCCAAGATAAGATGAAGTTGACAATACAATTTGAGTGTTGGTTCACCTTGCCTAATCGATATGCTCACCTTGGAGAGTTATATGTAGCTTTCGACAAACGAGATGTCTAGGTGTTGCGGAATGTGCCACATGATGATATAAGAGTGTTGGTCAAAGTGTCATTCGAATTCAAGTTGAAACGAATGAGTCGTAATAATTTCAATATTGGTTAATACTGTTAGCAAGGTAAAAGGGTGAATTTCAAAAAATCATTTATTACGGTTTCACCAAATCATTGTGTTATCGCATGTTAAATTATACTTATTATAGTTTGGATTTGTTTTGGAATTTGGGCTAATATTTTAATTTTTATGTTTTGATACTAATTAATTTTAGTAATAATTATGAGTGTTAACATGCTGAATAATGTATCAAGTGATGTGTGTGTATTATTGCATTAATGTCTAGGTGATATGCGTCTGTATAAATAGTTACTGAGATTTATAACTACATATATTAGCAATATTCACTGCCTGTATATACATGGCATTGTATAATATTTGTTTATTATTTTCATCACCGCCACCATTATACTATTTTTTTATTACCATAGATTAATTGTTTAAATTATTAAAGAATAAATACTAGATTATTTTACACACACACTCTGGTATAATATCATATTTTGATAGTAACAACTATACAACAGTATATTGTATGTACTAACCACTTGCAGAGGAAAGGATCAATCAAACAAGGAGACGTACTCGACAAAAAGAAGACAGGATGACACAACCAATGTAATATCAGTCATAGCGTCTTAGTCTAGAGTTATAAAGTTGTTAAATCTCTTCTATATGGTATACACACACATACTTGATCACAGATCATTTTCAAAGCTCAAAAACAAAAACCACAACATTCAGTCGACTGAATAGGGTATAGAAGATGACTGAATATATGTACACATTTATAATTAAACACTGATATAGTTTAAGTTGACTAAAATCATGATTCAGTTGACTAAACACTAGTTCATTCGACTAAATCAAGGATTCTAGTCGACTGAAACTTGGCTATTTTGAACTAATTTCATTCTGATTTGAAACGTGGTTTTCATTCAAATTCAGTTGACCGACTAACTTCATTCAGTCGACCGAATCTGTGTTACAGTTATATTTTTCAAATTTATGAAAAGATGCTCTTCTCCATGAAGACTTACTCCTCTTCGTTAATGGCTGCAACCATTTCCATTAATTATTTCTCTTTATTAAAGGTTGCAACATACATCTTCTATATAAGGCAATCAAATTAGTGAATTCAAAACTAATTTTTTTCTTCTCATATTCTTTTATCTTGCTTTTGAATTCTCAAGTGCTTTCATATACTTATATTTCTTTCAAACCGATCACCTGCACATTCAATTCTATTTTCCTTGCGATCATATTACTTCCATATTCGTCATAAATACACTCAATATACTATAACATCACCCTACTTGGAGGCCCAAAACTAACGGCTACGGATGCTGCAGTCATCCATAGTTATTTATACTCAGCGACCAAATACAGCGGCGTTTGATTCATTGATACACAGAAACACATGAATATGGAACAAATTTAAAAACAAAATCACATTCCATTTCATTACATAATCCCATAATCATCAACCACGTTCAGAGAAAATATATTTATAATAACATACGCCAAGAGCAATATATGAAGATGCCCACATGGATGATCAGAGTATATATAGGCAATTTAACAACTTTGCCATTACAAACAACACAATGAAATCAAATAAAGAAAACTCTATATGGCTATCATGTCTCATCTACGTCTCCGGAAGCTTTATTCGTCTAATGAGGTACCTGAAAACCTCAACTCTCAAACTACTCAAAATCAATTGAGTACCCGAGAGTTTAAGGGGAAAACATAAACTTCGAGTCAGACATAAAGCCTGGTATGAACAATAATCTACCATCTCAAATCATTTAGATATATAGTGAGACCACGCCACTTAGCGGAACAGGTTTTCCCCTCACAAATATCTTAAAACCTTTATAAAACCATATACCGTGCTCCTGCATCCACAATGGTTAAAAACATAGTCATTTCAAAAGTATTATGATGATATGCAAACATGTTAAAACATACTGGATTTCCCATCCTCTATTTAATTGACTCCCTGTCATATTTATAGTTTCTAGGGTCACTATTAACCATTAGTTTTCATGGTCTTACTAACTATTAGTTCTCACATATCCGAGTTTTCATGGGTTGACTAGGAACCTATTGACAACTATCAATAACTTAATCCGGATATAGTTTTCATGGGTGCACTACAAACCAATTGGCCTCGCCAATAACTCTTTATAACATAGTTTTCATGGGATCACTATGAACCTATTGGCAACTCCAATAACTTCCTAATCATAGTTTTCATGGGTGCACTATGAACCTGTCTCTTTGATAACTTCCATATTTAGGTATCCTATATTCTGGTCTCCCTAACCTCTTGGATGCAATTCTACTCATCTAGAAGTTTTAATCAATTTATATTCACTACTGGGTTAACCTAGCTGGTTCTTCTACCCTTTTATCCCCAAAATGCTGTTATGGGTCCAATATAATGTAAATATATATTTATATTTGAAGAAGCAACCATAATTGCAAAGCAATACCACTCATGTGGGTAGTTAATCTCTTTAACCTATAATTTTGTCAAGGAAAGCTTCTTCTATAAATCATTTCAAAACTCCTTTAATTAGCTATGGGGTTTTCCTCTAAATATGAGTTTGGGTTACAAAGCCTTTCGAAACCTTGCTTTCGACCTCCTTGGATACCCTACTTCGAAAGCATATAAATCTATCTTTAAAACATTAGGCTCCTGCCTTTCAAACACTTTAAAACCTTTCGTTCGAAACCTTTCGAATGCATTGAAGCATCAACATTTAACTTTATAAGCATAGCTTCGAAACCAATTGAAAGTACCCCTTTCGAAACCATTGGAAGTAGCCCTTCCAAAATCATTGTAAGTCCCAATTTCGAAAACATTGAGTTTATACTTAAAATATTATTTGGCTCAAAGTGAATATAAATGAAAGTACCCATTTCGAAACCATTCTTTATCATATAAAAGTTTATGGGGAAAACATGATGGTGTCGAGACCATCCTTTCGAAAGCTTAAAACATCTGGGTAAAATATTGGAAGGTTGGCTTCGAAAACCCTTTCGAAAACTATAGGAAGTGGCTTATATTTATAAAACACAAAGTACCTTTCGACAGCATTGATATCTTCAATACCATCGAAAGGCTTAAAGTTACAGAAGGGTTTCGACTTGGCCGAAACTACCCCTTCCGAAAGCTTCAATTTCAAAAAATAAGTAACTCCATCGGAAGCCACTTCTTTAAAAAGGCGGCAGCTCTTCTTTGAAAGCTTGTTTTAAAATACCCTTTCGCAAGGATTGGTTTCGAGTCCTTCAAAACCTCTTTGTAAATAAGCAAGCGCTTTTCTTTAGAAAACAGACCAAATTTCTCAACCCCTTTAGAAGCTATGTTTCGACACCCTACCTTTTGCCTTTCTCCAATCCACTGCGTACCAACTAAGTGATACCATGTGTATTGGTTTCGACTTCATTGGTTTCGACCAGGTAGGTTTCGACCTGATTGGTTGCGGAAGGTCTGAGTCGAAAGGTACTTCTAAAGAAAGCGAAACCAACTTTTCTGGGTAAATCTGTTTTAATACTAATTAAAGCAAACCCTTTTCTAACTAACCTACCATGTGTAAACACCAGATTGGTTGCCTTAACTTTTCAAATTCTTTACTCAAATAACTGCTGCTAATTTGAAATCTACACTATGGTTAAGTTAACCAAATAAGCCCTTCCATTAAGCAAAACCAATATTGCAAAGAAGTCCCTCTTCTAAAATAATTTAATTTGCATAGCAAATCACTTTAGAAAAATCCCCAAAAATTCCAGAAATTCACTTTAATCATGTTACCTAACATATCAAAATTTCAGAACCAAATTCTTAATATATTTTCCAAAATAAATTTATAAACCCAAATAACCATATTTTTCTTTGAAAATTCATAACAATCTTTCCATAGCTTGGAAAATTATCAAAATTAAAACCCAACTCCAAAATCATGTTTTATACAACATAAAATTTTCCATGGCATTTAAACATCAACATAAATCGGTTTCTCCCTAAAACCGTGTATAATCCCATTTAAACAATCTTGTTTATATTCAACAAATTAATATTCAAGCATATCATCATCCACTTCATCATAAAAACGAATTTACTCTTAAATCCAAAAATATATGATTCAAAACAAAATAGGGATGGAATTATTATTCACCTTGTTTAAGATAAGGAGGTTGGATTGAGATTGATTTCTGTTAAGCTTGATTCTCTAGCTTTTGATTTAATTTCTCTTGTTAATGGCCGGCTCCCCTTTCTTACATTTTTGTTATTGTTTTCAAAATGACGTGAATGGGAATGAAATGGTAGGAACGAGAATATATAAGGGTAAGGATCATGGGAGGCAAATTCCTAATATACCCTTATGTAATTTAATTAACCTAAAAACCATTCTTAAGCCCATTTAATTATTTTATTAGGCATGGCCTTAATTAGATTTATTCAAATCTCAACCCCTTATCACTTAACATTTACATTATTCTATTTAATCTATCTAATTAAATGTCCTGAACAATGTTATAAAAATTAGGGGTGTTACAGGCTCCCCTCCTTAAAGAATTTCATCCTTGAAATTCAGTAAGGACTAAATACTAAACATAGCAATCATCTGTAACGACTCCTAACACCCATACTAGTCTACCTGATTAGGAATTATCTATATAAATCTAATATAGACATACCCTCAAAGCAGATCTGGATAAGTATCTCGAATCATGTCCTCTATCTCCCAAGTACAGTCCTTCTCGTTGTCGCTCCACTGAACTTTCACCAACTTGACTGTTTTGTTCCTCAATCTTTTCTCATCTCTCGCTACAACCCGAACTGGTTGTCTAACAAAAGTCAAATTAGGTTCTACTACTAGATCTTCCAACCCCGTCGGCGGAATAGTAGCCTCTGGATCATGTACATACTTACGAAGATGTGACACATGAAATACATTATGGATACCTGCCGTACTGCTTGCAACCCTACTCTGTATGTGAGCTTTCCAATCCTTTCTATAATCTGGAAGGGGCCAACATATCTCGGTGTCGGTTTCCCTGACTTCCCAAACCGTACCACACCCTTCATCGGTGATACCTTAATGAAAACCCTATCTCCAACTAAGAACTCTATATCTTTACGCCTCTTATCTATGTAACTCTTTTGTCTGGATTGAGTTTTCTTCATCCTTTCTCGGATTAACTCAATCTTCTCTGACGCCTCCCTAACCAAATCTGGACCTAAGACCAATCTGTCTCCAGTCTCCAAACAACATGCTGGTGATTTGCATGGTCTTCCATACGAAGCTTCAAAAGGCGCCATTCCTATGCTAGTCTAATAACTATTATTATAGGAAAACTCGACCAAATGTAGGTGATCCGGCCAAGATCCACCAAAATCCAACACACAAGCTCTCAACAAATCCTCGAGTACCTTATTGACTCTTTCTGTCCGCCCATCCGTCTGAGGGTGATATATTGTACTCATCTTGAGCTTAGTGCCTAACACATCTTGTAGACTCTTCCAGAATTCGCTAGTGAATAAAGCATCTCTGTCACTGACTATGCTACTAGGAATTCCATGTAGTCTAACTATGTTCTTTATGAACAACTTCGCCAAAACAGGTGTCGTCCTGGTCGACTTTACTGGAACGAAATGGGCACTCTTGGTCAACCTGTCCACAATGACCCATATACTCTCATTTCCTCTACTTGACCTTGGCAACCCATCTATAAAATCCATGGATATCGAATCCTATTTTCAAACTGGAATCTCTAGAGGCTGAACTAACCCACTCGGCTTCTGATGTTCGGCCTTCACTTGTTGACAGTTTACACACTGCCTAACCCACAAGCCAACATCCCTCTTCATGCCTTCCCATAGAAGCTTCTCTTCATATCTTGATACATTTTGGTCCCTTCAGGATGAATCGTAAACTTGGATCGATGACATTCCCCCAAGAACTTCTCTCCTCAAGTTCTCAACATCTGGAACACATAATCGCTCCTTATTTCTCAACCATCCTCTTGGGTCAAGACAAAAACCAAATCATCGATCTCAGTTCCAACCTCAAACCTTCTAATCCTCTCGGCTAATACTGGATCTTCCTTCTGCTTAGAAGCAATTCTCGCGATCAACACCGGTCAAACTTCTAAACAGGACAACATAGCAGTGCTTTAACTAGAACTAGCAGTTGATCTTAACTGCACACCACAACTGGCCAAAGCTTATAGATCCTTCCACTCTGCCAACATAGCCAACACCACATTCAGATGTCTTCTGCTAAGAGCATCCTCTACTTTATTACCTTTCCCTGGTGTATACTCTATACCAAAATCATAAGCAACCAAAAATTCCAGCCACCTCTGCTGTCTCATATTCAACTCCTTCTGAGAGAATAAGTATCTTAAAGACTTATGATCTGTGTATAGCTCAAATCTCTCTCCTAAGAGATAATGCCTCTAAATCTTCAATGCGAAGATCACCGCAGCCAACTCCAAATCATGAGTAGGATACCTCACATCATACGGCCTAAGCTGCCTAGATGCGTAGGCATTCACTTTACCCTTCTGCATCAACACAGCTCCCAACCCAGTTCCACATGCATCAATATACACCACCAACCCTTGGTTTCCATCTGGAACTACTAACTCTGGTGCATTGGTCAACAAATGCTTTAACTTAAGAAATGCCTCCTTACATTTGTCAGACCAAACAAACTTCGCCTCCTTCCTGGTAAGCTTAGTCAAAGGTGCTTCTATCCACGAGAAATCCTTGATGAATCTCTGGTAGTAGCCAGCAAGTCCAAGAAAACTTCTAATCTCGGTCATCGTCTCTGGTCACTTACAATTGTTCACAGCTTCAATCTTATCTGGATCGACTGAAAATCCTTTCTCTAAAACCATGTGACCAAGGAACTTAACCTCTTTCTTCCAAAAATGACACTTGGAAAACTTCGCCTTTAGCTGATTCTGCCTCAACGTCTCAAGCACAACTCCAAGATGATTTTCATGCTCTCTTTCATCCTTAGATTATACCAAAATGTCATCTATAAACACCAACACGAATCTATCCAAATACTCTCGAAAGACTCGGTTCATCAAATCCACAAAGAAAGCAGGTGCATTCGTCAACCCGAATGGCATTACTAACCACTCATACGAACCATACCTAGTTCGAAATGCTGTCAAAGGAATGCTGTCCTCCACCACTCTCAACAGATGGAACCATGTCGCCAAATCCAACTGGGAAAACGCTCTGGCTCCACTCAATTGATCAAATAGATCACCAATTCTCGGCAAAGGATACTTATTCTTTATCGTCCTTTCGTTCAACTTACGATAGTCAATACACATCCTCAACGACCTATCTGGTTTCTTCACGAATACCGCGGCCGCTTCCCAAGGAGAACTGCTTGGTCTAATAAAATTCCTTCCTTCTAGATCCACTAGCTACACCTTCAATTCCTTCATCTAAGTCGGTGTCATCCTACTAGGTGGTCTGCTTACAGGTTTAGCTCATGGCATAAGATCTATCCGAAACTCAGCAGCTCGTTTCGATGATAGTCCTGTGACTGGCTCAAACTCATCTGCAAACTGTCTTGCTATTCGAACTAGACTTAGATCTTCTCCCACTTCCACTGCACTTAACAAAGCACAACTACTTCGGTCAAAATTCTCTACTGAGAATATAATTCGGTTATGACTATCAGGGTGTCTTAGTGATATCTCTCCATCCTGGCAAAATATCCTGGCCTCATACCTTCTCAACCAATCCATACCCAAAATGATTCCGAAATCTACGAAATCGAAAACGTACAAACTGCATGCAAACTTATGACCTAACAAATCAAGTTCTAACTGGTCACATCTCATCCCTAGAGTTGCATACCCTCTTATTGGATTCGCAACCCTTAAGGAAGTAATAAGATATGTGGGTTCTAAGCATAAGCTATCAACCAAATACTATGATATAAATGAATGTGATGCACCGGTATCAAATAGTATCCTAACTGATATAATCTGAATCAAAAATGTACCTTCCATCACAGTCTTTCCTTTATCAGCTGCAGTAGGTTTAGCTGATGATCCAACAACAAAGACCTTTCCCTTTTCCGCCCTGACTGGCTCTAGACACTGGTTCTTGTAATGCCAACTTGATCATAGTTAAAGCACTTCACATTATTCTTGTCTGCAGCCTTCTTCCCCTTGCTTGTCCAGCACTCATGAGCATAATGACCCTTCTTGTAACGACCCAGTATTTTGGACCATTCAAATCGACAATAAATCCACACATGCCGAACTTGAATTGTTCAAAATATCAGATTGTTAATTTAAATTTGGCAAAATAAAATAAATTTTATGTGATTATATATATATATATATATATAATTTTCAAATCGCTATATGTATATATATATATAATTTTTTTGTTTTCTTGTGTAATTCTATTTCAATTTAAATCATTTAATATTTGATGATAATAAAATATTTTCCAAACCTGAATATTTTTATATAGAAAATTTGTAAATCATCTTTTGAGTGAGACGTCATCTTCCGTTTCATCAAATTTGGACTGCTATTGCTCCGTTTGTCTTAATTCTGGCAAATTAGCAGCATTTTTCGGTACCGGTATCGACTTTTGATAGGATAGTCCTATCACTGATATCTGTGTACCATTTCGATCGTCTCGTCGGATCTCCTTAGTATATTCATTCGTGCAGTTCAACGTCCGATACGCGGCGATATCAGTAAAATGATTTCCGCATCGCTAACCGTTTTGAGCCTGTTGTCTACCCGTGACCTTTCATCTATCTACCTATTGAAATCAATAGCCAGTTGGCTTTTATAATTCCTGAATTCCCATGCTAGACTTTCACGATTCCCATTGCTTTTATCGATAATAGTGCACGTTTTCTCCATCTATTTTCTTTTCTTCTATTCACACTTCAGAACAATAATAAACATTTATAATTAAAAATAGATCTGCTTCATCTTCATTTTCATATTCCCTTCGCCACCGAGTTCATTCCTTCCCCTCTGCCTTTCAACTTGATTCTCCACTGCGCCTACTAAGATCACCACTACAACTGCCTCGGCCTGCTCGCCTCCACTTCACCTAGCTCGAGCCTGAGCATCGTCGATGCAACCGCCTCCTTTCTTCCACTGCCCTCACCGTGATGGCCACCGAACCTTCGCCCTCGCACCTTCCTCTTCCACTTCCGCTCCAACCTGCTACCACCCCTCTGTTCGACTACCCAATACTCCATTCCCTTCGGCCATAACCACCCACTCCGACGCCGTTCAATTCACGGCTGCCGAACCCGACCTGAGCTGGCCTCTAGAACTGCCGACCTTGTTCCACTCCTGCACCCGCGTGAGGCAGCAGGCACCATCGTCGTTCAGCACGCCGACTTCAACTCCCTTCTCCGATCTTCATGCCGAAGCCTGCATCTCTACTAGTCGAGCATGGTGGTTTTGTATTGGATGGTATATTTTATATATATTGTCAGATTTTTTTAAAAAACTATATATATGTTAGGTTTGTTTTATAATATACATACAGTATATGTTTGTATGCCATGTTTTGAAATATGGATATCTATTGTTTAAAATAGTTTATAGAGTATTCATATATATTTATATTGGTACTTCAAAGAAATTAAATTTCGTTTTAAAGTTTAAAACTAGATTGCGCATAAGAGTTTTATTTTCAAAAGTTGATATGTATGTGTAGTCAAACTTTTGTTGCAGTTCATATATATATATATATATATATATATATAAGTATGATCTAGTTTGGCATTGGGTTGCATTGTGTTTATACTATTTTGGGTTTAGTTTATATATTATTTTATTTATAGTTTGTATATGTATTGCTCTGTTGATCTGTTAGTATAAAAATAAAGGCTGGGTTTTCATTATTGTCGTGTATATATATATATATATATATTTGGTACCGTATTTTTATATACGTGTATATTTGTTGGTAGAGTTTTGAATAGGGATATATTATATGTTTATATATATTTATATCATTTAGTTGTCAAACTGTCTGTAGCTTTTACTGCATATTTACAAGTATATAGACTATAGTTTATCCAACCGCGTGTTTTATTTAAATGTGTATATATTATATTAAGTTATTAGTTGCAAAGATATTTGGATATATATGATCTACACCTATTTTGTTTGAGTACATTTGGTTTAATTTGTTTGTTTGTCTTATGGTCTGCATATATATTTTGATCTGCATAGAATAATTGCTTATTAACTATAAATTGTAAACTGTATGCATATATGGCTATTTAAATTTTTACGTGTATAGATATAAATCATATGTTTGAATTTCTAAATATATGTATTGTATATGTGTTTGATTTTATATAGGGGTCCTATGTTGCAAGTTTAAAGTATTGATTTTTAATATAATATATACACCTTTGATTTGTAAGTGTTTGTATTTTTGAATTAATGATTTTGAAACCTTATATATATATATGGATTTTGATTTCAATATATATATGTTTAAATTTAAGATTAATTTAAAAGGGTATTTGTATTATAAAAATTGAATATTGGGTTTAAGGAAAATAATAATATAATATCATCTTGTTTAAATTATATCAAGCTAATTGATTCTGATTCGTTCCTCATCGATTCTTATCTATCAGCTTTGTCCATCAAATCTGCTTTCAGCTTACTTCACTTTGAGACTGTTGTTTGGATTGTTCGATTTTCTAGATCGTGATCCAATTTCGTAGCTTGTTGTGTTTCAAACTTCTCTAGCCTCGGAAGGTGAGCAATCACTCACGATTAATGTTCTTATATTTATTAAATTTGATTTCAATTGAAACGACAACTGAAATATGCTGCTGTTAGTTATTTATATTGCTATATCTACGCCATTATTTGTATCTATTCACCTGTGACATCTGACACCATTATCTGTTATTTATATTGCTAGATATATATATGCTATTATCTGTATCTGTTCACCTGTGACATCTGACACCAATATCTGTTATTTATCACGGATGATATATGCCTATTACTTATTGTTATATTATTATCATATCCGTTATCACTCTGCAAGTTCCCTGTTAGTATAGAATTCACTATGGGTTGAAATGATACATACCCGAACGATCTATAGAATAGGAGAAAATCGTTATGGGTTGAAATGATAAACCCAAGCGATTTTCATTGAATTGAATTTGGGATTGCGGGTTGAAAAGATATATACCCATATATATATATTTAAATTACGGATTGAAATGATAAATATCCGTATCACTTGACCATAGGATAGAAAATTGTATACAGACACCGTTGGTCTATATATATTTTGAAAAAAAAAATGATTTCTATAGTTTCGAAAAGAAATATATGGTTTTAATAAATATTGATTTTAAAGATTTATTAAAGTTGATTTAATAAAGTTGATTTGAATCAATATAAAATATGTTTAAGTATTTATGTAAAATTTATATTTTCAAATATAGAGTTTATAATGTTTCAGGTTGAAAGATAAATTTGAATTTGATTTGGAATTTTTAATTATTTAAGAATTATACTTAAATAAGTTTGATTTGAAATCTATTAAATTTTAAGATATGTTTTATAACTTGAATTTGATTAAAAGTGGCTTAAATGAATATTTCAAACTTATATAAATTTAAATGGGATATTTCGTTTATATAAATTTGTAAATTGAAGTTGTATTTAGATGTATTGAAATGATTAAAGAAATATCTCAGAAACTAAATGAAATTAAATTAAATTGAGATATAAATGGAATTATCAAATTTAGTTTTTTTGAAATGTGGAATATTTAAAACTTTGAAATATATTGAAATTTAATGGTTTATTTTGTGTTTCAAATCTGTATTTGAAATCGTTATAATTCGAAATGATTTATTGAGAAATTGAATTGAGTTGAAATTTATGAATTGAGATTGAATTAAGTTGAATTTGGAAGTTGAGTTAATTTGAATCGATTTGTGAATTTGTGGAAGCTATTTTATTTTATAAAGTATTTTTAAACTATATCTACAACTATTTATATTTTACTTTATAAATTATTTTAATATAAACTATTTTATATAAATCATTTCAATATATATTATTTTATTATAAACTATTTTAACTTATAACCATTTTATATAAACTATTTTTTATTTTATAAACTATCTTATTTTATACACTAATTTTAATATCTAAACTGTTTAAGAGGAAAGTGTTATGGGTTCCAAAATGTTATGATTTCAAGATATAGTTTCAAAGTGTTATGAATTTCAAGGTTTTGATTTCCAAAGTGTTTTGATTTTAAAAGACTTACGATTTCGAAAGCGATATAACTTTGGAAAGTGATATGATTTTGGAAATGGATTTATTTGAAGTGAAAATGATATCGTATGGATATGGTTTTGAAATGGAAATGATATTTTGGTTTTTAAATATAAACTATTTTGAAAGTTTATTAAATGACCAATCGATGTAATAATTATGTAGTTATTGAAGAGTCCGGGATCGGTTAGGGACATACTCTCTGTCTAAACCGAAAACCACTTTAATAACTATTATACGCGGAGTGTGATCCAGAATGAAGTGGTTGGAATGATGACGTTGCTAGATTAGAAGAAAGAGAACGATAATGGATAGCTTTGACACTTGTGTCAAATTTGAAATGACTTAAACAGGAGCCGTGTCGGGCCAGTGAGGTTAGCTACCTCTAGCGGACACACTTTTATGTAAACTACTCATTACTTGTTTTTGATTGGTGCGCACCCTTGAATTGGGAGTGTTGTTTTGCGGTGTTGCAATCGTTGCAGCGATGCGTTCTCACCAGTCCGGATCAGGCAAACGGTAGTTTCACTACCTTGGGTATTGCCTCATATGCCTTGTCATACTCGTATCCCTATGCGCGACCACTATGATTTGTTTCGTGTTATGCCTATGGAGTACTCCCTGATAGCCTACTAGTTTACGGTGGAGTTTACAGTGCTGTATAGACTATGACGCTTAAATAAAATGTGTTAAGGGGGATAATGGTAACGCCTTAACGCTATTTTGATACTTTATATTACTAATAGGCATTATCTACTTAGCGTACACTACTAAATATAAATAGTTTAATGGATCCTTAGAGGATGGTTATCCCAAACATCCTTTGAGTTACTTGTATTTTCAGTTGTTATTTCACTTGAGTTAGATTTATTGATATAAGAATGTTAATCCTGACTCGAGTGTTTTGTGTTTTGCTTTACGCTCGGGTCAGACTGAGTGTACCAGTATTCGAGACTCACCTTTGGAGTTGGAGCTTCGCTGGGAGATCCAGCTATCATCCAGCTTTCAGATATTCAGTTGATTCCAGTGATGTATTTTGATCTTGTATTTGACTATTGTATTCGAGACTTCTGTTGTGTCTTGTTTAACTCTATTATATATATATAGTAGCTTCATGAACTACTATTCTTTTGTTTCCGCTGCATTATTGTTATATTACTCTGTGTCTGTGATTACTTATTTACTGTATATGCTGAGTTTTGCCAAATTTAAATTAACAATCTGATATTTTGAGCAATTCAAATCCGACATGTATGGATGCGAATGGCTGAAAATTTCAAGTCGTTACACTTCTTGTCACACTTGAAGAACACTAAATCAGCCTTTCCCTTCTTGGCAGCATCCCCTTTCTGGGTTCTCTTCTTCTTAAAGAATTTCCTCTTCTTTCCATGAGGACCCTGGTATTCAACTGGCTTCTCTCTAGCACAACCAGCCAGCATCTCTCCATGGCGAATGGCCATCCCCACCACGACATTACAAGGTTCTCGGATATGGGTCATGGTCATTCTAGCAAGCTCAGGTCTCAGTCCTCGAATGAACCTCTCAATCCTTCTAATGTTAGTATCAACCATAGCATATCCATATCGAGACAGCACATCAAACTTAGTAGCGTACTCGATTACTGACATCTCTCCTTGAACTAGATCCATGAACTTCCTCATCAACGCCGACTTAGCATCCTTAGATAGAAACCTCTGCTCAAACCTCCTTCTGAAATCAGCCCATGTCAGCTCTTCCTCCGGAACTCCAGCAGTCACACTATTCCACCAGTGAAGCGATGCCCCTTGCAACTGCTTAGAGGCCAACCTTCTCTTTTGCCCATCATCCAATCCTAGATCAGTAAAGATCCTCTCACAGTGCAATAACCAATTCTCAACTTTAACAACATCCTCCGTACCAGCAAACGACTTTCCACCCAAACTGGTGTAGTCTCTACTCAACTTAGCATAGTTATTCCCAACTGGAGCCACAGGATTAGCTCCTCCAACATTACCTGCAACCCCAACTTGCAAACGATTGGCTAACAATTGATACACCATCCCCGCATCTACTGGTGGATTTCCAAGACCAACATTGGCTTCAACATTTGGGTTAGCATTAACCTGTCGACCTTGGTTCCTTTTGGTATTAGGTCGAGCATTTCCGTTAGTTGTGGTGCTTCCTCCACCAAGATTTCCTCTTTCGTTCATGCTTCCATATCCTCTTTCTCATAAATCTGCATACGAGCCTTTGTAAGATACAGAAGAACGGTCTAAAATAGAGGGGAACACGTACTTATATATATATATATATATATATATATATATATATCAAATACAAGTATGTTACTATAGCGTTATCCCAAAGCCCGATCATATTTCTAATTCATTGGATTATGTTTAAAAAGATTTTAGGTTTAACTTTTCTTTTAAGTTTCATAAACCTATGCTCTAATACCAACTTGTAACATCCCCCTACTTGGAGGCTCAAAACTAACGGCTATGGATGCTGCAGTCATCCATAGTTATTAATCCTCGGTGATCAAATACAGCGGTGTTAGATTCATTAATACACAGAAACACATGAATATGGAAAAAACTTAAAACCAAAATCACATTCCATTTCAAAACATTTCCATTTCATTACATAATCCCATAATCATCAACGACGTTCTGAGAAAATATATTTATTACAACATACGCCAAGAGCGACATATGAAGATGCCCCCTAGGATGATTAGAGTATATATAGGCAATTTAACAACTTTGCCATCACAAACAACACAGCGGAATCAAATAAAAGAAAACTCTATATAGCTATCATGCCTCCTGCACGTCTCCGGAAGCTTTATTCGTCTAATGAGGTACCTGAAAACCTCAACTCTCAAACTACTCAAAATCAATTGAGTACCCGAGAGTTTAAGGGGAAAACATAAACTTCGAGTCAGACATAAAGCCTGATATGAATAATAATCTACCATCTCAAATCATTTCGATATCTAGTGAGACCACGCCGCTTAGCGGAATGGGTTTTCCCCTCACTAATATCTTAAAACCTTTATAAAACCATATACCGTGCTCCTGCATCCACAATGGTTAAAAACATAGTCATTTCAAAATATTATGATGATATGCAAACATGTTAAAACATACTGGATTTCCCATCCTCTATTCAATTGACTCCCTGTTATATTTATAGTTTCTAGGGTCACTATTAACCTATTAGTTTTCATGGGCTTGCCAATAACCTATATAAAATATATGTACTCCTAGTCCCATTTCATAGTTTTCATGGGTGCACTATGAACCTATTGGCCCCTGCCAATTAACTTAATTAATTCATGGGTTCCCCTGAACCTATTGGTGACTCCAACAACTTCTCTCATATCCTAGTTTTAATGAGTTGACTAGGAACCTATTGACAACTGTCAATAACTTAATCCGAATATAGTTTTCATGGGTGCACTACAAACCAATTGACCCCGCCAACCACTCTTTATAACATAGTTTTCATGGGATCACTATGAACCTATTGGCAACTCCAATAACTTCCTAATCATAGTTTTCATGGGTGCACTATGAACCTGTCTCCTTGACAACTTCCTTATTTAGGCATCCTATATTCTGGTCTCCCTGACCTCTTGGATGCAATTCTACTCATCCAGGAGTTTAATCAATTTATATTCACTACTGGGTTAACCTAGTTGATTCTTCTACCCTTTTATCCCCAAAATGCAGTTATAGGTCCATTATAACGTGAATATATTTATATTTGAAGAAGCAACCATAATTACAAAGCAATACCACTCTTTTGGGTTTAATGTCCTTGTACTTTTCATATAAAACATGGTTAATCCCTTTAACCTATAATTTTATCAAGGAAAACTTCTTCTAGAAATCATTTCAAAACTCCTTTAATTTAGCCATGGTTTTTTCCTTTAAAAATGAGTTTAGGTTACAAAGCCTTTCAAAACCTTCGAAACCTTGCTTTCGGCCTCCTTAGATACCATCCTTCGAAAGCATATAAATCTATCTTTAAAACATTAGGCTCCTGCCTTTCAAACACTTTAAAACCTTTCTTTCGAAACCTTTTGAATGCATTAAAGCATCAACATTTAACTATATAAGCATAGCTTCGAAACCAATTGAAAGTACCCCTTTCGAAACCATTAGAAGTAGCCCTTCCGAAATCATTGAAAGTCCCCCTTTCGAAAACATTGAGTTTATACTTAAAATATTATTTACATCAAAGTGGTTATAAACGAAAGTACCCATTTTGAAACCATTCTTTATCATATAAAAGTTTTTGGGGAAAACATGATGGTGTCGAGACCATCCTTTCGAAAGCTTAAAACATCTGGGTAAAATATTAGAAGGTTGGCTTCGAAACCCCTTTCAAAACTATTGCCTTCGAAACCCCTAACCCCTTTCGAAAACTATAGGAAGCATCTTATATTTATAAAACAAAAAGTACCTTTCGACAGCATTGATATTTTCAATACCATTGAAAGGCTTAAAGTTATAGAAGCGTTCCGACTTGGTCGAAACTATCCCTTCCGAAAGCTTCAATTTCAAAAACTAAGTAACTCCTTTGGAAGCTAGTTCTTTAAAAGGGTGGTAGCTCTTCTTTGAAAGCTTGTTTTAAAATACCCTTTCACAAGCATTGGTTTCGAGTCCTTCGAAACCTCTTTGTAAACAGGCAAGCGCTTTTCTTTAGAAAATAGACCAAAGATCTCAACCCCTTCGAAAGCTATGTTTCGACACCCTACCTTCCGCCTTTCTCCAATCCACTGCGTACCAACTAAGTGATTCTATGTGTATTGGTTTCGGCTTCATTGGTTTCGACCAGGTAAGTTTCGACCTGATTAGTTGCGGAAGGTCTGAGTCGAAAGGTACTTCTAAAGAAGGCGAAACCAACTTTTCTGGGTAAATCTGTTTTAATACTAATTAAAGAAAACCCTTTTCTAACTAACCTGCCATGTGTAAACACCAGATTGGTTGCCTTAACTTTTCAAATTCTTTACTCAAATAACTACCGCTAATTTCAGATCTAAACTATGGTTAAGTTAATCAAATAAGCCCTTCCATTAAGCAAAACCAATATTGCAAAGAAGTCTCTCTTCTAAAATAATTTAATTTGCACAGCAAATCACTTTGGAAAAATCCCCAAAAATTCCAGAAATTCACTTTAATCATGTTACCTAACATATCAAAATTTCAGAACCAAATTCTTAATATATTTTCCAAAAATTTATAAACCCAAATAACCATATTTTTCTTTGAAAATTCATAACAATCTTTCCATAGCTTGGAAAATTATCAAACTTAAAACCCAACTCCAAAATCATGTTTTATACAATATAAAATTTTTCCATAGCATTTAAACATCAACATAAATCAGTTTCTCCCTAAAACCGTTTATAATCGCATCTAAACAATCTTGTTTATATTCAACAAATTAATATTCAAGCATATCATCATCCAGTTCATCATAAAAACGAATTTACCCTTAAATCTGAAAATATATGATTCAAAACAAAATTGAGATGGAATTATTATTCACCATGTTTAAGATAAGGAGATTGGATTGAGATTGATTTCCCCTAAGCTTGAATCTCTAGCTTTTGATTTAATTTCTCTTGTTAATGGTCGGCTCCCCTTGTTACGTTTTTGTTATTGTTTTCAAAATGACGTGAATGTGAATGAAATGGTAGGAACGAGAATATATAAGGGTAAGGATTATAGGCGGCAAATTCCTAATATACCCTTATGTAATTTAATTAACCTAAAAACCATTCTTAAGCCCATTTAATTATTTTATTAGGCACGACCTTAATTAAATTTATTCAAATCTCAACCTCCTTATCACTTAACATTTACATTATTCTATTTAATTTATCTAATTAAATTTTCTGAATAATGTTATCAAAAATTAAGGGTGTTACATATACCACAAAGAAGAGTATCATAGGAAGGTTGTACTCATTGGCTAGTCCATGCTATACATGAGCATAAGAAGTCACAAACAATTCTACATATTTTGTAGACGAAGTCCTATTAGAGTTTTTCAAGCACCGAAGTCATGTTCGATAGCTCGGGCGGTTGTAATATATATTCCTCCTGGTTAAATGATGATGTCGCTAGTTAATTCCAAAAGGAGTTTGAGACTGGACGTAGAATGGGAGTTCGAATCAGTATAAAAATCTCTAGTGTTATTTACTTTATTCCTTTACATTTACATTACTATTTTTGCACAAGTTAAACACTTAGATAAATATTCATATTACTCGTTCCACACACACAAACACACATATTAAACAATTCAAATCGAAATTTAAATGATTTGTTAATTATTTAAGCATAGTTTTGGCAACTGTTATTTTTTAATAAATCAACTAACTCTAAATCAATATCATAAAAGGTAAATTTTATTTGAAATTTGAGTTAAAAGTAATCTTTGAATAAGTCAACACGCCTTAAAAAATTTAATATTTTTTTGGCCATGTAATATATAGTATATATTAGTGTTACTTTAATTTATAATAATTTTATTTGAAATTGCTTAATATGAAAACAGTTTAAATATACCTTTAAAAAAAGACGACCTAAGTTTCAAAGTCACTTCCTTTTGGTTTTTCAATTGAGAGAAAGAAGCTCTTCGCCTCCCTTGTAAAATTTCGAAGGAATCGTCCTCTCATTAATATACTAGCACTTAGACAATTGAAAGTATCCTCTGATCAATCCAGAAATCATTTGATTGCATTAGAAGATCGAAGTCTCGATGAGTGCACATCTCCCGCTGATCGCCTCTTACGAGCAAAGTGTAAGTTCGACCAGACATACATACTATACATATACGTATATGTATACGTACGTACGTACATACATATACATATGTACATATGTATGTGTGTGTGTATGTGTGCGTGCGTGGGCGCACGCGCGCGTGTGCGTATATATACGTATGTATGTATGTATATGTATGTATATGTATGTGTGTATGAATGTATGTATATATGTATACGTATGTATTGGTCTACGAGTATAGGTATGCGAATAGCTTTGAGGTGGACCAAGCCTTGGTTCACAGTGTTGGATTGATATTGATCTAATTACATGGATTGATACAAATCAATTCCTTACCGAACCAACTGGTTTGATACAGATTAAACTTTTTCATCTTTATCTTTTCATTCTTTATTCACTTGCTTAGCTTGTTATGTCACCAACAAGCCTACGTCAAGCGAGGAGTTCCACTCGTGGAAATACATGTATAACAGGACATGACTAGAACAGTAACATGCATATGTGATATAATTTAGTTAATGAAGTTTCTCAAGATTTTGAGCTCGTTTTCGCGAAGTGCTGATTTGAATCCAAAATTTCTTACGTCTTCGTGTTCCTTATACTTGTAATTTTTTATGGTACAAGTCTTGTACAAATTTGAATCAAAGCCCATCGAAATGCCTCCGGACCCTTGTTCACATGTCGGGTAGGCCATTTAAACAAGTGGAATGTCTGATCCAAATAATTTTTCTATCTCTACTTTCGTGATGACTAGCTCTTTTTAAAAGTTAACTGCTTTTGTCAGTATTCCGTAGTGTTTGACAAGGTTTTTTTTAACCCCAATGTAAGTTAATGTTTATTAAACCTATTTTCATGCGTCGAAGGTTTATACTAAAATGCATCAAAACTAGACTAAAATCTTGCTATTAGCTACTGTGGATGATACGGGCAAAATATAAATATAATAAAACTAAACATAGAATGGTTAATTGGTTAGCATAGGATATAAAACAAAAACCAATTTCAAATATAATCATGCATATACATGGAGAAAAGATGGATGGATGGATGGGCCTATAGTTTTTTGTACGTAGTGGAGTAATGGGCCTTATGTGGAGGTAAGTGTGGTCCAACCAGCGCATGTATTGATGCCAGCCATGTGAATTCCAGCGATAAAACTAAAGCGACCTAACCTCATATTCCAAATTTTAAAATTCCAAGTAAAAGAGGCAGTTGTTGATGTATCATTGGAACGTTCAAGCTTTTGATAGTCCCTTTTACGCTCATCACAACACACCTGTCAAATATTCGTCAAAAACCACGACAGAAATGATAGCAGAACGGACTTAACAGGACTATAAATGTGAATTGTGGTCCCACAGGGCAACGGTCCGATTTCATGTATAGGCCTAGTAACCATCGTTGGATTAGTGGGCCCGTTCAAACAGCCTTTTCCTATGTGTTCATTTACTTATAAATCCCACATAAAATCCTCATTTCTCCAAAACCTAGATCCATTCCCTTTCCAATTACCCTAAATTCTCTTCTTTGCGATCCTATAAGATTTAGGCGGAGAAGACGTTAGGTTAGGGATTTTACAAATTGAACTTGTCTTTATAATTGAAAGAAAATGGCAGCAGGAAACGCGAGGTTTTCGTTTGGAATGTTGGCAATCGTTGCCGTAATCTTTGGAATTGTGTTTCCCTCTGTTCATGCTCAGGCTCCTGCTCCGGCGCCTACCAGCGATGGTATCGTTTCTACATTATTATTTTTTAATGTCTATCATATGATTTTATATTTTGATCTGTGCTAATTTATTTATTATTTGCCATTTTGTGTATTAAAATCGATGTTAAAATTGAGTAAGAATATGCATCGTTTTGATAGATCATCTAATATGAATAAACATAGGATTAAATAGCTGAAATGCTATGATTAAAGTGATTGAATTAGGATAAGCCCCTTTTGTAACAGGATCTTAGGGCCACGACACATTTTGTTTAAATTACTATATTGGGTTAATAGTGCCGGATAGAACAAAACTTGCATGTTGCATTTGCTTCTAATAAGATGTCTGATTGCTTGTTTGAAATACTTTTGTTGTTTAACAACATCAAAACACTTGTTACATTATGAGCGCTTTCCAAAGTTCAAAGCATACCATGATTATCATTTAATGGTCCTTGGACCAAAAGTTTAACAAAATTAATAATCTTTCACAGAATAAAACCCATAAAAGAACACAGTGAACGAACAAATGTTTGTTAAAAGGTCTAACTAAGACAGTAAACTTAATCAGATGTTTAAATAGGGTGATGAATTGAATCAACCACGTACTAAATACTCTTCTGTTATTTTCTCCAGCCTCTTCAATTGATCAAGGAATTGCATACTTGCTAATGCTGGTGGCTTTGGTTCTGACTTACCTCATCCATCCACTGGATGCTTCATCTCCCTACAAGCTCTTTTGAGTGTATCATCATTTGAATTTCAAGTGATGATGATGTGATGAGTTTTATTTAGATCGGTCAGTTGACATGTTTTTCTAGGATGTTTTGTGTTGTTATTACTGTTCTTTGGACCTATGTTTGGGTTTAATTTTACTGAAATGCTGTTGAACTTTTATGCCATCTCTGTTTTTAAGACTTGCATTCTTCCCATCTTTCATCTAATAATTTTGCTGATCTCATATCTGTTTTCACCCTTTTGAGGCCTGCATTCTACGTTTTTTTGGCGTAATATTTCTGCTGATTTAATAGTTGCCTCTACCCTGGCTCTTTGTAGAACGCCAGTTGGCATATGAACATATGAAATCTACCATGTAGGTCGGTCAGTCCATTACTATGCTATCTTTTTCTATCAATATCAGTTCATATGCGGAACCCTTGTCTTTGAATATTCTTTCTTTTGCTATTTATTTTGCATTTACATGATTTGTGTTTTAATTAACTAAATTGTTTATTTTTCCTGTGGTTGTGAGTTTACCCTCGAGGTAGGTAGAAAAAAGTAGATAACTGGAGGAAATCATGTGCATAATTTATGGTTTTAAATTTTTACGGTAGTTTATAATATATTTAGTTGAGCATCATTTTCCAGCATGCATTTTTGTTTGTTTAGACTTAAAAAATAGGAGTTGCACTCTTTTCAACTGCTTTCCAGTACACAAGTGGTATGTATCTTCATAGTATTAATGCATTTACCGATATTCGACTTTTGTTTGAATGTGATATGATACGGGTGAGCTTTTTTAATAGCTTGAGATTATAGTTACATCCATTTTATCTGTCTTGATTCATTCCGCACATTTTACACTTTATCATGCTCGCACAAGCTTAATTCCGCAAACCTGAACGGCATTATTTCAAAGGGTAAAGATTTAGTATTATTTGATCTTTAGATCTGAATGAACCATGGAATTGGATTATTCAATCTAAAGCATAATTTCTTAGAGGGATATAATAGCCTTTTAATATCTTTTTAATTTGAACCGATCAATACCATAACGATTTAATGGTCCGGTCAAAGAAAAAGTTATTTTTTTTGGTTATTTTTTTTTTATAGTGTCTTTCAACCGTTTGTCCGTTTTCTTTCCTAGAAATTTAGAAAATGCACGATAATGCCAAACATCCCAAGGTTGATTACTCGTTGAGTTTAAGGTTCGGTTGATGATTATGTATTTAAACTTTACATGTTGCAAGGAGATGTTGAATTGTTGTTATTCCGTGGTTGTTCATTGAATTAATTATCCGGGCAACGAACAACCCTTATAAAATGAAGTGGTGCATAAACTAAAGAGGAGATAGAAATTTAAATAATACCAGGATTTCTATAGTATTTTGGTCACTAACGAAATTTACATTCATTTTATATTTGTTATTGCTAAATTCACTATATTTGCATTGTTCGCAGTGCAATATTCCCAAATACAATGAAAAATAGTACAATTATCTGAATAGATCTGCTAGTTGATGGTGTTGATACAATGTTTGTAGGGCAAGTTAGGATACTTAGAGCTTGGTTTTCAGTTGGAATATATCATAGACTGATGTTTGAAGTCCGATCTAGTCAAATCTTGAAAATTAGGAGTCGTAATCAGTCTCTATGACTGATTCTACTTGATTGGGTGTTGGTTCGTCTAAGTGGAGTGAAGAGGTTCGAGACGTGGTGGGTGAAGGACGGTCGGCTATGGTTTTATGGGAAGCTTGACATTGTTAGCGTGGATGGCTTGGGTACCCATGTTGTGTCGGCAACATGGCTGACTCGAAATGTGGGGTAAGGTCGGCAACCCCATCTTGCTTGTATTTTTGAATTGGCAAGGATTGATCTCCCTTAGTCGAGCCTACCTCATGGGAAGCTTCGGTTGCTCTGCCACTTGGTCAAAACTCTGTATCTCCTTTCGCCATCGATTCGCTTTTCGTGCTTTCCACTCTTCGCTAAAACTGTTAATACATCTTTTACAATCAATCCTTTGATCATTAACATCTTTATCACTATGTATTTTACCATTCTTCCATTGTGATGAGTTGGTTCAATAGTAGTTCGACTTTCCTAGTCACACTTTAAACCACAACATCTCTTTTGTCGTAACTCAAAATCCAACAAAACTTTTCCGTTGCATTTCAAATGTCCCTGGATATCATTCAGAGTTTGGTAACATTTGGATGATCTAGGTCAGAATGACCTTGGATATTATCTATCGGTTTGCTAACAAAACTTCCTTTATTCGTAGCCAAAGTGACACGATTCTGCGAGAAGTAATACCAATACCATTGCTCGGATGAGTTGATAAGTTTTGGGCGCTTGTATATCACTCGAATGAAGAGGGGTGAGGGCTTTGGGTGATTTAGGTCATGGCTAATGATGTAGAGAGCGGTCGGCAGGCTGTAGTCATTTGGAGAGAGTTGAGCGAGCACCATATGCTGTGCATTCATGAATCGAACGAAGAAATGACAAAGAGGAATCAACGGGCCGCACTTCATCTATGGGAGGCCCCAAGAAAAGAAGTCAGGGGAGGTCTGTTCGCTCTACCCCCTGTATCGTATACACCAGGACAATACCTAAGACATCGTGCCTAGTTAGAGTCGACCAAGCTATCCTTATCCTCCCGAACTTTGAAGGGGACGTCCTCAAAATGTGCCAGAGCCAGATGTTCCTAGTACGGTAGTTTTCTTTCATTTTACATGACTTAATTACGAAAACTTCTCGCGGAATGTCAAGGAGACACTAGACTCTGGCAAACATGCACCCCGTACAATATTAGTAGGCGATCAAGACTCCAACACGTCCAGTAGAAGCTCCTCGCAAGAACAACATTGATCATTGAACTTATAACATAACTACAAGGTTTATAATACGGCTTGGCCATAAGAAACATTTGCCTAAGAATGGCATTATAATAACTTAACGGGCCCGGCCCAGTACCCAACATATTGTTTTCTTCCTAGAGGAAGGGGCAGTTCATTAATTTAATGATTTTCTTCAGTTTTTTCAGGGCAAACTCAGTTCAATTAGACACCAGCCGCTCAACGTCAACCCATCAACGTCGACTGACCAATGTCGAACTTTCTGTAGGATCGATTTCACCCTAGAGGGGGGGGGGGGGGGGGTGAATAGGGTGATACTATCAATTATAAAAAATTATTGCGGAAGTTTATATAAAATAATTTCAGAACTGATCACAGCAGAATAATAGCAGCACATATAATAGCAGAATATAAAAATGCAGAAATAGAACAACACCGAATTTATCCAGCTTCGGCAAAACCCTGCCTACGTGCTGCCCCTAAGGTTTCTATTAGAAATTAAGTAGTCAGACGCTTACACACGTAAACTCGCGACACCCGCTATCGACTAACCTTAACTCTACACTCAAAACTCTACCACAACTCAGCCACTGAGTTGCGAATTCCTAAACTACGCCACGTAGCTTGTCCCCTAATCACACGACTAGAAATTACAACGGTTTTTAAAAAGTTAAAATACAAAGTAAAAACAATTTAAAAACTCAAAACCCTAATTTATAAAACTAAAGCCTTTATATAATTAAAACAATAATAAAACAGGGCCGGCCTCCTTTTGCTTCCTTTTATATTATTCGGCCCGCTTTCTCCTTGTTTGTGAAAAAATGGCGGCTTGTTCCTTTATTCGTTTGCTCAAAAATTAGGGCTCTGGAAAAATTGAAGGCGCCGACTTTGTTGATCGTTCAGGTGGATGTTGTCGCGATTGCTTTGACGATCGATTATTTCTTCGTTGCTTTGCACACGGCTGCCCCAATTTTTGATCGAGTTCGACTAAGTGGTATGTGATTTATTCTCTTTGCTTTACTGGTTGATATGCTTGAACTCGATAATTTCTCTACTGATGATGTTAGACGTTTATATAGAATTCGAATTCCTATTTTCTCGTTCATTTGAATTTATTTGAATTCGTCAATTGATTTATCTCGGCCATTGGTTTTCGTTTGGATGATTGAGATTATTACTGACTTTGTCACTTCGTATATTTTTGATTTCTTGATAATCACAGCTTTATGAGCTTGCTTGGTTATCACGGCTTTGATTTTTGATCGTTCGATTTCTTGGTCACGGTTTGAAACTGCTGCTTTGATCGTTCGATTTCTTGGTCACGGTTTGAAACTGCTGCTTTGATCGTGGTTCCGTTCCTTTCTCTCTGACTTCAGACAATTTGCTCGTAGTTGATTTTGTGAAGATATTTTTCGAACTGTACCATATTCACACGAGTTTTGATTCTCTGGCATTTTGGCTTGACTTGAAACTTCATTGACCTGTACACTTGTTTATGCTCGGTTTACTTCAAGTTGTCTATGTATATATACACTACCTCCATCTTTATATTACATAGTCTGTTCATTTGAACTGTGTTTGCATTGTTGCCATATTGGCTTGTTCCTTCAAGTCAGTGAAACTTGTATATGATTGTTTTGTAGTCTGGTCTAGTGTTGATGTGCATTTGTACTTGAATCCATAACCTTGCTTGCATATAGTTTGGTTGGCTCTACTGTGTACATTTGTCTATGCATGTCACTTTTGCATTGCTGACTTTAGATTGGTTATCCACTTTGTCTCTGATCTATTGGCACTGCTTATTGGTCTTGATTTGAGTCACTTGTATCAGTAGTGTTGCAGTGTTGTTTTGAGATGTTGATCTACTTGGTTGATATGAAAACAAATGTTAGAATCTTTATTTTGTTGCATCCATTGTTCCTGTGCATATTTGTGGTGAGTTGCACTTGTGTACTTCAGTCTGATTTGTGAGCTGGTTCATTGAGCTAGCTCAAGTTGCTTTGAGTCTTGTTTCATTTCATGGTTCACCACTGTTTTATGTACTTTGGGTTCTGGTTGCATTGCATATTGAACCGGTGCATGCTTTGTACTTGTAGTCTTCACTGCAACCACATTGTCATTGTATGTTGTGTTGTCTGGTCTTCGACATTTCACTGGTGCATGTGTTTTGTTGACGAGCACATTCTCTTGAGTCTGGCTGGACTTGAGACTGTAGCATTCATTACTTGTTAGCCTCCTTTATTGCTGTTTACCACTTTTTGTACTTCTTCATTTTTTATTTTGGACTGGTCGAGTTATTTTGACCGTTTTATTGAACTGTACATTTGGATTGCACCTGTGTTGAATCCAGCTTGCAGCTCGGGTTTGACCTTGTGTTCGTGTCGTGATTTTATTTGTATTTCACTTGAGTTGAACCCAGCTTTTAATTTGGGTTTGACATTTTGCTCACCTGTCCCTGTAGATTTATCAAGTGTATATCGGTGTGCACAGCCTTGTGGCATGTACAGTGATACACTGTGCATGTCACAAGCTATTCGTGTATGATGAATTCAAATTTAAATGACGACGAACAACCCAAATAACCGAGGCAAATAAAATTTTCAAAATCACATTTTATTTTATACTGCAAAAATATTTTATTTTCAATTTTACTGTGTCGGTGTATATTTTTGCAGATAGTTCAAATGCTGGATTCAATCTGGAATGAAGTTGAAGATAAAATATGAGCGAACGAGTGAATTATAGTGAGGTGCATTTGTAAATGAAAAATTGTGATGTGATTGTAATGTAATTGAAATTTGTATATATATAATGAGAGCTTGAATTTGTACTATTCAAAATTGTAATAAATATTTGTTTAAATAAAATATCTGTTTGAATTTTAATTCCGTGTTATTTATTTTATTCAGCAAATATTTATTTAATTATGTGTGAAATAAAATAGTACATTAACAAATACATTTAAATGAATATATATATGTTTATTATCATCAAACAAAAATCATATACTTGCATATTCAACACTTTCGACTAACAACAATCTAAATCCTAGCATGACCGTATAAGAAGGATGAACAAAGGAAACTTGCAAAAAACAATCAGAAAAACATCGCAAAAGTTATGCAAGAAAGCAAGAAACAATGAAGAAATGAAATAGGAGAAGAGATGCTCATTATTGACAAAATTGAAATTGATAGTGCAAAATTTAGGTCAACCTGATATGCTTTGATCCGAAGAGATCAAAGGCACTTGAGTAAGATGAACTACTTGGTTAAGTATGCAACTCTTGGATTCATAAGAAATCATTATGCAAATTGTTTTTTGTTCAAGTCCTCGATTAAAAAATAACATAATTATTTTGGTCCAAATGGCCATTGAAGTTCTCTCTTAAGCTTTTTTATATATATGTAAGAACAAGATGAAAATGAAGGAGATACATTCGGAAATCACCCCTTTCTAGTGGGGTATATGTCTATTTATAGAAAACTCCAACCCTTGGATTTAAGCCACGTGTCACCGGAAATTGAAGGACAATTGAGATTATTTTCGCATCAACGATTTAATGTTCATCATGCATTATTATAATGTCAATCTGAAATGAGTTTTTTTATCACGTCAACACGCGATGGCTTAGTTATTTTCAGCTTTACCGAGTTAGCACGAGAGCTCTTTTGTAACAATCCTGTTTTCGAAGCTGTAATATTAAACTAATTTAGTAAAGCTATAATATTAAACTAATTTACTTAAAATAAAAGAGTTTGACTTCGGTTTTGATAATAATTATTTTGGAGTAAAATTATTATTAAATAAAGTCTATTTAATAAAAGATTTTTGTTATAATGAAATTGAATTAGTTAATAATCCTTTTTAGATAATATATTGAAGATCAAATAAAATATTTTAATAAGTATAAAATATTTAAAGTGTTAATAACTTTTTTATGATTGAAATAAATTGAAAATGAAGTTCAATTTGATATTAACAAAATTTAATAGTTAACGAATAAGAATAATTCCTGAATTTAAATATTTGTACAATTTGCCGGAGTATTTTGTGGAGTGTAATATTAACCAATTTTGGTTGAATAGGAGTTTATTTTAAATTGGGCAAAACATTAAAATATATTTGTATATAAAATAAGAAGAGTTTTGATATAAATTGAAGTAGAGTTATAAATAAATTAAAATGAGTTACTTGTAAGAAAAAGAAAGTATATAGAAATGAAAAGAATGAGATAAATTTAACGTTAAAGCCCAAAATCAAACTAACCCATTCTTTTATCCTCAAACCCAAATCTCATTCATTTATCACCTGTTCAAACCAAAGCCGATTTTCTCATATGCCCTAATCCCAAAATCATGATCGAAAAGAAAGAGATCGTGGAAATTGAAATAGCCGAGGCTCGTGGTCAAGCCGCGACGTTGGGGTAGATGAGGCAATGATTGAAGGCGGGCGGGCTGTTGCGATGCTTAGGGGAAGATGCGGCTAAGGCATGTCGATGGTGGCAGCTGACACATACGGCGATGGCAATGCGACCGTAAGGCGAAGGGAAGCCGCAACCTATGGTTATTTGGCGATCGGTGAGCACAACAACATGCAACTGACGTTTGGGCGACGGTAGCAGGCATCAGAAATGGTTCATGTTGTGATTGCACTGGCGATGGTGGAAACAAAGGCAATTACGGTTTGTGGTATAGGTTATTGCAAATAGGAGTTTCGGCAAACAATGATTAAGTGATTTATTCTTTTAACTCACACTACTATATCTAAATAAGAATATTCCACTTTGCATGCTTTACTTAGCTTAGAAATTGCTTATGAATTGCATAAAATTTTAGTAACGATTGGATGAAATTATTGAAATAAATTGCTTGTTATGGGTTCAAATTGTTTGATGAATGAATTGGTAGAATTATGTGTGCTAAATATAGGATTCGATTGCATTATCGGTTATGAAATTGCATGATTTTGAAAACCATCGAAATACGTTTGATCAATTGTAGTTAAATTATATGATTGTTGTGCATTGTTGTGTGACCATAGTTTTCTGAAAGAAATTCGGGTCGCCAAATAATTCCATATTATGGAATTATATTTTATAGAGTGATGTTGGCTTTAAATGTTAAATTTTAGATGAGTTTGTTGTTTGAATTGTTTATATGTTTTTAAAAGATTTAAAATGAGATTTTATATATTTTGATTCTTATTAGAATTTAGTTTATAGTAGTTAAATTATATCATATTCTTAACTTATTTCTTATTTCAAATATTTCTATTCAAAACTTTTGAAGATGGGTAATATTTATTCATAAAACCTTTTAAAAATTTACTATTATAAGTATATTAAAATTTTGAAATTGTTTTAGAGGCAAAAGATAAAATATAGTATTATTTTATAAAAATTGTTATGAAAAGCAAATAAATACATATACATACATATATATATATATATATGTATATATTAAAATAAAGAAAGTTTTTATTTATGAAAAATATTGGTTTGATTTCTGATCATAGTAAAGAAATTCTATTTTTAAATTAGAAACCTTTTAACTATTTTCTTTTGATTTATAAATAAACAAGCTTGAATTGAGTTTCGATGGAATTTCGTGATTTTCTATGCGGCAAAGAATTTTAATAAACGATTGAATTGTCGGATTGGTATGAAATAGTTTGTACAATTCTTTCACTTATTATTATAACTTGTTAAATAGAGTTTGAGTGAAATTTACTAGCTTTTAATAAATACATGAATTTACTATCTGGTACGGAATAGTTAGTTAAATTCTTATGATTATTTGAGTGATAGTAATTAGCACTTATAGTTGTAGTATCATAGGGTGTTCAAATTTTATTTTAAACCGATAGATCCCTGAGTGACAACAACTCATTTTTCATCGACATGGTAATCCATACATTTTTAGATTTGGGTAGGCAGGCCTATTTGTTGGTTAGGTCTGTTCTGGTATAACTCTACTTCCTTTTTGTTTCTAGAACAGAGGTTGTATTGCAGCCCTATCAGTTTATTTTAGTATACAGTTAGACAATGTTTGCCTATTTGTTTGTTAGGTAAATTCACATAGCTAGTCTATTTGTTTGTTAGACTGCCTTATACTATGTGGCGGGTCTATTTGTTTGACAAATCTGTGTCATTTTTTTAAACAAATAGTTGACTACCATTATTATTTCATTAGTGATGATTATTTCTTCAGAGATTTTGGGATAGATATTAGTATTTTTTTGGCTTTGAAGAATTTTGAATTGTTATCACCATATTTTTTATGATAGTCTATTTGAGGCTTGATATGGATTTATGAAATGGTGATTTGGTTTGAGATGCCTTATTATGGTTAATTGGTTTTAGGCATATTTTGAGATGACTTATTTTTATGGTTAAATCATAAATGGATTTATAAAATAGTGATTTTAATGGATGTTTTATTCTGAACATTTGTTCTGGCATACTTTATTATGGCTTAATTATTGTTAAGTCATATGTTTATGATATCACCATCTTATCTTTCTATTAGATATAGTCTGACTCGTTTATTTTTATAATATTCGTGTCAAACCAAGACTCTATAGTTACAATGACTCATTGACTTTTGGATTTTGTACTAGCACTGGAGTAGACTATTTTGACAGTTCCAGGTTACTTCATCATTGAATATATTGACATTTAAGAGGATATGTCATGTATATTATTTAGTAGTCACTGTGTACCTAATATAATATTGTGGATGCGATGTATATATTATGTGGGTCTAGTACTGATATTCTGCAGACTCATATTTTATTATGTATATAATGTATATTATTTCGCTATGATCTGTGACTCTGATTCTAATTTATTTATATTACATACTGTTCTGAATATTTTAATCGGTGTATTTATTACTTTGTATTAATACTGTAGACGTTAAATTTTTCAGTTAAGTTTATCAACATGTAATAAAGACATGTCAATGTTAGTACAAAGATACATTCACATTCGATCGTCCTTAACTTGCCGTATTCTCCATGTTTTTAGGCAACATTACTTTTAATGTTGTTTAATAATATGGGTATATCGGTGGGGTCGTTACAGCTTGATATCAGAGCTGTATTCAGAACGTTATAGAATATAAATTGCATAGAGTCGATATCTAAACCTAGATGACCTAGAGTCCCGTCCCTTGAGTGTGTGGTAGTTAGTAATTTAATTAACTATTAGGGATATGGATATAAAGTGAAAACTAGGTAATCATTGGGTCGTATTTGAAAATTCTTTAAGTATAGATGTCTTATATATATAGTATGATTCTAAAAGTTGGAACTCACTTCCGTAAAGAGTGAGATTTAATAGATATTATAAATGAGATCATATATGGCTTAAAATTGAATTGTTGTGTTCTGATCTGTTAGTGGTCAGAGTTGCACAGTGGAAAGTGGAAGATAGCTTTCCGCTGAAGGTGATTGTTTATTTATTTGATTGAAATGTATATTGTTTGCATCAATGTTTATTTTGTTGTTGCTTAGTTTAAAATATGGAATTGGATAAGAAGCTATTACTCAAAGAATTTATAATTCCATTTGAATTTGGACGAACCCAATTATTAATAAAAGCCCGCTGTTTCTCTAAAATAGAACAACTGGAGAATAATAAAAAAAATTAAACAATTAATAGTTATAATATATAGAATGATAAATTATATGTATCTAATTAAATTTGAAAGTGGAAGTACTCTTAATAAATAAAATAAGCTATAATAAAAATTGAATGATTGCCTTTTGTTGTGAATATGTTGTGACGTATTGTTTTGGATACAACTGGTTGATAATGGATATGTATATATATAACATAATAAGTTAATATTTTTGTATAAGCAATGATTTTGAGAAAATATGAATAAATTTTTAGTGGTTGAAAAGAATTTTAATAATTTATTTCGAATTAATTGGTTTGTTAAGTGGTTTATGGGTTATGGTCGATACGAGTAGCTACTTATCGATAGGGATTTTTAAATGCTTAAACGAGACAGGATTGATACAATATTTTAGAAATGTAACAAGAAATGTGTTATTTAGAGTTTATATTGTTTTATAAAATAATGTGTTAATTTAAAAAAAATTAAAACATTGGTTTCTAACCTTAAATATTTTCGAACAACGTTTGCAACCATGGAATTGGTGTGAAGTTGAGATAATGGCGAGGCAGTGATGACGTAAAATTCTAGATAGTCAACATTACAGCCAATTAACGAGAACAATCACTAAAAGCTTGTGGCACGACGACATTGTATATTTTATTATAAATTAAATTTGGAAATCATATATAAAATGATACACTTATTAAAGTTGAATTCAAAAGCATTTTCTAAGGATATATCTATAGATATAATAGATTCCTTTGAATTACGGAAAAATAAATAATAGTGAAATTTTCTAGTGGAAAATACTAATAATATGAATCTAAAGGAGGAAAATGCTTTGAAATTTATTTAAAAAGAATAAATATATTGGAAAATATATGTTAACAAAAATTTGTGGCTAAGAATCAAATCGGAACATATTAATTAATTCATCCATGTTATATGAAGAACTATAATCTTCTTACCCTTATCCTATTTACAACAATTTGTACTTTCTCCATCTTGCTATACAAATAAAATCTATGAACCATACTAATCAAACAAGTGAATAATCGGTAACATACTAATAAATAATATGTATACCTAGAAACTAAAATAAATGTTAGCAAATAAACTTGCTGAAGTAATATTAGATAGAGCAATTCGCTTATATGCATTGAATTCGGATGTAATAATGAATGAAATCGGGTTGGCAACAAGTATTTAATTCTTACTTTCTCACCATTCTTAAGGAAATGCCTATGACACAGTATTTTAAGTGTTAAGAATTATTTATTATTTCCAATCTGGCAACCACCATGTACCTATAAAGAAAAAGAAAAAATTGTGTTGCTATTAAAATAAAAACTTACAAAATATAAATTGTATATATAGTACTGTAGTCGAAGTATGAAACCATGTAATTTGACATTGTACCTGCAGATTTCTCTTAAATCTGCATTTCTGTTTAGAAAAATTTAAAAATAAGATTTTGTAAAATAATCTTACTTCCTGCATATTAATTATCATACTAAATAAAATAAAATAAAGATAATACATATTCGATGTGGGTATGCTTAGTGCTTTTAAGAATTCGTTTGAAATGTATATATAAAATTATAAATATTTGGATGTACTGTTCGTATGGCATTCATTGTCTTATAACCTAGATTACTAACTACAATAAGTTGGGATGCATTTTCAGTATCATGCTGCCTAATCGTTTCTCTAATATATTACGATTGTTGATACCTCATTTGATCGATATCCTTCAACATCATTTTTAACAAATCCATCCATATGTAGCATTAAACAAGAGTGATTGATTTGTTATTAAATGTTTGACAGATATTCTTATTTTAAATATCATGGTATAATTATATAAAAAGAGAGTTTGTTTTAAAATTTTATATTTTGAAAAATACTTAACAAATATGGAAGTAAATTTTTATTTAGCTGTTTGATTATGACGATTTTATTTTTATTGAAAGGTATTTTAATATAAAACAACATTCATATTAATCGCTTTGTAAAATTTTGAACTTTGCTACGGTATATGCTTGAATCAAAATTATGCTATGTCGCTGTTCCAAAATGCAAATTACCCAAAACTCTTTTGAATGGCTAATCCTATTTCGACAATCTTGCTTATTCTAGAAAACTTAGAACATAAGAAACAACCTTTGTTTAGAGAGTACTGTGAAATTTTGATGTGTGCTAGGCGAGAAACAGCGATTAATATGGTGGGCCTGTGTAAGTTTGTCAAAAATCTGAGCTTCATGTATTTTGTAAATCCACCATAACTTAAGTTGTACACCATATTTTTGCAACTCGGAAAATGTTTTGGAAAGTTAACACGTTGTGATATAAATCACTTTTAGAAACCATAACTTGATTTGGTCGTTTAGCTATTTATAAACTTGTTGGAAAGTTGTTAAAATATGAAGTTGAATTCTTTTATATATTTTAGTGCAAATTCATTATATCTTTTATATGCAACTAATATGTAACTTTTGAGTTGAGAATAGGTGCTTAAGAGGACCAATTGGACTAGGTGACACCGATAGCTCGCTTTGGCCACTTTAAAAGATAGCAACTTTGTTTTAAATGCTAAAATAGTTTTCGGATTAAATACAGAAGTGTCATAAATATTGATATATATTGTGTTTCGACCATATGGTTGATGTATATTATATATATTATATTTGTGAAATTGCAAATGGCTCTCCGTACAAAGGAGACATTGCCGAAATTTTTGAAAAATTCTAGTACTTAGAAAAAATTTCAACAAAAATTTTGTATGAAAAGGAATAAAGAATAACGAACAAGTCTATTTAAGTTTATAACTTACGATAAATTTGATTTCAGTATTAACCAATTAGAGAATTAAAAAGGTTTCAACTTGATTATACAATACAAAAGGAGTTCATGTTAGAATTTAGTGCGACGTCTCCCTATAAGAAATTGCGAGGGCGCAATTTTTCATAAGGGGGAGGTCTGCAACAAGCCTGTTTTCGAAGCTATAATATTAAACCAATTCAGTTAAAATAAAAGAGTTTGAATTCGATTTTTATAATAATCATTTTGGAGTAAATTATTATTAAATAAAGCTTATTTAATAAAGGAGTTTTGTTATAATGAAATTGAATTAGTTAATAAATTCCTTTTTAGATAATATACTGAAGATCAAATAAAATGTTTTAATAAGTATAACTTTTTTAAAGTGTTAATAAATTTTGTATGATTGAAATAAATTGAAAATGAAGTTCAACTTGATTTAACAAAATTTAATAATAAGAATAATTCCCGAATTTGAACAATTTGCCATAGTATTTTACGGAGTGTAATATTAACCAATTTTGGTTGAGTAGTAGTTTATTTTAATCCGATAGATCCCTACGAAATAACAACTCATTTTTCATCGAACTGGGAGTCGATACATTTTTAGATTTGGGTAGGCATGCCTATTTGTTGGTTAGGTCTGTTCTGGTATAACTCTACTGCCCTTTTGTTTCTTGAACATAGGTTATATTGCAGCCCTATCAGTTTATTTTGGTATATAGTTAGATAATGTTTACTTATTTGTTTGTTAGGTAAATTCGCATAGCTAGTCTATTTTTTGTTAGATTAGTAGCCTATTTGTTTGTTAGACTACCTTATACTATGTGGCGGGTCTATTTGTTTATTAGATCCGTGTCGCTATTTTAAATTGATAGTTGACTACCATTATTATTTCATTAGTGATGATTATAGAGATTTTGGGATAGATATTTCGTATCTTTTGGCTTTGAAATTTTTTGAATTGTTATCGCCATATTTTTTATGATAGTCTATTTAAGACTTGATATGGATTTATAAAATGGTTATTTGGTTTGAGATGCCTTATTATGCTTAATTTGTTTTATTCATATTTTGAGATGACTTATTTTTATGGTTAAGTCATAAATGGATTTATGAAATAGTGATTTTAATGGATATGTCTTATTCTGGTCATTTGTTTTGTCATATTTTATTATGGTTTAATTATTGTTAAGTCGTATGTTTATGATATCACTATCTCACATTTCTATTAGATATAGTCTGACTTTTTTATTTCTATAATACTCGGGTCAGACCGAGACTCTATAGGTACAGGAACTTATTGAATTTTGAATTTTGTGCAAGCACTGGAGTAGACTATTTTGACAGTTTCAGTTTACTTCATCATTGAATATATTGACATTTAGGAGGATATGTCATGTATATTATTTAGTAATCACTATGTACTTGATATAGTATTTTGGATGCGATGTATATATTATGTTGGACTAGTATTGATATTCCGCATACTCGCATTTTATTATGTATATGATGTATATTATTCCGTTGTGGTCTGTGATTCTGATTTATTTATATTATATATTGTTCTGAATATTTTTAATCGGTGTGTTTATTACTTTGTATTAATACTGTACACGTCAAAATTTTCAGTTCATATCCTCAAAAGGTAATAAAGACGTGTCAATGTTAATGCAAAGATATATTTACATTCGATTGTCCATAAACAGCCGTATTCTCCGTGTGATTAGACAACATAACTCGTAATGTTTTTTAATAATATGGATACAGCAGTGGGGTTGTTACATCCGTATTCTTATCTTTCAGTAATTTTAGGATGTCATCTCGTGATAGCTCGTATGTTTCATCTTTAAATAACTGTAAGAATCATCATGCGGTAGTCTTCTCATATCATCTCACAATAACTTAAAAATCATCACACGATGGCCTCCTCACATCATTCCACAATGGCTTAAAGAATCATCACATGATAGCTTCCTTATATCATCTCGCGATGGCTTAAAGAATCATCATACAATAGCCTCCTCATATCATTCCACGACGGCTTAAAGGATCATCACACAATAGCTTCTTTATATCATCTGATGATGGTTTAAAGAATCATCACACGATAGCTTCCTCATATATCATCCCATGATGGCTTAAAGTATCATCACACGATGGCTTCCTTATATCATCTCACGATGGCTTAAAAAATCATCACATGATAGCTTCCTCATATCATCCCACGATGGCTTAAAGAATCATCACAGTATAGCCTTCTCATATCATCCCACGATGGCTTCAAGAATCATCACACGATGGCTTTCTTATATCATTCCATGAGGGCTTAAAGAATCATCACACGATAGCTTCCTCATAGATGACTTAAAGAATCATTACACGATAGCTTCCTCATATCATCCCATGATGTAACACCCCTAATTTTAGTTTAATATTATTCAAGAAATTTAATTGGATAAATTAAATAGAATAATATAAAGGGATAAGAAGAATGAGATTTGATAATTTAATTAGGTCGTGCCTTAGTAAATATAGTGATAAGATTGTTATAAAAGAAAAGAATGAATGAGAATGGAAAATTAGGAATAGAATCTTATTTCATACCCTAAACTCTTCCTCCCTCGTATCGATTCTCATTTTCTAAATACACTAAGTAAAACAACAAATCAAGGCCGGCCATTACTAAAGAAGAAAGAAGGCGAAATTAAAGGTTTCAAAAGGGAAAAAGCATAGGGAAACTAAACTCCATCCAATCTCAACTCCATTATCCACTTTAAGGTGAATAATAATGAACCATCTCTATTAATGGTATTTGAATTCGGTTATGGTTAATTTCCAAATTTATTACGATGATATTGCTATGTTTTGGATGTTTAATCATTGTTTGGGTCGAACAATGATTTATGGATTTTTTATGAAATTATTTAAATGGGTTTTAAAGGTAAAACCTAAGTTTTTGATCTCCAATTGATTTGATTTTCTAGTATGTTGTATAAAGCAATATTTTGGAGATGGTTTTTAGATTTCATAATTTTTCGTATTAAAACGAATATTTTATGAATTTCCTAAGGAGGAAATAATGTTTATTTTGGTTTTCAATTATTAAAAATAATTAAATAATTATTTTGGCTTTGAAATTTTTGTAGATGAAAGAATATGTTAATTATGATTTTTGATGAATTTTGGGAGGTTTTCCCAAGTGATTATGATTTTCTATGAATTTATTATGCTAGAAAAGCATTTAAAATTACTATTAATTAAGAGTATTAATTAATTAAGTTGATTAATATTTTTGGAAGTATAAAACTAACCAGCGGCCGTTTTCTGAAAAGAAATAGATAAAGTTTGTTCTCAACCAATAGAAATTTGAAAAGGAATAAGAGTTGGCAAAAAGAAATTACTTTTAATAAAAATATTACAGTTTTGATAATAATTACGGTAATGCCACCGATATCGGCATTCTCATGACGTTCGGCATTAAGAATAGGCCGTATCACTTTACAGTTGTAAGCGATATTGGAATAGGCGACATTGACATGGAGCAATGCATATGATATTTATACCTTAAGTATGTGATGCATTGGGTCATGCATCAAACATTGTCATTAGGGGAATACTACATCTCGTGGGTATATGAGATATTTATGTTGTGAGCTATTAATGCCGATAGTTTTTATTATTCTAAAATTAATGTTGTAGCTCATCAGTTTCGATATCAATCTATTTCGCGACAATGATGCCGCTAATTTTTCTATGTATGTGGCATAATAACCGAAGTGTCATGTTTCCGGCATCCTTAAATTAAAGCCCCAAGTATTTTTTCCGACATAAGGTTTTGATGCCAAGGTTCATCAATGTTGGCATCCTATATTTCATTGTTTTTTGTAACAATGTCGTGTGACATTAATGTCGTATCTCTTTTATTTCAACACTAAGGCCCTATTGGTCGAGATTGTCATGTTTTTATGTTAACTAAAGCTATGTTTTAAGGGCGGGATAACCTATATCTTAAATATGTCGACAACCTTATATTTCAACATAAATTTTTTATATACTTAAGAAAATTTGGGTTTTATTTTCTAACCTTGGATAGAGGTTTGACATCGTCATTGCAGCATGAATGTCGTAAGTCTTCTATTTTGCTATGTTAATGGCGGTAAGCCATATGCTTCATGGTTTTGACATTATTCATTGGGGATACCAATTTTATATTTCTAAATACCATAAGTTTAAGAATTTGACATTATTTATTAGGGACACCAATGTATATTATATTTGACTTTCCATTTATTTTATGATTTTGGCATTATGTATAATGGGGATACCAATGTGTGCTATTACAACATGCTATAAGTTTAAGGGATTGTCAACCTAATCGGGAATACCAATAGACATATGTTGGGCACTTCGGTGAATAAGATTGATTATGAATTAAATTGATAAGTGATGGGTTCATAGACATCCTAGGAAAACTATGGAATGTGTGGTGGATAATCCACATAATAATGAGATGGATTGTCTCTATATGGTTAATGAAAGGTTCATAGTCATCCTAAAAAAGCTATGATATGTGAGATGGATAATCCACATAATTTAAATTGAATAAAACATATGTGATGGATAGTCCACATAATTTTAGATAATTAAACCATGTGAGATGGGTAGTCCATATGGTAGAGGATACATTATCCATAAATTGTACACATGTGAGATGGGTAGTCCACATAAATATAAGACTAATAGTCATTTGAAGTTAAGACTGATAGTTGGATGAATTGAGACAGATAGTCGAATGAAATTGAGATAGGTAGTCCATTATATATTGCATGATTGCAATGTTTATTTATTATGTTGTAATCATTGTGGATGCATAAGTATAGCATATGGTTGATATGCTTTGGTTAATATACTAGTGAGGGAAAAACCCATTCCGCTCAACATCGTAGACTCGCTAGATATCTATTTTGGTCTGAGATGGTAGGTTATTATTCACACCAGACTGTTTATTCGACTCGAATATTTTTTCCCCTTAAACTCTCAAGTGCTTATTTGAGTAGGCCGAAAGTAGGGTTTTAAGGTTTTCCAATTAGACGAATAAGCTTCCGGAAATGTGCTGGAGGCATGCTAGCTGTTACTATGAGCTTTTATTTTCCGCTGTGTCTTTTTATCTGCTTGAATAATGTAAGGCAAATTGTATAACTGTCAAGTATTAGACTCCGATCAACTAAGAGACATCTTTATATGTCGCTCTTGGAGTATTTTGTAATAATTATATCTTCTCTGGACGTAGGATCAAATGAGATTATGTAATATGAAATCGTAATTTTGAAATGAAATATGAAACTTTATTACTAAATTGTGCTTGAAAAGTTTCTATTCATGTGCTTCTAATATTACTGATGTGATTAACATAGCTACATTTTGTCACTAGAAATCAATACTAGGGATGATTGCAGCATCTGTAGCACTTAGTTTCGGGTCTCAAAATGAGGGATGCTACAACTTAGTATCAGAGCATAGGTTTATGTAAAATTCAAAATATTAAAAGGGTTTTGAAAAAAGAATCCAAATAAATCAGAGAATAAGATTAGAGTATGGGATAACATTATAGTAACATCTTTGTATTTTCTATATATGTATATATTCTCTCCTTTCTCATAGGCTGTTCTTTTGTATCTTATTAAGGCTCGTATGCAGATTACAAGAAAGCAAGATATGGAAGCAGGAAACAAAAGAGTGAATCTAGGTGGAGAAAGCACTACAACCAATAGAAATGTTTGATCTAATACCAGAAGGAACCAGGGTCGACTGACAAATGCTAATCAAAATGGAAATGCTAGTGTAGGTGCTGGAACCCCACCAGTAGATATAGGGACTATGTATAAGTTCTTTGTCAATATGATATAAGCTGGAGCTGCTGCTGGTTTTGCTGGAGGGAATGTTGCTAATGTGGGAGGAGCTAATCCCGTAGTGCCGGTTGACAATAACTATGCCAGGCTGAACCGTGATTATACTAGTCTTGAAGGAAAGCCTTTTCTTGAAACTGAGGATTCTATTGAGGTAGAGAACTGGCTATTGCACTATGAGAGGATTTTGTTATTCTAAAGTTGAACGACGAGTAGAAAAGGAGATTGGCTTCTAGGTAGTTGCAAGGAGTAGCACTATAAAGGTGGAACGGGGTAACCATTGGTGTGCCTATAGAGGAACAAACTTGGGCTGAGTTTAGGAGAAGGTTGGAGGAGAGGTTCTTATCTGAAGTAGCCAAGTCAACCTTACTTAGGAAATTTGCTGATTTGGTGCAAGGAGATATGTCCGTATTGGAGTATGCTACTAAGTTCGATGAGCTATCCAAATATAGATATGCCACCATTGATACAGTGATTAAGAGGATGCAGGCCAGCATCATGATACTATAGGTCGCTCAAACGACCTACGACCTAACCATGATCACAAGCTAAGTCTAAGTCGCGCCCGACTTAATGTGAGGAAGAATGAACGAGTTAAGGAGATGAAAATGCAGGAAAACGAGTTGGCAAGTCATTCAGGCGCGTTATGACCTAGCTACATCATTCCAGCGACCTACCGGGATAAGATTCTAATGCTATTGGCCAGTTTCTTTAGGTCGCGAACGACCTTCCATTCCTTAGGTTGAAAACGACCTAACGACCTACGAGTTAACAAGATAACAGAAGCTACCTTAAGTCATTCCAGTCACATTAACAAGTTCCGACCTAATGAACTTCGACCTAACAAGGTAGAAGTAATGAACGAGTCACGACCTAATGAGCTCCGATCTAATGGAATACGACCTAGTGATGAAGAACGAGCTAACTGTGCCGAGTTACGACCTAAGGAGGCATGTGAGCAGGAGATACGACTTAACTGGAAACCAGGAGAAGGAGCTAACTCGAGTTTACGACCTAAGGAGAAGGTTCTGGGTTGTCTACGACCTAACGGATTAGGAGGAAAAGGGCTACGACTTAACAAAGGTTTAAGACGCTCGGAGTTGATAAGTCGTCTACGACTTACGGAGAAGGCCACGGAAGGAGAGGTTCGAATTGAGAAGGAAGTGTTAAGTCGTCTACGACTTAAGGAAGAAGATAAGTCGGAAGCAAAGTTACGACTTAGTTAAGTCGCACAGTTTTAAAGCGCACCCTCTTAAGTCGCGTGAAGATAGAAACCGTTGATGCTTATGCCGAGTTAATCTCTGCCTTTAATTTCCTTAAGACGATTGATCTGGGATGCTGCAAGTTTCTAAGTCGTTGAAACTCTGGATGTCGTTGAATCTTATGCCGAGTTAATCTAGACCATTGGTTCTTAAGTCGTAGAAGGATGCTATTGTGTTGGTTTGATAAGTCGTCATTTGTTAACTCGTGGCATTGTTAAGTCGCATCTGTATAAGTCGTATGTCGTCTGTATTCTTTGTCGTCTGTTTGTAAGTCGTATGATGCCTGTATTCTTTTGAGTCGTGAGTCGTGATGTACTTATGTTGAGTCGGAGACTTTGTTAAGTCGGAAACGACTTAGGAGTTAGCGAAATTTCTGTTGTAAAGTTGTAGCCTATAAATAGGCAAGTTGAATCATTTTGTAAGGTTGTTGAATATTGAATAAAATTCTCTTTTGTTAGCTTTGTGCTTTCAATTTCAATTGGTAGTCGAGTGTATCTCCTATCTCCACTTTCGACATTCGAGTGCGCTCGAATCATCGTTTGTTGAAGCCGATTCACGGTATCTTGTGCGCAAGATCAACGTCGAAGAATCGTAGATCTCTTTCCCGGTATCTTCGGATCAACGAGTCAGAGATAGCTAAGAATTCGGTATCTTCGGATCAACGAATTCGGGCATTTCAGTATCCATCAATCCATCGATTGCTACATTCAACAATCTACATTGTTTTTGTAATTTCCGCTGCGTCATTTGGTATCAGAGCTTGTTTTAGCCAATCATAGCTAAATCGAGTCTTGGAGCCGATTTGTTTGAAGTTTAAAGCATCAAGTGTTAGCCGAGCTTGAAGTGAGGAAGCCGAGCTAAGGAGAGTGTAGACCGAGCATCATTGCATTGTCTAGCCGAGAATTGTGATTTGGAGAAGTTGTGTTCATCGTGTTCACCGCGAAGTTGCAACAAAGTGGGAGTTTTCGATCCATTTCATTTTGGATCTAAGTTCGAAAGGTGTTTGAAATTTGGAGTGGAGCCGAAAGTCAAAGTTTGAAGGCTTGATCATGCCTCCGAGATATGTTAACCGTCATCATAGTGTTGCAGATTTATATGAGAGAGAAGATCCTGAACAGAAGAAGCAACGTAGTGATGAAAGATTCAATAAGGATTTTGAGAAAGTAGAGAGAATGAAGTTTGACATGAATCGAAATCAACGAAGAGTGTCGCCACGTTATGATTATGAGAAAAGAAGTAGAGAGGACGTGCATGGGCATAGAAGAGTCGATGTTCAGAATCGATGACGAAGTTCAACTAATTTTGAAGAGGAAAGTTATGGTGATCGTGTTCATTTTCGATATTATGGTCAAGGGCAAAATCGATACAAGAATATTGAAGAGGATGGTTATACATGGAAATCAAGAAAGGATACGGAGATTCCAGAATTTCGAGGTGGACTACAAGCAGAGGAATTCTTGGACTGGTTATCCACGGTTGAAAATGTTTTTGAGCTCAACTACGTTCCTGAGGATCGTCAAGTGAAGCTAGTTGCTGAAAGTTTGAAAGGAAAAGCCATGGACTGGTGGCAACAAACTAAGTCAACCAGAGAGAGGATGAAGAAGTCTAAAGTTGTCAAGTGGGATAAGATGAAAAGGATGATGAAGGAAAATTTCTTACCCTACAATTATCAAGCTCGTCTTGATCAACAATCGCAGAAGTTGAGTCAAGGGAGTCGAGGAAAGGGTGTGGTTCCAAACTCCAGCAATCAAAATCATGCTGTTCATTACAGTAGAAATGTTTTAAAGAGAGTCAATGAACCAGTTGTATATGGAATCACAAAGGCAAGTGTTGATGAACGAGTTAAGCAATATCATTGTCAGGAGTTTGGCCATCGAAGTTTTGAATGTACAAAGTCCCAGAAGAAACCCTTTGTTATAGAAGAATGTGAAAGTGAGGATGTGGATGATACTACTGAAAGAAAGACAGAAGAGGAAGAGGAATCAACTAGTCCATTACCTTTCGGCGAAAGTGCTGAAGAATCGGAAGGTAGTGCTGAAACCTTGGTTAGGTATGAGGCAAGTGAAGAGCTTAAAACTCTCGAGGAGGTTAAACTAATGTTAGAAGAATTTGAAGTGGTCGGACATACAGAATCATTCGCAACCTTACCACTAAAGTTTGACAACGAAGATGAAGAGGTCGAGTTGGAGAACGAAGAATGTAATTTGATTGATGAAGTTAACTTTTATCAACCACCACAATTTGACGACGATGAAGAATTTTTGCCAGGATTTGAGGAATCTTTATCAGGGAGAGTAGAAGTTTTGTCAATAGAGAAAGGAGGTAACTTGTTGTGGGGGACTGTTGAAATTGACTTTTATGAACCGTCGAAATTTGACGATGAAGAAGAAGTTGAGTCAAAGTATGTGGAGGTAGAAGTTGATTACTCTTCATTGCCACAGTTTGATGTTGATAGTATGGAAGAAGAAGCTGTGTTCGGGATGGAGGAAATTCATTTGACAATGGAGGATTCTTATTTAGCACCTGAGCTTATGGATGAGAGTCAGCCATGTATAAATTCCTTAGTTTCCGAGGAGCATGAACAAAGTGAGAGTGAAACAGAAGAGAAGGCAGAATCAAATAGTTTGTTATTTTTGAAAGAGTTCATCAATAAAATGGAAAATGATGATGAGTTGTCAATGATGATTGAACCTGGAAAAGATTCTGATTTTGAGAATCCCGAAGAAGATGAAGTATTTGAAGAATGTGAAGATGAGATGTCTGAGGAACTGCTTGAAGAATCTAGTCTTGTATGTTTGGAAGAGCCTGATGAAAAGTTGGAAATTAGTACTGACTTGTTTGTATTATCCCGGCAAGGAACGAGTGAAGATTTTGATGTTTATGAGGAAGTTGGATCAGAATTCGATGAGTCTGAAGTCGAATACTCTGAGGAGTTTTCCGAAGAGTTACCATCTCTACAGGACATCCAACCTCACACTGAACTCGTACCAGATGCTATTTTACTGCCAGGATCATATGATCTTATGTGTCTGAAAGAACAAGAAGAGTTGATACAACAGGAGGAAGTGAATGATTGTCAGTTGAAGTTGTCGGATGACGTCCACGCTGCTAACATTGCCAATGTCGATTGCTTGGAACCGTATTATAAACATAAATATGTTGAAGTAGAAGCAAGTGGGAATTCAGTTCAGTCAGGGGAGTTTGATGCAACACATCAAGGGAAGATTCAAGAGGATGACACATCTGAACGGGATAAGGAAAGACAAGAATCTGAGCATGAGTCATCACAATTTTTCGGTCGTGATTTCCTAAGTCATTCCATGATTTTAAACTTCCTTATAACGTCTCACACTTTCGACACGTTTTGGTTCTATATCACATCTTCCTATTGGCACAAGCAATATGGTATACGATACTATTCTTATGAAGTTCTATGCTATCTGAAGTGGATCTGACATCTAGTGCTGAGTTTAGTCCGTACTTTTCCACATGCCATATCCCCCAGGTCACTTTCTTATGCCGCCTGCCTAATGCCACGTCTGTTCTATTCCATTTATTATTTAGCTCGAACCATAACATCCAAAGTACAAAACAAGTTTAATCTCAAAAATGGTTATCACCAGGGCTGTGTCAAACTAGATAATGAATGGAAGACAGCATCTCGAAGAAGGAAGCTTTTAAATTCGAGGACGAATTTCTCCCAACCAGGGGAAGATGATGCAGGCCAGCATCATGATACTATAGGTCGCTCAAACGACCTACGACCTAACCATGATCACAAGATAAGTCTAAGTCGCGCCCGACTTAATGTGAGGAAGAATGAACGAGTTAAGGAGATGAAAATGCAGGAAAACGAGTTGGCAAGTCATTCAGGCGCGTTACGACCTAGCTACATCATTCCAGCGACCTACCGGGATAAGATTCTAATGCTATTGGCCAGTTTCTTTAGGTCGCGAACGACCTTCCATTCCTTAGGTCGAAAACGACCTAACGACCTACGAGTTAACAAGATAACAGAAGCTACCTTAAGTCATTCCAGTCACATTAACAAGTTCCGACCTAATGAACTTCGACCTAACAAGGTAGAAGTAATGAACGAGTCACGACCTAATGAGCTCCGATCTAATGGAATACGACCTAGTGATGAAGAACGAGCTAACTGTGCCGAGTTACGACCTAAGGAGGCATGTGAGCAGGAGCTACGACTTAACTGGAAACCAAGAGAAGGAGCTAACTCGAGTTTACGACCTAAGGAGAAGGTTCTGGGTTGTCTACGACCTAACGGATTAGGAGGAAAAGGGCTACGACTTAACAAAGGTTTAAGACGCTCGGAGTTGATAAGTCGTCTACGACTTACGGAGAAGGCCACGGAAGGAGAGGTTCGAATTGAGAAGGAAGTGTTAAGTCGTCTACGACTTAAGGAAGAAGTTAAGTCGGAAGCAAAGTTACGACTTAGTTAAGTCGCACAGTTTTAAAGCGCACCCTCTTAAGTCGCATGAAGATAGAAACCGTTGATGCTTATGCCGAGTTAATCTCTGCCTTTAATTTCCTTAAGACGATTGATCTAGGATGCCGCAAGTTTCTAAGTCGTTGAAACTCTAGATGCCATTGAATCTTATGCCGAGTTAATCTAGACCATTGGTTCTTAAGTCGTAGAAGGATGCTGTTGTGTTGGTTTGATAAGTCGTCATTTGTTAACTCGTGGCATTGTTAAGTCGCATCTGTATAAGTCGTATGTCGTCTGTATTCTTTGTCGTCTGTTTGTAAGTCGTATGATGCCTGTATTCTTTTGAGTCGTGAGTTGTGATGTACTTATGTTGAGTCGGAGACTTTGTTAAGTCGGAAACGACTTAGGAGTTAGCGAAATTTCTGTTGTAAAGTTGTAGCCTATAAATAGGCAAGTTGAATCATTTTGTAAGGTTGTTGAATATTGAATAAAATTCTCTTTTGTTAGCTTTGTGCTTTCAATTTCAATTGGTAGTCGAGTGTATCTCCTATCTCCACTTTCGACATTCGAGTGCGCTCGAATCATTGTTTGTTGAAGCCGATTCACGGTATCTTGTGCGCAAGATCAACGTCGAAGAATCGTAGATCTCTTTCCCGATATCTTCGGATCAACGAGTCAGAGATAGCTAAGAATTCGGTATCTTCGGATCAACGAATTCGGGCATTTCAATATCCATCAATCCATCGATTGCTACATTCAACAATCTACATTGTTTTTGTAATTTCCGCTGCGTCATTTGGTATCAGAGCTTGTTTTAGCCAATCATAGCTAAATCGAGTCTTGGAGCCGATTTGTTTGAAGTTTAAAGCATCAAGTGTTAGCCGAGCTTGAAGTGAGGAAGCCGAGCTAAGGAGAGTGTAGACCGAGCATCATTGCATTGTCTAGCCGAGAATTGTGATTTGGAGAAGTTGTGTTCATCGTGTTCATCGCGAAGTTGCAACAAAGTGGGAGTTTTCGATCCATTTCATTTTGGATCTAAGTTCGAAAGGTGTTTGAAATTTGGAGTGGAGCCGAAAGTCAAAGTTTGAAGGCTTGATCATGCCTCCGAGATATGTTAACCGTCATCATAGTGTTGCAGATTTATATGAGAGAGAAGATCCTGAACAGAAGAAGCAACGTAGTGATGAAAGATTCAATAAGGATTTCGAGAAAGTAGAGAGAATGAAGTTTGACATGAATCGAAATCAACGGAGAGTGTCGCCACGTTATGATTATGAGAAAAGAAGTAGAGAGGACGTGCATGGGCATAGAAGAGTCGATGTTCAGAATCGACGACGAAGTTCAACTAATTTTGAAGAGGAAAGTTATGGTGATCGTGTTCATTTTCGATATTATGGTCAAGGGCAAAATCGATACAAGAATATTGAAGAGGATGGTTATACATGGAAATCAAGAAAGGATACGGAGATTCCAGAATTCCGAGGTGGACTACAAGCAGAGGAATTCTTGGACTGGTTATCCACGGTTGAAAATGTTTTTGAGCTCAACTACGTTCCTGAGGATCGTCAAGTGAAGCTAGTTGCTGCAAGTTTGAAAGGAAAAGCCATGGACTGGTGGCAACAAACTAAGTCAACCAGAGAGAGGATGAAGAAGTCTAAAGTTGTCAAGTGGGATAAGATGAAAAGGATGATGAAGGCAAATTTCTTACCCTACAATTATCAAGCTCGTCTTGATCAACAATCGCAGAAGTTGAGTCAAGGGAGTCGAGGAAAGGGTGTGGTTCCAAACTCCAGCAATCAAAATCATGCTGTTCATTACAGTAGAAATGTTTTTAAGAGAGTCAATGAACCAGTTGTATATGGAATCACAAAGGCAAGTGTTGATGAACGAGTTAAGCAATATCATTGTCAGGAGTTTGGCCATCGAAGTTTTGAATGTACAAAGTCCCAGAAGAAACCCTTTGTTATAGAAGAATGTGAAAGTGAGGATGTGGATGATACTACTGAAAGCAAGACAGAAGAGGAAGAGGAATCAACTAGTCCATTACCTTTCGGCGAAAGTGCTGAAGAATCGGAAGGTAGTGCTGAAACCTTGGTTAGGTATGAGGCAAGTGAAGAGCTTAAAACTCTCGAGGAGGTTAAACCAATGTTAGAAGAATTTGAAGTGGTCGGACATACAGAATCATTCGCAACCTTACCACTAAAGTTTGACAACGAAGATGAAGAGGTCGAGTTAGAGAATGAAGAATGTAATTTGATTGATGAAGTTAACTTTTATCAACCACCACAATTTGACGACGATGAAGAATTTTTGCCAGGATTTGAGGAATCTTTATCAAGGAGAGTAGAAGTTTTGTCAATAGAGAAAGGAGGTAACTTGTTGTGGGGGACTGTTGAAATTGACTTTTATGAACCGTCGAAATTTTGGGTATGGAATTGTTAAGCAAATATAATGCTAGGGTATTTCACTAGGATAGGAAAATATCATTAAGACACCTTAATATTGGTGACCATATTATATACTCAGTTGAGAATTCGAGTTCAGAAGTTTTTGCTTTATTGGGTGCAACAGAGGTGGAAGATGAGATAAGTCGGGTTGTAGTTATGAGAGAATTCACAGATGACTTTGAGCCTGTTACAAGACTACAACCGAAACGAGCTATTAAGTTTTGAAAAGATCTTGTACCTGGAGCTGAATGTGTAAGAAGACCACCTAGCAGAATGACACCTACCGAGATAAATGAGTTAAAGGTTCGCTTAGGGAGCGGTCGCGGTGTTCGTGAAAGAACCGGATGAGTCATCGAGATTATGTATTGATTATCGTAAGTTGAACGAGAAGAAGATAAAGAATAGTTATCCTTTATCGAGAATCATGATTTATTTGATTAGTTGATTGGAGCCAAAGTATTTTCTCAGCTGGATTTGGCAACAGGATTCCATCAATTGAGGATGGTGGAGGATAGTATTCCTTTGACAGTGTTCTGAACAAGGTATGGTTCATACGAGTGGTTAGCAATACCATTCGGATTGACTAATGTGCTAGTTTTCTTTATGGACTCGATGAACCGAATTTTCCGAGAGCAATTGGATAGATTCGTGTTGGTGTTCATTGATGACATTTTGATATATTCTAAGGATGGGAGCGATCATGAGATTCATCTTAGAATAGTGCTTGAGATGTTGAGGCTGCATCAACTAAAAACAAAGTTTTCGAAGTGTCATTTTTGGAAGAGAGAAGTAAAGTTTCATGGTCATGTAGTTTCAGAGGAAAGGTTATCTATGGATCCAACTAAGACTAAAGCTGTAAATAATTGAAAGAGATCCGAGACGGTGACTGAGATAAAGAGTTTTCTTGGATTAGCTGGCTATTACCGGAGATTCATCAAGGATTTCTCTCGGGTAACAACACTTTTGACTAAATTAACCAGAAAGGACGTAAATTTATTTGGTCTAGTAAATGTGAGGAAGTGTTCCGGAAGCTAAAACATTTATTGACCAATGTGCTCGTGTTAGTTGTGCTACATGGTAATTGGGATTTGGTGGTGTATACAAATGCATGTGGGATCGGATTAGGAGCTGTATTGATGTAGAGAGGTAAAGTGATTGCCTGCGCTTCTCGACAACTTAGGACGCATGAAGTTAGGTATCTGATTCATGATTTGGAGTTGGCAGGAGTAATTTTTGCTTTGAAGGTGTGGAGACATTACCTCTTAGAAGAAAGATTCAAGTTATTTATGGATCATCAGTCATTGAAGTATTTATTCTCTCAGAAAGAGTTGAATATGAGACAGCATAGATGATTAGAGTTTAACAGCATATGATTTCAGTATTGAGTATATGCCAGTGAAAGGAAATAAAGTGGCTGATGCACTTAGCACAAAACATCAGAATGTGGTGTTAGATACGTTGGTAGAATGGAAGGATTTAGAGGCATTGACTACTTGTATGACTGCTAGTTCTAGTCAGAGTACTTCCATATTGTCATGTTTAGAAGTTCGACTAGTATTGCTCAAATGGATTGCTTCTAAACGAAGAGATGATCCATTGCTAGTCGAAAGGATTAGAAGATTGGACGGTGGAACTGAGATTGATGATTTAAAGGATTTTAATCTTGACCAGAATGGATGGTTAAGAAAGAAGGGATGATTCTGTGTTCCAAATGTTGGTAACATAAGGAAGGAACTTTTTAGGGAATGTCATCGATCGAAGTTTAATATTCACCCTGGAGGAACTAAGATGTATCGGGATATGAAGAAAAGTTTTTTTTTGGAAAGGTATGAAAAGGGATGTAGACTTGTAGGCAATGCAATATTTGAATTACCAGCAAGTGAAAACCAAGCATCAGAAGCCAAGTGGTTTGCTTCAGCCTTTAGATATACTAGTCTGGAAATGGAATTCTATATCCATGATTTTGTTGACGGGCTGCCAAGGTCAAATAGGGGAAATGATAATATTTGTATTATAGTGGATAGACTGACCAAGAGTGTATATTTCATTACCGTTAAGTCGACCAGAACAACACCTGTATTGGCTAAGTTGTTTATGAAGAATATTGTTAGGCTGTATGGGATTCCTAGTAGTATAGTCAGTGACAGAGATACTTTGTTTACTAGTGAATTCTAGAAGAGTCTATAGGAAGTGTCAGGTACCAAGCTTAAGATGAGTACCACTTATAACCCACAGACGGATAGGCAGACAGAAAGAGTCAATAAGGTACTTGAAGATTTGCTAAGAGCTTGCGTACTAGATTTTGGTGGGTCGTGGGAAGACCATTTGCACTTACTTTAGTTTTCCTATAATAATAGTTATCAGACTAGTATAAAAATGGGGCCTTTCGAAGCTTTGTATAGAAGGCCATACAAATCACCAGCATGGTGGTTGGAGATAGGAGACATATTGGTTCTTGGTCCAGATATGGTGAGAGAAGCCACAGAAAAGATTGAGTTGATCCAGGTATAGATGAAGGAAGCTCAGTCTAGGCAGAAAAGTTATGCCGAGATTGTATGTTTCTATGTTAACTAAAGCTATGTTTTAAGGGAGGGATAGCCTATATCTTAAATATGTCGACAACCTTATATTTTGACATAAATTTTTTATATACTTAAGAAAATTAGGGTTTTATTTTCTATCCTTGGATAGAGGTTTAACATCGTCATTGTGACATGAATGTCCTAAGTCTTCTATTTTGCTATGTTAATGATGGTAAGTCATATGCTTCATGATTTCGACATTATTCATTAGGGATGCCAATGTTTTATATTTCTAAAGGCCATAAGTTTAAGAATTTGACATTATTCATTGGGGAAATCAATGTATATTATATTTGACTTGCCATTTATACATGTGAATAGCATGGATTAATGTTGAACATGTAGGTAGCATGGAGTAAAGTTAAATGTGTGGGTAACATAGGATATATAGAAACATGTGGATAACATGAATTAAATAGCCAAGTGATGGGTTCATAGTCATTCTAGGAAATTTATGGGATGTATAATGGATAGTCTGCATCATGCCAGAGATTGATAGTCTCTAATTGTAACATCCCAAAATTTTCGACTTTCGAAAATTCGACATCGATACTCACTTTATCGACTGCCGAGCCATCGAATGCCGGAAACCCGAAAAGTTATGGTTTTAAAAAGAAGAAAAAGGTAGAAGAAGAAGAAAAGAGTAGAAGGAAGAAGAACAACAGAACAACATCAGAACAAAATACAATATCAGAATCTTACACATCGCAGCGGAACAACATATAATAGATAATTGAATAATCTTTAAACAAAGAATTATATTATTTTATACATACATCAATCATCAGAGTCAATATACAACTCAATACAACAAACAATGGACAGTTATATAAACTTGTCCTCATACAGAATACATAGCGGAATAATACATAGTATAGATCATACGTCTCGTCATCCAGCTCGCTACTAAGCTCCACAGCATCTCGAATCCAAAATGACCTGATAACCTAACTCTAGACTGCCCGTGTGGAAATTTGTAGGCACCCAGAGTTTAGAAGGGAACAATAAACTCCGAGTCAGTCATGGTGACTGGTGTGAGATCGTAAAACAGTTATTTTTCACAAAGAAAATAAAACAAATTCGCAATGCTTTTGGAAAATGAAACTACCATAAGACCTCCCGCCACACACACAATGCAAACGCAGACTTGGAGGAGATTTCTTCTTATGATAGTCAAAGATGCTTACTACGCAAAAATCAAATTCTTTTTTGATATTATTATTAGTGCATAGTGTAGAAAACATTTCGAAAGTAGAATATTAATCTTAGCCGACATAGGTACCATTATAGTATGCCTACTATAGCTACCATATTAAATGGCAGGTTCTACAACTAAAACCGTACAAGGCTCGTATTGTTTCTTTGGATTTCCAACAAATGGTCAGGCTAAGGAACTTCCTATCCACGATGGGTACGTCCCTGGAATAGATGACCCGAGAATCTAACGTTACGGTTAGATCTCTGCCAACACAAGGCCGGGTTACCTCTGCAAAAATAGGTAACTACTGACACGCGTATGCCATCCCCCGATCGTAACCGATCTTCCCGAGGATCCCCGATTTCCAACAAACCACAAAGTAATAAATTTGCAGCAACCACAGAGGTTAAGTATCTGGGCTCCATACCATGATACCACCTTTATCCAGAAGGAATGACATACACTAAGGGGCGCTACTCCCTAGAACCTTGCTGCATCCTTCCTGTTTTGACCATTTCCGGGGTGTGAGGCTCGACGAAGTCTCGTCCACAAAGATACGCTTTCTACAAAGCCATGCTTCGGGTCAAACAAATGATCAACCTATGATCACAAAGATATAAGATCAAACAAATGATCATATCACAAATGATCAAACACTGACCATTTCACAGCAACACTCAGTATGCCACGTTACCAAATTGGGAGTATATCGTTGATAAATTTCAACTACATAACCTCTGAGCTCGTACGTCTCAGAGAAGGGTGTTAAGCTAAGAAAATAAATTCTCCGCCACCAACAGAAATGTATTTGAAAGAAATCAGCTTTATATCTCAAATTGTAACGTCAGACATACAATCCATACAAGTCTGTTCCGGGATCGAACAGAACCGAAGGCACTTCTCATGAAGCCCTTGCATATCCGGATAAATTTCTAATCACGTTCGGACTTCCCGTCACTAAGGGTGATAAAACCTCTAAATCGGAGATCAGCCGATGTAGAGTAACTCGACGGTAATCCTTCCGTTTTCAAAAATATCCGGTCTTCAACACCGGTCTTCGAACGCAATTCATAACGACGTATCACATATTCGGAATGGGTTATACGACCCCATGGTCCTTTCCCGGCTAACCCGAATAGTGAGCGATTATTCAAAAATAAGTGTGGCATTCAAATTCATCCAATTCACAACAAATACCATTCAAGGTAATTATTGATAGTCGGTTATTTAACTATCAATAAAGATGCGCAACATCATCAGATTCCAAATAATTTTCCAAATTATTTCATCTTCCAAAAATATCTTTTACTAGATATAAAATTTCCACACTTCAAAAATAAATCAACGTTTATTTTTCTAAACAGTTTCCCTTTCCTTTATAAATTCCATAGTGAATTTATATTTCAAAATATCTACTTATATACGATTTTCAAATCGATTTCAAATATTCAATTTCAATTTATCTTTAAGAAGATAAATTCTCAAAACGTTCATTTCATATTGGAAAAGCAATTCCATACTTATTTAAAAATAAGTGTTTTACAAATCTATTTATTTTCAACATTTGAAAATATTCAATATACTTAAATCAAATTTAAGTATAAATTCATTCTTTCAGGAAATCATTAATTTTAACATCTATTTGAGTCAAAACGAATGTTGCGTAAAACATCGTTACGACGACTCGAAATCAATAGTATAGGGATTCGAAATTAAGATAGATATATAAATCCCAATACTATATAAAACATTTCCTTTTGGAAATCATTTACTATAACAACAGTGTTATAGTCCACCATTTCCTTATATTTCTCGAAAACGTCTATTTCAACAATAAATGTTGAAATCTATGTATTCGATACTTATCACGTTTTAAAACATCTTTTAAAACAATTACTTCATTTCGTAATATCACTCTTCCAAAACATATCCATTTTATTTAATAATATATTCACTGTCCAAAATTGTGAATATACTTCGTTATCCAAATTCAACATTCCTACACGTTTTATTTAAAGGCTTATCCACTGTCCAAAATCGTGAATATAATTCCTTTAATTAACTTCTACAATTCACTTATCAAAATAAGTGATTTCGGATTTATAAACAACGTTTATAAATCCCATTTATAATTTATAACAACTTCAACTTACAAATCAATTTTATTAACCGAATCAATCTATAACTCAATTTTTTATACTTAAGTCATTCCTTTAATAACTTTACAAAATTTATAAATCCTACTTCTTGTAAAATTCCATCTATAAACACTTTTTCAACATTAACAAAAACTCCTTTTATAATTCCATTTTTCTGATTTATAAACATTCAATTCTTTATAAATCTTATCTATAAACCATTTATAAATAAATTCAAAAATCTTCATTCATACTATTCTTCAACATAGTTCATTTCATATTCCCAAACATCAAATTTTGGTTTTATATCACAAAATTCTTAATTTTTTATAACATAAAAATTATAACACTTATTTATTTAAAATGAATCAATTCCAAAATTTAATAAAACGTATACTTTCAAAAATTCACTTTGAAATCCTTTAAAAAAAAATATCGTTATTTTTAAACTTCAAAAATGGATCCGATGATGCAACAACACCAATTAGTCAATCACATTATCAAACATCATATATCATCATATGATAACAGAATATATATCAACATCTGTAAATAAATAAATACAGTTGAGGAATCCAGTTGGATCCCTCCAACCTGTTTCCCTGCATCCAAAGCCGTTAGCACAATACCAATTCCACTTCGAGGTGGAATATCGCGGTATATGGGTTTTATAAAAATAATCCGCTTACTAACGGCGCAATAGGGTCTCATCCGCTATACGAGGCGGGAAATCATCAATCCAATATATACATATGCCAATATGTATATATTGCTATATATAGATATATATCCTACTATATCTAATATCACATCCAAATAGCAATCATATCAGTCAATAACTGAAAAATCAAATTTATTTTGAGTGAGAAAAATCTCACCTTAGCTTTTATTAGCAATCCCATTTTCATTTCAGCTTGTTTCTCCATTTCAGACCTTGTATAAACAATTTATATAATTGATTAATATCCGAAGTGATCGAACAATCAACTTTTATTTGGTAATTTTAATTATTCAATGTTTTTATTTCAAACCAATTTCTTTTAATAGAATTACTTAACAAGAAATTAAATTTAAAACTAATTTCTCCATTTCTTAACATTTTTCCCAAGATTTTAAACTACTAGGTTAATAAAATTATAACTTTACTTTATTGCCAAAATTGTTGATAAACATATAAAATTAAAAGTTTAACTTACTTAACTTACTGGAAGAAAAATGATTTCTGTTTGCCTGTATCCATATAGATATACACTTTTGTTTTAACTGTATAAATCAATATCTCTCCTTTAATAAATTTATCTAACTAACCATTTAATTTCTATTTTCCAAATTATATGTATATATATGTTTTAATAGAAAAAATAGAAAATACCTTCACTGTTAAATCGAGCAAACCCAGGCCAACGCGAATTGCCTCGCGAACGAAACCCATTCCCCAATCGAACGAACCCAGCTGCCCTACCTGATGACGAACTCGATTGTTCCCTGACCTCGTCGTCGCTGCCACGAGATACCCCAAATCGTAAACCCCACCAGCGACCACCTTAAGCCATCGCGAGATCCCTCCTTCCTCTCCATTGCGAACGCCAGAGACGACTCGTCGCTGCCTCTACAAATCGAAATCGATCGACCACTGCATCATCGTGCTCGAACTCGAGCCCCAACCAATCGCGAACCACCTGCCGCCGACCCCATTCACACGCAACTTTGCCTCGTACGAATTGCCGAGTAAACCCAAACCCTAGACGTTCGCGACCACCATCTCGTGCTCCAGATCGAGCGACGCCCATGCAAAACCCCACACGCCTTGAACGAACTCGTGAATTTAAATTGAAAGAGGCGGCCATTTTTTTCGTTTCTGGTTTTCAAAATGAAAGTGAGGGGTGCATGATTATTTAAAATGAGATGGAGAATGGTTTGCACGATTTTCTTCCGTAATCCCCTGCGTGGTTCAAGGAAGAGAACGTGTTGCAGTTGACCCATTATTTAAAAGTTAAATTCAAATTGAATTCGTTTTAAATCTCACGCGTTTACTCGCCGTACGGTCGCGTATTAACTCCGAGAAATACGAAAATTGAAATCCGATAATAATTCAATATTACGGACCCAATGGAACTGGTTTCGTCGAATTTCGAGACTGTGCCTCGGACGGCTATTTTTAAATATCGATACGAACGATATAATTTCAAAACTGAACGAAACAGTTTGAAATTAGATTCTGAAACTTCTGTTATCTTCAGTATCATCAATACGAATTTTAAAAGCTTTCGAAATATTTTTCTTCAACTTAAAATTGAAGATTCAAATTTTCGTTCAACTTACAATAGATTAAATTTTGTAATTTAATCGTCAATTTCAAAGTTATATCGGGGATTCAAATTAAATCATCATTCAAATATTTAAAATTAATTAAATATTTTCAATTTAATTTGTTCGAAATTCAGGGTCGTTACAAACTTCCCTCCTTAAAAGAATTTCGTCCCGAAATTACAAGTTAGGAAGAAAAGGTCCTTAACTCGTCTACTATTTTTCACAATCTAATAGTTTTATCAAATTTTATCATAGTAAATCTTTCTACTAAAGATTCGTTATTAATCTCAACTAACTTTCCAACTTCAATTATAAGTTTTAAACAACATTGTTTAACTTCAAAATTCAAAATTCAAATTTAAATTCAAATTTTCAAAATTTTCACAATAATTTTCTAACGCCCTAAATTTCCGAAAAATTTCGCCAGCGTCTCCTTTGCGCGGCTAATACGGCACGACTACAAAATGTCCCTACGGACTCTCAGATTTCAAAAGGAAAAGAAAAAGCCAAGCGGCTAGACAAGAAATCATCAAATCTCATATTAAAATTCAAATACTTACCTTTTTGTCGAGCAATTCAAATTCTCTTCAAAATTAAAATCCCAATTTCTTTACACCTGTATATCCTACTAGCCATAATATCTAGTTACAACATTCAAACCATTTTGCAAATTCCATTACAATTTTTTTTTGATACTTACTTCTTATACATTTTTACTTCACTGTTGAAGTTATATATCTATTTTCATTCAATTTTACATTTCAATTTTCATTTGAATTCAATTCACAATTCCAATCTAATTTGGATTCAGTTTAACTTCTGAATATTGAATTTTCATCGATTAACTTTCCTTTACAACTATACTATTTTAAATTAGTTCCAGTTACTAATTCATCACAAATTCTAATTCATTTATTCAAATTTGTCTTCAACATTCAGTTTCAATTCCAGTTTTATTCACTTTCGTTCGCTCCCAAAATTTATTTACAATTCACTATTTTGGTTTATACCCACTTAGATTAAACTGGATTTCAATTCGAATTCAATTTACATTCATGTACTTGCAATTGCAAATTGATTCATTCATTCACAATTTTATTTTCATAATTCAATACTCAATTCCAGAGTCTTTTCAACCCTTTCAAAACCATTTTTGAAAACAATTCAAATTATCCCTTGAATTTCCAAAACAAACCCAAATTTTTCAAACAACTTCCATTTAAAACAATTTGGCAGCAATTCCTCTTTTGGAAACCCGAAAATGAATTCTAATGATGTGGCCACCATCATCAGGATTATTTTCCAGCGACCGAAAAGAGTTTAGAGCTTTTCATTCTTCCAAAATACTTTTCAAAACCTTTGAAATTCATTTTCAAATCAAAAAGGATTTAAACTTTCCAAATCTCAAAATTTTCAAATTCTTTTCAAAACATTTCCAAAAACTTCTCTGGAATTTCGTTTCAAATTACAAATCACATTTATAATTTACATTCTTTAAATTTCATTTGTATGTGAATTCATCTCTTTATCTTTCAATTCACATTTATAAATTTCATTCGTTAAATGGATTTATTTCCAAATCTTTGGTTATTATTTTAATTTCTCATTCCATTTCATATAACAATGATAATAATTCAATGTTATTATTTTATAACAACCAAACATCCATATACTATGATAATTCATAAAAAATCATTTCTTTTCTATACAAAAATAGTTTTGGGCAAAATTATTTCATTCACCCTATTTTAAAACAATACTATGTCGTCTTGCCTCGTTTAAGTGTTTAGAAATCCCTATCGATAATATGGCGTCCCACATACCGACCAAAACTCATAAACATCTCAACGGATAAGTAAACACAATATAAAACATTTTTATATTCACTAACAAATACGCGCTCATATCTATTAATACACTCAACTCATTCTAGAGTACTATTGACTCTATCTCTAATGAGTAACACCCAACAGAGAAGGGTTGTCGCTTAACCATATGCTCTGATACCAAATGTAACATCCCAAAATTTTCGACTTTCGAAAATTCGACATCGATACTCACTTTATCGACTGCCGAGCCATCGAATGCCGGAAACCCGAAAAGTTATGGTTTTAAAAAGAAGAAAAAGGTAGAAGAAGAAGAAAAGAGTAGAAGGAAGAAGAACAGCAGAACAACATCAGAACAGAATACAATATCAGAATCTTACACATCGCAGCGGAACAACATATAATAGATAATTGAATAATCTTTAAACAAAGAACTATATTATTTTATACATACATCAATCATCAGAGTCAATATACAACTCAATACAACAAACAATGGACAGTTATATAAACTTGTCCTCATACAGAATACACAGCGGAATAATACATAGTATAGATCATACGTCTCGTCATCCAGCTCGCTACTAAGCTCCACAGCATCTCGAATCCAAAATGACCTGATAACCTAACTCTAGACTGCCCGTGTGGAAATTTGTGGGCACCCAGAGTTTAGAAGGGAACAATAAACTCCGAGTCAGTCATGGTGACTGGTGTGAGATCGTAAAACAGTTATTTTTCACAAAGAAAATAAAACAAATTCGCAATGCTTTTGGAAAATGAAACTACCATAAGACCTCCCGCCACACACACAATGCAAACGCAGACTTGGAGGAGATTTCTTCTTATGATAGTCAAAGATGCTTACTACGCAAAAATCAAATTCTTTTTTGATATTATTAATAGTGCATAGTGTAGAAAACATTTCGAAAGTAGAATATTAATCTTAGCCGACATAGGTACCATTATAATATGCCTACTATAGCTACCATATTAAATGGCAGGTTCTACAACTAAAAACGTACAAGGCTCGTATTGTTTCTTTGGATTTCCAACAAATGGTCAGGCTAAGGAACTTCCTATCCACGATGGGTACGTCCCTGGAATAGACGACCCGAGAATCTAACGTTACGGTTAGATCTCTGCCAACACAAGGCCGGGTTACCTCTGCAAAAATAGGTAACTACTGGCACGCGTATGCCATCCCCCGATCGTAACCGATCTTCCCGAGGATCCTCGATTTCCAACAAACCACGAAGTAATAAATTTGCAGCAACCACAGAGGTTAAGTATCTGGGCTCCATACCATGATACCACCTTTATCCAGAAGGAATGACATACACTAAGGGGCGCTACTCCCTAGAACCTTGCTGCATCCTTCCTGTTTTGACCATTTCCGGAGTGTGAGGCTCGACGAAGTCTCGTCCACAAAGCTACGCTTTCTACAAAGCCATGCTTCGGGTCAAACAAATGATCGACCTATGATCACAAAGATATAAGATCAAACAAATGATCATATCACAGATGATCAAACACTGATCATTTCACAGCAACACTCAGTATGCCACGTTACCAAATTGGGAGTATATCGCTGATAAATTTCAACTACATAACCTCTGAGCTCGTACATCTCAGAGAAGGGTGTTAAGCTAAGAGAATAAATTCTCCGCCACCAACAGAAATGTATTTAAAAGAAATCAGCTTTATATCTCAAATTGTAACGTCAGACATACAATCCATACAAGTCTGTTCTGGGATCGAACAGAACCGAAGGCACTTCTCACGAAGCCCTTGCATATCCGGATAAATTTCTAATCACGTCCGGACTTCCCGTCACTAAGGGTGATAAAACCTCTAAATCGGAGATCAGCCGATGTAGAGTAACTCGACGGTAATCCTTCCATTTTCAAAAATATCCGGTCTTTAACACCGGTCTTCGAACGCAATTCATAACGACGTATCACATATTCGGAATGGGTTATACGACCCCATGGTCCTTTCCCGGCTAACCCGAATAGTGAGCGATTATTCAAAAATAAGTGTGGCATTCAAATTCATCCAATTCACAACAAATACCATTCAAGGTAATTATTGATAGTCGGTTATTTAACTATCAATAAAGATGCGCAACATCATCAGATTCCAAATAATTTTCCAAATTATTTCATCTTCCAAAAATATCTTTTACTAGATATAAAATTTCCACACTTCAAAAATAAATCAACGTTCATTTTTCTAAACAGTTTCCCTTTCCTTTATAAATTCCATAGTGAATTTATATTTCAAAATATCTACTGATATACGATTTTCAAATCGATTTCAAATATTCAATTTCAATTTATCTTTAAGAAGATAAATTCTCAAAACGTTCATTTCATATTGGAAAAGCAATTCCATACTTATTTAAAAATAAGTGTTTCACAAATCTATTTATTTTCAACATTTGAAAATATTCAATATACTTAAATCAAATTTAAGTATAAATTCATTCTTTCAGGAAATCATTAATTTTAACATCTATTTGAGTCAAAACGAATGTTGCGTAAAACATCGTTACGACGACTCGAAATCAATAGTATAGGGATTCGGAATTAAGATAGATATATAAATCCCAATACTATATAAAACATTTCCTTTTGGAAATCATTTACTATAACAACAGTGTTATAGTCCACCATTTCCTTATATTTCTCGAAAACGTCTATTTCAACAATAAATGTTGAAATCTATGTATTCGATACTTATCACGTTTTAAAACATCTTTTAAAACAATTACTTCATTCCGTAATATCACTCTTCCAAAACATATCCATTTTATTTAATAATATATTCACTGTCCAAAATTGTGAATATACTTCGTTATCCAAATTCAACATTCCTACACGTTTTATTTAAAGGCTTATCCACTGTCCAAAATCGTGAATATAATTGCTTTAATTAACTTCTACAATTCACTTATCAAAATAAGTGATTTCGGATTTATAAACAACGTTTATAAATCCCATTTATAATTTATAACAACTTCAACTTACAAATCAATTTTATTAACCGAATCAATCTATAACTCAATTTTTTATACTTAAGTCATTCCTTTAATAACTTTACAAAATTTTTAAATCCTACTTCTTGTAAAATTCCATCTATAAACACTTTTTCAACATTAACAAAAACTCCTTTTATAATTCCATTTTTCCGATTTATAAACATTCAATTCTTTATAAATCTTATCTATAAACCATTTATAAATAAATTCAAAAATCTTCATTCATACTATTCTTCAACATAGTTCATTTCATATTCCCAAACATCAAATTTTGGTTTTATATCACAAAATTCTTAATTTTTTATAACATAAAAATTATAACACTTATTTATTTAAAATGAATCAATTCCAAAATTTAATAAAACGTATACTTTCAAAAATTCACTTTGAAATCCTTTAAAAAAAAAATTGTTATTTTTAAACTTCAAAAATGGATCCAATGATGCAACAGCACCAATTAGTCAATCACAACATCAAACATCATATATCATCATATGATAACAGAATATATATCAATATCTGTAAATAAATAAATACAGTTGAGGAATCCAGTTGGATCCCTTCAACCTGTTTCCCTGCATCCAAAGCCGTTAGCACAATACCAATTCCACTTCGAGGTGGAATATCGCGGTATATGGGTTTTATAAAAATAATCCGCTTACTAACGGCGCAATAGGGTCTCATCCGCTATACGAGGCGGGAAATCATCAATCCAATATATACATATGCCAATATGTATATATTGCTATATATAGATATATATCCTACTATATCTAATATCACATCCAAATAGCAATCATATCAGTCAATAACTGAAAGATCAAATTTATTTTGAGTGAGAAAAATCTCACCTTAGCTTTTATTAGCAATCCCATTTTCATTTCAGCTTGTTTCTCCATTTCAGACCTTGTATAAACAATTTATACAATTGATTAATATTCGAAGTGATCGAACAATCAACTTTTATTTGGTAATTTTAATTATTCAATGTTTTTATTTCAAACCAATTTCTTTTAATATAATTACTTAACAAGAAATTAAATTTAAAACTAATTTCTCCATTTCTTAACATTTTTCCCAAGATTTTAAACTACTAGGTTAATAAAATTATAACTTTACTTTATTGCCAAAATTCTTGATAAACATATAAAATTAAAAGTTTAACTTACTTAACTTACTGGAAGAAAAATGATTTCTGTTTGCCTGTATCCATATAGATATACACTTTTGTTTTAACTGTATAAATCAATATCTCTCCTTTAATAAATTTATCTAACTAACCATTTAATTTCTATTTTCCAAATTATATGTATATATATGTTTTAATAGAACAAATAGAAAATACCTTCACTGTTAAATCGAGCAAACCCAGGCCAACGCGAATTGCCTCGCGAACGAAACCCATTCCCCAATCGAACGAACCCAGCTGCCCTACCTGATGACGAACTCGATTGTTCCCTGACCTCGTCGTCGCTGCCACGAGATACCCCAAATCGTAAACCCCACCAGCGACCACCTTAAGCCATCGCGAGATCCCTCCTTCCTCCCCATTGCGAACGCCAGAGACGACTCGTCGCTGCCTCTACAAATCGAAATCGATCGACCACTGCATCATCGTGCTCGAACTCGAGCCCCAACCAATCGCGAACCACCTGCCGCCGACCCCATTCACACGCAACTTTGCCTCGTACGAATTGCCGAGTAAACCCAAACCCTAGACGTTCGCGACCACCATCTCATGCTCCAGATCGAGCGACGCCCATGCGAAACCCCACACGCCTTGAACGAACTCGTGAATTTAAATTGAAAGAGGCGGCCATTTTTTTCGTTTCTGGTTTTCAAAATGAAAGTGAGGGGTGCGTGATTATTTAAAATGAGATGGAGAATGGTTTGCACGATTTTCTTCCGTAATCCCCTGCGTGGTTCAAGGAAGAGAACGTGTTGCAGTTGACCCATTATTTAAAAGTTAAATTCAAATTGAATTCGTTTTAAATCTCACGCGTTTACTCGCCGTACGGTCGCATATTAACTCCGAGAAATACGAAAATTGAAATCCGACAATAATTCAATATTACGGACCCAATGGAACTGGTTTCGTCGAATTCCGAGACTGTGCCTCGGACGGCTATTTTTAAATATCGATACGAACGATATAATTTCAAAACTGAACGAAACAGTTTGAAATTAGATTCTGAAACTTCTGTTATCTTCAGTATCATCAATACGAATTTTAAAAGCTTTCGAAATATTTTTCTTCAACTTAAAATTGAAGATTCAAATTTTCGTTCAACTTACAATAGATTAAATTTTGTAATTTAATCGTCAATTTCAAAGTTATATCGGGGATTCAAATTAAATCATCGTTCAAATATTTAAAATTAATTAAATATTTTCAATTTAATTTGTTCGAAATTCAGGGTCGTTACACTAATTATTTAATTTAAGGGTTCATAGTCATCCTAGGAAAACTATAAGATGTGAGATGGATAGCCCGCATCAGTTTAAATGATAAAATATAAGATGGATAGTCCATGGGTAGTCATTAAGAACTTAGATGGGTAGTTTTATAATTGAGGGATGGGTAATTTGGTACATATGACATGTTTATACACTATCATATTATTTTGTTATAACCATTGTGGTTGCAGGAGCCAGTATACGGTTAAGATGTTTAATTGGGAACTGGTGAGGGGAAATCCGCTCTGCCCAATGGCATGGTCTCACTAGATATCAATTGATTTCAGATGGTATATTATTATTCACACTGGACTTTTTGTCTGACCCAAAGTTTTTGTTTTCCCCTTAAACTCTTGGGTACTCATTTGAGTAGATTGAGAGTAAGGGATTTTCAGGTTCCGTTTAGACGAATAAGCTTTTGGAGACGTCCAGGAGGCAATCTATCTAGTAACAGTTATATATCTATTTTCTGCTGTGTTTTGATTCTGCTTTTGTGTTGTAATGACAAGTTGTATTAAATGCCAGATATTTGACTCTGATCATCCAAGGGGGCATCTTCACTCTTGGAATATGTTGTAATAATTATATTTTCTTTGAACATGGTTTAAGAATTGGGATTACATAATGAAATTGAAATCTTATTGTGAAATGAGATGAAAAAATTTATTTTAAAAATTGTGCTTAATTTCCATGTTCATGCGTTATAGTATTATCAAAATGATTAACATAACAGCATTTTGTCTTCGGAAATTAATAAATATGGATGACTACAGCATCCGTAGCACTTAGTTTCGAGCCTCAAAATAGGAGGATGTTACAGGACTAGCAATTCAAGTGGAGTGCGATGCTGGTAGCTGCTGTAGGGTGTGGTTGCAGGTGGTGCTGATGCTGATTTTGGTGTGCGATAACAAGAAGGTGGCTCGTTGGTGAAGTGTTGTGTTGTGCTTCAAGTTTGGCAAGCAATTGTTGAAGGCTGAGGTGAGCACAAAGTAGTTAGTGACTATACTACTTGGCTTTGATGAAAGCTGCAACTGGTTGGAGATAGTAAATTTCCGCTCGTTGATTTGCTGAGTTTTCTTACTCACAAACTATATTATTTCATCACTTACTATTTATATAAATACATATCCCGATTAGATTACGTTGCTTGAATGATTTGATTGAGAATATTGATTGAAATGCTTGATTAAGACACTTGTTTAGGATATTGAATTGTTTGTGCGATATTGGGTATGAAATTGGTTTTGATGTTGAGATTTTGTGTTTGTTGGATTATCAAAATGCAAAGGAGATGCTGTCCAATTGCATTTTGATATGTAGTTATTTTTATATGTTTATGTTCATTTTACTGATAACCAGAATTTGATGTAATTCAATTCGGGTCGAACCTTGAAATTTATATTGATGATTATATCTTGATTTTGGAAGATTTTACTCGCCGAATTATATTTTAGATGATTTAATTTTTCTAATTCTGAAATACTTTTGAAAGCTTCAAAAAATTATTTATGGGATTATTTGAGATAACCTTATTATATTTGTACTCAGTATATACATAGTTTTTTATGTTTATTGACCTTGGATTTAGATATAGTCTGACCCGTTTATTATTTATATAATACTTGGATTAGTCCGAGCCATTTCAAGTACATGGACGATGAGATCAATTTTTATTTACTGAGTTTAGTGGAGGATAGTTATACAGTTTAGTTGCATATTATTAGACATATGATGTACTTCATGAATGTATATTCTTGAGATGTATTTTGGATAGGCACTGTATATTGTATATTATGCTACAATTGAATATATGTTCTCTGATGTTTACTTTTTATTGTGTATTGTTCTATCCTAAAGGCACACGTGTTTATTGCTTCGTGTTGATATCGTGTATGTTTTGTGGTGAGTTATATTCGATTTTTAAAATACATATCAGTGTTAGCCCAAGGGAATATTCACGTGTGTACCATATATAACCTCATTCTCCATATTATCTGACAATATTACATAGTAATACTCTTGGATAGTATGAGTATAGAGATGGGATGTTTCATTTTGGTATCAGAGCAGGTTCAGAATAACACATTGTATATATGGGACACGAATCTTAGCCTTAAATGAGACTCAAAGTCCCTGTCTCTATGGGTGTATGGTATATTTTGTCTATACTTAAGTGATAGTAGGAGTATAAAATGATTACTGGGGTAGGCATCTGGAGACGTACTTGTTATTTTTCGTACTATATATATTCCTTATCTCTACCTCTTTTGTATGTGTTTGTTTTTGTGTGAAGTAGAAGTTGTTGAGGGAGGTAGTAAAGTAAGGAGTTGTTAGCCAGGCGAGTAGTGTCGGTATTGATGATGGTGAATAAACCTCTGTGTGGCTTGATATGTATGAAGTGATCATGTTGTGATCAGAGTTGTGTAGCGGAAACTGATTGATAGTTTTTCTATTGAAGGTGTATATTGCTTGTTTAAATATGTGTGTATTGTTGCTTAGTGCTTGTTTGATGTGTGGATGGATGATGTGTGATGATTTTCATTGTTGTTGATGATTGATGAGGTGGACATACATATGGACTTTTGAAAATATATATTTTTATTCAAATAAGAAAATGACTTGGTAAAAAATATGATTTTGATTTTTACAAAGTGATTGGAAATTATTTTAGTAGTTTGTTCTGGTGTTAATTTGTCCGTTAATAACTGCGAAAACAACACGGAGGATAGTGAAAATGATTCTGATCAAGATGATGAGCTATATAAACAAAGAGATTTTCTTCAGTTATCATCAGAAACCAATACCGATACCGATGAGCTAGAGCTAATGATGCAAGCAGTAACCGTTCATTAATAAAGAGTCCAAAAATTCATAATCGAAGGATATAGTGGTGGTTCTTTGGTGGAAGTGTATTTTGCCTTATAGGTAAAAGGAAGATGCATGACCATAAAGGGTGAGCTGCTAAATTACTTAAAGACTATTTCAACGCCCCTTGTACCTATGGCCATGAAGAATTTCGTCTTCGATTTCGAATGAGTAAGAATATGTTTATGCGTATTTTTAATGGAGTTGTCGGACATGATAATTATTTTTTGTTCAAAAACGTAATAATGCTCAGACCTTAGGATGTTCACATTATAAAAAAATTATAGGAGCATTGCATGTTATAGCTTATGGGATATCTCCTGATGCATTTGATGAGGTGATCTGAATGGGTGAGAGTACCATGCACTTAAGTCTAGAAAGGTTTTGTATAACTATCATTGAATTGTATGGTAAATAATATTTGCGATCTCCAATGCAAAGCTATGTCAATAAACTAAAACGGTTAGGAGCTAAAAGAGGTTTTCTCAGGATGTTAGGTAGTCTCGACTGTATGCACTAGGAATGGAAAAATTGCCCTAAAGCTTGGCACAGTCAATTTATCGGTCATTATCCCAAAGCTACAATGATACTAGAAGCAGGCGTCTCACATGATCTTTGGTTTTGGCACACGTAATTCGGATGTCCTTGTTCCATGAATAATATTAACATGTTACACCAATCACGTCTGTTTAAAAGTCTCACACATGGAAATGCCCTTGCATGCAATTTTAGTATTGCTAAAAGTTCTTATGACATGGGATGTTATTTAGTGGATGGTATATGTCCATTGGGGGAACCTTAGTCCAAACAATTTTAGATCCAAAAACAGAGAAATAGAAATATGTCTACCATTAATAAAGAGAATTCAATGAATATGATTTCCACGGCGTCTTTTGGAAAATTTTAAAATGTCCTACATCAATCAACGGAATCTCACCATCTATTTACAACCTCCATCACCACTCCCTTACAAACCACTCGTCAACGGAATTTCCTTGTAAATTTACTTGAAATAAAGGTATCGTGACTACTAAAACTTGTACACTTATAGCGCACATCCATCTGTAAATTTTTTTTATTAACTAAAAGGTAAATACTTCTAGCTATTATATGCACACATGCGACTTACATTACTATATTAAAACAAAAATTGAGGCTCTTTCTAAAGAAGTTGAGAATAAATTACTGCCAACTACCAGTATTGATAAAGTATGTATTGGCTACAACATTCATGAAAATTGACCAGTATAATACTACAAGTATATTGTTTGATCAAAAAAATGTACAAGCTATTAAGTCTAGTTATCGAAAGTAATGTCAATTTTAAACCTAGCTTGACCAATTCTGCATCACAAGCTATATCGACATGAGTTGTACCACCCTGAACGTAAGTTATAGTGATATCTATTTACTGGCAATAACTGTGTACCTGCCAATTTAATCTAGGCAGGAGTTCAGATTATGTATACCTTGTTTGCAGCGATGACGACCGAAGCAACATTGTCAATGTCAAGTTTTAGAGTCCGGAGATTATTTGTATAGTATGTAGATCATTACTACTAATACCATGGGACAATCTTTTATTCAATAAATTCCGAATAAAAGGTGATGAACAACCATTTTAGATAAATGTGAAATAATATCCATTCAACTTTCCCAAAATATAAAAATTTGTCATAATAGATAATTTAAATTTAAATCTAACTACTATATTACAACGTTAAATCATCTACTATCAAATTCGCTCCAAATGAATTGTCTCTGCACATGTGTCTAAGTACATAATGATGCGTGTGAATTACTTAATTGGGGAAAAGCAAGTAACAAAAAAGAGGACCTTGGGAGCTCTCTTTTGATGGAAAGGTTGGAGGATGTCTTTCTGTAATGATGCATCATGAACAGTAGCCTTAGTAATGTTTCTTCCTTGCTTATGTGCTCTTCTTCTAGTAGTTAATAGTGTCGACCAACAAGTAGATGAGTATGAATAACTGCGCGCAGCAGAAATAGTGCTGCTTCTGCAACATCTTGTAGTTTTTATTACATCAAAGGAAGCAGCCATCAGTGAACCCATTGTTTACCCTTTTTTATTTTTAAATATATTATACGCAGGGCCGGTACTAGAAGTTTTGGTGCCTAAAGCCATAAGTGAAAACAATACCTTATATAAAAACTAATGCTATTACCATTAATTCTATCGTCGAGGAATAATAAATTATCCATAAGTTAGACCTACTCAACTGAAATAGAATGCAATTTTACATCACTACAAAAATCTCAGAAGCAGGTTATCAAGTGAAAATTATGGCCATTGAGCCATTTAGGTATCATAATTCACATCAACAAACATCCAAGTTTGCAGTTAAGTACTGACGTTGAAATGAATACTTTATAAATTAATGAATTAGTTTTAGTAAGTAGAAAATAATGTATAGTACAATTATAAAATTAAAATTATTAAATTGAATTTGTAGTGGTAGCTTCTAACCTTCAAGTTCAAGCTTCAAGCGAATCAAGCATTAGTTTGTGAATCGAGATGGAAGAGCAGCGGCCCCGAATCGAGATAGAGAGCGGAGTTGTGCCCTAGTTCATGAATCACAGATAAAGATGGAAGAGGAAATCACAAATCGAGATGGAGGAGCTGTGAAGCTGTGCCCTAGCTGTGATTTCAATTTTTCTTTTTGTATGACTGTACGTGAAAATAATTTGGTGCCCTTGTAATTTTGATGCCCTAAGCGGTCGCTTCTCCCGCTTTGCGGAAGGACCGGGCCTGATTATACGACGCAGAATGGAAGAAGAAATGAATCAGACATAGAAAATAGAATCTGAAATGGAAGAAAAAGATTTAATTAGTCGGCTGATTTTGTGAACCACATTAACTTATCCTCCCTTACCCTCTTTTTCTAACTATTGTAATTTCTTACCTACCCTTCAATTATTTTGTCCTCCCTTCTTTTCTTTTTTTTTTTCCTTTTTCTTTTAATAGAAATGAAAACTAGTTATGTAAAAGGTAAGAAGTTGCAAGAAAAGATTTGGAGCATGCTTTTTGGGTTTTACAAGCAAGATTTTCCATTGTAAAAAATCCTATTAAACTGTGAAAGCCAAAGGCATTGAGCAATGTGATGTGAGCATGTGTTATACTATATAATATGATCACTATAAAATAAAGATGCACGTTTCCACCTTATTTAGGTTACAATCCGAATAACACAGCCATGGTTGTTGTTGATAGAGATCTAAACACTATTGAGGTTATCTTGAAATGTTTGCATAGAACCAGATCCAGAGAAATACATGAAAAGCTTCTTTGAGCATTTGTCGCATTTGAAGGGAAATCGTTGAAGTAAGCTATTGTGTTAGCTATATACTATTCTATTTTATCATGTACTATATTAGATAATGGTTATTGTACTATTTACATTGTGCAACAATACGAAATATTATTTATTGGCATTCAGCAATTAGATTTTCCTCCATTGTAGTGTTCAATCACCTTTATGGACAGTGACTAGTCCAATCAGCATATATTGTATTGTTTAGTCAATTCAATTTATAGCTTTTCTGATATTATAATGTCCAATCTCCTTTTATCTTACAACTATGAAGGCCCCCTTGAGCACCCAATACCTTCCAATCCATCACCACCAGAAATTGATATTGATTTCTATATTGAAATGCAAGATAGACACTATAAAGATTTGCAAGAGCATGAATGAGAACAAGTAGAACTTCAAAGACAAGTGAGAGAACAGAGAAATAATGAAGAAAGGCTAAGATGACAACAAAGACACGATTCAAGGCATCAACAATAACCAATCATCCTTTCAGAAATCGAACAAGAAGTTGACTCGCTTAATATAATATGTGAATATAGATACGACACCATAAAAGATGTCATCCAAAGCGGAAATGATATTGGTCATCATCATTTCGTATGCCATATGTACCCAATAGGTTGTGGCTTTTGGGAGTGTACTAATGATCCTTTTCCTCAACGAGCCGCTGACTACGCTGATGAATTAGAGTATCAACTAACAACATTGCAAAATCTATCTTTTGGATGGAAAAATGAAATTAGTAGACTTCATAATCTAATTCATGGGCTAATATTAGTAGACAAAATTAAGCTATTAGGGCTAATAGTGTTTATGTTTGATAATGTAAGATGAAGATGTAAGACACTATGTCTTATTTGCAGTACCGTTATTAGTTTCTTCGACTAGAGATTAATATTTCGATAAATAGCTCATACAAATGTTGTATAATACAAATAGCGATAATTAGATATTATGCTTAACAAACACTCTTGAAGTTGTTACTCAAATTGCAATATATAGTTTTTCCATAGCTCATATGCATCGAGCTCGACAAAGCTTGTATACTATTCGAAGATGTAACGTGAGTCATAAGTTGAACGTGACAGTTGAAAAATGTCCTCTTTCACCTCAGCTATTATTTTGTGGTATCTCCTACATGACCTATTAAATATGATGAAAATACTTCTTATGTCCAGAATCCTCCATATTAATCAACATTCTGAATGATTGTTGTACGCTTCGTTGATGGTAACCCAAAAATCTTAATCAATCTCTTCTTTCTGCGAAAACTGTCTTCCTGAATGTATGCTTTTATCAATAGTAAGTAATCCGTTGGAGTCTAGGCTTCATTTGTCATATTGAAATTTAATAGCTCAAAATAGCATTTGCATTCATATATATAGTAGAAATGATATTAAAGAGCAGAAAAACTCCATGTTAACAAATTTTTACCTAATTTCTCTATAAAGTTGATAAATCTTGCCAATGCCTAAAAAAGTTGAATGATTTTAAAGAGAGCAAACAATTTCTGTATAAAATTAATAAGACTAGCAAATAAAAAAAACAGCTAAATGATAATAAAGAGAAAACAAACAATTTATGTTTAAAGTTGATAATACTAGTCAATGCCGTCTAGTAATTGTTTTTTTACTCAAACAAACTTTACACAGAAGTTGGAAAGAAATTTGATAAACTAGTCAATGCCAAAAACAGTCGAATGATTTTAAAGCAAACAAACAATTTCTGTATAAAGTTGATAAGACTAGCCAATGAAAAAAAATAGCTAAATGATATTAAAGAGCAAACAAACAATTTTTGTATAAAGTTGTCAAGACTAGCCAATGCAAAAAGTAGATGAATGATTTTAAAGCAAACAAACTATTTCTGTATAAAGTTGATAAGACTAGCCAATGAAAAAAATAGTTGAATGATATTAAAAAACAAACAGACAAATTCTTTATAAAGTTGATAAGACTAGTTGATACAAAAAATAGTTAAATGATATTAAAGAGTAAATGATTTCTGCTCAAAGTTGATAAGTCTAGATCCTACAAAAATCAGCTGATAAGACAAGACACTGCAAAAATCAGGTGATAAGACAAGACACTGCAAAAATCAGCTGATAAGACTTGACACTGCGAAAATCTGTTGATATGACTAGACACTTGAAAAATCAATTGCATCAAATTCTTATAAAAGGGTGAGAACAAGATATAACATAAAGATATATGACATATAAGTAAATCCAGATGCCCAACATATAACAAGTCACAGAATTAATTTAACTTAGAATCCACCTCAAAACACAAGAGTATATATTTATTTCATGAACACAGAATAGTCATAGAATCCAAATTTCCAAAATCCAAGAGATCTTAATCCGTACCAATCGTAATGATCGTCTATACCAACCACAATGATTGTACTTAGTCCGTGGGAAATAAACAAACAAAGGTGTCACTCGTAAAAATCCGATACCCAAGATCGTACTCATACCGGGAACACAGAATCATAACTGATCTTAAGGATAGTCCATACCGATCAAGACGATCGTAGCAACCATGACTTGAAGACTCTAGATTATTCATCTTTATAAATTTATAATCATAAAGAAATCCATAGTATATCTCTTAAGGATCTATCGGTCCCACCGAACACCAAAAAGAATATTCTCTAAAGTGCTAAATACTATCACTTTCAGTAATCACTAAAATTTAACCAAAACCTCCCATACTGCCTAGTGAAATTCAAGTATTTATTAGAAGCTAGTAAATCTCACTCATTACAGATACCACCGGAAAACCTGAATTATATTCTCTTGAGGATCTATCGGTCCCACCGAACACTAAAAGAGAATACAACCCTAAAGTGTTAAATACTTCCTAATAGCAATCACAAGTATTTAACCATGGCATCCATACTACCTGTTGAAATTGAGGTATTCATTAATGGGCTAGTACGTTGTAACAACCCGCATATTTTACAATTATCTATTTAAATATTTTGTTTAATTATGGTATCGATAGTCGGATTTTAGTTCGAAAAGTTACTTTTTTGCAAACAGTCGAATTGGGACTCGGGACCCCTTCCATTGAGTTCAAAATGCCGTTTGCAACCTTTTTGAGTATAAACATTGATATGTTTGGAGCTAGCTAAAAATTTGACCTTTTTCACTTTGGGATTGTGTTTGGGTTCAGCACACTAGCCAACTTAATCCCCAAAACTGAACCACCTCTCTTCATTCATCCCCTCTTCCTTATCTTTTCAGTTCTAAAGAGAATAATGGGGGAAGAGAAAGAGAATTAAAAATCCTAAGCCCTAGTTTCCATTTGCAAATCAACTTCTAGCCCCAAATTCAAAGAGAAGCATTGGTAAGCCTCATCTCCTTCTTCTCCAACTCATTCTCTCATTGATTTCAGAAAATTCCTTAACCTAATTTGGGAAGTGTTTCTCTTTTAAGCTTAGATTCAAGCTTCTTGTGTTGAGATTGAAGTGTGGTTGATCTTCCCTTGTCTTCAAGCTTCTCATTCATTGTTTTTGGGTTCAAAGGTGAGATTTTTATCTCACATCTTAGTCTATAATTATCTTTGAGTGTTAGGTATGAATTCCTAACTCTTATTCATGTGCATTTGCTTTGATTTGGATTGGTTTTTGTGAATATTCCAATTTTTGGTGTTTCGAAGTTAAATCTTTAAAAATCATAGCTTTGGTGTTTGATCATGATTTTGGTGGTGCATCGGAGAGCCTATAGGGCCGGGTAGTCGACATGCATAAATCCTTAGCGCCATTGCTCGTCCGGTTGCGAAGTGGTAGAGTTTGCTCTTCATTTAGTTAGGCTTGGAAGTGCAGGAAATAGGTTCCGGTCGACCAATATTCCTGTTCGGTCGACCGACCTGCTACCAGAGCATATCTCTAGCACTGGTTCGGTCGACTGGAATACTGGGTCCGGTCGACTGACCAGCATCTCGCGGATTTTTCCAGGTCTGAGTTCGGTCGACCGAACTCAGTGAGTTAGTCGACCGACCTGCTCCTATTTTGCCTATTATGTCTATTTTTGCCTGTTTTGCTTGATTTCCAAATTTTATCGATTCGTGTTGATTCCCATTTGTTGTTATCATCTATTATTGACGTTGATGACTTCTTTTTTTGGGATTTTTGAGAACATCTATTTTGATGGATTTGGTATCGATTTCTTTGTATTTGATTCACGTCTTCGTATGTGAATTTTTATCATTGATTGTTTCTACAATCGTTTTTGTGACTTGTCACTTTAAAAATATAAAGGTTTTTATACTAGTAGTCAATATTCAAACTCTTTTACTAAAATGATTTCAACTCTATTTTTAATACAAAGTTCGTTTATAAAACCGTTTTCTAATCTATTAGTATATACAAACCTTTACCTCATTCATATGAGAAAATCTAATTAAACGGCTTAGCAAAACAAGTGGTATGAAACGCTTGCGTTTACTTCGCCGGTTAATTTATGGACTTGTTCGATTGAAAATATCTTATGACAATTTTCTAGTGAAAATCTACAATCTGTTCGTAAATATTTAAGTTAAGCTAGTGGTTATGGGACATGAAGCTAAACTCATATATTTACTAGCTTAGTGTAATTGACACTTCTTGATGATCGATGATGATCATTTTTGTGAATTAGACTAGCGGTGTGCGATGTCTCTTTGTCCGCGTGGGGGACTGTACCTCGTCTTGTGGAGCTTCGGCTCAAATTTGTGGGGTAGCGTCCCACGGTCTTCGGACCGTTTTAGTGGAGCTTCGGCTCAAAATTAATGGTTAGCAACCATGGAATAGCGTTCCGTTTTGTGATACACGTGTTGAGAGTTTTCATGCTCTCGTTTTGTGATAGGCCTCCCCCTCTCTTTTTGTGATTTCTGGATTTCTAAATTGACGACTTCTAGAATCCGTGTTTCACCAATTTTCGTGATTTGATTTGATAAGTTTTATCAATATTTGTGCATTGGTGAATTAGTGTGTCATTAACATTTTGTGATTGACATTGATATAACTGACAATATTTCCGGTTTGTGAAAGTGAAAAAGAATATGACATTCTTTTCGATGTTTTGAGATTTCTTGAGGTATTGTATGATTTTGGTGTTTTACATGCATACTAGTTATAGTAAGGCATTAATGTTATCATACGTCTTTTGTCATATCTCATGTTCTATCTCATTTTAATCTGATATTTATAGTTAGACTGATCCGTTTATTATTTTCTTATTAAATAATACTCGGGTCAGACCGATATGTTACAGGTGCTTCTGCTTGACTCCTTATTTGGGATCATCTCTGACTTTTGTCTAACTACAGAATATTTGTAGTTTTTGTTGTTATACATTCGAGATATAGACTCTATGATGTATACATATTCTTTTGTCTTTCACTTGTATCTATTCTTTTGTGATATTGTGGATCTTATTTGACCACTACTCTGACGTACACTTTTATGTGTAATATTCATATCTGTTTCCGCCTTTGAGATATGAACTTCTGTGACTGATTGTGTTATATTTATTTCTATATTTGTTTCCGAAGATATTATAGCCACCATGTAGTAGCTTTGAGTATGTATCGGTATGTCGGATTTCCTCTTGAAATGAAATGCATGTTACACTATCTGACTTATCGGTACTCGCACAAAGTAATTACACGGATGGTCGCTCCTCAATAGCCTTATTCTTCGCGCTAGTTGACGGCATTACCCCGTAGTGTCCTTGGCTAGCGTGGGTATAGAGGTGGGGCGTCACAGCTTGGTATCAGAGCCAAACTTCGGACTTTATAGAATAATCTAACAAGGATCATTGTCCTAAGTCCTTCTTAGGAGTCGTGCCTTAGGATTTTATTCGAGTCAATTGGACCCGTTTTATCCTATTTTCTTTTATGATTCCTTGTTTTATCAATCAAGATTGCTTGATATTTGTTTTGAGAGTAACATTTTCTTTTTCTTTCTTTCTTTCTTAAAGAAGGGAAATGGTTAGACCAGGCCGACCTAGCGCCGGTCAATCCACTGCTACTCCCCAGGATGGAGTTTTTATGTTTGCCCAGCAGCTTCTTGATCTTATAAAGAATGCTCAAGCAGCCGGTTCTTTTCCGGAGCCTACTCACCCTAAGTCTAGATTTGCACGCTTGTGCAACGATTATACCAACTTGGGTGGAAAGCCATTCAAAGGTTCTGAAACCATTATTGAAGTCCAGGCTTGGCTAAGATCATGCGACCACATCTTTTCTCGCATGAATCTTATTGATCTTCACCGAGTTCAGGTGGCCTCTAGTATGCTCCAAGAAAGAGCATTAGAGTGGTACGAGCTTCTGATTTGTGAAATTAATGAAACAGATCTTACTTGGGAGCAATTCCGGGAACGATTCGAGTTAAAGTTTGTACCAGAAGCTGAGAAGGTGACTTTGGCTCGTCGTTTCATAGACCTTGTTCAAGGTGAATCCTCCATGGCAGATTATGTCGCATCCTTCGAGTCACTTTCTAAATACGGGGTCAAATACATCAACATCCCATTGAAGAAGAACCAAAGATTTGTCTATGGCTTGAACAAAAATCTCAAGAAGCCATTACTTCTAAAATTAGAAGTCTCTTTTGATCAACTCATTGACATCGCTCTTCGACTTGAAGAGGCTGATAGAGTAAGTGATGTTGAGGTTGGGAGTGCTAAACCGAACTTCACCAACAAGAAAATGCCTAATAAGTTCAAAGGTCCTTATCCCAACAATAAGAAAGGGAAACAAGCATCTCCGACAACTAAGACTTCTACCTCTAGTGGTAGGCAATGCTACAACTGTGGTTCTAAGGACCATTATGCGAATAAGTGTTCAAAGCCCCGTGCTTGTCGCTATTGCAAAAGCCCGGACCATTATATATCTGTGTGTCCCAAACTTCAAAACAAGAAGGAGGGAATGCTTAATGTGGCGCAAACCTCTGGTAATACTTCTCGTGGTCAAGGTATTTCTCATTCTATCCTTGATGGCATCATTATATTTCGTGAATTTCCTATTCGAGTTCTTTTTGATACGGGTGCACCCCACTCTTTTATTTCAAATGAACTTGTTGATACTTTTTCTTTGGATGTTATGTGTTTGATGATTTCTTTGAGAATTGCAAATCCGGTTGGTGGATCCGCAACACTCAGTCTACTTTGTAAAGATGTCGAGATTGTTTTATGTGATTTTTCTTTCCTAGCCGATTTGCATGTCATGCGTTACTTAGGCTTTGGGATAATTTTGGGAATGGATTGGCTTAACCATTATGAAGCTCATATCCTATGTCCTGAGCGGACTATTTATCTTCGACATCCTCAATCTATTAAGTAGGTTTCTATTGTTCTTAAAGATTCAGATTCTACTTTGGCAGCATCCTTATATTCTCTAAACCCTCGTGATGACGATAATGATGATGAGGAAGATGTCATTTCTCTTATTCACGTTGTTCGTGAATTTTCCGACATATTCGAGCCCTTTTTAGGATTGCCACCTAAGCGAGCAATTGAGTTCAGAATTAATCTTGTCCTTGGAGCTCAACCTATCACTCGTCCTCCTTATCGTATGTCCAATAAGGAAAATGAGGAGATGCGCAAACAATTATCCGAATTGGAGACGAAGCAATTTATTCGCTCTAGTTCCTCGCCTTGGGGAGCTTCGGCTATTTTTGTGAAGAAATCCGATGGTACACTTAGGCTCTGCATTGACTACCGCAAGCTTAATGATCTCACTATCAAGAATAAATATCCATTGCCTCGGATTGATGATCTATTTGATCAACTTAGTGGTGCTAGAGTCTTTTCACAATTGGAATTAGCAACTGGTTTTCATCAGCTTCGTATTGCAGAGGATAGTATTCCTTTGACATCATTCCGTACTCGTTATGGATCGTATGAATGGCTTGTTATGCCATTTGGTTTAACGAATGCTCCAGCTTATTTCGTTGGCCTTATGAATCGAGTTTTCAAAGAGTTCCTCGATCGATTTGTTCTCATCTTTATTGATGATATTCTTGTGTATTCAAAAACCGAGGAAGAACATGAAGAGCATCTTCGGATTGTGTTGGAAACTCTTAGGAGTAATCAATTAAAAGCAAAATTTTCTAAATGCCACTTTTGGCAATCTCGTGTGAAGTTTCTTGGTCACATTATTTCCGAATCCGGAATTTCTGTGGATCCTTCGAAGATTGAAGCGATTCAAAATTGAAAGAGACCGGAGAGTGTGACGGAAATCCGTAGCTTTCTCGGATTGGCGGGCTATTACCGTCGTTTCATAAAAGACTTTTCTAAAATTTCCGTGCCTCTTACTAGTTTGACAAAGAAAGGAGTCAAATACATATGGTACGACAAATGTGAAGCTTCTTTTCAGAAATTAAAGGAACTCCTTTCCGATGCTCCTATTCTTGTGATTCCCGAAGGAAACCAAGATTTTGTTGTGTATACCGATGCTAGTCGCGTTGGTTTGGGTGCCGTTCTTATGCAAAGAGAACGGGTTATTGCTTATGCTTCTAGGCAATTGAAGCCAGCCGAGACTAGATATGCCACTCATGATTTAGAGCTCGCGGCTATTGTTTTCGCTCTTCGAATTTGGCGTCATTATCTTTTGGGAAATTTTTTTATTCTTTACACCGATCATAAATCTTTAAAGTATTTATTTTCTCAAAGGGAACTTAATTTGCGTCAACAACGTTGGCTCGAGTTCCTTGCATCATATGATCTTGATATTCTTTATACTCCCGGAAAGGGAAATCGTGTTGCCGACGCCCTTAGCCGAAAGCAACAAGCGATTGTTTCTATGATGATATCCGAATGGAACGATCTCGAGACTTTGTCTACTTGTGAGATTCGAGATCGTGTATCCGATTTATGTTCATCTCTTGTTTTATGTAGCCTTGAGGCTCATCCATCTCATTTGGACTGCATTCTTGAAGCTCAAAAGCTAGATCCCAAATTGGCTCTTCTTGGCCAAAATTTTACAGATAAAATTGATATTGAGGGTATGAAAGACTTTGGTATTGATTCTCGTGGCGGCATTCCAAAATTTGGTAGACTTGTCACACCAAATATTAGTGATCTTCGCAAAGACATATTAGAAGATTCCCATCATTCTAAATTCACCATTCATCCCGGTAGTAGTAAAATGTACGCGGATATGAAGCGACTTTATTATTGGGAGGGAATGAAATTTGATATCGCTAACTTCGTTAAGCGTTGCATGACTTGCCAACTCATTAAGGCCGAGCATCAAAGGCCCATTGGGTTATTGCAACCTTTAGACATCCCAATGTGGAAGTGGGATCATATTTCCGTGGATTTTATTGATGGCCTTCCCCATTCTCGATCGGGTCATGATAGCTTGTGGGTGATAGTTTATAGACTTACTAAATCCACCCATTTTATTCCCGTTCGGTCTAATCGGACCGTTTCTCTTTTGGCCAAACTCTTTATTAAAGAAATTGTTAAATTGCATGGAGTCCCTACTTCTATTGTTAGTGATCGTGATCCATTGTTTACTAGTGGATTTTGGAAGAGTCTTCAAAAAGCTTTGGGAACGATGCATAATTTTAGCACCGCTTATCATCCGCAGTCCGATGGACAATCCGAGCGTGTGAATCAAACTCTTGAAGACCTTCTTCGTGCATGTGTTCTTGATTTTGGTGGAAGTTGGGAGGATCATATTTCTCTTGTTGAATTTTCCTATAATAATAGCTTCCAATCTAGTATTGGTATGACACCTTTCGAGGCACTATACGGAAGGCCATGCCGATCTCCTTCGTGTTGGCTTGAAGCCGGTGAGAAGCTGGTTTTAGGACCAAATTTTATTCGTGATGCCACAGAAAAGATTGACCTTATTCGTCATAGGATGAAAGAAGCTCAAAGTAGACAAAAATCTTATGCCGATAATCGAAGAAGGAAATTAGAATTTTCTGTGGGAGATTTTGTGTTCATTCTTGTTTCACCTATGAAGGGTGTTGTGCGTTTCAGTCGATCGGGAAAATTAGCACCTCGATATATTGGCCCATTTCACATCACCGAACGCATTGGTTCCGTGGCTTATCGCCTTTCGTTACTGGCTCAGTTTTCTGCTATTCATGACGTGTTTCACGTCTCTCAATTACAGAAATGCCTTCGAGATTCCGACACTATTCTTGAGCCCGGTGTTGTTGAAGAAATTGAAGTTTCGCCTAATTTAACATATGAGCAACATCCTATTCATGTTATTGCTTCGGAGGTTAAACGCCTGCGAAATAAAGGTGTCCCGCTTGTGAAAGTTCAATGGTCCTCAAATCCTAAGGATTGCTCTTGGGAATCTAGAGAATTCATCGAGCGAACACATCCGGACTTACTCTCTTGAGCACTATGAGGTGAACTTCTTATTTCAAATTTTCTTCTTTTGTGTTGATATGCTTTTATGGTTGTTACTTTTTGTTCAAATATTTCTTATGATTGCGAGGACGCAATTTCTTTAAGGAGGGGAGTCTGTAACAACCCGCATATTTTACAATTATCTATTTAAATATTTTTTTTGTTTAATTATGGTATCGATAGTCGGATTTTAGTCCAAAAAGTTACTTTTTTGCAAACAGTCAAATTGGGAGTTGGGACTCCTTCCATTGAGTTCAAAATGCCGTTTGCAACCTTTTTGAGTATAAACATTGATATGTTTGGAGCTAGCTAAAAATTTGACCTTTTTCACTTTGGGTTTGGGTTTGGGTTCATCACACTAGCCAACTTAATACCCAAAACTGAACCACCTCTCTTCATTCATCCCCTCTTCCTTATTTTTTCAGTTCTAAAGAGAATAATGGGGGAAGAGAAAGAGAATTAAAAATCCTAAGCCCTAGTTTCCATTTGCAAATCAACTTCTAGCTCCAAATTCAAAGAGAAGCATTAGTAAGCCTCATCTCCTTCTTCTCCAACTCATTCTCTCATTGATTTCAGAAAATTCCTAAACCTAATTTGGGAAGTGTTTCTCTTTTAAGCTTAGATTCAAGCTTCTTGTGTTGAGATTGAAGTGTGGTTGATCTTCCCTTGTCTTCAAGCTTCTCATTCATTGTCTTTGGGTTCAAAGGTGAGATTTTTATCTCACATCTTAGTCTATAATTATCTTTGAGTGTTAGGCATGAATTCCTAACTCTTATTCATGTGCATTTGCTTTGATTTGGATTGGTTTTTGTGAATATTCCAATTTTTGGTGTTTCGAAGTTAAATCTTTAAAAATCATAGCTTTGGTGGTTGATCATGATTTTGGTGGTGCATCGGAGAGCCTATAGGGTCGGGTAGTCGACAGGCATAAATCCGTAGCGCCATTGCTCATCCGGTTGCGAAGTGGTAAAGTTTGCTCTTTATTTAGTTAGGCTTGGAAGTGCAGGAAACAGGTTTCGGTCGACCGAAATTCCTGTCCGGCCGACCGACCTGCTACTAGAGCACTTCTCTGGCACTGGTTCGGTCGACTGGAATACTGAGTCCGGTCGACTGACCAGCATCCCACGGATTTTTCCAGGTCTGAGTTCGGTCGACCGAACTCAGTGAGTCAGTCGACCAACCTGCTCCTATTTTGCCTATTATGTCTATTTTTGCCTGTTTTGCTTGATTTCCAAATATTATCGATTCATGTTGATTCCCATTTGTTGTTATCATCTATTATTGACGTTGATGACTTCTTTTTTGGGATTTTTGAGAACATCTATTTTGATGGATTTGGTATCGATTTCTTTGGATTTGATTCACGTCTTCGTATGTGGATTTTTATCATTGATTGTTTCTACAATCGTTTTTGTGACTTGTCACTTTAAAAATATAAAGGTTTTTATACTAATAGTCAATATTCAAACTCTTTTACTAAAATGATTTCAACTCTATTTTTAATACAAAGTTCGTTTATAAAACCGTTTTCTAATCTATTAGTATATACAAACCTTTACCTCATTCGTATGAGAAAATCTAATTAAACGGCTTAGCAAAACAAGTGGTATGAAACGCTTGCGTTTACTTCGCCGGTTAATTTATGGACTTGTTCGATTGAAAATCTCTTGTGACAATTTTCGAGTGAAAATCTACAATCTGTTCGTAAATATTTAAGTTAAGCTAGTGGTTATGGGACATGAAGCTAAACTCATATATTTACTAGCTTAGTGTAATTGACACTTCTTGATGATCGATGATGATCATTTTTGTGAATTAGACTAGCGATGTGCGATGTCTCTTTGTCCGCGTGGGGGACTGTACCTCATCTTGTGGAGCTTCGGCTCAAATTTGTGGGTAGCGTCCCACGGTCTTTGGACCGTTTTAGTGGAGCTTCGACTCAAAATTAATGGTTAGCAACCATGGAATAGCATTCCGTTTTGTGATACACGTGTTGAGAATTTTCATGCTCTCGTTTTGTGATAGGCCTCCCACTCTCTTTTTGTGATTTCTGGATTTCTAAATTGACGACTTCTAGAATCTGTGTTTCACCAATTTTCGTGATTTGATTTGATAAGTTTTATCAATATTTGTGCATTGGTGAATTAGTGTGTCATTAACATTATGTGATTGGCATTGATATAACTGACAATATTTCCAGTTTGTGAAAGTGAAAAAGAATATGACATTCTTTTCGGTGTTTTGAGATTTCTTGAGGTATTGTATGATTTTGGTGTTTTACATGCATACTAGTTATAGTAAGGCATTAATGTTATCATACGTCTTTTGTCATATCTCATGTTCTATCTCATTTTAATCTGATATTTATAGTTAGACTGATCCGTTTATTATTTTCTTATTAAATAATACTCGGGTCAAACCGAGATGTTACAGGTGCTTCTGCTTGACTCCTTATTTGGGATCATCTTCTGACTTTTGTCTAACTACAGAATATTTGTAGTTTTTGTTGTTATACATTCGAGATATAGACTCTATGGTGTATACATATTCTTTTGTCTTTCACTTGTATCTGTTCTTTTGTGATATTGTGGATCTTATTTGACCACTACTCTGACGTACACTTTTATGTGTAATATTCATATCTGTTTCCGCCTTTGAGATATGAACTTCTGTGACTGATTGTGTTATATTTATTTCTATATTTGTTTCCGAAGATATTATAGCCACCATGTAGTAGCTTTGAGTATGTATCAGTATGTCGTATTTCCTCTTGAAATGAAATGCATGTTACACTATCTGACTTATCGGTACTCGCACAAAGTAATTACACGGATGGTCGCTCCTTAACAACCTTATTCTTCGCGCTAGTTGACGGCATTACCCCGTAGTGTCCTTAGCTAGCGTGGGTATAGAGGTGGGGCGTCACATATGTTCCACTCAAGCATTCTATTCAATGGGTTATACTATATTCGATGAAGCATTATTTGAAAGCATTTAAACCAATCGATAACATTAAGTCAATTATTAGTACTCCCCACATTATAGAACTAAGGTTCTCAAAACATTTTTCTTATAAAAGTTTATAACTTAGAAATCTAATATTATAATTTTCCATATAGGAAATAATTTCGAAATACTTTATTTGTCATAAGATAATTTAAACCATATATTCCATTTGATCTCAATATACATATAGATGTAGTTGTCTGAAATTCCATAAAGATTATATTATTCACAAACCATATTCCAAAGACAATATATATATATAGATATATATATATATATATATGTAGCTATTTATTTTATAAAACCATATTTATTACTCTTCCATATACCTTTTAACATATATATCCATTTTATTTAGAAATAAATTAGGTTTATATTTCCAAACCATATTTCCAAATCCGTAACCATTTTTACTAGCAATACTTAATATATATACAACTATTTGTTACAATCGTTTATAAAAGAAATTTGCATAACATAGAAACAAGTTTAAGATTTGTAAACTTAAATAAATTCTCCTTTATATGAAATTATATATATATATTTATATATGTGGATATAATTTTATAAAATTTCAAACCTTTGAATCAAAGTGATTCAAAGTCCGTAGGGCGCAAGAGAATTCACTACAACAAGATTCTAAGTCATCACTGGATTATAGTTATGAATTGGTCCATATAGTTCTAACTCTATATCTCTCCAAATCTGTTTTATAGATTATCAACTCAATGGAAATGGATGCCAAAAATACCATGTGACGCCCCCACCTTTATGCTCACAATAACAAAGGTTATTATAAGGAATAATGTTTACTATTGCGAAGAATAAGGCTTGTTAGAAGCGACCATTCGTAAGTTATGCCTTAGACGAGTATTGATTACATCGATAGGAGTTGTGTATATTACTCCCAAAGATATAAATTCAATCCAAATCTAAAACGAAACTATGGTGGCTAAAGAAAATCCAGAACAACTCATAATAACAACAACACAGATAGTATAATCACATCAGAACAGAAATATCAGATATATAGCGGAAGACAAGTCTGGATACATGCTACAACAATCGATAGTTCCCCTGTACCAAATGTACATTTACATCTCCATCAATACATACATGAGACGAGAGTCAATACACCAAAAGTACACCTCGAAGTCTAGACAAAAGATAACGTGAAATCCCAAAAAGCTGAAGCAGCAACTGAATCAGAGATAGTGATTATCCTGAAATAACTCGGTCTGGCCCGAGTATTATTTAAGAAAAATAATAAACGGACCAGTCTAATTTAAACTTCAGAAATAAGTGTATGATAAACAAAGTTTACATGTAGTCTGTATCACTACAACAAAAAGCCCTTTTATGGCGTTTAAAAACCGCTATAAAAGCTTTCTACAGCGTTTCTATAAACGCTATATATCAACATGTTGTAATAAGTCTGAGAGATATAATAGCGTTTCAAAATTGCAATGGAAAATGGACTTTTAACAGCGTTTTTGTTGCCATCGTAGACATGGCATATCAGTACAACTACTTTTCTATAGCGTTTGAAGCTTGCTATAGAAAATATTTTATGACGCATGGAAACGCTATAAAAATTATAATTTTTTTCTTTTCACAGCCTAGTTAAAACGCTATAAAAGATTTAAAAGTTGTAACAATTTCTTTTTCCATAGCATAGTTAAAACGCTATAAAAAAATTTCCATTGCATTTTTTTATTGCCATATAAATTCAAGCTTACAATTTTCAATTCTAACAAGCTTATTTCAACTAATATATTATAACAATTCAAAAAACCACACTTATGACATTCTAATGTACGTAATCAAATAGAGTCATAAGCCAAACCACACAATATATATATATATATCCATAATATTTCATACAAAAAGTATTAAACATAAATATTTGTAACAAAAAATAACAATACATACAATTGTAGCTAATCAAAATGATTCATACTAAAAACAAGAGTGCGACATCATGTAGCTAACCGAAATGATACATACACAAAATGACCGACTTGAAGGAGAAAGAGTGCGACATCATGTAGCAACCTGAAAAGCATCATACAACACCTGTCAAAAAGAAGCAGATACGTGTGTATGTTAGTCACAAATGTAGAAATGTTTAAGTACTAAACAACATTGTTTAAAACATAAACTTTATTAATCAATGTTAAGGGGTAGCTGGCTATTTCTCTGTAATGCAGTGCACGGGAAAAAAGAAAATCCAACTGCACTCGTTTTGATTTGCTTATAAAAGCAACAAAATAATCAGAATCCAAAATTTTCAACAATGTTGGGAAAAAAGCAAAAAAATTGTCCTACAAATGAATAAATAGCATGCAAGTTTATTTTGCAGTTCTGTTTTGCTTTTATTGAATTGCCACCTGACTAAATCTTGTACATAGACTGTTGTATGCACTGTTTATATACGACAGGCTGAAATGTATTGAAAGCAGGAATGAAATATTAAATTTCTTCTTCCTGCTTCCTCCTTTTTCAGCAAAATCATTGAATGCACCAGTGTGTTAACATTTCTGAAACCGCAGGATGGCTTCATTTGCTATAAACAGATTTAAATTATTGCCGAAATTTCTAACAAATACTCATAGGCTAATCTTCTTTTAAAATTTTGAAGTGGAATTCCTTTTCAACGCATGAAGTATTAGAAAGAATGTCTCCTCTAAAGTTTCTGAGTGTGATGGGTTTGTGTTTGTATTGCTCTTAACGATTTAGTTGTCATTTTTAGTTTCAAGAATTTTGTACATAACATATACACAATTACTAAGAGAACGCCTTAGTATAACTGGAAATTAGTATAACTAGAAATTTTGTACCTTTCGGATCATCCACCACAGCAGTGAACGCCTTAGTATAACTGGAAATTACAAAGAGAGAATCGTAAAGGGACTGGATAGAAGGATGTACCTAAAAAATACTAGAAATTTTCAAAGTTTTCAGCTTTTTCTCCAGCAAAGTTAACATGCACGCGCGCGCATATATATGTATATATGTGTGTATGTATGTATGTGTGTGTACGTGTGAGCATGTGTGTGTATGTGTGTATGTATACGTATATGTATATATGTATATATTGATTGAGATGATGAGATAAAGAAACTTCACTAAGAAAGGGCTTGCTGCATTGAATTACCTACTGTATCTCAGACTGATATTTTTCTGATGCATCCTCCATAAACTGTCAATATTTATTTCAGTTTATATGTTATGTGATTTATATCATTACAATAAGAATTAGTATAGCAAAAATACCTGTCCGGTAACAATATAAAGCCTATTATACCATCCATTTACAGCCATTCCAGTAACTGAATATAAATGCCTGCGATTTTCACCTGGATTTTGCAATGTATATTCAACATAATACAGCCCTGCCAGATAAATTCAATGTCAGAGTTTTGTTTTTCTACAATTTATTACTGTATTCACAAATTTTACCAAACCCATGTTTTTGGTACGTCTTTATTAGTTCTGGTACTATTATTTTCTTATTCATGATATTTTCTTCAGAAAATATAAGAATTGGAGCTTTTCTTACCATTTGAAGCCTTGCAATCAATGAGTTTAGCTGTCAGTCCAGGTGGACTCACCCAACTTCTATCCAATCTATTGACCTATTTAGAAGAAGCCAATTTTTAGCATACAATATATATGCATTTTAAAACTGTAAAAATGAAAACTGATCATATTATTACAATTTACTAGACTTTCTGCAAACATGTCTACTGAACCATAAGATTTTAGACTGGTAAAATCTGGACCAACTCCAGTGATGACAATACTAACTGAAAACAACTTTTAAAAATGAGGAAGAGTGTAATTTTTAATTATGTAATAAAAATGTATGAACAATGTATCAATGGAAATTATACTGTTAGAATCAGAAGCTTCTTCAGGGTAAATTGCAGTAACTGATTTAAAGCTTTTAGCATCTCCTAAACCAACTGACCAACCTGTACAAAGATGTTTTGATTCTAAGCTTTTATCAAGATCAAGCAAACAATGAAGTTTTGAGATATTATAATTACAGACAATGATACATAGCAAACCCAAAGTACTGTTCAGACATGCATAATATATCATCATACACTGGAAAATCATGTGTAATTTCATTGCATATGCATCCGAATCTCCAGCAAAACGTATGAAATAAAACATGAATTTCTGAGTATTTAACGATCTATATAGCTCAGATCAGTCATAAGCAATGCATAGAGCAGTACTAGTGCATGGTGTATGAGTGTAACTTGTAACAGTGGTAGAAAAAAAAATGTGCAGTAAAGATAAATTACCTTGTGGAACCAATATACGAAATTTATTTGTTTCGTCTTCATAAGTTTTAAAGCTGCCCTGTACATCTAACAAACAAACATGGTCAAACACATAAAAATCCAAATACATGGTAATGTTTATTATCTCACAGTAATGATGAAAAAGTACCACTTTCAGCAAAAGCATTTGAAATAAAAATTGGGAATGATAGTCCAGAAACAAGAGTCTGAAGCAAAAGATCTCTCCTATTAGGCTTACATTGCTCATCAATGAAAACACTGCAACATCAGTTGAGCCTATTCACAGTCAAAGGTTTCGACCTATTTTTACAATATAAATAGGTATCAAACAATATTTATTCCCCAATGATAACAAAAAATACCCTAAATTAAAAGTAAAAATGATCTGAAGTAACAGTCTACTTACAGTCAGAGGTTTTAACATATATTTTTATAATATAAATATATAAATATAAATAACAAACAATAAAAATAAACCATTGATATTTCAATTGGAATTTGAATATAAGTCTAACCTTTCAACCCGTTAACTTGGTTGACTATTATCTCTGTGCATTATTGTAACTTTCATAGTTTACTGTGTAGTGTTATATATGACAGGGTACAAACAATTGAACTAAACCAAAATTTTAATCGCTTCAGCTACTATGAAGTTCAGATATTTAATGTGCAAGATAGGATACTAAGTTATTTTCAATTTTCATTATTGTCTTCACCTCGGTATAAGTACGTAACAATCAGAATAAAGTAACAAACTTCACAAGGTGCTAATATATGATATTTAAGATCTGCTTATCAGAAGTTCAAACATGACAAAAGAAATAAATTTAGATGCCCATGCTAATTATAGATCATAAACTTTGAATGAGTTAATGATCAAGAGAAGAAATCTGATGGTACTTAGGCTGCACAACGAATGACTAACTGATCTTATGTTCAAGCTAACAAATAATAATTTGTTTACGCTAATCATTATGAACCTTATTGATTACATGAAATAGAACAGCTATTAGGGAAGCGTATATTGTATGCAATTTGGGCAAACAATGCATTGGAAACGTACATCAAATAATTGATAAGGATAAGATTTTAGAATTTTTCCAATTTTGATATTAATCAAACTCAGGAATTTCATATCTTATCATCGAGCCATAAAGCCTTGATAATATCAAGGTACGGTGAATATATGATCCAGTGGCAAAATTCAAAATCATAAAATAACTGTTACATGATAACAAGGATCAAAACTATTAAGTAGAATTTCTTTTTCATCAACAGTCCTAATATATATCCTTAGTCCATACATTGAATATATGTTTAATATCACCATTCTACTAAATTTACCATGACCCATTTACATATAAAAACATATTGTGTGTTATCCGTGTGTACTTTCTCACATCATTGTTATCATATCAATATGACATATTTTTCAGTTCAACTTACCACTCATTATAGAACAAAGGCCTAAGGATAAAGTAACATATGAGATAAATTTTGAACTAAGACTCGATTTTTTGGTTACTTCTCAACCTGAAAAGTCACATCACTGGCTCAGAAACATTCATAGATAACATGGTGTATCGTAAATTTATCACCAAGTAAATTGAATCTTTTTAGTATTTTCTTGTACATGCATTGTAAGTGTCTAAAATAACATGTTGACTGCCTAAAATAAATTTAAAATCAAATAAATAAATATAAGGAAAGTCATAAAATAGTAATGCTAAATACTAGTCATACTATATCAAGAGAGATACTTTAAAATTAAGCAATAAAAAGAACAAAAATTTACTAACGCATTCATTATCTCTACATAAATGAAGCCACTACTGCGCGAAGGTAATGTCCATGTTTGAACAAATTCTTAAGCAAATCCGTGTGTGTGTAAATATAAAATCTTTATACTCAATATACTTTTTATAGAAAGCTTATTGGTGATGATATTTCTAATTAACATTGTATCAGCCTATTCAATCTACTTATGTAGACAAGACACTAATTTCTAAGACTAAGTGTTCTTGACCTTGAGAATGAGTACAAAATCGTAGCCTGGTAAAATTTCTAAAACTGCAGAACAAAGTAGATAATAATCTACGTTATGTACCAAATTTCAAAAGTAATGTATATAGACATGTTGGCTACAGTGATGATAAAGGTAATAATGTAATTCAATCAAGTAATATAACTCAATCAGTAAAACATTAACACAGTACATATTACTAGTCTTTGGATTAAGAGGAAACTATTATAGTGACATCAATGTAAACACAAGAAGACCAAGGCAAGAGAAGGAGAAAAAGAGAGAATAATAAGTGAACCACAGACAGATGATGACATCATATCCCTGTAATAAATTCAAAAACAAGTTTTTCAAATGGTCCAAGATTGTATTTTTCAATAGTTTTTCTACATATGTAGTAACCATGACTGCGTTTTATGGTTCAAGCAACTTTGACATTAGAAACTTATACAAATTTTCTATTTAATCTCAAATTAAACTATACTTGGTGATATATAGTGGTTTCCATGTCAAGAAATGAGCTCTTGTTAAACAAAGATAGTTTATGGATCATATTGTTATCCTGCCTTTTGGCAAGGCCGTGACACCAAGGACTTGACTAGAGACCGGTGACAGATCGTCTCGGAAATCAGTTAACACACAACGATCGCTATGGATATCGGTGAAATTTGTGCGAGTCCGGATCGGGCTACAATTGATAAGGCACGTCAGGCAAAGCCGTGGAAACCAACGATCCAAGTTTCAAGTCAATCCGAGTTCGTATGCTCAAGATATCGTCGACAAAAGATGGAGTAGGCCACCCTTAGTTCGAATCCATAGGCGAAACCTATGTTCGAATCCATTGGCCAGGAACCAGTTCGAATCCATCGAACTTCCATTGCCTCGACTCCATCGAACCTCCCTTGCTTCGACTCCATCGAGCAAACCTATGTTCGAGTCCATCGAGGGATGGCTCCTTCGAATCCATGCAACTGGATAAGCTTCGACTCCATCGAGCAAACCTCTGTTCGAGTCCATCGAGGGATGGCTCCTTCGAATCCATGCAACTGGATAAGCTTCGACTCCATCGAGCAAACCTCTGTTCGAGTCCATCGAGGGATGGCTTCTTCGAATCCACTCAACTGGATAAGCCTCGACTCCACCATCTTCGAATCCACTCAACTGAGAGTCCTCGACTCCACCATCTTCGAATCCACTCAACTGAGAGTCCTCGACTCCACCATCTTCGAATCCAAGCCATGGATTCGACCCAGTCAAACAGGAGTAGAAAACGGATCGAGGCGAGATACGCGTGCCACGTCGCAGCAAGCATCGAGTCGACCAAATCGATTCGAACTAAGATCGATTCGAAGTATCCCTGTTCTCCAGAAATGCAACATTGAATCGATCATATCTCGAGTTCTACAAGTCCAAATGCCATGAAATTTTCACAGAAGCTTAAACACATGATGAAGAATGTTCACACCAAATTTCAGCTCGATTGGATGATTTCTTGATCGATTCGAACCAAGGGTCGAATCGATCCCAAAGTGGGCCCGGACCTCCAGATTTCGGCCATGTGGGCCCCATGACGTACCAGAACTGGTCTCCCCTCATTTTAGGCGAAATATCAGCCTCCTACACCTATAAATAGAGCCCCTGGTCATTCAGAAAAGGGGTCGGATAATTCTAAGTACTGAAGAGCGCCCAGATTCTGCCAGATCTACTCCAGAACACCGCCGCTGCTTTAGATTGACACTTAGCATTTAAATTCAGTTGTATTACCTTATAAACTACTGTAATCTACAAGTAATTGAGCAATAAAATCATCAAACTTCATAGTGGACGTAGGCAAAACGTCGAACCACTCTAAATCGCCTGTCTTTGCAATTTACTTTCTGTTATTTGGAGTTTTTGTTAGATAATCCACAGTTTTAATTTTCATTCTTCACTTTTATCTCTTCAAAAACTTCCGAAGAGTGTTGTGCCCATTTTTGGTACAAATACTTTGGTGCTTTCACTGAGAAAAAACCAGCTTTTTTCTCCTGCTCCTTGGATCTACCATCGATACCGGATTGCACAAATCCAAGAGGAAGATCCAGATCTTTGATTCACAGTCCTTCCATTCTACTCAGATTTGCATAAAATCTAGGAAAAGGATTCATCATTCAAAATGGTTAGCACGAGAACCACTTCTACAGCTGCTGGACAAGAAGGTAGGGATGGACAGAATCCTGCTCAACAGCAGCCATCCAACCAAGACAACACTGCCTACTCAGATCCGTCTGGGGCAGTCACTAGACAAGAATTCCAGGTGTTGCTTCAAGAGCTGACTCAGAGTCGGCAGCAGTTAGCCGAACAGTTGCGTGCCAATATTGAATTGACAAATCAACTGAACCGCCAGGGCCGTAGGAGGTCCAGAAGGGACGATGTTTCCCGCTCATCCACTGAAAGTTCTGCCTCATCCGACTATCATCATAGATCTACCCGTCCCCGATTAGACGGAGATCATGCTCAAACTGCTGGATATCAACCCGCCCTGACTGTCGGGCAATTGAGGGTAGGACCGTCAACCAGCTTCCAGGCTGGACCATCAGCGCGAGGTGGTCGTACTCCACAATATACTACGGACAATCATGTCACAGCTGCCACAGTAGAAACAAGGGTTGATACCCGACATCTTCCGGATTCGAGTAATCAACAACAGGGACGTACTTCTGAACCATACGTCCCGGAAGACGCTGAGCCAAGGAGGCGAAACTTGGACCGTCGACAGCGCCCGGTCCAAACTCGCACTGTGGAACCCGACCACACCTTAGCTCAGCATGCTCAAAATGTAGCAATGCCAGACATCTCGACTATGATACGTCAGATGATCCGTGAAAGCCAAGGTCTTACCAATGACGATTGGGGGATCTCTCGAAGCCATACTCCTTTCACGGATGAGATACTGTACGCCGAACCTCCTCGGCGATTCAGAATGCCAACTCTCCCTATGTACGAAGGAAGTTCTGACCCTAATCAGCACATATTGAAATACGAATGGTCAATGAGCGCCGCAAGGGCCGACGATGCAGTAAAATGCCGGAGCTTCCCCATTTCACTGGGAGGAATTGCAACAATGTGGTTTACAAGACTACCTCCAAGATCTATCTCTTCGTTTGACCAATTGGCTAAGAAATTTGTTGAACAATTCCGTATGCATGTCGCTAGACCCAAAGATGTTAACACCCTGTCCAACGTTACCCAGGCTCGTGGGGAAACATTAAGGCGTTACTTGGAGAGATTCCATGCGGCATGTGTGGAAATTAGTAATCCCAACGACAACTCAATTTTAATGGCATTGACAAAGGGAATTGATCCCGATTCTGAATTCGGAAACTGGTTAGCCGGAAAACCACCCGCATCGTTGGACCGTTTCTACTCCAAAGCCGCTCAATTCTTACGGCAAGAGGACGCGAAACAGTCTAGGAAGCAGGACGATGCGAAACCTGGAAATGAGGGAATACAAAGCAATGTAGCAGTTAAACAGTCCGGTGACAATTCCGGAAAAGTCCAGTTAAACATACAGAACAAACAAACTCAGCCAAGAGGTGGCAATGGTCAAAATAAGAAGAGAGATCCGAATCCAGGCCCACGGCGTAGGGCTCCAATGTTCGAAAGTTATACACCATTAAACACTTCGCTGGAAAATGTGTACTTGCAAACTTGCAACACTGAACAGTATAAGAAACCCGCTCCGAAGCGGTCATCAGAAAGGCAGATTCAGACAGGAAAGTTTTGTAGGTTTCATGAGAGTTATGGCCACAATACTAATGACTGTCGCCATTTGCAAGATCTCATAGAAAAGTTGATCAGGGAGAGGAAGTTAGATCAATTCGTGCGGGCGCCGCAGTCTGGTGGTGCGGGCCCATCGAATCCAAACCGTGCGCAAGGCCAAGAAAGACAAGAGGAACCCGCTCGTACAGGCGGGAGGCTAGTTATCAATAACATAAGTGGTGGTCCTCAACCAGCGGACAGGAGCTGGAGGGAAATGGAGTCGTATGCTAGCTCTATCAGGCATGCGAGCTTCGAATGCTGCAGTAATTGTGAGGATGGAACCCCGGCTAAGCAACAAAAAACGATGTCTGACGATATCATATTTAGAAGCAGAGATGCTGACAAAATCGAAGCTCCAACAATTGACCCACTGGTCATATCTGCCCAGGTTGGTCCTGCTTGGATGAAGAGGATCCTGGTTGACAGTGGGAGTTCTGTAAACATTCTATTCAAACGAGCTTACGATTTGATGAAGATGGAAGCAAAAGACCTGAAACCCTGCCAATCCCGAGTTCATGGCTTCAATGGCAGTGCAACAATACCTACTGGAATAGTGGAACTACCAGTGGAACTGGGGATCGGAGAACGCAGGAGAGTCCGACTGCTGCAATTCGTTGTTCTTGACATCGCTTCACCGTACAATGCATTCCTGGGTCGACCAGCCCTTGCTGAATTCAGGGCAGCCATTGCCCCGTGGTGTTTGACTTTAAAATTCCCGACTGACCATGGTATAGGAATCGTTCAAGGAGATCAGGCAGCAGGAAGAACCTGTTATGTTGCCGAGTTGCGTGAAGCGCAGAAGAAGGAGAAAGGAAAGGGCGTAGAGGAATCTCTCTGCGTCCGTTTTACTGATAATTGACAACTAGCGCCCGGGCCCCGGCCCGGGCACCACTACCAATTCCTTAGAGATCTTGACCCTAGAGATAACGAAGATAAAGATGAAGTAGAGGAGAATCAAGCGTCTCTTGCCGAACTGACTGTGGACGTCCCAGTTAGTGAGGATGACGTCTCGAAAGTACTAAAAGTTGGATCTCAACTGGGAAAACAGATACAATTGGAATTGGTTGAATTTCTTCAAGCGAATCTCGATGTCTTTGCATGGACGCACTCTGACATGTGCGGAATATCACCAAGCATTGCAAGTCACTCCTTGAATATTGATCCGCGACATGTTCCGGTCAAGCAAAAGAGGCGTGGTATGGATCCAGAGAGATCTGCCGCCCTTAAAGAAGAAATTGACAAGTTGCAATCAAATGGTTTCATCCGAGATGCTCTATACCCAGAGTGGGTGTCAAATCCGGTAATGGTTCGGAAACCGAATGGGAAATGGAGAACTTGTGTCGACTACTCCGACTTAAACAAAGCTTGTCCTAAAGATAGTTTTCCACTTCCTCGAATGACCAACTCGTAGACTCAACTGCAGGCCACGAATTGTTATCCTTTATGGATGCTTATTCCGGTCATAATCAGATACCCATGCATCTACCCGATCAAGAACATACTAGTTTCGTGACCGATCTGGGACTCTACTGTTACAGAGTCATGCCTTTTGGTTTAAAGAATGCCAAAGCAACTTACCAATGCTTAGTTAATCGGATGTTCGCTGATCAGATCGGGAAGACCATGGAAGTCTATGTGGATGACATGTTGGTTAAGTCCCGATTTTCCACAGATCACGTCACGGATTTAGATTCAATGTTCCGCATCCTACGTGAATATGGAATGAAGCTTAACCCGTTAAAGTGCCACTTTGGCGTCGCATCCGGAAAGTTTCTAGGTTTCATCGTCAACGCTCGTGGGATAGAGGCAAACCCCGAAAAGATCTGGGCAATAAGGAATTTGCAAACTCCAAGGACCATAAAGCAAGTCCAGAGTCTCAATGGGAAGGTAGCAGCGCTAAGCAGGTTCATTTCAAAATCCACTGATAAATGCATTCCTTTCTTTGATCTAATCCGGAAGGGAAAACGAAACTTTGAATGGACCATGGAATGTGAAGGCGCATTCTGATCGCTGGTTCAACATCTCTCTACGCCACCGATTTTGTCGAAACCAATTGATCACGAACAATTATACCTTTATCTGGCGGTATCAGAGCATGCGATCAGTGCTGCTCTGGTCCGGGAAGAGGATCGAGTGCAAAAACCGGTCTATTATGTTAGTAAACGATTGACCGGAGCTGAAAGAAATTACCCCAGGTTGGAGAAACTGGCTTACTGCTTGGTCATTGCCTCGAGAAAGCTTCGTCCTTATTTCCAAGCTCATCCGCTTACTGTGTATACCGATCAGCCGTTACGACAGGTCCTCACGCGGCCTGAGACGTCTGGAAGGTTACTCAAGTGGAATATCGAACTGAGTCAGTTTGACATTACTTATGCTCCGCGGAGAGCCATTCAAGGGCAAGTCCTAGCTGACTTCATAGCTGAATTTACTATTCCAGACAACTTACCCGAAACCAGCGAGTCTCCTGAATATGTCTGGAAACTTTATACAGACGGTGCATCAAACGATCGGTGTTCGGGCGCTGGAGTTGTATTAGAAACCCCAGAAGGTCGATCCATATGCTATGCTTTGAAGTTTGATTTTCACGTAACCAACAATGAAGCCGAATATGAAGCCCTGTTGACTGGGTTAAAGCTTGCTAGAGATCTGAGAATTATCGCTATAGAAGTTTATTGTGATTCACAGTTGGTTGTGTGTCAGGTACGGGGAGAATATCAAGCAAGAGATCGAAGGTTAGCTGCTTATCTAGCCCGAGTTCAGGAAGCACTAGATCAGTTTGATTATTATGCTATTTACTACATACCACGAGATCGCAATCAAAAGGCCGATTCATTGGCAAAGTTGGCCAGCACAGGCGAAGCACAGCAAATGGGACTTGTCCCGGTCGAAACTTTGTCCTTCCCAAGCATCGATCAAATCAAAACGAATGATGTGTTGGAAACCTTTCCCAGCAGAGAATCATGGATGACTCCGTATCGAAATTATATTGAGAATGAGATATTGCCTGAACACCGAAATGAGAAAAGGCAAGTTCTACGAAAAGCTTCGCGGTTCATCATTCAGGACGGGATCATGTATAGGAAAGGTTATTCTGTTCCCCTCCTCCGGTGTATCGCTCACGACGAAGTCAAGTGAGTGTTACATGATGTGCACGAGGGAGAATGTAGCGATCACACCGGTGGACAAGCGCTTGCTAAGAAGATACTCCGATATGGATATTACTGGCCGACAGTGAACCGAGATGCGGCCAGTTATGCCAGAAAGTGCGACAAGTGCCAGAAACACGCTCGAATTCCAAGAGCCCCACCTACCGAGATAACTCAAATGGTCAGTCCCTGGCCGTTCGCTATGTGGGGTATCGATATCATCGGCGCTTTACCTCTGGCAAGAGGTGGTGCGAAGTATGCCATCGTCGCAGTTGACTACTTCACGAAATGGGCCGAGGCCGAAGCTCTCGCAACGATTACGTCGAAGAAAGTAATAAACTTTGTAGTCCGCAATATCATTTGTCGATTTAGACTCCCACATACCATCATCACCGATAATGGGACCCAATTCGAGAGTTCAGAGTTCAAGAATTTCTGCCAACGATTTCATATTCATAAAAAGTTCTCTGCAGTCGCACATCCACAAGCCAACGGTCAGGTCGAAGCCGTTAACAAAGTTATCAAATCCATCTTAAAGAAACGACTGGAAAAGGCTGGGGGCAAATGGGTCGATGAACTTCCTATTGCATTATGGGCTTATCGAACAACTCACAAGACCGCAACTGGACACACCCCATTTTCCTTATCCTATGGCTCGGAGGCCGTTATTCCAGTTGAAACAGAAGTATTTTCTCACCGCGTAACTTATTACGATCCAAAAACAAATGCTATATTACTCGCTGAATCTTTGGATCTGTTGGACGAGAAACGAGAAGAAGCTGATTTAAGAGCGGCCGCCTACCGAAGTCGGGTCGCCCGGTTATATAACACCAAAGTTCGCCCCCGAACCTTTGAACTCGGTGATCTGGTCCTCAAGAGAATCTACCCGATTCCTTCACACATGAAACCAAATTGGGAAGGACCATACGTGATTACACAGAGACTTGGGGATGGCACATTCAAACTATCCACCGTGGACGGTCTAGTTTTACCAAGAGCCTGGAACAGCGAGAGTCTCCGTCGCTACTACATATGACAGGCTTCATTTATTTCATTATGTTTTTTATTCAGCAATTTACTTTTGCATTTCGAAATTAGAATTTGTAATAAGGCAACTAATTTGCCATATTTTCTTGTTTCAGCAATAAAATGCCATCTCTTCGAGCCAGAGCTGTGATTCATTAAATACAATGTACAACATCACGATGCACGAAGAGCTAAGTTCCATCACACAGTGGAATATATTCAAGTAGGGAGTGGCTGTGAAGCAATCAACCACTCGCTAAATGAAACCCGAGCTCGGGGGCAAGCCATCACATTAGGCCACGAAATGGGTTGATACACGACAACCCTTCACTCAACTCCGTACTCCCAGAGTGCGAGGCGGAGTATAAACATTCTCTAACTCCGTACTCCCAGAGTGCGAGGCGGAGTATAAACATTCATCCAACTCCGTACTCCCAGAGTGCGAGGCGGAGTATAAACATCCATCTAACTCCGTACTCCCAGAGTGCGAGGCGGAGTATAAACATTCATTCAACTTCGTACTCCCAGAGTGCGAGGCGGAGTATAAACATTCATTCAACTCCGTACTCCCAGAGTGCAAGGCGGAGTATAAACATTCCCTAACTCCGTACTCCCAGAGTGCGAGGCGGAGTATAAACATTCATCTAACTCCGTACTCCCAAAGTGCGAGGCGGAGTATAAACATTCATTCAACTCCGTACTCCCAGAGTGTGAGGCGGAGTATAAACATTCATTCAACTCCGTACTCCCAGAGTGCGAGGCGGAGTATAAACATTCATCTAACTCCGTACTCCCAGAGTGCGAGACGGAGTATAAACATTCATTCAACTCCGTACTCCCAGAGTGCGAGACGGGGTATAAACATACGTCAACTCCACACTTATCCCCAATACCGGGGGCAGAACCATAACACATAACAAGTTGAAGACAGAAAGGGAATAGATTTTCATTTCCACTATCAACAAAAAGAATCTGATTACAAAGTGTTTAAGAAAAATTCTGCTAGTGGGAGCCGAATCCACATCTATACACGGCTATAGAAAAATCAACAAAATGCTACCCTACGCAACAGAGATTTAAAGAAAGAGTTCAATCTTTCTTCTTCCTTATCTTCTTCTTCGGGGTAGCTCCACCCGATCCGCTGCCCGATTTTTTCCTCAATCGCTTACTCTTTTCGGGCTTGCCCTCCAGCAGCGATATAATGTCAACATCTTCCTCAGAACTGGAGGCGACAGAAATTCTTCTAGGAGGTCGAGCTGGAGGCATAGGAGTCGTAGCAAGAGGAGGGACAGGAGCAGTTTCAATCACTACGGTACCGCCCGGTGAAATCACCATTAACGGGGCAGGCCCGGGTGGATTCGTACCAACATTCCCTGCTGCCATCTCGGCAGCAATCTCAGCAATAACGTCGTCCTCACGAGATACTTGGGCCGCATCGGATGTGCCAATAGCTGGCATAGATGAACTAACGGCCGGAGCAGCCCCACTCACAGCATCGGACGGGTTGGCAGAGGGATCGATGGGTTCATTGAGAAGTTCCTCAATCATTTGAGCGCTGAAAGAAAACATATTCGCATCTCCCTCCTCGCCAATCAAAGTAGAAGTCGTGATGGCTTCAGAATAAACAACCCCTTGTGTTTGATGAGGAACTGATAGAGCAAGGGAAGTAGAAACAATAACTTCAGTCACTGAAATGCGACAAAACGAAGATTGTTAGCCAAGTGTGTTGCTTAAGGTTCTTCACAACTAAACTACGAGAAGCGTTCAAATACCTTCCTTGGTCTGGACCGAAGCGTGGGCAGAGTCCTCGGCAGAAGATAATAATGGTTGGTCAGTATTATAGGCAGGAACAGACTGGGGATCTACCGCACCAGTGGTTTCGGGCAATGTTGGAATTACAGCTCCAACACTTGTTCCGTGGTGCGCGATCCTCGAACCTTCGCCTGTCTCTAGAGATTGGACGCCGAGCTTTTCTTTCGCCATAGAGATCACCACCTCATGAAGGGTCTTCCTCTCATCCTCGGTAAGCAAACGCATCTCCAGTTCAAAGTCGTCAAGTGTTCCATCTGGATGCGCTGCTCTTTTCTCATTCACCAGCCGAGTCCAGGCATTGTACAAGATCATGGAGTCATCTCCCAGCCACGCTAAATTTCTGTGTTCCAGCACATTAGCGTTATACGTGACTAAGAGATCGTCAAACTCAGCATCTAGCCTAGACCTCTCCTCCAAAATCTTTTCCTGAATTTCTGCTTCCGCAGACTTAGCCTTGACCGCCGCCGCAGCAAGTTCGGTCCTGAGAGATACTGCTTGGTCGCAAGCCTCTTGAGCAGTGGCGTTCGCATCATCCTTCTCCTTCACCATTTCAGCGAATTTGGCCTTGAGCTCATTCAGCTCTTTAACGGCTAAGTCTCGCTCAGCTGCAATGGTGGTGTTGCGGTGGCCCATCTCTTCCACCGTGGCGCAATGTTCTTGCTGCATCCTCGCTAGTTTGGCCACGACACCCTCATGTTTCTGAAGTGTTTCAAGCTCTGATTTCCGGGACGTCTCCACTTCGGATTGAAGAACCTGAATGATGCGTTTCTGCTTGGCAATGTCAGCATCACGTTCAGCAATGACCTTCGCCCTGTCGAAAGCTACTCTAGAAGCCTTCACGGCTGCCTTGTACCACTCCTTATACTGAGCATAGAAGTCGTGGATATAACTATGAGCAGTGGTCTCAGCTTCCGGAGGGATTCTTTTAAAGTTAGGAGGGAAGATATAGCCATCCATGCAAATTTCCGGGTAGTCATTTTTCATTTGGGCGAGTTTAGCAGCTCCCTCGCTTGTCAACTCAGCCGGAGCTTATTCAATTATAGCGGCTGCTGTCGGTTCCATTCTTGGCCGCTGAGTATCAGGCCGAGAAGATTGAGAAGGCAACTGTTGCTGATGAGATGGCCCTGGGAGGTCTACTGGAGCCCTGGAAGGCGGAGGAGAGCGAGATCGGGGTCGGTACTGGTATCCCCGGTCTCTGTCGGAGTAATCATAGCCAGAACGGCCACACGAGTAATCTCTGTCTCTGTCATAACGTTCCTGACTTGAATAGCTTCGCCCATGATCCCTATCTGTTTCTCTCCTGCGGGAATCATAAAATGGAGAGGATTGGCGCACATTCCGAAGCCTATCCAGAGTAGAGCCACATCCTGACATCTCGCCTGCGATAAGAAAGAATTACGGATTAGGGTCCCATAAAGCAATGTTTACTATGCAAAAGTCATGAAGTGCCGTGGAAGTGTGTGTAAATGTGTAAACCCCCAAACCGACCGGAAGTGTTGACCGCACTTAAAGGAAAGGGCTCGTTCATGTTTAGAACATCTTGAAATTCCTCCAACCCAGGATTATGAGAAATCGATATATAATCTGGGATAGGAATATCGTCTAGCCCTTTGAAAGAATCTCTCGAATGAGAAGGGGCGGCCTCAGAAATCATGACCCCGGAAGCGGGAAGAAACACATCTACGGATTTTCCCCCCTTGGACTTAAGTTTTTTGGAAACGGCGGCCTTGCCTTTTCGTTTTTCTCCCGATTCTTCAAAGTTTCCCGAGAGATCAGCCATCGGCTCTGAATCTGTGTGGGTTCTTTCTTCGTCACCCGCCTCAATTATTCTGATTCCGAGTGATTTTTTCACTTTTTTCTTCTTGATTTTATTCTTGGTCTTCTTCTTATCTTCCTTCTTGGAGGCGGACTTTGCAAATCCCTCAACAACTATGCTTTGATTGATGTCGATCAAACCAAGGACTCTTAAGTTGTAATCATTCAGCACCGAGTCAATATGCCTCAGCTCGCTTGGGACTTCTTGAAGACTCCGGACGGTACCCTTGAAACGCCCTCCATCGGGCCTAGAGATAATAGCTGTAAAAGGAATGAAATGTCAATTTTAACACCGAAGAGCTATTGGTCAAGGAAACAGGTTAAGGCGCTTACGTCTAGACAACCATCGCCTAGCAAAACCCGGAGGGCACCGAACGTAGAACCACTCGTTCTTGAAATAGCTCAGTCGAGTCCAAGCTCCAACTACAACTTGGCAATTCCTAACTGCCTCCAAAAATGTAAAAGACGGGCTATCACCCCTACTCTTGAAGTTAAATATGTGTCTGATCTCGGAGGGCCTCGGCGGGCGAAAGAGACAGTCCATAAATATTACAAAGGCACTGTTCAGCAACGCGTGCCCGTTGGGATGAAGTTGTGAAGGAGCGATTCCTAAATATGATAGCATCCCTCTGATATATTGGTTGAAAGGAGGAAGAGTTCCGGCCGCACAAGCATGACGGTAGAATGCTGTATATCCTTCAGGCGGATTATGCGGTCTATCAGTGGCGCTGGGCAATAATACGTCACCTAGAGATATGTTATGCTTTAAGCATATTCGTCCCAATAAGGATTCAGAGATGTTAGACTGAACCGAATCAACAGGGTCCTCAATAAATATCGCCTTCGGCAATTCATCTGGAGCTGGATCGATTACATCGGCAGGGATATCGGGAATCTCAAGAACCGGAGGAGTCGAGCTCTGTACCTCTTGTTGTTGGGAGCTCGAAGATTCCATAATTAACTAACTCATCAGAAAGCAACGTTAAGTTCATAAAGAGCCCGTGCATTCCCCAGTGTAGTGTGTATGAACGTGTCATGCAGTGCAAGTGCTGTACATTACTTAAACAGATTCTACAGATTAAAGTAAGATGTCCGTACAACAAAACTTGGGAATTTGAGAACGAAGATGACCGTCATCGCTGACCGTCACTTCCACACCATCCAAAGGCTACTACCCACTTTAAGTATAAATCTTTCAGTTGTATTATTGGTTAAGTCATGGTTCCATCGACGAGCTTCAAAGGAAATTCAAGTTAAACCTTTTAGTCAAAATCAATTATGCAAGGCCGAAGCTCGTCGGAGTCAAGTATGCTAAAGTTCATTACGTTCGTCATAGTACAAACTTGAAGTTGGCCGTAGTTCAGATAATGGAGCAAATCAAAGGAACAACGGTCTCAGAGGACAGAGGCGTTCGAATCCATCGGCACAGAATATTGATGGTCGAATCGATGGAGTACGAATCCAGGTGTTTCGAATCCATAAGGTTAGACTCGGTGTAGCCTTGTAATGGAGGAACATTTCGAATCCATGAGCCCCACGTTGCTTCGAATCGACCTTTATTCAACTCCTTCGAATCGATCTGGATGATATCACTTCGAATCGATCAACTCTATGCCATTTTCCTCCAAGTCGTCGATTCGGAGCCTTGCCCACAAGATCGATTCGAACCGGTCGTTCTAGGATCGATGCGAAGCAGCGGAAGACAACACTCTGATCGATTCGATTCGAAAAGCATCACTCCTTGGCTCCATCGAGTCGACCCACTTCGTTCAGATCTCATCGCTCCTCGATATTTTCCGAAGGAAAGAACTAGATCTAAGCCAAAAAATTCTAAGTTCTATCTTTCTTTCTCATCTCGAATCGATCCCTTGATTACCTGATTTTATTACGAACGAAAACGTGAAGGGGTTCGATCGATTTGAAGAAAGCACGTTCGCCTTGGCCTTAGAGAGATCGATTCGAAGAAGAAGCTATAGCAACAGTAAAATGTAAAAAGTAAAAATGAAATTAGCCTCACATATTTATATGGGTTCCAAGGGCGACTCGAGGCTCTTCGTCTCCCGGTCATGATAACCGCTCACAGCAGGTCACAGCTCCATCGGTTCGAACGTATGCTCGATTACCCATCAACTTCGAATCCATCCATACGGTATGACGCAAAGCATCATCGATCTGGAGTAGACGATTCAAACTCACCAATTCGAACTCCAACGTGCGTACGTTTCGAATCTGCTTCGAGTCCACACCTCCGAATCCATCGTTGTCGAATTCATTAAAGCTTCGAGTCCATCGATTCGAGGCAATTGACAGAAGATGAATCAAAGTCACAGTATCACATCAATTCGAAGTACTTGCTTCGAAACCATCAACTCGAAGCGGATCAAGAAACGTAGCTTCGAATCCGTCGAATACCACCGGTCAAATGGACGAATCGTTTCCATATGAAAAATTGCTTGTCCACTCTTGTACCGATTCAGGAGAGGATCAATACAAGAGGACGATCATAGGCAATCATAAAAGCGATGTTTTAACTCGAGTCTCAAACCGGTTCAGGAAAGGACCGATGCAGATTTCGATAACAAACCGAACTAATAACGACTTACGATCACGCAACATTAACCAAAGTCAAGTTAATACACGTATGCACGTATTTCTGACTAATGTTTGGTTTTTATCATTCATAGAAATCAAATGTTCATTCCGTCATGAGCTCGACAACAAACAGCCGATCATGATCATACAACGATTGATTAAAACAGCAAAGAAGACGACTTTCGACAAAGCATATCATAACTGTTCAATAAGGGACTGTGGCTTTTCAAAGCACGTCATGTTTACACAAGACGTACTTTGGGGGGCAAATGTTATCCTGCCTTTTGGCAAGGCCGTGACACCAAGGACTTGACTAGAGACCGGTGACAGATCGTCTCGGAAATCAGTTAACACACAACGATCGCTATGGATATCGGTGATTTTTGTGCGAGTCCGGATCGGGCTACAATTGATAAGGCACGTCAGGCAAAGCCGTGGAAACCAACGATCCAAGTTTCAAGTCAATCCGAGTTCGTATGCTCAAGATATCATCGACAAAAGATGGAGTAGGCCACCCTTAGTTCGAATCCATTGGCGAAACCTATGTTCGAATCCATTGGCCAGGAACCAGTTCGAATCCATCGAACTTCCATTGCCTCGACTCCATCGAACCTCCCTTGCTTCGACTCCATCGAGCAAACCTCTGTTCGAGTCCATCGAGGGATGGCTCCTTCGAATCCATGCAACTGGATAAGCTTCGACTCCATCGAGCAAACCTCTGTTCGAGTCCATCGAGGGATGGCTCCTTCGAATCCATGCAACTGGATAAGCTTCGACTCCATCGAGCAAACCTGTGTTCGAGTCCATCGAGGGATGGCTTCTTCGAATCCACTCAACTGGATAAGCCTCGACTCCACCATCTTCGAATCCACTCAACTGAGAGTCCTCGACTCCACCATCTTCGAATCCACTCAACTGAGAGTCCTCGACTCCACCATCTTCGAATCCAAGCCAAGGATTCGACCCAGTCAAACAGGAGTAGAAAACGGATCGAGGCGAGATACGCGCGCCACGTCGCAGCAAGCATCGAGTCGACCAAATCGATTCGAACTAAGATCGATTCGAAGTATCCCTGTTCTCCAAAAATGCAACATTGAATCGATCATATCTCGAGTTCTACAAGTCCAAATGCCATGAAATTTTCACAGAAGCTTAAACACATGATGAAGAATGTTCACACCAAATTTCAGCTCGATTGGATGATTTCTTGATCGATTCGAACCAAGGGTCGAATCGATCCCAAAGTGGGCCCGGACCTCCAGATTTCGGCCATGTGGGCCCCATGACGTACCAGAACTGGTCTCCCCTCATTTTAGGCGAAATATCAGCCTCCTACACCTATAAATAGAGCCCCTGGTCATTCAGAAAAGGGGTCGGATAATTCTAAGTACTGAAGAGCGCCTAGATTCTGCTAGATCTACTCCAGAACACCGCCGCTGCTTTAGATTGACACTTAGCATTTAAATTCAGTTGTATTACCTTATAAACTACTGTAATCTACAAGTAATCGAGCAATAAAATCATCAAACTTCATAGTGGACGTAGGCAAAACGCCGAACCACTCTAAATCGCTTGTCTTTGCAATTTACTTTCTGTTATTTGGAGTTTTTGTTAGATAATCCACAGTTTTAATTTTCATTCTTCACTTTTATCTCTTCAAAAACTTCCGAAGAGTGCTGTGCCCATTTTTGGTACAAACACATATATATGGTTCAATGGTTTAAATTATACTATGAGATATAGAACTAGGTGAAAAGTAATCCATCATGTTGAATGAAAAGTAATCTACTCGATTTTGCATAAGATGGGTAAATCTAGTAGAGTTGATACATGAATGTACTGCTACCCTTAGAATTTGTATTTGGATTCAGGAATTTCTTAGAGCACCAAAAATGATTTATGCAAGTCACATATGAAAGAAAATAAATACAATACCTGATAAAAGTGGATGCCACTACCTCCGAATGTACCCAAGAGTTCATCCCAGTATCTTTGAAATCTCTTCTTCTTAGTACTGCACAGGTCAATGAGAACAGGGTTCTCCCTAATATAGGATAACAAGATTTTAAATTTTAGTCTAAAATATCTCAAATAAAAGGAACAGAAGTCTGCCACGCTTAGGAGCATTTCTTTGGTTTAATTGCCAAATGAGTTTTAGGCTGCATAAAGAAGCAAATGCGACAAAGTTAGCCTTCGTTATAATAACAAGTACAAATGATAATTAATAGGCATTATGCATAACATTCAAATCCCTAAATCCACTTACACTTGTTCATATTTTGTAAAAGGGGTTTACATAACATTCAAATCCCTAAATCATTTGTAATGTGTGCAACTGAGAATCATTTAAATGGAAATACAAATCAATAACACAAGTATTACCTTTGTCCAGGCTTGAAGAATCGCGCTTCAACTGCTGAATCGGTCGGAACCAAGCTCGAGGAAGAGAGGGTTGCAGAGCTTTCAGATTAACTCAATTGAAGGAAGAAGTGAGAGAAAGTGCGTAATCGTGAGAATCGAAGAGAGGGAAATAGTGAGAATTGAAGAGAGTGGGAACCTGAAGGAAGAAGAAGCGAATGTGAAAAAGTAAATTTGGCGGCCCTAAAATAATTTAGAGGGAAATGAATTTAGAACGTGAATTTTATTTCAGTAGGGTTATTAATTGCGTTACATGATGCTGTCTTTTTAATTAATTAACCTCAAACAACTTAACAATTGCAAGTCATGTTCCTGTGCAATCCATGCTTGCTATTAATATAACATTTTCTTGTAGTGTAAGCAATTAATTATAATCTCGAATGAGATTATACAACATAAATAATCAGCATAGTTTAAAGGAAGAAATCTCATTAAACTCCATTAAAATCATCATTCGAATTCATAATTGAATTCAAAACAGCAATACACAAAATTATAATCTCGGATGAGACTATACACCAAATTATAATCTCGAATGAGACTATACCCAAAAATATAATCTCGGATGAGACTATACACAAAATTATAATCTCGGATGAGACTATACACAAAATTATAGTCTCGGATGAGACTATACAACATATTAATCAACATAGTTTAAATGGAGAAATCTCATTAAACACCATCAAAATCAACTTTCAAATTCACAATTGAATTCAAAACAGCAATACGCAGAATCTAGAAATCAAAATAGATAACTAGAAAAATCAGCAGTCGCAAAATCTAGAAATCAAATAGGATAACTAGAAAAATCAGCATAAAAGTGGATCGATCCCAGCATATGGCGAGTCTAAGCTACGCCACACGTGCATCAACATATGACCGAAGCCTACCAAGTACTGTCATCATAATTTTTGGCGCCCAACAAATGACCCGAAGGTCCAACATATGACCCGAAGGTCTAGTACTGGTAATTGACCCGAAGGTCCATCAGATGACTCGAAGGTCCAGCAGAGTGGCTCGAAAGCCCAATAAAATCATCAAAATTGTCAAACAGCAAATCCCTAGCAAATATTTCAATTAACGAGTCCGAAATTAACCGAATTAGTAAAGTGTGGTTCCATACTCCGCACTTTTGCTAAATCATTTAATTCTCTTCCTCGTTTCCTTGAAAGTTCAAAATTGTGTATTTTGTATAAATAAAATTTACGTTCTCAAACGGATAAGTCCAGAATTAAGCGAATCAGTAAAAGTAAGGGTTCATAGTCCTCAATTTTGCTGAAGCGTTTAAATCGCTTTCTTATTCTTTTGAAAGCGCAAACTGTAAAATTTTTGGAAACAAATTTATTTTAAAATGATTTTTAAAACACGTGATTAAACAGCAACATCTATAGCAATTTCGACAAGGAAATTACGCTTCATAAAAAAACCGTAAAAACGGATATCAAATTAGCGTTGCGGGATAACCGCTTAAAAATTCACTTTAAATTGATGGTTACTGAAGTCAAAACAACAGATATTTTTATTCATCAAAAAATTTATCAAAACAACACGCTTCAAAAATATAGCACCGGAGTAAAAATCCGTTATAAAAATAACGGCAACAAAATACGTTTTAAACCAAACACCGATTCAACGTAAATTAAATAGTGGACTGCATTACTATATATTCGACAGATATTTCACGTATTATAACTTGCATGCAAATGAATTTGTTAAAATACTAGATGATGGCCTCGCAAAGCTTTACACATATGCACGAAAATTTAGTGCAAAACTTACTTGTACGCAACAAAAGAAAAAAAATAAGAATTTGCAACCTGGACTATATCTTCACTGGTGTAATACAAAATTGGCATATGTAACACCTTACAATGCTCTGCGTGCGTGACGAAATATGTAAGTAAATGACCTGGCATTTTAATTATCACGCACGCACACTTTTCTTTCAGTTTGTATGCAAGCAATAAGACAATACACACACGAAAACACATGGGCCAAGCTCATTCACACACATATAACGTTGAGAAAATTTAATAATTTGGCCATAACATTTCACACACGTCTGCACACCACACTTTGTACACATGTACGCAAGAATGAGCTAAAAATATATGTGAAGTTGATAAAATAATGGCTCAGGCAAATTAATCATGTTAACAAAATAAAAATTTTCACGCACGCTTAATGATGTATATAAATTAGACGACCTGTACACATTTTCTTAGTGAATGCAACAATGTTCTTTGAACAAATCGAATATGTGACCAGGACCAAGATTTCGAATGCTACCTGGGCATAAATTTGAAAACACATTTGCACGAAAATAACCCGGACACTATTTTTGTGAATCACATGCACCATTTGATACACGCTAATAAAAATATAAAATAAACTAGATTTTCCCAGTGTAACATGCAAACCCGGTTATGCTACTATATATATGCCTGAACTAATTATCAAAATGACCTGAAACTCAATATTGTGATGTGCAACTACAATTTGTACTTCGTTTGTGTGCACTACATCATGTGCGCAAATATTGAAGCAAAGAATAAATTAGAAATGTGAGTGTTTTCACTCACCTTAGATCTGTTCCAAAATCAGCTAACAACAAAGATTCAAAAGAAACTAGAAGTTTGGAACCGCCATTAATATTTCCCTGAGCTATTGAAAAATTTTGAACCGAAAAGAATTGATGCAGCTGCTGGAAATTTGAACAAATGAAAGTGATGAAGGCTACTTTTCTCTTCTAAAGTTTGTGTACAAGTCAAAACGAAGTGTGCTGGCAACTTTTATGGTACATATGCATTTAAGGTAGACTTGCTCTAGTGGAAAGAAAGGACAAGTTTTGCATATAAAATGATGATGGCTGATAAAGCAATGTGTTCAACTTTGCTTTACAAAATTTGTGGTGACCGCACTTATACAAATTTTCTTTAGAATTAATTGTGCCAGCCAAGCAAAAGGTTCCATTTTGCTTTACTAAATTGTTTACAGCCAAGTGTTCAAGTTGTTTCACAATTTGGACCCTATACTTGCTCACGTGAATGAATTATGCAATTCATTCCACTGCTACTGTAACGCCCCACTCCGAGACCCACATTAGCAAAGAGTATTACAAGGTAATACCGTCTGCTAATGCGGAGAATAGAGCTAGATAGGAGCGACCATCTATAGCCTTGTCTTAACTATCTACTGAATACGTCAAAAAATGTAGCATATTTTTTTTCATGTGGATCGACATATCCAATAGATATTTAATACAAAACTATAATGGCTATAAGATCTAACAGAACAAAATATAACAACTCAAATGTAAAACACATCACAGAACAGTAGATCATCACATACATATACTCATATACTGGTACATCACGGAGTAAATAAAATGATGCATGTCAAGTGGTGTAGCAACCACAATATACAGGCGAGTCAAAAGAATATACATATCAGAGTTACAAACAAAAAGGACTACACCAAAAAGCTATAACAAAAGGAACTAGCAGAAAGTCCATGCGGAAGTAGAATAGGCTAAGTCCAAATGTATCTAACCTGAAACACCTCGAGTCTGACCCGAGTATAAAATACACGGGTCAGTCTAGCTAAAAAATTCAGTTAGATAAGCTAAATGATAATGAACATGCAGGGTCATAAAGTACCACAATAATCTCTAAAAGAAATAACATGATCATCTAACAAGAGATGAATCATAACAAGCCTCATATCATCGACAACTCAAATAAACAAAGGATATAAATATCCCAAATCAAGCCAAAAAGGCAAATAACAAATACCAATGAGGGTAACACAAGTTTCTACAAGGTAATCGCTATGTATCGAGTGGTTCAAAAGACCTACTCCGAAAGGCAATACTCTAGGGAAATATAAATATCAATGAAACAAAAGATGCACGTGCTCAGTACTGTATAAATTACAAGGATCCACAAGCCCGAAGGCGACAAACCCAAGTATCCCTCGAGCGGTGACGAAGGACCAACTCCAAAAGTGATACTATAGGGCAACAAGCCCATAGGCACAAACCCGAAGGCACAAGCCCGAAGGCAACAAAGCGTAGTGGCGAAGGTCCGGAGGCCCAGTACTGGACACCACTAACTGGCAATATGTGTCACAAACTCTCAGGAAGGAACCCGAAAAGTGTTAACGTGTATCCCATACCACACGTTCGCACTAAACGGTTTACTAACCGTTAGTCAGTTTCACATTAAAATCAGTACAAAGTTTACCTCATCTCATCGGTATACCAGACCCGAAGGTCAAAACGATCAAACAAATCGACGAGGAATTAACTGAAAAGGTAAACGCACGTGTTCATAGCACGCGTTTTATCTAATTATTTAATTCTCCTCTCTCTTCGCTCGAAGTGCAAAATTGTGCGTTTTATATAGAAATTAGGTTGAAGAAAACGAGTTTTAGAAACGCTTTAGAAATTGCCTTTGAAATTCTCCTATTATGGAGTAATTAATTTAATACTTAAAAATAATATTAAATAATAATTTCAAAAGTCAATTTGCTTGAAAAACACTTTGTAATACTTTATAAAACCCGTGCATGAAATCTAGAGAGAAAACTCAAGAATTCGGGAAAATATCAAAAATGACGGAAATTATTCTGTATAGAAACCGCTGAAATCAAGCTGTGATCACTAGTTCGACAACAGGTTTTGACCTGAAAACAGAGTCCAAATGACATGAAATTTTTGCAGGAATATAGTTCAACATTCCTACTTCAATCTACAAAATGAATCATTCAAATCCGATTTGAAACGAAGAATCTGCGTCGTTACAAAGTCGGACCAAAACAAGGTAAAATCGCTGAATTTCAGCAGGCTGTGGGTTCAAGTTCGACAACCGTTTTGAAATAGCAAACCAACCCAGATTGTTATGAAAATTTTCATAATTATAAATCAATACTCCTACTTCAATCTGCAAAAAGAATCACTCAAATCCAATTTAAAACGAATGAGTTATGCTATCACAAACATGGACTCAGGCCATGTTTGCAATAGTTCAAAAACACAAAAATGTGAAGGCCTAAAACCCTCCTGGACTCAACTTCCAGGCATGAAACAGAGGATCGAATAGAATTGTAATGAGCTTAAAATTGTTAAGAATGTTGCAGAAAACTTCATCTTTCAACTGAAAGAAGAATGATGCAATTTGGATAAAATATGAGAAAGCTATGATGTCTCAAAGTTGAACCCAGACAGTGTTTTCACTGTTGAACTCTGGGCAAAAACATGGTTCAGGTCAATGTTTGACAGCAGATTTATATAAGCTAATTATGTCAAAATAACCTGAAATTTGGTATGCCTAAAGTAGAGAACTTCATCTTTTAAATAAAAAAAGAATCATGAAATTTGATTAAAAAATAAAAGAGATATGATGTCTCAAACATGGACTCAGGCCATGTTTGCAACATCTCAGAACAAAAATGTGCACAGGATAATTTCCAGTCTGTGCACTGATTTTGCAGCGACGATTTGAACACACAAATGACCATATTATTCAGCCAAAATTTGCAGAAATGAAGTTCAACATGCAAGCTATCAAATGCAATAAATCCGGCAGCATTTCGTTGCCGGAATCAAAAGTTACAAGTATTCAAAGTAACAACCAGAGAAGGTTTTGACACAGAAACAAAATTGAAAGTAAAAACGAATTACAAAGCAATTTCGGCAATTTTGAGCTTGGCTCAACTAGTTTTTGTGAGTTTTGTAACTCACCTATAGCTGTAACGCCCCACTCTGAGACCCACATTAGCAAAGAGTATTACAAGATAATACCGTCTGCTAATGCGAAGAATAGAGCTGGATAGAAGCGATCATAGCCTTGTCATAACTATCTACTGAATACATCGATAAATGTAGCTTATAAAAATTTTTCTATGTGGATCGACATATCCAATAGATACTTAATACAAAACTATAATGGCTATAAGATCTAACAGAACAAAATATAACAACTCAAATGTAAAACACATCATATAGAACAGTAAATCATCACATGCATATACACATATACCGGTACATCACAGAGTAAATAAAATGATACATGTCAAGTGGTGTAGCAACCACAATATACATGCGAGTCAAAAGAATTTACATATTAGAGTTACAAACAAAAAGGACTACACAAAAAGCTATAACAAAAGGAACTAGCAGAAAGTCCATGCGGAAGCAGAATAGGCTAAGTCCAAATGTACCTAACCTGAAACACCTCGGTCTGACCCGAGTATAAAATACACGGGTCAGTCTAGCTAAAAAATCAGTTAGATAAGCTAAATGATAATGAACATGCAAGGTCATAAAGTACCACAATAATCTCTAAAAGAAACAACATGATCATCTAACAAGAGATGAATCATAACAAGCCTCATATCATCGGCAACTCAAATAAACAAAGGATATAAATATCCCAAATCAAGCCAAAAAGGCAAATAACAAATACCAATGAAGGTAACACAAGTATCCACAAGGTAATCGCTATGTATCGAGTTGTCCAAAAGACCTACTCCGAAAAGCGATACTCTAGGGAAATATAAATATCAATGAAACAAAAGATGCACGTGCTCAGTACTGTATAAACAAGGATCCACAAGCCCGAAGGCGACAAACCCAAGTATCCCTCGAGCGGTGACGAAGGACCAACTCCAAAAATGATACTATAGGGCAACAAGCCCAAAGGCACAAACCCGAAGGCAACAAACCGTAGTGGCGAAGGTCCGAAGGCCCAGTACTGGACACCACTAACTGGCAATATGTGTCACAAACTCTCGGGAAGGAACCCGGAAAGTGTTAACGTGTGTCCCATACCACACGTTCGCACTAAACGGTTTACTAACCGTTACTCAGTTTCACACTAAAAGCAGTACAAAGTTTACCTCATCTCATCGGTAAACCAGACCCGAAGGTCAAAACGATCAAACGAATAGATTAGGAATTAACTGAAAAGATAAACGCACGTGTTCATAGCACGCATTTTACCTAATCATTTAATTCTCCTCCCTCTTCTCTCGAAGTGCAAAATTGTGTGTTTTATATAGAAATTAGGTTGAAGAAAACAAGTTTTAGGAACGCTTTAAAATTGCTTTAGAAATTGCCTTTGAAATTCTCCTATTATGGAGTAATTAATTTAATACTTAAAAATAATATTAAATAATAATTTCAAAAGTCAATTTGCTTGAAAAAAACACTTTGTAATACTTTATAAAACCAGTGCACGAAATCTAGAGAGAAAACTCAAGAATTCGGGAAAATATCAAAAATGGCGGAAATTATTCTAAAGTATAGAAACCGCTGAAATCAAGCTATGATCACTAGTTCAACAGCAGGTTTGGACCTGAAAACAGAGTCCAAATGACATGAAATTTGGCAGTATTATAGTTCATCATTCCTACTTCAATCTGCAAAAAGAATCATTCAAATCCGATTTGAAACGAAGAATCTGCGTCGTTTCAAATTCGGACCAAAACAAGGTAAAATCGCTGAATTTCAGCAGGCTGTGGGTTCAAGTTCGACAGCCATTTTGAAATAGCAAACCAACCCAGATTGTTATCATAATTTTCAGAATTATAAATCAATACTCCTACTTCAATCTGCAAAAAGAATCACTCAAATCCAATTTAAACGAATGAGTTATGCTGTCACAAACATGGACTCAGGTCATGTTTGCAACAGTTCAAAAACACTGAAATGTGCAGGCCTAAAACCCTCCTGGACTCAACTTCCAGGCATGATACACGGGCTCAAATAGAATTGTATCGAGCTCAAAATTGGTAAGCATGCTTTATAAAGCTTCATATTTCAACTAAAAAAAAGAATGATGCAATTTGGATAAAATATGAGAAATATATGATGTCTCAAAGTTGAACCCAGACAGTGTTTTCACTGTTGAACTCTGGACAAAAACATTGTTCAGGTCAATGTTTCACAGCAGATTTATATAAGCTAATTATGTCAAAATGACCTGAAATTTAGTATGCCTAAAGTAGAGAACTTCATCTTTTTCACAAAAAAAAGAATCATGAAATTTGATAAAGAAATAAAAGAGATATGATGTCTCAAACATGGACTCAGACCATGTTTGCAACATCTCAGAAAACAAAAATGTGCACAGGATATTTCCAGGCTGTGCACTGATTTTGCAGCGACGGTTTGAATACTCAAATGACCATATTATTCAACCAAAATTTGCAGAAATGAAGTTCAACATGCAAGCTATCAAATGCAATAAATCCGGCAGCATTTCGTTGTCGGAATCAAAAGTTACAAGCATTCAAAGTAGCAACCAGAGAAGGTTTTGACACAGAAACAAAATTGAAAGTAAAAACGAATTACAAAGCAATTTTGACGATTTTGAGTTTGGCTCAGCTAGTTTTTGTGAGTTTTGTAACTCATCTTGCAAATATGAAGACCAAACTTTGGAGAATTGAAGAAAGTGGAAGGATTTTGCTTGACCCTAGCCTCTAGGAACCTATAGAACAAAAGAAAAAGACATGCAATAGAAATTGAACAATAAATTAGAAAACCCAATTTTGAAATTAGGATTTTGCTGAAATTATAGGGTTTTGAAGTTGATTACCTTTGGTTTGTCTCTAGATTGCAAGAAGACTTTGATTTATTTGAATTAAATGAAGAAATTGTTTGGATTTTAATTTGATGGAGGTGGGTTTACTACTTTTCTTTTTTTTTAGGCTGAAGGAGGAAGGAGTTGAGATAAAGAAAATGAACCTACTACCAATTCATTTTCTCACTTTCCTACCAGGTTAAGGGATAATGGGCCAAATGGGTTTAATAATAAAAGAAAATAAATTGACCAAAAGTTTAATTAATCAACACTTAACAATATATGTGCATATATCACATATATACGAACAAAATTTATTTTCTCCGTATTTACTCATAAAAAATGTATGAAAACTTGTTTGCATACAAAATAAAACATTTTCTATCATATAAAAAGATTAATTTGTATTTTTAAAACATTTTTATTATTAAATTCCTTTATTTCATAAAAATGCACAATCTTCACAATAAATGCACAAAACCTATTTTTAACTTCTAAAATTTCATAAAAATATTTTTGTTGCTTTAGCTCGAGGAAGCGACGGGCAAGAGATGCTTTCTCAGACTCAGGAACGAACTTAAGCTTGAATCGTTCCCGAAACTGAGTCCATGTAAGAGTAGACTCGGTGAGGCGGTCAACAATAACCCAAATGCTAGAATGGGCCGATTTCGAACGAGGTAGGCCGTCGATAAAATCCATCGAAATTTGATCCCATTTCCACAATGGAATCTCTAGAGGTTGAAGGAGACCAGAAGGGCGCTGATGTTCGGCTTTGATACGTTGACAAGTCATGCAATTACTCACATAACTCGCCACATCGCGCTTCATGCCTTCCCAATAAATTATAACGGTAGTTATGATTTAATATTGTGAATTAAAATAATTTCCGTCATTTTTTATATTTTTCCGAATTCTTGAGTTTTCTCTCTAGATTTCGTGCACGGGTTTTATAAAGTACTACAAAGTGTTTTTCAAGCAAATTGACTTTTGAAATTATTATTTAATATTATTTTTAAGTATTAAATTAATTACTCCATAATAGGAGAATTTCAAAGGCAATTTTTAAAGCGATTTCGAAGCGTTCCTAAAACTCGTTTTCTTCAACCTAATTTTTATATAAATTAACTGAAAAGATAAACGCACGTGTTCATAGCACTTTGATTCCGGCAACGAAATGCTGCCGGATTTATTGAATTTGATACATCATATCTCTTTCATTTCTTAATAAAATTTCATGATTCTTTTTTGTTGAAAGATGAAGTTCTCTACTTTAGGCATACCAAATTTCATGTCATTTTGACATAATTAGCTTATATAAATCTGTTGTCAAACATTGACCTGAACCATGTTTTTGCACAGAGTTCAACAGTGAAAACACTGTCTGGGTTCAACTTTGAAACATCATAGCTTTCTCATATTTTATTAAAATTGCATCATTCTTTTTTTGGTTGAAAGATGAAGTTTTCTACAGAATTCATACCAATTTTGAGATCAATAAAATTCTATATGATCCTCTGTTTCATGCCTGGAAGTTGAGTCCAGGAGGGTTTTAGACCTGCACATTTTTGTGTTTTTGAACTGTTGCAAACATGGCCTGAGTTCATGTTTGTGACAGCATAACTCATTCGTTTTAAATTGGATTTGAGTGATTCTTTTTGCAGATTGAATTAGGAGTATTGATTTATAATTCTGAAAATTTTCATAACAATCTGGGTTGGGTTGCTATTTCAAAACTGCTGTCGAACTTGAACCCACAGCCTGCTGAAATTCAGCGATTTTACCTTGTTTTGATCCGACTTTGAAACGACGCAGATTCTTCGTTTCAAATCGGATTTGAATGATTCTTTTTGTCGATTGAAGTAGGAATGTTGAACTATATTCCTGCCAAATTTCATGTAATTTGGACTCTGTTTTCAGGTCCAAAGCTGATGTCGAACTAGTGATCACAGCTTGATTTCAGCGGTTTCTATACTTAAAATAATTTCCGCCATTTTTGATATTTTCCCGAATTCTTGAGTTTTCTCTCTAGATTTCGTGCACGGGTTTTATAAAGTATTACAAAGTGTTTTTCAAGCAAATTGAATTTTGAAATTATTATTTAATATTATTTTTAAGTATTAAATTAATTACTCCATAATAGGAGAATTTCAAAGGCAATTTCTAAAGCAATTTTGAAGCGTTCCTAAAACTCGTTTTCTTCAACCTAATTTCTATATAAAACACACAATTTTGCACTTCGAGCGAAGAGGGAGGATAATTAAATGATTAGATAAAATGCGTGCTATGAACACGTGCGTTTATCTTTTCAGTTAATTCCTAATCTATTCGTTTGATCGTTTTGACCTTCGGGTCTGGTTTACCGATGAGATGAGGTAAACTTTGTGCTGCTTTTAGTGTGAAACTGACTAACGGTTAGTAAACCGTTTAGTGCGAACGTGTGGTATGGGACACACGTTAACACTTTTCGGGTTCCTTCCCAAGAGTTTGTGACACATATTGCCAGTTAGTGGTGTCCAGTACTGGGCCTCCGGACTTTCGCCACTTCAAGCTAAGCCCAATAGATGATACCTCTGATATTTGCTGAAAGAAGCAAGTTTGGAGAAGAAGAAAGCTTCCAATAACCTGTAGGACTCAAAAACATTACATGGAAAAATGAAAAGCACAGTAAAATTAGAAAACCTACTTCTAAAGTTAGGAATTTGATGAAATTGTAGGGTTTGGAGATTGTTTACCTTTCAATTTTACTCTAATTTGCAAAAGATATCAGTGTGCATTGAGGAAATTGAGTTCAAAGCCTAGGGTTGGAGAAGATGGAGTTGGACATTAGGTTATCTATCGCTTGAGTAGTTGATTTCTTTCGCATACTCTGGTGTATTTACATTTGATTCGATGTATATAGTGTGGTTGAGTACCACCTTTATTTTATTCATATTGTATTGTACTAAACATGTATCAGTATATATGTATAAATATATATGATATTGATTACTATTCTGTGATGTGCTTTACATTCAGTTATTGTATTTTGTTCTAATAGATCCGTTAGCCACCTATAGTTTTGGATTAAGCATTTATTGGGTATGTTGATCCACTTGAGTTGAAAAAATAAATAAATTGCATTTATCGACGTATTCAATAGATGTTTAAGACAAAATTATAGATGGTCACCCTTAACCAGCCCTATTCTCCACTTTAGTAGACAGAATTACTTGTTAATTCTCTTTGCTAAGGTGGGTCTCGGGGTGGGGCGTCATAGCTACCTCTTGCAAGATTTCAACAGACTTTTCAACAAAATTTGCTTTACAAAATTTATTTTTCAAACTTCAATTTAAAATTTCTATTTTAAATTTTATATTTCGATGGTAGCCAAATCATGGTTGTTACAGACTCCCCCCTTGTAAAAATTGTGTCCCCGCAATTTTCATACTTGAAGTTGTTTATAACACCAATCATTTATCTCTACAAAGATTTAAAATAGAAAAGATAGATAAGAATGCTCACCCCCACCCGAAGAGGAGAAAAAACCCGGATAAGAACGCTCGATAAATTCTCTGGTTTCCCAAGTGCAATCTTTGGGGTTTGCGGACCATTGAATTTTCACAAGCGGAACCTCTTTATTCCGAAGGCGTTTAACCTCCGAAGCTAGCACACGAATAGGATTTTGCACAATAGACAAGTCGGGTGAGATCTCAAGATCTTGCAACACATGAGGATCAATAATAGAATCCGAATCTCGAAGGCATCGGCAGAGCTGGGATACATGAAATACGTCATGAATTCCCAAAAACTGAATAGGTAGCGATACACGATAAGCAACTGGGCCAATGCGTTCCGTAATAGGAAACGGTCCAACATATCGAGAAGCCAATTTCTTGGAGCTACTAAAACGCACCACACCCTTCATCGGAGAAACACGAATCAATACGAGATCGCCAACAGAAAATTCCAAAGGCTTCCTATGATGATCGGCATAAGATTTCTGCCTATTCTGAGCCTCTTTCATTCTCTGTCTAATGATACCAATCTTCTCAGAAGATTCACGAATATAATTGGGGCCGAGAACTAACTTTCCCCCGATTCCAACCAACAAGATGGTGATCGACACGACCTTCCGTAAAGAGCTTCGAAAGGAGCCATACCGATACAGGATTGAAAAATGTTGTTATAAGAAAATTCATCAAGAGATAAGTGGTCTTCCCAACTACCACCAAAATCAAGAATTCAAGCCCGAAGGAGATCTTCTAACACTTGATTCACCCTTTCAGTCCGACCATTAGACTGTGGATGATAAGCTGTACTGAGATTGAGCTTAACACCCAAAGCTTTCTAAAGACTCTGCCAGAAACCACTAGTAAAAAGCGGATCTCTGTCACTAACAATAGAACTAGGCACACCATGAAGTCGAACGACCTCTTTAATAAACAGCTTAGCCAATAAAGGAGCAGTCCGATTGGACTTGATAGGAATAAAATGGGCTGATTTAGTCAATCTGTCAACAATCACCCAAATACTAGTATGGCCCGACCTCGAACGAGGTAGACCATCAATGAAGTCCATGGAAATCTGATCCCATTTCCATAATGGAATCTCAAGAGGCTGCAAAAGACCACTAGGACGCTGGTGTTCTGCTTTGACAAGTTGACAAGTCATGCAACGACTTACATAACTTGCAACGTCACGCTTCATACCCTCCCAATAGTATAAGTGTTTCATATCAGCATACATCTTGCTACTACCCGGATGGATAGTATATTTAGAACGATGACAGTCCTCAAGAATGTCATATCTAAGATTAGGAACATTAGGCACGATCAACCTACCCTTCTTCCGAATACAACCATGAATATCAATATCGAAATCCTTTAGATCATTACTTCGGGATTCCGATTTACAACTCTGAATAAGATAAGAGAGATCTGGATCTTGTTTCTGGGCATCAACAACACGATCCAACAAACTAGGACGAGATTCCATGCTAAAAAAAAGCACGGGAGAATTAGAAACCGAAGGACGGTCTCTAATATCACAAAGAGATAAAGCTTCCAACAAATTCCACTCTGCTAGCATCATGGAAACAACAACTTGCTGCTTGCGACTAAGCGCATCAGCAACTCGATTACCCTTACCAGGGGTATACTGAATATCAATATCATATGAAGCAAGAAATTCGAACCAACGCTATTGCCTCATATTAAGTTCTTTCTGAGTGAATAGATACTTCAGAGATTTGTGATCAGTGAAGAGAACAAAACGCTCGCCCAATAAATAATGTCGTCAAATCTTTAGAGCAAAGACTATGGCGGCTAATTCCAAATCATGGGTAGCATAACAAATCTTGTTAAGCTTTAGTTATCTAGAAGCATAGGCAACTACTCTATCCTTTTTTCATGAGAACAGCACCGAAACCAATACGGCTAGTATTGGTACAAATAATGAAGTCTTGGTTCCCTTCGGGAATCACAAGGATAAAAGTATCGGAAAAGAGTTCTTTCAAATAATCTTCTTTCCTGAAAAGCTAAAAATTCCAAAATTACAATTATTTTTATGAAAACATTTTCTAGAAAAATTTACTTTTTATAGGTCAATTTATTGTGTCAAATTATCTCATCAAAGCGTTTAGGAAATTCCTATCGATAACGTTGATCAAGCGCATCGACCAGAATTCTTAAAGCACTCAATGGGAAATACAATCACAAAATCATCTTCTATATGATAAACACAAATCCAATTATACTTGTAAATAAATCTTATGAAAAAGATTTGCAAATTTTAAATTGCCATTTTCATCCAAAATCAATAATTACACAAATGGAGTCATCGAGATATTCGTAGAATACTCGATTCATAAAATGGATGAAATAAGCTGGGCAAACTGAATGACATAATAAGTCATTCATAAGAATTATAACGAGTGCGGAATGCGGTAAATGGAATGCTGTCTTCCGCAACTCGTAACTGATGAAAACCGGTAGCAAGATCGAGTTGGGAGAAAAGCTTAGCGCCACTTAACTGATCGAACATGTCGTCGATCTTAGGTAATGGATACCTATTTTTGATAGTGAGCTCGTTAAGCTTGCTATAAACAATGCAAAGCCTAAGAGTACTATCTGGTTTCTTAATGAAGACAACGGCGGCGCCCCAAGGAGATGAGCTAGAACGAATAAATCGTTTGGCTTCCAACTCAGATAATTGTTGCTTGAGTTCCTCATTTTCCTTAGCAGACATCCTCGTGGGAGGACGACTGACAGGATGAGTACCAGAGATAAGATCAATACGGAACTCAATTGCCTTATTCGGTGGTAACACGAAAATAGGCACGAAGACATCAGAAAAATCACAACAACCGGAATATTATCTATGACATCCTCCGATTCGAAGGAAGAAACGATAGCATTCGAAGTATGATCCATGCTTCGAAATATAATAGATAACTGCTCGATAGCATCGGGATGCTTGAGATATAAAGTTCTTTCGGGACATAGGATTGAACTTCATAACGGACGAGCCAATCCATACCCAAAATCATATCAAAATCAATATGATCCATAACATGCAGATTTGCATGAAAGGAAAAGCCACAAAGAATAATCTCAACATCACACACAACAAACCAAGAGTAGCGGATCCACCAATAGGATTCACAATCCTCAAAGGTTCGTAAAGACTAATAACATCCAAAGGAATAACATCAACAAGCTCCTTCGACATGAATGAATGTGATGAACCCGTATCGAAAAGAACTCTAATAGAACGACCATGAAGTACAATAAAACCTTCCAAAACAGAAGGAAGAATACCTTTGGGCTGAGAAGAATCACTAGAAGCTTTAGCAACATTTAATCTTCCCAGATTTGAAACCCTTAGGAGCAGTAGGACAATCAGAAACCCAATGACCTACTTTCTTGCAATAGCGGCAATTGCGAGGCTTAGGACAACTACGAAGAAGATGATCAACTCCGTATTTGGACAAGGCCTCGAAAGATGCAACAAAATCAGAAACATAGAACTTTCCTTGTTTTAACTCAAGGAAACTACGAGCAAGATTGATAAGGAATTTAACAAATGGAAAACTACGGAAATATGAGATATATTCCTAGGCATATCCCAACTTGTTAAAGAAGATAAAAGTTTAAGAACAACGAAGGAATAGATTAGAAAGGCACGACTAAAACCCTCCAATAGTTGTAACACATGTTCCATTCTACTTCTGTTCTGTGTTTATTATAATTTGTTCTGAATCTCAGCTCTGATACCAAGCTGTGACGCCCCACCTTTATGCTCACAATAACAAAGGTTATTATATTGAATAATGTCTGCTATTGTGAAGAATAAGGCTTGTTAGAAGCGACCATCCGTAAGTTATGCCTTAGACGAGTATTGATTACATCGATAGGAGTTGTGTAAATTACTCCCAAAGATATAAATTCAATCCAAATCTAAAACGAAACTACGGTGGCTAAAGAAAATCAAGAACAACTCATAATAACAACAACACAGATAGTATAATCACATCAGAACAGAAATATCAGATATATAGCGGAAGACAAGTCTGGATACATGCTACAACAATCGATAGTTCCCTTGTACCAAATGTACATTTACATCTCCATCAATACATACATGAGACGAGAGTCAATACACCAAAAGTACACCTCGAAGTCTAGACAAAAGATGATGTGAAATCCCAAAAAGCTGAAGCAGCAACTGAATCAGAGATATTGATTATCCTGAAATAACTCGGTCTGACCCGAGTATTATTTAAGAAAAATAATAAACGGATCAGTCTAATTTAAACTTCATAAATAAGTGTATGATAAACAACACTTAAGCAATTAATTATAATCTCGAATGAGATTATACAGCATAAATAATCAGCATAGTTTAAAGGAAGAAATCTCATTAAACTCCATTAAAATCAGCATTCGAATTCATAATTGAATTCAAAACCGCAATACACAAAATTATAATCTCGGATGAGACTATACACCAAATTATAATCTCGAATGAGACTATACCCAAAATTATAATCTCGGATGAGACTATACACAAAATTATAATCTCGGATGAGACTATACACAAAATTATAGTCTCGGATGAGACTATACAACATATTAATCAACATAGTTTAAATGGAGAAATCTCATTAAACACCATCAAAATCAACTTTCAAATTCACAATTGAATTCAAAACAGCAATACGCAGAATCTAGAAATCAGAATAGATAACTAGAAAAATCAGCAGTTGCAAAATCTAGAAATCAAATAGGATAACTAGAAAAATTAGCATAAAAGTGGATCGATCCCAGCATATGGCGAGTCTAAGCTACGCCGCCCGTGCATCAACATATGGCCGAAGCCTACCAAGTACTGTCATCATAATTTTTGGCGCCCAACAAATGACCCGAAGGTCCAACATATGACCCGAAGGTCTAGTACTGGTAATTGACCCGAAGGTCCATCAGATGACCCGAAGGTCCAGCAAAGTGGCTCGAAAGCCCAACAAAATCATCAAAATTGTCAAACAGCAAATCCCCAGCAAATATTTCAATTAACGAGTCCGAAATTAACCGAATTAGTAAAAGTGTGGTTCCATACTCCGCACTTTTGTTAAATCGTTTAATTCTCTTCCTCGTTTCCTTGAAAGTGCAAAATTGTGTATTTATATAAATAAAATTTACGTTCTCAAAAGGACAAGTCCAGAATTAAGCGAATCAGTAAAAGTAAGGGTTCATAGTCCTCAATTTTGCTGAAGCGTTTAAATCGCTTCCTCATTCTTTTGAAAGCGCAAACTGTAAAAAATTTGGAAACAATTTTATTTTAAAATTATTTTTAAAACACGTGATTAAACAGCAACATCTGTAGCAATTTCGACAAGGAAATTACGCTTCACAAAACACCGTAAAAACAGATATCAAATTAGCGTTGCGGGATAACCGCTTAAAAATTCACTTTAAATTGATGGTTACTGAAGTCAAAACAACAGAAATTTTTATTCGTCAAAAAATTTATCAAAACAACACGCTTCAAAAATATAGCACCGGAGTAAAAATTCGTTATAAAAATAACGGCAACAAAATACGTTTTAAACCAAACACCGGTTCAACGTAAATTAAACAGTGGACTGCATTACTATATATTCGACAGATATTTCACGTATTATAACTTGCATGCAAATGAATTTGTTAAAATACTAGATGATGGCCTCGCAAAGCTTTACACATATGCACGAAAATTTAGTGCAAAACTTACTTGTACGCAACAAAAGAAAAAAAAATAAGAATTTGCAACCTGGACTATATCTTCACTGGTGTAATACCAAATTGGCATATGTAACACCTTACAATGCTCTGCGTGCGTGACGAAATATGTAAGTAAATGACCTGGCATTTTAATTATCATGCACGCACACTTTTCTTCCAGTTTGTATGCAAGCAATAAGACAATACACACACGAAAACACATGGGCCAAGCTCATTCATGCACATATAACGTTGAGAAAATTTGATAATTTGGCCATAACATTTCACACACGCCTGCACACCACACTTTGTACACATGTACGCAAGAATGAGCTAAAAATATATGTGAAGTTGATAAAATAATGGCTCAGGCAAATTAATCATGTTAACAAAATAAATTTTTTTACGCACGCTTAATGATGTATATAAATTAGACGACCTGTACACATTTTCTTAGTGAATGCAACAATGTTCTTTAAACAAATCGAATATATGACCAGGACCAAGATTTAGAATGCTACCTGGGCATAAATTTGAAAATACATTTGCACGAAAATAACCAAAACACTATTTTTGTGAATCACATGCACCATTTGATACACGCTAATAAAAATATAAAATAAACTAGATTTTCCCAGTGTAACATGCAAACCCGGTTATGCTACTATATGCCTGAACTAATTATCAAAATGACCTGAAACTCAATATTGTGATGTGCAGCTACAATTTGTACTTCGTTTGTGTGCACTACATCATGTGCGCAAATATTGAAACAAAGAATAAATTAGAAATGTGAGTGTTTTCACTCACCTTAGATCTGTTCCAAAATCAGCTAACAACAAAGATTCAAAAGAAACTAGAAGTTTGGAACCGCCATTAATATTTCCCCGAGCTACTGAAAAATTTTGAACCGAAAAGAATTGATGCAGCTAATGGAAATTTGAACAAATGAAAGTGATGAAGGCTACTTTTCTCTTTTAAAGTTTGTGTACAAGTCAAAATGAAGTGTGCTGGCAACTTTTATGGTACATATGCATTTAAGCTAGACGTGCTCTAGTGGAAAGAAAGGACAAGCTTTGCATATAAAATGATAATGGTTGATAAAGGAATGTGTTCAACTTTGCTTTACAAAATTTGTGGTGACCGCACTTATACAAATTTGCTTTAGAATTAATTGTGCCAGCCAAGCAAAAGGTTCCACTTTGCTTTACTAAATTGTTTACAGCCAAGTGTTCAAGTTGTTTCACAATTTGGACCCTATACTTGCTCATGTGAATGAATTATGCAATTCATTCCACTGCTACTCTTGCAAGATTTCAACAGACTTTTCAACAAAATTTGCTGTACAAAATTTATTTTTCAAACTTCAATTTAAAATTTCTATTTTAAATTTTATATTTCGATGGTAGCCAAATCACGGTTGTTACAGACCACAACAAGCATGCAAAGCGCTAGAAAACCACAACAACAAACAGACGAACCTGGGCTTAACCTGGAGCTAAAATAGCTCAAGGTGCATGTGCCACTGGTCCACTGGTGGTGGCGAAACCTGGAGCTATTTCAGCTCCAGGTTGCCCTTTGGCGGTCCGTCGATCATTGGTTTTTAGGTGACGGATAATTTTGGCTTCAAGGGTACTGAATTTGCAAGCACAATTTGAAGATTCAAGAGAACATATGACAAGGGTTTTTGCAATATTCAGTAAATGGTTCAAGTGATCATATCACAAACAGAAGTCACCCAATTCGACAAGCATTTGCTACAGAAATCAAAGGTATGCAATTCATAAAATTAGAGATAGGTCTTGTGAGTTTTTAACTCACCTTAAATTCCTTGAAATAGCTTGTTAAACACCCATAATTCAATAATTTCAGCAAAACCCTAGAACGCCTCAAGCAAAAGAAAGGAACAACCAAAGATCAAACATTGTATGACTGAAATCAACAAGGCTATAAGTTAAAATAGGGTTAAGAAAACTTACTTTGATTAAACTGGATTTATTAGCAACAGATTCATCTTTTTATTTGTTGATTTGCTTCTAGGTTTAGGGAGAACTTAGCTTTTTTTTTCTGATTGTGTTTCCTCTTACTGTAATGAACATACAACAAAAAGGTAAAGGAGAAAATCTCCTTAGGTAGAAATGTTATTGGGCTTGGATTTTAAATTAAACCCAATAAGAAAATAAAATCCTATTTATGTTAAAAGAACTACTCTCTTTTAGTTATTTTATAAACCTAACTTCATATTTTATTTACTTATTCATTGCTTCATGAATCAAAAAGCCTAAGTATTTAAACCAAAGCCCAATTCAATAAAATGACTTCTTAATTTATCTTGATTGAGATAGTTTCATAAATGATCTAAAAAGAGAATATCACACTTTTTAATTTGAAAACCAATTTAAACACTAATTAAATTTAGTTATCATAACTGAAATAAAATCCAAATAATGGTTTTAAAGTGATTTCTAACACTTTGAAAATTCCATCATTTTCTGATTTCACAATTATTTAGAATTAAACATTATAAAACAAATTATCTTTTATAAAAAGAATACAAACTTCAAATTAATTATTTAAATTCTTCAATTTAAATCATTATTTATTTTAACCCAAAAATCTAGCTTGTTACATACTTTCCCCCTTAAAAAAATTGCATCCTTGCAATTTCCAGTTTAGAGAAAAGTCTATAATATATTTTCAAAAATTAATTCTTCTAATTCTTCTTCAATGTTCAAATTTTTAACGAAACATCTCTAGAATATAAACATTGTTTCAACTAAACTCTACTAATGTAAAACAATGATTTAATTCAACGTATTAGGTTACAAAAGTTAACATCTTATTCATCTTTATTTTCTAGATTGAAAATATTACACCAATATTTCACATTCTTTTAAAACATAACACCTGTTTATAGTTTAAAACACTAATTATATAAGGTATTAAAAAGATATTCTACTTATTTAAATCTCTTAGAATATGAATGGGAATAAAGACTTCCTTTACTTTCATTATAAAATCCAAATATTAAATTTCATTTTATTAAAAAGAAATCATTTCTCCAAGAATTAATTTCCCATAATACAAAAAGTTACAAATATTAAACCAAAACTCAACTTTAATTCCTTCTCAATTCAAATTCTTATATTTGAAATTCATAAACTAATTCCTAGTAAAAAGTTACATACATGCTCAAACTAAGGTAATTTTCTGTCCTTCACTAAAGTATTTGATTCGTCAAATTTTCATAGACTTCCTACAATTATAAAGAAAAATTTAATTTAGTATAAGTCGTATCCTTGTACTAAAATTCAAACCTATTTATACCACATCTTATTTATATAATCTATTTCGTAGATTCCAAATCATCAAAATATAGGATTCCAATTTCTTATTTAAACTTCCAAAATTTATTAACACAATTGTTTACATCTTTTATTTTAACTTCTTATAGACTAGAATTCAAATACAAAATAAACTTCCATGTAAACCATAAAATGATTTATACTACAAATCAAAATATCACACACTATTCTTCTTAACATACATAAAAAAATAAACCTTCACAATTTACAAATATCAAATAATTTAATGACGTTGCCTTGCCATCCATTTATAGTGAATCGCTTTGTCATATGGCTGCGATGTTGATTGTGAAACCAACATGGCCTCGCCATTAGTCTCTATTATCGCTAAGGTTTGGTGGCTGCATATTTCATCCAACATTAATACATAAAATGCATTTTTATAATTTTCATATAATTTTCTAAACCATCGAAATTTTTAAACACATACATATACATATAAATAAATTTTCTGCTTAATTTATTTTCCAAAATATATTTGCACAAAAGATTTTATTTTCACAAATAATAATATTCAATACCAAATCATTTACTAAATATTATTATCGAAACTCAAATTAATATCTTCTTTCCAAATAATTATACAACTCAAAATAATTCCTTTCAAAATACTAGTTATATCCAAAATACATACTTTTAATATTCATCACAATTGTATATATATAGATACATACTTTTCACCAAATCACTTTTTACTTTCAAAATTTATTACATATGCCTATGTTTATATTTTTCAAAACATATATCCTATTTTCCAAAATTACACTCAATTTATTTAACACTTTATTTCCTACATAAATATTATTTATAACCCATTCACAATTATTAATAATACTTAACATTCTAACTCAAAATTACTGTGTATGACTGTCTCGTCAAAGAATTTAGAAATCCCTAACGATACCATGGCGCCATATGTCTCGACCAGAATTCATAAAAGGCTCAACGGATAATTTAACACAAAAAAAATTCCAAAATTTATAACTTTCTATATTCTCATACAAAGGAAAATATTTTAATAACAATCTAATAATGTAACTAATCATCCATGCATATATAATCCAATCAAACATATAAAGATCACTAATTACCATGCTCAGCGGAAACAGTCTATCAGCTTCCGCTGCGCCACTTTAATCACTAGCGGATAAGAACACTATTACATAACACTAAACTTTTAAAATCATTTTATGATAGTAATTTGTAAACATGATTCAAAATTTCACAAATACGACCATTATTTCCATAATCATTTTATATTCCTATTCCTATATATATAATTAATATAACTATTTACCACACACTCCAGAGGACAGGACTTTAAGTCATCTAGGGCTCAGATTTATGACATTATATTCCATAATGTTCCGACTCAGCTCTAATACCAACTATAACGACTCCACTGCGATACCCATATTATTAAAGAACATTATAAATAATGTCGTCTTATAATATGGAGAAAACGACATGATAAGGGTGACTGAATATGAGTATATCTTTAAACTAACACTAATACGTCATACTTACGGTCTATTTAATCTCTGGAATAAAATTTGACGTGTACAGTCTTAGTTCAAAGTAATAATCACACCAATTTCTCAGAATCAGAACATTATATCATATAAACAACAGTCATAGATCAAAGAGGAATAATAAACATCATATACATATACAAAAGAGAGTGTCTGTCAAATATAACACTAAACTTACATAATATACATCTGATATAAATATCTATCTCAATTATACATCTCATAAACAAACACGAATCCTAAATAAGATAAACTAAAAGTCAAAAATGTTTATCTCCTTTCTAGCACAACCATTCAAAGGCCAACCTGTCATGTAACCTAAAAAGTCTCGGCATGACGCGAGCATTAAAATAACACCCAGTCAGACTGTCTTTAAATATCCAAAAGGGTGAGAACAAGATATAACATAAAGATATATGACATATAAGTAAATCCATATGTCCAAGATAAAACAAGTCACGGAGTTAATTTAACTCAGAATCCACCTCAAAGCACAAGAATATATATTTATTTCATGAACACAGAATAGTCACATAATCCAAATTTCCAAAATCCAAGAGATCTTAATCCGTACCGATCGTAATGACCATCCATACCAGTTGCAATGATTGTACTCAGACCATGGTTAACAAACAAACAAAGGTATCACTCATGCCGATCTGATATACAAGTTCGTGCTTATACCAGGAACATAGAATCACAACTGATCTCGAGGATAGTCCAAAATCGTAGCAACCATGACTCGAAGACTCTAGATTATTCATCTTTATAAATTTATAACCATAAAGAAATCAATGAGTATATCTCTTAAGGATCTATTTGTCCCACCGAACACCAAAACAAAATATACTCTAAAGTGATAAATATTATCACTTTTAGTAATCACTAGAACTTAACTAAAATGTTCCATACCACTTGGTGAAATTCAAGTATATACTAGAAGCTAGTAAATCTCACTCGTTACGGATATCACTGGAAAACCTGAAATATATTCTCTTAAGGATCTATCGGTCCCACCGAGCACCAAAAGAAAATACAACCCTAAAGTGTTAAATACTTCTTAATAACAATCACAAGAATTTAACCAAGACAACCCATAATACTAGGTAAAATTCGAGTATTCACAAATGGGCTAGTAAGTTCCACTCAAACATTCAATTCAATGAGTTATACTATATTCAATGAAGCGTTGTTCGAAAGCATTTAAACCAATCGATAAAACTAATTTGATTATTAGTACTCCCCATATTATAGAACTAAAGTTCTCAAAACATTTTTCTTATAAGTGTTTATTATTTAGAAATCAATATTATAATTTTCCATATAGGAAATAATTTCCAAATACTTTATTTATCATAAGATAAATTAAACCATATATTCCATTTGATCTCATATATATATATATATATATATATATATATATATAGATGTAGTTGTCTCAAATTCCATAAAGATTATATTATTCACGAACCATATTCCAAAGAATATATATATATATAAGTAGCCATTTATTTTGTAAAACCATATTTATTACTCTTCCAAATCAATTTTGACATATATATTCATTTTATTTAGAAATAAATAAGGTTTATATTTCCAAACCATATTTCCAAATTCATAACCATTTATACTAGTAATAATTAATATATATACACAACTATTTGTTATAGTCGTTTATAAAATGAACTAGATTAATTTAGAGGTAAGATTAAGATTTGTAAACTTAAATAAATTCACCTTTATATAAAATTATTCATATATATATAGATGGAAACAAGTTTATAAAATTCCGAACCTTTGAATCAAAGTGTTTCAAAGTCCATAGGGCACAAGAGAATTCACTACAATAAGATTCTAAGTCATAATTGGATTTATGAATTGGTCCATATAGTGCTAACTTATATCGTTTCCAAATCTGTTTTATAGATTAGCAACTCAATGGAAATGGATGCAAAAGGACCACAACAATCGCACAAAGCACTAGAAAACCATAACAATATACAAGGCAATGGACGAGGCAAGAAACGAACGAACCGAGGCTTCACCTGGAACTGAAATAGCTCTAGATGCATGCACCACCGGTGCACCGATGGTGAGTAAACCTGGAGCTATTTCAGCTCTAGGTTGCCCCTTCGGTGGTTTGTCCATCGATGGTTTTCGAGTAAAGTATAATTTTAGCTTCAATGGTATTGAATTTGCAATCATGCAAGCACATATACACTACAATTTGAAGATTCAAGAGATCATATGACAAGGGTCTTTGCAATATTCAGTAAATGTTTCAATAGGTCATATCACAAACAGAAATCACCCAATTCAACAAGCATTCGCAACATAAATCAAAGGAATGCAATTCATAAAATTAGAGATAGGTCTCATCAGTTTTCAACTCACCTTAAATTCTTTGAAACAGCTTGCTAGACACCCATAATTCAACAATTTCAGCAAAACCCTAGAATGCCTCAAGCAAAAGAAGGGAACAACCAAAGATTAAACACTGTATAACTGAAATCAACATGTCTATAAGATAAACTAGGGTTAAGAAAACTCACTTTGACTATACTAGATTTATTAGCAAAATATTCCTCTTTTTATTTGTTGATTTGTTCTAGATTTAAGAAGAACTTAGCTTTTTTTTCTCGATTGTGTTTTCTCTTACTATAATGAACGTACGGTAAAAAGGAAAAGAAGAAAATCTCCTTAGCTCGAAATGTTATTGGGCTTGGGTTTTAAAAGAAAACTAATATGAAAATAAAATACTATTTATGTTAAAAGAAATATTCTCTTTTAATTACCTTATAAACCTAACTTCATATTTTATTTACTTATTCATAGTTTCATGAATTAAAAAGCCTAAGTATTTAAACCAAAGCCCAATTCAATAAAATGACTTCTTAATTTATCTTAATTGAGATAGTTTCATAAATGATCTAAAAAGAGAATATTACTTTTTAATTTGAAAACCAATTTAAATACTAATTAAATTTAGTTATCATGATTGAAATAAAATCCAAACAATGATTTGAAAGTGATTTCTAGCACTTTGAAAATTCCATCATTTTTCGATTTCACAATTATTTAGAATTAAACATTATAAAACAAATTATCTTTTATAAAAAGAATACAAACTCCAAATTAATGATTTAAATTCTCCAATTTAAATCATTATTTATTTTATTTAATCAACCTAAAAATCCGGCTTGTTACATATAGTCTCACGAACTTTACTAGCTTACTATCGCAGTCTGAAGCTTCACAAGTTACGTTGACACAATTCCTTACTCCACAGCGAAATCAGTTACTTACCCAACTAAACTTTGCACAATAGTTTGGTAACCTTCTCAATCCAATTCCTCTAAACCCAAACATGTTTGATTCACAACCGATAATTCTTCATGCAGAAACAATACCAAGAGACTCCTTCAGATGCTGCGACAAGCGACAAGAAGAAAGGTAAGGCAAAAAGAGCTTACAAAAAAAGAAAGCCTAAGAATCCTCAATCCAATGATTCTATTGATACAAGCACCGATAGTGGTGAGACATAGAGAGTTACATGACTATACGGTGTTGGCCAATGCATGTGTTAACGCATCAGAAGTTCCGTCGGACGTTCGAGTGGGAGGTTCTTCTATTTGAGTGTAAATGAGAACTGCAATCTGGACTCGAAATGCCAAAAAAGCGATCGTTTGAGGGCACAAAGACAGCATGGTATAACTTGAATACTATGTGTACCAAATACAAAGGTATAATAGTACAAAGAGGAGACATACTAAGGAGTGGACAACCATTTAGAGAATTGAAAGATGATTATGAAAAATATATCATGATACTTACAACAATGATTTCAAGGCTCATGAAGCATTTTAAATTCTCTATGTTAGGCCGTGTTTGGCAACTCTTAATGAAGAAGAGGATGTTGGTGAAGGAGATACCGAAGAATTTAATTTAAGAAATGTATCTTCAAGACAAATAGTGGATTCATCCCCTAGCCATTCACATGAATATCCTATGTCAGTAAATGCGAAGGGGAACAATAGCAATCCATTGACTCCTACTTCGGGAATGTTGTATAGTGGATTTGGAAATCGGCTTGAAGGAATAAAATCAAGCAAGAGATCGTTGTTGAGAAACAAGGAAAGAAGTGCCTTGGCAGTTGCTAGTGAAAATCTAACTGCACTTCTAAGTGATATTTCAACTGCATATGCCTTAAAAAAGAGAACTGTTTAAGGCTAAAAGAGTAGAAGTTAGAGATCTCGAAACCACAAGTTCAACAAGATGCAAACATAACTAGTGCTCTAAAAGAAAGAACAGAATTTGAGAAGGCCCATGAAAGATGTTTACGGGGTAAAGAAAAGGAAGAGTATTTAGCAAAAGAAGTTTCACATTTATCAGTGGAGTTTTTGGAGTATTTTTTGGCCAGAAAACATAGCATTCTAAGAGCGCAATGACAAAGGTATCAAGATGAAGAGAAAAGTTTTACAATGTAGAAGAACTGCAACATCATTGTTTGTATTACTAATTTAGTACGTTCTTTTTTTATAGTTTCTATGTTTAGTTCTGTGGTTGTAGATTTGTTTTTGAGTTTTATCAAATGATCAACTGTCTTGTTAGTAACATTAACCCTATATATATATCATTTTATAAAAACTAACTAAAACCCTCTTATCAAGGCATATAATTTTTTTTATAAAAACAACTAACGGTTAACTAAAATCCAATTTATGAACCTAAACATCCTTTTAAAATCCCTTTAGTTAAATGGTAACATACATGATTTAAAATTTACCATTTATGTATAGTCGCATTAAATTTTTTTTGGGGAAACCCCTTTATATCCTTTCCCAATACTTGAATTGCCGCCGTTGTAGCGTAGGGAGTCGAAAAAAAGCGGTGATCTTCTCCATTTTTCAAGCTTTCAACGCTGCTGGAGATTCTCTAAGTGGATTTACTATCTATTGGGTCAATTGCAATATAACATTCTTTTAGGTCAATTCCAATGAAACAATCCTAAAAGAGACAAGAATTGCTCGGTTAATTCCAACTTCATTTCAATGTCAAATGCCTTCGTAATGTCATACGCAGGGCCAACACAAGTTAAGTGCTGCCATGCCCCATTTTTATATACTGTAATATTAAACTCAATTGATGAACTAAAAAAATGTTGACCCTAACTAGATGTGAACCCTGACCTTTATGCACAAACATCACTTAAGTAACCATTTAGATATAACAACAATTGAATATTTTTTGCAAGTACTATGTATATGTTCTATATATAAGGCTGTAATGGTAATAGTAACCGCTAACGATATGAGGAAACCGTTATCGTATCGATACTATTGGTAAATCTAAAATGATTACTAATATTTTACCGTTACGATGATGAAGTATTCATTGGTATACCGATAAACCATTAACTGGTAATAGTAAATTTACCAATACATAAAGACATTAAAATTTTATTGCATTAAAATTTTGATAATAATAACAAAGTAAATATTTTATTACTAATTCCAACTCCATTAATGCTTATATAAAAGGTTTGACTAATTTTAGCTGAAGGGGAAAATTATCTTGTTTATGAAATAATAATATTAGTAATATTTAACTTTGAAGTTAAGAAAGTCAAAAGGAAATAAAATCATAAATAACATTGCAAGCATTTGCTTAAAATATGATAACAATTCAAAAGCTTTTGTGGTTAGGATTAACTAAAGTAGTGAAAAAACCAAAATTAATACGACTGTAAATTTACCGTTACCACTGGTTTTGACATTTCTCTATTGCTACATTTACCGTTAATAATGACAAATTTCAAATTACTAAATCAATAGCATTGATATACCGACGTAGGTTGATATTGGTTATCAAATACTTGGTATTGATACGGTAATGGTAAATTTACCATTAGCATAACAACCGTAATATATATAGCAACTATGTTTTTGTATTGCACTTGCCGGGGGTTGCCTCAATCAATGGGGTCGGTGGGCTTCCCCCGGGTACGGCCTGGTCATTTGCTTTGAAAACGGGAACAATATTAAGTCAATCATTGATCCGTTGACATTGGGACATGTTTGACGTCAACTATCTTTTTCTTCTCTTGTACATAAATCCTTTTATAGTTTACTTCCACCTTTAACATCTTTTTACCTTTATTTACAAATACTTCATGAATCTTATAATAAAGTTGTCCTGAAATTGTAAAACTCATAGAAGTTTGACAATTTGGCCGTAATAAGATAGCATTGTCTCGCTAAAATATGTTATTCATCTATATGAGAAATGTGAGAATAAATAAAATAGTGCAAAAGCTATAACAATTAACTACAATTGAATCAGAGTGACCGTTTTGGCTAAGTAAATGTGGATGATGAATACGTCCGAAACAAGCACAAAATTCTTTAAAGCAAATGGATTATGTTTGAAAGTTTGTCCATTAAAATAGGAGTTGGTTGGGATGCTAAAAAAACTGTTAGTGGCAGTGATTAATAGTGGTGTAATCGTAGGAAAGTATGTTTATATTTGTGGCATATTAATATATTAGTCAAGATATGTCTTATTTAGTAAAAGATATGTTTTTATATTATTATGGCAATTGGAAAGTTTATTTTGAAGTCTACGAGATGATCAATTGAAAACCTCAAACTGATGCAAATTTTATTTTGTGTGAGAGAATCGCTACCCAAAATATAATACTAAATATGCAAAAAAATACAAATGGTGTTTCCCTCAAATAAAGTAGTAAACACACGCGCGCACTCACGCACGAAGACAAACGCACGCACGCACTATATACACAAAGACAAGTATATACATACATACATACATACATATACATACATACATATATATATATATACATATATGTTTGTATGTGTGTGTATGTATGTATGTATATACATAGGCAAGGATGATTACACCTCATTTTTGCTACATCTCAATTCACCTTCCTTCGATTTCAACCATACACTTTGATTGAAATAATATAACAAGGTGACAAGAGGGAAAAATATATTATTTAAATCATAATGTGTGGTTGATTTTAAGAGGAATAGAGGTGTAACACAAATGAAGTGTGGTCAATCCTTACCCTATATGTTTGTGTATATGTATATTTGTGTTTATACACGACACCCTACACATACACATACACACACATGCATGCATACATATACACATACACATACATGCATGCACATATACATATACATATACATATACATATACATATACATATACATATATTATATATATAAACATATACATATATTATATATATAAACATATACATATATATTATATATATATAAATATATATATATATATAACATAAAATGAAGATTGGAACTCTATTCACAATAGAGGAACTACTCAAAGGATGTACAAAGATGGAGAGCCATGTTCAAAATCAGTTTTATCCCTTTTAATGTTTAATGTCCTTGGATTTACATAGTGTTTTTTATTGTTGGACGAGATTACGAACCGAGTTTGCCGCTTACACATACACATACACATACACACACATGCATGCATACATATACACATACACATACACATACACATACATGCATGCACATACATACATATATATATACACACATATATACACACACACATATATACATATAAATATACATATACATACATATACATATACTGTAACATCCTGAAATTTTCAACCACTCGCATCCATACATGTCGGATTTGAATTGCTCAAAATATCATATTGTTAATTTAAATTTGGCAAAACTCAGCATATACAGTAAATAAATAATCATAGAATCACAGACACAGAGTAATATAACAATAATGCAGCGGAAACAAAAGGATAGTAGTTCATGAAGCTACTATATATATAACAAAGTTAAATAAGATACAACAGAGGTCTCGAATACATAGATGTCTCAATACAATAGTCAAATACAAAATCTGAATACATCACTGGAATCAACTGAATAACTGAAAGCTGGATCTCCAAGCGAAGCTCCAACTTCAAAGGTGAGTCTCGAATACTGTATCACTCAGTTTGACCCGAGCGTAAAGCAAAACACAAAACACTCGAGTCAGGATTAACATTCTTATATCAATAAATCCAACTCAAGTGAAATATCAACTGAAATACAAGTAACTTAAAGGATGTTTGGGATAACCATCCTCTAAGGATCCGTTAAACTATCTACTATGTAGTAATATACGCTATTATAATAATGTCTACAGTAAAGTATACTATTTTAAAAATAGCGTTAAGGCTTTACATTTTCCACCTTAACACATTTTTAGGTATGCCAATAGTCTATACAGTACCGTAATATCCCGTAAACTGGAGCAACCAGAGGATACTCCATAGGTACGACACAAATCAAACTCGTAGTAAAGCACGCTAGGGTAGGTGACACGGCACAACTAGGCAATGCCAGGGTAGATATACCAATTACACTTCCGGGCCGGTGGTAACACAGAGCCGCAGCAATCGCCACCTCGAGCCACACTCCCGAAAATCCGAAGGTGCGCACCAAATCAATCACAAAGTAATAGAATGGCATATGATGGAGTGTGCTCGATCAGAGGAGCAACCTCATTAGCCCGTCAATTGCTCCTGTTTTAGCCACCTTATGCCAACTCACAGGAGTCGGGTCCACGTATATACCTCATATAGAATCGTCGCCACCATCCTACTTCATTCTGGAATCTCCACCACGTACTCAGTTGTTAAAGTGGTTTTCGGTATCGACAAAGAGTATGCCCATATCCGATCCCGGTCTCTTTAACAACCAATCGTTATTATAACACCGTGGTCATTTCAAAATAGTTTATACTTCAAAACCAAAATATCGTTTCCATTTCAAAAACCAAATCAATACGATATCATTTCCATTTCAAATACATTCACTTCCAAAATCATAGTACTTTCAAAGTTTTAACACTTTCGAAACCAAAACAATTTGAAATAATAATACTTTGGAAATCATAATACATTGAAATTCATAACTTTGGAAATCATAACACTTTGAAATCATAACACTTTCCTTTAACAGTTTAGATATTAATAATAGTATATATATAATAAAATAAAATAGTTTATATAAAATAGTTATAAGTTAAAATAGTTTATATTTAAAATAATTAGTATATTAAAATAGTTTATATTAAAATAATTTATATTGAAAATGATACATATAAAAATAGTTTATATTAAAATAATTTATAAAGTAAAATATAAAATAGTTTAAATATAATTTAAAAATACTTTACATAATACAATAGCTTCCTCAAGTTTCACAAATCGATTTCATATCCACTCAAATCCAAAAATTCAAATTCTATTCTGTAATGACCTCGGATTTTAATTAAATTTAAACTGATAATTAATTGGATTTTTGAAGACAATTTGTAAAATTAATCGATTAAAGTGATGCGAGTTTCCTCGAAATTCAAATAAATTCTGTATAAGTCATTTAAATTTAAAATATTGTATATATGTATATATGTGAAAATATATATATATATATATATGTATGTATTTGGGTATATATGAGTAAATTTGAAATAATATATATATGTAACAACCCGGGATTTCATAACAGTTGATTATCGTCAAACGACGATTTAATTTGTTGACAAATATTTGCTGTCAGGACTTTCGATACTAGTAGACATTCGTTTAAAAATCTGAGATGGTTAGTTCAACAACATAATTTAACAAAAACAAAACAAATTTGTTTTTAAAAGAAAAGAAAAAAAAATTGATTTAACATCCCTCCATACCTCAAGTACCCCACCCCATACCCCTCCAAAGACACGCCCCCTCTCTTTTCAATCAGAACAGAAAAAAAGAAAATGAACGAAATAAAATGGCGACATCATCTTCGCCCTCGTCTTCTCCAAATTAGGGCATGCTAATCTCGTCTCGAATTGGGGCTTCGTGAATTCGAAGGCGCCACTGCATGTTGATCAATCAAAGTGCTTGCCTGGCGATCAGTGTTTTCTTGCTTGCTTCAGCGGTGACTGGTTTTGGGATCTTCGAAAATAAGGTGAGTGATTACCTTATCACTCACATCTGTTATTCAACTTAGTAGAGTGCTTTGGCTGTTCGATTTTGTCTCGTGGTTGATGATTTCTCTGCCTTAATCAATTTCGTATAATTTGATGAATTTTTGGCCTGATGATGATGCTATGATGATTTTGGTTTTGTTCGACTTTCGGACTTGTTTTGGTTGGCTTCGACTTTGAATTGATCACTGTTACTTGCCTTGGTTTACGCGATGATATTCAAGACATCTCTGTCTTTGTTCGGAGCAGTTGTACCCTGATGTTTGACTGAGTTCGATTTCTTGTTTTCTTGGTTATTATAGCACAGTTTGATTTCGTTTGAAATTGAGCTATTTCTTTGAAAGTGAATGGTTGGCTTCGTTCACTTTCTCCTTTGACCTTATTTTTGGTTTGATACTTAGGCTTCCCTGTTCACTGCCTCGAGTCATTTGCAACCTGTAACTTGACTTGTTTGTGAATTTTAATTGACGTTTCATAACTCTAGCCACCTGTACTATTGTAACTTTGGTACAGTGTGAATTGAACTGCAATTGACCTTGAGCATTTTTATGTTGACATAAGTCTTAACTTTGGTCTTGACATTTACTTCACCACTTGTCACGAGTCTGGATAGCTTATCATTGGGGTTGCATTTGCTCTCTATTACTACGAGACAGTTCAGTTGCTAGTACATTTAGTTGTTTTCATGTACAACTAGTATTGTCCAGTTCACAGTAGTTGTACATATGTATAGAAATGTTGCATTCCTGTTTTTGGGTTCACTGGTCTTTCTGGGGCACTGTGTGTACCTGGTTTGTATGCATTCGTCGCTGGTTTGATTTGTGAGCAGACCAGTATCGTCCACTGTTGCATTTTGCTTGAGCAATTGGGTACTTCTGGCCATTTTTGTCTCTGACCTGACTTGTAGTATGAGCTACTAACTTGCATTGCAATTTAGTTGGTAGAGAAATTTCTTCACCTGTGCATGTCTTTGGTTTTGTAAGTGCATATCGTCTTGTAAGCTTAGGTGAACTTACTACTGTTTTATACTTAGTTGGTTCATCAGGCTGTCTGGTCGACACTTGTCTACCATCAGTGGTCACTGCCTATTTCATTTGTACTACTTCATATGAATCGATTCATTGTCCCATTTAAGATGCTGTCTGCACTATCATATCTTGTAGTCTTGTTTCCATGATTTCAACAATAGCTTGATTATTTTTATGGTTTCACATGCATGCATACATACCATAGTATGTGTGCATGTATATGTGTTGACCCTACACATGTGGGTTCACTACCGCTTTGATGATTTCTGTAGCATACTTGGCTTTCCCTTGATTTCGACATTGTTCAGTTCTTTGCCTTTTTACTTAGGCATGGTCTTGTTCTTGATTGAAATACCAGTACTGCCCAGTTTTACTGTGTTGTAATCTTGTTGTATCTGCAGTTTTGTTACAGGCTGTTCTTGTATTCATTTGGGCATTACTTGTTGCGCACTTCATATTTGCACTGTTTCTGTAGTGGTGTAGTATATATCCACTATCTTCTTGAACTTGTTTCATCAGTGATGTTCTGTACATCCTACTATTCTCCCTTGCCATCCTCGTTTGCATATGGCTGCTGCCTTGATCCCCGGTCTTGGCTCATGTAGTCTTGACTTCGAGTACTTATGTGTATGTACACTCGTATCTGGTGCATGTGCTATGTCCATTCGAGTTGTCCTTCTTTTGTTGCCTGCACTATGATACGGTGTAGCCTTTGAATTATCACTTCATGTTACATCTGTTAGGTGTAATAGTATTGAACTACTTTATGTTCATATACATTTCCTGTTGAGTTTGCTCCATCCAGTTTCATGCATACTTGACACTGTAGTTTCTTAATTTGGTTCCTACTTAGATACCACTACATGTTGTTTATGTTACCCGGATTTATGTGCATGTGTCTTTGAACATATGCGTTTGTGGCTGCACTTCATTATCAGTGCAGTACTCACCTCTCTTGTTATTCCTTGAGTTGAACCCGATTTCGGGGTTTGACCTTGCGATCATTTGTGACTTTCACTGAGCTTTTGTGTATCTCTTGCGATAGTGGCGAGGCAGTACACGCATGCGTGTACTGCAGCCCTATCAGATTTGACAGCTTTAAATTGATTTAGTCGATTTGATAAATTGTTTATTTATCTCTGTTGATGATTTAAATCTGCTGATTTTTGTTAAACACTGTTAAGTGTTATATTGACCGTTATCCGGTTTCTTTGATTAAAGAATCAGATAGACGGGAATTATTGTGACTGTCGTCTATTTAAATTATTACTGCCTATATGCACTAATAAACTGGTTTGAATTAGACTGACCTGGGTATTATTTTCTTTTGAATGTAATACTCGGGTCAGACCCGAGTATTTCAGGTTGTAGATTTCTTTCTTTGAGTTGCTGTTCGGGATTGAAGACTTTTCACATCTTCTGAAGTTGTCAGTCATTTTGTAGTAGTCGTGTCATTGTATAGAATGATATGTATTCATGTATATTAGTCGATAATGTACTTGTATATATAACTTCTAGAGTCGACAGTTGTAGTTGTATCATATGTATAGTGTCAACTATGTATTAACTGACATCAGTTATATATATCTGAGACTTTTGTTTTTATCTGTGTTCCGTATTTATATTATCTGTGTTATTGTTATATCTAATGTCCTAAACTATTATGAACCGTCGTAGTTCGTTTTATACTAGTATTGGGTGTGTCGATGGGAGTAAATAAATAATAGAAGAAAAATAAAAAGAATGTACCACTCCTATCGAGATAACCAATGTTAGTGTAAGGCCAATTACGGATGGTCGCTCCCATCCAGCCTTATTCTTCGTAATAATAGACAGTATTTCCTTTAATACTCTTTGTTATTATGAGCATAGAGGTGGGGCGTCACAGTTGGTATCAGAGCCTGGGGTTTATGGACATAATATAAAACATAACTTGGATGGAACATATGTTACAACTATTGGTCGATGTTTTATTTGTACTTTGAGTCAAAACTAAAGTTTTGAAATTTAGATGAAATTTTTAAATATCATTATTTAAAAATAAAAAGTGAAACTGTGTTTTGTTGATTTGATTGATTTGTGTTCTATTTATCAGAGTGCGCAGCGGAAACAGTGAAACTGTCTTCGTTGAGTACAACTGATAATCTTTTTGATTTAAGAATCAAAATACGAAATTGATATGAATTCCAATTGTTGTTTACATAGCTGTAATTATTTGTTTCTTTGAGAATTTCGAATCCAAATTGAGGATTCGAAGAAATTGCAGATATGTGATTTTTGTTGAAATTTCCGCTGGCTTTCTTTTGTACTAATCATCTAGTGATTAGATTTTTGCTGTTTTGAATTATCTTCGTTGAAGATACCTTTGAATGATTTCTTTGTTCATTTTGTAATACGTGCAAAAATTTGAATTGCACGTTATTGCATTTATTTTACGTTGAACCGATGCTTGGTTATGATACGTATTTTGTTGTCGTTATTTTTGTAACGGACTTATTACACCAATGCTGAATTTTTGAGGCACGGTGTTTTGTTGACAATTTTAATAAATGAAAATTCACTGATGTCACATTTTGATGTGAATCCTTTGATGAGATATTTGATGTTTTAAAATTTCTGTCGCTTTGACTTCAGCAACAGCCAAAATTTTAAAAGTGGATTTTCAAGCGGTTATTCCGCAATACTGATTTGTGACCGTTTTTACGGTATTTTGAGAAGTACAATTTCCTTATCGAAATTGTTACTAATATTGTTGTTTTAATCACGTGATGGGAAAATCGTTTTAAAATGAAAATTGTTTTATAAATTTTTAACAGTTTGCGTTTTCAAAAGAATGAGAAAGCGACTTAAACGATTCAGCAAAATCGAGGATTGTGACCCCTTTCTTTTACTGTTTCGCTTAACTCCGGATTTGTCCAGTTGAGAATGTGAATTGTTATTTTACAAAATAAATAAAATTATTTTCAAAAATTTTACAGTTTGCGATTTCAAAGGAATGAGGAAGCGATTTAAACGTTTCAGCAAAATCGAGGACTATGACCCCTTTCTTTTACTGATTCGCTTAATTCCGGACTTGTCCGTTTGAGAATGTGAAATGTATTTTTACAAAATACACAATTTTGCACTTTCAAGGAAACGATGAAGAGAATCAAACGATTTAGTAAAACACGTGGTATGGGACATGTGCGTTTGCTATTTCGGTTAATTCCGGACTCGTTAATTGAAATATTTGATGATTTCGTGTGCTTTCGAGCCACTATGAGGACCTTCGGGTCATTTGTTGGGCTTTCGGGCCACTCTGCGGACCTTCGGGTCATTTGTTGGGCTTTCGGGCCACTCTGCGGACCTTCGGGTCAAATACCAGTACTAGACCTTCGGGTCACTCTGCGGACCTCCGGGTCAATCTGATGGGCGCCAAAATTATGTTGAGTACTTGGTAGGCTTCGGCCACTCTGAGATGCACGTGCGGCGAATTAAAAACTCGCCATCTGATGGGATCGATCCAAGCTTTTATGTTGATTTTCTAGTCTTCTTAATTGATTTCTAGATATTTGTTGTTTCCAATTATCTGCAGGTAATTGGATATTTGTTGATATGAGTTCTGGTTATCGTTTTTGATAATCAGATATTTATTGTTTCTAATTATCGCTTGTGATAATTAGATATTTGTTGATATGAGTTCTGGTTATCGTTTTTGATAATCAGATATTTGTTGTTTCTAATTATCGCTTGTGATAATTAGATATTTGTTGATATGAGTTCTGGTTATCGTTTTTGATAATCAGATATTTGTTGTTTCTAATTATCGCTTGTGATAATTAGATATTTGTTGATATGAGTTCTGGTTATCGTTTTTGATAATCAGATATTTGTTGTTTCTAATTATCGCTTGTGATAATTAGATATTTGTTGATATGAGTTCTGGTTATCGTTTTTGATAATCAGATATTTGTTGTTTCTAATTATCGCTTGTGATAATTAGATATTTGTTGATATGAGTTCTGGTTATCGTTTTTGATAATCAGATATTTGTTGTTTCTAATTATCGCTTGTGATAATTAGATATTTGTTGATATGAGTTCTGGTTATCGTTTTTGATAATCAGATATGTGTTGTTTCTAATTATCGCTTGTGATAATTAGATATTTGTTGATATGAGTTCTGATTATCGTTTTTGATAATCAGATATTTGTTGCTTTTAATTATCGCTTTAGATAATTAAATATTTGTTGCTTTGAGATTTAATTATCGCTTTAGATAATTAAATAATTGTTGATTTGAGATTTAATTATCGCTTTTGATAATTAAATATTTACTGCTTTGAGATTTAATTATCGCTTTAGATAATTAAATATTTGTTGCTTTGAGATTTAATTATCGCTTTTGATAATTAAATATTTGTTGCTTTGAGATTTAATTATCGCTTTTGATAATTAAATATTTGCTGATTTGAGATTTAATTATCGCTTTTGATAATTAAATATGTGCTGCTTTGAAATTTAATTATCGCTTTAGATAATTAAATATTTGTTGCTTTGAGATTTAATTATCGCTTTTGATAATTAAATATTTGTTGCTTTGAGATTTAATTATCGCTTTAGATAATTAAATATTTGTTGCTTTGAGATTTAATTATCGCTTTTGATAATTAAATATTTGCTGATTTGAGATTTAATTATCGCTTTTGATAATTAAATATTTGCTGCTTTGAAATTTAATTATCGCTTTAGATAATTAAATATTTGTTGCTTTGAGATTTAATTATCGCTTTAGATAATTAAATATTTGTTGCTTTGAGATTTAATTATCGCTTTAGATAATTAAATAATTGTTGATTTGAGATTTAATTATCGCTTTTGATAATTAAATATTTACTGCTTTGAGATTTAATTATCGCTTTAGATAATTAAATATTTGTTGCTTTGAGATTTAATTATCGCTTTAGATAATTAAATAATTGTTGCTTTGAGATTTAATTATCGCTTTTGATAATTAAATATTTGCTGATTTGAGATTTAATTATCGCTTTTGATAATTAAATAATTGCTGATTTAAAATTTGATTATCATTTTGATAGTTGAATGTTTGTTGATTTGAGAAATTCAATTATCGTTTTGATGATTGAATATTTGCGATTTTTGAGATTTGAGTTTCGTCTTTTTCTCTGGAGATTCAAGTGAGTAATTTAATTTACTCACATTCAATTCGTGCTCTGTAGGGGATTTCTGCTCTGTTTTCCTTCTCTTTTAGTTGCTGGAACTCGATTGTTCTTGCTTTTGTTAGTCGTCTGATTTTGATCCCTGATTCCCACGATGTTGACTCTTTTGATTCGAAGCAGTCGAACCTTTTGATTTCTTATCTAGTACTTCCCCTGCTGACATTTGCTTCGCTTATGCACTCGTCATTGCCTTGCTCTTTTGGTTGTTACCTTTTGTCCATTTATTCCTTATAATTGCGAGGACGCAATTCCTTTAAGGAGGGGAGTCTGAAACAACCCGGGATTTCATAACAGTTGATTATCGTCAAACGACGATTTAATTTGTTGACAAATATTTACTGTCAGGACTTTCGATACTAGTAGACATTCGTTTAAAAATCTGAGATGGTTAGTTCAACAACATAATTTAACAAAAACAAAACAAATTTGTTTTTAAAAGAAAAGAAAAAAAAATTGATTTAACATCCCTCCATACCTCAAGTACCCCACCCCATACCCCTCCAAAGACACGCCCCCTCTCTTTTCAATCAGAACAGAAAAAAAGAAAATGAACGAAATAAAATGGCGACATCATCTTCGCCCTCGTCTTCTCCAAATTAGGGCATGCTAATCTCGTCTCGAATTGGAGCTTCGTGAATTCGAAGGCGCCACTGCCTGTTGATCAATCAAAGTGCTTGCCTGGCGATCAGTGTTTTCTTGCTTGCTTCGGCGGTGACTGGTTTTGGGATCTTCGAAAATAAGGTGAGTGATTACCTTATCACTCACATCTGTTATTCAACTTAGTAGAGTGCTTTGGCTGTTCGATTTTGTCTCGTGGTTGATGATTTCTCTGCCTTAATCAATTTCGTATAATTTGATGAATTTTTGGCCTGATGATGATGCTATGATGATTTTGGTTTTGTTCGACTTTCGGACTTGTTTTGGTTGGCTTCGACTTTGAATTGATCACTGTTACTTGCCTTGGTTTACGCGATGATATTCAAGACATCTCTGTCTTTGTTCGGAGCAGTTGTACCCTGATGTTTGACTGAGTTCGATTTCTTGTTTTCTTGGTTATTATAGCACAGTTTGATTTCGTTTGAAATTGAGCTATTTCTTTGAAAGTGAATGGTTGGCTTCGTTCACTTTCTCCTTTGACCTTATTTTTGGTTTGATACTTAGGCTTCCCTGTTCACTGCCTCGAGTCATTTGCAACCTGTAACTTGACTTGTTTGTGAATTTTAATTGACGTTTCATAACTCTGGCCACCTGTACTATTGTAACTTTGGTACAGTGTGAATTGAACTGCAATTGACCTTGAGCATTTTTATGTTGACATAAGTCTTAACTTTGGTCTTGACATTTACTTCACCACTTGTCACGAGTCTGGATAGCTTATCATTGGGGTTGCATTTGCTCTCTATTACTACGAGACAGTTCAGTTGCTAGTACATTTAGTTGTTTTCATGTATAACTAGTATTGTCCAGTTCACAGTTGTTGTACATATGTATAGAAATGTTGCATTCCTGTTTTTGGGTTCACTGGTCTTTCTGGGGCACTGTGTGTACCTGGTTTGTATGCATTCGTCGCTGGTTTGATTTGTGAGCAGACCAGTATCGTCCACTGTTGCATTTTGCTTGAGCAATTGGGTACTTCTGGCCATTTTGTCTCTGACCTGACTTGTAGTATGAGCTACTAACTTGCATTGCAATTTAGTTGGTGGAGAAATTTCTTCACCTGTGCATGTCTTTGGTTTTGTAAGTGCATATCGTCTTGTAAGCTTAGGTGAACTTACTACTGTTTTATACTTAGTTGGTTCATCAGGCTGTCTGGTCGACACTTGTCTACCATCAGTGGTCACTGCCTATTTCATTTGTACTACTTCATATGAATCGATTCATTGTCCCATTTAAGATGCTGTCTGCACTATCATATCTTGTAGTCTTGTTTCCATGATTTCAACAATAGCTTGATTATTTTTATGGTTTCACATGCATGCATACATACCATAGTATGTGTGCATGTATATGTGTTGACCCTACACATGTGGGTTCACAACCGCTTTGATGATTTCTGTAGCATACTTGGCTTTCCCTTGACTTCGACATTGTTCAGTTCTTTGCCTTTTTACTTAGGCATGGTCTTGTTCTTGATTGAAATACCAGTACTGCCCAGTTTTACTGTGTTGTAATCTTGTTGTATCTGCAGTTTTGTTACAGGCTGTTCTTGTATTCATTTGGGCATTACTTGTTGCGCACTTCATATTTGCACTGTTTCTGTAGTGGTGTAGTATATATCCACTATCTTCTTGAACTTGTTTCATCAGTGATGTTCTGTACATCCTACTATTCTCCCTTGCCATCCTCGTTTGCATATGGCTGCTGCCTTGATCCCCGGTCTTGGCTCATGTAGTCTTGACTTCGAGTACTTATGTGTATGTACACTCGTATCTGGTGCATGTGCTATGTCCATTCGAGTTGTCCTTCTTTTGTTGCCTGCACTATGATACGGTGTAGCCTTTGAATTATCACTTCATGTTACATCTGTTAGGTGTAATAGTATTGAACTACTTTATGTTCATATACATTTCCTGTTGAGTTTGCTCCATCCAGTTTCATGCATACTTGACACTGTAGTTTCTTAATTTGGTTCCTACTTAGATACCACTACATGTTGTTTATGTTACCCGGATTTATGTGCATGTGTCTTTGAACATATGCGTTTGTGGCTGCACTTCATTATCAGTGTAGTACTCACCTCTCTTGTTATTCCTTGAGTTGAACCCGATTTCGGGGTTTGACCTTGCGATCATTTGTGACTTTCACTGAGCTTTTGTGTATCTCTTGCAATAGTGGCGAGGCAGTACACGCGTGCGTGTACTGCAGCCCTATCAGATTTGACAGCTTTAAATTGATTTAGTCGATTTGATAAATTGTTTATTTATCTCTGTTGATGATTTAAATCTGCTGATTTTTGTTAAACACTGTTAAGTGTTATATTGACCGTTATCCGGTTTCTTTGATTAAAGAATCGGATAGACGGGAATTATTGTGACTGTCGTCTATTTAAATTATTACTGCCTATATGCACTAATAAACTGGTTTGAATTAGACTGACCTGGGTATTATTTTCTTTTGAATGTAATACTCGGGTCAGACCCGAGTATTTCAGGTTGTAGATTTCTTTCTTTGAGTTGCTGTTCGGGATTGAAGACTTTTCACATCTTCTGAAGTTGTCAGTCATTTTGTAGTAGTCGTGTCATTGTATAGAATGATATGTATTCATGTATATTAGTCGATAATGTACTTGTATATATAACTTCTAGAGTCGACAGTTGTAGTTGTATCATATGTATAGTGTCAACTATGTATTAACTGACATCAGTTATATATATCTGAGACTTTTGTTTTTATCCGTGTTCCGTATTTATATTATCTGTGTTATTGTTATATCTAATGTCCTAAACTATTATGAACCGTCGTAGTTCGTTTTATACTAGTATTGGGTGTGTCGATGGGAGTAAATAAATAATAGAAGAAAAATAAAAAGAATGTACCACTCCTATCGAGATAACCAATGTTAGTGTAAGGCCAATTACGGATGGTCGCTCCCATCCAGCCTTATTCTTCGTAATAATAGACAGTATTTCCTTTAATACTCTTTGTTATTATGAGCATAGAGGTGGGGCGTCACAATATATATATATATATATTTGATTTGAATTTAAATTCACTACAACAAAAACACCCTTTAATAGCGTTGAAAAAACGCTATTACAGGCTACTATAGCGTGTTTTGGTACGCTGTATATTAACATGTTGTAATAGGTCAGTGACCTATAATAGCAACATAAAAAACGCTGTAGAGACGCTATGGTCAAAGACTTTTCATAGCGGTTTATACGTGCTATAAACATGATTTGTAATAGCCTTGAAAAATCGCTATGTAGTAAAAGTATAGCGTTTTTATGAATGCTATAGTTGCCATACACACGAAATATACAATAGCATCCAAAAACGCTATACAAAACAAAATTCAATAGCGTTTTGGGCTGCAATCGTAAATTGTATGCATAAATACAACTACTTTTTATAGCGTTTAGCTGTCTTTTATAGCATTGTTTATTTGCTATAAAAACTGTTTATAGCACTTTCATAATGCTGTAGTATGTTAAAACTGGGAAAACCATCTTTCCATAGCACAATTAAAACGCTATAAGTTTTTATCATTGCTGCTACATACATTCCAGCTTACAATTTATAATTCTACGAATATATTATAAAATTTCAAAAAAACACAATTATCACATTGTGATATCTATAATCAAATGGAGACATAAGCCAAACCACAGTATATATATATATATCCATAATATTTCGTAAACAGTTTCAAACATTAAATATTTGTGATCTAAAAAAAACAATAACAACTGTAGCTAACCAAAATGATACATACTATCCACTCCTACACCGCCACTTCCTTCCACTGCACATTCAATTGTCACCTGAAACTTCTTCCTTCCACCATTCATCACCATCATCACCTCTGCCTAACTCCTTCAACTCGTCTCTGTTCATCCACTACACCAAAACTGTCACAATCCATTCACTTCCACCATACAACTACTGCTGCCATTACCCTCTTCACATCTTCCTCCACCAATATTCAACAAACAACCATCATTCCACTTATATCCGCACTTACAAACTTCCTTAACCTCTGCCTGCACATTCATACAACCACCCATTGCTTGCAAACCAATACTTCATCACCCACATTTCAGTCCATCCACCACAACTCCTCCTGCAACCTTGCCAACTTCAAACTTCTCCTCTTCATCAACTCCTATGCACTGCCTTCCATAAAACAAACAACAACTCAACCACTCAACCATTATTCAATTCATCCTCACTGCCTCTAATCCATCCCATTAGCTACTGATACTCTCATTAACAACCTGAAACAACTTATACATTTTACTTGTCAGCTGTTGTCAAAGAAGCAGTACAGCATATCTAAAATCTAAATAATGCTTAATTTCCAATCGACTAATCTATTTTTGACTTCCATTGTGACCACTCAAATACAGTGAAATTACTAACTAAGAAAAACCATAAAAAAATATATAGCCTGCATGATTGATCGCCCTTTAAGGAAGTAAAATATTCAAATTCATAATATTTAGCTTTTCCATATAAAATAATAAATGTTAGGAATCAAGGAGGTAGAAAAGATCAACATGAAACAAATGTTCTCTTTATCACAGTGGGGTTTTGTAACGACCCGTAAAATTTCAACTGTTTTAATAACGTAATTAGTTGAAATTTTATTAAATTTTAAACGATAAAATTTTGAAATATAAATTTGATATTTGAAATACGTCTAGTTAAACATAGCAACTGATAAATTTTCGTCTGAAAATACGAAAGTTTATTTCGCGCGTAAATTCGCTTCAATTTAATCAGTTAAAAAGCGTTGGAAATAAAATGTTTTCAAAACCAAAATATTTTTACATAGAAAAATTCTAAACCATCTTCTGAGCAAGATGTTAGTTCGTCATTTTTCCAAATTCGGACATCTATTGCTCCATCGTTCTTATTTTCTGCAAAATAGCAGCATTCTGGTACCGATAACGATTTTTATCGGATGATCGTACCACTGATATCCGTATGCCGTTTTGATCGCCTAGTCGTACTGATCTATGCGGTATATTCAATTCTGTGTCTTGGAGCCTATTTCGCAATGGTATCCGTTTCGAGCCATTCATTTTTCCATCGGGTAAAAGAAAAAAAAAACTGTGCAGTCATTGGCCTTTATTACATTCCAGAATTCAAGGGTTAACTCACTATTCCCTATTGCAAATATTTATTGCGTCGTCCTTTCAATTACACATGCTCGGTTTTCCATTTGTACCGTCATTTGAAAGCCATTTCATCTTTACGTCTGATGCCTATCCAATTTCCTCTACTTTGCTCTAATAATCTCCGTGCCCTTCATTTTTGTCTGGCCTTTGAAAGAAGAATGCATACTATCTCATGAGCTTTTAATTTGTTTATTTATTTCTCATCACTGTTCCTATTTGCTCCACCACCATAGCTCGACACCGCCTGAAGCCAAGCAACGCCCTACCCACTTCCACCCATGCTCGTCATCACCATCCCTCCCCCTCCGCCTGGACCGAGCACCAAACCCCTGTCCATCTCAGCGAGCACCCGTAACCATTTTCCTCCTCTCACTCGCTTAGCCTACCATCGCTCCGACCCTCCACCTTCGACCGATCCACCCAGAGCTCGCAAACCCAAAGCAACCACTGCTCACTACCATCGGCATCATCAAAAACCATCATCTTCTCGCCTTCCACCCTCACCAGCAAGTTAGCCTCACCTCCGACTTTCCATTCGTGGCAGCCAGGCGTGCCTGCCTCTGCCTTGGCCAACAACGCAACCCGAATCCAGATCTGCAGTCTCCCTCTTTGCTTCCATCGTTCCTGTTGCATGTTCATATCTGTAAGTTGTAAATATAGAATATATATTGTCTACAACATTTAATTTGGGAAGATGATTTATATGTTTTTTTTTGTTGTTTTTGTTTTACATTTTTTCTGATGTATATGTAGTTATATACATTTTTATATTTATCAAAGTTTATAATTGAATAATAAGGTGTTTTATCGTATGTGGTTTATACTCTACAGTTTACAAAGTTATAAAAGTATATATATATGCCAATAAGCATGTATATTGGTTTATTCATATGCGTGTATATGTACTTTACATTAGTATAGTATGATATAAGCACTGGTGTCAAGTATAAAGGCTTTCATATGTCTGTAGTTTTATATGTTCGGTCATATAAGTATATGTCTTTAGGGTATATGTATTGGTTTATTTGCATTATATGTTAGGGTAGATTTCATATACACCTTAACTGAAATTTTATATATAGTGTCTGCTGCATGTGATGTTACAGGATTTATATAATAAGTTTTAAGGCGTTATGGTTTTATATAGAAAGGCTATTGTGTCTACAAGTTGCAAATGAATTGTTTGTTTATATGTGTATATCTAAGTTTGTATAAGTTATTATACGACAATATATACATATCTATTGTTTTGATAAGTACAATATATATATATATATATATATAGCCGCAATAGGTTATATTTTATAAACTTACATTTTAATTTTATGACTAAGTGTTTAAGTTGATATATTATATAGATAAGCTTTGGTGTTCATTTTTGGTGAAGTCTGCATATAATAGCATGCGATTTGAACATATATTTGAAAATTTTAGTGTCTGCATGAGTATGCAGTGTTATAAATTTGTGTTTAGATCCTTACAATGGTTTTGTAATAGTTTCTAGATATAATTTATGTTAATGAGTTTGTAATGAATATATATATATTGTGTAGTTTATATAAGATTTTGTTTTGTTATATATATACATGTAATATGTTGTATATCTATATAAGTAATATTATTGTACGTAAAGGTATACGTTTGATTTTTTTAATAAAATGTAACGTGTAAGTATGTAAAAAAAAATGTGTATATAAAATTGAGTAATTGTTTAAGGAAATATTTTAATATAATATATCTTTCATTTCCAGGACATCAACTAATTCTGATGAGCTCTCATCGATTTTTCATTTATCAGCTTTGTCTGTCGTGCCCAATTGCTTCACTGAATCATGTCCGTCTAGCGGTGTTTTGGAATTCGTGTTCGGATCCACAATTCACTTCCATTTCCGTTCATCTCTCTAGCCTCGAAAGGTGAGCACTCACTCACGATTAACGTTCTTTTATTTATTAAATTTGATTTCAATTGAAACGACAATTGAAATATGCTACTGTTTGATATTTACACTGTTATTACCTGTATCAGTTCACCTGTGACATCTGACACCATTATCTGTTAATTATTTATGCGATGATAATACAGTTTGGCTGATAATTGATTGATTGTGATGTTTATATTGGACGTTAAATTGTAAATGTTAAAATGATAAATAGTATGCAATTGAACTTGATATAGGATAGTTAAATGTTAAATCTGATTTAATGACATTTGTATAATATGACCCATTTAACTGTCAAAAATTTATTTACACGTAGGATTTGTTTAATTACATCTCGAACCACTGAATGTATGTTGTTAAATTGATGATGGATGAAATTGTAATAGATGAAAAGTGAAAACCGTAATGTAATAATCTTTAATCTACATGAAATGATAGTGTAGATTCTAGAAATAATTATATTAATTCGTACAAATAACAATGCGAATTAGTACGGTTATTTCGGGATTATTTGAATTGATTATTGGATTGTTATTGGTTGTTGTTATTGCTTGTTTATTTACTTTGACACCATCCCAGTTATCACACTGCAAGTTCCCTTTATTATGCTTTGTTTTTGAATTGAATTGGAATCGGGTTGAAATGATAAATACCCAAATTGAATTTTTACCTAGGATAGAAAATTAAATAAAAACCCGATTGGTCAATAATTTGATTTAAGAATAAAACGAAGATTTTATTTAAATAAATAATATGGTTTTGAAATGAAGTTGAAAATTGAATTTTTAATGAAAGGAAAATGTTAATAATCTGAAACGAAATATTAACGATGTAATTGATGAAAGTATATTGTTTAATTTGAGAAATGATTTGATAATTAAGTTTGAAATAAAAATCAAGTTTGAAATTATAATTAAGTTTGAAATTATTAAAGTTTGAAATGATTTAATAATTAAGTTTGAAATTATAATTAAGTTTGAAATGATTTAATAATTAAGTTTGAATTATTTAATAATTAAATAAGATTGAATGATTTAATGATCAAATTGAATTGAATTCTTTAATAAGAGAAATTGAACTTTTGAATAAGTGAATTTACTTCGTAAATAATTGAAATTGGGTTTTCTTTATTAATTAAGTTTGGAAAATTATTTAAGTAAGTAAATAAGTGAAATTGAATTTCTTTAACAAGAAATAAAATGTGATTTATTGAAATTAGTGTAAGACTTGAAATTTAAAGAATTTGATTTGATGAATTTAATTAAATTCAATTTGTAAGTTTTGATATAATGAAGTTGAATTTTAATAATGGATTTAATGAATTGGAAATCAAATAGAAATTGTTTTGAACGATATATTTATTTAATATTGAATGAAATCGATAAATGAATTTAAATTGATTTGAATGTTAAATTAAATTAATTTAAATGATTTCGAATTGAAACTTATATACGAACTTGAATCAATATTTGAATTGTTTTAAATAAAATTTGAAATTGAATTATAAGATTTTGAAATGGTAATTTGAAAGTTTGAAACGTAAATTTATGGAAATGGTTTGAAAGACAAATGAAATGTTGATTTACGAATTCTAATTAAATTGAAATTGATTTGGTTTTTGAAATATATAAACGACCAATCAGTGTAATAATTACGAAGGTTATTAAAGAGACCGGAATTCGGTTATGGATATACTCTCTATCTAAACCGAAAACCACTTTAATAACTATACGCGGAGTGATGATCCAGAATGAAGTGGTTGGAATGATGTTCGTGATGATTGAAGAAAGAGAACGATAATGGATAGCCTTGACACTTGTGTCAAATTGGAAATGACTAAAACAGGAGCTGTGCCGGGCCAATGGAGGATTGATACCTCAAGTGGACACACTTCTTCGAACTACTTATACTTGTTGTCGATTGGTGCACCCTTGATTTTGGGAGTGTTGTCTCACGGTGTTGCGGGCGCTGCGGCGTTGCGTTCTCACCAGCCCGGATCAGGCGAACGGTAGTATCACTACCTTGGGTATAGCCTCATGTGCCTTGTCATACTTGTATTCCATTTATGCGCGACCACTACAAATTTGTTTTGTACCTTGAGTATATGGATTGCCCTCTGGTGACTTCCGGTTTTGGGGAAACTACGGTCTTGTATATGCTTGTGGGAATAAAAATGTGTTAAGGGTGGAATGGGCCATGACTTAACGCTATTTTGATATCTTTATATTACTGATAGACATTATCTACTTATCGTACACTACTACATAGTAGATAGTTTAACGGATCCTTAAAGGATGGTTATTCCAAACATCCTTTGAGTTACTTGTATTTCAATTGATATTTCACTTGAGTTGGATTTATTAATATAAGAATGTTAATCCTGACTCGAGTGTCTTGTGTTTTTGCTTTACGCTCGGGTCAGACTGAGTGGTTCAGCTTTCGAGACTCACCTTTGGAGTTGGAGCTTCGCTTGGAGATCCAGCTATCTATCCAGCTTTCAGATATTCGATGATTCCAGTGATGTATTCTGATTTGTATCTGATGTATCATATTACTCTTCCGTTGTATCTGGTTTAACTCTGATGTATTTTATATATTCATATAGTAGCTTCATGAACTACTATCTCTTTTATTTCCGCTGCACTTATTACTCTGTGTCTGTGATCTGTGATTATATTTATTTACTGTATATGTTCAGTTTTGCCAAATTTAAATTAACAACGGGGTATTTTGAGCAATTCAACTCCGGCATGTGTGTCTACCTATACACTTATAATGGATGCGAATGGTCCAAAATGGCGGGTCGTTACAGTTGGTATCAGAGCTTTGGTAGCTCTAGGCAAAACTTAACATATAGGGTAAATGTATTTACAGAATCACTCTCATTCGAGTTTCAATCTCTTCCCTTGACTCAATTTCTTTGAATTTTGCAACGTTTCCCTCGGTTCCGAAATTCATTCGTGTCCTTCACTATTCGTCCTTTTTTAAATCATGGAGCACCTCATAACTCCATTTTGAATGATATCTATAATAGATCGGCGGTCTCGTCAATCTTCGAATGATTCGTCAAGGAGCAAAACTCCTTTACAATTGGCATTGATTTACCGGAGATTTCTGTATCCTTGGTTTACGATGCTATCTATCTCCTGCTATACCTGAATTTATTTCTCGAGATCGGATGTCGATTTACCTCGGAATTCTACATCGATCTTATTCTTGAAGTCATGGTCGACCCGTTAAGGTTGCCCGCGATTTATATAAACTTATCCATCTTCTTATTTCGTTATTTTAACATCCTTTTTCTGTTCGAGCTTATCTTCGAATCAGAATTCTCCTTGATTTGAGTCCATCAAATTTGAAACCCTATTCTTATTTTGAAAATTCATTCCTGTATCATCGAGCAAAGAAATGTATTTGTAAACTAATATATAAATGTTTTAATATATGCTGTGTTGTTTGAGTTGTTGATGTTGATTTGGGTTTCCGATCGATTTGTCTGATCAACGCTATCGATAGGATTTCCAAAACACTTGAACAGAGCAAACTGACACAATATTATTTTCAAATTTGGAAAATGAAATAAATTTGTTTGATTATATTGTGAAAATATAAGTAAAAAAAAAAAATTTCTGGAATTTAATAGGTTAATTAAATTGTTTGTTTGAAATGATAATATTTGATTATCATTTATTGTTCTAAATGAATTTATAAACTTGGTTATAAATTGATTGGAATTTGAAATGAATTTAATTCAGAAATTTGAGAATTTAGTTTCCGGTGATTTCGAACTTTGGTTTTAAAATTTTAATGTATATTATTTAAAGTATTTTCAAATAGGAATCGTTTCCAAAGAATTTTAAAATGTTGAAATCAGTGCTCTTCTCTTTGTCGCTGGAAAATAATTTCGGTGATGGCGGCCGCATCATCGACATTCATTTTCGAGTTTCGAAGTGGAGAACTATTCTGTAGCTTTGCTACGGTTTTGTTTTGAAACAATATTTTGATTTGATTTCTTCAGTATATTTTGATTTACATATATATAGGTATCTTATTTTAAATTTAATTTGATTTGATATAAATATATTATATATATCTCTAAATTGTTTAAAGTTAATCGGAAATCTAATTCTTAAATTTTGTTAAAAGATGATTTTAATTATAAATAAAACCAAAATTTGGAATAAATATTTAACTTGAATAATTGAATTGGGAAAATTTTATTTGTATATTGTTCAACTGCATTCTAATACAACTTACCTAAATCATTCAGAAGTTGAATATGTAATTGGATAATATATAAGATAAATTGAATTTATAAATAAAATTTGAGTGTTTATAATAAATGTTATGCACTAAATTTTGATTATTAAGATGTTAATAGAGTTAGATAGGATAATAAGTAAATTCAGTTAATAATGAAATAAATTTGTTTTGAAAGAATTAATAAATTTGTTTTGAAAGAATTAATAAATTGAAATTAGATCAACTTATGAAAATGCCTTGAATTTAAAATCAAAATGAATATAAATTAATTTAAATTGAAATTTATATGGTTTAAATTAATTTATATGGGTTAAATATATGTGATTAGATATATTAAGTGAAATAAAATTTCTAATAATTTGGAATTAAAGAATTTAATCTGATGAAAAAAAATATGATTATAATAAAAGACTATTCAAATTTATGGTTTTAGAAATTATAAATTTAAGATAATTGAGATAACAAGATAATGAATTTAGAAATAGTTGAGATTGATTTTAGTGAAATCAAATGGATTAAATCAATTATTGAATATCAATTAATTTAAATTTGAATTTATATGGTTTAAATTAATTGTTATTTTGTATTTCAAAATCTGTTTTTCTTTCTGGTTGTTTCTATTCTCCTACCTCGTTCCTTTTCGGGACGAAAAGTTTTGAGTGGGGGAGAATGTAACGACCCGTAAAATTTCAACTGTTTTAATAACGTAATTAGTTGAAATTTTATTAAATTTTAAACGATAAAATTTTGAAATATAAATTTGATATTTGAAATACGTCTAGTTAAACATAGCAACTGATAAATTTTCGTCTGAAAATACGAAAGTTTATTTCGCGCGTAAATTCGCTTCAATTTAATCAGTTAAAAAGCGTTGGAAATAAAATGTTTTCAAAACCAAAATATTTTTACATAGAAAAATTCTAAACCATCTTCTGAGCAAGATGTTAGTTCGTCATTTTTCCAAATTCGGACATCTATTGCTCCGTCGTTCTTATTTTCTGCAAAATAGCAGCATTCTGGTACCGATAACGATTTTTATCGGATGATCGTACCACTGATATCCGTATGCCGTTTTGATCGCCTAGTCGTACTGATCTATGCGGTATATTCAATTCTGTGTCTTGGAGCCTATTTCGCAATGGTATCCGTTTCGAGCCATTCATTTTTCCATCGGGTAAAAGAAAAAAAAAACTGTGCAGTCATTGGCCTTTATTACATTCCAGAATTCAAGGGTTAACTCACTATTCCCTATTGCAAATATTTATTGCGTCGTCCTTTCAATTACACATGCTCGGTTTTCCATTTGTACCGTCATTTGAAAGCCATTTCATCTTTACGTCTGATGCCTATCCAATTTCCTCTACTTTGCTCTAATAATCTCCGTGCCCTTCATTTTTGTCTGGCCTTTGAAAGAAGAATGCATACTATCTCATGAGCTTTTAATTTGTTTATTTATTTCTCATCACTGTTCCTATTTGCTCCACCACCATAGCTCGACACCGCCTGAAGCCAAGCAACGCCCTACCCACTTCCACCCATGCTCGTCATCACCATCCCTCCCCCTCCGCCTGGACCGAGCACCAAACCCCTGTCCATCTCAGCGAGCACCCGTAACCATTTTCCTCCTCTCACTCGCTTAGCCTACCATCGCTCCGACCCTCCACCTTCGACCGATCCACCCAGAGCTCGCAAACCCAAAGCAACCACTGCTCACTACCATCGGCATCATCAAAAACCATCATCTTCTCGCCTTCCACCCTCACCAGCAAGTTAGCCTCACCTCCGACTTTCCATTCGTGGCAGCCAGGCGTGCCTGCCTCTGCCTTGGCCAACAACGCAACCCGAATCCAGATCTGCAGTCTCCCTCTTTGCTTCCATCGTTCCTGTTGCATGTTCATATCTATAAGTTGTAAATATAGAATATATATTGTCTACAACATTTAATTTGGGAAGATGATTTATATGTTTTTTTTGTTGTTTTTGTTTTACATTTTTTCTGATGTATATGTAGTTATATACATTTTTATATTTATCAAAGTTTATAATTGAATAATAAGGTGTTTTATCGTATGTGGTTTATACTCTACAGTTTACAAAGTTACAAAAGTATATATATATATGCCAATAAGCATGTATATTGGTTTATTCATATGCGTGTATATGTACTTTACAGTAGTATAGTATGATATAAGCACTGGTGTCAAGTATAAAGGCTTTCATATGTCTGTAGTTTTATATGTTCGGTCATATAAGTATATGTCTTTAGGGTATATGTATTAGTTTATTTGCATTATATGTTAGGGTAGATTTCATATACACCTTAACTGAAATTTTATATATAGTGTCTGCTGCATGTGATGTTACAGGATTTATATAATAAGTTTTAAGGCGTTATGGTTTTATATAGAAAGGCTATTGTGTCTACAAGTTGCAAATGAATTGTTTGTTTATATGTGTATATCTAAGTTTGTATAAGTTATTATACGACAATATATACATATCTATTGTTTTGATAAGTACAATATATATATATATATATAGCCGCAATAGGTTATATTTTATAAACTTACATTTTAATTTTATGACTAAGTGTTTAAGTTGATATATTATATAGATAAGCTTTGGTGTTCATTTTTGGTGAAGTCTGCATATAATAGCATGCGATTTGAACATATATTTGAAAATTTTAGTGTCTGCATGAGTATGCAGTGTTATAAATTTGTGTTTAGATCCTTACAATGGTTTTGTAATAGTTTCTAGATATAATTTATGTTAATGAGTTTGTAATGAATATATATATATTGTGTAGTTTATATAAGATTTTGTTTTGTTATATATATACATGTAATATGTTGTATATCTATATAAGTAATATTATTGTACGTAAAGGTATACGTTTGATTTTTTTAATAAAATGTAACGTGTAAGTATGTAAAAAAAAAAATTGTGTATATAAAATTGAGTAATTGTTTAAGGAAATATTTTAATATAATATATCTTTCATTTCCAGGACATCAACTAATTCTGATGAGCTCTCATCGATTTTTCATTTATCAGCTTTGTCTGTCGTGCCCAATTGCTTCACTGAATCATGTCCGTCTAGCGGTGTTTTGGAATTCGTGTTCGGATCCACAATTCACTTCCATTTCCGTTCATCTCTCTAGCCTCGAAAGGTGAGCACTCACTCACGATTAACGTTCTTTTATTTATTAAATTTGATTTCAATTGAAACGACAATTGAAATATGCTACTGTTTGATATTTACACTGTTATTACCTGTATCAGTTCACCTGTGACATCTGACACCATTATCTGTTAATTATTTATGCGATGATAATACAGTTTGGCTGATAATTGATTGATTGTGATGTTTATATTGGACGTTAAATTGTAAATGTTAAAATGATAAATAGTATGCAATTGAACTTGATATAGGATAGTTAAATGTTAAATCTGATTTAATGACATTTGTATAATATGACCCATTTAACTGTCAAAAATTTATTTACACGTAGGATTTGTTTAATTACATCTCGAACCACTGAATGTATGTTGTTAAATTGATGATGGATGAAATTGTAATAGATGAAAAGTGAAAACCGTAATGTAATAATCTTTAATCTACATGAAATGATAGTGTAGATTCTAGAAATAATTATATTAATTCGTACAAATAACAATGCGAATTAGTACGGTTATTTCGGGATTATTTGAATTGATTATTGGATTGTTATTGGTTGTTGTTATTGCTTGTTTATTTACTTTGACACCATCCCAGTTATCACACTGCAAGTTCCCTTTATTATGCTTTGTTTTTGAATTGAATTGGAATCGGGTTGAAATGATAAATACCCAAATTGAATTTTTACCTAGGATAGAAAATTAAATAAAAACCCGATTGGTCAATAATTTGATTTAAGAATAAAACGAAGATTTTATTTAAATAAATAATATGGTTTTGAAATGAAGTTGAAAATTGAATTTTTAATGAAAGGAAAATGTTAATAATCTGAAACGAAATATTAACGATGTAATTGATGAAAGTATATTGTTTAATTTGAGAAATGATTTGATAATTAAGTTTGAAATAAAAATCAAGTTTGAAATTATAATTAAGTTTGAAATTATTAAAGTTTGAAATGATTTAATAATTAAGTTTGAAATTATAATTAAGTTTGAAATGATTTAATAATTAAGTTTGAATTATTTAATAATTAAATAAGATTGAATGATTTAATGATCAAATTGAATTGAATTCTTTAATAAGAGAAATTGAACTTTTGAATAAGTGAATTTACTTCGTAAATAATTGAAATTGGGTTTTCTTTATTAATTAAGTTTGGAAAATTATTTAAGTAAGTAAATAAGTGAAATTGAATTTCTTTAACAAGAAATAAAATGTGATTTATTGAAATTAGTGTAAGACTTGAAATTTAAAGAATTTGATTTGATGAATTTAATTAAATTCAATTTGTAAGTTTTGATATAATGAAGTTGAATTTTAATAATGGATTTAATGAATTGGAAATCAAATAGAAATTGTTTTGAACGATATATTTATTTAATATTGAATGAAATCGATAAATGAATTTAAATTGATTTGAATGTTAAATTAAATTAATTTAAATGATTTCGAATTGAAACTTATATACGAACTTGAATCAATATTTGAATTGTTTTAAATAAAATTTGAAATTGAATTATAAGATTTTGAAATGGTAATTTGAAAGTTTGAAACGTAAATTTATGGAAATGGTTTGAAAGACAAATGAAATGTTGATTTACGAATTCTAATTGAATTGAAATTGATTTGGTTTTTGAAATATATAAACGACCAATCGGTGTAATAATTACGAAGGTTATTAAAGAGACCGGAATTCGGTTATGGATATACTCTCTATCTAAACCGAAAACCACTTTAATAACTATACGCGGAGTGATGATCCAGAATGAAGTGGTTGGAATGATGTCCGTGATGATTGAAGAAAGAGAACGATAATGGATAGCCTTGACACTTGTGTCAAATTGGAAATGACTAAAACAGGAGCTGTTCCGGGCCAATGGAGGATTGATACCTCAAGTGGACACACTTATTCGAACTACTTATACTTGTTGTCGATTGGTGCACCCTTGATTTTGGGAGTGTTGTCTCACGGTGTTGCGGGCGCTGCGGCGTTGCGTTCTCACCAGCCCGGATCAGGCGAACGGTAGTATCACTACCTTGGGTATAGCCTCATGTGCCTTGTCATACTTGTATTCCATTTATGCGCGACCACTACGAATTTGTTTTGTACCTTGAGTATATGGATTGCCCTCTGGTGACTTCCGGTTTTGGGGAAACTACGGTCTTGTATATGCTTGTGGGAATAAAAATGTGTTAAGGGTGGAATGGGCCATGACTTAACGCTATTTTGATATCTTTATATTACTGATAGACATTATCTACTTATCGTACACTACTACATAGTAGATAGTTTAACGGATCCTTAAAGGATGGTTATTCCAAACATCCTTTGGGTTACTTGTATTTCAATTGATATTTCACTTGAGTTGGATTTATTAATATAAGAATGTTAATCCTGACTCGAGTGTCTTGTGTTTTTGCTTTACGCTCGGGTCAGACTGAGTGGTTCAGCTTTCGAGACTCACCTTTGGAGTTGGAGCTTCGCTTGGAGATCCAGCTATCTATCCAGCTTTCAGATATTCGATGATTCCAGTGATGTATTCTGCTTTGTATCTGATGTATCATATTACTCTTCCGTTGTATCTGGTTTAACTCTGATGTATTTTATATATTCATATAGTAGCTTCATGAACTACTATCTCTTTTATTTCCGCTGCACTTATTACTCTGTGTCTGTGATCTGTGATTATATTTATTTACTGTATATGTTCAGTTTTGCCAAATTTAAATTAACAACGGGGTATTTTGAGCAATTCAACTCCGGCATGTGTGTCTACCTATACACTTATAATGGATGCGAATGGTCCAAAATGGCGGGTCGTTACAGGTTTGAATAGAATTTTGCATTTAAGTTAATTAACATAATCAAAGTACAGATTCAAATGCCTAAGTTTGAAAATATATATGAATGTTTGTACTTGAATAAATCTACCATGTGCTATGTGTATGTCACAACCATAAGGTTCATTACATGCAACTTTTCATTTCTGTAATGCCAAGCTTTAGACAATTGCTTGAATGGGAGTTGACATAACATGAACGAAATTAAAAGTTTGCGAAGTCAACTTAATCACAGAATTTCCAGGATATAATATTTACATCTATAATTCAAAGATTATATAGATTATGGTTTAAGAAATTGAATTGATCTATAAAGTTTTTAAAAGTATGGACATATATATTGTCTTTCAGTTCAGCATGATGACTAAACTTTAAGAAAAATGAGTATTTAATCAATTATGGTTATATCTAAAACCAGTTAAGCAAACCATTAGGCATAACAAAGTACATGGATATTGATATCATAGTGCATAGGTAATGATATCATAGTGCAGCAAACCATGAATAAGACCAGCAAACCATGAATAGTGCATACCTGATTTTTCACAAGCATTTGAACCATCGCGGTTAATTCTGAAATTTGATTTTGCATGACAATGGTTTGTTTATCCCTTATGTGTGACCATATTGCCTTGCTGTAGTTCATACCTCTTCCCATTCCTCTCAATCATCCTGGTCTGTCTTGTCCCAACACTTTTGCAAGCGCATCTTCTCTGAAATTGGTTGTTGAGCTAGAATTTGATTCATTGTTGATTTGTTTAATTTTTTCCTACACAAGTTGTCGTAATGCATATTATACACAATCGAACTATCACAATAGCAAACAAATTATTACCTAATAAAATTTCAAAGTACTTACGATAGCCTCTACAGCTGTCACATTTACCGGTTCGCTATTTTTTCGAGTGTCGAATTTGATCCAAACGTGAGATCGATTGACAGAAGATGGATGAGGACTCGTCTTTCTCTATGTTTAAAGAATATTTATTACAACACATCACATTGAATAACTAGTTAATAAATATTATGGTAAATAAATTAGCAATTCTTACCAAATCATCAGCCACTCGAGCCATTCCTTTACGACTACATGTGTGTGGTATCTGATTGTTTCTAATAGCTTTATATTTCTGACTCAATTCCTGAGGGAAAAAATAATACATTATTTATGAGTTAATTCAGACTGCCATAACTCATTCATTTTCACAGCTCGTGTATGTTATGCAATGGACTTGTAATCTTGGGCTTGTAAAACTATGAACTCTGTAAAAATTACTTTGAACTTCTCCCATCTAGTCATGCTTATTATCTTTATTATGGAGTTTTAGAATACATTGTCCACAGTTTTAGAATACTACAAATGCATGACTAAGTTCTCAAAAGTTCCAAAAGCACATTCTAACCCTCATAATACACATTATATGAACACAATAATATCTGTAATAATAAGGATTATTCATTGATATAGGTCCCTTCTCGTTATAGCAAAACTAAAACCTTTATCAAAACATAAAACAGATGCAGAACTTTTTTTTTTACCATACTAGCGCACATTCAACATTTTCTCACTGTGCAATTTGAAATTGCACTGAAGTCAATATTTTCAAAGCAAAAATACCACTATTAGACAAGTAGATATGCTATATACCTCAAAAAAGTCACCAAATAAATTATTTAGCATTTTTCTTCCTGATTTTGCATTTACACTGAAAACAGTCGAAGTATTTCCATTAACCAAGATTTAATTGACAATAAAAAATGAAAAAAGCCACACGAACTTGAAGATATTAATTTTCATTTTTTTTCCAATGGGCTATTTTGAGCTAACAGATATTTTGGCTAAGAAATCTTGTATGCAGCATTCAGGACCCCCAAAAATAGTACATATTACCTTCACAAAAGCTAGCAACAACATCCCATTTGACCAAATAAATTAAATGAAACAATAGTCATCCCACAGGCTTTATTGAATAATTTGAAAATTTTGGTATGTTTCAATATATCACACCTCCAAGCGTATTGTGATTATTCATAAACGATTTGGGAATTGAAGAGCTCAGCATCAAACTATACTCTTCATCTAAGAAGATATATTAATCCTCAACTTTCCATATTTAAATAGTGTCTTAAATTGCTAAGGCTTGACTAAAAAGATTTGGCTTTTCATATTATTTTTTCCTGTAGTTGCCAAACTGATTTGTTGTACTCTGGAAAAAATTAACCAAATGATGTAGCTAAATGTACAATTACAGGTATTCTGAGCGTACTAGAAGAGTGATAAAAGATTCTATATCAAAATATGTTTGACTTTGTCACTACATATACTGTGTATCAAATGTCATTATAACACTCGATGATATCCTAAAACTATAAAATCTACTGTTTTTGAAATACATTTCAGAAAGTAGAAACCAATACCTGCTCATGAGCATATTGGAAATCATTCATACTGAGAGATCGAATATCATCACTACTGTGCAATTTTGGTAGAGGTCTATCTTCTGCTATTGCAAAACTTTTTTCCTGCATATAAACAAGAAAAACTACATAAATGGCCGACACAAAAACAAAATCATCGATCAGAAAACAAATAATAACCTTCTTTTCCTTTTCTAGAATCTCTCTAATAGGACAGTGTGCGGCAGTAAAGCAAAGGTTCTAAAATCAAAAATAAAGTAAAGGGCTGAGTCAATATTTGTAATGGAACAAAACTGAAAGAACAAATAAAATAGATAATAAAATGTAAACAAACCTTGAGGTCGCTTCCTGAATATACATCAGTCATATTTGCAATTGCTTCTAAATCAACATCATCATTTAAATCTTCTTTAGCAAGAATTACCTTCAAAAATTTTGCTCTGTTTGATGCATCTGGCAAATTGACCATTAATCTGCAAAAAAATATCCAAATCACAGCCTGTTCTATCCTCACATTTTTCTCCTGCAATATGACTGGTATATTCAGATAAAATTGTACTAGTTCACGTTACATTTAATATGAACATTAGATGCAAGCCTCAGAACAGTACATGGAATTTAACATCCATTATTAGCATTAAAAAAATAGTGAAAAAGGAATTGCTAATATAACGGCAAAATTAAAGTGGTGTTATTTTTAGCCATTAAAGTTGATTTTAATATATAATTTGATGTGCCATGAGAGAAACAACAAATATTCAAATGAATCTAATGGTTAAAAATAGAAGGTTAAAGGTGAACGCCATATGAAAGGAGGGGAGGAAAAATACGACCAGCAGCAGCAGCGATAGACTGGCATTTTTAAAACACGTGACAACAATACATACGTCTATTATATGTTTATTTTTAAAACACGTGACAACAATATACACCTTTCCAATACGTACATGGGTAACAAATCTCCATAAAATAAAGAATTAGAAAGGAACGTCTGTAATCTTGTGCGATTAATTACTTAGAAGCTTGTGCCAACTGCAAAATTAACGCGCAAGACGGTGGGCGATGAGAGGTTGTACACGCAGGAGCTAAATCTTTTATTAGAGAACCAGTGATCACAAGTCACAACAAAGAAAATATTTATACATGGACTGCTTTCCTACACGCATTACCTCTATTTTTCACGACATCTGTACAACACGTATTCATAAATTTCTGGGTTAAACATATCTCCGACACATTTGGACACTATGCCTCTCTACAACGATACAACTTAGTAAGCTTTCCTTTAATTCCAGAACAATGTCCATTTGTTTTTTTCGACAAAAACTGCAAACATCCAAAGGAGGTTCTTTAACATTGATGGGCTTTAGTAGGAAAAGGGAAACCGAATACAACAATGATATAACTAAAGCTAAGCTAGCTCAAAGTTATGATGCCCTTAATTTTTCTATAAATATTACTACAGCCAATGTCAATTGTTCTTTAACCAAAGCATGAACCACTGTTGAAGCTCAGGTCCTGTAAACATATAACATGCAAAACAAAAACAGGACTTGCCTCTTTGTTTGGAGGATTATGGCCATTGAGCTTTGCATTGATAACAACAATCAGGAAGGCTCACATCAATCTCTTTATGGCTGCAAAAATGTATAACAGTTGGAAACATTATTTACTAGCAGTAATGCTCTAAAGAAATGCAACGGGCAAAATATACTTGTGCATTGTCAAACTTGATCAAATATAATCTTATTCATTTGACATAGAACAAACACAAATTGATATTTCATTGAGTCATATTTAAATAAAGATCATTGTTATGTTTTGATTACAGCTCTACATTGTGTGTACAACAATTTCTAAGCAATAAAGTACATGAAAGTAAGCATTAAAATCATATTTGAAGTTCCTTAAATGGGGGAAAATTATTTCCAACTGGCTTATGGTGTACATCCATTAACAGTTGAATATTTTCTTTCATGTTCATGTTGAATGTCTGACTAACATTTCAGTTATATATAGTCTTTAATTTCATGGTCCAAGCAATCTAATTGGATATCTCGAATCAGAACTTAAAGTTAACAACTTAAATATAGATTTTTGTTTAGTACAATGTTTTTTATCTGTATTTTAAAGCAGGCGTAATAGAGATATTAATATTGTTTAACTTAGATTGATCAATGGTATTAAGCTTTTTATCATTCTCAAATTCCTTCTTTTATCACAAACAATTGTTGGGGCGGCTGGGTTGAAAAGGCTTAACAGTGACCATATCAAATATTATCAAATTAAAGTGGTAAAATATGAAGAAAAGAGTTTATCATTTTTACTACTGAAAGTTAATAAATGCAATATGTGGAAGATATAAGGATCTCCCATGCCTGTCAACGTGAACACATATTTGTCCAATTTATAAATTGATAAAAACTTAATGATAACTTGATATTAATCTCTCAAGAAAAATACAACTAATGCACATCATAACAACCAAAAATACAAGTCGCTAGCTATGGATTTCCAACTATACATCACTTTGAAACTTGCAGTATTATGACTTATAACCATGCAAACAAACAAAAAAAGTTCCATGACTACTAATTGTAAACAACCAAAAAAAGGGTAAACGCTACTGCATACAAAGATTGATTGGCATTGAACACAGACTAATGATATCTCATGCCATAGCCGAAATTTTAGAAACAAAATTAAACATTTAAAAAATTAAATAATTAAAAGTATAAATGGGGTTTTAATGTTCAATACTGCAAATTGATAGGCCCACACATGTCGAACATATCTTTCGCTTCTAACCATAATTCAAAGCCCTTAGCTAAAGCTCATTGAGTGAAAAAAAAACCAAGAGTTCTGTAGCACACAAAGCGAAGTAGAAACAACTCATGCATGACCCTACCACTTTAACAAACCAAACGTAAAACCTTTCGCTATGTGAAAATCCAAACTAGTTGATGCCCCAAAACATGCTGGTATAAGTTTTTACTAAAGTTTATGCCTGACTGACATAGGTGGGTACTTATAACAATGAACTTGACATATTATACATTCTACATAGACCAGGAGGATAAAAATATAGAAATATATGACTCCATATACGACACAAATGGAAAATGAGTTGATAAACAACATCATATAAAAAATAAGGCAGGGTGGAGAATTTACATTGTTAGAAACATATTCAACTACTATGGAAATAATCGCTAACATTAATCTCACATGGTTACCAACTCAGACACACAACAGAATGGAACTCGAAGAACATTAAAAAAACAAATTTGAACTTAGAACAAAATCATACATCTTTTTCTACATAAATTACTACAATATCCCAAATTAAGCATAAAAATTAATGAAGACCAGCAGAGTATGAAGATAGATAAATCAACAGGAAAATAGCCAAAAACCATTTTTCAGTAACATAAAACAATAAGTAATGACTGGAGCACAATATTTTATAATAAGGGATGAATAGAAAACTGTTGAAGCTGAAAAATATACCTAAAATGGTCGAAGTTCATGATAGTTGAAGTTCTCTTTCTTCTTCAAGCTTTAGCTTCTGGGAGGAATCGCGCTTTAGCTTCATTGAGATTCATGACGTTTTTAGCTTCAGGGAGGAATCGACTTCGAATGTCACAGAGAGCTTTGAAGTATAGAGCGGTGGCGGAATCGAGCTTTCAAACTGAGGAGTGATTCGCGATTGAAGACGATTTGTGTGAGTGGAGAGGAGATTCGTAGAGGCCATTTTGGAAACTGGAAGGCAAGGGAAAAGGAATGTTTGGCGGCCTAGGAATAAGGAGTGGAGGGAAATGTAATATTTCACCGCTAAATTTTCGTTTAGGGCAAAGATGGCGTGAACACAAGCTATGTTTTACCCAGAATGCCCCTAACATACATAACTATAGCAAGACAAATTTTCATGCAATCCCCACTTGCTATTAATAGGACATTTTCTTGTAGTGATTGTAAATAAATGGTTTAAAAATGAAAATAAATATATGAATACACTTGTAAAAGAAAAAGATAAAACAAAACCAAATATCTATGATAAAAATATATACATGAATCAGCTTATAAAAGAAAAATAAAATAAAATAGAAATAAATATTCAAGTTAATATAGAAGTAAACATTATAAAGTGTGAAATAAAATACAAACAAATTGTAATTACAAAGAAAACAACTTAAATTCAAATATGTAAAAAAAATGATAAGCATGAACAAAATGGAAATATAAATATATAGGGAGCCTTATCAAACAAGCCAAGCAATTAATGAAGCCACCATATTTTTATTTATGAAAATGTACCAAATTGAAATAAAGCAAAATATGGACAAGTATAAGTACAACACAATTAATGCAAGCTAAAATCTTATCATATCAGCCACCATTCGAATAGGAAATCCCTGGCCAAACTTTAAACAAGAAAATGTTTTCAGTACAAAAGGAAAAGAATGTAGCATGTAAGTAGAAATGCAAGTATATATTCAAACATACAAATGAATGAAAAGGGCAAATATGTTCAAGTATCAAATAAAACAAGAAAACATATAAAAACATAAAGTACATTAACATTTAAAGCTTTCATCTCAACAAATAAACAAAGTCAATTCGAGAACACTTCAGCCTCCATATACAAGAGAAAAATCTCTGAATGATTGTACAAAGAAAAATATATATCATCACTTGTACAAAATAATATATCAACCAGTGAGCCTTCTTTTCTATATATATATCTTCTTCATCTTAGTTCGTTTCTTCAAGCTATGAAAAATGAAAATGAGCACCATCTAAAACTTAAAACAAACTTCAAACTTTAACAACAAAACAAATCAAAGAAAAACCAGAGGATCAAAAGAAAGATTCAACTTGCAATTTCAAAAACCTGGTTCAAAGAATAAGCTCTGTCTTCCTCTGGAAAATATGTGAGTAACTTAAATTTTAATACTTAAGTATATATGTTGCTTAATCATTGTCTGAGATGTGTATATACCTTAATGCCTTGCTATGTATATGTGTTATTGCATGTGTGTGGATTGATATCCTGTAATCACCTCTGCTTATAGATTTCTAAACTCTGGATCATCTCTGCTTAATATATTGATTGTTAGGACTTAGTATCTTAACAAGTTATGTTTGTTTGATTATAAAGTAAATTTTTAAACTTGAATTTAAGTTAAATAAATTAGAGTCTGCTCTAAAATCTTAAGAACAGTTAAGGTTTAAAATAAGTGATAATTTCAAACACCTTAAAATATCAATTCAGGTTTATAACTTGAATTCTTATCTGAAATTAGGATTTTTAAAACTAAGTTCACATTTTTTAGTTAAGTATTGGAAGTGCAATTCTAGTTTGCATTAATTTGGGGGTTTTGGGAAAATCTGTTGATCTAGTGGATCTTGAAGGTTGTAGTTCTTCTTGGAGGTGGAGGAATGATTGTTGAGTGGAGGAAAAATGGTATGTGGATGGTCAGAGTTCGGTGGCGATAGTAGTTGCTCGTTGTTATTTCTAAACCTAGTTTTCATATGCTCCGGAAATTTTGATCACGTGATACCTCTTGTTGATCGAGTTCAACAAAACTCAAGGGGATGGAAGCGTAGACGTTGGCGAGTGTTTGTCTGGAGTTTTGTGACCTCTGGTGGCCGGAGGCGTTAGAGCGAGATGGCTTTGGTGATCAGTGTTTTTCTAGTTTGGGTCAAAATCATCGTTTCGAATTCAACTGAGATTTCATCGAGCTGAGTGATCATGGTGCTCGAGTGAGTTGACGTTGACGTGGGGAAGGCGGTGGCGATGGCCAGAACGCCGGCGAAGTTTTGTGCACATACACCCATGTATGTGTGTATCAGCTGCTATTCGAAGTTTTGGGGAAGAAAGGTGGAACTCGGAGCCAAGCACGGGGAATTGGTTATTTTTCTCGAAGCACGGTGAAGTAGGGGTTGGCTCGGGTTCAAACTCGAGTAAACGAGTGTTTTTCTCGAGTAAATGTTTACCCAGATTTTTGAAACAGAACCTGTTCTGTTTTGAGATTTTGATGTAAATGTTGAACTGGGTTATAAATTAAAAGTTTAATTATAAATTCAGTTCAGTTTGGAAATTTAGTTTTGGGAAATAAAGTTTTAAAATTTAAATTGTTTTAATACTTAAAATTGTTAAGTATTGAAAAGGAAAAATTAGAATTTAAAATGGAATTTAAATTGTAAAGGAAAGATTGTAAACAAAGTTAAAAATCAAAGAAATTTGAAACCTGAATTTAAGTCTGACTTTGAATTCCAGATTTTGAGATAAATGAAAGTTTCAAAATTTAATGGTGATTAGTAAGTGGTTTATCTTTGATAAATTAAAGAAGAATAGATTAATGAAAATAATTAAGGGTTAATTAATTAATGATTTATAATTCGTTAATGAATAAGTTCTTAATGGTGAATCAATTTATAATCAATAATGATTTTGTAAGTAAATTTCGTTAGAAAAGTAATTAAGAAAATTTAATAGTTAATGAGATCATTAACTAAGATTATCTGGATAATTAATTATTGTGATTAAATTTTAACAATAAATTATATTAATTAATTTAATGATAATAAATTGTGGAACTATTAAGTATAATTACTTAATGACAGTATTTATGAAATTAATTATTCAATGTAATTAATTGAGTTAATCGAATTTGTTCAAGTTAATTAATTCAGAGTAATCTCTTGATAATTTTAAAAATATAATTACTTAGAGAAGTAATTAACAGAAAATTTCTGAATGTAATTAATTAAATGATGATTTGAAATTTGAGTTAATTATTTGTTAATAATTCAAGGATTGAATAGATAATGGCAATTAATTAAGATAAATTTAATAATTAAAAAATTAATTGATTCATTAATAAAAAAATGATTAGTTAATAATTACAGGTTAACTAATAAATTTTGAAAGAAAGATTTTCAAATAATTTGTAATTAAATCATGATAACTAACCCGGATTAATATATAATTAATCAGTTGATTAATAAATTCACTTGTGAATGTTTGGATTCTATTGAATGTTGAATTATTTGACATCTCTGATCTGTAATGCTTTGTGATACCTTCTGATTTGTGTGTGATCTGTATTGTAGTTATTTATCTGGGATGAATGTAAATTATTATCTGCAATATTTATATATCTGTGATCTGTGAATGAAAAGATAAGCGTTATCGTTATACCGCTTATGAACTATATTTTTGTATTCTGATCTGTGATGATTCATTGATGTTGCACTATTATGTTGAACCCCTGGACTACACCATACACACACAAATATGGATTTCATGAGGAAATCGGTTAAGTCACAAATGATTTAAATTTAATATTTTTGAAATTGAAATTTTTATTTCAATTGATTTTGGAAATGGATTTGGGTTAAATGTTAAAGCTTTTGAAAAGGTGTTTTCAAAGATAAAAGTTATTTAAATAACTTAGTAAAATTAGAATTTAAATAATTCAATTTGAATTTGAATTCAAGAGTTGGAATTGAATTTCATAATTGGAAATTATGGTTAAAGATGTTATAAATGTGTTTATATGAATTTAAAACATTTTAAAAATATTTTTTTGGGAATTTGAACTTAACCCAAAGACTTTAACTCGTATAAATGAATCAGATTTTCCGAAATGAAAACTGTTTGTTTTCAAATGATAAAAGCTTTCATATAAGAAATAAAATTCCAATCTAAGTTAAAGGAATTTCAAGTTTGAATTGAAAAATGGTTTTTCCAAGTTATGAGTGAATTCTTTTTGAAAGCTATGAATTGAATCTGTTTATTTTTAACAGATTTAAAATGGTGATTTGTTTAAACCGTTGAAGGTTGTTAAAATGAATCTTTTTGTTTAAAGATTTGAAAATGGTAATTTGTTAAACCATTTGAAAAGAAAGTTTGGGTTTAAATTGTGACTTAACTGAAATTCCATTATCCATATGTTTTTAAAATATCGCGCTCATTATTCGGTTTATCCGGGAGAGGACCTTTGTGTCACATAACCCTTTCCGCATAATGATACGTCGTATATGGATTGCATTTGAAGACCGGTGGTGAAGACCGGGTATTTGCGAGAACGATAGGATGACCTATCGATTGTCTCTGCACTGAGTCGCACCGGTATAGAGATTTCCTAAGTGATGGGAAATCCGATCGAGATTGTGAATACCCGGATGGCAAGGGCTTCTTTGGAAGTGCCTTTGATTCTGTTCGAACCCGGAACAGACTTGTATGGTTACATGTCTGACATTACAATTTGAGATATAAAGCTGATTTCTTTCAAATACATTTCTGTTTGGTGGCGGAGAATTTATTCTCTTAGCTTAACACCCTTCTCTGAGACGTATGAGCTCAGAGGTTATGTAGTTGAAATTTATCAGCAATATACTCCCAATTTGGTAATGTAGCATGCTGAGTGCTGCTGTGTGATGATTATTTATTGATCATTTGTTGATCAAAGCACGGCTTTGTGAAAAAAGCGTAGCTTTATGAACGAGACCTCATCGAACCTCACAGACCGGAAATGGTCGAAACAGGAATGATGCAGCAAGGTTATGAGGGTCGCGCCCTTTAGGGTATGTCATTTCCTTCTGGAAAAGGGTGGTATCATGGTATGGATCCCAGATACTTACTCATGTGGACACACTTTATTTATTATGTGTGATGTTGGTTACCGAGGCCTCGGATAAAGGTCCCAAAGGACCGGGGAATGGCATATTCGTGAGTTACCTAGTTACAGGGGTAACCCGACCTTGTGTTGGCAGAGAGCAGTTGTCTCTCGGGACGTCCAGCCAGAGGCGTACCCATGTGGCAGGAGGAAGTTCCTTGGCCTGACCATTTATTGGAAATCCAATTTCCAATACGAACCTTGTACGATTTTAGTTGTAGAACCTTCCATTTACTTATGGTGGTCACCACTGTTTAGATGGTAGCTATAGTAGGCATACAATAATGGTTGTATGTTGGCTAAGATTAATATTGTATTTTCAAAAGGATTTTCACACTATGCACTAGTAATAATATCAAAAGAGTTGTTTTGCGTAGTAAGCATGTTTGACTATCATAAGAAGAAATCTCCTCCAATTCTGCGTTTGCATTGTGTGTGTGGCGGGAGGCCTTATGGTAGTTTCATTTTCCAAAAGCATTGCGAAATTCAATTTTACTTTGTTTTAAAGATAAACTATTTTTGTTACTCACACCAGTCCCACGACTGACTCAGAGTTTATTGTTCCCTTCCTAAACTCTTGGTGCTCATAATTTTCCACACGGGCAGTCTAGAGTTGGGGTTTTTAGATATTCAGGTTTAGTAGGCTAGTTGGAGCTAGTTCAGTGTTTGGAGATCACGACTGATGTTGCTTATCTTGGTGCAACGTGATGGTGGTTCAAGCTGATGTTGGAGTTGTTAGAGTCATTCTCTTTTGTAGATCATTTGGAGTGATCTCTCCCATTGTTGTTATTTCCGCTGTATTATTATTTATCTCTGATATTGTTGTATCATATTGATATCATTGTTGTATATCATACTGGATATTGTATTCGTTGGAGTTGTATGTGATATCATCCGTTTTCTTTCTTCCGCTATGTTGTTATACTTAATGGTGTTATAAGCTCCGGTGAACCAGATTCGGCGTTTGAATCTGCGGCATTTTGAGTACAAGTGAAGTACGGGTGCCGATTTTCAAAGGCCGAGTTTTTGGATCATTACATATTCCATCTCAATTCATCAAATTCAATTCAATTCAGTTTCTCAATAAACCATTTCAAATTATCAATTTTCAAATATATATTTAAACCATAAAATAAGCCATTTCAATTTCAATATATTTCAAAACTTTAAATATTCAACATTTCAAAAACTAAATTCGATAATTTCATATATATATCAAATTCACTTTACTATTATTTAGTTTTGAAATATTTACTCAATCATTTCAATAACTTCTAAATACAGCTGCAATTTACAAATTTAAATAAACAAAATATCCCATTTAAATTTATATAAATTTGAAATATTCATTTAAGTCATTTAAATCAAATCCAAGTTATAAAATCATATCTTTAAAATTTCAATTTATATAAATTTCAAATCAAACTTATTTAAGTATAATTCTTAAATAAACATAATTTCAAATAATTTCCAACCTAAATTTATTAAAATCATTATAAACTCTCTTTTTTTTAAATATAAATTTTCAATAAATACTTAAACAATATTAACCATTAATCTATTTATATATTTTAAAAATAGAAAAATTATAAATAAACTATTAAAATTTATAATTTCAAAATTAACTTATAACTATACCATTTCCAAAACATATGATTTTAGAAAATCTAAATTTTAAACTTTATAAGATACATTTATATATAATATCCTAAAAATCAATATTTAATAAACCATATACTCCTTTCCAAAACCATAGAAATCATTTTCAAAATATTTATATATATAGACCAACGGTGTTTGTATATAATTCTCTATCCTATGGTCAAGTGGTAGGGATATTTATCATTTCAATCCGTAATTTAAATATATACGGGTATATATCATTTCAACCCGCAATCCCAATTTCAATTCATATGAAAATCGTTTGGGTTTATCATTTCAACCCATAACGATTTTCTCCTATTCTACAGATCATTCGGGTATGTATCATTTCAACCCATAGGGAATTCTATACTAAGAGGGAACTTGTAGAGTGATAACAGATATGATAAAAATATAACAGGCATATATCATCAGTATAAATAACAGATAATGGTGTCAGATGTCACAGGTGAACAGATACAAATAACAGTATATATATAGCAATGTAAATAACTAGCAGCAGCATTTTTCAATTGAAATCAAATTTAATAAATATAAGAACGTTAATCGTGAGTGATTGCTCACCTTTCGAGGCTAGAGAGATGCATGAGGATGGAAGCGAATAGACAAAGACAAGCATACAAATCAACCGAGCGGGACAGCGATAAGTTAGGATTTTTCTGCGATAGGTTTGATATTGAGAATGGCAGTCAAAATGGCATGAGATTAGTGAAACGGGATATATTACATATATATAAATTTTCTAAAAAATCAATTTAAAAATAAAATATATTTTTATTTTCAAGTCAACATTAAATACCAACATATGAAATGTCCATATATATTTTTGAAAATAAATTCACATATACTTATATGTAACTAATGTATATACACGTATCTACAAACTTACATGCTCATAATAATAAAATCAATATTTATTATGAAAACCAAAACTAAAACCGTAGATTATATATACATACACAGACCGAACATATATATATAAATATACTTATAAAAATGAATAATACTTAGATTATATTTTATTCCTTTCAGAATGCCATATATATATATCAAAATAATAACAGAACTCATAAAATGAACTGTTATATCATACATACATATACAGTACACAAATATATCTATATAATCAACATAATATGAAATTTATGTATACTAACATACGCATACTAATATACAAAATATCATATACTAACATATACATATAATAAAGAATAACCTGAACATATTTTACATATATATATATACACACATTTATATATTCACAAACAACCCTTACGTAATAAAATAAAATATGATGAAATCCAACAAATAAACATATATACACCTTTATCAATACCGTAACTTCTTTAAACTAACATATATAGGCACATATATATATTTAAACTTATACAATCAAAACTAATATACTAATATATATATATATATATAGCCAGATCATATAAGCCGTATAACAGTCAAAGTATGTTTATACATTATTATATGTTTGAACACAATAGTTATAAACTACTAAGCACTCATATATATGTATAGAAAATGTGTACTGTATATAATATATATATAAATCTAGATGTACAGCTAATATAAACTATGTATGAAAATCCAATAGTATATACTTATATAAACTATTATATACACCTGAAACATACTTATAATTAATATATAAATATACTAGTGTTTGCTGACTACAACTATTTAAGATTATTGATATAAATCAAAACAAAACTATAACATATAATATATGTATTTATATACAAACAGTAATGATTTATATATATAATATACCTATTATGAAAGAAGGAGAGATGGAGACCGAATGGTGGATGTTTGCTCAGCATGGCAGCGGAGCGGCTGTCAAGGTGGAGAGCATGGAGGCGCTGCGGAGACGAGGCTCGGACTGTGCTCGGCTTGAGGTCGGGAGATGGCTACGCAGTTGGAGGTGGTGAAGCGGGGAAGTGGCGTGATGGGAGGTTGCACGCGGCAGGTGGGTGCTCGAAAATGGGATCGGCGAAGGAAGGGAAGGTAAGGTCAGCTTGCCTAAGGTGGATGGCAGCTACGAGAAATGATGAGGACAAGTGATGCGGAAGAACAAGGGCAGCTAGAAAAGGATGGGGAAGCAAATAATAGAGAGAAAAGTGAACGGCAATGTTTCAATACATACGATTTTTTTAATATTTACTCATCATTTTCCAGAAGTGGGAATAGTAATAATAACCGTTTGAATTGCTCGAAATAGTAAAAGCTGTATGATTTCAACAGTTGGATAGGTGAAAGGACAAGAAGCCCAAAAGTTCGAAATTTGGTGCCGGCACGGTTATTTTTTTTATCGATTTGCCGAGTACCGAACTTCGAAATAAACAAACAAATATACTGCGGAGATCAGCACGACGAGATGATCAAAACATCACACAGATCTCAGTGGTATGATTGTAATGACCCGTGTTTTTCGAGAAAGAAAAAAATTCAAATTTTAGAATTTAATACAATAAGAAATTAAAAATTTATGATTTTAAATAAAATTTTCTTTGAATTATAACATCTGATTTTGATTTTATAAAGTGACAACTATTTTATGTGATTTCAAACGTATGGTTTATTAAAAGTTTAATTGGATAGATTTAATATTGTGTAAAGAATGAAATAAATGTATGATTAACTGGAATTGGGTTTTAATTGTAAATTAACTTCTAATCTATTTGTAAACAATAAATGTAAAATTGTGTATTCAAACTTATTCAAATTCTAGTCTTGGTTTCTGCTCACCTTACATATCAACCTATTGAAATTAATTTGTTAATGAAATTTAGTATAATGGGAATTACATAAAAGTAAAGAAATATAAATTTTAATTTAATAAGGCATAATTAGTTAAATGATTCAGAAATTGAGAAAATTAAGAATTTAATACTGCATTAGTTAATATTATCTTTTTAATTAAGGAACTAGAAATTATAAACCAATGAATATTCAATTATATTAATTTGAAATATAGTTTATTTTGAAATTAAATAAAGGTGAATTATATTGAATATAATAAACTGAATTCTACAATTTAAAATAAATAATAGAATTTTATGACGAAAATTTGATATTTGCTATGCATCCATCTAGATATAGCAAATGACCAATTTTCATCGAATAATATAGATATTCTATTGGTCGCTAGAAATTCAGTTTAAATCAGTTAATAACAGTTGAATTTAAAAATGTTCCGAAACCTAAATGTGTCAACATGAGAAAATTTATTTAGAACACTCTGAATAAGACTGCGTAATCCGTTTCGCGAAATTCGGACGTTTCTAGCTCCGTTTGGATTTTTTCGTACGGAATAGCAATGTATATCAGTGTCCATATGGACTTTTGATAGGAAGGTCTTGACACAGATATTTTTGTTTCCTCTTGTCCGTCTCATCGCACTGATCACCGTGATATATTCATTGATGTATTTTGGAGTCCGGTGCGTAACGGAATCAAAAGAATGCAAAATGTGACGATTCACCAAATTGGGTCCATTTGCAATTCTATGTCCTCCATCTGGTTCAGCTTGCTGTGTTAATCACAGATATAACTTATGTCCTTTTCTATTCGTCGGTTTTGATACCCAAAAGTCAAAAAAAATGAAACGACACATTTTTCGGTACGCGTATATCTCTATTTCTCTTTCGTTTGTTTTGCCTTTCATTCTTCTTCAAAGCATTTCACGTAACTATCTCCCACCTCACCATTCACGCACCGCACCCCAAAACTCCGACCACCGCCTCTGATACCGTCGCCGCCTCCTCAATCATGCCTCGCCTCAGTCCCTCTCCACCCCGGCCGTGTACTGCAACCTTCCCGAGCCTCAAACTCAAGACCGGCCTGCTACTTCCATTGCCGAACCCATCACCACTTAGTCCCGCCTTTCACCCCATTTGCTCAACACCCTACGCCAGCCGATCGCCAGTACACCGTCTCTACCCTAATTCACCTCGCTCACACGCAGCCTATATATAGTAAGTATTTATATATTTATAAACTATATATATGTCGTTTTATATTGCAGTCTAGTTTTATTTGTATTTTTATGGTATATCGTATTACTAGTACATTTTGTTAAGTTTTATTTTATAAAATTTTAATAGTTTATATTATAAGATATAAGGCGGTTACAGCCTTTTATAGTTTTATATATATGAAGTTGAATGGTTATAGCTATTATGTTATAGCAGTGCCATATATATTATATTAAGAAGTTGCTAGTATAGTATTTATAATATATCGGTTCTGTGTTTTATATAAAAGTATGTATGTATTGTAAGATCTGTTATCTATTTACAGTGATATTTATAGTTTACAATTTTGGAATTTTAAATTGTGTATATGTATATGGTAACGTGAGTTTATATATAGATTTCAAATAAAATTTGCATAGTGTCAGATATGTATTACAAGGGTTATATTGACTTAACTTTTTTTTACATACGGTTATTATAAATTATATGTGCAGTATAAAAAATTTTAACCTGTTAATTATCTCTTCAAGTTAGATATAGGTTTATATTTTTTTGTATAGATGCATATAAGTTTATGATTGTATTAATTTTTATTTATAAGTCATGTTATATCAAAGTATATGAGTTATAGGATCTGCTTATGTAGGTGAAGTTATATGTTGGTTTATTAATATATATAACTTACATAAGAATTTATATTGTATGCATACTTTATTGTGCGTACATTTGGTTCACATATAGGTTAGTCTGCATGCTTATACAAGTTCGGTATAGGTATATATGAGTCCTGTTATATATATATATATATATATATATACACACACACACAAACAGTATACAAACCATCAGATAGTATCTAGTTTATGGTTCCATAGTATATAAGTCTATATTTTATATGTAGTGTGTCGGCTACAGTTTTATAAGTCATATATTATTTATACTTGATTCTATATTGTAGCCTTTATTATGTCAAATTTTATTAGTCCTTAGTCTGTCAGTAAATATGGTTAGTTGATAACACATTAGTAGGTATGCGTTAAAAGCCTTACGTGTTATACATTTAATAAAGGTTGTATAATTGTATTTCAGCATTTTGGATAAGTTATATATATACGTGTACTTAATTTAAAGCAATGATTTTAATATTTGTTTAAATTTAATATTTACTTCATGGAAATAATAATAATAATAATAACAATATATATAACTTCTGTTCTAATTCGATTTCGACAATTCCTTGTCATCAGCTTTGATCGCCAAACTCGTGCCCATCGTGCTTGCTTTGAAATTCGGGTTTGGATTCGTATCCGTCGCATAGCATAAATCTCTCTAGCCTCGAAAGGTGAGTAATCACTCACGATTAACTTTCTTATATTTATTAAATTTGATTTCAATTGAAACGACAATTGAAATATGCTACTAAATTTAACTGTAAATTTTATAATGGCTAGATATGATATGTTAATAATTGCTAGATATGATATGCTATTATCTGAAATTGTTCACCTATGAGATATGACACCATATCCTATACTTTATTTAATTGATTATTGATGATATATTTTTGTTGTTGAATTGTTATTTTATTATCATATCTGTTATCACTCTGCAAGTACCCCGTTAGTATAGAATTCCCTATGGGTTGAAATGATACATACCCGAACGATCTATAGAATAGGGAAAATTGTTATGGGTTGAAATGATAAACCCAAGCGATTTTTGTTTGAATTGAATTTGGGATTGCGGGTTGAAATAATATATACCCGTAGATATATAAATTACGGATTGAAATGATAAATATCCGTATCAATTGACCATAGGATAGAAAAACTTATACAAACACCGTTGGTCTATATATAAACATTTAAAATGATTTATATGGTTTTGAAAGGAAATATATAAGGTTTAATTTAAATTTGGAAATTTTATATATAAGTAAGTTTTAATATAAAGAAGATTCAATAATAAGCTTTAATTAGTAAAGTTTGATTTAAGTAAATCATAGTATGTTTAAGTATTTATTAAAAATTTAATTTAAAAATAGATTTTATAATGATTCTATAAGGTAAGGGTTGGAAAGATGAATTTGAATTTATTCGAAATTGTATTTAATTAAGAATTTTGTTTAATTAAATCGATTTGAAACTATTGAATTTGAAATTTTAAGATAGAATTTTATAACTTTATTTTTGATTTAAAGCGGTTAAATGGGTATTTCGAGTTTTAAATAAATCGAAGGAAATAGTTAGTTTAATGTAATTTTAGGTTATTTAAATGGTAATGGATATATTAAGTGAATATTTCAAAACTAAATAATAATGTAGGTAAAATAAAATATATGAAATTATCAATATAGCTTTGAAGTGTTATAGTTTGAATATATATATATATATGAAATGGAAATGATATTTTGGCTTTGAAGTATAAATTATCCTGAAATGACCACGGTCTTATAATGACATTTGATTTTAATAATGTATATTTCTACATAGTAGATAGTTCCTCGGATCCTTGGAGGATGGTTATCCCAAACATCCTTTAAGTTACTTGTATTTCAGTTGATATTTCACTTGAGTTGGATTTATTGATATAAGATTAATCCTGACTCGAGTGTTTTGTGTTTTGATGTACGCTCTAGTCAGTCTGAGTGATTCAGCATTTGAGACCCACCTTTGAAGTTTGGAGCTTTGCTTGGAGATCCAACTATCGATCCAGATTCCAGCCTTTCCAATTGATTTGCTCAGAGATGTCATCAGTCTGTATTTGAGATATTCTGCTGTATTTTATTTTAAACTCTATTGTTTATACAGTAGCTTCATGAACTACTGTCTATTTATTCCACTGCATTATTATAATACTCTATGTCTGTGATTACTTTATTTGCTGTATATGCTGAGTTTTGCCAAATATAAATTAACAATCTGATATTTTGAGCAATTCAAGTCCGGCATGTGTGGATGCGAATGGTTAAAAATATCCGGATGTTACAGTTGGTATCAGAGCCAGGTTTTAGGCAAAACTCAGCATATGGGGTAGATTTAATTACAGAATTACTTTCGTTCGAGCTTGAATTCCTTCTTCTTCGATTCGGTTTCCTTTGAATTTTGGAACGTTCCCCTCGGTCCCAAAATCCATTTTTCTCTCCTTATTCGGGTTTCTTTGATCCTGGAGCATCCCATAGCTCCACTGAATGATTTGTAAAGGGGTGAAACTCCTTTACAATAAGCATTGATTCACTGAAGATTTTTGTATCCTCGGTTTAGATGCTGGTATCTTTTGCTATGCCGAATTCCATCTCTGGCGATCGAATGCCGATTTGCCTTAGAATTCCGCATCGATTATATTCCTGAAGTCACGGTTGAACCGGTTAAGGTTGCCCAAAGTATATCCATCTTCTATTTTGTAATTTAGTTATCTCATCTTCGTTCGAGCTTATCTTCGAATCAGAATTCTATCTGATTAGAGTTCCTCTAATTTGGAATCTCTATCTTTGCTTTGAAATCCATTCTTGAATCATCCTTTGAAAAATCGGGCATGTTTGTATTTTAGAAATTGTTTTATATATCGAAATTATTATTTTGATAAGTACGATCATATTCTATATATAAAAGTGAAATGTTTTCGATAAGGATTATATACCTTTTTAAAAAAATGAGAATTTGAAGTTTCGAAAGGATTTGAAATTTTGAGAATTATATAAGAAATTGATTTATATAAAAAAGATTTATAACTGAAGGGTTTTGAATTTGAAATTTGAGGAATTGAACTCCGGTATTTTGAAATTTGGGTAAGATTTTGAAAATATATAATAATACGATTTGAAAGTACTTTCCAAATAAGTAATGCTTCAAATGACTTAAAATGAGTTCCAATGATTTTGAAGAATTTTCAAAGAAGTTTTCAAGAAAATAGAAGTCCAGAACTCACTTATGTCGCTGGAGAATAATTTCGGTGATGAGTGCATGCATCATCGACATTGATTTCGAGTTTCAGAGTGGGGGATAGGCCACTTTAGTAGCTTTGCTATGCGATTGATTTGTGAAACCAATTTTGATTTCAAATTTCAAAGTATGATTTGATATTCGAAAGATATATGTATATATATTTGAAACAGTTTGAAGTGCGCCCGATGTTCAGTCCTTGAGTTCGGATTTGTTTTGGTATAACCCTATCTTTTGAAATTGATTTACTAATTTGTTGATGATTTCCAACTCTTGAATTTTAAATATGATTTCTCCGACTATTTTGAATGTTCGAACACTTCCAAATCAAAGTTTAATTTTCCAAGCTAACTAATTTTGAAAAGTATAAATTATTTGATAAGTATATAAGTTTAGTTTTGTATGTTTAAGTATGAAGCAATATTATTTAAATAAGTTTGAAACTGTTTTGTTAAGTAAATAAATAAGACTATTTTGAATTATACTAACATGAAATTTATTTTTGAAATGTTTTGAATAAAATTTAGTTAAAGTTTTAACTTAGCAACATCTTTTATAAAACTATATATATATAATAATACTAATTTTCAAAGGGGTAAATTGGATCTTTCAAATAGAAATAAATAGTTTAAAGGTTTTAAAAGGGGATGGTTATTAACTTGGTAATCATTTTGGTATAATTGATTTTGAGAAAAATATTTGGTTTCGAAAATAGATGGGAATTTAAAACCCAGTATTTATATGATGATTTTGGGAGATGAATTTGTTTTACATAAAATACGTTGATTTGGAAACAAACCTGGATTATTTTCTAAACCTATTATGTTGGAACTTTGAAACTGAAAATATTTAGTTTGGAAGAAATAATTTGGTGAAACCGTATATGGTTTTTTTTCAAACTGAACCGATATTGAAACGAATTGAAATTGACAACCATATTTTACTAAATACTTGATTTGGGAGTTATCGAACTTATATAAAATTGATTTGTATAAGTATGAAGTTGATTCGAAAATAATTGATTTGGAAAGGTACTCAATTTGAAAAGTGAAATCTTATATAATCGAAGTCTATATAAGTGTGATTTGATATACTATTGATTTTGGAAAGTATTCGATTCGATTTGAAAATGAAATCTTATATATAATGGAATTTATATAAGTATGATATTTGAAATTGATTTGAAAGGGTACTATATGATACATATTTTCGAAGTAAGGATGTGGAAAGTGCCTTCTGCTTGATATCCACGTTGTGGCCAAATTGTGGATTCATTCTATCGATATTATTCTCTCTGATTTGGTTTTCCGAATATGATACTCGAGTGTCCATCGAATTCCATGCCGTTACCCATGGTCTTACGAACTCGACTACATAGCGTAATTCGCAGGGCCGTGACGGCTTACGGGTACAGATGTTTCCTGGGGGATTGATGTAGCCTGGAGAGAAGTCGTAGGTCGCTCACGACCTAAGGAAGTCTTAGGTCGCTCACGACCTAAGGAGGAGTTTAACGAGTTAACATTTCGTGAAGAATTGTGGAAAGTTCAAGTTTTAGGTCGCAGCCGACCTAACGAAGTCTTTAAGTCGTTCCAACGACTTAGTGAAGATCGGCAACGACCTAGTGGGAATGTGCGAGCTAACGAGATACTGGAACGACCTAACATGTTTTTAGGTCGTGTACGACCTAACGAGTTGGAAGATAGGTCGCTGGAACGACTTACCGAGTTAACTTGTGTACGACCTAACGAGACAAGAAATAGGTCGCTGGAACGAGCTAACAGGGTGTTACGACCTAACAAGACACGACCTATGATAGGTCGCAGGAAACAGTCACGACTTAAGATAGGTCGCTGGGTGAACTGGAGAGATAAGTCGCACATTTTAAGTCGCGAAGACTTAGGTCGCGAAGTTCTTTCGGAAGCAGCTTCTTTAGGTCGCGGATGAAGGGATGCCGTTCATTCTTAGGTCGCTCAAGACAGATGTCGTTCATTTTAGGTCGCTCGCTCCAGAGTTAAGTCGCGAAGAAAGATATGTCGCTGCTGTTGAGTTGTTGGGCCTGTTAAGTCGTAGGTCGAAGGTTATAGGTCGGAAACGACTTAAGTGATGTAACATGATGTGTTGTATTTTCCTTATGTTGTAATCTTTTAGGTCGTTTGTTGTATGTCGTATGCTTTGATTAAGTCGTGTACTTTTTAGGTCGCTCCATTATAGGTCGTAGGTCGTTCACGACCTAAGTGTTGTACAAATTTGTGGCGTGTGTTGTAAGATGCTATAAATAGGCGTGCGTTGTACATTTTGAAGGTTGTTGATTTTTGAATAAAATTCTCTTTTGTTAGCTTTGTGCTTTCATTCAAATTGGTAGTTGAGTGTAATCTCCTATCTCCTCTTTCGGTTAATCGAGTGCGCTCGATTCAACGATTGCAGAAGCCGATTCGCGGAATCAAGTGCGCTTGATCAACGCTTGAAGAATTGAAGATCTTTGAACCCGGTATCGTGCGCGATCAACGAGTTCGGGATAGCTAGAATTCGGTATCTTCGGATCAACGAATTCGGGCATTTCATTATCCATCAATCCATCGATTTCTACTTTCACCAATTGAAGATTGTTTTGTTTAATCCGCTGCGTCAGTTTTTGGTATCAGAGCTTGTTCTAGCCAATCATAGCTAGATCGAGACTTGGAGCCTAATCATTTTGGAGTTTTGAAGAGATCAAGTGATAGCCGAGCTTGAAGTGAGAAGCCGAGCTAAGTAGAAGAGTGGGAGATCAAATTTGCCTCATTTGGAGAAGTTGTGTTCATCGTGTTCATCGCGAAGTAGCAACAAAGTGGGAGTTTTCGATCCATTTCATTTTGGATCAAAGTTCGAATTGTGTTTGAATTTGAAGTGTTTGTAAAGTTTTCAAGTATGCCGCCGAGGAGAGCTAATCGTCACCAAAACGTAGAAGCTTTGTATCGAAGAGAAGAAGCTGATGAGATGGAGCAGAGAATTAATGAGAACTTTAGTGAGAAGCTTAATGAAGGGATTGGACGATTAGAGAAGATGATGTTAGAAATGAATCAAAATCGGAGAAGGGTTTCACCTGAATCTAACCATGGAGAAAGTAGAGTCTCGCCACATTCCAATCGAGACAGAAGTGTTGATGATGATCAAAGGTGTGGGGGAAACGTGAATGATCGAGAACGGAGGAATGTCGATAGAAGGGATGTTGGAGGAAGACGTGATGGTAGTCGAGATGTGGGTGGACGAGATAGACAACGATATACATCTGATTTTAAAGAGGAGTATGATGGTGGTAGTGTTCGAGGACAAGGACGAGGACAAGGAAGAAATCACTCTGAGTATGATCACAAGTGGGAGTCGGGGATGAAGACTGAAATTCCTGAGTTCAAAGGTGGTATGCAAGCGGAGGAGTTTCTAGATTGGGTGGCTAATGTTGAAGAGATTTTTGACTTCAAAGAAGTTCCAGAACATCGTAGAGTGAAGTTGGTTGCTACGAGGTTGAGGGGTAGAGCTTTGGCATGGTGGCAGCAAACCAAGCTTACACGTGAACGGATGGGAAAGTCAAAAGTTGAATCTTGGGAGAAGATGAAGAAATTGATGAAAGCAACGTTCTTACCTTACAATTATCAATCTTTGATGTATCAACGTTTGCAGAATTTGAGGCAGGGCACAAAGAACGTTAATGATTACGCGGATGAATTTTATCAGCTTATTGCAAGGAATGATATTATGGAAACGGAAGACCAGCTGACATCTAGATTCATTGGGGGATTGCGAATGCAGATTCAGGATATGGTTAACATGTTTGATCCCAGATTTGTAGCGGAAGCACATCAGAAAGCGTTGGCTTGGGAGAAACCGGGAAGACGAGGAGGTGGTATGTTTACCAATTCCAATAATCAAGTGAAGGGTGTTAGTGGAAGTTCTAATGTTTCAAAAGTTGTTGCAAAATCAGTTGTGAATGAGGTTGGGAAGACGAAAGTCAGTAATGGTTTCAAGTGTTATAATTGCCAAGAAATGGGCCACAAAAGTAGTGAATGTCCGAAGCCGAAGAAGAGAGCTATGATAGCGGAGGTTGAGGATGAGGATGAAGAAGCTGAATGTTCCAATTCACCACCTGATGAGGAGGAAGAAGAAGTGACGGGAGACGAAGGTTACAATCTAATGATGAAGAGGTCCTGTTTAACACCAAAGCAAGAGGAGGATTGTAGTTGGTTAAGGAGCAATATTTTTCAGTCAACATGTACTATTCTGGGGAAAGTTTGCAAATTTGTTATTGATGTTGGAAGCTGTGATAATATAATTTCTTCAGAAGCTATGAGGAAGTTGGCGTTAAAGACTGAGAAACATCTGAAACCGTACAAGCTAGCTTGGTTGAGGAAAGGCGGGGAGGTGAAGGTTGGACGAAGGGCTTGTGTGAAGTTTTCAATTGGGAAGAAATATAAAGATGAAATCTGGTGCGATGTGGTAGATATGGACGTTTGTCATTTGTTGCTGGGGAGACCGTGGCAGTATGATAGGGCGGTGCAACATGATGGGCGTACCAACAGTTACAGTTTCATGTTTGAAGGCACAAAGATTACTCTAGTTCCAAAGAAACGACAACAGGAGGAAAACAAGTTGGAGGAGATTGAAGAGCTTAAAACATTATTAACCTTGAAGGAGTTTGTGAAGGAAGTAGAGGAGGAGCCTGAAGTATTTTTATTGATTGGGCGTGAGAGCAGTGAAGAAGTTGAAATTCCAGAAGAAGTTAAACCAGTTTTGAAAGAATTTGACGATGTATTTCCAGAGGAGTTACCAACGGAGTTGCCACCGTTGAGGGATATACAACATCAGATAGATCTTGTTCCAGGTGCTGTGTTACCACACAGACCACATTATCGAATGAGTCCGAAGGAACATGAAGAGTTGTGGAGGCAGGTAGAGGAATTGCTTGAACAAGGGCGTGTGCAAGAGAGTTTAAGTCCTTGTGCTGTACCAGCTTTATTGGTACCAAAAAAGGATGGAACGTGGAGGATGTGCACAGACAGTCGAGCATTGAATAAGATCACAGTCAGATACAGATTTCCGATGCCGAGGCTTGATGATTTATTGGATCAGATCAGTGGGTCCGTAATCTTTTCTAAGATTGACTTGAAGAGCGGTTATCATCAGATTCGCATTAGACCAGGGGACGAATGGAAGACAGCATTCAAGACGAGGGAAGGCTTGTATGAATGGCTGGTAATGTCGTTTGGTCTATCGAATGCACCAAGTACATTCATGAGGGTGATGAACCAGATTTTTAGGCCATACATTGGGAAATTCGTTGTGGTTTACTTTGATGATATTCTAATCTACAGTGCTAGTACAGAAGAGCATGTTCAACATCTGAAGAAAGTGCTAATTATTCTTCGTGAAGAACAATTCTATGCTGCTACAAAGAAGTGTGTTTTTATGGCGAAGAGTGTTTTATTTTTGGGATATGTTGTGTCGGAAGAAGGAATATAGGTTGACCAAAGTAAAATCGAAGCTATCAGGGATTGGCCGCAGCCCAAGACGATAACGGAAGTTCGTAGTTTTCACGGGTTGGCTTCATTTTATCGAAGGTTTATTCCACACTTTAGTAGTGTGATGGCACCTGTGACTGATTGTATGAAGGGTAAACAGTTTGCATGGACGGAGGAAGCCGAGGTTGCTTTTGAGTGAATCAAAGAACTCTTGACGTCTGCACCAATTCTAATATTACCAGATTTTCAGTTAGTGTTTGAACTACATACTGATGCATCCAAGGTTGGAATTGGAGGAGTATTGAGTCAGAGGGGACGTCCGATTGCATACTTTAGCGAGAAGTTATCAGGAGCAAAGATGAGATACAGTACATATGATATTGAATTTTATGCTGTTGTACAATCTATTAAACACTGGAGACACTATCTATTTCAGAAGGAGTTTGTTCTTTACACTGATCATGAGGCATTGAAGCATTTACAAGGGCAAGATAAGATTTCAGCGAGACATGCATCGTGGATTGCATATCTACAACAATTTACTTTTGTTGTTAAACACAAGTCAGGGGTGACGAATCGTGTGGCTGATGCTTTGAGTAGGAGGAGTCATTTGTTGACTACACTAAAGGTTGAAGTGACGGAGTTTGAAATGTTACCAGAATTATTTGACAATGATCCTTAATTTGCAAAGTTTATTGATAAAGTCAAGGATGGGGAGACGGATGAGTTTATAATGATAGATGGTTTTCTGTTCAAAGGAAATCGATTGTGCATACCGGAGGGTAGTTTGAGATTGAAGATCGTAAAAGAGCTACATGAAGAAGGACACGTGGGTAGAGACCGTACATTACAGTTGATTTCACAATCTTACTTTTGGCCATCGATGAGGAAAGAGGTGGAGAGGTTTGTGGAGCGATGTCATATCTGTCAGATTTCGAAAGGAACTGCAACTAATGCTGGGTTATATATGTCGTTACCTGTACCAGCTAAACCATGGGTTGATGTGAGTATGGACTTTGTGTTGGGGTTGCCAAGAACACAGCGTGGAAACGATTCCATTTATGTGGTGGTTGACCGATTTTCGAAAATGGCACATTTTATTGCTTGTAAGAAGACGGTGGATGCTGTTCATGTTGCTCAATTGTTTTTCAAGGAGATCTATCGACTTCATGGATTGCCAGAATCTATTGTGTCGGATAGAGATACTCGATTTCTGAGTCACTTTTGGTTAAGTTTGTGGAAAATGGTGGGAACGAAGCTGAAGTTTAGTAGTGCTTATCATCCGCAAACGGATGGACAGACCGAGGTTGTGAACAGATCATTGGGGAATTTGCTGAGGTGTCTTGTACAAGATAATCTGAAGAGTTGGGATGTGAAGTTATGCCAGGCAGAATTTGCTCATAATCATGCGGTAAATCGTAGCACAGGGTTCAGTCCATTTCAGATAGTATATTCAAGCTTACCGAAGGGTCCGTTGGATTTAACGGTAGTGCCACAATCAAAGAAGACAGTTAAGAAAGCTGCTGATTTTGTTGAAGGATTGGCAGAATGTCACAAAATCGTTCAGGAACGATTGGAGAAAGCAAATGAGAAGTATAAGCGTTCTGCAGATCTGAAGCGAAGGAGTGTTGAATTTCAAGAAGGTGATTTGGTTTATGCAGTGTTAACAAAGGATCGTTTTCCAGTAGGCGCTTATAACAAGTTGAAAGCCAGAAAAATTGGTCCTGTGGAAGTTGTAAAACGAATTAATGAAAATGCTTACAAATTGAAGCTGCCAGATGGTGTGTATATGTCTGACGTATTCAATGTTAAGCATCTCGTACCATATCATGGGGATGAGTTTGTTGTGGTGGATGCAGGAGGTGCAAATTCGAGGACGAATTTCTCTCAACCTGGGGAGGATGATGTAGCCTGGAGAGAAGTCGTAGGTCGCTCACGACCTAAGGAAGTCTTAGGTCGCTCACGACCTAAGGAGGAGTTTAACGAGTTAACATTTCGTGAAGAATTGTGGAAAGTTCAAGTTTTAGGTCGCAGCCGACCTAACGAAGTCTTTAAGTCATTCCAACGACTTAGTGAAGATCGGCAACGACCTAGTGGGAATGTGCGAGCTAACGAGATACTGGAACGACCTAACATGTTTTTAGGTCGTGTACGACCTAACGAGTTGGAAGATAGGTCGCTGAAACGACTTACCGAGTTAACTTGTGTACGACCTAACGAGACAAGAAATAGGTTGTTGGAACGAGCTAACAGGGTGTTACGACCTAACAAGACACGACCTATGATAGGTCGCAGGAAACAGTCACGACTTAAGATAGGTCGCTGGGTGAACTGGAGAGATAAGTCGCACATTTTAAGTCGCGAAGACTTAGGTCGCGAAGTTCTTTCGGAAGCAGCTTCTTTAGGTCGCGAATGAAGGGATGCCGTTCATTCTTAGGTCGCTCAAGACAGATGTCGTTCATTTTAGGTCGCTCGCTCCAGAGTTAAGTCGCGAAGAAAGATATGTCGCTGCTGTTGAGTTGTTGGGCCTGTTAAGTCGTAGGTCGAAGGTTATAGGTCGGAAACGACTTAAGTGATGTAACATGATGTGTTGTATTTTCCTTATGTTGTAATCTTTTAGGTCGTTTGTTGTATGTCGTATGCTTTGATTAAGTCGTGTACTTTTTAGGTCGCTCCATTATAGGTCGTAGGTCGTTCACGACCTAAGTGTTGTACAAATTTGTGGCGTGTGTTGTAAGATGCTATAAATAGGCGTGCATTGTACATTTTGAAGGTTGTTGATTTTTGAATAAAATTCTCTTTTGTTAGCTTTGTGCTTTCATTCAAATTGGTAGTTGAGTGTAATCTCCTATCTCCTCTTTCAGTTAATCGAGTGCGCTTGATTCAACGATTGCAGAAGCCGATTCGCGGAATCAAGTGTGCTTGATCAACGCTTGAAGAATTGAAGATCTTTGAACCCGGTATCGTGCGCGATCAACGAGTTCGGGATAGCTAGAATTCAGTATCTTCGGATCAACGAATTCGGGCATTTCAGTATCCATCAATCCATCGATTGCTACTTTCACCAATTGAAGATTGTTTTGTTTAATCCGCTGCGTCAGGGATCCAGGCATATCCATTGTGAATCTGCGATCTATGGTCGTTTAGTAGCGTAATCCGCAAGGCAGAGATTGCTTAAAGGGTACAGATATTTCCTGGGGGATCCAGGCGTAACCATTGTGTATCCGCGGTCTACAAGTTTTTGTTTTCGTTGTGTAATCCGCAAGGCAGAGATTGCTTAAAGGGTACGGATGTTTCCTAGGGGATCCAGGCGTAACCATTGTGTATCTGCGGTCTACAAATTTTGGTTATCATGGCGAAATTCGCAAGGCAGCGATTGCTTGGGTACGGATGTTTCTTGGGGGACCCAGGCGTAACCATTGTGTATCTGTGATCCATGATTTGATTCGGTTCATTTGTTTGGATTGTACTTTCCATATCGGTTTTGAAGGTTTTTCCAGTATTTTCACTGGGTGTTGAAACAAGTCTACTAAGTACTTGGAGAATTCTAGCTTTGCGCCTGATCAACGCATGGCCAGAGTCTGCAGGAACGAGGATAAACTTGTTGAGACATCGAGTTATAAAGTATTTTCGAAAGGAAAATTTGTTTCGATATAAAAGTATTTTATTATCAAAGTATTTTCAACAAATAAGTTTTGTATTAATATTTGAAATTGAAAATTTGTGGTTTAAAATTAATTTTGCATGCCTGATTCTATTCTTTTGAATCTACCTTATCTACTCAGCTTTATCTATTCTGCTTTACCCTTTTTCTCCTGTCTTCGTTCCTTTTCGAGGATGAAAAGTTTTGAGTGGGGGAGAGTGTAATGACCCGTGTTTTTCAAGAAAGAAGAAAATTCAAATTTTAGAATTTAATACAGTAAGAAAGTAAAAATTTATGGTTTTAAATAAAATTTGCTTTGAATTATAACATCTAATTTTGATTTTATAAAGTGACAACTATTTTATGTGATTTCAAATGTATGGTTTAATAAAAGTTTAATTGGATAGATTTAATATTGTGTAAAGCATAAAATAAATGTATGATTAACTGGAATTGGGTTTTAATTGTAAATTAACTTTTAATCTACTTGTAAACAATAAATGTAAAATTGTGTATTCAAACTTGTTTAAATTCTAGTCTTGGTTTCTGCTCACCTTACATATCAACCTATTGAAATTAATTTGTTAATGAAATTTAGTATAATGGGATATAAAAGTAAAGAAGTATAAATTTTAATTTAATAAGGCTTAATTAGTTAAATGATTCAGAAATTGAGAAAATTGAGAATTTAATACTGCATTAGTTAATATTAGCTTTTAATTATGGAACTAGAAATTATAAACCAATGAATATTCAATTATATTAATTTGAAGTATAGTTTATTTTGAAATTAAATAAAGGTGAATTTTATTGAATATAATAAACTGAAATCTACCATTTAAAATAAACAATAGAATTTTATGACGGAAATTTGATATTTGCTTTGTGTCCATCTAGAAATAACAAATGACCAATTTTCGTCGAATAATATAGATGTTCTATCGGTCGCTAGAAATTTAGTTTAAATCAGTTAATAACAGTTGAATTTAAAAATGTTCCGAAACCTAATTGTATTAATATGAGAAAATTTATTTAGAACACTCTGAATAAGACTGCGTAATCTGTTTCGCGAAATTCGGACGTTTCTAGCTCCGTTTGGATTTTTCCGTACGGAATAGCAACGTATATCAGTGTCCGTATGGACTTTTGATAGGAAGGTCCTGACACAGATATTTCTGTTTCCTCTTGTCCGTCTCATGACGCTGATCACCGTGATATATTCATTGATGTATTTCGGAGTCCGGTGCGTGACGGAATCACCCGAATGCAAAATGTGACGATTTGCCAAATTGGGTCCATTTGCAATTCTGTGTCATCCATCTGGTTCAGCTTGCTGTGTTAATCACAGATATAACTTGTGTCCTTTTCTATTCGTCAGTTTTGACACCCAAAAGTCAAAAAAAAATATGAAACAACATATTTTTCGGTACGCGTATATCTCTATTTCTCTTTCGTTTGTTTTGCCTTTCATTCTTCTTCAAATCCTTTCACGTAACTATCTCCCACCTCACCGTTCACGCACCGCACCCCAAAACTCCGACCACCGCCTCTGACACCGTCGCCGCCTCCTTGATCACGCCTCGCCTCAGCTCCTCTCCACCCCGGCCGTGCACTGCAACCTTCCCGAGCCTCAAACCCAAGACTGGCCTGCCACTTCCATTGCCGAACCCATCACCACTTAGTCCCGCCTTTCACCCCATTTTCTCAACACCCTTCGCCAGCCGATCGCCAGTGCACCGTCTCTACCCTGATTCACCTCGCTCACATGCAGCCTATATATAGTAAGTATTTATATATTTATAAACTATATATATGTCGTTTTATATTGCAATCTAGCTTTATTTGTATTTTTACGGTATATTGTATTACTAGTACATTTTGTTAAGTTTTATTTTATAAAATTTCAATAGTTTATATTATAAGGTATAAGGCGGTTACAACCTTTTATAGTTTTATATATAGGAAGTTGAATTGTTATAGTTATAATGTTATAGCAGTGCCATATATATATTATATTAAGAAGTTGATAGTATAGTATGTATAATATATCGGTTCTGTGTTTTATATAAAAGTATGTATGTACTGTAAGATCTGTTATCTATTTACAGTGATATTTATAGTTTACCAATTTGGATTTTTAAATTGTGTATATGTATATGGTAACGTGAGTTTATATATAGATTTCAAATAAAATTTGCATAGTGTCAGATATGTATTACAAGGGTTATATTGACTTAAATTTTTTTTTACATACGGTTATTATAAATTATATGTGCAGTATAAAAAAATTTAACCTGTTAATTATCTCTTCAAGTTAGATATAGGTTTTTATTTTTCTGTATAGATGCATATAAGTTTATGATTGTATTGATTTTTATTTATAAGTCATGTTATATCAAAGTATATGAGCTATAGGATCTGCTTATGTAGGTAAAGTTATATGTTGGTTTATTAATATATATAACTTAACATAAGAATTTATATTGTTTGCATACTTTATTGTGCGTACATTTGGTTCATAAATACGTTAGTCTGCATGCTTATACAAGTTCGGTATAGGTATATATGAGTCCTGTTATATATATATATATATACAAACAGTATACAAACTATCAGATAGTGTCTAGTTTATGGTTCCATAGTATATAAGTCTATATTTTATATATAGTGTGCCGGCTACAGTTTTATAAGTCATATATTATTTATACTTGATTCTATATTGCAGCCTTTATTATGTTAAATTTTATTAGTCCTTAGTCTGTCAATAAATATGGTTAGTTGATAACACATTAGTAGGTATGCGTTAAAAGCCTTACATGTTATACATTTAATAAAGGTTGTATAATTGTATTTCAGCATTTTGGATAAGTTATATATATATATATATATACGTGTACTTAATTTAAAGCAATGATTTTAATATTTGGTTAAATTTAATATTTATTTCATGGAAATAATAATAATAATAATAATAATAATAATAACAACAATATATATAACTTCTGTTCTAATTTGATTTCGTCAATTCCTTATCATCAGCTTTGATCGCCAAACTCATGCCCATCGTGCTTGCTTTGAAATTCGGGTTTGGATTCGTAACCATCGCGTAGTCTAAATCTCTCTAGCCTCGAAAGGTGAGCAATCACTCACGATATATTTATTAAATTTGATTTCAATTGAAACGACAATTGAAGTATACTACTAAATTTAACTGTAAATTTTATAATGGCTAGATATGATATGTTAATAATTGCTAGATATGATATGCTATTATCTTAAATTGTTCACATGTGGGATATGACACCATATCCTATCGTTTATTTAATTGATTATTGTTGATATATTTCTGTTGTTGAATTGTTATGTTATTATCATATCTATTATCACTCTGCAAGTACCCTGTTAGTATAGAATTCCCTATGGTTTAAAATGATACATACCCGAACGATCTGTAGAATAGGGAAAATCGTTATGGGTTGAAATGATAAACCCAAGCAATTTTCATTTGAATTGAATTTGGGATTGCGGGTTGAAATAATATATACCCGTATATATATAAATTACGGATTGAAATGAGAAATATCTGTATCACTTGACCATAGGATAGAAAAACTTATACGGACACCGTTGGTCTATATATAAACATTTAAAATGATTTATATGGTTTTGAAAGGAAATATATAAGGTTTAATTTAAATTTGGAAATATTATATATATAAATAAGTATTAATATAAAGAAGATTCAATAATAAGCTTTAATTAGTAAAGTTTGATTTAAGTAAATCATAGTATGTTTAAGTATTTATTAAAAATTTAATTTAAAAATAGATTTTATAATGATTCTATAAGGTAAGGGTTGAAAGATTAATTTGAATTTATTCGAAATTGTATTTAATTAAGAATTTTGTTTAATTAAATTGATTTGAAACTATTGAATTTGAAATTTTAAGATAGAATTTTATAACTTGATTTTTGATTTAAAGCGGTTAAATGGGTATTTCAAGTTTTAAATAAATCGAAGGAAATAGTTAGTTTAATGTAATTTAAGGTTATTTAAATGGTAATGGATATATTAAGTGAATATTTCAAAACTAAATAATAATGAAGGTAAATTAAAATATATGAAATTATCAATATAGCTTTGAAGTGCTATAGTTTGAAAATATATATATATATGAAATGGAAATGATATTTTGGCTTTGAAATATAAATTATCCTGAAATGACCACGGTGTTATAATGACATTTGATTTTAATAATGTATATTTCTACATAGTAGATAGTTCCTCGGATCCCTAGAGGATGGTTATCCCAAACATCCTTTAAGTTACTTGTATTTAAGTTGATATTTCACTTGAGTTGGATTTATTGATATAAGAATGTTAATCCTGACTCGAGTGTTTTGTGTTTTGTTGTACGCTCGGGTCAGACTGAGTGATTCAGCATTTGAGACACACTTTTGAAGTTTGGAGCTTTGCTTGGAGATCCAATTATCGATCCAGCTTCCAGCCTTTCCAGTTGATTTGCTCAGAGATGTCATTGGTCTGCATTTTAGATATTCTGCTGTACTTTATTTTAAACTCTATTGTTTATACAGTAGCTTCATGAACTACTGTCTATTTATTCCGCTGCATTATTATAATACTCTGTGATTCTGTGATTACTTTATTTACTGTATATGCTGAGTTTTGTGAAATATAAATTAACAATATGATATTTGAGCAATTCAAGTCCGGCATGTGTGGATGCGAATAGTTAAAAATATCCAGATGTTACAACGATCATCTGATCAAAGGTCGATATCGGTACCGAAATGCTGCAAAAATGTCAGAAATAAGATGAACGGAGCAATAGAAGTCCAAATTTGAAGAAACGAAATATGACATCTCACTTAGAAGATGATTTACAAATTGTCTATAGAAAAATATTCAGGTTTGGAAAACATTTCATTATCACCAAATATTAACTGATTTAAATTAAAATAAAATTACACACGAAAATAAACCTACATATTATCAAATAAAAATTTACCGTTTGCTATGTTTAAATAGACGTATTCCAAATATCAAATTTTTATTTCAAAATATTATTAGTTAAAATTTCACAAAATTTCAATTAATTACGTTATTAAAACAAATAAAATTATTAAAAATTTACGGTTCGTTACATATACATATACATACATATAGATATACATATACATATACATACATATATACATATACATATACATATGCATATACATACATATATACATATGCATATACATATGCATATACATACATATAGATATACATATACATACATACACACACGTATCATAAACTGAAGATTGGAACTCTATTCACAATAGAGGAATGAAGATTGGAACTCTATTCACAATAGAGGATCTGCTCAAAGGATGTACAAAGATGGAGAACCATGTTCAAAATCAGTTTTATCCCTTTTAATGTTTAACGTCCTTGGATTTACAGAGTGCTTTTTTTATTGTTGGACGTGATTACGAACAGAGTTTGCCGCTTTACACGACTCTTTATCCTTTGGCAACAGGATTCATTACCAGCAGTGAAATACAAGTCTCACGCCTGTTGCTATGTTCAAAGGCAAAGATTCCATTTCGTCAAACCGCATGTCCATACTCACATGGAAAAGACAATGAGAACTGAATCCAATTAAGGTGAATGAAAAAAGTTTTGGATCATGTAGCCATTTTTCCGGATTCGATAACAGAAACGCAGAAGGATGGTGTTTCGGATCTCTCCGCTGTTGCAAATGCTAATGATTGGGATGATGATTCCTCAATTCTGGTGGATATCGTGATTTGTGAAACAGTGATGTCGCGATTTGGTTCCATAAAGTTAAGCCCTCCTACAGTTTTTTAGTTTTGCAACTTTGGCAAAACGTACAATTGCTAGATCTCGACATGCCTGAAGACATTTTAGCAGGGGAGAATTGAAGTAACGATTGTCAGATTTGGGAGAGAAGAGATAAATTTGAGATGGTGGACTCGAATACAAAGGAAAATATGTAGAGAGAGTTTAGATTTGATGATGGCGAGGAAGAGTTATGAGCCACATACGGAGATACGATCTAATGAACTGATATTCTTGTGATGGCGACGCCTTGTGCTGAATTACAGACCGTTGCCGATCTCCATCTTAATCCAAGTGGTTATCAGAACTGTTCAGGAGAGTTCCATATGATATATATGAGAATGACAGCTCCGCCTTAGCACTACTTTTCCAATGGCATGTGTAGAACGGTTGGAGAGGAATAGGTTCACGTCACGTGTCTTCGATGCGGTTATTTGAGAGATAGGTTACCATATAGTGGTTCACGTTATTGCTGAAAAGGCATATGTAACATGCAATCGTGTCATTACTTGTTTTGCAGATTGACTTGTGGGCTATGCCAATCCCACTGATGTAAAATAGATTTTAAGGCTACAAATACCCTCTAAAAGGGAGTTGAATAATGTATATCAACTAATTAAAATTTTACTTGTGAATTTTGGGAGTTATTTACTTAAATCAGGAATGAAATTACAAACATGACCATATAATAGCAAATGTAAAATAAAGTAAAAGCAAAAAAAGTAAAAGACACCAGGAATTTTTACACTAATTCAAATACTTAATCTTATGTTCAATCATGTAATCCCCGTATAGAATTTCACTATCGCTCTTTGCTTTTACGGGTGACAATAACACCTTTATAATCTTAAAATTCCACGGGTGGTAAGGTACATCTTTCCTCTTGTCTTCCCACGGCTGGCAGGAGCACCTTTCTCTTTATAATCAATAATAGAGTATGACAACTAGTTATATCTTCAATGTATATTCTTGCAATTTTAGTACAATGATCTTATTGACCTCCAATAATAATATAGGAATGGGATGAGACTAGAGAGAATAATTGAGAATTCAAGTACAAATATCTAATCTTGAATGGTTTGCAAATTCTTGAAGAATATGAGTAAAAAGTATGCATTTGCAAAGAGAGGAAGTGTATAAAAGAGTTTTCTCACAAAATTAAAAAGATGAAAGAGTAAGAGAATTTTTAAAACTATTGATTAAAATTCATTGTCCGAACTCCTTTAAACAGAATATGAAAGGATATGTTCATTGATGAAGAGATGGCGCCAAAATCCTCTCATTTAAAATTTAAATTACAGAATAACTACTTCTATATCGATATATCCCTAGAGAGTATGCCGAAATACTATAGTAAAGTTTGATTTCTTTTTTCTAAAATTCAATTTTGACCTCCACGTTGTAAAACTCATATTGTATATTCATATGAAGACGTTAGGATTTTAAAATAGAGTTAAATGAAAGAGAAATATCAAGGTAACTTGCTATGAGGCTTTTAACAAATTCTAAGACTCAGTAGACTTACCGAACGCTTTTATTTTCTTTTTCATTGAAGAACTTGTGTTCCATTTGTATTGAGTCAATTTTTTCTTTCATTTTCTATGATCAATTTTCACATTATGTATACATATACATATATAACTCATTTTCTTGCTTTCATTCACCAAGTTTCTTACATATCTCAATAGAATATCTTCGTACTATATCTGAATATACAACACAACTCGAAGAAACATCATAGTAATATTTATATGGTTGTTGACATCAAATAAATACTTCACTACACCAAATAAGTGATTTTGCAACATTATATATCTATCAATTGCTAACACTTATAAATGTCACAGACCACTAACAGTAAAAAAGTGTTAGGATACCTAAAAAGTGTTAGTAAAAATAAATAGTCTTCTGCATTAATTTTACCAACGCATATAAGTGTTACAACAATCGGTAAAAATGTAAATAATAACAAAAGGAGTCTTTTGTAATTTGTAAATACGATCTCTTTTCCCACGCTTCCCCATTCCTAAACAGATTTTGGCCGCCTAAAATTTAATTTAGGGTTTGCTCTTCCTCACAAAAAAACCAACGTCCCAAGCACTTCCCAAAATCAACGGCGTCCTTCAATCACTTCAACATCGACTTCAACCACTTTGTTGATAGCTCAGGCGATTAGATTGACATCTCGCGGCTATTGTTCTTTCGGTAGTTCTCTCGGTGACTTGCTCAATCCTGCTCCCCCCTTTCGGCGTCTTCCTTCGCTATGGATGCTGCAGCGTATGTGCCAAAATTTCATTTATCCCCTTTCTTTTTTCAATATTGCATTTTCTTACTTCCTCGTAAATTCCATGTTTTAGATGGAGTTCTGCATCTGTCTGCTGTTGACGCCTTTGGGATACGTGCCTGAAATCGTTTATGCCGTTTACGTGATCGTGGCCTTTAATCCCGATCAGCATAAAACTAGCGAGGTTTATGAGCCATTGTCCTAGGTTTGGCGGCGTTTTTGAGTTCGGTATCTATTATTTACTCTTTCCCTTCAGATATGTAATATTACGTGACAAATTGTTTGTTTGATTCTCGTGTTTGAGCGGTGGTACATATTGAGCATTTAAGGTCAAGGATTTCACATTCTGCTTTAAGTTTGCTAAATCTGAACATGTATCGAATAAAGATTAATATATTGTTAAATGAGTAGTTTATCCATACCTTTGTTTTTCCCGATTGAAAAAGTCATCTGTGAACAGGTATATTCAAAATTGGGTCTTGCAGGATATTAGATTTGATTTAATAGCTTTCTGAGTTTATAATTTCTACGATAAAGATTTTAATCTGGATGAGTTCATGTTCTTGCTAACAGTTGACATTTGATTAGCTCTCCCATGTTTTTAAATGGGGAGGCAAGAAATGATATGCATTATGTAGCTATGTGATATAGCCGTATGGACTTACAGTAGTAGATAAATTGAAACTAAATTATTGTTGTCACTGTATATAGGCAGCATAGGCAGCATTCGTCATTTTTGTATTGGATAACGAAGTCTTGCTTGTAGGAAATCCATTCTAGCCCTTGACATTTTTAATCGGTTATAATAATTAACTAGTTGTTAAATTCACAAAATTAGTGTTATGTTAAATTCGCGATCACTTTTCACAAACCATCGGTATCCCAATCCTATATCTTAAACTTCATCCAAAAGTGGTTAGCAATTCCACAGTTGGTTTCTACCATTCAAAGATTAGGTTTGAACCTTGCAATGGGTGGTTTTTGCCATTCATTTTGTGTGTTCCAAAGTATGTGTCAATGCATACTCCCTTTGGGTTTTAAATATATGCGCTTAATTCCACAGTTAGGTTTGAACCATGCCATTGGTGGTTTTAGCCATTCATTGGAAGTGTGTTCCAAAGTATATGTTAGAGTTTCAATCTAGTAAGTACTAGAGAGCACTTAGAATGTTCAAACTTAGATCTCCTGCTCGTTCTCCACTGGACCCTACTAAGTTCACCCTGAGCTTGCATGGACCTAGAAGAAACTGAGTACATGCAAGTAAAAACGTATTTTATTCATAGATTTGATAGAATAAATTTACGTGGAGCTAGCTTCAAGAAGGATTTGAAATCAAAGGCAACATGCTTCTGGTACATATACAGGTTAAAGAAAACTCTAGTTGGGTTGAACCAAGCACCCAAACAATTAATAGTACTAGACCTTTTAACTCCCTCATGTTGGATCTCATACACACAAGGAAATTGAGGTTTATCTGTGTGTGTATAACAAGAAGCCAGTAGGTTTACTTCTTGGTAGTCGAAAGTTTAGCAGTTCCTTGAGTCCAATCACGCTAGAGGAGAAAGATAAGTTGTCGGAGAATCCTTACTTGACACCAGTCTAGAGTCTCATGTATATTACTGTTTGCTTTTGTCTAGATATCTCATTTTAAGCTCAAAATATGAATACAAATAACTGTTTTTACAATCACTTATGCTACCATAGTTTTTGGGTGAACAAATATTTGGATCATGAATGAGTAGTCTTATAATCAACCCTATGCGTTTAAATAAATATAGACCTTTTAAAATGGCTGTCAGTAGCTTTTTAGTGATTTATTTGGAAACTTAATGTAAAATTGACAGTTAAAGAAATACACTGTTTCGAAAATTTTACTAATTTGATCACTTGTCATTGTGAAATTTTAATATTATATAGCATGTGAAATTATATGTAAAGTATTTGGAAGATCAAGCATAGTCTGTGCATTGAGCAATTGTAAGATTGAAATAAATTTTTATGGGATGTTCCTGAGACATGTGCAAAATCTGGTTGCAGCATCTTGCTCAAGGCAGTAAGATCACTTTATGATTCCAAAACACTTTGTCTCATTATCATTATGTCTTATTTCATAATCATAATATAATGATACTGCACTAGTTGCGTATTGTTACAGATAATTTTTAAATACTTTATCTGTTATATATTTACTTTTGCGACTCACAGAAGTTTCATAATTCTGCTCAAAAAGGTAAAGTTCACAAATAGCATCTTCGACTTTAGTTCACATGCTCATTTTATTTCATATACCAACCAAATTGGTTAAATTTGTTTCCATTGATCTCACCTTGGCTGTGTATCCTTTTTCTTACCAATTCATGAAGATAGCTGTGTTACTAACTTATTTACTCATCCTAATATGTCTGAAATCATGTCAATGTAGTGTTTGTAGTATGATGAATTGTGGTAGAGTAAAATTTGTTTGTGACAGTTTTGTACTAGATGGGATGTTGAATCGTGGTGAACTTGGGGTTTTGGGTTGCGGATGGTGATGACTGGCTGGGGTTGTGACAGGTGAGTGTATTGATATGGAGTAGGAGTGTGAGGTTGGCAGATGATTGAAAGTGGTTAGTGGAGATTGAACTGTGAAGATGGCGGAGGTCTGTTATCGACAGTGGAGTGGGGTAGATTGTTGTAATTTGTTGGAGCTTGGTGGTTTGGATGGAGTTGTTGCTGGGCAGTGGTATGTTTGGAGTATGGTCGGTTAGTGGGCTTGTATGACAGTTGCAATCTTAGTCGGGGAGTATATGTGAAAGCAAGGCAAGTGGTTATGGCGAGAGATTGGAAATGATGTACTGCAGTTGAGAAGTGAAGATGGCAGCAGAGCAACAGTATAGGGAGAAGATGTGCACGATTGGTTGATAGTGGTGGAATGATGAAAGTCAATGGGGAAGGTACAATCAAAAGGAAGGATGCAAGAGTGTTGTGCAAGCTGTTTTTAAGATATGCAGTGGAGTGTTGTAGGTCCGCAGTAGTGCACGGTGATGTTTGGGGTTTGATGATCGTCAAAGAGTGGATGGAGAAGTGGGGTTCTGTTGAACAGTAGGCAGTGGATGATGTTAGCAAATCTTTACCATCATGTTTATTTTTAACGATTGAACGTTGCCAGCATGCACCGAAATTTTTTTTTAAGCTTATGTTGTAATAATATCTGAATATACGACATTGTGGTATTTTAGATATGTAAATAATTGTTTATGATATATTATACTACATTTGCAAAGCGTTTAAACTTTGCATTGAATATGTATGATGAATTATTTGTGATATGGAAACCATTATTTGCAGTGTGATTATATTTAAACTTTGCGTTTAAGTTTTGGTATATATATATATATATGTGTGTGTGTGTGTGTGTGTGTGTGTGTGTTACTAAATAATCATTGTCCAACACTTATAAGCGTTACCGTGTATTTCTATACAAACATTTATAAGTGTTACCATATATTTCGTTACCAACACTTATAAGCATTACCGTATATTTCTGTACCAACACTTATAAGTGTTACCGTATATTTCATTACCAACACTTATAAGCGTTACCGTATATTTAGGTACCAACACTTATAAGTGTTAGTAATACGTATGTTTGTAACACTTATAAGTGTTACAAATTTGGCCGCTCCATTCCTCACAGTCCATTAGTAACACTTAAAAAGTGTTACTGAAATTATTTGTAACACTTATAAATGTTAGAATTTGCTTGTTTTGGTGTAGTGCTTAGGGTATAGACAATCTTCCCTTTTTTGATGCAAATATGTAAGAGATAAAATATAACCTTTTTATATTTGATTCCCCTGACTATATGCACTCCCTTTATCATTTTTCATAGTATATTTATACATTTTCTTCCCCTTTGTCATTAACAAAAATGAGTAGAAAAGAACTATTTAAACACAACTAGACAACATGTATAGAGTTTGAATATAGATAACATATTAGATATGCGCAACTAACATGCACTAGGGGAATCAATATCAATACAGAGTAAGAAAATAAAACACATAAAAGTACTAAGCTTTACAACATAAAACACATATTTTATTATAATTTTAAATATTACATCAATATAACAACATATTAAAAGAATTTAATATAATACACAAAGAAAAACTATTTGACATACACAAAAGCACTTAAGATACATCCAACTTATAAATACGTAAACAAACATTAATGATGAACATAGACTTCATGGCTTCTTTGTTGGAGTTTTAACCCATCATTGATTAGGACCAAATATCTAGCTTATAGAAGTAACCTCTCATCCCTTTAGTTTTTCTATGATGTCTATATCCATTTCCTCATCATTCGGTATCTATTTTGTTCTATAAGATTCAGGAATATTTTCCATCTTATCCTTAAGAGCATAGGACATAAAGTACAGAAGTGATGTGAATTTCCATTCTTGTTCATGTGCCACAAGTTTTTGGTTCATCTTAAGGTGTTTTGATTTCTAATCTAAGCATAACATTCGAAGCCTTTTTGAAGGATTGAAGTGTTTCTTCAAGTTTAACCATTAATTTTTCATCATAAATATTCTTTTTTATATTCATTTTTATGAAAAATGATGTAATAATTAAAGAGAGAAGATTAATGATGTAAATAATGAGTTTTTTGATGGAGTGTCTTGCCTTATATATAGGTAATAGAGTAGGATTGGAAAAGGAATATTCCCATATTGTGAAAAATAATAGAGATGGAGCGATATATATGAGTTTGATCACATGTAACAACAAGTTTCCTATTTTTAAAAGATGTTGACCAAACTTTAACTTCAAGGGGAGATGCGCAGATTGATCTTGGAAAAACAACAGGATATCAAAGCCAATGGTAATGCCAAGGAAAGTAACAATATTCAAGAGATCTGTAAATCATGGTGGTTAGCAGTATAGATTTAATTAGTCAGTCTTAAATTAGATCTAGACCATGGTATGTATGGTCTGGGAGAATGACATGTGAACAAGTCCCGACATGATGTAGGAATCAAAGTTGGCGTAATGGAAGATGCATGAATGGATGTGAGCCAAGGTGGAAATTTATTGGGGTATCTCGTATTGTATATGGGTAATTGGCACAGATTGGAAAAAACATTAGTCTTATATACTGAAAAATAATAGAGGTGGAGTGGTATATATATGAGTTTGATTGCATGTAATAGTAAATGATTCATTTTGAAGTTGACCAAACTCTATGTTACCCCCACAAAGATATGTGCGAATGGATTTGGAACAACTACATGGTATCAGAGCCGTTAGTAATGCCCGGGAAAGTAACAATGCCCAAGAGATCTATAAATCAAGGTGGTTAGCAGTATAGTTGTAATGACCTAGAATTTTAGACATTTGAATTTGAAATATTTAATTAATTTGAAATATTGAAATATTATTTTTATAAGTCAAATAGGTTAAAATTCAAGTATAAGGGTTATTTAAATATTGGAATAGTGATTTAATCATCGAATTTTTTTAAATTATTGAATCTTGAATTTAATTTGAATAAATATATTTCAAAAGCTTATTAAATTCAATTTAAATAGTAAATTTTTACTATAAACTTTTAATTTAGAAATAAAAGTGATTAAAATGGTTTAGCAATAATTCATTTTAATTTAACGTGTGAAATTATCATTCTGGGACACTATCTCTGATTTTGACAAAACCGGTGCCATTAGATCCGTAATAATAAATTATTGTGCGTCGATGAGTTTCGTGATGATCGGACGTATTGTGTGGTTGTGCGAGCTCGTAACGCATAGAAATTAATTACAAAAAGTTAATATAATATAATTTGAAAAGCTAACTTCTGTATATGATGGAATTGGGTCCCAATACTAATTCCATTGGGTTTAGAATAGGGGTATTTAATATAGAACGCCGGACGGCACGTCTCGTTTGGAGTTCGAGATTTTGGAGGGTGAATAGTGTTTCAAAATTTTATATATAAGGACCTCACTTTTCTCTATTTTCTAAAAAATAAAACCCTAACCCTAAATTGGCCACTCCATTTAACGATTGCCATCATCCATAGCGATCAGAGCCATTTTAGACGAAGAGTCCAACATGGAATTGGTGTGGTGAGCCAAGGGGTGTTCATCTATGGTGGCCGATTGTTGAATGGTTGAGCGAGGTAATGTAGATCTTGGGTCAAAAGTGGCGGCATTCGTGGGTTAATCGGTGAGCTACAGGGCATGATAGGTGGTGAGGTCAGTAGCGTAGCGGACGTCGGGGTTGGGACTACCCGTGGTGGTGGAGCTGCGGCGTGAAATCACCTCTGGCGACATCGGTGATTGGAGGAAGTCGCGACGTCGAGTTGAAATTCAACGGCCTGGGTTTATAAATAAGAAGTAATTAATGTTATATCCTAATTAATAAAAGTTAATTAAAATTTAGTTATTCTCAAACATTCATTAATTCGTATCTTGTCCATATGAGGTCGGATTTGGACGCGGTTAGTTGCATTGGACTCGTAGCGATGATATCTATGTCGTCGAGTTGGATTGGCTTAGAGTGGAGCTTGTAGGAGTTAGGAAAAATCAAACGTTTTTCGATTATTGCATTGAGCAGAAGCGTGTCAGCGTTGTCAGATTATAAAGTGAGTTAACTCACCTCTCTTGGCCACTTATATTTTTTATAAGTGCAAATATTTTTATTGATGCCTGTTTGTCGCTTATTTGGATGGGTTACTATTTTATCAGGTGGTTTGGATTTATTTCCGCTCTTGGAGCAGATGACCTTTTATATGTGCCCGCCTAGTAGCAGATGACCCATATTATATGATCATATACTATATGTGATGCGAGGGGACAGGTTGGAGGGTTCCAACGGGATTCCTCACACAATTGATTTTACTTTTCATATATTATGATATATGATTTATTGGATGCCATATTTGATGACATGGACGTGATTTTACTTATTTAGCGAGATAGTAGCATTAGGCCTTATTTTTAGTATTTTGAAATATTATAAAATAGCGATTTTGAATTGAAAAGATTTTTAAGGCGATACTTGAAATAATACATGTTTTGATAATTATTTACAGATTATTAAAAGGAGTTTAATAAAATAAAATAATAACATGATTTTTGGAATATTAATTTACTTGTTTTGTGAAGTATTTTTAAATAGGGATTTTCGAACTGTATTATAAAGGTTTTAAAACTTAATAAATAAATCCATCTTTTATTATAAAGGAAATATAGTTTTAAAGAAGATAGAAATAGTTTGAAACAAATATTTCTGAAATGGTTTATATAAAAGATTTATAAAAGTAATATTTCATAAATAAAGTAATAGATTTAGAAACGGTATTTTATAAATATTAAAAAAGGATTTGTAATTGATATTTCATAAATAGATTTATAAATGGGATTGTATAAATAAATGAAATTTAGAAATGAATAGATTTATAAATGGAATTTTATAAATAAAAAGATTTTATTAAAAGAAGTTTTATAAAATAAGAGGAAGATTATAAAACATGGTTTTATGAATATAAAAGGGTTTATCTTAATAAGTAGAGGATGGTTTTTATAAAGGGAGATACATTTTGTGTTAAAAGTAAAATAATCTCTTAAAGGAATGTTTTTAACGTGATATTTGCAAATGGAGTTTAATGGTTTTAAAAGTGATTTAAAATGTGTTAAGTGATAGGAAGACATAGATTTCAACATTTGTTTTGTAATAAAATTTTTCGAGAAAGTAAGGAAGACATAGACTATAACACTATTGTCATAGTAAGTGATTTCCGAAAGGAGATGTTTTATATAATATACGGTATTTATTCATATCCTTTTATTGATGTTAGTATTCGAGGTGGGTAACTTATATCTATTTCGAAGTTAAGAATGTCGTTGATTCAAGGCCTGAGAGGTAATGACACCCTAACTTAATCAGCTTCATTGTTAACTAATAAATAGTTTAAATTCAACATCGAAGATTAATATTAACTATAATTAATCGGATCCCTATACTAGTGTTTTTGGGTTGTCGTAGCGATGTTTTACGCAACATTCGTTTTAACCCAATAAAGTGTGTTTTGGAAAATATGAAGCTTTCCTCAAAGTTTGTATATATACTTATTACGGATTTAAGTATATAGAGGTATTTTCTAAGCATTTAAAATGAAATGGTTTGTGAATATACTTATATCGTTGAGATAAGTATATGGAAATGTTTTCCAAAGGTTGAAAGATTAAAAGTGGTTTCGAGAATATATCTTCGTAAAGATATTTTGACGTAAATAATTGAAAAGTGATTTAATTAATAAAAGATTAATTAAACAGGCCTAGTGATTTCTTGTGTGCTAGATTTTATTGTTAGTTCTTTGACTGGATGTGTAAACTGATTAGTCGTGTACTTAGCATGAAGCCAACTGAGTATGCTTGATTATCATTTGATGTTAAGAATGATGATTCGAGTAGAGCGGAGTGGCTATGGCACTTCAATCTACTGGGCTTCATTCTTAACCAATGGATAGAAAGTTGAGAGTTGGAAATGTGATACGTATGTGAGAATTGGTTTCCATATGAGGTTGAGTGTCTCTTATCGATTATTGGTCCTGAGAGACTGGGATCGGATTTATCTGAAACTACTTCAGACCAATGTATGCGTTCGATAGTGAAATTTACTTGAAGGCAATGATTTTGAAGATGAAGATCTTCATGATGTAGGGCTACTTGCCACCAACCTCTTGAGTGATTCCCATATTTTATATATATATATATATAGTGATAGTAGTGCCTTCGTTATGAAAATCATTGATTTGCAAGGACTGCTCTCTCCTAACCCTAGGGATGATTCTAAAATAGGATGTAGTAGAGGTACCTTCGGTTTGTCTTGTTCTAGACAACTTATATGGACAAATGTCTGACATTGCATTTCTAAGACTACGTACATTAGTTTTTACAAACGTACATCTGTTTGGTGGCATAGGAGGTAACCCCTCATATACTTAACACCCTTCCCCGAGGCTTATGAACACAGGGGTTGTACTTTTGTGGAAATCAATTAGTGTGTTGTTGGAAATGACAATGTGGTATTCAAAGTGGGATTTGTCACGTGAAAGGTAAAATGTTAACTCAGGCCTCACACATCAGGAATGAAAAAAACTGGGTAGATGCGGCATGGCTAAGTGGGTCACATCCATTAGGATATGTTCATCACCTTTCTAGATTGCCCTCTATAGTTCGGGTTTGTTATGTATGTTGTGACCATGGATAGGTCGGGAATGACCAGGGTGATGACATATTTGATACTATCTACGGTAGAGGTAGGCCGATTCTGTGTTGGTAGAGGGTAGTTGGGCTGTGCCTCGGTACATTCTTCTAGAGATGTACCATTGGAAGGTAGTCCCTTACCTTGTCATTGTTGGAAATCCATTCTCCAATACATGCCTTTACAGTTTTTATTACAGAGCCTGGTATGTTGGAATTTAATCAATATAACAATTTTGGCTATTTTAATATGTTATTTTAAAAAGGTTTTCAAAGAATGTCATTAGAAATAATATCAAATGATTTGATAAAAATATTTTGGTTATCGTAAGGTAAAAACCCATCTGTGTTTATGTGCAGTGTGGTCTTACGAGATACCTTTATTTCAAAAGTCTTTCTAGCATTATAATCCAATTGAGATGTGTTTTATCATGCTGGTTTACTACTGATAAGGATGTTCTTCCCTTTTAATGCTCAGGTCAGACCGAGTATATTTACAGATTATATTCGGATTGATTTTGGAGGAGCTTAGAGTAGGAGACTTCATCGATAGCTAGTTATTATATTATTTCCACTGCATTGGTTGTTTAAAATTATCAGCATTTGTGAGGACATGTTATTATAATTGTTTAGGCTAATGATAGTGATTCGTTGTTGTACTCTGATGGATGTTGTATATTATAGTTTTTCATTTTGTAAAGATCGTTGTTGTATTATATATTGTTCCTTTGTGTTGTGAGATTTTTTTTATTGTTTAGTTTCTTCTTTTTCCGTTCTTTCTTTTTTCTACTACCCTTAACGATCGGTGTTTGCGGCACTTGAATGCTCGGCACGCAATACAGTGGACGTATTAGTATTGATTTTAGAGGGTCAAAAATCTTGATTCGTCGCAATAGTCTTAATTACCTAGACTTAAGGTGGAGCTAGACCATAGTACGTAAGGTCTAGGAGAATGATATTTATACAAAGTCTCGATATGGTGCAGCAATCAAATTTGGCATATTGGAAGATGCGTGAATGGACGCGAGAAAAGGAAGAGATTTGTTGGGGTGTTTCGCATTGTATGTAATAATGGGCATGGATTGAAAAGGAATAGTCCTACACCGCGTAAAATAATAAGGTGGAGTGGTATACATATGAGTTTGGTCGCATATAACTACATGGGATTTCTTCGATTAAAAGATGTTAACCAAAATCTATGTTCCCCCCGTTGAGAGATATATAGATGGATTTCGAATTTCAACATTTTCCATTTGAAAATATGTTAGTAAGGAGTTAAAAGAAAATTAAAAATCTATTCCCTTTATATTAATAATAACCAATTTTTAATTGAAAATTTCATAATCGAAGCTTCACAGGATATGTCGATATACCCACTTGATGTTTGTAGACATACATGGTTGAATTTTGTATATCTTCATTTAAAATTTTAGTTTAAAGAATTTTTTTATTTTATTCATAAATAATATATTTTCTAGAGAATATAATGGAATTCAAACACCATTTATGAATGCAAAATAGATAATTTAATCAATAATAAAGTATAATATATGAAATGAAACTAATAAGAAAGAAAATAAAGATACAAATGCAACTTTAGAAAACATAACATTATAGATTTGACATAGTTACTTTAAAAGATTGATGGGGAAGATGAAGATGGACATGCTTCAAGCTTTTCTAAAACTTTTTTGAAAAATCTATTCATTTTATTAGAAAGTTTGGAAAACATTTTTCTCATTGAACGCTTAAGCTTCTTTTGGTTCTTTAGAAGCTTCTCTTGGTTTCAAATGATATCCAAGTTTGAATTCATAATACTCCTATCAATGCTTTCTAAAGAAGTGTCATCATCCTCTTCTCCTTCCTCTTCATCCTCTTCTTCAGTCTCCATTTTTTGAGCCTCTTCTTCTTGAATCTCTTCTTCTTGCCTTGCCATTATTTCTTCTTTTTCAACAAGTGTTTCATAGGCCTTAAACCCAAAGGGAATGTGCATAAGAGAAATAATTTTCTCATCAAAAATTTTGGATTTGAAGTTTATTCTCACCTTAAATACAGGCCAAAATAATTAAAAATTCTTGTTAAATAAACATCATGAAAAAGCATGTGTTCATGAATCAAAAATTTCTCTGTCACAAAATCTGATAAAATTATTTTGGTCTAATTTACGTCGCTTTTTCCAAAAATGGCAAAGAGAACATTAAAATTTTTATGAGTGGGTTTACTATGATTTCTGATCCTTCGTGTAATACTTTGTTGCAAAAAAGGCTCATGGGTCTTGCCTTAGGCATGAAGGTTTTCTCTTTGAAATCTAACTCCTTTCCACTTTCAAACAAATCATGAATTACTTTACAGTTATTATAGGCCGTCTCAAAGTTTTGGAGTTCTTGGCTATCACCTTTGCAACTAAGAACCAATTAATTGAGATTTAAAAATAGTTTTTGTTCCTTTTAACACTATTCCAAATTTGACCTTCACTTCCATCATAAAATTTTCCCATTGAATTAGCATAAAACATTTTTATCAAATCGGGATAATAAACAATATATTTTGTGAAAGACCGATCAAGCGGAAAATACCATTTTCCAAATTAAGACATTATACTTCATAAAATTAAAGTCGTTGACGTTTACAAAATGAATCGAAAAGATTTAGTAAATTTAGCATATTCTATGTATGCTTTTGTGGAATCATTGTCATTGTAAAGCCAATTTTTCATTTTGATTGAGAGCTTTGGATAGGAGGAGGCTTGATGTGAAGAATACGTGATGAAGATTTCTGAAGAGAAAGTAATGGTGATGCTATTTGAGTTTAGAAAATAAAGTGACGATAAAGAATGAATGAAGGCGAATAAATATTCAATTAATGGCCATATAACAACCTAAAAAGGTATCTATTTGAATTTTGAATTAAATTAAAAAGGCAAGGAAGGTCAAAAGATTAAAATTTGAAAAGATTCTTCTTTTCAGCCAGCATATGTTGACATACAAGTGGAGCCTATGTAGATATATATTCCTTCATGTGTGTACCATTTGACTTTGGAACAAGGAATTATGAATGAAACTATCCCATGTTTCTGGAATTAAGTGATCATTCATTAGAGTGATAATTTCCAAAAGCAACTTTCACTAATCCACATGCATGAAATTATGGTATAATAATTTTTTTTTTATTTTTTCCATTAAGATAAAATTTTAATTTTTCATTTAAAATAGTGCACGAATCTCTTTCAAAACATATTTTATAATTATTATCACATAAATGATTTATGCTTATAAGTTATGTTTTAAATTTTTAACAAGTAAAACACTAAAATAAGAGGAGATTTAGAATTACCAATGTTGTAGATGTCAATGACATATCCATTTAAATTGTTTTCAAAGTTCACGGTTCCACCATCTTTATATTTGATTTCGCTCGGTAACCGTGGATTTCTCATCATATGTTTTAAACATATGCTTTCTAGTATCCATTCCTCCTTTATAATTGTTGCATGATTAGGAGGTGCCTAAAAGAAAAGAAATATGCACAGTGGTACCCTGTTTTACTTTTGGGGTCCGTGAAGTCAAGTTTTGGGAAGCCAAACCTATGAAGAGTTTGAATACCCTTTAAAACATAATTTTTTGATAAATGAAATTTATTAAAATTATTATCAATATATTCATCCTTTTTATTATTACCAAATTCCCAGGAACCCATTATAAATTTATTTTGGAGTTTTAACTTGAGTTTTCTAGGTTTTGGTTTGAGCTTAGAAGCCTGAACAACCTTAGTACTTTTGGAGTTTTAAACATATGACCTAACAAGTAAAACTTAATAATAATTTTCGTACTCATTTTTAGTTTTAGAAGCTGACAGTTTTTTCTTTCTTCTTCTTCCTCTTTACAAAAAAAACTAAATTCATCACATCTTCCTCAATTCATAAAAATCCGCATAAAACTAGCAGCATTGTGAAACTAGAAAGGAGTATTATGCATCTACATTAATTCTGAAGCACGGAGGCGCAACAAATCGGACAGTGGAGATTTATGCAGCGAGGAGTAGTTTTGGTGAGTGTTTCATGGTTTTCTCTTCGTATAGTGCAATTTTGATTTTATAAATATTGTATATAGGCTCTATAGTATAAATAACCATTCACAAACAATTAAATATAGATTTAGCTTGGATTTGGGAGGGAATTTGGTAAATACAGTAGGTAGAAACTTGGTTTGCACTGAATTCTAGTATTCGATGAATATACACTCAAATTGATGAAATAAACTATGAAACTGGACTTAGAAACACAGGAATAGGTACTAAGGATGTTCCCAGGCGGTCGAAGGAAGAATAGAGTTAGTTGGTGGCGAAACGACGTGGTGGAACATCAAAATCCATGGCCCATAAATTCACAAAATACACGTACACTAGTCCATCGGTTTGTGCAATCGGTCCACCGATGGCCTAATTTGGGCTCAAACTGAATGTGAACCCATATAGGCATAGATAAAATAACGTTTACCGATTCGAGTCTTGATTCTTCTATTTTTTAAGGCGTATGGAGGTTATTGACGAGGAAAGTAATGACGTTACAGATTTATATGTATGATGTGGTGGTTGATTTTTGTTAGTGATAGGGGCTAGTAATGCAGATATATGATGGGATGATGGACGTGAACATGAACGAGCTTGTGACGCAAGTAGGCGGAATAGAATATGGATACAGATCTATGACATTAGCGGGTAGTCCAAGTATTATTTTGCTCCCCTGTACTGCTTCGACGGATTAGTGTGGATGATGAATGCTAAGCGGCTTTGTAGGGCATGAGGCTAGTCCAGGGTGTGAGTCCATATTATGCATGAGGATAACGAGCGACCCTATAGGGGATGAGGCTAGTCCAAGGTGTGAGTCCTATATGCAATTGATGTAACATTGTGATTCTTCTAAAATTGCATTTCTTTAAAAAATCTAGTTTCGAAAATCACCGGTCGACGGTTGGGGGTACCAACCCTAAATTTGGAAATTTAGAATTACAAAGGAGGTTTAAAGCCATAAATAATATTTAAAACTCCTAAAAATCATGAAAAAAATCATGTAGTTTACTGATATTTGCAAGTTTAGAGTGATTTACTTATAATTTGTGGAGTTTTAACAAGATTAAACTAAAATGACTTATAAGGACTTGACTTAAGATTTACTTCATTTTGTGGCTCTCTAGTCCATTTTGTTTATTTTTCTGAGCTCTCCACTTGATTTGTTAGCTCCATTATTTTTTGTGGATAAAAATATTATGCATAGCAAAAAAGTAACTCCCTCTATCATCATGCTCTCCCCTATATTTATTTACTCCCATTATCGATAAGCTCACTTTGTCTCCCCTTTTGTCATCAATAAAAAGAGATGAAAAAGAAAGCTAATAATATCATAACATGTTATAGATACAATACTTGTCACAGAATGATAGAATATATGAAAACATAATAGAACGGAAAGACAAAAAATGACACAAATGAAATTAATGGATATATCATAAATGCAAATACTAATAGTACAAATACTATTAAAAGAATAAAACAACAGGTGTAACCGATGCGAGAAAGTATAAAATGTCACAAATGCACCATATAGTGTAAGTCCTAAAATGCATATAGTAGTATGAAATATAGATTAAATAACATGAAACAATGCTATTACCAAATAACTTTAATCATGGTAGTCTCGAGTAGTATTTGGATCAATTGGCTTGGAAGTTATCTATATAGCTAGTGTAGGTCTGTATGTTGAGGGGGTCTAGAAGAAGGTCCAACAACATCACTACTTTGAATACCACCTGGATCATGTACAGATGGTTGTGGAATGTAATCAGTCTTTGATGAAACAAATTCAAACTCAAGGTTACTACTCTAGCCAATAGCGCCAACTTCACTCCGTCTTGTCCTAGTAGATCCACAAAAAGAGTGAATGCCATGCTTGGTAAATCCTAGATCTTTGCCCTATTGTTTATGTTCATCCCCCATTAAATCACTTCCTATACCAAGGTGCACTTAGTAGCCATACTCCCTTATTTTTTGCTCTTAGATAATTCTTATCATAACAAAGGAGCCATCTAGAGGGTGAGAGAGTTAAAGGTATACCCTAGGGACAATTCTATAATTTATTGTGAATCATTAGTTCTTTAATAAAACCTCGTTCAAAATAAAAGGCTATTCTCTTCTATTTTATACTTATTATGTCATGATTTATTAATTAAGTAATTAGTTTAATTATATTAAAATAGAAAATCCTTATTTGATTTGTTATGTGATAATAATCACAAGAAATTGTAATCATGAGAAAATTATCACAATATAAAATAAAATATTATTTAAATATTACTGGTCAAAATATTTCGAGAATGGATATCGATACATCCATTGAGACCGGCATGTGTAACGCTCTTCAAATGTTAGGCAGTGTATTACTCATAACCGCAGAGTAGCACCAAGGGGGTTTTGTACTTATAGTTATTAGATAACTATAGAATGACACATTTGAGAGTTTCCTGTTGGTTAACAATAGCTAGGTTAAACCGGAAATCTCGGATGACGATGTTACACGGTTCCCTTGACTTGAGAAGACTGTCGAACTTCAATTTGAATACTCCACTTTGACTATAGTTAAATCATGCCATGGCAAACCATCGAGCGACTGTAGTTGGGTCTGAGTTAAAACATTGGAAGTGAAAAATTGTTCAATAGGGAATTCGCCTCCTCAGTTGTATGAGGTTAGTATCATGGTCAATTATAGTCAATTCAAAGTAAAAATCTCTGGCTAGAGTAGTAAGTTTAATAATAAATGTTACTATTAAACCAAGTGCTTTATTTACGGACTAACATACTTAAATAAGAATGGTATTGAAATTTTGAACAAAACCAAATTCCATAAATCCTAAAGTGATATAGTGTTGACAAAGAGAATGTGTGCAAATTATCATTGCTAAAAGGTGTGAGACCCACCTCCTCGACCACCAGAAATCGACACTAATACATCCTCGGTATTCACGTGCCATAAATCCAAGTGCCGAAGAGGCAGATTGTCATGGGATAAAAGAAAATAAAGATAGAAGACAGAACAAAATAGAATCTCACATCGTATTCAACATCTTAATTATACATATGGAAAGTACACACATCACTCCAGGTGATCTATCAGAGTTACGACAGGTACTAACCCAACTAGGATAGTTATAACGGCCTATCCTTACAGTGTTGGTAGACACATAATATAGATACAGATACAACAAAATACGGATGACTTCTTCAAAAGAACCAAAATGCTCCATGCTCCATTCTAAAATGTTCCAAGCTTACATAACTACTTGGTTGCCCGAGAAAATTAGGGCACCTAGAGTTTAAGGGATAAGAAAAATAAACTCCGGGTCAGTCATGAGACTGGTGTGAGAAACACAAAATACGGATGTTTTGAAAATAAAAGGGCAGCTCATAAGACCACGCCACACATAAACATGGAATGGGTTTTTACCTTATGATAACCAAAAACATTTGCTACATAAAATCATTTGATATTATTTTTAATGACATTCTTTTGAAAACCCTTGCAAATAAACTTATTAATCTTAGCCGAAATTGTTACCATTATTAAATTATGGAATATGTTAGGCTCTAAAATCAAAATCTTACAAGGCTCGTTCGAAAAATGGATTCCATACAGCGGCAAGTAAGGGACTACCTTCAATATAGTACACCTCTAGAGGGATGTACGGAGGATCGGCGTCTTTGAAACCACTACACATGGCAATACCGGCCTACCCACAGACCCACCTGGTGGTGGATAAAACCGAATATGACATCACCCTAGGTGTAATCGATCTATCCCAAATCCCATAACAATATAACCAACATATTCGACATATTGAGAGTAATATAGAAAGGTGATGACCATACCCTAATGGTTGTGAACCACATAGCCTTATGGAATTATAAGGGTTTGTTTGGAAATTATGATTATAAGAGTTTGGAAAATTCTTATTTCAAAGAAATCCGACTCCGAATTTATCCTATAAATGGATTTAACTTTTAAGATGCGAAATCGTGAACTGCCTTTACACGACGCGCCTATTTTTGACTAAATTTTCAATATTTATTCAAACTTTGTCAAAACACTTTTAAATGTTTATAGAACATTTCTAAACCATATCAAAACATTTTAAAGAGGTTTAATCATTCCATATACACCATTTCATTAATAAAAGGAAAGTGATTTCCTTTACGATTTTCGACGTGTATTAAACATGACTTGTTAATACAATTAAACAACAATATTAAATAGTCAAATTTGATAATCAAAGCATATTAAAATCCATTGCAAACATCATATCATCATCCAAAAATATAATATAAGTAAGAGTTTCTCGCATTAGATTCAAACGATTAATCTAAAAATGGTTATAGCTTCGCTAACTCGAACTTTCAGCTCACGATCACTTGGATTATTGCTCCTAGATGGCTCAGCCTTGCCTTGGAATGGGCGAAGGATCTCACGACCTGGGCTTTGGAGAGAGGAAGGCTCGGCTATTGAGGTGGATGGTGGTGGCCGTGGGATTGCAAGAGGAAGAGAAGTGGTTTGAAGTGTTTTTGAGGTGGATATACTAATATATGTGTATATTATAAATTTAATTTCCTTTTGAGATATTTTCTCCATAATTTTGTTAACATGAGAAGCCATTAATAAGCTTGAGAATGTGGAGAAGAAAGTGAAGAAAATTGTGTGAAAAATATGAAGAAGGGGTGGGGTATATATAGGATTCTAGAAAACCAAAATATCATAATATGGATGGACAAAATTACCCCTTTCCACCTCCTCCTTCCCATCATTTCAATGCACGATAGCCCCTCTAAGCCTAGGTGATGATGGTCATGATGGTGTAGGTGGCGATGATGTGATGTGGTGTAAGGTGAGGTGATGTTTGATGGTAAGAGTTGTTTACTTAAGTATTAAGAGATTTATAAAATATAATATACATATATTTGTTTATATGTTATATGTTTGTGTATGTGTGCATAATGTGCATGTGATATGTTTATACATGTACATGTATGTGCATAAGTTATTTGAACAACATTATACAACTTGTGTACGTCAAACCGTTCCGAATTTTAATTTCGATTTCTGCCCATATTTTCACTTATTAATTAACGTACCTATATTTGTAAAAAAAATTTAAAAACTATTTTATTATCATTTTAGATGAATTAAATTTATCGTATTTGAATTATAAAACCATATAAATAAATATAAAACAATTATTTACAAAAGGTGTTGTTATATCGATAAAGCATTACGAATTTTCTTATATTTTCAAATCAAATATATAACTTTATAAAACTATTATAGATGGTTTTATTATCACTATATAACTATTCAAAATGAATATACCATTTAAAAATAATTATTTGAATAATTATAATAATTATTAAGTCATTAAATCTCAATTTAAATTATTAATCAATTATTAAATATAATGGCATACTAATGACGTCATAAATACATTAAATTTTCAAAAATAAAATAAATAATTTTATTTCATATTCTTGTTCCATTATAAAATTAAGTGTATGTATCCAACTTCATGGGCGACGTTTGATGATTATAGTGCTGTTTACCGATAAAATGGTTTTTGGTTCCTTTTATCGATATTTTTCCAAAGTAAATATTTTTGCGAATATTTCTCCAAAATAAGGTTATTATCATCATTCATTTCACAAAACTTGATTATTTTTTGAAAATAATCCATATTTAAATATTTAAAATAATTAAATATCCTTAATTAAAGTGATCAAAATTCGGGTCGTTACAAAATGTACCGCTTAAGGAAATGCAAAACTGATTTTGCCCAAAAGACCTAAAGCGATGAATTTAGTCAAACTATCATACCACTAACTAAGGTGACGTGTGAATGTTAATATTTAAATTTTTCAAAATTAACCGTTGATCAAATTCGCATCTCTGACTCTCACAACTGTATTTGTGAATTCTTCAAAAAGCCACATGGTTTAATTAATTTATACAATGTTGTAAATTAATTAATATTTGAGAAATATTATTATTATTATTTAATTTATTTAATGTTTTGGAGTTTTTTGGAATTATCCGATGTATATATAAAAGTTATATTTGCGCGCGCTGATATACGATGTGGGTGTAACTTTAAATGGGTTTATATAAAAAATAATTGCTTGAAGAGGTTTGGAAAATTTTGCACCATAAAGGTGGTAAATATAGCCATTCATAGATGTAGTGAGTGGTGGAGTGAGAAAATTAAGGGATTAATCAGGGAAGTTCTAATGGAAAGAAAGAGAAAGATTTCGTTTTCTCGGTTAAAACAAATCCAATAATTTTATTTCCCTCATTCGATTCATTTTGTTTCATTTTTTCTTCCTCCTTTTCTTTTTACCGTGGCCAAATTTTTTATCTTCCCCTTCTAAAATAAAATCAACTCCAAAATAAATTAAAATATCAAATAAATATTAAGACTACGTGGTTCATCCGTCTTTTGTAAAGATTTGCTACATATCTAAGGAGAGATTTCCAAATCAAAGTGCAACTTATTGGCTAGATTTGAAATATATTTACTAATTTTAGTTGCATTTTTGGATGCAATATGCTTATCAAGGTTTTCTGTGAATGTATTATTTTCCCTTCTTGATTTAGAATTATTAACTTAATTTCAACAATTTGTTGAATGACTTGAATTTATTTTAATCTAATAAATTAAGACCAAAATTTATGTACGATTAAAACAATGTTTTGGTATGAATTTATGTTTTAAATCACTTATATTAATATTCTAGACATGTTAAACAATCTAATAATTTAAATATCTCTTTTTGAATTTTTAAGAGATTGTTGTTATCTTATTTGTTTTGTTATGCGCTATTTTGCTTTTATAATATTTTGAATATCTAATACAGAAAAGCAAAATCTTATTTTGGGCTGAGATTATATATATGTATATGTTTTATTAGTTTATTTAAGCCTACATATATTTTTATATACATTAGAAAGCTTTAACAAAATACGGATGTTTGTTTTTGAATCAATTGGAAAGTTTTGGATTAATCATAATGCATATATACATATACATATACATACATATATATATATATATATTTGTATGTATCTATATGTATATTTAAACATTTATATTTATATTTTATATTATTATGACATGTTTTGGAAACATTTACAAATTTTTATTTTCATTAAAGAATTTAAAATTGATGCAATAATATATACACATATAAATAACGAATATATACATGACAGATATAAACTCCAATATCTACACATGTATATATTGACCATGTTAATATTTGTTGTTTTTGTCAATTTTTATTAATCATTATTGTATCAATTAAATTTTGCTAAAGAGGAAAGGTGGAATTAATCAATGATGCCCTATTACATCTCTTTCCTTTTAGATCTTGATGTGATTAAATCTAGATCTAATTTAATATTTATAACCATCCATTAACATATAACAATCACACTTGCTTTATGTTCCATATGTTTATCACACAATTTAAAATACTAATATATTTGATATATTCAAACCTTCTCAAATTTCATATTTAATTATCATGGATTTAATTAATTATGAATAAAATAATATTAATAAAATAAGATTTTACTAAAAATAACTAGACTTTATCTAGTGAAATCTGTTAGACTTCAAAGTTCCACTATGATCCAAATAAATTTTTCTTGAAGTCCATCCATTACAGAACTACGTACCAGGCTAATTCCTTTAATAGAAGTAGAGCTCGTATGGTCTATGCGGTCTAATTAGCAATTTTAAGGCTAATCGATTAAACTTTCCTATTTGATGGGTGTCTAGAAAAGTAGCGGTTAGGCTTAGGGTTGAATAATCAAGTATCTTCCCTCTCTGACTATTAGCCTCGTCCAATGGGTAGAGTAAGTCCAAAAGGTTGGCCCAATTGTAAATGTCCAAATTGATCTATGCCTTTGGCTAACTCTTAAAATTCAATTTGAAAATTTAAAATATATTTTAAATTTAAAAGTTAAGTTTAAAATATAAAATGAAATTTTATAAAAGTCATATATTTTTTCAAAATGGTTTTGAACATAAAGTTAATATTTTCAAAAATTATTTATTATTTAATTAATAATATTAATTAAATAAATAATAATTAAAGGTTAATTAATTAAAATAAACAAATATAATGATATATGTGTACGAATTTATCTTAAATTATTTAAGATAAATTATAAATAATTTTTTTGAACTTATCTAAAGTATCTAATTAATTTTTTTAATCAAATGAATAATTTGTTTGATAAATAAATTAATTGAATTTTGATTAACGTAAATATATACATATATAGCGATAATATGTATGTAGCTATAATTGTTATAACCATATTCATCTTAGATTTATTTTAGATGAATAATACTAAAATTTTGATTTCATTTAAATTTTCAATTAAATTGTTTAGTTAAATAATTTTTTATCAAATAAGTAAATTAATTAAAAAGTTCATTAACTGATAGATATGCATATATTGATATGTATATATAAACAAATTATAGATGTTATATTGAGTTATTTACCATAAATAGTTTAATCTAAATAATATATATTATTTGAAATTTTAATACAGTTTAATTAAATTGATTAATTAAATAAAATTGAAATAAATGTGATTTAATTAATAAGAACTAAAATTAATTAAATATGTTTTTGTTAATAAAGATGCATGTGTATATATATTATATAAGTTAATCAAATTATAACAGTTATAAATAAATCAAACTTATGTAATTATATACGTATGAACATAATGAAAGTGGAATAGAAATAATCCCAAAATAGGTTTTTGAGATAAATATATACGTATGGTACGTACACCGTGATTTTAGATGTGTCCAACACTTGAACCACAAGGATGTTTCATAAGAAATACATTATTTCTTAAGTCAATATTACTCAAAATAAATTAAAGATCATGAATCTCTAATATAGAGTTGTTCCTACCATTTATATATTAATAGATTACCTGCTTACTCTTTACTTGTTGAGAAAAGTCAAGCTAGGGAGTTATGTGTAGTTTATCAATATTTTGCTAGATAAGGTAAGATATATGCATATATTTATTGAGCAAACTCAAGGTATGTTCATTATGCTTAGGCCAATGTGAAATGGTAGGTGCGAGTGAATAATATCTTTCGATCTATTGAGCAAACTCAAGGTCGAGATTGAGATTAGGATAAAGATCATGGATAGGAGTTGTATATGATATAACTGATAAAGGATCGCCGAAAACCCGTCCGTTCTAAAACTACGAATGAAAACTACCAATTAACATTTCATAATCTGATAAAAATGTTACATTGTTAAATGTATATGATAAAATTTTAAATAATAAAACTTATCAGAGTAATCATTTATTCTACAAGTTGTGTTTTAATACAAATAAAACTCAAATACAAATACTATAAATCTACCGCTGCACAACTCTGATGTGAGAGACGGTAATAGTCATTCCTGCAAACTTAATAAACAGGTCAATATGGAGTAAAATGATAAGCAAGAAATATATACCAACACATGGTAAATAACAAACAATAAACAGGAAAAAGATATATTATTATTGGGCTGCGTCACTACCACTTGACTGAAACCAACTGTAACGATCCGGATTTTCGGACCAGTCAAAATAGCCGAAAACCTATCCATTCTTAAACAAATAATGACAACTACCTTTTAATACACAATATCATTTGATAAATATAAAACACTGCTAAATGTATAGGATACAATTTGTATAATACAACTTATCAAAGAAATAATTTATTCTACATGTTGTGCTTTAATACATACCAATACTCAAATAATATAAATCTATCGCTACACTGATGAGAGAGACAATAACTGCCATTCTTGCAAACTCAATAAACATATCAATGCGGAATAAAATGATAAGCAAGAAAGATATAACATGATAATTAGCAAACAATAAATAGGAAAGATATATTATTATTGGGGCTGCGTCACTACCACTTGTGACTGCCTACATAACCCTATCTAATTTGGTACCCAATTAGATATAGGATCTAGCCAAAGTAGTTCTCCTATCCACAAATAGGACTATAGAAGCCTACGATGCAACAAACAAAGATGCAATTCTCAAACTATCCACTTAGGCTTAATCTTCACATTTATATCTTCTGAAATCTAGTTTATTTTATTATTTTCAGAATATAATCTGATATCAAGCTGTAAACTTATAAACTGGTTAAATACAATTCAAAAAATCAACAAAAAGTAGTCAATGCTCATAAACTGGCCGAGCACAACTAATCAAATAATAAATGATAATAATTGAATATTATCATTTCCTAATAATTAAACACATCATAAATACTATATCAATTTATAAAAATTATTCTTATATATAAAATATAACCTTAGGTAAAATTATTTCATTTACCTAATTTCAAAAATAATAATACATCCGTTTGCCTTATTTAAGTATTTAGAAATCCTTATCAATACCATGGCGTCTCTGTACCTGCCAGAATTCATAAATAACTCAATATGCCAATTAACATAATATAAAACATTTTTATAGCACTAACAAATTTGCGCTCTCGTATATATAATACACTCAACTCATAATAAGGCATTCCATTACTTTATCTCTTAATGAGCTATTGTAACATCCCCCACTTGGAGGTCCAAAACTAACGGCTACGGATGCTGTAGTCATCCATAGTTATTAATCCTCGGCGACCAAATATGACAATGTTAGATAAATTGATATAACAGAAACACATGGATATGGAAATTTTTAAAATTTCAAAACAACATTCACATTCCATATTCCAAAAACCCATTTCAACATTCTTTACATAATCCAACAAGTTAACCGCGTTTAGAAAAATATAATTATTACAACATACTCCAAGGGTGACATATGAAGATGCCTCCTGGTGATCAGAGTATATAATAGGTAATAAGCAACTTTGCCTTTACAAAACAACACAGCGGAATCACATGAAAGAGAACTATAAATAACTATTGTGCCTCCTGCACGTCTCCGGAAGCTTATTCATCTTAAGAGGTACCTGCAAACCTCAAATGTCAAACTACTCAAAATCAATTGAGTACCCGAGAGTTTAAGTGGAAACATAAACTTCGAGTCAGACATAAAGCCTGGTATGAATAATAATCTACCATCTTAAACCATTTAGATATCTAGTGAGACCACGCCGCTTAGCAGAATGAGTTTCCCCTCACTAGTATGCTAAAACTTTTATAAAACCATATACTGTGCTCCTGCATCCATAATCAATAAAACAATTCAAAACATTATGATATGATGATATGCAAAACAAGTGAATCAATTCTGGATTACCCATCCCCATTCATTTTGAATATCTGTCACAATTATAGTTTCTAGGATTACTATTAAGCTAATAGTTTTCATGGGCTGACTAATAACGGGTAAAATATTTAAAGACTCCCTGTCCAATTACATAGTATCCATGGGATTACTATGAACCTATTGATAACTCCAATATCTTTTCTTTTATCCTAGTTTTCATGGACTGACTAGGAACCAATTGACTATCTGTCAATATTTCAATCTTTTATCCGAATATAGTTTTCATGGGCTAACTATTAACCTATTGGCCTCTATACTAATATCAAATCATAGTTTACATGGGCTAACTATGAACCTGTCTTACTGACATCTTCATTTCTACATAGTTTTCATGGGCTTACTATGAACTTATTGGCCCCTTCCAATATCTTTTTCTATCTACAGTTTTCATGGGCTTACTGTGAACCTATTGGCCCCTGCCAATATCTTAATTTATATTCACTATGGGTCAACCTAGCTGGTTATTCTGCCCTTCCCCAAGGTACCACTATGAGTTTATTACAATTTGAATATATACATATATGGAGAAGCAAATATAATAACTTGTTTAATCTCTTTAACCTATTAAGACTTCTTCAAAAACTCCATTTCAAGTTACTTTGTTTTTAATGCCATGGTTTTCCTTTAAAATGAGATTAGGTTATTGTTTTGAAAATTAAAGCTTTCGAAACCTTTTAAAACCTTGCTTTCGACTTCAATGGATAACCTCCTTAGAAAGCATATAAATCTCTTTTCAAAACATTAGGCTTCTGCCTTTCAAAATACTTTAAAACCTTTCTTTCGAAATCTTTCAAATGTAATAAAGTAATACTCATTAACTCTTAGAAGCATAGCTTCGAAACCATTGGAAGTATCCCTTCCGAAAGCATTGAAAATCCCCTTTTCGAAATCATTGGGTTTGTATTTTAAAATATCATTTGGGTCTAAGTGAATATAAACAAAAGTATCTCTTTCGAAACCATTCTTTATCATATAAAAGTATTAGTGAAAATATGATGGCGTCGGCACCATCCCTTTCAAAAGCTTCAAAACATTTAAGCAAAATACTGAAGGATAGCTTTGAAACCCCCTTCCAAAGCCATTGTCTTTGAAACCCATGAACCATTTCAAAAGCATTTAGGAAGTGGCTTAATACATCTTTAAAACAAACACTACCCTTCGAAAGCATGGATGAATTAAATACACTCGAAAGGTAAAATAATCGGCGGCAGGGCTTCGACTAGGTTGGAACCCCGTCTTTCGAACGCATTTATTTTATAACTAAAGGAACTCATTCGAAAGCCCTCAAATTTAAAATAAAAAATGGCAACCCCTTCAAAAGCTTTTAGAAAACTGTTTTCGAAAACATATGTTTCGACTATGTCGAAAGCTTTAGTAAAACAAAGGCAGGCGCTTAACTTTTTAAAACAACTAAGGTATCGACCTCATCGGAAGCAACGCTTTCGATAACATTCCTTCCGCCTTTCCTCCAATCCACTACGTACCACCTAGGTGATACCTTGTATATTGGTTTTGGCTTAGTGGGGTTTGACTTGATCAAAGGCGAAAGGTAAGAGTCGAAAGGTACCTTTAATGCAAGCGAAACCTGTTTTTCTGGGTAAAGGCTAGTTAATGCCAAATTAATCAATTTATATCTACTAACCTGCCTACGTGTAAACATATAATTGGTTGCCTCAACTAACCGCCTCTTAAATTTTGGATAAGCATCAAAACAAACTTTTGTAGATAAGGCCTTCCACTAAAAAATACATTTAAATCATTTAGATCCTCCTCACAAAATAATTTAATTCCTATAGTAAATCACTTAAGAAAAATCCCCAAAAATTGCAGAAATTTACTTTGATTATGTTTTCTTACATATCAAAATTTTAGACCAAAATTCTTAATATAATTTCTGAAATAAATTCCTAAACCCAATTAACCATATTTTCATTCGAAAATTTATAATAATCTTTCCATAGCTTGGAAAATTATCAAAATTAAAACCTAACTCCAAAATCATGTTTCTCATAACATATAATTTTTCCATGGTATTCAAACATTAATTTCTGTCGGTTTTGCTCTTAAAATCGTATAAATCATCATTTAAACAATCTTGTTTAAATTAAACAAACTTTAATTCATGCATATCATCATCCAAACATCATATATACGAATTTAATCTTAAATTTGAAACATATATTCATAAAATAGAGATGGAATTGTTATTCACCTTGATTATGATAAGGAAAGTGGATTGAGTTTGATTCCCTTTCTTTAATTTCTTTAACTTTTCTTTCAATTTCTCCTTTCTTTTCTTGTTAATGGCCTGCTCCGCTTTTACGTTTTATTTTTGTGAAAAATGAGATATGAAAGTGAATGGCCTAAGAGGAAAAATCTATATATAAGAGTAAAGGTCAAGTATGGCAAATACCCAATATACCCTTATGTAGATTAATTATCATATAAACCATTCTTAAGCCCATTTAAATTAATAAGCACGACCACTTAATATTTATTCAAATCTCAATCCCCTTATCACTTAACATTTACATTGTTCTATTTAATTTATCTAATTAAATCTCCTGAATAATATTATTAAAATTATGCGTCTTACAGGCTCCCCTCCTTAAAGAATTTCGTCCTCGAAATTCAGTAAGGACTAAATACTAAATATAGCAATCATCTGTAACAACTCCTAACAATAATACTAGTCTACCTGAATAGCGATTATCTATATAAATATAATATAGAAATACCCTCAAAACAGATCAGGATAAGTATCTCGAATCCTGTCTTCTGTCTCCCAAGTACAGTCTTTCTCGTTGTCGTTCCACTGAACTTTCACCAACTTGACTGTCTTAGATCTCAATCTTTTCTCATCTTTCGCCACAACCCGGACTGGTTATCTAACAAAAGTCAAATTAGGCTCTACTACCAAGTCTTCCAATCATGTCGGAGGAATAGTAGTCTCTGGATCATGCACAAACTTGCAAAGCTGAGACACATGGAATACATTATGGACTCCTGCCATATTGCTCAGCAACTCTACTCTGTATGCGAGTTTTTGAATCCTTCCTATAATCTGAAATGGACCAACATATCTTAGGGCCAATTTCCCTGACTTCCCAAATCGTATCACACTCTTCATCGGTGACACCTTAATGAAAACCTTGTCTCCAACTGAGAACTTTAGGTCTTTACGCCTTTTATCTGCATAACTCTTCTGTCTAGACTAAGCTTCCTTCATCCGTTCTCGGATCAACTCAATCTTCTCTGACGCCTCTCTAACCAAATCTGGCCCTAAGACTAATCTGTCTCCAGTCTCTAACCAACATGCTAGCGATTTTCATGGCCTTCCATACAAAGCTTCAAAAGGCGTCGTTCCTATTCTAGTCTGATAACTATTATTATAGGAAAACTCAATCAAAGGCAGGTGATCTTCCCAAGATCCACCAAAGTCCAATACACGAACTCTCAACAAATCTTCGAGTGCTTTATTGACTCTCTCAGTCTACCCATCCGTCTGTAGGTGATATGCTGTACTCATTTTGAGCTTGGTACCCAATACCCTCTGTAGACTTTTCCAAAATTCGCTAGTGAATAATGCATCTCTATCGCTGATTATGCTACTATGAATCCCATGAAGTCTAACTATGTTCTTTACAAACAACTTTGCCAAAACAGGTGTCGTCCTGGTTGACTTTACTGGAATGAAATGGGTACTTTTGGTCAACCTATCCACAATGACCAATATGCTTTCATTTCCCCTGTTCAACCTTGGCAACCCATCAATGAAATCCATGGATATAGAATCCCACTTCCACATTGGAATCTCTAAAAGCTAAAGCAACCCACTCGGCTTTTGGTGTTCGGCTTTCACTTGTTGACAGTTAGCACACTACCTAACCCACAAGCCAACATCCCTCTTCATGCCTTCCCAATAGAAGCTCCTCTTCATATCCTGATACATCTTGGTCCCTACAGGACGAATCGTAAACTTGGATCAATGACACTCTTCTAGGACTTCTCCTCTCAAGTTCTCTACATTCGAAACACATAAGTGTCCCTTCTTCCTCAATCATCCTCTTTGGTCGATGCCAAAATCTTTTAGATCATTGATCTCGGATCCCATCTCGAGCCTTCTAATCCTCTCAGCTAATTCTAGATCCTCTTTCTGCTTAGAAGCTATCCTTTTGATCAGCACTGGTCGCACTTCTAAACAGGCCAACATAGCGGTACTCTGACTAGAACCAGCAGTCGATCTTAGCTTTATACTACACGTAGTCAAAGCTTCTAAATCTATCCATTCAGCCAACATAGCTAACATCACATTCTGATGTTTCCTGCTAAGAGCATCTGCTACCTTATTTTTTTCCCAGGAGTATATTCTATACCACAATCATAAGCAGCCAAAAAATCCAACCATCTTTGCTATCGCATATTCAACTCCTTCTGAGAGAATAAGTATCTTAAAGACTTATGATCAGTGTATATGTAACGATTCTGAAATTTACTATTCTATTGGAAGTACACGATTAAATAAAAAAATTAAGTTGAAAATTTTTAAAAAATTTGGATTTAAATTTACGTTACGTACGATTGGTTAAAATGAATAAAAGGGAATTAAATTATAAAACGAAAATTTTGAACGATTTGAAATTTAACGTAAAATCAGTCGTTAATAAACAGTAAAATTTTGGTTTCAAAAAAGAAATATTTTTACATGGAAATATTGTAGAAAAATTTATAATAAAAACGTCGATGTTCGTTTCGTCGAATTCCAATTTCACTAGCTTCGTTTAAATCGATTTATACGATCGATTTACGGTAGCGACAACCGATATTGCGTAAATATAAAATTTTACCCGAGTGTTAAATAACTCGTTTTCTGCGTGCTAACAAGTTCATATTGACACACTGAGCACAATGGTGTTCTATTTCGCGTGTTCAGACGATCGGTTGTTCAGTGGTGTAGTGTTTTGGTCTGGGTTAACGGGACAGGCTATTATATATATATAAGGGTTGGTTTGCTACGAGATTTTATATCATTTATAAGAAATGGCTGTTGAAATTGATAAAAATAAATATATATTATAGTGTGTAATGTTTAAAATTAATGCACGGTTGAAAGAATTTTTTTTGAATTGGTGTAATTTTGAAATGTTAAACACTGCCAGAAGAAATGCACAAAGCAAAGGTGATATTTCCACAAGGCCATGTGGTCTTCTTCTTCTTCTGCATATATTTTACTTCTACATTTTTTCTCTCATATTCGAACCAAAGCCAACTCTTCCCTCCATCAAACCGAACCCATCCTCCACCACCGACCCCAAGCCACCGCCCACGTCGAAGCTACTCCACATCCTTCCCCTATCGACATCGAACCGTGCCAATCTCTCCCCCTTCAGTCAGCCGTCACCTCAGTAAAAAAACAAAAAACAAAAGAAAAGCAACAGCCGAGCCTCTCCCCTTCCCTTCACCGCTGTACCTTCCATCTCCTCCTTGCCTTTACCGCCGCCGCTCCGCCTATCAGTGCACCACCGCGCCAGAGGTCCTCCTCCTCACCTTCTGACCACCGCCGTTGTTATAAAAAAAACTACAAACTTGTGTTGCCGCCTCCCCTGCCGACTTCGCCACCACCTCCTTCTACCGCCTGCGACACCTACTACTGCCCAGCCGAACCAAGCTTACCCTGTCCCGAGCTCGATTGCCATCTCTTCTTCCAACCGCATGTATATATATATATAAAGAGAGAGAAAGGTAGAAGAAGTGGCTGTCTAGATTTGAAGTTGCACGAGTGTACGAGTGAAGTTGTGTCGTTGAGTCCGATCGTGTCGCGCGAGTAGGTCGTTTCGTGGATCATTGTGAGTTATCATCATTGAGGTGAGTGTTTATTCACTCACACTAAATTAATATCGTTATGCAAGTTAATTAAGTAAAATAAAAAGTTGAAACTGTATATTTATGTTCATTGTCAAATTTAGATTAAATATATATTTGTTGGTTGGCTCGTTGATTTGTTGTGCACATATCCACACGATATACACGTTATATTTATAAGTACACTAGTGTAGAAAATTTAATATGGACATGTCACATTTCATCCTGTTATTGATATTCACTATGTTATGATTCGTTGAAATTTTCCCATCAATATTTGGATATGACTACATGTTGAAATCATGATATTAGGAAGGGTTGAAATAATATATACCCATATTTGAAAATTTAATTATTCCACTTGGCCTAAGTAGAAAATTAAATTTAAAACACCATTTGGTCGAATTAAATATTTTATAAACAGAGTATATAAATGTGTTGAAATTTTAAATTATGTTTTAAATTGGTATTTATTATTGAAATAAAATTTAGGTGAAATAAGTGACTTTATTAGTCGGTGGTAATTAGAGATAATGTTTTATATAAAGAAATTATCTTTTTGGATTTAATTTCGTCAAAATTTAATTTAAATTAAGATTGAATTTTTTTGAAATTGAAGGTATTTAAGTTAAGAATCTAAGTTAAATTTTGAGTTAGATTTAAACTTAAATCAGTAACTTGTTTTCCCTATATTGAAATTTGTGTAAACTAAACCTATTTGGAGTTAAATTTATATATTAACTAAAAGGGGTGTTTTAAACTGTTTAATAAATTTTTGAGAATTTATTAGAAAATTGGTTAATAAAATTATAATAGAGTTTTAAATTGTTTAATAAAATTTGGGATTTATTGGAAAATTTGGTTGGTTAAATTGTAATTAAATTTAGGATTCAACTTAAATTAATTTTGATTTAAGTGATTCAAGTTATGGGTAAAAGGGGAATTAAGTTTGAAATCGAAATATTTTATAATGGAATTTAGAAACGGGAAATGTATTTGAGAAATTTGAAAAGTCAATTAATAAAAATCCCGCTCATTTTTATATGGATCGCTTTTAAACCATAATTGACCAAATGGTGTGTAAAATATACGTTGGGTTGTCAAAGAGACCGGAGCCAGATATTGGCATACTCTCTGTCAATCCCGGAACCACTTTGATAATCGTGTACATGGTGGATGATATCCAGAATGTAGTGGTTGAATTAGCGACGTTTACTAGAATGAAGTAAGAGAACGATGATGGATAGCTTTGACATTCGTGTCATAATTAAAATGACTAAAACAGGAGCCTATGTCTGGCCAATGAGGTCAGCTACCTCTAGCGACGTTGATCTCTCGTATTTTACTGTCATGATTTGAATTCGATGGGTACACCCTTTCTATTTGGATTGATAGTCGCGGTTAGCCACGGATGGGTTACGACCAGCCAAAAAGGGTAAACTGGTAGAATCCTACCTTGGGCATTACCTCATGTGCCTTGTTATATTTATCCCTATATAAGCCCATTACGATTTTGGTTTAAACTGTATAAATGTGTTAAGGTGGACCAATGTAAAGCCTTAACACTATTTTGATATTTATTTTACCGATAGACATTATCTATTATAGCGTACACTATTATATGTAGATAGTTTGACGGATCCTTAGGAGATGAAAAACCCATAACATCTCTTAAGTTATTTTGCAATGATTTATTGACTTACATGAGGATATTAGTTCTGACTCAAGTATTGTGTTTTTCCATTATGCTCGGGTCAGCCTGAGTATTTCCAGTTGGAGAGCTTGTTGTGGAGACGAAGGCACTCCTGAAGATTCTATTCTATTTCTGTTATTTCATCAGTTTAGTTCGTTATGTTAGTTAGACTCATTTCATTTTCAGTTATTTCTTGTCAGTTATTTAGTGTGAGAATAATGTATGAGTTTTCATGACTTATTTATGTACTTATTTATTTTCCGCTGCGAGATTCTGAGTTGTATTTATTTCTGTGTCTGTATTCTGTGATTGATTCTAATTTACCCTAAATAACTATCTATCATTTAAGCAAATGTCCTTGTTTAAATGTGGGTTGTTACAGTTGGTATCAGAGCTTATGGTTGAGTGAACACCTAAGCCTGTGGGTAAAACTCATTATAGATAGGGTAATTAATTACCCTAGAATGAGTAGAATCTTTCTTGAGAGAGCGTGTTTTAAAAATTTAATAAAGAAAAATGGTTTAAAACTTAAGTGAGCTAAAATCTTAAGGTGTCCTTCCTTAGGAAATTCTTTTGACTAGGTTCATTCTTTTGACTCGGCTTCTAATAAATTTTCTTAGCCATCCCTTCTTTACAGGATGAGTAATCGTAGTACCCGAGGCAGAGGTAGGGGAAATATTCCCAATGTAGCTGTTGCACTAGTTGTTGTCCAGAGGTGAGATTTACCACTCTTAGTAAAGAGTATACACAGCTTGGAGGAAAGAAGTTCACTGGTGCTGAGGGCATTGTTGGAGCACAGTAATGGCTTAAGAATGCCGAAAGGATTTTAGTTGGACTTGGCATCACTGACGCTCAGAAGCGTCAATTAGCAGCTTGGCAGCTTCAGGAAGCCGCTCTTGATTGGTGGGATGCTTTTATGGCCCATACCCTAGAGGAAGATATTTCATGGGCCCAGTTTAGGTGAGGTTTATCTAAATGAGAATTTTATATTCTTATGATTATCTCATGGAAGTTTAGCTTAGCCTTGTATTCTCCAAATTTACAGGGAAGCTTTAATTACCCAGTGGATGCAAGAAGCTGGGAGGACGGATTTGTATAATCAGTTTATGGAGCTTAAGCAAGGCGAGATGACGGTCGTAGAGTATGAAAGGAAATTCAATAAGCTATCGAAGTTTGGCCCTCATCTGATTGAGATTCCCCTTAAGAAGAATGAGAAATTCATTGCTGGCATGCGTAGGGAGTATAGAGAGCAGCAGACTGTTCATATCCATAAACCATTTTCTGATATCATTGATTTGGCGATCCGTTTTGAGAATTTAAAGCTGAATAGGATTGCAGAAGTTTCAGACACCCCAAACTAGTCTAGCTCTAGTAGCCTTGGCAAGAGAAAGTCAAATTTTAGCAGCCAGAAGAAGAAATGGCAAAACCGTCAAGGAGTTGGATTTCCTCAAAAGAAGACTAAGGACTTATCGCACATCACTTGCTTCAAATGCGATAAAAAGGGACATTATGCCAGAGATTGTCCACCAGCATCCTTAGCAACCGTCCCTCTAGTCCGGATGACTAGGCGTGACTTATGCCATGTTTGCTTACAGCCAGGCCATTTCAAGAAGGATTGCCCTATGTATAAGAAGGGCACACCATCTGGCATCTTTGCAGTCACTACTTCCACCCCTCCAGTTGAGGAGACCAATCCCGTACTTCAAGGTACGCTTTCTTTTCATGATACACCTATCCGTGTTTTATTCGATACTGGAGCATCTCATAGTTTTATATCTGTTAATTTATGTGAGAAATTTGACCACAATTTGAAACTCGAACCTGCTTCTAAATCTTTGCGTGTCTCTAATCCCATTGGTGGCCCCGCAAACTTAGGAATGATTTGTAAGGGTGTTTGTCTTTTTAAAGAAGAACACCATTTCACTAGAGACTTTTATGTTTTATGCTTTAGTGGATTCGATTTATTGTTAGGCATGGATTGGCTATCCAAGTTCAAAGCCGTTATTTTCAGTTATGATCGGACCATTTCCTTGGTTGACGATAAAGGTTCCCGGCTGGTTATCCAATGCAAAATGACTTTTGATCTTGTTAAGAGTTTTGTTTTCTCCCTTGATTCGAATTCTAGTGACCTCAACACTATCCCAGTTGTTCAGCTTTTTCCTGATGTTTTTGGTGAGGTTACTTGTTTACCACCTCATCGAGAAATTGAATTTCGAATTGATCTTTTTCCTAGATCCAGACCTTTCGTACTTCCCCCTCGAAGGATGTCGCCTAAGGAAAGAGTGGATTTGAAAACACAAGTTGATGATTTATTGGCTAGAGGTTTGATTAGGAGAAGTTTTTCTGAAAGGGGTGTAGCCGTAGTTTTTATCACTAAGTCTGACGGTTCTTTGAGAATGTGTGTGGACTTCAAAGAGTTGAATAAGCTCACACATAAGAACCGATATCCTATGCCTCGTATTAATGATATGTTCGATCGGCTTTATAGGGCACATGTGTTTTCTCAGCTTGACCTCGCTTCAGGTTTCCATCAGTTGAGGATTTTCGAGGATAGCATTCATAAGACTGCTTTCCGTACTAAAGATGGATTTTATGAATGGCTCGTTATGCCTTTTAGGTTAACGAACGCCCCAGCTTACTTTGTAGACCTCATGAACAGAGTATTCAAGGATGTTCTTAACAAATTCGTGCTTATTTTTATCGATGATATTTTGGTTTTCTCTAAAACCGAAGAGGAGCATGAGCAGTATTTGAAGTTCGAGCTTGAAACTTTGAGAAGCCATCAGTTGAAGGCAAAATTTTCCAAATGTCATTTATGGCAGGAGGAAGTTCGATTTCTTGGCCATGTAGTTTCGAAAAATGGAGTTTCGGTGGATCCCGCTAAGATCGCTGTAATAAATGTAGTTCCTATCTTTACTTTCGATTTGATTATCGAAATTCTCAATTTTTGATTCGTGCCTTATATCTAATTCCAGGATTGGGAAATTCCTAAGACACCCACAGATGTTAGGTGTTTCTTAGGCCTTGCTGGTTATTATAGGAGATTCATTGAGCATTTCTCCCGCATTGATTCTCCCCTTATAGCTTTAACCCAAAAGAACATCAAGTTCAATTGGAATGAAAAGTGTCAGAAATCGTTCGATGAACTAAAACAGAAGTTGACCTCCGCTTCTTTTCTTACTGTTCCAAATGGTAATGAAGGCCTTACAATTTATATCGATGCTTGTAGAAGTGGGCTTGGTGCTGCTTTAATGCAGCATGGAAAAGTTATTGCGTATGCCAGTAGACAGTTGCGACCTCATGAAGTTAAGTACGCAACACATGATTTGGAGTTGTTGGCTGTGGTTTTTGCTTTGAAATTATGGCGGCATCATCTCTTGGGTACAAAATTCGAGCTATATACTGATCACAAATCCCTGAAGTATATTTTCTCTCAGAAGGATTTGAATCTAAGGCAAGCGAGATGGCTTGAGTTCTTGGCTGCATATGACTTTGACATCAACTATACCCCGAGAAAGGCGAATGTGGTGGCTGATGCCTTGAGTAGGAAAAAGGCTATTGTTTATCAGTTGGTTGCTTCATCTTCTCTTGTGGATCGTATAGTTGCTAAGCAAAGTGAAGACCCAAGTTTAAGGGCCATTCGAGAGGATGTTTTGAAGAGAGAGGAAGACTCGAGAAGATGGTATGATGCAGTAGTTGATGAAGATGGTATCTTGAGAATGAATGGTAGGGTTTGTGTTCCAAGTGTAGATGGATTAAGGGAAGAAGTACTTAGAGAGAATCACAAATCCAAATTTTATATTTATGCCAGAGTGACAAAGATGTTTCATAACATGAAGAGACTTTATTAGTGGGAAGGAATGAAGAGGGACGTTTCGATGTATGTGAGTAGATGTAGTACTTGTCAGCTGATTAAGGCCGATCATCAGAAATTGGTAGGTTTGTTACAGCCACTTGAGATTCCAAAATGGAAGTGGGATCAGATTTCTATGTATTTTGTGGACGGTTTGCCAAGGACGAGAAGGGGTAATGAGAGCATTTGGGTGATTGTTGACCGTTTGACGAAGACTGCTCATTTTATTCCAATGAAATCAACTCGAACCGCCTTGAGTTTAGCTTAGATCTATTTGAAGGAGATTGTTCGACTCCACGGAATTCCTTCTAGTATCGTTTGTGATCATGACCCTATTTTCACAAGTAACTTTTGGAGAGCCCTTCAGGATTCGTTGGGTACACAGTTGAATCTAAGTACGGCCTATCACCCACAGACGGATGGCCAAACCGAACAGATCAATCAAATTTTGGAAGACCTTCTTCGTGGTTGTATTCTGGATTTCGGTGGTTCTTGGGAAGACCATCTTCATCTTGTCGAATTCACCTATAATAATAGCTATCAGGTAGAACTTCGTTAAATAAATTTGAGTTAAATATATATGTAAATAAACCTTTTCGTAATTTGAATCTTTATTTCAGGTTAGTATCGACATGGCACCGTTCGAAGCTCTTTACGGACATCCATGTAAATCTCCGTCTTGTTGGATTGAAACTGGTGACAAACTTGTTCTTAGGCCTGAGATTATTTTGGAAGCTTCTAAGAAGGTTGAAGGGATTAAGCGAAAGATGAAAACTGCACAGGATAGGCAGAAGAAATATGCTGATAAAAGAAGAAGGGAGTTGGAATTTGCAGTTATAGATCCTGTGTATCTCAAGATTTCGCCATTGAGAAACGTAATTCGGTTTGGGAAGAAAGGGAAGTTGGCCCCAAGGTTTATTGGTCCTTTCCAGATATCTAAAAGGATTGGTACTCTAGCTTATAGAGTCGAGTTGCCTGAAAAACTATCTGGTATTCATGATGTATTCCACGTCTCCAATTATCGCAAGTATATCCATGACCCGTCAGCGATAGTTCAGTCCACGCAACTTGAGGAATTGGAGATTCAGCCTGATCTTACCATTGAAAGGAAGCCCATTCGTATTTTGGATAAGAGTACGAGGAAGTTAAGGAATAAATCGGTCAATCTCGTCAAAGTTCAGTGGAGCGATGATAATCGAGATTGTACTTGGGAGACCAAGGAGAGTATCCGTGCTTCCAATTCTGAATTATTTGATTCGGGTATGCTTTCTAATCTTAATCTATCGTTTTATTCTTGTTATATCATTTCGTTCCACCTTTTCGAGAACGAAAAGTTTTGAGTGGAGGCGAATGTAACGATTCCGAAATTTATAGTTCTGTTGGAAGTACACGATTAAAAAAAATTTAAGTTAATTTTTTGAAAAATTTGGATTTAAATTTGCGTTACGTACGATTGGTTAAAATGAATAAAAGGTTATTAAATTATAAAACGAAAATTTTGAACGATTTGAAATTTAACATAAATTTAGTCGTTAATAAACAGTAAAATTTTGGTTTCAAATTTTTTTAAAATATATTTACATGGAAATATTGTAGAAAATTTTATAATAAAAACATCGATGTTCGTTTCGTCGAATTCCAATTTCGCTAGCTTCATTTAAATCGATTTATGGTAGCGACAACCGATATTGCGTAAATATCAAATTTTATGCGAGCGTTAAATAACCAGTTTTCTGAGTGCTAACGAGTTCGTATTGACACATTGAGCACAACGGTGTTCCGTTTCGTGTGTTCGGACAATCGGTTGTTCAGTGGTGCAGTGTTTTGGTCCGAGTTAACGGGACAGGCTATTATATATATAAGGGTTGGTTTGCTACGTGATTTTATATCAGTTATAAGAAATGGCTGTTGAAATTGATAAAAATAAATATATATATTATAGTGTGTAATGTTTAAAATTAATGCACAGTTGAAAGAATTTTTTTTTGAATTGGTGTAATTTTGAAATGTTAAACACTGCCAGAAGAAACGCACAAAGGTGATATTTCCACAAGGCCACGTGACCTTCTTCTTCTTCTGCATATATTTTACTTCTGCATATTTTTTTCTCATATTCGAACCAAAGCCAACTCTTTCCTCCATCAAACCGAACCCATCCTCCACCGCTGACCCCAAGCCACCGCCCCACGTCGAAGCTACTCCACATCCTTCCCCTATCACCGTCGCACTGTGCCAACCTCTCCCCCTTCAGTCAGCCGTAACCTCAGTAAAAAAAACAAAAGAAAAGCAACAACCGAGCTTCTGCCCTTCTCTTCACCGCTGCACCTACCATCTCCTCCTTGCCTTTACCGCCGCCGCTCCGCCTATTAGTGCACCACTGCGCCAGAGCTCCTCCTCCTCACCTTCTGACCGCCGCCATTGTTATAAAAAAACTACAAACTTGTGTTGCCGCCTCCCTACCGACTTCGCCACCACCTCCTTCTACCGCCTGCGACACCTAAGCCGCCCAACCGAACCAAGCTTACCCTGTCCCGAGCTTGACAGCCATCGCTTCTTCCAGCCGCATGTATATATAAAAAAATTAAGAAATAAAAAAAATAAAAAATAAAGAGAGAGAAAGGTAGAAGAAGTGGCTGTCCATATTTGAAGTTGCACGAGTGTGCAAGTGAAGTTGCGCCGTTAAGTCCGATCGTGTCGCACGTGTAAGTCGTTTCGTGGATCATTGCGAGCTATCATCGTTGAGGTGCGTGTTTATTCACTCACACTAAATTAATATCGTTATGCAAGTTACTTAAGTAAAATAAAAAGTTGAAACTGTATATTTATGTTTGTTGTCAAATTTAGATTAAATATATATTTGTTGGTTGAGTTGTTGATTTGTTGTGCACATATCGACATGATATACACGTTATATTTATAAGTACACCAGTGTAGAAAATTTAATATGGACATGTCACATTTCACCCTGTTATTGATATTCACTATGTTATGATTCGTTGAAATTTTCCCGTCAATATTTGGATATGACTACATGTTGAAATCATGATATTAGGAAGGGTTGAAATGATATATACCCATATTTTAAAATTTAATTATTCCACTTGGCCTAGGTAGAAAATTAAATTTAAAACACCATTTGGTCGAATTAAATATTTTATAAACAGAGTATATAAATGCGTTGAAATTTTAAATTATGTTTTAAATTGGTATTTATTATTTAAATAAAATTTAGGTGAAATAAGTAACTTTATTAGTAGGTGGTAATTAGAGATAATGTTTTATTTAAAGAAATTTGATTTTTGGATTTAATTCTGTAAAAAATTGATTTAAATTAAGATTGCAAAATTTTGAAATTGAAGGTATTCAAGTATTTAAACTTAAATTAGTATCTTGTTTTCCCTATATTAAAATTTGTGTAAACTAAACCTATTTGGAGTTAAAATTTATATATTAACCAGAAGGGGAGTTTTTAAATTGTTTAATAAATTTTCGAGAATTTATTAGAAAATTGGTTAATAAAATTATAATGGAGTTTTAAATTTGTTTAATAAAATTTGGGATTTATTGGAAAATTTGGTTGGTTAAATTGTAATTAAATTTAGGATTCAACTTAAATTAATTTTGATTTAAGTGATTCAAGTTATGGGTAAAAAGGGAATTGAGTTTGAAATCAAAATAGTTTATAATGGAATTTAGAAACGGGAAATGGATTTGAGAAATTTGAAAAGTCAAATAGTAAAAATACCACTCATTTTTATATGAATCGCTTTTAAACCATAATTGACCAAATGGTGTTTAAAATATACGTTGGATTGTCAAAGGGACCGAAGCCGGATATTGGCATACTCTCTGTCAATCCCGGAACCACTTTGATAACCGTGTATGCGGTGGATGATATCCAGAATGTAGTGGTTGAATTGGCGACATTTACTGGAATGAAGTAAGAGAACGATGATGGATAGCTTTGACATTCGTGCCATAATTAAAATGACTAAAACAGGAGCCTATCTCTGGCCAATGAGGTTAGCTACCTCTAGCGACGTTGATCTCTCATATTTTACTGTCGTAATTTGAACTCGATGGGTGCACCCTTTCTGTTTGGATTGATAGTCGCGGTCGGCCACAGATAGGTTTTGACTAGCCAAAAAGGGTAAACTGGTAGAATCCTACCTTGGGCATTACCTCACGTGCCTTTTCATATTTATCCCTATACGAGCCCATTACGATTTTGGTTTAAACTGTATAAATGTGTTAAGGTGGATCAATGTAAAGCCTTAACTTTATTTTGATATTTATTTTACTGATAGACATTATCTATTATAGCGTACACTATTATATGTAGATAGTTTGACGGATCCTTAGGAGATGAAAAACCCTTAACATCTCTTAAGTTATTTTGCATTGATTTATTGACTTACATGGGGATATTAGTTCTGACTCGAGTATTGTGTTTTTCCATTATGCTCAGGTTAGCCTGAGTATTTCCAGTTGGAGAGCTTGTTGTGGAGATGAAGGCGCTGCTGAAGATTCTGTTCTATTTCTTTTATTTCATCAGTTTAGTTCGTAATGTCAGTTAGACTCATTTCATTTTCAGTTATTTCTTTTCAGTTATTTCGTGTGGGAATAATGTAACTCATTTGGAGTTTTCATGACTTATTTATGTACTTATTTATTTTCCGCTGCGAGATTCTGAGTTGTATTTATTTCTGTGTATGTGTTCTGTGATTGATTCTAATTTACCCTAAATAACTATCTATCATTTAAGCAAATGTCCTTGTTTAAATGTGGGTTGTTACAGTATAGCTCAAATCTCTCTACCAAGAGATAATGTCTGCAAATCTTCAACCCAAAGATCACCGCAGCCAACTCCAAATCATGAGTAGGGTATCTCACCTCGTGCGGCCTAAGCCTTAGAGAAGCGTAGGCAATGACTTTACAATTCTGCATCAACACAGCTCCCAATCCAGTCCCACATGCATCGGTGTATACTACTAACCCCTGGTTACCATATGGAACTACTAGCACTGGTGCGTTGGTCAACAAATGCTTTAACTTAAGGAACCCTTCCTCACATTTGTCGGACCGAATGAACTTCACATCCTTCCTGGTCAACTTAGTCAAAGATGCTGCTATCTGCGAAAAATCCTTAATGAATATCCAGTAATAGCCAGCAAGTCCAAGAAAACTCCTGATCTCAATTACCGTCTCTGGTCTCTTCCAATTATTGACAGCTTCAATCTTAACTGGATCTACTGCCAAACCCTCCTCTGAAACCACATGACTAAGAAACTTGACCTCTTTCTTCCAAATATGACATTTGGAATGTTTCGCTTTTAGTTGATGCTGCCTCAGTGTCTCAAGCATTAATCCCAAATGATCCTTATGCTCTCTCTCATCTTTCGAGTATACTAAAATGTCATCTATGAATACCAATATGAACCTATCAAAGTGCTCTCAAAAAACTCGGTTTATCAAATCCACAAAGAAAGCAGGCGCATTCATCAATCCAAATTGCATCACTAACCATTCTCAACTGATGGAACCTCATCGCTAGATCCAATTGGGAAAACACTCCGGCTCTACTCAACTGATCAAACAGATCATCTATTCTCGGCAAAGGATACTTATTCTTGAGCATCCTTTCATTCAGCTTACGATAGTCGATGCATATTCTTAACGATCCATCCGGCTTCTTCATGAAAACTACGGCCGCTCCCCAAGGCGAACTGCTTGGTCTAATAAAATTTCTTCCTTCTAGAACCACTAGCTGCACCGTCAATTCCCTCATCTCAGTCAGTGTCATCCTGCTAGGTAGTCTACTAACAGGTTCATCTCCTGGCACAAGATCTATTCGAAACTCAACAGCTCATTTCGGTGGTAGTCCTGTGACCGGCTCAAAGACATCTGCAAACTCTCTTACAACACGAACCTGACTTAGCTCTTCTGCTGTTTCCAGGGCACTTAACGAAGCACAAACACTCCGGTCAGAATTCTTCACTAAGAAGATGATTCGGTTATCACTATCTGGGTGTCTTACTGATATTTCCCCATCTTGGCAAAATAACCTAGCCTCATATCTACACAACCAATCCATACCCAAAATGATCCCGAAATCTACAAAATCATAAATATATAGACTGCATGCAAACATATGGCCTAACAAATTAATTTCTAACTAGTCACATCTCATCCCTAGAGTTGCATACCCTCCTACTGGATTCACAACCCTTAAGGAAGAAACAAGGTAGGTGGGTTCTAAACATAACCTATCAACCAGATTCTGAGATATAAATGAATGTGATGCACCGTTAAATAGTATCCTAACTGGAATACTGTGAATCAAAAACGTACCTTCCATTACAGACTTCCCTTTATCAGCTGCAGTTGGCTTAGTAGATGATGGTTCAATAGCAAAAACTTTTCTCTTGTCCGCCCTAACTGGTTCTGGACACTGATTCTTATAGTGCCAAACTTGATCACAGTTGTAGCATGTCACATGCTTCTTATCCACAGTCTTCTTCTGCCCCTTGCCTGGCCGACACTCTTTTGAAAAATGAACCTTCTTGTTACATTTGTAGCAGACTAAATCAGCTTTTGATTTCTTTGCTGTGTTTCCTTCTGAGCTCCTTTCTTTTCGAAGAACTTCCTCTTCTTTTCCTAAGAACCATGGGATTCAACTGGCTTCTCTCTAGCACACACAACAAGCATTTCCTCATGGTGGATGGCCATCTTCACTACTATATTACTAGGATCATGGATATGTGTCGGGGTTGCCCTAGCAAGCTCGGGCCTTAGTCCTCGAATGAACCTATCATTCCTTCTGATGTTAGTATCTACAATAGTGTATCTATATCGAGATAGCTCATCAAACTTATTAGCATACTCGATAACTGACATATCTCCCTGAACTAAATTCATAAACCTCCTTATCAATGCTGACTTAGCAACCTCAGAAATAAACCTCTGTTCGAATCTCCTTCGAAAATCAGCCCAAGTCAACTCTTCCTCCGGAACTCCGGCAGTCACACTATTCCACTAGTGAAGTGTTGACCCTTGCAACTACTGCCTAGAGGCTAACCTTCTCTTCTGCTCATCTTCTAAACCCATATTAGCAAATATTCTTTCGCAGTGCAACCAATTCTCCACTTCGATAGCATCCTCTGTTCCCATAAACAACTTTCCACCCAAGCTGGTGTAGTCTCTGCTCAGCTTAGCCTAATTATTCCCAATAGGAGCCATAGGATTAGCTCCTCCAATATTACCAACAGCTCCACTAGAAGCTCCTGTTTGTATCAAATTAGCAAGGAACTTATACATCATCCCCACATCTACTAGCTGATTTCCAGCAACCACATTTGCTTCAGCATTTTGATTCACGTTAGCCTGTCGACCTTGGTTCATACGGGTGTTAGGTCGAGCATTTCCTTAAGTTGTGGTGCTTCCTCCACCTAGATTTCCTCTTCCGTTTCCTGCTTCCATATCTTCTTTCTTTGTAAATCTACATATAAGCCTTATTAAGATACATAAGAACGGTCTAAGAGAGAGGGGAATACATACTTATATATATATACACCTATATATCAAATACAAGTACGTTACAATCGCGTTAACCCAAACCCCGATCATATTTTTGATTCATTGGATTATGCTTTAAAAATCTTTTAGGTTTAAATTACTTAAGTTTTCATATACCTATGCTCTGATACCAACTTGTAACATCCCCCACTTGGAGGCACAAAACTAACAGCTACGGATGCTGCAGTCATCCATAGTTATTAATCCTCGGCGACCAAATACGGTAATGTTAGATAAATTGATATAACAGAAACACATGGATATGGAAAATTGCAAAATTTCAAAACAACAATCACGTTCCATATTCCAAAAACCCATTTCAACATTATTTACATAATCCAACAACGTTAACCACGTTTAGAAAAATATAATTATTACAACATACTCCAAGAGTGACATATAAAAATGCACCCTGGTGATCAGAGTATATAATAGGCAATACGCAACTTTGCATTTACAAAACAACACAGCAAAATCACATGAAAGAGAACTCTAAATAACTATCTTGCCTCCTGCACGTCTCCGGAAGCTTATTCGTCTGAAGAGGTACCTAAAAACTTCAAATCTCAAAATCAATTGAGTACCCGAGAGTTTAAGGGGAAACATAAACTTTGAGTCAGACGTAAAGCCTGGTATGAATAATAATCTACCATCTTAAACTATTTAGATACCTAGTGAGACCACGCCGCTTAGCGGAACGGGTTTTCCTTCACTAGTATCCTAAAACTTTTATAAAACCATATACTATGCTCCTGCATTCATAATGGTTAAAACAATTCAAAACATTATGATATGATGATATGCAAAACAAGTGAATCAATTCTGGATTACCCATCCCCATTCATTTTGAATATCTGTCATAATTATAATTTCTAAGATAACTATTAACCTAATAGTTTTCATGGGCTGACTAATAACCGGTTAAATATTTAAAGACTCCCTATCCAATTACATAGTTTTCATGGGATTACTATGAACCTATTGGTAACTCCAATATCTTTTCTTTTATCCTAGTTTTCATGGGCTAACTAGGAACCTATTGACTATCTATCAATATTTCAATCTCTTATCCGGATATAGTTTTCATGGGCTAACATTAACCTATTGGCCCCTGCGAATATCAAATCATACTTTTAATAGGCTAAATATGAACCTGTCTTACTAACATCTTCATTTCCACATAGTTTACATGGGCTTACTATGAACCTATTGGCCCCTACCAATATCTTTTTCTATATACAATTTTCATTGGCTTATTATGAACCTATTGGCCCCTGCCAATACCTTTAATTTATATTCACTATGGGTCAACCTAGCTGGTTATTCTGCCCTTCCCCAATGTACCATTATGAGTTTATTACAATATGAATATATACATATATGAAGAACCAAATATAATAACTTGGTTAATCTCTTTAACCTGTTAAGACTTCTTCAAAAACTCCATTTCATGTTACTTTGTTTATTAATGCCATGGTTTTCCTTTAAAATGAGATTGGGTTATTGTTTTGAAAACTAAAGCTTTCGAAACCTTTTAAAATCTTGCTTTTGACTTCACTGGATAACCTCCTTCGAAAGCATATAAATCTCTTTTCAAAACATTAGGCTTCTGCCTTTCAAAATACTTTAAAACCTTTCTTTCGAGTCGTTCAAATGTAATAAAGTAATACTCATTAACTCTTAAAAGCATAGCTTTGAAACTATTGGAAGTATCCTTTCCGAAAGCATTGAAAGTCCCCCTTTCGAAATCATTGGGTTTGTATTTTAAAATATCATTTGGGTCAAAGTGAATATAAAAGAAAGTATCTCTTTAGAAACCATTCTTTATAATATAAAAGTATTGGTGAAAATATGATGGCGTCGGCACCATCCCTTTCGAAAGCTTCAAAACATTTAAACAAAATACTGAAGGATAGCTTCGAAACCCCCTTCCGAAGCCATTGCCTTCGAAACCCATGAACCTTTTCGAAAGCATTTAGGAAGTGGCTTAATACATCTTTAAAACAAACACTACCCTTCGAAAGCATTGATGACTTCAATACATTCGAAAGGTAAAATAATCAGCGGTAGGGCTTCGACTAGGTCGGAACCGCTTCTTTCGAAATCATTTATTTTACAACTAAAGGAACTCATTTGAAAGCCCTTGCTTTTAAAATAGAAAATGGCAACCCCTTCAAAAGCTTTTAGAAAACTTCTTTCGCAAACATATATTTCGACTATGTCGAAAGCTTTAGTAAAACAGAGGCAGGCGCTTAACTTTTTAAAACAACTAAGGTATCGACCCCATCGGAAGCAATGCTTTCGAGACCCTTCCTTCTGCTTTTCCTCCATTCCACTACATACCAACTAGGTGATACCTTGTGTATTGGTTTTGGCTTAGTGGGGTTTCGACTTGATCGAAGGGGAAAGGTAAGAGTCGAAAGGTACCTTTAACAGAGGCAAAATCTGTTTTTCTGGGTAAAGGCTGGTTAATGCCAAATTAATCAATTTATATCTACTAACCTGCCTACGTGTAAACATATAATTGGTTGCCTCAACTAACCGCCTCTTAAATTTTGGATAAGCATCAAAACAAACTTTTGTAGATAAGGCCTTCCACTAAAAAATACATTTAAATCATTTAGATCCTCCTCACAAAATAATTTAATTCCTATAGTAAATCACTTAAGAAAAATCCCCAAAAATTACAGAAATTTACTTTGATTATGTTTTCTTACATATCAAAATTTCAGACCCAAATTCTCAATATAATTTCTAAAATAAATTCCTAAACCCAGTTAACCATATTTTCATTCGAAAATTTATAATAATCTTTCCATAGTTTGGAAAATTATCAAAATTAAATCCCAACTCCAAAATCATGTTTCTCATAACGTATAATTTTTCCATGGTATTCAAACATTAATTTCTATCGGTTTTGCTCTTAAAATTGTATAAATCATCATTTAAACAATCTTGTTTAAATTAAACAAACTTTAATTCATGCATATCATCATCCAAACATCATATATACGAATTTAATCTTAAATTCGAAACATATATTCATAAAATAGAGATGGAATTGTTATTCACCTTAATTATGATAAGGAAAGTGGATTGAGTTTGAGATTGATTCCCTTTCTTTAATTTCTTTAACTTTTCTTTGAATTTCTCCTTTCTTTTCTTGTTAATGGCCTACTCCCCTTTTACGTTTTATTTTTATGAAAAATGAGATATGAACGTGAATGGCCTAAGAGGCAAAATCTATATATAAGAGTAAAGGTTATGTATGGCAAATACCCAATATACCCTTGTGTAGATAATTATGCTATAAACCATTCTTAAGCCCATTTAAATTAATAAGCATGGCCACTTGATATTTATTCAAATCTCAATCCCCTTATCACTTAACATTTACATTATTCTATTTAATTTATCTAATTAAATATCCTGAATAATGTTATTAAAATTAGCGGTGTTACAGTTATATCCCACTAAAGCCAAGGTTCTCTCTTAACTTTCAGCGAAATATGGAAATATACTAGGGGCCGCAATTCTTAAACAAATAATGAAACCCACATAGATTCCATCATCTTAACAGATTTTGGAACCACACATATGATTTGGTATACAAGAGTATAAGTATATATTATTAAAAAATGATTTGTAATCAAAATCGGGTGTTTAGTTCTTAAAATTCCAGTTAAGTTATATTATGGACACATATATCTTATGCATTAGGATCAAATGGTCTGTGCATCATAATTGATGTGTTTGAGTGATAGTTTTCATCTATTGAAATGAAATGGAATTTTTGACGATTTTGGACAATCAAAACTTCAGAATTTGTATAAGTAATTAAGGCGAAATGTCTTGTAAAATATAAAGATGAGTTTATATAACATTTAAACTAAAAGGATAAATTTAAACAAGTTTTAAATTGATTGAATATCCATGTTAAGTAAAATGAATTGGATGTTTTTGTATATACTTTGGGGATGTAGTGGAGTATCATAGGAGTATGAACTTAAGTTATATAACGTTTAATAACTTGAGGTAAATTTTATGAAATGATTCATAAATGAATTTAGTATTAATTGAGGAATACTAAGTGATAATTGAATGTGGATTAAAAATGGAAAGTAATTGGTGTAATTATGAAACCAATTGAATAGACTACGTAAGTTATACATAGATCATCTTATTCACATACCAGTTCTTGATCTAGGATTCGTGTACATGGATTTTGAGGTGATTTACACCGGTCTAAGTTATAATTTTTCACACGATTCTTGACGACAATCACTTGATAAGGGTTTTGATATGATCTCGAAGTTTTCTATCATAGTATATAGCTATTTAAGGAGAATAGAGGTTTCTAATCAAGGAACCTAATCGGAGTCCGCAGAATAGAGGTCAAGTGAGATATACTAGTTTGGAAGTGAAATTTATGTGATCAAGCTAGTGATCAGATTTGGTATTGCGTACGGATGATATATAAATTCGTACAGGCTTTAGTATAATTATATACAATGTCTGTTGCCTTTTGGAGATTTGGGAAATGACACTTCGAATTGTTTGGAGTAGCATGAGTGATCAACTGAGTAATACCTAAGGCCGTTAAGCATAAGGTAACGTTTAGTGGGCTGTTTGTCATCCTTGTGCGATGAGGGGATTCCGAACCTGAGCAAACCATGAGCTTGTTTGCTAGTGATTGCAGTACTGTTTGGTATTGTTAGGTGATTGTTTCTTGGCTTGCAATACCGTCAGGTATTGATGGGGATAATTGCTTTTGTTACTTATGTCGGAATTTTGAGGGCGAAGTTCTTTTAAGGGGGAGAATATAACGACCCAGAGTTTTGAACGGTTTATAATTATATATTGGCATTATTTCAATAATTAAATCTTGGATTTAATGTGAATAAAAATAATTTCAAAAGCTTATTTAATTTCTTATTAAATAATAAATGGTTATTGTAAACTTTAATTTATAATTAAAGTGATTAAATTAGTTTTTAATAATAATTCATTTTAATTAACGTGTGAAATGATCATTCCGGGGCACTTTCTCGAAATTTGACGAAACTGTTCCATTGGATCCGAAATAATAAATTGTAGTACGCCGATGAGGTTTGTGACTATCGGGCATGCTGTTTGGTCATGCATGCTCAAAATGCATAGCATTTGAATTAAGCGAATATAATATAATATATATTTTCTATAAATACATCTCAAACTTAAAACCTAATTCTAACATTCCCTCTTCCTCTCATTTTTAAATTTCGCCTTTAAGAAATAAGTAGTCGCCGCCCCATTAACTTCCTTCCATCAATTGTTTCGAGAGAATTAGGCAATGAAATCAAAAGATTTAGATCCGATGGTTTCATAGTGGCAAGGGCTTCGAGTGGTTGGGCTTAGTTTTGGGTGCTTGGCATATGAATACCATCGATGTATTAGTGTCGACACTCGAGGGTTAAAAAGGCAGATCCTTACATGTGTAATGATCGCCTCTTCAACCCTCGAATATCGACACTAATACATCCATGGTATTCACGTGCCGAGCGCCCAAGTGCCAGAAAGATGGAATGTTAGGGTAAAAGAAAAGGAAGAAAAGAAAACAAACAAGAAAGAGGAGAACATAAACATCAAAATCTCACGGCGGAATGATAACATATAATGTCTCAATAGATCTTTACAAAAAGAACATTTTAATATACATACAACAACAGAGTAAACTAACTTGTCATCAGCCTGGACAGTTATAAAAACCTGTCCTTAAAATTGCTGATAAATATGACCAGAGTAATGCAGCGGAAATAAAAACTATGATAGGTAATCATCTAGCTCCTCTCCAAGAACTCCAATGAACATCAACGAATCTGGATAAATATTTAAAGATCAAAGCATGCCCCCACTTATTAATTAAGATAATACACTTTTAATTAAGTTTACAACCCAAACTTCCTTTATTAAATTTATTTTAACTTAAGTATTAAAACCCAAACTTCCTTTATTAAATTTATATAATACTTAGCCTAATATTTAGAACTTATATATGTAGGAATACCTTTAAAATACTTACTAATATATTAAAACACTTTTAAAACCACTTTAAAATGATATATATTTTATGAGGTAAAGAATTTAATAATAAGGACAATTCAAAAAAAGATATGTTATCCCGCCTTTGGGCAAGGCCGTGATATCATCGACTTGGCTAGGAACGAATGGTCATTAGCCTTGGGAATCGATTACATATAGTATTATAGACGACGGTCAGGCAGATTCAGACCGGATCCTAATCAACGTGCAGTTAGCATGAAGCGACTGGCATAGCCCCGTGAAGTTATATTTCAAATCTGGAGTCAATCGGAGTTCGTACGCTCGAGTTATGGACAAATGAAAATTTTATATGGATTGATCTAAAACGATCCATAAAACAGCATAAATCGACGAAGATCGACCAATATCTCAAAATCTACAAAACCAATGCACTTGAAACTTTCAGGGTATTAATACATTGAAGAGTGGAGGCCATAAAAACAATTGCATGACAAAAATCCCAAACATTTGAAAGACATACCGATCGTACAAAATCAGCCAGAACAATCCATAGTTTCATGGAAAATGCGATATCTCACAAACGATGGGTCGGAATTGTACAAAATTTGGAGAGCAAGTATCTTACATCATGAAGAGCCTACACTATTGATTGCACATCAATTAGATGCCAAAATAACGATCGGCTAAACTTTGGCCGATCGTTCCAAAATGTCGAGTTAGGGCCACAGATCATTATGGTGGGCCCCTATGGATCTAGAGACACTTCTTGTAAAATTTTAGCCCAATCCATGCATGTCTTCTCCTATAAATACAGTGGCCATTCTCCATAAAGAGGATCCTTCTTTCTACTGCCTAGGTTCTGCCATTTTTATTCTTCACTCTTGTACTAATGGATCCTAGCTGACTCAAACATCCTTGTAATCATAATCAATTGAAAACTCAACAAAAATATAAAGTGGATGTAGGCCAAGGTTGCCGAACCACTATAAAATCCATGTATTCATTTACTTTTTCTACTATGTTTTCAATTTCATTCATCGTTTAATCTCTACGAGATTCTATTAGGTGTTGATGCCCATTTTTGGTGCCAACAAGATATTATATTACATAAACTTCTTTTTACTTTAATAAAATATTTAACTAATTTTCAATAAACTATATATACTTAAAAATACTTTTAAAAACACGTATACGATGATTTAAAATATGTATATTTAATATCACTGAAAAACACTTATTTTATAATTTATTTAAAATCCATAAAGACATGTTTTAATATAAAATCTTTTATATTTTAAATTCAAAAATAATTATAAACATTATTAAACTACAAAAACTTCTTTATTTAAATACTTTAATAATTTTTCACAGAACTATTTTTAAAAAGATTTGAAAGAATGTCTAAAGTAAAAGCCCTTTATACTTTAATAAAAAAAGATTTATGTAATGATCTGCCTTTCTTACATCTAAAGGCGACACTTAATACATACTCGGTATTCATGTGCCAATCATTTAAGTGTCCGAAAGATAAGTCATTTGGGGTAAAGAAAGAAGAAGATAGAATAGAATCTCGCATAATGACGAGCAATATATAATATACGCAAGATCTTTACAAAAAGAAATCATCTTTATTTACACACAACTTCAGAGTACACTAATCTATTATCAGCATGGACAGTTATAATAGCATGTCCTTATAATTGCTGATAAATGCAGACAAGAACAAAACAAAAAAGAACAGCGGAAGAATATAAGGTATGTGAATACATCTTGGAAAATCCAGCTCGTCTCCTTAAAGCTCCAAAGTTTCGAGCTAAATCTGAAAAATATGCTTGGGCTAACCCGAGCATTATAGGGAAAAAATGCCCGGGTCAGTCTGGTAAAAGCAGCGTGAGAAACTCAAATCACAAGGAACTTTATTTTAACTTGTAAAACACTTTTAAAATCAAAGGTATCTCATAAGACCACGTCGCGAATAAACACAGATGAGTTTTTACCTTACGATAACCAAAACTTTTTTATATGAAAATCTAGTGATATTATCATAATGTTTAGAATACAAATATATATTAATCATAGCCAAAATTGTTACATTATAAAATTCTAGCATAATACGTATACAATCAAGTCCTCACGGCGCTTATTGGAGAATGGATTCTAACAATAGCAAGGTAAGGGACCACCTTCCGTATAGTACACCTTTAGATTAAATGTACCTAGGGTCAGACCCTGAACTTGGTCCACCCCTGCTAACACAGAACCGACCTACCCTTGAACTTGGATAGTAACGAATATATCATCACCCTGGTTGTCCCCAACCTTTATCGAGAGCTCTCATGCACAACCAAATCCATAATATGATAATCTAAAAAGGAGCTGACACAACCTAATGGGAGCAACCCACATAGCCCTGCTGCATCTACCATGTTTTAGCCATTTCCTAGGTTGTGAGGCTTGAGGCAACCCTTTTACCTTCTCTCTTAGAAGACCATCTTGGAATGCTAACACCGCCTTCCGAGTAGAAATGCAATGCCATCATTCATCCATACAAGTTCGTTCTGGATCTAAACGAAATCGAAGGCGCTAACTCCACTACATTCATTTTAGAATCACCCTCAGGATTAGTGGCAAGAAGCCTTTGCACTTCAAAAGCTCCATCATCGATTCCATATTCTTCAAGATGTCTTCAGTTTAAAATGCTTGAGTTGGATCGAAGTGGTTTTCGGATAACATATCTAATCTCGGTATCTTTGAAACAACATTTGATAATTCCAGTAAACTCAACCCCGGTTCTTTTGGAAATAATCAGACAATACACATGAGCAGGGATCGCTCCCTAATCGTTTAAGTAGACGGATCTTCCCATCATTTTTCCTAGTAGAACAAAATGAGATTTATACACGCAATACACCATCATCGAAGATGACTGTGCCATATAACTCACGTGTTTCTACTAGATATTTCCGGAGTTAAATTTTAAACCAGATTTGATAGTTGGTTATTTAACTATCAAATAAACAAACAAGAAGCAACACAGAGATTTAATTAACCATAGCAACCACTAAGCCTCAAAATAAATCTTTCATTCATTTAAAACTCTTTTCAAAAGTGTTTATAAAAAACATTCATATACTTATCTCATTGACATAAGTATTCACAAAACATTTGTGAAAGATTTCACATTTCCAAATCATATCAAGGGATCAAAACAAAATGTTATTTAAATTAGAGATAAAAATCGCGCATTTCCCAATCTCATAACTCGGTGTCCCCCTCCGTCCAACTAAATTACTCAGATCGGATTGGTTCCCCCTCATCACCAAAATCGAAAACAGACTTCATTCCTGGAAAGCTCACTCCCTTTCCTCAGCTGGGCGCCTCGACCTTGTCAAATCTGTCCTATCAGCAATTCCTACGTACTGGATGTCACTCTACAAGCTCCCAACCTGTGTAATCAAAAGAATCGACTCGATCAGAAGCTCCTTTCTTTGGAATGGTAGTAAAATAAAGAGACTCATAAACTTGAGGACAGCTTGTCTGCACACCAACAACGGAGGCCTTGGAATAGTTAACCTGCACGACTTCAACATCGCCCTTCTCACCAAATGGCTCTGGCGGTTCCTAACACCCGGCAACTTCCTCTGGAAATCATGGATTACCTTGCTCCACTACCGCTCCAATCCTCATCTTGTCCTCCACTCCCCCACCAGAATTAAACCATCCCCCTTCTGGTCCGGTGTCCTAGCAACCCTCCCCCGTGTCAAACCGCTCTTCCATGTCAACCCGGGTAATGGGGCAAATTGCCTCTTCTTGTTGGATACCTGGCATGGCCAGCTACCCCTCTCCTCTACCCTCCCCAACCTCTTCCCTCACTCAGCAAATGCCCTCGCTACCACTTTGGACTCTTCAATCTCAAGCCCAGACCACCTTCTCCCGACTTCCTACTTCGACCTTGCCACCCTTGCCGAGATTCACCATGCTGCCTCCATCCTCCGTAGCACCCATTTCAACCCCCGGCCAGATTTGTTCACCTGGGCCCCCAACCCCTCAGCCGGCTTCTCTGTTGCCTCCTGCTATGCTCACCTGAACAACCCCAGACGCCTCTTCAACTTCCCTAGACTCTGGAAGTGCCAGCTCCAGCCCCGCTTCGCTTTCCTTCAATGGTGCCTCATACACGGGCGCATCAACACCAGAGACAGGCTCCTTCGTCATAATATCGTAGTTGACCCAAGCTGTGCCTTATGCTCCACCACAACAGAGAGTTTGGAACATCTATTCTTTGAATGCGATTTTGCTGTCAGGGTTTGGGCTGCAACGACTATTCACATACTCGGATACATCCCCACAATCACCTCGTTTTTCGACCACTGGTAGAACAACCCCCCTAACCACCACTTAGATCTCTTTGTAGCTATATTCAGTTGGTGAATTTGGGCCGAGCGAAATGCACACGTGTTCTGCAAGCCCAAATACAACTTCATCGGAACTTGCAGACGTATTATTCACTATTTCTCATCTATATCAGGTCACAGCTTCTCGGCGCCGTTCAGGCTGAGATTGTCACTCCCCAGTTCTCCACCAGCTGAATCAACAGGCAGCACAACGACAGCTCCTACTAGTTGGCAACATGGGCACCAGTAACCGCTATCCAGATCTTGCCTTTTAATTTTCTGACGTTTGTACCATGCTCTTTTTGTATATATAACTCTGCCTTGTAGCGACTGTTTTGCAGTATCCTTCTATTTTTGGCCAGCGATCAGGCTTGTTGATCGCGCTATTTACCTAATATTATGATATTTAATCGGCTGTGTAGTGTCACGCTACACAACCGTCTTGCTCAAAAAAAAATTAGAGATAAAGATCACCTCAAATAATATTCCATCGATGTTAAGTGTGGAACGAATGTCCATACCACCAGAATTAAGAAGGCCGGTTATAGGAAATCCAATCTCAAATTCTTTTATAAATTTTCTTCTAGAAATCCTCTTAATAAATCTCTTTTATTTATGAATATCCTTAACTTAAATTCCAAACCCATTTACAAAACTCTTTATAAATCACCAAGTTAAATTTACAAAACTCTTTTATAAATATCAAAACCATTTATATATCTCTTTATAAATCTCCAAAATTATTTATAACACTTCCGTTATAAATATCCAAAATCATTTATAAAACTTTCTTATATTTATACCTTATTTAAAACAAAACTCCTTTAATAAACTCATTTATTAAGTCCTTTTTGATAAACAAAACGATTATTTAAAACACCTTTACTAAAATAATTACTTGAAACCATTATTAAAAGTATGATTGACCTTAAAAATCAGAAAGAAGCTTAGTGACCACAATGGTTCTTTTTTAATCAAGTTTACTTTTCAAGTTATAACATGGGTATTTACATAACAAGCATATATGTATAAGGAAATCAACTAAAAATAATCAATCATATAAGTAAATGTCCATGTTACCCAAAATAGCAGACGAGGATTTGTTCTGCAAAACACATGTCTAACTTAATATTATGGCAGAATGGGTTTTTATTTTGCCTAATAGATGTCAACATTATCTACTTGATGAACCATGGTAGAATGGTGATTTATTCTACCAAACAGATGTCAAATACAAGTTAAATAGCAGAATGGTGATTTATTCTGCTAAACAGATGTCATTGGGTTTCATATTCAATTGGGTTTACTTAAGGATAGTCGACAAAGAAATCCCTTGGATTAAAATCTTTCTTAATTGAAAGTTGCTTCTTGAAAAAAAAACCAATCTTTAAAAATAAGGTGGTCTAAACTTTTAAAACTTTATTTAATAATTAAATAACATTTAAACTTTTTATTTAAAAATAACTAAATCTTTAATTAATAATTATACAAAAATTAACTATTAAAAAAATAATTAAATAATAATTATCTTTTATATAAATAATCAAATAATAGTTAATCTTTAAATAAAAAGTTAAACCATAATTAGTCTTTAATTAGTTATTAAATAATTATTAAAACCTTCATTAATAATTAAGTTAATCTTAATCGAAACTTAATTAAATCTTAACTTAATTAGTAATTAATAAAACCCTTTATTTAATAAAAAATAAAAATTACTCATTAATTAATAATTAAATACTAATTAATCCTTAAATAATAAATTAGATAATAATTAAAACTTTTAGGTTTCAAAAATAGTTCGTTTCCACGAACTACGCTTATAACGACTCGCTATACGATCAGTGGTTTTCAAAACTTGGACCTCTATTTTGATTAGCTTCAAGTTCTTGTTTTTATACTTTAAATTACTTTATAAACTTAGAAAATGTTTTTAGAATAACAAAGTAAAGTATATGAAACTAAATGAAAACATTTCTAGAAGTAAGTAAGGAAAACAAGTTTTTGAAAATCAAAGGATTTCGATGTCGCAACTACGATTCCACATACCAACTTTTCATTTTACAGATAACCTCATGCTTAAGTGCTAACTTTTAGTATATACAATACAAACACAATGCATACAGATGTCATGGTTTACATAACCAAGCAAAGAACATAACTTTCCATCCATACACACATTTCAATTTTGCTCTCTAAGTCGAACCAAACATCACATCAAACATATATGTAAGCATTTGAATCAAAATCAACAAATCATCAACAATGATTTCATTATCAAAGTATGCTTTATATTTAAATTTAGAACTTTTGAATGAATTTGTGTGCTATACTCACCTAAAAGCTACCAAACCACTCTGAACTTCCACTTGAACTTTGGATCAACCTAGATCCTAGCTTTGACCATGGTAAGAACAAGATTTGGTGGCCTTATAGTGGCTTTATGATTCGGCCAAGGTATGGTGTACATGGCCCAAGGGTTGTGGAGCTCGGCCTTGAAAGGTGGAGGGACTTCGGATCATCATCGAATTCACAAAAATCAAACCTAAAAATGGGTCATCTTCTAACTAAATTTTGGACAAGTTATTCATGAAATTTGGGAAAGTTGTCAAAGAAAAAGTTCTTTGAAATTATTTTCTCTACAATTTCAAGAAAAGATTCACTAAATTTGGATCATATTTAAGGAAGATATGGTAAAAAGAAGAAGAGGTATTTTCGGACATGAAAATCTAGGTCCGAAAACGAGTCTGAAAGAAATGATATTTGGATATGGCTAAGCTCAAAATTTGAAGAAATGATACACATAAAAGTTATATCCACTGGAAATTTATACAGTTTAAAAAGAAGAAAACCTCCAATTGGATAAGATATGAGAGAGATATGTTAGAAGGAAAAGAAGGCGAAATTGAAGAAATGAAAGGAGTATTTATAAGCAAGAAACAAAGTAAATTACCTTAATGTGCTTGGTCCTTTACCCTCCACCTCCTCTTGATACATCATCATGCCACCTCACCTTCATGTACCTCAGTCCACAAGCTTGTCCCCCCTTCCCTTTGCTTAGCCAACATGTTTAAATGATATATGTACATTGGTTTCCTTATGTTACTTAAGGAATCTTATATTTTAAGTTTTAATAAAAACAAATATTGTTATATGTCACATCATGCTTGTATACTAACTTAACTATTTACATATATACACTAATACATAAGTATCTATTTATTATAAATGTGTATATCTATACAAAAGTTTTCACAATGTTTTTTGACAATTTTTAGCCGATGAAAATTCGAAAAACGAATTCCGATCACATTTTTTATTTTTCTTCGAACTATATATTTTTGTAAACTAATTTAGAAAACTATTTCACCATCATTATTCATTATTCAAAAGAGTTTTATTGCAATTATAAAACCTATTATTTGAATATTTAAAATTAATTAAATATTTGCAAATCAAAGCGGTGAAATTCGGGTCGTTATACTTTCCATCTTAAAAGAATTTCGACCTCGAAATTTTTATCACAATTATAATCCAGAAAAACGTAACACTACTCATCAGTCTATATGATGATATCTAATTCGATCACTTACTCGAATACATTGCACTTCTTTTGAACTAGTATTGCTCACTCGATTCACTAGTGCGGACTCCGATCAGGCTTCTCAATTAAAAACCTTTGTTCCCTTTACATAGCCATATACTATGATAGAAAACTTTTGGTTCCCCATTAAGAACCCTCACCAAGTGTTTGCCGTCAATAATCGAGTGATAAATCCTTATCCAAAATGGTGTAAAACACCTCATGTCATGTACTCGAATCTTGGATCGATAACTATATGAGAAAGGGAAATGATCTATATACAACTTACATACTCATCTAAAGGTTCTTACTACCCCATTACTTTTTCCCTCCCAAAATGATTTATGGAACATTTCATAGAAATTTCAACTTAGATTCAACATTTTAGAATGATGCAACTTAGTTATAAAACCTTTTCATAAAATCATTTTAATTTATTAACTTGTATAATACTCTTCTATATCCTAAGAGTATATGCAAAATATTTGATTTTAATTCCATTTACTTTTAACTATTCAGATGTAGGCCCAAAATAATTTGGGTCTCAAAACTGAGTCAACCAATCCAACCACTTTACCTAATCGTTCTGGTAAGTAGCTAAGAAGAGTAGGATGCTGGTATCCAAACTCCGACCCAGAGTCTACTTTTTCTTAGATAACTCTTAGGTAAAAATGTTTATTAGCTAGTTCAATAACATAAAATAATTTTTTAGCTCCCTAGGTGTTAAAATCAAAAGATTCAGTATAATAAAACCAATTTTGTTAATCCTTCTTATTAAGTTAATTCATTTTTAAAAATTCATTTATCAATCCACTCTTTAGTCAAAATACCTTACTATTTTTGAAACTTAGATGCCAAATACCCGGGTTTTATTTAAAAAACTTTTTGAAATGATACTTTATTTTTAACCTTTAGTAAATATAAATATAGCCCGAGTAACTTCAAAATGATTTCACGGAACTAGGTACTACCGAATTGTACCATATATCCCCTTTACCAAGAAGGGCAATACTCAGGAGAAGTGTTTACCATCAGAACACATCTCCTGCCAAATTTTAGCCACTTTCGAAGCTACTCGAAATAGTTAATTATAAAAATATTTCTTCTTTATTAAATCCCCTTTTTGAAACAATACTATATATATATACATATTTCAGTTAATCATTTTTATCAAAATATCTAATTCAAATTTGTTTTGGATTCGTTCGGATTCGAACTCGTCCCGATGGTAAAACGATAAAGAGAATAATTTACTAAGTGAATTACAACATTTTCCTAGGAAAATATCCGATCATCACTTAGAAGATTATTCCGATCATTACAAAACAAATCGGGATTCATTCCCCGAACCAAACCAAAGAAAACCCGTCTTTCTATAAAATATTCTTTTCAAAGTATTTATACTTAAAGTATTTTCTAGTAATACTATCATTACCTTTTATCCAAAAACATTTGAAATCCATTTCAAAGACACTGGGATTTTAAATTCTCTAAGAATCCTTTCAATTAAAACATATTTTATAACCCGTATTTATAAATCACTGTATATAAAAAATTTCCTCAAATATTCATTTTTAAAATATGTTTCCTTTATTTTTAATAAACACCATTTTATTAAAATCAAATTCTTTCAACCCAACATTATCAACGAATACCTTATAGTCAAACCGTGAAACTTAATTCATAAGATGTTCGTTTCAATGTTTTTCTTAATTCCTATCTACCCAACCTATGATTTTTAAATGAAAGATTGTAGATGATTCTACGAACCATAACTAATGCTCAAGACTGGGCGAGCATAACTAAACAAACTCTAAATGATATTAAAATATTATCATCTCGTAACAAAACTCACATCATATATAAGTATATTTTATTTTTGAAAACCATTCTTTTACATATAAAAAAATATTCGTAGGTAAAATTATTTCATTTATCAAATTTTAAAACAATACTATATCGATTTGCATAGTTTATGTGCTTAGAAATCCCTATCGAAACCATGGTGCCCCACGTCTCGACTAGGATTCATAAACCACTCAACTGATAAAGCAACACAACATAAAACGTTTTTATAGCACTAACAAATACGCACTCAAACTTATTTTAGGGTCTCACTTATCCTATCTCAAATGAGTAAACCCTACCAAAGCCTAGGTGTTCGCTCAACCTAAGCTTTGATACCACGTGTAATGAGTTGCCTTTCTTACACCTAAAGACGACACTTAATACATCCTTGTTCTTTTGTCGATCATTTAAGTGTTTGAAAGACATATCATTTGGGGCAAAGAAAGTGTAATGACACGGGTTTTCCGTCGTTTGATTCTGAATATTTAAATGGTTTTAAATATTGGATTTGGAATATAAATTGATTTATGAATATGATGATTTTGGTTGAAATTATAGAATGAATTTAAATTTCAAATATAGCGATTTATCATAATACAGAAATGATGAATAATTGTAATTTGAGTTGAATATGAATCGAAATGATTTCTAATATTGATATAAATTATATTTGAAATAGAACTAAGTTAGTAAGTTTTTAAAATTGGAATTTCAAGTGATTTCGCCAATTTTTGAAATCGTCGATTTAATCGACGCATTAATATAGCGATCCAGGACACAGTCTTGGAATTTGACGAAACCAGTTCCATTAGATCTGTAATAGTGTATTATTATCGGATTTCAAATTTCGTAGCGATTGGATTTACCGTTTGGTCGTATGGGATAGAAACGCGTTGAAATTAATATTGAAAATTTAATATTAAAATTGGGTACAAAAAGCTATCCTCCACATACGATCGAATCATGTCTTGAAACTTGTTTCCTTTCTTTCGGAATAGGGGTATAACATTAGGAACGCCAAGCGGCACTCCTCAATAGGAGATCGAGATTTCACCGTATGTAAGGCATGATATTATGAATAAAATAAAATAAAAATTTCAAATCGTAGCCGCCCCTATATTCACAACCACCGACCTACGAACCCTCACCTACCCCCACGTGCATACGCCTGCACCTCCCATACCTTTTTTTTAAATAGCCTGGACGAAGAAAATGGAGGAAGCTTTCCACTTCAAAATTCAAACTATAAAAAAAATATACTCCATGAAAATTTTAAAACACGATTTTAAAAATCTAGTTGGATTGAGATCTTCGACTGGGCATTTCGTTTGAAGCGTGCGGCATAGGTTTTGGGGCTCGACTGTCATAGATGTGAGGATTGTAGAGGCTAGGGTTGGGTTTTATTGACGATTCAAGCGACGAGAGGATGCGATGATAGTTTCATGGGGTTCCTGACGTCGAATAGCACCTTCATCCAAGTTTCAGTGGCTCGCGATAGAGTTTTGGGTGGTGTGACTTTTAGGGAGTCCCACGCGATTTTTGCTCCAGGTCGCGATTTATTAGAGGAGCTCGGTCGGCATATGGTGGTGATATGGAGGTAGAGGTCGGGAAGGGGGACTCGACGGAGAAGACGGAATTCGATTTCGTCAACTAATTGCCCGTGTCAGTCATTTTCGTGCACGCCATTGGGTATTCATGTTCGTGTACAGAAGAAATGGGGGGAAGAAGAAGAAGGGTACGATTGTAATATTTGCTAACTTATATAATTTATTAATTTAAATTAACTTAATAACTTATAAATTTTGTATCTCCTACGTACGAGGTCCGTTTTGGACGAAACTTTTTGCGTTGCGATCGTGATGACGAGAGCTTAGAAATGGAACTAGATTGGACAGATTTGGAGACTATCAAAATTTGGGCTAAAATCAGACGTTGTTCGGTTTTAGTTCCAAACCGAAACGCCTCGGCGACAACAGGAAATAAAAGTGAGTAAATCTCACTCATTTGGATTGCTGGTTTTAATTTATAATGTTAAAAGTTAATTATTGGTTGATTGGATGAATTTATAATAATTTATCAGTTGGATGTTATATTATTTATAGTAGTATATATATATATATATATATATTAGTAGTTGGTTATACTTCCCGCCGATTGGAGCGGATGAGACACTATGCGCCCCGCATAATAGCGAATGACCCTATATTACCGCGGTATCCCGCCTCGAAGCGGAATTGGTATTTTATGTTATATAACATCTGTGGATGTAGGGAAACAGGTTGGAGGGATCCAACTGGATTCCTAAAATATATTGATTGTTTTCCATATATAGTGATATATGATGTGATTGAATAATCTATTATGGATTGTTGTGTGATTTGATTTATTTGATGCTATAGTAGCACTGGCCTTAATTTTGGTATTTTAAATACCATAAATATTATTTTTGAATTTGAAGGAATTGAAAGGAGATTTTGGACATAAAAATATTTATATTGAATTTGGATTATTTTAAAGGAAATTGATTTGGATAAAACAATGATTTGATTTTGGGTTGTACTTAACTATTCGAAAAATGTTTTAAATAAGATTTTAAAATAATTTATATAAAAGATTTTTAACAATGGATTTTTAAATGATATTTTTGAAATATGGAAAAGAAGTTGAAATCGATATTTAAAATAGATTTTTAAAATAAGCTGAATTTATAAAGAAATGGATTCATAAATGAAACTTTATAAATGAGATTATTTTTATAAATGAGTGAATCCCAAATGAGTTTATAAACTTATAAACGATGTTTACAAAATAAGGGGAAATGATTATCAGTTGATAAGTAGGAAATATAAATTTACAGTGTGAATTTATATCGAGATATGGAAATCAGTTTTTGGGAAAAATAGTGGATTCTATTTTTGAAATGTGAGAATGATTATGAAATTGAAATGTAGTCGATGTGATATGAATCGATAGGGATTTATAAATTGAAATTGGTAATATTGGATTTAAAAATAGATTTTTATCGAGAAAACTTTTAAAGATATCCTCCACGTACGATCGAATCATGTCTTGAAACTTGTTCCCTTTCGTTCAGAATAGGGTTATAACATTAGGAACGCCAGGCGGCACTCCTCAATAGGAGATCGAGATTTCACCGTATGTAAGGCATGATATTTTGAAATAAATAAAATAAAAAATTCTAATCGTAGCCGCCCCTATATTCACAACCGTCGACCTACGAACCCTCACCTACCCCCACGTGCATACACCTGCACCTCCCATACCTTTTTTTAAATAGCACGGACGAAGAAAATGGAGGAAGCTTTCCACTTTAAAATTCAAACTATATAAAAAAAAAATATACTCCATGAAAATTTTAAAACACGATTTTAAAAATCTAGTTAGATTGAGATCTTCGACTGGGCATTTCGTTTGAAGCGTGCGGCATAGGTTTTGGGGCTCGACTATCATAGATGTGAGGATTGTAGAGGCTAGGGTTGGGTTTTATTGACGATTCAAGCGACGAGAGGATGCGGCGATAGTTTCATGGGGTTCCTGACGTTGAATAGCACCTTCATCCAAGTTTCAGTGGCTCGCGATAGAATTTTGGGTGGTGTGACTTTCAGGGAGTCCCGCGCGATTTTGCTCCAGGTCGCGATTTATTAGAGGAGCTCGGTCGGCATATGGTGGTGATGTAAAGGTAGAGGTCGGGAAGGGGGACTCGACGGAGAAGACGGAATTCGATTCCGTCAACTAATTGCCCGTGTCAGTCATCTTCGTGCATGACGTTGGGTGTAACATCCCGGAATTTTCGACTTTCGAAAATTCGACATCGATACTCACTTTATCGACTGCCGAGCCATCGAATGCCGGAAACCCGAAAAGTTATGGTTTTAAAAAGAAGAAAAAGTAGAAGAAGAGGAAAGCAGAAGGAAGAGAGTAGAAAAAGAAAAGAAGAGCAACACATGAGAACAGAAACAGAAAACAATATCAGAATCACACATATCGCAGCGGAACAATATACAATAGATAATTACTAGTCTTTTAAAACAAAGAACTATATCAGTTTATACATACATCAATCAGAGTCAATAAACAACAATGGACAGTTATATAAACTTGTCCTCATACAGAATACACAGCGGAATAAATACTATCAGATACAAATACTACGTCTCGTCATCCAGCTTGCTTCCAAAGCTCCAGAATATCCAGAATATCCTGATAACATAACTCTAGACTGCCCGTGTGGAAATTGGTGGGCACCCAGAGTTTAGAAGGGACACAATAAACTCCGAGTCAGTCATGGTGACTGGTATGAGATTGTAAAACAGTTATTTTTCACAAAGAAAATAAAACGAATTCGCAATGCTTTTGGAAAATGAAACTACCATAAGACCTCCCGCCACACACACAATGCAAACGCAGAATTGGAGGAGATTTCTTCTTATGATAGTCAAAGATGCTTACTACGCAAAATCAAATCATTTTGATACTATTATTAGTGCATAGTGTAGAAAACATTTCGAAAGTATAATATTAATCTTACCCAACATACGACCAGTATCGTATGCCTACTATAGCTACTATGTTCAATAGCAGGTTACCGCCACATTCCATAGCAGGTAATACAACTAAAACCGTACACGTCACGTATTGTTTCTCTGGATTTCCAACAAATGGTCAGGCTAAGGAACTTCCTTTTCCACGATGGGTACGTCCCTGGAATAGACGACCCGAGAACCTAACGTTACGGTTAGATCTCTGCCAACACAAGGCCGGGTTACCTTTGCAAAAATAGGTAACTACTGACACGCGTATGTCATCCCCCGATCATAACCGATCTTCCCGAGGATCCCCGATTTCCAACAAACCACATAGTAAAAATGCAGCAACCACATAGGTTAAGTATCTGGGCTCCATACCATGATACCCCCTCTATCCAGAAGGAATGACATACACTAAGGGGCGCTACTCCCTAGAACCTTGCCGCATCCTTCCTGTTTTGACCATTTCCGGGGTGTGAGGCTCGACGAAGTCTCGTCCACAAAGCTACGCTTTCTACAAAGCCCTGCTTCGGGTCAAACAAAATGATCAACCTATGATCACAAAGATATAAGATCAAACAAATGATCATATCACAAATGACCAAACACTGATCATTTCACAGCAACACTTAGTATGTCACATTACCAAATTGGGATATATCGCTGATAAATTTCAACTACATAACCTCTGAGCTCGTATGTCTCAGAGAAGGGTGTTAAGCTAAGAGAATAAATTCTCCGCCACCAACAGAAATGTATTTGAAAGAAATCAGCTTTATATCTCAAATTGTAACGTCAGACACACAATCCATACAAGTCTGTTCCGGGATCGAACAGAACCGAAGGCACTTCTCACGAAGCCCTTGCACATCCGGATAATTTTCTAATCACGTCCGGACTTCCCGTCACTAAGGGTGATAAAACCTCTAAATCGGAGATCAGCCGATGTAGAGTAACTCGACGGTAATCCTTCCGTTTTCAAAAATATCCGGTCTTCAACACCGGTCTTCAAATGCAATTCATAACGACGTATCACATATTCGGAATGGGTTATACGACCCCATGGTCCTTTCCCGGCTAACCCGAATAGTGAGCGATTACTCAAAAACAAGTGTGGCATTCAAATTCATCCAATTCACAACAAATATCGTTCAAGGTAATTATTGATAGTCGGTTATTTAACTATCAATAAAGATGCGCAACATCATCAGATTCCAAATAATTTTCCAAATTATTTATCTTCCAAAATATCTTTATTAGATATAAAATTTCCACACTTTATAAATAAATCAACGTTTATTTTTAAACAACTTCCCTTTCTTTTATAAATTCCATAGTGAATTTATATTTTCAAAATATCTACTGATATACGATTCTCAAATCGATTTCAAGTATTCAATTTCATTTTATCTTTAAGAAGATAAAATCTCAAAACGTTTCATTTCATTTTGGGAATGCATTTCCCTACTTATTTAATAATAAGTAATTCACAAATCTATTTATTTTCAACATTTGAAAATATTCGTTATACTTAAATCAAAATTAAGTATACATTTCATTCTTTAAGGAAATCATTCTCCTAAGCACATTTATTTGAGTCAAAACGAATGTTACGTAAAACATCGTTACGACGACTCAAAATCACTAGTATAGGGATTCGAAATTTAGATAGATATATAAATCCCAATACTATATAAAAACATTTCCTTTCGGAAATCATTTACTATAACAACAGTGTTATAGTCCATCATTTCCTTATTCCTCGAAAACGTCTATTTCAACAATGAATGTTGAAATATATGATTTCGATAGTTCACACGTTTTAAAACATCTTTTAAAACAATTAACTTCATTTATAATATCGCTTTCCCAAACATAACTATTTTTTTCTCAATAATATATTCACTGTCCAAAATCGTGAATATACTTCAATAACCAAATTTCAATCTTTTTTTTTCTTCATTTATTTCAAGAATTATCCACTGTCCAAAATCGTGGATAAAATTCCCTTAATAACCTTCTATATTCGATTCATCAAATTTTGATTGATTTTCGAATTTATAAAACAACGTTTATAAATTCTATTTCTATTTTGTAACAACTTCAATTTAATAAATCTCCTTTATTCACAATTCGATTCATAACTCAAATCTTATAACAAAAATCCATATTATAAGTTAAATACTTATAATTCCTTTATTTTACCAAATCATTTCCATTTATAATTTCACAATCTATAAATTTCTTTTACTTATGAATTCTTAAAAATTCATTTTAACGCTTATAAAAACTCGTTTTATAATACCAACATTTTAATTTATAAAATGTCAACTTTATAAACCTTTTAAGTAAACCGTTTATAATATTTTAAAAATCTCAATTTAAAACATTTTATAAATCAATCAACTATTTATTCCAAAAATCACTTTTCGGTTATATTTCACAAAGATCTTAACTTTTATAACTTTAAAATTTGAACGTTTATTTATTTAAAATAAATCACTTCAAAAATTTAATAAAACGTATAATTTCAAAGATCACTTTAAAAATCCTTTTAAATTAAAAGTCGTTATTTTTAAAACTTGAATCCGATGATGCAACAGCACCAATTAGTCAATCACAACATCAAACATCATATATCAACATATGATAACAGAATATACATCAATATCTATAAATAAATAAATACTGGTGAGGAATCCAGTTGGATCCCTCCAACCTGTTTCCCTGCATCCAAAGACGTTAGCACAATACCAATTCCGCCCCAGTACGGAATTATCGCGGTATATGGGTTTTATAAAAATAATCCGCTTACTAACGGCGCAATAGGGTCTCATCCGCTACACGAGGCGGGAAATCAATCAATCCAATATATACATATGCCAATATGTATATATTGCTATATATATATAGATATATCCTACTATATCTAATATCACATCCAAATAGCAATCAATCAAATCAATAATAACTGCAATTCATTTTGAGTGAGAAAAATCTCACCTTCGCTTTTTATTTGCCATCCATTTCCATTTTGACCATTTCTTCTTGATTTTTAACCTTGTATAAATAATTATACAATTCTATTAATATCTGAAATAAATCGAACCATTCATTTTCATTTAGTAATTTCAATTATTCAATGGTTTTGTTAATATTTGTTCCCTTAGAATCGAACAAATCAATTAACTAAATTAGCTAGCTATTTAAATTTAACCAATAAATTTTTAAGATCAAGCAAATTAAAAATTTGTATATTTATTTTTCACCTTCCATTTTCAAACTGCTTATACAACTTTACTGTAACGTATATATTTTTCCCTAACAAATATACATATATGTATTACTTATCAACATAAGTAAACAACGTGTTAATACCTTCTTGCTTTATATAGCTGAAAAATTTAAACAAAACTGTTTTTATAACGATTCACTGTAAAAATGATATTTATTTAACAAATTTTCTTTTTTTATAAATTGGTCTTAGTAGCTAAAGAAAATTTTAAACAGGTTAAGTAAACAAATAAATTTTCCCTAATACATCATCAATTTTCTTTTTCCTGTATATATATAAACATTTATTTAAATTAAGTTAATAGTAAAAGCAACATATCTTACAGACAACTCGAGTGCCGAGTACAAGCCTCAAACCATCTGAAACGACGCCGAGCCACCTTGACGTTGTCGAACCCTAAAATCGAAAACACCTTGCCTTACGAGTCGCACCCAGATCGATCGACTATCCATGCCTAAACTGAAATCATCGTATCCCCATGACCATGATCTCTAGCTGCCTGTTCGAGAACCACCAGCGACGCCAGCCGCGATCGCCAGGCCCCCAATCCCTCAAACTCGCGTACGCGAGCGCGATACCTCCTGCTCAACTCGAGCCTCCACCAGTTGCCACGCGAGCCACGCGACCATCGTGACCTGCTACTGCCTCGTGACAAGCACGAGTTCGACTTCGCCTATACGAGCGCGCGCGCCTACACTGTCTTGACGAACTCCACGATAACGATCGGTTGCCTCTCTCAATCGTTTGCTCGAACTCGCGTTTACACTGCCGCGATTCGATTTTGTTTGACTAAAGAAAAGAGAAGGGCCGGCTTTGAAATTTGATTTCTATTTGATAATGGGAGCGTCTATAAATATTGTTTTGAACGAAAGAATTCGTTTTCTTTTTATCTTCCTCGAACGAACGATTTTGTGTTTACAGTGGCCATTAATTTTGATCTCAATTTGAACGAAAGGGAGGTATTTAAAATTGAACGAGTATGGGTTGCGTGAAATCAAAGAAGGAGGGGAGGCAAGACGTGATGTTTTCAGAGTATAGGGTGGCCAGTCTGAGAAAATAGAGCGGCCTAGTGGAAAGTAGGGTGCAGATGATTTTGATTTCCCTTCAAATAACGATATTTAAGTTAGATTGATAAATATCGTCTAAGCGTTTTAAACTTCGTACGATCACACATTAATTCCGAAAGCTACGAAATTTGAAATCCGGTAATAATTCAATATTACGGACCCAATGGAACTGGTTTCGTCGAATTCCGAGACGGTGTGAAAATTGACTATTTTTAAATATCGATTCGAACGATATAATTTCAAAACTGAACGAAACAGTTTGAAATTAGATTCTGAAGCTTCTGTTATCTTCAGTATCATCAATACGAATTTTAAAAGCTTTCGAAATATTTTTCTTCAGCTTAAAATTAAAGATTCAAATTTTTATTCAGTATTCAATAGATTAAATTTTATAATTTAATCACAAATTTCAAAGTTATATCGGGGATTCAAATTAAATCATCGTTCAAATATTTAAAATAAATTAAATATTCTCAATTTAATTTGTTCAAAATCCTGGGTCGTTACAGACTTCCCCCCTTAAAAGAATTTCGTCCTCGAAATTACCAAGTAAGGAAAATGGTCCTTAACTCGTCTACTATTTTTCACAATCTAATAGTTTTATCAATTTTTCAAAACAAATCTTTCTATTAAAGATTCGTTATCATTCAATCTCGTTTTCCAACTTCAATTATAAGTTTCAAACAACATTATTTAACTTCTCAATTCAAATTCGAGTTTAAATTCAAATTTTAAACTTTCAAAATTTCTCAAAATTTCTAACGCCCTAAATTTCCAAAAAATTTCGCCAGCGTCTCCTTTGCGCAGCTAATACGGTATGACTACAAAACGTCCCTACGGACTCTCAGATTTCAAAAAAGAAAAAGAAAAAGCCAAGCGGCTAGACCAGAAATCAGCAAATCTCATATTTGAAATTCAAATACGTACCTTTTGTCGAGCAATTCAAATTTATCTTCAAATTTAAAATCCCAATTCCATTATAACACCTGTATATCCTACTAGCCATAATATCTAGTTACATATATTCAAACCATTTTGCAAATTCTATTACAAAATTTGCAATATAAACTGTTTATACATTTCTAGCTTACTATTGAAGTTATACATTCTTTTCATTCAATTTTTTTACGTTTCAAATTTCTCATTTGAATTCAATTTACACCTTCAATTTAATTTAACTTCTGAATATTGAATTTATCAATTATCTTTAGTTCATAACTACACTATTTTAAATTAGTTTCATTTACTAATTCATCACAAATTCTAGTTCACTTTATTCAAATTTGTTTTCAACATTCCGTTTCAATTTATTTATTTACAAATTCAAAATGAACTCAACTTTCAATTTCGCTTTTATTTATTCAAATTTATTCACTTATACTTTCTTTTATTTAACTCCATTCTTTAAGTTAAATTTATTCTATCAAAATTCAAATTGTATAAGTTATCAACTCATTTATTCCCATAAATATTCTAAATAGGATTCCAGAGTCTTTTCAACCTTTTCAAAACCATTTTGAAAACAATTCAAATTATCCTTTGAATTTTCTAAAACAATACCCAAAATTTTCAAACAACTTCCATTTAAAACAATTTGGCAGCAATTCCTCTTCTGGAAACCCGAAAATGAACACCGGTGATGTCGCGATCATCATCGGAATTATTTTCTAGCGACCGAAAAGAGTTTAGAGCTTTCATCTCTCCAAAATACTTTTCAAAACTTTGAAATTCATTTTCAAATCAAAAAGATTTAAACTTTCCAAATCTCCAAAATTTACAAATTCTTTTCAAAACATTTTCAAAAACTTCTCTGGAATTCCGTTTTAAATTTCAAATCACATTTATAATTTGCATTCTTAAAATTCATTTGTACATGGATTTATTTCTTAACTTTGGAGTTATGATTTTAATTTCTTATTCAATTTCATTGATAATAATTTAATATTATTACTTCCTAACAACCATGCATCCAAATACTACGATAATTCATAGAAAATTATTTCTTTTATATACAAAAATAGTTTTGGGCAAAATTATCTCATTTACCCTATTTTTAAAACAATACTGTGCCGAATTGTTCTATTCAAGTGTTTAGAGATCCCTATCGATAGAGTTGTACGGACAATACCGACCAGAATCCATATACCACTCAACAAACCAATCATCACAATATAAAACAATTTTATATTCACTAACAAATACGCACTCGTATCTATTATTACACTCAACTCATTCTAGAGTACTACTGACTCTATCTCTAATGAGTAACACCCAACAGAGCAGGGTTGTCGCTTAACCATATGCTCTGATACCACTTGTAACATCCCGGAATTTTCGACTTTCGAAAATTCGACATCGATACTCACTTTATCGACTGTCGAGCCATCGAATGCCGGAAACCCGAAAAGTTATGGTTTTAAAAAGAAGAAAAAGTAGAAGAAGAGGAAAGCAGAAGGAAGAGAGTAGAAAAAGAAAAGAAGAGCAACACATCAGAACAGAAACAGAAAACAATATCAGAATCTCACATATCGCAGCGGAACAATATACAATAGATAATTACTAGTCTTTTAAAACAAAGAACTATATCAGTTTATACATACATCAATCAGAGTCAATAAACAACAATGGACAGTTATATAAACTTGTCCTCATACAGAATACACAGCGGAATAAATACTATCAGATACAAATACTACGTCTCGTCATCCAGCTTGCTTCCAAAGCTCCAGAATATCCAGAATATCCTGATAACATAACTCTAGACTGCCCGTGTGGAAATTGGTGGGCACCCAGAGTTTAGAAGGGAAACAATAAACTCCGAGTCAGTCATGGTGACTGGTGTGAGATCGTAAAACAGTTATTTTTCACAAAGAAAATAAAACGAATTCGCAATGCTTTTGGAAAATGAAACTACCATAAGACCTCCCGCCACACACACAATGCAAACGCAGAATTGGAGGAGATTTCTTCTTATGATAGTCAAAGATGCTTACTACGCAAAATCAAATCATTTTGATATTATTATTAGTGCATAGTGTAGAAAACATTTCGAAAGTATAATATTAATCTTAGCCAACATACGACCAGTATCGTATGCCTACTATAGCTACTATGTTCAATAGCAGGTTACCGCCACATTCCATAGCAGGTAATACAACTAAAACCGTACACGTCACATATTGTTTCTCTGGATTTCCAACAAATGGTCAGGCTAAGGAACTTCCTTTTCCACGATGGGTACGTCCATGGAATAGACGACCCGAGAACCTAACGTTACGGTTAGATCTCTGCCAACACAAGGCCGGGTTACCTCTGCAAAAATAGGTAACTACTGACACGCGTATGTCATCCCCCGATCGTAACCGATCTTCCCGAGGATCCCCAATTTCCAACAAACCACATAGTAAAAATGCAGCAACCACATAGGTTAAGTATCTGGGCTCCATACCATGATACCACCTCTATCCAGAAGGAATGACATACACTAAGGGGCGCTACTCCCTAGAACCTTGCCGCATCCTTCCTGTTTTGACCATTTCCGGGGTGTGAGGCTCGACGAAGTCTCATCCACAAAGCTACGCTTTCTACAAAGCCCTGCTTCGGGTCAAACAAAATGATCAACCTATGATCACAAAGATATAAGATCAAACAAATGATCATATCACAAATGACCAAACACTGATCATTTCACAGCAACACTTAGTATGCCACATTACCAAATTGGGATATATCGCTGATAAATTTCAACTACATAACCTCTGAGCTCGTACGTCTCAGAGAAGGGTGTTAAGCTAAGAGAATAAATTCTCCGCCACCAACAGAAATGTATTTGAAAGAAATCAGCTTTATATCTCAAATTGTAACGTCAGACACACAATCCATACAAGTCTGTTCCGGGATCGAACAGAACCGAAGGCACTTCTCACGAAGCCCTTGCACATCCGGATAATTTTCTAATCACGTCCGGACTTCCCGTCACTAAGGGTGATAAAACCTCTAAATCGGAGATCAGCCGATGTAGAGTAACTCGACGGTAATCCTTCTGTTTTCAAAAATATCCGGTCTTCAACACCGGTCTTCAAATGCAATTCATAACGACGTATCACATATTCGGAATGGGTTATACGACCCCATGGTCCTTTCCCGGCTAACCCGAATAGTGAGCGATTACTCAAAAACAAGTGTGGCATTCAAATTCATCCAATTCACAACAAATATCGTTCAAGGTAATTATTGATAGTCGGTTATTTAACTATCAATAAAGATGTGCAACATCATCAGATTCCAAATAATTTTCCAAATTATTTATCTTCCAAAATATCTTTATTAGATATAAAATTTCCACACTTTATAAATAAATCAACGTTTATTTTTAAACAACTTCCCTTTCTTTTATAAATTCCATAGTGAATTTATATTTTCAAAATATCTACTGATATACGATTCTCAAATCGATTTCAAGTATTCAATTTCATTTTATCTTTAAGAAGATAAAATCTCAAAACGTTTCATTTCATTTTGGGAATGCATTTCCCTACTTATTTAATAATAAGTAATTCACAAATCTATTTATTTTCAACATTTGAAAATATTCGTTATACTTAAATCAAAATTAAGTATACATTTCATTCTTTAGGGAAATCATTCTCCTAAGCACATTTATTTGAGTCAAAACGAATGTTACGTAAAACATCGTTACGACGACTCAAAATCACTAGTATAGGGATTCGAAATTTAGATAGATATATAAATCCCAATACTATATAAAAACATTTCCTTTCGGAAATCATTTACTATAACAACAGTGTTATAGTCCATCATTTCCTTATTCCTCGAAAACGTCTATTTCAACAATGAATGTTGAAATCTATGATTTCGATAGTTCACACGTTTTAAAACATCTTTTAAAACAATTAACTTCATTTATAATATCGCTTTCCCAAACATAACTATTTTTTTCTCAATAATATATTCACTGTCCAAAATCGTGAATATACTTCAATAACCAAATTTCAATCTTTTTTTTTCTTCATTTATTTCAAGAATTATCCACTGTCCAAAATTGTGGATAAAATTCCCTTAATAACCTTCTATATTCGATTCATCAAATTTTGATTGATTTTCGAATTTATAAAACAACGTTTATAAATTCTATTTCTATTTTGTAACAACTTCAATTTAATAAATCTCCTTTATTAACAATTCGATTCATAACTCAAATCTTATACCAAAAATCCATATTATAAGTTAAATACTTATAATTCCTTTATTTTACCAAATCATTTCCATTTATAAGTTCACAATCTATAAATTTCTTTTACTTATGAATTCTTAAAAATTCATTTTAACGCTTATAAAAACTCGTTTTATAATACCAACATTTTAATTTATAAAATGTCAACTTTATAAACCTTTTAAGTAAACCGTTTATAATATTTTAAAAATCTCAATTTAAAACATTTTATAAATCAATCAACTATTTATTCCAAAAATCACTTTTCGGTTATATTTCACAAAGATCTTAACTTTTATAACTTTAAAATTTGAACGTTTATTTATTTAAAATAAATCACTTCAAAAATTTAATAAAACGTATAATTTCAAAGATCACTTTAAAAATCCTTTTAAATTAAAAGTCGTTATTTTTAAAACTTGAATCCGATGATGCAACAGCACCAATTAGTCAATCACAACATCAAACATCATATATCAACATATGATAACAGAATATACATCAATATCTATAAATAAATAAATACTGGTGAGGAATCCAGTTGGATCCCTCCAACCTGTTTCCCTGCATCCAAAGACGTTAGCACAATACCAATTCCGCTCCAGTACGGAATTATCGCGGTATATGGGTTTTATAAAAATAATCCGCTTACTAACGGCGCAATAGGGTCTCATCCGCTACATGAGGCGGGAAATCAATCAATCCAATATATACATATGCCAATATGTATATATTGCTATATATATATAGATATATCCTACTATATCTAATATCACATCCAAATAGCAATCAATCAAATCAATAATAACTGCAATTCATTTTGAGTGAGAAAAATCTCACCTTCGCTTTTTATTTGCCATCCATTTCCATTTTGACCATTTCTTCTTGATTTTTAACCTTGTATAAATAATTATACAATTCTATTAATATCTGAAATAAATCGAACCATTCATTTTCATTTAGTAATTTCAATTATTCAATGGTTTTGTTAATATTTGTTCCCTTAGAATCGAACAAATCAATTAACTAAATTAGCTAGCTATTTAAATTTAACCAATAAATTTTTAAGATCAAGCAAATTAAAAATTTGTATATTTATTTTTCACCTTCCATTTTCAAACTGCTTATACAACTTTACTGTAACGTATATATTTTTCCCTAACAAATATACATATATGTATTACTTATCAACATAAGTAAACAACGTGTTAATACCTTCTTGCTTTATATAGCTGAAAAATTTAAACAAAACTGTTTTTATAACGATTCACTGTAAAAATGATATTTATTTAACAAATTTTCTTTTTTTATAAATTGGTCTTAGTAGCTAAAGAAAATTTTAAACAGGTTAAGTAAACAAATAAATTTTCCCTAATACATCATCAATTTTCTTTTTCCTGTATATATATAAACATTTATTTAAATTAAGTTAATAGTAAAAGCAACATATCTTACAGACAACTCGAGTGCCGAGTACAAGCCTCAAACCATCTGAAACGACGCCGAGCCACCTTGACGTTGTCGAACCCTAAAATCGAAAACACCTTGCCTTACGAGTCGCACCCAGATCGATCGACTGTCCATGCCTAAACTGAAATCGTCGTATCCCCATGACCATGATCTCTAGCTGCCTGTTCGAGAACCACCAGCGACGCCAGCCGCGATCGCCAGGCCCCCAATCCCTCAAACTTGTGTACGCGAGCGCGATACCTCCTGCTCAACTCGAGCCTCCACCAGTTGCCACGCGAGCCACGCGACCATCGTGACCTGCTACTGCCTCGTGACAAGCACGAGTTCGACTTCGCCTATACGAGCGCGCGCGCCTACACTGTCTTGACGAACTCCACGATAACGATCGGTTGCCTCTCTCAATCGTTTGCTCGAACTCGCGTTTACACTGCCGCGATTCGATTTTGTTTGACTAAAGAAAAGAGAAGGGCCGGCTTTGAAATTTGATTTCTATTTGATAATGGGAGCGGCTATAAATATTGTTTTGAATGAAAGAATTCGTTTTCTTTTTATCTTCCTCGAACGAACGATTTTGTGTTTACAGTGGCCATTAATTTTGATCTCAATTTGAACGAAAGGGAGGTATTTAAAATTGAACGAGTATGGGTTGCGTGAAATCAAAGAAGGAGGGGAGGCAAGACGTGATGTTTTCAGAGTATAGGGTGGCCAGTCTGAGAAAATAGAGCGGCCTAGTGGAAAGTAGGGTGCAGATGATTTTGATTTCCCTTCAAATAACGATATTTAAGTTAGATTGATAAATATCGTCTAAGCGTTTTAAACTTCGTACGATCACACATTAATTCCGAAAGCTACGAAATTTGAAATCCGGTAATAATTCAATATTACGGACCCAATGGAACTGGTTTCGTCGAATTCCGAGATGGTGTGAAAATTGACTATTTTTAAATATCGATTCGAACGATATAATTTCAAAACTGAACGAAACAGTTTGAAATTAGATTCTGAAGCTTCTGTTATCTTCAGTATCATCAATACGAATTTTAAAAGCTTTCGAAATATTTTTCTTCAGCTTAAAATTAAAGATTCAAATTTTTATTCAGTATTCAATAGATTAAATTTTATAATTTAATCACAAATTTCAAAGTTATATCGGGGATTCAAATTAAATCATCGTTCAAATATTTAAAATAAATTAAATATTCTCAATTTAATTTGTTCAAAATCCTGGGTCGTTACATTGGGAATTCATGTTCGTGTATAGGAGAGATGGGAGGAAGAAGAAGAAGGGTATGATTGTAATATTTGCTAACTTATATAATTTATTAATTTAAATTAACTTAATAACTTATAAATTTTGTATCTCCTGCATACGAGGTCTGTTTTGGACAAAACTTTTTGCATTGCGATCGTGATGACGAGAGCATCGAAATGGAACTAGATTGGACAGATTTGGAGACTATCAAAATTTGGGCTAAAATCAGACGTTGTTCGGTTTTAGTTCCGAACCGGAACGCCTCGGCGACAACAGGAAATAAAAGTGAGTAAATCTCACTCATTTGGATTGCTGGTTTTAATTTATAATGTTAAAAGTTAATTATTGGTTGATTGGATGAATTTATAATAATTTATCAGTTGGATGTTATATTATTTATAGTAGTATATATATATATTAGTAGTTGGTTATATTTCCCACCGATTGGAGCGGATGAGACACTATGCGCCCCGCATAATAGCGAATGACCCTATATTACCGCGGTATCCCGCCTCGAAGCGGAATTGGTATTTTATGTTATATAACATCTGTGGATGCAGGGAAATAGGTTGGAGGGATCCAACTGGATTCCTCAAATATATTGATTGTTTTCCATATATAGCGATATATGATGTGATTGAATAATCTGTTATGGATTGTTGTGTGATTTGATTTATTTGATTCTATAGTAGCACTGGCCTTAATTTTGGTATTTTAAATACCATAAATATTATTTTTGAATTTGAAGGAATTGAAAGGAGATTTTGGACATAAAAATATTTATATTGAATTTGGATTATTTTAAAGGGAACTGATTTGGATAAAACAATGATTTGATTTTGGGTTGTACTTAACTATTCGAAAAATGTTTTAAATAAGATTTTAAAATAATTTATATAAAAGATTTTTAACAATGGATTTTTAAATGATATTTCTGAAATATGGAAAAGAAGTTGAAATCGATATTTAAAATAGATTTTTAAAATATGCTAAATTTATAAAGAAATGGATTCATAAATGAAATTTTATAAATGAGATTATTTTTATAAATGAGTGAATTCCAAATGAGTTTATAAACTTATAAACGATGTTTACAAAATAAGGGGAAATGATTATCAGTTGATAAATTGGAAATATAAATTTACAGTGTGAATTTATATCGAGATATGGAAATCAGTTTTTGGGAAAAATAGCGGATTCTATTTTTGAAATGTGAGAATGATTATGAAATTGAAATGTAGTCGATGTGATATGAATCGAGAGGGATTTATAAATTGAAATTGGTAATATTGGATTTAAAAATAGATTTTTATCGAGAAAACTTTTAAAGCTATCCTCCACGTACGATCGAATCATGTCTTGAAACTTGTTCCCTTTCGTTCGGAATAGGGGTATAACATTAGGAACGCTAGGCGGCACTCCTCAATAGGAGATCGAGATTTCACCGTATGTAAGGCATGATATTTTGAAATAAATAAAATAAAAAATTCTAATCGTAGCCGCCCCTATATTCACAACAGCCGACCTACGAACCCTCACCTACCCCCACGTGCATACACCTGCACCTCCCATACCTTTTTTTTAAATAGCCCGGTCGAAGAAAATAGAGGAAGCTTTCCACTTTAAAATTCAAACTATAATATATATATATATATATATATATATATATATATATATATACTCCATGAAAATTTTAAAACACGATTTCAAAAATCTAGTTGGATTGAGATCTTCGACTGGGCATTTCGTTTGAAGAGTGCGGCATAGGTTTTGGGGCTCGACTGTCATAGATGTGAGGATTGTAGAGGCTAGGGTTGGGTTTTATTGACGATTCAAGCGACGAGAGGATGCGGCGATAGTTTCATGGGGTTCCTGACGTCGAATAGCACCTTCATCCAAGTTTTAGTGGCTCGCGATAGAGTTTTGGGTGGTGTGACTTTCAGGGAGTCCCGCGCGATTTTGCTCCAGGTCGCGATTTATTAGAGGAGCTCGATCGGCATATGGTGGTGATGTGGAGGTAGAGGTCGGGAAGGGGGACTCGACGGAGAAGACGGAATTCGATTCCGTCAACTAATCGCCCGTGTCAGTCATTTTCGTGCACGCCGTTGGGTATTCATGTTCGTGTACAGGAGAGATGGGGGAAAGAAGAAGAAGGGTATGATTGTAATATTTGCTAACTTATATAATTTATTAATTTAAATTAACTTAATAATTATAAATTTTTTATCTCCTACGTACGAGGTCCGTTTTGGACGAAACTTTTTGCGTTGCGATCGTGATGACGAGAGCTTCAAAATGGAACTAGATTGGACAGATTTGGAGACTATCAAAATTTGGGCTAAAATCAGACGTTGTTCGGTTTTAGTTCCAAACCGGAACGCCTCGGCGACAATAGGAAATAAATGTGAGTAAATCTCACTCATTTGGATTGCTGGTTTTAATTTATAATGTTAAAAGTTAATTATTGGTTGATTGGATGAATTTATAATAATTTATCAGTTGGATGTTATATTATTTATAGTAGTATATATATATATATATTAGTAGTTGGTTATATTTCCCGCCGATTGGAGTGGATGAGACACTATGCGCCCCGCATAATAGCGAATGACCCTATATTACCATGGTATCCCGCCTCGAAGCGGAATTGGTATTTTATGTTATATAACATCTGTGGATACAGGGAAACAAGTTGGAGGGATCCAACTGGATTCCTCAAATATATTGATTGTTTTCCATATATAGTGATATATGATGTGATTGAATAATCTGTTATGGATTGTTGTGTGATTTGATTTATTTGATGCTATAGTAGCACTGGCTTTAATTTTGGTATTTTAAATACCATAAATACTATTTTTGAATTTGAAGGAATTGAAAGGAGATTTTGGACATAAAAATATTTATATTGAATTTGGATTATTTTAAAGGAAATTGATTTGGATAAAACAATGATTTGATTTTGGGTTGTACTTAACTATTCGAAAAATGTTTTAAATAAGATTTTAAAATAATTTATATAAAAGATTTTTAACAATGGATTTTTAAATGATATTTTTGAAATATGGAAAAGAAGTTGAAATCGATATTTAAAATAGATTTTTAAAATAAGCTGAATTTATAAAGAAATGGATTCATAAATGAAACTTTATAAATGAGATTATTTTTATAAATGAGTGAATCCCAAATGAGTTTATAAACTTATAAACGATGTTTACAAAATAAGGGGAAATGATTATCAGTTGATAAATTGGAATATAAATTTACAGTGTGAATTTATATCGATATATGGAAATCAGTTTTTGGGAAAAATAGCGGATTCTATTTTTGAAATGTGAGAATGATTATGAAATTGAAATGTAGTCGATGTGATATGAATCGAGAGGGATTTATAATTTAAAATTGGTAATATTGGATTTAAAAATAGATTTTTATCGAGATAATTTTTAAAGCTATCCTCCACGTATGATCGAATCATGTCTTGAAACTTGTTCCCTTTCGTTCGGAATAGGGGTATAACATTAGGAATGCCAGGCGGCACTCCTCAATAGGAGATCGAGATTTCACCGTATGTAAGGCATGATATTTTGAATAAAATAAAATAAAAAATTCAAATCGTAGCCGCCCCTATATTCACAACAGCCGACCTACAAACCCTCACCTACCCCCACGTGCATACACCTGCACCTCCCATACCTCTTTTTTAAATAGCCTAGACGAAGAAAATGGAGGAAGCTTTCCACTTTAAAATTCAAACTAAAAAAAAAATACTCCATGAAAATTTGAAAACACGATTTTAAAAATCTTTTTGGATTGAGATCTTCGACTGGGCATTTCGTTTGAAGCGTGCGGCATAGGTTTTGGGGCTCGACTGTCATAGATGTGAGGATTGTAGAGGCTAGGGTTGGGTTTTATTGACGATTCAAGCGACGAGAGGATGCGGCGATAGTTTCATGGGATTCCTGACGTCGAATAACACCTTCATCCAAGTTTCAGTGGCTCGCGATAGATTTTTGGGTGGTGTGACTTTTAGGGAGTCCCGCGCGATTTTTCTCCAGGTCGCGATTTATTAGAGGAGCTCGGTCGGCATATGGTGGTGATGTGGAGGTAGAGGTCGGGAAGGGGGACTCGACGGAGAAGACGGAATTCGATTCCGTCAACTAATCGCCCGTGTCAGTGCACGTCGTTGGGTATTCATGTTCGTGTACAGTAGAGATGGGGGAAAGAAGAAGAAGGGTATGATTGTAATATTTGCTAACTTATATAATTTATTAATTTAAATTAACTTAATAACTTATAAATTTTGTATCTCATGCATACGAGGTCCGTTTTGGACGAAACTTTTTGCGTTGCGATCGTGATGACGAGAGCTTCGAAATGGAACTAGATTGGACAGATTTGGAGACTATCAAAATTTGGGCTAAAATCAAACATTGTTCGGTTTTAGTTCCAAACCGGAACGCCTCGGCGACAACTGGAAATAAAAGTGAGTAAATCTCACTCATTTGGATTGCTGGTTTTAATTTATAATGTTAAAAGTTAATTATTGGTTGATTGGATGAATTTATAATAATTTATCAGTTGGATGTTATATTATTTATAGTAGTATATATATATTAGTAGTTGGTTATATCCCCGCCGATTGGAGCGGATGAGACACTATGCGCCCCGCATAATAGCGAATGACCCTATATTACCACGGTATCCCGCCTCGAAGCTGTAACGTATCGGGTTTTGCCCGCTCGAAAATCAACATCCGTACTTCACATTGTACTAGAATGCCGCAGATTCGATCGTTCAAATCCGATTCGCCGGAGCTATAACAACATTAAGTAAATAACACAGTGGAAAAAAATGAATAATACATTGATATATAATATCTGATACAACAGAGTGATACAATGAATATCAATATACATCAGAGATGATACAACAAATATCAGAGATACAAGAAATAGCAGCGGAAAATAACAGCAAATGGAAGAGATCTCCAAATGATCTACAAAAGAGAATGAATCCACAACTCCAAGATAAGCAACTCCGATGAATGAACTAGCTCCAGATAATCTACTAAACCTAAATATCTGAAAAGAAACCCAACTCTAGACTGCTCGTGTGGAAAATTATGAGCACCCAGAGTTTAGGAAGGGAACAATAAACTCCGGATCAGTCATGGGACTGGTGTGAGCAACAAAAACAATTTAACTTTAAACAACAGCAAAAGAATTTTAACATTGAAATCCGCAATGCTTTTAGAAAATGAAACTACCATAAGACCTCCCACCACACACACAATGCAAACGCAGAATTGGAGGAGATTTCTTCTTATGATAGTCAAAAATGCTTACTACGCAAAATCAATTGGATATTATTATTAGTGCATAGTGCAGAAAACATTTCGAAAGTATAATATTAATCTTAGCCAACATACGACCAGTATCGTATGCCTACTATAGCTACTATGTTCAATAGCAGGTTACCGCCACATTCCATAGCAGGTAATACAACTAAAATCGTACAAGTTCCGTATTGTTTCTTTGGATTTTCCAACAAATGGTCAGGCTAAGGAACTTCCTTCCGCCGCATGGGATCGCCTCTGGCGGGACGTCCCGAGAGACAAACTGCTCTCTGCAAAACAAGGCCGGGTTACCCCTGTAACAGGTAACTCACGAATATGCCATCACCCGGTCCTTTGGGACCTTTATCCGAGGCCTCGATAACCAACATCACACATAATAAAGTGTATCCACATGAGTAAGTATCTGGGCTCCATACCATGACACCACCCTTTTCCAGAAGGAAATGACATACCCTAAAGGGCGCGACCCTCATAACCTTGCCGCAACATTCCTGTTTCGACCATTCCCGGGGAGTGAAGTCCTGACGAAGTCTCGTCCACAAAGCTACGCTTTGTCACAAAGCCATGCTTTGGGTCAACAGATGATCAACCTATGATCACAAAGATATAAAATCAAACAAATGATCATATCACAAATGATCAAACGATGATCATCACACAGCAACACTCAGCATGCCACATTACCAAATTGGGATATATCGCTGATAACCTTCAACTACATAACCTCTGAGCTCGTACGTCTCAGAGAAGGGTGTTAAGCTAAGAGAATAAATTCTCCGCCACCAACAGAAATGTATTTGAAAGAAATCGGCTTTATATCTCAAAGTGTAATGTCAGACATACAATCCATACAAGTCTGTTCCGGGTTCGAACAGAACCGAAGGCACTTCTCACGAAGCCCTTGCAAATCCGGATAATTTCCAATCACGTCCGGACTTCCCATCACAAAGGGTGATAAAATCTCTATATCGGGGCCATTCGATGCAGAGACATTCGACGAGTTGTCCTTTCGTTTTCGAAAATATCCGGTCTTCACCACCGGTCTTCAAATGCTATCCATATACGACGTATCATTATTCGGAATGGGTTATATGACACAAAGGTCCTCTCCCGGCTAAACCGAATAATGAGCGCAATACTTTAAAACATATGGATATTGGGATTTCAATTAAGTCACAACTTAAACCCAAACTTCCTTTTCAAATGGTTTAACAAATTACCATTTTCAAATCTTTAAACAAAAAGATTCAATCTTTACGGTTTAAATAGTTTCCACACTTTAATCTTTTAAACAAAAGATTCATTCACAGATTTTCCAAATTAATTTCCATTTCAATTTGATTAACTCGTTAAATCTTTAAATCAAGATTTACTTATAGCTTTCTAAACAATCCCATTTCAAATGATTTAAACCAATCATTATTTTAAATCTGTTAAAGATAACAGATTCAAATCATAGCTTTTCAAAACAATTCATTCATAACTTGGAAAACCATTTTTCAATTCAATATTGAAATTCCTTTAATTAAACTGGAATTTCATTGCTTATCTGAAAGCTTTTATTCTTTTGAAAACAAATAGTTTCATTTCAGAAAATTTGATTTATTCATATGAGTTAAGGTTCTTGGGTTAAATTCAAATTCTCAAACCAATATTTTAAAATGGTTCAAATTCATAGAAAACACATTTATAATATCTTTAATCCCTAGTTCCAAATCATAGGATTCAATTCCCAACTTGAATTCAAATTTAAATCAAATTATTTAAATTTTCAAAACTCGATTAAGTTACTCAAAATAACTTTTATCTTTGAAATTCTATTTCAAAAGCTTTTCACTTTAAACCCCAGATTTCCAATTTCAAAATCAATTGAAATTAAAATTTCAATTTCAAAAACATCGATTTGAATTATCTGTGACTTAATCGATTTCCACGTGAAACCCATATTTGTGTGTGTAAAGTGTAGTCCAGGGGTTTTACACAATAGTGCAACATCATCAATCATCATAGATATATCAATATCGATAAGCGGTATAACCCACAACGCTTATCTTCATTCACAGATTCATAGATAAAATAAATTTATCAGTCACAAAGATTCATCATTACAATTCGATGTGGGTTTCAGATAACCAACTGGAATCCGACTCCCCGTCGCATCGAAATTCAAATGCCATTTTACGGGCAAAGGGGTTTTCATATATATGTATATATATACACAGATACAAATCACAATTCAGTACAACATAAGGCCGTTCACATCACACAGTATCATAATCACAAACATAAACATCACTCCAGTACACAATATTTGATAATAGTTAGTCATCTTTAATTTAAGGATTCTCAATGATAAATTAATTAAATTTTAATTAATTATTCCTTAATCAATTATCTTAATTGACTATTAATTATAAATTAATTAACCTTAATTATCTAATTAACAATACTGATTTCAAAATTAATTAAACACTTAATTATTAATCACCCAATCTTTAATTTCAAATTGATTAATCTCTAATCACTCAGTTAGCTACAATTTTAAATCAATTTACCCTTCTTAATTACCGGTCTCAATTAATAATAATAATAATCCTTCGTCTAAATTAACATTTTTTTTAAATCTTCTTTAAACTTTGAAATAAAATTGTCACTAAATTGAAACTTTAATGTTAATTAACTTTAACACTTAACTTGAGTTAACTACTCAATTAAAATATTAATTGAGATTTAAAACATCCTTACGTATTTATTAAACTTGAAATAAATTCTTAACTCAAAATAGTCGAACATTAATTACTTTGTTAACACTGAAATTTGTTTAACATTATTAATTTTAAAATTTGTTGGGCTTAACCCTGTTTAAACCAAAACCTGAGATTACCCAGGTTTCACTCGAGTTTCCCCCTCTATTCCCCGAGTCATCCCTCGTCTCCTCGCGTACACTTCTCCTTCTATTTTTTTTCTTCCAATAAGTTAACTTTTAGTTAAATTAAAATAACAGGCAAACGACCTCACGTACTCGAGAAAACTTCGATGAAACCCACTATCATCCTCAAGTCCAACCGATGCATCCCTCATCTTTCCCAACATCTCAATTCCCAGGCACGAAAGTGTTCGTGTGCACATGCACAAACACTTCGATCATCTCCGATCACTGCTCCAATCTCTGACTTGTCATCGACATCATCGTCGACCACCCCAAACACCTAGTTTGACGAATCAAGCTGGAAATAAAAAACGAGCCTATCTATCCCCAAAAACTCAAAAACCCATCAACCTATAATCCCTCGCACCGACGAACTTCGTCGATTGGAACCCACGCCGACCAACCTACAGCTGCCTCACCTCACCACCTTCCGATCCCCCTATATGCGATGAAGTCCGATACCCCATAGAGGCCGCAGCAGCCAAGTTTACAATCTCATTCAAACCGCTTCACTAAACCCTACTTTTGATTCGTTCTACTCATTCCCTCATTAGAAAAATTCTTCAACAATTTTCCTAGATTCGTAGGTGTTCAACCCAGCTTCACGCAAGATCTTAGCGTTTACGATTTGTTCGATGATCGGAAATCGATCAAAATACAATTCCCGTTCAACTATGGACTGCACAACGTATAGGCAATTAAAAATTTCCATTCTTGTCTTAAAAATCATCATTTGCATTGTAGATTCAAGTTATATATTTAAATCAATATCTCGTGAAATTTGAAAATTTGGTCCATCTTGAGTTTGTTCAAGATTTTGGGTTTCCAGAGATAACTTTTAGTTGTTTTAGTCTTAACTAAATTTTAAAGCTTAGTTTACAATGATATAGACATATTTTGTTTAAGTCTTAAGTTCAATCATCAATCAGAAGGAGAGTATATGATTTTAAAATCAGACAGTTTGAGTTTTATCTAGAAAACAGAAGCAAATTTTAAACAACAGCCTGCATACCCATTTTCAATCTTCCCATATAAATCTATACAGATAATTATATATGCACACACATACTTTTCTCAGATACACTTGCATAGATTCAACCCTTAAAAAAAAGAAATGTTACTCACCATGATTTCCCAAAAAGAAAACAGAGCCTTCATATATCACCCCAGACTTTGAAAGAAAAATACCAGCTGAAGCCTTTGAATTGTTGTTTTACTTGTTTCAAGTTTTATGATGATTTCTTCTTTTCTTTTACTTCAGATGTTTTCTCAGTTGTAATTGAACGAACTGATATGATGAAGGCTTGATATAGAAAATGGCTTTACAGGGTATTGTATTTGTTCAAGTGATATAGAGGAGATGTGTACAGATAGGATGTTACTTGTACAGGTGATATAATTCTTGTTTGTACCATAGGCCGATGTTTTTTCTTTGCCTTGGGTTTTGCTGGGAGGCTGCATTAATTGATGTTGTACAATATATTGATAAAATCTCTTCATTTCGGCTGAGATGATAATATTTTATATATGTGATATAATCTGCTTTGTACAACTTGTTTGTGCTTGCCTGTAATTTTTAGCTCGGCTGAAGTGATATGGTGGTGGCCAAGCATTCATTACCTTGTACAATATGAAGAGATATTATTTTGTTTAAGTGTACATAGATGTTTTATATTTTACTTTGTTTATACACTTGAATTGTTACTTGCATTTCGGCTGAGAAGATATTATTTTAGTGGCCAAAGACATTATCATTTTGTTTTGGCTGATATATGGTATTTGTCTTGTATTTTTATTATGTACAAACATATTTTATTATACTTGTTTCCTTTTCTTTTCTAAGTGTTTATATGTAAATGTATTTTATTTACTTGGTTTATTTTGCAAACTTGTAGATATATTACTTATCAATTTTTTTTATTGTTTACTTTGTCTTTTATAACTTATATAATTTACCTTATTTATTTTTATACTTGTGTCCAAAGTATGTGTATATTATTTATTTTTGTCTCGTTTACTTGTTGTTTGAATTATTGTAGTGTAATCACTTTATAATGTAAATAAGTTTCTATTTTATACTATATAATTTATCTTATATATTTTCGATTCTATTTATAACTTAATATCTATTATTATTTATTATTATTTATTATTATTAAACCATTTTAAACTTAGATTTAAACTTGAATTCAATATACATATATATATTTACAATATTTTAAATTGAAATGATTCATACAGAATATACTTGAATCCGGGGAAACTCGCTCCATTTTATCGATTTATTTTACTATTTTTATTCAAAAATTAATTTAATTATCAATTTAAATTAAATTAAAAATCTAGGGTCGTTACAGAAGCGGAATTGGTATTTTATGTTATATAACATCTGTGGATGCAGGGAAATAGGTTGGAGGGATTCAACTGGATTCCTCAAATATATTGATTGTTTTCCATATATAGTGATATATGATGTGATTGAATAATCTGTTATGGATTGTTGTGTGATTTGATTTATTTGATGCTATAGCAGCACTGGCCTTAATTTTGGTATTTTAAATACCATAAATATTATTTTTGAATTTGAAGGAATTGAAAGGAGATTTTGTACCTAAAAATATTTATATTGAATTTGGATTATTTTAAAGGAAATTGATTTGGATAAAACAATGATTTGATTTTGGGTTGTACTTAACTATTCGAAAAATGTTTTAAATAAGATTTTAAAATAATTTATTTAAAATATTTTTAACAATGGATTTTTTAATGATATTTCTGAAATATGGAAAAGAAGAAATCGATATTTAAAATAGATTTGTAAAATAAGCGGAATTTATAAAGAAATGGATTCATAAATGAAATTTTATAAATGAGATTATTTTTATAAATGAGTGAATCCTAAATGAGTTTATAAACTTATAAACGATGTTTACAAAATAAGGGGAAATGATTATCAGTTGATAAATTGGAAATATAAATTTACAGTGTGAATTTATATCGAGATATGGAAATCAGTTTTTGGGAAAAATAGCGGATTCTATTTTTGAAATGTGAGAATGATTATGAAATTGAAATGTAGTCGATGTGATATGAATAGAGAGGGATTTATAAATTGAAATTGGTAATATTGGATTTAAAAATAGATTTTTATCGAGAAAATTAAAATTGTTTTAAAATGGGATTTTTATTTATTAAACTATATAGTTAAAGCTGTTCTAGTATTAAAATATTTCGAAAAGTGGATTATTCAAATATTTAATATTTACTGAAATGAATTCACATTTTTATAATAAGCTTTATAAATTAATTATTTTATTTAAAAATGAATTGGAAATGAGTTATCGATGTTTATTTAAAGTGTTTTAATATTTTAAATAATTACTTAAACATGTTTTAAAAATAAATTATTATTCTTTAAAAATACTTATCCTATATATAAAGTTTTGAAATGCTTGTAATTTATTTATAAATCCTCTCGAGATTTGTAAACGGGGTTTATTTAACGTATATGATTTTTTTAAGAGAAATCTTGTAATGGAATTCTGGAAACTTAAGGAAAACTTCCGGAATGTTGAAATACGAGAACTTCTAAAACGAAGTAGAATTCATAAAATAAGTTAGAAAGGGTAGTTGGAATCATAGACAAGTGTAATCGATTTTGGAAATTTTAAAGGAAATTAATTAATGAATCCCGGAATCTTATAGAATTCGTTATAAACGAGTTAAGGAATTTACAAGTAAATTGTAAAGGATTTGAGAAGTATGAAATAAAATGGAATATTTCCTAAGTATTGGAAATAAAATGATTTTAGGGAAATATACTTATAAATATTTCCTAAGTATTGGAATGGAAGGATTTGAAATATTTTAACTATGAGATTACTATTATAGAAATATTTTTCGAAGTGTTGAATTAAAAAATGGAGTTTAGAAATATTTCTAAGTATTGACATGGATTGAAATATCCTGTTATGGATATAAGAATTTGAATTTGTTGTCAATTATTGAATATACTGGAAGAGATTTGAATATATATCTTTGTAAAGATATTTTGAAATGAATATTTTTGAAAGATTTATAAAATTAGGCCTAGTTACTGCTTATGTGTGAAATTTGATAGTTAAATAACCGACTATCAACTCTGGCCAAATTCATAGATCGTTTCGAAGAGATCGGGATCGGATTTAATTATCTGAAACCTGCTTCGATCTGATTTTGCGTTACGAGTTGAAATGACCCTATTTATTTCACCTAATTTTTACTAGGATTTTTTTTACATTAATAAATTTCCTAGAGTCATTTAGCCTTTCTATTAAATTATCCAGGATCCTAATTCTTCCACTAAAATATTTATATCAGTTCATTAATAAATATTCACACACATATGAAGATGTATGTGACCCTCTTGCTTGGATCAGAGTGTTGGTAAGCAAGAGTGCATCCTGATTGAATTTGAGTTTCTAATCAACCAGTACATAGCTCATTTTCCTTGGTTTTGATATTTGAGTCATGGGAGTGAATCCCATAATCATATATAATTTATACCTAGTAATTTTGATCATTCTTATGGTGATTGTCTGTTAGTTTGACTTAGCAAAGTGATCTCAGATTATATAGCAAGTCATCATAGTTTGAGTCTAATTGTTTGATATTTGATCAAAAGCCAGAAAGAAAATGATATACACATTTATCATTTTCAACATGAGTGATCTTTCCCCAACTTCTTTTATATTTAAGACCCAAACAGTTAAGTGATTCTTTCACAATTATATTGTTGTGTTTCCCTGAATCAAATCCATTCCCTAATCCCTGAGTTACCTTAGTTTTGTACTAATTTAAGGGTTGCTTTACTGGATTTAGAAAATCCAGATTTTATTGTTATTTAACAAAAGTAGTATTTAAGTAATATGTGTGCATATCATATGTATTGTGCTCTCTGGACTAAGAAAGCTACTCAAAATAAAAGTGAATTGCTCAAGTATTTGAAAATGTCTTTGTACATGCATTTGTAAAGAAAGCTTCAGATTTTACAAAGTGCATTTTCTTCCTTTAAACCCAAAAACTCTGGTCATCTTGATCAACCCAGACCTCACTCCTTTTGAGGTGGGTTAACCTTATGACTAGGTCATCAAAACATTAGTGCCTGGCTATTGCAATGTAAATTCAGATACAAGATACTTGAAAAATCCCTTAAAACATGTACACATTTTTATACAGTGCACAAAAAAAATATTGTTTCTTTTATCAAAACACTTCTGTATATAGTCACAAAATTCTTGAAATATTTCTTCTAGCTAAACTCAGATTTTTAACCTCAAAACTTAAAGCTTTTAAGTGACTCAAGATTGACTAATACACAATATATATATGTATCCATTGCTCAAATATAGGCATATATCATCTACAGATTTCTACCATAATACTCAAAGATATTTTCTGGCATAAGATTCAACTAAGTCTTTGGTTTTTTCCCAACCTTAATACATTACCAGATTCAATTGAAACAACTAAATAAAATCCAAACATTCAAGATCATTACATAACAACAAAAGCAGAATTATAAAACTTCCAAGATTACATGCAAATAGTTCATTCTAAGCTCTTATTTAATTCTAATTTAGCATGCTTATCCAATCATTCTCATTAGCCATAGCAGCTTCCTATTTAGAACCAGCATTCCCTGAAAGAGCATTAGAGGCTGCCCCATTTTAATTGAGACACCCCAGATGCCATAAGAAAACAAGGGTCAGATACAAGATCTGGTATGAGCAATATCAAAAATTCCATGATATTAAGTAGATAAGTGAGACATAAGCATTTTGTATAGGTTGGCATAACTTCTTTAATCAATTTGCCTGACTTGTTTCTGATATATTGTGCATATATGATCAGTATTAAAACTAATTATGTACACACTTTCAACTATGCAAACATACATGTCAAACAAAGATACTCAGGAACTATCATAGCTCTAATCCAACCAACCTAGGAATACCTCAAGTTCCTACTTCATCAATTTAGGGTTGCATTTACCAAATTAATTCCTAGCCTCATCTGCCATAAAGGAATCACGGGGACACATTGCAATAAAATAATTAACAATATTGCACAAAGATCTCAGGGCTTAAACAAACCATGTGCCAACTTGCATACTTTAAATATAACAAGCATTCCAGCAGTCTTCTTGGCTCACAATCCTTAGTTTATTTACTAAGTGTTCATGTTTGATCCTATCATGAGATAGCTAGGTGATTAAATCACAGTGTACATGAAACATTACATAAAACTTGCAAGCATACTTCAAAAACAAGCTAACATTCATATCCAGGGGAAATCATACTTCTTAAATATCCTGGCTCAAAGAAAATACAAGAATATTTACAACTGTGAATAGAGACTAGGCATGTGGGTTATTATTGTTTCATAAGCAACCATGTTTGAACTAAATTCAAGATCTAGCTTAAACAAGATTTCTGGCTCATGGGTTTTTTATTTGATCAAGGGTTCAGCACTTTTGGATATTTCCATTGCACCCTTGAATCTTTCATTTGAGCCTCAGCACTTACACAAGTGTAATGCAACTCATATACATTTTGATTTCTATATTTTTCATGCCATATCTAAACCAGTTACAAGTATTCTCTATTTACTTTCATGATTTCATACTTTAACATTTCTGGGTGTAACCAAACAGAGCAAATACTCAACCAACAAAGCAATCAAAAGCATTCATAAACACCCATTAAAGCATCCATTAGAACCATAGTAATAAGATCAGAAATATGTAGAAAAATAACATAAACTTGGCTGCCTCATAACAGGACTTAATGCCATGGGTTTAGTGAGATTACTCACAGAAAAATGCTCCTCTTGCTTAATCCAGAAAAGAAACCCTTTAAAACTTTGCCTTTCTTCCTGTAAATATTTTTCTTCTTTGTTTTCTTAAATGTCTCGGGTAGAAAGTGATTTTTTTGGTTTAAACTTGGATTTATAAGAGAGGTTTTCTAGGGTTTTACAAATATAAAATCTCATTCTTACCCTGGCCAGTGCTCATGCATTTTGCATTTCTCATTTGCTTATTCTCACCCTTAATACCCCGGCCATGTAATGCTTATTCCCCTTTTTCTTTTCCAGAATATTTATTTTGTTCTCTTTCTAAATCATGACAATTGTGTGACATTATCACTTGTTTATTTTCTAAAAATCCTCCTTTCTATTTTCTGCCTAAAGCAATTGTTTTGCTTGCAATATGTCTTTTGCTATTTTAATGTTATGCTTTCCCTTGCTTATTTCTTTTTAATATTTTCAGTACTTATAGAAATGTACATATGCATACATATCTTATCTAGGCTTACTTATCTCCTCCTTAGCTTCAGAAAGACATACACATATATGTGCATACATGTTTCAAATCCTTACCTAATTTATCCTGGGTTTAAATTAAGTAAAATATGTTTACTTGTTCAAACAAAACTTGCTTTTTCTTATCTTCTAAAATAATTCATATAATCTAGAAATCAAATATCCATATTTGGTTTAATAATTTTCATTACAAAATCATGTTTGTAATGCTTTTTAATTCTTGTTTTGGTTTCAGGAAATTTGGGGTTCTTCCTTGTGCCATATCAGTGTGCACGTGCACACATGCACACACCTTTGCACTTAGCTAATCCCATACATTCCTATGCAATAATTTCATATATTTTCAGAATTTAACCAAAATAAGATTTCCATGAAATTCTGGGGCATTACACGAGTTGTGATATCGTGAAGATAATGAAGACGGTGATTTTGGAGATTCGGTTTGTTTAGACCCAGAACAACTTGTATGGATGAATGCTATCATTTGCATCGTGGTCTGGAAGGCAGTGTTAGCATTTCAAGTATGAATGCTATTCTAAAGGTAAAATGTAGCCTCAAGCCTCATCAACCGGGAATGACTAAAATAGGGGAGATGCAGTAGGGCTAAGTGGGTCACACCCAAGTAGGGTATGTTACCACTTTTCTAGATACCCTCGGCTATATTATAGTTATGGATATGGTTGTGCATGGAAAAGAGAGCGCTCGATAGGGTGCGAACACCCGAGGTGATAACATATTCGGTGCTATCCAGCAAGGGGTAAGCCGGTCCTGTGTTGGCAGGGATAATTAGGTACGATCTTAGTACATTTTTATAGAGGTGTACTGTGATGGGAGGTACCCCAGTAGCCCTGTCATTGTATGGAATCAAATATCCACTATGAGCTTGTACGGTTTTAGATGTGACCAACTATCCTGAAATGTGAGATGCAAGCACTTCAGCTATTTTATAGTTTATTTTCTATAGACACTATTATAATATCAGATGATTTTGATATAAAATGTTTTGATTATTGTAAGGTAAAAACCCGTTGTATTTATGTGTGGCGTGGTCTTACGAGATACCTTTTTTTCAAAGGATTTTGATAATAGTAATAATTCAAATTGAGTGTGTTTTCTCACGCCGGTTTTCCAGACTGACTCGGGTGTTATATTATTATAATACTTGGGTTAGACCGAGTATTACAGATCTAGGTTAGGATGCTATGGGGCTCAGGAGACGAGCTGGAGGAGTCTCAGGCGTATTACACGTATTTGATTATATTCCGCTATGTTGTGTCAGGCTGTATATTTATCACTTGTGAGAACTGGTTATTATAACTGTCCAGATTGATTTGTTAATTGTTGTACTCTGATGATGATATGTATAAGAACACTTATAGTTCTTTTTGTATAAAGTGTTGATACACGAAGATTTTGATCAATGACAATGTGCTTCAACAAAAAGGAAGAGATATATGCAAAATCAGAGGAAGATCGATGAAGACCAAAGTATAAACATGAGTATGATTTTTATAGGTCTAAAGTCTAGATTATTTGTTAAAATCTATCCTCAAGAGATTTGCACGAACACTAAAACACATTTTATAAACTTCATTTTTTAAATAAACATTCACTGTGCACAATTTAGTAGTTCAGTCGACTGAACAGGGATGACCAGTCGACTGAACCTGTGACACATACACAAATATGCACAGTTCCAGTTGACTGAATTTCCTGCTCAGTCGACTGAACTTGTTCCTGAAAATTTTACTTCATATTTTCAGTCGACTGAAATCCCTGCTCAGTCGACTGAATTTGTAACTGCGAATTTTTTCTGAAAGGACACCTTCTTCCTCCCAAGAGTTGCAACCATTCTCCAATGGAAATGGAAGCATCTCTTGCCTGCACCTCTAGCAAACAAATGCATCTCTTCTCCACATATAAATACATGGTTTTAACATTTGCAAATCACCAATTCTAATTGCTTTAATCTTTCTATTTTCTTGAACATACTTTCAGATTTCTTAAGTTTTCAAAAGCAATCACAAACCACTTCAATTGCTTGAATCTCTGTTTTAACTATAACACCTTTTGATTCATAGCAATTCATATTTCCTAAATCTTCACAAACACTTTGTATACTTTCGAGGATAAGATTATAGGAAAGTTGTACTCAATTTGACACATTAGTGCTATCAAGAACACAACAAGTCAGAAAAACTTTTAGTATCTAGTTGAAGTCCTCTTCGGTAGTTGAGGCAAGAAATCACGTTTGGTTGTTCGGGTAAGTTGTAAACCTATTCCTCCGGGTTAAGTGAGGGCTGTTGGTTAGTTGAATTCCTAAGAGGAGCTTAGGGACTGGACGTAGGACAAGAGGTCCGAACCAGTATAAAGTCTTGGTGTCTACTTTACTTACTGCTTATCTACCTAGACTATTTCACTATTCCATATTATACGATCCTACCGCATAGAATTTTTCAATTGGTATTAGAGCAAGGCCGTCCTATAACCATAACACCGTTATTTGACATATTGATAATATGGAAAACAACACAAGCACAACATCTACCTATAACTCTACATTTGCGGAAGGACAATCTACTCAAAGACCCCCTCTATTCAATGGAATAAACTATAATTATTGGGCTACAAGGATGAGGATTTATATGCAAGCAACAAGTTTTGAAGCCTGGAATGCAACACAAGCAGAACTCGTTGTACCCACAACGGAATATTCTACATGGACACAAGCTCAGAAGAATGAAGTTAGTACAAATGCCAAAGCTATGAATATGCTATTTTGTGCTTTGGACAGAAATGAATTCAATCGTGTTAGCATTTGTACTACTGCACATCAGATATGGAGTACACTTAAAACCATACATGAAGGCACAAACAAGGTTAAACAAACAAAGATCTCCATGCTAAAGAACCAGTTCCAAAACTTTAGAATGCGATAGAATGAATCCATCAATGACATGTACTCGAGGTTTCAAGACATTCATCATGCCTTAATAGGGCTAGGAGAAAAATACACGGATTTTGATATTGTGTCTAAAGTTCTAAATTCACTCACTGATGAATGGGAGAGAAAAGTCTTAGCAATCGAAGAAGCAAATGATCTATCTACAATGAAACCAGAAGAATTAATTAGAAATCTTATGTCGTATGAAGTAAATATGCAAGCTAAGAAAGATCAAGCACAAGAAAGAAAAAATGTAGCTTTTCATGCGGAAAAGGAAGAATCAGAGTCTGAAGATGAGGGTTTAGCATTTATAGCCAAAAATTTCAAGAAATTCTTAAGATATAGAAAAGAAAATAAAAACGGATTCAAAAATAATTTCTTGAACAAACCTTCATCCTCGAATATAGAATGCTTCAACTGTCACAAGAAAGGTCACATGCAAAAAGATTGTCCAGAGCAAAAGAAGGAGAATCAGAACAAAAACAAGAAAGAAAAATTCAAAAAGAAGGCATTATCTGTAACATGGGATGATTCAGATTCATCTTCAACTGAAAGTGAAAATGATAGTGACAATGAACAAGCAAATGTATGCTTTATGGCTCAAGAATCTGAGGTTAGTAATTTAACTTTCGACGATTTAATTGATGTAAATACTGAACTATTGAGTACAATAAAAAATCTTAAAAAGAAACTTAAGGAAACTCGTGAAAATCAGAACAAAGCTGAGTTTGAAAGGGATATGTTAAAAGATGAAAAGAAAATTCTAGAAGAAGAACTTGAAAAAGTTCAAGACTCTCTTTCAAATTCGGAAACTCAATTATCTCTTTTAAGTCAAGAAATTGAAAATCAAAAGACAAAAAATGATATAATTGTTTCTGAAAATCATGAGTTAAAAACTCAGAATAAACAAGTTGAGCTAGAACTAGATAACATCACTAAAAATGTTTCTAACTTTAACAAAGGAAGAGAAAATTTATCTAAGATTTTAGAAAATTCTCAATCTTCCTCGAATAAACATGGATTAGGATATAAAAAGGAACCAAAAATTCCTAAAAAGATAAATACAAATATTAAGAAGAATATTGATTCAAAACAACAATTGTTATTAAGAAAACCTATTAGAACAAAAGAAGAAACTAATATAGTTAAAATTTGGGTTCCAAAGACTAACAATATTTTGATTAGGAATAAATATATCAAAGCATTTATGAATAGTGTTCATAATAATAAAAATTATATTTATAAAAAGGATACTGAACCAAATTGGGTTTGGTTTCCTAAGTTCTAACTTTTAGGACCCTATTGAAAGGTGGGTACCAATAATTTTGTATTTATTTTCAGGTCCCACTCAAAATGAAGAAATGGATACTAGACAGTGGTTGCTCAAAACACATGACCAGCGACAAAGATATGCTTACAAACATCACATACTTTGATGGTGGCTCGGTTACCTTCGGAGACAATTCAAAAGGCTATATCATTGGCAAAGGAGATGTGAGCAATTACGGTACATCAAATTTACCTTTTATTACAAATGTTTCATTAGTTAAAAATCTAAAACATAATCTTCTAAGCATAAGTCAACTTTGTGACAAAGGTTTTAAAATAACTTTTTCGGAAAATAAATGTAGTATTTTTTATCAAAACCAAAATCTTGTTTTTGAGGGAAATAGAGATAGGAATATTTATGTTTTAAATATGAAAATTAATCATAATACAAATATGCGTTTATTAGCCAAAGATAATGATCCTTGGTTGTGGCACAAAAGATTTTGTCATATTAATTTCAAAACTATTAGAAAACTTTCTAAAAATGAATTAGTAAGAGGTTTACCTAAGATAAACTTTAAGATAAAAAATCTTTGTGATGATTGTCAAATAGTAAAATTAACAAAATCATCTTTCAAATCTAAGAAAAATATTTCAACTTTACAACCACTAGAATTACTTCATATGGATCTTTTCGGACCAACTCAAGTTCAATCCATTAATCATAATCGATATGTATTTGTAACAGTTGATGATTTTTCAAGATATACATGGACCATTTTTATGAAAAATAAAAGTGATACATTTGAGCACTTTAAAACATTTGTCAAAAGAATTCAAAACACTAAAGATTTGAAAATTAAGAATATACGAAGTGATCATGGTGGCGAATTCGAAAATGAAGCTTTTGAATCTTTCTGTAAAAAGAAAGGAATAAATCATAACTTTTCATTTCCTAGAACTCCTCAACAAAATGGAGTAGTGGAAAGAAAGAATAGAACATTACAAGAATATGCAAGAACATTATTAAATGGAAGCCTTCTACCAAAACATTTTTGGGCAGAAGCCGTAGCTACTGCATGTTATGTATTAAATCGTATTTCTATTCGACCATTAACTAAAAATACTTCATATGAACTTTTTAACAATAGAAAACCAAATATCTCTTATTTTAAAATATTTGGATCAAAATGTTTTATTTTAAATACAAAAGACCAACTAGGAAAATTCGATCCAAAAGCTGATGAAGGAATTTTTGTAGGATACTCAGAACGAAGTAAGGCATATCGAGTTTTTAATAAACGAACAAATATAATCGAAGAAACTTTACATGTATCTTTTGATGAAAACTTTAATAAAAACTTGAGTATAAAAGATGATGATGAATTTATAATAAATACAGACAATTCAAATCTTGAAAATATAAATAATATTGAACTTAGATCTCCAACTAGAATCTTACGAGATCACCTTGTACAAAACATAATCGGTGAAATTGGTTCTCAAGTTAAAACTAGAAGTCAGCTAAACCAAATGGGACATGTTGCCTTTATTTCTACATTAGAACCTAAAAATCCTAAAGAAGCATCAACAGATGACTACTGGATTGTTGCTATGCAAGAAGAATTAAATCAATTCGAACGTAACGATGTTTGGGATTTAGTTCCTCGTCCTAATAATCAGTCTGTTATAGGAACAAAATGGGTTTACAAAAATAAAGTAGACGAACAAGGAAATATAACTAGGAATAAAGCTAGACTAGTAGCACAAGGATATAATCAAGAAGAAGGTATTGACTTTGAAGAAACATTTGCTCCCGTTGCAAGACTTGAAGCAATACGTATTCTATTAGCCTTCGCTTGTTTTCACAATTTTAAACTTTATCAAATGGATGTTAAAAGTGCTTTTCTAAATGGTTTTATAAAAGAAAATGTGTACGTAGAACAACCCCCTTTATTCATACACGAAAAATATCCGGATCATGTATACAAATTAAAGAAAGCCCTATATGGTCTTAAACAAGCACCTCGTGCTTGGTATGAGAGACTTAAAAGCTATTTACTAGATTTGGGATTTCAAATCGAAAAAGTTGATCAAACTCTATTCATTAAAAACACTACTAATGACATTCTAATAATTCAAATATATGTAGATGACATTATATTTGGTTCAACTAATGAAAACTTATGTAAAGAATTTTCAAATATAATGACTAAAGAGTTCGAAATGTCACACATGGGAGAATTATCTTATTTTCTCGGATTACAAATTAAACAATTAACAAATGGAATTTTCTTAAATCAAGAAAAATATTGTGCTAATCTAATTAAACGTTTTGGAATGGAAAACACTTCTGGAAAGCCTACTCCTATGAGTACCACAACTCATCTCGATCGAGATGAAAATGGAAAAAGTATAGATCAAAAATTGTTTAGAAGTATGATAGGTTCTTTACTTTACTTAACCGCTAGTAGACCAGACATAATGATGAGTGTATGTTTATGTGCACGATTTCAATCTAATCCTAAAGAATCACATTTAAGAGCGGTAAAACGAATTATACGATATCTTAACAATACTAAAGATTTTGGTCTTTTCTATCCAAAAGAGTGTCCATTTGAGTTAGTATCATTCAGTGATGCTGATTTTGGTGGATCTCGAACAGATAGAAAAAGTACAAGTGGTACGTGCCATTTCATTGGAAAATCACTTGTATCTTGGTTTAGTAAGAAACAAAATTGTGTCTTGCTTTCAACCTGTGAAGCAGAGTATATATCAGCCGCTTTAGCTTGCACTCAAGTTATCTACATGCAACAAACACTTAAGGATTTTAATATAAATTTAACAAACTCTACAATATATTGTGATAATACAAGTACAATAAATTTATCTAAAAATCCGGTTAATCACTCTCGTACAAAACATATAGATATTCGTCATCACTTTCTACGTGACAATATCGAAAAAGGAATCATAAATTTAGAACATATTTCTACCGAAAATCAGATTGCCGATATATTTACTAAACCTTTATTAGAACACTCATTTATAAAATTACGACGAGAATTAGGAATAATTTCTTTTAAAGATATTTTATAGCAAATATTATAAAAATATAAACTCAGTCGACTAAACAACTCTGCCCAGTCGACTGAATAACAAAAACAAAATTATTCAAGACATATATATTTCTATTCAGCTACCAAATACATAATAGATTAAAGGATGTCTCTAATCCATCCATTTCTAACCAATGCTTTTAATCCAATAAAACAATGATTGGTTCTAAAACCTTATTAATTTTACACCACATTTTTTTAGCATTTTTATACTATAAATATACTTTTATACATATAATTATTTTCAAAAGAATTACAAAGTTTGAAAATTCTATATAAAAATGTCTTACGACAGCTCAAACTCCCATATCAACATCACCTCCTCAGTCGAAAACACTCCTACATCACCAAAACTTCCAACGCCAACACCAACACCAAAGCATGAACCAGTGTATAAATGGGAAAACTATCGCACTGGCTACACATCGAAATCAAAGAAGGCAAAACATGGACTTTTTACCTCCTCTGATACAAAAAGAAAGATTGACGAGATTCATCACTTTCAACAACAACAAATTAATCTCCAACGAGAATTATATTTTAAACAAAAAGTAACGGCAAGACGACTAAGTTTTCTTGAGAAAATTGGTTTACATTTTTGTAGCTCAAAGAAAAATGAGGTGAGCGAGCCCCTACCTCGACCAAGTAGTGTGTTCGATCCATCTCATCTTACCGTACACCAACTGATCCCTTGAATCCTTGGATGTCCCCAAAGACTCCTCAGTATACTCCAAATTCATGGGAAATAAATTATGTGAAGAATGAAGAAAAAAAGACTCCAAGTCCATCCCCGAAGAAATAGTCAATTTTAATATATTTTCATGATGTTACATCTATATAATTGTAACTATTTCTTTTAAATAAATTGTTTACCTTCAAAAATTAGAAGAAACAACAAAAATGCATGTGTCAGTCGACTGAAACCCACTGCTCAGTCGACTGAACTTAAGAGAAAAACAATATTTACATAGCTCAGTCGATTGGAACCATCTGCACAGTCGACTAAAATTTCAACAGAAAATTTCAGCTAAAAATTCAGTCAACTAAATATACTATTCAGTCGACTATATCTAACACAGAAAAATTTCGTCCTTAGATTCAGTCGACTGAACGCCAATTCCCATACAGTTTTTCCTTTTTTAACCATCAGATTTTTACCTACCCATTCACTTTTTACCTACAACAACATCTTCTTCCCCAATTAGTTTCAAAACCCTAACTCTTGAATTGCTCCACTCTCACTCAAATTATATACAAATGGCCCCAAAGAGATCTAGAGCTTCTTCTTCTTCATCCTCCGAGCCCATTGATGCTCAAATAGCACAATGGCGTTACGACGGAGTAGCTGTCACTAGATGGAATAAGATGAAGAATTCTCGTATCTTCGAACATTCTTTTGTTGATTTTCAAAGCCTTCAGACATACAACATCCAAGCATTAACGGATCAAGCAGGTCTAACTTCTCTCTTGGATTTAAAAAGAAACGACCATGCAATAAATCATATCATGGTAAAATTATTTTATGCTAACCTTAATCTTGGACACCAAACTCCAAGAAATCCAAATGATAGTGTTTGGAGTATGGTATGTGGAAAGAAAGTTTGGTTCTCCCTCGACCGCATTTCACACATTTTAGGTTCTCCAAACTTTGGTAGCAAGCTTGAAGAAATAGACTTTAACCCTCGTATTCGTGACAACATCAATCATCAATTTTTGGATGATAACATCAACATCGGGGATCTTAAATCCACTTCCTTACGTCCTAGAGCAAGAATTCTCCACAAAGCTCTTATGAGAACAATCACCCCAAGAACAGGTTCATATGAACTTGTATACCCTAACAACTATCGCACACTCTATGCACTTTGGGGTAATTATCAAGTTAATTGGGTTCAATTGATTCTTGATGAATTCCTTACATTCAATAATGGCAAAATGAGGACAATCTATTTTGGTGAATATATCATGCGATTACTTCTCAATGTTGATACGCCATTACCTGAGTCCGAGAATACAATGGTGCACCAAATAAACCATCGGACCATAAGCCTAATGCAACTTCCGGCAAGACCTCCTCGCATTATATCTCTTGCCGAATGGGAAGCTAGACACCAAGAACAACATCAACCTCCTCCACCTCAACAAGAAGAACCTTTAGACCAAGATGATGAAATTCGTATCATTGAACCAAATTTTACTACCAATCAATCTTTAGGAATTTTATCAAGAAATCAAAAAATTCTTGATGATCGCCTCAAGAAGGTAGACCACAAGCTTGACAAAATTAAAGGATTCTTCAACAAGCTATGTGATGCAATCTCGTGTTCAAGCACTACTACCGCTTCAACATCACGCGGCAAACGTCCGGCACCTACTTTTACATGGACGTCATCCAAAGAACATACAAGTAGCAGCACAAGCGGAGCTAGTGGTGGTCAAGGAGGAAGAGCCTATAGACCACCAACAGGAGGACCAGTCATTTGAGAAACTGGAGAGAGAGAAGGCTATTACGATTGGGATAAAGATCAGTAATTTTTTATGGTTTGTTGTTATATGTTTTAACTTGTTTAAATCGTGCATCTATGCTACTTATGCAATTTTTTTTATTGACTATGCTATTCTCTGATAATCTTAGAATTCTATTGTTTAGTGATTGTTTTAATACTATACATCTATGATTATTACTTCCTTTTTGTCGATGACAAAGGGGGAGAAATCTATGTAGCTAACTTTGTTTTGTAGGAAAGATAAGTGCATACATTCAGGGGGAGAAAATTAGTAAATACATCTCTATAACACATTAGTGTTGTCATCAATCAAAAAGGGGGAGAATGTTGATACACAAAGATTTTGATCAATGACAATGTGCTTCAACAAAAAGGAAGAGATATATGCAAAATCAGAGGAAGATCGATGAAGACCAAAGTATAAACATGAGTATGATTTTTATAGGTCTAAAGTCTAGATTATTTGTTAAAATCTATCCTCAAGAGATTTGCACGAACACTAAAACACATTTTATAAACTTCATTTTTTAAATAAACATTCACTGTGCACAATTTAGTAGTTTAGTTGACTGAACAGGGATGACCAGTCGACTGAACCTATGACACATACACAAATATGCACAGTTCCAGTCGACTGAATTTCCTGCTCAGTCGACTGAACTTGTTCCTGAAAATTTTACTTCATATTCTCAGTCGACTGAAATCCCTGCTCAGTCGACTGAATTTTTAACTGCGAATTTTTTCTGAAAGGACACCTTCTTCCTCCCAAGAGTTGCAACCATTCTCCAATGGAAATGGAAGCATCTCTTGCCTGCACCTCTAGCAAACAAATGCGTCTCTTCTCCACATATAAATACATGGTTTTAACATTTGCAAATCACCAATTCTAATTGCTTTAATCTTTCTATTTTCTTGAACATACTTTCAGATTTCTTAAGTTTTCAAAAGCAATCACAAACCACTTCAATTGCTTGAATCTCTGTTTTAACTATAACACCTTTTGATTCATAGCAATTCACATTTCCTAAATCTTCACAAACACTTCGTATACTCTCGAGGATAAGATTATAGGAAAGTTGTACTCAATTTGACTCATTAGTGTTATCAAGAACACAACAAGTCAGAATAACTTTTAGTATCTAGTTGAAGTCCTCTTCAGTAGTTGAGGCAAGAAATCATGTTCGGTTATTCGGGTAAGTTGTAAACATATTCCTCCGGGTTAAGTGAGGGCTGTTGGTTAGTTTAATTCCTAAGAGGAGCTTAGGGACTGGACGTAGAACAAGAGGTCTGAACCAGTATAAAGTCTTGGTGTCTACTTTACTTACTGCTTATCTACCTAGACTATTTCACTATTCCATATTATACGATCCTACCGCATAGACTTTTTCATAAAGATATGTTATTATCTATTATATATTGTTCCACTGCGATTGTGAGATTCTATGTGTTGTTTCTGTTTTCTTCTACCTTTTCTTCTTCTTACCCCAAGCAATCGGTATTCCCGGCACTTGAATATTCGGCATGCTACACGGTGAACGTATTGATGTCGATTTTCGAGGATTGAAAATCCCGGGTCGCTACACTTGGTATCAGAGCTGAAGGTTAAGCGAGAGCCTTGGCTTTGGTGGGGATTACTCATTAGAGATAGGGTCAGTAGTACCCTAGAATGAGTTTGAGTGTATTATAGATATGAGCACGTATTTGTTAGTGTATATAAATTGTTTTATATTGTGTTGACTTATCAGTTGAGTGTTTATGAATTCTGGTCGGCACAGTCTGGACAACTGTATCGGTATGGGTTTCTAAACTCTTAAACAAGTTAAATCGACAGTATTGTTTTGAAGTGGGTAACTGAAATAATTTTGCCCAAACTATATTTTGATATAAAAGAAAATAATTTTCCGAAATTATTATATATATATATTTGATGTGTTTGGTTGATATTATTAAAATCAAAACAAGATTATGGAATTTAAATAGTTATATATAACCAAATAGAATTTGTATAAGAATGATTTATACAAATGAGGTAAATTAAATTTGGACTCAAACCAGAATTTGGAAATTTAAAATCCCGGAAAGTTTGGAAATGTTTTCCAAAGCATTTTGAAATAAATAATGGTGGTATTATTTTGAAATATTCTGAATAGAAATTGTTTTAAATGGTGGTATTATTTTGAAAGCGATAAAAGCACTGAACTCACTTCAGTCGTTGGAAAATAGTTCCAATGATGATCGTGACATCATCGGTATTCATTTTCGAGTTTCTAAGTGATGGATTGCTACCAAAGATTGATTTGCTATGGCAGTTGTTTTGGGAAAACAAATTTGGTTTGAATTGAAACGTATGATTTGATATACAAGGGAGTTATGTATATATAAATGGTTTCAAAATGATTTTTGAAATAAAACAGGTTTTGAATTCTTGAAATTGGTAATGAACCAATTATCTAATTAGTGGATTGAATTTTAAAATTTAACCTTGGATATTGAAATTTAACTTAAGATAAGTTAAATAAGGAATTCGAGGGAAATTGGATTTATTTTGTAATGAATTAAAAGGAATAGATATGGACTTGAGTCATAAATAGAATTCGACTTAAGTGGCCAGTAAGTGAATATGTTTTGAATGTGTTAATGAAAATGATATTGGTGGTGAATCGAGATGAATAGATTGAATGAGTTAATAAAATAAAATGGGTGAAATATGAATTGAATACAAGCGAATTGAATGTGAATCAATTGAAATTAAATAAGTGTATATGAATCACTTTAAAGTGAATAAATGAAATGGGAATCGTTAAATTTTGAATGGACTTAAGTAAGATTTATGAATTTGAAGTTAATAAGTTGTATAACTTATAAATTAAACAGATGGAAAGCAAACCAAATTGAATAAGTGGTTAAACATTTGTGTGAAGCAAACAAAATATGAAATTAAGTTAAGAGGTGTAATTTAACTTAAGTAGTTAAATGAAATTGAATTTGATTTGGGATAAATAAATAAATTGAATATGATTCGAAATTTGACCTTGCAAAGAAGATTTAACTTAAAATGAGTTAAAAGGAATGGAATTCAAGTCAAGATAAATAAAGTGATTTTTGGAAATGAAACTTAACTAAGTTAAGTAAATTGGAAGCAAACCAATTATAAAATTAATTAGTGAATTGAATGTTGAAAATGAGAGTTGAGTTATAAATGGAATTCGACTTATATACAAGCGAATTAAATATATTTTGAAATGTTGTCGAATTAAATAGGAATGGATTGAAATGGCGATAACTTAAGTTATAAACGAATTCAATTTAAGTGTAAATAAATTGAATATGGTTTTGAGATGTTATGTAAATGAAATTGAGTATGGAATTAAATTTTGAAGTGGAAATGAATATAAGTAAATCCCTTTTTCAGTTTCCCTTTTTCATAAATCCCCTTTTCATAAATCCCTTTTTCACATTTCCAAAAGTAAAATCTGTCATTTCTTTCTAAACCGATTTACCCATCTTATTATAAATTCTTACCGTGAATTTATATCTTCAACTTATCAAATGAAAATCATTTCACTTTTATTTATAAACATTGTTTATAAGTCCCATAGTCTCATTTGCAGTTTACAATGGTTTCACATCGCTTAAATTCCATTTATAAATCAATTTCTTAAATTGAATTCCATTTATAAATTAACTTCTTAAATAACTCAACTATGCTCCAAAAACCAACCAAATCTCGACCTTCTATTTCACAATTTAAAAATCTTATTTAAGATCCAGTATAACTAATTTTATACTTATTTCCAAATTCCCTTTTATTCTCCAAACTTGTTAAAAATCTCGAATTTTAAAACCCTTTTTATTTAAACAAGTATCACCCAAGAATTATTATTTGAAACCCTTTATATACATTACTCCAAAATCTCTATTTAAAATTTCACGAAATAGTTAAGTACAATTTAAGGTCAAGCCATTTATGTTATCCCAACAATTTCTTTTAACTAATCCAATTTCTATATAAATATTTCACTTCCAAAATCCCTTTAATTTCTTTTCAAATTCAAATTAAATATTTATGGTATTTTAAAAATACGAAAATCTAGGCCAGTGCTACCATAGCTTCCAATAAATTCATATCGCACAATAATCTATCACAGATTATTCAAACATATCATATATCACTATATATGAAAATAAATTCAACATTTTTTAGGAATCCAGTTGGATCCCTCCAACCTGTTTTCTTGCATTCACAAATGTTAATACAAAATAAAAATACCAATCTCGCTTCGAGGCGGGATATCATGGTAATATAGGGTCATCCGCTATTATGCGGTGCGCATAGGGTCTCATTCGCTCCAATAGGCGGGAATAATCAATCCAACTACTAATATATACTACTATATATATTATAACATCCAACTGATAATAATAATTATCAATTCATCAAATTAACCAACAATCAAATTTTCAACATTTTAAATTAAACTAGCAATCCAAAAATGAGTGAGATTTACTCACATTTATTTTCTGTCGCTTTCGCATTCTGGTTCCGAATAAATTTCCACGCGTTCGAATTTATCTGAAAATTCAGAAAGCTCTAATTTCAACCAAACTGACCTCATAGCCAAGATCTCGTTTATATGAACCCAACGCGACTAACCGCGTTGGATTCCGATCTAACACGAATAAGATATTCGATTTATAAGTTTTAACGATTTTATCTTAAACAATTATATAAACTATATTTTTTTAAATAAAGAAAGCCCTTACCCCACATTCTCAAACTCGGCCCAACTAGAAATGCTTCTTCCCCAAATTTGAACTTGCCGCTCCCTTCTGCTTTAACATTAGCCATGGCCGAACTTCCTATCCCTCTTTCTCACTCGTCCTACGACGAAACAACTTCAAACTTCACCGGTGACCCGCCCTAAGCCTCCTCCACGCGTCAGTCACCAGCACGAACTCCACATCCACCAAAATAATAATGTGACATTGCCTATAGCATTGCTACAGTAAAGTGACGCACTCCTCCACACACGACCGCGCCTCACCAAAATCGCCACCCAGATGTTATTCCTCCCCACGAGTCAATCGCAACCACTGCCGAAGCCTAACTCCACCTAAATCTCTCGCAAAACCCAACCCTAGTCCCTGCTGCACAATGTCGAGCAACCCAAACCACGACCGCACCCCTTAACACTTATACTAGATTGAAGAGGACGATGAAATAGGAATTTAAAAACTGGTTTCACAAATTTTAACTGAGTATATTGTGAAAAAATATTTTTTTGAAGTTTGGTTTTTTTATTTTTTCCCTTCTAACTAATGCTGGACCATGTGTTTTTAAAGAGGAGGGAAATGTATTTCACATGGCAAGTAGGTTCACATTATAGGGTGGCTTGGAATTGAAAGAAAAGAAGGTGATGTGAAAGATTGACTATTTAATATATAATTAAATTTTCAAATCGTCTCGATTACGTAACTTAAAATTTTGAACCACTAACGAGGCGTGCCGCTAGGCATTTACAATGTTATACCCCTATTCCGAATGCAATGGAAAATGTTTCGAGTCCTAATTCGATCGTATGGAGAAGATAGTTTTTTGGACCCAATTATTATATTGAATTTTCTATATTAATTTCAACTCGTTTTTATCCCGTACGATCAAACGATAACTTCAAACACTATGAAATTTGAAATCCGATAATAATACACTATTACGGATCCAATGGAACTAGTTTCGTCAAAATCCGACACTGTGTCCCGAAAGGCTATTTTTATATGTTAATTCAAACGAGGTATTTTTAAAATCGAACAATCACTTTTAAATTCAATATAAAAGTTCGATTACCTTCATTCCTATTAGTATAAATTTATTAAGTCTTTAAATAAATATTTATCAAGCTTAAAACTCAAGATTCAATTATTTAAGTAAATTCCAATTATTAAAAAATCCAATAAATCATTATATTTGAAATTCAAGTTAAAAATTAACTTTTAAATATATAAAATCAATTAAATATCCTAATTTCAAATAACCAAAATTCTGGGTCGTTACACAGACGGGGCACTAGAGCTCACCTTCCTTTTTAAGTCATCAATGGCCTTAGCAATGGAATCCCAGATAGGAGTAGGTTTAGTTAGTCCGACCAAAACAGAAATGTGATCTTTAGTTTTTTTATGCTTATAGCTGCAACGAGTATGGATGAATCTAAATCAAAATGTGATGTTTATAAGATACTAACACGAGAAAGTCCATTTAAGTTGCAATGAAAATTTATTGGAGGATTCAAGCTGAATAAGAGAAGAAGCAGAGAAAGTCTTTTGATTACCAATAACCCACGATCGTTTCCCATGGGCATTCCTATTAACCATAAAATATTCTGAAAAACGAAGGTATGAAAGAAGGGTCACAAGAGCATGAGGAAAGATCAGAAAGCACCAAGATGTTCTGGATAATCATACCTTCCGACAAGGAGCTTTCGGCGAAATCCAAGGCTATCTAACAAAGTCCATAGGCAGGATGATGCTCCAAGAATCCACCTTTCGACTAGAATGAGAGGTCATTCAACAAAGACAAAGGAGAGGGAGCTCAAACCAAACCTTTCGAAGGAGTCGAGTGGATGCAGCCATCAAGATTTAATAGCTTCAAACCTTCCGAAGTAGTCGAAAGGTTCCGTTCAGGGAGTTCTTACCTTTCAAAGAAGATGAAGAAATCAAAGCAAGTAGGTGCAACTCCATGACGACCTTTTCGAAAGCATAACAAGCCTTTCGAATCGTTTGGAGCACATCTAGAATACCTTTCAACTAGGTTGAAAGGTTTTTATGAAGAAAGCAATGCTCAAAAGTCAACAAAGAATGGTAGATAACAGTTACTCGAAAAATTCACCTTCCGCTTAAGTCAGAAGATCTCAAACAAAGGACAGAAGAAAAGGAATCTAGATCAGGCCTTCCGAAGAGGTCGAAGGGATGCAGTAACAATATAGAGCGGCTCAAGACCTTTTAGAGAAGATGGTGGGTATTGTTCCACAACATCCAAGAAGCTCTTACCCTCTGAAGAAGGCAAAGAAGTGAAGACAAGGGCATGCGACCCTATAACAACCTATCCGAAAGCATAATAAGCCTTTCGGGCCAGTTAGAACGCCTACTGAATACCTTTCGACGGTGTCGAAGGGTCTATGATGAAAGCAACATTCATAAGTCAGCAAAGAACATAAAGCAACCTTCCAACAACATTCAAGGAAAGCTCGGCTCTCGACAACATCCAAGTAAAAAGTGACCTTTCGACCAAGTCGAAGGGTTCATAATAGCCAAGAACCTTCCGACACCTCCGAAGGGTTCACATACTGTATAGATGACAAACCTTCCGATAAGAACAAAAGGTTCCTAAAAAGCAAATGAAAGAAAAGACACTTCGGTAGCATTCTAGGATCCACGATGAAATGTGAAAGAAAAACCTTTCGTTGAAACCGAAAGGTTAGCAATTGTATATAAGAAGAGAGCCCTTCGATCCAGCCGAAAGCATAGGGACAGAAGCATGGCCACCGACATATATAAATAAGACCCAAGGGTTCCTGTTTCTGGGGTGGATTTTTCCTCATTCCATTCTTGTACTTCTAAAATCATAGTTCTGTAACCCTAATTGGGTAATGATTTGGGAAATTTTAATAAAAAGTAAAGTCCATTCAAGGATCAGAGGGAAGTCTCAAGTTTTGTACATTTTCTGTTCAGTTTACATTATTCTTTGCTGGTTTAATCACAACTTTCGGGTGCAGTTCCTCTGAAAGGTTCGAACCAACAGAAACAATGATATTCTTTCTTGGGCGATCTTCATAACCCTTCGGCAACCTCTGGTTTGTACCCTAAACCCTTCAAATCTAATGAGGGCTTATCAGAATTGGTATACATAAAACCTTTCGGAGTCATAAATCCTGAGGGTCAAACCTTTCGCCAAGTATCATAAACTGTCGTATCCCATCAACCTCAGCATCACTCTGAATCTCCAACATCTGCTTGCTCAGCCTTTCAGTAAAGAATCAAGTTAACTCTCTATATAAGGTAATCCAAGGAAATCTAATCCCGATCAAGGAAAAAGCTTTCGGGTGGAGTCTTATAAAGGTTTAACCAAATCAGATACCCTTCTACGTTAATTCGACAAGAATAGAAAGACTTCTTTCCTTCTAAATCTCGTATGTAAGTCTTCTTGACCCCATCGAAATGTCAGGTTTTAAGTCTAATCCTGAGTAGAGAAGTAAATAATGTTCTATATATCATTAACCTTTCAGTATAGCTCAGACTAATCCTATCACTCAGAATAGCTCGGAGTTACCAGCTGAACACTCGTCAATCCCTTTAGAGATCCTATCTTCCACCTTTTCCCAATAACTTCTTTTACTTGAATTCATTGGAGTGTTGACCATAAATTTTGTTAATAGTCACCTAGCCTTGGTTTCAAAACCTTTCGACGACAACGGAAGGTTAGATATAGGACATATCAACTAGATAAGTTAAATTAGAAGGCAATCAATAAAAGGAATCACGTCTTTTGTTCTCCTAATAATAAATCCATCCTTCTTATCATATCTTTGAGGTGTTGACAAGAAATCTTGTTAACATTTTTGGTGCTAGAAGGAGGGCCCGAACCTCCGATCTCCGCTAACTTTCATCCCCAATCAATTATATAAAGAGCCTTGACTAAAATAGGAGTAAGGCAAAGCTAAAAGTAGTAGCAACAATCCAAACGAAGAGGCTACATCATAGTCAACCTTTAAAGGTCACATGTTCTCAAACCTAACTTAAGCAAAATAGAAGTTGGGCAACCTTCAACCCTAACAAAATTGGAAAGCAATATATCAAGGTTCAGAATCAACGGCCATAAATGATGGTAATAAAGGAGTATTCAGAAAGAGCCCCAACCCGGGAATCTATAAGGATTATGGAAATGGAAATGAAGTTCAACCTCCTATTGAGATAGAGGATCAACGTTTAAACCGAGATAGTCAAGTAAATAAATCTCTTGAGCAATCAAATAACCTTATCCTAGAATACAACATGAGAAGTTATAGAAATGAGACCAACCAAAATGACAACCTACACCATATAATGTTAATGCACTTAGTGAAAAAGAAATTTATGATCATGAAGAATGTGTTATCCTGCACACATTCAAATTCCTTCACTAAAATATGATGGGACAACCAATCCAGATGATCACCTTGTCATCTTTGAAAATTGGATGAACTTATACAATGCTCCAGAGGCAGTTCGCTATAAACTTTTTCCCATTACTTTTCAAGTAGCAGCAATCAAATGGTATAGGAGTTACCGAATGGGAACTATCTATTCTTGGGAACAATTTACTTGCGACTTCGTGGCTCAATTTTCTATATTCAGAGATACAACTATGGACTTTAGCTTGCTAGCAACTGTTAGACAAAAGCCAGGGGAGCTACTTGGCGAATATTTAAATAGATTCAGCGTAGAAGCATTAAGGGCAGAAAGTGCAACTGATAGAGAAAAGCTTATGGCAGTTCGATCAGGGTTAATTGAACAAACCCCAATTTGGAAAGACCTTTATATCAATGGGTGCAAAGATCTACAATATTTCTTTCTCCGGGCTGAGAAGTTTATTCAATTGGAAGAGATGCACCATGCTAAGAAAGAATTCCATCGAGAATCCAAGGAAGAGAAATCTGATTTTAGACGCCTTGACAAGAGGCCAAGGGAAAGTGAAAACCCGAAGGGAAGTCGAAGAAAGAGTTCTAAAATGAATTGTGCAGTCCCGAGCAAACCCCTCTCCTACATATATGCTAAGATAAAAAGAAATGAGAATTTTATTGCACCTCAAAAAGTTCGGAGTGCTCCACATCCAAATAAAGGAGGAAGTTAATGCAAGTACCATAAAGCAAGTGGACATGAAACTGATGAATGTCGTATCTTGTCAGATAAAATTCAAGGCATGGTCAGGTCGGATTTTTACAGGATTTTGTCAGAGAAACTTGAAAGACATTTTATTCAAAATAAGAGGAAAGCAATTTAGCAACTCCAAAATGCAGATTCCTATCAAATCATGAGGACTCGCGACATCAGCTCAACTATGAATTTCTCTCTTTCTTTTCATAGCTCTTTAACTTGATACTTAAAATTTGTATTGTGCATTGATCATGTATTGATTAAAATTTGAGTGCAATTACAGGTAAAAACAAAATCAAGCCGAAGCACTCGACAGATTCTAGAATACTTAAAGAGGACGACTCAGACACCTGACATGAGGCAATTATCAATAGTTCAGCCAACACCAAGGTTTCCTGTAAGAAATTTTGAATCACTGCTAAACTCAATTCCAATTTAGGAGAAAACCCATATATACCAAATCTATTTTTAGCAAGCGATTTCAAAAGGAAACTTCTCAAATTATATCCTCTTAAGAAAACTATTTTCAGTCAGCCCATGGCCCGGGGGAAAACAAATACTTATTTATCTCAAAATCATATTTATGCTACTAATTTGAGATATTATATAGCATTAATAAATGTACACCAAAAGACTTCAAAATGAGCAATAGTAATGTTTCAAAGTTTGCTAAAATCATGGGTGAAGATAAGCTTATTCATACTTTTCAAGAAAGATTTTGAAAGCATAAAAAGATTATTGGAACTCAAACTAGAGAACCCTATTCTCGACTAAAAGGCTGTTGGTTCATGAATCATGACCTCCTAGTATCCTATTTGAGATTTGTGTCTCTATTATGAGAATAGCAAGAAAATTCTTGCAAAAGATTTAAAAAAACTCCTTCATAAAAAGGATTCATGAGTCCAAACTATTTTTCAAAAGAAACTCTTCAATATAATAGAAGGGTCTAATTACTAAATTCTTTCTCTCAAAGGAGACTCCATTTTAATTGGCCAAAAATTATTTTCATATACAAATACATAAGCCTACGACCCTATTCCATAGCATCTCCTAGAGGGAGAGATAGAACCCCTAACGTCCATATCACCTCTTAGGGGAGGGTCAAGATAAGCACCCACAAAATCAAAAGTCCCTAACATCCATATCACCTCTTAGGGGAGTGTCAAGATAAGCACCCGCAAAATCAGAAGTCCCTAACGTCCATATCACCTCTTAGGGGAGGGTCAGGATAAGCACCCGCAAAATCAAAAGCCGCCAACGTCCAAATTACCTCTTAGGGGAGGATCCGGTAAAGCGCTCATCAACAGCCTTTTGGAAAAAGGTCAGCTAAGTATATATCCCTTTGACACAAAGGAAGCCCAAAGAGAGGCTCATCAAACAATGGACTAAGATGTCTAGCCCAAAGAGAGGCTTTTGATAGATTAAGATGTTCGAGACCAGAGAGTGGCTCATCAAAGAGTAGACTGAGACGTCTAAGCCCAATAGGGGCTCCAAATAAAAGAATAAAGACAAAAATGTCTATAACTCAAGAAGAAAGTCAGAACCCAAGAGAATTAATGGTTAAAGATGTTAGTCCTTGAAAAGAATGGTTTTGATGACAACAACCTTAGGACTTGTTATAAAATATAAATACTAACATTATAGTTTAGATATATATGTATATCCAGGATATAAACATGCAGGTACTGAGAATGAAGACTGTACAGTATAGAGACTCAAGATCGAAGACATCAAGATTCAAGACCCATGAGTATCAAGATATCAAGAGTTCAAGATTTCAATAGTACAAGACAAGTATCGAGTCTAGAATTATGTTAAAACTCCTAGAAAAATACTGACATCTTAAAATCCATTTTATTCGTGGAATGGAATCCACTTCGAGCTTGTTAAAGGAATGGAACCCTAAAGTAGGATGGAACCTACGAAAAATCTAGTGGAACATCGTTTTGTATCCACTAACTTTTATTCAAATGTTTTACAAAATTATATCTTGTTTTCAAAATGATTTCAAAATCTTCCTTTTTAAATCAAAAACATCTATCCTGGTTTTAAATACTTTTAGCCTCAAAATAATCTTTATTTTCAATATCAAAATTATCCTTGGTTTTAAACTATCTTTAATTATAATGTACTTAACTTTTAATATTTATATTTAAGATTTAAATATGAAATTATAGTAAAATTTTGTATATACCAAAATATTATTCTCTATACTTTTTTATGTATTTTAACTATAGTATATTTATAAGTTTAAAATAGTATTAATATAAGATAGAAGTCATTTTCAAAAGAAAAATAAATTATCAAAAATACCTTAGGCATGTCGACAACCCCTAGGTACCCATGTCGACATGATGGCAGTTGATTCCAAAAGTTTGAATTTCAAAGGAAGTGTCTATTCGTCATATCCTTTCCCGAATGGACATGGATGTTGTTCTACTATAAATAGGGGATGTTTTAAACGAATTTATATTGATAATTTTCTGATTTCACTCCTCTTCTTCTTCCACATTTCTGTATATACATTTTTACTATTACTCTACCGAAATCACCATTGAATCTAACTAGATCATCTCTGGTTTGATTCTCTATCACTATCTCAACAAGATCCCAGTGCTATTCAGAGTTATAGGCTTCTTTGTAATCAATCGAGCGAGAAAAGGTGTGATTGTAGCCTGGAAAATCAATCAAGTGAGAGAAGGTGTGATTGTAGCCTAGGAAATCAATTGGGTGAACTTGTTGCCCGTAAAATCAAGTATCTCTACCTAGAGGATTGTGAATCTGGAGTGGCGTACCTCGTGGCCTTGAAATCGAGGGTGTAATTGTAAGAATTGATTTTGAAAGGAAATCCGTACTTGTGTTGCGGGACTGGATGTAGGATAACTCCGAACCAGTATAAAATCCGGTGTGTTCTTTCCTTTACTGCTTTTACTTTATATTTGCATCTGTGTTTGATTCTGTGATTATATCTGTGTCTGAATATTGCATACATTTGTATCTCAAAAAGAACTAGTAAATTCTAAAGACACTATTCACCCACCTTTAGTGTTTATTCTAGCCTTAAGATCTGTAATCTGCATTTCTCACATTTGGTATCAGAGCAAGGTTTTCAAAGTTTCATAATATGAATTTTGAATTGTTTTTAAAATGGCTATGTTTGAAAAACTTGTTAATAATAGTTTAGAAATATTCAAATCATCATTGCATCATGAGTCTGCATATAATCTATATACAAATTCAAGTTGTCTACAAAATCTTTATGATGTGCAGGAAACATGTTTTATGGGTGTTGAGGAATCAATCCACAATGGACAAATTGTGCAGATCAAAAAGAATAAATGGATACTCGATAGTGGATGTTCTAGACACATGACTGGTAATCCGGATATGCTGAATGATGTAATATACAAAGACAGAGGACTGGTTAACTTTGGAGACAATTCAAAAGGATATGTGATTGGCATCGGCACTGTCGGTAACTCTAAAACTCCTATTACTCCTAATTTTTTGCTAGTTAAGAATCTGAAACATAATTTGCTAAGTATTAGTTAACTTTGCGATAAAGGATATAAAATTAAATTTGAAAAATATAAGTGTCACATTGAAGATAATAATTCAACCATAATATTTGAGGGAATTAGGAAAAAGAATATTTATATTCTTAGTATGAAAGTTTCAAATGATAACCTGTATCTTTTGGCAAATACAAGTGACCCTTGGATTTGGCATAAGAGGTTTGGGCATTTGAATTTCAAACTCTTATCTAGACTGTCAAAACATGATCTAGTAAGAGGTCTCCCTAAAATGAATTTTAAAGTAGATAGTTTATGTGATGCATGTCAATTAGGAAAACTTAGAAAAAGTTCCTTTAAATTAAAAGATATGATTTCAACTTCAAAACCTCTTGAATTACTTCATCTTGATTTATTTGGTCCATCTCAAATTCAGTCAATAAATCATAGTAAATATGTTTCTATAATTGTAGATGATTATTCTAGTTTTACATGGACAATATTTTTAAGACATAAAATTGATACTTTTGAATGTTTTAAGAACTTTACAAAAAGGATTCAAAATCAACTTTCTGTAAAAATTATAACCATCCGTAGTGATTACGGTGGTGAATTTGAAAATGAAAAGTTTGAGGAATTTTGCAATAAAAGGGGGATAACTCACAATTTTTCATTTCCAAGAACTCCACAACAAAAGGGAGTAGTAGAACGTAAAAATATGACGATTCAAGAGTGTGCAAGAACTATGCTTTCAGATAGTAATTTACCAAAATATTTTTGGGCAGAAGCAGTTGCTACCGCCTGTTATATTTTAAATAGAATTTTAATTAGACCTTTAACTGATAAGACATCTTATGAACTTCTTCACGGAAAGAAACCTAAGGTATCTTATTTTAGAATTTTTGGAAGTAAATGTTTTATTTTAAATACAAAAGATGACTTAGATAAATTTGATCCTAAATCCGACAAAGGTATCTTTATCGGATATTCTAATAGAAGCAAAGCATACAGAGTGTTTAATTTAAGAACTAACACCATTGAAGAAACAATGCATGTTTCATTCGATGAAAATCTCAAAATTTTTGAAGAGACAAATGATGAAGAGGATTTAATTACTCAAAATCAAGAGTCAAGTGAAACTAATAATGAATTTAATCATCCTAATAAAAGGATTAAACTTTTAAAAGATCATCCCATAGAAAATATACTAGGAGATATGCAATCTGTTGTAACAACTAGAAATCAACTAAGTAAAATAAGCAATGTAGCCTTTATATCTACTATTGAACCCAAAGATCCAAAAGAAGCATCAACTGATGATTCATGGATTTTAGCTATGCAAGAAGAACTAAATCAATTCACTAGAAATGATGTTTGGGAACTTGTTCCTAGACCAGAAAATAAAACTATAATTGGAACAAAATGGGTTTATAAAAATAAAATGAATGAACAAGGTGAGGTCGTTAGAAATAAAGCCCGGTTAGTCGCTCAAGGTTATTGTCAAGAAGAAGGAATAGATTGTGATGAAACCTTTGCTCCCATAGCAAGATTAGAAGCAATTAGGATTCTACTTGCTTTCGCAAATCATAATAATTTCAAATTATTTCAAATGGATGTTAAAAGTGCCTTTTTAAATGGATTTGTAAAAGAGGAAGTATATGTTGAACAACCACCACGTTTTGAAAATGAAAAATTACCAAATCATGTTTACAAATAAGAAAGCTCTATATGGTCTAAAACAAGCTCGTAGAGCCTGGTGTGATAGACTAAGATCTTACTTATTACAATCAAATTTTAATATAGGTAAAGTAGATAATACTCTTTTTATTAAAAGAAATAAAAATGATATTCAACTAGTACAAGTTTACGTAGATGATATCATTTTCGGATCAACTAATTTTGAAATGAATAAAGAATTTTCGGAAATAATGACAAAAGAGTTTGAGATGAGTCATATGGGTGAATTAAACTTCTTTCTAGGATTGCAAATAAAACAATTAGATAATGGTATCTTTATCAATCAAGAGAAATATGCCAAAGACCTAGTTAGTAAATTTGGTTTGACTACTGCAAGTGGAAAACCCACTCCCATGGCAACCAATGAGTACCTAAGTAAAGAAGATCTCTCAAAAGATGTAGATCAGAAGTTATATAGAGGAATGATTGGATCACTACTCTATATCACTGCTAGTAGACCTGATATCATGCATAGTGTTTGTCTCTGTGCAAGATATCAATCCCAACCTAAAGAGAGCCACTTAAAAGCTGTAAAACGTATCATAAGATACATTAAACACACCAATGATTATGGCTTATTTTATCCTAAAAATGATTTTTTTGAATTAATATCTTACTGTGATGCTGACTATGCTGGTTGTAAATCAGACCGAAAAAGTACAAGTGGAACTTGTCACTTTTTGGGGCATTCTCTGATTTCCTGGTTTAGTAAAAAGCAAAACACAGTTTCTTTATCAATAACCGAAGCAGAGTATATTTCTGCTGCTTTGGCTTGTTCTCAAGTAATATATATGCAACAAACTTTAAAAGATTTTGGTTTAAATATCTCAAAATCACCAATTTATTATGATAATACTAGTGCAATAAATTTATCCAAAAATCCTACTCATCATGCTCGAACTAAACATATTGATATCAGACATCATTTTCTCAGAGATAATATAAGTAAAGAAGTAATTTCTGTCGATTATATTAATTCCGAGAATCAAATTGCTGATATCTTAACAAAACCCTTAAATGAATCTATATTTACTAAATTAAGAAGAGAATTAGGTATTTGTTCAATAACTGAAATATAAACTATAAATATATAACAAGAATAATTAAAATTAAATTAAAATAAATCAAATAAGCAAAACTACAAGTACCCTGTCGACATCCCCCCTACACCCCTGTCGACATACAATGTTTTTTTAATTTAAGTTTTTTCCCACCAAAATTCAAAATGAATGGCTATATATTCTTCCTATTTCGAAATTTTGTTCATTCCTTCTGTTCTTTCTCTGATTCTAACTTCTGAAAAATTAAAACAATGGCTTCATCCTCCAAATCAAACAAAAATTCAACTTTTTCGTTCCCTTCTCCTTCTACCGGACCATTTCAACGTACTACGCTTGCACGGGTGATGAAAATGGAAGATTCCTTGAAGGATGCACTACAACTTATGACTATAATTCAAGTGGTGCAAATTAGAATGGCCAAAGAACAAGAAAGGCAAGGCAAAATCCTTAGAAACCTGCAAAAGTTTCTAATGGACAATCACGCCAATCCCATCTTGATCAATGAAGAATCTTCAGATGTTCAAGTACAAGAGAACAGCGAGGAAGAAGAAGAAGTCCCCATGGAAGAAGAGCATGCTGAAGATGACGACAAAGTTATTTGCGTTGGCGAAGTGTGCTTTGACAAGGATGGAAATCTAGTCGAACAAAATGGAAATTTCTGTTTCCATTACCCAAATTGCTCGATTCATAGATCTCCCATTGTCAAGAATACACATTAGTTTCGTTTCGTTCTTTCTTATTGTTATATAATCTTACTTATGTTTTCTACACAAATGTAAATATAACATTATATAATTAATAAATGATTTGTGATTATCACATTATCATATATATTCTTAGTTAGGAGAGTTAGTTATTAAGGGCTAAGTTTTAGTTTCAGAATTAAGTGTTGATTATTTATGATAACACTATCATTATAATCACATGTCATATAGTATTAGAATAAGGGGGAGTTATATAGTTTGGAGTTAGTTTTTGTTGATGACAAAGGGGGAGAAGTATAAAATAGGATAGTTACGCATAGATTAAAGGGGAGTTATTAGTTTTAGGGGGAGTTATTAGGATAGAAGTAATATTTTATAAACAAAGGTTGTCATCATCAAAAAGGGGGAGATTGTTAGTCCTTGAAAAGAATGGTTTTGATGACAACAACCTTAGGACTTGTTATAAAATATAATTACTAACATTATAGTTTAGATATATATATATAGATATGCAAGATATGAACATGCAGGTACTGAGAATGAAGACTGTACAGTATAGAGACTCAAGATCGAAGACATCAAGATTCAAGACTCATGAGTATCAAGATATCAAGAGTTCAAGATTTCAATAGTACAAGACAAGTATCGAGTCTAGAATTATGTTAAAACTCCTAGAAAAGCACTGACATCTTAAAATCCATTTTATTCGTGGAATGGAATCCACTTCGAGCTTGTTAAAGGGATGGAACCCTAAAGTAGGATGGAACCTACGAAAAATCTAGTGGAACATCGTTTTGTATCCACTAACTTTTATTCAAATGTATTACAAAATTAAATCTTGTTTTCAAAATGATTTCAAAATCTTCCTTTTTAAATCAAAAACATCTATCCTGGTTTTAAATACTTTTAGCCTCAAAATAATCTTTATTTTTAATATCAAAATTATCCTTGGTTTTAAACTATCTTTAATTATAATGTACTTAACTTTTAATATTTATATTTAAGATTAAAATATTAAATTATAGTAAAATTTTATATATACCAAAATATTATTCTCTATACTTTTTTATGTATTTTAACTATAGTATATTTATAAAGTTTAAAATAGTTTTAATATAAGATAGAAGTTATTTTCAAAAGAAAAACAAATTATCAAAAATACCTTAGGCATGTCGACAACCCCTAGGTACCTATGTCGACATGATGGCAGTTGATTCCAAAAGTTTGAATTTCAAAGGAAGTGTCTATTCGTCATATCCTTTCCCGAATGGACATGGCTGTTGTTCTACTATAAATAGGGGATGTTTTAAACGAATTTATATTGATAATTTTCTGATTTCACTCCTCTTCTTCTTCCACATTTCTTTATATACATTTTTACTATTACTCTGCCGAAATCACCATTGTATCTAATTAGATCATCTCTGGTTTGATTCTCTATCACTATCTCAACAAGATCCCAGTGCTATTCAGAGTTATAGGCTTCTTTGTAATCAATCGAGCGAGAAAAGGTGTGATTGTAGCCTGGAAAATCAATCAAGTGAGAGAAGGGTGATTGTAGCCTAGGAAATCAATTGGGTGAACTTGTTGCCCGTAAAATCAAGTATCTCTACCTAGAGGATTGTGAATCTGGAGTGGTGTACCTCGTGGCCTTGAAATCGAGGGTGTAATTGTAAGAATTGATTTTGAAAGGAAATCCGTACTTGTGTTGCGGGACCGGATGTAGGATAACTCCGAACCAGTATAAAATCCGGTGTGTTCTTTCCTTTACTGCTTTTACTTTATATTTGCATCTGTGTTTGATTCTGTGATTATATCTGTGTCTGAATATTGCATACATTTGTGTCTCAAAATGAACTAGTAAATTCTAAAGACACTATTCACCCACCTTTAGTGTTTATTCTAGCCTCAAGATCCGTAATCCGCATTTCTCACAAAAGATAAAAAAACCTATCCATCATTTGAGACAAAGTTGGAATCCTAGAAGAGGATACACATAGAGGCAAAGGATATGCTAATGAATTACAGAACTTCTAATCGTAGGAAAGTGATTCCTACATCAAAGGATCAAGAAACTTACATACCACAAAAAAAGAAGCATGAGACTAAAAAATGGAAGAAGGAATCCATAACATGGAAACAAAAACAAAGACTGATACGAAATCTAAAGGAATGGAATAGATAATAAATTTTTAGTCACAAAGATAAAGTACTTCACTCCAAGATCAGATTAAGAAAGCCACACTTGACTCCTTTGAGATAAAGCAAACGATTAGATATAAGAGTCTATTATACTTGTACATACATATATGCATGTACTACTAACTTATAGGCCCTTTAGGAGCAACACATTTATTAACAGGAAACTTTCCTGTGAATAACCTTAGAATTAAGGTTAGATCAACTTAGTTATCTTTTATGTGAAATCTACTAAATATGCTATTATTAGATATACCTATGGCTTCATACTTATATTGAATGGAGCTCTGAATATTTAATTCGTCAGATGAGCTCCTGACGAGACTTTGGATAAGTTCTTGATTTCGTGACTTTTGAGTTTCACCATTTCTATTGATGCAAATTTCAGTTTGGATTTCATGAATTTTGAATTTCCATATTGCTTTTTATGATGATTTATAGATTTCATACTCATGTTTACCTTGTCAAATTTTCATGATAAATTTTAATTGAATTCCTGATTTCATGAATTTTGATTTTCCCTATTGGTCTCTTATGATGGTTTGTGAATTCCAGATATTGAGTTTCTCCCCATTGAATTTTCATGATGATTTCTTATTAGTTGCTTGTTTTAACGAGTTCTTGATTTCCCTGATGAGTTTTTACGATGATTTGAAGATTTCCCATTTCTAGTCTGCTTATCGAATTTCTGATTTCTAGTTTCGTGAATTCTGGATTCCTTTGTCGATTCTCATAATGATTTAGGAATTTCGTATTTCTGGTTTCCTTATTGAATTTTTGGTGATCTTGTTGGTTTTCGGGTTTAGTGAACTCTACTCTTCCTATGGATTTTAGTGACGGTTTGTTGATCTTGTATTCATGATTTCTTTATTAAATCACTGTGGTGATTTCTTGCTGAATTATTGGTTTAATGAATTTTCCTACCGATTTCTCTGATGATTCATGAATTTTATGTGTTACAATTTCCCATTGAATTTTCATGACGATTTCCTATTGATCACTTATTTCATGGGTTTATGATTTCTTGGTTCCCTTTATTGAATTTTATGATGATTTATGAATTTTCCATTGAATTCAAAATATAAGACCTTCATGACACCAAATGGAAACATTACTAAACTACATTTTACTTTTTCACTAAATGAGAATTACCAATCAATGGTTTACGGTTGAAAATGAAGGAAACTTAGAGAGACGGGAAAGGACCCCGATAGCATGAAATTGATTTCCACATGTTGAAAAGGTTTAACTCGAGAAAGAAATATCAAGGGTCTGTAATAGATATTCTCCAAAGGTTCATTTATTTGAACCGATATCTACAAATCAGGTGATATTACTCCACATTCTTAAGGAAGTTTAATTATGGTCATTACAAAGCAACTTATCTAGAAATATTACTCTAATGACATCTTGAATATTAGCTACGTAAATTTGAGATTGCTCATTAAGATTTCATAACAAAGTCACAACCTTAATAGAAGTTATAATCTATTTTGTAGAAAGCAAAGAAGGAAGTTCATTGGAGTTTTGTCGTAAATAAAAAAGCTTCTTTCATACAAGGGGAGGCTAAATGTTAAACATAAAATATTCAGAAGAACGAAGGTATGAAAGAAGGGTCACGAGAGCATGAGGAAAGATCAGAAAGCACCAAGATGTTCTGGATAATCATACCTTCGGACAAGGAGCTTTCGGCGAAGTCCAAGGCTATCTTTCAAAGTCCATAGGCAGGATGATGCTCCGAGAATCCACCTTTCGTCTAGAACGAGAGGTCTTTCAACAAAGACAAAGGAGAGGGAGCTCAAACCAAACCTTTCGAAGGAGTCGAGAGGATGCAGCCATCAAGATTTAATAGCTTCAAACCTTCTAAAGTAGTCGAAAGGTTCCGTTCAGGGAGTTCTTACCTTTCGAAGAAGATGAAGAAATCAAAGCAAGCAGGTGCAACTCCATGACGACCTTTTCGAAAGCATAGCAAGCCTTTCGAATCAGATGGAGCACATTCAGAATACCTTTCAACTAGGTCGAAAGGTTTTTATGATGAAATCAATGCTCAAAAGTCAACAAAGAATGGTAGATAACTGTTACTCGAAAATTCACCTTTCACTTAAGTCAGAAGATCTCAAACAAAGGACAGAAGAAAAGGAATCCAGATCAGGCCTTCCGAAAAGGTCAAAGGGATGCAGTAACAATATAGAGCGGCTCAATACCTTTCAGAGAAGACGGAGGGTATTGTTCCACAACATCCAAGAAGTTCTTACCCTCCGAAGAAGGCAAAGAAGTCAAGACAAGGGCATGCGACCCTATAACAACCTATCAGAAAGCATAATAAGCCTTTCGGGCCGGTTAGAACGCCTATTGAATACCTTTCGACGGTGTCGAAGGGTCTATGATGAAAGCAACATTCATAAGTTAGCAGAGAATGTAAAGCAACCTTCCAACAACATTCAAGGAAAGCTCGGCTCTCGACAACATCCAAGTAAAAAGCGACCTTCTGACCAAGTCGAAGGGTTCATAATAGCCAGGAACCTTCTGGCACCTCCGAAGGGTTCACATACTGTATAGATGACAAACCTTCTGATAAGGGAAAAAGGTTCCTAAAAAGCAAATGAAAGAAAAGACACATCGGTAGCATTCAAGGATCCACGATGACATGTGAAAGGAAAACCTTTCATTGAAACTGGTTAGGAATTGTATATAAGAAGAGAACCCTTCGATCCAGCCGAAAGCACAGGGACGGAAGCATGGCCATCGGCATCTGTAAATAAGACCCAAGGGGTCCTGTTTCTGGGGCGGATTTTTCCTCATTCTATTCTTGTACTTCTAAAATCATAGTTCTATAACCCTAATTGGGTAGTGATTTGGGAAATTTTAATAAAAAGAGAAGTCCATTCAAGGATCAGAGGGAAGTCTCAAGTTTTGTACATTTTCTTTTTAGTTTACATTATTCTTTGCTAGTTTAATCACAACTTTCGGGTGCAGTTCCTCCGAAAGGTTCGAACCAACAGAAACAATGATATTCTTTCTTGGGCGGTCTTCATAACCCTTCGGCAACATCTGGTTTGTAGCCTAAATCCTTCAAATCTAAAGAGGGCTTATCAGAATTGGTATACATAAAACCTTCCGGAGTCATAAATCTTGAGGGTCGAACCTTTCGCCAAGTATCATAACCTGTCGTATCCCATCAACCTCAGCATCACTCCGAATCTCCAACATCTGCTTGCTCAGCCTTTCAGTAAAGAATCAAGTTAACTCTCTATATAAGGTAATCCAAGGAAATCTAATCCCGATCAAGGAAAAAGCTTTCGGGTGGATTCTTATAAAGGTTTAACCAAATCAGATACCCTTTTACGTTAAATCGACAAGACAAGAAAGACTTCTTTCCTTCTAAATCTCGTATGTAAGTCTTCTTGACCCCATCGAAAGGTCAGGTTTTAAGTCTAATCCTGAGTAGAGAAGTAAAGAAAGTTCTATATATCATTAACCTTTCGGTATAGCTCAGACTAATCCTATCACTCAAAATAGCTCGGAGTTACCAGCTGAACACTCTTCAATCCTTTTAGAGATCCTATCTTCCACCTTTTCCCAATAACTTCTTTTACTTGGATTCTTTGGAGTGTTGACCATAAATTTTGTTAATAGTCACCTAGCCCAGGTTTCAAAACCTTTCGACGACAACGGAAGGTTTGATATAGGACATATCAACTAGATAAGTTAAATTGGAAGGCAATCAATAAAAGGAATCACATCTTTTGTTCTCATAAGAATAAACCCATCCTTCTTATCATATCTTTGGGGTGTTGACAGAAAATCTTGTTAACATTTTTGGTGCTAGAAGGAGGGCCCGAACCTCCAATCTCCGCTAACTTTCATCCCCAATCCATTATATAAAGAGCCTTGACTAAAATAGGAGTATGGCAAAGCTAAAAGTAGTAGCAACAATCCAAACGAAGAGGCTACATCATAGTCAACCTTTAAAGGTCACATGGTCTCAAATCCTAACTTAAGCAAAATAGAAGTTGGGCAACCTTCAACCCTAACAAAATTGGAAAGCAATATGATCAAGGTTCAGAATCAACGGCCATAAAAGATGGTAATAAAGGAGTATTCAGAAAGAGCACCAACCCGGGAATCAATAAGGATTATGGAAATGGAAAATGAAGTTCAACCTCCTAATGAGATAGAGGATCAAGGGTTAAACCGAGATAGTCAAGTAAATAAATCTCTTGAGCAATCAAATAACCTTATCCTAGAATACAACATGAGAAGTTATAGAAATGAGACCAACCAAAATGACAACCTACACCATATAATGTTAATGCACTTAGAGAAAAAGAAATTTATGATCACGAAGAATGTGTTACCCTACAAAAGGCCCCATTTTCCAAAGAAATAATGGCGACAAATCTTCCTCCACACATTCAAATTCCTTCACTAAAATATGATGGGACAACTGATCCAGATGATCACCTTGTCGTCTTTGAAAATTGGATGAACTTATACAATGCTCCAGAGGCAGTTCGCTATAAACTTTTTCCCATTACTTTTCAAGTAGCAGCAATCGAATGGTATAGGAGTTACCGAATGGGAACTATAAATTCTTGGGAACAATTTACTTGCGACTTCGTGGCTCAATTTTCTATATTCAGAGATACAACTATGGACTTTAGCTTGCTAGCAACTGTTAGAGAAAATCCAGGGTAGCTACTTGGCGAATATTTAAACAGATTCAGCGCAGAAGCATTAAGGGCAGAAAGTGCAACTGATAGAGAAAAGCTTATGGCAGTTCGATCAGGGTTAATTGAACAAACCCCAATTTGGAAAGACCTTTATATCAATGGGTGCAAAGATCTACAATATTTCCTTCTCCGGGCTGAGAAGTTTATTCAATTGGACGAGATGCACCATGCTAAGAAAGAATTCCACCGAGAATCCAAGGAAGAGAAATCTAATTTTAGACGCCTTGACAAGAGGCCAAGGGAAAGTGAAAACTCGAAGGGAAGTCGAAGAAAGAGTTCTAAAATGAATTGTACAGTCCCGAGCAAACCCCTCTCCTACATATATGCTAAGATAAAACGAAATGAGAACTTTATTGCACCTCAAAAAGTTCGGAGTGCCCCACAGCCAAATAAAGGAGGAAGTTAATGCAAGTACCATAAAGCAAGTGGACATGAAACTGATGAATGTCGTATCTTGTCAGATAAAATTCAAGGCATGGTCATGTCGGGATTTTTACAGGAGTTTGTCAGAGAAACTTGAAAGACATCTTATTCAAAATAAGAGGAAAACAATTCATCAACTCCAATATGCAGATTCCTATCAAATCATGAGGACTCGCGACATCAGCTCAACTATGAACTTTCTCTCTTTCTTTTCATAGCTCTTTAACTTGATACTTAAATTTTTATTGTGCATTGATCATGTACTGATTATAATTTGAGTGCAATTACAGGTAAAAAAAAATCAAGCCGAAGCGCTCGACAAATTCCAGAATACTTAAAGAGGACGACTCAGACACCTGACATGAGGCAATTATCAATAGTTTAGCCAACACCAAGATTTCCTGTAAGAAATTTCGAATCACTACTAAACTCAATTCCAATTTAGGAGAAAACCCATATATACCAAATCTATTTTTAGCAAGCGATTTCAAAAGGAAACTTCTCAAATTATATCCTCTTAAGAAAACTATTTTCAGTCACCCCATGGCCCGGGGGAAAACAAATACTTATTTATCTCAAAATCATATTTATGCTACTAATTTTAGATATTATATAGCATTAATAAATGTACACCAAAAGACTTCAAACTAAGCAATAGTAATGTTTCAAAGTTTGCTAAAATCATGGGCGAAGATAAGCCTATTCATACTTTTTCAAGAAAGATTTTGAAAGCATAAAAAGTTTATTGGAACTCAAATTAGAGAACCCTATTCTCGACTAAAAGGCTGTTGGTTCATGAATCATGACCTCCTAGACTCCTGTTTGAGATTCGTGTCTCTATTATAAGAATAGCAAGAAAATTCTTGCAAAAGATTTAAAAAAAAACTCCTTCATAAAAAGGATTCATGAGTCCAAACTATTTTTCAAAAGAAACTCTTCAATATAATAGAAGGGTCTAATTACTAAATTCTTTCTCTCAAAGGAGACTCCATTTTAATTGGCCAAAAATTATTTTCATATACAAATACATAAGCCTACGACGCTATTCCGTAGCATCTCCTAGAGGGAGAGATAGAACCCCTAACGTCCATATCACCTCTTAGGGGAGGGTCAAGATAAGCACCCACAAAATCAAAAGTCCCTAACATCCATATCACCTCTTAGGGGAGTGTCAAGATAAGCACCCGCAAAATCAGAAGTCCCTAATGTCCATATCACCTCTTAGGGGAGGGTTAGGATAAGCACCCGCAAAATCAAAAGCCACTAACGTCCAAATTACCTCTTAGTGGAGGATCCGGTAAAGCGCTCATCAGCAGCCTTCTAGAGAAAGGTCAGCTAAGTATATATCCCTTTGAGACAAGGGAAGCCGAAAGAGAGGCTCATCAAACAATGGATTAAGATGTCTAGCCCAAAGAGAGGCTTTTGATCGATTAAGATGTCCGAGACCAGAGAGTGGCTCATCAAAGAGTAGACTGAGACGTCCAAGCCCAGTAGGGGATCCAAATAAAAGAATAAAGACAAAGATGTCTACAACTCGAGACAAAAGTCAGAACCCAAGAGAATTAAGGGTTAAAGATAAAAAAAGCTATCCATCATCTGAGACAAAGTTGGAATCCTAGAAGAGGATACACATAGAGGCAAAGGATATGCTAATGAATTACAGAACTTCCAATCGTAGGTAAGTGATTCCTACATCAAAGGATCAAGAAACTTACATACCACAAAAAAAGAAGCATGAGACTAGAAAATGGAAGAAGGAATCCATAACATGGAAACAAAAACAAAGACTGATACGGAATCTAAAGGAATGGAATAGATAATAAATTTTTAGTCACAAAGATAAAGTACTTCACTCCAAGATTAGATTAAGAAAGCCACACTTGACTCCTTTGAGATAAAGCAAACAATTGGATATAAGTGTCTATTATACCTGTACATACATATATACATATACTACTAACTTATAGGCCCTTTAGGAGCAACACATTTATTAACAGGAAACTTTCCTGTGAATAACCTTAGAATTAAGGTTAGATCAACTTAGTTATCTTTTATGTGAAATCTACTAAATATGCTATTATTAGATATACCTATGGCTTCATACTTATATTGAATGGAGCTCTGAATATTTAATTCGTCAGATGAGCTCCTGACGAGACTTTGGATAAGTTCTTGATTTCGTGAATTTTGAGTTTCACCATTTTTTTGATGCAAATTTCAGTTTGGATTTCATGAATTTTGAATTTACATATTGCTTTTTATGATGATTTATAGATTTCATACTCATGTTTACCTTGTCAAATTTTCATGATAAATTTTAATTGAATTCCTGATTTCATGTATTTTGAATTTCCCTATTGGTCTCTTATGATGGTTTGTGAATTCCAGATACTGAGTTTCTCCCCATTGAATTTTCATGATGATTTCTTATTAGTTGCTTGTTTTAACGAGTTCTTGATTTACCTAATGAGTTTTTAGGATGATTTGAAGATTTCCCATTTCTAGTCTGCTTATCGAATTTCTGATTTCTAGTTTCGTGAATTCTGGATTCCTTTGTCGATTCTCATAATGATTTAGGAATTTCGTATTTCTGGTTTCCTTATTGAATTTTTGGTGATCTTATTGGTTTTCGGGTTTAGTGAACTCTACTCTTCCTATGGATTTTAGTGACGGTTTATTGATCTTGTATTCATGATTTCTTTATTAAATCACTGTGGTGATTTCTTGCTGAATTATTGGTCTAATGAATTTTCCTACCGATTTCTCTGATGATTCATGAATTTTATGTGTTACAATTTCCCATTGAATTTTCATGACGATTTCCTATTGATCACTTGTTTAATGAGTTTATGATTTCTTGGTTCCCTTTATTGAATTTTATGGTGATTTATGAATTTTCCATTGAATTCAAAATACAAGACCTTCATGACACTAAATGGAAACATTACTAAACTACTTTCTACTTTTTCACTAAATGAGAATTACCAATCAATGGTTTAAGGTTGAAAATGAAGGAAACTTAGAGGGACAAGAAAGGTCCCCGATAGCATGAAATTGATTTCCACAGGTGGAAAAGGTTTAACTCGAGAAAGAAATATCAAGGGTCTGTAATAGATATTCTCCAAAGGTTCATTTATTTGAACCGATATCTACAAATAAGGTGATATTACTCCACATTCTTAAGGAAGTTTAATTATGGTCATTACAAAGCAACTTATCTAGAAATATTACTCTAATGACATCTTGAATATTAGTTGCGTAAATTTGAGATTGCTCATTAAGATTTCATAAGAAAGTCACAACCTTAATAGAAGTAATAATCTATTTTGTAGAAAGCAAAGAAGGAAGTTCATTGGAGTTTTGTCCTAAAGAAAAAAGCTTCTTTAATACAAGGGGAGGCTAAATGTTAAACATAAAATATTCAGAAGAACGAAGGTATGAAAGAAGGGTCACGAGAGCATGAGGAAAGATCAGAAAGCACCAAGATGTTCTGGATAATCATACCTTCCGACAAGGAGCTTCCGGCGAAGTCCAAGGCTATCTTTCAAAGTCCATAGGCAGGATGATGCTCCGAGAATCCACCTTTCGTCTAGAACGAGAGGTCTTTCAACAAAGACAAAGGAGAGGGAGCTCAAACCAAACCTTTCGAAGGAGTCGAGAGGATGCAGCCATCAAGATTTAATAGCTTCAAACCTTCCAAAGTAGTCGAAGGTTCCGTTCAGGGAGTTCTTACCTTTCGAAGAAGATGAAGAAATCAAAGCAAGTAGATGCAACTCCATGACGACCTTTTTGAAAGCATAGCAAGCCTTTCGAATCAGTTGGAGCACATTCAGAATACCTTTCAACTATGTAGAAAGGTTTTTATGATGAAAGCAATGCTCAAAAGTCAACAAAGAATGGTAGATAACTGTTACTCGAAAAATTCACCTTTCGCTTAAGTCAGAAGATCTCAAACAAAGGACAGAAGAAAAGGAATCCAAATCAGGCCTTCCGAAAAGGTCAAAGGGATGCAGTAACAATATAGAGCGGCTCAAGACCTTTCAGAGAAGACGGAGGGTATTGTTCCACAACATCCAAGAAGCTCTTACCCTCCGAAGAAGGCAAAGAAGTCAAGACAAGGGCATGCGACCCTATAACAACCTATCCGAAAGCATAATAAGCCTTTCGGGCCGGTTAGAACGCCTACTGAATACCTTTCGACGGTGTCGAAGGGTCTATGATGAAAGCAACATTCATAAGTTAGCAGAGAACGTAAAGCAACCTTCCAACAACATTCAAGGAAAGCTCAACTCTCGACAACATCCAAGTAAAAAAGCGACCTTCTGACCAAGTCGAAGGGTTCATAATAGCCAGGAACCTTCCGGCACATCCGAAGGGCTCACATACTGTATAGATGACAAACCTTCTGACAAGGGAAAAAGGTTCCTAAAAAGAAAATGAAAGAAAAGACCCTTCAGTAGCATTCAAGGATCCACGATGACATGTGAAAGGAAAACCTTTCATTGAAACCGGTTAGCAATTGTATATAAGAAGAGATCCCTTCGATCCAGCCGAAAGCACAGGGACGGAAGCATGGCCGTCGGCATCTGTAAATAAGACCAAAGGGGTCCTGTTTCTAGGGCGGATTTTTCCTCATTCTATTCTTGTACTTCTAAAATCATAGTTCTGTAACCCTAATTGGGTAGTGATTTGGGAAATTTTAATAAAAAGAGAAGTCCATTCAAGGATCAGAGGGAAGTCTCAAGTTTTGTACATTTTCTTTTCAGTTTACATTATTCTTTGCTGGTTTAATCACAACTTTCGGGTGCAGTTCCTCCGAAAGGTTCGAACCAACAGAAACAATGATATTCTTTCTTGGGCGGTCTTCATAACCCTTCGGCAACCTCTGGTTTGTAGCCTAAACCCTTCAAATCTAAAGAGGGCTTATCAGAATTGGTATACATAAAACCTTCCGAAGTCATAAATCCTGAGGGTCGAACCTTTCGCCAAGTATCATAACCTGTCGTATCCCATCAACCTCAGCATCACTCCGAATCTCCAACATCTGCTTGCTCAGCCTTTCAGTAAAGAATCAAGTTAACTCTCTATATAAGGTAATCCAAGGAAATCTAATCCCGATCAAGGAAAAAGCTTTCGGGTGGAGTCTTATAAAGGTTTAACCAAATCAGATACCCTTTTGCGTTAATTCGACAAGACCAGAAAGACTTCTTTCCTTCTAAATCTCATATGTAAGTCTTCTTGACCCCATCGAAAGGTCAGGTTTTAAGTCTAATCCTGAGTAGAGAAGTAAAGAAAGTTCTATATATCATTAACCTTTCGGTATAGCTCAGACTAATCCTATCACTCAGAATTGCTCGGAGTTACCAGATGAACACTCATCAATCCCTTTAGAGATCCTATCTTCAACCTTTTCCCAATAACTTCTTTTACTTGGATTCTTTGGAGTGTTGACCATAAATTTTGTTAATAGTCACCTAGCCCAGGTTTCAAAACCTTTCGACGACAACGGAAGGTTTGATATAGGACATATCAACTAGATAAGTTAAATTGGAAGGCAATCAATAAAAGGAATCACGTCTTTTGTTCTCATAAGAATAAATCCATCCTTCTTATCATATCTTTAGGGTGTTGACAGAAAATCTTGTTAACATTTTTGGTGCTAGAAGGAGGGCCCGAACCTCCGATCTCCGCTAACTTTCATCCCCAATCAATTATATAAAGAGCCTTGACTAAAATAGGAGTATGGCAAAGCTAAAAGTAGTAGCAACAATCCAAACGAAGAGGCTACATCATAGTCAACCTTTAAAGGTCACATGGTCTCAAATCCTAACTTAAGCAAAATAGAAGTTGGGCAACCTTCAACCCTAACAAAATTGGAAAGCAATATGATCAAGGTTCAGAATCAACGGCCATAAAAGATGGTAATAAAGGAGTATTCAGAAAGAGCCCCAACCCGGGAATCAATAAGGATTATGGAAATGGAAAATGAAGTTCAACCTCCTAATGAGATAGAGGATCAAGGGTTAAACCGAGATAGTCAAGTAAATAAATCTCTTGAGCAATCAAATAACCTTATCCTAGAATACAACATGAGAAGTTATAGAAATGAGACCAACCAAAATGACAACCTACACCATATAATGTTAATGCACTTAGAGAAAAAGAAATTTATGATCATGAAGAATGTGTTACCCTACAAAAGGCCCCATTTTCCAAAGAAATAATGCGGACAAATCTTCCTCCACACATTCAAATTCCTTCACTAAAATATGATGGGACAACTGATCCAGATGATCACCTTGTCGTCTTTGAAAATTGGATGAACTTATACAATGCTCCAGAGGCAGTTCGCTATAAACTTTTTCCCATTACTTTTCAAGTAGCAGCAATCGAATGGTATAGGAGTTACCGAATGGGAACTATCTATCCTTGGGAACAATTTACTTGCGACTTCGTGGCTCAATTTTCTATATTCAGAGATACAACTATGGACTTTAGCTTGCTAGCAACTGTTAGAGAAAAGCCAGGGGAGCTACTTGGCGAATATTTAAACAGATTCAGCGCAGAAGCATTAAGGGCAGAAAGTGCAACTGATAGAGAAAAGCTTATGGCAGTTCGATCAGGGTTAATTGAACAAACCCCATTTTGGAAAGACCTTTATATCAATGGGTGAAAAGATCTACAATATTTCTTTCTCCGGGCTGAGAAGTTTATTCAATTGGACGAGATGCACCATGCTAAGAAAGAATTCCACCGAGAATCCAAGGAAGAGAAATCTGATTTTAGATGCCTTGACAAGAGGCCAAGGGAAAGTGAAAACCCGAAGGGAAGTCGAAGAAAGAGTTCTAAAATGAATTGTGCAGTCCTGAGCAAACCCCTCTCCTACATATATGCTAAGATAAAAAGAAATGAGAATTTTATTGCACCTCAAAAAGTTCGGAGTGCCCCACAGCCAAATAAAGGAGGAAGTTAATGCAAGTACCATAAAGCAAGTGGACATGAAACTGATGAATGCCGTATCTTGTCAGATAAAATTTAAGGCATGGTCAGGTCGGGATTTTTACAGGAGTTTGTCAGAGAAACTTGAAAGACATCTTATTCAAAATAAGAGGAAAACAATTCAGCAACTCCAAAATGCAGATTCCTATCAAATCATGAGGACTCGCGACATCAGCTCAACTATGAACTTTCTCTCTTTCTTTTCATAGCTCTTTAACTTGATACTTAAATTTGTATTGTGCATTGATCATGTACTGATTATAATTTGAGTGCAATTACAGGTAAAAACAAAATCAAGCCGAAGCACTCGACAAATTCCAGAATACTTTAAGAGGACGACTCAGACACCTGACATGAGGCAATTATCAATAGTTTAGCCAACACCAAGGTTTCCTGTAAGAAATTTTGAATCACTGTTAAACTCAATTCCAATTTAGGAGAAAACCCATATATACCAAATCTATTTTTAGCAAGCGATTTCAAAAGGAAACTTCTCAAATTATATCCTCTTAAGAAAACTATTTTCAGTCACCCCATGGCCCGGGGGAAAACAAATACTTATTTATCTCAAAATCATATTTATGCTACTAATTTGAGATATTATATAGCATTAATAAATGTACACCAAAAGACTTCAAAATGAGCAATAGTAATGTTTCAAAGTTTGCTAAAATCATGGGCGAAGATAAGCCTATTCATACTTTTTCAAGAAAGATTTTGAAAGCATAAAAAGTTTATTGGAACTCAAACTAAAGAACCCTATTCTCAACTAAAAGGCTGTTGGTTCATGAATCATGACCTCCTAGTCACCTATTTGAGATTCGTGTCTCTATTATGAGAATAGAAAGAAAATTCTTGCAAAAGATTTAAAAAAAAACTCCTTCATAAAAAGGATTCATGAGTCCAAACTATATTTCAAAAGAAACTCTTCAATATAATAGAAGGGTCTAATTACTAAATTCTTTCTCTCAAAGGAGACTCCATTTTAATTGGCGAAAAATTATTTTCATATACAAATACATAAGCCTACGACACTATTCCGTAGCATCTCCTAGAGGGAGAGATAGAACCCCTAACGTCCATATCACCTCTTAGGGGAGGGTCAAGATAAGCACCCACAAAATCAAAAGTCCCTAACATCCATATCACCTCTTAGGGGAGTGTCAAGATAAGCACCCGCAAAATCAGAAGTCCCTAACGTCCATATCACCTCTTAGGGGAGGGTTAGGATAAGCACCCGCAAAATCAAAAGCCCCCAGCGTCCAAATTACCTCTTAGTGGAGGATCCGGTAAAGCGCTCATCAACAGCCTTCGGGAGAAAGGTCAGCTAAGTGTATATCCCTTTGAGACAAGGGAAGCCCAAAGAGAGGCTCATCAAACAATGGACTGAGATGTCTAGCCCAAAGAGAGGCTTTTGATCGATTAAGATGTCCGAGACCAGAGAGTGGCTCATCAAAGAGTAGACTGAGACGTCCAAGCCCAATAGGGGCTCCAAATAAAAGAATAAAGACAAAGATGTCTACAACTCAAGAAGAAAGTCAGAACCCAAGAGAATTAAGGGTTAAAGATAAAAAAACCTATCCATCATCTGAGACAAAGTTGGAATCCTAGAAGAGGATACACATAGAGGCAAAGGATATGCTAATGAATTACAGAACTTCCAATCGTAGGTAAGTGATTCCTACATCAAAGGATCAAGAAACTTACATACCATAAAAAAAGAAGCATGAGACTAGAAAATGGAAGAAGGAATCCATAACATGGAAACAAAAAACAAAGACTGATACGAAATCTAAAGGAATGGAATAGATAATAAATTTTTAGTCACAAAGATAAAGTACTTCACTCCGAATCTCCAACATCTGCTTGCCCAGCCTTTCAGTAAAGAATCAAGTTAATTCTCTATATAAGGTAATCCAAGGAAATCTAATCCCGTTCATGGAAAAAGCTTTCGAGTGGAGTCTTATAAAGGTTTAACCACATCAGATACCCTTCTACGTTAATTCAACAAGACTAGAAAGACTTCTTTCCTTCTAAATCTCATATCTAAGTTTTCTTGACCCCATCAAAAGGTCAAGTTTTAAGTCTAATCCTGAGTAGAGAAGTAAAGAAAGCTCTATATATCATTAACCTTTCGGTATAGCTCAGACTAATCCTATCATTCAGAATAGTTTGGAGTTATCAGCTGAATACTCGTCAATCCCTTTAGAGATCTTATCTTCCACCTTTTCCCAATAACTTCTTTTACTTGGATTCTTTGGAGTGTTGACCATAAATTTTGTTAACAGTCACCTAGCCCAGGTTTCAAAACCTTTCAACGGCAACGAAAGGTTTGATATAGGACATATCAACTAGATAAGTTAAATTGAAAGGCATTCAATAAAAGGAATCATGTCTTTTGTTCTCATAAGAAGAAATTCATCCTTCTTATCATATCTTTGGGGTTTTGACAAGAAATCTTGTTAACAATTCCCCTTCACCATCGGTGGTTCTCCAAGTATCTTCTGATTATCTATGATCAGATAATGTCTACAGAGATTTTCTTCCATCAATAGTTTAAGCCTATCACCCATACTCTTAAAAGCCTGAGTCAGGGACTCAATAGCGGCAACGGTAGAAGCGGTAGGTTGTTTGGAAGCAGAACCTAAAAGAAAGCACTCATCAAAAGAGAATGATGGATATAACATATATTATAGAAAAAGGAAACTTATTGAATACAGAGAAAGACCCCCTGATCTTAAGGGTATAACATCTGATATAGAAAAATTGGTTCTCCTAGTCCCTTGTTTTATTGATCGGATGAGTGATTATGATTTTTAGGAAAGGGAAAAGACGGTACACCACTTGTTCATTTATCCGTACAATGTTTATCTGGGAATAGAGAGTCTCAGCGTTAAGAGAAGGAAGTTTAGCCTCCCTGGCAAGGACCTCTAAACAGCTCAAGTAAGTATATGAGTTAGGAGTTAGCTGGATCAAAGTTCTGTTCGGATGCTTCAAGACTCACAGAAGAAATTATAGAAAAGGTAAATATCCAAAATGCCAGATATGAATGAGAGTGAAAGTAAAGAATCTCTCTAGAGGATTGTCTATCCGAATTGCTGAAGGATTGTATTTATCTCTTTCTGAGTAGTAATGAGGGACTAGTTAAGCCTGTAGTCTCCTTTCTTTGTAGAAGGAGAAGGTTTAGAGCTCTTGTTAGGCCTTTGTTATCCATTTGTCTGCCATGTGATATTACACGAAATCAGAGAAGTATCTCACATTTTACAAATAATTTGGAATGATCATAAATATAAAAGCAAGGTAAACAACTAAACGCCTAATCAATAAGTATTTGGTTAATTGAAAGCCTATTCAACTCTTAGTAATAGAGTATCGGTACTTGGTTAATTGAAAGCTATTCATCTCTTAGTGATAGAGTGACAAAACTATAATTAAATTCAAAATTTATAACAAGCTAATAATTTATTGAACAATCCATCTCTAGATATCAAATTTGTAATAAGATGTTGAACTTATAAAATACTAGGAAAATTTATAACAAACCAAAAATGCATTAAATACCATTGAATTCATTAATAGATGAAGTGTTTACGACTAACCAATAAGGTACAATCAAGAGATCGTATGTATAACATTCAGTCAAATCATAGTGGGATGTCCAGTTAATAACCTAATGTCGAATTATGAAGTTTATCGAGTTCATAGATAAAAAGTAAGGTTAAACTTGCTTAAAGACATTTGAACTTGTGTCGAACTTGAGGATGTCAAATATTTAAACAGCTTATAGGTTAACGACATAATAACCACATTTCGAACTGCTGATATCGTATTGGGCTTAAAATAGGACATCGCATTTCTAACCTATATATCAACTCTATAAGTAGTTGTCAAATATGTAAAAGAGTAATGACAAAATACAAGGATATCGAATCCGTAACCTAAGTAATAACCCTTTAAAAAAATGTTGTGCTTCTAAATAGAACCGAATTATTAACTAGTTTTCGACATAATAAGGATTTTGAATTTTAAATCAATCGTCGAATTCCTAGATAGATTCATAGCTTCTAACTAGTTGTCGAAATGATGACTAAGGGGTGAAACCTTTAGGGCATCAAACTTAAAGTCAAATGTCAAGTTTCAAAGGGTTAATAACTTCAAACACTAAGCAATTATCAAGTTTTAAAGTGGGTTTTGGTTTTCAACAGCCAATAGAGTTCTTAATAAAATGGGAAAGCTCCAGATTTTCAAATTACCACCATCAAGCTTTAATCATTCAACAAAGAGAAAGCCCCAAAAAACATGCTAATTTGAATACTAAGTTCACCCAGAAGTGTAATAAACATATGTTTTAAATTACAATCGAAAATTTTACAACTAGTACCTGATTAATAAAGCCTAATTTCAATTTAAAATTGAAAACCCCCAACTTAATACTTTTGATTAATTCGAATGGAAAACGAAATCAACCTTGAAATACGCTTAACGCCGATAAAGATCGAAATTTTCAAGTGAGATTGAAAAAATTTCTTTGAGATTTGATTCGTGGGTAAAAAGAAGAAGAAAGAGAAGAGTGGGTATTTATAGAAGAAAGAGGAAGAACAAGAGACTTTGATCTCAATTTAAATGAACGGCCTAGATTTAAATGGAATGCAAATAGGTGGTAATGCATTTATCAAGGTGGCAAGTGCTCATATCAAAGAGTTGACTTGAAAAGTAAACAATCCTTCTACACTTAGGGAGGATGTTACTACATATAAGGTTATCGAACATTTAAGACAAGCATTTCAAAATACAATGTGATGAAGGGAAAGTAGTGAAACACTCGACAAGGGATGTCGTCTTTCAAACATTTTAAGAGGATGACGAACTTCAACAACCCTGGGGTGGTTGTTGAAAATGTGAAAGCTAGGAGATATCATATCTCAAGACAGCTTCTAGGGATGTTGCACTTTAAGCATTTCTAAGAGATGTTGCAGTCCTCAGCATCCTTAGAGGTTGTTGGATGAATGGAAAGGAAGACATATCGTGCCAACCCTAAGTGATATCAAGTGGTAACAGATGCCGAAAAGCTATGGTGTAGAGCATACCAAACCTAAAGACAATCAAAGAGAGATTTCGTACTGATAAAGATGTCGAACATCTAGATATCAGGCCTTTACAATTATAACTGTTGCGACAGGAGATATCGAACACCTACAGTTGTCAATGATGTCGTAAATCAACAATATAGAGGAAGATGTCGTATGTCATCAATACCGTATCTCATCAATATAAGGGAAAATGTCGAATACCAATAAGTTGAAGGATTCCAAGCTTCAAGAAACAACATATTGAAGGTTACTGTATATCAACAATAAACAATGGGTTGTTTCACATCACCAAATCATCAAAGATGTTAAATAACTACGGTTACCAAGGATGCTGCATGTTAACGGTATCCAGAAGGGTGTCAAATGACATCAATGTGAAGAAAGGTGTCAAAGTTCATCAATATAAGGAAGGATATCATACATCAACAATATGAAGGAAGGTCGAATGTCTACCCTGAAGCGAAGTGCCAAATGCCAGCAACATTATATGGATGTCGTAAATCATCGGTATTCAACAGGATGTCGTGAACCATCAATTCTCAATAGGATGCCGAAAGCCATCAGAGCATATGATGATGTCGAAGATCAAGGATGTCGAGAGCCAAGTGGCAGTCATGCGGACTATTACAGTCACTATAAATATAGACCCCATGGCAACTTATTAGAGGTGATTCATTCTCACCACTTTCTTACATTTTTAAACCTATAACCCTAAATCAATTTGGGGATTCTTCGTTCCTATTGTAAGTTTATCACCTTTTGCAAATAGGGAGTACAATTAATATTGCATAGCATATCGAATAAAGATTTTTGATTTATGGCTTGTATTGGACTCTCATGCACTTATTACTTCGACATGTATGTGGCTTCAACATGGAACATGCAAATTTCTAGCAAGTTGACATAAGGCCACTTAAGTCTAATCCTAACCAAGCTTTATCAACTTTGTATTCATTGGGGTTAACAAAGAAATTTATTAACAATAACCATCGTAACTTGGTCATTTAACTATTTATTTGTCCTAAACAGTGTATTTTCCTCAATGAGTTTTGAACTCTAAAGTAATACAAGGATATGGAAATTTGATCCATATTAAATCATATATAAAAGTTGTATGATGGATGGTCATGTTCGTAATGTACGAAACCTTGATGAAATTGGTTTCCTTGAGATGGGCAAGTAAACAATGTTGCAAAATCAAGTGTTCAATACGATTGAATACAATGAGAATTTTGTTGAGAAAACAATAAAAGACCAAGGATTAAACAAAGACCTAGTAATTTGATCAATGAAATTACAGTTCCGATCAGCTTACTTAAGTGCAACCTATTGGATATTCTCAAGATGTTAAGAATACCTGAACGCACATTTATGAAGAATTTGGTGCAGCCTTGTAATTGTTACCTCTCCCATGGTTCAATTGTTTGAAAAGAAATCAAATATAGAGTGGATGTAAAATAGGCACGGTTAGGATAAGAGAGTAAATGGTCACTTTTCCTTCATAAAGGATATCAGAAATAAGAACTGTATAAATTTAGTAAGATACTTAATATGGAATGATAAATGTGATTTTTACTCCAAATGTATTATATTATTGAAAAATGTTTTCTATAAAAGTTATTTATATGATTTTAGGATATTTGATCGATTACTCTTGACTATAAACTAGTTACAGCGAAATAAATAGTTCATAATAAGTAGTTAAATGGAGCTTTATATTTTATGCACTATTATAGTAATAGCATAAATAGTGGGAGCAAATCATAGGAAACATATAAATTGATGCATCAAGATATGAAAGATTGCTTTTTCGTAACCAAATACTATATACAAAATTATAAATGTTTCCGGTATTGATTGAAAATACAAATATATAATTTTATTTTATTATGAATATTATGAATGTTAATTGTAAAATAAATATAGAATAACGGTTTTTGTTGTATTAGCTATATAATACAGAATTATCTAAAATTTTAACAATTATTTTTGGAATTATAGACTATGCCATATCTTGGAGAATTAAATCTTGAAATCATTAGTTGCATATTACATGATACTGGTAAATTGTAACTTAGGAACTGAGTGCTAAGCGCTCATTCTGTGGAAGTGATAAAAGAGTTCATGAACTATTTAGATGTAACACCCCCCTTTTGGAGGCCCAAAACTAACGGCTACGGATGCTGCAATCATCCATAGTTATTAATTCTTGGTGACCAAATGCGGTAATGTTAGATACATTGATATAACAGAAACACATGGATATGAATAATTTTAAACTCAACTTAAAAAAAATTTCTCATTCCACTTCAAATCACATTTCAAATTCATTACATAATCCTAATACGTGAACCACGTTCGGAGAAATATAATTATTACAAAATACGCTAAGAGTGACATATGAAGATGCCCCCTGGTTGATCAGAGTCTAAATATAGACAATTTGACAACTTTGTCATTACAAAAAAATACAGTGAAATCAAACAAAAAGAAGTCTAATAGCAAGCTTGCCTCCTGCACGTCTTCGAAAGCTTATTCTTCTAAAGGAGAACCTGAAAACCTTAACTCTCAAACTACTCAAAATCAATTGAGCGCCCGAGAGTTTAAAGGGAAAACATAAACTTCGAGTCAGACAAAAAGCCTTGTGTGAAGAATAACCTACCATCTCGAACCATATAGATATCTAGTGAGACCATGCCGCTTAGTGAAACAAGTTTTCCCCTCACTAGTATCTTAACCAAAATTTATAATAACCATATACTGTACAACTACATCCACAATGTTTAAAACATAGCAGTTTAAAATATATCATGATGATACCAAACATGCAATATATTCTTGACTTCCCATCCCTATTCATTTGATTATCTGTCTCAGTAAAAGTTTCTAGGGTCACTATTAACCTATTAGTTTTCATGGGCTAACTAATAACCTGTCTAAAATCTTACGGACTATCTGTCTGATTTCATGGTTTTCATGGGATCACTAAGAACCTATTGGCCCCTACCAATAACTTCATTCATTTATAGTTTTCATGGGTTCTCCCTGAACCTATTGGAATTTACAATAACTTCTCTCATATCATAGTTTTCATGGGTTGACTATGAACCTATTGATCTCTATCAATAACTTGATTCGGATATAGTTTTTATAGGATCACTATGAACCTATTGACTCCTGCCAATAACACTTTCCAAACATAGTTTTCATGGATTTACTATGAACCTGTCTAAACTGACAACTCTTTGATCAGTCTTTGGACATCCTATGTTCTGGACTACCTGGTCTCTTGGGTGCAACTTTACTCATACAGGAGGTAACTCAATATATACATTCATTACTAGGTCATCCTAGCCGGTCATTCTGCCCTTAGCTCCCCAAAATACAGTTATGGGTTAATTATAAAGTGAATATGGTTATAGAAGAAGCACATATAATAACTAATCATAACATAATCATATAAACATTTCTAGTTCAATTTCCTTGTAATCATTTTTCCAATGAAACATGGTTAATATTGTTAACCTATTATCTTTAACAAGGAAAAGCTTCTTCAAAAACTTCTACGTTAAATGCCATTTCAAAACTCTTTCATATTGCCATGTGTTCTTCTTTAAAAATGAGATTGGGTTCTTTGTTTTTGAAAACTAAGGCTTTCAAAACCTTAGACTCTATCTTTTGAAACCATTGAAACATACCTTTCGAAAATATTCAAATCTTCTTTTCAAAACAGTTAAATATATGCCTTTCAAAACATTCAAAACATCCCTTTCGAAAGCATCAAAACCTTCCTTTTGAAACAGTTAAAACATTCCATTTGAAAGTGTTAAAGCTTCCTTTCAAACCACTTAGTTCAAGTAGGATTTGTAGAAGCATAGCTTTGAAACCATATGAAAGTATCTCTTTCAAAATCTTTGGGTTTAACCTTAAATATAACTCCAGGTCGAAGTGAACACAAGCGAAAGTAACCCTTTCAAAACCATTAATCTTCAAATAAAATAAAAGAATTTAGGGAAAATAGATGGCTTCGGAATCACCCCTTTGAAAGCATTAGTCTTTAAATAAAACAATAGGAAGGATAGCTTCGAAGACCTTTTGAAAATATTGCCTTCGAAACCTTAATATAAGTGGCTACTGGAGCCCTTTCGAAAGCATTGGAAAAAAGGGGCTTCAATATTACTAAACAAAAGCTCCCCTTTCGAACTCATTGCTATAAGGCTATAAAGAAAACGACCTTTAACCCTTTCGAAAGGTATGAAGATGGCAGCAAGGTTTTGACTAGGTTCAAAAATTACCCTTTCGAAAGGTCCTCTTTAAAACTTAATATGCGGCAACTCAATCGAAAGGTACTTTAAAACAGAGGCAAGCGGCAACTCGTTTGAAAGCTATATAAAAGTACTTTAACCCTTTTGAAAACTTTTTAGAAAATAAGCAGCAACTCTTTCGAATGCAAAACAAAGACAAGTGGGTTGATTTAAAAGCTATTAAAAGAGACATCAACCCCTTCGAAGGCAAGTTTTCAATGCCATCCCCATTTGCCTTTCTCCAATAAACACATACCAGTTATTTGATATCATGTGTATTGGTTTTGAATGAGTTCGAAAGGCAATCTAGGATGATTTCAGAAGCAAGCAAATGGAAGTGGCAAGCTTGTAATTCGAAACAAAAATGATTTTTGTTCCTTTAAAAGAAACTCCTTTCTACCTAACTTTCCTTATTTGTCAAAATATAATTGGCTGCCAAATCCTTTACCAAAATGTAAGAACCTGATTTCCAGTGGTCCGGATTTTTCGCAAAAATGCTAAAAACCAAGCCCACTAAAGCTCGAGTTGGGTATCTGGTATCCTGCAAATAGGCAAAGACAAATATATCAGAGCTCAATAATTTATCTCAAAGCGGGATAGACTAAAATATAATAGTAAGTAAATAGTCACCCAAATAATAACACTTTCTAAGCAAGTGTCATAAAGCTGAGAAGTCTCTGCCATCTACCTAACCCGTAGGATGTTATGAGGAGGGGGTCAGAATAAAAGTTCTGGTGAATGAATAAATTATATACTTCTAGGCTTAATTCTACATATATCGTTTTATTTCCATTTACTCTTATATTAGGTTCATTAGGTTACAATACTCTCGCCTCTATTCATGAACCGTGCCCATCTACTCTATAGTAGATTAAAACCTAATAACTAATATATACATATATGTTGCTATATGCCCAATGACCATAATGGTCCTAGGTACCACCCATGGTACCTTCCGTATCCTCCTCGAAAAGGGCTCCATCGCCTTGCTTCGAGAGTGTTCCGTAACTACATCTGTAAAGGACTGCTTCGTAAGGCCTACAATACAGATGCTCCATCGTCTTGCTCCGTAGCTACATCTATAAAGGACTGCTTCATAAGGCCTACAATACAGATACTCCATCGCCTTGCTCCGCGGGCGTTCCATAGCTACATCTGTAAAGGACTGCTTCGTAAGGCCTACAATACAGATGCTCCATTACTTACTATGAAAACGTAAATCGCGTCCGCACTAGTCTATGCTAGTGCTCGGACATCCATAATGTACCACCAGTGCATATATTGAGTCTACGTAATCGTTCTGTCTACTATATCCCGCCAACAAGGTCTACCTTGTACGGAATTCAGTCGGAATTTTCTATATCTATAAAGGACTGCTTCGTTTGGCCTACAATACAGATATTCTAGTTGTTCTATCTCGTTTTCATCATGGCTATGGCCCCACGCATCCACCCCTCAACTAACCGAAAGACTTCTAAAGAGTTAAGTGGTCGTGCCCTACTCAAACAATCTAACATCCAAATGGCGGTGCCCCCCATCCAATGTCTCGATAGTGAAAGAATCATTGGCATGTTGGTTAAACTCTAGTCTTTCCCGAAATCGATCTTTGTCTTAATGCTGGCCGATATCCGCATGCGACTATCCTTAAAATTACTTGCAAGTACTGGACATACGAATACCCTACTCCGAACACCAAGCCCTTCTGACTACCTACAAAGGTCTGCTTCGTTAGGCCTACAATGCAAATGCAGTCTAGGAAATCTCTCTTAATGGAACACCTACAGACCTGCCTCCTGGGGTGCAGCTTCGTTAGGCCTACCCAGAAGGCCATCCTATAGTATCCTCACGTCCCGTTGAAGTCTCGTACTTCCTTGAAGCCCAAAAATACTAAGTTGGATGTGCTTCTCCATTTCTAAAATCCATGATGAACTGCTTCGTTAGATGCTTCATCCTTTGGGCTGCTCCAAACGCATCTCAATTCTTTTATTAGACCCAAAGTCTAATCTTTTAATTTGTGTTTAGTTTACTTTCTTATTTTGTTGGCTACTTATTTACCCTAATTAGCATATTCTTGCCCTCGTCTCACCTCTATCTATTGTAAGATTTCCATTTATTTAATAGGGAATACTATTGGTATGAGCCACATTCATTATCTTGCTTATTTAACTTAATGTAAATCTTAAGTTCATTAAAATATGCCTCTTTATCATTCCTGCTTTATTTGCTTACTGACTTAATATAAATTATTTAAATAAGCTTCTACCATTATTATTGGTCATTAATTTATTCAAAGTCTCAAAATAAGCTTTTCCGTTCTTATTACTTAATTATAACCTATGTTATAATTCTACCTGTAATTGTCATTTTCTCTTCTTTTATAGTCCGTACATAATTCCAGCATTTCTTTTCTGTTCTAGTCTGCCTTCTTTTATTATGATATAGAATATTATTTTATTCTCTTATATTATAAAATTAACTTATCATAATAACTATCTTCTTAAATAGTCCGCGTAGTAAATGCAGACCTAGGTTCATTATCGTTTACAGCTTCAAGTTTTTATCTAATAATTCACTTGATTCATGTCATACTTTGCTTTATTATCTTCTATTCTAGGAAGTAATTCTATTTTATTTGGTTGGTTATGAAAACTATATTTAAAAATCCATTTTCATATTTTAATATTAAATAACACTATAAACAATAATCTGTAACTGCTAGATATTTCTTTTACTATTTTGGAATAGTGTAAAATACAATGGTTTCTCTATTTTACACTAATTCTTTTTTTCTTTCTTTTATTCTAGCAATTATGTTCATTGTTGTCTTTTAAATATTAAATTATAGAAATGTATCCTATTTTCTAAACCAATCAATTAACCTTTTAGTTACACCCAAATCCAGTTATTAGATTAATTAACTTTTCTCATTTTAACGAATTTATTACAGTAATTCCATTCCTCAAACTTTTATTACTTTACATCTTATTTCCTTCATTTCAGTATTCTTAATTATTTAATCCATATTCACGTTTAATCTATTCTAATCCAGACGCGAAGAAAGAGGAGAAAATAAAAGAAGAATGACGCTTGCATAGAAATCCAAAACGTAGAAACAGATGTAAATAAATACTAATACTGTAAATAAACTGTAAATTCCTTATAGTTCGGTATAACTTAATTAATAGGATTAATTATTGAATAAAATTATCTAAATGGGAATTTAACGATAATATATCTTAAACTTAAAAGATATATAAATAAATCCACTCATATTGCTAGCTTTCTAAATCTCCCTGTTTTTTTTTCAGGTCTGTCCCTAACATCTATATTCACCTACCTTGTAATCCCTATTTGGAATTCCAAATGATATATTTACAGATCTGTAATATTTGAAAGAGAAAAAGAAGAGTGTAACGGCCCGTAATTTCGCTACTTCGGAAATGAGAGATTTCGTTCGTTTTAAATTTAAAAGGAATTTAAAAATTAAATAAATATGTTATATATAATAAATAATAATGGAGAAATTTATCTATTCTTATAGTTAACAAATTAAAAGGTATAAATTTGAATTTAGAACAAATCAACAAAAGTTAAGTTTTATTAAAAATAAATAAAGGCTTAAATAAATAAGTTTAAATATTTATTTGATAAGTTAAATCTTATTTAAAACATCTAATAAAGATAATAAAAGTATATTAAAAGATTTAAAAGTATGTTAATAATCGTTTTACAAAAATAACCAAATTTTGTCACATTTTGTCAGTTTTACATACACTGTAAAATTAGAGATTTTGATATTAATTAAATATGATTTTTAAATATAAAGAGACATGTTTTAATTTATTTAAAAAAGTAAAATGTTCATTTTAAAGTTTGGTTTACTTCAATATATAGTTTAACAAAAGCGTCAAATTTTGACTGTAAAATTTGTCAATAAAAACATCGTTTTCAACAAAAATAAGTTGTCGTCAAGTTGTTGCAACTTGATACATTTTCTAACACATAAATACAAGTTTACAAACTTTTTAAACACTTTACATTTAGCACTAAAAGACAAAAGGAGTTTACTTTTGAAAAGTTTAAATAAATAAAAAAAGTAAAAAGTACGATTTGACTAATTTCAAATTAAATTAAACTTTATAAAACAACATCATTACTTTACCTCTTTTCTCATTAATGAGATGTTATGCATAAGCATGGAAAAAGAGCAAACTTAAGTATTAAAATAATTACAAATCATAAGAAAGTGACACCTCTTATTATTAAACTTATACACTTCCTAAAAACCATAAATGCATATCTAATCAATGAAAAGTCTTCCCTCCTTTTGTACATTTAAATTAAACAAAAATGAGTAATCATTTCTCTTTTTAACATCACATTAAATACCCATCCAATCTCTCTTTTCATGTAAAAGAAAAATGTATATTTAAATTTAAAAATGAAGAGGGTATTAATGTCATTTACCACTAAAATCTCGACTTATAAATACAACCTCAAATCCATTCATTTTCACTTCACTTTCATTCTACAAAATTTCCAAACTCCTTCTCTACTTCTCCATTTCTCTTCCACCTTCAAGCTGTCACCTCCACATCACCCAAACTTAGCCACACCATCACCTAAACCTCCTTTACCCGAGCCTACACACCTCTACCCCCTTCCCATAACTCACGCACCCTACATCCTCCCCAACCCGAGCCCTAGACCCCAAACCCGAGACCAAACATCCCCATACCCGTCGTATACAAGCCTTAGCCGAGCCTACCCCCCTCAAAAGCACACCTACCCGCCTACCCAAGCCTTTACACACCCCACTACCCAAGGCCGTACACCCCATTCCCTTCCAAAAAGCCCACGACCATAATATAAAAAAAAAGAAAAAGAGAGAAAAAAGAAAAGAAAAGGAAAGAAAAAGAAAAGGAGAGGAAACGGCAAACTCGAGACGTTCGAGAAACAAAAGAACGCTAGTTCAAAAAAAGATTGACGGAGTTGATATGAAGGTGAGAAATTCTCATCGCTTTTGAAATTATATTTTGGTTATGTTAAAACAATCACATTTATACCCTTATAACATATGAATGTTTATACCAAATTGATTGTTAATATGGATGATTGATAGTTTGGTTAGATAATTGAATTATGATAATATATACCATTATGGTATTAATAGTGAATGTTGGATTTGAAATCATATGTTATGTGATCGGTTGAATGGATGTTATGTTAGTGATAAATATGGATATTGGTTATGCTCATTTTGATTTAATGATCTCTTTGTTAAAAAGACCCAATTTTGGTGATATGGTATACTTTGAAAAAATAAGTCTCTTTTCAATTAGAAGTGAAATTAAAGTTAAAATAAAAAAGAATTTGAAATTTGAAGTGAAACGGGATTAAAAAGGATAGTGAAATTGAAATTGAAATTAAGATGAATAGTGAAATTGAAATCGATTTTGAAAATTGAATTTGAGATTAGGGTTGAATTGAAGTTTAAATTGAAATTAGATTTCAAATCTAAGTTTTAATTGAGTTTAATTTGAAGATAGAATTGAAATTGAATTGAAATTTGAATTTAAAATTTAATATGAAAATAATAGGAATATAATAATATTATAATATGGAAATAGTGAAAATACAATTTTAAATACTTTAAAAAGTGAAAATATTGATTTAAAATGATTTGTAAGGATTTTATAAGTGATAAAATCCAATTTGAATAAATTATTTCAAATATTGAAAAATAAGTTAAAACTAGGTGCGTCGCGCAACGGTAGTTCGCGATTTCGCGTCGAAAAGTTCAAATGAATGTGTAGAGCGGAATATAACTCGGAATTCCTTGAGATAAGAAAATTATGGACTATTATATCCATATCTTCTAAACGAAGAAAGAAAATCAAAATTTCGTTGAGTAGATTTTGAATTAAGTCCAAATTGATTTTCTAGAAAAATCGCGCTAGTGCAGTTAAGTGACCATAACAGGAAATCGGTTTAAATGAACGTTTTTAATTATGAAAAAATATGGAACAAATTTGATAAATCTATTTAAATAGTTTAAAAGAGATTTGGATTGGAAAATATAAATTATCAAATGTTTAAAAGTTGATTTAATCAAATAAGCTTATATAGCAATTTCCACAGCACTTTTATGCTGCGAATTGTATAACTTTTTGAATATGAGTTTAAACGTAACGATTTTTCTCAGAATCAATAGTGAATGTTTTTAAAAGGAAAATTAACCATTTTGAAAGATAATTTGGAATATTTATAATCAAATTCAAAATAAAGTCGATAACTGAGTATGCGGAAACGACTAGTACATTTGTCCCGCCTGTGAGATCTGGGAAGATAAAACAAGGTGTTTAACTAAGGTTAAGGATGGAGTAACCAATGCCCTGAACTTACTTGGCCTATGTTTTCTTTTCTTAGGCGACGGGTGGAACAGATCGAAAGGAAAGCCTGGATGCTCTTAAATAAAAAGATTCTGTTAAGTTTTCCAAAATAAAAGAAGATTAGTATTATCCAAAATTTAAGCAATCTCCAAAATGAACAAATTACGACTTGGATTGCATAGAGATAATCTTCTTATACTTGGTATTAAAATTCGAAGAGGGAACTCGTCCTATTCGTGGAATTCAAAAGGTGATTTCACCGTTATTCCGCCCATAACACTTGTTGAATACAGAAATTGATGTTGAGTAGAATTTGTAATATCCCGGAAATTTTAACAATATCAATTTAATAATCTGTTGAATAATTAAATTGATATGGATAATCTTTGATAATAAGATTTGAATTTAATTTAATAATCTGATTTAAATTAGTATTTAATTGATGATTTTATCTTTTAAAAAAAAGTTAATAAGATATTTCTATTTGAATATATATATTTATTTGTATATATTGTAAATAGAAGCTTTGGTAAATTGGAAATTTATATTTAATTTAATCTGGACTTTTCAAAGATATTTAAATAAGTAATTTTATAGTTTTAAAATACTTTAGATAAATCTTTTAATTGGTTTAAGATATATTTTACTTAAGTTTAAATAATTAAGATTTACAAAAATGGTTTGTTTTATTTCTTTTTAAATATTTCTTAATAAAGAGATAATTTCTTTTATAAATTATTTAAAATTGATAAATGTGTTATTTTCAAACAATATTAATAATGTATTGTTTTATATATAAAAATAAATAGATTTTAAAGGAAATAGAATTTGTTATTTTCAAAAATTTAATGTGTAGTTATATATGTATATATATAAGTTGATTGAGTTTCTTTGATTTAAATTTGAATAAGTATATAGTTATTAGGAATTTGTTAATTAAAGCTTTATCCATTTATAAATTCATTTTTGCATGTAAAATTTATATGTGTAACTTAGTAAAACCATCTAAGCACATGTGTCAACATGTTAATATAGGAAGATGACAAATGTCATTTTGTATTTTATTTTTCTTTGATTTTTGATAATTCATAAATTAAGTTATATAAGCACACATCTTCATTTTTCTTTTTCTTTCTCTCATTTAATTTCTAAACAAAGAAATTCAGTTGAAAACTTATTTCTCAAAATCAAATCTGAAATCAATACTTCTCAAACAAAAACCAAATTCAATAACCTGAAAACATTTTCAAATTCAAGAAAAATCCGAAGTCTGTTTCTGTTTCAAGCTTGTAATCATTTTCCCAAGTTTTCAAATGAAATCTGGAAGTCATGCCTGCATACAAATCTAAGAACTAAAGTTTCCACTTCCTGTTTCAAAACAAAATCAGTTTCTCCTCAAACAAAAACCAAATTTAATAGCCTGTAAACTCATTTTCCAAAACCAAACCAAAAGCCTGCATATTTTCTTCAAATCTGGAATCTGTTTGAAGCAAGCCAAACCTAGAATCTAAAGCAATATATCAGCAAGATAATAGCATGCATACAAGATCCAGTAACATCAAGCAACATGCAAGTTTTAAATCGAAGAAGCATTTCCAGTTTAAAGATTCAAAGAAAGGCATTCAGATTTTAAAGTTCAAAAACAGTTTCAAGATTTTCCAAAAATAAGGCTCTGTTCACTCTCAATTAAGGTGAGTAACTTTTAAAATTTAAAAATAAAATTGGGTTGCATGCTAGTATAGTATAATATAAATGTATATTGCATAATTGAATGTCTGAAATGTTGTGCATGCTGTTTAAGTGCTCTGTTCAACCTTTGTTTTTAGTGAGTAAACCTTTTATTTAAAAACAGTTTATAAATCTGTGATGAAATCTTGTTGCATGTGTGGAAATATAGTCTATAATGCTTGCATGAGTTTTGAATATAAATGTGTGTATATAAGTATAACATGTCTGTATATTGTCTCTGTACATTTATATTGGTGCTCTGTTATTAGTAACAGGCTCAACTTCATCACAAAATAATTCCTAACTTCCTAAATTATCAATATTAGACTTTGATTAATGAAAAGAAAATGATAATAACAATGTAATCTTGTTTTTAAAAAAAATATCTTAAGTGTTTATATTTACTTAATATTCTAGAATTGAAGTTTACAGTAATAATCAAAATAAAAGTTGAAAATCAATGTGTATGTTTTCATCTTTGAATTATAAAATATGATTCTTACAAGAAAATCACGAATTTAGATATGAATTTGGTAATTTTTAGAATGGTATGTGCTGTGAATTTGTAAGTAGATCGTTTTTGGGTTTTTGGTCGATTTCTGTCGTTCGGCGGCGATAGGATGATCGGGGTTTGGCATGGAGATGGCCGGGGTGTCAGGAGTCTCTGGAAAAATGGTGGATGAGGTTATCTATGGCCGTGGTGATCGGGAAGGGGTGAAGTAGGGTTTTTAGGCATGTTCGAGTCGAGGTGGATTTCATGGCCAGTGCGATGTCGTTGTGATGTCGAGTTGGGCCGCAGTAGGGGGAAAAGGAAGGTGGTTGTGTGGCGAAGGCCCAGGCACGAAGTCGTGGTCTTTAGTGGTCGGAGTTAGGCGGTGGAAGGTGTTTTGTGCGATCGGGTTTTGGTGACTGCTGTCGATCGTGGGCTCGATTTCGATTTAGGGTTCGTTTTCAAGTTTTGGGTGGTCGGAGCATTTGGTGAGATGGTCGTCGATTGGGGAAGGGTCGGGACGTTGATCGGTGGTGGCCGGAGTGATCGTGCACGTGCACGTGCACGTTTGGGTTGGGCTGTTTTATCTGGTGAGTTGTGTTTTGGAGAAGATGATGTGAGTCTCGGGTTTGGTCCCGTGCGAATGCGTGGTTTTCTCGAAGCAGTTGAAGTTAGTGGAAGACTCGGGGATGACTCGGGGTGTTTGAGGGTAGGGCTCGGGTGAGTATTTCGAGCCTGGGTTTAAGATTTTTATAATAAAAAAAAAAGTTAAGTAAAAGTTTGAACAGTTGTATAAAAAGCGATTTGTTTAAATCTTGTAAAATTTATTTTACAAGGAAAATATTTTTTATCACTTAAATATTTTAAGTTGATTTTAAATCTTGTTGAAGTTAAATTATAAGTCAATGATTTTTATGCATTTAATTATTAGGGTAATTAAATGAATAATTAATTTATCTAATAAATTAATAAAATAAATAATTACTTAAGAGTAATTAAAGGTTTAATCTTAAAAGTTTAAGATTAATTATTTTTAGAATAATTAACTTGTAATTAAGATTCATTAATTAAATAGGATTTGATTTTAATTAATGGGTAAGATAAATTAATTAGAATAATTAATTTATAATTAAGGATTATAAATTAGAATATTAATTAATGATTAGGAATTAATTAATAAAGTAATAAAAAAATTGTTAATGAAAGTCATTAACTTGAGATTATTTAATAAATAATTAATTTGATTAATTTTAATAATTAATTAGATTAATTAATTTAAGGATAATCCTTTATGAAATTATTTAAATGTAATTACTTAATGGAAGTAATTTAGAAATTAATTACTCATTTGTAATTAATTAAGTTAATGTGATTAGTTAAGTTAATTAATTAAGTTAATTAATTTAGAATAATCAATGGATGATTTGATAAATAATTACTTAAATGTAATTAATAAGGTATATTATTTAGGGAAGTAAATAATAGATAATTACTGGAAGTAATTAGTTGAAATGTGATGTATTAATGGAAGTAATTGGAGTTAATTACTTTGAATAATTAATCAAGGGATTAATTAATAAATTAATTAAGGAGTAATTAATTTAGTTAATGAAAGTAATTAAGAGTAGTTAATTACTAAAGGAGATTAATCAAGAGTGATTAATAAATGTGTTTTAATTAAAGATTAATTACTTAATGTAATTAATTTAATTGAGTAATTAATAATTAAGTTGTAATTAAGGATCATTAATTAATATAATTAATGATGTAATTAAGATTGATTAATTTAGTAATAATTAATAAATAAAATAATTAATCAATGTAATTAATTAAGGATTAATGTAATTAATTATAGTTGATTAAGTTAATTAATTTTAGTTAATTTATTAATGATGTAATTAAAGGTTAATTACTATAAGTGGTTAAGGATAATTAATTTAAGTAATTAATTAAAGATAAATTACTTGGATGTAATTAAAAGATAATTAATCAAGATGATTAATTGAAATGAATTATTAGAGGATAATTAATTAATTGATTGTAATTAATTAATGGTTAAGTAAGAAGGATTTATAAAATGAAGTAATTAATTTAATTCAATTTAAATTAAGATGATATAAATCATTACTTAAGAATGGATGATAATATTGAATGCTTTGCATTGATTGATATCTCTGATGAGATATATGCTGTGTGATATGGATGTTTAGTTGAATTGTGATGATAATATGGATTATCTGATAATGTTGATTATCTATTGTGAATTATCCTTCTATGTGTATAAAGATAATTGAATTGAATTGTTTTAACTTTAAAACAACTTGGCCTTAAAAGATACGCTTTGGATTTCGATGAGACCGGGATCGGGTTTCCGTATACCGGATTTCCAGGTCTGGAGACCCGAATACCACATCGATCCAAATTAACGATAGGTCGTGAATCAAGTGAAGATGAAGATTCAGAGTGCAAGGGTTATTGTCGTTAACTCTGAGGGTGATTCCAAAACGAGTGTAACGAGATAATGCCTTCGGTTTCGTTCGAACCCGGAACGAACTTGTATGGATTGAATGCTTTCAGAACATCGTCAGGTGGACGATGAGCATTCTAAGTGATGTGTTCTTTTCTAAGGTAATCGTGACCTCAAGCCTCACAAACCGGGAATGGCTAAAACAGGGGAGGTGCAGCAAGGTTAGTGGGTAGCACCCAAGTAGGACAAGGTTACCTCTGTCTAGATGTCCCTTTCTATTTTCGACTTAGTGGTGCGGTTGCTGATCCCAACCGTGAGGTATCTTGTGCGGGAATTATCCAGTAAGGGATGTTCCGACCTTGTGTTGCAGGGGATTGGGAGTGATCCTCGGTACGGTGATCTAGGCCACGTACTGTGACGGGCGGTACCCCGGTAGCCCTGCCATTGTATGGAATCCAAACTCCAATAAGTGCCGTACGTATTAGTTGTGCCCAACTATGTTGGAATGTGAGATGTAAGCATTTCAGCTATTTCTGTATTTTACTTGAAAACCCTAGACCCTATTATAATATAACTGAATTTCCTATCAAATGTTTTGGTTAGCGTAAGGTAAAAACTTTTCCATGTTTATGTGTGGGAAGTCTTACGTGATACCTTTTCTTTCAAAAGGTTTTGAAGTTAAACAAGTTTAACCTGTTACTCACACCAGACCCATGTCTGACCCAAGTTGTTTATTTCTGTTTTATAAACTCTTGGGTACTCAAATTTTTACGAGTAGCCAAGGGATTCAGGTTAGCCTTGACGAATTGTGGAGGAGCAATGGAGCAGGAGGCTTCAGCGTTGTAGATATAGATAGTAGTTTCCGCTGTGTTGATCTTGTTTAGATCTTTGTTTTGTATTGAGATGTAATAACTAGACAGATGTTTATAACTGTCTAGTATATGATGTGTAATCTGTGTAACTCTGATAGATGATGTATATGATACTATGAAATAGTTATGTGATATATTATATTTTATTCCGTTTCCGCTGTGAGTATTTGTGTTTGTTTCTTTTCTCTTCTTCTCTTTTCTACTTCTCACCCCTTTCTTTCTTACTGTCGATGCGATTTTCCGGGAGTGGAAAGCCGGGTCGTCACATGTGGTATCAGAGCATAGGTTGAGCGAATGCCTAAGCTTTTGGTTAAGTGAATATCAGAACACTAGGTTGAGTGAATACCTAGGTTCAGAAGGATTGTTCATTAGAGATAGGATCTGTAGCAACCTGTTTGAGTCTGAGTGTATATATATACGAGAGCGCGTATTTGTTAGTTATATAAAATGGTTTTATATTGTGTTAATTGATCGGTTGAGTGGTATATGGATTCTGGTCAATACGAGTAGCTAACGTTATTGATAGGGATCTCTAAACACTTGAACCAGGCCAACAGACACAATATTATTTTAAAGATAGATGAAATAATTTCTATATAAAAAAATATATCATTTTAAATATATATATATTTATGTATTTCTACCTATTTATTGGGTTACCTGTTCGGGTTTTCCAATATAAGTTATAAAGGTAGATAAGGTGGTAGTGTGTGTAACACAATTACCAATAGTTGGAGTTTGAATGTTTGAGGTTGGAAGTATATATCGAGACTGTAAACCCAATACCGTCTCGAGTAAGCTTTGCTGTGGTGAAGGATTTCATCGATCTCCGAAGGAAACTGTAATGGTTCGGAGTTTATCTTTGAAGTTTGGATGAGTAGAGTTGGATCTGTCAATTAGACAGAAGCAAGTGATAGTATCCGGGTAACCTCAGGTAATAGTAGCTGTATGATGAGATACAGTGACGATGGATGTTTCCGAAGATGTTTTCTTTGGAACGAGTTTGAGGAAGTGTGTATGCTTCGGTGTTGGGGCTGAGTTCAGCATGGTGTTTCTGTTGGTTTGGAGTCCGAGTTTCTCGAAGAGCTTTGGATAGGAGCATTTGTGGCAGCAGTGCAGCTCGGAGTATTCTGTGATGGCAGGAAGTTTTCTGGATGAGCAGTTTTTCTGAAGGTGAAGTTCAGAAGCAGTAAGAGTAAATCCATTTCTTCAATAAATTGGATAAATAAGTGTAAGCTGTTCTGATTGGTAAAGGGAGAGCAGTCTGTTTGGAATTAGGATGGGTTGATCGCAAAAGTGACTTGCGATTGTCTGAGTGTTCTCTTGTGTTGTCAGAGTTTTTCTGGATGTCTTCAGAGAAGTCAGGAGTTGTCCGCATCTGAAGGTTGAGTTTTCTTATCGATTGGATTCCAGGAGTGATACCGGTGATTCAGCTAGTGGAAGGATGTTTCCTAGAGATGGAATTGGTGGAACAGCCCAAGTTTTGCTGGAGTATCTGAGTTTTATTTATGGATCAGTGAATCTTATTTCTGGAATGAGTTGTCCAGCCTGTGCTTGTGTTCTACTTCAGATCAGAATTGAGCAGCGAAAGCAGTTTGGAGTGTATCTCTGGATGGGAGAAGTAAGTTTGGAATCTACTGATGTTGTGAAGTAGAATTATGTTTGGATCTCGTCTGTGTTCTGATTTGGATAAGTATTAGGTCTTCTGAATTGAATTGTCAGTTTGGATAACTGGAATTCATTGAGTTTTACGTATCTCTGAGGGAGTACGTATTTGATCTATCTCTGGTTTTAGAATCTGCAGTTTGGGAAGTTTGGTAGTTGAGTCAGACTCGTCTGTAGTCTGATATTCTGTTTAGTTCTATAAATCTAGATAAGTAGGAGATCTATAGCTTAGTAGTTTAGATTGTTTGTAGAGCAAGTATCCCGGTATATATATATATACTTGGGGAAACTCGAGGAATTTTATCTAGAATTTAGTCTAGATAGTTAGAATTGTTTGATTGGATGATTTGGTTGCTATGGTTGCTAGCATATGGATGATAGTAGATGCATGTGTTTTGAATTTAAATCTTTAATAAGATTATTAAATTACCTTTGTTTAAATTTCGGGGACGAAATTATTTTAAGGGGGGAGGAATGTAATATCCCGGAAATTTTAACAATATCAATTTAATAATCTGTTGAATAATTAAATTGATATGGATAATCTTTGATAATAAGATTTGAATTTAATTTAATAATCTGATTTAAATTAGTATTTAATTGATGATTTTATCTTTTAAAAAAAAGTTAATAAGATATTTCTATTTGAATATATATATTTATTTGTATATATTGTAAATAGAAGCTTTGGTAAATTGGAAATTTATATTTAATTTAATCTGGACTTTTCAAAGATATTTAAATATGTAATTTTATAGTTTTAAAATACTTTAGATAAATCTTTTAATTGGTTTAAGATATATTTTACTTAAGTTTAAATAATTAAGATTTACAAAAATGGTTTGTTTTATTTCTTTTTAAATATTTCTTAATAAAGAGATAATTTCTTTTATAAATTATTTAAAATTGATAAATGTGTTATTTTCAAACAATATTAATAATGTATTGTTTTATATATAAAAATAAATAGATTTTAAAGGAAATAGAATTTGTTATTTTCAAAAATTTAATGTGTAGTTATATATGTATATATATAAGTTGATTGATTTTCTTTGATTTAAATTTGAATAAGTATATAGTTATTAGGAATTTGTTAATTAAAGCTTTATCCATTTATAAATTCATTTTTGCATGTAAAATTTATATGTGTAACTTAGTAAAACCATCTAAGCACATGTGTCAACATGTTAATATAGGAAGATGACAAATGTCATTTTGTATTTTATTTTTCTTTGATTTTTGATAATTCATAAATTAAGTTATATAAGCACACATCTTCATTTTTCTTTTTCTTTCTCTCATTTAATTTCTAAACAAAGAAATTCAGTTGAAAACTTATTTCTCAAAATCAAATCTGAAATCAATACTTCTCAAACAAAAACCAAATTCAATAACCTGAAAACATTTTCAAATTCAAGAAAAATCCGAAGTCTGTTTCTGTTTCAAGCTTGTAATCATTTTCCCAAGTTTTCAAATGAAATCTGGAAGTCATGCCTGCATACAAATCTAAGAACTAAAGTTTCCACTTCCTGTTTCAAAACAAAATCAGTTTCTCCTCAAACAAAAACCAAATTTAATAGCCTGTAAACTCATTTTCCAAAACCAAACCAAAAGCCTGCATATTTTCTTCAAATCTGGAATCTGTTTGAAGCAAGCCAAACCTAGAATCTAAAGCAATATATCAGCAAGATAATAGCATGCATACAAGATCCAGTAACATCAAGCAACATGCAAGTTTTAAATCGAAGAAGCATTTCCAGTTTAAAGATTCAAAGAAAGGCATTCAGATTTTAAAGTTCAAAAACAGTTTCAAGATTTTCCAAAAATAAGGCTCTGTTCACTCTCAATTAAGGTGAGTAACTTTTAAAATTTAAAAATAAAATTGGGTTGCATGCTAGTATAGTATAATATAAATGTATATTGCATAATTGAATGTCTGAAATGTTGTGCATGCTGTTTAAGTGCTCTGTTCAACCTTTGTTTTTAGTGAGTAAACCTTTTATTTAAAAACAGTTTATAAATCTGTGATGAAATCTTGTTGCATGTGTGGAAATATAGTCTATAATGCTTGCATGAGTTTTGAATATAAATGTGTGTATATAAGTATAACATGTCTGTATATTGTCTCTGTACATTTATATTGGTGCTCTGTTATTAGTAACAGGCTCAACTTCATCACAAAATAATTCCTAACTTCCTAAATTATCAATATTAGACTTTGATTAATGAAAAGAAAATGATAATAACAATGTAATCTTGTTTTTAAAAAAAATATCTTAAGTGTTTATATTTACTTAATATTCTAGAATTGAAGTTTACAGTAATAATCAAAATAAAAGTTGAAAATCAATGTGTATGTTTTCATCTTTGAATTATAGAATATGATTCTTACAAGAAAATCACGAATTTAGATATGAATTTGGTAATTTTTAGAATGGTATGTGCTGTGAATTTGTAAGTAGATCGTTTTTGGGTTTTTGGTCGATTTCTGTCGTTCGGCGGCGATAGGATGATCGGGGTTTGGCATGGAGATGGCCGGGGTGTCAGGAGTCTCTGGAAAAATGGTGGATGAGGTTATCTATGGCCGTGGTGATCGGGAAGGGGTGAAGTAGGGTTTTTAGGCATGTTCGAGTCGAGGTGGATTTCATGGCCAGTGCGATGTCGTTGTGATGTCGAGTTGGGCCGCAGTAGGGGGAAAAGGAAGGTGGTTGTGTGGCGAAGGCCCAGGCACGAAGTCGTGGTCTTTAGTGGTCGGAGTTAGGCGGTGGAAGGTGTTTTGTGCGATCGGGTTTTGGTGACTGCTGTCGATCGTGGGCTCGATTTCGATTTAGGGTTCGTTTTCAAGTTTTGGGTGGTCGGAGCATTTGGTGAGATGGTCGTCGATTGGGGAAGGGTCGGGACGTTGATCGGTGGTGGCCGGAGTGATCGTGCACGTGCACGTGCACGTTTGGGTTGGGCTGTTTTATCTGGTGAGTTGTGTTTTGGAGAAGATGATGTGAGTCTCGGGTTTGGTCCCGTGCGAATGCGTGGTTTTCTCGAAGCAGTTGAAGTTAGTGGAAGACTCGGGGATGACTCGGGGTGTTTGAGGGTAGGGCTCGGGTGAGTATTTCGAGCCTGGGTTTAAGATTTTTATAATAAAAAAAAAGTTAAGTAAAAGTTTGAACAGTTGTATAAAAAGCGATTTGTTTAAATCTTGTAAAATTTATTTTACAAGGAAAATATTTTTTATCACTTAAATATTTTAAGTTGATTTTAAATCTTGTTGAAGTTAAATTATAAGTCAATGATTTTTATGCATTTAATTATTAGGGTAATTAAATGAATAATTAATTTATCTAATAAATTAATAAAATAAATAATTACTTAAGAGTAATTAAAGGTTTAATCTTAAAAGTTTAAGATTAATTATTTTTAGAATAATTAACTTGTAATTAAGATTCATTAATTAAATAGGATTTGATTTTAATTAATGGGTAAGATAAATTAATTAGAATAATTAATTTATAATTAAGGATTATAAATTAGAATATTAATTAATGATTAGGAATTAATTAATAAAGTAATAAAAAAATTGTTAATGAAAGTCATTAACTTGAGATTATTTAATAAATAATTAATTTGATTAATTTTAATAATTAATTAGATTAATTAATTTAAGGATAATCCTTTATGAAATTATTTAAATGTAATTACTTAATGGAAGTAATTTAGAAATTAATTACTCATTTGTAATTAATTAAGTTAATGTGATTAGTTAAGTTAATTAATTAAGTTAATTAATTTAGAATAATCAATGGATGATTTGATAAATAATTACTTAAATGTAATTAATAAGGTATATTATTTAGGGAAGTAAATAATAGATAATTACTGGAAGTAATTAGTTGAAATGTGATGTATTAATGGAAGTAATTGGAGTTAATTACTTTGAATAATTAATCAAGGGATTAATTAATAAATTAATTAAGGAGTAATTAATTTAGTTAATGAAAGTAATTAAGAGTAGTTAATTACTAAAGGAGATTAATCAAGAGTGATTAATAAATGTGTTTTAATTAAAGATTAATTACTTAATGTAATTAATTTAATTGAGTAATTAATAATTAAGTTGTAATTAAGGATCATTAATTAATATAATTAATGATGTAATTAAGATTGATTAATTTAGTAATAATTAATAAATAAAATAATTAATCAATGTAATTAATTAAGGATTAATGTAATTAATTATAGTTGATTAAGTTAATTAATTTTAGTTAATTTATTAATGATGTAATTAAAGGTTAATTACTATAAGTGGTTAAGGATAATTAATTTAAGTAATTAATTAAAGATAAATTACTTGGATGTAATTAAAAGATAATTAATCAAGATGATTAATTGAAATGAATTATTAGAGGATAATTAATTAATTGATTGTAATTAATTAATGGTTAAGTAAGAAGGATTTATAAAATGAAGTAATTAATTTAATTCAATTTAAATTAAGATGATATAAATCATTACTTAAGAATGGATGATAATATTGAATGCTTTGCATTGATTGATATCTCTGATGAGATATATGCTGTGTGATATGGATGTTTAGTTGAATTGTGATGATAATATGGATTATCTGATAATGTTGATTATCTATTGTGAATTATCCTTCTATGTGTATAAAGATAATTGAATTGAATTGTTTTAACTTTAAAACAACTTGGCCTTAAAAGATACGCTTTGGATTTCGATGAGACCGGGATCGGGTTTCCGTATACCGGATTTCCAGGTCTGGAGACCCGAATACCACATCGATCCAAATTAACGATAGGTCGTGAATCAAGTGAAGATGAAGATTCAGAGTGCAAGGGTTATTGTCGTTAACTCTGAGGGTGATTCCAAAACGAGTGTAACGAGATAATGCCTTCGGTTTCGTTCGAACCCGGAACGAACTTGTATGGATTGAATGCTTTCAGAACATCGTCAGGTGGACGATGAGCATTCTAAGTGATGTGTTCTTTTCTAAGGTAATCGTGACCTCAAGCCTCACAAACCGGGAATGGCTAAAACAGGGGAGGTGCAGCAAGGTTAGTGGGTAGCACCCAAGTAGGACAAGGTTACCTCTGTCTAGATGTCCCTTTCTATTTTCGACTTAGTGGTGCGGTTGCTGATCCCAACCGTGAGGTATCTTGTGCGGGAATTATCCAGTAAGGGATGTTCCGACCTTGTGTTGCAGGGGATTGGGAGTGATCCTCGGTACGGTGATCTAGGCCACGTACTGTGACGGGCGGTACCCCGGTAGCCCTGCCATTGTATGGAATCCAAACTCCAATAAGTGCCGTACGTATTAGTTGTGCCCAACTATGTTGGAATGTGAGATGTAAGCATTTCAGCTATTTCTGTATTTTACTTGAAAACCCTAGACCCTATTATAATATAACTGAATTTCCTATCAAATGTTTTGGTTAGCGTAAGGTAAAAACTTTTCCATGTTTATGTGTGGGAAGTCTTACGTGATACCTTTTCTTTCAAAAGGTTTTGAAGTTAAACAAGTTTAACCTGTTACTCACACCAGACCCATGTCTGACCCAAGTTGTTTATTTCTGTTTTATAAACTCTTGGGTACTCAAATTTTTACGAGTAGCCAAGGGATTCAGGTTAGCCTTGACGAATTGTGGAGGAGCAATGGAGCAGGAGGCTTCAGCGTTGTAGATATAGATAGTAGTTTCCGCTGTGTTGATCTTGTTTAGATCTTTGTTTTGTATTGAGATGTAATAACTAGACAGATGTTTATAACTGTCTAGTATATGATGTGTAATCTGTGTAACTCTGATAGATGATGTATATGATACTATGAAATAGTTATGTGATATATTATATTTTATTCCGTTTCCGCTGTGAGTATTTGTGTTTGTTTCTTTTCTCTTCTTCTCTTTTCTACTTCTCACCCCTTTCTTTCTTACTGTCGATGCGATTTTCCGGGAGTGGAAAGCCGGGTCGTCACAGAATTAGAACGATTTCTATGATCCTATTTACTCAAAAATGTTTACTAAGATTTATTTTAGGGTTTATCGTAAATGATGTCTTAAATAACATTGTTTTTGACCCGCCTAAAAGTTAAAGAATTTGGATCGAGCGTTAAGTGAGGAAATTTGAGATATTATCCGAAGCGAAAGAATGAATTGCTTAGAATTATTCTAAGTCAAAAGAAAGAGATTTCGAAATCATCTGAAAAGAATTAAAGTGAAAAGAGACTTAATAAATCCCATATACTCATATTCACTTTTTATCGATAATTGGATTTCGAAGGAACCGGGGTCAGATTTGTGTGATTCTTATCCAAAAACCACTTCGAACCAGTGTATACGTTCGAATGTGAAGACATATTGAAGATGATGATTATTAAAGACCGTGGATCTTCATAGCGTGAGGACTCCTTATTGACTTGCTCTTGGTAGCTCCCATTATAGAGTTATATATAGCAGTGGTCTCCACGTTGTGGAGATTTTTCGGATTACAAGGACCACTCGCTACTAGTGGTAGTAGGAGAGTGCCTTCGGTTTGTCCTGTTCCTGGACAACTTGTATGGACGTTTGTCTGACATTGCATTTCTAAAGATTACGTACATTGGTTTTTACAAACGTACATCGATGGTGGCGGAGAAGGCAACTTCTCTTAGCTTAACACCCTCCTTGAGACATACGAGCTTAAGGGTTGTATTTTTATGGAAGGCAATTAGTAGTCAACGGAAATGGCAACGTGGCATTCAAAGATGTGATATGTGCTATGTGAAAAGGTAATCTTTGCCTCAAGCCTCATCAAACCGAAAATGACCGAAACAGGATTAGATGCGGCAAGGCTAAGTGGGTCATTCCCAATTAGGGTATGATCATCCCCTTCTAGATATATTTCTTCCCGCTATGACGTTTGGGATGTAAATTAATGTGGTGTATGGAAATGAGCGCTCGGTTAAAGGTCGGTAACGACCGAGGGATGACATATTCGGTACTATCTAGTTATAGAGGTAGGCCGGTCTTGTGTTGGTAGAGGGCAGATGTTCTATGCCTCGGGACATCCATCTAGAGGTGTACCCATTCGGAAGGTAGATCCTTCACCTGGTCATTTGTATGGAAATCCAAGCTCCAATAAGAACCTACGGTTTTGTATGTAGAGCCTAGTATGCTGGAATTTAATAATGGTAACAATTTTGGCTAAGATTAATAAGTTTATTTGCAAATGTTTTCAAAGAATGTCATTAGAAATAATATCAAATGTTTTGATATAAAAGTGTTTTAGTTGTCATAAGGTAAAAACTCGTCTGTGTTTATATGTGGGCGTGGTCTTATAAGATACTCTTTCTTTTAAAGGATTTTATTAAAAGGTTGATATATCACACTGTCATCTATTATTGAGTTTTTCTCACGTTGGTTTATCAAGCCTGATCCGGGTATTTTCAATACTCGGGTCAGATCCGAGTAGTTTCAGGTTAGTCGAAGACGATTGGAGTTTCCAAAGGAGAGTTGGAGATATTCATCTACGTACGGACATATTCTATTATCCACTGTGGTTTGTTTGTTTTTGTTTGTTGTTTGTCAGCATTTGTAAGGGCGGGTGTTATAACTATCCAAGCTGAATTTATGTTAGACTCTGATATTGTATTTTAAAATTTTCCGCTGTAAAGATTATTATTGAAATAATATATGTTATTCCATTCGTGTGAGATTATGTTCTGTCTATTTTTCTTTATTACCCTTCATGTTCCGTATTTTCTTGCAATTTGAGTTGGACATGTGTGGTTTATTGTCGATTCAAAGGGTACGGAAAAACGAGCCTTAACAAAGAGATTTAGATTAGAAATAGCAAATAAAAATTAGATCTAGGGTTTTACCTTTGACATAGCCTTCTGATTTGAACCAATTCCTAATTCCCTAATTAATTCTATTCTCTTTCTATTTCGATCTAAATTCGTGTGAATTAGATCTAAAATTTTGTTATTAAAAAGTGTAGAAGAGATAGAAAAACCAGTATCGCTCATCCGATTTTCTAGTGCGGATTCTGAACAGGCTTCTTAATTAGAAATCTCTATTCTCCTTACATAGCCATAAACTATGATAGAAAACTTTTGGTTCCACATTAAGAACCCTCACCAAGTGTTCGTTGTCAAAAATTGAATAGTAAATCCCTATTCGGAAGGGTGTGAAACACATCAAGTCATGTATTCGAATCTTGAATCGAGAACTATACGAGAAAGGGAAATGATCTACGTACAATCTACGTACTCATCTAAAGGTTCTCATTAACCCATTTCCTTTAACTCTCAAATTTATGAAAATATTTCACAAAATTCCAATCTAGATTCAACATTTAAAATAAGACAACTTTATTTATGAATTCCTTTTCATAAAATCACTTTACTTTATTAACTTGTATAATACTCTCCTACATCCGAAGAGTATATACAAAACATCATTTTTAATTATATTCACCTTTAACTATTCAGATGGAGGTCCAAAATAATTTTGAGTCTTAAAACTGAGTTGACCAATACAACTTCTTTACCCGTTCGGTCTGGTAAGTAGATAAGAAGAGTAGGATGCTGGTATCCAAACTCCATCCAAGAATCTACTTTTCTTTAGACACTCAAAGAGAAAAATGTTTACTAGCCGGCCCAATAACATCAAGTGATTTTTAACTTTTTAGATGTTAAAATTAATAGACACGATTTAATAAAACAAAGTTTGTTAAACCTTCTTAATAAATTTGACCCAAATAACATTTCATTAATTAACCCATTTTAAATCAAGATACCTTTATATTTTGGATTCTGATTCAACATCCGCACAATCTTTCTGTTCAGCTGGACTTGAGCCCGGCATTAGGCAACAGGTGGTTACTTAGAGGGGAAACTTAAGAGTCAAATTCTTGGATATTTATTTCAAAAACTTTTGAAATGATATTATATATATTTTAATCTATAACAAATATATATATATATAGCTCGAGTAATCCTAAAATGAAAGCAAGGAACTGGGTACTACCAAATAGTATTATATATTCCCTTACTGAGAAGGGTAATACTTAAGAGAAGTATCTGCCATCTTGACACAGCTCATGCCTATTTTTAGTTAATTTCGAGCCACTCGAACCAAGTATTTTAAAACACCTTTCTGTTTTTCAAATCCCTTTTTGAAACAATATCATATATATGTTCTAGCTGAATATTTTCAACGAAATATCTAATTCGAATTGGCTTTGGATTCGTTCGGATTTGAACTCATTCCAACCGTACAATGACAAAGAGAATAATTTACTAAATGCACAATACCATTTGCCTAGACAAACATCTGATTATCACTTAGAAGCTTATCCCGATCATTACAAAACAAAAAGGGAATCATTTCCCAAACCAATCCAAAGGAATTATACCTTTTCTTTAATATTTTCCCTTTCAAAAGTATTTATACTTGAAAATGTTTTAAGTAAACTATTGCCATTATTTCCTAAAATGTTTATATTTCAGGTGAAATTATAATTCTTTTCCCAGAAATCATTTTAAATAATAATATATATCTTTCCTTTTGTATACCAAACCATGCCTTTGGAATTTAATCAAAATCTATTTTTACCCAAATAAATCTATAACAAAATTCCTTTTAAAAATACCTTTATTTGTAAAATATCTTTAAATAATATTATTATTACCTTCTTAAAACTTTGAAAACTATTTTCCAAAAGCATCAGGATTTAATTTCTCAAATTCCTTTTATTTATAAAACACATTTTTATAAATTAAATTGCTTCTTTTAAAGAAAATCATTTCTCAAATATTTATTTGAAAATGTTCTAAATTTCTCTTTAATAAACAACCCTTACCAAAACCAAATATTAACCTATATTATCAACGAACACCCTATAATAAAACTATGAATCTTAATTCACATTGTGTTTGATTCAATGCTTTCAAATTTTCTAACTACCCAACCTATGTTTTAAAAAGGAAGGTTCTAGATAGATTAACATATAATAGTCAATGCCTAGAATTAGATGAGCATGACTAATCAAAATTCTAGATGATAATGATGGAATATTACCCTTCCTAGCAACCAAACGCATACAAGAAAAGTATATTTTTGAAAAAAAAAATATTTCTTTTATATATAAAATATAATTCTAGGTAAAATTATTTCATTTACCCATTTAAAACAATACAGTGTCAATTGGTCTTGTTCGAGTGTTTAGGAAATTCCTATCGATAACATTGGCTAAAGGCAATGACCAGAATTCTTAAGTCACTCAACAGATCAAACAACATGATATAAAACGTTTTTATATCACTAACAAATACGCATTCTTATATATATATATATTCTCAAACTCATCCTAGGGTCTTACTTACCCTATCTCAAATGAGTCAACCCTACCAAAGCCTAGGTGTTCGCTCAACCTAAGCTCTGATACCACGTATAACGACCCACTTTTTCCGTATAGTTTAAGTGACCAATAAACCGCACATGGCCTACTCAAATTGAACGGAAAAGCGGATAGTTAGGGGAAAAGAAAGAAGATAGAAGACAAGAAGAAAAAATAACAACACAGAATCTCATAGCGAAATGAATGATCTATAATATATAACAAATCTTTAAACAAAAATAAACTATAATATATGTATATGCAGACATCAATAGAGTATACTAACCTATTTAGCCCGGCCAGTTATAACAACATGTCCTCACAATTGCTGATAAATACAATAATGAATGCAGTGGAAAAATAAGCATATACGTGAATACGTCTTTAGGCCTCCACCTCGTCTGCTGAAGCTCCAAAGCCTCCAATAAATCTATAATATGCTTGGTCAGACTGGAGCATTATAGGAAAACAACACCCAGGTCAGTGTGGTAAAACCAATGTAAGAATTCAAATCACAAGGAATTTTATTTATTATAACTTGTAAAATACTTTAAAATCAAAGGTATCTCATAAGACCACGCCGCAAATAAATACGGATGGGTTTTTACCTTACGATAACCTAAACCTTTATATCGGAAAATCTAGTGATATTATAAAAATGTCAAAGGGCGAAAATAATAATAATCAAGTAGCGTGATGCTTGTGAGTGTACATCACAACAATACTAGGTATATAATCAAAAACCGATAAGGCGCGTTTACTAATTCTGTAGGATTTCCATGTAGGTGCCCTTAGTACTTCGAGAACGGTCCTCCTATACAAGGATCAGAGATATCCTTCCGAAGTAGCATACATCCCTAGTGATGTACCATAGGAAAAAAATAGCTGGTTAAGACCAAGTGCATCGCCTCATGCATGCATTACAACTGTAGGTAACGTCTAGGTGGAGCGGACTACACCCTATGGGTTTGCCAACCCTATTGGCCATGCCTCTTATCTCTGGTTTTAGTCCTTACCGCTGATGAGCTACGTCTAGCGTTCCAGCTCACGCACCGCCATCAAAATAGATCATTGAATCTAATATGGATTCCCATACCCGATGGATCTTGGAATCACATATTGATTCCCACATCTCAAATAGATCTTGGAATCTCACATGGATTCCCATACCCTAATGAGTTTCGAAACCACACATGGATTCCGACATCTCAGTACATCACGAAACTCCTCCATAGAATCGTATATGGTTTCGGATTATTTATGGTTTTTGAGTCATCTCTTACAAGTACACTCTTCCGCTTCCCGAACGCTCCAAAACCAATCATCTATTTTCCGAAATGCTCAATACCAGTTCTTTAGGAAATAATCAAACAATACATAAGAGCGGGGATCACCCTCTAACCGTTTAAGTTGACGGATCTCCTTATCATTTGTCCTAGAAGAACAAAACAAGTTTATACATACAGTATAACACCACTGACGGTAACTGTAACATATTGTCCCCGTGTTTCTCCTAGATATTTCCAGGGTTAAAATCCTTTGGTGCTAAGTAGGGAATATTTCCTTACCACCAAAATTAAAAAGGACTGCATATTTAGGCCAAGATTTGATAGTCGGTTATTTAACTTTAAAATAAACAAACATTCAAAACAAATATTACATTTCCCATTCAAATCGCTAAGCCTCATTTAATTAAATTTCAATTATTTAGAATCTCTTCAAAAATATTTATCAAAATACTCATATACTTATCTAACCAGAATAGTTATATTCACAAACCATTCTTTTCAAAATACTTGAAAACTTTTAAAAATAGATATGGAAAGTACCGTTCAATATCGACTATGAATCGCACTTACACAATATTTACGTCGCTATCCTAGCAAATCCATAGTAAAATGTAGGCAATCTCTGCCCCTCGAATTATGCCATACAATCAACCATTTTTTCCAAAATCTCTTTATTTCATAAATATCTCCAAATCTATTTATAAAGATTCTTTATAAATCTCCAGTCTATTTATAAACCTTCTTTATAAGTCTCAAACTCATTTATAAAAACTTCTCCTTTTCAGATCTTTAAAACTCATTTATAAATTCTTTTATAAATCTCCAAAACCATTTATAAAACTCTTTCCATATTTAAATAGACTTATTTAATAACTTTTGAGTGAGTAAGGTTCCCTTGATAAACCAGAAATTATTTAAAATAACTTTAAACAACAAGTTATTATTTAAAAACATTCTATTTCATTTTAATTAAATCTCATTTAAAATAATAACTTTAGAATCTCATTAATAATATAATAAATTTATTTTAGGCACTATTATTTTATTAATAAGTTAACTTCAAAACATAATAAAATAATTAATTACAAATAAAAATTAACTTATAAACAAATAATTACAATAAAATTACATTTTAAAAACAATAAATTGGAAAAATATTCTTAAATAACTTTATGAAATTCTTTAAATAATCATAAAATAATTAACCTTTTATTATCATTAAAAAAATAAATTATCTTTTAAAACATTATTAATAAATAATAATTATCTTTAAAGTTTATTAATTATACTTTTAAAATAAGTTTATTAAATAATTAACTTTTCAATTTAAAAAGAGGTTTAGCAGCTCCTATGGTACTTAATCAATTCACCATTAATTCCATTAGACTATCCAAGTTATAATCCAGTATTTACATAACATCAGATATGTAATTTAAACCCATAATTAAAAAGCAATTGTTAATATAACACTTTACTAATATTAATCAACTAGAAGGCACAAAAGTGTCTATACTACTGTAATAGAAGAACGAGGTTTATTTCTACTAAATAGATGTCCGTTTTTAAACTATCAACTTAATAATAGCAGAATGGGGTTTATTCTGCTAAATAGATGTCCAATTAATTTAATTAATAGAACGGTGTTTTATCCTGCTAAACAAACGTCCAATTACCATATTCAATCTAATTTAACTCAACAGTATTTTATTTGGCCAAATAAACATCACTAACTAAGGTATAATAACTTAACGATGTTATTATTAAAACAACGTGATTTAAACTCGGTTCGTTTAACTATGTCATAAATTTATACATATCCAAAGCTATCAACAAGTTACACGAAAACTTTATAATCGTGCATACGAGTACAACGCAAAAATCCATGTGTTAATCGAATTTAAAACAAACACGTTTTGGCATTTCAAAGTTTTGCACATATTAATATAATTAAATTTATATCTAAACAAAGAATTTCTCACCATAATATTAAGCCCAAAGCCCGTTTTCTATCAACCCGAAACCCACACACCAAGCTTTCTTCCACAAATCAAAATTTTGCAAATGTCTAGAACGAAATCGAACATGCACACGTGAACGTGCACGCTTGCCCTAAGCCACCGGCCGCCATCGCAATAACACCACCAGATCCGCCTTGCTCTGCTCCACCCAACTGACCACACTTCGATGCCCCAGTCCCTTTAGATCAAATTCCAATCCTTAGCCCCAATCTCGATCACCTACTGGCCATGGAAACGGAGCTCGCATCGCCTTCCCTATGCACCTACGACCTCAACCACTACCACCGTTAAAACCGTCTGCCTCTCTCTTCACCTTCGAGCTCCCCAACATGGAGTCTGATGCTTTCATCTTTTGCCAGCGACGTGATTTTGAAACCCAAAATCCTAAGGCTTAAAACCCTAACTCAACCTTCACCGTGTACCACCGTACACCAAAAACCCCATGACCACCTTCAATCGCCTTGACATCAACGAAGCAATCTCTCGGCTGTAGAGTTCCACACCCGAACTCCTAGATAGTTGGAATTTAAATGATGACTGAAATTCGTTCATGTCAATGCTACAACCAAACCAAGCCACTAAAATTCACGAACTGACCACTAAAAATCATGGTTCACTAAGGCGGTCATAACTATGCCCTTCGTTTGTTAATTTATGATCGATGAAAATTCGACAAAACTTGACCACCTACTGTTCTTGGCCATTTTCCGACACCTCACTCGACGAAAAATCTTGAAACTATTTTTAAAATAAACTAATCACAAAAAGTAACAACTATCTAGTTTATTGCCAGAGTTAATTCAAATCAGTTAAGGAGTTGTTGATTTTTAAAGCAAGGGGAAGGAGTTTATTTTCATGGTTTTGAAATTTAAACAAAAATGAAGAAGAAGAACTCTGTTTAACGAGCACCTATACATATACATGCATGCTCACCTCCTTCAACATCCAGAGGACCCAAAATTTTAAATATATGGACAATCACTTAAATGCAAGCCAACAAAAAGTCAGCTAAGGATAATGGAAAGCAGGAGCAAGGAAACAAGATGGTGGCTAAGAGGGAGAATGCAATGTACTGTGTGAGTATATTGATTTTGAGATTTTCCTTTTCTTTTTATAGAAAAGATTGCGGTACCCACCACACCCCATCGCATATGCGTACGAGCTACAAACGACAGGAAACAAAATACGATTGCGCACAACAATGTGACACGATAATAAAACAAATATAATACGTATCGGTTATCAAGTTTTGTTGAATTTTGGAAATAAAAATGTTTGATGTAAAATACGTCAAACAAAATTTCAATTATTTTGCAAATCAAAAATTATGGAAATTTTTTATAAATTAAATTGAAAATACGTTATTCAAAGTCAGGTCTTAGTTTAAAATGTAGATTTTTATTATATTTTATAAAATCCCAAATTGAATATTTAAAACTAATTAAATATTCCAAAAATCAAATGATAAAATTTCAGGTCGTTACAAACGAGATGGGAGCGAGATTCTATAATTAGCCTGAATTTCAAGTGAGAGATTGAGAGAGTTAAGGATATACCCTATGGGCAATTCTATAATTAATCATAAATTATTAACTCTGCCATAAACTCTTGTTTGAAATAAGTGGTTTTTTTTCTATTTTATACTTGTTATATTGTGATATATTATTGAAGTAATTAATTTAAGTATATTAAAACAGAAAATCCTTAAATGATATATTATGTGATAATAATTACAAGGAGTTATAATCATGAGAAAACTACCACAAAATAAAAAACTCATTATTTTAAATATTCTTGCTCAAATTGTTTTACGAAATGATATCGATACATTCATTGAGGCTAAAGTGCGTTACGCTCTTTAAATGTTGGGCAATGTATTACTCATGGCCGATGGTGGCACCAAAGGGGTTATACACTAGTAGTTATTGAATAACTATAGAATGTGTAACAACCTGTTCTGTAATGGACCTATATTTCATTCCAGAAAAGGCCAATTGAAACTTAGATCCATTCCAAAGCCGGCTGTTTGTTGGTATAAAAAAAATATAGAGCTATTTATCCACGTACTTAGAACTCACACGAGAAGGATAAAATATAATAGTAGAAATAGTACCCATTTCATTTAAAATTCAAATGTCACAAAAATCCATAATACAATACCAATAACAACCATCACATATCCGTAGTACAACAATTCCAAAACATAACATTGTTTTTGATGGGTACACCAGAAATTAACATGAATGGATAAATAGATAACTGCCCAAAGTTTCCTCTTTGCCTCCACCTTCAGCATCATATTTCCTAACCTATGTTGTAATGAGGAGTGAGTCGGTAATGACCGCACTTTTTGATTATCGAATGTCGACACTGATACATCCATGGTATTCGCATGTTGAGCACCCAAGTGCCGGAAAGACCGATTGGTAGGGTAATAGAAAAAGGAAAAAAAGAAAAAGAACAAGAAAGAGGAGAATAAAAACATCAGAATCTCATAGCGGAATGATAACATATAACATCAAAAGATAATTTACATTGTTCCTCTAATATACATAACATTTCTGAGTTACTAATCTAAGTAATACCATCATCCTAGACAGTAATAACAACACGACCTTACAGTTGCCGATATATATATATATATACACACATAAAGAAATGTAGCGGAAATAAGAATACTACAGTAGATAAACATCCATCTCCTCTGTAAGAACCCAAAGCGTCCATAACTAAATCTGAAAATATACTCGGGGTTGACCCGAGCATTATAAGAAAATAACACCCGGACCAATCTGGTAAACCGGCGTGAGAAACTCAATCATATGAATTTTTATATTTATAAAACCCTTTAAAAACAAAGGTATATCGTAAGACCTTGCCGCAATAAACACGTACGGGTTTTTACCTTATAACCAAATCATTTCATAAGAAAATCTAGTGATATTATAATAATTTCTAGGGTGATGAATTTAAGTAAGAAAATAACTATTGTGCATGAACAAATCACTTAACAAAGTTTATTTACTTTAAACTAAATCAAAGAGGTTAAAAATGAATGTTATTCAAACACTGGTACTATAAATCCCTTTTCTCTTTTATATTTTAAACATATAACTTTTTCTATCTTTGTTTCAAGATTCTATACTTGTTATTATCCTTAAAATTACAGTATTAACGATCTAATTATATTTATAATTTTTTTCCACTTTAAAATATAATTCGAAGGTTTAATAAACAAATGTTACTAAAACATTATTTACGACAAACCCAAATCACTTTCCACTTAATCATTATCTTCAACACTTCCTTTTAAAGATTTAATTACATTATTAAGGGTTTAAGACAAGTGTTACTTAAACATTGTCATAACAACCCAAACTATGGAATTATAATTATCTTTAAAATATTCATTTAAAACCTAATTATATTCCTAAGTATAAATTAATAATATGGGTTACAAACAAATGTTACTAAAACATTTACTTATACTTATCATTAACTTTAAGATATTCATTTTTAAAGATCAAAGTATATCCACACTTCTTAATTAAGGTAATACACTTTTTATTTAACTTCTCAAAATAATTTATTTTAACTTAAGTGTTAAAATTAAACTTACTTTACTACATTTATAGATACTCGGCTTATTTATTAAAACTTATATATATACACACTAAAATCCCTTTTAAAATGATGTATATATTTATATGTATATTAATTTATTTATAAGATAAAATGTGTAATACTAAAAAAAATTTAAAAAGATATTATAATACATAAGCTTATATTTACTTTAATAAAATATTTAACTAATTTTCTAAAAATATATACATTTAAAATGCTTTAAAAATACTTTAAAAATACTTTAAAAATACTTATACTATGGTTTAAAACATTGTTTTAAATATTACTTAACAATATTTATTTTATAATTTATTTAAAAACCATAAATACTGGTTTTATAATTTAAAACCCTTTACTTTAAAAATTCATAAATAATTAGTAAAAACACATATTTAACCTTGATATTTTTTCAATAATTAATACACTTATAGTATTTATTAAAAATGTAAAGAAGCCCTAGGATTTCTTTCAAAGTTAACATTAAAAATCACTGAACACGTAGTAATCTCAAAGAGCACCCATAGCGACCTTTTCGCTTTTAACTATCACAACTTCCATTCATAATTTCTAGAACTTTCCAAACCAATTCCTTTATGTCAAATGCACCAAAATATGTGTTATGAATAACCAAATATATAATTTTACAATATATTCACATTTTAACCAATTCAACATATGTTAATTGCAAGGGATTTCAAAGTGCATTTATGGTGACTATTTCACTTCAAACATTTACAACACACTATCGAACATGTAGATAACAAGTCTTGATCACATCACGTATTTCAGAGGGTTTAGAAGAGAGATTATACTATATATAATGTTGTTATTTCCTTTTAAAAGCAAGGTGGGGTCCAAAAGTAATAACTTGCACTGTTATCTATTTAATTTAGATTTAACACAACAAACAATTATATACACAAAAAATACAAATTCGATGATGAATAAACTCACCCAAGCCTATGCCTAACCAAGATGTAAATAATCCCAAGATGTGTGCAATGGTGAAGATGGTGTCTTGATTGGACCTCGTATGTAAAAGTTAACGACTTTATAAGAATTTGGAATATAATATTAATTAATTTACTAATTAAATTTTAGTTACCTTATTAACACCTTCTTCCCCAATTCCTCACTACCCTATACATGCATAATCCTATCCATATCAAACCCATCACCACAACTACCTCTCTCCTACTAACTTACTCTTCTGTCAACGGAATCACGAGCCGCCACCTATGACGAACTCCACTAAGCTAGAGCTCCGCATCCGCCAATCAAGCCAAGCTCGGCCCCTCCTTTCAAGTTGCGACATGATGCCATGCATGCCACTGTACAAATGTCTCACTTTACCTTGGCCACTTTTGGCTCCTCTGAACATCGCCAATCAACTCCCCTCCCTACCACGAGTTCAACCACATCTTAAATTTCACCATTGGCCTCCCCTTTCGATTCGCGATCCAAACCATAGCCGCGTGCCTCATATGGACACGAGTTGCTCCCGGAAATCAAAGTTCCTTCATTCAACACCAAATGACTTCTCTTCGTTCCAATTTTACAACGGCACTCTTCGTTCAACCAACCGTGGCTACACTGCCTCCTCATAAACTACCCACAACCATAAAATGTCACGCACCCTCAAACTCCACCACATCAAATTTCGAGACTACAGATTTGAAGCCCTCGTCCACACGATTTTAGCAGAAATGATGTCGATTTTCGTTAAAGGAAGCTCTCGATTTAATTTGGTGATGTTGGCGGCTGTAATTTTTCTTTACAGGTAAAGGATAAAAATAAAAGAGAAAGGAAAAGGAGAAGTAATGAAGTAAGGGAGGGGTATGGGTATACTTATAATAATATAAACATTATATTTCAATTTTATCAAATTAATCATTACGTGTTTCGAGCTCGCATGACCACATAGTACATTCGATTGTCACGAAACTCGTCGACGTACATCCCCTCATTATTCCCGTTCCGATGGCACTAGTTTCGTCAGAATCCAAAACAACGCCTCAAGATGATAATGTCATGCTTTTCGAGGCCATTTACCAATAAAATGATTTTCGGTCTCATTATCAATATTTATTCAAACTATTTATTTTTGTAAATCAATTATGAAAAACAATTTCTTATCATTAATTATATTTAAAGGGGGTTAACAAGGTTATTAAATCAATTTATTCACATTAAATTCAATATTCAAATATTTAAATATGAAGTGCTTAAAATTTCGAGTCGTTACAGAGTCATAACAACATATGTCTAATGAATAAAAATCTCAAGCCTTACTATAAAGTACTTGGGCAATATAGTTTAAATAAGAATATGTCTTACGTATCTAAACATATTATAAGTTTTTCGACAATAAGCCCTAAGGCTTTCCCAGTCCAACCCAATAACCCATATCCATCTTCAATAATGTCATAACAATGTAAGAGATAATACCCAAGCCACTTAATACCTTTTAAAAGGAAACTAGGTAGATTCCGACCATCTACTACCTTATTTAAGGCAGTTCCCCGTCATTTACTACCTATCCCAAAGCGGACTCCTCCCCGGTTCTATCTTGTTAACATTACATGGAATCTCTTCAGGCCACTTACTACTTCAACCTTGAAGCAGACCTCCTCGAGATATCCTCTACCATGCCCACCCATTAATCCTGACCATTTAATACTTCATATAGTGAAGAGGCGGGCCCTCAACCACCACTTACTACCTTCAAACCCCGAAGCAGGTCCTCATATTGTGACCCGTAATCTAACCTTGACATCTCATATTAGGCTGACTATTCATGGTACCGGTAGCCAGATTTACTGTGCAAGTTTACCCTACTTAATTAGGACTAACCTCATGTCCTCTATGATTACTTATTATAGGAGATGTCTCGTGTAACAACCCAGAATTTCACTGCTTTGATTTGTGAATATTTAATTAATTTTAATTATTAAAATAATAGATTTTATAATTAAAATAAAACTCTTTTAAATAATAATCAGTGAAGGTGAAATAATTTCCAATTTTGTTTACAAAAATATTTAGTTCAAAGAAAAATCGAAAATGTGACCATAATTCGTTTTCTAAATTTTTGACATTTCGTCGGTTAAAGGCTATTGGAAACGTTGGGAACTCTTAGTGTAAATATGCACATTTATAAATAGGTAAGATTATATAATATATATGTAATGACCCGCCACTCATTCCACAGAATGACGCATCATTAATAAGAAAGAAAGGGGTAGAAAATAGAAAAGAAGAGAAGAAAGAAAGAAACAACAACAACGATCTCACAGCGGAACGAATAAATTATATTAATAACATCAACTATTACAAAGTATACAACACTTATCAGAGTTTACACAACTATACAACACATACTAGACAGTTATAAACATCTGTCTAGATATTACAACTCAAATACAATACAAGACTCTAACACAGATATCAACACAGCGGAATACTATATCTACGAACGCCGAAGCCTCCTGCTCCATTGCTCCTCCACAATTCGTCAAAGCTAAACCTGAATCCCTTGGCTACTCGTAAAAATTTGAGTACCCAAGAGTTTATAAAACAGAAATAAACAACTTGGGTCAGACATGGGTCTGGTGTGAGTAACAGGTTAAACTTGTTTAACTTTGAAAACCATTTGAAAAGAAAAGGTATCTCGTAAGACTTCCCGCACATAAACACGGAAAAGTTTTTACCTTACGATAACCAAAACATTTGATAGGAAATTCGATTGTATTATAATAGGGTCTAGGGTTTTCAAATAAATATGAAATAGCCGAAATTGTTACATTATTAAATTCCAGCATACATAAGTATACAATCAAGTCCGTTATCACTTATTGGAATTTGGATTTCCATACAATGGCAGAGCTACCGGGGTACCGCTCATCACAGTACGGGGCCTAGATCACCGTACCGAGGATCACTCCCAATCCCCTGCAACACAAAGCCGGAACCATCCCTTACTGGATAATTCCGAATAAAATCACCCCACAGATGGCCGTCGCCAACTGCACCACTAAGCCGAAATAAAAGAAGGAACTCTCTAGACAGGGATGACCTTACTCTCAGTGGGTGCTACCCACGAAGCCTTGCTGCACCTCCCCTGTTTTAGCCATTTCCGGTTGATGAGGCTTGAGGCTACGATTTACCTTTAAATCAGAACACATCACTTAGAATGCTCATCGCCCTCCTGACGATGTGTTGAAAGCATTCAATCCATACAAGTTCGTTCCGGGTTCGAACGAAACCGAAGGCATTATCTCGTTACACTCGTATTGGAATCACCCTCAGAGTTAACGACAATAACCCTTGCACTCTGAATCTTCATCTTCACTTGAGATTCACGACCTATCGTTAATTTGGATCGATGTGGTATTCGGGTCTCCAGACCTGGAATTCCGGTATACGGAAACCCGATCCCGGTCTCATCGAAATCCAAAACGTATTTTAAGGGTCAAGTTGTTTTAAGGTTAAAACAATTCAATTCTTTATCTATATACACAAAGATAGATAATTCAATAGATAATTTACATTATCATCCAAACAGATAATTCATATTATCATTTCAATCCAACCAAACATCCATATTATAGATCAGCACATCTCTTATCAGAGATATCAACAATGCAAAGCATTCCATATCATTCAACCATTCCTAAGTAATGATTTATATCATCTCTAATTAATTTAAAGTAAATTAAATTAATTACTTCATTTTATAAATCCTTCTTACTTAACCATTAATTAATTACCATCAATTAATTAATTATCCTCTAATAATTCATTTCAATTAATCATCTTGATTAATTATCTTTTAATTTCATCCAAGTAATTTATCTTTAATTAATTACTCAAATTAATTATCATTAACCACTTAAAGTAATTAACCTTTAATTATATCATTAATTAATTAACTAAAATTAATTAAGTTAATCAACTATAATTAATTACATTAATCCTTAATTAATTATATTGATTAATTACTATTTATTAATTATTACTAAATTAATCAATCTTAATTACATCATTAATTATATTAATTAATGATCCTTAATTACAACTTAATTATTAATTACTTAATTAAATTAATTACAATAAGTAATTAACCTTTAATTAAACAACATTTATTAATCACTCTTGATTAATCTTCAATCAGTAATTAATTACCCTTAATTACTTTCATTAACTAAATTCATTACTCCTTAATTAATTCCTTAATTAATCCCTTGATTAATTATTCAAAGTAATTAACTCAAATTACTTCTATTAATAAAATCATTATTCAACTAATTACTTCCAGTAATTATCTTATTATTTACTTCCCTAAATAATCTTACCTTAATAATTACATTAAGTAATTATTATCAAATCATCTCCTGATTATTCTAAATTAATTAAACCTAATTAATTAACTTAACTAATCAAATTAACTTCAATTAATTACAATAAGTAATTAATTCTTAATTACTTCCATTAAGTAATTCATTTTAAACAAATTCTATAATTGATTATTTTTAAATTAATTAATTTAATTAATTATTAAAATTAATCATATTAATTAATTAATAATCCATAGTTAATGACTTCATTAACTATTATTTAATTACTTTCCTTAAGTAATTAACTTATACTAATTATTATTAATTCTAAATTAATAAATCTTAGTAACCAATTTATTAATCTCTAATTACTAAATTAATTAAGTATTAATCCATAACTTAATTAATATTTAATTACTTATTAATTAATTCCTAACCATTAACTAATACTCTAATTTATAATCCTTAATTACAAAATTTATTAATCCAAATCATAAATTAATTTAATTAATTATACTTAATTACTTTATTAACTTAATTAATCTCAAATTATCAAACCTTAATTAACTTTTAAGTTAAACCATTATCTTTATAAATTGCTTAACTATCGTTAACATATTTAAAACATTTATCTTTATAATTAACTTACTTAATTAAATCATTTAATGTAAGTTTCAAACATTTAACTTAACAAACAAAAGTTAACAAATTATATAACTTCCTTAATCAATTACTTAAAAACATTTATTTTATAAAGAATAGATTTAAGAAATAGTTTAAAACTAGATTTCATTTTAAATTTAAAACTTACTTTATTTAAATTTAAAAACTTGTTAACTTTTGCTTCGAGTCCAACCCGACTTCTACCCGAGACCTACCCCGAGTATTCCCCTTACCTTTACTTTTATTTTTAAAACTTAGATTTTGTTTAAGTTTAAAATCTGGAAAGTTAAACACTCACGCCTACTCGAGTATAAACTCGAGTCACCTACCCCATCACTCGAGCCTGCCTTCGAGACAACCTCCACAACAACCCATAGACACACAAAGCTCCACCGTGCACATGCACCATCGCCTGAGTCGCCTCCGACCTCTGATGAACCTTCCTGCACATCACCCATCGCCGTTGCAACCAATGTCGACCATCAAAACACAAGCACAAGCCTCTGATCGAAATCGAGCATTCCAGATGAAACTGGAACCAAAACAAACGCCAGAAAAACCCCTCAACCAAACGATTCCGACCACCAGAGGTCGAGCGACTCTGGCCACACCCTGCCGACCATCCACGCCATCATTTCCTTGAGTATCAAGCAACTCGATCCACCATAGATGACACGGTCATCCCAATTCCAAACACAACCTAATTTAGGGTTTAAAACTTCTCTCGACCACCGTTGACGCCACCGTGATCATTCGACGCTTCTACCATTTTTGCCAAACACCCAGATCACTTAGCTAGCTCCAGCAGGAACCGCGACCTTCCCGGTCACTTAGATCATCATAATTTGCTCAGAAACCCAAGTTCAGACATTTCCCAAATACGCATTCATTTCAACACTAAAAGTTATGATTTTTGTTTTAAAAATCCTATATTTCAAAGATGATTCAAGATATGTACTTGGATCAATAGAATTTAACATTTGATTTTATCATATATTAAAAGATTTCTACTGTAATTTCCAAATTTAGCAAATTTAAATCTTAATATACTTGAATCTATTTTTAAATCCTATATCATGTTTAAACTAAACTATTTGGTTTAAATTTCAAAGTCTAACAGAGAACACAAGCAAAGATTTTGAATTTTGATTCATTTTAAAATCTCTGTAATCAAAAGAAAACAGAGAGGCACAGACATCAGACATGCATATTCAAACACATCCATATACACATATTTTATACTTCTATATACACATACAAGGCATCATCATCACAGCAATTTCTCAAGCAACAATCATTAATCTACTTAAGTTTTAAATTAAATGTTTACTCACACTATAAACATTCACATCACAACACAATTATCATATAATTTAACATGCAAATATAATTATACTTAAGTTATTTTAAGTAAGTAGGTTACTCACAAACAAAACATATAACAGAAACAAGCAGGCAACCAGAATCTTATATTAAAGTTTTAGAAATATTGTTACTCACCATTTAAAAGCAGAGAATCAGAGCTCCCTTTGAAACAGTTTTGATTTGCCTTGAAAACTTGAATTGCTAGCTGTTTAAATTTGTATGTTGCTTGATGTTACTGGATCTAGCATGCGTGCCATTTTCTTGTTGAGATATTGCTTTAGATCTCATGTTTTGTTTGTTTACAGAATCTTGCATGCAGACTGGAATGTGATTCCAGATTAAAGAAAATGCAGGCTTTGATTTTGAACAATACAGGCTTCCAGATTTGAAAGATATTGCAGGTTGTTGTTCTTAGTTTTATCAATGCAGGCTAAAAGCTTTGATTCTAGGTTTAGAAGAAAATGAACAGGCTTTTGATTGATTTGTTTTGGTTTGAGGAAAGTTTAGTTACAGATTATTTTGGAGATTGAGGAACTTGATTACTAATTTGTTTTGAGAAATTGTTTTTGAGTATACTTCAGGCTGAAGCTTCTTATCTTTTGAAAAGAACAGCCAAGAAAAAGAAATTGAGAAGTAGGCAAAAGTTTATATAAGTTAATTTTGTAGTTTATTAAAAATAAAAGAAAACAAAAATTTAAAAACTTGACATTTGGCACTTACATAGTATTATTAGTGTACACTTGTTTAAACAAGCCTTAATATGATAACACTTGTATTTTTAAGTAATTTGTATTTATTTAAATGTAAATAAAATGCCTTTCTTTATTAACTAAATACTTATGTATATATATATAAAGTATTTAAAAGAAAATAAAACCAATTATGTTTATAAGTAAAAGTTTATACATATACTTTAAAATCCAAATATTTTAAATATCTATCTTTGAATTTCAAAACTAATTTACATTCAAATTCAAATTATATTTTAAAAATCCAATTTAAAGTCAATTTTAAAACAACACATTCAATTTGAAAATAACAATCTATTTACATCAAAGTTTATTTATCTCTATATATAAAACAATACATTATAATTATTATTGAAATAACAAATTTATCAATTATGAAATAATTTATAAAAGAGATTATAAATTACTATTATTATTAAATGAATTAATCATATCATATATGAATTGTATTCTAAGCTTATATATATTTATATACTTCTTAAATCATATTTATTAAGCAATATTCAAAAATAAAATAAATCTTATTATTAATCTCATTTTAAACCATATAGTTATTTTGTTTAAATAACTTTGAAAAGCTAATATTAAATAAATCCAAATCTCCAAACTATCAATATATATACATATTAGAAAAACAAGAATTTATTTATTATTTAAATTACAAACCCAAGCTTATCTATTTATAATATATACACTTATATATATATTATAAATAGAAATCATTTTATTAGTCAAATTCACTAATCAAATATTTATTTAATTAGATTATTAAACCAATTCAGATTTAATTATCAAAGATCATCAAATCAATTTAATTATTTAAACAGATTATTAAATTGATATTGCCCCAAATTTCCGGGATATTACATTCCTCCCCCCTTAAAATAATTTCGTCCCCGAAATTTAAAACAAAGGTAATTTAATAATCTATTTAAATCACAAGCATATATTATTATCTATATGCTAACAACAATAGCAAACAATTCTCCCAATCAAACAATTCTAATTATCCAGATAAAATTCTGGATAAAATTTCCTCGAGTTTCCCCAGGTATATATATATCGGGATACTCGCTCTACAGAATCCAACAAACAATACTACTAAGCTATAGAGCTTCTACTCTTCTAGATCTACAGAACTAAACAAGATATCAGACTACAGACGAGTCTGACTTAACAACCAAATCTTCCAGAACTGCTGGTTCCAAAACCAGAGATAGATCAAACACGTACTCCCTCAGAGATACGTAAAACACAATGAATTCCAGTTATCCAAACTGACAATTCAATCCAGTAGATCAAAGCACTTATCCAAATTAGATCACAGAAAAGATCCAAAACAATTCGGAGCTGACTTTCCAGACTTACCAAATCTTATTGCTCCCTTTAACCAGAGAAAAACTTCACAACCACGAAGTCTCCAATTTCGAATTTCAAATTCTATCGTCTCTTATCCACAAAATCCTTCAGACGATCCTGAGCTGTCTACAGATCTTTCCTGATCAACTCAACCTTCGCTGATGCTTCTAGCAATAACTGGACCAGAAATAACCCAATCAACAATGATCCTCTCAAGATCTACCAATAATCCAAAACACAACTCTACTTCACCATATCAGTAGACTGAACTAACTTCTCCTATCTGGAAAAGATAAACAGGAGTACTTGCCAAACTGCTCCCGCTGCACCACTCTGATCTGGAGTAGAAATGAAAATGCTGATGATGAACACAAGCACAGACTGGACAACACATTCCAGAAAATATCGGATAACTCAAAAGAATACTCAAACTATCGCAAGTCACTTTTGCGATCCACCCAGCCAAATAAAACTGTTCTCTCTTTACAAATCAGAACAGTTCACACTTGACTATCCAATCCATCGAAGAAATGGATTCTCTCTGCTGCTTCTGAACTTCACCTTCAGAAAAACTTCTGCCGAAAACAGAACACTCCGAGCTGCACTACTGCCACAGATACCACAGACTTCTCAATCCAAAGTTCTTCGAGAAATTCGGACTTCAAACAGAACAAAAACATCTTGCTGAACTCAGCCTCGACACCGAAGCAGACACACTTCATTAACTTGTTCCAAAGAAAACATCTTCGGGAACATCCATAGTCACTGCATCTCATCACGCAGCTACTTCTTCCAGAAGTATCAAGATACCATCACTCGCTTCTGTCCAACCGACAGCTCCAACTTTACTCATCCAAACTACAAAGATAAACTCCGAACCATAACAGTTTCCTTCGGAGATCGATGAAATTCTTTACCACAGTAAAGTTTACTCGAGACGGTATTAGGTTTACAGTCTCGACAAATATACTTCCAACCTCAACACTCAGACTCCTAATCTTAGATGATAAATTATTATCATCTCAACCAATCATTATAAATACCATATACTTTTAAAATGATACTTTTTATATATAGAAAATATATCTGGGTAAAATTATTTCACCTTCCCTTTTTAAAACAATATTGTGTCCGTTGGCCTGGTCCAATTGTTTAGAGATCCCTATCAATAACGGTAGCTACTCGTATTGACCAGAATCCATATACCACTTAACCGATCAATTAACACAATATAAAACCATTTTATATAACTAATAAATACGCGCTCTCGTATATATATATACACTCAGACTCAAACAGGTTGCTACAGATCCTATCTCTAATGAACAACCCTTCCGAACCTAGGTATTCACTCAACCTAGTGCTTTGATATTCACTTAACCAATAGCTTAGGTATTCGCTCAACCTAAGCTCTGATACCACTGTAATGACCCGCCACTCATTCCACAGAATGACGCATCATTAATAAGAAAGAAAGGGGTAGAAAATAGAAAAGAAGAGAAGAAAGAAAGAAACAACAACAACGATCTCACAGCGGAACGAATAAATTATATTAATAACATCAACTATTACAAAGTATACAACACTTATCAGAGTTTACACAACTATACAACACATACTAGACAGTTATAAACATCTGTCTAGATATTACAACTCAAATACAATACAAGACTCTAACACAGATATCAACACAGCGGAATACTATATCTACGAACGCCGAAGCCTCCTGCTCCATTGCTCCTCCACAATTCGTCAAAGCTAAACCTGAATCCCTTGGCTACTCGTAAAAATTTGAGTACCCAAGAGTTTATAAAACAGAAATAAACAACTTGGGTCAGACATGGGTCTGGTGTGAGTAACAGGTTAAACTTGTTTAACTTTGAAAACCATTTGGAAAGAAAAGGTATCTCGTAAGACTTCCCGCACATAAACACGGAAAAGTTTTTACCTTACGATAACCAAAACATTTGATAGGAAATTCGATTGTATTATAATAGGGTCTAGGGTTTTCAAATAAATATGAAATAGCCGAAATTGTTACATTATTAAATTCCAGCATACATAAGTATACAATCAAGTCCGTTATCACTTATTGGAATTTGGATTTCCATACAATGGCAGAGCTACCGGGGTACCGCTCATCACAGTACGGGGCCTAGATCACCGTACCGAGGATCACTCCCAATCCCCTGCAACACAAAGCCGGAACCATCCCTTACTGGATAATTCCGAATAAAATCACCCCACAGATGGCCGTCGCCAACTGCACCACTAAGCCGAAATAAAAGAAGGAACTCTCTAGACAGGGATGACCTTACTCTCAGTGGGTGCTACCCACGAAGCCTTGCTGCACCTCCCCTGTTTTAGCCATTTCCGGTTGATGAGGCTTGAGGCTACGATTTACCTTTAAATCAGAACACATCACTTAGAATGCTCATCTCCCTCCTGACGATGTGTTGAAAGCATTCAATCCATACAAGTTCGTTCCGGGTTCGAACGAAACCGAAGGCATTATCTCGTTACACTCGTATTGGAATCACCCTCAGAGTTAACGACAATAACCCTTGCACTCTGAATCTTCATCTTCACTTGAGATTCACGACCTATCGTTAATTTGGATCGATGTGGTATTCGGGTCTCCAGACCTGGAATTCCGGTATACGGAAACCCGATCCCGGTCTCATCGAAATCCAAAACGTATTTTAAGGGTCAAGTTGTTTTAAGGTTAAAACAATTCAATTCTTTATCTATATACACAAAGATAGATAATTCAATAGATAATTTACATTATCATCCAAACAGATAATTCATATTATCATTTCAATCCAACCAAACATCCATATTATAGATCAGCACATCTCTTATCAGAGATATCAACAATGCAAAGCATTCCATATCATTCAACCATTCCTAAGTAATGATTTATATCATCTCTAATTAATTTAAAGTAAATTAAATTAATTACTTCATTTTATAAATCCTTCTTACTTAACCATTAATTAATTACCATCAATTAATTAATTATCCTCTAATAATTCATTTCAATTAATCATCTTGATTAATTATCTTTTAATTTCATCCAAGTAATTTATCTTTAATTAATTACTCAAATTAATTATCATTAACCACTTAAAGTAATTAACCTTTAATTATATCATTAATTAATTAACTAAAATTAATTAAGTTAATCAACTATAATTAATTACATTAATCCTTAATTAATTATATTGATTAATTACTATTTATTAATTATTACTAAATTAATCAATCTTAATTACATCATTAATTATATTAATTAATGATCCTTAATTACAACTTAATTATTAATTACTTAATTAAATTAATTACAATAAGTAATTAACCTTTAATTAAACAACATTTATTAATCACTCTTGATTAATCTTCAATCAGTAATTAATTACCCTTAATTACTTTCATTAACTAAATTCATTACTCCTTAATTAATTCCTTAATTAATCCCTTGATTAATTATTCAAAGTAATTAACTCAAATTACTTCTATTAATAAAATCATTATTCAACTAATTACTTCCAGTAATTATCTTATTATTTACTTCCCTAAATAATCTTACCTTAATAATTACATTAAGTAATTATTATCAAATCATCTCCTGATTATTCTAAATTAATTAAACCTAATTAATTAACTTAACTAATCAAATTAACTTCAATTAATTACAATAAGTAATTAATTCTTAATTACTTCCATTAAGTAATTCATTTTAAAAAAATTCTATAATTGATTATTTTTAAATTAATTAATTTAATTAATTATTAAAATTAATCATATTAATTAATTAATAATCCATAGTTAATGACTTCATTAACTATTATTTAATTACTTTCCTTAAGTAATTAACTTATACTAATTATTATTAATTCTAAATTAATAAATCTTAGTAACCAATTTATTAATCTCTAATTACTAAATTAATTAAGTATTAATCCATAACTTAATTAATATTTAATTACTTATTAATTAATTCCTAACCATTAACTAATACTCTAATTTATAATCCTTAATTACAAAATTTATTAATCCAAATCATAAATTAATTTAATTAATTATACTTAATTACTTTATTAACTTAATTAATCTCAAATTATCAAACCTTAATTAACTTTTAAGTTAAACCATTATCTTTATAAATTGCTTAACTATCGTTAACATATTTAAAACATTTATCTTTATAATTAACTTACTTAATTAAATCATTTAATGTAAGTTTCAAACATTTAACTTAACAAACAAAAGTTAACAAATTATATAACTTCCTTAATCAATTACTTAAAAACATTTATTTTATAAAGAATAGATTTAAGAAATAGTTTAAAACTAGATTTCATTTTAAATTTAAAACTTACTTTATTTAAATTTAAAAACTTGTTAACTTTTGCTTCGAGTCCAACCCGACTTCTACCCGAGACCTACCCCGAGTATTCCCCTTACCTTTACTTTTATTTTTAAAACTTAGATTTTGTTTAAGTTTAAAATCTGGAAAGTTAAACACTCACGCCTACTCGAGTATAAACTCGAGTCACCTACCCCATCACTCGAGCCTGCCTTCGAGACAACCTCCACAACAACCCATAGACACACAAAGCTCCACCGTGCACATGCACCATCGCCTGAGTCGCCTCCGACCTCTGATGAACCTTCCTGCACATCACCCATCGCCGTTGCAACCAATGTCGACCATCAAAACACAAGCACAAGCCTCTGATCGAAATCGAGCATTCCAGATGAAACTGGAACCAAAACAAACGCCAGAAAAACCCCTCAACCAAACGATTCCGACCACCAGAGGTCGAGCGACTCTGGCCACACCCTGCCGACCATCCACGCCATCATTTCCTTGAGTATCAAGCAACTCGATCCACCATAGATGACACGGTCATCCCAATTCCAAACACAACCTAATTTAGGGTTTAAAACTTCTCTCGACCACCGTTGACGCCACCGTGATCATTCGACGCTTCTACCATTTTTGCCAAACACCCAGATCACTTAGCTAGCTCCAGCAGGAACCGCGACCTTCCCGGTCACTTAGATCATCATAATTTGCTCAGAAACCCAAGTTCAGACATTTCCCAAATACGCATTCATTTCAACACTAAAAGTTATGATTTTTGTTTTAAAAATCCTATATTTCAAAGATGATTCAAGATATGTACTTGGATCAATAGAATTTAACATTTGATTTTATCATATATTAAAAGATTTCTACTGTAATTTCCAAATTTAGCAAATTTAAATCTTAATATACTTGAATCTATTTTTAAATCCTATATCATGTTTAAACTAAACTATTTGGTTTAAATTTCAAAGTCTAACAGAGAACACAAGCAAAGATTTTGAATTTTGATTCATTTTAAAATCTCTGTAATCAAAAGAAAACAGAGAGGCACAGACATCAGACATGCATATTCAAACACATCCATATACACATATTTTATACTTCTATATACACATACAAGGCATCATCATCACAGCAATTTCTCAAGCAACAATCATTAATCTACTTAAGTTTTAAATTAAATGTTTACTCACACTATAAACATTCACATCACAACACAATTATCATATAATTTAACATGCAAATATAATTATACTTAAGTTATTTTAAGTAAGTAGGTTACTCACAAACAAAACATATAACAGAAACAAGCAGGCAACCAGAATCTTATATTAAAGTTTTAGAAATATTGTTACTCACCATTTAAAAGCAGAGAATCAGAGCTCCCTTTGAAACAGTTTTGATTTGCCTTGAAAACTTGAATTGCTAGCTGTTTAAATTTGTATGTTGCTTGATGTTACTGGATCTAGCATGCGTGCCATTTTCTTGTTGAGATATTGCTTTAGATCTCATGTTTTGTTTGTTTACAGAATCTTGCATGCAGACTGGAATGTGATTCCAGATTAAAGAAAATGCAGGCTTTGATTTTGAACAATACAGGCTTCCAGATTTGAAAGATATTGCAGGTTGTTGTTCTTAGTTTTATCAATGCAGGCTAAAAGCTTTGATTCCAGGTTTAGAAGAAAATGAACAGGCTTTTGATTGATTTGTTTTGGTTTGAGGAAAGTTTAGTTACAGATTATTTTGGAGATTGAGGAACTTGATTACTAATTTGTTTTGAGAAATTGTTTTTGAGTATACTTCAGGCTGAAGCTTCTTATCTTTTGAAAAGAACAGCCAAGAAAAAGAAATTGAGAAGTAGGCAAAAGTTTATATAAGTTAATTTTGTAGTTTATTAAAAATAAAAGAAAACAAAAATTTAAAAACTTGACATTTGGCACTTACATAGTATTATTAGTGTACACTTGTTTAAACAAGCCTTAATATGATAACACTTGTATTTTTAAGTAATTTGTATTTATTTAAATGTAAATAAAATGCCTTTCTTTATTAACTAAATACTTATGTATATATATATAAAGTATTTAAAAGAAAATAAAACCAATTATGTTTATAAGTAAAAGTTTATACATATACTTTAAAATCCAAATATTTTAAATATCTATCTTTGAATTTCAAAACTAATTTACATTCAAATTCAAATTATATTTTAAAAATCCAATTTAAAGTCAATTTTAAAACAACACATTCAATTTGAAAATAACAATTCTATTTACATCAAAGTTTATTTATCTCTATATATAAAACAATACATTATAATTATTATTGAAATAACAAATTTATCAATTATGAAATAATTTATAAAAGAGATTATAAATTACTATTATTATTAAATGAATTAATCATATCATATATGAATTGTATTCTAAGCTTATATATATTTATATACTTCTTAAATCATATTTATTAAGCAATATTCAAAAATAAAATAAATCTTATTATTAATCTCATTTTAAACCATATAGTTATTTTGTTTAAATAACTTTGAAAAGCTAATATTAAATAAATCCAAATCTCCAAACTATCAATATATATACATATTAGAAAAACAAGAATTTATTTATTATTTAAATTACAAACCCAAGCTTATCTATTTATAATATATACACTTATATATATATTATAAATAGAAATCATTTTATTAGTCAAATTCACTAATCAAATATTTATTTAATTAGATTATTAAACCAATTCAGATTTAATTATCAAAGATCATCAAATCAATTTAATTATTTAAACAGATTATTAAATTGATATTGCCCCAAATTTCCGGGATATTACAATATATATATATACACTTAGGTATATATATAAGAGATGTTACATTTTAAGAAAAATAAAATATAAATTAAAAGATGTTTAAAGTGAAGTGACACCTTAAGAAACATTAAGAACAAAGTGTATAAATGCATGTTGCATAGAAAAGAGGGGGGACAAAGTGGAGGCATGAGGCACATGAGGTGGAGGGGCATGGTGACTTGGCAAGCATATAGTGGAGGGTAAGTACTTAAGGTTAATAAGGTAATTTAGTAATTACATTTCATATAAAAACAATCCTCTTCACTCTTTTCTCATTTTTATCAATCCGCTCTCTTTTTCAAAACTTCCTTCATGCTATCATGTCTTTCATGGCTTTCATTCACTTTTCCAAAGTTTAAAAATCATAAATTTATCACTTTTAATTCATAAAAACCATTGTTTAAAAACCTTCCCTTCCTTTCTACACTTCCACTTAGCCAAAACATGACCCAACCTACGTCCATTAGCCATGGCCAAACCATGTAGCCTTCATGGCCGAACCCTTTTTGCTCACATAAGCCACTAAACTTCATTTTTCCAAGGAGCAAAGCAAAGATCTAGGTCATATGCAAGTTTTAACGGAAATTCTAGGTCGTTTGGTTAGCTTTTAGGTGAACATAGCTCTTTTTTACTTAAAGTTTGAAATTTAATGATTGATGATAATTATTGATTATATTAATTGTAAAAGTATGTTGCTTGTTTGAATAATATTGATGTTGATTTTATGTGTATACATGTGTTTGGATGTGTTGTGATATACATTTCAAAATGGAAGCTAAGTTAAGTTCGTTAGTAACTTTAAACCCTTGCTTGTGTATGTGGACTATGACATGTATATTTGGTCGTGACTTTGTTCGTGGCGTGATAAGCTAAGAAAGTTAGCATTTTGACTTGTTAAAGCGACATCGAAATCCTTTGGTCAAAAACTTATTTTTCTAAAGTTTCAAAACCCTTACCGTTGTTTTCAAAACTATATTCAAAGTTTATATAGGTAATTAAATATAAGATCCAGTTTTGAAAGCTATTTGGGTATAAAACAAGTTTGGAAAATTATGGGTCATATAGCGATAGTCGCTATAGGTGTAGTTCGTGCAAACGAACTCTTTTTGAAATCTAAAAATATTTTTACTTAAGTATCTTTTTAAAAAGTGTTTTCAAAAGATATTATAAGTATTTAAAGGTAATTATTATTTATTTAATTATTTAATGATTATTTAAGTAATTAAGTAAGTAAGGTAATTAGTACTTAATCATTAATCAACAAGGGTAAATAGAACTTAAGTATTAATTAAGTGAGTAAATTTAAATTAGTTAATTAATTAAAGATTAATTATTAACTAATAATTTATTTAAGGATTAATTATTATTTAATTTAATAATTAAAGTTTAATAATTATTACATTATTATTTAAGAAAAGGTTTAAATATTTATTTAAATTCCAAATTAAGTTAATTAAGACTTAATTAAGTTTAATTATTATTAAATAAAGGTTTAATTATTTATTTAAGTATTAATTAAGGATTAAGTATTATTTAAGTATTAATTGAGACTAATTAATATTAATTATTTATTTAAAAATTAACTATTAATTATTTATTTATTTAAAGGATAATTATTATTTAATTATTTATTTAATAGTTAATTATTAATTAAAGGTTTAATTATTATTAAAATAAAGAGTTTGAATGTTATTTAAATTTTCAAATAAAAGGTTTAAGGTTAAACCAATTTATTTCTAAAGATCGGTTTTGTTTTAAATGCAACTCTCTTTTTAAAGAATGTTTTAAAAACCAAAGGATTTCTTTATCTATTACCTTTAAGTAACCTCAAATGGATATGAAACCCAATGACATCTATTTAGCAAAATAAATCATCGTTTTGCTAATTTAATTGTATTTAACATCTGTTTAGCATAATAAATCACTGTTTCGCTATAGTTCACCTAATAGATTATGTTTGACATCTATTAAGCATAATAAAATCCAAGTTCTGGTATTTTGGTAACTTGGACATTTTACTATATGATGGTTGATTTTTACTTGTTAATTCCTTTTACATATCTCCTTGATATGTAAATACCCATGTTATAACTTGGAAAGTTAAATCTAATTAAATGGGAACCATTGTGGTCACTGAGACTCTTTTTTATTTTGGAAAATCAATTATTTTAAAAATATTTTTGTGATAATGGTTTTAAAGTTAATTCTTATATTATTTAAATGGTTTTAAGTAAAGTTACTACTTACTCATAATGTCCAAAGTTTATTACTCTTTTAAATACCATATTTAAAGGAAAATTAAGCAATTATTTTATTAAAGGCATTTTGAAGAAATTTAATACTTTATAAATAATTGTTTGAAGTCATTATTTTTTTAATGTAGTTTAAAGATAAATTTAATAAAGGATGTGTTAAATAACAACTTATTTATTTAAAGGTGTTTTAAATAATTGCTTTGTTTATCAAAGGAACTTTATCGAATAAGATTTATTAAAGGAGTTTCGTTTTAAATAAGGAAATTTATGAAATTTGTTATAAATTGAAAAGAGATTTTCAAATTTGGAAAGAAGTTTTATAAATGGTTTTGGATATTTATAAAGGAGTTTTATAAATAAACATGGAGATTTATAATGAGTTTTATAAATGGATTTGGAGTTTTGATAAAGGAGATTTTTATAAATGAAAGTGATTTATTAAAAGGATTTAAAGAAATTTATAACAGAAAGTTGAGATTGGATTTCCTTTAACTGACCTTGTTAATTATGGTGGTACGAAACATTCATTCCATACTTATGACTGAAGGAATAGTGTTTGGGGTTATTATTATCTCCATTTTAATTTTTTTTAAACCTTTTGATATGATTTTAACATAAGAAATCTTTTGCATTGTTTTGTGAATATGCTTATGTGGTGAGATAAGTATATGAATATTTTAACAAATAGTTTGAAAAGAGATCTAATAAATGAAAGATTTATTAAAATGAGGCTTAGTGGTTGCTATGTTAAATTATATTTTTGGATTGTTAGTTGTTTGTTTATTTCACAGTTAAATAACCGACCATCAAATCTTGGTCAGTTTTGACTTAGGAAGTAAATAAGAGCTTCGCATGTTCATACAGTTTGAGATCCCTCAAGGGAACTCATTTGGGTGAAACGTCTCTACCTTTATGGGATATGTTAGAGATCCCTTTGGGACTCTGGTATAGTCTGCTTACATCTAAAAGAACCGAGAATGAGTTAACCAGAAATTATCAATTGTTGATTCGAGAGACCGGCATCGGATATGTTATTCGAAAACCACTTACCTTTGATTTCAAAACTGTATTCAAATTTTATAAACATAGTTAAAATATAAAAGATAGAGTTTTGAAAGCTATTTGGGTATAAAACAAGTATTGAAAATTATGGGTCATATAGCAATAGTCTTTACGGGTGGAGTTCGTGAAAACGAACTCGTAATGAAATCTAAAATTGTTTTTACTTAAGTATCCTTTTGAAAAGTGTTTTCAAAACATATTATAAGTATTTAAAGGTAATTATTATTTATTTAATTATTTAATGATTATTTAATTATTTAATTAAGTAAGGCAATTAGTACTTAATCATTAATTAACAAGAATAAATAGTACTTAAGCATCAATTAAGTAAATTTTAATTAGTTAATTAATTAATATTAATTATTAATTTATTTAAGGATTAATTATTATTTAATTAATAATTAAAGGTTAATTATTATTTAAGAAAGGGATTAGATATTTATTTAAATTTCTAATTAAGTTAATTAAGGTTTATTATTATTAAACGAAGGTTTAATTCTTTATGTAAGTATTAATTAAGGATTAATTATTATTTAATAAATACTTTAGATTAATTAATATTTATTTATTTATTTATTTAAAGATTAGCTATTATTTAATTATTTATTTAAAGGATAATTATTATTTAATTATTCATGTAATATTTAATTATTGTTTAATTATTAATTAGTTTTTAACTATTATTAAAATAAAGAGTTTGAATGTTATTTAAATTTTTAAATAAAATTTTTAAGGGTTTTAAAATACATTATTTCTAAAGATTTGTAACGACCCGCCAATCTGTATAATTCAAGCTGACAATAGACTACACATGTCCAATCCAAATTGAATGGAAAGACTGACAGTTATGGGAAAGAAGAAGAGAAGAGAAGAAGAAGAGAAAAGAAATTAAAAACAACATAGAATCTCACAATCGCAGTGGAACAATATATAATATTATAGCAGTGATCTTTACAAAGAGAAACTGTTATATACATACACCCATCAGAGTACAACAACAATCACAATCATCAGCCTGGACTGTTATAACAACCTGTCCTCGCAATTGCAGATGATTTCAACAACAAAGGCAGCAAAACATAGACATATACGTGAATACGACCCATAGACCTCCAACTCGTCTACTGAGCTCTAATGCATTTAAAGCCATCTGTAAATATGCTCGGTCTGACCCGAGCATTATAATAAAATAACACCCGAGTCAACCTTCAAAACCAACGTGAGAAAACACACCCAACTGGATTTTTAAAGTTATAGAAAACTTTTCGAAAATCAAAAGTATCTCGTAACGCTGCACATAAACACGGATGGGTTTTTACCTTACGATAACCAAAACATTTCATATGAAATTTTCTGGTATTATAATAGTGTCTAAATACAAATACTTATTAATCTTAGCCGAAATTGTTACATTAATTAAATTCCAGCATAATAGGTATACAATTAAAACCGTAAAGGCTTGTATTGGAGAATGGATTCCATACAATGACTGGGCTACTGGAGTACCGCCCGTCACGGTGCATCTCTAGATAAAATAACACCGAGGACCTCTCCTGGATCCCCTGCGAACACATGACCGACCTACCACTTGATTGGTATTACTGAATATGGTCACCCTGCTTTGGGCCCCGAAGCGTACAGTTTTGAGAGATAATAGTGACTCTAAATAGGGATGATCATACCCTATTTGGGAGCGACCCGATTATCCCTACCGCATCTCCCCTATTTTAGTCATTCTCGATGGATGAGGCTTGAGGCTACGTTTTACCTTTATATAGCACTACCCACTTGGAATGCTAACACTGCCTTCCAAGCAACAATGCAATATTAGCATTCATCCATACAAGTTCGTTCTGGGACTGAACGAAATAATTAAGAGCTTCGTCTTCGATTCAATCATCTTCAAGATGTCTTCACTTCGAAATGTATACGTTGGATTGAAGTGGTTTTCGGATAACATACCCGATCCTGGTCTCTTCGAAACAACGTTCAATAATTTCTGGTAAACTCAACCCCGGTTCTATAGGAAATAAACAGTCAAAGATAATAGCGGAGATTACCTCCTAACCATTAGTGGATGGATTTCCTTATCAATGTACTAGGAAAATGAAACGAGATTTATATGCACAGTACAACATCATCAAAGAAGACTGTGTCATATAACTCACGTGTTTTCCCAAAATATTTCCAAAGTTACGTTTTGGGTCCAAATTCGATAGTCGATTATTTAACCATCGAATAACAATCATTTAATCAGGAATTTAATTCCATGGGAAAACCAACATTGGTTACAAACCAAGCAACACTAAGCTTCTTTTAACAATCTTTCATTAATTAAGTCCATTTTGTAATTACTTAAATCAAAAATCCTTTTTTACATATATATATATGTATATATATATATATATCCACCAATTCCTATTTCTCAATACTTGGGAAAAATATCCATGTACTTGTCTCAAAGGTATAAGTATATTCACCAACATTTGGGAAAGATTTCCTTTTTATTAAATTCAAAAATCATATTTAAACTCCATTATACGTCCACAAAACCATTTATAAAACTCCTTTTATAATCTATAAACGCACCTCTAAAATTCTTTTATAAATATCTTAAACCATTTATAAAACTCTTTTATCTTTTAACCATTCTTCCTTTACGTTGTCCAAAGCATGTTATAAGATTTCTCTTATAATCCACATCTGTTTATAAAACCCTATTTATAGATCTCGAAAACATTTAAAATATAATCCAAATCATTTACGTAAAAACACTATTAAATAATAATAAACATTATAAATAAATATTAGCTTTAAATTTTTTTAAAATAATAAATAATAAATTCCAAACCATCTTTAATAAAACAATAATAATTTATCTTCAACATTCTTATAAATACTAATAATTACTTTCCAAAACTTTATTGATAAATAATTATAGTTAATTTTAAAACATATTAATAATTTAAATAATAAACTTTTCAAAATATTAAAATAATTCATAACCACTTTAAAACAATATAAATAAATAATTTTTGAAACATAATTATATTTTTCTTGGTAAAAATCCATACTCAACTTTTCAGTTAAACGTTTCCATATTTTTAAAGCTATATTTATAAATCTCTTCTATTTTATGAAACTACCTTTCATAAAATCCCTTTATTTATGAACCCCATTGATAACTCCATTCCGTTATAAATTTCACTTATTTATAAAGTCCCATTCAAAACATAATTTCAACCGTTTTTAACCTTGCTCCCATAGGTATAAATTCCTTATATAAATTTCTTTCAATTTATAAAATATCGTTTAATAATCCTAGTTTACCCCCACTTTCAATTTCCAAATAGAATCAACTATTTTCTGAAACAACATTCCACGTCGTAAAATAAATCCACCCTTTGATTTATTTTTCCCAACCTATCCCATAATAATAGTTTCCTTTTATTTCTAAACACTATTCATAAATCCATACCTTTTATTAACACAAATACGATTTTACAAGTCTTCACTTCATTTGTAAAATATCACTTTTATAACTTTATCACATTTATAAATTCCCACATTTATAAATATTCTTAATATATGTATATATATACATATCACATATATAAAACGGCTAACAACTTTCTATACCCAAATATCTCCATTTCTTTTTAAAACGTATTACTTTATTATAAAACACAGACTTATTTCTTAAGATTTTGAAATTTTTATCCCCAGTTCAAAATTCCTATTTAGGATATTTTATAAAAGTAAAAATTTATAATTTCTCAATATCATGCCTTCTATTTTAGAAAAATTATTTAAACATATAAAATTTCCAAACTCACTTTGAAACCCATTTTAAGTCAAATCATTATTTTATAGTATTTTAAATACAAAAAATAACGCCTAGTGTCACTAAAGCACTAATTAAGTAAAATCGTGTCCATGTCATCAATTATACCATCCAACATACCATATCTCAATTTATATGAAAATAAAATCAACAGTGTGAGGAATCTTGTTGGATCCCTCCAACCTGTCCCCTTGCATCACACACAGTATATAAATATAAAAATATAAATCAACCACTTCGAGGTGGGATTCATATACAAAGCGTCATCCGCTCTTACACGGGAACGTAATAGGGTCTCATCCGCTCCAAGGGCGGGAATATATCCAAACCAATAATATAAACTAGTAATCCATTCAAATAGTCAATAACAAATAAATAATAAAATATCTACGCATCCAATAAATAATTTTTATTGACCATATAAATTTCCTGATTAACCAAAAAAGTGAGATTAACTCACATTGATTTTTGTTTCGTCGAAACGTCCCAGTTTGAATTTAAATTGAACAAATGTTCAATTTTAACCCAAATTTATATCAGCTCCGAATCCATCCAATCCAACTCCCTAGCGTAGCCTTCACTGTAATGAGCGCAACGTAACTCATCGCGTTCAATTTGGACCTCGTATGTTCAGTTATGAATTAAATAACTTACGAGGTAATTAATTTCATAATTGACTAAATTAATTCACATAAATTATTTTAAACCTTTCTTCCTCAAATTCATTTGCTCTCAGGCACACCTGGACCATGCTTCCATCCATTCGCCGTCCACTACCATCGTTGTGCGTTGTTGCCGCCGTGCCTTCACCTCGCCGACCACTCCCTTGACCTCTCGCACGGCCCTAAAACCCAACCACATGTCCACGAACGTGGAAATTTCCTGGCCACCATGCTCCTCTATTTTCGATCACCACCATTCAATCACTTCCCCTCCTCGATGCTGACATTTCCCTAGTTGAAGACTTCGCTTGAATTCGCCTCTGGTGGTCCCGATGGATGTAGACCGTATGATGGCTATGGTTTAAATTTTAAAATTTTCGAACCCCTTTGTTTTTTCTTTCTGGATTATGGACGCGATTATAAAAGGTCGGGGTATGGTAGGAACAATAGATTGTATGGGCTGGGTATGGCTGAGAGCATGGTAATTATAAAATAATACATATGTATATATATTTAGTTTAAAATATCGAGTTACAAAGGTCCGAAAATCTCAAACCCCAAACGAGCCATGCCGATTGGCGTTAGATATATTAAATCCCTATTCCGAATGCAATAGAACTAGTCTCGAGACCCAGTTCGATCATATACAGAAGATAGCTTTTCAAACTCAATTATTATATAAATTCCTTTAATTAATTTCTACGCATTTCAATCTCGCACGCCCAAATGATACGTCCAAATGTCCCGAAATTCTAAGGCAAACTGTAATACACTATTACGGATCCAATGAAACTAGTATCGTTGAAATCCAAGACAGTGCCCCCAAATGGCTATTTTTATATGTTAATTAAACTGAATAATTCCCAAAACTAGTTTAATCACTTTTAAATCCAATTTAAAAGTTTACAATCTTCCTTCTTATTCAAATAGATTTGAAATCAACTTTCGAAATTATTTTCATTCGTATTAAATTCAAGATTCAATTATCCAAACAATCTCAAATATTAAATTCAACAATTTAATTATCAAATAAATCGTTATATTTGAAATTCAAGTTATTAACTTATAATATAAACTTTTCAATATTTAAAATCCATTAAATATTCCAAATTTAAATGACTAAATTTCTGGATCGTTATATTCTTTCCCACTTAAAAGAATTTTGCCCCCGAAATTGCCAAGGTAAGAAAAATGCCCTAAACACATTAACTTTTCAAAACCAATTAGTTGTAATAGATTTCCAAATTCTTCTTAGTCTTTAAATTTATTCACCAATACCAACTAATTCACATCCCTTCAACCCTTTCAAGTTATAACTCAAAACAAACTTTAGTTATCAAAAATATTTCAAAATTCTCAAAAAATTTCTAACGCCTTAAATTTATGAAAAATTTCGCTAGCGTCTTTTTTGCTCGGCTCGATCGTAAAAATTTACAATATATCTCATCTTCGTGGATGAGGCATCTCGTAGAGAAAATTATAAAAGTACGATATGTAATCCAAGATATGCAACTTATTTTAGCATTAGCAAAGCATATACAATGAATATAATGTGGAAGCGAGCTCCAAATGCGAAGCATACGCCATCCGCACCTACTAATTACTCAACAACCAATGAGAATATGTATAGAAAGCCATATCACTATATAATATAAAATATACCATAACTATATGCAATTTTTGCGAATGTAATAAGAGAACCCATTAAACAAATAACATCCATCCAATTTATTTGTCAACAAATCAACTTGCATTTTCAATGTTAACATTATATACTTTCTTTTCTTATTAACATTCAATTGACTCCCACTTAATTTATTTTTATTCAATTGGCTCGCATTCAATTTCTTTACTTTCAATTGGTTTACATCCAGTTAATTAACATTCCTTTATTTACCATTCGTATATTTCATATTCAATTAGTTAACATTCAATCCATTTGCATTCAGTTGATTTGCATCCAATTTAAATCAAATCCAATTATTCATTTCAATTTCACTTTCATAACTTAAGTTGAAATCCAATTCTATCAAACTCCCCAGCTTATCCAATTCATTCATGCTCAATTAATTTTTCATCCAATTAATTCACATTCAATTAATCTATATTCAATTAATTCACATTCATTGGTTCACATTGAATTATTCACATTATGTTTAACAACATTGTATTCCATACTTAATTCAATTTACACTTAAATTAAATTTCATTTTATAACTCAAGTATAATTCATTCCACAATGTAACAACGCTGTTTTGAAAGCTGTAATAAATTGATTTAATTAAATCAAAACAGAAGTGTTTGAATTCGATTTTTGATTATTATTATTTTGGAATCAAATTATTATAATATTTAAAGTCTATTTAATTAATTTTTTTATTACAATAAAATTTAAATACTTAATAAATTCTTTTTAGGAAATATATTAAATTGGGTAAAGTGTTATTGTTGAATATAAAATATTTTAAAGTGTAAATAATTTTCTATAACTAAAATAGATGAAAAGAAGCTTTATTTGATATTCAATCAAATCAATAAACCGATGAAAATGAATAAATTTATATATATATATATATATATATTAGTTCAATGTATAATTAAATAAAGGGAATAAATATTGAATTTAATAGAAATAGTTAAATTTTAAAATTTACCTTATCAATGAAGTGTAAATCAAATAAATTAAACTAGAATAGATTTACAAATTTGTAAAGGAATCAATTAAAAGAACATAAAAGTAAATTAGAAAAGGAAAGAAAATAATAGTAATAAGCCCAAAGCCCAAGTAAGTTAATACTTTATCTTTTATTAGCCGCGTGCATATCACGTTGAAAAAAACAAAAACAAAATCGCGTTCTCTTCCTTATCCTCAAAATCCTAAAGTCGTTCTTTCATCCCCGAAAATGGAAACCCTAATTCGAAAATAATTTAAACCCTAAACCTAATTTGCAATCGAGCCATGAAGGCATAGCCACCAATCGACGATCGGAGCAAGCACCAGCGGCGTGCGATGATGGGTAGTGCTAATGGCGATTGTTCTTTTGTTTGGTTGAAATGTATGTTGTTTTCATCAATGGATGTTTGATTGTTTTGAAAATTCTAAATAATGGTTGAATTAGTATTGAGTAGGAATTTTCATCTGAAAATTTATAACCTGCTCGATATCAGTTATTAAACATTATGGTATCTTCATTGGTGTGGTTACCGCAAAGGAAATTAAAAACTTTATTTTCTATAAAATGAAATTGTAATTATTTGTACAACCAAAAAATACCAAGATGCACAGTGGAATAAAAATTTGTTAAGAATTATTTTATTTAAATTTTGAAAAGGATAGAACTTTTATAAAAGAAATATTAAATATGGTATTTTAAAATATACTTAATAAATAAAATAAGATATAATAAAAATTTATTGATTGATGGATGCTTGGTTGTTTTAAAATTATAATTGATTGTGCAAAAATCAATATTGAGTATGAATCATTATTGAGAGTTCAAACCTACTCAATACTAACAATAAGAACTTGCAGTATCTTTAGAAGTGTAGTTACTGCAAGAAATATTGAAAATTTAAATTTGCGCGAAAGGCTAATTCATATTTATGATTATAATTAAGATGAATTAAAAAAAATTGATGTTTGCTTGTGGCATATATTGTTGAATGCATGTATTATGGAATTGTTATTAGTAAATAATTATTTTATGATAACACTAAGATTGATTGAAAGAATTTTAATAAAAGTAAGCATGTGTTTAAATTAAAATCTTTTGATATTAGATATACATATACATATGGAATTTGGTTATATTTATTATAAACAAGCAAATAATTTGTAAAAAACCTAAAGTATTGAAAGATATATGTATATCGTATGACAATAGCCCGTTGAGTATTTTAAGAATTCTAGTGGATGCGTCTGATCAACCTTATCGATAGGGTTTCTTAAACACTAGGATGAGACAGTCGTACACAATAGTCTGAGTTATAATAAAAAGAGTTTAAAGCAAGTTAACTATTACTTTAAAATTTGGATGAATATCTTGGAAAAATGTATATAAGTAATAAATTTTGAAGGAAAAATGTTTTAAGGATAGATAATATTTTGAGAAGTGTTATGGATTATATATTTTCTTTTGAAGCGAAACATCATCTGAAATTACAAAAAAAAGTTAATTGATAAGAGAAAAATCTTTTTGGTTATATATATATATATAACTTTTTGCTAGAAGTTAGCTTTTCCAAGTTATTAAATTTCAAAAATAAGAATTTAATTTAAAGAAAAGCAATGATAAGATTTTCTTGATTTTTCATTTTTATAGAAAATGGTTTGTATTAAAATGATTTACAATGTGAAGTAATAATATTTATACAAGAGGAAAAAAATTTCATCCTTATTTAGCAAGTATTTAATAAGTTGAATATTCTGAACACCTCAATATGTTTAATGCTTAAAAATTTATATAAGGTATTTATATGTTGGAAGGGTGTAAAATGTTTGTATTAACTATTTTCAAACTAGAATCGATAAATAACTGAAGTGGGTTATTTGATTTAGTAAATAAGAAATATTACAAGGAAATAGTGAATTTGTAAATTTGATAAATGAAGATTACTTATATATATATATAGAATTTGTGTAATATTTTGCAAACGAAGTTGAAGTTTAAATAAGTGAAATAAGATATTAGTTAATTTCAATAAAATTGTGTTGTCAATAATTGGTTAATTTTCCAAGTATCGTACCTTTAGCTTTCTACTATAAAAATATTGGCATCCCATTTGAAATTTTATTTGAAAAACATCATGATAAGTGCATTGATTTCAAACTAAATATGGCTATTAAAGTCTGATTTATATTAAATATATTTTTATTGAAAATAATAAGAGAATCAATTTTGTCTCCACGGAACTTAAATAGAGAATGCATCTCCAATTTTTCATATTATTATGCATGTTGCATTTGTTGCAGCATTATGAATGTCATGGTTATTTGAACTGATTATATATTGTTAAATCCAATTCATTATCAAACTTCAATGCTGATTTTTTTTTCTCTTCTCTCATTGGCTGTCTAGGCCAGAGTGCCGTTTATGTTTTTATAGTTCATAGAGAATAATAAAAGGAAGATATATATATATATATATATTTATGAATTGAAATTTTAATTTAAAATTTCTAAATGAATAATTATAATTTAGTAGAAGTTGAAAATAACCGAATACGATATTACAAAGAAAATGTTGTCCTACAACCCTTGAGATCATGTTAGAACATTTTTACTAAAATAACCAATAATACGAACATGAAGGCAAATGACATTAATATGATATGAAACATAATTTTTGTTAAAGCACATGTTTCCTGTTTAATATTATGAACTTGTATCATTGTTCATATTTATGTGCAGATATATCTTCATTTTCAGATTGATAACGAAGCTAACATATATAGAACCCAAACTTTAAACCAAAAAGTACTCAATGCTTAATTGTCGTTTAATGGAATGTATATATATAATTTTCAAAAATATTTGAGGCTGACAGCAATGAAATGTAAAGACCCGCAAATCCGTCTTTCGAAAACCCGACACTGCTACGTCCACTGTAGCAACTGTCGAACGATCGGGTGGCGGAAACGCGAACTTTAATGTTTTAAAAGAAGAGATAGAAGAAAAGATAGAAGAAAAAGAGAAGAAGAAGAAAGAAAGAAAGAACAACTGAACAACATCAGACAGAAAAACAATATCAGAATCTTACCCATCGCAGCGGAACAATATATAATAGATAAACACTAGTCTTTTAAAACAAAGGACTATATCAGTTTATACATACATCAATCATCAGAGTAAATATACAACAATGGACAGTTATATAAACTAGTCCTCATACAGAATACACAGCGGAATAAAATAATATCAGATACAAATACTACGTCTCGTCGTCCAGCTTATCTCCAAAGCTCCAGAATATCCAGATAACCTGATAATCTAACTCTAGACTGCCCGTGTGGAAATTGGTGGGCACCCAGAGTTTAGAAGGGAACAATAAACTCCGAGTCAGTCATGGTGACTGGTGTGAGATCGTAAAATAGTTATTTATCTTTAAAATAAACAATAGGAAAACTTTAATGTCAATTCGCAATGCTTTTGGAAAATGAAACTACCATAAGACCTCCCGCCACACACACAATGCAAACGCAGACTTGGAGGAGATTTCTTCTTATGATAGTCAAAGATGCTTACTACGCGAAAAATCAAATTCTTTTTGATATAATTATTAGTGCATAGTGTAGAAAACATTTCGAAAGTATAATATAAATCTTAGCCAGCATAGGTACCATTATAGTATGCTTGCTATAGCTACCATATTAAATGGCAGGTTCTACAACTAAAACCGTACAAGTCACGTATTGTTTCTTTGGATTTCCAACAAATGGTCAGGCTAAGGAACTTCCTATCCACGATGGGTACGTCCCTGGAATAGACGACCCGAGAACCTAACCGGATCTCTGCCAACACAAGGCCGGGTTACCTCTGCAAAAATAGGTAACTACTGACACGCGTATGCCATCCCCCGATCGTCACCGATCTTCCCGAGGATCCCCGATTCGCAACAAACCACATAGATAATAATAATGCAGTAACCACAGAGGTTAAGTATCTGGGCTCCATACCATGATACCACCTTTATCCAGAAGGAATGACATACACTAAGGGGCGCTACTCCCTAGAACCTTGCTGCATTCGTCCTGTTTCGACCATTTCCGGGGTGTGAGGCTCGACGAAGTCTCGTCCACAAAGCTACGCTTTCTCAAAAAGCCCTGCTTCGGGTCAAACAAAATGATCAACCTATGATCACAAAGATATAAGATCAAACAAATGATCATATCACAAATGATCAAACACTGATCATTTCACAGCAACACTCAGTATGCCACGTTACCAAATTGGGATATATCGCTGATAAATTTCAATTACATAACCTCTGAGCTCGTACGTCTCAGAGAAGGGTGTTAAGCTAAGAGAATAAATTCTCCGCCACCAACAGAAATGTATTTGAAAGAAATCAGCTTTATATCTCAAATTGTAACGTCAGACACACAATCCATACAAGTCTGTTCCGGGATCGAACAGAACCGAAGGCACTTCTCACGAAGCCCTTGCATTTCCGGATAATTTTCTAATCACGTCAGGACTTCCCGTCACTAAGGGTGATAAAACCTCTAAATCGGAGATCAGCCGATGTAGAGTAACTCGACGGTCATCCTTTCGTTTTCAAAAATATCCGGTCTTCAACACCGGTCTTCAAATGCAATTCAGAACGACGTATCACATATTCGGAATGGGTTATACGACCCCATGGTCCTTTCCCGGCTAACCCGAATAGTGAGCGATTATTCAAAAATAAGTGTGGCATTCAAATTCATCCAATTCACAACAAATATCCATTTAAGGTAATTATTGATAGTCGGTTATTTAACTATCAATAAAGATGCGCGACATCATCAGATTCCAAATAATTTTTCCAAATTTTTTTATCTTCAAAAATATCTTTACTGGATATAAAATTTCCACACTTCAAAAATAAATCAACGTTTATTTTTCTAAAAAGTTTCCCTTTCCTTTTATAAATTCCATAGTGAATTTATATTTCAAAATATCTACTGATATACGATTTCCAAATCGATTTCAATATTCAATTTCAATTTATCTTTACAAAGATAAATTCTCAAAACGTTCATTTCATATTGGAAAAGCATTTCCATACTTATTAAATAATAAGTATTTCACAATCATTTATTTTCAATACTTGGAAAATATTCGATATACTTAAATCAAATTAAGTATAATTTCATTCTTTAAGGAAAATATCCTTTTAACACCTTTATTTGAGTCAAAACGAATGTTACGTAAAACATCGTTACGACGACTCGAAATCACTAGTATAGGGATTTGGAATTAAGATAGATATATAAATCCCAATACTATATAAAATATTTCCTTCCGGAAATCATTTACTATAACAACAGTGTTATAGTCCACCATTTCCTTATTTTTCGAAAACGTCTATTTCAACAATAAAATGTTGAAATCTATGTTTCGATACTTAACACGTTTTAAAACATCTTTTAAAACAACTTCATTTAACGATATTCCTTTTCCCAAAATATATTGATTTTATTCAATAATATATATTTACTGTCCAAATTCGTGAATATAATCACTATCCCAATTTTAACAATTTCTACACATTTAACTTAAAAGATAATTCGCTGTCCAAAATCGCGAATATATCTCCTTTAATAACTTCAATGTTAATTTATCAAATTCTATTGATTTTTACTTGTAAAACAATGTTTATAAATCCCATTTCTATTTATAAAACTTCGATTTCTAAGTTATCCAATTCAACTTATATATCTCAATTATATACCGGAAGTCTATATTATAAGTTAAGAACTTATAATTCATTTATTTAAAACATCTATTCATTTCTCATCTAAATGTCAAAATCCGATCTATAAGATAATTGCTTATAAATCTTTTTGTTTTACAAAATCTATTCATTTAATAACTTCACAATTTATAAATCTATAAATTTCTATCCACTTATGGAATCCATTTTATTTGACTTTAACACTTAATAAAACTCATTTCAAAATTCCAATATTTTAAATTTATAAAAATATCAATTTTTATAAATCTTTTTATATGAATTGTTTAAAATACTTCAACAATTCCAATTTAAACTATTTCATAATCTTTATCAATTGTTTATTTCAAAATAACATTTTTGTCGTATTTCACAAAAATCACAATTTTTACTAACATTAAAATTTTAACATTTATTTATTTAAAATAAACCCATTTAAAAATTTCAATAAAACGTATATTTCTACAAATCACTTTACAAATCCTTTTAAAATCCAAAATCGTTATTTTTAGACTTTAAAATTGAACCCGATGATGCAACGCATCAATTTGTCCATCACAACATCAAACATCATATATCATCATATGGTGACAGAATATATATCAACATCTGTAAATAAATAAATACAGTTGAGGAATCCAGTTGGATCCCTCCAACCTGTTTCCCTACATCCAAAGATGTTAGCACAATACCAATTCCGCTCCAGTACGGAATTATCGCGGTATATAGGTTTTTATAAATCCGCTTACTAACGGCGCAATAGGGTCTCATCCGCTATACGAGGCGGGAAATCATCAATCCAATATATACATATGCCAATATGTATATACTGCTATATATATAGATATATCCTATCATATCTAATAGCACATTCAAACAAATCAATCAATAACTGAAATTCAATTATAAATCTGAGTGATAAGATCTCACCTTTGCTTTTTATTTGCCATCCATTTCCATTTTGACTTGTTTTCTTTTGATTTATAACCTTACTGTAATACTGAGGAACCCAGGCTATCACCACGAATTCGAGTACGCCCTCACTTCGTCGATGCAACCCAGTATCACCGCCAACCTTCTTTTCATCGCGATGCCTCGATCTCGACTTCCACGTCTCCCCTATAGTCATCCCCCTCATCGTGAATCGCCGCCCACGCGAGATCGCCAGCATATGCCGCTTGCCCCAAAATCCACGCGTGCCACGAATACGAGCCCTAGCTCGATCGCCCATCGATCATCACGAATATCTATCGCTATAAATCGTGACCCACATCCCCTATCATCGTCGCCTCCAGTTGAGCTCGCACGCGCGCCACCAAAAATCCATGCGATCCCTTACTGCCTTGATTCGCCGTGCACGCGAATTGCCGCCAGCGAGCCTCCCCTTGAATCGCGACCCAGACTGCCACGTCGAAGATCCATCGCGAAACCCCTCGCCAATCTCCTCTCGCGATTGAATTCGAGAATCGGCTTATCCCCTTTAATTTTATCTTGAACGAAAGTGAGGGGAGTTTCGATTTTTATTTCGTTTGAATGAGGGGAGGCTTCAGCCATTAATTGTTTGTGAACGAGAATTTTTGCTGTTTGATTTGAAATGGGGAAGAGGGAGACGAGATTGTCTTTTAAAATGGAACGAAGCATGCCCCCACGATTTCGTTCGTGATTCCTGGCAAAAATTTAGGCGTGGTTTAAGGCTGAAGCTACGGGAAGAGAACGTGTGATATTTACTAATATAAATATAATTTTTAAATCGAATTCGTTTTAAAACTTCGATGCGTTTTCTAACTGTATGGTCACAAAACAACTCCGAAAAATACGAAATTAGAAATCCGACAATAATACAATATTACGGACCCAATGGAACTAGTTTCGTCGAATTCCGAGACTGTTTGAAGAATGACTATTTTATAAATATCGGTTCGAACGATCAAATTTCAAACTGAACAATTTACTCCTAAATTCGATTCTGAAGCTTCTGTTATCTTCAGAAATATCAATACGAATTTTAAAAGCTTTCAAAATACTTTTCTTCAACTGTAAATTGAAGATATAAATTTTTATCCAACTCTCAATCGATTAAATTTTATAATTTAATCGCCAGATTCAAATTGAAATCGGGAATTCAAATTAAATTATCGTTCAAATATTTAAAATTAATTAAATATTCTCAATTTAATTCGTTCAAAATTCCGGATCGTTACAGACTTCCCTCCTTAAAAGAATTTCGTCCTCGAAATTACAAGTTAGGAAAAAAGGTCCTTAACTCGTCTACTATCTTTCACAATTCAATAGCTTTATCAAATTTTTACCATAACAAATCTTTCTACTAAAGATTCGTTATTATTTCAACTAACCTTTTCCAACTTCAATTATAAGTTTCAAACAACATCGTTTACTTCAAAATTCAAATTCGAGTTTAAATTCAAATTTTAACTTCCAAAATTTCTCAAAAAATTTTCTAACACCCTAAATTTCCGAAAAATTTCACCAGCGTCTCCTTTGCGCGGCTAATACGGCACGACTACAAAACGTCCCTACGGACTCTCAGATTTCAAAAAGAAAAAGAAAAAGCCAAGCGGCTAGAGAGAAATCATCAAAAACTCATATTGAAATTCAAATACATACCTTTTGTCGAGCAATTCGAATTCTCTTTGAAATCAAATCCAATTCATTTATACCTGTATATCCTACTAGCCATAATATCTAGTTACATATATTCAAACCATTTCGCAAATTCTATTACAAAATTTCGACATAACTGCTTATATCATCTTTAAGTTCGTTATTGAAGTTATATCCTATTCATTCAATTTTTTACCTTTCACATTCATTTGAATTTAATTCACAATTTCAATTTTATTTAAATTCAATTTACCATTTCAATTTCAAAATGAATTTTAACATTCAATTTCATTTTCTGGCACTTGCAATCGCAATTCATTCATTCATTCACTAATTCATTCGTTTTTCAATTTGAATTTCATTCTAATCAAATTTCAATATTCTATAAGTTATCAACTTATTAATATTTCTCATAAATATTTTAAATAGGATTCCAGAGTCGTTTCCATTTTTTTCAAAACCATTTGAAAACAATTCAAATTCCATTTGAATTTCCAAAACAAAAACCCAAATTTTCAAACAACTCCTATTTAAAACAATTTGACAGCAATTTCTCTTTTGGAAACCCGAAAATGAATTCTAATGATGTGGCCACCATCATCAAGATTATTTTCCAGCGACCTGAAAGAGTTTAGAGCTTTCATCTCTCCAAAATACTTTCCAAAACCTTTGAAATCCATTTTCAAATCAAAAATGATTTAAACTTCCAAATCTCCAAAATTTTCCAATTCTTTCAAAACATTTCCAAAAACTTTTCTGGAACTCCGTTTTAAATTACAATTTACATTTATAATTTACGTTCTTAAATTTCATTTGTATGTGAATTAATTTCTTAACTTTGGAGTAACGATTTCAATTCGTATTCAATTTCAAATTTAATGATAACATTTCAACATTATCACTTTCCTAACATCCATGCAACCATATACTATAGTAATTTACAGAAAATCATTTCTTTTCTATATAAAAATAGTTTTGGGCAAAATTATCTCATTTACCCCATTTTAAAACAATATTGTGCCGAACTGTTCTATTCGAGTGTTTAGAAACCCCTTCGATACAGTTTTGCAAGACTGTGCCGACGAAGGTTCATATACCACTCAATAAACCAATCATCACAATATAAAACAATTTTATATTAACTACAAATACGCGCTCATATCTATTATTACACTCAACTCATTCTAGAGTACTGCTGACTCTATCTCTAATGAGTAACACCCAACAGAGCAGGGTTGTCGCTTAACCATATGCTCTGATACCAAATGTAAAGACCCGCAAATCCGTCTTTCGAAAACCCGACACTGCTACGTCCACTGTAGCAACTGTCGAACGATCGGGTGGCGGAAACGCGAACTTTAATGTTTTAAAAGAAGAGATAGAAGAAAAGATAGAAGAAAAAGAGAAGAAGAAGAAAGAAAGAAAGAACAACTGAACAACATCAGACAGAAAAACAATATCAGAATCTTACCCATCGCAGCGGAACAATATATAATAGATAAACACTAGTCTTTTAAAACAAAGGACTATATCAGTTTATACATACATCAATCATCAGAGTAAATATACAACAATGGACAGTTATATAAACTAGTCCTCATACAGAATACACAGCGGAATAAAATAATATCAGATACAAATACTACGTCTCGTCGTCCAGCTTATCTCCAAAGCTCCAGAATATCCAGATAACCTGATAATCTAACTCTAGACTGCCCGTGTGGAAATTGGTGGGCACCCAGAGTTTAGAAGGGAACAATAAACTCCGAGTCAGTCATGGTGACTGGTGTGAGATCGTAAAATAGTTATTTATCTTTAAAATAAACAATAGGAAAACTTTAATGTCAATTCGCAATGCTTTTGGAAAATGAAACTACCATAAGACCTCCCGCCACACACACAATGCAAACGCAGACTTGGAGGAGATTTCTTCTTATGATAGTCAAAGATGCTTACTACGCGAAAAATCAAATTCTTTTTGATATAATTATTAGTGCATAGTGTAGAAAACATTTCGAAAGTATAATATAAATCTTAGCCAGCATAGGTACCATTATAGTATGCTTGCTATAGCTACCATATTAAATGGCAGGTTCTACAACTAAAACCGTACAAGTCACGTATTGTTTCTTTGGATTTCCAACAAATGGTCAGGCTAAGGAACTTCCTATCCACGATGGGTACGTCCCTGGAATAGACGACCCGAGAACCTAACCGGATCTCTGCCAACACAAGGCCGGGTTACCTCTGCAAAAATAGGTAACTACTGACACGCGTATGCCATCCCCCGATCGTCACCGATCTTCCCGAGGATCCCCGATTCGCAACAAACCACATAGATAATAATAATGCAGTAACCACAGAGGTTAAGTATCTGGGCTCCATACCATGATACCACCTTTATCCAGAAGGAATGACATACACTAAGGGGCGCTACTCCCTAGAACCTTGCTGCATTCGTCCTGTTTCGACCATTTCCGGGGTGTGAGGCTCGACGAAGTCTCGTCCACAAAGCTACGCTTTCTCAAAAAGCCCTGCTTCGGGTCAAACAAAATGATCAACCTATGATCACAAAGATATAAGATCAAACAAATGATCATATCACAAATGATCAAACACTGATCATTTCACAGCAACACTCAGTATGCCACGTTACCAAATTGGGATATATCGCTGATAAATTTCAATTACATAACCTCTGAGCTCGTACGTCTCAGAGAAGGGTGTTAAGCTAAGAGAATAAATTCTCCGCCACCAACAGAAATGTATTTGAAAGAAATCAGCTTTATATCTCAAATTGTAACGTCAGACACACAATCCATACAAGTCTGTTCCGGGATCGAACAGAACCGAAGGCACTTCTCACGAAGCCCTTGCATTTCCGGATAATTTTCTAATCACGTCAGGACTTCCCGTCACTAAGGGTGATAAAACCTCTAAATCGGAGATCAGCCGATGTAGAGTAACTCGACGGTCATCCTTTCGTTTTCAAAAATATCCGGTCTTCAACACCGGTCTTCAAATGCAATTCAGAACGACGTATCACATATTCGGAATGGGTTATACGACCCCATGGTCCTTTCCCGGCTAACCCGAATAGTGAGCGATTATTCAAAAATAAGTGTGGCATTCAAATTCATCCAATTCACAACAAATATCCATTTAAGGTAATTATTGATAGTCGGTTATTTAACTATCAATAAAGATGCGCGACATCATCAGATTCCAAATAATTTTTCCAAATTTTTTTATCTTCAAAAATATCTTTACTGGATATAAAATTTCCACACTTCAAAAATAAATCAACGTTTATTTTTCTAAAAAGTTTCCCTTTCCTTTTATAAATTCCATAGTGAATTTATATTTCAAAATATCTACTGATATACGATTTCCAAATCGATTTCAATATTCAATTTCAATTTATCTTTACAAAGATAAATTCTCAAAACGTTCATTTCATATTGGAAAAGCATTTCCATACTTATTAAATAATAAGTATTTCACAATCATTTATTTTCAATACTTGGAAAATATTCGATATACTTAAATCAAATTAAGTATAATTTCATTCTTTAAGGAAAATATCCTTTTAACACCTTTATTTGAGTCAAAACGAATGTTACGTAAAACATCGTTACGACGACTCGAAATCACTAGTATAGGGATTTGGAATTAAGATAGATATATAAATCCTAATACTATATAAAATATTTCCTTCCGGAAATCATTTACTATAACAACAGTGTTATAGTCCACCATTTCCTTATTTTTCGAAAACGTCTATTTCAACAATAAAATGTTGAAATCTATGTTTCGATACTTAACACGTTTTAAAACATCTTTTAAAACAACTTCATTTAACGATATTCCTTTTCCCAAAATATATTGATTTTATTCAATAATATATATTTACTGTCCAAATTCGTGAATATAATCACTATCCCAATTTTAACAATTTCTACACATTTAACTTAAAAGATAATTCGCTGTCCAAAATCGCGAATATATCTCCTTTAATAACTTCAATGTTAATTTATCAAATTCTATTGATTTTTACTTGTAAAACAATGTTTATAAATCCCATTTCTATTTATAAAACTTCGATTTCTAAGTTATCCAATTCAACTTATATATCTCAATTATATACCGGAAGTCTATATTATAAGTTAAGAACTTATAATTCATTTATTTACAACATCTATTCATTTCTCATCTAAATGTCAAAATCCGATCTATAAGATAATTGCTTATAAATCTTTTTGTTTTACAAAATCTATTCATTTAATAACTTCACAATTTATAAATCTATAAATTTCTATCCACTTATGGAATCCATTTTATTTGACTTTAACACTTAATAAAACTCATTTCAAAATTCCAATATTTTAAATTTATAAAAATATCAATTTTTATAAATCTTTTTATATGAATTGTTTAAAATACTTCAACAATTCCAATTTAAACTATTTCATAATCTTTATCAATTGTTTATTTCAAAATAACATTTTTGTCGTATTTCACAAAAATCACAATTTTTACTAACATTAAAATTTTAACATTTATTTATTTAAAATAAACCCATTTAAAAATTTCAATAAAACGTATATTTCTACAAATCACTTTACAAATCCTTTTAAAATCCAAAATCGTTATTTTTAGACTTTAAAATTGAACCCGATGATGCAACGCATCAATTTGTCCATCACAACATCAAACATCATATATCATCATATGGTGACAGAATATATATCAACATCTGTAAATAAATAAATACAGTTGAGGAATCCAGTTGGATCCCTCCAACCTGTTTCCCTGCATCCAAAGATGTTAGCACAATACCAATTCCGCTCCAGTACGGAATTATCGCGGTATATAGGTTTTTATAAATCCGCTTACTAACGGCGCAATAGGGTCTCATCCGCTATACGAGGCGGGAAATCATCAATCCAATATATACATATGCCAATATGTATATACTGCTATATATATAGATATATCCTATCATATCTAATAGCACATTCAAACAAATCAATCAATAACTGAAATTCAATTATAAATCTGAGTGAGAAGATCTCACCTTTGCTTTTTATTTGCCATCCATTTCCATTTTGACTTGTTTTCTTTTGATTTATAACCTTACTGTAATACTGAGGAACCCAGGCTATCACCACGAATTCGAGTACGCCCTCACTTCGTCGATGCAACCCAGTATCACCGCCAACCTTCTTTTCATCGCGATGCCTCGATCTCGACTTCCACGTCTCCCCTATAGTCATCCCCCTCATCGCGAATCGCCGCCCACGCGAGATCGCCAGCATATGCCGCTTGCCCCAAAATCCACGCGTGCCACGAATACGAGCCCTAGCTCGATCGCCCATCGATCATCACGAATATCTATCGCTATAAATCGTGACCCACATCCCCTATCATCGTCGCCTCCAGTTGAGCTCGCACGCGCGCCACCAAAAATCCACGCGATCCCTTACTGCCTTGATTCGCCGTGCACGCGAATTGCCGCCAGCGAGCCTCCCCTTGAATCGCGACCCAGACTGCCACGTCGAAGATCCATCGCGAAACCCCTCGCCAATCTCCTCTCGCGATTGAATTCGAGAATCGGCTTAGCCCCTTTAATTTTATCTTGAACGAAAGTGAGGGGAGTTTCGATTTTTATTTCGTTTGAATGAGGGGAGGCTTCGGCCATTAATTGTTTGTGAACGAGAATTTTTGCTGTTTGATTTGAAATGGGGAAGAGGGAGACGAGATTGTCTTTTAAAATGGAACGAAGCATGCCCCCACGATTTCGTTCGTGATTCCTGGCAAAAATTTAGGCGTGGTTTAAGGCTGAAGCTACGGGAAGAGAACGTGTGATATTTACTAATATAAATATAATTTTTAAATCGAATTCGTTTTAAAACTTCGATGCGTTTTCTAACTGTATGGTCACAAAACAACTCCGAAAAATACGAAATTAGAAATCCGACAATAATACAATATTACGGACCCAATGGAACTGGTTTCGTCGAATTCCGAGACTGTTTGAAGAATGACTATTTTATAAATATCGGTTCGAACGATCAAATTTCAAACTGAACAATTTACTCCTAAATTCGATTCTGAAGCTTCTGTTATCTTCAGAAATATCAATACGAATTTTAAAAGCTTTCAAAATACTTTTCTTCAACTGTAAATTGAAGATATAAATTTTTATCCAACTCTCAATCGATTAAATTTTATAATTTAATCGCCAGATTCAAATTGAAATCGGGAATTCAAATTAAATTATCGTTCAAATATTTAAAATTAATTAAATATTCTCAATTTAATTCGTTCAAAATTCCGGATCGTTACATGAAATTTTGACAGCAATGAGATAAACATAACACTAATAATAGTCATAGTTCGCTTGATGTTGATGCTAGGTTGTTTAGTGAACATTCTTATATATATTTTTTGTCCATTTATGGTGTAGGTGTGATGAATTTGTGACAAGGTGATATAAGTTTCTATTGCTATATTTGCTTTGGATTAGTAGTGCTCTAACCACCTGTTGTATTCATCAACCTGTAAATCTAATGTGGGTATTTCTTTGCATATGTCAACACTTGAAAAGTAATTTTCTACTTTAAATGTGTGTACTCAGTGACCCATTCATATGTTAATCGAGTAATGCACATATTCTAATGTTTTGTAGATTTTTGTGCTGAATAGAAGAGGTTAATAGACTGCAATTACAATTATTGTATAACATCATAGAACTTGCTGAACAGAACAGGTTGAGGCTTGCAAATAAAATGGATTTATTAACTATGGTTGACTGAAAAAAAATAGCAGCGACACAGAGTTGCTGCTACAACAATATGCAGCAGCGTTTAAACTGCTGCAGTGAAAAAAAAGAACAGAACTTAGCTAGAATCAACTTGTATATCATCAACGGCATATCCGAGCAAGTACGTATCAAATATAATAGTTTATCAATGGTTATATTAACAAACATTACCCAAAAAAAAATTAGGTTGCATGGTTCGAATATCCAATTCAGTTCCAAAAATATAATATAAATCTTGAAACTAATTAATATGATGGCACATAATAAAGTAAAGTCGTATAGAAAAGGTGAATTGAATTAGTGGCATGATGCATAATAGTTAAATTTTATCAACATGTAGCTAGTTGAAAATTTGGGTGTCATTAATGTAAAGTAAACATTAAATAATTAGTTTTCTAAATATACAGGGTAAACTCTTTGACCAATACCTCCTGCACTGAAATATTTTTCATAGACCCTAAAGACTCCACGATTATTTTCATATTAAACAATTAACAAAAACGATTAGTCATATTTGATTTTGAAATATAATGAGGATCGTTAAGCTAAGGTAACTAATAGCTTTAACACGAAGCTCTCGCTTAAATGATTGGGTTCCATACTTCCTAGTAATTTACAACGTGATGTATATTTAGTTGAATGATTATCATGTTATAAAACTTTATCAAAATGAGCTTATGATTTGATTTGGGTTGAGTATAGGAGCTCGAGAAGGCATTGTGCGACTATGCGACCACTTTAGCGTGCTCTTGCTCGCAAATTAGTAAGGTAGGTTGCCTTAAAATGCTAATTTAAAGGTACGTTTTCGGATTAAATACAAAAGCATTAGAAATATTGATATATATTGTGTTTCCGACCATGTGGTCGATGTATATTGTTTATAATATAATTATGAAATAGTAAACGGCTCTCTGTATAAAGTAGATTCTGCCAAAATTTTCCAAAAATTTTAACACAGAGAAAATTTTAAATAAATTTTCGTATGCGATGAAACGGAAATTAATAAATGAATCTAATTAAATCTATAACATATGATAAGTTTGATTCTAATTTTAACTACTTAAAATTTTGATCGAGTTTCAACTTAACAGTAAAATTCAAAGTGAGGTAATGTTTGCATGTGTTTTTGACATCTCTCTGTAAGAAATTGCGAGGACGGAATTTTCATAAGGAGGGAGGTCTGTAACAACCCTGTTTTAAAAGCTGTAATATATTGAATTAATTAAATCAAAATAGAAGTGTTTGAATTCTACTTTTGATTATTATTATTTTGGAATCAAACTATTATAATATTTAAAGTCTATTTAATAAATTATTATTACAATAAAATTTAAATACTTAATAAATTCTTTTTAGGAAATATATTAAATTGGATAAAGTGTAATTGTTGAATATAAAATATTTTAAAGTGTAAATAATTTTCTATAACTAAAATAGATGAAAAGAAGCTTTATTTGATATTCAATCAAATCAATAAACCGATGAAAATAAATAAATTTATTTATATTAGTTCAATGTATAATTAAGTAGAGGGAATAAATATTGAATTGAATAGAAATAGTTCAATTTTAAAATTTACCTTATCAATGAAGTGTAAATCAAATAAATTAAACTAGAATAGATTTACAAATTTGCAAAGGAATCAATTAAAAGAACATAAAAGTAAATTAGAAAAGGAAAGAAAATAATAGTAATAAGCCCAAAGCCCAAGTAAGTAAGTTAATACTTTATCTTTTATTAGTCGCGTGCCTATCACGTTGAAAAAACAAATAACAAAAACAAAATCGCGTTCTCTTCGTTATCCTCAAACTCCTAAAGCCGTTCTTTCATCCCCGAAATTGGAAACCCTAATTCGAAAATCATTTAAACCCTAAACCTAATTTGCAATTGAGCCATGAAGGCGTAGCTACCAATCGACGATCAGAGCAAGCACCAGTGGCGCGCGATGATGGGTAGTGCAGACGTCACTCTCGATACTGGAGGCTGTGCATACCTGGACTGGTCGCGACGAGGAATATGGGGGTGGCGATCGAAGTACAAGTTGACATGAGTGATTAAAAGGGGATGGACGTGATGGATATGGAAATGGTAGCTGTCGATTATAGTTTGTATTGGCGACAGGTAGTGGACGTCGATGCTCAACGGGACAAAGATTCTGACGATGTTAGGTGCGAGCAACGATGGAATGAGTGACGATGGCAGTGTGCTTGGGCAGAGAACACTCATCTGGAAAGTTCAGAATCGCTTGAAATTTTGGTGAGTTATTTTTAACTCACGAATTCTATTTCTAAATGTTAGAATTCCTTTTGCATGTTATTGGTTGATTATGCTATGATCTTTGGTTGTCAGTGGTTGAATTGGATAAGAGATGCTTGTATGCTTATGATTGATTATATGGTGAGTAAAACCTTATAAGACATATCTTTTAAATTGTTGCTATGTCTAAAATTTGGTTAAAACTTTAAATTAAACCATAGTTGTAAGAAATCACAATTTTATTGATTTATGAAATTTGGATTAATGGTTAATTATGAAATGATATGTATGTTGAAAACCATCAAAATACAATTGATTTCGTAGTTTAATTATATGATGGTTGTGCATTGGTTGTGTAACCGGAGTTGTCAGAAAGCAACTCGAGTCGTTAAATAATCTCGTATTATTGAATTATATTTATAGAGCGATGTTGGCTCTAGTTACTGAATTTTCGATGGGTTTATCTTTTGAATGTTTTAAAAGAATTCCAAAATGAGATTTTATTCATTATAATCCTTATTGAAATTTTATTTATAGAATATATAGCTAAACTTTGTTATATTCTTAACTTATTAGCATTCAAAAATTTTCTTCAAAACTTTTAAATTTGAGAAATTTATTTATGAAACCTTTTTAAATTTACTATTATAAGTATATTAAAATTTTGGAAATGTTTTCAAAGTAAATTATAAAATATAGTTTTATTTATAAAAGTTGTTACGAAAGTAATAATTTCAGTTTCAACTGATTTATTTATAAAAGAGGTTTAAATGATTTTAATTTTTTTATAAATAAGAAACTCTTCTTTAAAAATGAGTTATGGATTTAAAAGTGATTTTGAAAAAATATATCTTTGTATATATAATTAATTTAAAATCCTTTTATTTTATTTATTAGGGGTTAACAAAGGTGAGAGATTAGAAAGTGAATTATAGATAAAATATTTTAGAAAATCATTATCTATATGATAAAATTTTATTAATTACTTTCAAACTATAAATTATTATTGACCGTTAGTGTATTTAGCTTCAGGCTATTTTATGCAAGTTTGAATCAGATTTCTATTAAATTTCATGATTTTCTATGAAACAAAGAATTTTAATAAATGATTGAATTGTTGGGTGGTATGGGACACTTTGTACAATTCTTTCGATTATTGTTATAATTTGTTAAATAGAGTTTAAGTGGAAATTATTAGCTTTTAGTAAATACTTGAATTTACTATCTGGTATGGGACAGTTAGCTAAATTCTTGTAATTACTGGAGTGACAGTAATTAACACTTAGAGTTGTATTATCTTAAGGTGTTCGGATTTCAGACCGATAGATCCCTGAGAAAAGATAACTCATTTTTCTTCGATCTGAGAATCGATACATTTTTAGATTTGGGTAGGCAGATCTGTTTCGGAAGATCTGTTATGGTGTAAATATGGCTGTCTCTTTCGGAAGGCAGATTTTTACATGCATCGTAGTCTACAGATACTACAACCTATCAGTTTATTTTGTTGTATACAGTTCGACTATGTTTACCTCTTTCGAAAGGTAAATTTGCATAGGACAGATTAGGTACACGGCTGCTCTTTTCTTTGAGCGGTGTCCCTAATCTGCAGTCACTTTCGAAAGGCTTCCTTTCTATGTAGTAGGTCTCTTTCGGTAGATTTCATGTCACTGTATTAAACTGATAGATGACTACCATTATTATTTCATTATGGATGATTATTTCTTCAGAGATTTTTATTATGGATATTCTCTATCCTTTATGCTCTAAAGAATTTTGAATTTGATTATCACCATATTTTAAGATGATAGTCTATTGAGACTTGATATATATTTATGAAATGGTGATTTGTTAGATATGCCTTATTTGAGTATTTGTTTGAGGCATATTTTATTTACGACTTATTTGGTTATTGTTAAGTCAAAAATGGTGAGATTTGTAATTATTGATATGCCTTTTATGGATTTTAGGGTTTCAGGTATATTTTGGAAATGACTTATTTTAGAGATAAGTCATTATGGATTTATACAGTGAAATTAGTTAATATGACTTATTAAATTTATTATGGATTATTATTTTAAGTCATAAAGTTATGTTATTAGCATCTCACCTTTTATTTAGAGATAGTCTGACTCGTTTATTATTTTAATACTCGGGTCTGGCCGAGACTTTACAGGTGCAGGGACCCATTGACCTTTGGATTTTGGGCTAGCATTTAAGTAGACTATTTTGATAGTTTTAGTTTACTTCATACTTGTTTTATTGGCAATTAGGAGTTTATGTCATCTATATAGTGCTTGATACAAGATTTTAGATATGATGTATATATTTATGTGGGTCTAGTACCCATATTTTGTAGACTCACATTCTATTATGTATATAATGATCTATATTATTCTGTTGTGATCTATGACTCTAATTCTAATTTATTTATATTATATACTATTTTGAATATTTTTAATCGACGTGTTTATTAGTTTGTATTAATACTGTACACGTCTAAATTTCAGTTCAGATCCTCAAAAAGGTAAATAAGACATGTCACTGTTAATATAAAGATATATTCACATTCGATCGCCCTTAACCAGCGGTATTCTCCGGATTAGCAGATGACGTTACTTGTAATGTTCTTTGCTAAACTGGGCATAGCGGTGAGGTCGTCACACACAACCTAAGTTGCACTCTATTCTACAGCTCAAGTTCATATTTTATTTCACTAATTTACTTCATTAGTCCATTTCATTGATTTATTATAAATCAGGCTCAATTTCATTTAACCTTTATTAAGTTAAACTTCATCTCATACAATTCACTTTATTTACATTTACTTAAGTTAAATTTTAAATTTCATATCTCAATTCCACACTTTCTACTCTTATCTATACCATTTCCAATTTATAAGTTCAAAACTTATTATCTTATGTTTTCTCAACAATTAGATAGAAACTTCCAGGATTTTTAAACACTCGGTTTTATTTCAAATCATTTTGAAATCATATATACATAACTCCTTTTGTAACGACCCATAATTTCTGTCATTCGGAATTCAGATATTTAATTGATTTTAAATATTCAAAAGTAAATTTTATAAGTTGAATAACTTATATTTTGAATATAGTGATTTAATTGGATAGTTAAATCGTTAATTTAATATTTGAAATTGTGTAAATAATTTGATTTTGAATTTAATGTGAATAAAAATGATTTATAAAGTTGAATTAAATTCTATTTGAATTAGAATGATGTTAGTAAACTTTTGAAATTGAATTAAAAGTTAATTTCTAGAAATGGGATATTTTAATATTTAATTAACGTGTAAAAATAGTCATTTTTGATACTATCTCGGATTTTGACAAAATCAGTTTCATTGGATCCGTAATGTTATATCATTGTAGGATTTCAAATTTTGTATCAATCGGATTTACGGTTTAGTCGTGGCAAGCTGAAACGCGTAGAAATTTGTTTAAGTAAATTTCAATTTAAATAAGTCGATTCGAAAACTTATCTTCCAAATACGATGGAATTGGCCTCCGATATATTCCATTGTATTCAGAATAGGGATAAAACATTATAAACGCCAGGCGGCACGCTTCGTTTGGAGTTCGAAAAATTTTCGGGTGAATAGTGTAGCGAAATTTTCTATAAAAGGCCGTATAAATTTTCTTTTTTCACTAAAACCCTAGCCCTAGGGTTACAGCCGCCATTTTCACTTTTAATGGTCGAAATCACTCGATTCTACTTCCCTCAATCTCTCTCAATCCATTTACAATCAGAAGAAACTTTCAACTACAACGTTGTAGTGCTAGACGAGATCTTTCAATCCATACGGTGATGATCATGATTAGATCGTCGTAGAGGCCAAATTTCTGCCATGAAGTCACAACGTTCAAACACGTTTTTCGAGGTCCACATGCGACCAAGATCCACCGGTTTTCTGGTGGTAGCGTGTCTCGAGACGAGCTTCGTAATGGCGGTGGTTGATCGACCCCTAGGGTTGTGTGGTGGTCACGAAAATTTGAAGAAAGTGGCGGCATTGGGTTTGATCGTGCGTGAAGAAGCCTGGGGGAGGGAGAAGAAGAAAGACGTGGCTAGATTTGTAGTAGCAAAATCGAACGGTGCAGATGAAAGCAAGGTTTAAAAATAAAAATAAAAATTGTAAATTATATATATTTACATCGTGTAATGTTTAAAACATCATAACTTCTTCATACGAGATCCGTTTTTGAAGAAACAAGTTGTGTCGGGTTCGTATTCATAAGCACTACATTTTAGAGCTGGTTTGGAGTTGATTGGAGCTAGTGAAAATTTTGGGTAAAATTAAACGCTCGTTTAATTTTATTCGAAATAAAACGCTGCAATGGCTATTGGAACCAAAGTGAGTACAACTCACTCTTTCTGACTCGCTTATATTTTTATATAAGTGGGAATAAATTTATTTTATGCTGATTGATGATTGTTTGGATGATATATGATATTATATATATATATATTGATTGGTTTGTATATATTTCCTGCCTATTGGAGCAGATGAGACCCTATACGTTCCCGTGTATAAGCAGATGACCTTTTGTATGCGCGTCTGCCTCGAAGCGAACATTGTACATATTTTCTAATATGTGTATTTGTTGCAGGCGACAGGTTGGAAGGATCCAACTCGATTCCTCACCAGTATTGATTTTATTTACAGATATTGATATATATGCTGTTATCATATGATATATGATGTTTTGGATGCCAGGATTGATATGATTGATGTGATCAGCTTATTTAGCATTTTTGCAGCTCTGGGCCTATTTTGGAGATTTAAAATATTAAATTGATGATTTCAATTTAATAAGGATTTCAAAGTGATTTTGAAAATATATGATTTTTGGATTTATTTTAAATGAATAAGAAGTTATAATTTTTATGTTATAAAAATTATGATTTTTGTGAAATATAAGCAAAATGTGATTTTTGAATTATGAAGTTGATCGTCTTGTAAATTAAAGTTAAATTGAGATTTTTGACTTATTATAAATGGTTTATTTATATATAAGATTTATAAAATTGATATTTTATAAATAAAAATAAGTGAAGTATAAAGGAGTTTTATAAATGTTAAATGAAGTTATAAATGAATCTTATAAGTGAATAAGATTTATAAAATTATGAACTTATAAAAGGAACGAATTTGTAAATAAGAGAATTATAAGTAAATTAACTTATAATCGGATTTATGCATATAAATGAAATATAAATGAGATTTGTTAATAAAGGAATTTTATATGTTGAAGTTTTTATTAAATAGAAATGAAATTTATAAACATTGTTTTATAAATGTGAAATCAAATTAATTTGATAAGTTAAATATGGAAGTTTATAAAGGAATATATTCACAATTTTGGACAGTGGATAATCCTTTAATAAATGTGTAGAAGTAATGAATTTGGTAAGGGAATTTTATTCACGATTTTGGACAATGAATAATTCTTTAAAAATTAAATAAATGTTTTGAGAAGTGATTTTTAAATGAAGTTAATTGGTTTGAAGATATTTTGAAATGTGTTAAGTATCGAGTACATAGATTTCAACATTCATCGTTGAAATAGACGTTTTCGAGAAATAAGGAAAGCATGGACTATAACACTATTGTTATAGTAAATGATTTTCGGAAGAAGATGTTTTGTATAGTATATGAGATTTATATATCTATCTAATTACTGAATCCCTATACTAATGATTTTGGGTTGTCGTAATGATGTTTTACGCAACATTCCTTTTGATCCAAATAAATATGTTTAAGAGAATGTTTTCCTTAAAGAATAGAATATATACTTAATCATGATTTAAGTATATGTAATATTTTCGAAGTGTTGAAAATAAAGAGAATTGTGAATTACTTATTATTAAATAAGTATATGGAAATGTTTTCCAATATAGAATATTGAAATGGTTTTGAGATAATATCCTTTTAAAGATAATTTGAAGTGAATATTTGGAAAGTGATTTAATTAATAAAAGATTAATTAAAAGGGCCTAGTGATTGCTTATGGTGCTAAATATTTGTTTGTTGCTTTGATAGTTAAATAACCGACTATCAAATTTGGTCAATTTTTAGTTCCTCGACTTGATGTGGGAACTATTTAGTCGTACACTTAGTACGTAGCCATCTCTGTACGCTGATTATCGTTTGTGTTGAGGACGTTGATTCGTGTAGTGTGGAGTATTACTCCAATCTATCGAGCTTCCTTCTTGGCCGAAGGATAGCAAGTTGAAAGTTGGAGACGTGATAAGTCTATGAGACTTAGTTTCTGTATGAGGTTGAGAGACGTTTTTGCATTGTTGGTGCGAAGAGACCGGGATCAGATTTATCTAAAAACCACTTCGGACCAACATTTATATGACGATTATGCAGGTTGGCCGATGATATTGATGTTTAGGATTTTCATAGTAAAGGACTGCTTCACTACAACAAAAATACCCTATTACAACGCCCTTTTTACAACGGGCATTAGCTGCCCGTTGTAATGGATGGCTATTACAACGGTCCATTCAGGCCCATTGTAATAGATGCTCTATACAATGCCCTTTTTACAACGGGCGATGATAGCCCGTTGTAATAGAAGGCTATTACAACGGTCCATTCAGGCCCGTTGTAATAGATGCCCTATACAACGCCCTTTTTACAATGGGCGATGATAGCCCGTTGTAATAGAATGCTATTACAACGGTCCTTTCAAGCCCGTTGTAATACATGTCAATTTTACAACGTTCACAAAATGCCCGTTGTAATAGACGACAATTTTACAACGGTCACAAAATATTTATTGTTAAATAATTGCTATTACTATTAATATTTAATAATTAGTAATTAACTATTAGTAATAAATATAAATATTTAATAATTCCTATTGGTATTTAATACTTAATTTAATAATTAATAATTAATAATATTACATAATTAATTATAAATTAATATTTCATGTTTAAAAATTGATAATTAATAATAATATTTAATGATTAGGAAGTAATATTTTTTATTTAGTATTAAAATTTTAATAATTGTATCTAATATTTAAAGAAAATTGAAATTTATAAAAAATTAGAAAATATTTATAGAACTTAAAGACAAATTTTTAAATTTTCTGTAAAAGTTTAAAAATATTCATAATATTTGAAGACAAAGATTATTGCCAAATGTATTGCAACTTTGTATTGCAACAAAGTATACAATTTTCTTTTAGTCTCCAAACCAAATTTTTTGGCTTCAACTATGAAATTTTGGCTCTTAACAAATTTTATTTTCATCCCTTCCTTCGTTTTTTTATTTACTACCGATCCTTTCCTCCTCCCAAACCCTAATTCCCAAATCCCTAAAACTCCTACGCTGGTCCTCCTAATCTCTCCCTCCTCCTTCTCTCTCCTCCACCAGATCTACTCCAAAACCCTAGTCGCCTCCCTCTTCCTTCCCTCCGTTCCCCTTTCCTCCCATTCCTCCATCGAACCGCAAACTATTTGTCCACTGAATCAAAACCAGCGAACCGTAAACCTAAAACTGCCCACTAGGTTGTCAGCTTTAATGGACAAAAAAGCCTAGAGTGAAGTTATCCGAAGTGGTTAGTAATTGCGTGGGAAGATGGGTTCAAGGTGCACTGAAGGAAGCAAGGAATGGCGACCTTACTATGCAGTCTGTGGTTGGTCGGATGAATTTTAATGGTTACGGAGTTGCTAAAGTGCAAAACATGTCAGATTTTGATAATATATTCCATCTCTCTTCATTTTAATGGTTAAGGAGTTTCATTTGTTCTCGATCTCTTTATGGACATTGTCAAACTTTTTCTACTGTAAAGATGGATAGAAATATGAAGCAATTTTAAATTAGCTCAAGTTCAATTTGTTCATGATTTAGGAGACTGGTAGTTATTTGTAAACTAAAGAATTCGGTCTCTTATTTGCAAGTGATATATGGTTGTTTATTATACAATGTACCGTTGATCATCTATAAAACTAAGGATGTTATGATTAGGAGGTAGAATATCTTCTTTCCCATCCATTGTCTGGACCTAGAAATCTGTAGAAAAATTAATCATGACAAGCACTATAGCTCATAGTCGGCAGGGGAAAGTTGAAAACCGAGGCTGGTCTTGAGCATGTGAGTGCAACATTTGTGTGCCAGTTAGGCAACTGCACTCACCTGGTCACCTATTCTTCCAATTAGCTTTCTATTGTGTGTAGAGGATATCTGCTTTCTTTGGATGCAGCTCACTAGGATTGTTTCACGTTTTGCAAGCGAAAGGTAAATGGTTTGATTTCTATAGAGCCTGACCCTATATGAAGTCCTTCAAGGCAAGCCATTTTGAATTTGGACTTCTGCACTAGTTCTATAAGATTCAACTTTTTTTAATAGAGGAATGCTAAGCAAACTATCTTCTAGGAAGGGTGCGTTTGTACTTGCCAGATCCCTCAATCATTAGCTATATGTTGTCAATGATAGTCAACCACTCCCCATCAATTACTTGGGGAGAGTATGTTTAGTATTCCTCTTTCTCGCATACCTCCAATTTAATTTCAGTTTCATATTTTCTAAAATCAATTTATTTTGCACAAAATAAAACTTCAAAACACCATTCATTAAAGAATGGGATGGAGTATGGTTAGTCTATTGCAATGGGTTATGGCCGTTGTATTATAGTCTATTACAACGGTCATAACCCATTGTAAAAAGGTATACTGCAACGGTTTTTACAACGTGCATTGCCCGTTGTAAAATGTGGTAGATCTTTACAACGAGGCCTATTACAACGGGCACATGTTCGTTGCGAAAACCATATTACAACGGGCATTGCCCGTTGTAAAAAGAATGTTTTGTTGTAGTGCTTGTTGATCATTTGGGGTTAAAATCCCAATATACATATAGTTGCAGTAGTCTCTTCGTTATGAAATATCCAATGCAAGGACTATTCACTACTAATCCTAGGGATTTCCCGACAGGATGTGGTAGGAGAGCACCTTCAGTTTGTCCTGTTCCTGGACAACTTGTATGGATGAATGTCTGACAATTGCATTTTCTGCGATTACGTATATTGGTTTTTACAAACGTACATCTGTTTGGTGGTGGAGAAGGCAACTTCTCTTAGCTTAACACCCTTCCTTGAGATGTACGAGCTCAAGGGTTGTATTTTTGTGAAAGGCAATTAGTAGCCAAAGGAAATGGCGAATGTGGCATTCAAAAGTGATATGTGATTTGTGAAAGCTAATCGCTACCTCTTTGGCCTCATCGACCGGAAATGACTGGAACAGGGTTAGAAGCAGCAGGGCTAAGTGGGTCATTCCCAATTAGGATATGATCATCCCCTTCTAGATATATTTCTTTCTGCTATGACGTTCGGGATGTAAATTATTTTGCTTTGTATGCTACGAGGGCCATCAGAAAAGGTCGGTAACGACCGGGGGATGACATATTCGGTACTACCTATTTACAGAGGTAGGCCGCATTGTAACACCCCTTCAAAATGGGAATAATAGTCCCACATCGCGGAAAAACACTATGAAGTGGGTGCTTATATACCAAAGCCTTCACCTTATAACAACGTCGAGGCCTTTTGAGGAACAAAAACCCATACCTCGGCTTGGCCCTTGAGGCGGAGGTGACTAAGTTGGAGGCAATATCCGCGTTAAGTGAGGTGCAGGCTATTACAATGGTATCGGAGCCATACCCAGCCGGAATTGTGGTCTGTACGTGTTACAGCCACAACGCCTAGGTGGTGCTGTGTTCACGAGCCAACGAGGATGTTGGGCTCTAAAGGGGGGGGGGATTGTAACACCCCTTCGAAATGGAAATAATAGTCCTACATCGCGGAAAAACACTATGAAGTGGGTGCTTATATACCAAAGCCTTCACCTTATAACAACGTCGAGGCCTTTTGAGGAACAAAAACCCATACCTTGGCTTGGCCCTTGAGGCGGAGGTGACTAAGTTGGAGACAATATCTGCGTTAAGTGAGGTGCGGGCTATTACACCGGTCTTGTGTTGGTAGAGGGCAGATGATCTGGGCCTCGGGACATCCATCAAGAGGTGTACCCATCGGAAGGTAGTCCCTTCACCTGGTCATTTGTATGGAAATCCAAACTCCGCTATGTGCCTGCCATTTTGATTGTATTACCCATTTTGGGCTATACGCTGGAATTTAATCAATATAACAATTTCGGCTATGATTAATATTATTTGTATATACTAGACACTAGTATAATATCAGATGATTTGATATGAAATGTTTTAGTTATCTTAAGGTAAAAACATGTCCGTGTTTATGTGTTGGCGTGTCTTACGAGATACTTTTGATTTGAAAGGAAAAGTTTGGTAATTTAATAAATTCAGTTGAGTGTGTTTCTCACGCTGGTTTACTAGACTGATCCAGGATTTCTTCCCTTTCAATGCTTGGGTCGGACCGAGTGTATTTATAGGTTCAGATATTGGTGCTTTTGGAGCTTCAGCAGAAGAGCTGGAGATCTTCATTTTCGTATACACGTATCAGTTTTGCTTATCCACTTTGCGTATTGTTGTTGTTTTATATTATCAGCAATTGTAAGGACAGGTTATTATAACTGTCTAGGCTGATAATTTGTGATTGATTGTTGAACTCTGATTGATGTATGTATATACAGTTTCTGTTTTGTAAAGATCATTAATATGATAGTATATGTTTTCCGCTGTGATGTGAGATTCTGTATTGTTCTGTTTGGTTCTATCTTCTCTCTTTCTTCTATTCTCCTCTTCTCTCTTCTTTTCTTTCTCATGACTTTTCGTCAGTCTGTGCTTTTTGGGTCGGACATGTGTGGTTTATTGTCGATTCAAAGGGTATGGATTTGCGGGTTGTCACACGTGGTATCAGAGCTTAGATTTAGTGTATTCCTAGGCTTTGATGCGTACTCAATATAGATAGGGTCAGTAGCACCCTAGATTGAGTTTGAGTGTATTATTTATATGAGCGCGTATTTGTTAGTGATTATAAAATGTTTATATTGTGTTTACTTATCCGTTGAGTTGTTTGTGAATTCTGGTCGGTATGTGGGACGCCACATTATCGATAGGAATTTCTAAACACTTAAACGAGGCAAGTCGACATAGTATTGTTTTTAAATTGGGTAAATGATATAATTTTACCTCGATTATATTTTATATATAAAGGAATAATTTTTCATAAATTATTAAAGTATATATGAATTGATTGTTTGGTTGTTGAAAAGTAAATAAATGTAATATCCCGGAAATTTTAACAATATCAATTTAATAATCTGTTAAATAATTAAATTGATATTGATGATCTTTGATAATAAGATTTGAATTTAATTTAATAATCTGATTAAATTAGTATTAATTGATAATTTTATCTTTTAAAAAGTTAATAAGATATTTTCTATTTGAATATATACATTTATTTGTATATATTGTAAATAGAAAGCTTTGGGCAAATTGGAAATTTATATTTAATTTAATATGGACTTTTCAAAGTTATTTAAATAAATAAATTTATAGTTTTAAATATACTTTGGGTAAATGTTTAAATTGGTTAAGATATATTTTTACTTAAGCTTAAAAATAAATAAGAGTTAACAAAAAGGCTTTTTAATTACTTTAAAATAAATAGAATTATGAATAAATACTTATAAGACAAGTGTCTTTATCCTAAAGCTTCATTTTAACATGTGTTAAGAAGTGGATTAATCTATGTGACAAGTGTCTTTTTATTTTCTTTTTCTTTTATTTTTATAAAATCATAAATATACATGTATATAAACATTTTATCTCTTTACTTCATTTTCTTTCTAATATTCATTTTCAAAACAAGAAAAAACCCAAATGTAATTCCTCTAATTAAATCTGAAATCAGTAAACGAATATGCCTCAAATAGAAATCAAAATCAACTTCTAAATCAAAGATCAAAACCTATCTGCATATTTCAAAAGCAAATTCAAAACTGTCTGCATTCATTCTTCTCAAAACTGAAAGCAAGCATGCAATTATAAATCAAAGCTTTGGATTTCGAAATTCTTCAAACTGGAAAACAAGCATGCATGTGGTTCAAAGCAGTTTTAAGCATTCAACAACTCCAGTTTTTAAATCAAGTGAGGCATGCAAGTTTAAAGATTTCAATGAGGCATTCCAGTTTAAGGTTCCCAGTTTCAAGCTTTTCAAAGATAGGCTCTGTCATCTTTATAATGGTGAGTAACTTTTAAAACTTAAAGTAAAATATGGTTGCTTGCTAATATAGTTGAAATGAATAAGTATTGCAAGTATAAATGAGTTTCTGATGTGAATGTTTATAGTGTGTTTGCTATTACAATTAGATGCTCTGTTCTGCCTTTTCAAATCTGTGAGTACCATCACATTTTTAAAAGTTAATATATTATGGGGTTGCTTGATCATCTATGAAACAGAAATGTTGTGAAGGAATTTATCTGCTTAGCTTGTATATGAGATATTGTGGTGCATATATCTGTGTTCTTCTCTGATTTTGGCCCAGGCTTAAATTTCAAATCAAAATCTCTAGCTTATGATTTAATCTTGTTAGGACTTAAGTATTGAAATAAAATGTGTTTGTTGAATCATAGTTGTAAGTTTAGAATATACCTCTGTGTTAGGCATAAATTATGGAAGCAACTCTGAGTATCCCTCTGTTTTATAGTTTTCAGTCTGGAAATACTCTTTAAAATTCATCTACTCTTAATCCAAGCCTCGATTAGTCTTAAGTTATGGAAATAAAATGGTTGTTATAACATAGACATCAGTTTAGAAATTTGTTTAAAAAGAAAACAACTTGTATTGATGCTGGAAATTTAAAGAAAACAGTGGAAACTTGAATAAGCAAAAAAATTCGAACTTCACCATTTATAGATTCAGGTATATAAATGGGATTATCTTACTTAATCATGATTTTTAATGCAAAAATTATAATTTTTAATCATGTGGTTTAAGAGCAGATCGGGGATGATCGGAATTGACATTTTGGCCAATTTCTGGAGACACGTGGCACGAGAAGGTTCGGGGTTGCTGGTGAGGATGGAGGAGCCTGCTACGGTGGTGGGAAAAATAGTTGATGGTGGCAACGTCCACGGTGGCGTCGACGGCAATCAATTAAAAATTTTAAACCTAATTTGAGTACGACAGAGATTCTCGCTTCGTTCGTTGCCCTCGCTCGATCGAGTGGCACGAGGCTAGGATAGATGAGGGTCTGGGGACTGACGAGGACGTAGCCGGAGTTGTTCCACCTCCGGTGGTCAGAGGAGTGGGGACGAGACGAATTGGTGGCCTGGTTTCGTTAAAAGTCTGGGACGTAGAGCTCGATTTTGATTTACAGTGGGACCAGGGGATTGAGGAACTCGAGTGAGTCGAGGGGGTTGTCTTCGACGTGGAGGCGATCACGATGATGGCCGGAGATGGTCCAATCGCATGTGCACGTGCACGTGGTTGTGGGGTGTCAGTGGCGTGAGATTTGGGAAGGAGGTCAGGCAACTCGAAGCTATTCTCGGGTAGGAGATCGATTGGCTCGAGTAGAACTTGAGTTCGCGAGAGTTTTAAATAGCAGTTTTGTTTAACTCTAAATACTTGGTTAAGGAATGAAGAAGAAGGGAAGACGTGAGGCAGAGATGAGTGAAAGCAGGTTGACTCGAAGTGGTTTCCATGTAAACTCGGGTAGGACCCGAAGTATTTTCCAAGCTCAGTTTTTATAAGCTTCAAACCAAAGTTTAAATATATAAACTCAAGTTTAGTTTTGAATCTTAGATTTAAGATAAATAAGTTTTATAAATTCAAATATTTTAATAAGTTTAAATGTTTGTTAAATTTAAATATTTTGAATTTAAAAAGAGATTTGTTTAAATCTTGTAAAATTTATTTTACAAGGAAAATATTATTTATCACTTAAAGGTTTTAAATTGATTTTAAAACTTGTTGAAGTTAAATTATAAGTTAATGATTCGTATGCATTTAATTACTAGGGAAATTAAATGGATAATTAATTTATCTAATAAATAAATAAAATAAATAATTACTTAAAAGTAATTAAAGGTTTAAGATTAATTATTTTTAGAATAATTAATTTGAAATTAAGATTCATTAATTAAATAGGATTTGATTTTTAATTAATGATTAAGATAAACTAAATAGAGTAATTAATTTAAGGATTTAAATTAATTTAATTAAGGTTTAAGATTAATTAATTAGGAATAATTAATTTATAATTATGGATTATAAATTAGAATATTAATTAATGATTAAGAATAAATTAATAGAGTAATTAAAGATTAATTAAGTTATGGATAACACTTAATTAATTAAATAATTAGAGATTAATTAATTGGTTATTAAGATTTATTAATTTGGAATTAATAATTAATCTAAGTTAATTACTTAAGAAAAGTAATTAAATAATTGTTAATGAAGGTCATTAACTATGGATTATTAAATAATCAATTAATAGGATTAATTTTAATAATTAATTAGATTAATTAATTAAAAGATAATCAATTATAGAATTTGTTTTAAATGAATTACTTAATGGAAGTAATTAAGAATTAATTACTTATTGTAATTAATTAAGTTAATTTGATTTAGTTTAAGTTAATTAATTAAGTTTAATTAATTTAGAATAATCAATGGATGATTTGATAAATAATTACTTAAATGTAATTAATAAGGTATATTATTTAGGAAGTAAATAATAAGATAATTACTGGAAGTAATTAATTGATGGTTATGTATTAAGGAAAGTAATTTAAGTTTAATTACTTTGAATAATTAATCAAGGGATTAATTAAGAAATTAATTAAGGAATAATTAATTTAGTTAATAAAAGTAATTAAGGGTGGTTAATTACTATATGAAATTAATCAAGAGTGATTAATAAATGTGGTTTAATTAAAGGTTAATTACTTAATGTAATTAATTTAATTAAGTAATTAATAATTAAGTTGTAATTAAGGATCATTAATTAATATAATTAATGATGTAATTAAGAATTGATTAATTAAGAAATAATTAATAAATGAAGTGATTAATTTGTAATTAATTAAGGTTTAATATAATTAATTATAGTGATTAATTTAATTAATTATAGTTAATTAATTAATGAAGTAATTAAAGGTTAATTACTATAAGTGATTAAGGATAATTAATTTGAGTAATTAATTAAGGATAAATTACTTGAAAGTAATTAAAAGATAATTAATCAAAGATGATTAATTGAAAAAGGTAATTAGAGGATAATTAATTAATTTGTAATTAATTAATGTTTAAGTAAGAAGGATGTATAAAATAAAAGTAATTAATTTAATTAACTTTAAATTAATTAGAGATGTTATAGATCATTACTTATGGATGGATGATAATACTGAATGCTTTGCATTTGATTGATATCTCTGATGAGATATATGCTATGTGATATGGATGTTTAGTTGAATTGTGATAATATGGATTATCTGATGATATTGATAATGTTGATTATCTATTGTGAATTATCTTTCTAAGTGTATAAAGATAATTGAATTAAATTGTTTTAACCTTTAAAACAACTTGGCCTTAAAAGATACGTTTTGGATTTCGATGAGACCGGGATCGGGTTTCCGTATACCGGATTTCCAGGTCTGGAGACCTGAATACCACATCGATCCAAATTTACGTTAGGTCGTGAAATCCAAATGGAGCAAGTGAAGACTCGAGGTGTAAGAACGATTCTTTGTCAGTATAACTCTGTGGGTGATTCCGTAATGAGTTGACGGAGATAGTACTTTCAGATTCGAGATAAAGATTTAGAGTGCAAGGGTTATTGTCGTTAACTCTGAGGGAGATTCCAATATGAGTGTAACGAGATAATGCCTTCGGTTTCGTTCGAACCCGGAACGAACTTGTATGGATTGAATGCTTTCAGCACATCGTCAGGTGGACGATGAGCATTCTAAGTGATGTGTTCTTTTCTAAGGTAATCGTGACCTCAAGCCTCACAAACCGGGAATGGCTAAAACAGGGGAGGTGCAGCAAGGTTAGTGGGTAGCACCCAAGTAGGACAAGATTACCTCTGTCTAGATGTCCCTTTCTATTTTCGACTTAGTGTGTGCGGTTGAATCATGACAACCGTGGGGTATCTTGTGCGGGAATTATCCAGTAAGGGATGTTCCGGCCTTGTGTTGCAGGGGATTGGGAGTGATCCTCGGTACGGTGATCTAGGCCACGTACTGTGACGGGCGGTACCCCGGTAGCCCTGCCATTGATGGAATCCAAACTCCAATAAGTGCCGTACGTATTAGTTGTGCCCAACTATGTTGGAACGTGAGATGTAAGCATTCCAGCTATTTCTGTATTTTACTTGAAAACCCTAGACCCTATTATAATATAACTGGATTTCCTATCAAATGTTTTGGTTAGCGTAAGGTAAAAACTTACCCATGTTTATTGGTGGGGAGTCTTACGTGATACCTTTTCTTTCAAAAGGTTTTGAAGTTAAACAAGTTTAACCTGTTACTCACACCAGACCCATGTCTGACCCAAGTTGTTTATTTCTGTTTTATAAACTCTTGGGTACTCAAATTTTTACGAGTAGCCAAGGGATTCAGGTTTAGCTTTGACGAGAAATCTGGAGGAGCAATGGAGCAGGAGGCTTCGGCGTTGTAGATATAGATAGTAGTTTTCCGCTGTGTTGATCTTTGTATTGATCTGTATTGTGATGAGATGTAATAACTAGACAGATGTTTATAACTGTCTAGTATGTGATGTGTAATCTGTGTAACTCTGATAGATGATGTATATGATACTATGTAATATTTATGTGATATATTATATTTCGTTTCGTTTCCGTTGTGAGTATCTGTTGTTGTTTTCTTTTCTCTTCTTCTCTTTTCTATTTCTCACCCCTTTCTTTCTTTCTGTCGATGCGATTTTCCGGGAGTGGAAAGTCGGGTCGTCACACGTGGTATCAGAGCTCAGGTTGAGCGAATGCCTAAGCTTTTGGTTAAGTGAATATCAGAGCTATTGGTTGAGTGAATACCTAGCTCTGGAGTGGTATCTATCGTGAGAGAGCGTATTTGTAATTTTTATATAACTATATATATATATTCTACCTATATTGTTGGGTTACCCGTACAGGTTCTCCAATATAAGATATAAAGGTAGATAGGGTAGTAGTGTATGAAACACGACTACCAATGGTTGGAATTTGAGTATTAAGGTTGGAAGTGTATTTATCGAGACTGTAGACCCAATACTGTCTCGAGTAAGTTTTGCTGTGATAAAGGATTTCATCGAATCTCTGAAGGAAACCTGTTAAGGTTCGGAGTTTATCTGTAAAGTTGGATGAGTAGAGTTTGGATCTATCGGTTGAACAGAAGCAAGTGATGGTATCTTGATACCTCAGGTAATAGTAGCTGTGTGATGAGATGCAGTGACGATGGATGTTCCCGAAGATGTTTTCTTTGGAACGAGTTTAAGGAAGTGTGTCTGTTTCAGTGTTATGGCTGAGTTCAGCATGGTATTTCTGTTTGGTTTGGAGTTCGAGTTTCTCAAAGATCTTTGGATAGAAAGTCCTTGGCATCAGTATTAGCAGTGCAGCTCGGAGTATTCTGTGATGGCAGGAAGTTGTCAGGCTGAGTAGTTTTTCTGGAGGTGAAGTTCAGAAGCAGCAGAGTGCATCCATTTCTTCGATGGATTGGATAGTTAAGTATGGGCTGTTCTGATTTGTTAAGAGAGAACAGTTTTCCTTGAAAATAGGCTGGGTTGATCGCAAAAGTGACTTGCGATAGTTTGAGGGTTCTCTTGGGTTATCAGAGTTTTTCTGAGTGTCTTCAGAGAAGTCAGGAGTTGTCCGCATCTGAAGGTTGAGTTTTCTTATCGACTGGATTCCAGGAGTAGTACCGGTAGTTCAGTCTAGTTGAAGGATGTTTCCTAGAGATGGAGTTGGTGCAGCAACTCAAGTTTTGATGAAGTATCTGAGTTTTATTTATGAATCAGTGAACCTTATTTCTGGAATGAGTTGTCCAGTCTGTGCTTGTGTTCTACCTCAGATCAGAATTAAACAGCGAAAGCAATTTGGAGTGTATCTCTGGATAGGAGAAGTAAGTTTGGAATCTACCGATGTTGTGAAGTAAAGTTATGTTTGGATCTCTTCTGTGTTCTGATTTGGATAAGTATTGGGTTTTCAGGATTGAATTGTCAGTTTGGATAACTGAGATTCATTGTGTTTCACGTATCTCTGAGGGAGTACGTATTTGATTTATCCTTGGTTTTGGAATCAGCAGTTCTGGAAGGTTTAGTTGTTGAGTCAGACTCGTCTGTAGTCTGATATTCTGTTCAGTCTGTAGATCTAGATGAGTAGGAGATCTATAGCTTAGTAGTATTGATTGTTTAGATTGTTTGTAGAGCGAGTATCCCGGTATATATATATACTTGGGGAAACTCGAGGAATTCTATCTAGAATTTTGTCTGGATAGTTAGAATTGTTTGATTGGATGATTGACTGCTATGGTTGTTAGCATATGGATGAAAGTATATGCTTGAGTTTTAAAATTAAAATCTTTAATAAGATTATTAAATTACCTTTGTTTAAATTTCGAGGACGAAATTATTTTAAGGGGGGAGGAATGTAATATCCCGGAAATTTTAACAATATCAATTTAATAATCTGTTAAATAATTAAATTGATATTGATGATCTTTGATAATAAGATTTGAATTTAATTTAATAATCTGATTAAATTAGTATTAATTGATAATTTTATCTTTTAAAAAGTTAATAAGATATTTTCTATTTGAATATATACATTTATTTGTATATATTGTAAATAGAAAGCTTTGGGCAAATTGGAAATTTATATTTAATTTAATATGGACTTTTCAAAGTTATTTAAATAAATAAATTTATAGTTTTAAATATACTTTGGGTAAATGTTTAAATTGGTTAAGATATATTTTTACTTAAGCTTAAAAATAAATAAGAGTTAACAAAAAGGCTTTTTAATTACTTTAAAATAAATAGAATTATGAATAAATACTTATAAGACAAGTGTCTTTATCCTAAAGCTTCATTTTAACATGTGTTAAGAAGTGGATTAATCTATGTGACAAGTGTCTTTTTATTTTCTTTTTCTTTTATTTTTATAAAATCATAAATATACATGTATATAAACATTTTATCTCTTTACTTCATTTTCTTTCTAATATTCATTTTCAAAACAAGAAAAAACCCAAATGTAATTCCTCTAATTAAATCTGAAATCAGTAAACGAATATGCCTCAAATAGAAATCAAAATCAACTTCTAAATCAAAGATCAAAACCTATCTGCATATTTCAAAAGCAAATTCAAAACTGTCTGCATTCATTCTTCTCAAAACTGAAAGCAAGCATGCAATTATAAATCAAAGCTTTGGATTTCGAAATTCTTCAAACTGGAAAACAAGCATGCATGTGGTTCAAAGCAGTTTTAAGCATTCAACAACTCCAGTTTTTAAATCAAGTGAGGCATGCAAGTTTAAAGATTTCAATGAGGCATTCCAGTTTAAGGTTCCCAGTTTCAAGCTTTTCAAAGATAGGCTCTGTCATCTTTATAATGGTGAGTAACTTTTAAAACTTAAAGTAAAATATGGTTGCTTGCTAATATAGTTGAAATGAATAAGTATTGCAAGTATAAATGAGTTTCTGATGTGAATGTTTATAGTGTGTTTGCTATTACAATTAGATGCTCTGTTCTGCCTTTTCAAATCTGTGAGTACCATCACATTTTTAAAAGTTAATATATTATGGGGTTGCTTGATCATCTATGAAACAGAAATGTTGTGAAGGAATTTTTCTGCTTAGCTTGTATATGAGATATTGTGGTGCATATATCTGTGTTCTTCTCTGATTTTGGCCCAGGCTTAAATTTCAAATCAAAATCTCTAGCTTATGATTTAATCTTGTTAGGACTTAAGTATTGAAATAAAATGTGTTTGTTGAATCATAGTTGTAAGTTTAGAATATACCTCTGTGTTAGGCATAAATTATGGAAGCAACTCTGAGTATCCCTCTGTTTTATAGTTTTCAGTCTGGAAATACTCTTTAAAATTCATCTACTCTTAATCCAAGCCTCGATTAGTCTTAAGTTATGGAAATAAAATGGTTGTTATAACATAGACATCAGTTTAGAAATTTGTTTAAAAAGAAAACAACTTGTATTGATGCTGGAAATTTAAAGAAAACAGTGGAAACTTGAATAAGCAAAAAATTTCGAACTTCACCATTTATAGATTCAGGTATATAAATGGGATTATCTTACTTAATCATGATTTTTAATGCAAAAATTATAATTTTTAATCGTGTGGTTTAAGAGCAGATCGGGGATGATCGGAATTGACATTTTGGCCAATTTCTGGAGACACGTGGCACGGGAAGGTTCGGGGTTGCTGGTGAGGATGGAGGAGCCTGCTACGGTGGTGGGAAAAATAGTTGATGGTGGCAACGTCCACGGTGGCGTCGACGGCAATCAATTAAAAATTTTAAACCTAATTTGAGTACGACAGAGATTCTCGCTTCGTTCGTTGCCCTCGCTCGATCGAGTGGCACGAGGCTAGGATAGATGAGGGTCTGGGGACTGACGAGGACGTAGCCGGAGTTGTTCCACCTCCGGTGGTCAGAGGAGTGGGGACGAGACGAATTGGTGGCCTGGTTTCGTTAAAAGTCTGGGACGTAGAGCTCGATTTTGATTTACAGTGGGACCAGGGGATTGAGGAACTCGAGTGAGTCGAGGGGGTTGTCTTCGACGTGGAGGCGATCACGATGATGGCCGGAGATGGTCCAATCGCATGTGCACGTGCACGTGGTTGTGGGGTGTCAGTGGCGTGAGATTTGGGAAGGAGGTCAGGCAACTCGAAGCTATTCTCGGGTAGGAGATCGATTGGCTCGAGTAGAACTCGAGTTCGCGAGAGTTTTAAATAGCAGTTTTGTTTAACTCTAAATACTTGGTTAAGGAATGAAGAAGAAGGGAAGACGAGAGGCAGAGATGAGTGAAAGCAGGTTGACTCAAAGTGGTTTCCATGTAAACTCGGGTAGGACCCGAAGTATTTTCCAAGCTCAGTTTTTATAAGCTTCAAACCAAAGTTTAAATATATAAACTCAAGTTTAGTTTTGAATCTTAGATTTAAGATAAATAAGTTTTATAAATTCAAATATTTTAATAAGTTTAAATGTTTGTTAAATTTAAATATTTTGAATTTAAAAAGAGATTTGTTTAAATCTTGTAAAATTTATTTTACAAGGAAAATATTATTTATCACTTAAAGGTTTTAAATTGATTTTAAAACTTGTTGAAGTTAAATTATAAGTTAATGATTCGTATGCATTTAATTACTAGGGAAATTAAATGGATAATTAATTTATCTAATAAATAAATAAAATAAATAATTACTTAAAAGTAATTAAAGGTTTAAGATTAATTATTTTTAGAATAATTAATTTGAAATTAAGATTCATTAATTAAATAGGATTTGATTTTTAATTAATGATTAAGATAAACTAAATAGAGTAATTAATTTAAGGATTTAAATTAATTTAATTAAGGTTTAAGATTAATTAATTAGGAATAATTAATTTATAATTATGGATTATAAATTAGAATATTAATTAATGATTAAGAATAAATTAATAGAGTAATTAAAGATTAATTAAGTTATGGATAACACTTAATTAATTAAATAATTAGAGATTAATTAATTGGTTATTAAGATTTATTAATTTGGAATTAATAATTAATCTAAGTTAATTACTTAAGAAAAGTAATTAAATAATTGTTAATGAAGGTCATTAACTATGGATTATTAAATAATCAATTAATAGGATTAATTTTAATAATTAATTAGATTAATTAATTAAAAGATAATCAATTATAGAATTTGTTTTAAATGAATTACTTAATGGAAGTAATTAAGAATTAATTACTTATTGTAATTAATTAAGTTAATTTGATTTAGTTTAAGTTAATTAATTAAGTTTAATTAATTTAGAATAATCAATGGATGATTTGATAAATAATTACTTAAATGTAATTAATAAGGTATATTATTTAGGAAGTAAATAATAAGATAATTACTGGAAGTAATTAATTGATGGTTATGTATTAAGGAAAGTAATTTAAGTTTAATTACTTTGAATAATTAATCAAGGGATTAATTAAGAAATTAATTAAGGAATAATTAATTTAGTTAATAAAAGTAATTAAGGGTGGTTAATTACTATATGAAATTAATCAAGAGTGATTAATAAATGTGGTTTAATTAAAGGTTAATTACTTAATGTAATTAATTTAATTAAGTAATTAATAATTAAGTTGTAATTAAGGATCATTAATTAATATAATTAATGATGTAATTAAGAATTGATTAATTAAGAAATAATTAATAAATGAAGTGATTAATTTGTAATTAATTAAGGTTTAATATAATTAATTATAGTGATTAATTTAATTAATTATAGTTAATTAATTAATGAAGTAATTAAAGGTTAATTACTATAAGTGATTAAGGATAATTAATTTGAGTAATTAATTAAGGATAAATTACTTGAAAGTAATTAAAAGATAATTAATCAAAGATGATTAATTGAAAAAGGTAATTAGAGGATAATTAATTAATTTGTAATTAATTAATGTTTAAGTAAGAAGGATGTATAAAATAAAAGTAATTAATTTAATTAACTTTAAATTAATTAGAGATGTTATAGATCATTACTTATGGATGGATGATAATACTGAATGCTTTGCATTTGATTGATATCTCTGATGAGATATATGCTATGTGATATGGATGTTTAGTTGAATTGTGATAATATGGATTATCTGATGATATTGATAATGTTGATTATCTATTGTGAATTATCTTTCTAAGTGTATAAAGATAATTGAATTAAATTGTTTTAACCTTTAAAACAACTTGGCCTTAAAAGATACGTTTTGGATTTCGATGAGACCGGGATCGGGTTTCCGTATACCGGATTTCCAGGTCTGGAGACCCGAATACCACATCGATCCAAATTTACGTTAGGTCGTGAAATCCAAATGGAGCAAGTGAAGACTCGAGGTGTAAGAACGATTCTTTGTCAGTATAACTCTGTGGGTGATTCCGTAATGAGTTGACGGAGATAGTACTTTCAGATTCGAGATAAAGATTTAGAGTGCAAGGGTTATTGTCGTTAACTCTGAGGGTGATTCCAATATGAGTGTAACGAGATAATGCCTTCGGTTTCGTTCGAACCCGGAACGAACTTGTATGGATTGAATGCTTTCAGCACATCGTCAGGTGGACGATGAGCATTCTAAGTGATGTGTTCTTTTCTAAGGTAATCGTGACCTCAAGCCTCACAAACCGGGAATGGCTAAAACAGGGGAGGTGCAGCAAGGTTAGTGGGTAGCACCCAAGTAGGACAAGATTACCTCTGTCTAGATGTCCCTTTCTATTTTCGACTTAGTGTGTGCGGTTGAATCATGACAACCGTGGGGTATCTTGTGCGGGAATTATCCAGTAAGGGATGTTCCGGCCTTGTGTTGCAGGGGATTGGGAGTGATCCTCGGTACGGTGATCTAGGCCACGTACTGTGACGGGCGGTACCCCGGTAGCCCTGCCATTGATGGAATCCAAACTCCAATAAGTGCCGTACGTATTAGTTGTGCCCAACTATGTTGGAACGTGAGATGTAAGCATTCCAGCTATTTCTGTATTTTACTTGAAAACCCTAGACCCTATTATAATATAACTGGATTTCCTATCAAATGTTTTGGTTAGCGTAAGGTAAAAACTTACCCATGTTTATTGGTGGGGAGTCTTACGTGATACCTTTTCTTTCAAAAGGTTTTGAATTTAAACAAGTTTAACCTGTTACTCACACCAGACCCATGTCTGACCCAAGTTGTTTATTTCTGTTTTATAAACTCTTGGGTACTCAAATTTTTACGAGTAGCCAAGGGATTCAGGTTTAGCTTTGACGAGAAATCTGGAGGAGCAATGGAGCAGGAGGCTTCGGCGTTGTAGATATAGATAGTAGTTTTCCGCTGTGTTGATCTTTGTATTGATCTGTATTGTGATGAGATGTAATAACTAGACAGATGTTTATAACTGTCTAGTATGTGATGTGTAATCTGTGTAACTCTGATAGATGATGTATATGATACTATGTAATATTTATGTGATATATTATATTTCGTTTCGTTTCCGCTGTGAGTATCTGTTGTTGTTTTCTTTTCTCTTCTTCTCTTTTCTATTTCTCACCCCTTTCTTTCTTTCTGTCGATGCGATTTTCCGGGAGTGGAAAGTCGGGTCGTCACAATAAATATAAGTTAATAAAAGCTGTTTGAATAATCTAAATAAAAGCAACAATTTTAAAAGAATGAATTATATAAGCAAATGAATTATCAAGTATGAAATTATTATTAATATGATTTACAATTGGGAAATAATTTATATATAAGAAATGAGTCTACATGAGTATATTTATAAATATGAGTTATAAATAAAAATGGATTTAAAACTAAGAAATTGAGAATCTAAATCCCATTGATTTTGATAGTTGTTTTTCAAATTTAAATATGTTATATTATTATAAATCTAAATAAGATAAATAAATTTGGAATGAACCTTGTATAAGTGAAGTAAAATAGTGAAATTATATAAGTAAAAATGTTTATAAATGTGATTTATAAATAATAAAAAAGACTTTCGAAAGAATATAAAGCACTGAATTCACTGTTGTTGCTGGGAAATAATAAGGGTGATGACTGCAGCATCATCACTATCATTTTTGAGTTTCTCTGTGATGGATTTGCTACCAATAGTAAATTTAAAATTTAAGTTTTGTTGTGATAAACAAATTTGAATTTAAAATCCAAGTTAAAATTGATAAATATAAGTAAGATGAGTTTTGGACTTATAATATGAAATGGAAAATTTTAATTTTAGGAAAGCTAAATAAATTAAATTGGATTTGAACTGGATTAGATAAGTTATTGAAATGAAAATTTAAACTTAAGAGGTAAGTGATTATATAATATGAATTTGGAAGTTTAAATATATAAGTTGTATAACTTGTAAAATGGGAAAATGTAAGTAAAACCAAATATTCTGGTTAAACAATTTTGTTAAGCAAAACAAATCTGAATTTGAATAGAGATATGACATTTGACTTAAGTAAAAGTTAAATAAAATGATTTTTGAAAATGAAATTTAACTCAAGTAAAGAAAAAGAAATGATCTAATGAAATGAGTTAAATAAAATCGAATTTGAATTAAATTAGAAGTGAACTTAAGTTTAAATTTAAGTTAAGTAGAATTAAATGAAGTTGAATTTGATATTAAAATGAATTAATAAAACGAATTAATAAAGTGAAGCAGTTAAATGAATATGAACTTGGGTTATAAAATGTAATTCGACTTTAGTTGTAAAATGAATTAGCAATTGAATTAAAGAATAAATTGAATTGAACTAATTAGATAGATTAGTAAATAAAATATGGATTGAATGTTAATCAATCGAATGTAAATGAATAGATAGGGAATAATGAATGTAAGTGTTAATTCATTAAAAGCTAATGAAATAGGGAATTGAATAATTGAATGAAAATCAATTAGATATTAAACCAATTAGAATTAAATGTGTTAAACCAAATTGAATGTACACGAAGTAAATATAAATGTTTGAGTGTAAAGTAAATAAATTTGGTAATGATTGGATATGCATTGGTTGTTAGATGGTTGTTAGTTGATTGAATAGAAATTCATATGGAATTGAATTTGAATAAATAAATAAATAAATGAATGTAAATTAGTGAATGTAAACTAATTTAATATGAATGAATAAATGTTAGTAAATCCAATGTTAATAAATCAAATGTGAATAAATTGAAAATCAATTCAATGAATAATTAATGAGAAATGAATGTATATTGATTTGGTTATGGATTGATTGGATAGATATTGGTTTGTTGGATGTTAGTTGGATGATAGTTATTGGATGGTTGGATTTGTTGCTTTTGGTTGCATTTGCTATATTGGCATGTATAGTTGTTGTATTGGTATATGTTTTATATTGATATTACTTTCCATATATGTTTCTCATTTGTTTTGTTGAGTATTTAGTTGGTGCGGACGGCGTTGCTTCGCATTTGGAGCTTGCTTTCGCGCTATATTAGCCGTATATGCTCGCTAATAATATATAAGGTACATATCTCGGATTATATATCGTACTTTTATACTTTTTCCATACGGGATGCCTCATCCTTGAAGATGAGATGTATATTTGTGATATATATATTGTGATTTTACTACGATCGAACCGTGCAAAGGAGACTATGGCGAAATGTTTTGAAATTTAAGGTGTTAGAAAAATTTTGGGAAATTTTTTGAAAACTAAAATTTTTGATTTTGAGTTAAAGGTTAAACGATATTAGTTGGTTTTTAAAAGATAACTATGAATGGATTTAAAAACTTAGGAAATTTTTATAAGAAGTTTAACTAATGGATTTTAGAAAAGCTAAAAAGTTTAAATGGATTTTGTAATCTAGTCTGAACAAATTATTTTGAAAAGTAAATGGATTTTGTAACTATTTCTTACTTGGTAATTTCGGGGACGAAATTCTTTTAAGTAGGGGAGAATGTAACGACCCAGAATTTCTGTCATTCGGAATTCAGATATTTAATTAATTTTAAATATTCAAAAGTAAATTTTATAAGTTGAATAACTTATATTTTGAATATAGTGATTTAATTTGATAATTAAATCGTTAATTTAATATTTGAAATTGTGTAAATAATTTGATTTTGAATTTAATGTGAATAAAAATGATTTATAAAGTTGAATTAAATTCTATTTGAATTAGAATGATGATAGTAAACTTTTGAAATTGAATTAAAAGTTAATTTCTAGAAATGGGATATTTTAATATTTAATTAACGTGTAAAAATAGTCATTTTTGATATTGTTTAGGATTTCGACGAAACTAGTTTCATTAGATCCGTAATGTTATATCATTGTAGGATTTCAAATTTCGTGTCAATCGGATTTACAGTTTAGTCGTGGCAAGCTGAACATGTAGAAATTTGTTTAAGTAAATTTTAATTTAAACAAGTCGATTCGAAGACCTATCTTCCAAATATGATGGAATTGGCCTCCGATATATATATTCCATTGTGTTCGGAATAGGGGTAAAACATTATAAACGCCAGGCGGAACGCTTCGTTTGGAGTTCGAAATTTTTTCGGGTGAATAGTGTCGCGAAATTTTCTATAAAAGGCTGTATAAATTTTCTTTTTTCACTAAAACCCTAACCCTAGGGTTACATTCGCCATTTTCACTTTTAATGGCCGAAATCACTCAATTCTTCTTCCCTCAATCCATTTACAATTAGAAGAAACTTTCAACTACAACGTTGTAGTGCTAGACGAGATCTTTCAATCCATATGGTGATGATCATGATTAGATGTTCGTGGAGGCCAAATTTCTGCTGCGAAGTCACGACGTTCGAACACGTTTTTCGAGGTCCACACGTGACAGAGCTCGACCGGTTTTCTGGTGGTGGCGTGTCTCGAGACGAGCTTCGTAGTGGCGGTGGTTGATCGACCCCTAGGGTCGTGTGGTGGTCACGAAAATTCGAAAAAAGTGGCGGCATTGGGTTTGATCGTGCGTGAAGAAGCCTAAGGGGAGAAGAAGAAAGATGCGGCTAGATTTGCAGTAGCGAAATTGAACGGTGCAGATGAAAGCAAGGTTTAAAAATAAAAATAAAAATTGTAAATTATATATATTTAAATCGTGTAATGTTTAAAACATCATAACTTCTTTATACGACGTCCGTTTTTGACGAAAAAAGTTGCGTCGAGTTCGTATTTGAGGGCACTACATTTTAGAGCTGGTTTGGAGTTGATTAGAGCTAGTGAAAATTTTGGGTAAAATTAAACGCTCGTTTAATTTTATTCGGAATAAAACGCTGCAACGGCTATTGGAACCAAAGTGAGTACAACTCACTCTTTCTGACTGGCTTATATTTTTATATAAGTGGGAATAAATTTATTTTATGCTGATTGATGATTGTTTGGATGATATATGATATATTATATGTATTGATTGGTTTGGATATATTTCCTGCCTATTGGAGCAGATGAGACCCTATACGTTCCCTTGTATGAGCGGATGACCTTTTGTACGCGCGTCTGCCTCGAAGCGGACACTGTACATATTTTCAAATATGCATATTTGTAGAAGGTGACAGGTTAGAGGGATCCAACTGGATTCCTCACCAGTGTTGATTTTATTTACAGATATTGATATATATGTTGTTATCATATGATATATGATGTTTTGGATGCCAGGATTGGTATGATTGATGTGATCACCTTATTTAGCATTTTTGCAACTCTGGGCCTATTTTGGGGATTTAAAATATTAAATTGATGATTTCAATTTAATAAGGATTTCAAAGTGATTTTGAAAATATATGATTTTTGGATTTATTTTAAATGAATAAGAAGTTATAATTTTTATGTTATAAAAATTATGATTTTTGTGAAATATAAGCAAAATGTGATTTTTAAATTATAAAGTTGATCATTTTGTAAATTAAAATTAAATTGAGATTTTTGACTTATTATAAATGGTTTATTTATATATAAGATTTATAAAATTGATATTTTATAAATAAAAATAAGGGAATTATAAAGGAATTTTATAAACGTTAATATGAGGTTATAAATGAATCTTATAAATTATGAAGTTATAAAAAGAACGAATTTGTAAATAAGAGAATTATAAGTAAATTAACTTATAATCGGATTTTGGCATATAAATGAAATATAAATGAGATTTGTTAATAAAGGAATTTTATATGTTGAAGTTTTTATAAAATAGAAATGGAATTTATAGACATTGTTTTATAAATGTGAAATCAATTTAACATGATAAGTTAAATATGGAAGTTTATAAAGGAATATATTCACGATTTTGGACAGTGGATAATCCTTTAATAAATGTGTAGAAGTAATGAATTTGGTAAGGGAATTTTATTCACGATTTTGGACAATGAATAATTCTTTAAAAATTAAATAAATGTTTTGAGAAGTGATTTTTAAATGAAGTTAATTGGTTTGAAGATATTTTGAAATGTGTTAAGTATCGAGTACATAGATTTCAACATTCATCGTTGAAATAGACGTTTTCGAGAAATAAGGAAAGCATGGACTATAACACTATTGTTATAGTAAATGATTTTCGAAAGAAGATGTTTTGTATAGTATATGGGATTTATATATCTATCTAATTACCGAATCCCTATACTAATGATTTTGGGTTGTCGTAACGATGTTTTACGCAACATTCGTTTTGACCCAAATATATACATTTAAGAGAATGCTTTCCTTAAAGAATAGAATATATACTTAATCATGATTTAAGTATATGTAATGTTTTCTAAGTGTTGAAAATAAAGAGAATTGTGAATTACTTATTGTTAAATAAGTATATGGAAATGTTTTCCAATATAGAATATTGAAATGGTTTTGAGAATATATCTTTTTAAAGATAATTTGAAGTGAATATTTGGAAAGTGATTTAATTAATAAAAGATTAATTAAAAGGGCCTAGTGATTGCTTATGGTGCTAAATATTTGTTTGTTGCTTTGGTAGTTAAATAACCGACTATCAAATTTGGCCAATTTTAGTTCCTCGACTTGATGTGGGAACTATTTAGTCGTACACTTAGTACGTAGCCATCTGTGTAGGCTTGATTATCGTTTGTATTGAGGATGTTGATTCGTGTAGTGCGGAGTATTACTCCAATCTATCGAGCTTCCTTCTTGGCCGAAGGATAGCAAGTTGAAAGTTGGAGACGTGATAAGTTTTTGAGACTTAGTTTCTGTGTGAGGTTGAGAGACATTTTTGCGTTGTTGGTGCGAAGAGACCGGGATCAGATATATCTGAAAACCACTTCGGACCAACATTTATACGACGATTGAGCAGGTTGGCCAACGATATTGATGTTTAGGATATTCATTGTGAAGGACTGCTTGTTGATCATTTGCGGTTAAAATCCCAATATACATATAGTAGCAGTAGTCTCTTCGTTATGAAATATCCAATGCAATGACTATTCGCTACTAATCCCATGGATTTCCCAACAGGATGTGGTAGGAGAGTACCTTCAGTTTGTCCTGTTCCTGGACAACTTTTATGGATGAATGTTTTACATTTGCATTTTCTACGATTACGTTCATTGGTTTTTACAAAGGTACATCTGTTTGGTGGTGGAGAATGCAACTTCTCTTAGCTTAACACCCTTCCTTGAGACGTACGAGCTCAAGGGTTGTATTTTTTTGAAATGCAATTAGTAGTCAACGGAAATGGCGAATGTGGCCTTCAAAAGTGATATATGATTTGTGAAAGGTAATCGTTACCTCTTTGGCCTCATCAACCGGAAATGACCGAAACAGGGTTAGATGCAGCAGGGCTAAGTGGGTCATTCCCAATTAGGATATGATCATCCCCTTCTAGATATATTTCTTTCCGCTATGACGTTCGGGGTGTAAATTATTGTGATTTGTATGCTACGAGGGCCCTCAAAAAAGGTCGGTAATGACCGGGGATGACATATTCGGTACTACCTAGTTACAGAGGTAGGCTGGTCTTGTGTTGGTAGAGGGCAGATGTTCTTTGCCTCGGGACATCCATCTAGAGGTGTACCCATCGGAAGGTAGTCCCTACACCTGGTCATTTGTATCGAAATCCAAACTCCGCTATGTGCCTGCCATTTTGATTGTATTACCCATTTTGGGCTATATGCTGGAATTTAATCAATGTAAAAATTTCGGCTATGATTAATATTATTTGTATATACTAGACACTAGTATAATATCAGAAGATTTGATATGAAATGTTTTAGTTATCTTAAGGTAAAAACATGTCCGTGTTTATGTGTGGGCATGTCTTACGAGGTACTTTTGTTTTGAAAGGAAAAGTTTGGTAATTTAATAAATTCAGTTGAGTGTGTTTCTCATGCTAGTTTACCAGACTGATCCGGGCGTTCTTCCCTTTCAATGCTCGGGTCAGACCGAATATATTTACAGGTTCAGATATTGGTGCTTTTGGAGCTTCAGCAGGAGAGCTGGAGATCTTCATTTTCGTATAAACGTATCAGTTTTGCTTATCCGCTTTGCGCATTGTTGTTGTTTTATATTATCAGCAATTGTAACGACAGGTTATCATAACTGTCCAGGTTGTTGGTGATTGATTGTTGATCTCTGATTGATGAATGTTTCTACAGTTTCTGTTTTGTAAAGATCATTGATATGATATTATATGTTTTCCGCTGCGATGTGAGATTCTGTATTGGTCTGTTTGGTTCTATCTTCACTCTTTCTTCTCTTCTCCTCTTCTCTCTTCTTTTCTTTCTCATGACTTTCCGTCAGTCTGTGCTTTTTGGGTCGGACATGTGTGGTTTATTGTCGATTCAAAGGGTACAGATTTGCGGGTCGTCACACCTTTATATATCAAATTACACTTCTGGAATCTAAAAAAAATTGTTTTGCCAAAACAAAAGTTCAATGGTAGCAATTTCTCACTTAAAAACTCGAAAATGAACACTGATGATGCAGCCGTCATCATCCGAATTATTTTCCCACGATTGAAGTGAGTTTAATGTTTTCTATTTCTTTTAAATCCCATTTCAAAATATTTCTAACAATTTTTTTTAAATAATACCATTATTATTTTTCCAAGACCATTGAAAAACAACTTTCAAAATAAATGGAATTTAAATTCTCAATTTCCTTATTTTAAAATCCATTTCCATTTACAAATCATATTTATACATATACAAATTTCCATTTCCTTTCCATTTGTAATCACATTTATAAACTATATTTATGTAATCTCACTCATATTAAAATTGTTAATCTTTGTTTAGAATATAACAATAACAACCTTTATTAGAACAACAACAAACAAAAAATGATAATAATCAAATATTATCATTCTCAAACGCTCCATATATAACTGTAATAATTTCTGAAAAGTGGAAATTAGCCACAAGGGCCTCTTTAGCAAGTGCAGTTAGTTTCTAGGACACACAACTGAAATAATTACTTTTAAGGACAAAATGTAAAATAATTAGTTTATAAGGCCTAAAAACCTATGAAATTATGTCCTTGAAAGTAATTGGACTACTGACTTTGTCCTTAAAAGTAATTATTCTGCTGACTTTGGCCTTGAAATTAATTTATGTGGATGTGTGTCCTAGAAACTAATTGGACTGCAAATTTTGTCCTTCTAGTGAAATGCCCCTTCTGAAAAAATATTCCTCTATATAAAAAATATAATTTAGGTAAAATTATTTCATTTACCCACTTTTAAAACAATACTGTGTCGGTTTGCCTTGTTTAAGCGTTTAGAAACCCCTATCGATATCGTGGCATCCCACGTACTGACCAGAATTCATAAGCCACTTAACAGATAAATTAACACATTATAAAATATTTTTATATCACTAACAAATACGCTCTTATATATATAATACACTCAGAACTCATAATAAGGCATTCCATTACCTTATCTCTTAATGAATTACCCCATCATAACCAAGGTTCTCGCTTAACCTTGCGCTCTAATACCACGTTGTAACGACCCACCAATCCGTACAATTCAAGCTGACAATAAACCACACATGTCCAACCCAAATTGAACGGAAAGACTGATAGTTATGGGAAAGATGAAGAAAGAAGAAGTGAAGAGAAGAAGAAGAGAAAAGAAATTAAAAACAACATAGAATCTCACAATCGCAGTGGAACAATATATAATATAATATCAATGATCTTTATAAAGAGAAACTGTTATATACCTACACCCATCAGAGTACAACAACAATCACAATCATCAGCCTGGACAGTTATAACAACAGTTCCTTACAATTGTTGATGATTTCGACAAAAAAGGCACCGGAACATAGACATATAAGTGAGCACGACCTATAGACCTCCGACTCGTCTCCTGAGCCCCGATGCATTCAAAGCCATCTGTAAATATCTCAGTCAGACTCGAGCATTATAATAAAATAACACCCTAGTCAGTCTGGAAAACCAGCGTGAGAAAACACACCCAACTTGATTTTTAAAGTTATAGAAAACCTTTCGAAAATCAAAAGTATTTCATAAGACCACGCCACACATAAACATGACGGGTTTTTACCTTACAATAACCAAAATATTTCATATGAAATTCTCTGGTATTATAATAGTGCCTAAATACAAATACTTATTAATCTTAGCCAAAATTGTTTCATTAATTAAATTCCAGCATAATAGGTATACAACTAAAACCGTAAAGACTCGTATTGGAGAATGGATTCCATACAATGATTGAGCTACTGTGGTACCGCCCGTCACGGTGCTTCTCTAGATAAAATAGCACCTAGGACCTTGCTTGGATCCCCTACCAAGATAGGACAGACCTACCACTTGACTGGTAGTACCGAATGTGATCACCCCACTTTAGTCCCCGAAGCATACAATTTTGAGAAATAATAGCAACTCTAGATAGGGATGATCATACCCTACTTGGAAGCGACCCACTTAGGCCTGCTGCATCTCCCATATTTTAGTCATTCCCGGTTAATGAAGTTTAAGGCTACGTTTTACCTTTATATAGCACTACCCACTTGGAATTCTAACACCGCCTTCCAAGCAACAATGTACTACCAGCATTCATCCATTCAAGATGTCTTCACTTTGAAATGTATTTGTTGGATCAAAGTGGTTTTCGGATAACATACCTAATCCTGCTCTCTTTGAAACAACGTTCGATAATTTCCGGTAAACTCAACCTCAGTTCTTTAGGAAATAAACAGTCAAAGATAAGAGTGGAGATCACCTCCTAACCATTAGAGGACGGATTTCCTTATCATTGTCCTAGGAGAACAAAACGAGATTTATACGCACGGTATAGCATCATCAAAAATGACAGTGCTATATAACTCACGTGTTTCCCCTAGATATTTCCAAAGTTACGTTTTGGGTCCAAATTCGATAGTCGGTTATTTAACCATCAAATAACAATCATTCAATCAGCAATTTAATTCCATGGGAAAACCAACATCGGTTACGCACCAAGAAACACTAAGCCTCTTTTAAAAATCTTTCACTAATTAAGTCCATTTTGTAATTACTTAAATCAAAAATCCTTTTTTAAAAAGATATATATATCCACATATCCCTATTTCTCAATACTTGGGAAAATATCCGTATACTTATCTCAATGGTATAAGTATATTCATCAACATTTGGGGAAGATTTCCTTTTTATTAAATTCAAAAATCATTTTTAAACTCCATTATACATCCACAAAACCATTTATAAAACTCCTTTTATAATCTACAAACGCACCTCTAAAATTCTTTTATAAATATTTAAAACCATTTATAAAAATCTTTTATCTTTTAACCAATCTTCCTTTACGTTTTCCAAAGCATGTTATAAGATTTCTCTTATAATCCACATCTATTTTTAAAACCCTATTTATAAATCTCGAAAACATTTAAAATATAATACAAATCATTTACTTAAAAACACTATTAAATAATAGTAAACATTATAAATAAATAAATATTAACTTTCAAATATTTTAAAATAATAATTAATAAATTCCAAAACACCTTAATTAAAACAACAATAATTTATCTTCAACATTTTTATAAATACTAATAATTAATTTCCAAAACTTTATTGATAAATAATTATATTTAATTTCAAACCACATTAATAATTTAAATAATTAATTTTTCAAATATTAAAATATTGAATAACCACTTTAAAACGATATTAATATAAATAAACAATTTTTAAAACATAATTATATTTCCTTGATAAAAATCCATACTTAACTTTTCACTTAATCGTTTCCATATTTATAAAGCTATATTTATTAATCTCTTCTATTTTATGAAACTTCCTTTCATAAAATCCCTTTATTTATGAACCCATTGATAACTCCATTCTGTTATAAATTTCACTTATTCATAAAGTCCCATTCAAAACATAATTTCAACCGGTTTTAACCTTACTACCATAAGTATAAATTCCTTGTATAGATTTCTTTCAATTCCTTGTATAAATTCCTTTTTGATTTTGGAATGTCAATCATTTTAAATATATTTTTGTGATAATGGTTTTAAAGTTAGTTGTTATATTATATAAAGGGTATTAAGTAAAGTTAATACTTACTCATAATGTTCAAAATTTATTACCCTTTTAAATATGATATTCAAAGGATAATTAAGCGATTATTTTAATAAAGGTGTTTTGAAGAAATTTAATACTTTTTTAAATAATTGTTTAAAGTCATTATTTTGTTAATGTAGTTTAAAGATAAATTTAATAAAGGATGTTTTGAATAACAACTTGTTTATTTAAAGGTGTTTTAAATAATTGCTTTCTTTATCAAAGGAACTTTATTGATTAAGATTCTTAAAGGAGTTTCATTTTAAATAAGGAAATTTATGAAATTTGTCTATAAATCGAAAAGAGATTTTCAAATTTGGAAAGAAGTTTTATAAATGGTTTTGGATATTTACAAAGGAGTTTTATAAATAAACTTGGAGATTTATATAGAGTTTTATAAATGAATTTAGAGTTTCGATAAAGAAGATTTTTATAAATGAGTGAAATTTATTAAAAGGGTTTATGAAGAAATTTATAATAGAAAACGAGATTGGATTTCCCTTAACTGGCCTTCTTAATTATGGTGGTACGGAATATTCGTTCCATACTTAACGTCGAAAGAATAGTGTTTGGTGTTATTCTTATCTCTATTTTAAATATTTGTTTTTGATCCTTTTAATATGCTTCTGAAATAAGAAATCATTTGTAAAGTTTTTTTGAATATGCTTATGCGATGAGATAAGTATATGAAAATTGATCAGAAATTGCCACGAAAGCAATGGCATAACTTTCATGGTCAAATTTTGAATTTTGCAAAATTTCCATTTTAAACCTTATCTTATTTAATTAATTTATCTTATTTATTTTATTTATCTTATTTATTTTATTTATCTTTTATTTATTTTAACGGAGTGTCACATTCTCATCCCTTAAAAGGATTTCATCCTCGAAATATTTTCAAGGGGCGAATAATGAAAAGTGTAGTAAACATCCATATTATCCCATTAGGTTATATCCATAACCATCTGCTCAACCTAAAGTGCAAAAGTGCAATGTGATTTTGTGTGCATACATAATATAAGTGAGCTCAATCCTAGCATGAGTATTTGATCGTGACATAAAAGTATGTATGCAAACACCCTAAACATGCATAAAATTTATATACGAGCACAAAGTGATGGTGAAAAAGTATAGCAGTCATCTCCAACCATCCAATATAGCAACCACGATGCAACTAAAACCTAATGGTGGAGAGAAAAGTTTACCAGTGAAAAGCCCAGGATAAAAGATCCTCATCTTCTCTTCGGTTTCCCATGTGCTTTCCACCGGGTTGTCTCCCATTGTACTCGAACCAACCTAATTTCTTTATTGCGAAGCTTCCTAGTTCCATGCTCCACAATGTGTACGGTGGCATGGGATGCTATTGGCTTCGTCTCAATATCCCCCATTTTTAGGCTCTACAACAGAAGCTGTGCTATAAAGGCATTTTCTCAAGTGTGAAACATGAAAAATGTCATGGACTCCCACCAATCTATCTGGTAACTCTACGCGGTAAGCAAGTTTCTTAATTCTTTCCAAAACTCTAAAAGGCCCAACAACCCTTGGTGCCAACTTTCTCGATTTTCCGAATCTCACTACTTTGCTAAGAGGGGAAACGTTGATAAAAACCATGTCTCCAACCTTGAACTCTAACTCTTTTCTTCTCTTGTCCGCGTAGGATTTCTGGCAATCTTGTGCTGCCTTTATTCATTTCCTAACCAACTCTACCTTATCTGAAGTTTCGTTAATCAATTCAGGTCCAAGTAGAATTTTATTGGTGATTTCCCACAAACAGTTTGGCGATTTGCATGACCTCCCATAGAGTGCTTCAAAGGGTGCCATACCAATAGTCGATTGGTAAATATTATTATACATGAACTCAACTAACGGTAGGTGCTTCTCCTAATGTCCTCCAAAGTCCCTGATGCAAGCTCTCAAAAAATCCTCCAAGATCATATTCACTCGTTCAGTCTATCTATCGGTCTACGGGTGGTAAGCAGTGTTAAGTTCAGTGAAGTCCCTAAAGCTACTTGCAAACTCCTCCAAAACTCGTTAGTAAATAATGTGTCCCTATCACTAATGATACAAATTGTAATTCCATGAAGTTGAACCACCTCCTTGATATATATCTGTGCTAGAGATGATGCGGTCCTATTACTCCTAACGGGAATAAAGTGGGCGCTTTTGCCGAGTCTATCCGCTATGACCCAAATTGCTTCATTGCCTCTTTGACTCCTGGGCAACCCGTCTATAAAGTCCATTAATAACTGTTCCCATTTCCAAGTTGAAATTTCTAATTGGAATAACAATCTTTTGGGCTTTCCTTGGCCAGTCTTTATCCTTTGGCATGTTAATCATCTAGAAACAAATTCTGCTACTCTCTTTTTTGTCCCTAGCTAATAGAAAATTCATTTCATATCCCTATACATCTAATCTCCTCCGAGATGCATAGTCATTCTTGAATGGTGACACTCTCCAAGCACTTCCTTTAACAAACTATTAATCTTTGGAACATAAAGATGTCCATACCTCTTCACTATTCCTTCTCGTCAACAACATATCTACTGACATGAGGAAGTTGTTCTTCTCTACTTAGCATGCCTAAAATATCAACTACCTCCTCATCCTTCTTTTTCTTTAATCCAATGCGGTCCATCAATGCTGGCATAACCTCCGTTACTGCCAAATAACTTTCGGTGGTTTTGTCGGTGGTAGAAGTTTAAATTCGAGGGGAATTCCAATTGCCTCCACTCGTATATGGCACCTAAGGTATCATGCCTCGGGCCAAGGGCATCGGTGAAGACATTCCCTTTTTTGGAGTGTATACTACATCCCAAAGTCATAGGATGCTATAAACTCCATCCACCGCTACTGCCTAAGATTTAAATCTTTTTGGAAAAATAGGTACTTGAGCGACTTATGGTCGATGAATAGCTCAAACCTTCTTCTTAAAAGATAGTGCCTCCAAATTTTCAAGGCAAAACAATAGCCACCAACTCCGAGTCATGAACTGAGTATCTCTTCTTATGGTCCTTCAATTGCCTACTAGCATAAGCTATATCCTTCCTTCTTGCATAAGAACTTCTCCCAATCCTATGACACATGCATCCGTATAAACTAAAAGGCTTTATCTCATTGTGAATGGTGAGTACCGGTGCACTTCTCAATTAGCTCCTTTAGTTTCTCAAACGCTTCTGTACATTTCATATCTCATGTAATGACTAGATTCTTCTTAGTTAGCTGAGTTAAAGGGACCTCTATCGTTGCAAAGTCCTTTATGAATTTCCTATAATAACCTGCTAGCTCTAGAAAAATCCAACCTCCATAGGATTCCTCGGAATATTCCAACTTTGAATAGCTTTCACTTTTGCAAGGTCCACTGCTAATCTGTGCTTGGAAACAATGTATCTAAGAAATCTCACCTCCTTCTTATAAAAGCGGCATTTTGAGAATTTGGCTTTAAGTTGGTGCCTTCTCAAAGTCCCTAGTATCTCCCTCAAGTGATTTTCATGCTCTCCTACACTCTTGGAGAATACTGAAATGTCATCCACAAAAAATATGACAAACTTGTTCAACTATCCCCTAAATACTCTACTCATCAAATCTACAATGTATGTTGGGGCATTTGTCAATCCAAAGGGCATCACTTCCCATTCATAGAGTCTACTTGGCATGCGATCAGTTTGCTATCTTTTGCTATACTTAGTTGATGAAATCTAGTTACCAAGTCCAACTAGGAGAAGATTTTGGCTCCCACAAGCTGACCAAACAAAACAAATCATTTATCCTAGGTAAATGATACATATTCTTCCTTGTAAACTTGTTGAGTTCCTCATAGTTGATGCATAGCCTTAATGAGCCGTCTACCTTAGTGGCAAAGATAATATGGGCTCCTTATTTCGAAGTACTCCATTATATGAATCCCTTCTGCAATAGCTCCGAGATCTGCATATCTAACTCTCGACTTTCTTTAGGGGACATGTGTCTTAATGGTAGAGCAACTGGTCGAGCGTCTTTCTCCAAATCAATCCAAAACTAGATCTCCCTTCAAGGTGGGAGACCTGAGACTTCTTCAAAGACATTAGGAAATTCTCGAACTACTAGTACATATGAAAACTCATTTTGAGATAGGCTTAGCGAATGTAAATAGCTTAACTCGATCGAATCTTAGGGTGTACAAAGAATTTTTATATATCATCCTCTATAGATCTTTGACCGTACAACCCTCCTATTGCAATCTAAAATTGTCCCATAGTACGACTACCAATCAATTCCTATGATAAGTCCATACCCCTCAATATTAAGAATGTACTCATTGTATATGAAATCAACATCGCATATGTCTACCACTAGGTCTTTGCAAATAGAAAAAAGATGCGTCGACCCTCCAATAGGATTTGAGACTATTATTGGGTGGGTGACAATTTGGGTTTGAAGACTCGAGGAGTTAATGATATTCTTAGATATAAATGAATGGATGCTCCGGAGTCGAATAGGGTACAGATTGTATTCCCAAAAATAAGAGTTATAGCTTCCATTGCCGCCTTCCCTTGGTTTTTAAATTGTGGTCTACTTGAAATGGGGATATCCCCAATGGCGTAGGCTTGCCCACTCTGTCCTTTCTTTGCAAGCTTCAGACACCGATTCTTGTAGTGCCCCTCTTTGTGGTAATGGTAGCACTTTCCCTTAAAAGCTTCCCTCAACAAATTCGCTCTATAGTCCTTCACGATATGTCCCTTCTTGTGGCATTTGTTAGAAACCTTACCCTCCTTCTTGAACTTCCCTTTCGCCTTCTTATTCGTCCAAAAGCCTCCCTTCTTGGATCCTTCTTGATTTTGAGTAGGTCATGCCTTCTCCTTCTCCTCCTCCATCTCTTTCTCCTCCACGCTAGCTGTCTATAGCAAAGCCATCTCAACTAGCGTATCATATATGGCGCCGGTAGGCACTTGGGTCAATAATAATTCTCTAAGTGGGGAGTTTAGGACCTTGACGAACTTCATGTGTTTCCTCATGGGGGTGTCAATCAAATTCATTCTATACTTAGCTAGCTCTATGAATTTACTAATATACTCCTTTAGAGCGGAGTCTCCCTACCTAAACTATATAAATCTATCCAACTGCAAGCTTACCTTAGCCCTTGAAATAAACCCACCTTAAATCAATTACTGAACTCATCCCAAGTAATAATCCTTCCCTCGTTCTCTTCAGCCACAATCATCCATCAATCTAAGGCCTCTCCTTTAAAGTGCCAATCTGTTATTCTACACCTAATCTTGTACTCATAACCAAGCTCCTAAAATATCCTCTCACAATCATTTATCCATGCCTTCATTACCATGAAACTTTTTTAATAGAATACCTCCTTCCTCCTATGTTTTGGTAACCCTTGCACATCTTGGGGAAATAATTGGGGCGTGGTGCTGCTACAATAGGCGGAGCTGTGGGTGCCGTTGGTGCAGCAAGTTGAGGAGTGGGAACTTGTCCTACATACCCAAGGTATTGTCAAAACCATTCATGCATCCCTCGGATAATGGGTATCTCTTGGGAGGGGTTCCTAGACTTAGAAGAAGGATTTTCAGCCATAGTCTACTATCTATAGGTTAAAAGTTTAGTTATAATTTACCAAGATAGAATTATAAGGTAAAATAAAGGTTTTCCAAGTATGTATGCGTATGTTCAAAAATAGTATGTACATATATAATAGGGGTTTTTGAAAAGTTCTTTCATAAATAACAAGTACACCTTACATATGTATACTTACCCTCATTGATCGAATAACCTAAGCACTAATACCTAATGTAATAACCCGCTCTTAAATGGACCTAAATTCTGACCCAAAGAAGGCCCATCGAAACTTAGACACATTGCAAAGTGGTCTCTTGGTTGGTATAAAGAAGAATACAGAGGTATTTGTTCACACATTCAGAACTCATAGCAGAAGGATAAAAAAATATAATAAAAACAGTACCATTTCATTTAAAATTCAAATGTCATAAAAATCCATAACACATTACCAATAACAGCCGTCACATATCTGTAGTACAACAATTCCAAAACATAACATTGTTTTTTATGAGTATATTAGAAAATAACATGAATATATAAATAGATAAATGCCACAAGTTTCCACCTTGCCTCCACCTTCAACATCGTCTTTTCTAACCTATGTTGTAACGACGAGGATGTCAAAACAACATATATCTGGTGAATAAAAATCTCAAGCCTTACTATAGTAGTGCTTGGGCAGTATAATTTAAATAAGAATATGTCTTAGATATCTAACTATATTATAGATCAACGGTAAGCCCTAAGGCTTTCCCAGTCCAAACCAATAACCCATATCTATCATCAATAACATCATAACAATGTAAGAGATAGTACACAAGCCACTTAATACCTTTTTAATGGAAACTAGGCAGACTCCAACCATTTACTACCTTATTTAAGGCAGGTCCCCATCATTTACTACTTATCCTAAGGCAGAATCCACTCCGATTCTATCTAGCTGACATTGCACAGAATCTCTTTAGGCCACTTACTACTTCAACCCGTAAGCGGACCCTTCTGGAGATATCCTCTACCATGCCCACTTATTAATCCTGGCCATTTAATACTTCATACTACCAGCCACTTACTACCTTCACTCCCCAAAGAAGGTCCTTGTATTATGACCTGTAACCCAACTGTGACATCCCACATTAGCTGATTATTCGTAGGCACTAGTAGCCATATTTACCGGGTAGGTTTACCTTACATAATTTGGACTAACCTCGTGTCTTCCATTGTTACTTGTTATAGGAGATGTCACATATCAGCCCCAAAGTCACACTACTGGTAGCCAGATTAGATGGGCAGACTTCTGTGTGCTTTTGACTGACATCGCATGCCTCTAACTTAGTCATAATCTAAAACACTCTCTTAATATATTATCCCACATCTCACCGCATTCCATATCAGGACCTTATAAGAAAAACTCTTATTTCGTTTTTATAATTAATTACTTTCCAAAGGGGGAATTAATATAATTAATATTATATTAACTGCATAATTAATACATCGTAATTGTACGTCACTTATGTTAATATATGTATTGTGTGTGTGTATATATATATGTATGTATATATGTATATATATGTATATATGTATAAACCACGTTCAGAGAAATATAATTATTATAAAATACGCCAAGAGCGATATATGAAGATGCCCCTTGGATGATCAGAGTCTAAACATAGGTAATTAAACAACTTTTCCATTACAACCAAAATACAGCGGAATCAAACATAAAGAATTCTTAATAGCTAACTTGCCTCCTACATGCTCCGGAAGCTTATTCTTCTATACATAAGAATAGTACATTATTATTATACGATGTTATACATTCGTCTATAAAATTAATTAAAATGTTAATTAACTAAATTAATTAAATAAGATTTAGTTAATATAATGTTATACATAAGAATATTACATATGTTAAGTAAATTATAAAAGTTATATAATAATTAAAAATTATAATATTAATGTATAAATTAAAGGTGGAACAGTAAGAAACCTAATTAGACTTGAGGAATAATACATATGTATAGAACATATAGTGTGATTTCTGATGTGTCCAACACTTGAATCATGAGGGCATTTCATAAAAAATATATTATTTCATAAGTTGATATCACTCAATTAAATATATTGAAGATTATGAATCTTTAATATAAATGTTGTCCTCTATCACTTATATACTAATAAATTACATTCATACTCTGTGGTTATTGAGCAAACTAAAGCTAAAGATGTTATGTGTAGTATTATTAATATATTGAATAGACGATGTAAGATAGCTATATGTATTTGTTAACCAAAATCAAGGTACATATATTATACTTCGGCCATTGTGAAATGGTAGGTATGAGTGAATTTTTTTTGATTCGTTTAGAAAAATCAAAGTCGAAATGAAATTAGGACAAGGGACCACAGGTAAGAAGTTGTATATAATACAACCGACAAGGAGTTATCCTTCATTTGTGGAGCCATGACTTATTGAGCAAACTCAAGATTAGAATCCCAAGATAATGAGTCCTAACACCCACTAGTGAAGTTAAATGACTTCTATGTTTCATCTTAGGATTTTGAGAAACATAAAAGACTAGTGGAAGCCTTATTATATAACCGAAATAATGACATTTAACCTTTTTAATATCATAAGAACATCTGCCGTGTATAAATTAAACTAATCTACATTGATAGATTTTTACAATTAATATAATTGATAAAAAGTTTATTAATTGAAAGATACTAATGAAACGAATTAATATTGATAAATAGAAATATAAAAGGGATAGTTTGGCTAAAGTCCATATTAAGTTTTAAAATACACCAAACATCCTTGCCAAAAAAAGTATGCAAATTAGGTCCCTAGAATTAAGTTATTGGATAATTGCATACATTTAAGCAATTATTCAGTAATTGCAGAAATTTATGCAATTATATCCAAAAATTGCAGACATTTCCTATTATTCACTGAAAAATTGTGGATATTTCTGCATTATTCACTGGAAAATTTGCGGACATTTCCACAATTTTTTCAAAAAACTGTGGAAATTTTCGCAATTATTCACCGAATAACTGCAGACGTTTATGCAATTTTTGGATATAATTGAATATATGTCTGCAATTATTCACTGAATAATTGCATAAATATATGCAATTATTAAGTAACTTAATTCTAGGGATCTAATTTACAATCTTTTTTTGAGGAGGAGTTTTCGTCTATTAAGTTTGATTTTAAGGACTTGAGCCTAATATTCACAACATAAAATATACTTACCGATAAATTTTTGCATGTTAATTCATGCGCTTAATTATACAACTACCAAATACATTTGTAACTTGGTTGCTTACATGTTTATTTGCCCGAGACCATATATTGCCTTCTTTGAGTTTCAAATGCTAAAAAAATACAAGAATATGGATATTTAATCCATATACGATCACATGTAAATGTTATATGGTGAACGATCACAATTTGTAATGTATGAAACCTCAATGAAATTAGTTCATTCGAAATAAGCAAGTAAATCATAGTGTGAGATCATGTATTCAATATGATTGATTACAATAATGATCTTGTTGTGTTAAATGTAACGCTGGACCAAAGGCTACAAGACAAACCTAAGAATTCAATCACTGAAATGTCAGTTTGATCAGTTTACATAAAGTGCAATTTATTTGATATCCTTAAAAGTTAAAGATGACCAAATTCACTTTTCTAAATATTACATTATGATATTGTAGTAATGATTTCCTTCGAATGATTCAACCATTTAGAAAGGAAAGCAAATGTACGAGAGTAGATGTTACAAGTAAACTGTAGTGTGAGATAGTGTATTCAATATGATTAATTATAATAATGATCTTGTTGTGTTAATTGTAACACTAGACCAAAGGCTACAAGATAGATCTAAGAATTCGATCATTGAAATATTAGTTTGATTGGTTTATGTAAAGTGCGATTTATTTGATATCCTTAAAAGCTAAGGATGACCAAATTCACTTTTGTAAAGATCTCATTATGATATTGTAGTAGAGAATTCCTTTGAATGGTTCGACCATTTTGAAAGGAAAGTGAATGTATGAGAGTAGATGTAACATAAGGCACGGTTAGGATAAGAGAGTGAATGATCACTTCTGCTTCATAAAGAAACATCGGAAACGAGAATTGCAAAATAATAATATATACTTAACATTGGAATGAAAAATATGATTTGTATTTCAAAATGTATTTTCAAATAGAAAGTTATTTTCTATGAGATTTATTTCTTTGAATTTAAGATATTTGATCTGAAAATTATCGATTGTAAACTGGTTATAGTAAATGAAATAAATAACCTATATTAAGTGGTTGAATGGAGCTACATATTTCCTATGCTATTATAGCAATGGAAGAAATAGTAGGAGCATGCTATATAGCACTTATCGGTCGCATTAAGTTATGAAAATTATTTTCGTTAAACATACAAAACATTATATATCAAATAATAACGGCTTTTGAATGTTGACTAAAAAGCAAACATAGTTTTATTTTAATATGAGTATTATGAATATTCGTTATAAATCAAAACTATAATAGTGGTATTTGAGATGTACTGGAAAATACATAAGTGTCTAAATTTATTTTCAATTATTTTGAAATTATAGACTAAGCCATGGTTTGGAGAAATAATTCTTTGATTATATGATTATGAATCATATGGTGCCAATGAATAATTCCTCAAACAATAAAGGCAAAGCACCCACTAAATGGGAGCATCATAAGAGTTGATGAACACTATGGATGGATACATATAGATGTATGCAATCATAGGTCTAATAATACCAAAATATTTCCACATACTTCGTTGTATTCACCGATGAGTTATCACGGACATGAACATGTATATGTGATACACATGTAGTACATCTACGAGAAGCTCATAGAATATAAAATGGAAGTAAATACAGAATGTGCAATAGAAAATAAAAATGATTCGATTTGATCGAAAAGGTGAGTATAGTTTAAGTGTTCCGAACGTACCTTAAAATGAGTAAAGATTCAATCTCAAACTATAATACATAATGATGTATCGATAAGGAGTATTCGAACTTTGTTGAATAGTGTGATTAATGGTGAATGAAGTTGAGTTAACTTCTTTCTATAAGGTCGTGTACTTGAGAGTATACACAAGGTTAAGATTAATTTCGTCTAAAGAATAGTTTACAAAATCATGCAAGATAAGAGTTTATAATTAACGCCAACATATCCTAGGCTAAGGAGTTAGCAGGTTGTGCGAGTCGAAAGACTACACATAATAATTATCCGTAAGAGATCTTGTATGGATCGCCCCAAAAGAAGTATGGAAATGATAGTCATTGGATGACCAATTTATGTTTCGAACATAGGTATTGTAAACTTAAACCAAAATCAGTTTAATATACAAGGCAATTCATAAAATGTTCATGAATACATATTCTGTTGCACTGAGAAAAAAATTATTGTTTAAAGAAATAGTAGCTTCATAGTGAATGGATTTATTTTAGAAATTATTGGTAGTAAAATGGATTTGGATACAAACCAAAGATAAAACCGATTATGTGAGATGAAATGAAACTAACCTAAAGGAACACAATGCATTAAAGTGACTAATAAGTATTCAAGCACATTGAAGAGAGACTATGTGTTTCTTATCAATATCGAAAATAGATAATCTTTAGTTGTCAACTAAACCATTGACTCTATCATATGGTATGTTGCACAAATCCGAATGGATTCCAAGTACGTTATCAAAATATGATTTTGTTATGTCCAAAGGGGTATGATCCATAGGTAGCAAATGTGACTTTGAGGGAAAGACTTATGCAATTGGAATATAATGAGCAACACCGATAATAAAACATCATAAAGTTTAGTTGTTGAAATTAGCGTAATAGATTCGTCATTTAACTTGTTGGTGTTAATTCAGATTTGCTCACAAAATTATCGCTAGGTATGAATTTTTGTTTTGACATATATTGAAATGGAAAATTCTAAATAATGATTTAGAATAGACTGTTTGCACATAACAACCAAAGTGTCTTGAAGTCAGTGGAAGCAATATTAAGGTTTTGAATTTTTTAGATATGATCCAAGAAACGATACGAAAGTATCATTCTATAAGCATCAGAATTGAATAAGTATTTTGAAAGAAATATTAAACAGTCTGGTTTTCAATCAAAATGCAAAATAAGCATGTGTGTGTAAGAAAGAAGATTAAAAGGTATATAGATACTTCTGAATTATAAGTAAATGACATACTGTTGATTGCTAATGATGCACTTATGTTAAAATCAATAATAGTTTGGTTGTTTAATACTTGATATCGGATTTGTATATTATATCTTTTATAATAAAGTATAATAGTGTTGGGAATGTCCCGAACAATATACAAAGACACCTTATTAAAATGTTTAATATGGAACATGTAATTGAATTCCTTATGTTTGACAATAGGAATTATCATACATGTCGTATTGTCTACAATATCATATTTTACTTATGCATTTTATGCATGAAGCAAATATCAAATCCAAATTACGACCACTAAATGGTAGTTTGGAGTGTTCTTGAGTATTTTACTAGAGAACCGTTTATGGAAACAATGTACTTCTTATGAAGGAATGCACATATTCGAACTTCATGACTGATATTGAGAACAATATGTCAATATTCGATTCATGTTTAAATCTTAGTTAAAGAGCTTTAAGTTAGAAATGTTCTGAATAAAAGTTATCATTGATTCAATGAAAAGGCTAAGTATATCGCCTTGAATAACGCCACGATAAAAGCAATGTATAAATGTAAATGCACAAATTTATATCTGAGCTGAGGGGTGATTCCAAGTATTAAGAATACTACATTATTATTATATGATAACAATGCAATGATAAGAGCTCACTAGATGTCGGAGTATGTTCCATGTGATAAAAGTAATTTATCAGCTTCGGAAAGAGTTGATTGACAGAGTAGATAATTAAAACAACATAGCAGATCCATTCACGAATGGCCTAACTCGATTAGTTCTCTCAAACCGATCAAAGGGATGGGATAGAGATTCCATAATTGGCTTTAAATGCAAGTGGGAGATTAATAGTGTTAAGGGTATGCCCTAGGGGCAATTATGTAGTTGTTACATATATCTAACTCTTGTTTGAACTAAAAGGCTTTTTCTTTCTACTATATACTTAATATAATATGTTATATTAATTAATTTATTTAATTAAAGTATATTTAATAGAAAATCCATAAAAGATACGTTTTGTGATAGTAATTACAATGTGTTGTAACCATGCGTGATTTATTAAAATAAAATAAACATGTTGTTTTAAATATTGATATTCAAGATGTATCGAGACTGAATATCGATACATCCATTGAGACCTATATTATGTAATACTGTCTAAATGTTAGGAAGTGTATTACTGATGGCTACTGGGTGCACCAAGGGATTACATACTGATGGTTATTGGATAGTTATGGAATGACTCACTCGATAGTTTATTGTTGGTTAATATAACTAAGGTCAAACAAAAAATATCGATGTGATAAAATTACACAGTTCTCTTGACTTGAGAATACCATTGATCTTCAGTATGAAAGCTCTGCTTTAATTATAGTGATATCATGGCACAATGTCCAGCGAATGACTATAGTAGGGTCGAGTGGAAGCATTTTAATTGAAACACTATTTAAGAGAGGATTTGTCTCCTCGGTTATATGGGGTTAGTATCATGGTCAATGGAAGCCAACCCAAAGTCAGGGTCTCTAGCCAGAGCAATATGATTAATAATAATTGTTATTATTAATCAAGGACTTTGTGTTTTGACTATAAAGTTGAATGTGGACGATATTGTAATTTTTATCATTACCAAATTCCATAAGTCCTAATGAGATATAGTTTTAGAGAAGAGAATTGATGTAAAAATTATCACTACCTGGAATTGATTGCATAACGTAAAATTGGATTTTACAGATGCATTGTAGGTGATGAATTTAGCCATAATGTTACACCACCTGCTAAGTGACTTGTGATCATTAAAATTCAAATTGTTCGATATTAATCACCGACCAAACTCACACCTAAGAGTCAGACAATCGAAACGTTGGATACTCATGTTACCATCCAATTTTAATAAATTATAATTGTTATAAATTAATTAAATCAACAAATATTTATGAAATATTAATTATAAAATTTTATTTTGATATGTGTTGATTAATATTAAATAATGTGTATATAATAGTTATAAATACATTTATCAATATACAATATCGATATGCATTTAAATTGGATTTAAGTGTGTTAAATATTGATGGTGCTTAAAGTTATTTTGGGGTCCATTTGGGGTTTATAATAGGTGTAACAACCCGCTCTTCGTAATACCCTAAAATCAGCACAGAATGACAACGTCTAACTTTCGAATACCACAAAGAACAGACCGTCGAGAAAGAAAATTTAAAACCAATATTATATTACGGCATATCGATGGAATCTCATAGCGGAATGATAATATATAATATATTGAATATACATGAATATAATAGGATCAACAATATATAAGCGACTGTACTAGCGCAAATAACAGATAAGTAAATATCAATACAGAAAGTCGGAATAGAATGTCTGATACAAGTCTCATATACCAACAATCATGTACTGCTACAATATCAAGTATATATACGAAGTATCACCATCGTCTCCATAGAATGCTCTAGATGTCCTGAAAGCATATATCCCCAAAAGCTCCTGACTCCCAAACTACTTAACCAAGTACCCGAGAGTTGTCATGACATAAGCTGAAAAAGTCAAAATGCGAGTCGGACATAAAGCCTAGTGTGAGGAGGACTATCTCAAAAAACTGTATGTTAAAATTATATACAAATAAATAGGAACTACTAAGGTACAGCCGGTCCTCTCCAAAATCGTGGCTTAGGGGTAATATGGATTGTCCATAACAAGTAAAGTACTATTCAAAAAATAGGAAATCATACCATAACATGCTCTTTCCCTGTAATCAACGAGTTATCACAACAATATAATGTGACTACAGTGTAACAATCATGCTATGATAAAGGAATGATAATGAAATGCAAGTCTATTCTAAAACACACAACACCAATTTAATCAACTAATATAACCTAGCAAAGAGAAGAAACCAAAGAGTACAATTGATACCCATCATTATTGACGGACGAAGACGGGGTAGATGCATACCCAAGATAAATAGAGTTCGTACCTCAATGTACCATAGACCTCGATTCGCATCCAGTGTGATCGAGCTCGTGTAGGTCTCACCGTACCCCTATAATGAGCTTTGGTGATACATGACCTACTCTATATACTTGAATCCTACGTCTGCATTAGACATGGACTTATCATCCAAATTATCTTGATCCAGTGATTTCCTTCGAGAGTTCAAGATAATTAGATCTCACCATGCTCCTATAATGATCTTTGGTAATATATGATCTGGTCTATATACTTGAAACCTATTCCCATAATAAATAGAGTCGGTACCTGAATGTACCATAGACCCCGAGCCACATCCTGAATGATGGGTCTTGTGTAGATCTCATTGTACCTCTATAATGAGCTTTTGTGATATATGGTCTACTATAAATACTTGGGACCTTTGCAGATCACACCATACCCCTATAATGAGCTTTGGTGATATTTGATCCCATAGTAGATGATTATCATCATCACCCTCTAGGACATCAAGGATTTCTTGAATAACTAGTGTACGCCTCTTATCAAAAAGAGAACAACGGTCGTGTCCTTTGTAATATGATATCGAGGTGATACAGGAATACCGACGATGTATAAATACATACACACATCAACCATAACATTACATAACCAAATACGTCTATCATAAGGTCAAAGCCAAGGGGCATGGACTTACTCCGCTTAATTATACACGCTCACCAAATGTTACCGTGCGACCAAATAACTACATCGATATCACTATACAATACATCTGAATCCTAAGCTTTACTTCGCATTCCACTTTCCCGAGTATCTCGAAGCCTTCCCAAATTTGTGTCGAAGCCTCACGTCGCTTTGCATTAGGATCCAAGGAGAAATCTCAATCGAATTGCACCTAACTTGAGCTTATTGCCCAGATTTGTGCACCTTTAGTCGACTAGGAAACCTTCCCCGTCGACTGGCCTTAATCGACTAGTGAACACACAGTCAACTGAGACTGTTAATTCCTAGGCAGTAAGCCCAGGCAGCGAGCCAAGTCGGGCACCGCTTGCCGATTCGAGCCTTGTCTTCTCCATCGCTTCACCCAATGAGTCATCTAGCTTCTGCAGTCTACCTTCGCTGCAACAGAGTTCATTGGTTAACATTTTAGGAGCGGTTTCTTAATTATTCAAAAACCAATTTCGATACCAAAAATCCACTTTTTGTACGTGGGGAGTTTTATGGGTGAATATAACGTCCCAACCTTCTCTAACGCACCAAAACAAACTCAATTAACCTTCTCACCACACGTTGCACCCACACGTGTGTCTATACACCCGCTCGTGTATGCATATCTACAAACGTATATGCAAACACGTAAAAAAATTCAAATCACATTTTGAGCTTCACCGGAGCACTTACTCAACCCGGTACTCTCTCATACAACTTAGCGCACTCGGTGGTTACTATGGCTACATGAGACTGCTCGTAACTTGATTATATACGCGTATGGATATTCTTTACACATACATAAGTATTTACACAATTAAATGAACGTTGACAACAATTCTAACTATAATACAAGAATTTTGTTGATTGTTATATAACCTCAAATACATGTATATGCATACCCGCTTGTGCACATACACGTACACGTATATTCAAGTAAGTAATTTGATTAATACTTAAATCGAGTCTTACTTTTATTTACTTAAATAGTTTAAATAAAAGTCCTATATCTTTTCTATTATTTTACAAAATCATTTAATTATTTTATAAAATACATCGTTAGCTTATAAATCATTTTAAAGCCCTTTAACTTATTTTTTTTCAAAGTTGTATTCTTATTTTCGATTAGTAATAAAAAATACAATAATATTCCTATCACTATTATAACGATAATTTAGAGTCTAATTTACTTTTAGTCATGCTATAAATCAATCTCATCGCTATCTCTAGCTCTATTCAATACGAATAGGACAATGTAAATATACGGAATTTTAATCATTTATCCCAAATATCTACGTAAATAAATCCAATCAAATGGGGAAATAATTTCATATTTATTTATTTTCTGCCTCTATTAGGTAATATTTTTAAATATATAAAATTTTAGGTATTTATACTAAAATACAAATCCACCCATGTCGTGGAAAATCTCACCACGAGTGCAACGACGAATACTGCATCTCAATTGGATCTCGTATGCAAGAGATACGAACTAAATACAAAACAAGATTAATTAAAATAATTAAACAAGTTAATTACCTTAATCCCCCTTATTAAATCATCTTCCCCAAACTTCACTTCCATCCCCTATACACGCATGAGAACCTCCCCCTATCGTGCATGCGCACACACCGATACAAAGCTACGATCGATGAAACGACGAACCGCCAATTGCATTGTGCTCTACTACGTGTGTGCTCTGCAACGATGTCCACCTTGGCAAGCATGGCCCGACGAATGGAATCACAACCTTCTCCACTCCCATTCACCATACATATGTCGCACTCCACCAATTGCCACCACACCTCCGCAAACACTCCCACCTACTCGCATCCGCAAGAGAAGCATAACCCCACTCTCTGTTTTGCCTAACTCGACCTCAAGCACCATCCAACGCTAACCCAAGATCTACGTCCATACACGACCACCTCCTCAATCACCATTGCACGAGCCACTGTCACCACTGTCGTGAGGCTCCACCCTTCATGAGCACAACGGATCCAACCTCGTGATTTATCATTGATTGAATCTCTTGATTTTGATTTTTAAAGGTAAAGGCTTGATTTTCATTTATAGGAAGTGCAAAAGGGGGTAAAATGAAAAGGTAGTGAGAGAGAGAGTTGGATGAATATAATATATATATATGTACATACTTATTTCTCAAATAAATTACCATGCATTTTGAGCTCGTATGATCCATAACACATCGGATCGCAACAAAACTCATCAGTGCACATCACCTCATTACTTTGTTCCTAATGGTATAAATTTCGTTGTTATCCAAGACATCTTCGGGATGATAATTTCATGCATTTCATTGTCGTTTTTCCATCGGATCATCTGATTCCAAATATAGCGATATTTATACATATTTTGATTCGCAACATCAATCCGGACTCAACGAAAGTGGTGGTCGCGAGTCTTGATTCGACTGTATGCAAAAAACAGTATTTTTGGACTCTCAATTCAATAACGATTCAGTATTTAAATTTATTATTTAAATATCTTATCATTAAATATGCGGGTTGTTACATTCTCCTCTCCTTAAAAGTATTTCATCCTCAAAATTCTCAAAGTAAGAAAATATCTTCCAACCCTTAGGCTTTCAAAGTCCCTCACATTTCGGGAAAATTTGACAGCACCTCCTTTGTGCGGCTAGGTCCGGAAAAATCCCAAAACAACAAAGATATATATACATCTCATATCCGAGACATCTCATATTTGAGGCATCTCATATCTGAGGACATACAAGCATATATACCCAAATGTACACAACAGATCTTATGTACCTCTTTCATAGCAAGACCATACCATTTAGATGTGAACAAAAACGAGTAAGCACCCAAATAGCCAACAATTGCTTCCATGTACCTATACATGTACTCAACAAAGAGGATTAAACACAACTACAACATTAACCTAAATTTAAGCATGCTAAATCACATATAGAAATCGTCTCTACTAAACATGCTATACCAAATCGTGTAACTAGCATTTCTAATGCAACAATCATGAAATTCAAACATGTATAATTTTAGTATAGTAACTGATACTATCACAACCATTCATGACTATCAATTAGAGAGTAAGCTCAAATAAGTCGATATCTAAATATACCATTGACTCCGAGTCACATCAAAATGCAATCGACTCGTATAGATCCCATTACTACCTCTACAATAGCCTTAGATGACATGATCTATTTTAGATAGCTGTCGCTATCTCTCTCTCCGAAATACTTTAATAGGAAATTTAAATTAAGATACAAGCAACCAGACACACAATAAGTAGCAACATACAACAATAATTTATAAACATGCTACCAAACATATAAAGAAAACAACAACTAGCCATACAAATTAATAGCAAACAATAATTAAACAATAGCAAGCAACAATGAGTAATGATAAACAATTAACAAGCAACAATAATAACATATAAATTATTAATCATACACAACGACAATAAATCAACAAAAACCAAAATCAATCAATAATAAACAATAGCAAGAAAAAACAAGCAACAATCAAATAATAGCAAGCAACAATAAACAATAAGTATACAAAATAATGAAACATACCAAAGAGTCTATACCGACATGCACGGTGATCAACAATAGCCGAAACGTGCATGGAAATCTATAAACTCCAATGAGTATGTCCGACATCCACAATGGACCAAATGCTTAATTGTTTGTAATTGCTTTAGCGAGTACAATTGACGAAAGACTATCACACCTCCTGTTACATAAAGAAAAACTTACACGATATATAGAATCATTGAGTCTCAAAACTCTCAAATAAATCCAACGAACTAAGTCTGAATCTTTCCTTCCTTGCCGAACAGAACTCGTTCTCTAAAAGAGAAAATCCTACTGATTAAATCATCATTGAACGATGATATGTAAATGCCTGGGTTCACTGGGGTTCAAACTCACATCACCCCCACAATGCTGATAAGGATAATATACTAAGTGTACTATGACACTCGCCTAAGCAAAGTATCATATCACCACTTAGAAGATTATTTGAATGTCCACAAAACTAGTCGAGAAGTCCTTCCTCGAACTATCATAAGTGATCTTAACTATACTATAATTGATTTTACAAGGAATAAAGATCATCCAAAATAATATACGATACCCGATCTGATCCTTTGCTCGCTTGCACGATTTCTTTGTTAAACTAGGGTTGGCCACCTAACTCCTCTCATGTGAACTTCGATTTGAATCCTTGGTCATACCACTGAAACCTCCTTTCATGCCTAGAGTCCAGCTTCGAAAATCCCTTAGTCACCTCACTAATTTGACTCAAGTGCTCGCCTTTAAGAATCAAGTGAAAATCCTTTTCTCACTGGTGCGAATCACCCAGAAACCCTATGCTCAAGGATTAGGAACGGGTACATGAATGGATCAATATTTAGGAAATATTTCTTTCAGCATATAAGATTACTCCCATTATCTAAGGTGTACTAACATAAGCACAATAATTCCAATACGAACGATTCTACACAAAATGATAAGTCACTCGACTAGTTATTGCTCATTACTGGACATCTACCGAACTCTACCTGGATACCGAATCCAAGTCATCACCGATCAACCCCACTCAATCTAGATGCTCATGCATCGAGTTTGAATTGCAGTACGCTCAGCTGTTTTACCTCAGTATAACGCTAAGGTTATTTATAAAAAGTTAGCATTGCAGAAGAATTCACCTACTATGTTGGGTGTCAAGTTTAGTCTATTTACCAAGTAACTAGCTATAGATAAATATACCGCTCAAGTATCAGAAGAAACAAAAGTGAGTACCCCCAAATATAAAGCATACTCCACTACATAAGCTCCTTCTATTTCGCTTAAGTAGTAGGCTTGCTAGGACCTGGTAATGCCTATAAGGCATAAGTCATCATCACTTACTCACCCATCGAAAATGTAGGAAAATCCTTCTTTAAGTGATCAAGCCAATCGCAACTAAAGCACTTGGCTTCGCTTTATTTGGATGATACCTTATGGAAAAATGCCTCCATATGCCATATGAGTGACATACTAGGCTAGCTTACTTCTACGCATATGCTCAATCTTCCCTTATGTCATGGTCTCTATGCTTCGGTTGGAGCTTTGGTTGCTTTACACTTTCACTACTTCAAATGGTATCTTGTGAGCTTTCTCACAAAGGAGAACCATCCCAACAAGACTTTCAAAAGTGGTCCCTAATAGGGAGAAGACTAAGCAATGAATCCTCAACTGATGCTTTAAGACCCAAGGCAAACTCCTTTTCCCACACCAACGGAGTATCGACCATCTCAACCCTCAAATACAAAAGATTGAATTGGTCAACATACCCCTTCACTGACAAGCTACCCAATTTCTAATGGATGAAACACTCAAATCATGTGCCCCTCTCGATCTCAGAAATAAACTAAAGCTTAAGGCAATGCTCGAAATCAATCCAAGGCACGACTTGCTCGTCAGCTCTCTCTACAATTATATCCCACCAAGCCAAAACCTTCCCCATAAGATGTTAAAAGACAATCCTCTATAATAGAATATACCTTAAATCAAACTGGCGAGAGCCATATCACAAACGCATGTCTTAGCCAGTGTCACAACACAGCCTCAAAACTCAAAAATGGCTTTTTGCCGGGGCTAAAGGAACCCTGGCATAACGTTGGGAAGTTAAAAGCTGATGGAGCTAGCAAAACTAGTGCCCCTAGGGCTACAGCACCTTCATCACATACCGTTAATACTAGAATGTTCACGAGTGGTGGAACATCCCATGTGATAGTCAAATAGTCTCTGGACAAACTACACATCCTATACTACTTGTCTGTAGTCGCTCTTGTACTCCAACCGCTCATAGTGATAATCGAAATGAAGGTATCCTGGTAACTAGTGGACAAATAAATTAAAGTCCAAAGAACTAGTGGTGTATGCAATACTATATGGTAGAAAAATACAAGTACGCTCTCTCAATGTATCTCTTACTATCGGTTTGATTAACACAAACTGGTCTACTTGGTCCAAGTGTTGAGCGTAAGCTCTAATACTAACTGTAATAACCCTCCCTCCGTAATACCTTGAAATTAGCACCGAATGACAATGTTAGACTTTCGAATACCACAAAGAATAGGCTATCGGGAAAGAAAATATAAAACCAACATTATACTATGGCATATCGACAGAATCTCACAGTGGAATGATAATATATAACAAAATGAATATACATGAATAGAACGGGATCAAGTATATATAAGAGATTGTACTAATGGAAATAACTAATAAGTAAATTGTTATCCCGCCTTTTGGCAAGGCCGTAACACCAAGGAATTGACTAGTAACCAATGACGGTCCCTCCTAGAGATCAGCTATACACGGGCTCACTACGGATATCGATGAATTTTGTCCGAGTCCGGATCGAGCCAAAATTGTTAGGACATGACAAGCTAAGCCATGAGAGCAAACTTTCCAAGTTTCAAGTCAATCCGAGTTCATATGCTCAAGTTATGATGGATGCAAGTTGAAGGGAAAGGCCATGTTTTCGTATCCATCAGTGAGCCCCATTTCGTATCCATCATGGAAACCTCTCTTAGAATCCATCTGGGCAGAGCAATTCGTATCCATCAGGTTACCTTACTTCGTATCCATCAAAAGACTCTGGTTCGCATCGATTGACTTCGTGTCCATTAAGGAGCTATGTAGCTCGTATCCATCGATATAACTGTTGTTCGAATCCAGAGCTGATGACTACTTCGTATCCATCGAGTCAACAAGCGAGCCAACGGTCTTTGATATGAACGAGGCGATATTCATGGATGCGACACGGTCAACTCGGAGCAAAAGACGGATCGATGCGAGGAGTGCGCGCCACGTCGCCGCGTTATCACGTGCAACCATCGATTCGAAGGCATGGATCCGAAGTGATGGACTCGAAGCAAACAGCCAACTGAAAAACTTCAACTCGTATCGATCATATCTCAAGATCTACTGATCCAAATTCAATGTAATTTTCATAGGAGCTTGCATACACACTAAGGAACGTCTCTGCCAAATTTCAGCTCGATTGGACGTTTTCTTGATCGATTCGAATGGACTTCGAATCGATCCCAAAGTGGGCCCAGATTTCCTGAAGGCGGGCGCGTGGGCCCCCTCACGTGCCAGAAGTAGTCTCCTGAAATTTAGGCGAAATATCAGCCTCCTACACCTATAAATAGAGCCCCTGGTCATTCAGAAAGGGAGTCGAACAATTTTAAAAGCTAAAGAGCACCCAGACCCTACCAGATTTACTCCATATCACCATTGCTGCCTTAGATTCAGACTACAATCATAAAATCTGTTGTACTACGCTATAAGGAATTGTAATCTTCAAGTATCGAGCAATAAAATCATCAAACTTCATAGTGGACGTAGGCAAAATGCCGAACCACTCTAAATTGTTGTCATCTGTACAATTTACTTTCTGTTATTTGGAGTTTTTGTTAGATAATCCTTATTTTCAATTTTCATTCTTCACTTTTATCTCTTCAAAAACTTCCGAAGAGTGTTGTGCCCATTTTTGGTACAAACATAAATATTAGTATAGAAAGTCAGAATAGAATGTCTGACACAAGTTTCATATACCAACAATGTATCTGCCATGTACTACTACAATATCAAGTATATATATGAAGTATCACCGTCGTCTCCACAGAATGCTCCTACTATCCTGAAAGTGTAACCCCAAAATCACTTTATTTCCAAACTATTCAATCGAGTACCAGAGAGTTGTCATGACATAAGCAAACAAAGACAGAACGTGGATCAAACATAAAGCTTAGTGTGAGGGGAACTATCTCGAAATACCGTAATACCCTTAATTTTAGTTTAGCGTTATTCAGGACATTTAATTGGATAAATTAAATAGAATAATGTATATGGTTAAGGACAATGAGATTTGAAAATTTATAAGGTCGAGCCATTACCAATGAACCGAGTAAGATTGTTTTAAGTTCAATAAAAAGAATGCAAAAGAGGGGTAAACTAGGAATAGACCCACCCTTTTATCTTAAACCCTCTCCCTCTCATTTCATTCTCACTATACTCATTCACAAAATAGTCTAAAAAGAACGTAAGGAGGTCGGCCACTTTAAGGGAAGAAGATCATAAAATCAAAGGGGGATTCAAGCAAAGTTTAGGGAAAATAAAGCACTAATCAAATCTCAACTCCCACATTAATTTTAAGGTGAATAATACATGAACCATCTCTTTTGCTTATGTTTATATTCAATTATAGATAATACCCAAATTATTATTGCTTAATTTACCAAAATATAGTTGTTTTATCATTGTTTGGACAGAATAATGATTTAAGGGATTTTTATGAAATTATTTAAGTAGGTTTTAAGGGTAAACCTAAGTTTTTAATCTTTAATGGCTTTGATTTTCAAGTATGTTGAGTAAAATATTATTTTGGAGATGAGCTTTTAATTCCATAATTTTCCAATTTATATTTAATATTTTATGAATTTCCTAAGAAGGAAATTGAGTTAATTCGAGATTTAATTATTTAAAATAATTAAATATGGTTTTTGGTCTTGAAATTTTTATACGATGAAGAACATAGTGTTTTGGAATTTTTGGAAATTTTGGAGATTTTTCCCATGTGGTTTCGAATTACATGAATTTATTTTGGTAGACAAGCATTTAAAGCTATAATTAATCAAGGGTATTAATTAATTAATTTTATAATTGTTTTGGAACTTGGAAATTTTATGTGATAGTAAAACTGAAAAGAAAATGCAAAGTTTTGTTGAAACCAATCATATTTTGACAAATAATTGGATTTGGTAAAAAGAAATTGCTTTTAGCAATGAGAACTTAGTTTTATTATAATTTACGATAATGCCACATCGCCTTTGATGTCATCATGCCTAATATAGCATCGCATTTATGAGTGTCGATGATGATGAGAAGAAAAGCACATGATAACTGCATAGTTAGTTATGAAGTGCTTCCAACTTCGTCAACATCAATGAAGACGACAACCCATTGAAGATGGCAAAGCATTCTCGTGATTCATCCAAAGTGAAGCCACATTTTTTCACCTATGTTTACTTTGTACTTATACTTTTGCAGCTTGATAGTCAAAATAAGTCTACAACAACATTGATAGCCTTGAGGCCACTATGCATCAGCGTTGGCGACCCTGTATACCAAGGTTTCATATGGTTTGGGAATTGGCAAAGACACAACGCGACATTGACTTCGCATCTCTTCCTTTAACGCCGAAGAGGCTCATTTTTGTGTAAACTAAAAACTGTTTTAAAGAGGTGAAGTGGCCTATATTCGAGAGGGTCGATGACCCTATTTTTTGGTAGTTAGCCATTTGTTTTATCATAAGGTTGTTTTAAAAAGGCGGATAACCTATATTATATAAGTGTCAATAACCCTATCTTCGACAATAAGTTTATACTTAAAAGAACTTTAAGTTTTTTTGTCTTCGAACTTGGATAGAGGTCGGCAAGGTCATTAGCATCGTGTGTATTATAAGGTGTCCTATTAAAGGCAGAGAGCCTTAAGCCTCTTTGTCGACATTGTCATCGACATCAACACGGATCTTTATTAACCCAATTAAAGGCGACGAGCCATATATCGTATGATTTCGACTTTAAAGATGGGAAATGCCAATGTCATTGTAAATTTCAGCACAATCATTGGGGATACTAATGTAGAATTGTTTCGACATGCTAAATGTTTTATGAATTGGGATTTATCATTGGGGATACCAATGTATTTCTAACACTAACCATTAGGGGCACCAATGTATTTCAAATTATAATTTTTGACTTAGACCATTGAGGGTATCAATGTGTATCATTTGTGATATTATAACTTCAAGGGGAAATAACCTAATTGGCGACACCAATAGACATAGGTTAAACATGTGTGCACCATGAGTTAAATTGTTAAATGATGGGTTCGTAGTCATCCTAGGAAAACTATGGGATGTGAGATGGATAGTCTACATCATGGTTGAGATGGATAGTCTCTACAAGGTTAATGAAGGTTTCATAGTTATCCTAGGAAAACTACGGGATCTGTGATGGATAGTCCACATCAATTTTTAAATGAATGAGATATGTATGGTGGATAGTCCACATAATTTTAAATAGCTAAACCATGAGTGATGGGTAGTAACATGGTAAGGGATGGGTTATCCAAGTAATAATAACATATGAGATGGATAGTCCACATTATTTTGTTAATGCAACCATGGGTGATGGGTAGTCAACATGGAAGGGGATAGGTAATCCAAAGAAATAATATATGTAAGATGGATAGTCCACATAAGTATAAGATGGATAGTCAATGAAAACATAGATAGGTAGTCTAATAATTTAGTATGGGTAATCTAGTATATATTGCATAATTGTAAATAATCTTTAATGTTCTAACCATTGTAGATGCAGGGCCACTGTATATGGTTAATATGTTTTAGTTCAGATACTAGTGAAGGGAGAATCTGTTCCACACAGCGACATGGTCTCACTAGATATCTATTTGGTTCGAGATGGTGGATTATTATTTACAACAGACTATTGTCTAACTCGAAGTTTTTTTTTTTCTCCTTAAACTCTCGGGTACTCATTTTAGTAGGTCGGGAGTAAGGGTTTTCAAGGTTTCCAGTTAGACGAATAAGCTTCCAGAGACATGCAGAGGCAATCTTGCTATTTAGGAGTCCCTATCTAATCCGTTGTGTTGTTTGGTTTTTCCATTGGATGTAATGGCAAGTCATATAATTGCTATGTGTTAGACTCTGATCAACCAAGTGAGCATCTTCATATGTCAATTTTGGAGTATTCTATAATCATTATATTTTCCCTGAACATGGAATTACGAATGGGATTATGTAATGAATATGAAGTATCATTTGTGAAATGAAATGTGAAGATTTGCTAAGGAAAATTGTGTTTAATATTTTCATATTCATGTGCTTCTTATTATTGATATGATTAACATAGCCGCATTTTGTTGCCAGGAATTAATAACTATGGATGACAGCAGCATTCGTAGCGGTTAGGTTTGGGCCTCAGAATGGGGAATGTTACAAGTTAGTATCCGAGTATAGGTTCATGATTAGAAGAATTTTAAACTTAAAGAGTTTTTGAAAACATAATCTAATGAATCAGAGAATAAGATTAAGGTATGGGATGATGCTATAGTAACGTACTTGTATTTGTTATATATAAATATGTATTCTATCTATATTCTCCTTTCTCTCTTATATCGTTCTTTTGTATCTTACAAAAGCTCGTATGCAATTTACGAGAAAGAAAGGTATGGAAGTAGAAAATAGAAGAGTGAACCTAAGAATGATGTGGGTGCTAATTCAAATGCTAATTAAAATGCAAATGCCAATGTGGGTGCTGGGACCCCACTAGTAGATATGCAGGCTATGTATCTGTTCTTCATCAGTCTAATGCATGCTGAAGCAACTACAGGAGTAGCTAGAGGAAATGCTGCTAATATGGGAGGAGTCAATCCTGTAGCACCAGTTTGTAATAACTATGCTAAGCTGAGTCGAGATTACAACAGTCTCGGTGGGAAGCCTTTTTGGGAATTGAGAAGTGGAGAACTAGCTGTTACATTGTGAAAGGATTTTTGCTAATTTGGGCTTGAATAATGAGCAAAAAAGGAGATTGGCTAAGAGACAGTTGCAAGGAGCTGCTTTGTTCTAGTGGAACAGGGTGACCATAAGAGTACTAGAGGAGGAATTGACTTGGGTAGAATTTTGAAGGAGATTCGAGGAAAGGTTTTTGTCCGAAATAGCCAAGTCAGCCTTGCTCATAAGTTTATGGAATTAGAGTGGGGAGAAATGTTAGTATTGGGGTACTCTGCTAAGTTTGACGAGCTGTCCAAATATGGTTATGCCACAGTTGACACTGTTATCAAAAGGAACGAGAAGTTTATTTGGGGGTTAAGATCGAAGATTGCTAGGGCAACTACACCACATCTCAGAGATCCATTGAATGTTGTGGTGGAAATGGCTATCAGGAATAAGGAAATGCTTTCTACATTTAGGAAAGTGAAGCCAGTTGGAACCCAGAGTTCTCAGAATAAGAAGAGGAAGTTCTTTAAAGGTATGGGACCAAAGAAGGGTGGAGCTGCTAAGAAAGGGAAGGCAGATATCATTTGTTATAAGTGTGGTAAGAAAGGGCACTGTGTAAATAAGTGTCGATCAGGTGATGGAAAGATGGTTGTAGGTAAGTAGAATGTGAAGTGCTTTAACTATGACCAGCTGGGGCATTATAAGAACAACTGTTTAGAAGCGGCCAAGGCAGGAAAAGGAAAGGTGTTTGCTTTGGAGCCATCATCATCTAAGCCAACAAGGGAGAAGAAGGGAAAAGCTGTGATAGGAGGTATGATTTTGATTCATAGCATACCAGTTAAAGTATTATTGATACTAGTGCATCACATTCTTTTATCTCTCAGTGTTTGGGAGATAAGTTAGGCTTAGAACCATCGTACCCTATTACTTTCTTAAGGATAGCTGATCCGATAGGAGGGTAGGCAACTCTTAGGATAAGGTGTGACCATCTAGAATTTGAGTTGCTAGGTTATACTTTTGCCTACAATTTGTTTATGTTTGGTTTTGCTGGTTTCGAGATTATTTTGGTATGGATTGGTTGAGCAAATATGATGCTAGGATATTTTGCCAGGATAGGAAGATATCAGTTAGACACCTTGATCATAGTGATCAAATTATATACTCAGTAGATAACTCGAGTATGGATAATTGTACTCTGCTAGAAGCATTGGAAGTAGAAGATGAAGTGAATCGAGTTTTTATTGCAAGAGAATTTGCAGATGTTTTTGAGCCAGTTATAGGACTACCACCGAAATGAGCTATTGGATTTCGAATAGATCTTGTACCTAGAGCTAAACCAATAAGTAGACCACCTAACAGAATGACACCTACCGAGATGAAGGAGTTAAAGGTACAGCTAGTGGACTTGGAAGGAAAGGGTTTTACTAGACCAAGAAGTTCGCCATGGAGAGTGGCCACGGAATCCGTGAAGAAACCGGATGGGTCATTAAGATTTTGCATCGATTATCATAAGTCGAATGAGAAGACGATAAAGAATTGATATATTTTGCCGAGAATTGATGGTTTGATCATTTTAGTGGATCCAAAGTATTTTCCCAGTTGGATTTGACGACAGGATTCCATCAATTAAGAGTGGCAGAGGACAGTATTCCTTCGACGATGTTTCGAATGAGATATGATTCGTACGAGTAATTAGTGATGCCATTTGGATTAACTAATGTGTCTACTTTTTATATGGATTTGATGAACCAGATTTTCCGAGAGCACTTGGATATGTTTGTATTGATATTCACTTATGAGATTCTAATATATTCTAAGGATGAAAGAGATCATAAAATTCATCTTAGAATAGTGCTTGAGACGTTGAGGAAAAATCAGGTAAAAGCAAAGTTTTTGAAGTGTCATTTCTGGAAGAAAGAGGTGAAGTTTCTTGGTCATGTAGTTTCAGAGAAATGGTTGTCTGTGGATCCAGCCAAGATTAAGGCTGTAAATAGTTGGAAAAGACCTGAGACGGTGACTGAATAAGAAGTTTTCTTGGACTAGCTGGTTAATACCGGAGATTTACCAAGGATTTCTCTCGGACAATAGCGCCTTTGTCTAAGCTAACCAAAAAGGACGTGAAGTTTATTTGGTCCAACAAATATGAGGAAGCATTCCTTAAGCTAGAACATTTGTTGGCCAATGTGTCTGTGTTAGTTGTTGATGGGAATCACAATTTGGTGGTGTATACGAATGCGTGTGGAACAGGATTAGGAGTTGTATTGATGCGGAGGGGTAAAGTGATTGTCTATGCTTCTCAATGGGTCAGACCACATGAACTTAGATATCTAACTCATGATTTGGAGTTAGCAGCGGTGATTTTTGAATTGAAAGTGTGGAGACACTACCTCTTAGGAGAATGGTTTGAGTTATATATGGATCATAAGTCTTTGATGTATTTGTTCTCTTAGAAAGAGTTCAATATGAAATAGCAGAGGTGGCTAGAGTTTTTAGCAGCTTATGATATTGGCATTGAGTATACACCGAGAAAAGGAAATAAAGTTGTGGATGCAATTAGTAGGAAATATCAAAATGTAGTGTTAGCTATGTTGGAAAAATGGAAAGATTTAGAGGCATTGACCACTTGTAGTGCGCAATTAAGATCGACTGCTAGTTCTAGTCAAAGTAAAGCCATGTTGTCTTGCTTAGTAGTTCGACCAGTATTGATCGAAAGGATTGTTTTTAAGCAGAGAGATGATCCATTGTTAGTCGAAAGGATAAGAAGATTGGAAGGTGGAACCGAGATCGATGATCTAAAAGATTTTAATCTTGACCAGAGAGGATAGTTAAGGAAGAATGGATGGTAATGTGTTTGGGATGTTGGAAACCTAAGGAGGGAAGTTCTTAGGGAGTGTCATCGATCGAAGATAACGATTCATCCTGGAGGAACTAAGATGCATCAGGATATGAAGAGGAGTTTTTTCTAGGAAGGTATGAAAAGGGATGTAGGCTTGTGGGTAAAGCAGTGTGCGAATTGCCAACAAGTGAAAGCCGAACATCATAAGCCAAGTGGATTGCTTCAGCCTTTAGATATACCGGTTTGGAAATTGAATTCGATATCCATGGATTTTATTGATGGGTTTCCAAGGTCAAGCAGGGGAAATGAAAGTATTTGGGTCATAGTGGATAGACTGACCAAGAGTGCACATTTCATTCCTGTTAAGTAAAACCAAGACATTACATGTGTTGGCTAATTGTTTATAAAGAATATTGTTAGACTGCATGTGATTCCTTGTAGTATAGTCAGTGACAGAAGTGCTTTATTCACTAGTGAATTTTGGAAGAGTCTATAGGAGGTATTAGGTACTAATTTTAAGATAAGTACCGCTTATCACCCATAGACGGATGGGTAGACAGAGAGTGTCAATGAGGTACTTGAAGATTTGTTGAGAGCTTATGTACTAGATTTTGGTGGGTTGTGGGAAGACCATTTGCACTTAGTTGAATTTTCCTATAATAATAGTTAGCAGACTAGTATAGGAATGGCGCCTTTCAAAACTTTGTATGAAAGGTTGTGCAAATCACTAACATGTTAGTTGGAGACCGGAGATAGATTAGTCCTAGGGTCCAGATATGGTGAGAGAAGCCACAGATAAGATTGAATTAATTCGGGATAGGATGATAGAAGCTCGGTCTAGGTAGAAAAGTTATGCAGATAAAAGACATAAAGATAGAGTTCTCAGTTGGAAATCTGTTTTCATGAAGGTATCACCAATAAAGGGTGTGGTACAATTTGAAAAGTCAGGGAAACTGGCATCGATATACGTCGGACTGTTCCCTATCATAGAGAGGATCGGAAAACTCATGTATCAAGTAGAGTTACCGAGTAGTTTGGCATGTGTCCATAATGTGTTTAATGTTTCTCATCTTAAGAAGTATGTGCATGATCCAGAGACTACTATTGCTCCGACTCCATTGGAGGAAATAGTAGTAGAACTGGATCTGACTTTTGTAAGATAAATAGTTTGAGTTATGGCGAGAGATGAAAAGAAGTTAAGGAACAAGACAGTCAGATTAGTGAAAGTCCAGTAAAATAACAATGAGAAAGACTACTTAGGTGACAGAGGATAGGATTAGGGATACTTATCCTGAGCTGTTATGATGGTATGTTCTATATTTGTTGTATATAGACTTAGTAGCTGGTAGGATATACTAGCATTGGTTGCATTTTTTATGTGCTTGTTTTGTAGTCCTTACTGAATTTTGAGGATGAAATTCTTTAAGGAGATGAGTCTATAACACCCTTAATTAGTTTACTATTATTCAGGACATTTAATTGGACAGATTAAATAGAATAATGTAAATGGTTTAGGGAAACTAAAGCACTAATCAAATCTCAACTCCAACAGTAATTTTAAGATGAATAATACATGGACCATCTCTTTTGCTTATGTTTATATTCGGTTATGGATAATACCTGAATTATTATTGCTTGATTTACCAAGATATGGTTGTTTTATCATTATTTGGATAGAATGATGATTTATGAGATTTTTATGAAATTATTTAAGTAGGTTTTAAGGGTGAAACCTAAGCTTTTAATCTCCAATAGCTTTGATTTCTGGTATGTTGAGAAAAACATTGTTTTGAAGATGGGTTTTTAATTTCATAATTTTTCAAGTTATATTAAATATTTTATGTATTTTCGAAGAAGGAAATTGGGTTAATTGGAGATTACTTATATAAAATAATTAAATATGGTTTTTGGTCTCGAAATTTTTATATAACGAAGCTTATATTATTTTGGAATTTCTGGAATTTTTGGGAATTTTTCCCAAGTGGTTTCGAATCAATATGAATTTATTTTGCTAGACAAGCATTTAAAGCTATAATTAATTAAGGGTATTAATTAGTTAAGTCCATAATTGTGTTGGAACTTGAAAATTTTATGCGGCGGTAAAACTAAAAAGAAAATGCAAATTTTTGTTGAAACCGATAATATTTTGACAAACAGTTGGATTTGGAAAAAATAAATTGCTTTTAGTAGTATGAAATTAATTTTACTATAATTTACGATAATGCCACATCGCCTTTGATGTGGTCGCGCCTAATCTAGCATCGCATCTATGAGTGTCGATGACGACGAGAAAGAAGCACATGATAACTGCATAGTTAGTTATGAAGTGTTTCCAACCTCGTCAACGTCAACCAAGAGGCAACCCAACAGTGCAAACATTCTTGTGATTCATCCAAAGCGAAGCCGCATCTCTTAACCTATGTTTTAACTTCGCACTTATACTTTTGCGGCCTAATATCTGAAATAAGTCAAGTATAAAAGTTGTATAATGACATGATAGCCTTGAGGCCGCAATGCATCAATGTCGGTGACCCTATATATCAAGGTTTTATATGGTTTGGGAATTGGCAAAGACACAGCATGGGATTGGCTTTGCATCACTTCCTTTAATGCCGAAGAGGCTTATTATTATGTAAACTAAAAATAGTTTTAAAGAGGTGAAGTGTCCTATATTCGAGAGGTTCGATGACCCTATGTATTCAGTAGTTAGCCATTTGTTTTGTAATATCCTAAGGTTGTTTTAAAAAGGCGTATAACATATATTATATAAGGGTTGATAACCCTATCTTCGACAATAATTTTATACCTAAAAGAACTTTAATTTATTTTGTCTTCAACCTTGGATAGAGGTCGACAAGCTATTTAGCGCCGTGTGTTTTATAATGTGTCCTATTAGAGGCCAAGAGCTTAAGCCTCTTTGTCGATGTTGTCATTGACGTCGACGCTAATCTTTATTAACCCATTTAAAGGCGGTGAGCCATATATTGTATGATTTCGACTTTAAACATGGGGAATACCAATGTCATTGTAAATTTCGACCCTATCATTAGGGATACCAATGTAGAATTGTTTCGATATGCTAAATGTTTTATGAATTGGGATTTACCATTAGGGATACCAATGTATTTTTGACACTAACCATTGGAGTACCAATGTATTCAAATTATAATTTTTGACTTAGACCATTAGGGGTACCAATGTATATCATTTGTGATATTATAACTTTAAGGGGAAATAACCTAATTAGGGACACCAATAGACATAGGTTATACATATGGGTAACATGAGTTAAATTGTTAAATGATGGGTTCATAGTCATCCTAGGAAACAATGGGATGTGAGATGGGTAGTCTCTACAAGGTTAATGAAGGGTTCATAGTTATCCAAGGAAAAATATGGGATGTGTAATGGATAGTCCACATCAATTTTTAATTGAATGGGATATGTCTGATGGATAGTCCACATAATTTTAAATAGTGATGGGTAGTCAACATGGTAAGGGATGGGTAATCCAAGTAATAATAACATGTGAGATGGATAGTCCACATAATTTTGTTAATGAAACCATGGGTGATGGGTAAGCAACATGGTAGAGGATGGGTAATCTAAAGAATTAATATATTCGAGATGGGTAGTGCACATAAGTATAAGACGGATAGTCAATGAAAACTTAAATGGGCAGTCTAATAATTTGGGATGGGTAATCCATTATATGTTGCATAATTATAGATAATCTTTAATGTTCTAGCCATTGTAGATGTAGGAGCACAGTATATGGTTATTATCTTTTAGCTCAAATACTAATGAGGAGACAACCCGATTCGCATAGCGACGTGGTCTCACTAGATATCTATTTGGTTTGAGATGGTAGGTTATTATTCACACCAGACTGTTGTCTAACCCAAAGTTTTTGTTTTTCCCCTTAAACCCCGGGTACTCATTTGAGTAGGTCGGTAGTAAGGTTTTTCAAGTTTCTAGTTAGACGAATAAGCTTTCGGAGATGTGTGGGAGGCAATCTAGCTATTCAGGAGTACTAATCTATTCCATTATGTCGTTTGGTTTTAGCTGTTTGGATGTAATGGCAAGTTATATAATACCAAGTGTTAGATCTGATCAACTAAGGGGACATCTTCATATGTCTCTCTTGGAGTATTTTGTAATAGTTATATTTCTATGAACGTAGAATAACGAATGGGATTATGTAATGAATATGAAATACATTTGTGAAATCAAATGTGAAGATTTGCTATGGAAAATTGTGTTTAATATTTTCGTATTCATGTGCTTCTGATTACTGATATGGTTAACACAGCTGCATTTTGTCATCGAGAATTAATAACTATGGATGGTTGTAGCATCTGTAGCAGTTAGTTTTGGGGCTTAGAATGGGGGATGTTTCAAATACTGTATATTAAAACTATATACAGATAAACATGAACTACTAAGGCATAGCCGGTCCTCTCCATAATTATGGCTCAGGGGTAATCCAAACTGTCCATAAGCAAGTAAAGTAAACCTATCCAAAAGAAAGGAAATCATACCATAACCTGTTCTTCTCTTGTAATCAACGAGTCAGCACAACCAATATAATGTGATTGAAATGTAGCAATCATACTATGATAAAGGAATGATAATGAAATGCAAGTCTATTTTAAAACACGCAGCAACCAATTCAACCAACTAATATAACCTAGCAAAGAGAAGAAACCAAAGAGTACAAATTGATACCCGTCATTACTGACGGATGAAGACACAGTAGATACATACCCAAGATAAATATTATCAGTACCTCAGTTTACCAAAGACCCCAGTCGCACCCAATGTGATCCAACTCGTGTAGGTTTTTTTTTGAGAGAAACTTGTGTGTAGCGCGTGGCTACACGGCCGGTTAATAGCTGAAATAAATAAGTAGTAGAGTTCGACCAACAGGCCTGGTCGATGGCAAAAATATAGTTTCACAACCCAGTGTGCAATATTTACAAGAACAATAGCATTGTTTACACAAGTGTTAAGGTAAACGTACAGCAATAGAGTGGATTATTCCGCATTAGCATTGTCCCTAGATGTAAGAACCCGAATGAAAGGCCTCCTGCGTGTAGAACCTGTCCAGAGAGAAAACAAGTGAGAGATTTGGTTACATATCCCATCAATATTGCAGTTAGGTTTATTGAATATGTGTGCATTTCTTTCTTTCCAGATACACCAACTGTAGATGGCAATGAAGGAGTCAAGATTCCTGTCCGGAGGGTTATACTACCAATAATCAAAGAACGAGCGAAGAACAGATGTGGCCAAGGAGGGTAGCACTGGTCGTGGCCCAAATGTGATAGGAGAAGTCGCAGTCAAAGAAGAGATGGGAGACGGATTTATCTTGCATGGAGCACAAGGCGCATAGAGGGTCAACAGGAATATTCTTACGCCTGAGTGTATCCTTGGTGTTGATACGAGCATGTATAAGGCACCATTGGAAAAATAGAATGCGGGGAGGGAGCTTACATTTCCATAGTCTTGCAAAAGAGAATGACCTGCCAGGATGGTTGAGAAATGAGTAACATGAGGCAACGGAAAAGCCTTTCTCAGGAGATAAGGCCCAGTTATAGTGATCTGGTATGTTGGAGAGTTGGAGTGAGAGAATCATGTTCTAAGCTGATGTAAGCTCATTTAAGGTGTTAAGATCAAAGAGAGATGGGGGACATAGGCCGTGCGGGCCTATGTTTGAGGTCTCACCAACAGTTGCGATGGAGTGGGAGGAATGGGAAAAAAGGTTAAGGAAAGAGCGGGCAAGGGGAGATTGATCCTGCCATATGTCAAGCCAAAAAAGACAACTATGCCCAAAGAGACATGAAATAGATAATTGACACGTGTCGTACCCCTATAATGAGCTTTGGTGATATATGACCTGCTCTATTTATTTGAATCCTACGTCTGCATTAGACATCTACTTATCATCCAAATTATTATGACCCAATGATTCCCTTCGAGAGTTCAATATAATTAGATCTCATCGTACCTCTACAATGAGCTCTAGTGATATATATGATCTGGTCTATATACTTGAAACTTATTCCCATGATAAATAGAGTCAGCACCTGAATGTACCATAGACCTCGAGCCACATCCTGAATGATAAGCGTTGGTGATATATGATCTACTCTAAATACTTGGGACCTTTGTGGATCATACAGTTCCACTATAATGAGCTTTGGTGATATTTTATCCTATAGTAGATGATTGTCATCATCCTCCTTTAGGAAATCAAGGATTTCTCTAATAACTAGTGTACGCCTCTTATATAAAAGAGAACGACGGTCATGTCCCGTGTAATATGCTATCGGAGTAACAATGGAACACCGACACTGTATAAATACATCCACACATCAAACATAACATTGCATAACTAATACGTCTATCCTAAGGTCATAGCCAAGGGGAGTGAACTAATTCCACTTAACTGTACACGCTCACCAAATGTGACCATGCGACCAAATCGCTGCATCAATATCACTATACATTACATCAGTATCCTAAGCTTTACCTCGCATTCCACTTTCCCGAGTATCCCGAAGCCTTCCCAAAGTCATGCCAAAGCCTCATGTCGCTCCGCATCCGGATCCGAGGCCTGACCTGGGCTTATTGCCTAGGTTTGTGCACCTTCAGTCGATTAGGGAGCCTTCCTAGTCGATTGGCCTCAGTCAACTGGTGGAACATACCAGTTGATTGAGACTAGTAATTCTTGGGTAGTAAGCCCAGGTCAACGAGCCAAGTTGGCCACCGCTCAGCGATTCGACCCTTGTCTTCTCCATCGATTTGCTCGATGAGTCGTCTACCTTCGCTACAACAGAGTTCATTGGTTGATGTTTTAGTAATGGTTTCTTAAGCATTCGAAAATCGATTTCGATACCAAAAATCCACTCTTTGCACGTGTGGATTTCTACGGGCGAATATAGGGCTGCACAAAGTATGGGTTGGGTCGGGTCAGACCAAATATTTCATCCGACCCGCATAGGTATGGGTTTAAGGTAGCTCAACCCGTATCCGACCCTATATGAGGTTGGATATGGGTTGGGTCGAAGTATGGGTTGGGTCGGGTTTAGTAAGGTTCGATTGGGTTGCATGAATCTAATAAAAAATGAGAATATAAGGGAATATTTTCAAAAAATAACATTAAAATGTTCAACATAATATATTAGATTTTAGCTAGCATAACGCACTTAAACTAACTAATTCATTATAACATATATTTTATTAAAATCTCATTGTAAAACACATCATATGAAATTAGTTCACTACATAGTAGAAAAATGTTTCATTTTAAAATACATTAAAATGCCCTTTGGAATATCTTTGCCAAATTCTCTTGTTTGTGTTGACATAAAATATGCTTTTTCGTATATTTGCTGTAGAATACATAAACATTATTCTAAGATTAGACTATTCTAATTTTAAGTGTATTGATATTAAATTAGGTTTTGAATATAGGGTTGGGTTGGGTTAAAGTAGGGTTGGGTTGAACAAAATAACACACCCGACCCATATATAGTATGGGTTATAAATTGTAACCCATATCCGACCCGAACTAGGATGGGTTGGGTTGGGTTTATGTGGGTTGGGTCGGGTTGGTGGGTTGGGCCGGGTTGGATATGGGTTGTGTGCAGCCCTAGGCGAATATAACGACTCGGCCTTGTCTACGCCAAAATGAACTCAATTGGCCTTCTCGCCTTATGTGATAATCACACAGGTGTTTATACACCCGCTTGTGCATGCATATGTACACACATATACGCCAACACATAAAACTTTACAAATCACGTTTTGAGCTTCACTATAGCGATTACTCGACCCGGTGCTCTCTCATGCAACTCAGTGCACCCGATGGTCACTATGACTACATAAGACTGCTCGTAACTTGATTATACACACATATGGATATTTATGTACACTTACATTGTTATTTACATAATTAAACGAACGTTATCAACAATTCTAACTATAATACAAGAATTGTATTTATTGTTGTATAACCTCAAATACACGTATATGCATACCCGCTTGTGCACATATACGTACACGTATATTCAAGTAAGTAATTTAAATATTACTTGAATCGAATCTTACTTTTATTTACTAAAATAATTTAAATAAAAGTCCCATCTCTTTACTATTATTTTACAAAATCGTTTCATTATTTATAAAATACATCATTAGCTTATAAATCATTTTTAAGCCTTTAACTTTTTTTTCAAAGTTGTATTCTTATTTTCGATTAATAGTAAAATATATAATAGTATTCCTATCACTATTATAATGATAATTTAGAATCTTATTTATTTATAATCATGCTATAAATCAATCTCATCGCTATCTAGCTCTATTCAATACGAATAGGAGACAACATAAATATACAGGATTTTAACCAATTATCCTGGATATCTATGCGAATAAATCCAATCAAATAGGGAAAATTTTCATATATATTTATTTCTGCCTCTACTAGGTAATATTTTTCAATATATAAAATTTTAGGGATTTATACTAAAATACAAATCTAGAGTTATAATTCCACTCACCTGAACTATAAATTCTCAAATGTTCGAATCCAGTCCATACCATGTTGTAGATAATCTCACCACGAGTGCAACGGGAAAGACCGCATCTCGATTGAACCTCGTATGCAAGAGATACAAATTAAACACGAAACGAGATTAATTAATATAATTAAAAAAGTTAATTACCTTAATCCCCCTTACTAAATCATCTTCCTAAAACTTCACTTCCATCCCCTATACACGCACAAGAACTTCCCTCCCCATCGTGCATGCACATACACTGATACAGAGCTATGATCAATGAAATGACGAACTGCCAATGGCATCACGCTCCACTTCGCGCGTGCTCCACAACGATGTCCACCTCGGCAAGCACGGCCCAACGAATGGAATTGTGACCTGCTCCTCTCCCGTTTGCCGTACAGATGTCACACTCCTCCAATCGCCACCATACCTTCCCAAATCACTCCTACCTACTCGCCTCCATAAGAGAAGCACAACCCCTCTCTCCATTTTGCCTAACTTAGCCTCAAGCGCCGTCCAAACGCTAACCCTAGATCCACATCCTTACACGGCTACCACCCCAATCACCATTGCTCGAGTCACCATCACTATTGTTGCGAAATTCTCCCATTTATGAGATTAATGGATCCAACCTCAAGCTTTATTGTTGACCGAATCTCTCGCTTTTGATTTTTGATGGTAGAAGCTTGATTTTCGTTTATAGGAAGAGGCAAAAGGAGGGAAAATGAAAAGTGGGTGAGAGAGAGTTGGATGGATATATTACATACGTACATACATACATACATATATATATAAATATATATATATAGACACACACACACCACATATTTACCCATTTGATTTCTCCAATAAATCGCCACACGTTATGAGCTCATACGATCACATAGCACATCATATTGCAAAAGAAACTCATCGATGCACATCATCTAATTACTCCCAATGGTATAAATTTCGTTGCTATTTGAGACAACGCTCCGAAACGACAATTTCATGCATTTCAATGTCGTTTTGGCCATCAGATCGTCTGCTTCCAAATATAGCGATATTTATACATATTTTGATTCACAACGTCAATCCAGACTCAACAGTAGTGGTCTTGAGTCCTAATTCGACCATATGGAAAAGTTTTATTTTTGACCTTCAATTCAATAACGATTTAGTATTTAAATTTCTTATCATTAAATCGTGGGTTGTTACAAATAACCGGTCGTACATAAGCTAAAAGGGGCTGGCCATTAGATGGCTAAAGGATTTAGGTTTTGAGTTGAAAAAAGGGAGAATTAATAAGAGAAGAATAAGGATGTAGATCTTTGTTTTTCTCCTTGAGATCTCCTATATTTAATGACCTCTAAGCCCACATTTCTTTCTAGACTTTCGCCTCTCCTCTAGAGCTAGTTAGGCCGGCCATATCACCTCTCCATACCTCAAATCATTAAGCTTTAAAACATCAAATTAAACACAATTCACATGTCGGTGGTAGCTGTGTTCAGAAAGCTAGCAACTTATAGATTCGAGGTTTGATTCAGGGAGTTTTGATCTTCATTTCAAGGAATAACAATTAGGCTTTGGTGAAAGGTACAATTCCTTATTCATAATCACACATAAATGTTTATTATATTTATTATATTGTACAGTTAATTAGTTAGTCAATTATCATAATGAATCTGTATGTGTTGGTGTCGTCTCATTGGATGGATTGTATATGTAACGATCCTGGTTTTTGAGTCAAATTTAAGTTGGCAATTAAAATAAAAATTTTAGATTAAAATGGTGAATTAACTTGATATTTTCCAAATTAAATAAGATATTTGTTTGTTTACTCATTTATAATACAAATTGATTGTATATTAATTTTAGAATTTGAAATTTAAAAATAAATGTTTTAAATAATATATATTGGATTTAGGAAACTCTAAAATTTAATACTAATAGAAAATTTTGTTTTGTATTTATAATATGATGATTTGAAAATTTCATTTTGAAATTGATTTACAAAGGCTATTTAAAAAGTTAAATTCAAATATATACATATTACACACTTATTTATTAATGTTTAATTGATTTTAAATCATATTCTTTAAAGATATACATATGTATGTAAAAGGAAGTGGATTATTTAAATTTAAAATATGATATAAAATTTTATTTAAAACATAAATACATGTAAAAGACATGTGTAAATATTTTAGAAATGTGAATGAACAAATGTAAATTTTAATAACATAGGGTTTCAAACAAATTGTATAAAATTATTTATAAAAGGGTTTTAAATGTTACAATATATGTATATCATAAAGTGAATATGCTTTTATGTTATTTTGTTTAGTCCCACATCGTGGAATAAGTTTTGTACCAAGCTGCAAAGCCTTTATATAAAGGAAGCTATGTAATGTAAATAGTATATAGATCTCTAGAATGAATAAAATGTTTCCTCTCTTCTTCTTTGATGGCTTCTGCTCTTATTCCTTTATAACATATTCTTATTTGTTTACAACACGTTATCAGCACGATCTCCAATCAAAAATTATAGATATAAAATTGTAATATTTTTTTTAGAAGATCGGATCCATCCATTTTCATCAAACTTCAATGGACTTAGGTACGACTTCCACTAATCTATTTAATCTTGTATAGTTTGTTCTCGATTGAATCGATATGGTATATTCAGATCTAAAGTATTTAATAAAGGGTTTTGTTTAACATAGAGGCGGCTGCCATAGCTCGTCCTTTTCCTTTCTTTATCCGATTCAGAAAATTTCTCTTTGTACCTTTCTTCATCTTTTTTTGTTATTATTTATATTTGTACTATTACGATGGTGGGACTGTTAAGTTCAAATGCTAAAAATTTGCGATGGATGGAAAATTGTTCCTGTGCAGTTACTTACCTGAGCAACGATTATTTTTGTCTATAGTTTTGCAATCAAAGCGATTACGGTGATTTGTTTGTAATTTTTTTTTAAAATCTGTTCAATTTTGTTTTCGATTTCATTGTGATTTTATTCTCATAAGTTTCCTCCGCATCACGATCTTTACTTTATATCAGAGTAGTTCTTCATACGATTTATGGGTATAGTGATTTATGATATTTTCCCCCATTTATTTCTTATATAATTTAGGTTTGGTATGCTATAATTTGTTATTTCAGCATTTTTTTTCCAATGTTTTAGATTGATCTTGTACGAACTAATGAATGTTTTGTTTAATGTTACTGTTTGCATTATATTGCGTTGGAAACCACCGATTCAGATGTCTTATTGTAGTAAATATAGTGAATTAATCGAACTGAAGGAAAACTGGGTCTCGGTTTCTCTTCCTTTTTTTGTTTCTGTCATTGTTGTGTCCTAGATTTTTTTTCAGTTGTTTGGTTCATTACAGTAATTCTGCGTATTATTTTGACATTGCTGTGTTTTGATGTTCTGATATTACATCGGTTTCTCTTCAATTGTGTAGCATAATGGACATTTGTTTTGACTATTTTATTAATATAATTGTTTTAACATATGTATAAATGTACGTACTGTTAAAAAGGATTTTTTTACCAATATGTTAGCTTTTTCAATTAATAAGTGGTATCAGAGCCATCAAGTACTGATTTTATCGAGAAAAAAAATGTTAGATTTTGGTATTTGGGCGGATTAGTTTTAAAATGGAAGGAGCGTCAAGTTTACTCTAATTTGCAAAGATATATAATCTGAATCTTAATTATTTTAGAGTTTAATTTCATTGGATGAATCTAGTTTAGTAACTAATGCTATTCTAGATATTATGCTTTAGATAATTACGGTGTTTTGTGATAACCAAAACTTGTCGAATGTAAATTATGCAGAATTTTGGTCAATGCGTACGAAAACTTCATTGTTTCTCAATGACAGTCTCTTTTATGATTTTTTTGATAATCATGTGCATGATAAATTACATCTAATCAGTGGTACGATGAGTTGTAAACACGCATAAAAATAGCTTGCCTGAATAATTCCCAAACAAGAGATAGTTGTCTCACAGAGCACTTGTGTTACATGAGAGCATGGATTTACATGACTAATTCCCATTTACTCTTTCGGTCTTTCGTATTCGATATTTGAAAATCAAAACCATATATATTATATTTATTCATGCTTGTTTTCATATGTAATGTAACTACCACGTTATGTTCCTTGTATTTTTATCACATATTACGAAAGTCTATATTAGTACGCACATGCGACAATAATTCAATTCCTTTTGTAATATTGCAAATCCTTCATTTTTACTTTTGTATATCTATACAACTTTTACCTATACTCTTATTTGCTTGAATTGGTTTCATAACATAATTTACCTCCCTTTTGGAAAAAAGTGTATTCTTCTACTTTTAAACAATCGAATAGTTTTTACTTTGAACTAACTTTCAACATGTCAATGAGCATATTTCAATCATGAATAAAGCTAAGTAGACAGAATATTTGAATGCTAATGACGACTGCAAATTTTATCAAAATCACAAGTTTACCATGATGATGTTAGGATAATTTGTTTTATTACAGAGAACATTGATAAACAAGCAATTCTATTTAATATGTTTGATTAAACTGTGCAAGTTTTTTCAATGCAGTATAGATTATGGGATATAATATAGCATGGATCCTGTAATTATCCAAAATCGTCTCATATACTTATATTGACTTGTACAACTGACGTATTTTTATTTTAAAAAAAAATCTCCGAATATTTTAGTTGATATCTTCTATCCTGTAATATATCTTCTATCCTAAAGAGTAGCAGCATAGTTTTTGATGTATTGTTCTACATATATGTTAGTTGATATCTATATATAGGAGCCCAGCTCACGTTTTACAACCGAAATGAGTATTATTATTATTTTCATCATTCATTATTGCAAATATTTTGTATTTATATATTAATGTTAAGCTTTACGGTTATCAAATCATATTTCAATATGATGAAATTTGATACGACATTTCAAAAGTAGTTACAACAAAAATCTTTGCAGAGATATTTTATGCTACTCTAAAAGTAGTAATTATGTCATTTATGTAGGAAAAGAGATTGAATATTGATGACATTCCAAAAATAGTGCATATAAATTATCTTTAGAAGATATATGTAACACTCCAGAAGCGATGTTTATAAAATATCCCCAGAAGTGATATGAAATAGCACTACAAATGCATTGCCTATGAAACATTTTCAAATATGATGCAACACTTCAAGAAGTGACATGACAATAAATAACCCAAAGAATTTGTAAATCAGAATAATACTAGAAGAAATGGGTGCAAAATACATTACAAAATTCAATCTACCATTGTCACGGACCTGTTGCTCCATTAGAGAAATTTATGTATAAATAGTGATATGTGATCTATTAATTTTCAAAACTATACCATGAATTGAATATCGTATACATAACTATTCTTGAAGAAAAATCTTTAGATATTCTCCTGAAATGACATTCTATATGTCATATCATAATTTTCACAAAAGCTATAAATACAGTCTTGTAAAGATCTGTAACAAATATAATTGCATATTTCTATAACATATCAAGTGTCCAAAAGATATTCTTATTTCTGTTGTAAATTTTTTTTTTGAACTCTCCTGAAGAGATGTCAATATATAATTCGAACTATGTATTATTCTCTGATATATAATTGTAAATAATGTTCAAAAGATATATTTGAAATATAATTGAAGAATAAACTTTAACAACTCGAAGTTGTATAAATAATTTATTTGAACCAGAAGTTCAACATGGTTGGAATAGAAAACCATTAAGTTATATTTGAATTATTAACTCGAAGGACGTTGTTCTTTAGCATACGTTTAAGTGTACAAAAATGTACATAAAGTTCGAAGTTTGATAATGGAAATAAACAAGCAGTTATATAAAATATTGCAAGTGTTATGAATTATCAAACCAGAGGCTTCGATAATTATTACTAAGAAAAGTTTGATTTCAATACTAAAGCAAGAACAGTGACAAAATTTAAGATTTAAATCTTGAAATTCTTATTGTTGATAGCCAAAGGTAACTAGAAGTTACAATATATTCTATAACTAAAAGTTGTAACATATCAAATAACCTGAAGTTATTACTAATAAGTCAAACTCGATACATATGTATTTTCAAACCAGACATTTTGGAAACTATCATTTAATCTTTAAGGATTCACATTTAAATCGAGTGATAAACAAAATTTAATATTCTAGGATCCGTGTATTAGTTTGTTCTAAAATCACTAAGTCAAATGATAAAGAATGTGCAAGTCTATAATATGTGATGCGTGGACGCACGTATATATCCATATATGTAAATATTTAACTAACAACCAGAAGATTGTTTGACTAAATTGATATGAGCTTATCATATAGATTATGCATAGATATCATTCAGTGGTTAAAAATTCAATCAATATAAATGTTGAATGACCTGAAGTCATGTTTGTATTCAAATGATCTACATAATAACTAAATTCCTCCAAGTGGCTAGATCAATAAATGAAAATAAGCACTATTACTTGAATGCATCTTATCAACTGATAAAAGCATTATCCTCTATAATAGAGATATATAACGTATTTGCTAGTAGCAATATCATAATGGATCAAAATGAGAATCCAAAGAAGATAATTATTCAATGTGACAATGTTCGTCAACAATGAGGGGGAGGATAAAAGGGATACAAGTTCATTTTGATTATCAAGATTAAACATTTGTTAACATATACAATGATGCAAATATTAAGTAATTTTCGATAATATCCCTAGTAAACTTTCTCCAATATAGATTTGAATCCCTGAAGGATCAAAATGTGTAAACCACATCTGAAATGTGGTTCAAAAGTTAGTTCAAAATATTTTTGGAGTAAGTGATAAAGATGCCAAATAAAGAAGGCGAGTGCTCTTGAAGAAACACTTAAGGATGCTCTTAAAGAGATCCATGACATGATTGTCAAATAACCCTAGAAGTGGTTTAGGTACCTAAAATATGATAAATAAAGAGATTTCAATAAATCATATCTAGAACTGATATGATTTAATATGATAAATAAAGCGCTTATGTTTATAAATGGATTAAAGATCCTGGATTAGAGAAAAACATGATTGGCCACCATGAAATTCTCCTAAATAAGAAATGTGAACCTGTAGTTCGCAAAATATAATTAGAAATATATATATATATATAAAGTAGAAAAACACACTAAAATACTGAAGCACATGTAGTGCTACATCATGTTAAATGCTTTAGGCATGATGTTTTTATAAATAATTGAATTGACTGAAGTAGTGAAAGTGTTTGAAACACATAAAATACCATGAAGGTATTAATATTGGTTAAATCATACTGAAGGAGTTTGATACTTCCTGCTTTTAAGTATTATTGTAATGGAACTCTTAATTTACATCGAAGATGTAGTTGCAATAAGCAAAGCTGATATGATGCATCAAAAATGAAAGCACACGAAGTGTTTTTCATAAAATTAGCATATAAAGTGCATAAAATGCAAACAATATTTGAAAGAAATAATCTTAGAAAATTGATCATATCAAAGGCAACTATTTATAAATGATGAAAGGAGGAAAAGAAGAATTATTGTCTCCTAATTTTTATTTTTCTTAATGCTTGTCTAAGCTATGTTACACATATATGGATCAAAAGTATTTGTAGTTGATTTGGATTATCAATATATGTATTCAAACTTAAATGGAAAAATATAAAATCAGGGGGAGAATACCTAAATATATCATAATGTACTCTTTTTCCTTCACTAAGATTTTTCCCATCGGGTTTTTCATAGTAAGATTTTAATGAGGCATTAAATTGATCCAGAAGTATCAAACTCCATTTGATGTAGTAAATTATTGAAATATGTCATACTATATTGTACTCTTTTTCCTTCACTAAGATTTTTCCCATAGGGTTTTTCTTAGTAAGGTTTTAATGAGGCATTGTTTTGATCCTGAAGTATCAAACCTTTTAGAAAGAAAATCGTTTTTAATATGATTTAACAAGTTGCACTCTTTTCCTCGTTCAAGGTTTTTCCAACTGGGTTTTCCTAACAGAGGTTTTTAATGAGGCAACGGACAATATCTATATCGACTAAATGGATATATGCAAGCAAGATAATAATGAGGGAGAGTAATCATCATACACGTTTCAAAAGGGACAATTTCAAGTTATCAGAGCATTCAAGATTTTGAAGACGCATATTCAAGAGGGAGTGTTACAATATATGTATATCATAAAGTGAATATGCTTTTATGTTATTTTGTTTAGTCCCACATCGTGGAATAAGTTCTGTACCAAGCTGCAAAGCCTTTATATAAAGAAAGCTATGTAATGTAAATAGTATATAGATCTCTAGAATGAATAAAATGTTTCCTCTCTTCTTCTTTAATGGCTTCTGCTCTTATTCCTTTATAACATATTCTTATTTGTTTACAACATTAAACATAAAATGTTTATATTTTTACAAGTGTAGGCTTATTCATTTTCATGTGATTACATGTGTTAGCTCAATAATTACAAGTGGCAATTTGATTTTCTTTAAAAATTTAAATCCAATAAAATGTTGCTAAAGAAAACCTGGTTTCAGTTCAAAAGCATTTTTTTCTCTCAACCCTTATTCTTCTTTCATCTACTTCCAAAATAAAAGAAAAACTAAAATCAGATCAAAGTGCATCTCTAACCTGAGAAAACAAAAAGCAAAATTATCTCAAACTCAAAAACCTAAAACAAATCAAAGGCCTGGAAAATCAAATCAAAACTGAAATGGAAAACAGAAGCAAAGCAAACAAATCAAAAGCCTGAGATCAACAAAACAACTTCAAGTATTCAAGTTTCAAACTTCAACCTGGCAAGATTCCAGATAAGATACAAAGATCAGAATCAAATATAAGTTACAGGACAAAATCAAGATCAACAAATTCAAGTAAAACAGATCAACATCAAAGCAAGTTTCCAGTTTTAAAGACTGTGCTCTGTTCAAATCTCTCAGGTGAGCAAACTCACTTGAACCCATCTGTGTGTTTTGATATCTGAAATGATACTTGAAGTATATTGTGAAAATATGATTGTTTGGTTGCTAATTTTGTCTACATGCTTGTATATATATGAGCAAATATATGTGTGCATATAGAAAATATGATGCTGTTCCAAAATCAACAGGTTCTAAACAAACTAAAAATTTAAATTCTCTTTGCCAAATCTGTTTTAGGCTTAGATCCCTAAAGAAGAAATGATGATAACAATGTAACATTACTGGTAAAAATAATTTCCAGTAAAAATATTTAGTAATTATTTCAAAAACTGAAAATTATAGTAAAATCTCTTCAACCCAGGAAAAACCAAATATCTGGATTTCAAACTCTGATTATAGGAATGAATTCAACGATGATTTTTGATAATCATTTCAAAGTTTTAAAGCTTATATTTAAAGAGAATTCACGAGATGATCAGATTTGGGTCTTTTATCAAATTCTGATGATCGACGCTATGTTGGCCGTCGAGATTGGGCCTGGAGGTAGGGTGAAGAGCGGGGATTCGTGGAAAAAATACTTGCACATTTTCTAGTTGATCGTGCCGATGGCGTGACGATGTTTTAGGGTTTAGGCATCGAGTTGTAACGTAGTGGTGGTCGAGGCAATTGCACGGTCGTGGGTCAACTAGAGCTAATCGCACCAGGGGGGATCGTCGCGTCATGTTGTGGTGCAGTTCTGGACGTGGTGGCAAGGTGTATGATGGTTGGGATCGTCGTCGGCGATGGGTTTTTCTAATCCAGGTTGAGTTCCAGGAAGTGGTCGTAGAGCTTGATTGCGATTTCGAGTTCGATTCAAAGTTTTGGGTGATCGAGCTATCTGAAGGTAAGGTCGAAGACCTGTAGTCATCGAGAACGATGATCAGAACGCCGGCAAACTCGTGTGCACGTGCACGAGTTACCATTTGTGTCAGATGGTCTTGGTGCTGGGTGGTCTCGAAGAAGATCTCGGGTATATGGGATCGTGGCTCGAGTGGGTTACCGGGTTCATTCGTGTGAGTATAACAGTTGTATGTTTTAATAAAACAAAGTTAAAAAAAAGAAGAGGGGAAACGACTCGGGTTCGAGCTTGAGATTTTGTACATCTGGCTCGGGTTTGCACTCAGGAATTCTAAACGTTGACTCGGGTGGGTATTGAAACAGTTTTAATAAATAAAACAAGTTTCCAATTTAAAATGAATCAACTTTTAAACCCTTTCTTGCTTAAAAAAATAAATGTTTTATACTAGTTTAGGAACTAGCTAAAGTCTTAAATAAATTATATTTTTATTTAAGTGAAGTATTTTAATTCTATATTTTAAAAGAAATCTTAAGTTTATTTAAAATAAATTTAAATGGTATATTTAAGTAGTTAAAAATGATGGTTATAATCAACTTAAGAAATTTAAGTTAATTCCTATATTAAAATAAATTTAATTTTCAAGGTTATATAAATGAGATTTTAAAGATAAATGGTTTGTCTTAAATATTATTTTGATTTTAGATTTACTTAAAAGGGTTTTAAGACAATTTATATGTTAATGATAATTGTTTTCAAAGGATTATTGATAAGATTTCAATACCAATTAATTAATTAGAAGCTAACTAATTAATGTAATTAATTTAAAGATTAATTATTTATTGATTAATTATGTAATTAAGGATAATTAATTACTTAAAAATAATTACTTAATTAAAAGTAATTGATTAATGATTAAAGTGGATTAATCAAGTGATTAAAGAATAATTAATTTAAGAATAATTAATCTATGTGATTAATTAATTAAGGTAATTAATTTGAGGATAACTAATTAATTAAAGATTAATTAATGAAAGTGATTAGGAATAATCACTTATTGTGATTAATTAAGGGTAATTAATTAAATAATTAAGGGTTAATTAATTATGTAATTAACTTAAGAATGATTTATAAATGGTAATTAATTAAGGGATTAATTAATTAATTAAGGATAATTAAAGAATAATTAAATAATTAGGGGTTAATTATTTAATGATTAAAGGTTATTAATTAATATTGATTTATGATTAAAAGTTAATTAATTTATTATTAAAGGTTAATTAATAAATGATTAAAGGGTAATTAATTAAAATGGTTTGTAATTAATTAATTATTAATTAACCAGGATTAGTAGTTTATTCATAAGTAACTAATCTGATTTATATTAATCAGATAATTAATTGATCTTACTTATGGATGTTTGGATTGTATGAAATGCTTTGAATTGCTTGATATCCCTGATGTGTGATGCTCTGTTTTGATTTGAGCTATGATAAATGTAATTTATTTATCTGTGATGAAAGTAATTTATTTATCTATGATGAATTTATATTGTTTATCTATGAATCTATGAATGAAGATAAGCGTTATAGGATTATACCGCTTATCGATATTGCTGTGCTTGATTCTATGATGATTGATGATGTTGCACTATTGTGTAAAACCCCTGGACTAACCATACACACACAAATATGGATCGCATGAGGAAATTGGTTAAGTCACAGATATTTGAATTTAATGAAATGGTTTTAAAGTTGAATTTTGAATCCAAATGGTTTTGGAAATGGAATTGGATTGAATATGAAAAGCTTTTGAAAGAAAGTTTGAAATTGAAATTTAGTTTGAATAATATATATTGTTTAAGTTTTGAAATTGTTTTGGAAATTTGGTTTGAAAGGTTTATACAAGTTATATAATATATATATGGATTTTAAAACCATCTTTAAAGTATTATTTTAGGAATTTAAATTTAACCCAAGTTTATACTTTAAAAGCTATAACTTGTGCATATTTGATTGGATTTTTTCGAAACAAAAAACCTTTGTTTTCAAATAATAATGGCTTTCAAATATAACGAAAGAACTTCCATTTTGTGTTGAAAAGATTTCAAGTTTGAAATGGAATTGATTTGAAAGCTATGAATTAATCTTTGTTAAAGATTGGTGAACTTTGTTTTCAAAGTGAAGTGAATCTTTTTTTTTAAAAGATTTGAAGTAGAAATTGGTTTAAACCATTTGAAAGAAAAGGTTTTGGGCTTTAAGTTGTGACTTAACTAAGATACCAATATCCATATGCTTTTAAAATTAAGCGCTCATTATTCGGTTTAGCCGGGAGAGGACTTTGTGTCATATAACCCATTCTGAATAGTGATACGACGAAATGGATAACAATTGAAGACGGTGGTGAAGACCGGGTGTCTTCGAGAACGATAGGATAACCTGTCGAATGACTCTGCACTGAGTTGCTCCGGTATAGAGATCTCCATATGTGATGGGGAGTCCGATCGGGATTGTGGATACCCAGATTGCAAGGGCTTCTTTGGAAGTGCTTTCGGTTCTGTTCGAACCCGAAACAGACTTGTATGGATGTGTGTCTGACATTACACTTTGAGATGTAAAGCTGGTCTCTACCAAATACATTTCTGTTTGGTGGTGGAGAATTTATTCTCTTAGCTTAACACCCTTCTCTGAGATGTACGAGCTCAGAGGTTATGTAGTTGATGGTTACTAGTAATACATTCCCAATTTGGTAATGTGGCATACGAAGTGCTGATGATCATGTGTTGATCGAAGCATGACTTTTGTGAAAATCGTAGCTTTGTGGACGAGACTTCGTCGAGCCTCACAACCCAGAAATGGTCGAAACAGGAATGTTGCGGCAAGGTTATTAGGGGTCGCGCCCCTAGGGTATGTCCATTTTCTTCTGGATAAGAGGTGGTATTATGGTATGGAGCCCAGATACTTAATCTATGTGGTTGCTGCAAACTTATTGTTTTTGTGGTTGTTGGTGTTGAGGGCCCTTGGATAAAGATCGATAACGACCGGGGATGGCATACTTGTAGGTGTTACTTCCGGGCAGGGGTAACCCGGCCTTGTGTTGGCAGAGATCTGGTTAGGTTCTTGGGGGCGTCCCTCCAGAGGCGTTCCATTCGGTGTAGGAAGTTCCTTAGCCTGACCATTGTTGGAAATCCAATCATCCAATATGTGCTTTGTATGGTTTTAGTTGTATAACCTGTCATTTACTTATGGTGGTCACCACTGTTTAGATGGTAGCTATAGTAGGCATAGTACAAAATGTCTATGCTGGCTAAGATTAATATTATACATGAAAATGTTTTCTGCACTATGCACTAATAATAATATCAAAAAACGATTTTTCGTATCAAGCATGTTTGACTATCACAAGGAGAAATCTCCTCCAATTGTGCATTTGCATTGTGTGCGTGTCGGGAGGCCTTATGGTAGTTTCATTTTCCTAAAAGCATTGCGGATTTCCTTTTAAATTATTTTTTTTAAGATAAACTGTTTTTGTTTGCTCATACCAGTCCCATGACTAACCTGGAATTTATTGTTCCCTATCTAAACTCTAGGTGTCCACAATTTTCCACACGGGCAGCCTAGAGTTGGATTTTCAGATAGTAGATGTAGATTCGGTAGCCTTCAGCTTTCTGTTTAATATTCTTTGGAGTCTTTGGTTGGCAATCGCGTTGTGGATCGCATTTGCTACAAGTTCAGCATGATAGGGGTATTGGATTGGTGTCTTTGAAGCTTTTGGGATGAGCTATTTGGTTTTGGAGCATTAGAGATGGAGTTGCAGTATTGTTGGATTCTTCTTTCTCTCTTGCTTGGCATTGCAGGTATTTTCTTTTTGTTGTATATTGTCTCTGATATGTTAATATTCAATTGTATCATTGTTGTATCGAATATTGAGTATCAATGATATATTCATTTTTTCTTCCGCTGTGTTGTTGTACTTAATGTGTTATAAGCTCCGGCGAACCGGACTTGAACGTTTGAATCTGCGGCATTCGAATATGAGTGAAGTATGGATGTCGATTTTCGAATGCGGAAATTCGGGTCGTCACAGTATATGTGTATATAAATAAAAATAAAAATTCTATGCTTAGGTGCTCACGGCAAAGATTTAAAAAATGCTTTTCAAACTTATTTTAATAATAGATGATTTAATAATTAAGTTTTGATTTCAAATAATAATAAATAATGTAAGATTTAAATTTGCAAAATGTTTGTTTACACTTATAATGTATACGGATTTAATAAAAAAGAAAACAATTTGTACATATTTTATTTAATCTATTCTAGCAAAGCTAAGCGGGGTAACTGGGCCCTTTCCAGTTTATTGCAGAAATAATAAATAATGAGAATGCATCATAACAAGCTACGATACATGAGAGAAGAACAAAAGAAAATACAACGAGGAAGAAAAACAAAAAACTAGGTCAACAGGTGAGACCCAGGTCGTTACAGAACTACTGTCAAAATAGTAGAAGTTGAATAGAATTCCATAACTTATAGCTTGCCTCAGTTCTTTCCATATTTCAACTTCACTCCTAAACACGCCGTTGAAAACTCTGTCATTCCTTCGTTTCCAGATTACCCTTATAAAAGGTTTAAGAACCAACATCATCAACAGACCTGATTCATCCTCCATCTGGTTGCTTTGTAAATATTGCACCATTCTATACTACTTGTTCTAGAGATGTTGTCCCTTCCTAACATTTGCATGAGTCTATGCCATAGGGAATAAATGAAGTTATAGTTAAAAATATATATGCACATTTGTCCCAGGACTTTCAGGACATAAGGCACAACCTACATACCCAAGGCAAGGAGTCTATCTTTTGTATTCAGAGTGTTTCTTAAAAGTTTCCATAGGAGCATATTATCATTCTCCTTAGAATAAGGGTTCCAAACCTTTTTATTCCAGGCAAACTGGTTGGTACCATGCTAAGTGTTCAAATTATTATACACCAGAGAAACAGTGTTTCTAGAAATCAGAAGACCACACCACCATATCATTCTGCACTATGGGATAATGTTGCCTTGTGATTTCAAGCCACAGATGCCTGATAGTATGATTACTAGAGTAAGGTAGGGAAAGTAAACCATTCATGATAAACTCATGGGCCTTAGCATTATTGGGAATTTCAGCTTGGACTTTTGATTGGATGACAACATAGTTTCAAGTATCATACCTTGTCTAACCCACGGGTCATGCCAGGGGCTCACCTGCCCACCTTGGGAGGCTAGAATTCTTATATGTGGTAAAAAAATGGATCTAAGCTTAAGGATGGACCTCCAAGTCGAGCTACATCCCTGCGGGATGTCCATAGTCCTAAACTTTTTTGCTTTTGAGATTTGTCTTAAATTCCAGAAAACCCAAATGTTATTCTTTCTAGTCAGGAGGTTATTAACATGAGTACTAAACACAGCTTTGTTCCAGTTACATAGACTAAGGATTCCAAGCCCTCCAAACTTTTTCTTCTGTTGAATCTTCTAGAAACTGGTTGGTTTCAATTTGTTTGAATCAACACAGCGAGTCCATAGAAAGTTGCATATAGCCTTTCGGATCATAAGAATGAGCCTCTTCGGAAAAATAAACGTCCTACACCAATATGTTGAAAAAGAGAATAACACTGACTTAATGAGTGTTAATCTACCAGCTTGAGTTAATGTTTTATTGGACCAGCCATTCATAACCTTAGTTGTCTTTTCATATAAGCTCATACACTGGGCTGTGGATATCTTGGATGATACTAGAGGAATACCAGGGTAAGTTGATGTGCTAGTAGCACTAATAAAATTAGCATGCTGTAGTGTGATCCCAGCAATCAAGATGCTGGACTTGTCATAATTAATAGCCAACCTAGAAAACTTTTGGAAGGTGTCAAGGTCTTTTAATATACCAGTTATGGATACTTCATTTGGTTTGGTATAAATGATCAAATTGTCAGCAAATATTAGCGAGGAGATCATAGGCTTGTGACATTTGGGGTGCAAGCTGATGTTCCTAGAAATAACTTCTCTAGTTATTAATCTGGTTAAAACTTCCATAATCATAATAAACAGATAGGAAGACATCAAGTCTCCCTGCCTTATCTCTTGGTTGCTCTTGAAATATCCAACAGAGGATCCATTATAGCATAAGGAGAAGTAAACAGTTGATAGGAAAGCATATATCCATGACGCAAAGTGATCTAGGACTTTCATTCTGGCAAGAACCTTTGAGATGGAAGTCCATTGCAAAGGGTTGTACATCTTCCAAATGTCTAACTTAAGCATAGCTCTAGGAGACACTCTTGCTTTTTTATAGTCCTTTAGAAGTTCATGGGTCAATAATACATTGTCAAGGATGCTTCTTCCAAGAAGGAAGGCCGCTTGGTTTTCAGAGATTAGAGATGGAAGAACATCCTTTAATCTGGTAGCAATGATTTTGCATAAACACTTGTAGGTTATGTTGTAGCAGGCAATTGGCCTAAAGTCAGTAACACTAACAAGATGATCACATTTAGGGATTAGTGCAAGATTGGTGGCGTTAATCCCAGATAGCATTCTATTATGAGTAAAAAAACTATTAACGGCTTTGCATGTATAATATCCCAACAGAAAGTGAAGAACTGGGCATTGAAACCATCAGGTCCACCACATGAGTCTTTGTTCATACTAAAGATGCTTGCATTAACTTCATCCTCGGTTATTTTAGTTGATAGGTATGCAATCTGTTCTATAAATAAAGTTGGCATATCAATGTCATCAATTAAAGTGAGGTCAGGTACAAACCTTTCAGAATTGCCAAGCAGGTTTGAAAATAGTCAAGGAAACTGTTTTCAATCATTGCTGGAGAAAATGCAGGGTTACCTTGGTGATCATTGATGCTATAAATATGTGCTTTGGCCTGCTTGATCTTTAAGTTGTCATGAAAGTATCTGGTATTTCTATCACCATGGACATTCCAAGTGATTCTCATCTTCTGCCGCCTCATATCCTCCTCAATGCTCAGGACTCTTCTATATCAATCCTGGAGTTCAAACTCATGTCTTGCTAGCAATGTGTTTCCTGGGTTTTCCATGGAGTGCAGTTGGGCTTTTGCTAGGTCAACTTCTAGAGACTTAGACAATAAGTGTCCCTTGCCATATTTGAGATCAGTCCATGCTCCAAGAGTTATTTTGACCTTCTTCAATTTTTGTTGGAAATTGTACGTAGGAGTGCAAAAAAGTTAGAAGACCAAGCAAGTTTAACTAAGTCAAAAAATTCAGGATCAAGGATCCAAGAATTGAAAATTTTAGTGAGGCTTTTCTTTTCATAGCAACCACATCAAGTTTTAGGATTTGAGGAGACTGGTTTGAGAGAAGGGGGGAGGAAGAAAATTGGATATGCTTAGCTAGGTGGAAATGGTAGTAGAGTTGCAAAAGGAGTGGTCAATCTTGCTAAAAATTCTTTTACCAGATCTGCTCATGTTGTTTCATAAATATCTGGCGCCACAGAAAGGAATATGGATCAGGTTAGAAGAACTGATGGCAGAGTTTAAAGGAATGATTTCTTTAAGGGTAACCGGGTTTCCACCTATTCTATCATCAGAATAGAGAAGACTGTTGAAGTCGCCAATGACTAACCAAGGATGGGTTTCTTGAGCAAAGTAAGGGAGGTAGTCAAGAAGAAGTTATCTATTTGAGGGTTGGTTATCAGCATAGATGATGGTGAGGAACATGGAGGTTGAAGTTGGTTTATGTATTTTATTAATTTAAATTTAGTTATGCAATTATTATATATATAATTAATACAAAATATTTGACATGAAATTTTAATACAAAAGTATATTAATAATTTTGCTTTCAAAAATTAAAAAAAAAATTTAAAAGGATCTCTGTACGGAATTTTAAAAATAAATAAATTTAAACGTTAATTAAATAAACATTAAGTCGGAAAAATATATTAAATTTTGGACGTTAGCCTAAAAGGGTGCGTGTATGTGTAATTTTTGTTATTTATATAATAATATATATTATAATATATATATATATGCACATGTATATATATACACTTATATATTTTATGTATAAAAATATTAAATATATATATATATATATCCGTGTGTGTAAAAAACTATTTTATTTCTAAATATATATATATATATATATATCATAATACTAAAGCTTGTTAAAAATCGTTCGCAAGTAGTAGCGCAGTGGTAAGATACTTGCTTCCTGGTAAGTAGGTCGCAGGTTCGATTCCCGTCTGCCCTACTCCCATACCAAAGGCGTGGAGGTGGGTCCCCGTAAAACTACTAACTGAATGGGGGGCAACAAATCTCTGTGCTGGGCTGGCTTAAAAGAGGGACCAGTGTGGCGGACAGCTGAGTTCCCTAGCTCTGCTCTTCGGAGTGGGGTTTTAAAAAAAAAGCTTGTTAAAAATTAATTTGTTAAATTAAATTTCAAAATAATTTGATAAATGTAATTATACTTATTTTTATTCATATAAATGTATTATATGAATTTTATCTATAAATTATATTTCTTATTACATAAAATTATATTCAAACGTATATGTTTATATATTTATATTATTTGTATGTACACATATATATAACGATGACAAACATGTATACAAAGGGGCTAATATGTCCGTTGCGGTATAAATCTCAGCATATATATACAGGCATGCTAAACCATGTACACTTCACTATGTTGCACGTGCACATACACACATATGTATATATGATACACATACATTTATATAATACAAATTATACAATAAATAAAACCTTATTTATAAATAAAATAAAATATTGATTTTATTTAAAACAAAATTTAGTTAAGAGCTAAATAAATTTAGACTTCTTAGGACTAATGAAGATCCATATGGTAAAAAAGAATGTAATTTACCAATTTACCATGTTGCATGCTGGCCCAGATCCAACAATGGGTACTCACTTGGAGCCAAATGTTACTTTGATTTTCCGTGGGTGAAAAGATAACCGTTACACCATAATTCCTATAAAGTACAAATTATGAATATTCAACAGAAAAGTTCCTTGGATTGTAATTCTGAGATCCATTGTTTGGTTTCCAATGAGAGCTTGACCAAGAACTTAGTATCCGAGAGCATGTGTCAAAGTGTCTACCGAGATCAAGAACATTATCCAGATAAGAAAAGAAGCCTAACCAAGGGCAGTAGTTGCCGAAACCAAAAGCATTTCGGCAAGTATCAACAATCAACGACTCTATAGTCCAGGCCGAGACCAATGGTCGGGATAGCCGGTAGATATCCAAGAAGCTATACATAAAAGCATCATGTCACCAATCCACGTCAAAACGCACTCAACCAGATGATGAAAGAATTCAAATCTAAGCCATATATAGTAAGCCAGGTCATTAGTCCAAGAGAAAACACCTGCACTAATGGAAGAACCTTAAATTTACTATAAGTAGAGGAATGCCTGCTACAATAAAGGGGTTGAAAAACAGAATCTATGACATCTCATTGTCATTCAGTACTTCTTACCCCTTTTAGAAAACTTTAAGCTCAAAAGACCACTAATGGCGGAATTTGTCATGAATGTACTTGTAAATAAGCAATAAAGTCTGGAGTAGAACTTTCAGAGTGGATGCCGGGATCTTTTTTCCGAACCGTTGTAAATGTTGTGTCGCATTTGCCTTCGGCATTTATTTCCTATCTAGTTTCAGTAGTTTTTCGATTATTTGCATCCTTTCAAAATTATCTTTCGAAAGCTTTAGAGTATTAGCCCGAAGAAAAATTTATCTAACAATAACCGATCAGGACTTCTTAGCTTGGTCCAATCCATGCCAGAATGGCTTGAGTCTAAGCCAGTCCACAACAAACCAGCAAAGGCTAGAGAAAAGCAGCTAGACTTCCTCAGCTGCCAGCCTAAACCCAAATTGGACCCATGTCAGCCTATCAACTAAATGGGACATCAGGCCAGCAGCCGGCCAACACACCCCGAAGTAGCCTTAATAGCAAACTCACCAAGCAAAGCCAGACCTAAGCCTTACCCAGCCCAGTCCACACTGGCCAATCTCACTTACTACCGGCTCTCTCATGTCGGCCCACACTCAACATGATTTCAGATCTGCCTGTCCACCCAAGCATCTCTCCTAACTACGTGTTAACTGGCACAACTTAAGCATGACTCAAGCGTGACCTGTCATTAGCCTGGCTTTAGTACAACGACCTATGACCAGTCCCATGCGGCCCGCGCCTATCATCTCGCATCTTACCTAACACTTCCCCCACGGCCTCATCCTCAACAACACTCCAAGCCTATAACCGGCTTTCTTAACTCGGTACGGCCTCACTAGCCAGCCCATCATGCCAAGCCTGGCTAAAGGATGACTCATCTTTGGTCCGACTTCATCACAACCCCTTTCGACCGGTCTTGGACAATCCATCTCATCGCCTCACGTTCAGCTTGGCACGTCCTTAATAACTTGGTCCTTAGCAACTTCCTATTTTCTTCATGTCTTAGGCTATCCACCATCCAACTCAGCAATCCTTGCCATCTCAGCATGCAAAAGTAAACGGCAAGAAGTATAACTAGGTGTGCCTACTTCTAACAAAGAGCATATCGTATTCCTATAGCGTGCCGCCAAGGCGCAAATGCGTAGTAAATGTAAGACGCGTGTCATGTACAGCTTTCCTATCGGCACTCATCACAACCACCTATTCCTTTCACCTTTCTAGTTGTCTCCCATCAGCCCATGCAATCAAATCAACAGCCATGCGCTCCTTCTGCCTATTTTTCGGCACAATCTCAACCATCCATCACCCATTTTAGCTACTATAAATACCCCATGCATTACCACTTCAAGGAGGTTGGAAATTATTAGAATTCTGATCATTATCTATTTCTAGGACTATCCTCACAACAAGTTAAAGCCTTAAGTGCATGAGATTAGTTAACTTTTCTAGTCTTAAATGCTATATTTCATATTATGCTCTTGTGATTTCCTGTAATTGTAAGAGAGAGCTATAGTGAGAGATCTTTACAGTAGGCATAGGCAATCTTGTAGAACCACTCTATATTTGGTGTCACTTTATTATGTTCTACTTGCATTCTTTCTCGTTTTTCTTTTTAAGCTTAATGATTAGCAAGTAACCTTTGCTTTTGCAGTCTACCCAGGCTAATTCCAAGATTGACTAAATCTCTAGTCAATACTCCTGATAGCTCACCGAATTTAAAAAAAATCTTCTACACTTTTAAAAATAAACCTAATTAATTAAATAATAAAATCGAATCAAATAGATAAATAAATAAGAAAATATAAATCAAAATTGTTTGATTTGGTTGGTTTATTTGCTTTAAACCAATAAATACCCACATTTCAACAAAATGAATACTTTGTATATTGCACCTATAATGATATACTACAAAAAGAATAATTATATAGAAAGAATTATGAACTCACCATATTTAAGCATTTTGAACATTAAAATGTTTGATCTGATAACACAGTTTTTGTTGTTTCCCTTTTATGAAGTTATTTTCCTCAACTTACTTGCAAGTTGATGTTAAAAGACCCTCCAATACATATCTAATGTATTATAATCCAAAATCCACATGGTAAAGGTTAGTGCACATTGTTAAGAAGATGTGAAAATACTTTACATCCATGGGTAATGTTTTTTTTTCTCCAATGCAAAAGTTTAGAAATGCAAAAATTTCTTAGGTATAATTTTCTCATAGTTAAAAGAAAAATATATTTAATTAAAACCCACTAGTAGGGAGAGAATAAAATGATTTTTCATGTGAAGTTGAATGCTTAGAACTAGACATTGGAAAAGACAATATCAAGTAGATTTTCAATTACATCAAATAAAATATTACAATTGGAGACAACATTTTAATAAAAAAAACGTTAAATGATGATGTGACATCCAAATTATAACGAATTCACACTAGAGTTGAAGATGCTCTAAGATAATCTCCAATAGAGCATTCAAAATTAGCTTTTGTAACATGTAAACCGAAATAACTATCCAACAGAGTACATAAATTGTAATCGGTTACAAATTCAGTCACAAATGTTTCATATCTTTAATTTGTTTGGACACTTGTTGAGCAAGCGCCTAGTCATCAGACGCTCGTTTGTTTAACAAATGTCTGATCTTCAGGTGTTTGTTCAACAAGCGCCTAGACACTAGACGCTTGTTAAACAAGCGCCTAGTTCTATTTCTCTTGGGAAATTAATGTGTTACATTCTGTAACCCTAGAAATCTAGTGTGTAATCCATGCGTTGCGTACGACTACATTATTGAAAATATTATTTATTATTTTAATGTTAAAATAAAATTTTATTATGTAATATACGATAAATTCAGTGAAATATATAAACTTTAAATTAAAATTATTATTATTATTTGTGTGTAATTTATGTTTTATAGCTTATATATGTGAGTGTTTGTGTACATGCATACATAATATATTGATACACACACACACATATACATACATACATACATACATACACACATATATATATATATATTGAGAAATATAATAATTTTATCATTTTTGTTAATATGAATATCCTATACATGTTAAAACTGACGTATGTTAGTGATTTGTTAGATGAATTAACAAATATTATTTAATGGAATTTGTTTGAATAAGTTAAATTTAACATTATGTAATTAGTTTAAATGTATGGACTTACAGTAGGAAGAATTGAGAAGAATTTTGTGTAAATTTGATGTGGAGGTATTGGATTTAAAAAAGAATTTTCCAGTATAATGTGTGATAATTCTTGATATAAACGAATTATAACTGGTTTACAAATTAACTTTGTTATTATTGTTTATGTACATAATTCATGTTATGTGATTTATATATCTTTAACGTTGGAAGGAGAAAATAGTTTTACCATTTTTCTTAATATGAATATATATATATATATATATGTATATATATATTAAAATTGGAGAATATTTTTAAGACTTGTTATGAAAATGGACTATACATCACTTATATTATTTAAATAATTTAAATTAACTTAAACATATGGATTTTAATATGATATATCATGGAAGAATTAAGGAGGGTTTAGTAAATAATCGTAGAAATGTTAAATTTAATATAGGTATTTAAAGTTAAAAAAAATTCAATGTATGGTAAATTTATTGAGATAAATGAATAAATATTAAATTTGTTACTACTTTTATGTATATTATTTGTGTTGTGTGACTTATTTTTCTTCACATTTGAATGAAAAACTAACTTTATTACCTTTGTTGATATGAATATGGTATACATGTTAAAACATCATATTTTAGCATTTATTAGATGAATTAACGATTATTTATTTATTAAATTCACGATCACATAATTAATTTAAATATATTGACTTAGATGTACAGTGTTAGGTGATATTGAGGAGTGTATTATAATTAACTATATAAATTTCAAATGTAGGTACTTAATGTTAATACAAGAATTTTACAATGTAATACATGATAAATATATTGATATAAATGAATTAAACATTAATCTTATGATTATTATTTATGTATATAATTTATGTTACGTGATTGACGTATTTATAAATTTGAATGAATTATTATTATTATTGGTGTTAATATGAATATGGTTCATATTGATCTAATTTATTAGGGAATCAATGAATAATAATTTGCTGTAGTTTTAATATTATGTACTTAATTATAATATATGGCCTTAAATGTAAAATATTAAAAAAAATGTGAATAATTATAGAAAATGTAAAATCTAGGTATTTGGAGTAAAAACATAATTCTGTAACACACTTCATGGTAAATTCATTGAGATAAATAAATTGTAAATTGAATATGTTACTATTATTTCTGTATATACGTTATATGACTTATGTATCTTTACTTTAATCAAAAATAATTTTACAATTTTTGTTATTATGAACATGGTGTACATATTGAAATTTTCTTGATGTGGTAGATGAATTAACGAATATTAGATAATTGGATTTATCTAATTAGTTTAAAATTAAGATTTCATAATTAATTTGAATATATGGATTTGTATGTAAAATATTAAGAGAAAAGTAAGGTGGGTTTTCTAAATAATTATGATAATTTTAAATGTGTCTATTTGAAGTTAAAAGTATAATTTTACAACGCAATCTATGATAAATATTTTAAAATAAGTTAACTACAAACTAGGTGTTTTTATCCCGCCTTTTGGCAAGGCCATGATACCAAGAACTTAACTGGAAACCGAGGACAGTCCGTCCCGAAGATCGGTTATACACAGGTTCACTATGGATATCGATGAATTTTTTCCGAGTCCGGATCAAGCTACAATTGACAAGACATGACAAGCAAAGCTATGAAAGCGAACGTTCCAAATTTTTAGTCAATCCGAGTTCGTATGCTCAAGATATGATCGATGCAAGCCAAAGAAATCATCTCAATCGCATCCATCATTTCGTATCGGTTAGGCCGTCTCCATCAATTCGCGTCCATCTATTCGTATCCATCAAAATGCATAACTTCGTATCCATCAGGGGAATATGCTTTATTTATATCGATCTTTTCGACTCCATCAGCAAACAACTCCACTTCATATCGATCAGTAGTTGTCTTGTTCGTATCCATCGAGGATGGCCTTCTTCGTATCCATCAGAAGGCAGGCCCACTTCGAATCGATCGGATATTGCCCATTTCGTATCCATCGACTACAATACAAGTGTCTAGTTCATGTCGATCAAACATCATACATACTTCGTATCGATCAACCACATATCGATACGAACAAACCCAAGCACTCGATTGGTACGAAAATAACAGAACAATCGATCGGTACGAATATGACAGAGCAACCGATCGATACAAATAGAGCAAGGCGACCGATACGAACAGAATGAAACCATTCATATCGATACACACAAAAGGCTTAGATTATGGATATGAATAAGGAAGCAGTCAACACGACACGAAAAGTGGATCGATCCAAGGAGTTAGCGCCACGTCAACTTGTAGGCACGTGCTCAAAAGCGATTCGAACTGATCGATACGAAGGTATCGATTCGAACAAGGTAGCCTACATAAAACCCGAGCTTGCATCGATCATAACTCACAATCTACAAGTCCAAATGCTAAGAAATTTTCACAGAAGCTTGCGTACAACCTAAGGAATACTCATGCCCAATTTCGACTCGATTGGGTCAAATCTTGATCGATACGAAATTCGCTCGTATCGATCACGGACCGAGTGCAAATCGCGTGGGATCGATCACGTAGGCCCACCCCATGCCAGAAGAGGTCTCCCGAGATTTGAGCGAGGTATTTGCAACCTACGCCAATAATAGCAGTCCAGAACCTACAGAAAAGGGATCTTTTGGCTCTTTGACGTCCAAACTCTGCCGAATTCACCATTGTACTCGAATTTCACTATTGTACTCGAGATTTACTATTGTAATTCGCTGTAACCAGCAAGCAAAAGTTAATAAGGATCAATCATTTCATAGTGGACGTAGGCAACACGCCGAACCACTCTAAATCTCTATGTTCCTTTGTTGTTTTTCTGATTATTGTTTGAAGTGTTTGTTAGATAATCCTCTTTTTACATTTATTTCTTCATTTTATCTCTTCAAACCCTTCCGAAGAGTGTTGTGCCCAATTTTGGTACAAACACTTTGGTGCTTTCACTGAGAAAACACAGTTTTTCTCCTGCTCGTTGGATCTACTATCAATATCGGATTGCACAAATCTATGAAGAAGATCCAGATCTCAAATACTAAATTTCTTCCATCCTATTCAGATTTGCATCAAGTCTAGGAATGAGCTTCACTACTCATCATGGTTAATACAAGGACTACTTCTACAGCTGCAGATCCAGAAGGACGGAACAGACATAATCCCGTACAACCACTTCCAGCCGACCAGAATGTTGTCGGACCATCAGATCCGCAAGGCCCTGTCACCAGGGAAGAATTTCAGATGTTAATGCAAGAATTGACTCAGAGCCGCCAACAACTCACTCAACAGCTCCGTGCTAATGCGGAACTAACCAACCAACTGAACCGTCAACGACGAAGGAGATCCAGGAGGGATCAAGCTTCCTATTCCTCCACAGAGAGTTCAGCTTCTTTGGATTACCATCATAGATCTACGTGCCCAAGGCTAGATGGGAGTTACACTGAGGTCACTGGACGTCAGCATACATTGAGTCTTGGGCAACCGAGAGTTGGCCCGTCAACCAGCCATCAGACTCGACCCTCCTCCCGAGGAGGCTCTACCCCACACCATATTGCTGATAACTGTACTGCAAAAACTATTGATTTGGGAGTTGACACTCGAAACCGAACGGATCCGACCCACCATCAACGCAACCATACTCCTGAGCGTTACGTCCCCGAGGACATAGAACCAAGGAGGCGAGACATGGACTGTCGACAACGACCGACCCGTCCTCGCATTGTGGAACCCGACCACACCTTGGCCCAACATGCTCAAAATGTCCAGATGCCCGACCTGCCAACAATGATTCGTCAAATGATCCGTGAAAGTCAGGGTCTTAGCATTGACGACTGGGGAATATCCTGGAGTCATACCCCTTTTACTGATGAGATACTCTATGCTGAACCACCTCGGTGATTTAGGATGCGACTTTACCCGTTTATGAAGGAAGCTCAGATCCTAATCAGCATATCTTGAAATATGAATGGTTGATGAATGCTGCACAAGCTGATGACGCAATTAAGTGCCGAAGCTTCCCGGTCTCTCTAAGGGGCATAGCGACTATGTGGTTTACCCAACTGCCACCTCGATCTATCTCTTGTTTTGATCAGTTGGCAACAAAGTTTATCGAGCAATTCCATATGTATGTCGCAAGACCAAAGGATGTTAATTCTTTATCTAGTGTCACTCAAGCTCCTGGAGAGACACTCAGGCATTATTTAGAGAGATTTCATGCTGCATGCGCTGAGATCAGCAACCCTAATGATAACTCCATTCTAATGGCATTGACTAAAGGGATTGATCCCAACTCTGAGTTCGGCAACTAGTTGGCCGGAAAACCCCCTGCATCATTGGACCGTTTCTATTCCAAGGCAGCCCAATTCTTGAGAAGGGAGGATGCGAAACAGTCTTGGAAGAAGGATGATGCATGGCCTAGCATGGAAGGAGTTCAAAGTAATATTGTTGTTAAATAATCCGGGGAGAACTCCGGGAAGTACAATTGAATTGTCAGAATAAACAAGATCAACAGAAAGGAAATGGTAATCAAAATAGGAAACGGGATCAAAATCGTGGTCCACGACGTAGGACTCCTATGTTTGATAATTATACTCCTCTGAATACGTCACTGGAGAATGTGTATCTGTAAACCTACAATACTATTCAGTACAAGAAGCCTGCTCCGAAACAGTCATTGGAGAAGTAAATTCAGATGGGGAAGTTTTTTAGATTCCATGAAAGCTACGGCCATAACACAAATGAATGCCATCACTTGCATGATCTCATCGAAAAGTTGATAAGGGAGAGAAAGTTAGAACAGTTTGTGTGGGCGCCGCAGTCTGGAGGTGCAGGCCCATCGAATCAAATTCATGTACTGAATCCGGTTAGAAAGGAAGAACCCGCTCATACTGGTGGGAGGTTGGTAATAAACACTGTTAGTGGTGGTCCACATCCAGCAGACCGAAGCTGGAAGGAAATGGAGTCGTATGCTAGCTCTATCAGGCATGCGGACTTTGAATGTTGTAGCAATTCCAAAGATGGGGCTCCGGCCAAGCAACAAAGAACGATGGCAGATGACGTCATATTTCGAGGTCGGGATGCCGACAGGATCGAAGTCCCCACTATTGATCCACTTGTCATATCAGCTCAAGTAGGTCCTGCTTGGATGAAGAGGATCTTGGTAGACAGTGGAAGTTCTGTGAGTATCTTGTTTAAACGAGCCTATGACCAGATGAGAATGGAGACTAAAGACTTGAAGCCATGTCAGTCCCGTATTCATGGCTTCAACGGGAGTGCAACTATACCCACTGGAGTGGTGGAATTACCAGTGGAGTTAGGAATTGGTGAACGCCGGAGAGTCCGGATATTGCAGTTTGTTGTTTTGGATATAAACTCCCCATATAATGCTTTCTTGGGCCGACCGGCCCTAGCTGAGTTCAGGGCTGTCCTTGCCCCATGGTGTTTGACTTTGAAATTTCCTACCGACAATGGTGTCGGAGTTGTTCAGGGGGATCAGGCCGTAGGACGAGCCTGTTATGTTGCTGAGCTACACGAGGCGCAGCGAAAAGAAAAAGGGAATGGTGTAGAGGAATCTCTCTGCGTCCACTTTGCTGATAATTGACAATTAACGCCTGGGCCCGAGCCCGGACACCCCAACCAATTCCAAAGAGATCTTGACCCGAGAGATACTGAAAGTGAAGATGAAAGTAAAGACAGTCAAGCTTCCCCGGCCGAACTAACGATCGATGTTCCAATCGACGATAATGACGATTCGAAAATGATAAAGATTGGACCTCAGCTAAGCCAACAAATGCAAAAGGAATTGGTTGAATTTCTCTAGGTAAACCTTGATGTGTTAGCCTGGACGCACTCTGATATGTGTGGGAACTCGCCGGACATCGTGAGCCACACATTGAATATTGACTAGCGGCACGTCCCGGTCAAACAAAAAAGGCGTGGTATGGATCCAGAGAGATCTATCGCCCTTAAAGAAGAGGTAGATAAGATTAAAACGAATGGATTCATTCGAGATGCATTATACCCGGAATGGGTATCCAATCCTGTACTTATCCGAAAGCCAAATGGGAAATGGAGAACATGTGTTGACTACTCAGACTTGAATAAAGCTTGCCCCAAAGACAGTTTTCCACTTCCACGAATTGATCAACTTGTAGACTCAACGGCTGGACATGAACTTTTATCCTTCATGGATGCGTACTTTGGCTATAATCAAATACCCATGCACTTGCCCGACCAGGAGCATACCGGCTTTGTAACCAATATGGGACTCTATTGCTATAAAGTTATGCCTTTTGGACTCAAGAATGCTGGGGCAACTTATCAACGGTTAGTTAATCGAATGTTTGCTAACCAGACTGGAAAAACCATGAAGGTGTATGTGGATGACATGCTAGTCAAGTCGTGATTTTCCACTGATCACATCAGAGACCTGGAGTCAATGTTTAATATCCTCCGAGAATTCAGAATGAAGCTCAACCCGTTGAAATGTCACTTCGGGGTTGCATCCGGAAAATTCCTTGGGTTTATCGTCAACGCTTGAGGAATCGAAGCCAATCCCGAAAAGATCTAGGCAATTAGAAATCTTGAAACTCCGAAAACTATAAAGCAAGTCCAGAGTCTCAACGGGAAAGTAGCAGCACTGAGCAGGTTCATTTCAAAGTCCACTGACAAATGCATTCCCTTTTTCGATCTGATCCGAAAAGGAAAACAAAACTTTGAATGGACTACGGAATGTGAGGGTGCATTCCGAGCACTAATTCAACATCTCTCCACACCACCAATTTTGTCAAAGCCGATCGATCACGAAAAATTGTACATTTACTTGGCGGTATCAAAAAACGCAATCAGTGCTGCCCTAATTCGGAAGGAATACCGAATACAAAAGCCGGTCTACTACATAAGCAAGCGACTAACCGGAGCTAAGAGAAATTATCCAAAGCTATAGAAATTAGCTTACTGTCTTGTTATTGCCTCGAGGAAGCTCCATCCATATTTCCAGGCTTACCCAATCACCGTTTACACCGACCAGCCGTTACGACAGGTCCTTACGCGTCCTGAGACGTCTGGTAGGTTACTTAAATGGAATATCGAGTTAAGTTAGTTTAACCTTACTTACACTCCAAGGCAAGCCATTCAAGGGCAAGTCCTAGCGGATTTCATAGCTGAATTTACCATTCCAGAGGACTTGCCCGAAACAAGTGAGTCTCCTAAGTATATCTGGAAGCAGCATACAGATGGTGCATCTAATGACCGTTGCTCAGGTGCAGGGGTTGCACTTGAAACTCCTGAAGGTCGATCTATATGTTATGCTCTAAAGTTCAATTTCGGTACAACCAACAACGAAGCTGAATATGAAGCCCTACTGGCTGGATTGAAATTGGCCAGAGATTTAAGAATCATCGCTGTGGAAATTTATTGTGATTCACAATTGGTCGTATGTCAAGTTCGGGGGAAGTATCAAGCCAAAGATCGAAGACTAGCTGCTTACCTTGCTTAGGTTCAGGAGACATTGAATCAATTTGATTATTATGCCATTTATTACATACCATGAGAGCACAATCAGAAAGCCGATTCATTAGCAAAGTTAGCCAGTACAGGCGAAGCACAGCAAATGGGACTCGTTCCCGTGGAGACATTGTCTTCGCCAAGCATTGATCAGATGGAAACCGATTGGATATTTGATGTCGCTTCTGAGAAGGAGTCATGGATGACTCCGTTCAGAAATTATCTTGAGCATGGAACCCTGCCAGAGCGCAGGAGTGAAAAGAGACAGATTCTTCGAAAAGCTTCACGGTTCACTATTCAAAATGGAGTTATGTATAGAAGAGGGTACTCTGTTCCTTTACTCCGGTGTATCGCTCACGATGAAATTAAACGAGTGTTGCATGATGTGCATGAAGGAGAATGTGGCGATCACACTTGGGGGGCAAGCCCTTGCCAAGAAAGTGCTCAGATATGGATACTATTGGCTAACCATAAATCGTGATGCATCAGATTACACCAGAAAGTGCGACAAATGCCAGAAGCATGCTCGGATTCCAAGGGCCCCGCCTACCGAGATAACTCAAATGGTCAGTCCATGGTCGTTTGCATTATGGGGCATTGACATTATTGGCTCTCTACCTCTAGCCAAAGGTGGTGCGAAGTAGCCATCGTAGCAGTTGATTACTTTACCAAGTGGGCGGAAGCTGAACTCCTTGCTACAATCACAACAAAGAAGGTGATCAACTTTGTAGTGCGCAACATCATCTGTCGATTTGGTCTCCCACATACTATCATCACTGATAATGGGACCCAATTCGACAGTGTTGAATTTAAAGATTTCTGTCAACGATTCCACATTCAGAAGAAATTCTCCGTAGTCGCACACCCTCAAGCGAATGGATAAGTCGAAGCTGTAAATAAAGTTATAAAATCTATTCTAAAGAAACAACTGGAAAATGCCGGTGGCAAATGGGTCGATGAACTTCCTATGGCCTTATGGGCTTACCGAACAACGCACAAATCCGCGACCGGCCACACTCTGTTTTCTCTTTCTTATGGTTCAGAAGCTGTTATTCCAGTCGAATTAGAAGTGCCTTCTCATCACGTGACTTACTATGATCCGAAGACAAATGCTATATTACTTGCCGAATCTCTGGATTTATTGGCTGAGAAGCGTGAAGAGGCTGATTTGAGGGTAGTCGCATACCGAGGTCGAGTCGCCCGATTATATAATGCCAAGGTCCGACCCCGAACCTTTAAACTCGGCGATCTTGTCCTTAAAAGAATTTATCCGGTCCCTTCGCATATGAAGCCTCACTCTTCCGAGAGCTTGGAACAGCGAAAGTCTTCGTCGCTACTACATATGACAGGCTCTTTTTATTTATTCTGTTTATTTCTCATTTGCAATTTGTTTCTGCATTTCGAAATTTGAATTTGTAATAAGGCAACTGATTTTGCCGTATTTTCTTATTTCAGCAATACAATGCAATCTCTTCGAGCTAGAGCTGTGATTTACTTGAAATACTTCATATGACCATCACTATGCACGAAGGGCTAAGTTCCACCCGATGGTGGAATTTATTCAAATAGGGAGTGACTGTGATACGACCGGTTACTCGCTAAGTGAAACCCGAGCTTGGGGACAAATCATCACACTGAAGTCAAAAAAGGATTGATACTCGACAATTCTTTAACCAACTCCAGATTCCCAGAGTGTGAACTGGAGTATAAACTTACAAATACGGTTTCGAAGAGGGTGGATCCGTCCACCTAACGACTTCGCCCATACCTTGACCTAGTTTGAGGAAAATGGATCCGTCCATCTAACGACCTCGCTTGTTAACTCAGGGTGGATGTGAACCGACCACCCACGATCCTGGTAGATTCGTCATTCCCGAAGTGCGAATGAAATCCTAAAGTCTGAACAGATGTGACTGACCATCTGTCGGACAACTCAAAGTTCCTGGAGCGCAAAAATGGAGTATAAATGTCAACTAGCTCCGGATTCCCAGAGTGTGAACCGGAGTGTCAGCATAAACACCAACTCCATATTCCCAGAGTGCAAAGTGGAGTATAAACGTTAACTCAAAATCCCCGGAGAGTGGATTGAAGTTTGAACACGTACCGGATTGGGATCGACCGTCCGTAAAACAACTCTAAGTCCCTGGAGCGCGGTTAGAGTGTAAATGCAAAACGAGTGCGACTGACCACCCATGAAGATAACTTAGGTCCCCGGAGCGTGGATGCATCCTTGAAACTCAAGCAGGCGTGCCCGACCGCTGACGTACGAATGCAAATCCTCGGAGTGTGGATGCAATCGACGATAAATGAGCAAGTGTGATTCGACCACTCGAATCTCTTTATTCCAGCATCAATTCGACGACGTTACGCTCGATAAGTTGAAGGCGGAGTGCGATTGCTACTTGCTCTTACAATTCGTCCCTGAAACTGGGAGCAGAACTTAAGCATCGATCGCTAATTGGGACAATGCAGCATCGGAGTCCAGTTTAACATTCAGTCATCACTCATAGTCGTGATTACAGGACTCAACGATAATACTTGAGTCAAAATCAAAGGTCGAAGCTCAACAAGTACACTGGACTGGAGTTCAAGTGCTGCACTTAAGCAAATAAACGAAACTCGAGACTAGAGACAAAATGGAATTTCATTTTAACTGTTTGTAGAAGGAAACTAAGTACAAGTTTATCCAAAAAATTCTACTAGCCTTTTCATCTTCAACTAATCGGCCCCAGGTGTGGTGTAGATGTGTCAGATAATTATCGAGCCATGATAGATTTCTATGCTTTAAGGCATTAACGTTATATACAATGAGAAGATCTTCAATATCAGCTTCTAGCCTAGACTCCGCCTTTTGGACTTCCTCCTTGACCTTAGTCTCCACCTCCCGAACCTTAGCCGTTGCCGCATTCCGCTCACTCCGAAGCACTATGGCATGTTCACATGCTTCCTGAGCTTCTCTATTGGCATCATCCTTTTCTTTGATGATTTCGGAAAATTTAGCTTTAAGCTCAGCAAGTTCTTTCAGAGCAGCGTCTCGTTCAGCTATGACACTGGTGTTTCGGTGGCCCATCTGCTCCACCAAGGCAAAGTGTGTCTGCCTCATCCTCTCCATGGCCAAGCTCGCCTCATCGGCCTTTTTGGTGGCCTTTATCTCTGATTTCCGAGAGGAATCGGCTTCATCATTAAGCACTTGGACGATGCGGTCCTTTTGGGCGAGATCAGATTTTAACTTTTCGATTATTTTAGCCCGCTCGAAGGCCACCTTCGATGCCTTCTCTACAGCTTTCGCCCACTCTTTGTACTGGGTATAGATGTCATGAATGTAATCATGCATTGTGCTCTCTGCCTCCGACGGGATTCTCTTTAAGTGAGGAGGGAAAATGTAGCCATCAAAGCATATATTTGCAAAATCTTTCTTCAACTGAGCAATTCTAATAGCCCCTTCCCCAGTAGGCTCAAGATAGCTTGTTTAGCGACGACTGGAGGCTCAACCTCAATTCTATGACGTTGCGACTCAGGCCGAGAGGTTTGCGAAGATGGTTTGTGACGAGGGGGCTCTACCGGCTGGTTTCCCTGGCCTGAAGGTTGTGTGGGGAGTCGAGGGGGTGGAGAACGCGATCGGGATCGATATCTCTGTTCTCTGTAATCTCTGTCTCTGTCCCTCTCATAACGTTCCTGACTAGAATAACCGCGATCGCGGTTTCCGTTATCCTCCCTCCGACGGGACTCGTAATACGAGCCTGACGATTGGCGTGCTGAACGAAGACTTCTGAGCATAGAATCTCGCCTGTTCATCGTATCTGTAAAGAAAAAGAAAAACGGAGTTAGTGAATTATTGAAACAGTCAATTTAAGGCTGGAAATCGTGTAGTTCCGTGAATTGTATATGTGTGTGCAACCCCCCGACCAACCGGTAATGTCGGCCGCGCTGATGGGTAGAGACTCACTTAAATCTAGAGCACTTTCAAGCCCCTCCAATCTGGTGTCATGTTGAAGTGACACATAGTCCGGAATCGGAATATCAGAAAGTCCTTCAAAAGGATTCTCTACTGGCGAGGGAGGAGCCTCCGAAATTCTAACGCTGGCAGGGACACAACTACAGATTTCCATCTCGAATATTTCCGACGTTTGTGTGCAACTGCCTTGCCTTTTCTCCTTCCCTCTGAACCCCGAAAACTGTCAGAAGGCCCGACCATGGGTTCATCATTTGTAGGCGTGTGTTCTTCATCGCCTTCCTGAGCAATTACGACCCCGGGCGATTTGCGCTTTACCCACTTCGTCGGGGCCACCCTCAGCGTTCCTTCAAGCCATATACTTTGGTTTCGTTCGATTAGTCCTGCTTTCTACTTCTCTGAACACATAACAACATCCTAGAATTTTGTCCTGCTTTCTACTTTGTAACTTACATTGCACTGCAATGATTGACTATGCTGATAAATATATAAATGGTTGGATCGTCAGCTTAATTACACTTTTTCATCCGTCCTTCTCATGGATACATCTTAGAAAATTTTCAGCCAACATAAACCATCAGACTCTTCCACTTGGTGCACCATTTATATTTTTCATACCACTTAATCAATTTACATTGCATTCCATATATTAGGTCTTTATCCTACATTCCATGTATTAGGTCTTCATACTGCACTGCATGTACTACAACCTCCAACACATAGCCTATTCAGTTTATCATGCTTTTACATTGCAACTTCAAAAAATAAGCAAACAGTATATAAAACTGAACAGTCTTCTTTTCTTACTATCATCTCACTCCAGTTGTTTTTTTTACGAATAGTGTGATGTGAGTTTATGCTAAACAAAAGGGTTTCCAATTGTTCTTATTTTGTTATGTTTTTTTGTTATTACTTTATCTTCTTTATTCTTTTCTGCATAACGAAATGCTGTTGATTTATTTGGGATCTGTAATTGGGATTTACGGTGTGAGATCGAACGAGGCAGCTAATTGCTCAACTCGATTTATAAATGGAAGTGAGCGGTTACGTACTTTACACAATTATCCTACTCCAACAATGTTGTTCTCCAACCCAAACTTTAGCATACTGTTCTCAAGTCAATTGGAGAAAAGAAAACGTAAGTGTTGAAATTGGCAGATTGTAACTTTTCGATAATATCCACATATTCTTTTTCTAATACAATCTTCTACGTGTTATTTGTTTTGTAGGCATGATTTAGTTGGCCTTCTTTGTGGACAGTTTGCTTTTTTATAAATAGAAAGCAAGCAGGAAAATTTACATTCAAAACTAATTAATTGAGTAGACTTTGACTGTTAGCACCAGGCAGTACCTTATCCAGATGCAAATCAATCTTTTCTGTTAAGCAACAAGTAATGGTGGTACCAAAGCAGCAGCAGACCCATCGAGAATCACCAGCTTCACCGATAGTTCAGAGGATGATATCCCTAATAGCATAATATGTTTATCTCCTTTTTGTTATAATCTATTCTCTTCTTCGATGTCATGGTGAGTTTGCAACAATTTTGAGTTATCAGAAAATATAACAGCTCTGTGTTACTATGCCTATTTCACTGCGGCTTATTATTTCTTCCCTATCAAATATGCCACATAGTAGAAGTGATTGAAATGTCAGTCATGTCCATAATTATGTCCTTCTTCTAGAATTTGTTAGTGGTATTTTGGATAATTTGACTGATACCTGTTGTGGGGTATATTTTCAACTCTAACATATTGTTAACTTTATAAAAAAAAGTTCTTTAGTACTCAGTGGAGAAAAAAACAAGATGAATAACTCAGCGTGCCACCTATTATCTGAGCAACAGCTCGGCTTTTAGTACAACAGTCACCTACTATGTAACTATCAACTACTAGTATGGTACGTGGGCATACTATCTTACGTTTGTGCGTGTAATGGAAAACAACTTATATACTACAGATATATTAAACATATGCATTGGCATCAATCTCTGAGGATAGTTTGTACATATTTCCAGAACTTGGTTTTGAACATATACTATTTCCGTAATGGTTAAATGCATGCATCAAACATGGATTCAGATCACCAACTACTACAAACTGTACAGTGCTTAATACAGCATCCTACAAGCATTTATGACGATAGTACTTCCAAGTTGACTCTGAATTTTTATGACCATAATGATATTGCTTAATATCATATGATATGGTGCTGAATTATAATGACGCTGCTATACTTTATTTATAAGCAAACCGAACTAGCTAAATGTCAGTACGGTCAAACATGCATTTGGTATGGTGGATTCTTACAACTTAGCTGCTAATCACCCCGAATCGTTATTGCCTTCATATCAAATATTTTGTAATTAGTGTATTGTTTAATATATTTTTTATAAATACGACATAACCATTCAATATTGGAGCTTTGTCTATATACTGTAATCTTTATCTTACAAATAACATAAACCCTAAGATCTAGAATTACATGATTATCACATATGTAATGAATCACTGTTTCTTTTTTTTTCTATATCTTTCTTTATGTGTTTTTCTATATCCTTTGTGATGGGCAAAGGTTAATATTTATAGATAGAGAGAGGACCAAATTTCCAGGTTTGTAGACTTAGTCTTGATCGTCCATCAAGATCAAGATGAGGGAAATTAACGCTCTAGATTATAACCGTTTTATTGATTAGCATATTAATAGGAAAACCCTTTAGATTCTATTGACCACAAAATGAGGAAGGAAACGTTTGAGGAAGGAAACGGTCAAATTTCCTTACAAAATAAGGAAGGAAATCCATTAATATTTTCGTATTAATTTCCTTACAAAATAAGGAAGGAAATCCATTAATGTTTTCGTATTAATTTCCTTACAAAACGGTCAAATTTCCTTACAGTCTCCCACTTGGTCAATAGTAAAATCCATTAATGTTTTCGTATTAAGGTCATAAGGAGCGCATGATATGCTAAACTTTTCTTTAATCAGTTATCATAAGTGTCTTGGCTAATCCAGTGGTCAATGGAAGTCATGACGTGTACATGTTATTTTGCAACATGCTTACTTCCATGTACTATGACATTAACAACTTTCATAACTAGACCGTAGATGAGCATAACTTAATGGTCACATAATGTCTTGAAGCAAAAGACTGTTTCTGTTATCATTTATCTAAATATAAATGTGTACACATTATAAAACAGAAATAAAAGATGTCCAAATTATTAAGAGCTCAATAATTGTTATGTCTGGCTAAGTACAAAATAAATGGTATAATAAGGAGATAATTAGGAACTATCTGCAAGACCCATGCTATCAGTATGTCTCTGAAAGGTCTTTGGAGGTAGTCCTTTCGTGAATATGTCTGCCACTTGTAAGTCTGTACTTATCGATTCAACAACAATTTTCTTTAGTTTAACATCTTGCTTCAGTAGTAGGTATTTCAGGTCCATGTGTTTGGAACCTTTGGTTATCCTATCATGCTTGGAGAAAAAGGTTGCAGCTTCATTGTCGTAGTAGACAGTTAGTGGCTTAGAGATAAAACTTAAAGTGCCAAATTGTGAGACAAAATTACGCAGGCATGTTCCCTGAATTGAAGCCTCATAACATGCTACGTATTCAGCCATCATGGTGGATCCGAAAAGCATCTCAGATTTCTGCCTTCTCCATGATATTGCACCTCCACATAAGAGGTATACATAGCCAAGAGTGCAGATCCTAGTGTCAGGACATCCAGCAAGGTCTGAATCAGAATAACCAATTACCTATAGGTAACTTGATTTTCTATAGGTGAGTATGTAATTCCTTGTTCCCTTTAGGTATCTCAGTACCTTCTTTGCAGCTTTCCAATGAGCGATTCTTAGGTTACTTTGAAATCTACCCAGCATACCAACTGCATGACTGATATCAGGTCTTGTACAGACCTGTGAATACATCAAACTCCCTACAAGAGATGCATAAGGATATTTGGTCATTTCTTCTCGTTCCATAGGAGTCTTTGGGCACTGCTCAAGAACAAGTTTGTCTCCTTTCTACAGTGGGACATGACTAGAGGAACAATTCGTCATGCCAAATCTCTCAAGAATTTTGTCAATATATGCTTTTTGAGACAATCCTAGAATTCCTTGTGATCTATCACGGAATATTTCTATTCCTATCACATAGGAAGCCTCACCCATATCTTTCATTTCAAAATTCGTTGAGAGATAATCCTTAGTTTCACGTAATAAACCAAGGTTGCTGCTAGCTAATAATATGTCATCAACATACAGAATCAAAAATATGAACTTGCTCCCACTGAACTTGAGGTATATACAAGGGTCAACTATGTTTTCTGTGAAATCGAAAGTGGTAATGATTTCATGAAACTTTAGATACCATTGTCTAGAAGCTTGTTTCAGTCCATATATTGATTTCTTAAGTTTGCAGACTGTTTGCACCAAAAATGGTCACAAACCCCAAGTGTTGTGAAAGCACCAGTGTATGAATACAAATCAGCAATATTCAAACACAAATATCAGATCTAAGCAAGCAACAAACAACAATCCAGAAATAATGAACAGTGACACACAATTTATAGTGGTTCGGCTATCTCCGGCCTACATCCACTTCAAGGATTTTTATCTTTTATTGATGTTCTTCGCTGATTACAGATGATTACAGCAAATACAATGAATGAATCTGAATATGACAGCAATGGAGAGGAGTAGAGTTGAATCCGGTAGAGTCTGGACGTTGAATGGCCAAAAAGATGCCTTTTCTGTAGGCTTCAGGGGGCTATTTATAGGCGTAGGAGGCTGAGATCGCGCCCAAACTTTCAGGCACGTGAGTGGATCCACGCGCTTGGTCCCACCAAGTTTCAACTCCATTTGGGATCGATTCGAAACAATTTCGTATCGATCAGAAAATGCTCCAATCGAGCTGAAACTTGGCAGGATTGCTCTTTACCTTGTGTGGAAGCTACTATGAAAATTTCGCTGCATTTGGATCAGGGATTCGTGAGATATGATCGATACGAGATCAAGGCTCCATATGCGATGCCCGGTTCGAATCCATGAATTCGCATTGATGACTTCGCATCGATACAGCACGTGGTTTTGCAGTGGCGTAGCGCGCATCCCTCGGGTAGATCCACCATTTACTCCGAGTCGACCGCGTCTCCCCTTAAACTTCGCCTTACTCGTATCAGAGACGTTGCCCGAATCCATCGATGCCAGCTGGATACGAAGACTAATGGATACGAAATCAAGGCTTCCCGATGGATTCGATCAAGCCTCCTTTCTTTCGATACGAACTAAGACTTATGGGTACGAAACCGACCGATTCGAAGCAAGGTGCACCAATGGATGCGAAGCAGCGTGGATTGATCGACTCGAACGTCATGGATTCAAGCATGCGGACACGAGAACACCTGATGGATTCGATCTACGCAAACATAATGGATACGAAATCTGATCGATTCGAACGGGTCTTTGATGGATACGAACAGCGCACTTTATCTAACTTGTATCGATCATATCTCGTTCATACGAACTCCGATTTACCTGAAACTTGGAGCACTGGCTTTCATGGCTTTGCTTGTCATGTCTTGTCAATTACGGTCCGATCCGGACTCGGGCAAAATTCATCGACATCCATGATCATCCTGCAATGCATATTTAATATTCATGGCTGATTAATATTGACTTCAGTTAATTTTTGGGTATCCCAGCTTTGCCAAAAAGTGGGATAACACTTTGCCCCCCAAAACATGCCTTTTGGTAAAAGGTGTGTTTTGATTAGTCTCAATTCGAATGTAGTAAGCTCAGGTTTTATTCGAATCTTATGATATTCTCAATCGAGTTCATGGCCGTTCGAAGCCGAAGCGTTATCAATTTCTGCCAGTGGGAGTTAAGAATGAAATTCTACAGTCTCTCCGGACTGTTGACGATCGCTCCGGACCCTTGCGAAGCCCATTCTAGACTTAGCGGTTGAATAGAAAGATCCTATTGCACTCCGGTTGAATCCCGTACTACGGTTCACTGCATGATTATGAGCAAACTCTGCCTGGCATAACTTCATGTCCCAACTCTTCAGATTATCCTTCACAAGGCATCTCAACAAATTTCCCAACGATCTGTTAACTACCTCTGTTTGCCCATCAGTTTGTGGGTGGTAAGCGCTACTAAACTTCAACTTCGTTCCCACCATCTTCCACAAACTTAGCCAAAAATGACTCAGAAAACGAGTATCCCTATCCGACACAATAGATTCTGGCAATCCATGAAGTCGATATATTTCTTTGAAAAATAATTGAGCAACATGAACAGCATCCGCCGTTTTCTTACAAGCAATAAAATGTGCCATTTTCGAAAACCGATCAACCACCACATAGATAGAATCATTACCACGCTGCGTTCTTGGTAATCCCAACACAAAGTCCATACTCACATCAACCCATGGTTTGGTTGGTACAGGTAACGGCATATATAATCCGGCATTTGTAGCGGTTCCTTTCGAAACTTGACAAACATGACATCGCTCCACAAACCTTTCAACCTCTTTCCTCATTGATGACCAAAAATAAGATTGCGAAATCAATTGCAAAGTACGATTTCTACCCACGTGACCTTCCTCGTGTAACTCCTTTACAATCTTCATTCTCAAACTACAATCAGGTATGCACAATCGATTCCCTTTGAACAGGAAACCATCTACCATCACAAACTCATCCGTCTCTCCATTCTTGATTTTATCTACAAACTTCATAAAGTAAGGATCTTCAATAAATAATTCTGGTAGCACATCAAACCCCGTCACTTCAATTTTCATTGTAGTCAACACATGATTCCCCTTGCTTAATGCATCCGCAACACGATTCGTCACTCCCGATTTGTGTTTCACAACAAACGTAAACTGTTGCAGATATGCAATCCATGATGCATGTCTCGCGGAAATCTTGTCTTGTCCTTGTAAATGCTTTAACGCCTCATGATCATTGTAAAGAACAAACTCCTTCTGAAATAGATAGTGTCTCCAGTGTTTGATAGCTTGTACAACAGCATAAAATTCCACATCATATGTACTGTATCTCATCTTTGCCCCTGATAACTTCTCGCTAAAGTATGCAATTGGACGCCCCTTCTGACTCAACACCCCTCCAATCCCAACCTTGGACGCATCAGTATGTAGTTCAAACACTAACTGGAAATCTGGTAGCACTAGAATGGGTGCAGACGTCAGCAACTCCTTGATCTTCCCAAATGCATCCCCTGCTTCCTCTGACCATGAAAACTGTTTACCCTTCATACAATCTGTAACAGGCGCCATCACACTACTAAAGTGTGGAATAAATCTTCTATAAAATGAAGCCAACCCATGAAAACTCCGAACTTCCGTTATCGACTTAGGTTGCGGCCAATCTCTAATTGCTTCGACTTTACTCTGGTCAACATGTATTCCTCCCTCCGATACAACGTACCCCAAAAATAAAACACTCCTTGCCATGAAAACACATTTCTTTGTAGCAGCATAAAATTGTTCTTCACGAAGAATAATTAACACTTTCTTCAAATGATGAACATGCTCCTCTGTACTAGCACTGTAGATCAGAATATCATCAAAGTAAACTACCACAAATTTCCCAATGTATGGCCTGAAAATTTGGTTCATCACCCTCATGAATGTACTTGGTGCATTCGATAGACCAAACGGCATTACCAGCCATTCATACAATCCTTCCCTCGTCTTGAATGTTGTCTTCCATTCGTCCCCTGGTCTAATGCGAATCTGATGATACCGCTCTTCAAGTCAATCTTAGAAAAGATTACGGACCCACTGATTTGATCCAATAAATCATCAAACCTCGGCATCAGAAATTTGTATCTGACTGTGATCTTATTCAATGCTCTACTATCTGTGCACATCCTCCACGTTCCATCCTTTTTGGGTACCAATAAAGCTGGTACAGCACAAGGACTTAAACTCTCCTGCACACGCCCATGTTCAAGCAACTCCTCTACCTGCCTACGCAACTCCTCATGTTCTTTCGGACTCATCCGATAGTGTGGTCTATGTGGTAATACCGCACCTGGAACAAGATCTATCTGTTGTTGTATATCCCTCAACGGTGGCAACTCCGTTAGCAGTTATTCTGGAAATACATCATTAAATTCTTCAAGCATTGGTTTAACTTCTTCTGGTATCTCAACCACTTCACTGCTCTCTCGTCCAATCAACAAAAACACCTCAGGCTCCTCTTCAACTTCTTTAACAAACTCTTTCAAGGATAATAAAGTTTTCAGTTCTTCAATCTCCTCCAGTTTGTTTTCTTCTTGTTGTCGCTTCTTTAGAACTAGAGTAATCTTTGTGCCTTCAAACATAAAACTGTAACTGTTGGTACGCCCATCATGTTGCACCGCCCTATCATACTGCCACGGTCTCCCCATCAACACGTGACATACGTCCATATCTACCACATCGCACCAGATTTCATCCTTGTATTTCTTTCCAATTGAAAAATTCACACAAGCCCTTCGTCCAACCTTCACCTCCCCGCCTTTCCTCAACCAAGCCAGCTTGTACGGTTTCGGATGTTTTTTAGTTTTCAATGCCAACTTCCTCACAGCCTCTGAAGAAATTATATTATCACAGCTTCCAGCATCAATAACAAATTTACAAACTTTCCCCAGAATAGTACATGTCGACTGAAATATATTGCTCCTCAACTAACTACAATCCTCCTCTAGCTTTGGTATCAAACAAGACCTCCTCATCATCAGATTACAACCTTCGTCTCCCGATACTTCTTCTTCCTCCTCACCAGGTGGTGAATTGGAACATTCAGCTTCTTCATCCTCATCCTCAACCTCCGCTATCATAGCTCTCTTCTTCGGCTTTGGACATTCGCTACTTTTGTGGCCCATTTCTTGGCAATTATAACACTTGAAACCATTATTGACTTTCGTCTTCCCAACCTCATTCACAGCTGGTTTTGCAACAGCTTTTGAAACATTAGAACTTCCACTAACACCCTTCACTGGATTGTTGGATTTGTAAACACACCGCCTCCTCGTCTTCCCTGTTTCTCCCAAGCCAACGCTTTCTGGTGTGCTTCCCCTACAGATCTGGGATCAAACATGTTAACCATATCCTGTATCTGCATTCGCAACCCCCCAACAAATCTAGCTGTCAATTGTTCCTCTGTCTCCATAATATCATTCCTTGCAATTAGTTGATAAAATTCGTCAGCATAGTCATTCACAGATTTCGTCCCTTGTCTCAAGTTTTGCAACCTCTGATACATAAGCGATTGATAATTATAAGGTAAGAATGTGGCTTTCATCATTTTCCTTATCTTTTCCCATGATTCAACCTTTGACTTCCCCATACGTTCACGTGTAAGTTTGGTTTGCTGCCACCACGCCAAAGCTCTACCCCTCAACCTCGTAGCAACCAACTTCACTCTACGATGTTCTGGAACTTCCTTGAAGTCAAAAATCTCTTCCACATTAGACAACCAGTCCAGAAACTCTTCAGCTTGCCTACCACCCTTGAACTCTGGTATTTCAGTCTTCATCCCAGACTCCTACTTGTGATCATATTCCGATTGATTTCTGCCTTGGCCTCGCCCATGAACACTACCACCGTCATACTCCTCTTCAAAATCAGATGTATATCGACGTCGATCCTGACCACCAACATCTCTACTACCATCACGTCTACCACCACCATCCCTTCTATTAGCATTCCTCCGATCACGTTCCCGATCATCAACATTTCTATAACTGTCTCGGCTCATACTTCGATGATCATTATCATTACTTCTCTCTCGATTGGAATGTGGCGAAACTCTACTTCTCCCATGATTAGATTCAGGTGAAACCCTTCTCTGATTTTGATTCATCTCCAACATCATCTTCTCTAATCGACCAATTCCTTCATTGAGCTTCTCACTAAAATTTTCGTTAATTCTTTGCTCCATCTCATCAGCTTCTTCTCTTCGATACAATGCTTCTACGTTTTGGTGACGATTAGCTCTTCTCGGCGGCATGCTTGAAAACTTCACAAACACTTCAATTCTCGGTCAAATGATGTACACGGCCTTCACTTGCTTATCTCGGCCGAAGTTCTTCACACTTCAAATTCAAACACTTTTCGAACTTAGATCCAAAATGAAATGGATCGAAAACTCCAACCTTGTCGCACAAAATATGATGAACACGATGAACACAACTTCTCAAAATGATGCAAATTTCAATCTCCAACACTTCTACTTAGCTCGGCTCTACACTTCAAGCACGGCTAGCACTTCAACTCTTCAAACTTCTTCAAAGAATTGGCTCCAAGACTCGATTTAGCTATGATTGGCTAAAACAAGCTCTGATACCAAACTGACGCAGCGGATTAATCAAAACAATGTAGATCGATGAAAGTAGCAATCGATGGATTGATGAATACTGAAATGCCCGAATTCGTTGATCCGAAGATACCGAATTCTAGCTATCCCGAACTCGTTGATCGCGCACGATACCGGGTTCAAAGATCTGCGATTCTTCACACGTTGATCTAGCGCACTAGATTCCGTGAATCGGCTTCAGCTGTCGTTGAATCGAGCGCACTCGATTATCCGAGAGTGGAGATAGGAGATTACACTCGACTGCCAATTTGGTGAAAGCACAAAGCTAACAAAACAAAGTTTTTATTTCAAATCAACTAAACTTTCAAATGTACAACTCACGCCTATTTATAGCATTTTACAACTCAACACTGAAAACAGTACAACACTTAGGTCGTGAACGACCTACGACCTAACATAGTGCGACCTAAGAAAAGTAGACGACTTAAAGTAGTCGACCTAAAACAACACGACTTAAAAGATTACAACATAAGAAAATACAACACATCATGTTACAACACTTAGGTCGTACACGACCTATCAAGACCTCCGACTTATAACAACAGTTACAACAGATAAACGACCTAACAAATGAACGGCATTCGGAGCTTCGCGACCTAAGAATGAACGACATCCCCCATCAACGACCTAAAAATAAGCGGCTTCAGAAACTTCGTGACCTAAGTCTTCACGACTTATCTTCCCACATCTTTCTGCGACCTAATATTGACCGACCTAAGGCCACGCGACCTAAGGACCCAATATCTTCGTGCGACCTAACTAGGTCGTAGGTCGTTGAACGACTTAACTTAGGTCGTGAGCGACCTAAAACTCCTCCTGAACAACTTTGCGCGCCCCCTTCGTTAGCTCGTATGCGACCTATCCTAGGTCGTTAGTTTCCTTCTTCGGTATCGTTCACTTCTCCGCTTTGTTCCAGTACCCCGTTAGGTCGTGGACGACTTAAAACTTCTTTGTTAAGTCGTGGGCGACTTAAGCCTTGTAATTTCTTAACCCGTACTGCTATTGTGTTATCTCGTGGCACTTCTTTAGGTCGTGGCCCGCCTGCGTTAGGTCGTGAACGACTTAGACCTTCAAGTAGAGGTTGCGCTGCATCAATTTCATATAATGACAAAGTAAGGGACTACCTTTCGACGGTAAATCTTTAGAGGGATGCACCTGAGGCTCTTACCTCTACAAACATAAAACCGGCTTACCTATACTATAGATAGTACCGAATATGACATCACTCTAGTCGTTCCTGACCTATTCGATACGTCTAATAGGATACACAACAAACCAGATATATAGAGGGTGATTTAGAAAGGTGATGACCATATCCTAATGGGAGCGACCCACTTAGCCCTATCGCATCTACCATGTTTTTGTCATTTCCGATATGTGAGGCTTAAGGTAGCATTTTACCTTTCATAGAAAAAATCCTACTTTAAATTCCACATTGCCATTTCTAACAACACACTATTGATTTCCACAAAAGTACAACCTCTGGGCTTGTACGTCTCAAAGAAGGGTGTTAAGTATAAGAGGGGCTGCCTCCTACACCATCAACAGATGTACATTTGTAGAGATCAATATATGTGGTCTTAGAAATGCAATGTCAAACATTCGTCCATACAAGTTGTCTAGAAACAGGACAAACCAAAGGCACTTCTCCTACTACAACCTATTTGGAAATCACCCCTAGGATTAGTAGCAAGTAGTCTTTGCATCGAAGATTTCAAATTGAAGGAACCACTGCCACCATATATATGTTAAGGGAATTACCCCAGAGGTTAGTGGCAAGTAGCCTACATTATGAAGATCTCCGTCTTCAAAATCATTGTCTTCAACATATTTTCACTTTCGAACGTATATTGGTTCGAAGTGGTTTTCAGATAGGAATCACCCAAATCCGACCCCGGTTCCTCCGAACCAATTTATCGATAAAAAATGTTAAGTATGTTGGTGATTATTATTCAATTGATCAATATCTTTTATCCAGATAAAATATCTTTTAGAGATATACATCTTTAAAACATTCCTTTTTCAGTATATATAGAATCATTAAACCTCTTTTTAACTTTGAAAACACCAAACCATTTCTCATTAATACATAGCAAAATGTTTCCATAATTTGATACAATTTTAATAGAGGTTTTATATTTTCAAAACATATCTTTAAATGGGTTAAAACCATGTTATCTAAGATGGTAAATTCAAAACCACTTAGTATTGAGTAAAGAGGATCCATAGGAATTATATTCATTATACTCAATACTAATTTCCGTATTCAGCCTGTGTTATTCGTCGAGTAACGGTGAAATCACCTTTTAAATTCATACGAATAATACAAGTTCCCTTCTAGGAATTTAATATATAGTTTAACCAATATGTTTCATATATCACTAAAATCTATTATTAAAATCGTGTTTAACTTTTGAAAATCTCTAAATCTCTTTTTATCTTAGGAAAATGTGGTCCGAGTAAATCAAATTTACTATCCCCTCCGTCGGGCAAGTCCGAAAAGCTAGAGCGGAACCCAGACATTGGTTTTCCAAGCTCGGATCTAGAGACTATTTCTCTGTCAGCCATAAGGTGGTCAAATTATTTGATCAACTCTAAACTCTTTTATATAATCTTTTAGAGATGATTTTTATTTACTTAACATAATTCCAAATATTGTTTAAAATAATTTTCCTTTAACCATTTATTTAAAACTCCTTTAAAATAAATATAAAACTTCCAAATCATCTTCAAAATACTTAATTATTTATTTTAAAAGGTTACTAAAAATATTGGGAAAGAATAATTAAGTTAAAACAATAATTTGCAAAAGTTACCAAAACCGCTGCAAAAACTACTGTGAATAGTGTTTTTAAAGCTTCATTGTTCAAAATACTAATTCCATTTCATATAACTCTATTTTTATAACTCAAATCCCCTTAAAAAAATTTAACATATTTATAAAATTTATTTCATATTTTTAAAGATTTAAAAATATCAATTTTAAAGCATTTACCACTTTGGTTCCCAAAACTGCCAAACCGTGATGTTTTTAAAAACTTGATTTGGACATAACTCAAATTCTATTAATTGAAATATTGATTTTCCTTCTTCACTTGAAACCTATAGTTATAACAGTTCAAAAAATTCTTATTTCGAATAATTTCGAGCTATATTACATTCTACACATTGATTTAACTTTTATGGCGCGAAATTGCGGACTACCGTTACGCGACGCTTTTATTTTGGCTCCATTTTCAGATCTTTTTCAAACTTTACCGAAATGAGTTTTGACGTTTATAAAACATTTATAAACTTTTTTAAACCATTTTATTCATGTTTTAAAAAGGTTTAAGTATTCCGTAACACTTTGATAATTCATATAGGAAAGTGATTTCTTTTGTGTAAATTCGACATGTATATAACATGAATTATTTCCACATCAAGCAAGTATATAATCAACCAATCATCATCCAAACATATTAAACAACCATATAAGCAATCATTTTAGCATATGATCAAGGGTATAACTTTAAGTGTTTAACGTCTATTATTATCACTAATAGTAAGCAATATTTAAGTGATTAATATGGAATATTAATAAGTGATTATCAAACGATCCAAAGTGAGATTAACTCACTTTTACCAAACCAAACTCTATGCTTTTCCTACCAACATTCAAGCACATATCACCACACTTCACACCATCACTTCCTTCTTCATCCCAAACTTTTCCGAAGCTTCCTGAAATTAAACTAGCGGAGGCATTCTGACACCACTTTCTTCTCTTTTCTTCACTTTGGAGCTTCTAATCTTCACCTTGACTCCATCTAGGTTCGGCCATGCTTCTTTGAGTGGTGGAGCTCGGCTTTGGTGCTTGGGAGAGTAGTGGTCGTGGGTACGGAGAAGGTAGGGAGGTGTTTGGACTTGTTTCGGAGGTGGATCTTCATTGTTTGTATATGGAATTATTTTTTCATAACTTTCTTGCTATAATTTTCCTTAGAGAAGAGTGACCATTAGGAAGCCACTAGAGTAGCTTGAAAAAAGAAGAAGACGGTGTGAAGAACTGAGAAAATGGAGGGTGGTATTTATAGAAAAAATAAGTGAACAAATATCTAAATGTGAAATTACCAAACTACATGTTAACAAGAAATCTTGTCAACATCCCAAAGCTAAGTTGTTAACAAGAAAGGTTGTTAACACCACAAAGAAAGCTTTAGAAGTAACCAATCTCGTCGAAACCCCCTTTTGAATGAGTTGATTGGGACAAAATGTTTTCAGAGAGTGACCTTATGAAAGTGTTAATCGTAGATAAGAAGACCAATCAACTCTTTGAAACATAAGTTGGGAAGAGAACCATTCATTCATGATACCTTTCGAGTGGATCAAAAAGGGTAATTCGTATCTCCTTTTAAGTGGATCGAAAGGATCATTTATATTTCCTTTCGAATGAGTCGAAAGAACCATTCTTCCTTTAAAAAGAGAACTCGCTTTCGAAAGTATAGTTTCTGCTGCCATGGAAGGAACATCTTCGAAAGGGTTATATGTTTTTGTAATATCTGAGCTCCTTCTGAAGATGTCCAACCAGCAAGCATAACTTGATATTCGTACGGTGATTCCCTTTTGAAACCCTTTTCGATTAGGTCGAAAGGTTACTTACTCTTTCGAAAGAGGCTCAATGTACAATATATAAAGTATAAATTCAATATGCAATGGAATAAAATCTTGGACAAATAATATAAGTTCAATGAACTTATTAATATCGAAATATCATCATCATGCCAATCTAACATTTGATATCACGAAACATGATGATAATTTGATTTGAATTCACAATGTCTAAGTTGATCCCATAGCATTGCATTAGTCAAGTAGGGAATAAGAAAATAAGTGAGCATCATGTGCAATTGGTCATTAGACATGCTAATGGCTGAAATGATCTTCCTCATATTCAAAATCAATATTGGGTCCATGCGTTCCCTCTTTTATATCTATTTCCCCAAATTGATTTAAGGTTACAAAGGTTTGATTTGCAATGAAGTAAGAAAGAGATTACATAATTCAAAATTTGGTCCCAAAATCGGACCCCTAGGGTCGTATTTATAGATGCAGGTTGACTCCCTTTCGCCTCCATCCTTTCGATCGGTCGAAAGGTCTTTATCCCAGCCTTCCGCATTCATCCTTTCGTTTTCATAGCTTTGAAGGTGGCCGCTTGGGTTTCTTATTATGCTTAGGTTAACCCTTTCACCTTCATCAATAATGTACTGGCAATAGAAGTTGCTCTAAACCTCCCCAATATTACTTTCATGCTTCTCTGAAACCTTTCGACACCATCGAAAGGTATGTAGCGAAAGGGTCGAGGTTTCCTATTACATTGTTTTGATGTAAGCGGAAGTGTCTCCAACTCCTTCTTCTCCTTTGAAACCTCACTTGGTTTCTTTGGTCTGGTGTTAATTATGATGAGTAATTATTTGAGTGGGTAAGGAGTGCTTTCACATAGCTTCGAAAGGATTGGTAGGTGATGACTGGATTATTGCGAAAGGTCACTTGGCTTTATATGGGGTTTTCTTTATGCTTTCGAAAGGTTCCAACCATTTCGAAAGGCTTTTTCTTGCTTTCGAAAGGTGCACACTGGAAAAACGTCTTCAAATGGGAGATTGACAACGGCGAAACCAACTATTTTGAAGGATTTGGTTCTTGTGTACGAGTCTGTTGTCCAATACCTTCGAAAGGTGTTTCGAACCCATTCTAGACTCTCTCATATATGTGGATTCAACTGCGTCGAAAAGTCTAGATGAGGCGGAAGGGTAGCTTTGCTTTCTTTTCTACTCTTTCGAAAGCTCTTGTCTTACTTGGTACTCCTAGGTGCATCGGGTGCTTACGACTCCATCCAAACCTCTTCGAAAGCTATCTCAATACCTTTGAAACACTGTTTTTAAACTATGGTGAAACCCATGTTTTCAATTCTTGTGGAGCTCAATAATTTTTATGAGCCTTTTTTCATAGCTTTATTCTTAAGTGAATTTTATAATTAACATTTTGCCCCTCCCCCCCCGTATGAAAGAAGCTTTTGTTCTTTAGGACAAAAATTTAACAGCTTTCCCTTCGAACTACTCCATTCTTAATGACCTTATTTCCCTGCAAAGTTCAAAGTAAATAACATTCTACATTGTTAGTTCAAGGCTTATATAAAAATATACTCAGTGATTTGTTTGCAAAATAATTGAAGACGATGTTAATATAATGAAATTTCTTTATTCCAAGTCCAAAAGGAACAGAAATTAGTTGACCATCATCTGGAGTTAATAAGTAATAAGAAATCTGCAGTTGTAAATGATTGGAGACCAAGAACTCCTGTCTGGCAATAATAGAAGTTCCATCATCCAACTTTGGTAATAACAAAAGAAGTTTATAAATTAAACTTTCATTATATTAATAGAAAACTAGGCATATAATCTAAATCTAACTTTAGTAATTGAAGTCCAGGAGTTTTCTTCTGATAATAACAAGTGTCTGGTAATAAAAAACCATAAACTATCATCTGGAAATAAGTAAGTGAAAACCATGAATCCTTATTTGGGGGTAAATAATGGGTATTTAGAAACCCTTATTGGAAATAATACTAATCATGAAACCGAGATTTAGATGTTGATGAGTGTTGTTCGAAAGTTAGTAATAGTAAACTGGTGACCCTAGTTTGGGTATTAATAAGACAAACTTAGAGTTTTAATTGAAGACCAGAAGTCCGTTGATATTTTAATACCAACTGCCTTGGAACCCAGCTTCGGGCATTAACAAATGAAATCCAAAAATTAATAGTAAAAGACTCGAAACCCAAATTCGGGTATTATGAAGACCACACGTCATTAGTAAAAGTCCTGAAACCCAGATTCGGGTATTAATAAGTGAAATCCAAAAGTCAATAGTAAGAGACCCGAAACCTAGACTCGCATATTAATAAGTGAAGTCCAGATATCCTCTTTCGGAAATAATTCAAAGGTTGTAGACTCTTATTTGAGCCTCCTATTCTGCACCGCTCTTTGGGTTCTCATTCTTTTGTCATGTGCCACCCTTTAGGCCTTGTATGTTGTTATTGTTTGATATACCGCTTCTCGGGCTCGGACGTCTTAGTCCTTTGTTGTCTTTGTTTGACATGCCACTTTTCGGGCTTGGACGTCTTAGTCTGTTGTTGTTTTTGTTTGATATGCCACTTCTTAGGTTCAGACGTCTTAGTTTGTTGTTGTTTTTGTTTGATATGCCACTTCTCGGGCTCGGACGTCTTAGTCCGTTGTTGTCTGGTGCGCTTAGTTAGCTTATCCACAAGCAGAACCCAAGGACTTACCCAACCTCCCTCCAGGAGGCGCTCCAGCTAGGCCTTATAGGGGGACTGAAGGCTTGTTCAATGCCTTGGCTAGGCCATAGTGTGGCGGAACCAAGGGCTTACTCCGTCCTCCCTCCAGAAGGTGCCTTGACCTGGCTATAGCATGGCGTGATCAAGGGCTTGTCGATGATTTAACTTGGCCATAGCGTGGCACGAATAAAGGCTTACTCTAACCTCCCTCCAGGAGGTGCCTTGATCTGGCCATAGTGTGGCGCGACCAAAGGCTTGTCGATGCTTTAACCTGGCCATAGCGTAGCGCAGATAAAGGCTTATTCTAACCTTCCTCCAAGAGGCGCTTTGACCTAGCCAACTCGGCGTGGACAAAGGCTTTGACCGTTTAAGGTAATTTCCAAATTCAAGGAGAACTTTGCTCCCAACCATGTGAACTTTTCTTTAAGGGAGAGGTGCTTTATTCATTCATTGTAAGAAAATATGGTCGCAAGTGTTCCGCATTTCACATTCTAGGAACCATATTGCCATCTGGTCGACATAACTTGTAAGCTCTAGGGGGAATTACTTTGCATACGATTAGGGAACCTTACCAGTTTGGTCCTAGCGGTACATCTGCATGATTTCTTGTGTTTGCCATCACCCTTCGGAGTACTAAGTCTCCCTCTTGAAATGATCTTGTTTTCACTTTTGAGTTGTAGTATTTTGAGATTCTCCTCAGATATTCTACAGTCTGAATAGTTGCTTCATCTCTTAGTTTATGTATTAAATCTAATGATTCTTTCTTCAATTCTTGGTTTGGATCAAATACATACGCGATTCTTCGATGTGAGGGTATCTCAATTTCAATTGGCAACATCGCTTCACACCCATATGTTAGAGAATAAGGGGTATGTCCCGTTGCAGTTCTAGTGGATGTTCGATAGGCCCAAAGTACAAGTGGCAATTTTTCTACCCAATTTCATTTGAGTTTTTTAATCATTTTTTCAAGACAGTATTAATAGTCTTATTTGCCGCCTCAACGGCTCCATTGGCTTTTAGATGTGCCACGGAAGAAAACCTTTTGATAATCCTGTTCTTATGGCAAAATCGAGAAAACCCTTCACTTTCAAATTGTGTTCCATTATCAGATATAATCTTATAAGGGATCCCGAATCTAGTAATAATGTTTTTAATGACGAATCTAAGCACTTTTCCAGAAGTGACTTTGGGGAGTGGCTCTGCTTCTACCCACTTAGGAAAGTAGTCAATGGCCACTACAGCGTATTTTGCTCATCCCTTGGAAATTGGCAATGGCCCGATCAAGTCGATTCCCCATATATCAAAGGACCATGGACTAGAAATCGGAGTTAATTGACTTGGTGGCAAACGAGGAATCTTTGAGTATTTCTGGCGTCTTTCACATTTCTTTACGTACTCAATAGCTTGTCCTGCCATTCAAGGCCAATAAAAACCTTGTCTCATTATTTTCTTTGCCAACTTTGCCCCGTTGGAATGGTCTCCGCAAAATCCTTCATGCGCTTCCACCAAAAATTGCATTCCATCCTCCAAACTTACACACCTTAAGAACGGTAAGGCATATCCTTTCTTGTAGAGAACTCCATCTACCATTGTGAAAGTCAGAGCCTGTCACTTGATTTTCCTAGCTTCCATGTTGTTAGATGGTAATATCCCCTTGGAAAGATATTCGACAATAGGTGACATCCAACTGTCACTACAATGGTCACCTGCCCTTAAATGATTAGTTCTCTCATATAGGATTTCTTTATTAGTTTCCCTTTCTTCTCTTTCTTGTGACATCGTCTGGGATCTAGTTAGAACTAACAATTCCTTCCCTTGTTCGGGTATTCCCTCTTCGATACTGGGATTTGCTTGGTACCATACTAGTATGACACGGGTCTCTGAGGCTCCTCTTGAACTAGCTAACTTTGCTAATGAATTTGCCTAAGAATTTTCTCCCCTTGGGCTTGGTGTATACAAAATCTTCAAACAAGGCAGGTATTTTTAATACTTTCTTTACATACCAGGATAGTTTGGCATCCTTAGTCTGATATACCTGCTTTATTTGATTTACCATTAGCTGAGAATCACTAAAGACTTGAATTCGTGGGATCTTGAGTTCTAAGGCTAGTGGAAATCCTACCACCATTGATTCATATTCGGCTACATTATTTATTGCGATGAACCCTAACTTCATTGTGTAGTGTAGGCGGTGCTCGTCTGGTGTTATTATAACATATTCCGCCTCGGCTCCCTTGCTCGTTTGATGCGCCATCCACAAATAACTGCCATATGGGTTTTTGATCCTCTTCTTTCTCCGATTGTTCTTTAACAAAGTTTGTACATTCATTAATAAAATCTTCTAACGCTTGCCCTTTGATTGTTGCTCGTGGCTGAAATTCAATGCCATACTGACTAAGCTCAATTCCCCATTTTACCAGCCTACCCGAAGTTTCAGGCTTACTGAAGACTTGTTTGAGTGGAAAGTTAGTCAATACTATGATTGGATGTGCTAGAAAGTATGCTCTAAGTTTTCGTGCTGTAAGTATGAGGCAGTAAGCTAATTTTTCTATTGCCGAGTATCTAACCTCTGCGTCTTTTAATCGCTTGCTCACATAATAAATAGGAAGTTGAGCCCATTTTCCTCCCTAATCAAAACTGAACTAACCGCATGCTCCGAAACTTCCAGGTGTAAGTACAAGACTTCCCCGTTCTCGGGGCTGGATAATATTGGTGGTCTTTCCAAATGATTTTTCAATTCTTGCAAGGCTTTCTTACAATCCTCTCCTCATTCAAAGTTTTTTCTCTTCTTGATCGTATTAAAAAAGGGGATGCACTATCAGTTGCTTTGGAGATGAACCCGCTTAGGGCAGCAACCCTACCATTTAAACTCATTACATCCTTACTAGTTTTGGGTTCAGCCATGTATTTGATAACTTGAATCTGGTCTTAACTGGCTTCAATTCCTTGAGCGCTAACAATATAGCCTAAAAGCTTCCCAGAATAAACCCCAAAAGAGCATTTCTGAGGATTTAGTTTCATTTGATATTTATATAATACTTCGAACATCTCTTTTAGATCTTCAAGGTGACTCTTAGCTTTACAAGATTTTACTAGCATATCGTCAACATAAACTTCCATATTTCAACCGATCAGTTCTTTGAACATTCTGTTGACTAATCTATGATAGGTGGTCCCTGCATTCTTTAACCTGAAAGGCATTGCTTTGTAGCAGAAAATTCCCCAATCGGTAATGAAACTTATATGTTCTTCATCTGGTTTAAACATGGGTATTTGATTATATCTCGAGTAAGAATCCATGAGGGATAACAATTTATGTCCACTAGTTGCATCAACCAATTGATCTATCAGGGTCAATGGGTAACAATCTTTTGGGCATGCTTTGTTCAAATCAGTATAATCAATGCAGGTTCTCCACTTGCCATTCGACTTCTTTACCAATACTGGGTTTGCTGGCCACTTTGGGTAAAAGACTTCACGAATGAATCCATTTTCGAGTAGCCTTTTAACCTCTTCTTTTAGGGCATCGGATTGCACTTTATCAAATCGTCTCTTCTTCTATCGGATGGGGGTTGCTTCTGCAGTAATATTTAGTGCATGGCATATAACCGATGGATCAATCCCAATCATATCTGAATGAGACCATGCGAACACGTCTTTATTAGACTTAAGAAACTGAATTAAGTCTGCCTTCAAAATGCTTTCCAACTCCTCCCCACTTTGACTATTTTGGTTGAATCATTTGGGTCTATACATGTTCCCTCAAGGTCTTCTATAGGTTTTATCCTTTCCACTTCCCCAAGGCAATCAAATTCTGTGATGATTTCTCCTTCTTCTATGAAATTAGCATCGGTCCTCTTTCTCTTGCTTCCAAGGGAAATGTACCTTTCAAACATACGTTTATTAGTTTTATTAGATCTTACTTTTTCTTCGAATGTTTGATGTAAAAATCCATCATCCAAATGCTAAAAAACAGTAGAAGAATCATAGTAAGAAGAATACTCCCTCTTATATTAATCAAGCGTTGCAAAATACATCTCGCGGGAGATGAATTGTTCTCTGTGGATAGTGCCCCAACCCCTCTTAGTTAATAATTTTACCATTAGATATTTTGGCGAGACAAAAGCGTCCACCTCATCAAGTGCGGGTCGACCAAAGAAATCATTGTAGTATGATGGTTGGTTGATGATTACGAAGAGAGTTTCAAAAGTCCTGCAGCATGGCGGTACTCCAATCTACACTAGCAATTTCACTTGCCCCATTGGAGTTGACCCCTTATTGTGGAACCCAAAGATAGGTTCAAGGCTGGGTTCTAGCTTGTCCTCTGGGATGCCCATTTGATCAAAGGCATGCTTGAAAATGACGTTGACTGCACTCCCAGTGTCTACAAGAATTTTAGACACTATAGAAAGTCCAATTTGGACCGTGATCATGAGGGGGTTGTTATGATGGTGATGGATTCCTTTCTTCAACTCTTGGGTAGTAACAACAAGATTTGGCATTAGTACATTGAGTCGTGGACTTTTAAGCGGGGGCTATTCTTGAATGGAGAACACTCCTTCTCTAGCTTCTTTAATCTATCTGTTTCTGGCTCCCTTACTAGTATTTGCTGGGTGTGGCCCTCAATGGATTACATCAATTCTATTCAATGGTGGACTCAAGCTTAATGGTTCTTCTTCTTCCAAGATGTTGACAGCATTATTAGGAAATTTTTGGGAACCATCACCAGTCCGAGGTGCCTTTTGCTTATCTTGGATGAATTCCTTCAAATGCCCTTTACGGATTAATTTCTGAATGATTCCAGCAAATACTCGACATTCATCAGTTTTATGGCCATTTACTTTGTGATAAGTGCAATAGTCGTCCCTCTTTCTTTGTTCAGGGTAGTTTTCAGTCTTGAACGAAGTCGAGAAGTTAACCTTCTCTTTAGTTGTAGCATATATATAAGACAATGGCTTGTTTAAAGCAATTGAATTAGTATTGGATTCCTCCCACCTTGTTCTCTTGTGTCTCCGACCTGATCCAAATCTTCCACCTTCCTTCCTCGGATTAGCTTTCTTTTTAGCATAATATAATTTGTCAATTCGAATGCATTTATCATCTTGGAAGTGGAAATCTTATAAATCCTTACACCCATGTACAAAGAGTTCCTTCTAAAACAGTGTATTCTCTATTAGCCCGGAATGCACTACTATGAGCTTATCCCCGTCATTCATATCTTTAGCTTTCAGTGCTTCTGTGTTGAATCTTCTGAAGTAATCGCATACTGATTTCCCCTGCCTTTGCTTAATGTTTGCTAGAATGGTGTAATCGATGGTCGGATTCTTGCATGTACAGAATTGGGTGGAGAATTCATAAGAAAATTGCTTCACGAGTAGATAGTCTTCTCACGATATTGTTGGTACCACTTTGCAGCTGCCCCTTAAAGTGTTACCGGGAATAATCTACATTGAATTGCTCCAGAGGCATTATATAAATCCATTTGGTTATTAAAAGCCATCAAGTAATCAACAGGATCAGTGGTACCATGATATTTCAAGGTTGGGATCTTGACATGAGATGGGATAACCGCTGACATGATCTCAGCCGTGAATGGAGCTACTCGTTCATTGTCATTTGCTCGCTCATCCAAAGTTCTCTTCCCTTTTGCATTTAGCATGTCTTTAACTGCTTTTTCTGCTACATCTTTCAAATAAGCTTCAGTGTCATGATAGCTTTTTTGATTTGGGCTGTATTCTTTTGAGGTCGAGCATCCAGATTGCTCGAGAGATTTATCTAGCGTCCTTTCTTAATGATCGACTTTAATCAGATGACGTTCTTTTTTCTTTGATGATGTCAGATCTATCTTACCCTCATTGGTATAAGCTTTTAAGTTTCTTCTTGAGGAGATCACCTCATCTCAAGTTGTTGGTTTTGCAGTTTTGGAAGACTTTTAAGATAGAGCTACTTTGAGAAGTTCTTGTATTTCCAGCAATTGTTGCTCCATATGCTTTATCCTGATTGCATTGTCGTCGGGTTGTGCTAGGGTTGACGGCTGTCCTTGCACAACTCCCTCCAAGTTGAAAGTTGGAGCAATATTTTCCTTCAAAGTTGTGGTGTGTATTGCTTCTTCGTCCATTCGACTAAGCTATTTAGATTTCATTTTCCTACATCAAGTTAAACAGTCCATAATTAGTCTATAAGGGAACCACAAGGTCGGAGGTTCGAGCCCTCCTTCTAGCGTCAAAAATGTTAACAAGAAACCTTGTCAACATCCCAAAGCAAAGTTGTTAACAAGAAAGGTTGCTAACACCCCAAAGGAAAGTTTTAGAAGTGATCAGTCTCTTCGAAACCCCCTTTCGAATGAGTTGATTGGGACAAAATGTTTTTAGAGAGTGGCCTTATGAAAGTGTTAATTATAGATAAGAAGACCAATCAACTCTTTGAAACGTAAGTTGGGAAGAGAACCATTCATTCATGATCCTTTTCGAGTGGGTCGAAAGGGATAATTCGTATCTCCTTTTAAGTGGATCGAAAGGATCGTTTATATTTCCTTTCGAATGAGTCAAAAGAACTATTCTGCCGTTAAAAGGAGAATTCGCTTTCGAAAGTATAGTTTCTGCTGTCATGGAAGGAACTTCTTCGAAAGGGTTATATGTTTTTGTAATATCTAAGCTCCTTCTGAAGATGTCCAACCAGCAATCATAACTTGATATTCGTATAGTGATTCCATTTCTAAACCCTTTTCGATTAGGTCGAAAGGGTACTTACTCTTTCAAAAAGGGCTAATGTACAATATATAAAGTATAAATTCAATATGCAATGGAATAACATCTTGGACAAATAATATAAGTTTGATGAACTTATTAATATCGAAATATCATCATCACTCCAATCTAACATTTGATATCACGAAACATGATAATATGATTCTAATTCACAATGTCTAAGTTGATCCCGTAGCATTGCATAAGTCAAATTGGGGATAAGAAAATAAGTTAGCATCATGTGCAATTGGCCATTAGACATGCTAATGACCGAAACGATCTTCCTCATATTCAAAATCAATATTGGATCCATGTATTCCCTCTTTTATATTTATTTAAATTGGATTACAAGTAAGAAAGAGATTACAAAATTCAAAATTTGGTCCCAAACTCGGACCCCTAGGGTCGTATTTATAGATGCAGGTTGACTCCTTTCCGCCTCCATCCTTTCGAAGCGGTTGAAAGGTCTTTATCCCAACCTTTCGCATTCAACCTTTCATCTTCATCCTTTCGCTTCCATAGCTTTGAAGGTGGCCGCTTGGGTCTCTTATTATGCTTTGGTTAACCCTTTCACCTTCATCAATAATGTATTAGCAATAGAAGTTGCTCTAAAACTCCCCTATATTACTTTCGCGCTTCTCTGAAGCCTTTCGACACCTTCGAAAGATATATAGCGAAAGGGTCGAGGTTTCCCATTACATAGTTTTGATGTAAGCGGAAGCGCCTTCAACTCCTTCTTGAAAGGGACGCGGAAGATGATCTTAAGGCTATTTAACAGTAGAGGGGGGGTGAATAGTGTTTTAAGAATTTCTTTAAAACTTCTTTGATTTAAATTGAATTAACTAACTTAATGCAAATACACAATCACAGATCAAATCACAGAATCACAAACAAATGCAAATATAAATAAAAAGCAAGTAAAGGAAAGAACACACCGGGAATTTTATACTGGTTCGGTGTTACCCTACATCCAGTCCCGCACAACCCGTACGGCTTTCTATTCAACAATAATCTAGATTACAATCCCTCGATTCCAAGGCAACGAGGTACACCCTCCAGATTCTCAGGTCTCTGGGTAGAACCACTTGATTCACAGGACACAAGTTCACCCGATCGATTTCCAAGGACACGATCACAACTTTATAACCCCACACAAGTTTCTTTGAGTACAAATGTATCTATAACTCTGATAAGCACTGAGATTCTTTGGAGAGAGTGGCAGAGAATCAAACTAGAGATATTCTGGTTTGATTCACTTAAGATTTCGGCAGAATATGGATAGGATAATTAGAAAATAAGATAAGAGAGTAAAGAGGAGAGAAAATAAAGAAAGTAGTTACTGGAAAACGTCCATAACAGTCCCTATTTATAGAGAATGAATGGATGTGTCCATTCGAAGAGGTTTAAATGAATAGACACTTCTTTTGAAAACAACCTTTGCTGTAACGGGAAGCATGTCGACATGACAGGTAAATAGGATGTCGACATGGTCTAGTAAAAGTGATGATTTGCTTTACTTTGAAAATGATGGTTTAAAACATATGCAACTTTATTCAAATGGACTCTATGTATTTGTAGAAGGTATTTAGAAGTAGAAATACTTATGAATGTATATATGTATATATACTAAAATATATTTAAAATCAAAGTAAATAAACTAAAGTAAATATAATATTAAAATAGATTTTGAGGCTAAAATATCAAGGACAATTTTGAAATCAAAATATAACAAAATGATAAATATGATTTTGAGGCTAAAACATTTTTGGAAATGTGAACGAAGGTTTTTCTTTTGAAAAGGAATATTTGAAAATCATTTTATAAAACAAGAGATAATTTTGAAAATCATTTTGAATCAAAATTAGTGGATAACAAAATAGGGCTACTATCCGTTCCACTAGATATTTCGTGAGTTCCATCTCACTAGGGTTCCATCCCTTTAACAAGAACGAAGTGGATTCCATTCCACGAGTAAATTGGATAAAAAAGAATGATAGTGCTTTCAAGGAGTTTTAACAAATATCTAACCTAACTATATTATTTGTCTTGAACTCTTGAATATCTTGAATCTCATGAGTCTTCAATCTTGAACTCTTGATCTTTGTCTTCATCAATTTTGTTTTCTTTACTGTATAGTCTTCTTCTGTTGATACCTGCATATAGATTTCCTGCACATATATATTTTATAACACTTCTGTAGTTGTTGTCATCAAAACCACTATCCTATGGACTAACATTCTCCCCCTTTTTGATGATGACAACCTTTGTTTATAAAATATTTATATTCTCCTTATAACTCCCCCTAAATCTAATAACTCCCCCTTAATCTATGCCTAACTAACCTATTTTATACTTCTCCTCCTTTGTCATCAACAAAAAAAATGACACTAACTCCCCCTAAATTTATGATATTAATAATAGTGTTATCATTAATAATACTGAAACTAGATATAACAATGCTAAATATTGTATACTCAGAATGATATATATGAGTAATATAAGAATGAGAATAATAAGTGTAACCACAGATTATTTTATTCATTTCAATATTACTATATGCATGACTATTTAAACTTATAAACTCATAAATAACTAAAACAAGAAAATAAACAACTCATAGGAAACTAATTCAAATGAATCATTCTTAGGGTAGAACAATCCATAATCAAAGGTGTGTTTAACATATCGAATGATACGTTTCACAGCTTTTAGATGAGTTTCCTTGGGTTGAGATTGATATCTTGCACAGAGACAGACACTGTTCATGATATCTGGTCTACTAGCAGTTATATAGAGAAGTGATCCAATCATTCCTCTATACAAGGTTTGATCTACGTCTTTGGATAGATCATCCTTACTTAACGCTATATTGGTTGCCATGGGAGTTGGTTTTCCACTCACATTGGTCAAGCCAAACTTACTAACTAACTCTCTCGCATACTTCTCTTGACTGATAAAGATACCATTATCTAATTGTTTGATTTGTAATCCTAGGAAAAAGTTAAGTTCACCCATATGACTCATCTCAAACTCTTTTGTCATAATGTCAGAAAATTCTTTGTTCATGTCAGAATTGGTTGATCCAAAAATAATATCATCTACGTACACTTGTACAAGTTGAATATCATTTTTGTTTCTTTTAATAAAAAGTGTGTTATCTACTTTACCTATTTCAAAATTAGATTGCAAAAGATAAGGCCTAAGTCTATCATACCAAGCTCTAGGAGCTTGTTTTAGACCATACAGGGCTTTCTTTAATTTAAAAACATGATTTGAAAATTTTGTATCTTCAAAGAGTGGAGGTTGTTCAACATAAACTTCCTCTTTTACAAAACCATTTAGAAAGGCACTCTTGACATCCATTTGAAAAAGTTTGAAATTATTGAAATTAGCGAAAGCAAGCAGAATTCTAATAGCTTCTAATCTTGCTACGGGTGCAAAGGTTTCGTCATAATCTATACCTTCTTCTTGACAATAACCTTGTGCAACGAGTCGAGCCTTATTTCTAACGACCTCACCTAATTCATTTAATTTATTTTTATATACCCATTTAGTGCCTATAATGGATTTATCCTCAGGTCTAGGAACAAGTTCCCAAACATCATTTCTGGTGAATTGATTCAATTCTTCTTGCATAGCAAGAATCCATGAATCATCAGTTGATGCTTCCTTTGGATTTTTAGGTTCTATTGAGGATATAAAAGCAACATGACTCATACTATTTAATTGATTCCTAGTTTTAACAACAGATTGCATATCTCCTAGAATATTTTCTACAGGGTGATCTTTTAAAAGCCTAATCTTTTTATTTGGATGAAAAGTTTCATTTGTAGCATCTACAGATTCATGATTAGAAATAACTAAGTCATCCTCATCATTAGTCTGATCAACTTCTTTGAAATTTTCATCAAAGGAAATATGTAAAGTTTCTTCAATAGTGTTTGTTCTTAGATTAAAAACTCTATAAGCTTTACTCCTGTTAGAATATCCAATAAAGATTCCTTTGTCGGATTTAGGATCAAACTTATCTAAATTATCTTTTGTATTTAAGATAAAACATTTACTTCCGAAGATTCTGAAATAAGATACCTTAGGTTTCTTATTGAAAAGAAGTTCATAAGGTGTTTTATTGGTTAGAGGTCTAATTAAAATCCTATTCAAAATATAACAGGCTGTTGTAACTGTTTCAGCCCAAAAATGTTTTGGTAATTTACTATCAGAAAGTAGAGTTCTAGCACACTCTTGAATCGTCCTATTCTTACGCTCAACTACTCCGTTTTGTTGTGGAGTTCTTGGAAACGAAAAATTGTGAGTAATTCCCTTCTGATTACAGAATTCCTCAAACTTCTCATTTTCAAATTCACCACCGTGATCACTACGAATAGTGATGATCTTGGAAGAAAGTTGGTTTTGAACTCTTTTTGAAAAACTTTTAAAATAATCAAAAGTATCACTTTTATGTTTCAGAAAGATTGTCCATGTATATCTGGAATAATCATCCACAATTACAAAGACATATTTACTATGGTTGATTGATTGAATCTGAGATGGACCAAATAAATCTAGGTGAAGTAACTCAAGAGGTTTTGAAGTAGAGATCATATCTTTAAGTTTAAAGGAACTTTTTCTAAGTTTTCCTAATTGACATGCATCACATATACTATCTACTTTAAATTGTATCTTAGGGAGGCCTCTTACTAGATCAAGTTTGGATAGTCTAGATAAGAGTTTAAAATTCAAATGTCCAAATCTCTTATGCCAAGTCCAAGGGTCACTTGTATTGGCCAAAAGACATAGATTATCATTTGAAATTTTCATACTAAGAATATAGATATTCTTTTTCCTAACTCCCTCAAAGATAATATTAGATTTATTATCTTCGATGTGACACTTGTCTTTTTTCAAATTTAATCCTATATCCTTTATCACATAACTGACTAATACTAAGTAGATTATGTTGTAGATTTTTAACTAACAAAACATTTGAAATAATAGGAGTTTCAGAATTACCTACATTGCCGATGCCAATCACATAACCTTTTGAATTATCCCCAAAATTAACCAATCCTCCATCCTTGTAAATAATGTCATTGAGTATCTCTGGATTTCCTGTCATATGCCTTGACATCCACTATCAAGTATCCACTTGTTTTTCCTTATTTGCACAGCTTGTCCATTGTGAATAGATTCATTTGTCGCCATGAAGCAAGATTCCTGCACAGTGAGCAACTTTTGTAGATTACCTGATTCTATATAACTATCATGCATCAATTTATGAGACCACAATGATTTGATCATTAAAGAAATATTTTTAGGAAACATTTCAAACTTAGCCATGAACTTTTCAAAAATCAGATTATGAATACTTTGAAAAACTTGCTCTGATACCAAATGAAAGGGACGCGGAAGATGATCTTAAGGCTATTTAACACTAGAGGGGGGGTGAATAGTGTTTTAAGAATTTCTTTAAAACTTCTTTGATTTAAATTGAATTAACTAACTTAATGCAAATACACAATCACAGATCAAATCACAGAATCACAAACAAATGCAAATATAAATAAAAAGCAAGTAAAGGAAAGAACACACCAGAAATTTTATACTGGTTCGGTGTTACCCTACATCCAGTCCCGCACAACCCGTACGGCTTTCTATTCAACAATAATCTAGATTACAATCCCTCGATTCCAAGGCAACGAGGTACACCCTCCAGATTGTCAGGTCTCTGGGTAGAACCACTTGATTCACAGGACACAAGTTCACCCGATCGATTTCCAAGGACACGATCACACCTTTATAACCCCACACAAGTTTCTTTGAGTACAAATGTATCTATAACTCTGATAAGCACTGAGATTCTTTGGAGAGAGTGGCAGAGAATCAAACTAGAGATATTCTGGTTTGATTCACTTAAGATTTTGGCAGAATATGGATAGGATAATTAGAAAATAAGATAAGAGAGTAAAGAGGAGAGAAAATAAAGAAAGTAGTTACTGGAAAACGTCCATAACAGTCCCTATTTATAGAGAATGAATGGATGTGTCCATTCGAAGAGGTTTAAACGAATAGACACTTCTTTTGAAAACAACCTTTGCTGTAACGGGAAGCATGTCGACATGACAGGTAAATAGGATGTCGACATGGTCTAGTAAAAGTGATGATTTGCTTTACTTTGAAAATGATGGTTTAAAACATGTGCAACTTTATTCAAATGGACTCTATGTATTTGTAGAAGGTATTTAGAAGTAGAAATACTTATGAATGTATATATGTATATATACTAAAATATATTTAAAATCAAAGTAAATAAACTAAAGTAAATATAATATTAAAATAGATTTTGAGGCTAAAATATCAAGGACAATTTTGAAATCAAAATATAACAAAATGATAAATATGATTTTGAGGCTAAAACATTTTTGGAAATGTGAACGAAGGTTTTTCTTTTGAAAAGGAATATTTGAAAATCATTTTATAAAACAAGAGATAATTTTGAAAATCATTTTGAATCAAAATTAGTGGATAACAAAATAGGGCTACTATCCGTTCCACTAGATATTTCGTGAGTTCCATCTCACTAGGGTTCCATCCCTTTAACAAGAACGAAGTGGATTCCATTCCACGAGTAAATTGGATAAAAAAGAATGATAGTGCTTTCAAGGAGTTTTAACAAATATCTAACCTAACTATATTATTTGTCTTGAACTCTTGAATATCTTGAATCTCATGAGTCTTCAATCTTGAACTCTTGATCTTTGTCTTCATCAATTTTGTTTTCTTTACTGTACAGTCTTCTTCTGTTGATACCTGCATATAGATTTCCTGCACATATATATTTTATAACACTTCTATAGTTGTTGTCATCAAAACCACTATCCTATGGACTAACACTTCTTCTCCTTAGATACTTCCCTTGGTTGCTTTGGCCTTGTGTTAATTATGATGAGTGATTATTTGAGTGAGTAAGGAGTGCTTTCGCATAGCTTCGAAAGGATCGGTAGGTGACTACTGGATCATTGCGAAAGGTCACTTGGCTTCATGTGGGGTTTCTTTATGCTTTCGAAAGGTTCTAACCATTTTGAAAGGCTTGTTCTTGCTTTCAAAAGGTGCGCACTGGAAAATGTCTTCAAGTGGGAGATTGACAACGGTGAAACTAACTATTTTGAAGGATTTGGTTCTTGTGTGCGATTCTATTGTCCAATACCTTCGAAAGGTGTTTCGAACCCATTCTAGGTTCTCTCATATATGTGGATTCAACTGCGTCGAAAGGTCTAGATGAGGTGGAAGGGTAGCTTTGCTTTCTTTTCTACTCTTTCGAAAGCTCTTGTCTCACTTGACACTCGCAGGTGCATTGGGAGCTTGCGACTTCATCCTAACCTCTTCGAAAGCTATCTCAATACCTTCAAAACACTGTTTTTGAACTATGGTGAAACTAACGTGTTCAATTCTTGTGGAGCCCAACACTTTTTATGAGCCTTCTTTCATAACTTTATTCTTAAGTGAATTTTATGGTTAACACTACTCATTGCCCACTCCCCTCCCACATGCACGACCATCCACCTTTTCATCCTCTCTATGTGCTTGAGTGATGATGGTGTGTTAGTGTGTAAGGATGTGAGGTTTTGATGTGCAGTTTTCTTTTGACTTTGTATAAATATCTTTGATATTTTGTGATATGTATATAAGTGTATGTATATATGTTATATGTGTATATGTATATGTTAGTGTATATATGTGCATGTCACATATGTGCACAAGACATATAAACATTATTGCGATCACTTTGAACAACTTCTGTTCGTTAAACCGTTGAAAGTCGGAAAGCCGATTCCCGGTCACATTTTCACTTATTAATTAAATTACATATATATATAAACAAAATTTGAAAACTAATTTCTTATCATTAGTAATAAATTAAATCAATCACATTTGAATTATAAAATCATATAAATTAATATTAAACAAGTGTTTATAAAAAGTGATGTTGTATCGATAAAGCATTATGAATTTTCTTATATTTTTAGAACAAGTATATATTTTTACAAAACTGCCATAAATGATTTATTATCACTATATAACTTTTTAAAATGAATTATTATCATTTTAAAATAATTATTTTATATTTATACTTAATTTAAAATTCCAGAAAATATATAAAAGTTGATATCATTGATGATGCCATAAATATATTTTGTTTTCAAAATTAAAATAAATAATTTTTATTTGATATTATTGCCTAATGGATAAATAAGTGTATGTATCTAGTTCCGTTCACTTTAATATTGAGAAAATCTCAATTTTTCCGAAAACTTATTTTTGTCGTTTTTCTGATGAAAACTCCCAAATATCCATATTTGTTAATATACCTTTAAAACAAGTTTACCATCGTTATTTATGATTAAAAACATTATAATTTGTGTTATAAAATCTTGCATTTGAATATTTCAAATATAAATATAGTTTATCGAAGTGGTAAATTTGCGGGTCGTTACAGACTTCCCTCCTTAAAAGAATTTCGTCCCCGAAATTACACCTAACCAAAAACCCGGTAAAACATTATTTTAAATTTGAAATACAAACTCATGTTATGCTCATGGATTATCTGTATCCACTATTTGACTCGATCTTAAATTCGAATATACCACTTTGCTTCTGAATTAGTATTGATCCTTCGATTCTCTAGTGCGGACTCTCATCGGGCTCAGAAGCTTTTATTTTCCTTGCATAGTTCTCAACTATCATAGAAAATGTAAGTATCCGACTACAAACCCTTATCAATGTTCATCGTCAAGAGTCAAGTGATAAATCCTTATTCAGACTGGTGTAAATACCTCAAAGTTTCATACTCGAATCTTAGATCAGAATTATGCAATGAAATGATCCACTTATCTCATACGTACTTATTAACCTTCCTAATTTTTTTTAAAACATTTCATAAAACCTTTATCTCAAAATTTTTTTATAAAGATGCTTCTTTATACATAATTACCTTAAAAATTTTATTCATCAAAAATTTCTATCTTCTTTCCAAAGAAACCCTTTCAATTTTAACACTTAGAAAATACCTCTATATACTTAAATCCATAAAAACCTTTGTGGAAAACTTCATATTTTCCAAAACACGCTTTATTGGGTCAAAACAAATGTTGCGTAAAACATCGTTACGACAACCCAAAAACACTAGTATAGGGATCTGATTAATTATTCTTAATATAAATTTTCAATGTCGAACTTAAACTATTTATTAGTTAACAATGAAGCCGATCAAGTTGGGGTATCATTACCTCTCAGACCTTGAATGAACGTCATTCTTAACTTAAAAATGGACATAAATTATCCACCTCGAATCTTAACATCAAATATAGGATATGTATAAATCCCGTATACTATATAAAACATCTTCTTTCGGAAATCACTTACTATAATAACAGTGTTATAGTCAATGTCTTCCTCACTTTCTCAAAAACATTTATTACAAAAATGTTGAAATCCATGTCTCCTTATCACTTAACACATTTTGAATCACTTTTAAAACCATTAAACTCCATTTGCAAATATCACTTTCAAAACATTCCATTAAGAGATTATTTTACTTTTAAAACAAAATGTATCTCCCTTTTTAAAAACCATCCTCTACTTATCAAGATAAACCCTTTTATATTTATAAAACCATGTTTTATAATCTCATTCTTTTTATAAAACTTCTTTTATAAAATCTCTTTATTTATAAAATTCCACTTTTAATATTTATAAACACCATTTATAAATCTATTACTTTATTTATAAAATATTACTTTTATAAATCTTTTATATAAACCATTTCAGAAATATTTGTTTCAAACTATTTCTATCTTCTTTAAACTGTATTTCCTTTGTAATAAAAGATGGACTTATTTGTTAAAGCACACCTTTTTTAAAATAAATTTTATTTTGAATCAACTTTCCTAAGAATTCAAATATCAATTTTATTATTTCAAAATATCACTTTCAAATCATTTCTCTTAAAAGATATTTTAACTTTATAAAAACTCTTTTATAAATATAAACTTTCCATTCTATAAACTCTACTTCTAAAACTAAAAGTTCTACCAAATCATTAAAAAAATTCAAAGCTTTTACAAAATACCAGGATTTAAATTCTCAAAAATCTCTTTATAAAATATGTTTTATAAATCCAATTTATAAAATCACTTATTCAACGCATTCACAAAATTTATTTATCTTAAATAAATTCCTTTAATTTTAAACCAACATTATTACTTATCGAACAGCGCATATGAAACTAAATTCACTAGGTGTTCGTATTTAAACTTTTAAATCAAACAACCAATCAATTAATGATAATAACAGAATATTGTCATTCCCTTAACAACCAAACACTACATAATAACTATATCTTTTGAAAGATATTCCTTCATATCCAAAATATAATCCTAGGTAAAATTATTTCATTTACCATTTTTTCAAAAAAAAATCATTTTTATATAGCATTAACAAATATGCGCTCATATGTAGTACTCTCAACTTATTCTAGGGTGTTGCTTACCCTATCTCTAATGAGTCACTCATCCTAGGGTACTACTAACCCTTTCTCTGTTGAGACCTTACCTCTACAAGGCTCAGGTGTTCACTCAACCTAAGCTCTGATACCAACTGCGACGACCCGTTTTCCGTACATTTTAAGTTGACAATGAACCACACATGTCCAACTCAAATTGAACGAAAATGCAGACCATTAAGGGTAAAAGGAAAATAAAGATAGATCAGAATCTTACACGAATATAATAACATATATTATTTCAATATATAATCTTTAAAGCGAAAATTTTAAACACATACATCGGAGCCTATCCTAAGCCCAATCTGGATAGTTATAAATATACGTCCTTACAAATGTTGAAAAATGACAAACACAGTGGAAAAGTAAACTATGTCCATATGTTGATAAAGATCTCCAGCTCTCCTCTGGAAACTCCAAGCGTCTTCAGCTAATCCTAAAACTACTTAGATCTAACCCGAGTATTAAAAATACCCGGATCAGTTTGGCAAACCAGCGTGAGAAACACAAATCATAAATATATATATATGACAATGTCATAGATCGACTTTGATGCCAAACAAAACCTTTGAGACCATGCCCCATATTAACACGGATAGGTTTTTACCTTATTATAACTAAAACATTTTTATCAAATCATTTGATATTATTTCTAATGACATTGGTTTGAAAACACTTTTCAAATAAATGTATATAATCTTAGCCGAAATTGTTACATTTATTAAATTACAGCATAAAAGGTTTACAACTAAAAACATAAAGGCTCATATTAGAGAATGGATTTCATACAATGACAAGGTAAGGGAATACCTTCCGACAGTACATCTCTAGAGTGATGTACTTGAGGCTCCAACCTCTACCAACACAGAACTGGCCTACCTCTACTATAGATAGTACCGAATATGACATCACCCCGGTCGTTCCTGACCTATTCGATATGTCTAATAGCATACACAACAAACCTGATATATAGAGGGTAATCTAGAAAGGTGATGACCATATTCTAATGGGAGTAACCCACTTAGCCCTGCCGCATGTACCCTGTTTTTTTTATTTTCGATGTGTGAGGCTTAAGGTATCCTACTTTAGATGCCACATTGCCATTTCCAACAACACACTATTGATTTTCAGAAAAGTACAACCTCTGAGCTCGTACGTCTCAGAAAAGGGTGTTAAGTATAGGAGGGGTTGCCTCCAACACCATCAACAGATGTACATTTGTAGAGATCAATATACGTGGTCTTAGAAATACAATGTCAAACATTCGTCCATATAAGTTGTCCAGGAACATGACAAATCGAAGGCACTTCTCCCACTACATCCTATTTGGGAATCACCCCTACGATTAGTAGCGAGTAGTCCTTGCATCGAAGATTTCAAATTGAAGTGACCACTGCCACCATATATATGATAAGGGAATTATCCCAGAGGTTAGTGGCAAGCAGCCTTATATTATGAAGATCTCCGTCTTCAAAATCATTGTCTTCAATATATTTCACTTTCGAACGTATACTTGTTCGAAGTGGTTTTCAGATAGGAATCACCCAAATCCGACCCCGGTTCTTCCAAACTAATTTATCGATAAAAGATGTTAAGTATGTGGATGATTATTATTCAACTTATCAACATCTTTTATCCAGATAAAAAATCTTCTAGAGATATACATATTTAAACCATTCCTTTTTCAGTATATATGGAATCATTAAACCTCTTTTTAACTTTGGAAACACCAAACCATTTCTCATTAATTACATAGGAAAAGTTTCCATAATTTAAAACAATTTTAGTCGAGGTTTCATATTTTCAAAACATATCTTTTAAATGGTTTAAAACCATGTTATCTAAGATGGTAAATTCAAAACCAGTTAGTATTGAGTAATAGGATCCATAAGAATTATATTAATTATAATCAATACTAATTTTCATATTCAACATGTACTATTCATCGAATAATGGTGAAATCACCTTTTAAATTCATACGGATAGTACGAGTTCCCTCCTCGGAATTTAATATAGATTTTAACCAATATGCTTCATATATCACCAAAATCTTATTATTTAAAATCTTGTTTAACTTTTGAAAATCTCCAAATCTCTTTTTATCATAGGAAAACGTGGTTCGAGTAAATCAAATTTACTATCCCCTCCGTTGGGCCTATCCGGATAGCTAGAGCTGAACCCAGACACTGGTTGTCCAAACTGGGTCTAGAGACTATCTCTCTGTCACCCATAAGGCGGTCAAGTTATTTGATAAACTCTAAACTCTTTTATATAATCTTTTAGAGATAATTTTTATTTACTTAACATAATTTCAAATATTGTTTAAAATAATTTTCCTTTAACCATTTATTTAAAACTCTTTTAAAATAATTATAAAACTTCCAAATCATCTTCAAAATACTTAACTATTCATTTTAAAAGGTTACTAAAAAGATTGGGAAAGAATAATTAAGTCAAAATCATAATTTGCAAAAGTTACCGAAACCGCTGCAAAAACTGCTGCGAATAGTGTTTTTAAAGCTTCTTTGTTCAAACTACCAATTCCATTTCATATAAGTCTATTTTTATAAATCAAATCCCCTTTAAAACATTTTAACATATTTATAAAATTTATTCCATATTTTTAAAGATTTAAAAAATTTCAATTTTAAAGTATTTACCACTTTGGTTTCCAAAACAGTCAAACCGTGATGTTTTTAAAAACTTGATTTGGACATAACTCAAATTTTATTAAATGAAGTCTTGATATTACCTCTTCATTTGAAAACTATAGTTATAAAAGTTTAGAAAATTCGTATTTCGAATAATTCCAAGCTATATTCCATTCTGCATATTGATTTAACTTTTATGGCGTAAAATCGCGAACTACCGTTACGCGACACGCTTATTTTGACTGTATTTTCAAATCATTTTCAAACTTTACTGAAATGAGTTTTAATGTTTATAAAATATTTAAAAACCATTTTAAACCATTTTATTATTGTTTTAAAGAGGTTTAACTATTCCGTAACACTTTTATAATTCATATAGGAAAGTGATTTCCTCTGTATAAATTCGACGTATATTTAACGTGAATTATTTCCACATCACGCAAGCTATAATCAACCAATCATCATCCAAACATATTAAACAACCATATAAGTAATCATTTTAGCATATAATCAATGTTATAATTTAAATAGCTAATGTCTATTATTATCACTAATAGCAAGCAATGTTTAAGTGATTAATAAGTGACTATCAAGTGATTCAAAGTGAGATTAACTCACTTTTACCAAACCAAACTATATCCTCTTCCTACCAACATTCAAGAACATATCACCACACTTCATACCATCACTTACTTCTCCATCCCAAACTTTTCCGAAGCTTCATGAAATTAAATCGGCGGCATTTCAGCGGCACTTTCTTCTATTTTCTTCACTCTGGAGCTTATGGACCTCCACCTTGAATCCATGTAGGTTCGGCATGCTTCTTTAAGTAGTAGAGCTCGGCCTCGATGCTTGAAAGAGGGGTGGCCGTGGGTACATGAGAAGGTAGGGAGGTGTTTGGACTTGTTTTGGAGGTGGATTTTCATTGTTTGCATATGGAATTATTTTTTGCATAATTTTCTTGCTATAGTTTTTTTTAGAGAAGAGAGACCCATTAGGAAGCCATTAGAGTAGCTTGGAAGAAGAAGAAGAAGATGGTGTGAAGAAATGAGAGAATGAGGGTGGTATTTATAGAAAAAATAAGTGAACAAATATCTAAATGTGAAATTACTAAAATACCCCTTGCCCACACGCACGGCCATCCCCCCTTGTCCTCCTCTCCATGTGCTTGAGTGATGATGGTGTGTAAGTGTGTAAGGATGTGAGGTTTTGATGTGTAGTTTGCTTTTGACTTTGTATAAATATCTTAGATATTTTGTGGTGTGTGTGTGTGTATAAGTGTGTTTATATATCTTATATGTGTATATGTATATATTTGCATGTCATATATGTGCACAAAACATATAAACACCGTTGCAATCACTTTGAACAACTTTCGTACCTTAAACCGTTGAAAGTCGAAAAGCCGATTCCCAATCACATTTTCACTTAATAATTATATTACATATAAATGTAAACTAAATTTGAAAACTAATTTCTTATCATTAGTAATAAATTAAAACAATCACATTTGAATTATAAAACCATATAAATTAATATTAAACAAGTATTTACAATAAGTGTTATCGTATCGACAAAGTGTTATGAATTTTCTTATATTTTTATAAAACTATTATAAATGATTTATTATCACTATATAACTTATTAAAATGAATTATTATCATTTTAAAACAATTATTTGATTATTTAAACTTAATTAAAAATTCCAGAAAATATATAAAAGTGATGATATCCATGATGATGTCATAAATATATTTTATTTCCAAAAATAAAATAAATAATTTTTATTTCATTTTCTTGTCTAAATGGATAAATAAGTATGTGTATCCAGTTCCGTTCGCTTTAATATTGAGAAAATCTCAATTTTTCCGAAAACTGATTTTCGTCGTTTTTCTGATGAAAATCCCCAACTATCCATAATTGTTACATAGTCCTTGACTTAACTGTCGTTAGTTTCTTTGTCTGATTTAGATGAAAATTGTCGACGGTGCTTTTTTGTTTTGATAGCTAAAAACTGAGTGGCGGTTACTGTAATAACCTGTGATATAGCAGTACTATTCTTTCCAACCTATTTGACCATATCCACCTCAATAATGTAACAGGCTGGGTACTTACATGCTAAGTCCCATTATGTATTTATGTATATACAACAAAAACCAACTGATGAATTGGGAGACGATTAGCAGAAAATTAAATGTTTACTTACATAGGCTCGTAAGTCAGTGGCTGCAGAGTAGGATCGTTAGAGAAAGGTCCACTATTGAACTTGTATAAGCTAGGAACGTGGAGTAAACTCTCAGTATCAATGCATACACCACTAACCGAACTATTAACTCGTACGGTTACCTGTTGATGAGCAAGAATAAGTGAATGTATGTGTATATTTCATCCATTATTTTGTTCGGTGAAGTTGCGTACCTTGTTTACGTGATTCCGTCCCTGATGTTTATGGTATGGGATGTAGTTTTCTAAATTTTTGATTTTCCGATCCAATTCCGTTTGCATGTTGGCATATTTCTAGATCTGGTGGGGAAGTGCTGGCGGTAGTATGTAATATTGGTGGATGTAATTTAAAAGGGCTCTGTTGTTTTTGGTGTAACTCATGTTTTCTGTGATCGTCTTTTTTTAAGCAAATGAAGGGAATGTCTTCCCTTCCGATAGTGTTGCAGTGTTGAATGCAATTCCCTTGGTGCCTGTAGGCAAAACGTACGTATAAAAATTATTGGATGGAATAGTACAACTGTGGTGTAATGGTTGATTGTAACATGGTTGATGGAGGTACCAGTAGGGGTGAAATATATGTACGTGGATCCTTGTAATTTCAGTATAGATTGCAGCTCTTCGATGTTTTCATCCACCTGCATTTGTCAGGATAGAACAACTGTAAATGTGTAGTCTTGTAATTTGTTGAATGGCGGTTTTTAGGAAACGTTGTGATCAGTGTAGTAGAATTAGTTGCCTGTCCATGGATGTACACCTATTATGTCCAGATGGCAACAGCAGTGTTAGCAATGTAGGTGATTAAAATGTGTGGTGGCTACATGGTTGGCACAGTGGAATACATTTGTGTATATACATGTGTGTGTATATATATATGTATATACACACATACATACATATTGACGCAGCGGATTAAACAAAACAATCTTCAATCGGTGAAAATAGTAATCGGTGGATTGGAAGATACTGAAATGCCCAAATTCGTTGATCCGAAGATGCCGAATTCTAGCTATCCCGAACTCGTTGATCGCGCACGATACCGGGTTCAAAGATCTTCAATTCTTCAAGCGTTGATCAAGCGCACTTGATTCCGCGAATCGGCTTCTGCAATCGTTGAATCGAGCGCACTCGATTATCCGAAAGAGGAGATAGGAGATTACACTCAACTACCAATTGGAATGAAAGCACAAAGCTAACAAAAGAGAATTTTATTCAAAAATCAACAACCTTTACAAATGACCACACATGCCTATTTATAGGCTACAACTCAACACAACAGAAAACACAACAAAAATTCCATAACACTTAGGTCGCATACGACCTACGACCTAAGAACAGACGTGACTTAGTATAGGTCGGCAGCGACCTAACAGTTCACATTACAATGCAACCAACATACAAGACAATCATACGACTTAAGAACTATACAATCATACGACATAACATCTGTATCCATCAGCGACCTAAGGAATCAACGGCCGAGATTAAAGCGGCTTAAAGAATCTACGTCTTCAAACTTCAGCGGCTTAAAGAATGAACGGCATCCGTAGCTTTGCGACCTAAAATAAGCGGCTTCAGAAGCTTCGCGACCTAAGCCTTGCGACTTAAGACTTCGCGACTTATCTTCCCAGATTACCCAGCGACCTATCATAGGTTGTGACCTTTTCGTGCGACCTAACATAGGTCGTGATTTGTTAGGTCGGAGCACCCCGTTAGCTCGTTCCAGCACCTTCTTTCCTATCTCGCTAGGTCGTACGCGACCTAAAAGCATGTTAGGTCGTTCCAGCGACCTATCTCTTTGTTTTAGCTCGCCATCCTCAAACCCGTTAGGTCGTAGCTCTTTCCCTGGTGACATGATAGGTCGTTCCCGCGACCTATGCCTTCGTTCGTTAGGTCATATACGACCTAAAAACATGTTAGGTCGTTCCAGTATCTCGTTAGTTCGCACATTCCCACTAGGTCGTTGCCGATCTTCACTAAGTCGTTGGTACGACTTAAAAGCTTTGTTATGTCGGCTGCGACCTAAAACTTGACCTTTCCACAATTCTTCACGAAATGGTAACTCGTTAATCTCCTCCTTAGGTCGGAAGCGACCTAAGACTTCTTTCCAGGCTACATCATCCTCCCCAGGTTGAGAAAAATTCGCCCTCGAATTTGCACTTTCTGCATCCACCACAACAAACTCATCCCCATGATATGGTACGAGATGCTTAACATTAAATACGTCAGACGTATACACATCATCTGGCAGCTTCAATTTATAAGCATTTTCATTAATTCGTTTCACGACTTCCACCGGACCAATTTTCCTGGCTTTCAACTTGTTATAAGCGCCCACTAGAAAACGATCTTTTGTTAACACTGCATAAACCAAATCACCTTCATGAAATTCAACACTCCTTCATTTCAAATCTACAGATCGTTTGTATTTCTCATTTGCCTTTTCCAATCGTTCTTGAACGATTCTATGACACTCCGTCAAACCTTCAACAAAATCAACAGCTTTCTTAACTGTTCCCTTCGAGTGTGGTATTACCGTTAAGTCCAACGGTCCCTTTGGCAAATTTGAATATACAATCTGGAATGGACTGAACCCCGTACTACGATTTACCGCATGATTATGAGCAAATTCTGCTTGGCATAACTTCACATCCCAACTTTTCAGATTGTCTTGCACAAGACACCTCAACAAATTTCCCAATGATCTGTTCACAACCTCGGTCTGTCCATCCGTTTGCGGATGATAAGCACTACTAAACTTCAGCTTCGTTCCCACCATTTTCCACAAACTCAACCAAAAGTGACTCAGAAATCGAGTATCTCTATCCGACATAATAGATTCTGGCAATCCATGAAGTCGATAGATCTCCTTGAAAAATAATTGAGCAACATGAACAGCATCCGCCGTCTTCTTACAAGCAATAAAATGTGCCATTTTCGAAAATCGGTCCACCACCACATATATGGAATCATTACCACGCTGCGTTCTCGGCAACCCCAACACAAAGTCCATACTCACATCAACCCATGGTTTAGTTGGTACAGGTAGCGGCATATATAAACCAGCATTAGTCGCAGTTCCTTTCGAAACCTGACAGATATGACATCGTTCCACAAACCTCTCCACTTCTTTCCTCATTGATGGCCAAAAGTAAGATTGTGAAATCAATTGTAAGGTACGGTCTCTCCCAACATGTCCTTCTTCATGTAGCTCTTTTACGATCTTCATTCTCAAACTACCCTCCGGTATGCACAATCGATTTCCTTTGAACAGAAAACCATCTATCATTATAAACTCATCCGTCTTTCCCTCCTTGACTTCATCAACAAACTTTGCAAAGTAAGGATCATCGACAAATAATTCTGGCAACACATCGAACCCTGTTACCTCAACTTTTAGTGTAGTCAACAAATGACTTCTTCTACTCAAAGCATCAGCCACTCGATTCGTCACCCCTGACTTGTGTTTAACAACAAAAGTAAACTGTTGCAGATATGCAATCCACGATGCATGTCTCGCTGAAATCTTGTCTTGCCCTTGTAAATGCTTCAACGCCTCATGATCAGTGTAAAGAACAAACTCCTTTTGAAATAGATAGTGTCTCCAGTGTTTAATAGATTGCACAACAGCATAAAATTCAACATCATATGTACTGTGTCTCATCTTTGCTCCTGATAACTTCTCGCTAAAGTATGCAATCGGACGTCCCCTCTGACTCAATACTCCTCTAATTCCAACCTTGGATGCATCAGTATGTAGTTCAAACACTAACTAAAAATCTGGTAATATTAGAATTGGTGCAGACGTCAAGAGTTCTTTGATTCGCTCAAAAGCAACCCCGGCTTCCTTCGTCCATGCAAACTGTTTACCCTTCATGCAATCAGTAACAGGTGCCATCACACTACTAAAGTGTGGAATGAACCTCCGATAAAATGAAGCCAACCCGTGAAAACCACGAACTTCCGTTATCGTCTTGGGCTGCGGCCAATCTCTGATAGCTTCGATTTTACTTTGGTCAACCTGTATTCCTTCTTCCGACACAACATATCCCAAAAATAAAACACTCTTCGCCATAAAAACACACTTCTTTGTAGCAGCATAGAATTGTTCTTCACGAAGAATAATTAGCACTTTCTTCAGATGTTGAACATGCTCTTCTGTACTAGCACTGTAGATTAGAATATCATCATAGTAAACCACAACGAATTTCCCAATGTATGGCCTAAAAATCTGGTTCATCACCCTCATGAATGTACTTGGTGCATTCGATAGACCAAACGGCATTACCAGATACAAGCCTTCCCTCGTCTTGAATGCTGTCTTCCATTCGTCCCCTGGTCTAATGCGAATCTGATGATAACCGCTCTTCAAGTCAATCTTAGAAAAGATTACGGACCCACTGATCTGATCCAATAAATCATCAAGCCTCGGCATCGGAAATCTGTATCTGACTGTGATCTTATTCAATGCTCGACTGTCTGTGCACATCCTCCACGTTCCATCCTTTTTTGGTACCAATAAAGCCGGTACAGCACAAGGACTTAAACTCTCCTGCACACGCCCATGTTCAAGCAATTCCTCTACCTGCCTCCGCAACTCTTCATGTTCCTTCGGACTCATTCGATAATGTGGTCTGTGTGGTAACACAGCACCTGGAAAAAGATCTATCTGATGTTTTATATCCCTCAACGGTGGCAACTCCGTTGGTAACTCCTTTGGAAATACATCGTCAAATTCTTTCAAAACTGGTTTAACTTCTTCTGGAATTTCAACTTCTTCACTGCTCTCACGCCCAATTAACAAGAATACTTCCGACTCTTCTTCAACCTCCTTAACAAACTCCTTCAAAGATAACAAAGTTTTGAGCTCTTCAATCTCCTCCAACTTGTTTTCCTCCTGTTGTCGCTTCTTTGGAACTAGAGTAATCTTTGTGCCTTCAAACATGAAACTGTAACTGTTGGTACGCCCATCATGTTGCACCGCCCTATCATACTGCCACGGTCTCTCCAGCAACAAATGACAAACGTCCATATCTACCACATCGCACCAGATTTCATCTTTATATTTCTTCCCAATTGAAAACTTCACACAAGCCCTTCGTCCAACCTTCACCTCCCCGCCTTTCCTCAACCAAGCTAGCTTGTACGGTTTTGGATGTTTCTCAGTCTTCAACGCCAACTTCCTCACAGCTTCGAAAGAAATTATATTATCACAGCTTCCAGCATCAATAACAAATTTGCAAACTTTCCCCAGAATAGTACATGTTGACTGAAAAATATTGCTCCTTAACCAACTACAATCCTCCTCTTGCTTTGGTGTTAAACAGGACCTCTTCATCATTAGATTGTAACCTTCGTCTCCCGTCACTTCTTCTTCCTCCTCATCAGGTGGTGAATTGGAACATTCAGCTTCTTCATCCTCATCCTCAACCTCCGCTATCATAGCTCTCTTCTTCGGCTTTGGACATTCGCTACTTTTGTGGCCCATTTCTTGGCAATTATAACATTTGAAACCATTATTGACTTTCGCCTTCTCAGCCTCCTTCACCACTGGTCTACTGATAGGTTTGGAAACATTAGAACTCCCACTAACACCCTTCACTTGATTGTTGGAATTAGTAAACACACCTCCTCCTTGTCTACCCTGCTTCTCCCAAGCCAACGCTTTCTGATATGCTTCCGCTACAGATCTAGGATCAAACATGTTAACCATATCCTGAATCTGCATTCGCAACCCCCCAACAAATCTGGCTGTCAATTGTTCTTCTGTCTCCATAATATCATTCCTGGCAATCAGTTGATAAAATTCGTCAGCATAGTCATTCACAGATTTCGTCCCTTGTCTCAAGTTCTGCAAACGTTGATACATCAAAGATTGATAATTGTAAGGTAAGAACGTTGCTTTCATCAATTTCTTCATCTACTCCCAAGATTCAACTTTTGACTTTCCCATTCGTTCACGTGTAAGTTTGGTTTGCTGCCACCATGCCAAAGCTCTACCCCTCAACCTTGTAGCAACCAACTTCACTCTACGATGCTCTGGAACTTCCTTAAAGTCAAAAATCTCTTCAACATTAGCCACCCAATCTAGAAACTCCTCCGCTTGCATACCACCTTTGAACTCAGGAATTTCAGTCTTCATCCCCGACCCCCACTTGTGATCATACTCAGAGTAATTTCTTCCTTGTCCTCGTCCTTGTCCTCGAACACTACCACCATCATACTCCTCTTCAAAATCAGATGTATATCGTTGTCTATCTCGTCCACCCACATCTCTACTCCCATCACGTCTACCACCATCATCCCTTCTATCTACATTCCTCCGTTCACGATCATTCACGTTCCTCCCACGCCTTTGATCATCATCAACACTTCTGTCTCGATTGGATTGTGGTGAGACTCTACTTCCCCCATGGTTAGATTCAGGTGAAACCCTTCTCTGATTTTGATTCATTTCTAACATCATCTTCTCTAATCGTCCAATTCCTTCGTTAAGCTTTTCACTAAAATTTTCATTGATTCTTTGCTCCATCTCATCAGCTTCTTCTCTTCGATATAAAGCTTCTACGTTTTGGTGACGATTAGCTCTCCTTGGCGGCATACTTGAAAACTTTACAAACACTTCAAATTCAAACACAATTCGAACTTTGATCCAAAATGAAATGGATCGACAACTCCCACTTTATTGCTACTTCGCGATGAACACAACTTCTCCAAATGATATAAATCCGATCTCTAAACTTCAAAATAAAGTCGAACAACTTCAACTTGCTCTCGGCCGTGGTAAACAAAACTCAGATCTTCACTTCGATTCAAACTTCTTCGAGATGATTGGCTCCAAGACTCGATTTAGCTATGATTGGCTAAAACAAGCTCTGATACCAAAACTGACGCAGCGGATTAAACAAAACAATCTTCAATCGGTGAAAGTAGTAATCGGTGGATTGGAAGATATTGAAATGCCCAAATTCGTTGATCCGAAGATGCCGAATTCTAGCTATCCCGAACTCGTTGATCGCGCACGATACCGGGTTCAAAGATCTTCAATTCTTCAAGCGTTGATCAAGCGCACTTGATTCCGCGAATCGGCTTCTGCAATCGTTGAACCGAGCGCACTCGATTATCCGAAAGAGGAGATAGGAGATTACACTCAACTACCAATTGGAATGAAAGCACAAAGCTAACAAAAGAGAATTTTATTCAAAAATCAACAACCTTTACAAATGACCATACATGCCTATTTATAGGCTACAACTCAACACAACAGAAAACAGAACAAAAATTCCATAACACTTAGGTCGCATACGACCTACGACCTAAGAACAGACGCGACTTAGTATAGGTCGGCAGCGACCTAACAGTTCACATTACAATGCAACCAACATACAAGACAATCATACGACTTAAGAACTATACAATCATACGACATAACATCTGTATCCATCAGCGACCTAAGGAATCAACGGCCGAGATTAAAGCGGCTTAAAGAATCTACGTCTTCAAACTTCAGCGACTTAAAGAATGAACGGCATCCGTAGCTTTGCGACCTAAAATAAGCGGCTTCAGAAGCTTCGCGACCTAAGCCTTGCGACTTAAGACTTCGCGACTTATCTTCCCAGATTACCCAGCGACCTATCATAGGTTGTGACCTTTTCGTGCGACCTAACATAGGTCGTGATTTGTTAGGTCGGAGCACCCCATTAGCTCGTTCCAGCACCCTCTTTCCTATCTCGCTAGGTCGTACGTGACCTAAAAGCATGTTAGGTCGTTCCAGCGACCTATGTCTTTGTTTTAGCTCGCCATCCTCAAACCCGTTAAGTCGTAGCTCTTTCCCTGGTGACATGATAGGTCGTTCCCGCGACCTATGCCTTCGTTCGTTAGGTCGTATACGACCTAAAAACATGTTAGGTCGTTCCAGTATCTCGTTAGTTCGCACATTCCCACTAGGTCGTTGTCGATCTTCACTAAGTCGTTGGTACGACTTAAAAGCTTTGTTAGGTCGGCTGCGAACTTGACCTTTCCACAATTCTTCACGAAATGGTAACTCGTTAATCTCCTCCTTAGGTCGAAAGCGACCTAAGACTTCTTTCCAGGCTACATCACATATACACACACATACATACATACATATATTTACAAATGTGTGAGTGTTTATATTTTTGTCTGTTTATGTATGTGAGTGTGTGATGCAGCACATACCAGAATCGAGCAATCCCTAGGTCGCGAACGACCTTCCGATGATGCAGCGAGCTTCCTTAAGTCACGAGCAACAGGTCGCTCCAGTTTAGGTTGCGAGCAGAGCAGATCTTCCAGTAGGTCGCTCCTCCTCCTCCTTAAGTCACGGCGAAGTCTAGGTCGCGAGATCCTTAAGTCGCGGCGAAGTCTAGGTCGCGAGATCCTTATGCCGCTTCAACTTGAGTCGCCTCTAGTAGGTCGCGAACAAAGTTTAGGTCGTGAAGCTTTAGGTCGCGCCATTCCTTAGGTCGCGAAGCTCGTTATGTCGCTCAGAATTCCTTATGTCGCTTCCATTAAGTCGCGAGCTACAGAAATCCTTAGGTCGCGAACGAGTTTGCTTATGTCGTTCCTGAAGTTGTGCTATTTTCTTATGTCGCTAAAGTTTGTTAAATCGTTTGTGTTTCTTGAGTCGCTGTGTCATTGAATGTTGGTATTTTTGTAAGTCGTTTGTACTGTTTGTGATGTATTTTTCTTAAGTCGTGTGAAGTGTTGTAACGTGTGTTGAGTTGTACTTTCCCTATAAATAGGAGTGTATGGTCATTTGTAAAAGGAGTTGATTTTTGAATAAAAATTGGTTTGTGCTTTGTGTCACCATCAAAATTGGAAGTTGAGTGTTATCTCCTTTCTCCATCTTCGGATATTCGAGTGCGCTCGAATCAATGAACTTGAAGTCGAATCACGGAATCTCATGCGCGAGATCAACGTCGAAGAATCGTAGATCTTCTAACGCGGTATCGTGCGCGATCAACGTGTTGAAGATAGCTAGAATCCGGTATCTCGAGAGATCAACGGATTTGGGCACTTGGGTATCTTCAATTCATCGATTCATCTTGTTTCATCGATTCATTTTCCGCGAATTCATCAATTCGTGACTTGTGTGATCCTGTAGGCTGCATCATTTGGTATCAGAGCGAGGAAACGAACTTTTCCAAGTTCGTTGGATTTCAAGTTTGCGTGATTTGAAGTGTGTGTTTGGATTTTTTGAAGATTTGACAATGCCTCCAAGAATAGTTAATCGTCATCAGAATGTTGTAGATGTGTATCGAAGAGAAGATGCTGAACAAATGGAGCAACGAATTAGTGATAAATTCAATGAGAAGTTTGATGAGGGAATTGGTAGATTGGAAAAGCTCATGATGGATATGAATCAAACTCGACAAAGAGCATCACTAGGTTCAAATCAAGGTGGACATAGAATTTCGCGTCAAATTCCGAGAGGAGAAGAATGTCACCAACATCGGATCGGGAAAGAAGAGAACCGTCAGTTTCGGGAGAAAGAGACGTGCGTGGTAGCAGAAATGTTGATGGTCAGAATCGACATCGACATACGTCAGATTTGGAGGAAACCAGTGATGGTGGTAGTAGCTCTTGTCGAAACCATGGCCAAGGGCGAAATAGAAATAGAGATTCTGAAGATGATCGTCGATGGGAGTCGGGGATGAAAACAGAGATTCCAGAATTCAAAGGGGGAATGCTAGCGGAAGAGTTCCTGGATAGGTTATCAAATGTTGAAGAAATTTTTTACTTCAAGGAAGTACCTGAGCATCGTAGAGTTAAGTTGGTTGCTACACGATTGACGGGAAGAGTTATGGCATGGTGGCAACAAACTAAACTTACACGGGAAAGAATGGGAAAGTCGAAGATTGTTTCATGGGAAAAGATGAAGAAGTTGATGAAGGCTAATTTCTTGCCTTATAATTATCAGTCTCTTATATATCAGCGCTTACAGAATTTGAGACAAAGGACAAAGTCGGTAAATTATTATGCAAATGAGTTTTATCAACTGATTGCTAGAAACGATATCATGGAAACAGAGGAACAGTTGACATCCAGATTTGTTGGAGGATTGAGAATGCAAATTCAGGATATGGTAAATGTGTTTGATCCGAGATCCGTTGCTGAAGCACACCTGAAGGCTCTAGCTTGGGAGAAGCAAGGTAGAAGAGGAGGTGGTGCGTTTACAAGTTCGAGCAATCAGGTGAAGGGGGCTAGTAGCAATACTAATGTTTCCAAGGCTGTTAGTAATCGGTTGTCAATGAAGCTGCTAAGACCAAGGTCAACAACAATTTCAAGTGTTATAACTGTTAGGAGTTTGGTCATAAGAGCAATGAATGCCCGAAGCCTAAGAAGTGAGCGATGGTTGCTGTGGTTGAGGATGAGGATGCAGAAGTAGAATGTTCCAATTCACCACAGGTTGAGGAGGAGGAAGAATTATTGACGGGAGACGAGGGATATTCTTTACTGATGAGGAGATCTTGCTTGACGCCAAAACAGAAAGAGGAGACTAGTTGGTTTAGGAGTAATATTTTTCAGTCGACATGCACTATTTTGGGAAAAGTTTGTAAGTTTGTTATCGATGCAGGGAGTTGTGATAACATCATCTCTACAGAAGCTGTAAAGAAGTTGGCGTTAAAGACAGAGAAGCATTCCAAACCCTACAAATTGGCTTGGTTGAGGAAAGGTGGGTAAGTGAAGGTTGGTCGAAGAGCTTGTGTAACTTTTTCCATCGGAAAGAAGTATAAGGATGAAATTTGGTGTGATGTGGTGGATATGGATGTATGTCATTTGCTGTTGGGAAGACCGTGGCAGTTCGATAGAGCCGTGCAACACGATGGTAGGACTAACTGCTATAGTTTCATGTTCGATGGCACTAGAATCACTTTAGTTCCTAAAAGGCGACAACAAAGTGAAAGCAAGTTAGAGGAAATCGAGGAACTAAAGACTCTGTTATCTTTGAAGGAATTTGTCAAAGAAGTAGAGGATAGCCCTGAAGTATTTCTGTTGATTAAACGTGAAAGTAGTGAAGCGGTTGAAACTCCTGAGGAAGTTAAGCCAGTGTTGAAGGAATTTGAAGATGTGTTTCCTGAAGAATTACCAAAAGAGTTACCACCGTTGAGAGACATACAACACCAGATTGATCTTGTTCCGGGAGCTGTGTTACCACATAGACCACATTATAGAATGAGTCCAAAAGAGCATGAAGAGTTGAGAAGGCAGGTGGAAGAGTTACTTAAACAAGGGTACATACAAGAAAGTTTAAGTCCTTGCGCTGTACCAGCCTTGTTAGTGCCAAAGAAGGATGGAACTTGGAGAATGTGTATAGATAGTCGAGCACTAAACAAGATTACGGTGAGGTATAGATTCCCGATGCCAAGATTGGACGACTTGTTAGATCAGTTGAGTGGAGCTGCTATCTTTTCAAAGATTGATCTGAAGAGTGGGTATCATCAGATTCGAATTCGACCAGGGGATGAATGGAAGACAGCCTTCAAGACACGGGAGGGGTTGTATGAATGGCCGGTCATGCCATTTGGTCTTTCGAATGCACCTAGTACTTTTATGCGAGTGATGAAACAGATCTTTCGACCGTTTATTGGAAAGTTCGTGGTGGTATACTTTGATGATATATTGATATATAGTGGAAGCACAGAAGAGCATCTACAGCACTTGCGGGAAGTGTTGATGATACTTCGTCAGGAGCAATTTTATGCGGCAACAAAGAAGTGCATGTTCATGATGCACAGTTTTTTGTTCTTGGGGTATGTATTGTCCAAGGAAGGTTTCCAGGTGGATCAAAGTAAAGTTGAAGCAATCAAGGATTGGCCACAACCGAGGACTGTAACTGAAGTGAGAAGTTTCCATGGTTTAACATTATTCTACCGAAGGTTTATTCCACGTTTCAGTAGCGTGATGGCACCAGTGACAGATTGTATGAAAGGAAAGCAGTTTGTGTGGACTGAAGAGGCTGATTCTGCTTTCCAACAGATCAAGACACTCTTGACTACAACACCGATTCTTAGATACCCGGACTTTCAGTTGCTCTTTGAGCTAGATACTGATGCGTCTAAAGTTGGAATTGGTGGAGTGTTAAGTCAAAAGGGTTGTCCAATTGCTTATTTTAGCGAGAAACTTTCTGGAGCCAAGACAAGATACAGTACCTATGACTTGGATTTCTATGCTATTGTCCAAGCCATAAAGCATTGGAGACACTATTTGTTTCATAAAGAGTTTGTGTTGTATACTGACCATGAAGCATTGAAACATTTGCAGGGACAGGATAAGATTGCAGCCAGGCATGCTTCATGGATCGCATACTTGCAACAGTTTACATTTGTTGTAAAGCATAAGTCGGGAGTTACAAATCGTGTGGCAGACGCATTGAGTAGAAGAAATCATTTGTTGACTACGATGAGAGTTGAAGTGACGGGGTTTGATGTATTTCCAGATTTGTTTGTTGAGGATCCTTACTTTGCCAAGATTGTAGATGAAGTCGAGAAAGGGAGGACGGATGAGTATGTGTTGGTAGAAGGTTTTCTATTTAAGGGAAATCGGTTGTGTATACCAGAGTGCAGTTTGCGAATGAAGATTGTGAAGGAATTGCATGAAGAAGGTCGTGTGGGAAGAGATCGTACCTTGCAGTTGATTTCTCAATCATATTTTTGGCCTTCCATGAGGAAAGAAGTTGAAAGATTTGTGCAGAGATGTCACATATGTCAAGTTTCCAAAGGGACAGCTACGAATGCAGGATTGTATATGTCATTGCCCGTGCCTACTAGACCATGGGTTGATGTTAGCATGGATTTCGTTTTGGGTTTGCAAAGAACTCAACGAGGGAATGATTCCATATATGTTGTGGTGGATAGATTTTCGAAGATGGCACATTTCATGGCTTGTAAGAAGACCGCCGATGCAGTCCGTTTTGCTCAATTGTTCTTTAAAGAGGTTTATCGACTACATGGGCTACCTGAGTCTATTGTTTCTGACCGGGATACTCGATTTCTAAGTCATTTTTGGTTGAGTCTGTGGAAGATGGTTGGGACTAAGCTAAATTTTAGTAGCGCCTATCATCCACAAACGGATGGGCAAACGGAAGTGGTGAACAGATCTTTGGGAAACCTATTGAGATGTCTTGTGAAGGATAATTTGAAGAGCTGGGATGTGAAATTGTGTCAGGCAGAATTCGCACATAATCATGCCATTAATCAAAGTACAGGATTCAGTCCATTTCAAGTGGTATATTCAGCAATTCCGAAGGGACCATTGGATTTGTCGACAGTTCCACTTCAGAAAAAGGTTGTTAAACGAGCTTGTGATTTCGTGAATGAGTTGCAGGAGTGTCACAGGATTGTTCATGAATGATTGCTTAAGTCAATGAGAAGTATAAGCAATTGGCAGATAAGAAGTGAAGGAGTGTTGACTTCAAAGAGGGTGATTTTGTTTACGCAGTATTGACGAAAGATCGTTTTCCAGTTGGAACTTACAACAAGTTGAAAGCTCGAAAGATTGGTCCATTAGAAATCTTGAAGAAGATCAATGATAATGCGTATCAGTTAAAGTTGTCGGAAGATGTTCATACTTCTGATGTTTTCAATGTCAAACACTTAATTCTGTATTATGGGGAGAAGCTTGTCAAAGAAGAGGAGAGCGTGAATTCGAGGTCGAATTCTTTCCAACAAGGGGAGGATGATGCAGCACATACCAAAATCGAGCAATCCCTAGGTCGCGAATGACCTTCCGATGATGCAGCGAGCTTCCTTAAGTCACGAGTAATAGGTCGCTCTAGTTTAGGTCGCGAGCAGAGCAGATCTTCCAGTAGGTCGCTCCTCCTCCTCCTTAAGTCGCGGCGAAGTCTAGGTCGCGAGATCCTTAAGTCGCGGCGAAGTCTAGGTCGCGAGATCCTTATGTCGCTTCAACTTGAGTCACCTCCAGTAGGTCGCGAACGAAGTTTAGGTCGCGCCATTCCTTAGGTCGCGAAGCTCGTTATGTCGCTCAGAATTTGTTATGTCGCTCAGAATTCCTTATGTCGCTTCCATTAAGTCGCGAGCTACAGAAATCCTTAGGTCGCGAACAAGTTTGCTTATGTCGTTCTTGAAGCTGTGCTATTTTCTTATGTCGCTAAAGTTTGTTAAGTCGTCTGTATTTCTTAAGTCGATGTGTCATTGAATGTTGGTATTTTTGTAAGTCGTTGTACTGTTTGTGATGTATTTTTCTTAAGTCGTGTGAAGTGTTGTAACGTGTGTTGAGTTGTACTTTCCCTATAAATAGGAGTGTATGGTCATTTGTAAAAGGAGTTGATTTTTGAATAAAAATTGGTTTGTTCTTTGTGCCACCATCAAAATTGGAAGTTGAGTGTTATCTCCTTTCTCCATCTTCGGATATTCGAGTGCGCTCGAATCAACGAACTTGAAGCCGATTCACAGAATCTCGTGCGCGAGACCAACGTCAAAGAATCGTAGATCTTCTAACGCGGTATCGTGCGCGATCAACGTGTTGAAGATAGCTAGAATCCGGTATCTCGAGAGATCAACGGATTTGGGCACTTGGGTATCTTCAATTCATCGATTCATCTTGTTTCATCGATTCATTTTCCGCGAATTCATCAATTCGTGACTTGTGTGATCCTGTAGGCTGCGTCAGTGTGTGTAGATATGTATTCATAAATGCACATGTGTGTGTACAAACACATAAAAATTTATGTATATGTGTAGATGTATTGAAATATGTAATATCTAATTTGTACCTTAGTGTGGGGACTATCAAGCAAATTGGTTGGCCGGCAGGTGTGGACATCAGCTGTGCGGTGTAGCAACCCATTTCCAACGATGAGTTCATGGCCCTAGGTATGCGCAATTAAGATGGGAGAAAGCCCTGGCAGCGTAAGCATTAATGCTGTAATTTTACTAGTTTCCACGGATTCGTGTAAATTGTAAAAAATAGGTAAACATGGCCTTTTTTTATGTGTCAGGCCATTTTTTATTGATTGTGTTACATGACCTATCAACATTAGCATTAGGTAAAGCATGCACGTTGTACGCAGACAGATTGTCAGTGCATAGAGGTATCAATATGGTCATTGTGGAAAGATTAAAAGTTGCTGTCGGATAGGCCTATCAAACGGGTTGGGTTGGATCAAAATGGGTTGGGTCGAGTTTGACCCAACCCATTTATGACCCATTCTTTTTTATCCATTTATGACCCAACCCATTTATGACCCAACCCACTTAATAAGTGGGTTACCCATTTAACCCATTTAAAGATTTAAACTTAATTTGACTAATAAAAAACAGATAAATATAAAATAATTCTAATTCTAATTTTTATGTTTTGAGTTCAGATAAAAATTTAAAATTCTAATTTTCATCAAAATTCAAATACGGGGATGCGGTAGCTTATTATTTTGTAAGTACAATTGTCAGTTCCCTTGGAGAACTATAGTGTGCATTCACACGATGAAGTATCCGAGTGTTCCATACTATCCGTAATTTAGGTGGGAGTTAATCGGTCGAAGTCCCGCCTGATTCTGAGTTAGAACGGAGGAGTTATTGCAGTCTGAACAAAAAAAATAGCGGCTTCTGCACTAGGCGGAGTTCAAATATATGGATGTGATAGCCTGTTATTTTCTAAGTACAACTGTTAGTCCCCTTAGAGAAGTACAGTGTATGTTCACACGATGAAGTATCCGAGTGTTCCACACTGTCCGTAATTTAGATTGGAGTTAATCGGTCGAAGTCTCGCCTGATTCTGAGTTAGAACGAAGGAGTTATTGCAATCCGAACAAAAAAATAGCGGCTTCTGCACTAGGCGGAGTTCAAATATGGGGATGTGCTAACCAGTTATTTTCTAAGTACAACTGTCAGTCCCCTTGGAGAACTACAGTGTGCGTTCACACGATGAAGTATCCGGGTGTTTCACACTGTTCGTAATTTAGGTGGGAGTTAATTGGTCGAAATCTCGCCTGATTCCGAGTTAGAACGAAGGAGTTATTGCAGTTCGAGCAAAAAAAATAGCGGCTTCTACACTAGGCGGAGTTCAAATATGAAGATGTAGTAGCCTATTATTTTCTAAGTACAACTGTCAGTCCCCTTGGAGAACTACAGTGTGCGTTCACACGATGAAGTATCCGAGTGTTCCACACTGTCTGTAATTTAGGTGGAAGTTAATCGGTCGAAATCCCGCCTGATTCCGAGCTAGAACGAAGGAGTTATTGCAGTCCGAACAAAAAAAATAACGGCTTCTGCACTAGGCGGAGTTCAAATATGGAGATGTGCTAGCCTATTATTTTCTAAGTACAACTGTCAGTCCCCTTGGAGAACTACAGTGTGCGTTCACACGATGAAGTATCCGAGTGTTCCACACTTTCCGTAATTTAGGTGGGAGTTAATCGGTCGAAATCCCGCCTGATTCCGAGTTAGTACGAAGGAGTTATTAGAGTCTGAACAAAAAAAATAGCGGCTTCTGCACTAGGCGGAGTTCAAATATGGGGATGCGGTAGCCTATTATTTTCTAAGTACAACTGTCAGTATCTATGAAAAACTACAATGTATGTTCAAAATTCTTATTTTTCAAATTTATATTATAATTTAATGTTTTTTAATAAATGGGTAAGTGGGTTACCCATTTACAACCCTTTTAAAAATGGGTCGACCCAACCCATAACCCATTTAATTGCATTCGTAAATGGGTTGATCCAACCCATTTATAAGTAGGGTAAATGGGTTGGGTCATATTTTGACAGGTCTACTGTCAGATGGTGGGTTAGCAGAATTGCCAATCATGTATCAACAAGAGCATATGTATCAGGTATGAACTATGGACGGGAAACTGTGAATTCGGTAGTTGGATATCATGACCCAACTCCTTTTTAAGAAGTTTAACCCTGACGCTACAATGCAATGTTAATTTGCTTATTTACATTGCAACGACGAAGAAAAAGTATATAAAATCATAATATGGCAAGTAGAATGTAATGGATAAGAATTTGTAATGCTTTATTCGACACAGACCAGAAACCAAGACAGTGCATGCATTACAATAATTCACATAGATATAGTAAAATGAGGACAGAGAAGCAATTTAGTTGTTGATCATACGACTTTTCTTCCCTGAATAACCTTTACTGTGTGCACTTTTAGGTTCTGCTCCCCTTGAAATCTGTATATTTTGTAGTTTTTATTAGTTGTTGAATTTATGGGTAAGATAGCAACCTACATATGTCTAAAGTGGGAGAGAAACTCATCCCATTACAGATGCTGTAAAAGGAAGTATAGCCCTATGGTTTTACATGATAGTTTGATAACAAGTTCATTTATACCTTCGCAGTTGATGTATCAGTTGATTTTGAGCTGCCCTCTTCAGCCCGTGTAGCAATCTTTGTTGTAATAAGCTTTCGCTATCCAGTCCCCACCATGAATTTATCAAGCTTGACATGAAAAATCTTAGTGTTACCAATGACTTGTTGTAGAGTGCTTGCAACCCACTTCATACCTTCAACCTGCAGGTAATGTAATCAGTTAAGTGGTTCTTTTGTAGACATTCGTTGGTTAGTGTTGTGAAGGGGGAATGAATATGTTGCGTACCTCGGCGACTTACATACGGAACAAAGACTCGACCGTGTGTTTTTTGAGGTATTCAGCCATGTTGTCAAATAGAACAATAGCTGCAGAAGTGCTACCGTCATTAACCATCAATTCTAGACGGTACCTGGGTGTAGCACACGAAGTTGAGATTCATTGATCCGTATAGTATAAAAGTAGAAGATGATATATGGGTACGTAGTTGTGTTACCTATGTAGGGGAAACTCTGAATCTGCATCGCATTTCTGGCAATAGTTCTTAGAACCATATTTTCCAACAGATGACTTGCAAATGTTGCATGATAGGTATTCCTAGCCATCGTCAATATTAACGCCAGTGATTCTTCCCTGAAATGCAAAGATCCTTTCTGCAAAAGTGTAAAAGTTATAGCAGTCCAATTAAGCACGTAGCTACAATAAATTGTATGGTGTTGCTGATAAAATGTCATACTAAATATAGTTTTGGCAAGTTTAGGCTATCATATATGTAAAAATTTAATACAGTATTTTTAACAAAAATGGTAAACTATATGAAATGTTATCAAATGAACTTTTTTAGTCAAACTTTTACTCAATCCTGGCAAATAAAGTGTATGTATGTGCAATGTACTTATGCATGCCCCTAGTCTCTTCCTTGTCCTTCGCTGATGACGTTGTCATTTTCTCTAATGGCAGCGTCTCCTCTGTCCGTCGGCTTCTTGACTTTCTTCATCAGTATGAGCGTTCGTCGGGCCAACTTGTTAACCCTGCCAAAAGCTGTTTCGTCCATGCGAAAGATTTGCCTCTCACTCGTGCTATGTGGATCGAGTCTGTCTCTAAGTTCAAGGAAGCCACCCTTCCTCTTCCTTACTTGGGTGTTGTCCTGTATCGCGGTAGAAAGCTCAATGCTATTTTCGACCCATTGACTGATAAAGTTAGGGATAAGATCTTACGCTGGAATGCTTCTCTTATTTCTCAGGCTGGTAGACTTGTTCTTATCAAATCCGTTTTGGATTCGATGGGAACTCATGTTTTCGCAGTTATGACCCCCACTTCTTCTTTCTTCCGGTCTTATCGGTCTTTGGCCTCAGCTTTCTTCTGGGGCAACAAGGACAGTGCCCGTCGACACCATTGGGTGTCGTGGGACGTGGTGTGTCGCCCCAAAAATGAAGGCGGTCTGGGTCTGCGCAATCCAAAGGACCTTTGTGCTGCCTTTGCCTGCAAATTATGGCACAGATTTGGCGCTAACAACTCCTTATGGGCTTCTTTCCTCCATGCGAAATACCGCAGTCTTGCGGGTTCTAACTTCTCAGGCTCTCCGTCTTATGCTAGTGAGACCTGGAAGCACATGCAGTCGGTGAAGCCTTTTTCCGACACTCATGGTGGTTCTTCTGGATGGGATGCATATCCTTTTTCCATCCTTAAAGATTGGTCTTAGATTAGAATCCAAGACCCCATTCGTCCGATTTTTTCTTTCATCTGGGACTCTCGTATTCCCCCCAAGGTCTCTATTTTGATGTGGCGGATCCTCCATGATGGATTGCCACTGGACGAGAACCTTCAACAAATCGGTATCCCTCTCGTGTCTCGTTGTAGATGCTGCGGCAATGGGAAATCAGAATCCCTGAATCATTTGTTCTTTGGTGGTTTTTCGGCCAGATCGTGCTGGAATTACTTCGGAAACCTTCTTGATTATCGTCGTTTAGCCAGCTCCCCTTCTGATCTCCTTAACTCATGGTGGTCTGGGAATGTTGGTAAGTCTCTTCGCTCTATTGTTTTTCGCTTGATCCCCTGCCTCATCTGCTGGCACCTCTGGTGCGCGCGGAACAAGGCAACCTTCGAAAACTTTCGTATGGATCCAACATCTATTATTCGTTGTGTGAGGAAAGATGTCTTCCTTGCTTTCCGTGGTAGACCTTTCAGGGGTCGTTTGAACTCCCGTGCGGAGCATCTGGTCGGTCTTCTCTCTATCTCGTGTGCTTTGTCTCACGCTAGACTGGGAGTAGGCTGATCATCGCGAGCGAGCGCTGGCCTTCACCTAGTGCTCACTTCCCCTCCCCCCTTTTGTGTTTAATGTTGTTGTTAGTTTTCCAGGTTCTTTTCTCTTTGGCTCGGTTGTGATTTTGTTGTCTGGTTTCGGGATCCGGCCTCCAGTTGTTCGCTGGTTATTTGGTGGTATCACTGTGGTTGTTCGGCTGCTTCGACTGGTCTTGATCTCCTTTTATGCCACTGGATTGGCGTTGGTGGAGTCTGCTTTACTCTGATTGCCATCTTCCGTGCGTTCCTTATATTTGTTGGATTTGCGATTACTAGTTGGCACTCTTTTTGGTTCGGCTTGGTGGTCTGGCCTTTTCCTTAGGGTAAAGGCGAGTTTGTGATTGTTGGTGGATCGTATGTTCATTCTCCTCCACTATCTTGGTGTGGTTTTGTTGCTGGCTATGGTGGTCTTTTATCCAGTGTCTTGGTTTTATTTTCCGCTGTTGTTTTGCGGTATTTTCTTTTCGGAGGATTTCATCCCTTCTTGTTTTCTATTTTTTGTGAGCCCTCGGAGAAAGGCGTTTTTTCTCCTCTTTATATATTATATTATTTTTCTTTGAAAAAAAAAATTAAAGGATTAGAAGTCTTCATATTTGTTACAAATGTTTTTCACTTTATATTAATTTGATGATTGAACTATGAATAATAACATAGGTACCTTAAAAAAAATTATTTTTTTAAAGTATGAATATGATTGTATAATCCATTCGATCTTCATATTTGTTAAAAATCACATTGGTTTTTTTGAATCATATGAGCATAATTCTTTAATAAACTTATCATACTGACCACCATCGGATGATTCGTTTGTTTAGGGTGTTATTTGAGTTTATTTTATTTTAAGGTCCGACCTATTATCAACTATATATCATTCTTGTTATTATTATCCATAGCACTACCACTTCTATTATAATTATTATGACTACGTTACGGCACGCGCTTCGCGCATGACGATGGATCGCACTTCGTGCATGAATTGTTTTTTTATAAATTGTATAAGTTTAACTCGTTCGAAAAAAATAAAATTTGTACAAATATTTAATTATATTTTTGCGTTTAAATGATATGTAGTTAGTTTTAATTTTTCTTTCTAAATTGTACAATCTAATTTTTTGTTAGTTTGAATTTTTATTTATGTTATTAATTACTAAAGAATGAATTTAATTTTTTATTGGGTTAAAATTTTTATTTCTATTATTAATTAGTAAAAAACGACTTTGAAAAAAAGTTTATTCGTTAGATCCTGTTTTTAAGTGATATTAAGATAAGTGTGTTTTGAATTGGTAAAAAAATTTAACTGTTGGATCCTATTTTTAAGTAATATTAATATTTAATAATATATGTAGAAGGACTTTTTGATAGTTCAGTTTGATACCAAAAAGTGTGACAGCAAAGGTATTACAACTATTAATAAAGATTTTTACAATGGTAAATATAAATAATTCAAACTACATAGATGACTTAATAATAAGATCACTATGACAGTGAAAAACGACAGAAAAGGCATAGGTAAATTATTTAGTAAATTAATAGAATAACAATGATGTATAATATAACAATAAGTTCTCTTTAAATCATCAATTAAATTATCGTAAGGAACAAATAACCTGTAGATTTTTATCTACGGCCATGCTGAGCACTGGGTGAGTAAATAAAAGTAATTAACTAGATTAAAACATGATTATTTGAATTAATCAAGCTGAATATATAATTAAATCAATGCTTATGAAAGGAAAAATTAATTTTATAGATATATATTGTATGATAATAATTTCTCTTTAAATAATTAAATATATTACTTTATAAAACAGTAACGTGTAGACTTTTATGTAGGATAAGGAAGAGGATGGGCGGTGGAAAAAATACCAATCCAAACAAAACAAGATTATTTGAAGAGGCTTTGCACGAAAGGTCCCTATTTATGTTATTGTTATAAGAAAAGTCCCTGTAGAAATGAGTACGTGATTTAGGACCATGTTTTTTCTAAATCAAAAAACACAAGTTAGCTTGCGCTTTTTTAACATTACTTTTTTTTTTGAAAATTTCAAAAATTTTAAAAATGTTTCAAAATCAAAAAGCGCAAATTAGCTTGCGCTTTTCAAAAATTTCAAAATCAGAAAGCGCAAACTAGCTTGCGCTTTCCTGATAGAAAATGCAAGATAACTTGCGCTTTTCAAAATTTTAAAAATTTTAAAAAAATTTCAAAATTTCGAAAAAAATTCCAAAATCAGAAAAGTGTAGGTTACCTTGCATTTTCTATCAGAAAAGTGCAAGGCACCTTGCATTTTTTATTTTTCAAAAAAATAGGGATCAAATTTACATATTCATTTCGGCAAGGACTTTTTCTATAACAACATAAAAAACAAGGACCTGAGACTCTTATCTTGTTATTTGAATTAATATAGCTGAACAACAGAAAATTAAGCAACTTTTTTTATTGGCAGTCAAACGAAAGGTAGAATGGAAAAACCAATGCAGTAATTGAAAAATATGACGAAAACTACAATAAAGCTAAAATTATAAGCAATATAGTAAAACTTTCATTTATTTCCAATCATCAATTAACCAAAAAATGATCAAATATCAGTATGAAGGAAAAAAAGCTAGGCCTTTTAGAAGTAAGATTATTTCAACTAAATAGGACTTAGAATATTCCCAAGTAGTACAATACATAGCTCAAAATTTGTTTCAAAATTTATCTACAAACAAATACAATAGCCAGATAATTTTAAGCTATAAAACACCGAATTTAACATTTTATTAAAATTACTTGTACCAAACTGATTAGGTCAATGCTATGAAGAACTCGACATGCACGTAATGAGGTTTATGTATTAAAAGGCAAGAATTCAGAAAAATAATGGTTGAAAATGGACAATCTATGATTTGGATGAGATAGCTAGCCAAACTAAAAAATATTTAATAGGATGTAAATTAAATTTAATGAAAAATAAAAACATGTACAACGGAATTACTCAGAAGTTACTAATATATATATATACAAGTATGGTGGCACGTCCGTTGGACGTGTGCAAAGAAGGAAGTGACGTATTTTGTCTTTGTTACAATTATGATATTGTGAGAAAGAAGGAAGTGACGTATTCTCATATGCAATCAAGAACCATATAATGATTAAGTTTACAAACTTTATTTATTTAACACATTTAAAAACAGCAAATGTTTATATTAGATTCATTGTGAGTTTGCTTTATTTAAGTTAGTCAGGTTATTGCTGGTATATAACGCATACACAAAGCATCATTTATGAGATACGAATGAGAATTCCCCTGCCTGAAATTTGTTTCAAGGTTACCATTTTGTTGATTGAGATAACAGTAAATTAACCATATAGCAAATTATTTGTACAAAATATGTCTTCCCAAAGCTAAAGAAGATAGTAATTTTTAGTATAATCAATCTTTTAACTCTTTTGCCATGTAACAGTAAAACGATCATTGTATCATTTGCCTTGTAACTCTTTTCCATCTGAAAACATACATGGGAATCTTTTGATGAAATGAATGAGATAATGAGGGTGAAATATGAAATGACGCTGGAAGTTTGAAATTGAAATTATATTCTGTTATTTTTATATGAAACACTGAAAGTATAGTTTAAGAAAACATGCTATAAGAGGATTTTTACCAAAATGTAAGCAAAAACGAAACCAATGAAAGAGAACTATAACTATCAATAAAGTAGCAACAAAAGGCAACCTGAAAAGCTACCAAAAACAGCACCATTATAAGAAGGAAATTGAAGATGGTTTCATGAAGATAAGAATTAAAATCTGTAGTTTTGGCAGAAATCCCTGAGCTCTTTACAAAATCATAACAATCCTGACATTATATTAAGACTATTGAACTTTTGACATTAATATAATGAATGAGATTGAATCTTTAATTAAACAGAGGAACTATTGAACTATTTGCATTATAGCAAGCAAAATGAGACATGTAAGATTTAATGGAGATGCCCGAATAAAATACTAAAAGGGAAAATAAATCGCAGAATTGTCCCACATGGTATTTTAAATGCAACATACTACAGAAATTTTACTATAAGAAATCATTTTTTAATTTGTACATAAATTTATTCAACTAATATCCAAAAATCTACGCAAACAGTCATTCAACAACTCTCAGATTAAAGTATTTGAATGTGATGATTTAACCATAATTCAAATCCTGATGTAATATATGCCAAACTAATAGCTAATAATTATAATTTTAACAGCACTTACAGCTGCTGTTTAACCTCAAATTCAACCAGCATAGTTCTCTTCTCAGAAAGACCCTTCTTTGATTATTCCAGAGTAATTATACCGTTGTCAAAGTCTATGCTTTTGAACATATTCTTTAGCCCTCGAATTTCTTCTTCTGATAAACAACCTGCTATCTTCTGTCATATTTAAACATAATATTCTTAATAGATATAGAAGTTATATATAACATTGATTTTGAGAAATAGGATAAAGTTACCCTCAATGCAGCTTTCTTGAACTGGTTCATAGCCCTGAATTGCTTCGACCTGTTGAGTACAACATTATCAAGAGGAGTATCAGGTGCTTCCTCATATTCTTTAATCCATGGTTGATCTGAATTTTCAGCATAATATTAGATTCAACAACTATAGCAATATACATTAATATTTAACACTTACTGAGAACTTCAAAAGCTAGGATAAAGTTACCCTCAATGCAGCTTTCTTGAACTGGTTCATAGCCCTGAATTGCTTCGACCTATTGAGTACAACATTATCAAGAGGAGTATCAGGTGCTTCCTCATCTTCTTTAATCCATGGTTGATCTGAATTTTTCAGCATAATATTAGATTCAACAACTATAGCAATATACATTAATATTTAACACTTACTGAGAACTTCAAAAGCTATCAGGCGTTTTGAAGGATCTTTGATTAGCGTACTTTTAACAAAATCCTTTGCACCGTCTGAAATATTTGGTCATGGGTAGCTTTCTGGTGATGCGCGGAACCTGAAGTCCCGAGAGTCGTGGATGCCTGGTAATGTCGCCTGGAGAGATGACGCATCACGTATTGAGCCGGCACTTGATGTCGCCTTAAGGACGCACCGTGAGAAGCCACCGTCGAGTTCCGATGCTGATGAAATAGGAAAAGCGCCGAATGTGCTGAGCCGTTGCTGAGAAAATCAAGACATCGTTACTTCACTTAATATCTCTTTTCACATAAGTCGAACATAAATCGCCAAATATATAAGTCATAAAACTGAATCGTAGCCTAAAAGAGGGAAGACAAAACCCTAGAAACCAAATCATTAAAGTAAGTTTTAGATCCTACGTTGAGAAATAAATTCAGGAAAAGAGGGACAAAGGAATAACCCGTTCTTCTATATAAACATAAATCCAAGCTTTGTACTTGCCTATATCATATAATTAAAAGAAAATACAAAGGAATAACATCATGAACTTTTGGATCAACGGTAATTGTACAACAAATCCACATATTCAATTACCATTGGAAGAAGAAAAACTACATGTGAAATTAATTGAAAAGGAGAAAAGAAGTCATATCCTAACCCTTTACTTCATACTTTAACTTAGTCTTACAGCTCAAAAATATGTTTGAAATATCATTTTTTTATATAAACCAAATTCTAAATAACTTAAGCTCTTTCTAGAAAAAATAGTTGAAAGTATTTGAAAGCTCTGATTATATTTAAGAGAAAAGTGGTATTGTTGAGCTGTTTCACCTCTTTAATTATGTAATCCAACCTATTACAAATGGAAATATAATCTAGTTAAGTTTATTCAGAATGTCAGAGTAAAACTTTATAACCATAATTTTCAGAGTAGAATGGAAAGCACATGTAATAGAACTACAAAACTGATACTATCAGCCCATAACCGATAATTTACATCATTTAACAAAATGCATATTAAATGTACCTTTTTTCCGGTCGATGAAAGTCAATTGAATCTAAATGGCTGTCCTTAAGACATTTGCATCATATGGCTTGATTATTTATTCTTCTTTAAAGGCAGCAACTAAAGGAACATACCGTTCTCAATCATCATTCCACCCTTTGATACCTGCAAAAGTCTGCGGGATTAACAATTTGTGAAAACAAAGAAAATAATATAGGTCAATATGTTGTCGAATATGTTGAATCCAGACTATTTTTTAGCTTGCATCATATATAAGTCAGTACACTGCGATACTTTAATCGTATTTCAAATAGAAATCCATTGGAAAAAAAATCTAAAGAACCACATGAATTATATAAAGTCCATATGTTTTAACATAAAGTAGATAGCTGACATGTACATAAAATACATTGCAAGCAACTTTAATGTGCTCCCAGGTTATGTTTCCCTAAAGATAAATATAAAACATGCATCCTTGTAATTTGTTTAGTAGCTATGTACTACGCAAAGCAACCAAGCCTTTCTAAAAGTCTTGTACTATGCAAATATGCAAATGCATTGACATGTGCATAATGAATATCCCTCTTAGGTTCATAATGAACGTTCTAAACATAAAGAAATTATGGACTGACTATGAAAATGTATTGCATTTTAAAATTTATTTCATTATCATCATAAGATGACAGGTTTTAAAATAGTGCAAGACACATTTTTCTTGAAAAGACATTGTTAACTCGTATTTCTAAAAAAAAAATTCAAAGCTTATATGTATTTTTTGTGATAATATTGGGGGCATATATCCATACAAAATTTAAAATTTATGTATATACATAGTATTTGAATGTTATTCATTGATTTGAATGCAATTTATTTATTTATTTATTTTTGCAAAATAGTGTTAAAAAGCATAGGAAAAAGAACTTCAATCAAATATGTTCGTTAAAAATTATCCAGAAAGTGTAATTAGAATTATCAACTGAAAACACCTCTGATTTTCAAAGTTATGTTATGGTAATACAATATCAGATTATAATTTTTATAACAAAGTATAATCGTACATAATTCCATACCTGATTATATTTTATTCGTTAAGAATAAAATTTACTCAAAATGTTATTCCTTATGCAATTAAGAGTAGCTACCCAAACAGAGCCGCCACTGGTCTGAACATACCATTTCTCTCTATAGCTTTCGTACTACATAATACTAATTACCATTAATATTAATATATCCAAATTTGACTGGAAACTACTCACCATTAATATCCCAGTCAAATTGTCTTACTTAGTGAGTTGTCCAACCATGGGGAAATGATTCAAATGATATAATGATGTGAAAATAAATGATGCAACTTTATGTGATTATGATTATAGAAAGTCTAGTGTGTTACAGTTTGTAGAGCGTTGCAAGGTAAAATTTAAGGGTAATAAATTCTAAAGCATCATTTAAGCAGGCAAGTTCTATTAACATTATACCTTCATTCTTTGAAAAAATAATACACAGTCTTAAAAAAATACATATTGATAACACTGAACTAGATTAGCAAATGCTGCACTTTTTAGAAACCAAAATGCAATAATCTTAAAATTAATATTAATTTGAACCTGATATTATGTATTATATGAAATGAAAAGCAAAAGTGTGATTCACCAAAAATGAGATACAATTTTGATCGACGCCCTAATAAACACATGATATACAGAGAAAGAATCAAATATGAATGGTACATCTAATGCTAAAACAAAATCAAATCTTAAAATAGGTGAATTTTATAGTAAAAGATATCAAAAAGGAAAAAAAATTACCTCAGAAGTGAGCAATTGGTAGATTTCACGATGGATGCAGCTCATCAATTTATCATTCAATGTACAAATGGGTGCTTGTAATCACAAAAAAGGCCGGAAATGAAAGAAACATAGAAATCCTTAGTATTATTCTATAAGCAATACCAAAATCTTGAAACTTTTGGCCTCTCGAATACATGGTAATAAATTTAAGTCGGTGTAAATAATGAGTCAAAATTTTACATAGCAAACAGATATTGGTAACGTAAAAATATATATTATTCAACAGGCTAATTGTACAAAACTGCTTAGGAGCTGAAATTTTACACTGCAAATTGTCGTTGGTAACTTGAAAATATATATTTTTCAAAAGGCTAACTATAGAAAAGTGCTTAGGAGCTGTAAACCCAAAACTCATGTATACATATGAATTATATATTATTTTAAAATCAAACATATATATGAATCACACAGTTAAAACATATATGTCGTGATATGTTTCCCCTGAAATTTTGCTGCCTCTCAAAAGCATGATATATAAATATAAGTCCGAGTAAATACTGAGTTAACATTTTACAGTGGAAACTGATGTTTATAACTTATTTTCTAAAGCATGACTCGTGCCCTGATATATCTGAGACCATGTATATAATGCAAAATTGAATGCACTTATTTAAAACTAACTTATCCAAATCGTTTACTTTCAAAATTTATAGATTCGCAACCTTTGAAAACGGACTCGTATAGAACTTTGAAAATTCTTACCTTTGGATCCATTTACATATTTCTAACTGCATGAATATGAACTGAAATACTTGAAACCATATATTTCAAAAACTCATATGTCTGAACTTATAAAAGCCCGACATAGTCAATAGTTGATTCAAATGGAACTAATTTAATTACTTGTGCATATGTTTAAGTCTGTTATATTAAAATTTGGTATGTGTCTGACAATTATTTATACATAAATCTATGTATGCCCATATAAAATTATGCACAAAATATATAGATAAAACCTTTATGCACTTAATATAGTTTGAAAGCTAACATATTCAAAACTTAGCATGTTTTCAAACATCTGTTCATTTTGAAAGCATAATATACTTGAACTTTGTGCATTAAAAGCTTATCAAACTTTATGCTTTCAAAATTATATGTACTTAAAAACTGACATGTAGTTTGGAATCTTCATACACCAAACTGTTTGTACTTACAAAAGCTACGAAACTCATAACAGGTTTTATACTTACGAAAACCAATATGCACTTAAACTCCATATTTTATAAAACTTTGATGTGCTTTAAATTTACATAAGATATTTGTGCATTTGAAAGTTAATATATGTTTGAAATGAAACTGCACACAAAAGAAACTGCTCATATAAATTTGAAACAAAGATACATGAAGCCTGTATTTTACTTATTCAAGAGTTGAAAATATATATTTTTAAAAAGGATAACTATACAAAATTACATAGGAGGTAAATTTTTACAGTGCAAATTGTTCTTGGTAACTTCAGAATATGTTTGTTTCAAAAGGCTAACTGTATAAAATTACTTAAGAGGTGTAAACCCAAAACTCGTGTATATATATTTTTCAAAATATATATTTTTCAAAATTGTTGTTGGTAACTTCAAAATATATATTTTTCAAAAGGCTAACTGTACAAAAGTACTTAAGAGCTGTAAACCCAAAACTCATGTATGCATATGAATTATATATTGTTTTAAAATCAAACATATATTTGAATCACACAGTTAAAACATATATGCCGTGATGTGTTTCCCCTGAAATTTTGCTGCCTCTCAAAAGCATGATATATAAATATAAGTCGGAATAAACATTGAGTCAACATTTTACAGTGGAAACTGATGTTCGTAACTTATTTTCAAAAGCATGACTTGTTCCCTGATATATTTGAGACCATGTATATAATGCAAAACTGAATGCACTTATTTAAAACTAACTTATCCAAATCCTTTACTTTCAAAATTTATAGATTCGCAACCTTTGAAAACTGACTTGTATAGAACTTTGAAAATTGTTACCTTTGAATCCATGTACATATTTCTATCTGCATAAATATGAACTGAAATACTTGAAACCATATATTTCAAAAACTCATATGTTCGAACTTATAAATACTTGATGGACACACAGACGAAGTAGGCATAGATCCCAAAAGGATATTTTTTTCCATAACATACATATATTTTAAGAATCGTACATGTTGTGGTGTGAAGCGACTGAAATGTTTTGCCTGTCCAAACCATGGTGCAAAAATTTTAGCGAGGTTGAACAATGAGTCAAAACTTTTGCATTTCAAACTGTCAAAACAAATTATACTATATATTTTAATAAACAAATTGTTAAAACAAAATGTTTACTAATATAAGATCAATGATATAGTTCTTTATTTGTGATAAACTTGCATAGTACTACCATCCACCCATTATATCTAATGAATGTTTGTAAGCACATTTGCGATTGGAATATTCAAATTCAATTAGCCGACTGAAGTCATATAATCATGATTTGAGGCTGTAGAAGAAATGTAATCAATATTAGAGCAATATAATATAGTGATATTTATCTAAAAAGATAGATGAAGTATCAACTTACTGATTCCATTTTTTGGTGTGGTACTCAAACCAAAGGGGTAGTAAAAAAGTACTTCATATAATGGTCTTTAGTCATGGATCAGTACAAAATGATTCATTAGTTTGATTATAAAATATCAGAGCTGCAGCAATTTTTTGGAAATCATCCAGCAAATTTTATTCATATACGCGATATATATAGTCTGACAGAATTAGGCTAACATCTCCTTTGAAAATAATTAATTGTATGTTACAATTAATAAGTTGTGTTCACTGTTTCTAAATAAAAAATTAGACGGATGAAAATCAAAAGGTAATGATATTAACCTGAGGAAAAAGTAATATATTCTATTGTTAGTGTTGGCAACCCCATCATCGTTAAAAGCTGAAAAGAACAAACTTTAACAAACATATGTAAATCAAGACAAATTACCATTTCAGGGAAAAAAACCTTGTGGTGAAGAGCCGGTAGCAGTTGCTATCTTCTTTCTATCCTTTAAGGAAACATGTTCTGAATCATGCCATGAGAGTGTAGAATCCACACACCAAATTTCATAGTGGTCAATTTGTAACCATCTGAAGTAGAACAAAAGCACAAAAATTAATTAAATTAAAGCATGATAGGTAAACTTGGGAAAAACTATTTTCATTTATGAATTAGAGTGGAAAGTTCAAACCAAAACACACAAATCGGATTTTCCCTAAGCATCGAAAGAAATATGAAATTGAACATGGATAAACTATGGATAATCAGCAAATATATTACAACCCAGTATTTATGGTAAGAAAGGAAATAATGAATAGAGAAACTCCAAACAAAGAAGAAATTGAAATCGAAAGCAAACAGACTTAGATTTATACAAACCTAGTTCGCATCATGAAGATTGACCGTGGCGGCGGCATGTGCTGAAGCGGCAGACAGTGGAGGGGAATGAGAAGCGGAAGTGAAGCAAGGACGGTGTAGGGGTGGTGGTTAGAAAATTGAATGAGGGGAGTTGCCATTTATTTTGAAAGTGTAAAATGAAGACAAAAAGGAAGGGGGAAACGGAAGATGGTGGAAAAAAGACGTGTGCAGAAGGATGTCGGCAACGTGTGAGCACTTGGGGAAATGACAAATCTGCCCTGGTGGAATGTTTTCCTTTTATTTTGAACTAGGGGTAAAATGGGGAGTGTGAAAAAGGCTTCACTTTGACCGGTTTGACTAGGGTTTTGCATTATAGTATAGATATATATATATATACACATATATACATATATATATAACAGGAAAATGGGCACAGGGAAGAAGTTGCAAAAAAATTTAGTCTCAAGGACAACAGGTTTGTTTTTTTAGTCTGAAGGACATCTTTTAGTGTAAACAGAAAATGATAGTTACAACTATCATTCTGTGATTTGCACTAGAAAGTGTCCTTCTACCTAAAAAACAAACTTGTTGTCCCTGAGACTAAATTTTTTTTTTACTTTTTCCTTGAGACTAAAAACCCCTATATATAATTACATGGGTTTGTAGTAAGTTTTTGTGATTAAATAGGAAAACGGGCAACCAAGAATAACAGGCAACCTATTTTTAGATTAAATATCTAAAATAATAAACTAATTATTTTTGGGGGAAAATTAAGAATAACATACCATATTTTCTTTGAAGGGAATTAGAGAAAAGGACAAACTTTGAAAAAAAAAATAGGCTGAAGGACGTCAAGTTTCATTTTTAGGCTGAAGGACAAATGCTTGTTATAATTAGCATTATATTCAACTTTTACACTATACAAAATGCTAGTTATATCTAGCATTATATTCAATTTTACACTATAGAAAATGCTAGTTATAACTAGCATTGTCCTTCAGCCTAAAAAACAAATTTGTTGTCCTTCAGCCTAAGTTTTTTCTAAGTTTGTTTTTTTATTTCTGTTAAAAAACTTGTATTTATGAGAAAAAGGAATCCTAACACAACCATGGTTGGAAATGAACAATCAAAGAGTTGTATGAGAAAATCAAACGGTAACTATTTGATGGAATGTAAATTGATTCTAACGGAAAAATCCTCAGAAATAATAGCAAGCTCCAAAAGGTCGTCAACACACTGATTCGGAAAAAAAGTTGCCTAAAATGTTTCTTTCGTTGGCAAAAAATTATGATAACCAAGGGCTGTTGAAGGCAAAAAAGATAGAATTCCAAATGTGTAATTGTATAATTAATGAAAATAGTGTGATGCTTTACCTTCGTATAAATCAGTTACCACTATTACAACTATAGATCTGCCATATCTAATCTGAGCCATTCTTTTTTATGAAACGGTTTTTGTGCTTGGGTTGTATTATTGTTAAAGCCCATATTGTATTTATATATAATGTAACAGTTGTGTAGAATGATAATCATCAATTACTCTTCAAAAATAGATACTGAAAATATAGATCTGTATATCATTCATTTCCTCAATAAAATCTGATATTTTTTTCATCATCAATTCTCAAATTTACTTTTACGTGGTATCGGAGCTTCCAAAGGCTTAATAGCCATATTTCTAGATTGATCAGAACCATCAGAGAAATATCATCACTTGGGCGATCAACCCCCATTAGAAAACAACGTTTTCATCATTTGAAGAGCTTGATTCAGTGTAGAAAATCAAGTGCCATGCCAATATAACTCGGCTACAACAAGATTTTCTCACCAAATCTTAAAGAAAATCAATCAATAAAATTATAAAATAATCAAGAAGTCGAGAATCATCACAAAACTGAAGAAAGTGCCTTCCAGCAAGACATATCAGATCAAGAAAAAGAGCAGGTTGATCATTTAAGCCTTGAGGCTGCATCAAATCTGGTTGTGAGAAATTCTTACTTTCGTATTTTGAATTCCGTCTTTGATTGATTCTTCTTTATTGCCTGTCTTTATTTCTTTGTCTGTTCATAATCTGAAATCATCATGGGTGATGAAACAAATACTATACTTCTGCCAATGTGAGTAATAGTAATCAACCCAGTGTTACTGCAGAGAAACTTGTTAAAACTGTGACCAGTCCCCAAAGCAATCTGGTCACGGTTCACTTGAGTGAAGACAATTATTGTAACGATCACGATTTTTCGACGCTCGAAAATCGACATTAATACGTCCACTGTATCAAATACCGCGCAATCGAATGCCGGAAAACTGAACCATTAGGGTTAAAAAGAAGAGGTAGAAGAAGACAGAAGAAAAGAAAGAACAGAAAAACAGAAACAGAGACAATATCAGAATCTCACATTTCGCAGCGGAACAAAATATAATAGCTAATCACTAGTCTTTTAAACAAAGAACTATATCAGTTATACAATACATCATCAGAGTCAATATACAACTCAATACAACAATGGACAGTTATATAAACCTGTCCTCATACAGAATACACATCGGAAATAATAAACAAGTACGAGAGTACGTCTCGCCATCCAGCTTGCTTCCAAAGCTCCAGAATATCCAGATAACATAACTCTAGGCTGCCCGTGTGGAAAATTATGGGCACCCAGAGTTTAGAAGGGAACAATAAACTCCGAGTCAGTCATGGTGACTGGTGTGAGATCGTAAAACAGTTATTTTCACAAAGAAAATCAAATTAGTTCGCAATGCTTTTGGAAAATGAAACTACCATAAGACATCCCGCCACACACACAATGCAAACGCAGAATTGGAGGAGATTTCTTCTTATGATAGTCAAAGATGCTTACTACGCCAATCATTGGATTATTATTATTAATGTCTAGTGTAGAAAACATTTTCGAAAGTATAATATTAATCTTAGCCAGCATAGGTACCATTATACTATGCCTACTATAGCTGCTATGTTAAATAGCAGGTTCTACAACTAAAACCGTACAAGTTTCGTATTTGGGAAATGGATTTCCAACAAATGGTCAGGCTAAGGAACTTCCTTTCCTACTGCCGAATGGGATCGACTCTGGCTGGACGTCCCGAGAGACAAACTGCTCTCTACCAAACAAGGCCGGGTTACCCCTGTAACTAGGTAACTCACGAATATGTCATCCCCCGGTCCTTTGGGACCTTTATCCGAGCGCTCGGTAACCAACATCACACATAATAAATAAGGTGTGTCCACATGAGTAAGTATCTGGGCTCCATACCATGATACCACCCCTTTCCAAAAGGAAATGACATACCCTAAAGGGCGCGACCCTCATAACCTTGCCGTAACATTCCTATTTCGACCATTTCCGGGTTGTTGAGGCTCTGACGAAGTCTCATCCACAAAGCTACGCTTTTTCATAAAGTCGTGCTTTGATCACAAATGATCAAATAAATGATCATCGTCACAGCAACACTCAGCATGCCACATTACCGAATTGGGAATATATCGCTGATAAATTTCAACTACATAACCTCTGAGCTCGTACGTCTCAGAGAAGGGTGTTAAGCTAAGAGAATAAATTCTCCGCCACCAACAGAAATGTATTTGAAAGAAATCAGCTCTATATCTCAAAATGTAATGTCAGACACGTAACCATACAAGTCTGTTCCAGGTTCAAACAGAACCGAAGGCACTTCAAAAGAAGCCCTTGCAAATCCGGATATTCACAATCCCGATAAAACTTCCCATCACAAAGGAAATCTCAATACCGTAGCTAACGGTGCAGAGACAATCGATAGGTCATTCTATCGTTTTCACAAATACCCGGTCTTCACCACCGGTCTTCAATACGATCCATATCGTCGTATCATTATTCAGAATGGGTTATCTGACACAAAGGTCCTTTCCCGGCTAAACCGAATAATAAGCGTTTGTTTTACAAACAAATTCAAATGCCATTTCAAAGGCAATATTGATAGTTGGTGATTTAACTATCAACAATATTCACAACAATCATCCAATTTAAATAAATTTCCCAAATTATTAAATTTCAAATATCTTCCCGATATATGGTTTATACTTCAACCATTTGAAAATAATTTCCAAATCACATTCATTTAAACCACTTAAATAAATCTTATCGATTTATTTCAAATTTACCTCCCAATCAGTAAATCTATTTCCACACTTCATCACTTTGAAAACCAATTTTTCAAATCATATTTTTTTCACACTTTTAAAAATAAATCAACGTTTTTTTTTGTTTTTTTTTATTTCCCTTTCCTTTATAAATTCTATTTGGAATTTACATTCTCAAATATTTACTTTCAACACCAAATCAACTTTCAAATTGATTTCTCAATTTTATTTCAATATCAAATCGATTACAAATTCATTTCAAAAATTCATTTCAACACAAATCAATTACAAATTGATTTCTAAATTTATTTCCAAATGCTAAATCATTTTAAAAATCGATTTCCAAATTTATTTTTCAAACACTAAATCAACTTCAAATAAATTTTCCAATGATTTATTTTCCATTACCAAATTAATTACAAATTTGATTTCTAAATTTATTTTGAACTCCAAATAAATTTCCAAATCGATTTCTCAAAGGTTCATTTTCCGATACCAAATCAATTTCAAATTGATTTCTAAATTTACTTCAACACCAAATCAAATTTCAAATTGATTCTAATTTTAATCCCAAATACCAAATCATTTTACAAATCGATTTACAAATTTATTCTCAACACCAAAAATCGATTTTCATTCGAACACTAAATAGATTTTTATATCGATTTCCCAAAGATTTATTTCTTCAATACAAAATCAATTATCAATTGGATTTCAACAAATTTATCACTTTTAAAATAAATTCCTTTATATTTTCCAAACCATTTAAAATTCCATTTCAAATAAAATTTCCAATCTTCCGAATAATACTATTCAAAATTCATTTATAAAAATCTTTCCCTATATCTTGGAATTTATTCAATAAGATTTCGACAATCCATTTTAATACTTTAAAATTCCTTCTTTCAAATAAATTCAATTCTTAAAAATAAATTCATTTAAAGTTTTCCACTTTAATTTCAAAATCAAATTTATATTCATTTCTGGTATCCAACGATACCAAAAATACATTCGGTTAGATTTTAGCCTTCAACAATTTCAATTATCAATAAATCATCCATAGATTATCAATAAATCACATCATTCATATATGGAATAATATTCAAACAATTTAAGGAATCCAGTTGGATCACTCCAACCTGTTTTCCTGCATCCACAGATGTTAGCACAATACCAATTCCACTTCGAGGTGGAATATCACGGTATATGGGATTTTATAAAATATCATCCGCTTACTAACGGCGCAATAGGGTCTCATCCGCTATACAATGCGGGAAATAAATCAATCTAATATATACATATGCCAATATGTATATACTGCTATATATATATATATAGATATATCCTACTATATCTAATATCACAACCAAACAGTCAATCAATCAATCAATAAATGTAAAATCAAATTTTCCTTCGAGTGAGAAAATCTCACCTTAGCTTTTTACTTTGCAATCCATTTCCATTTCCAGTTCGTCTTCTCCAAATTTTGACCTTGTATAAATAATTTTATACAATCGATTAATATTAGAAATAATCGAATAATTAAATTTCCATTTCAACAAATTTAATTCTCATTTACTTTATAAAATATCTTTATCGATTTATTACATAAGTTCATTAACAGATTAGTCCCATATTAAATTGTTTAAATAAAATTAGTAATTCAACAAATGAATATATCACATTATTTAACAGATTATTCTTTACTGCTTCAAATTTATTTTCTGCATACATATATACATTAAAAAATTTAAACTGCTTAATTAAAACATTACCCTTATACATATATATATATATATATTAAGACTTGAATGTTTATACTTTACTGCAAACATTAATTTTTCCTTTTTATTTTTAAAATAAATTTCTTTCTTTTAAATGTTTATCTACAAAAATAAATCAGAAAAATAAAAATATACCTTACTGTTTCCCTAATCGCCAGCGAACTGCCCAACGTCGAGCATCGCCATCCTCACCAAGCAGTCGAATCACCTCGACGAACCCTAGATCGAACTGCCGAACCCAAAAATCGACCGAGAAGACTTTGTCTTCCCCTGCTTTGCCGGCTCTTCGAGCAAAACCATCGCGAATCGCCTCGCCCATCGCACGTGAGCTTGTATGCGTGCGCCTCCTGATCGCCTCCATTAGTCGCGATTTCCAAATCGCGACATCGTCGTCGCCCCGAGCTACCTCGCGACTGGTGGTGCTCGTTGACCACAACCCCACCATACGCGACTCGATCGATTTGAAGGGCTTCAAGTCGCCGATTCTTGATTGGGCAGGAGGAAAGACATTCGATTTCGAATTGGAACGAGGAATGGAAGGGATATGCTTATGTTATCGAATTGAATTGTTTAGAACTGATTTGAACGAGGTGAAGAGTAAGGTAGTGGAGATAGAAATTTATCAAAGCTCGGCCTGTTGATAAATTTAGAGCAGACGCGTGTTATTTGGAAGGACACGTGCCAACGAGGTGATTTAGAGACAGCTTATGTGAGAAGAAATTTGACCAGTCAAAATATAATATTATATTTAAATTCAAATTTAAATCGACTTCAATTCGATATAAATTTCAGCGCGTTTGCTTATCGTACGGCCAAACGATCACTCCAAACTCTACAAAAATTGAAATCCGATAATAATACAATATTACGGATCCAATGGAACTAGTTTCGTCGAATTCCGAGACTGTGCCCCGGACCGCTATTTTTAAATTCAATTTAAACAACAGAATTTCAAAACTGAACAAAACAGTTTCAAATTCAATTCTGAAAGTTCGATTACCTTCAGAATTATCAATATAAATTTTCAAAGCCTTAAGATTATTTTTAATCGGCTTAAAAATTGAGATTCAACATTTTTACCCAATTGCCATAATTAAATTCAGAAATTTAATCGCCAAATTCCATTCTGATATTTGAATTTCAAATTAAACTATCATTCGAATATTTAAACACAATTAAATATTCACATTTCAAATATCAAAAATTCAGGGTCGTTACAATCTTCCCCCCTTAAAAGAATTTCGTCCCGAAATTACTAGTCAAGAAAATGTTCCAATACCCGTTTATCATTTTTACCAAACCAAACAGTTTTCTCTAATTTTCAAAACACATTTTTCTACTAAAGATTCGTTATCATTTCAACTAAATTTCCAACTTCAATTATAAGTTTCAAACAACATTTTACTTCAAAATTCAAATTTAAATTTAAATTCAAATTTTAAATTATCCAAAATTTCTCAAAAAATTTCTAACTCTCTAAATTTTTGAAAAATTTCGCCAGCGTCTCCTTTGCGCGGCTAGCTCGGTACAACTACAAAATGTCCTTTCGGACCCTCAGATTTCAAAAAGAAAACAAAATGCCAAGTGGTAAAACCAGAATTTCATCAAATTTCATATTGAAATTCAAATACATACCTTTGCCGAGCAAATTCAAATTCATCTTCGAAATCAAAATCCAATTCTAAATACCCTGTATATTTTACTGAACAATAATGTCCAAAATCACTTATTGGATTTCCAAAACCAATTTACTTAAGAATTTCATTCATTCATTTCTTAAGTGCAATATAAGCATTTCTTATATTCATTTTCATTTCACGAACAAAGTTGTATATTCATTCAACTTTGCATTTTCAATTTCATTTGAATTCAATTTACAATTTCAACTCTATTTGAATTCATCTTACTTTCAAATTTTCATTCAGATTTTCATTTCGAATTTTACTTGAATTCGATTTATCTTCTAATCCTGAATATTGAGTTTTATTTACCTATTTTAGTTCAATTCTTAGATTCCCATTACAATTTGAAAATCAAATTTTTGTTACCAAAATTTTTCCAAATTTTCAAAAAAAATTCTAACTCCCAAAATTTTTAGAAAATTTTGGCAGAGTCTCCTTTGTACGGAGGAGCTTTTGCAATTGGACAAAAGATATAAATATATATACATCGACCCACTCGGTCAGAAAAGCAGAAAAACAGTTCATATTTCCTATTTTTATTATGTAGGCGTACCTTTTTAGCATTTTAAACAAAGCGGTTTTTTTTATTAGCTTATTGCGCAACCAAAAATGTAGCCAAACGGCTTCAAAAACCTGCACTTACTCAATTAAAACAGGTAAGTGACAAATATAGGAAATCTATTTAACAATTCACTTATTTCAATAACAAATATATAGATTTCATTAGCCATACATCCAAAATAAATTCCATTAGCAATTCATAAGGTTTTAATTCAACTTAAATCGCTTTCATCTAATTCACATTCAATTTCTATTCAATTCAAGTGATTAACAACTCACTTTCTTACATTCAATTCATTTATAAATAAATCTAACTCATATCTATTTCAATTGATACAAAAATCAATTTCTATTTGCTTTTATTAACTCATAGAATTTATACAGTCTCGTTTTTGTCAAACGATAATTCTTTCTATTCAGATTTGTTAATATTCATGCAACTAAATGATTACTTGAGCTAACTATCATTTAAATTTATTCCATTAAATTTAACTTACATTCCATTTTCTCATTCATTTCATTTGAAATTTCAATTTCCATATTCAATTCATCTCGAATTTATTTTATCTTTATCAAGGAAATTCAATTTATTTCTACTTCTTGAATTTATATACAAATTCAAATTTTATCTTCAAATTTAGCTTACAACAAAGCTTTAATTTAACCAATTCAATTTCCAATTCATTATTTCGTGAATTGATAGATTATCAAATCAGTTTACTTAAACTCAATCCATTTTATTTTATTTTATTTTCCCAAGTTTGGATTTTTATTCAACTTTATTCAAATCAAATTTCATTTCATTTCTTTAATTCATTTATTTACAATTGTAAACTCATTTGTTCATTCACAAATTCATTCCTTTACAATTTGAATTTTCATTACAATCAAACTTTAAATATTTTATAAGTTATCAACTTATTTTACATTCCATTTGTGAATTTTATTTTCAAATATTTTCTTGGAATTCTATTTCAATTATAAATCTCATTTACAATTACATTTACAAATTCATTCGTATATGAATTCATTTCCTCATCTTTCAATTCATATTTATAATTTCCATTTGTTAAATGAATTATCTTCAAATCTTTGGTTATACCATTATTTCTCGTTAAATTTTCGTATAATGATGATAATATTTCAATATTATCACTTCCTAACAACCAAACATCCATATACAATAATAATTCATAGAAAAATGATTTCTTTTCTATACAAAAATAGTTTCGGGCAAAATTACTTCAATTACCCTATTTAAAACAATATTGTGTCAGTTTATCTTGTTTAAGAGTTTAGAAACCCCTATCGATTACAGTTAGCTAGACTGCACCGACCAGAATCTATAAAAAAATCAACTGATAAGTCAACATAATATAAAAAAAATTATATTCACTAACAAATACGCACTCATATCTATTATTACACTCAACTCATTTTAGAGTAATACTGACTCTATCTCTAATGAGTAATTCCCAACAGAGCAGGGTTGTCACTTAACCGGATGCTCTGATACCAAATGTAACGATCACGATTTTTCGACGCTCGAAAATCGACATTAATACATCCACTGTATCAAATGCCGCGCAATCGAATGCCGAAAAACCGAACCATTAGGGTTAAAAAGAAGAGGTAGAATAAGACAGAAGAAAAGAAAGAACAGAAAAACAGAAACAGAGACAATATCAGAATCTCACATTTCGCAGCGGAACAAAATATAATAGTTAATCACTAGTCTTTTAAACAAAGAACTATATCAGTTATACAATACATCATCAGAGTCAATATACAACTCAATACAACAATGGACAGTTATATAAACCTGTCCTCATACAGAATACACAGCGGAAATAATAAACAAGTACGAGAGTACGTCTCGCCATCCAGCTTGCTTCCAAAGCTCCAGAATATCCAGAATATCCTGGTAACATAACTCTAGGCTGCCCGTGTGGAAAATTATGGGCACCTAGAGTTTAGAAGGGAACAATAAACTCCGAGTCAGTCATGGTGACTGGTGTGAGATCGTAAAACAGTTATTTTCACAAAGAAAATCAAATTAGTTCGCAATGCTTTTGGAAAATGAAACTACCATAAGACCTCCCGCCACACACACAATGCAAACGCAGAATTGGAGGAGATTTCTTCTTATGATAGTCAAAGATTCTTACTACGCCAATCATTGGATTATTATTATTAATGTCTAGTGTAGAAAACATTTTCGAAAGTATAATATTAATCTTAGCCAGCATAGGTACCATTATACTATGCCTACTATAGCTGCTATGTTAAATAGCAGGTTCTACAACTAAAACCGTACAAGTTTCGTATTTGGGAAATGGATTTCCAACAAATGGTCAGGCAAAGGAACTTCCTTTCCTACTGCCGAATGGGATCGCCTCTGGCTGGACGTCCCGAGAGACAAACTGCTCTCTACCAAACAAGGCCGGGTTACCCCTGTAACTAGGTAACTCACGAATATGTCATCCCCCGGTCCTTTGGGACCTTTATCCGAGCGCTCGGTAACCAACATCACACATAATAAATAAGGTGTGTCCACATGAGTAAGTATCTGGGCTCCATACCATGATACCACCCCTTTCCAGAAGGAAACGACATACCCTAAAGGGCGCGACCCTCATAACCTTGCCGCAACATTCCTGTTTCGACCATTTCCGGGTTGTTGAGGCTCTGACGAAGTCTCGTCCACAAAGCTACGCTTTTTCACAAAGCCGTGCTTTGATCACAAATGATCAAATAAATGATCATCGTCACAGCAACACTCAGCATGCCACATTACCGAATTGGGAATATATCGCTGATAAATTTCAACTACATAACCTTTGAGCTCGTACGTCTCAGAGAAGGGTGTTAAGCTAAGAGAATAAATTCTCCGCCACCAACAGAAATGTATTTGAAAGAAATCAGCTCTATATCTCAAAATGTAATGTCAGACACGTAACCATACAAGTCTGTTCAGGGTTCGAACAGAACCGAAGGCACATCAAAAGAAGCCCTTGCAAATCCGGATATTCACAATCCCGATAAAACTTCCCATCACAAAGGAAATCTCAATACCGTAGCTAACGGTGCAGAGACAATCGATAGGTCATTCTATCGTTTTCACAAATACCCGGTTTTCACCACCGGTCTTCAATATGATCCATATCGTCGTATCATTATTCGGAATGGGTTATCTGACACAAAGGTCCATTCCCGGATAAACCAATAATAAGTGTTTGTTTTACAAACAAATTCAAATGCCATTTCAAAGGCAATATTGATAGTTGGTGATTTAACTATCAACAATATTCACAACAATCATGCAATTTAAATAAATTTCCCAAATTATTAAATTTCAAATATCTTCCCGATATATGGTTTATACTTCAACCATTTGAATATAATTTCCAAATCACATTCATTTAAACCACTTAAATAAATCTTATCGATTTATTTCAAATTTACCTCCCAATCAGTAAATTTATTTCCACACTTCATCACTTTGAAAACCAATTTTTCAAATCATATTTTTTCACACTTTTAAAAATAAATCAACGTTTATTTTTTTTTGAACAAATTTCCCTTTCCTTTATAAATTCTATTTGGAATTTACATTCTCAAATATTTACTTTCAACACCAAATCAACTTTCAAATTGATTTTTCAATTTTATTTCAATATCAAATCGATTACAAATTGATTTCAAAAATTCATTTCAACACAAATCAATTACAAATTGATTTCTAAATTTATTTCCAAATGCTAAATCATTTTACAAATCGATTTCCAAATTTATTTTTCAAACACTAAATCAACTTCAAATAAATTTTCCAATGATTTATTTTCCATTACCAAATTAATTACAAATTTGATTTCTAAATTTATTTTCAACTCCAAATAAATTTTCAAATCGATTTCTCAAAGGTTCATTTTCCAATACCAAATCAATTTCAAATTGATTTCTAAATTTACTTCAACACCGAATCAAATTTCAAATTGATTCTAATTTTAATCCCAAATACCAAATCATTTTACAAATCGATTTACAAATTTATTCTCAACACCAAAAATCGATTTTCATTCAAACACTAAATAGATTTTTATATCGATTTCCCAAAGATTTATTTCTTCAATACAAAATCAATTATCAATTGGATTTCAACAAATTTATCACTTTTAAAATAAATTCCTTTATATTTTCCAAACCATTTAAAATTCCATTTCAAATAAAATTTCCAATCTTCCAAATAATACTATTCAAATTCATTTATAAAAATCTTTCCCCATATCTTGGAATTTATTCAATAAGATTTCGACAATCCATTTTAATACTTTAAAATTCCTTCTTTCAAATAAATTCAATTCTTAAAAATAAATTCATTTAAAGTTTTCCACTTTAATTTCAAAATCAAATTTATATTCATTTCTGGTATCCAACGATACCAAAAATACATTCGGTTAGATTTTAGCCTTCAACAATTTCAATTATCAATAAATCATCCACAGATTATCAATAAATCACATCATTCACATATGGAATAATATTCAAACAATTTGAGGAATCCAGTTGGATCCCTCCAACCTGTTTTCCTGCATCCACAGATGTTAGCACAATACCAATTCCACTTCGAGGTGGAATATCGCGATATATGGGATTTTATAAAATATCATCCGCTTACTAACGGCGCAATAGGGTCTCATCCGCTATACAATGCGGGAAATAAATCAATCCAATATATACATATGCCAATATGTATATACTGCTATATATATATATAGATATATCCTACTATATCTAATATCACAACCAAACAGTCAATCAATCAATCAATAACTGTAAAATCAAATTTTCCTTCGAGTGAGAAAATCTCACCTTAGCTTTTTACTTTGCAATCCATTTCCATTTCCAGTTCGTCTTCTCCAAATTTTGACCTTGTATAAATAATTTTATACATTCGATTAATATTCGAAATAATCGAATAATTAAATTTCCATTTCAACAAATTTAATTCTCAATTACTTTATAAAATATCTTTATCGATTTATTACATAAGTTCATTAACAGATTAGTCCCATATTAAATTGTTTAAATAAAATTAGTAATTCAACAAATGAATATATCACATTATTTAACAGATTATTCTTTACTGCTTCAAATTTATTTTTTGCATACATATATACATTAAAAATTTTAAACTGCTTAATTAAAACATTACCCTTATACATACATATATATATATATATATATATATATTAAGACTTGAATGTTTATACTTTACTGCAAACGTTAATTTTTCCTTTTTATTTTTAAAATAAATTTCTTTCTTTTAAATGTTTATCTACAAAAATAAATCGGAAAAATAAAAATATACCTTACTATTTCCCTAATCGCCAGCGAGCTGCCCAACGTCGAGCATCGCCATCCTCACCAAGCAGTCGAATCACCTCGACGAACCCTAGATCGAACTGCCGAACCCAAAAATCGAACGAGAAGACTTTGTCTTCCCTGCTTTGCCGGCTCTTCGAGCAAAACCATCGCGAATCGCCTCGCCCATCGCACGTGAGCTCGTATGCGTGCGCCTCCTGATCGCCTCTATTGGTCGCGATTTCCAAATCGCGACATCGCCGTCGCCCCGAGCTACCTCGCGACTGGTGGCGCTTGTTGACCACAACCCCACCATACGCGACTCGATCGATTTGAAGGATTGGGCAGGAGGAAAGACATTCGATTTCGAATTGGAACGAGGAATGGAAGGGGTATGCTTATGTTTTCGAATTGAATTGTTTAGAACTGATTTGAACGAGGTGAAGAGTAAGGTAGTGGAGATAGAAATTTATCAAAGCTCGGCCTGTTGATAAATTTAGAGCAGCCGTGTGTTATTTGGAAGGACACGTGCCAACGAGGCGATTTAGAGACAGCTTATGTGAGAAGAAATTTGACTAGTCAAAATATAATATTATATTTAAATTCAAATTTAAATCGACTTCAATTCGATATAAATTTCAGCGCGTTTGCTTATCGTACGGCCAAACGATCACTCCAAACTCTACGAAAATTGAAATCCGTTAATAATACAATATTACGGATCCAATGGAACTGGTTTCGTCGAATTCCGAGACTGTGCCCCAGACCGCTATTTTTAAATTCAATTTAAACAACAGAATTTCAAAACTGAACAAAACAGTTTCAAATTCAATTCTGAAAGTTCGATTACCTTCATAATTATCAATATAAATTTTCAAAGCCTTAAGATTATTTTTAATCGGCTTAAAAATCGAGATTCAACATTTTTACCCAATTTCCATAATTAAATTCAGAAATTTAATCGCCAAATTCCATTCTGATATTTGAATTTCAAATTAAACTATCATTTGAATATTTAAACTCAATTAAATATTCACATTTCAAATATCAAAAATTCAGGGTCGTTACAATTATCTCCTTTGGAAATTGCAAATTGAGACTGTAGTCCAAGAATATGGACTTGAAGGTCATATTCTTGGAACCATCCTAATTCCTCCTAAATGTATAACTGATCAAGAAAAAAAAAGTCAACAATGAGGATTACATAAGATATCACAAAGAAGATAGACTTATCTGTTCTTGGCTACTATCATCCACAAGCACAAATCCGCTATCTCATGTTATTGGATGCAAAACAGCAAATGACATTTGGACAACTGTTGAAAAAGTGTTTAGTACATAGTCTACAGCCAAGGTGATGTACCAACAAAAACAACTACATAGTATGAAGAAAGAAAACAACACTATGAGAGAATACCTATTCAAAATTAAAACAACTTGTGATCTATTGGAGGCTGCAAATCACAAAGTATCAGATTCTGAGTAGATTTTAACTATCCAGAATGGATTAAGTGATGATTATGAATCTTTAGTTATTGTCATAGCATCTCAAAAGGATCTGCCATCTACCGATGATGTTTACTCGATATTACTCGCTCATGAGGCCAGAATTGACAATAAAAAGCCACAAGATTTAGAGTTCACTATCAATTATACAACTTACTCCAAGAACGAAAGTCAAAGCAACATCAAATCAGATCAAACTGCACAAAGAGGAGGTACACAAAGAGGAGGATACTCCAACAGGTCAAGGGGAAGAGGCAGATACAACAACAACAGACCAAAATGCCAAATCTGTGAAAATATTGGGCATACTGCAGTAAAATGCTATTTCAGATACTCTAACCACAACAACAACAATCAAAGAAGTGGTAGCTACAGTGCCAATGTGGCTCAAGCTAGCTCTAGCAATCAATCAGACAATAAAGATCACAATTCAAGTGAAAATAATCAATCTCATGAACATGTGAATGATGATTGCTGGTACCCAGATTCAGGAGCTACCAATCACATAAATAATAATCTAGACAATTTGAATCTTGGCAATAGGAAGTATAGAGGTAAACAATCTATTTGCATGGGTAATGGTAAGTGCATCAAAATCTCACATATAGGGAGTGCTGTTATCAAAGGGAAGAAGTAGTTATTTTTACATAATTTACTAAGAGTACCAAAAATAAAATAAAAAAATCTTATAAGTGTGTCCCAGTTTGCTAATGACAACAAGGTTTACTTTGAATTCTATCCAAACTATTGTCTTGTTAGAGACATTCTAACTAAAGATATTTTATTACAGGGTAATGCACAAAAAGGGCCTATACAGATTTAAATCTATCAACTGTGTTGATTCTACAAATGAGGAAAATTGTTGTAATCAATGTGAAATAAAAAGAAATAGTAGTGTATTTGATCTGTGGCACTACAGACTTGGTCATCCCAGTAGTAAAGTTGTTGAGCAAGTTCTTACTGAAAAATAGTATATTTTGTGATAATGCTTCTCTCCCTTATATATGCACTTACTGTCAAATGCGCAAAAGTCACAAACTACCATTCAATGACTCTCTAACCAAATACTCTAAACCCCTTGAGCTTATTGCTACTGATCTCTGGGGACCAGCCCCAATATACTCAGACTATGGGTACAAATATTATATATCATTTGTTGATGCACACACAAGATACACTTGGATATATTTTTTGAAAAATAAATCTGACACACACAATGTTGTGATAAATTTCATCACAGTGGTTGAAAAACAACTTGGCACACATGTTAAAATCATACAATCAGATGGGGGGATAGAATATAAGTCTCTTAAGGATTATTTTAAAGAGAAGGGAATAATTCATAGATTTACATGTCCCTACACATCTGAGAAAAATGATTTAGTTAAAAGGAATCATAGACACATAGTAGAATCTGGACTTAGCTTATTGGCTCATGCTAATCTACCTCTAAAATTCTGGCCTGAGGCTTTTAATACAGCTGTTTATCTTATTAACAGACTGCCAACCAGAATTTTAGAGGGTATAACACTATAGAAAAACTACAAGGGGTAAAAGCCAAACTACCATAACTTAAAAACTTTTAGGTGTCTATGCTTTCCATATCTAAGACCTTATCACAATAATAAATTAAATTTTAGATCAAAGCAATGTACTTTTCTAGGATATGCTTCTAATCAAAAAGGTACAAATGTCTTAATGATAATGGGAAACTTTTCATTAGCAGACATGTTGTATTTAATGAGAATGTTTTTCCCTTTAGAAAATCTGAAATGAAAATAACAAGTAAGGTATACAATCCACATGTATCTATACCTGAGATGCCTTTATGCTCAGAGAATGAGAATCCAACAAAGGTAAGGAGGACTACTGATGATCATCAAACTCATCCAACTGTATCTTCTCACAAAACTTCGAGTGGATTAATGATCATAGTCATGCCAGTCACTCATATGCACACTCAACAAATGAAGAAGATCAAAATGAAGAAAGTCAACACAGTGATTCTAGAGACAGTACAAGTCACAATAGAATTGTTTACTTACCTCACACTGAAGCCCCAGTCAGGCCAAGTCATCCCATGGTCACCGGAGCTAAGAGTGGAATCTTCAAGCCAAAGATATATATACCCAACACAAGCTCTAATGAACCATACACCTATGATCAGGCTCCAAAGGACAAAAACTGGAAAGTAGCAATGGATGAAGAGTATAATGCTCTTATGAAAAACAAGACATGGAATCTTGTATGTCCACCTGCACACAAAAATGTTATAGGTTGTAGATGGACATACAAGATAAAAAGGAACCTTGATGGCTCTATCAATAAATATAAGGCAAGACTAGTTACCAAAGGTTATACCCAACAGTACCGGTTTGACTTCACTGAGACATTTTCTCCAGTGGTCAAGCCCTCTACAATAAGACTTATACTTACAGTTGCCCTACACAAAGGCTTGAACATAAGGCAATTAGATGTTAACAATGCCTTTTTGAATGGCATATTAGAAGAGATCTACATGATGCAACCACCTGGTTATGAACAAAATACAAGTCTTGTGTGCAAACTAAACAAGGCAATATATGGCCTTAAACAAGCACCAAGAGTATGGTTTGATAGACTGAAATCAACTCTAATGTCAATAGGATATCAGTCTACCAAACCAGACACTTCACTGTTCATTAAAGTTAATTCATCTTCAATTATTTACATATTAGTCTATGCTGATGATTTAATTATTATAGGTTACAACTAGAGTGAAATTAATCAAGTCATTTGTTATCTGGACAAGCATAAAGATCTTGGGAACCTCAATTACTTTCTAGGAATTGAAGTAAACAAGATATCAAATTCAGAAATCATATTATGTCAAAGGAAGTACATATCAGAACTACTTTCCAAGACAAAAATGGAAGATGCAAAGCCCATGTCAACACCCATGATAAGCAATCAAAGTCTATCAAAAAAAAGGGGAGAAACCATAATTAATGTTAAACAATACAAAAGTGTTATAGGAGCATTACAGTATGCTACTATAACACAACCAGATATTGCATTTAGTGTTAACAAACTTTCTCAATTTATGAAGAACCCCCTAGATGAGCAGTGGAAAGCAGCAAAGAGGGTACTCAGATTTTTAAAGGGCGCTATAAATCATGGACTGTCATTCAAAGCAAGCAGAAATCTTAACATAATTGGTATGCAGACGATGATTGGGCTACAGATCCAGATGATAGAAAATCAGTCACTGGATACTAAATCTTTATTGGAGGAAACTTAATATCATGGTGTTCAAAGAAGCAATCTACTATTTCAAGATCTAGCACTGAAGTAGAATATAGGAGTATAGCAAGTGCTACAGCAGAAGTAATGTGGTTACAGTCAATCTTAAAGGAACTAAAACTGGACACAAACATCAAAGCAACATTGTGGTGTGTCAATCAAAGCACTGTTTACATGACTGCAAACCCCATACTACATTCTAGAACCAAACACATTGAAATAAACTTGCATTTTGTTCGGGATCAAGTACTTAAAGGAAATTTATAAGTGAATCATATACCTGCTACCTACCAAAAGGCAGACACGCTCATCAAACCTTTATCAAAAAGGAACTTCACAAGGTTCAGGTCTGATCTGGGAATAGTAGAGAATCAAGCTTCTTCAGAGCTCAATCAGACACACTATCATCAAATTAAGCAATCGGAGGAAAAGCAACCACAAAGTCGTCAACTTTCTTCCAATCTGAAGCAAGATGGCTCAAAGTCTCAAAAGAGCAACTCAAATCAAATCTCTCCAAAGCTCAATCAGACATACTCTCATCAAATTAAAAAGCAGGAGAAGAAAAGACCACAAAGTCATCAACTTTCTCTTAATTCAAATCGAGACAGCTCAAATCCTCTAAAGACTTAAATCTGCAACTCAAATCAGGAAGAAGAAAGAAGAGAGATTTGAAGGAGAAGCTAGAATTCGTGAATTGCATTACACAATTTCATCAAAATTAGAGTATCGAGTAATATTTTCTTGCAAACCTTAACCCTAGAAATCGGGTTAGGGTTCGAAGGGGGGGATTAATGAAAATAGTCTGATGCTTTACATTCATATAAATCGGCTACCACTATTACAACCATTGATCTGCCATATCTAATCTGAGCCATTCTTTTTTATGAAACGGTTTTTGTGCTTGGGTTGTATTATTGTTAAAGCCCATATTGTATTTATATATAATGTAACAGTTGTGCGGAATGATAATCATTAATTACTCTTCAAAAACAGATACTGAAAATATATATCTGTATATCATTCTTTTCCCTCAATAAAATCTGATATTCTTCTCATCATCAATTCTCAAATTTACTTTTACATGTATGGTATATGGATTACCTCATATTCCAATGGTAGATTTGAGCTGATTATTTCAGAGATGTTCTTTCCGGTGAGAATGCGCGTTGGCCTTCAAAATGCACCTCCTCTTCGGTGAATGCTGGCAATATTTTTACGGAAGCTAGGGAACAACCAAAGTAGAAAAAGCATGTTAGGAAAAGCGAACAGCTATTGTATATGAGGATTATCCATGGAAAATAGGCCGCTTACCTCTTGAGCAACTCACGGCCCTCGTTAATGTCTGAATCTGCGTAGATGCAGGTTGTAGTAGTTGAGTTTAAGCTGGGCTTCCTTGAATTAAGGATGGAAAGTGAGCAATGTTAAATAACCATAGGGCAATATATGTTCAGGGGATAGTTTGGTGTTCTGGTACATACCCTGGTAACTCTTGGCGATCATCGATGTCGGAATAATAGTTTTAGGGTTCTCTTCCAACACAGACTGATCGAGCAAGTAGGCTTTGTTGCCCCCACAATGTAGTAGCAACTCTATTACCGCTATAATAAGTAGAGAGTGATATTCACAAATTATCAACTTGTACATTTTTTTAATGACTGTCAACATATATAGAAGATGGAAAGTTAACATATACGAGTGCAGGTATTATATAAGCTCTCGTTTGGGCACGACTGATCCGTTCCTGGTGGATTGACTTATGATCTCACCAATACGATGTAGGACACCAATCACATCTGGCAAGGTATTTTAATTTACAGTAAGGTAATGTTTGTGAAGAGATTGTATAGGTAAGTAGATGAATAGTAATAGGGATCAGCGGACTGGTTGCAAATTTGTCAAGAACTTAGTTGTGTTGGTTCTTTTTATCATGGTTGGATGATCGACAAATGAGAACTTATGCATCGGTATCTATGTAGTTAAAGCGCTCAACAGTTCCATAGCCATGGAGGTGCAAAAAGTTATAGTGGGGATATAGCAGAAAACAGCGAAGGTGCAAAAAGCTTCATTATATATAAAATCAAATATTTGAAGTTAATTTATTCTCATTCTTGCACACAATTTGTATAGGAAAAAGAAATATTTTCAATCTTATATAACAAAATTGAAAAATATCATGATTTATGCAGATTAGATTTGGTTATTACAATATATTTCTATCTTATATTCAGCATGTATGCCTTAAAATTAGATCTTTAACCTAACGTTGTTGATTTAATTTGAAAGAAAACCGCTCAAATCAACCATTGTATATTAATGTTGCTAAAGCGGATGCTAAAAAGCCTTGATTTAGAGGGTGTAGCGGAAAAAAGCGGAGCTTAAAATGGAGCTACTATTTCATAGCGCTAAATTGAAATAACATAGAGGTTGGAGACCGCTATGCGCTATAGCAGGCATTTTGCGGGACTTTAAGTGCACAGATTGGTATGTCCTCAGCATGATTCTCAACTTCGGTGGATGTTGTGAGAGCATTGAACTAAATGTTGATGACTTTATGGATTGGAAGAAAATTTCTAGTTGCGACCGCTATATTGAAATCACTAATGTCGTACACCACTCCTTCTCGAAGCTTGTTGTAGAACAAGGGCATATAAAGCAGGGTCTGATCACTGCATGCAGCTCTCCATCCTATATATCAAAACGTTCACAATTTTTTTTTTTGAAAATTGGTAAATGGGCCAAGCCCAAAAAAGAGTTAAAAATACAAACGGGTAAAACAGAACCCAAAACCACACAACACAAACAAACGGGTAAACAAACCCGAAGTCGCACAACACAAAACACTAAACCCTAATCGAGTTAGGGCATACTCTCGCCTCCATCTTCTAAAAAGAGAAACTAAAAAATGGCAGAGCTACGCGAGAAACAACAACGAAAGCTAAAGTAACTCGCTGAAGATAAATTAGAGGCTTAGGGAGGCTTCCAGTACTTCGTTTCAGTCCCTCTCATCCCATGATGCTCTGAAATGGAGTGAAAATCATTCATTTGGGTGGTTTTCACTTCCTTTTCGACACGCGAGCACAAGTTTGTACTTGAATCTTTATTACTCCTGAGATCTGGAATCTGCTTGACGGAACTTGATGAATTCGCAAACTTAGACATCCAGCTGCTTTCCCCTCTCTCCAAATAAGATAAGTGAAATATTTGGTTGTTGATGTTGCTTCTGTAGTGACTGTACCCTAATCTTAGATCATTTACAGCCGCTTGAAGCTTTATTTCATGCTCACGAAGGCTATCCTCCATGCAGTATCTTCCAGAACTGTCAGGTAAGGAAACATTAAAGTTTGAAATATTGAAATTAAAGTTTGTTTTATTAAAATTTGCCTTGTCACTTCCCTTGCAGTAACCAGTTGCGGAAGTACAGTTCTGGAAAAAGTTGATTGAGCAGTTGCTAAATCTATCTCTGTTATCCCCTTTAGATAAGTGTCCGTTGAAATTATCTCTTGAACGAGAATTGTAGACAACATTTTTGATATTGACTGTTGGTTGCTGGTTTTTGTCTATGCTCAGATAATTGCCCATTTGATCATGAATACCGTGTGCGCGGTAGCTTCCGCCCCTATCAGGTAAAGTATTACAATTGTTAGAGCTCAATAAATGCTTATTGTTAGGAAAAGATAGATTATTTTTAATTATTCTTCCCTTATATATGCAGGAGCTAATCCTGTCGTGATGGTAGAAGCGGCCGCCACCAGTATTGACGGAATTGGGAGTGAAAACAGCATTATTCAAAGGCCTTTCCATCCAATGATTGCCATTGTGGTGGAGATGCCTCCCATTGGGAAAATAAATCCCATTCTATAAGAAAGATTCTAAACTCTCTTCATATTTATCCATGTGCCAGCTTTTATGATTTGGATTTTCTGAGTAGTGGTTTTGCTTTCTGTTTTTACTGAAGAGGATTTGGGAATCCAATTCTATTTTCTTCCAAAGTTGTATGCTTTCTGTTTCTGATTGAGAATGGAGTCTTTGATTTCTCTCTTTCCAAATGTGAAATATTGGTGTAGTAAGCACAATGCTAGCTTTTTTGAAATCTTTGCTATTTCCTTTGAAATTTTGTTGAATATAGTTGATGCTTTCTCTGATGTTTTGAACTGCCTGATTTTGTCTAATATTGAGCATTGTTTTGGCAATAAACCATATATGTTTTGAATAAGAGCAGTCAAAAAATAAGTAATTGATACACTCCTTTTCCTCTAGGCAAAGCAGGCAAATAGTATCCCCATTTTTGTTCCACTTTAAACATCTATCTCTTGTAGGAAGTCTATTAACAATTGCAAAATAAGCACAATGGGACATTTTTGGGCAATTTGATTTATTCCAAATAACAGAGTGCCAATCCACTTCAGTTTCATAACCTTTTATAAATGCTAATGTTTTTTTGAAGGAGAAAAGGCCTTTAGTAGAAGTTTTCCATTCCCATTTATCCTTTGGGAGATTAGAATCAATTGTTATTTGATTTATGGCATTATTGAAAATAGAAGTAGCAGAATGCATTGATGTATTCCACCTGCTATTTTGGATAATGCTACTAACTTTACCATCTATATCACCAAACAAATATAGGTTATTCCAACCCACAAGACAAACTAAAGTTTTCCCATGAATCCAAGGGTCAAACCATAAACTGGTTTGATTACCATTCTTAAATTTTCTTTCCAAAAGTTTGATGCCAGTGTCTCTACTGCTGAGAATATTTTTCCAGGCATAAGAGTGATGATTCTCTATGCTAGTGGTCCAAAAATTCTTATTTTTAAGATATCCTGCTTTCATCCACTTAGCCCATAAAGAATTGCCATTAACAAATTTCCAGAATAATTTGAGTTTACAAACCTCTCTAAGCTCATTAATACTTCTCAGTCCCAGACCCCCTGCCTTCTTAGAAATACAAATTTTATCCCAAGCAATTTTGTGATGTCTTCCTTTCCAAATAAAATTTGCACAAGTTTTTTCTATTTTGTGAATTGCTTTGGCTGGAATATTGTGGGCTTGAATCTAATACATGATGATTGCAATGATGACAGTTTTAGTTAGTTCGATTCTTCCAGCTAATGACAGAAATTTGCTAGCCCATCCTTCAAATTTATTTTGAATAATATCCAATAATCTTGTGCAGTCTCTTTCATTAATTTGATTAACACTAAGAGGAAGCCCCAGATATTTAACAGGCAGATTTCCTTCCTTGAATTTTAATATACTTAAAATCTCCATTCTATTAGAGCTGCCTTTACTAAAATAAATTTTGCTTTTGAAATCATTGACTTTTAACCCAACATGCTCTTCTAATTTGTCAAATATTCTTGTAATGGATTTCGCACTTTGCATGTCTGCATTCAAAAAGATAAGTAAATCATCAACATATAATAAATGAGTAATATAAGGCTTAATTCTATTTATTGGTTTGATATTTCCTTTTAAAAGCTCAATTTCCATAAGAATAGAGAAATACTCCATTGCAATAGTAAATAAATAAGGAGAGAGTGGGTCTCCTTGTCTAATCCCCCTATTGCTTTGTATAAAACCATTAGGAGAGCCTTGAATCAAAATAGAATAAGTCACATTATTAATACATTTAGAGATAAGTTCACAAAATTTATTACAAAACCCCATTTGTTTCATCATAAAAATAATGAAATGCCTATTAATTTTGTCAAATGCATTCAAACCCATTCCAGAAATTTTAGTAGCCAATTCTTAGTAAACTTTTGGTTTTGAACATCTGAGTAGGTCAACAAATAACCAAATATTTTAAAACAAATTAATACAGTCAACCTGATTTTTTTACTAAACATATTTACAGTTAAGGCCTTTTCCTCGAGTTGAAAGCACAATTGAAACTTTTAATCAGTCATATATATGTTTGATTTATTATTGATCCTTTAAAGAAAGAGCAACATATGGATTCAAATAATAATTATGTTTCTATAGATACAGTGGTAAACTTATAAGGTCTCATTTGGTCGAATTCATATTGAAAGAGATAGATAAAAACATAGTCAACTCAAACGATGACAGTATGATTTTCGGTTGGGAGCACAAATTTAAAAATATAATTGGATACGATAGCTAACGTTCAGCCAGTAAGCAATAAGAAAGGAATTTTTTTCATGTGTGATGAGTAAAATGTAAATAAACTCATTTTAAATGCAAACTGCTAAAAAAAGGTCATGAAGCAGGCAATATTTATAGTAATAGAGCATATTTATAATTTGACTGTAAATAAAATAAATCAGATAGGACAGTCACTTTGATAAAACAGAAACGATCCAAAGATTGAATAATAGAATTATTTGATAGAATGTAATTTGAGAAATGTAAAAGTGTATTTGATAAACTGTTGATTCTTGATACAATGATATCGGCTCTAATATATAGAACATTTTGTAAAACATGGGCTGACATATAAAGCCCAGTACAAAGATATTTGAAACCCGCTACTTTATACAATATAATACCACACTTATATGCAGCCGCATAACCTAACTCCCCCCTTTAACTCCATCTAGGGTTTTCTTCCCCTTTCTCATCTCTATGCCGTCATCTTCAATTTTAAGTTCCTTCTTCAATCGAGTGAATTTTTTTGCTGAGAGGGGTTTCGTGAGGATGTCGGCTCTTTGAAATAGAGCTGGAACATGATTAACTCTTAGTTTCCCCTCCATTACTTTCTCACGAACAAAGTACAGATCTATTTCAAAGTGCTTTCTTCGTGAGTGTAAAATAGGATTTGTTGAGAGGGAAACAGAGCTTAAATTATCACACCAGATTATTGGAGTGTTTGAGAGGTTAATTTTGATTTCATTGAGAAGCAACTCGATCCATGTTATTTCAGCTGCAGTACTGGCGATAGATCGGTATTCGGCTTAAGTACTGGAGCGTGAAGTGGTGGCTTGCTTCTTCGAACTCCATGAGATGGGGTTGCTGCCCAGGTATATGCAGAATCCAAATGGCGATCTTCTATCATCGGGATCGGTGGCCCAATCTGCATCACAGTAAGCTTGTATGTTTAGGTCCTTTGCATTGTTAAGGTGCATACCATGGTCCATTGTTCCTTTCAGGGAACGTAAAATACGTTTTACAGCTTTCCAGTGGTCACTAAGTGGTTTATGCATGAATTGACAGACTTTATTTACGCTGTAGCTCAGATCTGGTCTTGTTATTGTAATGTATTGAAGTGCTCCTACAATGCTTCTGTACTGTTTTTCATTTGTGATGACTTCTCCTGAATCTTTTGATAATCCGAGGTTGCTTGTCATGGGAGTAGGTAGTGGTTTAGCCTAATCCATGTTTGCTCTTTTTAATAGATCCAGTATATATCTTTTTTGACACAAAAACATTTCTGAGTTAGATTTCTGTATGACTTCAATTCTAAGGAAGTAATGTAAATCACCCAGATCTTTTATAGAAAACATTTGATCAAGATGTTTGATAGTTTGATTCATGGCTTGATTGTCATTTCCAGTAATAATGATATCATCCATGTATATCAGAATGTATGTGATCTTTTCTTGTTTGCATTGCATGTACAAAGAGTTGTCTGATTTAGTTGGTATGAACATCAGATCTATCAATGTTGACTTGAGTTTTTCATTCCATACATGAGGTGCTTGCTTCAACCCACAAATAGTTTTATGTAGCTTGCATACTAAATTGTTGTTGACACCCTTCTTGTACCCTTCTGGTTGTTCCATAAACACATACTCTTTTAAGTCTCCATTGAGAAAGGCATTGTTTACATCAAGTTGTCTGATCTACCATCTTCTGTGAAGAGCAATTGTCAAGATAATTCTTATAGTAGTTGGCTTAACAACAGGGGAAAATGTCTCATTGAAATCAAAGCTATATTGTTGGTTGTGCCCTTTAGCTACCAGTCTTGCTTTATATTTTGAGATACTTCCATCTGGATTTCTTTTAATTTTGTAGGTCCATTCACAACCAACTATATTTTTGTCTTTGGGTATTGCTACTAAACTCCAAGTTTTATTTCTGATAAGAGCACCGTATTCATTATTCATAGCTTGTTTCCAATTGCTGTTGGTAATGGCTTCATTTTAGTTTCTTGGCTCGGTTGAGTCCAGTTGAACACTGTATACTTTATGTTTGAAAATACCACTCTTTGACCTTGTAATCATATGATGTCCTGATTTTACAGGTGGTGAATCATGGGTATCAGTATTGTCATCAGAATGTTGAGACATGGATGAGGGGGATTCTCCTTGACTTGGATTGTTATCATTGATCTGGCTTGTGCTGTTGAAGGAGCTAGAGGACTCATGAGAGTCATGACCTGATCCAGTGTCACTACTGGGTAAAGTGTGTTGTGGCCCTTGATTTCTCCGCACACTTCAATCAGTCTGATCCCAGTCTGGTATAACAGGTATAGATGGTATTGATATGTTGTCTTTATTGTATACCTTCTTGGTTGTTTTGATATTTCCATCTGCAAATGGAAAAATGTTTTCATTAAATACAACATGTCTTGAAACAAATATCCTACCATCACTGCTCAAACATCTGCATCCTTTTTTATTATTTATCCTAAGAAGGTGCATGGGGTAGATCTGAGACTTAGTTTGTGATTATTATATGGTCTAAGACATGGGAAACATAGGCAGCCAAATGTCTTTAGACCCTTATAATCAGGTTTAACCCCAAACAGCACTTCAATAGGATTCATATATTTGAGAACTTTGGTAGGAAGCCTATTAATTAGATACACAGAAGTGTTAAAAGCTTCTGGCCAAAATTTCATGGGTAGAGAAGCTTGAGCAAGTAAAGTTAAGCCAGTCTCTACTATATGTATGTGCTTCCTCTCTACAATCACACTTTGCTCAGAGGTATATGGGCAGGTTGTTCTATGAATAATACCTCTTTTCTGAAAATATTCTTTTAGTGGTTTATATTCACTATCACCATCAGTTTGTAAAATTTTAAGCTCACTACTTATTTGTTTCTCTGCTTGAGTTATGAACTACATTATTTCCTTGTGTGTATCTGACTTGGATTTTAGAAAATATATCCATGTGTATCTAGAATAGGCATCAACAAAAGATATATAATACCTGAAACCATAGTCTGAACTTACAGGAGCTGGTCCCCATAAGTCTATTGCCACTAATTCTAGTGGTTTGCTAATAGCTGTTGTTGAATCTGCAAATGACAATTAATGACTTTTGCTTAATTGACAATAGGTACATATATATGGCAAAGATACATCAAAAGAGATATTATTATTCATGAGAACTTGTTTTACAATGTTTACACTAGGATGTCCTAGTTTACAGTGCCACAAAGTAGAAGTTTCTTGGCCATTTTTAACATGAGATTCGGTACTGTTACACCATAAATTCCTAATATTTCTCTTTCTTGTATTGCCAAAGTTGAATTTGTATAACCCTTTGTCCAGTTTACCGTGTAATAATATATCTTGATTTTGTAGATCCTTCACTAAACAGAATTTAGGGTGAAACTCAAAATACACATTGTTATCATTAGCAAATTGAGATACACTCAATAAGTTTTTCTTAATTTGAGGAACTCTCAATAGATTATTAAGATAGAGACGTATTTTACCTTGTAAACTGCTAGTTCCAACATGTGTGATTTTTAAAGCTTCACCATTGCCCGCATGTATAGAATGCATACCTGTATATTCTTTGTTGCCAAGATTTAGATTTTGAAGGCTACTTGTAAGGTGGTTGGTGGCACCTGAATCTGGGCAGCAATTTCCTCTGTTCTGGTAAGATTTTCTAAGTTTAAGTTCTGCATTCTTGAGCCTTTAGACTGATTGCCTTGTCTTTGATCAATGTGTGCCACAGTAGCACTGGAACTGTAATTTCTTTGATTTGCTTGATTTTGTTGATTTGCGTAGTATTCAGTGTTGAGTCTGAAATAGCACTGCCTGGCTGTGTGTCTAGGCTTTTCACAAATCTGACTTTTTTTCTATTATTATTCCATCTTCCATTTATGCCTCTACCTCTCTATGCAGTACCACCTCTTTTATTATAAAAATCTTGTCTGATATTCTGGTTTTCTTGCTTCTTTCCTTGTGTTCTGTTTCTGGAATTTGGTGCATAATTGATTGATAATTCTGCATTGTTTTCTTTTCTCTGCTCAACTTTTCCTTCATGTGATAATAATATTGAGTGTACATACTACATGTTAGGTAGATTTTGTTGTGAAGAGATAATTGCCACCACGGACTCATATTCTATGTCAAGTCCATTTAGAATAGTTAGTATATGTTCAGTTTCAGATACTTTGTGACCTTTAGTATCAAGAAGATCGTAGTATGATTTCACCTTTGTTAGATACTCCCTCATTGTCATATTCTCTTTCTTTAGATTCTGTGGTTGCCTCTTATAATACATAATTCTTGTAGCTGACTGAGTATTGAAAATTTGTTGATTATAGACCATATTTCAAAAGAGGTTTTGCAACCAACAATTTGTGACAATAATCCAGAACTGATGGATGAAAGCAAACATGCTGCAAGTAAGCTATCCTGCCTTTGATAGTTGATGAATTCTTTGTTGACAATTCTTTCTCCTTTACTATCAGTCACCATTCTTGCAGGTATGGTTGCTGTTCCATACAGAAAATCTTCCAAAACACACCCTCTTATATTGGTTTCAACTTTATATTTCCATAATATGAAATTATTTTCATCTAAAGCAGTGGTTACTAAATGGTTCTTTGGTTTGATGATATTGCAGAGGGTAATTTCTGAACTTGATGGTTCTTGATTCTTGAGCGCACTTGATCCAATTGATGATGCTTCATCATCTCCGGCCATACTGTGAAATCTAGAAATCTGCAGATGACTTTGCCAAGGAATCCTTCACTGTGCAGCTAATCTTGCAATTCTTGATGCAAGAAACTTGGCATGGCACTTTTCTGGAAAAGAATAAGTGGAGGCTGATGTGGATACGGGTAAAGAAAGTTCAGATGATGATAAGGCAGTCTCTGAGAGCAACCGTGGGTGGTGGATGATGAATAGATTCTAACACCACCTTCTGGACGGCTCAATGATGATCTAAGCCAAACTCTGATGAACTGTAGATGATGAGCAAGATTTACCATCGTTTGACAGATTTAAGCTCTAATATCATAATAGAATTATTTGATAGAATGTAATTTGAGAAATGTAAAAGTGTATTTGATAAACTGTTGATTCTTGATACAATGATATCGGCTCTAATATATAGAGCATTTTGTAAAACATGGGCTGACATATAAAGCCCAATATAAAGATATTCGAAACCCGCTACTTTATACAATATAATACCATACTTATACGCAGCCGCATAACCTAACTTTAAAAATAACAATCATAATATATGTACAAATGAACACTATTGAATGAGGTATTGGATGAAAGAAAATAGAAAACAAAATCAAATTGTCTTTCAACTCTTAAAACTGTATACAAAAGAAGATCAAGGCATTTATTTTGGTTGGTAGAACCAAGCTAACCACTTAAGGAAAGGAAAAATAAGAAAAATAAAATTAATTTGAGTTTCTTGTTTAATAAAATATCAAACCAGTTACCTAATTTTTCAAAACAAAAAAAAAACGATCATTTAGATATATTTTTTATTAAATATAATCACTCTGGTATGCTGGGAGGCAAATAGAGCTTTTGCACATTTTGTTGAATCCAAAAACGTCATTAGTTCTAAAGTTGATGGAGACCCGCATCCTACCTACATGCACTCGCACAGTTGCTCTAACAATATCAAGGGTAAGTGAGTTGAGTGGTGCACGTTGACCGTCCATTGTTCAATACCTAGCTGCAGATAAGAAGATGATAGTAAGTAAGATATTTAACTTATATGTAGTAGCCGTGACATTGAGGGAAAAAACATCAGGAAAAAGCGTACTTGATGTAGAGGTAATATGGTAAAAGGTGAATTTTTTAGTGATATGTTAAGGATCTAGGATATCTAGTAAGTTGCGTGTTTATATGCAAATGAAGTAGTAGTAACGTGTGACCTTTGGTCATCCAACCTGTGCAATTAAATTCTGAGTAAAGAGATCAAAAACTATTAATATTCTAAATTAAATGCAGGTTACAGATAGTCTAAACTCTCAACATTCCAACCTTGTAAGTTAACATGATTTTAACAGCGTTATTATTACAAAAGAATAGTCAATTGAATTGAAATCTAGGGTTTTCTTACAGCCATGGGGAAAATCAATTTCCTCTCCAAATTTCCTCTAAAATCTCTAATTTTTCATCTCTAATCAGACCACCTGAGGTTTCCCATATTAGAAAACCATTAAGGGTTATCAACATAGATAAAGATGGGTTTTAGTTGATCCAATCTAAGCAACAAAGAAGGAGAGAGGCCAAGAAAGCTCAGGAGTTGCTACCCGCCCTCAATAAAGTCAATCTGAAAGGCAAAGATGGTCAGAAAACCACTGCCCATCAAATAAAAAATGGTGCTATGATGTCACAACAGAGAAAACCAGTAGCCATCTCATTGAACAAAGAACAAGGCTGGAAAACATGGGCAGATATAGTTGCAGATCAGTCTCAAGAACCAATTCATGATGAATGCAATCTAGAGCATATAGCACCAATCAAGATAAACAACAAGAAGTATGGTATGGTTAAAGAAGAGGTATGTAAAAGAGCAACTGAATCATGGAATAATTCTGTTCTTGTTTATGTAGTGGGTACCAAACCATATTACTTGTATTTTAAATCATATATTCAAAGAGTTTGGAATCCGATTGGTGAATTTGAAATCTTCACTAGAGAGAACGGGTTCTTTCTAGTGAAATTTAAAGAATCTCAAGATTGCAATTCAGTGTTGAAAAACGGACCATATTTCTACAATGGCAGACTCATCATAATGAGAAGATGGTCTGATTCATTGAAGATGGACAGAGATTTACTAACTACAATGCCGATATGGGTAAAATTACCCAGTGTTAATCTGAATCTTTGGGACCGAGAGGATTTCAGTATTATGGAAAGTATCATAGGAAAACCCATTAAAATGGATGCAGCCACAACTTTGAAGATAAGATTGAATTATGCTCGCCTTGTAGAAGTGTTTGCAAATGATGAACTTCCTAATAAAATCTATCTTTCTTTGTATAATGTGAAAAATTACACAAAAAGTTGAATATGAATGGGTTCCACCGAAGTGTAATATATGCAAATGTTTCAGCCACACTAGAGATCAGTGCAGTCCAAAACAAGCATGGGTACCCAAAAGTAATAACCAAGAAAGTCAAGAAAAAGATTGTAAATCCTGATCTGAGAAATTCTCCAATTACACAAAAGCAAAGTATATCATTTGGTGAAAAGGATCGAATCAACCAAGAAGGTGTCATTTTCGATCAAAGAAAGAAGACTATATTGCTCTCTGATCAAGAAGATCAGATCACAGCAGAGGAAGTTCATCATATTGTTAAAGAAAGCATCTCAAAAGAAAATATACATAGTAGCACAGAGGAAGGAGGGAAAGATACAATGGTCTTTGAGACTGAAACTCCCCCAATTTCAGGCCCATGTTTAATTACAGACAGTATTTACACAAATAATATTAGTAATATCCAACAGCAATCCAAAGAATCAGGATCTGGATAAGATCACAGAAGCACCTCCTTCAGAGCAAGCTGCAATAGTTGAGTGTGACTCACCTATGCCTCGCACGGCTAACCAATTTGATATCTCTCTGATAAAAGTTCCATAAATATTTCATAATGAAGGAACTGAATCGGAGATGGTGGATGCTATTGACCAGTTCGATATCTCAGAGCTGCACATCCCAAAACGAAAGGCAACTGGTAAGATTAAGGGAAACAAAGAGAAGAAAGCTTTCAAACAAAAGTGCATTTCTATCAATCCAAAATGGGATGAAATGTCTACAAGACTTAAAGCTAAAAGTGTTGAAAATAAAAGGAGAGGTAAGAGCACTATAGTGTCAGGTACTGTCTAACTCTCAATTTTACATATCATATTAATGTCTTTTCTTGGAATATCGGGGGAATGAACTCTCCTGCTAATTAGTTTGATGATTTACATATGTTAAGTGTTTATAAGCCTTCTATTATAGCACTTATAGAAAATAAACTGAATGATGAGAATTATGAAATTTTTTGTTTGAAATTGTCTAGCAATTGGAAGTCTATTAACAATAATGATTGTGGTTGTAGAGGTAGAATCATAATTATATGGGATTCCAATACCTGGACTAATTTAAAGATTAACAAAGATTAGCAGTATATGGATTGTCAATTTGAAAATGTAGGGGGCTTTTCTCTGCAAATTATAAGCATTTATGGCAGTAATCTTGAAAGTGAAAGAAATGGTATGTGGTGTAAACTGAAAGCTTTGAATTTAATTTATGATTTTCCTTGGATTATTTTGGGTGATTTTAATAATGTATTTCATGCCTTTGAAAAATTTAGGGGTAATAAAATTCCTCAAAGTAAGCTAGATAGGTTAAATAAATTTTTATTAGAAACAGGTCTTATAGAACATAATATTAGTGGGAACAAATTTACTTGGAAGTCTGGTTTGAAAAAAAATATTCACTGTAAATTGGACAGAATTTTAATTAATAAAGAATTTTCAAAAATCTTTCCTAATTTTCTATGCTCTACCCTTGAACAAAATTCTAGTGATCATACTCCTCTTCTTGTCAATCTCTTTCAAAATGTGGATGTTAGTAATAAAATTTCTCCTTTCGGATTTAAAAATGAATAGGTTTTAGAAGAGGATTATAAAGTTTTGATGGAAAACTGCCTTAATTTTTAATGTAATGGTACTAAACAATTTCATTTTAGTATGTTACTAAAAAATGTTAAAAATAATCTTAAAACCTGGACTAAAAATAATTTTATGAATAATAACAAATTGGTTATTTTAAAAAAGGAAGGGAAATTTTTACAAGATCTTGCAAACAATAATCCAGAAGATATAAATGTTGCAAATAACTTTTTCTCTAATCAGAAAAAACTTTCTACCAAACCTTATAAATATACAGTTAATGCTAAACAGAAAGCTAAAGTAGATTGGCTTACTCTAGGTGATGACTGTACTAAGTTTTTTCATGCTAAAATGAGTAGTAGAAAGCATTTAAATAATACAGGCAACATTATAGATAATGCTATGAATCTATCTAATGCATATGACAGAGTTGCTAAAGAAGCTGTTGAGTTTTATGAAAAGTTATATTTTTCTGACATCAATGATAAGAATTTTCCTCAAATTATTTGTAAAAATATATTGAATGATAATGCATCTGAAATTTTACATGCTCTAGTCACTTTTGAAGAGATAAAATATATTATTTTTAATGCTGGTGATAAAAAAGCCCTGGTCCAGAAGGGTTTAATGCAAAATTCTATAAAAACCATTGGGATAATATTAAGGGACAGATCTTTGATGTCATTAATGAATTTATGGAAAAAGGGAAGATTCTTAAAAGTTAAATCATACATTTATAACTTTAATTCCCAAAAATAAAAATCCCACTTGTATTGGAGACTATAGACCAATTTCTTGTTGCAATTTCATTTATAAAATTATTGTTGCTATGTTAAGTAATAGAATTAAAAAAAATTTGCCTTTTCTCATTTTTGAAAATCAGAGTGTTTTTGTGCCTGGAAGACTAATATATGAGAATTCTCCATTAGCACATGAGATGGTCAGAAAATTTAATACTAAAAATGGTGATAATGTTTGTATTAAGATGGATTTGCAAAAAGCATAAGAAAAAGTGAATAGATATTTCATTTATCATATCATGAGATGTATGGGTTTTCCTAGTAAATTTTATGATTTGATTCTTGAATGTATTAATACCCATACTTTCTCTATTCTTATTTAAGGAAAATCAGAAGGTTTTATTAAAAGCAATAGGGGTATTAGACAATGTGGTCCTTTATCACCTTATCAATTTACTATGGTCATGGAATACTTTTCTATATTAATGGAATTTGAAGTCATTAAGGGTAATATTAATCCTATTAATAGAGTTCAACCTTCCATAAACCATCTTGTCTATGTTGATGATCTAATGGTGTTTGTTAAAGCAAACAAAGATAATGCAGACACCATTATGAGAATTTTTGACAATCTGAATAAATATGCAGGGTTGCAACTTAATAAAGGTAAAAGTAAAGCATATTTTAGTAAACATAGCAGATATAAAAAGGATGTTCTAAATGTTCTAAAAATTGTAGAAGGTAATCTTCCTATTAAGTATTTGGGGCTGCCTTTATCTTTAAACCAAATTAAAGATTCAGATTGTTCAATGCTTATTGAAAAAAAATCCAAGAGAGAATGGAAACATGGTTATGCAAACTACATTCTATTGTAGGAAGATTAGAATTAATAAAAACTATTGTGTATGCTATCATCATATACTGGTTTCAAACTTATCACATTCCTACACCATCCATCAAAAAAAAAAGTAGATGTGCTGATTTTTTATGAAGGGGTAAATACCACAAAATCAACTGGGATAAAGTCTGCAGACCAAAAAATGAAGGGGGCTTTGGCATTACAATTTGAATGATATCGGTTTAACTTGTGACTTAAAATTATTCCGGAGATTTATTAGTGTCGACTCTATGTGGGCTAGGTGGATGAGAGCTAAATACATTAAGAATGGTAATTTTTGCAATGTTACCAAATAGTAATCATTCAAATGCATGGAAACAAATTTTAAACTGTAGAAATTTTGACAAATCCTTATTAGAAAGAAAATTTAACAGAGGTGAGGAAACTAGCTTATGGTTTGACCCATGGTTTAATAATGATTCTTTTATTAATAAAGTTGGGTGGAATAATTTAGTCATATGTGGAGGCTCCAGTGCAACAGTGTTTGTAATAATTGAAAACAACCAATGGAAACCACAATTGCATCCAATTACTAACCCACACAAGCATGAAATATGCAAAATTCATCTTGATTCTAGTATAGATAGTGATTAATGGGAATGGAAAGCTAGCAACAAAGGAAAGTTCTCCTTTAAAAATACATGGGATGCTATCAGAAATAAAGCCCCCAAGGTTGATTGGTATCAATGCATACGGAACAAAGTGAATAGCCCCAAAATGGCTTTCTGTGCATTTTTTGCTGTGAATAACAGACTGATAACTTGGGATAAAGTTAATAAATGGGGAAATAAAACTAATTCACTTTGTTCCCTATACAATTTAGTTAATGAAAGTGTTAATCACTTGTTTTTCGAATGCAGTTATTCCTACTTTATTTGGAATCGCATACAAGCTAAACTGGAAATTCGAAACAATGGACTGATGGATCTAAAGCAAGCAATACAACTTATCAATGGTAAATTCAAGACAAAATCCATAGAAAGAGACTTAGCTCACATATTAAAAACTACTGCAATTTATCATATTTGGAGAGAAAGGAATTTTCGTACGCATAATAAATCTAGTACGAGTAAAGAGCAGAAGTGATTACTTATCGAAATAGACAGCATGATACTTCTTCAAAATTCAAAGAAAAAAGTGAAAGATCAAACCAAGTTTGCTTATCTAGCTGATGAGTGGACATTCGAAGATAGCAGCAAGCATTTGGAGCATTATCTAACCCATCCGAAGAGATTTCAGACAAGTCAACATGATATTGAGGCTAATAATCACGACCATGCTTCCAATCGAGCTCGCGTTGCTGTTCAAGAGGATGAACTAACAAATCTAAGTCAGACAAATCAACATGATTTCGAAGCTAATAATCACGACCGTGCTTCCAATTGAGCTCGCGTTGTTGTTCAAGAGGAAGAACTAACAGATCTGAGTCGCATTGACATCAGATCTGCTAGTTCTCCTCTCTCTCTAACTCCTATTAGAGAAATATCTACTCCATCAAGGAGATTGAGGGGATGAAGGGTTGCTTTAATAGGTGTTTGTTGTACTGGGAGAGAGGAGAGACAAGCGAAGTGAAAGAAGATCGAAGAAGAAGGTAGCGGTTGGCTAGGTAGAGCATCCATTATTTTTCTTTTTGAGATGGAAGAGTCGAGAGTAGTTATGTCGAAAAAATACCCTAACTAGGGTTATGTCTTTAGTGTATTCGAGTATTGCATTTCATACCCGCTTCATTTGTATGGGCTGGGCCCTTTTTACCATTTTTTTCAAAAAAAAAATAGTCAATTGAAGACAATTACGTAGCCTACAGCAGATGATCAATCACTGGTTTTATGGTATCTGTTCTATTATATATAAAAAAGAATATGAGACCATATATATTCTTGCTTCTCATTTATTCTTACTCTCGGTCCTCTTCTTTGGTTGATTTGAGAGAAAAAGCTTCACTTACCTATCTAATAAATAATTAACATTCCAAGCTCCAAATTAAATTTTCATTATATGTTATAATAACAATATGCCCCTTTCATTTTCTATCTCAACTGTTCAGAAATGTTTCACTGTAACACCCCGTAAAATGAACTATAAATAAATACAGTAAATTGAATTAAATATGATAAGGGTTGGATATGGAAATTTTATAAAAGTTGGAATTTGACCACGAAAAGTATTCTGTTGCATTCGTGGTGATATTCAATTTGTTTTCATATATAATATGCTGAAAACGGAGCTTAAAAAAAGAAGTTATGAGCATTTGAAGTTCTCAATTAAGTTAACTTAGTTTGAATTCAAATTCAAATGAGAAATCAATTTTATGATTTAAATTTCAAAATTTAACTTGAGGGCTAAGTAAACGATTAGTTAAGGCTTAACGTTAAAAAGTTGATCAAAGAATAAAATAATCCGGCAACGGAAAATAAAATAAACGCTCCTAAATAAGATAGCGGTCGACGTGAATAGGTCAACCGGTCGACCGACCGTCGCCCAAGGGCGGTCGACCCTTTGGCAACGATAGTTGCCCGCTAGGGTTTTATGTTATGTTCTGTTCGGTTGTGCGCTCCAGATTTACTCATTTCTTACCTACTTCCATCCTACGGTTCTGGTGCGTTTCAACTCCTATAAATATGACCATATTCTCTCCACTTTCATTCATATTATTTTGGGGAATACGATGAAACTCTGTTATTGCTATCTCTATAATAAGATTCAGAAACTCCATAGAAAATTCAGGTAAGGATTCAACTTATTTCCTATTTGTTTCTTTCTCCTCCAATCTATTCTTTTCATATTCTTCTCTAAATATTTTGAATATAATTAATATATATACCCCTTCCCAGTTATGTGTGTGTGTGTTGTGTGTGTGTGTATATATATATATATCAAAAGAGAGAGACTCTAGAAGAGATCGGAAGGCTGCAAGTCCAATTGAGTAAAGCTAAGCCTAATCTGTGAGTGGAAACCTTAGTATTTCTTTTCAGTAATTGTTTAGTGTATTTCTTTTGGATTTGAATATGCCTTAGGAGTTTTGGGATTTCGAAAATATGATAGATAAAATCCCCCAAAATTCCTTTTTATTTCGAAGTGTGAATTCTATGTTTAGATTCTCAATTATTTACATTAATTTGATGGAATTTGTTTCGTTTATGCAATTTTTTATATTTCATAGTCTATTTCACTTCTCCTTCTTCTTTAGGTCAAATTGTGATCCTTCGATAAAATAAGAGGTTTAGATTATGAATTCTATTCATAGTTTACACCACTTATTCTTATCTAAAAGAGGAGTTGGGTAGAATATGGGGTTTAGATTGCAATTCTTAGTGTTTAAGATATTCCACTGAATTGGTGTAACAAATTGAGTTTCTATTTTATTTATATGTAACATCCCGCCTTTTTGTATGCTTTAAGCAGACACACATGCCAACTTAAACCATACAGAAAGGCGGATTATTATTGGGGTGAATAAGCAAAAAAAAAAAATAGAATCTCGCAGCGGAATGACAAAATATAATAATCAAATAACAGTTTATGAAGCTGTTTACAAAACATTTGATTATACTTATACAATACAGAATCAGAGTTACACATATCAAAGATAAATAAATAATGCAGCGGAACCGTATGAATGCAGTAGAATAAATATAGTAAATAATAGTAGCATAAATCTTCGTCTTCGTCCTCTAGAAATAAGGTCTACAAATCCTGAAATGCTCAGGCTGACCCGAGCGAATTGAAAAGACAAAACACTCGAGTCAAAACTAAAATATCTTATGTAAGTCAAATCAACGGTAAATAAATATGAGTGTAAATGGCGTTGGAGATGTTTACGGGGTTTGACATCTCTTGTCCAGTGTCTAACGTGAGTGCAGTAACTTAAGAGATGTTCGGGATTCACATCTCCTAAGGATCCGTTAAACTATCTACTATGTAGTACAATACGCTATCATAATATGTCTAAAGTAAAGTAAAAGTATTAAAATAACGTTAAGGCTTTACATTTTCCCCCTTAACACATTTTTATAATGCCAATAGTCTATACAGTACCGTAACTCCCCATAAACTGGGGCCTCTAGAGGATACCCTATAGGTACGACATAAAACAAACTCGTAGAAGGCGCGCTAGGGTAGGTGACATGGCACAACTAGGCAATGCCAGGGTAGATATACCAATTACACTTCCGGACCGGTGGTAACGCATAGCAGCTACTACCACCCACCTCGGAACACACTCCCGAATAAAAAAATCGAGGGTGGCCACCAAATAAATCGCAAAGTCAGAATATAGTATCGATGGAATGTGCCCGATCGGAGGAATGACCTCACTTAGCCCGTTAATTGCTCCTGTTTTAGCCACCTTAAGCTAACTCATGGGAGTCAGGTCCACGTATATACCTTTAGGATCATCGCCACCATCCTACTTCATTCTCGAATCTCCACCGCGTACACAGTTGTCAAAGTGGTTTTCAGTATCGACAGAGAGTAAGCCATATCCGATCCCGATCTCTTTAACACCAATCGCTTATTACACACCGGACGGTTCTTTTACATTTCCAAAATCATTTCATAATTGATATTAAAATATCATATACAATTCAAATCATATCACTTTCGAAATCATTACTTACTTCCGGAATTATATCACATTGAAATCATAGTTCGATTTCAAAATAGGTTAAATTCTCATTTCAAAATTATCATATTAAACCAAATATGCTATTTAAATCCCAACTTAGGTTATAATGTCGCTAAACTACATTCACTTTAAAAATCAAGGATTTGAAATAAACCCATCCATTTTACTTAGTTTGGAATTTAGAAGAACATAGTTTTAAATAGTTATAAATAGTTAATATAGATTTAAAATAGATTAAATATAATTAAAATATATTAAGTAGCTTTAAAATAGATTAATTAGATTTAAAATAAGTCAAATGGTTTAACTAGTTTAAAAAAAATTGAAAATCTTAATATTTAAAGTTTTTTAAAATAATATATTTAAAACAGTTTATATGAAAAATATGAATTTGAAATTTATATCAATTTAAACTATTTATTTCATTCCAACACATTTTGACCATTACAATGTCCCAAAACCCAATTTCAAATTTTTCCGATTCAGAGTTCTAAATAAATATTAAATTTAATATCGATTAAATCCATGTTAAAACATCGATTTAATTACTCCAATTTCAATGTATTTCAAAGTTATACTTCAACGATTTTAATAACTCAATTTCGATAAACTTCATTTATATTTCAAATTCACTATAAAATTTCAATTTTATTCCTTTAACAAATCTTTCAAAACGATTCGATTTTAATATAAAACTCGAAATTCGATAAAAATTCGATTTATATAACCCAAATTTTACTTCAAAAATATCATTTAACTCAATGCAAAATTTAAGGATTCAAAATCATTTAAATTTAACCAATCCCGTGTCCGTATATAATTCTCTACCCTAGGGACAAGTGATACGGATATTTATCATTTCAATCCGCAAATTTAAAATTTTTATATTTACGGATATATATCATTTCAATCCGCAATCCCGAAAATATTCAAAATCCATAAAATCGCTCGAGTCTATCATTTCAACCCATAATGATTTTTCCTTAATCTATTGATAATCAATATAGAACTGATAATCAATAACAGGTATTTAACTGGCAATTTATATTCAATAATAAATTAAATAATGATTTAATTCAAGTAAATTCAAACTAACTGAGATGATGATTTAAAATATACCAAACAGTCATAAATAGATTTCTAATCACATCATAAATTTAATTTAACAAACATAAGAAATTTTAGAAGTTGTGAGTGGGTTAAAACACTCACCTTTTGAATTTAAATCGAATTTAAATTCAATTTGAGTCCAAAATTCAAACAGTCTCCGAATTTTCCCAAACTAGCGTCAAAATGTCCGAAATCCTGATACGATCCCAGCGGATCAAACCGTGCGAGAAACGGAGTTCGTATGCAAAAGTTATGAGGATTAGAACATTTGAAATTAAAAAAAAATAGAATAAAATAAAATAGCTTATACCATGTCATCAACATCACAGCTAAACCCTAACCCAAACGCGAAGCAGAACTCGAGCACGCCGTCACCTTCGCGATCGTCGCCGCTCTTCCCACCGTCCACGCCTCGGCCATCAGGCCTCGCCGTTGACCTACCCTCCTCAAGCCGATCCTCCACGTACCACGCACGACGCCTCAGGCCAGGGAACCACCTCCGCCGCCGCTAGCCATCACCGGCCAATTCTGGCGAAATCGCGATGATCTGGCTCAAACGAACAACATGGATGCGTGTTGTACCTCCCCCTCTACCCAACGTCACTCCCCGATCGACAAACCGTCGACGATCCACCGTTGGATCGTCGAAAATCCAATACGAACGACCACGGTTCATTCTCAATTTCTGGACAAACGGTGCATCGAATTTGAAAACGAATCATAGAATTGAGTTGCGCTCACTGAGAGCTTCGAATCGATATAAAATTCGATAGGGTATGGAGGAGTTTAAATTTTTAATTTGGTTTTGAATTGTAATTGAATTGGGAATTTGTCTGTCTGCCATTGAGAAGGAGAAGTGGACAAATAAAATTGTATGTATAGACAAATGAGAATAAAAAGGAGCTAGAGTTTATAATAAACTATTTATAGGTAGGTCAGAATTGAGATGAATGAACACGATTTGATTTGGATTTTGAACGATAAACAACCCGAAAAGCTCGTTCTGCCTTTGGAATGAAAATGGGTCATCCCATATATCAAAATAGATGTTATTGATGATTTTAAAATCAATGGAACAGGTTTCAAGTCCTAATTCAATCGTATGAAGAAGTTATGATAAAATCAGCTTATTTCAAATTGATTTTAATTAAATTGATTTCTAGGCGTTTCGAGTCCGTACGATCAAACGACAAGTCCGATCGTTACGAAACTTGAAATCCTACAATAATTCACCATTACGGATCCGATGAAATGGGTTTCGTCGAAATCCGAGTCAGTGGCCAAAATGGCTATATTTCAGTTAATTAAATAAATTAATAATTAATTAATCAAATCACTTTTTCTGTTTAAATTTTAATAATTTACAACTTCTATCATTTTTGATTTCTTAATCACTTACAATAATTTAAACAAATTAGATGTCAATTTAAAGTTGATTAATCCATCAATTTCAGTGTTTAATTTCAATTTCATTAAATTCAGAAATTATAAATTAAATTTACAATAATTCCATTTAATTGACCTTTCATCCTATTATTCAATCCATTATTGTCAAATGGATGAAATTAACATTGGTTCATGATCTATTACATTAATATTCTCAAATTTCATCTTAATCTCAATTAACGTAATATTTAAATATTTAATTTCATTTATTTGCAATTAATCCAATTATTATAATTTGAATTCCAATAAATAAATAAATCTTGATTTCCATTCTTTTTATTCCCAATTATCATATTATGAATAAAATTAACATTATTTCCAAATATTAACTTAATTTACATTAACATAATATTTAATTACATTTATTGAAATTTATTTCCAATTTAAATTAACAGGCTAAATAGATATGTAACATATAATAGTTTGCCACAGTTAACCTTTAGTCACATTAATAAGCTTTTATTACTTACAAATCAATGTTACCATTTATTTTCATAATACTAATTTCATTCAATTTCCATTAACTATCTATTATTTCCTTGGTTAATCCACTATTTCATTTATTCACTTATACTCAATTTATAACCAAGTATAGCATTTACATTATTTCAATTTATTGTAATTTCATTCAATTTATCAATAATAAGCTTTAATTACCATTATTACATTTCATTTTAGTATTTATTACATTAATAAATCTCCAATTTTTATTTCTTTCAAATTTAATTATCAAAATCTTATTAAATTAACTAATTTAAATTATCGAAAATTATGAGTCGTCACATTACAAGTCTGTTATTGCAGTTTTGATTATGGATATTTATTCACTTTTTTGGACATTAAAATTTCATGAAACCTTGGGCAATTGAAGAAAAAGGACATGTAATAATAATTCGCTAGGGAATTGACATTTAACGCTAGTTTAAGGTGTAAAATCCATGCGTTTAGAACTTATTAAGCGTGAATATTTATTTATTTCTACTTACATAATTAACGTATAACTATTGTGTATATGGTGTAGTTAATTAGGCACTTATTTACATTTATTTTCCCCCACTAGGAAGGTAATTGATTTTGAGGTGAAAATAAGAGGAAACTCTTATATTGCCTAATTATTATTTTAAGGCTTAATAAGGAAGATTCCTTATAAGGCCTTATTTATGAAACTGTGAGATGAGTGTGTGTGAGTGTGTATAGAGAGTAATTGATTTGTGGCTAAGTCCTAGGGATGCGCGGTCAATAGAGTTACATAACGGAAGTCTGCCCTTCAAGACACCAGCAATTGTGTACACTTTTATTGATGTGAGATATCCTTATGCTAAATATTTGTAATGATGCGAGGTTAGTTCCAAATTCTATAGGGGAAATATGCCCAGCTAATCTGGCTACTAGTTCATACCAATAGCGAACTAATGTGAGACGTCATTATGGGTATGGACCATAAAAGGAAGGGCCTACTTCGGGGTTTGCGGTATTTAGTGGTTGGATCCGCCTTTTTCTCCAGATGAAGTATTAAATGGCCAAGGGGTTACGATATGTGGTATCTCTACAGGGGTCCGTTTCTAGAATTAGGCCTTAAATGACGAGGTTTGCCTATTTTCCTCTTGAAAGTATTAAGTGGCCTATGAGATTTCGTATAATGTCAGCTAGGTAGTGCCATTGAGGAGCACACTTCTAGAAATAGGCCTTAAATGATGGGGTTTGCCTATTTTCCACTGGGAAGTATTAAGTGGCTTGGGTATCGTCCTTACATTATATGCTATTTATGACGTATGATTGAGATATGGGATTTACTTCTGGAATGGAAGGTATTAAGTGGTTGGACTCGCCTCCTTTTCTTATAAAGAAGTATTAAATGATTTTAGTGCTTTTATGTTCGTAGACATATTTTTATTTTGAAATATACTGCCCAAGTACTGAAAAGGTAAGACTCGAGGTTTTTATTCACCAAACACTTGTTGTTCTGACTCTCTCCTCATTACAACACAGGTTAAAGATGGAGTGATGGTGGTGATGATGCATAAAGATGAGGAAGCTTAGCAAGTGGCAGTATTTATTATTATTTGCTTTAATGTATACCCATAGATTTAAACAATTGTTGTAATGGATATTATATTATGGTTTTTATGGGATTTTGTGTTATGACATTTTTCTACTTTTGAAATAAATTAGTACACTTTACTATTATATTTTGTTCCATCCACTGTGAATTCTGAAAGTTTAGTTATCGCTTTGTAATGTTATTTCTTTTTACTACCAATAGCTTTCCTTAGAATGGATCAAAGTTTCTGGCCTTTTCTGAGTTGAAATTTAGGCATGTTCCGGGGTAGGTTGTTACATTTGGTATTAGAGCCCTAGGTTACCCGATCAAAGGGGAAAAATTATAAGTATGAGAGATGTATTTGTAATTTGGAAAAAGGGTTTTCAAAAAGAATTTTCAAAAGAATTCTTACTATATATATATATATATATATAGACACACACGCACACACCTATACCCCCTCTCTTCTTGAACATATGCACATACACTAGGCAAACTTTTCGTTTCTTTTAGCAGGTAAATACAGTCTTAGGAAATCGTTACTAAAGGTTTAACCTATAGATAGTTGATATGGCTGATAATCAATCTTCTTCCGAACAAGGGAACCCTACCCATTGAGGACCACCCATTCGTGGAATGCCCGAATGGTTTAAAAAATATCTTAGGACTGTCGGGAAGATTCCTATTCCTCTAGCTACACCAGTAGCACCCAATGCCCTAGCCGTTGATGCAGCACCACGTCCTGCCGACTTTCCTAAGCTATGTAAGAAATTTCTGAATATGGGAGGGAAGACATACTCTGGAGCTGAAGGATATTTGAAAGCTAAATCATGGATTGGTAACCGTGAGAAGATATTTAGAGAGCTTGGTTTGGATGATCTATTAAGAAGAAGAATGGCAGCTTGGCACCTTAGGGAAGACACTTTAAATTGGTGGAACTTTGTGACTGATGAGCACCCGGGCAGGATATTCTCTTCAGATGAATTCAAGGAGCGATTCGAGATGAGATTCATGTCTAGAGCAGATGTTAGCTTGCAATTGGAAAAGTTCATTCAGCTGAGACAAGGAGATTCTACCCTTAAGGAGTACATAGCTAAGTTTACTGAATTGGCTAAATTTGGAATGATCCTGATAGACTCACCTATGAAAAAGGCCATAAAGTTCATGAAGGGCTTAAATTACCCGCTAAGAGAAATATTGTTGGCCTAAGTACCTATAGGGGCCATGGATGAGATGTTGGTAGAAACGGCAATGCTGCACAAGGCTAATGAGGAAGATAATAGAGAGAAAGAGAAGTCTGCACATACCCAAAAGCAAGGAGGGTCTAAGAAGGGGAGTTTTTGGGCCAACAAGAAGTCGAAGGGGAAGTTTAAGAAGGAAATAAAGGTGTGTAAGAGATGCCATAGGAGGGGTCACAAAGCTAAAAATTGTAGGGTGAGTTTGATGAAGGAAGCCTTTAAAGGGAAGTGCTTTAATTCCATGAGGAAGGGCATCACAAGAATCATTGTCCCAAGATGGTTAAGGAAGGACCAAGTGAATAGGTCTACGCTATTGAAGCTGTCCCTATTGCTAGTGACCCACAAAGGACCAAGGAAGCAGCTCTAGAAGGTATAACTCTTATTTTTGGGGTTATTACCTATTTGATTCGGGGGCATCACATTCCTTTATAGCTAGGAATGTAGTAAATTCCTTAAACTTAAAAACCAGATAGTCAACAGCCCAATAGAGGTTTCCAATCCCATTGGGGGTTCGATCCATATTTCTCTTATTTGCAAAGACCTAGTGTTAGACATATGCGACGTTGATTTCATATATACTGCGTATGTTCTAAATTTTAAAGGGTATGGACTTATCTTGGGTATGGATTGATTGTCATATTACTGAACCATTCTTGATTGTGACAAAAGGGTGGTACGATTAAGGAGTCATCGAGGTCGTGACCTAAAAGTTCTTTGTACACCCAAAGCTTTAGTTGAGTTAAGCCATTTACACTCACTAAATCTATATGTTGATCGAGAACCACTATCTGTACCCGTAGTTTGTGAATTTCTTGATGTCTTTGAGGAAGTCTCGAGGCTCCAACCCTATATGAAGATTGAGTTCCGAATCGATTTGGAGAAGGACACAAGATCCATCACTCTGCCTTTGAGACATATGGCCGAAGGGAATTGGATAAGAAAAATCTCAGAGCTATTAAAGAAAGGATTCATCCATAGGAGTACTTCTTAGTGTGGAGTCCCTATCATTTTTGCTTCTAAGGCAGATGGTTCTTTAAGACTTAGCGTCGATTATAGGGAGTTGAACAAGTTAACAAGGAAAAATAGGTACCCTCTACCTAAAATAGATGACTTATTCGACCAACTTGTAGGAGCTAAAGCCTTCTCCCAATTAGACTAAGCAATGAGATTCTATCAGTTAAGGATTGCAAACGAAAGCAAGCCGAAGACCGCATTTTGTACGCCAGATGGACTATATGAGTGGGAAATAATGCCTTTTGGACCGACAAATGCACCAGCATACTTTGTGGATTTGATGAGTAGAATATTTAGAGGGCAACTTAATAAACTTATCATGGTGTTTGTTAATGATATCTTGGTTTTCTCTAAAGGCAAGAAGGAGCATGAGGAACACCTTAGGGAGGTATTGGAGATCTTGAGAAGAAACCAACTCAAATCCAAGTTTTCTAAATGCCATTTTTGGAAAAATTACGTTAGGTTCCTTGGGCATATTGTTTTGGAGAAAGGATTGGAGATGGACCCTACTAAAGTGGAAGCTGTCCAAGGATGGAAGGTTCCTATTAATGCATCGGAGGTTAAAAGTTTTATAGGGTTGGCAGGCTACTATAGGAAGTTCATCAAGAGCTTTGCACAAATAGCAGCCCCTTTAACCTGACTGACTAAGAAGAATCTAATTTTTGTTTGAGATGATAAATGCACCAAGGAATTTGAGAAGCTTAAGGAGTTATTGACTAGTGCACATGTGCTCACTATTCTAGATGGAACCAAACCGTTTACGGTTTTCACGGATGCATGTGACACAAGATTAGGGGCAATTCTTATGCAATAAGGGAAGGTAGTTTCTTATGCTAGTAGACAACTAAAAGATCATGACAAGAGGTATCCAGTGATTTATAATTGGCAGCCAATGTTTTTTCCTTAAAGATGTGGAGGCATTATCTCTTAGGAGAAAGATTTGAACTATTCACTGATCATAAATCACTCAAATACCTATTTTTCCAAAAAGATTTGAATCTTAAGCAGCAAAGGTGGATGGAGTATATAGCATCATTCGACTTTGGTATTCAATATACCTCCGGAAATGAGAGCATAGTCGCCGACGCCCTTAGTAGGAGACACACTACCCTAGATGTTATATATGAGTGGAGACAGTTGGAGTTTCTCTCAAATTTTAATCTCCAACCGTCAGCAAAAACCACCAAGGTTTTCTATCAGTTATGGAGGTTAGACCAGCCTTGATGGATCGTATATGGCACGAGCAAGTAAAAGACAAGGTGTTAGTAGAAATTTTGGAAAAATTAAGGAAAGAAAAGCATTTTCCCAATGCTGGGAGATACTCGGTTGATGAGAAGGGATATTTGAGAAGAGATGGAGGTCTTTGCATTTCAATGATCGATGACTTGATGAGAGATGTGCTTATGGAGTGTCACCACTCAAGGATGACCATTCATCTTGGAGGAGATAAGATGTACAAGGACATGAAGAGAATTTTCTTTTGGAATGGAATGAAGAGGAGTGCAACTGAGTTTGTTGCTAAGTGTTTGACATGTCAAAAGATAAAAGCTAAGTAAGGGAAGCCCGGTGGATTATTATTACCTTTGGAAATTCCGAATTGAAAGTGGAAGTATATTTCAATTGATTTTGTGGAAGGATTGCGTAAAATTCATAAGGGCAATGAGGCTGTTGGGTTGTTGTAGATAGACTCACCAAGAGTGCTCATTTTGTTCTGATTATGAGAAATGGGACCAGTGCCTCTCTCGCCTAGATTTATATTGAGGAGGTAATTCGTCTACATGGAATTCTTGTAAGCATAATCAGTGATAGGGACACCTTGTTCACTATCAAGTTTTGGAGGAGCCTACAGACAACCTTGGGAACTTCTTTAAACCTTAGCACTGCATATCACCCGCAAACCGATGGGCAAATAGAGAGGGTGAATAGAATTTTGGAAGACTTGTTAAGAGCTTGTGTCTTGGATTTCGGAGGACACTGGGAGTAGCAACTACCTTTGTTGAGTTTGCATATAATAATAGTTATCAAGCTACGATTGGTATGACCCCTTTTGAAGCACTTAATGGGTGGCCATGCAAATCGCCTAGTTGTTGGTGGGAAACCACCGACAAAGTGTTGCTCAGACCCGATTTGATCTGTGATACCACCGAAAAAGTAGAGTTAGTCAGGCAAAGGATGAAGGTAGCGCGGGACCGTCAGAAATCTTATGCGGATAAAGGAAGGAAAGAGCTTTAATTTGAGGTTGGAGATATGGTATTTTTTAAATTTCCCCTCTTAGGAAAGTTACAATATTTGGAAAGTTTGGAAAATTGGCACCTAGATTATTGGGCCATTCAGAATTATGGAAATAATAGGAAAATTGACATATCGTATGGAGCTTCCTGACAAGTTGGCAGGAGTCCACGATGTTTTCCACGTTTCTCACCTTAGGAAATGCCTTCATGACAGCGCTAGAAGAGTAGAGCCCGATCAGTTGGGGGATTTTTAGATGGAGTCGATAGTGGCCCGTGCCACCACACGCATTGTGGAGCACGGTACTAGGAGACTCCGTAATAAAATAATTAAGTTGGTCCGAGTACAATGGAGGGACAATCCGGTGGAAAGCACATGGGAGATCGAGGAGAAGATGAAGAACACTCACCCAGAGCTTTTCACTAGTAATTTCTCTCTCCAAAATAACGACTTTGGTTACATTGTGGTTGCTAGGTTGGATGGTAGGAGATGGTTGTTATACATTTTCACAATCACTTTACATTTATATAAAAAAAATTATGCATGTTTAGGATATTTGTATACATACTTATATGACACGATTACACACTCATGATTGGATTGAGCTCATTTTAGCATGTCTATAGTACATAATCATATTGCATGAATGGTTGTGTAGAGAACTTGGTTGCATAACATGGATGTGTTGCAGGTTACGATGTTCGCCCCTTGAAACATTTCGGAACAAAATCCTTTTTAAGTGGGGAAGAATGTAACACCCCATAAATGAACCATAAATAAATATACTAAATTGAATTAAATATGATAAGGGCTGGATATGGGAATTTTATAAAAGTTGGAGTTTGACCACGAAAGTTATTATGCTGCGTTCGTAGTGAAATTATGATCTGTTTCCATATATAATATGCTGAAAACGGAGCTCAAACAAAGAAGTTATGAGCATTTGAAGTTCTCAGATTTAAAGTGATTTAGTTTGAATTCAAATTCAAATGAGAAATCAAGTTTAGGATTTAAATTTCAAAAATTAGCTTAGGGGCTAAGTAAGCTATTAATTAAGGCTTAATGTTAAAAAGTTGATTAGGGAATAAAATAATTCGGCAACAGAAAGTAAAATAAACGCCCTTAAATAAGATAGCAGTCGACCTGAATAGGTCAACAGGTCGACCGTAGTGGTTGACCGCTTGGAAACGATAGTTGTTAGTGGCGGCTAGGGTTTTATGTTATGTTCTATTCAGCTGTGCACTCCAGATTTACCAGTTTTCTACCTGCTTCCATCCTACGGTTCTGGTGCATTTCAATTCCTATAAATAGGATCCTATCCTCTCCACTTTTATTAATGTTAGTTTGGGGAATACGACGAAACTATGCCATTGCTATTCTCTAATAAGATTAAGAAAACTCCATAGAAAATTTAGGTAAGATTCAACTTATTTCCTATTTGTTTCTTCCTCTTCTAATCTATTCTTATCCTATTCTTCTCCAATTATTCTGAATCTAATGAATATATATTCCCCTTCCCTATTGTGTGTATACATATATCAAAAGAGAGAGATTCTAGAAGAGATCGGAAGGCTGCAAATCCATTTGAGTAAAGCTATGGCTAATCAGTGAGTGGAAACCTTAGTATTTCTTTTCAGTAATTGTTTAGTGTACTTCTTTTGGATTTGAATATGCTTTAGGGGTTTTGGGTTTCAAAAATATGATAGATAAAATCCCCTAAATTTCCTTTTTATTTCGAAGTGTCAATTCTATGTTGAGATTCTCAATTATTTACATTAATTTGATGGGATTTGTTTCGTTTATGCAATTTCTGATAATTTCATAGTTTATTCCCCTTCTCCTTCTTCTTTGGATCAAATTGTGATCCTTTAACAAAATAAGGAGTTTAGATTATGAATTCTATTCGTAGTTTACACCACTTATTATTATCTAAAAGAGGAGTTGAATAGAATATGGGGTTTAGATTGCAATTCTTACTGTTTAAGATATTCCACTAAATTGATGTAATAAATTGAGTTTCTATTTTATTTACAAGTCTATTATTGCAGTTTTGATTACGAATATTTATTCTCTGTTTTGGACATTAGAATTCCATGAAACCTTGGGAAATTGAAGAAAAAGAATTTGTAATAATTATTATTTAGGGAATTGACATTTAACGCTAGTTTAGGGCGTAAAATCTATGCATTTAAAACTTATTAAGCGTGAATATTGATTTATTTCTATTTACGTAATTAATGTATAACTATTGCGTATATGACATAGTTAATTAGGTACTTATTTACATTTATTTTCCCCCATTGGGAAGGTAATTGATTTTGAGGTGAAAATAAGAGGAAACTCTTATATAGCCTAATTATTATTTTAAGGCGTAATAAGGAAGATTCCTTATAAGGCCTCATTTATGAAACGATGAGATGAGAGAGTGTGTGTGTGTGAGGAGAGTAATTGATTTGTGGCTAAGTCATAGGGATGCGAGGTCAATAGAGTTACATGACGAAAGTCTACCCTTCACTTTGAGGCTATCAGCGGTTGTGTAGACTTTTTTTGATGTGAGATATCCTTATGATAAATATTTATAATGACGCGAGGTTAGTTTCAAATTTTGTAGGGAAAAAATCTGCCCAGCTAATCTAGCTACCAGTTCCTACGAATAGCGAACTAATCTGAGACATCATTATGGGTATGGGCCATAAGACGAAGGGCCTGCTTTGGGGTTTGAGGTATTAAGTGGTTGGAGCCGCCTTTTTCTCCAAATAAAGTATTAAATGGCCAAGGGGTTACGTTAGGTGGTATCTCTATAGGGGTCCGCTTCTGGAATTAGGCCTTAAATGATGGGGCCTGCCTATTTTCCACTTGGAGGTATTAAGTTGCCTATGAGATTCCATATAATGTCAGCTAGATTGTTCCATTGAGCAATACGCTTCTAGAGTTGGGCCTTAAATAATGGGGTCTGCCTATTTTCCACAATGACGTATTAAGTGGTTTGGGTATAGTACCTTACATTATTAGTTATTTATGATGTATGATTGGGATATGAGATTTACAACTAGAATGGAAGGTATTGAGTGGTTGGATCCGCCTCCTTTCCTTATAAAGAAGTAGTAAATGATTTTACTGATTTTATGTTCGTAGACATATTCTTATTTTTAAATATACTGCTCAAGTACTAAAAAGGTAAGACTCGAGGTTTTTATTCACCAGACACTTGTTATTCTAACTCCCTCCTCTTTGCAACACAGGTTAAGGATGGAGTGATAGCGGTGACGATGCTTAAAGATGAGGAAGCTTGGCAAGTGGCAATATTTATTATTATTTACTTTCATGTGTACCCATGAATTTAAACATTGTAACGGATATTATATTACGGTTTTTCTACGATTTTTTGTTATGACATTTTTCTGCTTTTGAAATAAATAGGTACACTTTACTATTATATTTTGTTTCATCCGCTGTGAGTTATGAAAGTTTAGTTATGACTCTACAGTGTTATTTCTTTTTACTACTAACAGATTGCCTTAGAATGGACCTAAGTTTTGATGGGCCTTTTCTGGGTCGAAATTTAGGCCTTTTTCGGGGTGGGTTGTTACATCCACGCTCATTTTTCCTTCTTACTTTCATTTTCTCACCTCCTTATCTAACATAAATCATTTCCTGTTTCAGCTATTTTGGAATGTTACATGCTCATTTTCTCTTCTTACTTTCATTTTCTCAACTTCTTATCTAAAATAAATTTTTAAATCCATATATATATTATCATATCCGGTGTTTTTTTCCTTTGAATCCAAATGAAAATTTTGCTCCTTTGGCTATAATTATAGAATTCTCTCTTCCATGTTTTATGGTATGCTTCATGATTTTGGGTATGTAATTTAGGGCATAAATGGATTTGACAAATTCATTAATAAATGCAATTGATATGGTAATTAATAAGATAATTAATGTCAAAATGAATAATGCTTCTCCATTAATTTCAATTTAACTCGATCTTTTACAAAGTATTTTGAATAAACAAAATAAAAGAAGCAAAAGACATAAACTTTATATGTGAAAAAAAAAGAATAATGCTTGATAAAATATATATTTAAGTTGGTTCAAGGACCTTGATTTCCATAATGCTATAAAAAACTAATTTATTTCTTCTTAAATTACCTTTTACATGGTGTACACACACCCCTGCATACACATACACAAACATATATAACACGCAAAATATTACTTGATTTTGTTTTTATGCTTTAGGACATGAAACCATGTGTTCAAAGTGACTTTTAAACTCAAATAATATATTATATAATTGTAAAATAAAATAACTTACTCTTCACCTTCAAATTCTCTCATAATATTTTCATTTAGATCATCCAAATTTCCAAAAAAAAATCATGTTTTTTTGGTCCACTCATTAATTATTTTAAACTAAATTCTTCATATTATACATTCTTATCCAATAACTTCAAATTCATTATAGATATTTTCACTTAAGCATTTTCAATTTAAAAATTTAGGAACTTGAATAATGTTAACATTTCAATGACAAATGTGTCATTCATTTATTCAAACAAATTTGTTATGCATAAGTAAGAAACCTGAAATTTATAAAAACAATTATTTACTTTAGCGAAAATAAGTAACTTTTAGATTCAAATTAAACAGTAATATGGTAACATTCATGTAACGGATAAAAGCTTTATAAAATGAGCATTACGGCACGCGCTTCGTGCGTAATGATAACACATGTTTCTCATATAAGTTGTTTTCCTACAAATTATATATGTTTAACACATTCAACAGAAAATGATTTGTACACATATTTAAACATATTTTTGCGTTGAAATTATGTGTAATTAGTTTTAATTTTTATTTCTAAGTTGAAACATCTAATTTTTTGTTATTTGGAATTTTTATTTCTATTATTAATTAATAAAAAATGAATTTGGAAAGGAGTTTATTTTTTAGGTTCTATTTTCAAGTGATATTAAAATTTGATAATATTTATAGACAAACGTTTTGAATTAGTAAAGGAAGTTTATGTATTAGATCCTATTTTTAAGTGATATCAAAATTTGGCAATATATATAAATGTGCATTTTGAATTGGTAAAAGAATTTTATTTGTTAGATCTCATTTTTAGGTGACACTAAGATTTGGTAATATTTATAGATGGACGTTTTTGATAGTTCACGCTGACACCAAAAAAATAACACCAAAGGTATTACAACTATTAATAAAGATAATAACAAATTCAAATAATATCTTACTTACCTAATGACATTTATTTCATGTATATAATCTTAACAAAAATTAAACCTTTAAATAGATACGTAAATTCTAGATTATATTCTACATTTTAGCCATGTTAAACCTTAGCTAGACATTGACGTTCCTCAAAAACCCATATACACCAAGTATATTACTTACATACTTTTTGTTTTAGACGATCCTATAAGATTGTGATGAATTTTATAATTTTGAATATCGAACAACTTTCTACCAGTTTCACTTGATCTAGTAACTATTTTTTTCAAATTCTTTTGTTGTTTACTTGATGCTAGTAAAGATAGGAAAGTAGTAAAATAGAAATGAAAGTAGGATCCAATTTAAGGATTTGGGAAGTTCCAATGTCGTATATCTCATTTAATTTGTTCTTCATATTTTAGTATTTCCAACTATTTACATTGTAGTACCAGACTTTGTACCACAGTTTCATTTTGGTAACTAGCAATATTGGTTTCCTTAGTAACTGAAATTGTGGGATATGAAAAAATGCTAGGAAGAGTAAATCAGATAATTATGTATTATTATGGGACATTCCTAAGGTTTTTAATTTTGTTGTAATATGTTTTATAGCACAAATTTTTTGAGTGTTTGACATTATTACTTTTACGTCTACTGATTGCATGTAGGCTAATTTATAATTTTTTTCTATTATTTTACAGTGGTAGCATATGCATGATGCAATTCTTTTTTATATTTTTTATATGTGCGCATAATTATATTAATTAAGCCATTGTGCATGAGTTATTTCATTAATAATAATCTCTCAAATCAATATTTTAGCCATAAAGCTTAAAATTTGATGTGCATCTACATAATTATTTATAGGTGTATTACATAATTATTTGTCTTCTTTTGTACGGTGCATAATTGTAATTGTACAGATGTACACAATGACATATAAAGGTGTATTATGGATAAATAATTTCGAACATTCGAATTATAAAGAATATTTAAATGTAAAATATACCTTGAAAATAATGGTTTTACTTGAGTTAATCATAAAACTTATACTCAAGTGGATTTGCAAAAAATATAGTTGCAATTCGGATGCTAGCACGGGTTCAAGCTAGTTAATTAATGTTATAAAACTAGCTTACTATATTATTTATTATTAAGGAATTTGTAGTGGTATTGGAACAGTTTGGATTTCTACAGCCAGTAAAACATAACTATCTATACATAATTAAATGTTGAAAATGACTATCTTTAAAGTTAGCATATGTTTTATGATTGTAAAAAAGAAATAACATTGAGGAGTTTAATACACAACATGAATACAATGATATATTAGTGTAAAATTTATTTATATGTTCAAACTGGTGGTTTGTATGCGTGTGTTGCTGTTATGCAGTGAATACGTAATCTTCATAGGTCAGGCTAGTGTATTTGACAATAAGAATATGAATTGTGGCTTTTGGAAGAAAATGTGGTGCTCAAAGCATAGCTCATTATGTGGGATCACAGAGATATATTGATTTAGATAATAAAGCAGTAAATTAAAACACATATGTTTTGAAAGGAACTGTATATAAAAATGGAATACCAAAATTTTCTTTTATGAATTGATAATGTTATATATATATTTTTTAATTTCTTTAAGAAAGTGTTTAAACTTGTTTCTTGAGAAAAATATATTTTTGAAATTTGAGTTAATGTAAATATGTCATGTTCATGAAGAAAATATCATTAAATACTGCACTAATATTTATAACGTGATAGTACTTTATTATCAACAAAGACAAATTTATCAAAGACAAATTAGGTAACTAACATACATATTACAAACATACTGACTAACGGCTCTAAATATAAAGTACACTTTCTTTTGTAGCTTAGATAACAATCAGGGACAAACTGTATAAAATATTTGATAGCTCATTACATCAGTACATCATGTGTATATGTGTTATGCATAAAGGGATGCCTTGAAAGCTATGCTTGATTATTCAAGCTGTTTGAAATGAAATATATCTATATACACACATGATGGATTGGATTGTTTTAACATTAGATTAGAATAGTTTCCTACTTCTGCCTTTTCTTAAAAGTTGTCTTTAAATCGGCCAAATGGCATCGTTTGCGAGCAAACATCTATCGTACAAATTACTTGATACTTCAAATGAGAAGATAAAAGTCCGCAAGTTTAATCATCTACTAAGTTTGGTTAATTACAATTCTGGACAGAAAATAAATTAAAATATAAGAAGGTTAAATATGTTGGTTTAAGGATGTCGTTGCATGATTATTTATTTTATAAATGCTTGATTCTTTCGTACAGTAGCAAAATGTACGATCAAATATATATGTGTAATATTGTGGGAGTTGCTTCATAATATTATATTGTTTAAATTTAGTTCACTATATGTCTTCTTACATATTCGGTATTTAGAACTGTGACCATAATGTCTAGTGCTGATTTCAGGATTTAAAATAAATAATCAACGTGATAAAGTGATTTTTTGTATAATATTGCAGTTACTGTTGATATGAAAACATTTTGTATATAATTTTTCTAAAATATATAAGTAAGTTGGCAAGCCTATTCTTTTGTTATCCCGAAGTTTTCATATAGTGCAAAGTTGATGGTAGGAAAATAATCTTGTAAAATATGTATGTAGCGTGCACGTTGGACTTTGTGTCTAATTGGGTAAACTGAACGTATGTCCCACAATGTAGCCAGGGCTGGCCCAAGCAGCTTTATTGCCCTAGCCCAGTTCTTCAAGTTTGAGCAAAAATAAATCCACCACACCATGATTTGAACCTGGGTTGCCCCATCACCCATACAAAGCTTTTACCACTCCAGCAAACACTCAATTGAAGTTAGTAACATAAACTATTTTTTTATCCAAATAAAGTAGTAAGTCACCACCACTGATGGATGCTCCTACCACGTCGGATGCCCTAGGCGGCTGTCTTGGCAGCCTTACCCTAGGGCTGGGCCTAAATGTAGCTGAAAGCACAAATAGTTATAATCATACGTTAAATCCATAAAAAGTTTTAGTATAACTGATTACATTGACATAATAATAAAAAACAAATATTCATGAAGATTATTATCATGTTGTTTACATTTTCTAGTTAACTTCTAAAAAAAATAGGTATGTTCACAAAATTACCAATAAAAAATTATCCTTCAATATAATGCTACTTGTTTTCTTGACTTGGAAAATGACTTGCTGGAGTAACAATCTTGGGTTTCTTCTCTGGGGCAGGTATTTTGGAGGTAGACTTAACGAGCCTCTTGAGAGGTGCAGACTATATAAATAAAATGGAATTCAAGCATAAAAAATACATTCAATGTCGTTGAATGTATATTCCACCAAAAGCATATTCGGAGCATAAGAAAAATGTGCAATGCTTTTAAATATATATTTTAACAAAAGCTACCTTCTTTGGAGTAGCATCTTCCTTTTCATTGTCGCGGCTTTCATCCTCTTCATCACCATCATTCACGGCCGCAACCATGTCCTACATTGTAAAATGGGTTCAGGTGTTATTAACCTAGTAATGCTTAAAATGATAAACCACTTCAGTGCATATGATTAAGCAAGTATTATACATCAAAAGTCCCTTTTTACCATATATACCTTAATCAGGATGTATACGGTCCTAAACCACTATTCAAAATTATGTACATTACGCTCAGTGCCCATGTGTGTGTATATACATACATTTGTACATACATATGCACTTATTGTTTTGTAACGACGGTCGCACCAAACTTTCCATTTCCAGCACATAGGGAACTCATACGAGTTGGCATATACTTTATTATGACAAAAGGAATCCCCAATGTTACATGCCCACTAATTCATATTTATACACCACTTCTTCAAGTTATTTAGTGATGCAGGACTATTTCAATTCCAAACCGTCATTTCTCCTTGCAACATGCGAGACAATCCTAACAGTCTCCCCCTTGATTGCATCCTCTTGGAGTAACTTTTGAGAGCACTGTTTTGCCTGCATGGCCTAGTTCTCAACCTTCGACTCCGATACCGCTTGTTGCATAATGGCGGTCAAACCAAGCTCCTCATCTCCAGCACGTGGTGTATGCATATAAGTTGGAACACACTTTGTTGTAACAAAAGGAATGTCTGGTGTTACATATCTACCAACTTATATTTATACACAACTCTAAGTTATTTACGATGTGGGACTACACCAATTCCAAATAGTTGTTCCTCCTTGTTATATACGAGACAACCCTAACAATCTCCCACTTGACTCGCATCCCCTTGGAGTATTTTAAGAGCATTGTTTATCTGCATAGCCCAGTTCATTGCCTTTAACTCCGATATCAATTATTATGTAATGGCAATTAGACCAGCTCCTCATCTCTAGCACGTGGCTTACGCATATGAGTTGGGACACACTTTATTGGAATAAAAGAAATCCCCAGTTTTACATGCCCACCAACTCATATTTATACATCACTTTTCCAAGTTATTAAACGATGTGGGACAATTCTAATTCCAAACAGTCGTTCCTCCTTATTACATGCGAGACAACCCCAACACATAAGTACATACGTATGCCTATGTTGCTGAAACATCCCTTCTGTAGGTTAGATGGAAGGAGCATTGTCATTACCGCAGATCTTGTTATACAAAGGTTGACCCCATTTCCTTGACGCTGTTTCCGTACTCTACGAGGCCTTATGCAAATATTTTCACATTTGTTTTTCATATATATATCTGCAGGATTTCAAGCACGGTACATCACATACTACATACGAAAACTTCATAGGTACATGGATCAATTTCTCAACTCAAGGTGCCCAAGCTACATGGAACAAATTTCTGAAGGGGAAGCATGCCGTATGACGTGCCCTTATTGAAATGGTAGGTCATGTCCATGAAGAGAATTTGTGAATAAAATGTATTGACTGGAAAATGAAATATGTGCTATCAAATTATGATTTTGCTTGCGTATCCTTTTACAAGATTTGTGAACAATAACGATTTGTTTCTTTAGCTTTCCTTTGTTTTCTGTGTACTTTTTGGATTTTATCTACAATACATATATGTCGACTTCTTAAATTTACCTTTGTTATTTACTATACCAAAAATGTTAGATAATTTTATGAGAACATTTACAAAACACCATCTTTAACTTTCAAGATACAAAGTTGTTTCTTTTCAAAAACATACTTTGTTAAACATCCATATTTTTATTTTCGATCCCACTACTATTAGTTACAATTTCTAAAAATACAACTATTTACAACGAAAACTAAAAATACTTGTACTTACACAAAATACAATGCATAGAAAAAGTATGTTTAATATTCTTTTTCAAATACGATGTGCAAATGGTTCATGTTAATTCGATTATTAAGTAAAAAAACAAATGTGTTTTCTGTTTAAGGCAACAACTAAAGATACAACAAATGAATACATCTTTAAGATCATCATAAACATAGGTCAGTAATTAAACATGTAGTATGCAAGCATCTTAAAAGTACGAAGAACTATATAAAGCACTAATGTAGGTTTGGGATGAAATCCCCTTGGTATTAATGACGCTTCTAAAAAGCTCAAATGAAACGAAGCTTGTATTTACATAATGATGTGCACGTAAATGTGCATATTTATACCACCATATTTAATCTATTTAAATTAAATAAATGATTATATCAGGTATTTTAACTTGTTTAAACCAAAATTCAAATAATTCCAAATTGTCACATATTCATCTTCATCCAAGGACAAAATAGGCATTTTTGTGCATAAATTAACTTGAGAAAATTTAATTAGAAATTTCCATGCTATTTTGTAGGAATTTGATTTCAATTACAAGTGGTTTGATGAAGAAGATATGCATGCACAAAAAATAACACAAAGGAATGAAGATGAAAATAATTCAAAGTGAAGATCATGGAGAACCCCACCTACCCACGTATCTTCATGTACAAATTAGAGGCTAAAGCATATGCTAATAGAGTTTAAAAGCTTCATGCACATCTAAATGAGGATTATTTGAAGCTAATAATTACTTGACCTCCACACTTCCTAAGAGGGTATTTTGGGCACTCCCCAAAAATATGAATTAGGGTTTAACACATGTATAAAATCCTCTTATGTTTCATGTAACCCCCCCTCCCTTAGTCTCTCTTACTTAGCTTTTAGCTTAGGAAATAAATCAAAGCTTTTCTCTCTTCTTTTTCCATGGCTACTTAGCCATTTTATTTCATGTAATTTTTCTTTCTTTTATGCAATGTTAATTCTCTTTTATTTACATGCTTCTTCTCTTCTTATGTTAGTAGTGTAGTTTACATTCATGCAAAGTAGATTAATTTTAATTATTGTTAATTAGCTTCTCTTTTTCATTAGCTTTCATTTTCCTTTCTTTTTGCTTTCATGTTGCTAGCTACATTTGTTCATATGATAACAAAAATGAGAGCTTAACCCCTTCAATTTAGGGGTAATGAAGCCTCTAATCATGTAGCTTCAACATTTTGATAATTTTGATCTCTTTTGTGCTTAAAGGAATGTTGATGTGATTTATCGTTTCATGTTGAATTTGATAGCCTATGTTGTTCATAACAAATAGGCTATGATTAAACAATCACAAACAATAATTACCTCTTCATTTACATATTATGATGGTAATGAAGTGAATGTGAAATTAAAATTTGATGGCCTATATTTCTAAACAATAGTTAATAGGTCATGCTTAAAGTAGATTTCATTTTCAACTTTGTTGTTGTTTTCATGAGAGTTAGTAAGTGATTTAAGGGGTGTGTTATAATTTGATGGCTTATTTGAGCTAATTAATAGCACAAATAAGCCATACTTATGATAAACACATCATTTAAACTCACTTATGACCAAAAAAAAGATCATAATTTCATTAGTTGTTGAATTATATGATTTAGAGAGTGGAGTGGATTTAACTCTAAATTGTCATTTAACTCTCATATTTTTATTTATTTTTCTTTTGCTAGTTTTTGTTAGTTTCTTACATTTTTAGCTAATCACACTTTCAACTTTGGTTAATTTGATTGAATAGAATTTTAAAATCATCAATTCTCTGTGGATCGACCCGTATTCGCCACGTACTACAAGTGTACGCCGTGCGCTTGCGGTTATTTTTATTTCAAAATTCGTTCGGCTACTTTCTAACACGATAGACATTTAGTCGTCCGAACACATAAATATCCACAAAACAACCAAGGATTTACGTGAAGGTAAGAGCTGAAGGAAAAATGCAACTTCATATGGATCCAACAACATAACCTCTACCACAAATATATTAGAATTTTTAAATTAGTTTTTTCATACCTCTATTCTTTGGCTTGTTGATAACCAAACCTACTGAAAAGTTTCAAAGCGCAATAATTTTTGCATGGCACTTAGAGTACGACTCACATGACCTGCAAGTACTAAAGTCATGAATGACTGACTATTGATATCATAATGCTCATATTTTTTTGGCTTATAGACCCTATGGATCCTGAAAAGTTTTTGCACATCGGTAAATGTACATAAATTACATAGCTTATGATACCTCTTTAAGCATTTAGCTAAGAAAGCATTCTAGAGAAAGAAGAGCAATTTTCAATTTATCTATTCAATTTTCAATCGGTAATTCTAAGGAAAGAGTGATATGTGGAATGATTAAAAAAAGTCCTTTCTTGTGAACATTGATTATGAAGGAGTTCCACTAGATTATTAGTGTAACTGTAACAGAGGTTTGATTTGAAAAAGACAATTCAATTTCACCTTTATCGCCAAACCCAAACAGACTATCACTCATATAAATTACTTTGGATGCACTTAATAATCTTAGAAGAACTGTGTTGTCAATGATATACAATAGTTTTCAGTCATATAAATATGAAAATACAACATGTTACATTAATAGTTCCTAAACGCAACTATCACTCATGAACTCATGCCACAATTTACAAATACAATAAATACATGATATTTTCTTTAGCTTCCAGCATTGCTACCAGTCATTTGCGTTTTATACATCTGTCATACTTACTATCGGTAGAGATTTATCTAACTATGTTAATTTACCCATTACCGTGATTACTCTAACTTCGTCTATCTTATTTATCATATAAAATATATTATAGAAATACACAAGCGAGATCTATCATATAAAATGTATTACGAAAATAAATATGCAGGTCCGGTCTTTCATCAAGGCCTATCAGGCTATAGCCTTAGGCAAAGCCCCGATAAGGGGCAACAAAAGTTCGATTACAAACCCTAAGCTAGGAAAGAAAAGAAAAGGCACGTTTATCATTTCTCAGTCCTCGACAAACCCGATGGTCCGACAAAATTTATTTAATGTTGAAAACTTCGAAGCTGGAAAATTGGAAAACTCAAAACTAAAGAGTTCTGAAACCCGTAGAAGATTTATTTTTTTAAAGAATTATATTGATAAAAAACTGAAATTTATTAAATGAAAAATACAAAGTTAGAAACAAATATTGAATGAGTTTCAAAGCTATGAATTCTCCTATCAGCCAGACAATTGCAATAAATAAATTTTATTTATCATGCAAACAAAACTTGATTATAGTTTGAAATTTGTAGCCCCTGAAATGCTTGAAGGTAAAACAATTTCAAGCTCTGAGTCTTACAAAGAACAATTTATGTAGTTCCAAGAACTTATATAAACCAAAGCGTTAAATCTGGGGAAAAAAAATCTAAGTTGAAAAGTCCTGAGAAATGAAGGAAAAATGTTGAGAATGTCAATAATCAGCGCATAGAGTTTTAAATTTCAACTTTAATTAAATATCAAAAGAAGAAAGAATTCATAATTTGAAATCAATACCTATTATTTTGAACTATGGAACTCTAAATTTCAAACTTATGAATTAGAAAACAGAGAGCTTAATGGAAGTTGTTCAAATTAGGATGAAAAATTGGTAAGAAATAGTTTTAACCGATCAACCTTGATCTACCACAAATTTTGTTAAAGAATTCGCTTCTAAAATTTTAAGTTCAATAGTGTAAAATTAGAAATCTACATAAAATTGAATTTCTAACATGAGTAACACAAAATTTAAAAGAATAATAAAGGAAATACATAATTAAAAACTTCATAAGACTGAAAGTTCAAAATATTTAATGCAGTAACGTCATTGTTTGAGATGCTGTTATCCATTCTGCTTTCTAACTCCTAATTGCATGGTTAATTACGTAGTTGTACTTGTGGAACTTGTGGCATAGTGCATGCCCAGAGTTTGCTATAATTTCTTTGTTTTATGTTTTAGTTCAATTCTCAAGCATCTTATTGCCTAACTCATAATTGTTTCTTACTAACAACGGCTTTGGTCAATGCAAGTTAATGGTAAATTACAAAACATGAAAATGTAGGTTGGTTAAATGTATTTTATAATAAAAATGAATTAGATGATAAAAGCAGTTATATTGGAAATGCCGAGGAAAAAATTGACGAACCTCACAACACCAATCTAGTTAACATTTTGGTGCTCATACACTTAGTCAAAGACTATGGTTTTTGATCAAATTAGGCAGTTACAGCATGCCAAACCTCAAAATCATACATTACCAAGCAAGCGCCAACAATTTTATTTTCAATTTTGTCTTTGGGTTTACTGGCCAGAGAAAGTGAAGTAAGTTAAGTTTCAAACATGAAGAGATGCTTCCGTTTTCAAATAAAAAGGAATTTTTTCATCTAGTCACCCATTCAAATATGTTAACAACAACAAAAGCACATGAATGAAAAAAAGATTTAAAATAAGCAAAACATCAAATAAAAAACATGTATAATTTTTGAATTTTAAGAGAACATATGTATATCTCTTGGATATTTCATGCTTAGTAAATACACTTAATGCATATCTACAATTAAGATTTATATTCACATTGATTGCATTATATATGATATAAGCCGAAATACCGCAAAAGCACATGAACGCAAAAGTTTCAGATATATGGCATATTCATAATTCTTGTAACATATCAATCAAATACTTCCAATACAAACTACGACCGTGTTTCGCTGAATGCAACAAAGTAACAGTTTAAAATTTGTATTGAATTTTTCATTTTTGCATCTCCGCAAGCCAAGCATATCTTTTCTACTTCATATTCCAGCATAGGAAAAAAAACCACTCAGACTTATTGCAATAAAGGTATGAAATTTGGAGAACTAAATAAGTTATGGTATACATTAAAATTAAATTGGGTAAAAACATATTACATCAGCATACAAACAAGCATGGTAATTACAATTTAACGAAACAACTTCCACAATTCAACCCTAAACCAAATGGAAAGGTGTGATCAAATAAGGAGGACAAAAAAGCAAGAGCTCATGTTCGAATAAATTGTGGTTAACAACAACGAACAAAGCGAAGGGTTTTTGCCTCCAAGCGGGCGTTTAGGGTTTGAGCGAAACAGCAACACGAAAACGCAGCAGCGCCGCATGACAAACGATGCCGGGGAATGACGGGAAGCGCCTACATTGATAAACGACCACTGAAGAGCAGCGGAGCTCTAATCGCCTGATCGAACATTTATGCGAACCCGCGGTTGCAGTCTACATTAAGTCAATCTATTTTAAGGCTAGAAATAAAGCGCGATACGTAAGTGGAAGGAAAAAGTAGCGTGACAGTTCATTGTTGGAATACACATAGCATATTGCTATTGGTTTTCTAGAAGAAATTGGAGGTGGCTTGAGAGCTCACTATTCTCTATTTGTTATAATATATGTAAATATAAAACTGAATATGCTTTTGTGTTTTTCTATTTAGTCCCACATCATGGGATATATTCAATCTCATGCTTCGAGGCCTATATATAAAGGAGCCTATGTAATGTAATTAATCTTTATGTAACTGATATCATACTGAATAACATTTGCTCCTCTCTCCCTTTTTCTAACGACTTCTTATCTCTTTTTAGTTTATAACACGTTATCAGCACGATCTCTACAAAAAAATTTATAGATCTACAATTGTGATAATCTATTAAATCAGATCTATTTTTTTCAGATCCAATTATAGATTTCAAAACGATAAATCATTTTTATGATCTGATTGATTTAATCTTTCAAATCATTTTTTCTTTTTCTTTTTTAGATCTCATTCCATTCTAGATCTATTTCTTCAAATCTGAATCTAGATCTTATATAGATCTAAACTTTGAGATCTCATTCTTATTTTGTTAGTAATTATATTTCAGATCTAATTTTTTTTTTGCTATTTTTCTAATCTTATTATATTGTAGATCTCAATATCATGCTTATTTTTATGTTTTCGAGTTCATTTATTTTGGAATGCAAGTTTAAATTTGACAAAATTTGATACTGTTGATTCAAGCAAATTTATTGAATTTGATTGTATTTAGTTTGGACATGGATTTGAGAAATCAAACATGGTTGGTAAATGGAGTTTTCATTTTGAAAACCTTTTGATTTGATTTAGATTTGAATGAAGGCTTTGAAAATTATTTTGATATATTATTTATATTTCCAGAAGAAATATTTTATTGTTTCTTAGAGAAACAATATAAAAATAATACGTATCTAGAAGATCGTATTAAGTTTAGATTTAACATTGATTTTGATTTAGTACATCTGAAGTAAATGGAAACATTAATAAAAGCTTACATGATAAGCTTAATATCTTCCAATATTTCCTTAAAAAAAGGGAAAAGGAAATAAGAATTGAGAACTTGCAGTTTCTATAATGACAAAAGGTTGAGTTTCCATAAATCAGTGAATTACAAGTTTCCTCAAAATACAGAACCAGAAGTTCTAACTAAAAAAAAAGGATCGGAAAATTTAATCGTCAAATGGAAATAGGTTTTGACAACAACTTGAAGTTGTATAACTCAAAGTCTAAGACCTGAAGTCTTGAATTATGAAAGACTTTCTGATAAAGTTGACAAGTTCAAATTCTTATTAGTATTTTTTTTTAATTTGTCAAAATGTACAAGCTAAAAAAAAGGAGAGGTTCACAAAATTTGAGAACCTGAAGTTCATAACAAATTAATGAACTTGAAGTCCATGAATTAAAAGCCCGAAGCTCTATTGAAATTATGTAAAATGATAAGGTTGTACTTCTTGAAGAAGTTAAAGGAAATTAATAAATCATCATATGAGATAATGATGCTACATTCAAGAGATTACAAAAATCTCCAAATGAGTTATACCTTACCTTCTATCTTTACATTTACATTATATTAACCAAATATCCTGAAGATATTATGTTATACATGATATTTCAAACATCACCGGATTGAAAAAGTAACTATTAATTTAGTCTTGGAAAGAGATGTTTATTATTTGGTATGAATTCAAATAACATTTCAATTTATATATTGTAGTCAGTTTAAATTATTTTTCCCAATTATTTACTTCCAATTATGGAAAAGTATACATGATCAATTAACAGGTTTTGCGCAATGCAAAGTCTAATTTTATTTCAATGAGTAACTGTAATTTAATTATTCTCTTCGTTGCTTTCTCATTGACGAACCTATGATAACTCAAACTTGAAGTTTGATAAGTACTATAAAATAATTAGTAGATCTGGTTTTTTTCTAATCATGAAAAAAAAATCCCGATGTTTTGACAAATTACTTCTATGTACATATGGCTAGCTATTTAGTTATAGAAATACATTTTAACGTTCTCTATAATAGATAATTTATATGTCATACTATTTATATACACGGATGTGTGTGTATATTATTCTCCCAAAGTGATTTTTCAGATATTTATTTATATTTATATTGCAAAATCCAACATCGCAGAAGAGATGTTATAGGAATTGTATTTTTGTTACATTGCAATTCCTTAAAAAGAAATACTATATTCTCTGAAGGAATATCATATAAAAGTTTCGAAGTAATAACAATAATTTATCCCTAAAAAAAGGGAATTGTATACCAATATTACACTCCATAAGTAGTGGTTTTATCTTCACATCTTACTTTCATTTGGTGCATCTAATTTTGTTACTGTGTTTAAAGTTTGATATGTCATTTCAAAGATAGTTACAACAAAAATCTCTAGTATGGATGTTTTATGTTATTGTAAAGGTAGTAATTATGTAATTTCTACAAAAGAAATATTGTATATTGATATGACATTCCAATAGTGCATATATATCTCTAGAAGAGATAAATTCACTTCAGAAGTGATGATAATAAAATATCCCTAAAAGAGACTAATAAATTAGGAAATGATAAAATATCTCTAGAAGAGATTATTTTTATATATTTGGTAATTTTATTAAACCAAATAAATGCATAGAAATTTGATTATGAAGGATCCTAATTTAGTTTAGATTAGATCCTAAAAGTTTGAAAGCTATGCAACGTGTATCATATATTTCATTATAATTATATCAAACCTCCCAAATAGGTAAGAAATTAAGTTATCTCTAGAATATATTGTTCTATGTTCATATGTCTAATTATATCATAAAGGTCATGTTCCTAGTTATTATTTCATAAGAAATATTACACGCATAATCATTTCTTGAAGAAATATCTTTAAATATTCTCCAAAAGAGATAGTCTATATTTCATATCATAATTTTCATGCAAGCTATACATACAGCCTTTTGGAGATCTGTATCTGTAACATTCCAAGTATCCAGAAGATACTTTTATTATTATTTTTGCTGTAATTTTTTTTGTAGAACTCTCAAAAGAGATGTGTAGAAACGTCTATATGCAATTATAAATTATTCTTTGATAAGTAATCATAATTAATGTTCAAAATTGATATTTGAGATATAATTGAGGAATAAAACTTAACAACTTGAAGTTGTGTGTATTTTTTGTTCGAACCAGAAGTTCGATATGGTTCCAAACCAAATGTTTTGAACGTTATTATGCGGTTTTGACGAATTCACGTTGACATTGGTTTTATAAATAGAAATTAATAGTTTGGATCTTTGTAATAGTTTGTTCTAAAAAATCACTAATTCAAATGAGAAAGAATATGAAAATTTATAATATATGTGTAATACGTGGACGCACGTATACATCTATATATGTAAATATTCAGCTAACAACCTGAAGTTTGTTATAAGCTCGTCTTATAGATTATGCATAGATATTATTTAGTGATTTAAAATTTAATCAACATAAATGTTGAATGATCTGAAGTCATGTATGTATTCAAATGATCTACACAATAAGTAAATTCCTCTAATTGGCTAGATCAATGAATGGGAACAAACTCTAATAAGAAATATCAATTGAATGCATTTTATCAACTGATAAAAAAATTATCCTCCTATTATTAATATGTATGGTGTATTTGCTAGTAGCAATATCATAATGGATCAAAATGAGAATCCAAATATGATTGTTATTTAATGTGACAATATTTGTCAATATTGATGGGGAGGATAAAGGGATACAAGCTCATTTTGATCATTACTGTTAAATAATATTTGTTAAAATATACAATGATGCAAAATATTAAGTAACTTGAATAAATTATCAATAATATCCCTAGTAGACTTTCTCCAATATAGATTTGAATCCCTGAAGGATCAAAACGTGTAAACCACATCTGAAATGTGGTTCAAAAGTCAGTTCATAATATTTTTGGAGTAAGTAATAAGGATGCCAAATAAAGGAGGTGATTGTTCTTGAAGAAACACGTAAGAGTGATCTGAAAGAGATCCATGACATGATTGTCAAATAACCCTAGAAGTGGTTTAGGCACACCTAAAATATGATAAATAAAGAGATCTCAATAAATCATATCTAGAACTGACAATAAATAATCATTGATTATAAATTTATAAATAACAAAGCGCTTATGTTTATAAATGGATTAAAGATCCTGGATTAGAGAAAAACATGATTGGCCATCATGAAATTCTCCTAAATAAGAAATGTGGACCTGTAGTTCACAAAATAAAATTAGAAACATGTATATAAAGTGGCAAAAGCACACTAAAATTATTAAAGCACATATAGTATCAACAACATGTTAAGTGTCACGGGCATGTTGTTTTTAGAGATAATTGAATTGATTGAAGCAGTGAAAGTGTTTGAAACACTTTAAATATCCTAAAGGTATAAATATTGTTTAAATCATAATAAACAATGAAACTGTACAAATTTCTGAAGAATATAAATAACTTTGGTGGTTATAAAGAAGGTAAAAAACAAGGAGCGTAGATTACAACTTCTTTTAAGTATTGTTGTAATATAAATCTTGATATAATTCATGATGAGTAGATTACTTTCTATTTTTAAGTATTATTGTAATGAAACTCTTAATATCCATTGGAGTGGTAGTTGTGATATGCAAATACTTATTAAAGTATACAAATTCCTAAAGAATATATATAACTTTTATAGTTATAAAGAATGCAAAAAAATATGAAGTGTAGATTACAACCTTCTTCTAAGTATTGTTGTAATAAAAATCTTGATATACTTCAAGATGAGTAGATTACTTCCTGCTTTTTAGTAATGTTGTAATGAAAATTTTAATATTCATGAAAGATGTATAGTTGCAATACGCAAAACTGATTCGAAGCACAGAAATGAAAGCACATGAAGTGTTTTTCATAAAAGTAACATACAAAATGCAAAAAATGCAAATCATATTTGGAAGAAACAATCTTAGAAAATTTGATTGTATCGAATGAAACTATTAATAAATTGTATTATTAATGGGATTCATATTTATGGATCTAGAAGTATCTATAACCAATTTGAGTTATCGAAAGATGAATATGAATTCAAAGGAAAATTTTAAATCAGGGGGAGCATCCATAAGTATTTTATAATGCACTCTTTTTCCTTAACTAAGATTTTTTCCAATGTGTTTTTATTAGTAAGGTTTTAATGAGGCATTATCTTGATCCAGAAATATCAACTCTCTAGTAACATTTGAAAATAAGTTATAATGTACTTTTTTTCTTATTTAAGATTTTTCCCACTGAGTTTTGCTTACCAAGGTTTTAACGAGGCATTATCTTGATCTAGAAGAATCAAACGTCTTTTCAAGAAATAACATCTCAAATATGTTATTTAAGTTAAATTGTATTTTTATCCTTGACTAAGATTTTTCCCATAGGGCTTTTCTTAGTAAGGTTTTAACGAGACATTAGTTTGATCCAGAAGTATCAAGCTTCATTTGAAGAAATAAGAAAATAAAATATGTCATTGTACTCTTTTTCCTTCACTAAGATTTTTCCCATTGGGTTTTTCTTAGTAAGGTTTTAATGAGCCATTATTTTGATTCTGAAATATCAAACCCTTTAAAAGGAATATCATTGTATGATATCTATGATTTCAAGTTGCACTCTTTTCCTCGTTCAAGGTTTTTCCATTAGGTTTTCATAACAGAGGTTTTTAATGAGGCAACAGACAATATTCATAACGACTGAATGGATGTATGAAAGCAAGATAATAATGAGGGGGAGCAATTGTCATGGACGTTTCAAAAGGAACAATTTCTAACTACCATATGAGCATCCAAGATTTTGAAGACGCATATTCAAAGGGGAATGTTATAATATATGTAAATATAAAAGTGAATATGCTTTTGTGTTTTCTATTTAGTCCCACATCATGGGATATATTCAATCTCATGCTTCAAGGTCTATATATAAAAAAGCCTATGTAATATAATCAATCTTTACGTAACTGATATCATACTGAATAACATTTGCTCCTCTCTCCCTTTTTCTAATGACTTCTTATTTCTTTTTAGTTTATAACACTATTCAGTTTTAGTATTATAGTATAGGTAGATGAGAGAGTGCTTTACTAAACAGATGTAATCTTGGATAAAATTGGAGATGCTCTAAGCTACTTAGAAATAAAATTAAATAGACGGTGCTGATTTGCTTGCTCCTACGTAAAACCAAAAGCTCCAGCGTCTGCTATAACGTTCAGTCTATGCCCCATAGATTAATTCTTCTCGTCGTACATCTCCTTTTCTTTTTCCAACTCTTATTTCATTAGTTGAGCTGGAAATAGGTAATTTTAATGGAGATTGAAGAATTAGAAGCTATTCTCGAAACCATATGGGATCTCCATGACAAAATAAGCGATGCAATCCACGCAATATCTCGTACTAATTTCCTGAAATCCATCAAAGCCCTAACCGCCAAACCCACTTTATTGGAGAACGAGATGAACCAGCATCAGTTTAATTCTAGCACTTGCGACGAGGAGAAAATTGGCTATGTGTTTGTCAAGAGTTTTAGTGGCGAGGGTGATGACGTGGATGATGATGTCGAGGCAATGGCGGAGGCAAGGAGTTTAAATTCCATTCGAAATGCTCTTGAGAATTTGGAAGACCAGCTCGAGTTTTTTCTTGTAAGTGCTTTTTTATTCTTGTTTAGATTATTATGCGATATCGAATCAGTGATTAATATAGTTTTGTATTTTTGTGAATGTTGTAAATTGTAATAATACATTAGTTATTACTTGACATGAAAGTCGGAATGAGGCATATGATACAAAATTTAAAAAATAATAATAGGCAACTAAAAGCATACAACTTGTACACAAGTTTCAAATTTTGGATTAAATTCGTGTTTTGGGTATCAATATTGTTTATTTTACTTTATTTTAGTGAATATGATTGAGAACTTAGGTTTAGAGTAGAGTGAAATTTTAAATTGGAGTTCAGAAAACTGGTTTTTCTTTGTTGTTGTTGTTTAGTGATAAGAGTAGCTGGTTAACCTTTCATTTTGTTGGCAAAAGCATTCCTGAAATATTAGTTAATGTGTATGCAGGGGACATTTGCATCAACAAGTTTCTTCAATATGCTATGTCTATCATTTTGTGTTTGATATGTGCTTGGTTACTGTGATATGGTTTTTGCTGACTAATATGTTACTTCTTAAAAAATTCATACAGTTTTAGTGGTAATTGGACTTGAATTTGATAGAAGTATCAAATGCAGGTGAGGGATCAGCTTCTAATTCTACATGGTAATTAAGTGATAACTGGCATTCACTGTTCATCGTAGACATTTATTTTGATATTGAATGGCTGTTTTCTTTTGGTGTGTGCGTGCACGTGCACACACCTAACTTTGCTACAACATGGGATTTACATTTTGATATAAATCACTAACAAAGCAAGCTAGTACAAAAAAAAAAATAAAAAAAATCTTGACTTGATAGGTTGTAGTTAGTTAGATATATCAATATAATACGGCTTATATTTATGATGAACTTTTATAATTACAAGGTAGAATTACGAGAAGGAACCACTGGAATAAACTGTTCATATCTTCTTTTAAAAACAAGAATAGTTGTCTAAACATTTCTTTTCTGCCATTTTTCCTTTTCTCGTTTTTTTCCTTCTCTGAATGCATGATGGATGGGAGTACTTTATTGTTCCCCTACTTGCAAGTTTCCTTTATTTCGTTGTCTTTAATCTTTATTCCACTTGAGTTCTTTAAACATTCTTCCCTCTAGGTATGCGCTCCCATTTCCACTTTATGTCCATGTGAAAACCCTCAATAATGCTAGCTTTAGTTGTTTGAACACCAAGTGTATTTTTTTTACCGTGTTGTTTATTTCATTTGCAAACAGTTTATGTCATTTGCAAACAGTTTATGCCTAGAACTAAGTTGAGTCATACTGTTCTAGTAAAAATTGTGCCAAAAACTGAATTATTTCACGGCAAAACGTTTGTTATAGTAACATTAACTATGAATATTTGCTGTAGGTAGAAATTCTTAAGAATATTTGTTCTAAACACAAGCATTGCAACTTCTTTGATGCTAGCAAGTTTGATTACAAATCACCATAATTTAATCAGGAATTTTTCCTTTTTAGTCTTTTTAGTTGAGCACCTTTAATCAATATCCCTTTAATGCTAAAGGAGCCTAGTGGATGATAGAATGTTAACGAGTTTGAGTCTCCATAATGGAGGGAATATAGCATCCTATGTATATACCTGGAAATATGTGTTGCGAGTTTGATGCACACTTCCTCAGAGATTACAAGAGAAGCTTGATTATCCGGGTATTTAAAAAATAAACTTTAACCAAAACTTTAACCAAAATTGTTTTCGTAGTTCAAACTAATAGAATTATGGTATCCTTGAAGTTGATAAATCAATGTAAAAAAGTCAGACATTCAAAACATGCAAATTGAACTTATGTCGAACTATATTTGGGTGGTAAAGGATAAAAGATTTTGATTTTACCATCTTGACCAGCTTATAAGTTGATCACTCGTATCATAGCTTAACCTTGCTTGATAACATTCATGCTTGTTCATTTTAATCCTGAAGCGACATGTCACGGTCTATTTATATTTATGGGAATCAAGTGGGTCCACATCAACATAATTGTATCGCTTTAGGCTCCCTTGCTTTTTGTGAATAATATCTGTATCTGTGGAAATGCACATGAATACAATGCGAGGTTTCTTGATAAATATTTTTGGAATTGAAATTGGCTACATCATTATGTGATGTGAGATTAAAATTTAAGCTAGGTGTGACTAGTTCTTTTTTCTTTCTTCACTTCATTCCAAGTGAATTTAAATTATATTTCAACAGAGTATCTCTAGTGATGCTGTCAAAAATTGTTAAATTGTGAGGTCCTCATGGGATTCAAATCAAATTGGAGTCATAACAACTCAAATATAAGTTTGAATCTTTAGCATAAATTGTACTTGTTCTGATAAAAAAATCGTAAACGGAAATCGAATAGGGGAATTCAAGAGAGTAAAAGAGAAAAGAGTGGGAAATGCGATTATAATAGAGCTTGTTATTGGATGAAATAAGCAATAATATTCTTAATCGTTACATAGTCTAACTGCAAAGTGGACTTAACTGACTGTAAGTTTTCGATATTGAATGAATAGAAAAATGTTTAAAACCTCAGTTGAGACATAAGAAAACCGTTGTGATATGTTACAGTACTAATATGTTCTGAATATACGAATTGCTATTATATTCTGTTTTAATTTATAATTTGAACTTTCAATGCACGGTCCAAAATTTGTCTTGACAACCTTGTTCGATAATGTTTTCAGACATTATTGAATTGTTATATTCAAATTGGATTTAAATCAATTTTGAGTTGTAAAAATTCAAACATAGATTTGAATCTGTTTTAACATTAAGCACGGTTTTTTCTACCAAAAATATCGCAAATGACGTTTGAATTTGGGGTTCAAGAAAGAAATAATTTTTTCTTTATGGGCTTCCTCATTTTACCTGATTCCAAAAAGGACGCAATACTATTGAAAATGTTCTTAGACGGATTGATAACTTTGTGCCTCTGACCATAGCGTAGGCAATATTTTATGCGTATCTGAACTTGTACGTGCTAAAACAGATTTAATCAACGACATTAGAACAAAATATTATTCCATTCTTTAACCGATCTCTTTCTTTTATTAATTTTGACAAATTATCTCTTCCTTTTCTTCTTTGAATCATTGGTTTGATTCTTCTAAAATGAATAATTATTTGCATGTTCCTTACAGCTAATAATATCAGAGCCAAAAAACAATCAACATTGAGACTTAATTTCAGAATTAATTAAATGTCTATTATCTTTGAATTTTCCAGTGAGGGGTTTAGTTCTGATGCTACTGCGGCTGCAGCACAGAAAGACGGTTCATCAATTTCATATAACTTTGGTTGGGGATGGCTAGAACATATTCATCTTGCTTCAGCTGGAATTATTTTAGTTGAAATTTATAAGATTTATCGTATTATACGTGATATTGATTTCATTAAGCTTCCAACAATAGTATAATACAATATAAAATCTGATAAAGGTATATCATTAGAAGAAGAATATTTTGTGTTAAATCCAGTGGAAGTATTAACATTTTTATGATCAGCAAGTCTAGACCACTCAAGAATAACTGCAATGTCTTTAGATTGAGAAAGAAGATAATCACTAGGTGAGTAGACTATCTAAATCTTCATAAAATATATTAGAGGTCTAAAATACTTCATTTCAATTTGTGTAGCTAACTATATCTTCAAAACTGATGCACCATCAACATTGTCTTTAGTAATAATCATGTCACCGACATATAAAGATAGCAGGATACATCCTCCATTAGTGCTCTTAACAAATAGAGCAAGATCGGGAAAACTAGAGGCAAACCCAAGAGATGTGATCGCAATAGAAAAATTCTCAAACTAGACACAGGATATTTATTTGTGACCATATAACGTCTTCTTAAGTTTGCAAGCGCATCAAGAATCATGTAGAATACTTGGCGGGGGTTTCATATAAACTTCTTGGAGGTCCAAGCATTGTTAACATTTAAGTTGAGGAATGGAATGGTGACAAACTGAAGTTGATGCAATAAAAGCAGGAATAATAGTCATTTTTCCATCAAAGCAAAAGTCTTCTCAGGATCCATGTGATAAGCAGGGAATATACCTTTGTAGCCAATCTGGTTTTATATTTATCAATAGACTGATCAGAATTGGTCTTGATCTTATACATCAACGATGGCCAACAACACTCCTATTAGGTGGTTAGAGGAATCAAAACTCAAGTGTTTATCTTATGCAAAGTAGAAAGTTCATCATCATTCATAATAACCTTCTGCCACTGTAGATTAACAACCGTCTTTTGATTATGAAGTTGGCTCAAAAAGGCTACGAGTATGAATGAAAAAATAAAAATACGAGGAATATGAAAAATAAACAAAGTTTGATAATTTTGTGGAGTTACGAATGCGTGTGGAATGACATAGTAGTGGATTCACAATCTCAAAGAAAAGTTGAGGGACCATAGGAGAAGGGTGCTTGAGGAACCATATGAGGAGCTTCAAGTGTATCGACATTTGCAGAGCTACTAGTGCTAGAATCCTTATAAAAAAGTTAAATGTAAATATGATCAAATCTAGCCAAATCACGAGTTCTCCATGAAATAGAAAAAACATAAAGGTGGAACCCAGTCCACGAGGCTCTCGTACGATAGCGGGCTCTGTGGAGGTCGATAATGTACGCAGCCTTTCTCTCGCATTGCGCAGATGCTGTTTCCGAGCTCGAACCTGAATGTTCAGATTACTATGCGGGTGACCTAACCGTTGCGTCAAGGCTCTACCTCCATGCAACAACAACAACAACTAAACCATTATTTCCAAACAAGTTGGGGTCGGCTAGAGATGAAATCCAAAACTAAACGACAAAGTCAATTTAAAAGTCATAATAATAATAATAATAACAATAATAAAATAAAGTCAATAAGTAAATTAATAATAATAATAACTAAGTAATATATATATATATATATATATATATATATAAAATGATGATAATGGTACTAATAGTGATATTGGTCAAAGGCCAAACGCTACGTCTTAGGTTCTTATTCCCTAGTTCTATAATCTAAAACTTATAAAACTCATAGCTCATGGTTCCGGTACGTGAATCGCTAACTTTCACGCGCTTCTGTCCGACACCAGCTCTTGGATATACTTCAATCCTTCAAGTCCCTTTTTACTACTTCCTCCCATGTCAACCTCGATCGACCTCTACCTCTCTTTGAGCATTCGACACGGCCTATAATTCCAGCACACACAGGTGCCTTAGACGGCCTCCGTTGAAGATGTCCAAACCATCTTAAGCGATATTGAATTAGTTTCTCATCAATTGGTGCTACTCCAAGTTTATCACGTATATCATCATTTCTAATTCGGTCTTTTCTTGTATGACCGCAGCTTCATCGCGGTATACACATCTCTGCTACGCTTATCTTCTGGACGTGTTGGCTTTTAGTAGACCAACATTCTGCACCATACAACATCGCATGCCTGATTGTCGTTCTGTAGAACTTTCCTTTAAGCTTCTGTGGGACTTACCTGTCACAGAGAATGCTAGACGCTTGTCGCCATTTTACCCATCCCGCTCGAATATTGGCCTATACTCCTTCCAACCTCGGTATAAAGAGAAAGACTAATCACAAACCTAGATGGCAACTTGTTGCGTTCTACATGAGAATGAAGAACAAAACAAACACATCCAACTTTTTTTGAAACAATAATCAGTGACGTGCCCCTATAATTCTTTAGAAGTACTTGAAATATTAGAAGACAAATTTGTATTAATCAATGTTACAACATTAAGAACAATCTCATCCCATAATTTACTAGGAACATAAGTATGAAGTAACATAGATTGAACAATTTCAATAACTTATTTCGCTCAAGAGCATCTTTACATTAAGTGTGTTGAATGAGTCCATCTAAGACAAGCAACTCACAATTTTTTTTGAAGTGCATTCTACTTTCGAATTGCACCTAAATATTTGATAACTGGTAATGTTGTGATTTAACAAGTGCTCGAAATGTTTTGTATATCTCAAAGAAATCAAAGAGATGATTTGGTAAATAGCTCTGTCAATAGCATGTATGATCATCAACAACACAAAAGTCGAGTATATTCTTAGCAACAGAGCTAATACCTCACTAACAAATAACTCGACGATAAAAGTGATTTGACTTCTAGTCCTAAGTCACAGCGAAGAGCCATTAGCTGTGACATTCATAATATTTTTGGTATTATGTTTGCTTTATCGATGATCGTACACATTGTTGTTCGATATTTTTATGGAAACATCGTTTTGATTTTCAGTCTTGTGCGATTTTATTGTTGTGGTGTTCGATTTTGAGATCTGACATGTGTTGGTTTTTTTGATTTGTTGAGTTTGTTCAATCGTGGGCAATTTGATTATGGCTACTGAAGCAAATGGTCTCTTTCAGTAACAATAACCAAACTGCAAAAATCAAACAACTTCCAACAAATGGCAAATTAAAATGCCAACAAAAACCCAAATCTTCAACGTCACAACAACACCAATCGAACTCCGAAACTAAAATTTGATGAGAGAGCAGTGAGAGAAAGAAAAGTGCTTTAATACCTGGAATAATCAAATACACATAACATATTAGAAAAGGAGAGAAATTTAAAATTAGATCTAGGTTTTTTTTATTGAACACCAAAATAGAGTTTTGAATAGATTGATAAAACCGTAATACATAACACTTATTTGTAAGCTAGTAAATGCATAAAAGACTGTTATGCTCATTAAACCCTAAATCTAGATTATGTTTAACACATATTTCCTTCCTTGCCATATTGTAGATGTTCATATGTAACAAGAAACGAACATTTTGAATTTGAAATTCCCTAGGACATTTGTTGTGGTTGTTAAGTTTTATCTCTCATCTGCTCTTGAGCCATTATTAAATTGGATTCACTGAATGACAGACAAAAAAAATCAAACACTACAAATATGTTGATAGCTGCTTACCCGCAAGAAAATTATATCAGGAACATAATATAAAGTACACATAAAATTTTAGAACTGCTTACATTCAATTTTATTAGTGATGTTAGATATATCTTATACTTCTGAATTCAAAATTGAACATAATTCTAGAACAATTTAATATTGAGTTTACTTCCCAATTAAAACTTGCTCATTAATACGAAGAAATATAAGGTCTGTGCTGGCGCGAAATTTGATTATGCTCAACACTGTGTATGAGTATATGAGAATCTCGATCGTGGATATATTTATGTCCAATGTAGATGCATTGCTCGATTATAAGAGTGTCTGAAAATATGATGAATTTACTGTTCTATTGCATTTTAATATCCTTATACATTGCTACTCTTATCTATCTAATTCTATATTTCCTTAATATAGTATTCACAGAAAAACTACATGAAAAATTTGTACCATTGTGTATGTGAGTGGCCTGAGATTATTGTAAGCTAACACATATTCACAATCAACAGACTGTTCAGTCACAGCAACGAGCCGAAAGAGACACGGCATTAGCAAGAGTAGAGCAAAGCCGCATTGTTCTGGCGATGAGGTTAGCAGATCACCAAGGAAAGAAATACAAAGTTATAGAAGAAGCTTTGGCATTCGTTGGCAATGTGCATGATTCAAGTCGCTTTGTATCCCCAGAAAATCTTTTTGAACCATCAGCTCATACTAATGAAAGCCATAATTCAAATTTGTTGATTCGAATATTCATTTCGAGTATGACATGGGCAAAAAATTGTGTCAAAATGGAGAAGTTCGGAGGGGTCATAGGAAATGCCACGTTATTTGCTGTTAGCATGATTGCTTTCCTTCAGTTACATCGCACAGCATTCAAGACTACTGCACCTCTATTGCATTGTCAATGTTTCTACACTACAAAAAATACGAGGAGCGAGGCAGATATAGATAATCAATGCCAAACGACACATTTGGACGTGTATTCAGCTAGAGGTTAGCCTTTATCTTAGGTAAATGTTTGTAAATTTGGTTTGAGCGTCTTTTCTTGTGGTTAGTTCATTTTTTTCCCTTTGAAAAAGTACCTCAATTACTGATGTGCCACGGTAGCATATAGCTTAGTGGGTATTTTGCTCAAAAGTAATAGTTAGCACATCAGTTTATCAATGTAATCGACTTTGAGATTTTGAATTCAATTTCATGTTTGAGTTTGGTTTTGAATGTAAAATGTGAATTTGGACAGTTAAGGTTATAGTTCCCAAATTCTTTCTTAACTATGCCTTAATTTTTGTGCATGAAATAAAGAAATCTAAGGGTGTAGAATAGTATGGTGGTCTAAATCAACACGTATGAGAAGCATGGGCTGGGTGCAAGACTTATTGTTGACCAGTCCTTGTATTTGAATGAATTTATGAGGGACATATTCTATGGGAAAGGACATCAAGGTTTGGTCGATTGAAAATGATGCTTTTTAACAGAGATCGTCACTTTATTTACAACCTACCTGTTGCTATTAGTGTTGGAAAAAGTTTAATGCATTTTTTCCTCTTCTATTTTGGGTATACCCTAGTCACAAAAGACCTTACAATATGTAGGTATTATGTAAGAGTAGGATAATCATCAGTATCAAGGTATATATAGGTTTCGGGGTCCAATTAAAATTTCTGCAACCTGAAGGATCACCTGACGGTGCCTAAGCATTTAAAGTTCATGCTCTATCATTTTGCTGCTAGCCTAAATATTGTACCCACTACTATAAAACGGTAGAATGATTATATTATTTTTGTCCTTACTTAGTAGCATGACACATAAGAGCCAGCTAAAATGAATGCTTCCTGCAACAAAACAAGTTGTGTTTATGTAGATACTGACGCTCTGTGATGTTTTGCTGGCATCTCATTTAGCTATCTTTCTTACTTAAAACAGTTTAAATATTCTGAACCCGTGTAGTGATTTCACAGTCTTATCTAGAAATGCATATTTGTGTGAAAAGAGTGTGAATTTGAGCATTCAAGACAAGAAGTTTACTGTTACCCGTGCCAGTAGGGTTGAATGAGATTAAAGAGTGACTGGGTACTTGAGGTAGAGAGTATTGTAGTTGACTATCATTGTGGGATAACAAATAAAGCTATTTAGTTGAATTTGATCTTATTGCATTTATATCTTTAATAATAGTTTTAATATATTTGGTGTCACACTTTTTTGGTGTCAACATGAACTACCAAAAATGCCCTCTACGGTATTAAGAAATCTTAATATTCCTTAAAAGTAGGATCTAACAGTTAAACTTGTCCGATATTAACAAATCTTAACATCCCCTAAAAATAGGATCTAATAGTTAAACTTCTTTACAAATTCAAAATGTCCATCTGCACTTAATGAGATCTAACAAATAAACATTTTTTCTTTAATTAAATACAAATTCGTTGTTTATTAATTAATAATACAAATAAAATTCAAACTAACAAAAAAAATTAGATATTGCAACTTAGAAATAAAAGTTAAAATTACCTATACATTATTTCAATGTAAAAACATGGCTAAATATTTGTGTCAATCATTTTTTCTTGAACGTGCTAATCATATCTAATCCGTAGAAAAATAATTCATGCGCGAGGCACATGCCATTATCACACACGAAGCGTGTGCCTTAACGCTCGTTTTAAATAGCTGCGATATGTTTCCATTGGATCAATTTTGTAAACCGATCATTATCATCATCTACCGAGTATAGAAGATTCCCGTTTGGGCAGGGTATAGGATAAGCAAGTTATAAGCAGATTTAATCCATTGCTGGAGAAATTGTTTCTGAAACTTATTAATAGACCAAACACCCAATAAAAGTAAAACTGAATCGAACCATGTGTGAATAAAGCTCACAAGAGGATTACATATTTAAATAGAATTGTAACACATATAAAATGTATTTTACTGTATACCCATAAAATTTGATCTTCAACTAATTAGTACAGATTAAACATCAAACGCCAATGAAACAATAACTTTATTAATCGATCCAAAGGTATAAACGAATTAAATGTTATTTTGCCATCCATGATTGAGGCCGATTATAGCAAACGATAAGATAGTTGACTTGCTTGGACTTATTAAGTAGTTATGTTCCCATCCTTTTGTCCTAACTAACTAAAAGCTAATGCTTGTTTTTATTCTTAATTCAAAGTTTATTGTTTAATTGGTTAGCTAGAGCCTAATTATGTATTTTCTTCTGGATGTACCGATAATAAATCCATTTATATTCTTTTATTAGTTGTATGTACTTGCAATTTGCAAACTTGATAATAGGCCAAAATAATGATTATAAACGGTTAAAAAGGTATTGCATATTTTCATATTGTTTCACTATGGGTAGCTTGTTGAATGCTCAGTTTTTAATGCTTTAAAACGAAAATCTTTATTAATAGTTGGCTTGGAAGCACAATCTTTTGGTCCGACCGCGAACTTCTCAAAATACCCTTTACTCATATATAATTTAATTATTATCTATTATTTTTCGCCTATTATTTCTAAGCAGGACTGGAACTATTCAAACTAAGTTAAAACAGTTAAATTTCTTTAAAAATTTAAACTACCCCTCTACGTTTAAGAATATGATCTAACAAATAAATATCACTTAAACAAATAAACTTCATCTACAAATTCGTCGGTTGTTAATTAATAACATAAATAAAATTCAAACTAACAAAAAATTAAATGTTAAAACTTAGAAATAAAAGTTTAAATTAACTACACATGATTTCAACGTAAAAACATGGTCAAATATTTTTGCAAATCATTTTCTCTTGAATGTGTTAATCATATATAAATTGTAGAAGAACAATTCACATGCAAAGCACATGCGTGCTGTAACGCTTGTAAGTTATAAATATTATTAGGGAAGCAGTTGTTTTGTTGGATTTAGTATAAACTGTGTGAGCGACCTGTGTCATGTAAGTTCCAATTTTTTTTATTTTACTAAACAAAAAGGGAAAATCAAATAGTGTAGGCATGCTCATTCTACTGTGAAATATATAAAAGGTGCATTGATTTGAAGCAGATATATTTACATGAATTATTACCATATAAATGATAACTTACATAAGCTGTCAGAAATGGCATTAATTGAAGGCAGATGTGGTAAGGAGAAGCGTACAAGTTTGAATGCAGAGATATAACAGAATACAAAGACAACAGCTTGACATGCACAAGTTGCTTAAAATCCAGAATACTTGTTGCTGCTTGTAATAACCAAATGCCACTTGAACTTATTATACTTTTCAGTTAGTTTTATTTTTTACATAGAGTTGGAAAGAGATGGATGCATGGTAGAGTTTAAAAACCCAAGAAAAGGTTAAAGCTTTTTTTGGAACATTAGGCGTGGGGCTTTTCTTTTTATTTTATGCCCAAATCGACCTTGATTATCTCGTAGTACATAGATAGCAATACCTACAAATATCAAGCTATGTAATTTTGCTCAGAATAGGTTTTATATGTAGGTTGCCTTGTTCTAGAGATACGTACTTTGGAATTTCGAAGTCTGAAGAGGGCATACATGAGAAGGGAAAAATAATAATATATAACTTATATGCTAGATTTTTGTTTCAAACAGAGCTAACCGTTCCACTACAGTAGCAAGTGGTGTAACTTTTACTCTCGGCTGTTTCATTTCCTAACCATAAAGTTGAGAAAAAAGAAAAGAAAAAATAGTTTTAAACGTGCCCAGCATTAAAAGCTTCAGTTTATTTTCATTCCCTTAAATATTTTGGTTAAGTCTTAGAAATTAGTATGAAAATATTTAATTTATAGTATAAAGTTGATAAAAACTAGGAGGAGGTCCTGGATAGCTAAGAATCTTGTATATGGATTCCTGTCTATTTGCATTAGGATTTTGAATGTTGCAATCAGCTTACCATATTTGAAACCATGTTAAAGACCACTTTTGATTTACGTGGCATCAATAAGAGTCTAATTTAACACAAGACCAATCTTTTTTTTAAGTGGTTGGTGTTGGATCAATATTTGTTTAGGTCATCCATAATGTTAGGTCTCAACTTATTGTTCTTGACTATTCTTCCATGGTAGCATCTCCTCATGTGAAAAACTGCAATACCTTCAGTGTTGATAATAATGTACATAAAGGCTCATGAAACGTTGCTTGAATTCTACAGACATTGCATAATGCCTGGATTCAATGCCACACCTTTAAACCCCCTATTAAAACTCATTCAGAGACCATTCATTGCAAATCCAATGTCATTTTCAATGAATATTTTTAGCATAATACCAGAATTATTGGACAGACATGGTCCAAATCAAAACAGTTACATTGCTTTGGATGGTCAATGAGCATCAGTCATTTTCTTCAAGAGGTATAACCTCTACATCAAGAAATAATCATGCATGATTGTACATAATAACATATCATTCATACTCTTGAACTCAGCCGTGGCAAAAGACAATATCCAGTCCTCTTGTCCAAATAGAATTACAAACCTACGTTGATTTTTGTCTAATTGATACAATTAAGGAATCTTGGGCCACTTGCTTCATTTGTGGTCCCTCGGTCAACATCGTTCTGTCTAAATTCATTACACGATGATTAGAAGAAAACTATGCATCCAGATCTTCATTTATTTAGTTTAGTTTGTGCATTTGAAGAGACGTTGATTAAAACGAACAGTGTGTCTCTTTCTACGTATAAAGAAAAGTTGTTACTGCATTTGTTACTTATGTATATACAGATACATAAAAAATCAGTTCTTTTATTGCTGTTAAGCAGTATATGTATTCATTCAGCTGTCAAATATCACATGCTTTTCATTCACAATAATAGTCTATCATGCTACTTCTTTTACACAGAATGATGGGTGCTTTTAGATCCATGCCTGCAATTTTCAAATTAATGAAAGCAGTAAATTATGATGTACCCTTAAATAAGAAGCAAAGGTGAAAACTAATCACATTGCTGAAGCCCGTATTGTTGTGTTTATAGTCCAACATTGATGATTAATGTTTGGTATTAACTAGAGTAAATGTGCCATGTATACGGGGATTAAAATTATAATGAGAACAGTACCTGACATGGTAGCAGGCATGCTCATTGCTCAACTACTTCATTTCAGCATCAGATACCGACTCTTTTATTTTTGTGATACTTGCTTTTTCACTGTCTTCCTTCTTTTCTTGTTGGAAATTGAGTTTGCGCTTGGCCCCTCTATAACATTAAAATATACATGTTTTATGTTAGGTGTAGTAGCTATGAGTGTATGCCATGTATAGTTTTAGATAATCCTTTGAATGGTTTTTCGCCATGGTGTCTTACCATTTTTCATCATTGCATCTTTAATTATCGTCCCTCAATACATGTACCAAATTATCGTTGATAAGATTGTTTATTTTATTTTTCAAATTCAAATGACAAATCCACTGTGGTTTTATATATCATCCTGGTGTCTGCATACCCCAATTTGGCTACAACTCAGATCACCCTGATTTCAATCACTCGTGTAAATAGCTGCAATTTTTTCCTTTTGTCACTTCATACAAATATTTAAATGATAACATATAGTTGAAATCAGGGAGATTTAAAGTACAACCAAACCGAGGTGTAGTCGATTCTTGTGCACGTGCACACACACACATATATGAAAATGGATTTGTAAAAAGCACAACGAAAGATCCGTCTTCTTAAAAAATATTACCAGTTGTGGTAAGGAAAAGGAGACGACAACCATTATTTTACAAAGTAGATCATATATACATCTTTACAGCATAATAGCTACAACATAATAATACACATCCCACTTCACCTCATTTTATCTACCCGGTTCAACCCACAGTTGATGAGAATGAGACCCCTCTTCATTTTAGCTCCGCCGCCAAAGTAAACTCTAGCCTGGATCGTTTAATTCAATTCCCCATCTTCTTAAGATTTTTCGTTCTTCCTTCCTCGAAATTATGGAATTGTTTCCTCTACAAATTTGTAAATGAACATCCTTGTTGAACAGCTTTACTCTTTGAATCACTGCAACATGCTTGGCGTCAAACACCCTTTTGTTCTACTCATTTCAGGTGTGGTGAATGGTGGTAGCTGTAACATCTTCCATTTTGAGGTTCAAAACTAACCGCTATGGATGCTGCAGTCATCCATAGTATTAATTTCCAGTAACAAAATAAGAATATGATAATCATACCAGTAACCTCAAAAACACATGAATATGAATTTTTTTTAACTCGATTTGATACCAAATTTCACATTACATTTCATAAATAACATTTCACTCATTACACAATCTCATTCGAAATCTTACGTTCAGAGAAAATATAATTATTACAAAATACTCCAAGAGCGACGTATGAAGATGCCCCTAGGTTGATCAGAGTCTAATACTTGACAATTTTACAACTTGCCATTACATCCATACAACCAAAATCAAACAACACAGCGAAATAGATAAGAACTCCTAAATAGCTAGATTGCCTTCTACACGTCTCTGAAAGCTTATTCGTCTTACTGGAAACCCTTACTTCCGACCTACTCAAATGAGTACCCGAGAGTTTAGGGGGAAAAACAAAAACTTCGGGTCAGACAAACAGTCTGGTGTGAATAATAACCTATCATCTCGAACCCCCAAGAGGAACGGGTTTTCATCTCACTAGTATCTTAACCAAAACACATTAATCCTATATTGTGCTCCTACATCCATAATGGTTAAAACATAGAAAATAATCATTTACAGTCATGCGACATATACTAGACTACCCATCCCAATTTATTGGACTATACGTCTTACTTTCATCTGACTATCCATCTTAATTTCAAATGACTATCCGTTTTATATTTATGTGGACTACCCATCACGCATGATTTCATTATCAAAGTTATCTTACATATTTCATTTATTTAAAATGATGTGGACTATCCATCCCACATCCCGTAGCTTTCCTATGATGACTATGAACTCTTCATCAACCATATGGAGACTATCCATCTCCGGTATGATGTGAACTATCCATCACACATCCCATAGTTTTCCTAGAATAACTATGAACCCATTACTTATCAATTTAATTCATGTTTAACCCAATGTTCAACTTATGTCTACTGGTGTCCTCAATTAAGTTGTGTACTCCTTAAATGTATAACATCTCAAAATGATATGCATTGTTATCCCCAATGATCTATGTCGAAATTATAAAATAAAATACATTGGTATCCCCAATGGATGATGTCGAAATTATAAAATAATATACATTGATATCCCCAATGAACAACGTCGAAATCATCATACATATGGCTCCCCGCCATTAATATAGTAATATAAAGAACATACGACATTCATGTCGCCATAACAATACCGAACCTCTATCCAAGGTTAGAAAACAAAAACTTGATATTATAAATCATATGGCTAACTGCCGAATTCATAAGGTTGTCGACCTTCTTAAATATAGGCTTTCTCGCCTCTTTAAAACATACTATTAGTTAGCACAAAACAAAACCTCGCCGATATTGAAATAAAGAGCAGCGACATTAATGCCGCTTGGCATTATCGTCGAAATCAGTTACTTGCGGTATTAATACTATAATGTCAAAAAAACAAGCAATAACGACATCATCGCCATAAAACAGTTATATCAAAAATATTGCGTGCGACATCACTGCCTCAAGCTATGGCATCGATATAGAAAACATGTAGCATGATTTAAAACAATGGCAAAAACTTGCGGCATTGATAAAGTAACAATGAAAGTGTTGTACATCGACTATTATGTCGCAAAACATATAATGTCGGTATTGATAACTTGCATCATCAATGATTCCCATTGCCACGAGATGCGTTATTCCTATAATGACGATGTTGCATGCATGATCCAATGCATCACATACTTACTATGTTCATAAGATTGGACAATTTATCCAAATATTCGTTATCCTTGATCTTCAATTTTGAATTGTATTCTCTGTAATTGGTTAATGGAATAAAAGTAAGTTGTTAGATTTCACGTAAAAGTAGTTCAGTTTGATTAAAATTTAAAGCACACTAAATTCTTGTCCTACTACATGCTTTTATTTCGGTAATTACATACTTGTGTTTGGAGTTGATAATTAATCGAAGACTAGATCCTAAGGTTTCACGTAAGTTGATAGATTTTTTCACAGCAATTTGATATTAGAGCGAGTTGTTCTATTTTAGATTATGCATTAGTGGTGGGTTTTTTTGGGAAGAGTAGTAATGGGAGAACTAATTAAAATTATGCAATTACCAAATTTGATGGAAAGAAATATTTTGGTACTTGAAAGATAAAGATGGAGATGATTTTAAAGAATGAGAAAACTTTTAAAATAGTTTTTGACCCTGAAAGTTGAAGAGCCAAGAAGCAGATGTATTAAAGAAGATGGAAGAGGAAATCCTCACTACCATCAATAAGCTTATAAGATGAAATTCACTAGGAGTTATGTAGCAAGTAGACAACAATTGGAACTATGGGAGGCGTTGTCCAGTGCCTATCAGGATAACTCTCTTACCAACCACATCATTCTTTAGCGGCACCGTTGGTGCTTCAAGATGAATCCTAACACTGCTCTTATAGATCACATAGATCCCCTTATCACATTGTTTATCAATCTGAAGGTATATGCAGTTAAGATTATGAATGAGGCTCAATGGTGATTTTGCAATGTTACTTGACTAAGGAGTCTATTGCATTTGTAAATTCCTTCATTTATGAGCATAGTTAATTAGCTTGACCAATGTGAAGATTGTTTTTCAAAATGAGGTGTTGAGAGGCAAACTAGTTAACACCATCTTAATAAGTGATTTGGAAGGTGTTTATTCGCTGTTAACGCAAAAAGTGTGCGCTAACACCCCCGGTGTAGATGGTAATCAAGTGAAAGCACCACCCGTTTGTACGGGAACTAAAAGTAAACAGAAAATCGCAGAAAAAATTAAAAAAGACAGCAATTTTTATAGTGGTTCGGCTCAAAGTCAAGCCTACGTCCACTTTACATCCTCTATCACTGACTCGATTACAAACTTTACAATCACTCTTCGATTACAAACTTTACAATCACTCTCTGATTACAACACAATTAGAACAAGCAACTTTTCCATCATTCTTTGATTACAACGCGATTGAAACACGTAGATTACAACACCATTAAGACGAGTAGTCAGAACATCGATCTAGACAGGCTCTTTATCTTCATGTTGAATGATTTAGATCTTATCCCCAAAAGTTCCTTGAAGCAGGTGAAGAAGGAATCGAGAAAATGGCAGAGTGTCGGCGTGTCAAAGTCTGGAAAGTCCCCCCCGTTAATATGGAGTAGGCGGGGTATTTATAGGGAGAACTGGGCTTAGGTCGGCCATGTCTTAGGTCGTGAGCGACATAAGGTTAGGTCGTAGGTCGTGAGCGACCTATGGAAAAGGGTTACGACTTATAGTGGCTGTGCTTAGGCACTTGCTTTGGCTGGTAGGTCGTAGCGACCTATGGGGGGAATAGAAAGTAATTTAAACGTGTTGAGGCATCAAGTGGAGCGACCTAGGCTGGTCGTAGGAGTAACTTTGATCTAGTGCTGGTTCGACCTATGACATAACGATATGAAGCTTGTGGCTCGCTAGGTCGTTAGCTCGCTAGGTCGTTAACCCGCTAGGTCGTTAACTCACTAGGTTGTTAACTCGCTAGGTCGCTTAGGTCATTCAGTTACTCCGGTGCGATGTACTGCCGTCTTGTATTGATTTTTAGGTCGCTAAGTCGTTAGGTCGCGTATGCTTTAAGTCGTTAACTCGCTGAAATGCTTAGCTCGCTGGAGCGCTTGCCTTTGAACTGGTTAGGTCGCTTTTCCTTTGAGTACTTGAGTCGCCGTTCAGAGTGGTGTTAGGTCGTTGAAAATGAGATGTTAACAGAAGTGTTGACACAGTGTATGACCAGTCTTTGAGACGAACTTTCTTTGGTTTTTTTCGATTGATCCTTTGGTATCACGGCCTTGCCAAAAAGGCGGGATAACACTTGCCCCCCAAGACATGCCTTGCGATAGGAAGGTGTGTCTTGTAATGCCATAAGCTGGATGTCCATATCCTGTTGATGACCTATGGTACAACCTGCAAAGAGTTTGACAGTTTTATATGACCTCAAATGACGATCGTTCGTGATCGAGCCATTTGAGGTGGAATGCGACCGTTCGCGATCTAGCATTTTTATATGACCTCAAATGACGACCGTTCGCGATCAAGCCATTTGAGGTGGAATGCGACCGTTCGCGATCGAGCATTTTTATATGTCCTCAAATGACGACCGTTCGCGATCAAGCCATTTGAGGTGGAATGTGACCGTTCGCGATCATGTGCCGTTCGAGGCGAGGGGTGCCGTTCGAGGCGAGTTGTGACCATTCGCGGTCGAGTGCCGTTCGCGGCGAGTTTATATGTGCCCGGGGGGGACTTAGCATCATCAATACCAGATTTCACGTTCGGGTGAGTTTTCTGGATTGTTTGTTGCGACGGTTTATCACCAACTCAGAGCATGCCTAGGGACCGTTCGCGATCCCGTACATGTGTAAGTGGCTTAGCCGTTATGGAATCACAAGTAGCATTTTTTCATTGAAAATAAGTTTTTGGCAGAAATGTCAAACAGAATCAAGTCTAAGCATGAAAAATGGAAAACAAAAGCAAAACAGAGACGTCAAAGTGCAAACACCTACACCGATGCGATTAGTAGTCATATCAGAGCATGCTTGAGGATCGTTCGCGATCCTGTACATGTGTAAAAGACTTAATCGCGTTGGTGTGGAGTTTGCTACTTATTCGTCATTACACCAATCAATTGATGACAAGTTGACGTCTCGACCCTGAGGCGTCATCAGTAGATGCAGGTGGTGGCCGCTCCCGCTCCATCGTTGTTGTTCTCCTTTTCACATACTGTGATAGTAGACCATTCCGGATCTGCCATTCAACTTCATCCTTCAAGTGTCTGCAATCATTTGTGTTATGACCATTTAACTCGTGGAATAAGCAGTACTTGTCTGACTTTCTTTCATTGCTGGTCGGATCCCTCCTCATTGGTTTGCGATAAGAAACTTGCTCTCTAGTATCTTGGTAAATTCGTTCCAAACTTTCATTCAATTCCGAATAAGTGGTGAAACGCGCCTCCCTCCGCATTCGCTTCGACCTATCATCATTATCTGGCGCTTTCAGCTTTCCTTTGTCTTTGTCAAAATCTTTTTCAAGAGATTTTCCGCCTTTGAGTGCATAAACTTCTATCCCTTCTCCTTCTTCTCTTTCAGCATTTGCGTCTTCTAATCGTAAGAATCCTTCAGCCTCATGATAAAACTCCCCTAGATCCATAGGGGGATCTCTTGTCAGTGAATTTTTGAACTTTGTGCCATCAGCTATGCCCGATATAGCTGCCATTAAAACCATGGATGGATCTGGTCGATCCATCGATGCCGCGGCCGCGTTAAACCGCGTCAAAAAGCTTCTCAAAGATTCTCCAGTTCTTTGCTTCAGTGCCGCCAAACTCATCACATTCTTAGGCCTCGAAATGTGGACCCTGAATTGTCTCATAAACCTTTCAGTCAAATCATTCCATGTTCCGATAGACTCACTCTCCAGTTGTCTAAACCATAATGCTGCAATATCTGCCAGGTATAATGGAAAGCACCAGGCCATGACCTCCTCTGATGCCCCCAGCACTTCCATATGCCTCATATACTTTGTCAGATGAACCGTAGGGTGTGTCCTCCCATTATACATATCCAATGATGGTAACTTAAAATCCGGTGGGTTCCTAGCTTGCCTGATCGCTGTGGTAAATGGACTCCTATTCACATCCTCCAGGTCTTTGTTTACCAATCCGCCTCTCATAGCACGTCTGACCACCTCTGCTAACCTGTCATTATCTCTGAGCTGCAGTTCTCGTTCATTGCCTTCGACCTGCCCCCCGAGCTCATGGGGGAATTCCGGAATCTGTTCTTCTGGCTGGGCTTCCGTTCCTCCGTTAGCTCTCAGTGGCCTAGTGTCAGTTGGTGTCCTGCCTAAGGTTGGATCAACATGCCCCTGGGGTGTGCCCCCAAGCTCAGGGGCTACCCCTGATGGTCCTGCTCTGTCTGGTTTATGATTTTGCGCTCCAAGTTGCGCGATCTGTTGAAACAAATTCTGGATCATTTCTTCTTGTCTTCTCATCATTATCTCTATCTCATTCCTTGTGATGAAGACTGAGGTTCGATTCGCTCCTGAGGAAGCCTCTTGACTCCCCTCGTGTTGACTTCCTTCCGGTCTTTGTCGTCTATTTGATTGCCTTGTCATAGTTTTCCAGATCTAAACTCTTAAACCTTCAAACTCAACTTCCAAGTGGTAGAATCCCCGAGTTCAATTCTCAGTGAAAGCACCAAAAATGTTAACGCAAAAAGTGTGCGCTAACACCCCCGGTGTAGATGGTAATCAAGTGAAAGCACCACCCGTTTGTACGGGAACTAAAAGTAAACAGAAAATCGTAGAAAAAGGTAAAAAAGACAGCAATTTTTATAGTGGTTCGGCTCAAAGTCAAGCCTACGTCCACTTTACATCCTCTATCACTGACTCGATTACAAACTTTACAATCACTCTTCGATTACAAACTTTACAATCACTCTCTGATTACAACACAATTAGAACAAGCAACTTTTCCATCATTCTTTGATTACAACGCGATTGAAACACGTAGATTACAACACCATTAAGACGAGTAGTCAGAACATCGATCTAGACAGGCTCTTTATCTTCATGTTGAATGATTTAGATCTTATCCCCAAAAGTTCCTTGAAGCAGGTGAAGAAGGAATCAAGAAAACAGCAGAGTGTCGGCGTGTCAAAGTCTGGAAAGTCCCCCCCGTTAATATGGAGTAGGCGGGATATTTATAGGGAGAACTGGGCTTAGGTCGGCCATGTCTTAGGTCTTGAGCGACATAAGGTTAGGTCGTAGGTTGTGAGCGACCTATGGAAAAGGGTTACGACTTATAGTGGCTATGCTTAGGCACTTGCTTTGGCTGGTAGGTCGTAGCGACCTATGGGGGAAATAGAAAGCGATTTAAACGTGTTGAGGCATCAAGTGGAGCGACCTAGGCTGGTCGTAGGAGTAGCTTTGATCTAGTGCTGGTTCGACCTATGACATAACGATATGAAGCTTGTGGCTCGCTAGGTCGTTAGCTCGCTAGGTCGTTAACCCGCTAGGTCGTTAACTCACTAGGTTGTTAACTCGCTAGGTCGCTTAGGTCATTCAGTTACTCCGTTGCGATGTACTGCCGTCTTGTATTGATTTTTAGGTCGCTAAGTCGTTAGGTCGCGTATGCTTTAAGTCGTTAACTCGCTGAAATGCTTAGCTCGCTGGAGCGCTTGCCTTTGAACTGGTTAGGTCGCTTTTCCTTCGAGTACTTGAGTCGCCGTTCAGAGTGGTGTTAGGTCGTTGAAAAGGAGATGTTAACAGAAGTGTTGACACAGTGTAGGAGTAGCTTAATAAGTGATTTGGAAGGTGTTTGTTCGCAAATGTGGAAGTACGAGTAAGCCAAGGTTTGAATGCAGAAGTAGAGGCATATCTAGGTTACCATCTAGGAGACCTAATAAGAATTGCTATTATTGAAAAAATCTAGGCTATTCGGTTGCTAAATTCTCAAGTTGGAAAATAAAAATAAAAATAAAAAGATGCATGTAGTTCTTCTTTTAAGATCAATTTATAGGTTACACATGACACCCGATAAGAACTTTTTTTCACTTACCATGAAGTTTTTTGGAGGAGAGGTTCTGATGGGTAATAACGCTTCATGTCTTATGGTTGGTGTTGGTAGTGTAATGATTATGATGTTTGATGTTGTTGCTATGACGATTTTCGATGTTAGTCATGTCCTTGATTTGAGGAGAAGCTTGAATTCAATTGAGGCTTTAAGCAGGTTTAGCTTGAAATTTGTAACTAAAGGAGAAAAGTTAAAGGTGACGAACGGCTAAATGATAGTTACGAAGGAAGTGAGAGCAGGTAATCTTCATCTATTGATTAACACTACAATTATTTGATACACCCATTTTTCTTAATCAGATATTGAGTGCAAATGAAGCCCAATCAAGATATCATCGTAGGTGATTGCATAAATTGTGTCGTACAAGCTACGGGCATGTGAAGTCTGACTTGTGCAGACAATGCAGAAAGAAAGGGGAGAAACCATGAGCTACATCAATTAGGAAATATGCATGCCCTAGATAAAGCATACAAAGCACCCTGTACTTCATGCTGCGCTACTACAAACCGAAGGTTGCAAGTCAGCCATTAGTAAACACATTTGCTCACTGAATACTTCTTAAATTCTACAAGCAACAAATCATAATCAAAAGCAAAACTGCGTTGTAAGTCATGATGCTACAAATACTCAATGCAGCAAACCATTATCAAATGCATAACTGCACAGCATGACACTTCCTCAAAACAAGACCAAGTTCAAACATAGCAACTCATAGAATGACTCTTTGAAAGGTGGCAAGTATTTAATGACATCACACCAATTTCCGTGTTTCAAAATCCAATTATCTCACCTAAACTCAATCATCCCACCTAAGCCAAGTTATCTCGCATAAATCAAATCATTAACCTATGGCACACAATTCAAGGCAAACCGGTGAAGGACACGCGTCGATAATGGTCTACGATGAATGATGTCAGTAATTCATGTGATGTCATTGATCTATAAAAGAAAAGAACCGTAGCCGAAGAAATGAATCAAATTTCAGAAATTAGGGAATTATTACTGAATAATTGTAAATACAATATCCATTAAATTCTGTACTTGTACTCATAAACAATATAAAGATATGTTGATTTGACCCGTGGCCGTGGATGTAGGATTCTTTAACATCCGAACCATTTAAATCTTTATGTCCTTACTTCAGCTATTTTGTATATTTTTGTACTATATATTCTTTTCTAAAATTTGATAAAATTCACCTATGTATTTTAACAAGTATTCAATTTGCACCCTCTTAGTTATATAAGCATGCATCAACATAGTTACTAATGAGCATCTTAACAAATAGTGTACATGCTAATTCATGGTTGTATAAGCAAAAATCGATACGTCTACTTAACGCTAGTGTTGTAAGACCTAAAAATCTCATTAACATTTTGGCGTTAAAAGGGCCAGATCTCTTGCAAATTTATTCCAATCGCAGTCATAAATCTGACCACCATCTTTTCTAAAACATGCATCAACAACTTCACAAACTCTCATCAACTCCCCACACCTCCTCCAGTTGAAGCGGTACACTAATCTACCAAATAAATCACAAGACCGACCTCACCTCCTCAAACATTCCATGGACCCACCGCATAACTCCTAAAAAAATCAGATCGTTGAAGCCTATAGCCAATTCATGGCCCAAATAAACCAAAGAATGGCTGGGTTGGAAAAACTTATAGCCAAAAACCCATCTATAAGCCACTCTTACATCACAATAATACCATACCTCGCCGCCATGAATCACCAGCCATGCAAACTACGAGGCAACCTGATTTAGACAACACTCCTAGCAATGAGAATGACATGGCTGGTCCAATTAGCACAGGTGTAATACTCCGAAAATTTGAGTAATATTTTAATTAATGTGAAATGGTAACTTTACAAACTTTGGATTTTGACGATGAAATAAGCACCATTTCGACCTTCTCGTTTTTTCGGGTCACGCCGTATTTTTGTTTATTCCGTTAGTGTCCCTATGGAGGAGTTACAAATGCAAAGGTGGTCGAGTCGAACGGGTGACAAAATGAGATTTGAATTTGAATTTTATAGTTGGGTTTTTCCCTTCTTAATTTATAACAGAAAGTAAGTACACCTCTTCATTCAGAAACCAACTCCGTAACTTCTCTTCTTCCTTCAGCCCTCTCTAAACCACTTCAATCAAATCCTCTTTTCTCACTTATTTCTTAATCAACTTGACCGAAACCAGAAGCAACGCGAAGCTGTCATATTTGGCTATGACCCTGAGATAATTTGGAGATCGAAACTCGAAGAGAGAAAGTACAGCAACCTCGAACAACGAAGCTTTGGACAAGAATATGTTGTTTTGTGAGCAATTCTTGCTCTTTCCCATATGATATGATTATGATCCTATAATCATGATCTGAAGCCTATATTAGAGTAGTTAAACATTATAGTATGATTAAATTTGGATTTTAAAGGGTCCGGGAGGGATTTAAATGAAATACTACTTGAATAACTAGAATAGGTTAAAATCTGAAACCCTCATGGTTACATAATAAAACTTGTGAATTAATGATGGAATTCAACTTAGGTATCTAGACCTAGGGTATAAATATAATCTCTGACGATCCTTAGTGAGGCGGTGGCGACCAGAGGCAAGAAACGGAGACCAAAATGCAAAAAGCATGAGGTTAGAAATCTGTAAGAAACGGGCAACCGGTGCATCAGTTGCTCTGATCGGTCCACTAGTGCATGAGGATCCTGTCAGATTGAACCTTGGCCTTAAAGGCCTATATAAATATTAAATAACCGATTCGACACCTGTTTTCTCTTGTATTCTTAAAGATGATCTGAGATGTGACGATACAGATGACGGTGATATGGAACGAGTGAACATATGAAACAATTTGGTTGTTATTCGAAGTGATATGTGATGTGCGATACGATATATGATATACGTTATCATACAGATATGTGATATGATGGTGAATGCAGACAGGAACGAGACTGAGATGTAGATTCGATGCCCTAGAATGTATATTCGGATACTGTTACAGAACTATGACATAAGTAGGTGTGTCAGGTAATGCGGTGCTCCCCTGAAGGCTTCGATAGACCATTGTAGAGGTGGATATAAGTGATCCTGTAGGGCATGAGGCTAGACCAGGGCATGAGTCCAGTTAGTTAGAGCAGGGACAACTTGCGACCTTATAGGGCATAGGGCTAGTCCAGGGCGTGAGTCCTATATGTGATTTACATGACGGCAGACGATAGGCACCCTATAGCACACGAGGCAAGTCCAGGGTGTGAGTCTGCCTAAATAAAATGCGATATAGCTAGATGTATATGACAGTCATTTATGACGTGGTGACGGAACGCGTGATAGCCGGGTGATGGACTCATATCTTGTTATAGTATTATTTTTGTAGTATATGTAGAATAGAGTATGGTTCAATCAGCTGACTTATGTCTGACCCACTCCTTTCATTTATATATATATCCAGGTTGATGGAGTTTGGTGATGGTACAGTGTTAGAGATAGATATTTACCTACATATAGTGTTCACGACGTATATAAGTGTTATAACCGGATTCTACCTTATATGTGTGGGTTTGGATTGTATCTATATTTACTCAGACATATGTATTTTACATTTCCGATACGTTATGGTGATATAATTATAATATCAACTCTGTATTATATTTTATTCATTCCGTTGCAAGATTCTGAAGGTGGATAGTTTTTAGTTAGAATTGTAACTGATATCTATCTGTGACTGTGATATACAGACACACACACACACATATATCATTTCAAACCCTAGCGACTCGACTTTTCGGTTCTTGAGTGTTAACGTCGGTTCAGACGTTACATCCATGCTCAAAAAGGCGGGTTGTTATATTTGGTATCCGAGCATAGGTTGGGATCTAGGAACGTATTGAGAGAACATATTTGTATTTTTCTATTAGATATATATGAGATATGTATATATAGGAACAAAAGTGCATATGCACACACCTCTCTATTGTTCCAGTTTTATTTGCTATTTATTTGGGGAGTTGCTAATGAATCCCATTTTCTTCTTCCAAATTGTCGAATATGAGATATTCAACTAGAACAAAGACCAATACAATCAATGCTGACGGAGTGGAAGCCAGAGTAGGGACTAACATCCATGCGGATATACTGGATATTCATGGTGTTAACATTCCAGTATGGTTCTGACGCTGCCTTTAGGTGACGAACCAAGCTAGTACCAACCCCATCGAACCTGCAGCCACTACCACTACTAATCAAGGTGTGATTCAAGCTCCAGCACCGCCAATTGTAGATTTTCCTAAATTGTGTTGGGATTTCTCGAGCCTTGGTGGGAAGCCTTTTGAAGGAATGGAACCATACTCAATGACTCGAGCATGGTTTGATGATTGTGAAAAGTTTCAACCTGTTAAGACTTGGTGATGTTATTGAGAGACAATTGGCTACTTGGCATTTGAAGGGAGAGGCAACATGTTGGTGGGAAGTGGTGACGGTAGAAACAGATGAGAGTACTATTACTTGGAGGATTTTTAAGACTAGATTTGAAACAAAGTTCTATTTGGGAGCTGAAAGGATTCGTTGTTAGAGAAGTTTATTTATTTGAACCAAGGAGAGATGACAGTCGAGGAATATGTAAATCAGTTTAACGAATTGGCGAGGTTTGGATTTGAATAAGTGAACACTCCATGAAAGAAAGCCTTGAAATTTGCAGAGGGCCTGAATTCTCCTTTGAGGGAACTTGCATGGAATGAGATTCTGTATGGAGCTACATTCAAAGGAGTAGTGGAGGCTGCTTTGTTGAATTCAATGGAAGAAGGAACAAATCAGGAATTGGTTAAGGTAGTAGGATCATTTCAACAAAATAAACGAAAAGGGAATGGACAAGGACAGTGTAAGAAGTACGTGGTTACTTGTAATAGATGTCAAAAGGTGAGGCACATTGCTAAGAATTGTAGGATGAAACTCTCGAAGGATTTGAAGGGTGGTAGATATTATAGTTGCAACTAAGTAGGACACCTAGCTAAAGATTGTAAGGCAGTTATGGTATAGAAAAAGTTTAAATGTTATAATTGTGATCAGCTCGGACACATGAAGAAAGATTTCCAACTCTAAAGGGCAACGGTCTGCTTGTGAAGGCATGTGCCCTAGATGTCATTCCAACCTTAAGTAAGTCACCCGAGTCAGTTCAGGAGAAGGGAAATCAGATTGTGATGGAAGTGTGTAGATTTTATCTGATTCTCCTATTCGTACATTATTTGATACTGTTGCATCTCATTCATTCATATCAAGTGCATCTATCGATAGTTTAGCTCTTAAACACGATCTTGTGCACGATTCTATTATGATGTCGAATCCTACTAGGGGATCGACCCATCCATCGATGTTATGTCATAATCTAAAGTTGGTCATCCTTGATATGGAGTTTCATTGTAATGCATATGTACTAAACTTTTTAGGGTATGGATTAATATTGGGAATGGATCGGATGTCTTGCTATAGGGTAGCGTTCGATTCTGGCGGGAGGATGGTTCGATTGCGAAAAGATGATGGACTTGACTTGATTCTATGTTTTGAGTTTGATGTTTCTATCATGGGGATGTATCTATATTTACTTGGCTTATCACAGGAAGAGCTATTCTATATACCCGTAGTGAAGGACTATCCCAATGTATTCGAAGAAGTTTCTGGTCTTCCTTCCCGGAGAGAAATTGAGTTTCGTAATGACCTTGAGAAAGATGTACAGCTAGTTGTGATGCCTCTTAGGCATATGTCTTCAAAGGAAAGGCGAGAATTGGATAAGCAAGTATCGAAATTGTCAAAGAAATTTTTTATTCGAAATATCTTGAAATGGAGAGTGCCTGTCATTTTTGCAACTAAGGCAGATGATCCCTATGGTTATGCGTTGATTATCGAGAGTTGAATAAGATAACGAGGAAAAACCGCTATCCCTTGCATCGCATTGACGACCTCTTTGATCAGTTAGTTGGGGCAAAGATTTTCTCACAGTTTGATTTGGCAACTGGATTTCATCAGTTGTGAGTGGCTCAAGATAGTATCAAAAGACTGCATTTTGTACACCCGATGGATTTTTTAAATAGCTAGTCATGCCGTTTGAGTTGACTAATGCTTCGGCTAATTTTGTGGATTTGATGTGTAGAGTATTCCCGGAGCAATTAAACAAGTTTGTGATGGTCTTCGTGAATGATATTCTTATTTATTCTAGAAGTGAAGAGGAGCATAAAATTCATCTAAGTGAGGTGATGGACGTTTTGAGAAGGAATCGGTTGAAAGCTAAATTTTCTAAGTGTCACTTTTAGAGAAGTTCATTTCCTTAGGCATGTAGTATCAGCGAATGGACAGGCAGTAGGCCCCGGGAAAGTAGCTGCAATCAAGCATTGGAAGATGTTGAAGAATGCTTTAGAAGTTCATAATTGGGTTTAGTCGGATTTTATTGGAAGTTTATCAAGGATTTTGCAAGGATATCAGCACCTCTGACCCATTTGAGAAGAACCTGATTTACATTGGAGCGTGAAGCAGCATTTATTAGATTGAACGAGTTATTGATGAGTGCTCCAATTTTGCTTATTCCAAATAGTACTAAACCTTTTACCGTACGTACCGATGGATGTGCACTGGTCTTAGTGTTGTTCTTATGCAAGTAGAAAGGGTAGTATTGTATGCGAGTTGATAGTTGAAGAACCACAAGAAGAATTATCCAACACATGACTTGGAGTTAGTTGCTATTGTATTTGCATTAAAGTCGTGGAGGCATTATTTATAAGGCGAGAGATTTGAATTATATACAGACCATAAATCTCTCAATTACTTGTTTTTGTAGAAAGATCTTAACCTAAGGCAATAGAGATGGATGGAGTTCTTATCATCTTATGATTTTGGAATTTCTTAGGCTCCAGGAAAGGGAAATGTAGTTGTAGATGCTTTGAGTAGATGACACATCGAAGTAAATGTTATGTTGTTGGAATGGAAATTTTTATAATTTGTATCATAGTTTAATTTTAAACCTAGGTTGGAATATACATCTGGATTGTTAATAGCAATGGAGGTTAGACCCACGTTGATGGATCATACTAAAGGGACTCAAGGACATGATACATCATTGGTTGATATTAAGGAGCAGTTAGAATGATGTGAACGGTCAAGTCATTTAGATCATTACTCAAAAGAGGGCTATTTAATGAGAGATGGAAAACTATGTGTACCGCAGGTTAAGAAATTAATAGTGGTGGTCTTGCTTGAGTGTCATCACTCGAGAATGACTATTCATCCTAAAGAAGACAAGATGTATTGGGATGTGAAGAGAATATTGTATTGGTCGGGAATGAAGAAGCAAGTAGGTGAATATGTAGCATAGTGTATGACATGCCAAAGGGGGAAGACGGAACAGAAAAAGCCAAGTGGACTATTACTCCCATTAGACATACCACTACAGAAGTGAGAGTGCATATCTATGGATTTTGTAGATGGATTACCTAGAGGAAAAGGGGAAACGAGAGTAAATTGGTGATAGTAGATCGTCTTACGAAGAGCGCACATTTCATTCCGGTGAAGAGTACGATATCCGCGGCAACATTGGCGATGCGGTATATTAAAGAAGTGGTTTGATTAAATGGAGTTCAACAAATATAGTAAGGAATCAAGATCCACTTTTCACAACTGAATTCTAGAGGAGTTTACAAGGGGCATTAGGAATAGAATTGAACTTGTGCACGACGTATTATCCATAGACCGATGGATAGATGGAAAGAGCAAATAGGATGATGGAATATTTACTAAGAGCCTGTATATTTGAATTTGGGGGATCATCTACCTCTGGTGGAATTCGCGTGTAATAATAGCTTCCAAGCCATGGGAGGACATCTACCTCGGGCGTTACATCTGGGGTCAAGAAGGCAGGTTGTTATAACATGAATAAAGCTCAAAGGGTAGATCTAAGTCAACTTCAATATCAAATCAAAATGACCCAACATCAATCTAACAACCTGCCTCGAAATAGGTCTAATTTTAGATCTAGATAAGGCCCATCGAAACTTAGACCCATTTCAAAGTTGGCCATTGGTTGGTAAAATTGATACAAAGAACAATACACAGAGCTATCTATCTACACTTTCAGAATCTCACAACGGAAGGATAAAATATAATATCAAAATAGTGACCATTTATTTAAAAATTCAAATATAAAAAATATACTGCAAAATCCCACATAACAATGCCAAACATTCACGGAACAATATCTTGAAATACATCATGTTTTAATGAGTACATAAAAAATATAAAAATAACATAGATAGCTAAATAACTGCAACAAATCTGCGTCTCTGCCACCATCTCCGAAAATATGTATCATCATCTTGAACATGTGTTGTAATAAGTAGGGAGTCAGAACAAAAAATGTCTGGTGAATAAAAATATTGAGCCTTTCTATAATAGTACTTGGGCAATATAATTTATATAAGAATATGTCCTATGTATCCTAACTATATTGTAAGCCTTTCAACTATAAGCCCAAGAGGCTTTCCCAGTCCAATTCCATAACCATTACTCTTTCAACCTAATAACCCGCATCTATCGTCAATAATGTCCTAACAATGTAAGAGATAACACCCAAGCCAATTAATACCTTTTTTAATGGGAACTAGGCAGGCTCTGACCATTTAACACCTACCAAAAGTCAATAATGTCCTCGTTATTTAATACCAACCCCAAGGTGGACTCCTCTCTGGTACTATCTAACTAACATTGCATGGATTCTCTTTAGACCATCTAATACTTCTTTTTATGGGAGAGACGGACTCCATAATAGCCACTTAATACCTCAAACCCAAAGTGGGCCCTTTTTGAGATAACCTCTACCATCCCTAATCGATAACCCAGACAATTTAATACTTCCAACATAGGGAAGAGGCGGGCCCTCAATCACCCACTTAATACCTTCAACTCCGAAGCAGGTCCTTCATATTATGACCTATAACCCAACTGTGATGTCTCACATTAGTCTGACTATTCGTAGATACTGGTAGCCAGATTAGCTAGGCAAGTTTACCTTACATAAATTAGGACTAACCTCGCATCCTTCGTGGACACTTATTAAAGGCGATATCTCACATCAGCCCCAAAGTCAAACTGCTGGCAGGCAGATTAGTTGGGCAGACTTCCGTGTGCTTTTGACTGACCTCCCATCCCTATAACTTAGTCATAATTTACAACTCTTTTAACATGTTATCACACATCTCATCGCATTCCATATTAAGGCCTTATAAGAAAACTCTTATTTCACCCTTATAATTAACTTATTTTCTAAGGGGGAATTGATGGTAATTAATAGCCTATTGTTAACGGTAAAAAGTAAACGCTAACACCCGGTGTGTGTAATAGAATTGTGAAAGCACCACCCTTTGGTACGGGAACAGAATATAAGATGAAAATAGCAGAAAAGCAGTAAATGAACAACAGATTTATAGTGGTTCAGCCCGTAATTGAGCCTACGTCCACTTTATAGTCTTTTATTGCTGAATCGATTATAATTTGATACAATATCCTTCAAAATACAATACAACTTGATCTTGAAAGCACTCTTGACTACTAGCTCGATCTTTGATGATGAAACTCGATGAATCCGTGTTGGATGTTAAGAGCTCTTCTCGAAGATTGTTGTAGTGTCTCGAATGCTTGAAGATCTTTGATTGCTGAATAAGAGGAGACTTCGACAGCGTAACAGCGCTTGAAGAGATGAATGGCCAAAAGTCCCCCTCATGTTGGAAGTGGTGGCCTATTTATAGGAGTAGATTTTCTGAGCTCTCGGTTTGGCCAAGTCATGAGTCGTGACCGACTCATGGTAAGTCGTGACTCGTATTCGACTTAAGATGTCTCGTGGGCGCCATATGGTCCATCTTGTGGCTCAGTTGGAAGAGAAGTGCTAAGTCGTAGTCGACTCATCAGATCAAAGTAGCACAGGCAAGGGCCTTGGATTCCAGTTTGATAGCCCTTAAGTCGTAAACTTGATGAGTCGTAAGACCTCCTGAGTCGTCAGTTCTCATGAGTCGCAGGTCCTCATGAGTCGTAAGAGTGATGAGTCCGTAAGACCTCATGAGTCGTCAGTTCTCATGAGTCGCAGGTCCTCATGAGTCGTAAGAGTGATGAGTCGTAGGACCTCATGAGTCGTAAATCTCCATGACTCGTTGAACCTGATGAGTCGTAAGCCTGATGAGTCGTAAGACTTCATGAGTCGTAAATCTCCATGACTCGTTGAACCTGATGAGTCGTACGACTGATGAGTCGTAAGACCTTATGAGTCGTAAATCTCCATGAGTCGCAAGTCCTCATGAGTCGTAAGAGTGATGAGTCGTAGGACCTCATGAGTCGTAAATCTCCATGACTCGTTGAACCTGATGAGTCGTACGACTGATGAGTCGTAAATCTCCATGAGTCGTAAGAAGCTTGTCTCGTTGAGTCATGAAGCTCTTAAGTCGTAGGCCACTTATAGCAAATCATGAGTCGTAGACGACTTATAGCAAACCATGAGTCGTAGACGACTTATAGCTAACCATGAGTCGCAGACGACTTAAGGCCTTCCAGATAGTTAGGTCGCTAGGCAAGTTAAGTCGCTGTCTCTTAAGTCGTAGAGACTTTAACTCGTTGAGTAGTTAAGTCGCGAAGTTCCTCTAGGTCGCAAGCTGCTTAACCCGGTAGGTCGTAAGTCGTTCAAGCCGTAGATTCCTTCTTAGCAACTAAGTCGTGAGTCGTTGAGTACACAGGCTTTAAGCTTTTTAACTCGTAAGTCGTTGCTAAAAGGGAGTTAACATTTGCCCCTCGAAGTATACGTCTTAAGTCGTAAGTCGTGTGCTTCGATTTCCTTTGCTCGCTTCTTGATGAGTGTGCTAGATCTCGATCGACTTAAGGTGAGTCGTAGGTCGTGAACGACTTAATATAAGTCGTAAGCCGGATGTGTCGATTCACCTTTCACTGTCCCAGGGCATAAATAGCTTAGGTCGTTCCTTCTTCTCCTTCACCTGTTTCATTCCGTCATTTGCAAGCATTCAAGTTCTTCTCAGACAAACTCAATTACTCGACCGCCAGACATCTTCGATTTCGTATTGCGTAAGTGGATTCGATTGCTATTCATTCCTCGATTATCACCCAATTACGAATCCCATTTGACCCCCCTTTTCTCATGCTGTAATTCTCTGCAATCCTTGTTTCAATTGATCATTGATGGATTCAAGATGATTTGTCTTAGTCTTGGACAGTCTTGTGTGAACAAGGCGATGGATTGCGGCGATTCAGTTTGACCGATTTGTGATGGAATATCATTACACTAGGTGTATGGTGATTTCGAGATGATTGAATGCGTTGAGGGGACGAGAGTTTTGGTTGAAGGAGAGGCTAATGGGTTAACGGGTTAGGAGTTCGGCGAATTGATGTACTGGGGAGAATGAACGCCTTAACACCTTTGAACAGAAATCGCGACTTAATTTTTGACGACCTTAAGTAGGTCGTAGGTCGTAGGTCGGTAACGACCTAGGACTGCATTTTTGCATCCAGACTTGAAACTTTTCCTTGCAGTGCAACTTAAGGACTGACGACTTGATTTAACTCATAGCTTGTCCCTTAGGTCGTCGCCGAGTTAGCACTTAAGGTTTAACCTTGCAAGCACATCTGAATGACTAGGTCGTGGATGAGATAGCCCTTAACTCGTAACTCGCGAACCCATCCGAACGACTTAAGAACTTAAACTCTATGACTTCGAATCCTTGGACTTGAATGACCTGACTTAAGAGGACATGCCTTGAGCATCTTGACTCGCCTAATACGACCTAAAATCCCCGACTCATGATAGGTCGTTTAACGACTTAAGACTTAGATGATTTTGCACAGAAGTTGGCTGAACTCTTGAATTTGAACTGTGTTGTGTTACCTCTCACACTGTCTTGACTTTAATGCTAATAACCTGCTTAACATGACATTCACAGAATACTGGGACGAATATACTGCCACTGACTGCCCACATCGAATGACAGATTAGTTGATAAAGAGAAAATTAAATTAAATGAACTGTATGAGTGAAATGCTACACAATAACCAACTCAAGTGAAGTATTAAAGCAAAATCGTAATGGTAAACTAAAACTGATTTATCTGCATCAACACTACACTTGAGTATTAACAAGTTCTGAAATCTCGTATTTGCCTGATTGTCAGTTAGTTTAATTCCAGTTATACTTGTCTTTTCTTGTTTTCATTAGTTTTGCACAGCACTTCACACTTTTAGGAAACGTGCACCTTCACTTTTGAACATTCAGCTGATTGTGTAGAATGGCATCTCATCAAGAAGACTTGGAACCAAGTGGAGAAGCTTTTCCAATTGCTACTCCGTTGAATGATCCCCCGGAAAGGACTCCTACCACTCTGAGTTATAAAGTCTTCCGTCAACTATGCACCCAGTTTGGTATTGCTGAATCTGACGCTTTGCTCCCTGGAGTAAATGACACTACTGATAGGCCGCCCCACGGCTTTGTCGCAGTGAACCGCCAAATGTGCTTGAGTGGAGCGATCCCCCCGTTTAATGACTGTCTCCGAGTACTTCTCCTTCGATTATCTATCTCCCCTTTCCAACTTCATCCTAATGGCTACGCCATCCTGCTGGGACTGTGTGTGCTTTTTAGGAGAATGCTGGACCGTTTTCCCAGTTTCGGAGAAATTTGCTTTCTATGCTCATTTACAAAGACCAAAGACCATCCCTCTATCACAGTTGTAAGGAGTGCCAGGAATCGTAAACTGATTATTGGTCTTCCTGAAAGCGTTCCTGGGTTTCTAAGCCAGTTTTTCTTTGTTCGTTGTCCCCCGGGATTTTACGCCATTTGGAGAGTAGGAAGTAAGATTATCTATCTTTTCCCTGTGTTTTCTAAATTCTTTGAAGTCCAAATTGTCGAGTGTTAACTTCTTTTTCTACTGTTTCAGCGCTCCCTTCCCCCTCTAGGGAACTTCGTCACAAGACTACCTTTGAGAGGCTTATGGCCGTGCCGGTTGAGGAGAGGAGTGTTCAATTTCTATTGAGAGATGAGTTCCTCCACGAATTTGGACTCTTACATCCTTCCCGTTCCACTCAGCCGCATGAAGTCCCTGATTCTCCTGTTGAGGAGTCAGATGCCCCTGTTCCTGCTAAAGAACTTTTACCGCAAGAACTTACCGCTGAGACTTCATTGGTAAAGTGTTCTACTCCTACCGACATTGCTGGATCGTCCAGTAAGTTAGCACTTGCCCCGGTTGTTGAAGAGGAGGAAAATCTTCACACTCTTGAAAAGACAGCTGAGGTGGAAGTTGAAAAAGATAATTCTCCCATGCACCATGGCGATGATACTTTTGACAGTCTGAGCGACATTATGATAACCTCTCAGGAGCTCTTTAAAGATGATGTTTCTAAAGTGGTCCCTCCTGTTATCGAAGCAACTTCTTCCTTGCAACAAACCACAACGCCTTCTATACAAGCCGTCACCATTTCCACTCAAAAAAGTGGTTTGTAGTCCGACGCGCGTAGCCCACACGCCACACACACTTAGGACTTTAGCACTTATATGCACTTAGCTCCCTTAATTTGAAAATATCTAAGACTTGCCTTTCTTTTCCAATTTCAGGTTCTACAATGGGACGCTCCGGCTCATATTATGACTCATTTCAGCATCATGGAGGACGTGGTTCCTATGACTTCGGGAAATATCTTGGTGGCCAGAGAGAGACAGATGAGGAACGGGCCGAAAGGAAGGCTCAAGAAAAATGGGATTATGAGCAGCGGCAGAGAAGAAGAGATGCTGATCGATATGATTCTTCTTACAGAACTCACGATTCTCATAAGCGAAAGTCTTATGATGACAAAGGGAAGACTCAAATTACTGATGAATCGAGCAAACGATCTAAGCCAAGTGACGCGTCTGCTATTTCTGAGAAGACTAACGCTCCCATTTCTTCTGACATTCCGGACAGTTCTCCTCCTCTAAAGGAATCTGATATTCAAACCATCATTAACAGGCCAAAATATCAAGTTAAAGATGGCCCTCCAACACTTCAGAGCCGATTCCCGAATTGGTGTCTAAGAGGAGTCCGTTTCGACTTAGATTTGGTTCCTATTGATAAGCAGGCCATGCTGAGAAATGTCGATGCTGTCAAGCTTGATATTGAAAGAATGTCTGGATGGCAGAAGTTGGTTGATGAACTTCAAAGGGTCAACCATATGAACCTTGAGGCGATGATGACCATGGAGAATGATAAATCTGAGTGGGACAAATGGCGTAAGCAGCATGACGCGGAGATGACGAGTATTGCAGACGACAATACAAGGCTTGCGTCTGAAGTTAAGCAGCTTAAGGAAAATCTCGCTTCTTCTTCTGCATCATATACTCAAAAAGAAGAAGTTTTTCAGAAGCAAGTGCGGGATGCACACGCTGCACAAAGAGATGTAGAAATGAAGCTTGCCGCCGAACAGCACGTTAATGAGAAGTATCGCACAGAAAACGCCGAACTGCGGGAAAAAGTCACTTCCCAGAACGTGGAGATTGAGTTACTAAAGTCTCGGCTTGCCAAAGCTGAGACAGCTCGCGATGAGGCTATTACTGGTAGGGTTGCTGCCATTGCCGAAAAAGAAGCGGCTGAGCAATCTCATGAGGCAACGAAAGCAAATATCAGTTCTACCTTATTCGACTTTTATTTACACTGCGTTCTGGGTCGTGGGAGCCTTGCTTTTCTGGGTCCAGATTATGAAATCACTCTGGCTGAAGTGTGGGAGGCCGCACTTGATATGTTTAAAGGTGCCGGCTATGATGAAGCAAAATTTGAGGAAGCAAAATTTGAGGCTCGCTATCTTGATGATGAGGCTCGCGCCGCTCTTGTTAGAGGGAAGGAGCAGCTTGCTAAAGCACGGGCTGAATCACTGGGAGAAGAGCTCTCAAAAGAGGAAGCTCTTTTAACTGCCCCTGCTCATACTTCCACTTCGGCTGATGCAAACATTATGGATTCCAGCTCTCATCCTTCACATCCAGTTGTGACCACTCCTACAGAAGAAGAGGCAATGAAGGATTTTCAGGCTCGGGAATTTGAGATTGATCTCGCCAAACCGGCTTCTCCAGGTAACCTTGACGATTCACGGTCTTCTCTTTTCTCGGAGAATACTGATTTTGATTTCTTTTATTATGCAGCAGTCGTGCCGGAAACTGCACCAATTCTTCCTCCTTCAGCTGCCGTTCCTCCTTCTCAAGTTACTCCTCTTCCAGCTTCTCAACCAGGTTCACAGGAAGAACCGATAGCAGCCCTTCAAGGTTTGGACGAACCATCTGCTTCCGAGGAACAGAAAGCAGAAGATCTGGAAGATAGCGAGAAGACCCCGGAGCGGTCTTTTGATTATGACACAAAGCTTTCTACATTTCTTGCTCCGGGGAGTGAGTCTTCTTCCAAGAAGAAGGGGAAACGTGTGGCTTCGAAGAAAGGAAAGAAGAGTTCTTCTGCTGCTGGGGATGAAGCAGAGATTGATCCGGCTGAGTCTCTTTCTCCTTCTTCTCCGATACGGCCTACGAAGCTAATTACCAGGCCGGGTAAAAGCTCCAAGGGTGGGAAGAAGGGGAAATGAGTTTAATTTTGTATTTTCTGCTTTTTGTATTGACCGGGGATTGTGCGGATACCGGTCTCCGCTTCTTTTTTGTAACCTGTGCAATGTAAAAAATTTCTCATAGTGTTGAAATAAATAGATATTTTTCTTGTATAAATCCTTGTGTACGTAGGAATACATCTGTTTTTCATTTGAAGTGTAGAGTAAACGATTCTGTCTATTTGTACAAACTTTTTGTCTGTGTTTCAAGAACGCATTTACTCCACATCTTTATTTCGTGATATTGCAATGAACTTGTGGTATGTTGCTTGTATATTACTTTTATTACTGTAACTGAATTGTATAATGCTGCCCCCATACCACAAGTATATTGTAATATTTCTTGCTTTCACAAGACCGATACTCTTATTTTAGAGAATAACTTTCCACTTTTTCAGGGAAGAATTATTCTGCTTTTTAATAGAGTATATCTTGTCTTTAGAGAAATTTTTATTTTCTTTTTCTTCCTGAAGAACATTTCGACTTCTGGGAATGGTCACTTTTATTTGTTTGAAAGTGAATTTTCCTGTACAATGAAATGAGCTTCTGAAGAAGGTTTTGATTTTATGCCCCAGTAAAGGGATTATTTTTGGTACTTCAAGCAAGGTGAAGTACGCCTCTGAAGAGGTCTTTTGGTCTCTGAAGAGAAGCAATTTTGGTCTCCGAAGAGAAGCAGTTTGCACTTCTACACGGGTGAAATGTGCCTCCGAAAAGGGCTTTTGCCTCCGAAGATGGCTTGTGCCTCCGAAGAGGGCTTGTGCCTCCGAAGAGGGCTTGTGATTGCCTGGAAGTTACTTTCTCATGGTCGGAGGGGTCCACGGGACAGGCGAAGTTGCTTGATTGGATGTTTGTTTGTACAAACGATCGCAATCAATTAACGAGGTGCCCCTTCGGTAGTCCTACCAATCTTTTTGATTGAGTAAAGCACTCCTATTTATTGGCGTGCCTCGTTAGAGGGCTTTGTAGTATTTCATCTCTGGTGAAGTGGGTCTCCGAAGAGAAGCATTTTGCACTTTTACCCTGGTGAAATGTGCCTCCGAAAAGGGCTTTTGCCTCCGAAGATGGCTTGTGCCTCTGAAGAGGGCTTGTGCCTCCGAAGAGGGCTTGTGCCTCCGAAGAGGGCTTGTGATTGCCTGGAAGTTACTTTCTCATGGTCGGAGGGGTCCACGGGACAGGCGCAAGTTGCTTGATTGGATGTTTGTTTGTACAAACGACCGCAATCAATTAACGAGGTGCCCCTTCGGTGGTCCTACCAATCTTTTTGATTGAGTAAAGCACTCCCATTTATTGGCGTGCCTCGTTAGAGGGCTTTGGTTGGAGTGCCAGGAAGGTTGCGTCTTAGGGGCAAGTAGATCCACGGGATGGACCCAAGCTGCCTGATCGGATGCATCACAATCAGTTAGCGAGGGTCTTATTCCTTTTGCTTGGGAAGGTACCCCTTTAGTGGATCTACCGGCTTTCCTGTTGAGAGGCATACCTCCCTTTGGCTGCTTCCATGTTTGCCCGCTCATGTTGTATCATCATCTGCCAATCTGCGATCCTTTATCATTGTTTCCAAGAGCGTCTTCCTTTCTTTTGCAAGTAAACTGCTTTATCCGAAGAAGTAGACTTCACTGTTGAATGACTCCACAGAGTAAACGCAAGTTATTTGGTTGGATGCCTTTTTATATCAACGATCGCAACCAGTTAACGAGGGCTTGACACAGTGGAGCTGTCAACTTTTTATGTGAAGTTCCTCTTGTATGGGATTTGAGTTTGGAATTTTTGTTGCTTGAAATTTGCTTTAATAAATGATTTGTAAGGCTCGCTTAGCTTTGCGATGGGTGAGTTTTGCTTTAATGACCTGCAGTATTAGATCGACATTTTAGCAATACATTTAGAGTATTTACACATCGAAATATAACAGGCATTTTATAATAGAAAACACAGAATGCATAGTTTTTCATTATTGAGTCACGCTGATTTCTCAGCGGTTTACAATGCAGAAGTTACACATCCATCATTATCTTTACAAATTCAAGCAATGCTGTTAAGTAAAAATGAATGCTAGTTATTGTTGTTTCAGAATCTCCAAGCTGGATTTCCATTTGTGCTTGATTCATAGCTTTTGGATTTTTATGCCAGAGAAAGTGAGAGATGCCCCAGTCGCAGTTTTGTGGGTAATTAGTAGTCATCCCAACTTCTGCTTGCTGGGTATGGTCCCCCTATGATAGCATTAATGACAAGCTTTTCTGAATCTTGCACTGCAGTGTTGTTGTGAGAATCGGATTGATGGGTAGGGTGTTGTTGATCCCGAGTGGATGAGGTTGGATCGACTCCGCTTCTCTTAACGTATTGTTGGAGTTTACCTTGTTCCAGCAATTCTTCAATCACTTTCTTTAACTGGCGACATTGGTCAGTGTCATGGCCAGGTTGATTGTGAAACTGGCAGAATTTTCCATTACTCTTTGCACCTTTCGTCATCTCAGGTGGCTTAGGATACCGGACAACGTCTTTTGTTGCAAAAAAGATATTTCTTGGTGTATCAGTTAAAGGAGTATAATCCGAAGAATTAAAGCGGCGAGGTTTCTTTTCATTTCCCTGGTTCTTTCCTCCTTCATTCTCCCTTTTCCGACTTTCAGATTCTCTTTTCTTAGACGGGACACTGTTGTCATTAGTTTGGGCAGCAACCACCTTCGACGTCGTAGAAAGGCTTTCAAGGCGAATGAACTCGTCGGCCTTTTTATAAAATTTATCAAGTGAGTTCGGTTCCTTCATCTTTAGCCATATCCCAAATTTACTCGATTTATCAATGGCTCGCATCAAATAAGTCAGGATCATGCGTGGTTCTGCATTTTCTACCTCGGCCAAAGCTATATTAAAACGGCTCAAGAAAGATTTGATTGATTCTCCGCGCGCTTGTTCAAGGTTAGACAGTGACATTATATCCTTAGCTTTTGAAGCATACAATCTGAACTGTTATTTAAACTTTTGCGTTAAGTCGGAGAACTTATCTACAGACCGAACTAGAAGCTTTGTAAACCAAAGTAAAGCCACGCCTTCGAGGTATACCGGAAAGTATCGACACTTGATCTCGTCTGAAGCTCTTGCACCGGTCATATGCCAATCGTATTTGTATAGGAAATGATTAGGGTCAGTGGTTCCCCTATAGGCTTGGATAGTAGGAGGTGCAAATTTCCTTGGAAATTCCGCTCTTAGGATCCTTTCAGTAAATGGAGTTCTGCTTGGCGCGAATCCCCAGTCAGCCTCATCTTCTTCCCTTTGCATGCTCTCTTTCATGATGCGGCCAACCATTTCAGACAGGTACTCTTTATTGTTCAAAGACACCTCCGGGCAAGCACCAGTTCTTCCCTCGGAAGTTTGCCCGGGCATATGTTCATGACAAGTTGGTTGCGGCATAGAACCATCAGCTTGGAAAGGTCGCATTTCAGGAAGGGTGGTTTGATGGTTTTCTGGTTGACGATTTGCCCCGAGCAGGGCAGTTATTCTATCCATCATCAAAGCGTTTTGAGTCTCAATTTGGTGGTATAATCCAGAAACTGCATCATCCAATTCAGCCCTGGTGACTCCAACGGTTGGAGTTGCTTGGTCTGTCGTTGGGGAAGCGGAAGTCCCTTCGTGAGCATTTCCGGATCTGATAGGTCTACCTCTTCTTCCAGGAGCCATTATTTCGAATCTGGTTTTTAAGAGAGGTTCTTTTTATGAGTCTTTGCGAAGCAACGGTGGATGATCGCTTGAGTTCAATTCTCAGTGAAAGCACCAAAATGTTAACGGTAAAAAGTAAACGCTAACACCCGGTGTGTGTAATAGAATTGTGAAAGCACCACCCGTTGGTACGGGAACAGAATATAAGATGAAAATAGCAGAAAAGCAGTAAATGAACAACAGATTTATAGTGGTTCAGCCCATAATTGAGCCTACGTCCACTTTATAGTCTTTTATTGCTGAATCGATTACAATTTGATACAATATCCTTCAAAATACAATACAACTTGATCATGAAAGCACTCTTGACTACTAGCTCGATCTTTGATGATGAAACTCGATGAATCCGTGTTGGATGTTAAGAGCTCTTCTCGAAGATTGTTGTAGTGTCTCGAATGCTTGAAGATCTTTGATTGCTGAATGAGAGGAGACTTCGACAGCGTAACAGCGCTTGAAGAGATGAATGGCCAAATGTCCCCCTCATGTTGGAAGTGGTGGCCTATTTATAGGAGTAGATTTTCTGAGCTCTCGGTTTGGCCAAGTCATGAGTCGTGACCGACTCATGGTAAGTCGTGACTCGTATTCGACTTAAGATGTCTCGTGGGCGCCATATGGTCCATCTTGTGGCTCAGTTGGAAGAGAAGTGCTAAGTCGTAATCGACTCATCAGATCAAAGTAGCACAGGCAAGGGCCTTGGATTCCAGTTTGATAGCCCTTAAGTCGTAAACTTGATGAGTCGTAAGACCTCCTGAGTCGTCAGTTCTCATGAGTCGTAGGTCCTCATGAGTCGTAAGAGTGATGAGTCCGTAAGACCTCATGAGTCGTCAGTTCTCATGAGTCGCAGGTCCTCATGAGTCGTAAGAGTGATGAGTCGTAGGACCTCATGAGTCGTAAATCTCCATGACTCGTTGAACCTGATGAGTCGTAAGCCTGATGAGTCGTAAGACTTCATGAGTCGTAAATCTCCATGACTCGTTGAACCTGATGAGTCGTACGACTGATGAGTCGTAAATCTCCATGAGTCGCAGGTCCTCATTAGTCGTAAGAGTGATGAGTCGTAGGACCTCATGAGTCGTAAATCTCCATGACTCGTTGAACCTGATGAGTCGTACGACTGATGAGTCGTAAGACCTTATGAGTCGTAAATCTCCATGAGTCGTAAGAAGCTTGTCTCGTTGAGTCATGAAGCTCTTAAGTCGTAGGCCACTTATAGCAAATCATGAGTCGTAGACGACTTATAGCAAACCATGAGTCGTAGACGACTTATAGCTAACCATGAGTCGCAGACGACTTAAGGCCTTCCAGATAGTTAGGTCGCTAGGCAAGTTAAGTCGCTGTCTCTTAAGTCGTAGAGACTTTAACTCGTTGAGTAGTTAAGTCGCGAAGTTCCTCTAGGTCGCAAGCTGCTTAACCCGGTAGGTCGTAAGTCGTTCAAGCCGTAGATTCCTTCTTAGCAACTAAGTCGTGAGTCGTTGAGTACACAGGCTTTAAGCTTTTTAACTCGTAAGTCGTTGCTAAAAGGGAGTTAACACCTATTAACTACGTAATTAATACGTTATAATTATACGTTATTTACACGTGTGTGTACACACACGCCTAAAATATTTCTAAGCATGCGAAGATTGCACCATAAACTAACGTTTAAATGTCAAAACTTCAAATTTACACAAGTCCAATTTCATATCAACAAAATATACCATATATCCAATATCCATAATTCAATCAACAGATTTGTATAAAATAGAATCCATACCAAACTTATTTTAACTAAAATAGCGGAATCAACAATAATAGAAACTTACAATTCAAATACTTTTACGCTCTATTCAACTTTTTTGTGTAAAATTGAAAAAGAGAATTTATATTTACATTGCGGAAATAGACAGTGCAAACTACCAATAAAAGAATTGGTACCTTACACACCATTTTCTGATTTATTCTTTTCAAAACTCTTAGTAAGATCCAAAGAAAAAGATAAGAAGTGGAATAGAATGTAAAGTATTAAAATTGCAATATCTGCATAATTCTATTATTTTAATATATGGAATAACTGAGATTCTAACTTAAGAATTGATATTTCGCTTTAGGGGAATTTCGGGGTTTTAGTGTGATGTTTTCATAAACAAAATTCCATAAAGGCGTATATCAAATCAAAATTATACTATACAATTACTGAAATAAGAATGATTAAGATTTCCACTAACAACAAGTCCTTAACCTCTACGGATCTCCTTTTTTAGGAATTTACAACAAGGTAATTGTATATGGATTAGATTCAAAAATTCATAGATTGGAGGAAAACAGAATTAGAACTTAAATAAAAAGCATATAAAATTTCTTGCCTAAAACCCTAAATAAATTTTCTGAATCTTTGAAGAGAGAGACTGACAGTGCTTCGTATGGTTTCAGAAATAATTTGTGAACAAAAGTGAGGGGGCCATGCTTTTATTTATAATGGTTAGAAAGCACCAGAACTATCGGGTTTAAGTTAGTTAAAAATAATAAAATCTGGACCGTTCAAATGCACAAAACCCTGGCGGCCACCAACATCGACATGTCGACCTGTCCATCCTTTGCAGTCGCGCTAGTGGTCGATCGGCCGTAGGCGGCAGTCGACCGGTTGGTCTATTTTAGGAACGTTATTTTCTTGCCATTGATTTATTTATTTAATACCTTCATTAAATTTCAACATTAACGTTTACTTAATCCCCAAGTCTAATTAATATTACTTTTTAAAATTCAAATTTAAGAACTAATTATTTATTTAAATTTGAATTCCATTTAAATTATTTTGAATCTAAAACTTCAAACGCCCATAAGTTTTTCGTTTGACCTCCGTTTTCAAAACTTTATATATGGAAATTAATCAGAAAATCACCACGAATGCAATAGCACAACTTTCATTGCCAAATTTTGACAGTACAAAATTTCCATTCTCAGCCTTATAATTAATTTATAATTAATTCTTTTCTTATTAGTTAATTTCTTGTTAATTTTTACAGGATGTTACATTCTTCCCCCTTAAAAAGGATTTCGTCTCCAAAATCTCTAAGGGATGGATAACGTAACGTGAACCAAGCATTCATGTTATACAATCAAGTTATCTACACAATCATCTACTCAACCGAAAGTGCAATATGATTATGTATGCCGACATACTATAGCTGAGCTAAATCCTAGCTTGAATGCAAGTGTCGTGACATATGGGAATGTATGCAAATACCCTAAACATGCAAAATGTTTTCTATATGAGTGCAAAAGTGACAGTAAAAGTGTGGCAACCATCCCCTACCATCCAATCTAGCAACCACGATGCAGCTAAAACCGAATTTTGCAAAGGAAGTTTTTCCAAAGAAAAGCTTAAGATGAGAAGTCCTCATGCTTTCCACCGGATTTTCTCCCCATCATACTCGAACCAGCCTAATTACTTTGTTGCAAAGCTTCTAAATTCCATGATCCGCAATGCTTATAGTGGAATGGGATGTTGTCGACTCTGCCTCAATATCTAAAAACTGATCTGGTTCTACCATAGTAGCTGTGCTATGAAGGCATCTCCTCAAGTACTGTTAGCGCCAAAATTGGTCACTAACACCAAAATCCAGTTGAAAGCACCAAATACCAGTCACAGCTCACAAACAGAATGTATGTAGAGAGTGATGATGTGAAGAACAATAAAAATTAAAATGAAAGCAGTAAAGAACAACATATTTTATAGTGGTTCGGCTAACTCCGGCCTACGTCCACTCCAGAAGTTTCGTTTTTATTGATGTTCGAATCAATTACAGTTACAAAATGGCAGAGTAGCCTCAGCCTTAGAAAATAGAAAGTAAGAGAGCAGAAAGAAGATCCCTTTTCTGAACCCTCACATGCTGTATTTATAGGCAAATCCTGAGTTGTTGGGCTTTCTGAATGATCCGGACTCATCAAGGCCTTCCACTGAGCCACATACCTCCACAATGTCGAGCCACACCGGCCTCTCTACAGTGCCGGGCCACACACACCTCCACAATGCCGAACCACACCAACCTCGCGACAATGCCGAGCCGCACCAGTCTCACCACAATGCCGAGCGAGGTTCGATGCCGAGCGATGTCCAATGCCGAGCGAGGTACAATACAGAGCGATTTCCAATGCCGAACGACTTCCTGTGCCGAGCGACTTCCTGTGCCGAGCGAATTCCTGTGCCGAACGACTTCCTGTGCCGAGCGACTTCCTCGAGACTCCAACATCCCGACTCACTCGAGACTCCCTCGAGACTCCAACATCCCGACTCACTCAAGACTCCAACATCCCGACTCCCTTGAGACTCCCTCGAGACTCCGACATCCCGACTCCCTCGAGACTCCAACATCCCGACTCCCTCGAGTCTCCAACATCGAGCCACTAGCCTATGCAGATCCACTTCATCCAATCCAATATCCATCTTCCAAGCGCACTACATCATCTATCCGTCCAGTCGACTTAAACCTGTCATATTCCAGTCTCGACAAACGAGTACTCGATTTAGTTAAATCCGCCTGCCTACTGCCTTGCCAAAAGGCGGGTGAACAAGTACTAAACGTGAAAAACGTCGGGGACTCCTGCCAACTTATCTAGTAGCTCTACAGGATAAGCAAGTTTTCCTATTCTTTCCAAAATTAAGAAAGCTCCAACAAATCTTGGTGCCAACTTTCCTGACTTTTCAAATGTCATGGCCATCCTAAGAGGGGAAACTCTAACGAACACCATATCTTTTGCCTCAAACTCCAATTCCTTTTCTCGCTTATCCGCATAGGATTTCTAGCGATCTTGTGGAACCTTCATTCACCCCCTAATCATTTCTACCTTTCATGAAGTCCCACGAATTAAATCCGGTTCAAGTAAAATTTTGTCGGTAGTTTCTCACTAAGAATTAGGCGATTTGCATGGCTTTCCATAAAGCGCTTCAAGGTGTGCTGTAACAACCCAAAGTTTTGGTTATTGGATTTTTTAATATTTAATTAATTTTAAATATTTAAATAATTGGATTTTTGAAATTTAATAACTTATATTCATATATAGGGAGGACTTGACTATTTGAATTTTGAATTAATAATTAAATGGATTTAATAATTTTATTTAACTCCCTTTAATTAATGAATAATATTGATGAATTCAATTTGTAAATTTAATTAAAAAAATAAATAGATTAGATAAATATCGATAGTTGGATCGAGAATATAAAATGATATTTTAATGTGTGAAAATATCATTCCGGAGCACTATTATAAATTGTTGTACGCCGATGAGTTTCATGACGATCGGACTTACTATGTGATCGAGCGAGCTTGAAACGCGTAACGATTAATTTTAGAGAATTAAAATTATATTATTTGATTTAAAAATCTAACTTCTGTATAAAATGGAATTAGGTCCTGAAAATAGTTCTATTAAGTTCGGAATAGGGCTATTTAGCTAGGAACGCCAGTGAGCATGCCTCGATCGGAGTTCGTAAATTTTAAGGCGTGAATAGTGTCAGTTAGAAATTCTATATATATAGGACCCTTACCCTCTCATTTTGCCCAAACCCTAAAATTATAGCCCAGCCGCCACTTTTATTTCCTTTCATCCAACGGCTGCAGCTCATCGGCGCCACTTGAGGCATTTCAGGGGATAGCCTCAACATGGAAGTTGCTCGGCTAGGGTAGGCAAGGTGGATGGACGGTGGGATTAGGCGATAGTAGCCAGAGACACCGTAGATTTGGGTTTAAAGGTGGCGACATTTTTGGTTAGGCGAGTGGGCATTAGGCAGAGTTAGCCAGTGGGACCAATGGCGATGGGAAGCTCGTGGATGGGGCAACCTTGGGTCGAACGGTGGCGGTCTCTAGTGAAGTGTAGCGGTGGTGGCGTGAAGAGAAACTCGGCGGTCGAGGTGAATTTCGAAGCGGCCTGGAACATGAAGTCGCGATTTGGGGTAGTAATCGTGCGGCAATGATTTAGTTGAGGAGATTAGGGTTTCGATTGTAATTATTTAGGGTAATTAATTTTTTGATTAGTAATTAATTATTTTAATTAATTCAAAATCTTATAAATGCAATAACTTGTTCATACGAGGTCGGATTCGAACACGGTCAGTCGCGTTACTCTCTTAGGAATGATATCTACATGTTTTAACTAATGATTTTTTTAATTTAATTAATCATTTTAATTAATGATATTTGAATTTGATTAATTGTTTTAATTAATGGTGTTTGAATTTAATTAATCCATCTAATTAATGATATTTGGATTTAATTAATAATTTCAATTAAATGGTGTTTGAGTTTGATTAATTATTTTAATTAATGATATTTTATGTTAATTAACTGATTTGCTAAAGGTGTTTTAAGGTAAATTAATTGATTAAATAATAGTATTTTAAAGTGAATTAACTGAGTTAGGATTTTTAAGTTAATTAACTGATTTAAAAAAGGTTTAAAGTTAGTATACTGATTAAATAAAAGTGTTTTAAGGATAATTAAGTATTTAAATAAAGACAATTGATTGGTTTATTAAAAGAGATTATAAATTAGATTAATTATCTTTCGGGATAATTAATAATGTTTTTAAATTTATAAAGATTATAAATGTGATTAATTATCTTTCGGAATAATTAATGTTGGTTTAAATTTGTAAAAGGGATTTTAAATTTGATTTATTTTCTTTGGAAAAATTAATGTGGTTTTAAAAGTTATAAAAAGGTTATATAAATTATCCTTCGGGATGATTAAAATTTGTTTTAAAATTTATAAAAGTAATTTGATCGATTTATTATTTTTTGAGTAATAAATATTGCTTTAAAATTTATAAATGATAGTTTATAAATGAGAAAATCCTTTGAAAAGAATTGTTTCAAAATAAAGCTAAGTGTAAAAGGTTTTAGCTTTATAGTAAATGATATTTTAATGACATCCGTTTTGGGCTCTTGTGTTAGTACACTTAGAAATATAATTTGCCCTTTTGAAAAGAATATTTTAAAGAGAATTTTAAAGTGTTTTACAAATAATTGAAATGTGAAAATTAAGCATAAGTGCAAATCAAATGTTGTAAAAGTTTGATACATTTATAGGTGGTTAGCGTATGCGATTTAATTCTCATACACAAATCACTATATTATTCCCGATAGTTGATATATCGACTATCAATTTCGATTCAGCTTTCTTCTTTGAGTGTCGTCAATTCAAGATGATTTGTTCCTATTTTGAGCTTTTATATCCTTTGACGGAAATGACTAACACCAAAGCGCGAGTGGAGACCACGCTATGTAGGGTTGCTCCCATTAGGGTATTTTCACATCCACTCTAGATTGGATTCGGTTTACGCATTGTGATGTGAAATACTCGAATATTCGGTAAGGTCTGGCGAGGTCTGGCTTGGAGTTCCCGAGAGGTGACACGGAGTATATAACCCTCCTGAGTATATTTCTAGAGGTATATTTTCGATAAGGGGCACGCCCTCCTAGTCATTTGTTGGAAAATTTCCTTTCCTTCCTTTGATTCAAATCTTTGAATTGTTTTCCTTAATTGCATGGAGAAGTGTTTTGTACCATTCTCAATGGTTAATTATTTGTGTCCATTCTTTCAAGTTTTGGACTTTTACCTTATTTGTCCATTCTTTCCAGTTTGGATTTTGTCAAATTATTTCCATTCCTTTAATTCTGGATTTTGATATTAATTATGCCCATTCACTAAGTATGGGATTTATTATTACATATACCGTTCCTTTATATTTGGATTTGTATATGATGTTTATTTCCATTCTTTCTTGATTGGATTGTTGTTCTGATTTGTTTCCCGTTTCTTCATCTATGGATGTAGTTCTTTTGAGGTAAAATTGCGTTCCGCGTTAGTGGCGTGGTCTCATAGAATTTTTATACGTTTATCATACTACTTGAGTTTTCTCACGCTGGTTTTCCAGACTGACCTGGATGTTATTTTATTATAATGCTCAGACCAGACCGAGTTTTTCCCAGGTTGGCTTTGGTGATATGGAGTTATTGGAGAAGTGTTGGATGTTCACCTATCATAGTGTTTTATTTTCCACTATATCATATGGTATAACTATCAGCAATTGTAAGGTCAGGATTTTATAACTGTCCAGCTGATAAGGTTTGTTTTTAGCTTTGATGTAATATGTGTTTTGGATTGGCAGTTTATACTGTCTTTGTTATATTATATGTTGTCATTTTCGCTGCGAGATTCTATTTCCCCTGTTCTTTGTTCATATATTTTACCCTAACAATCTACTTTTCCGGTGATTAGATGTTCAGCATTTGAATATCGTGGATGAATTCAATGTCGAATTTCGATGGTCGAAAAGACAGGTCTTTACAATTTGGTATCAGTGCTAAGGTTAAGCAAGAACCTTGGCTTTGGTTATGTATGGCTCTTTAGAGATAGAGTTAGTAATGCCCTCGAATGAGTAACTCATTAGAGATAGAGTAAGTGACACTCTAGAATGAGTTTAATAGTATTATATATATGAGGGCATATTTGTTAATGTTGTAAAAACATATTGTGTTAATGGTTTATTAAGCTGCGTATGAATTTTGGTCGAGACGTGGGACGCTATGGTGTCGATAAGGATTTCTAAACCCTTGACAAGGCAAACAGACACGATATTGAATTTCTAAAAATTTGGTAAATGAAATATTTTATTTATATAAATGAATAATATTTAGATTTATATAATTATTTATAGTGTTTATTTGTTAATGATGATACTTCTTTATTGTCATTATTGTTTGATTTGTCGTGCTCAGATAGGTTAGGAGCATTGACTACTATTTGTTGGTTTTTAATCCTTGCTCAACTAGTTTATGAGCATATATTGTTTGATAATTGTAAGTACATTAAAATGAACCCCTTATGAATTAAGTTTCACAATTTGACTATAAGGTGTTCGGAGTAAATGTTAAGTTAAAGTAATCTTTTAATAAAGGTTGTTTAAAATAGTCTAAATGATAAGATAAGACATTTAGACAATAAATATTTGGGAAAATTTTATTATAGTAAGGGAGAATTATTATAATATGAAATGATTTTGTGTAAAGACAAATTTTATATAAATTTGATTTATAAAATGTGTTTAAAAGTGGTTTTTGAATTTAAACCCTGGAGTTGTTTAAAAATAATTACAAAAAGATTTAGAGAAAAGTATCACTCGGAAGTATTTTTAATTAAAATATTCTGGAAGCGAAAATTTTAAATGGAATGCATTTTCATTGGGATAATTCAGAGGAAGACGTCTCGATTATTTTTTGATAATCTAAATAATCGTCTAAGTGACGATTGGATGCTGCTTAGGCAAACATTGTGGAGTATTTAGTAAATTATTCTCATTATCATTATGCGACCGTAACGAGTTCAAATCCGAACGAACCCAAAGTGAGTTTTAATAAATCTATCATTAAAGTTATTTCATATACAAATATTTGTGGAATATTTTCAAAAGTGAGTTTTGAAATAAAAACCGGGTAAATAGTCTTAAGTTTCCTTAAAGGAAACTGGTTTAAAATAAAATTATTTTGAATAATGATTTGGAAAATGAAATTTAATCTCTTGGATAGAAAAGAGATATTTTGACTCAAATTGTATAATGGGTTAAATTAGATAGGGAGGTTTTAATAGACATTGTTTTATTAAAACCGTAGCTTTTGTTAAAACATCTAAGTAGTGTAAACTATTTGATGTTATTGGACCAACCCATAAACATCTTTCTTTGTAACACTTTGAGTTAAAGAGGTGGAAAGGTCGACTCAGTTTTAAAGACCCGTATTTTGTTTGGGCCTCCATTGAAGTTTTTAGAAAAAAAAAGAAGAAGTCAATAACGAATAAATAGAATAAAATTTGATATTTGTATATACTCTTAGGATGTAAATGTTAATAAACATAAGTGAAAAATTTGTGAAATAACTAATGAATAACTTTAGTATTAAATGAAATACTATAAATAAAAAATATAAGTGAAAATGAAAGGGATTTAGAAAAAGATTGTTATAATTAAGAAACCAATCGAACTATGTATGTAAATTATATGCAAATCATTTTGTCGCACGGTACTGGATTTAGGCTTCGAATACATAGCTTCACGGTGATTCATACCAGTCTGAAAAAGCATTTCTCACTTGTTTCTTATCGGCGAACACTTGATTCAGATTCTCGATATGATATTGAAGTTTTCTATCGTAGTTTATGGCTATGTAAGGAGAATGGAGGTTTCTAATTGAGGAACCCGATTGGAGTCTGCACTAGGGAGGTCGAGTGAGCGATACTAGTTTGGAATTAAAAGTTTATGTATCCGAGTGAATGATCCGATCAAATATAGCATACGGATGATTTATGTATATTATAAGGGCTTGAGTATAATTGTGCACCTTGTGTGTGACTTAAGAAAAGTTGTTGACTTAAGCAAAATTCTAAATATTATTTGTTAGTCATTTGACATTTTAAATAATGTTAAGTGTTTGATTATTCCCTTACGGAGTCTGATTGATTGGTTTGTGATTTTATATGCCATAGTTTATAAAGTTTAATTTATAAACAAAGGTTTTTGAATTGTTGCTTATTAGGACTTAAATCTCAGTGCTTTTTAAAAAATCAAGTGATTTCGAAAGAAATTGTGAGGGAAATAATAAAAACATTATTTTGGGAAAATTTTGGATGAAGTGTTATTATTCCAGAGTGTTTGAAAATAATATTTTTGAAATGGTTTTCAAATATTTTTTGGTTATGACTAAAGTTGGGCAAAAAGGGAGTTTTCCGATTTGGAAGGCTCGTATTTGTTTTCCCTAGTTATTGTTTAGGAGGAATCAGTTTACCACTGGATCCTCCATGTTGTTTGATTCTTAGGTTATACCATGCATCGGTAGGAAAAGCCCCTCCTGGTCATAATTGATTTTGATTTATTTGTCTTTGAAGAAATTTGAAAATATTTTGAATATAAAACCCAGACATTTAGTTCTAAAATTTATCTTTTGAAATGATTAGATGCATAATATTTTATTACCGAAGAATTTCTTTACTTTTGGTCGCATTTGCTTAATTAGTATGTTACTTTTGGTTGCATATGGCTTTATATCACACGAGAATTGCATGTAGATTTATATCAGACTAGTTTTTGCAAGTAGAGTTGCATCATAATTATTTGTTGCATCATATTGCTCTTTTGTCAGCCTGATTCTCTTTTGAATTATGTAAGTACAGGTAAGCAAGATATTGCTATTTGATTCTTGTGCACCTACATTTGCATCAAGATAATAAGTTGCTAGCAAAAATTTAAAAGTTAAACACAAAAAGTTACGGGGTAGATTTAGAAATTGAAATTGGTTGATACTTTTATGCCCCGGATATGGGAGGTGTTTGCACCAAAACTGGTCATAAACACCCAAGAATAGATTTAGTACAGAAATAAATGAAGAAAAACAAAATTAAAACGAGAAGATAAATCGACAAAAAACTGAGAATTAGCTATAACCAGAAACACAAAAAATTATAGTGGCTCAGCGTCGTATGCCTACGTCTACTTGAAGTTTTGCCCTTTATTAATCACTTATGAATCTGATTACAATGGAGAAATAAAGATATCACTTGATTACAATGAAGTCTCATGTAACCAGCAGCATCCCCAAAAAATGAACCATGAGGCCTGTATTTATAGGGAGAGATGATGAGAATTTCGCTAAGATTTCGGCAGCAGGCTCTTTGAGTCCATAGGGGCCCACCATAATGATCGGTATCCTGGAACGATTGTCCAAAGTTTAGCCGATCGTTATTTTTGTCTCCAACTAGATCGATCCATGTAAATTCTTCACTTGTCCATAACTCGAGCATGCGAACTCCGATTGACTTGAAATTTGAAATGTGGCCTTATCGAGCCTTCCTTGTCACTTCATACTAATTACACCTTGAATGGGTACTTAGACATTTTTTAGCGTTGTCCATCCAAATCCATTCAACTATCGTCCATAGTTTCAACTGTAATCAATTTCCTATCCATCCACTTTAGCCAAATCCATGATATCCCGGCCTAAACAAAAGGCGGGATAACATTTACCCCCAAAACATGCCTTGCGGTAGGAGATGTGTTTTGAATCGCTACGAATACAAAATCTGAAGTCCATAATCCATTGAAAGCCGTATTATCCAATCCAGAATCCAATCTGTTGCTAATCCAATTCCTTGATCTCTCCAGATCATTAGCGACATCCATAACTTTTCTAAGTCAATATCCAATTCCGAATCCATTCCAAACTCATTAACCAAATCCACAATCTCTTCGGATCGTTTTATCAAAATCCATATCCATTCGAAGCCAAATTCATTGCTATTCAAAGATGATATCCGAATCCATGACCTCTCAGTGTCGTTAGCCAAATTTGGGACCACTTCGGGTCCGTATCCAAATCCGCGATCTCTCCGTGTTAATATCCAAATCCATTGCCATTTGAAATCTTAGAAGTCAGTAAGCCAATCTACGATCTCATTGAATCGTTATCCAAGTTCATGGTCTCTTCGGACCCTTGCCGAGAATAATCCATACTCGACGACCTGAGTAGGCCGATCCTGTTGCTCTCCGGCAAAGCGACCTACTCCTTGCCAGGTATAATTCATACCTAACAACCTGTTGGGTTTTGTTCTCCGGCCTTAACTCTTCGGTCGAGGATTTAATCCATGGGGTATCCTTCTCTAGCCTCGATCCACAATCGAGGACTTAATCCGTGGGTATCCCTCTCCGGCCTCGATCCCCGGTCGAGGACTTAATCTGTGGGGTATCCTACTTAGGCCTCGACCCCCAGTCGAGGACTTAATCCATGGGGTATCCTTCTCTAGCCTCGATCCCCATTTGAGGACTTAATCCATGGGGTATCCTTCTTCGGCTTTGATCCCCAGTCGAGGACTTAATCCGTGTATGAATCCATCTTGTCGTTCTCCGACGAAGGGACTCGAGACCCTCGGTTATTGCCCCGTCTCTTCGGTCGGGGCCACAACCGCAACCTGTGTTATTTATTACATTAATCCAGGTTTAAGAATTCTAAAGCCCATTTGGAAAAATATAAAATAAGAGTCCGTACAACCAAAAAACTAATAAACCAAAATATCAGAAAAACGATAGTTCGATGTAAACAAGAAAAAACAAAATTTCACCAACCCGAGCACAACGGTTCATCATCATCTCAGAGCATGCCTAGGGACCATCCTCGATCCCGTGCATGTGTAAGTGACTTAGCTGTATTACTGCGGAGTTTATTATTTATTCCATGCCATCCCAATTAATTTATGACAAGTTGACGATGATGCCTTGATTTAGTGCCATTTTCATTCGAGGTGGACGGTGGCTGCTCCTGTTCCACCACCGCAACCCTTGCCCTCACATATTATTGCAACTGACCACTCCTCACATGTTCCTCAACTATATCCTTTAAATGCTTGCAGTCATTTGTATTGTGCCCATCTAGCTCATGGAATAGGCAATGCTTTCCTGATGCCCGCTCGTGTTCGGAGGGTTCCCTCCTTGTCGGCCTTCGACACTGAAGGCGTCCTCGAGTATCCAAATAAATCCTTTCTAGAGATTCGATCAAATCCACATAAGAAGAGAATTTTGGTTCTCTCTATTGCCTCTTTAACAAATTAATGGCATCATTAATTTTCCATTTGCCTTTATCATTCTTGTTTACATCTCCTGATGATCTTCCACTTTGCAGAGTATTCACCTCCGGTTTGTTTGCTCGTGCGTCTTCCTGCCATAGGAACCTTTCTTCTTCATGATAAAACTCCCCAAGATCCATAAGTGGATCCCGTGCCAATGAATCTTTGAATGTCGTGCCATCAGCAATACCAGATACAACCGCCATCAAAACCATGGATGGATCTAGACGATCCACCGATGCCGCTACGGCATTAAACTGTGACTCTTCAGGGACTCTCCGGTCCTCTGTTTCAGTGTTTCCAAACTCATCACATTTTTGGTACTCGAGATGTGAACCCTAAACTGCCTCATAAACCTTTTGATCAATCGCATCCATGTGCTAATAGAGTCGCTTTCCAACTGTCTGAACCATAGTGCAACTATATCCTTTAAGTACAAGGGGAAATACCATGCCATGACTTCCTCCGATGCCGCCAATACTTCCATGTCTCTCATGTATCTCGTCAAATGAACAGCGGGACCCGTTTTTCCATTATATGTCTCAAGCGTTGGTAGTTTGAATTCTGGTGGATTCTTATCTTGCCTGATATTAGGAGCGAAGGGACTCCTATTTACAGCTTCTAGATCCCTATTTACCAATCCTCCTCTCATAGGACGTCTAATCATTTCCGCCAACCTGTCATTGTCATCCGGTGGTAGTCTTCGATCATTGTCTCCAACCTGCTTCCTGAGTCTATGGGAAAATCCTTAAATCTGCTCTTCTAGATGAGCATCCACATTCCGATTGATGCCAAAATGCACAGCACTGCCCATTATCCTGCCTGGGATCGATCCAGCATGACCTGGTGGATGCCTCCAAGTATGGATCGATCAACCTTGATTGTTCTTGGTTGGTCAGGGGTCGCTCTCGGCTATTCCAGTCCAACATGCATCATGTTAGCATCGTTTCCTTGGTCCTGATTCTGGATTTCCTCCGCTCCTACTGCTCCAACTCCGTGATTCATACTTTCAACGTTTCTTGCTATGCCATTCCTTGGTTTTGCGCTCCAGCTTATCCAATCTGTTGGAGTAGGTTCTACATCATCTCCTCCTGTCTCTTTAGCATCCTTTCCTGCATAACATCCATCATCATTTCCATCTCATCTCTGGTAATGAAGATTGAGGTTTGATTAGCCCCTGAGGAAGCCTCATGACTCCCTTCATGATGGCTCCTATCCTCTCTTGGTCTCCTTGTTGACGGTTCACCATTTCTCTAATTCCAAGTTCTCTAGTTGGTTCCAAGTCTGAACTCCAAATTCGTGGGGCTAACTTTCTCGGTGAAAGCACCAAAATGTTTACGCCAAAATTGGTCACAAACACTCAAGAATAGATGTAGCAGAGAAATAAATGAAGAAAACAAAATTAAAACGAGAAGATAAATCGAAAAACAACTGAGAATTAGCTATAATCTGAAACACAAAGATTTATAGTGGATGTCAACGTTGTATGCCTACGTCCACTTTGAAGTTTTGTCTTTTATTAATCACTTATGAATCCGATTACAATAGAGAAATAAAGATAGCACTTGATTACAATTAAGTCTCCTATTACCCGCAGCATCCCCGAAAAATGAACCATGCGGCCTGTATTTATAGAGAGAGATGATGAGATATTCCGCTAAGGTTTCGGCAGAAGGCTCTCTAGGTCCATAGGGTCCTACCATAATGATCGGTGGACCTAACTCAATATCCTAGAACGATCGGCCAAAGTTTAGCCGATAGTTATTTTTGTCTCCAATTTTCGTGTGATCGTTTTAAGAGGGTCCTACATGCCCCTTGAACTTGTCCCTAAAATATGAATTCAATCTGAGATGTTGATTGTGAGATATGGATCAATCTTGGTTGAACTTGGATTATGCACTGGAAGATATCGATCATTTTTAGGACTTGGCCAAAACGATCGACCAATAACGATTGGCTAAATCCTAAATGCAACTTTAGGACTCACGATCGTTTTTGGGGGGTTCCACATGTCTCTTGATATTGCTCCTAAAATATGGAATCGTTCTGACTTGTAAATTGGGAGATATGGATTGATCGTTGTCGAACTTGGATTATGCACTGGAAGATACCGATCGTTTTGATGGATCGGCAACAACGATCGCCCATCTTCAAATCTCCACTTTGTGTCCTATGATCGTTTTTGTAGGCTCTACTCTTCATTTTACTGGTGCTCTGAAAGTTTCAAGTGAATTGGTCTTGTAGATTTTGAGATATTGATCGATCTTCGTCGATTTACGCTGTTTTATGGATCGTACTAGATCGATCCATGTAAATTCTTCACTTTTCCATAACTCGAGCATGCGAACTCCGATTGACTTGAAATTTGAAATGTGGTCTTATTGGGTCTTCCTTGTCACTTCATACTGATTACACCTTGATTGGGTTCTTAGACATTTTTTTGAGCGTTGTCCATCCGAATCCATTCAACTATCATCCATAGTTTCAACTGTAATCAATTTTCAATCCATCCACTTTAGCCAAATCCATGATATCCTGGCCTAATCAAAAGGCGGGATAATATTTACCCCCAAAACATAACTTGCGGTAGGAAGGCATGTTTTGAATCGCTATGAATCCAAAATCTGAAGTCCATAATCCGTTGATAGCCATATTATCCAATCCAGAATCCAATCCGTTGCTAATCCAATTCATTGATCTCTCTAAATCATTAGCAGCATCCATGACCGTTTTGAGTTGATATCCAATTCCGAATCCATTCCAAATTCATTAACCAAATCTGCGATCTCTCCGGATCGTTTTATCCAAATTTGTATCCATTCAAATCCAAATTCATTGCTATTCGAAGCGGATATCCAAATCTGACGTACATCGATGAGTTTCATAACGATCGGACATACTGTGTGATTGAGCAAGCTCGGAACGCATAACGATTAAGTTTAGATGATTAAAATAATATTATTTGATTTGAAAAGCTAACTTCTGTATAGGATGGAATTAGGTCCCAAAAATAGTTCAATTGAGTTCGGAATAGAGGTATTTAGCTAGGGGCGCCAGTGAGCTTGCCTCATCGGAGTTCGTAGAATTTAGGGCATGAATAGTGTCGGTTAGAAATCCTATAATATAAGACACCAACCCTCTCATTTTGCCGAAAACCCAAATATTATAACCTAGACACCACTTTTATTTCCTTCCATCCAACGACCATAGCTCATCGGTGTCGCTCTAGCCATTTTCAAGGGATGGCCTCAACAGGCAAGTTGCTCGGCTAGGGGAGACATGGTGGATAGATGGTGGGATTAGGCGATGGTGACCGGAGCCACCGTGGATCTGGGTTTAAAGGCGGCGACATTTTTGGTTTGGTGAGTAGGCGTTAGGCGGAATCAGGCGGTGGGACCACTGGTGATGGGAAGCTCGTGGACGGGGCAACCTTGGGCCGAAGGGCGACGGTCTCTGGTGAAGTGTAGCGATGGTGGCGTGAAGAGAAACTCGACGATCGAGTTGAAATTCGAAGCAGCCTGGAAAGTGAAGTCGCGATTTGGGGTAGTATTCATGCGGCCGTGATTTGCTGTGAGGAGATTAGGGTTTGGATTGTAATTAATTAGGGTAATTATTTTGTGATTAGTAATTAATTATTTTAATTAAATCAAAACCTTATAAATGCAATAACTTGTTCATAAGAGGTCGGATTCAAACGCGGTCGGTTGCGTTGCACTCCTAGGAACGATATCTACATGTTGGAACTGGATTCGGGGAAATTGAAGCTTGTAGAATTTCAAGCTAAGATTGAACATCCGTTCGATTTTAGTTCAAATCGGAATGCTTCGGCAATAATTGTAATTTCAGTGATTTTACTCACCTTCAAATAAACTATATAATATCTGTGATGCTATAATTTTTTGTTGAATGCTTGGATGTTAGTTTAGATTGTTGTTTGATTGATAGTTTGAATTGGAATCTAATTTTTGAAAATAGATGGTATATTACCTAATTTGCAGGGAACCTATATGACTATATATATTGTCCATAACCACTGTTTTGCAGAGTACATTTGTTAGATAACATGATTAAAGTGAATTTCTGGAATTTTTGGGGATTTTTCCAAAGTGATTTGCTATGCAAATTAAATTATTTTAGAAGAGAGACTTCTTTGCAATATTGATTTTGCTTAATGGAAGGGCTTATTTGTTAACTTAACCATGGTTTAGATCTGAAATTAGCGGCAGTTATTTTAGTAAAGAATTTGAAAAGTTAACGCAACCAATCCTGTGTTTACACGTGGCAGGTTTGTTAGAAAAGGGTTTGCATTAATTAGTATTAAAATAGGTTTACCCAGAAAAGTTGGTTCCGCCTTCTTTAGAAGTACCTTTCGACTCAGAGCTTTCGCCTTCAACCAAGTCGAAACCCACTAAGCCAAAACCAATACACATGGTATCACTTAGATGGTACGTAGTGGATAGAAGAAAGGCGGAAGGTTAGGTGTCGAAAGCATGGCTTTCGAAGGGGTCGATACCTTGGTTTGTTTTAAAAAGAGAATCGCCTGCCATTGTTTTATTTTAGCCTTTAAAAGGGTCGAAGCTTATGTTTTCGAAAGAGGTTTTTAAAAGCTTTCGAAGGTGTCGCCATAAACTTATGTTTGCTTTCAAATGGGTTCCTTTACATATGGAATAATGCTTTTAAAAGAAGGGGTTCCGACGTAGTCGAAGCCCTGTTGTCATTCTTTAGCCTTTTGGTGGTATTGAAGTCATCAATGCGTTCGAAATGTAGTTTTTGTTCTTAAAGATGTTTTAAGTCACTTCCTAAATGCTTTCGAAGGGTCTAAGGGTTTCAAAGGCAATGGCTTTGAAAGGGGTTTCGACGCTATCCTTCAGTGTTTTGTTTAAATGATTTGAAGCTTTCGAAAGGGATAGTGCCGACGCCATCATGGTTTCCCCAATATTTTTATATGATAAAGGATGGTTTCGAAAGAGATACATTCATTTGTATTCACTTTGACCCAAATAATATTTTAAGCATAAATCCAATGGTTTCGAAAGGTGGACTTTCAATGGTTTCGGAAGGGTTACTTCCAATTGTTTTGAAAGGGGACTTTCAATGGTTTCGGAAGGGTTACTTCCAATTGTTTTGAAAGGGGGACTTTCAATGGTTTCGGAAAGGTTACTTCAAATGGTTTCGAAAGGCGGACTTTCAATGTTTTGGAAGGGTTACTTCCAATGGTTTCAAAAGGTGGATTTTCAATGGTTTCGGAAGGGTTACTTCTAATGGTTTCGAAAGGGGTACTTTCAATGGTTTCGAAGCTATGCTTTTAAGTGTTATTAAGTAATACTTTATTACATTCGAAAAGTTTTGAAGGAGTTGTTTTAAAGTGTTTCAAAAGGCAGGGGCTTAATTTTTTGAAAAGAGATTTATATGCCTTCGAAGGAGGTTATCCAATGAAGTCGAAAGTAAGGTTTTGAAGGTTTCGACAACCTTAGTTTTCAAAGAAAATAACCCAATCTCATTTTTGAAAGAGAACCATGGCATAATTAGATAAAGTGTTTTGAAAAGGAGTTTTTGAAGAAGTATTCTTTGGTTAAAAGGCTAAAGGCATTAACCAAGTTATTATGTGTGCTTCTTCATTTGTGTGTATATATATTCACATTGTTTTGGACCTTTTAGGGAAGGGCATAATAACCAGCTAGGTTGACCTAGTAGCGAATATAAGTTAAGTTAACTCCTGAACGAGTAGAATTGCATCCAGGAGGTCAGGAGGACTAGAATATAGGATGCTAAAATAATAAAGAAAGATATTGGCATGGGCCAATAGGTTCTCAGTAAGCCCATGAAAACAGTGTATAGGAAAAGATATTGGCAGGGGCCAATAGGTTCTCAGTAAGCCCATGAAAACAGTGTATAGGAAAAGATATTGGCAGGGGCCAATAGGTTCTCAGTAAGCCCATGAAAACAGTGTATAGGAAAAGATATTGGCAGGGGCCAATAGGTTCATAGTTAGCCTATGAAAACTATGTATAAAGGAAAGACAGGTTCATAGTAATCCCATGAAAACTATGATTTGATATTGGCAGGGGCCAGTAGGTTTGTAGTTAGCCCATGAAAACTATATCCAGATTAAAGATATTGACAGATTTCAGTATGTTCCTAATCAACCCATGAAAACTAGTATAAGAAGAGAGGATATTGGAGTCACCAATAGGTTCCTAATCAACCCATGAAAACTAGGATAAGAGTAAAGATATTGGAGTTACCAATAAGTTCATAGTGATTCCATGAAAACTATGTAATTGGACAAGGAGTCCTTAAATATTTTACCGGTTATTAGTCAGCCCATGAAAACTAATAGGTTAATAGTAATCCTAGAAACTATAATTGAGACAGATAGTCAAAATGAATGAGGATGGGTAATCTAGAATTGATTCATTTGTTTTGCATATCATCATATTATATTGTTTTGAATTGTTTTAACCATTATGGATGCAGGAGCATAGTATATGGTTTTTAAAAGGTTTTAGGATACTAGTGAGAGGAAAACCCGTTCTGCTAAGCAGCGTGGTCTCACTAGATATGTAAATTTTTTGAGATGGTAGATTATTATTCATACTAGGCTTTATGTCTGACTTGAAGTTTATGTTTTCCCCTTAAACTCTCAGATACTCAATTGATTTTGAGTAGTTTGAGAGTTGAGGTTTTCAGGTACCTCAATAGACAAATTAAGCTTCCGGAGACGTGCTGGAGGCATGATAGCTATTTACAGTTCTCTTTTATTTGATTTCGCCGTGTTGTTTGTAATGGCAAAGTTGTTATATTGCCTTTATATACTCTGATAACCCAAGGGGGCATCTTCGTATGTCGCTCTTGGCATATATTGTAATAAATATATTTTCTCCGAACGTGGTTAATGATTGTGGGATATTTAATGAATTGGAAATGTTTTGAAATGGAATGTGACCTTGTTTGAAGTTTTAAAATTTTCCATATTCATTTGTTTCTGTGTATCAATGTATCTAACACCGCCGTATTTGGTCGCCGAGGATAAATAATTATGGATGATTGCAGCATCCGTAGCCGTTAGTTTTGGGCCTCCAAGTAGGGGGATGTTACAAGTTGGTATCAGAGCATAGGTTTATGAAACTTTAAAAGAAAGTTAAACCTAAAAGTTTTTCAAACATAATTCCAATGAATCAGAAATATGATCGGGGTTTGGGATAATGCTATAATAACATACTTGCATTTGATACATATATATATATATAAGTACGTACTTCCCACTCTCTAAGACTATTCTTTAGTATTCTTACTAAGGCTCGTATGTAGATTTACGAGAAAGAAGATATGGAAACAGGAAACAGAAGAGGAAATCTCTGTGGAGGAAGCACCACAACTAATGGAAATGTTCGACCTAATGCCAGAAGGAACCATGGTCGACCGGCTAATGCTAGCCAAAATGCTGATGCCAATGTAGGTGCTGGAAATCCACCAGTAGATATGGGGGCGATGTATCAGTTCTTCATTAATATGATCCAAGTGGAAGCTGCTGCTGGAGTTGCTGGTAATGTTGGAGGAGCTAATTCTGTGGCTCCAGTTGGGAATAACTATGCAAAGCTAAGCAGAGATTACACCAGTCTGGGTAGAAAACCGTTTATGGGAACGGAGGATGCTATTGAAGTAGAGAACTGGCTGTTGCATTGTGAGCGTATCTTTGCTGATCTGGGTTTAGATAATGAGCAAAAGCTGTGACGCCCCACTCCGAGACCCACATTAGCAAAGAGTATTACTAGGTAACACCGTCTGCTAATACAGAGAATAGAGCTGGATAGGAGTGACCATCTATAACCTTGTCTTAATTATCTATTGAATACGCCGACAATTGCCACTTCTTTCTCAAATGGATCGACAAATCCAATAAATACTTAATACAAAGCCATAGGTGGCTGAAGGATCTATCAGAACGAAATATAACAACTCAAATGTAATACACATCACAGAACAGTGGATCATCACATACATTTACACATATACAGATACATTACAGAGTTTACAAAATGATACATGTCAAGCGGTAAGCAAACCACAATATACAGGCGAGTCAAAAGAATACATATTAGAGTTACAGCCAAAACGGACTACACAAAAAGCTATAACAAAAGGAGCTAGCGGAATAGTCCATGCGGAAGAAAAATAGGCTAAGTCCAATGTACCTAACCCGAAACATCTCGGTCTAACCCGAGTATAAAATACACGGGTCAGTCTAGCTAAACAAATCAGTTAGATAAACCAAATGATAATGAACAAACAAGGTCATAAAGTACCACAAATATCTCCAAAAGAGATAACCAGGTCATCTAATAAAAGATGATTCATAACAAGCCTCATATCATCGGAAACTCAAATAAACAAAGGATATGAATATCCCAAAGCAAGCCAAAAAGGCAAATAACAAATACCAATAAAGGTAACACAAGTTTCCACAAGGTAATCGCTATATATCATGTGGTTCAAAGGACCTACACCGAAGGGCGATACACTAGGGAAATATAATTGTCAAAGAAACAAAAGATGCTCGAGCTCAGTACTGTATAACAAGGATCCACAAGCCCGAAGGCAACAAACCCAGATATCTCTCGAGCGGTGACAAATGACCAACTCCAAAAGCGATACTATAGGGCAACAAACCCAAATATCTCTCAAGCGGTGGCGAATGACCAACTCCAAAAGCGATACTATAAGGCAACACCCGAAGGCACAAACCCGAAGGTACAAACCCGAAGGCAACATACCCGAATATCTCTCGAGCGGTGGCGAATGACCAACTCCAAAAGCGATACTATAGGGCAACACCCGAAGGCACAAGCCCGAAGGCAACATGTGTCACCAACTCTCAGGAAGGAACCCGAAAAATGTTAACGTGAGTCCCATACCACACGTTCGCACTAAACGGTTTACTATCTGTCAGTCAATTTCACACTCAAAGCAGTACAAAGTTTACCTCATCTCATCGGTAAACCAGACCCAAATGTCAAGACGGTCAAACGAATAGATTAGGAATTAATTGGAAAGATAAACCCCACGTGTTCATAGCACGCATTTTATTTAATCATTTAATTCTCCTCCCTCTTCGCTCGAAGTGCAAAATTGTGTGTGTTTTATATAGAAATTATAAATTAGAGAATGAGCTTTTAATACAATTTAAAACGATCACTTTATAAAAACCCGTGTACGAAATCAAAAAGGAATCATCAAAGTCAAAATGCGATAACAACTAATTGGATCGACAAGAATCGATAAAAATGGAAAATTCACTCAAAAATAGGCAAATAGGGAAAAATAGGCAATTCCAGACGTCTGATTTATAATCCAGACGTCTGGATTTATTCACTGGAAATTCATAAACCTTCCAGACGTCTGGAGGGTGGCTTCAGACGTCTGGCATGTTGCATCAGACGTCTGAGAGGTTCTTTCAAACGTCTGACACAAGGTTTCAGACGTTCGAGAGGTAGTTTCAGACGTCTGACTTTGTTTTCTGCCATTTTTATAAATTTCTGCCGTATTTTTTTTTGTTTTCCAGGTTTAAAACCAGACGTCTGAACTTGCATTTCAGACGTCTGAAGACCTGTTCTGGGCAACAATTTTCCTAGGCCTTGATGGCCAAAACGAATGGGAAGCTATCGAACGAGCAACGAAGACTAGGGGATTACGCCAAGTGACAACCCAGTCTTATAGGCTCTTCGATACACCCCAAACAACAAGTCTAAATATCCACAATAGGATCTTTAAAGATTTTGTCTCCAAAACACCAAATTTGGAGAATTCACCATATCAATCCAAATTAAAAGCAAATGAACATGAATAGAGGTTCAGAATTCTTACCCAACCACAACAAAAGCTATAGGCTTAGATGTGAGTTCAAAAACTCACCTTTTAACTCAAAAAAAAAGATGAGAAGCTCAAACACAAAGAAAAGATCAACCACTCTTCAATTCTACTCTACAAGCTCCAATCTAAGATCAAAACAAGTATTTCCTAAATTAGGTTATAGGAAATTCTGAAATTGGAGAGAGCTTGAGATGGAGAAGGTGAAAATAAGGCTTACCTAGGCTTCTCTTTGATTTTGGAGCAAGAATTTGAGTTTGCAAAAGGAAACTAGGGCTTGGAATTTCTATTTCCCATTCTTTTCCCCCATTATCAGTTGAGCTAAAGTGTTAGGAAATGAATTGAGTGAATGGATGAAGAGTTAATGAGTTAGGGTATTAAGTTGGATTAGTGGGCTGAAACCCAACCCAAAAGCCCAAATAGAAAATAACAAAATCTACTCACTCCAAACATACCGATGCTTATACTCAAAAAAGTCGCAAACGCCATTTTAGACTCAATGGAAGTGGTCCCGAGTCCTAATTCGACCGTTTGCAAAAAGTGACATTATAGACTTAAATCCGACTAACGACGCTATATTTAAATATACAATCGTAAAATATGCGGGTTGTTACAGAATAGAAGGTCGGCCTCTAAACAGTTGCAGAGGTCAGCACTTCACTAGTGTAATAGTGTCACTACCAGAGTTCCGGAGGAGGAGTTGACATGGGCTGAGTTCAGAAGGAGATTTGAATAGAGGTTTCTATCTGAGGTTGCTAAGTCAGCATTGATGAGAAAGTTTATGGACCTAGTTCAGGGAGAGATGTCGGTTATCGAGTATGCCACTAGGTTTGATGAGTTTTCTCGATATGGGTATGCTATTGTTGACATCGACATCAGAAAGAATGTGAGGTTCATTCGGGGTTTGTGACTTGAGCTTGCTAGAGCAACCATGACACATATCCATGATCCTTGTAATGTTGTTGTGGAGATGGCAATTCGCTATGAAGAGATGCTTGCTGTTTGTGTTAGAGAGAAGCCGTTGAAACCCAGGGTTCTCAAGGAAAGAAAAGGAAGTTTTTAAGAAGGAGGGAGCCCAAAAGGGAGATGCTGCTAAGAAGGCAAAGGCTGATTTGGTTTACTACAAATGTGATAAGAAGGGTCATTATGCTAATGAGTGCTAGTCAGGAAAGGGAAAGAAGGCTGCAGACAAGAAGAATGTGAAGTGCTTTAACTGTGATCAAGTTGCATTAAAGAACCAGTGTCCAGAGCCAGTCAGGGCGGACAAGGGCAAGGTCTTTGCTGTTGGGTCATCAGCTAAGCCAACTGCAGCTGATAAAGGAAAGACTGTGATGGAAGGTATTTTTTTGATTCAGAGTATACCAGTTAGGATACAATTTGATACCGGTGCATCACATTCGTTTATACCTCAATGCTTGGTTAATAGGTTATGCTTAGAACCCACATACCATGTTACTTCCTTAAGGGTTGCGAATCCAATAGGAGGGTATGCAACACTAGAGATGAGATGTGACCAGTTAGAACTTGATTTGTTAGGTCATAAGTTTGCATGTTGTTTGTATGTTTTCGATTTCATAGATTTTGGAATCATCTGGGTATGGATTGGTTGAGGAGGTATGATGCTAGGATATTTTTCTAGGATGGGGAGATATCACTAAGACACCCTGATAGTCATAACCGAATTATATTCTTAGTAGAGAATTCTGGCCAGAGTAGTTGTGCTTTGTTAAGTGCAATGGAAGTGGGAGAAGATCTAAGTCAGGTTTGAATAGCAAGAGAGTTTGCAAATGTCTTTGAGCCAGTCATAGGTTTGCCACCGAAACGGGATGTTGAGTTTCTGATAGATCTTGTGCCAGTAGCTGAAATTGCAAGTAGACTGCCTAGCAGGATGACACCTACTGAGATGAAGGAATTGAAGGTGCAGCTAGTGGATCTAGAAGGAGAAATTTTATTAGACCAAGCAGTTTGCCTTGAGGAGAGGCCGCGGTATTCGTGAAGAAACCGGATGGGTCGTTAAGGATGTGTATCGACTATCATAAGTTGAACGTAAGGATGATAAAGAATAAGTATCCTTTGCCGAGAATTGATGATCTGTTTGATCAATTGAGTGGAGCCAGATTGTTTTCTCAATTGGATTTGGCGGCAGTCTTCCATCAGTTAAGAGTGGCGGAGGACAGCATTCCTTTGACAACATTCCGAACAAGATATGGTTCGTACGAGTGGTTAGTAATGCCATTTGGGTTGACGAATGCACATGCTTTCTTTGTGGATTTGATGAACCGAGTCTTCCGAGCTTATTTGGATAGATTCGTGTTGGTGTTTATAGATGACATTTTGGTATACTCTAAGGATGAGAGGGAGTATGAAGAACACCTTAGAGTTTTGCTTGAGACGCTAAGGCAGAATCAGGTAAAGGTGAAGTTTTCCAAGTGTCATTTTTGGAAGAAAGAGGTTAAGTTTCTTGGTCATGTGGTCTCAAAGGAGGGCTTGTCAGTCGATCCAGTTAAGATCAAAGCTGTCAATAATTGGAAGAGACCAGAGACGGTAACAGAGATCAAGGGTTTTCTTGGATTTGCTGGCTACTACCGGAGATTCATCAAAGATTTCTCGCGGATAGCAGCGCCTTTGATTAAGCTTACCAGGAAGAAGGTGAAGTTTGTTTGGTCCGACAAATGTGAGGAAGCATTCCTTAAGTTAAAACATTTGTTGACCAATGCACCGGTGTTAGTAGTTCCAGACGGAAACCAAGGGTTGGTGGTGTACACTGATGCATGTGGGGTTGGATTTGGAGCTATGTTGATGCAGAGGGGTAAAGTTATTGCCTACGCTTCAGGACAGCTTATACCGCATGAAGTGAGATATCCTACTCATGATTTGGAGTTGGCTGCGGTGATCTTTGCATGGAAGATTTGGAGGCATTATCTCTTAGGAGAGAGATTTGAGCTATATACTGATCATAAGTCTTTAGATACTTATTCTCTAAGAAGGAGTTGAATATGAGACAGGAGAGGTGGCTGGAGTTTTTGGCTGCTATTGGTTTTGGTATAGAGTATACACTAGGGAAAGGTAACAAAGTAGAGGATGCTCTTAGCAGAAGACATTAGAATATGGTGTTGGCTATGTTGGAAGAATGGAAGGTTCCAGAAGCTTTGGATAATTGCAGCGTGCAGTTAAGATCGACTGCTATTTCTAGTCAAAGTACTACCACATTGTCCTGTTTAGAAGTTTGACCAGTGTTGATCGAGAGAATTGCTTCAAAGCAGAAGGAGGATCCATTATTAGCCGAGAAGATCAGAAGGCTTGAGGTTGGAACTGAGATCGATGATTTGAAAGATTTTTGTCTTGACTAGATAGGATCGTTGAGAAAGAAGGTGCGATTATGTGTTCCAGATGTTGAGAACTTGAGGAAAGAAGTTCTTGGATAATGTCATCGATCAAAGTTTACGATTCATCTTGGAGGGACCAAGATGTATCAAGATATGAAGAGGAGCTTTTATTGGGAAGGTATGAAGAGGAATGCTGGCTTGTGGGTCAGACAGTGTGCAAACTGTCAACAAGTGAAAGCCGAACATCAGAAACCGAGTGGGTTGCTTCAGCCTCTAGAGATTCTAGTGTGGAAATGGGATTTGATATCCATGGATTTTATTGATAAGTTCCTAAGGTCAAATAGAGGAAATGAAAATATATGGGTCATAGTGGACAGATTGACCAACAGTGCCATTTAATTCCAGTCAAGCCAACCAAGATGGCACCTGTATTAGCTAAGTTGTTCATAAAGAACACGGTTAGACTACAAGGAGTTCCTAGTAGCATAGTCAGTCAAAGATGTTTTATTCACTAGCAAATTCTGGATGAGTCTACAAGATGTGTTAGGCACTAAGCTCATGATAAGTACTGCATATCACCCTCAAACGGATGGGCAGACAGAGGGAGAGTCAATAAGGTACTCGAGGATTTGTTGAGAGATTGTGTGTTGGACTTTGGTGGATCTTGGAAGGATCACCTACATTTGGTTGAATTTTCCTATAATAATAGTTACCAGACTAGTATAGGAATGGCGCTTTTTGAAGCTTTGTACGGAAGGCCATGCAAATCACCAGTACGTTGGTTGGAGACTGGAGACAGATTGATCTTAGGTCCTGATTTGGTTAGGGAGGCATCAGAGAAGATTGAGTTGATCTGAGAAAGGATGAAGGAAGATCAATCCAGACAGAAGAGTTACGCAGATAAGAGGCGTAAAGACCTAGAGTTCTCAGTTGGAGATAGGGTTTTCAATAATGTATCACCGATAAAGGGTGTGGTACGATTCGGGAAGTCAGGAAAACTGGCACCGATAAAGGGTTTGGTGAGTGGGCGTTAGGCGGTGGGACCACTGGCGATGGGAAGCTCGTGAACGGGGCAACCTTGGGCCGAAGAGTGACGGTCTCTGGTGAAGTGTAGCGGCGGTGGTGTGAAGAGAAACTCGACGATCGAGTTGAAATTCGAAGCGGCCTGGAAAGTGAAGTCGTGATTTTGGGTAGTATTCATGTGGCCATGATTTGCTGTGAGGAGATTAGGGTTTGGATTGTAATTAATTAGGGTAATTATTTTTTGTGATTAGTAACTAATTATTTTAATTAAATCAAAATCTTATAAATGCAATAACTTGTTCATACGAGGTCAGATTCGAACGCGGTCAGTTGCATTGCACTCCTAGGACGATATCTACATGTTGGAACTAGATTCGGGGAAATTGAAGCTTGTAGAATTTCAAGTTAAAATCGAACACCCGTTCGATTTTAGTTCAAATCAGAATGCTTCGGCAATAATTGGAATTTCAGTGATTTTACTCACCTTCAAATAAACTATATAATATATGTGATGCTATAATTTTTTATTGAATGCTTGGATGTTAGTTTAGATTGTTGTTTGATTGATAGTTTGAATTGGAATCCCATTTTTGAAAATAGATGGCATATTACATAATTTGCAGGGAACCTATATGACTATATATATTGTCCATAACCACTGTTTTGCAGGGAACATTTGTTAGATAACATGATTAAAGTGAATTTCTGGAATTTTTGGAGAGTTTCCCAAAGTGATTTTCTATGCAAATTAAATTATTTTAGAAGAGAGACTTCTTTGTAATATTGGTTTTGCTTAATGGAAGGGCTTATTTGTTAACTTAACCATGGTTTAGATCTGAAATTAGCGGCAGTTATTTTAGTAAAGAATTTGAAAAGTTAAGGCAACCAATCTTGTGTTTACACATGGCAGGTTAGTTAGAAAAGGGTTTGCTTTAATTAGTATTAAAACATGTTTACCTAGAAAAGTTGGTTCCGCCTTTTTTAGAAGTACCTTTCGACACATAGCTTCTGCCTTCAACCAAGTCGAAACCCACTAAGCCGAAACCAATACACATGGTATCACTTAGATGGTACGTAGTGGATTGAAGAAAGGCGGAAGGTTAGGTGTCGAAAGCATGGCTTTCGAAGGGGTCGATACCTTGGTTTGTTTTAAAAAGAGAAGCGCCTGCCATTGTTTTATTTAAGCCTTCAAAAGAGTCGAAGCTTATGTTTTCGAAAGAGGTTTTTAAAAGCTTTCGAAGAGGTCGCCATAAACTTATGTTTGCTTTCGAATGGGTTCCTTTACTTATGAAATAATGCTTTTGAAAGAACGGGTTCCGACGTAGTTGAAGCCCTGCTGCCATTCTTTAGCCTTTCGGTTGTATTGAAGTCATCAATTCTTTCAAAATGTAGTTTTGTTTTTAAAGATATTCTAAGTCACTTCCTAAATGCTTTCGAAAGGGTCTAAGGGTTTTGACGCTATTCTTCAATGTTTTGTTTAAATGATTTGAAGCTTTCGAAAGGGATGGTGCCGACGCCATCATGTTTTCCCTAATATTTTTATATGATAAAGGTTGGTTTCGAAAGAGATACATTAGTTTGTATTCAAATTGACCCAAATAATATTTTAAGTATAAATCCAATGGTTTCAAAAGGGGGACTTTCAATGGTTTCGGAAGGGTTACTTCCAATGGTTTTGAAAGAGGGACTTTCAATGGTTTCAGAAGGGTTACTTCCATTGGTTTCGAAAGGGGGACTTTTCAATGGTTTTGGAAAGGTTCATTCCAATGGTTTCGAAAGGGGGACTTTCAATGGTTTCGGAAGGGTTACTTCCAATGGTTTTGAAATGGTACTTTCTATAGTTTCGAAGCTATGCTTCTAAGTGTTATTAAGCAATACTTTATTACATTCGAAAGATTTCGAAGGAGTTGTTTTAAAGTGTTTCAAAAGCCAAGGGCTTAATGTTTTGAAAAGAGATTTATATGCCTTCGAAGGAGGTTATCCAATGAAGTCGAAAGCAAGGTTTTGAAGGTTTCGACAACCTTAGTTTTCAAAGCAAATAACCCAATCTCATTTTTGAAAGAGAACCATGGCATAATTAGATAAAGTGTTTTGAACAGGAGTTTTTGAAGAAGTTTTCTTTGGTTAAAAGGTTAAAGGCATTAACCAAGTTATTATGTGTGCTTCTTCATTTGTGTGTGTATATATATATTCACATTGTTTTGGACCTTTCGAGGAAGGGCATAATAACCAGCTAGGTTGACCCAGTAGTGAATATAAGTTAAGTTAATTCCCGAATGAGTAGAATTGCATCCAGGAGGTCAGGAAGACCAGAATATAGGATGCTAAAATAATAAAGAAAGATATTGGCGGGGGCCAATAGGTTCTTAGTAAGCCCAAGAAAACTGTGTATAGGAAAAGATATTGGCAGGGGCCAATTGGTTCATATTTAGCCCATGAAAACTATGTATAAAGGAAGAAATTAGAAAGACAGGTTCATAGTAAGCCCATGAAAACTATGATTTGATACTGGCAGGGGCGAGTAGGTTTGTAGTTAGCCCATGAAAACTATATCCAAATTAAGATATTGACAGATTCAGTAAGTTCCTAGTCAACCCATGAAAACTAGTATAAGAAGAGAGGATATTGGAGTCACCAATAGGTTCCTAGTCAACCCATGGAAACTAGGATAAGAGTAAAGATATTGAAGTTACCAATAGGTTCATAGTGATTCCATGAAAACTATGTAATTGGACAGAGAGTCCTTAAATATTTTATCGGTTATTAGTCAGCCTATGAAAACTAATATGTTAATAGTAATCCTAGAAACTATAATTGAGACAGGTAGTCAAAATGAATGGGGATGGGTAATCCAGAATTGATTCATTTATTTTGCATATCATCATATTATATTGTTTTGAATTGTTTTAACCATTATGGATTTAGGAGCACACTATATGGTTTTAAAAAGGTTTTAGGATACTAGTGAGGGGAAAACCCGTTCCACCAAGTGGCGTGGTCTCAATAGATATCTAAATGATTTGAGATGGTATATTATTATTCATACGAGGCTTTATGTCTGACTCAAAGTTTATGTTTTCCCCTTAAACTCTCGGGTACTCAATTGATTTTGAGTAGTTTGAGAGTTGAGGTTTTCAGGAACCTCAATAGAAAAATAAAGCTTTCGGAGATGTGCAGGAGGCACGTTAGCTATTTAGAGTTCTCTTTTATTTGATTCTGATGTGTTGTTTGTAACGGAAAAGTTGTTATATTGCCTGTATATACTCTGGTCACCTGTAACATCCCGCTTCCAGAGGCTCAAAACTAACCGCTATGGATGCTGCAGTCAACCATAGGTGTTATTTTCGAGTGACCGAAATTAGAATCTTGAAACTATTGGCATGACAGAAACACAAGAATATGAAAAAATTTAAACTTCAACAAAATGGGCATCTTCCTATGTTGCTCTTGGTGTATATTGTAATAAATATATTTTCTCTGAACGTGGTTAACGATTGTGGGATTTGTAATAAATTGGAAATGTTTTGATATGTATTGTGATCTAGTTTGAAGTTTTAAAATTTTCCATATTCATGTGTTTCTGTGTATCCATGTATCTAACACCGCCGTAGTTGGTCGCCGACGATTAATAACTATGGACGACTGCAGCATTCGTAGCCGTTAGTTTTGGGCCTCCAAGTAAGGGGATGTTACAACGCCAGACGGTGCGACCGATGCCAAAGATTCAGCAAGACAAAAGGAACTCCCTCAACAGAGCTAACATGGATGGTCGGCCCATGGCCGTTCGCGATTTGGGGAATTGATCTGATTGGTGTATTGCCAATGGAAAAAGGAGGGGCTAAATATGTTATAGTTGTCGTTGACTATTTCATCAAATGGGCCAAAGCAGAACCGCTGGCCACCATTACCACAAAGAAAGTCATCAACTTTGTTACTAAAAACATTATTTGCAGGTTTGGCGTGCCGTAGGAAATCATTACTGATAACGAGACCCAATTTGAAAGCGCCGAGTTTAAAGACTTTTGCAAACGCTTCCGAATCGAGAAGAGCTTCTCCACAGTCGCTTATCCACAGGCCAACAGATAAGTGGAAGCAATAAACAAGATCATCAAGTCCACCATCAAAAAGAAGCTAACTAAAGCCAAAGGGATTTGGGTTGATGAACTTCCACTTGCACTATAGGCTTACATAATAACACACAAAGCAGCAACCAGGCACACCCCGTTCGCCTTGGCGTATGGTTCTAAAGCAATGATCCCCATCGAACTAGAAGACCCCTCTCATCGAAGGTAGAATTTCAATCAGAGGCAAAACGAGCAGCTCCTACTTGAGTCGCTTGACATGATCGAAGAGGAAAGGCAAGAGCCTGAGTTAAGGGCCGCTGCTCATCAAAAAAGGGTCGCACGGTACTACAACTCCAAAGTTCACAACCAAACCTTCGAAGTAGGAGACCTCATCATCAAACAAGTCTACCCCGTACCGGGAACCTTTGTACCAAACTGGGAAGGGCCATATGTGATCAACCAAAAGCTAGGGGATTTAACATTCACACCGACAACCGTTGATGGAATCCAAATTCCCCGAACATGGAATAGTGAATCACTGCGTTGTTACTTTATATGAAACTATCTTATGTACTTATAATTTTTTAGAAAATAAGCCATCCCGGGATATCGGAGGCATTGTAAATAGGCAAAACTTGCCCAACTTTTCTTAATAAAATTGCTTTGCTTTCTGAACCAATAAAACTATGTTCATAAAAGTAACCTGCTGAGTCGACGGAGTCAAATCGTCTCAAAACCATCCAATCGCTGCTTGAGATAGTGGAATCATGTTCAAGTACGCTCCATGTACCCGCCGGGTCGATAGAAGAAAATCGACTCAAACCGTCGAATCGGCGGAACCCGATCCCCGCCTGCTAAGAACCGGTGTTGCTTCAACAGCGCTGGGAAGGCCCAAATCAAAGCCTCGCATCCCATAAGCCGTGCATTACCTTTTGAACCATGGAATCTCGCTCTTGAAGCATAAACTCCTCACGTTGCCCGATGATTGGTAACTTTGAGAAGTTCAAAACCGTTCCGGATCGACGGGTCATATTGATCCCAAAAGTTGCTCATCCCATAAGCCGTGCACAATCCCAAAACCCGCGCATCCCATAAATCGCGCATACTATCAAAAGCCATGCATTTCATAAGCCGCGCACACTCTATGTACCGGTGTTGCCCTGGCAATACCGAGAAACTTATTCATTGCAAGAATAACTGAATCAACCCACTTCCACTATCGGGATCAACGGGTATGAATCTAACAATGTCAAACAACTACGAGTCGGCAGAGAACTCCAATTGTTGACTGATAATATATCTGAAATCGAGTTGTTCAAATCATAAGTTCCCGAAGATTGGAACCAAAAAATATGTCCGATTAGAGACATCCAGAAAATCACTTGGATCAACCGGTCATTTGATAAGTGATCGAAGTAAGCAGCACCGTGAACAGGGGGGCACACACCGATACTCAAATAAAAAATACTCAGAAACAAAAACCAAGTACTTCATAATTCTGTTACTCCAAACAAAGAATTTTGGCGGTAATCATAGGACTAGACAAAATAAAATAGCAGTAAATAAAATTGACATAAGAGCATTAAACGAAAATAAGGAGACCGGTAAAATTACAACCAAAGTGTCAACATTGTATTACTTATAGCTTTTTCTATACAAAGCCAAAAATGTGGGGGCCGTACCCACACAATATCGGCCAAAAAAAGAAAAATACAGATGCTACAACAATCAAAGCAGCAAGTGCAGACTCTGCACTTGAACAAAAAAAGTATCAAACAAAACAAATTGGATCCATTGCTATCCGGACCTGTCAATGACACTTTCCACCGCTCCCCTTCCCACCGCTCCCCTTCCCACCTTTAGTTGGAAGTTTCTGCTTCCCTTCAGAATCCCGGCTAGGGGTAGCGTCGCTGCCTATGATATCATTTATCTCGTCGGTGCCGCCATCTTCTACCTGCTCTCCAACCTTCTCGGAAGACTCCCCCTTGGCCTTGCGCTTCCGGGATTTGCGAGAGCTCCTCGAAGATTTTATCGCTTCAACCTTTTCCTTCTTAACGGCAACCAGTTGTTGTTCAGATTTGCACAGCTAACCAGTCTGGTCCTCTTGCTCTCGAGCTTCAGCTGCCATGAAGTCGCCCTCCAAAGATAAATAAGGGTCGTCTAGACTATGCAATGAACCAATCTTCTCGGATTTCGGCCCCGGTTGCGAGCCAGACGCAGGCGCAGCAATCAAAGTGGGTACAAAGATAAGCGTCGAGGCAGTTGAAATAGTGGCAAGCCCAAGCATCGAGGAAACCGGCGGGTCAATAGGTAAAGAGGACGGACCTATAAGATTAAAAATAAAAGCCTATTTTCGTCTTGTTCTTGTGGCCTGAGTTGAAAATTCTCAAACTCGGGGGAAACGAGAAGGTTACCTGCATCAGAGGAAGGGCCGAGAATGTCAATCTCATATTCCCTGCCTTCTCTTTCTTTTGATGGATGCACGATCTTCGGAGAAGTTCCCAGACAACCTGAAGTTTCAATGACAGCTGCCGGAGGAACTGACGACAAAGCAGCATCGGCAAAACCCGCCAACTGATCACAAGGCTATCTTGATGGTCCGCCGGGCCCAGAAATGAAAGGCTCCGGCAACATTTTGGCAATTGCAGTCATAGTAGCATCGACAACCTCCTATTCCTTCTCAATTCGAAGGACCTCTCGTCCCTCTATCAGTGCTTTCTTCGATTCCTCACTGTGGTAGGCATCCTCCAACTCTCGCTCAGAATATACATCCTCGTTTTCTTGGAAATGGGCCAAGATTTCTTCCAAAACCATGGCCAGAGTACGCGGAAATTTAGGGCCCAAAAAACTGAGGCTCCCCTGATGTAGAAAGGAATTAACATAGAAATTTAAGATGGTATCTTCCATCTTCTCCATTTTTCTCTTGAAAGTGTCCTACAGCTCCAGGTAATCCGCTGTAATGGTGGCCTTCTCAACTTCAACTCGAGTCTTCTCGGTGCTAATCTTGGCAAATCTTTCTTGGAGCGAAGCGATTGTCTGGGCTTGATCGGAAATGGTCTTGTCACGGGATTCCACAATTCCTGCGTATTCAACAATTGTCTTAGTGTGCCCTTCAACAATTTTGTCATGATCAGCAATAGTCTTCTTTTGAGCTTCAATAATCATGTCACGGGCTTCGAGCTCCTCCTTCAACTTAACTTCGTCCGCATGGGCCTTCTCAATTTCATCTCGAAATACGCTCTCTATTTTTGCATAGGCCTCTTTCAGCTCCTTCAGCAAGCTAGCGCTATTCTTACTCTCCCGGAGCGCCGCATCCCTCTCTGTTCTTAATCGCTAAATTCTGGCGTCTCGTTCCACTAACGCCCTCTCGAAATCATTTCTTCGATTCAAAGGAGAGGATCTCCTGATAATTATTGCGGTTCGTGTCGGTCAGCTGCTTGCATAACTTTTCCCATCCCTCATTTTGATCTAAATAACTTTGAATCAGTTGAAGGTGGGGCATATAGGAATCTTTGCGGATTTGGTGAAGGTTTCGGTCAAACTTAACTCCCTTTAAAAACCACCCGGGGAGCGCAGCTTCGAGTATAGGGGGACCGGATAAAAGAATGTAAGCCGGCCTCATGTGGGGAGGCAAGGAACCAAAAGCGGGCACTACGTGGGTCGATGGGGCTTGAAATGAAAATGGAGCCTGAATGGAAAAAACTGGACCTTCAAGACCGACAAAACCTAGGGCCAGGGAAAAAGCCTGATGCTCTGAAGATAGAACCGTGATCAACCTTTGACTTATTGGATGGTTCCACTCAGTCGTTAGTGGTTTTTCTCTTCTCGTAACCATTCTTATACGTCCAACCCCATTCTCTGTCATCCTGGTGACGAGCCTCGGCGTCCGAGTCTTTTCGCCATCTGCACTTTTCCTCGGTTTCACGGGGCCGGTGTCGGCTTGAAGATCGTCTTGACAAATGTTGTGAATCAGTGAATTGTTCAAGATTGTCATAAAGTCCACGGCCACTCATGGTACCTCACATGAAGAATAAATAAAGAGCTTTAGCAATGAGAAAAGGCCTAAATAATGCATGTGTAAGTGAATGTGACCCTAGTGAAATGTGTAAAGTGTCTTGGGGGGCCTAAAAGGATGTCACAAACCGGATCGGGAAGCCACCGCGGTAGAAGTCGGGCTGACTCTAGACACGATATGATCAAGGTGAGGAGACATTCTCTCGAATTCTAAATCCTCCCCCATAAGTTCATCGATATGCATGTAAAAATTGCTCAAATCCCTAAAGTCTACGTCGGTATCTTTAATCGGGGAACCCTGACGTCGCTCGGCTGTCGGGGAGTATCTTTATTGCGAATCTCTCGGGGAGGCGAACCCGGGAGAATGGGACTCATTCCCGGAGTCCCTTCACACGATTCGAAGTCTCCATCACCGGAGCCTGCGTCGAAATCATCATCACTGGAGGAGGAATCAAAACTACTACTGCCCTCAACGTCACCCTCCTCCTTTTCCATTGCCACTGTAGCTTTGCCCTCTCGTTGCTTGAATTCTTCTTCCCCTTCCTCCAAATCGAGGGCATTCTGGCTGGACAGCTAGCGTCAGTCGTGACACTCCTTCCTTCATGAGTTTATTCGGTTGACTTGCCAGACGAGCCTTTTTTTCTAGGAAAACACCTTCTTCAAAGCCATGTGGTAAAGAAGTGAAGCGTGTTCATACTATGGAACGAGAAGGAGATGGGACTTTAGCGGCCACGACGGATCTCCTAGGTAGCAGCAGCCCATACCGGAGTAAGTTTTGTCCATTAGCAAAATTTAACTGATCTTTCCTTAGCATCCACGGCCTTCAGAGTATGGAAAATCCGATCGAGAAATTGTCTTTGTTCGGCCTTAGAATAACTGCAAGGAGTATTTGATCAATTAGAAATCCCATAGCGAAATATCGAAACTCAATAAGTAAAAGTGAGAGCTTACCTCCCGTCGTCCAATGGTGATTAAATCCTTCAGGACATCTAACAAAGAAATACTGAGTCTTAAATTAAGACAGATTGCTTTGGAGCTACACCATGATTTTGCGGTTCCTTTGGGCCTCAATGACGACAAGCGATGGGCACTCGTCTCTCTTCTTAAACCAGAGAAAATATCTCAACCCATCAAGACTCGGAGCACGATTAAATATCCACATAAATAGGACGTGAAGGCAGGTCAAAACTGCATATCCATTAGGATGAATTTGGAATAGACCAATTCACAAGTTCGGAAGAGTCTCTTTCAAGAAGATATTGAAGGAGGCCACTGCTCCATTTAAGCACATATACCGGTGGAAAGCATTGTTTCCCGAAGGCAACATATGGGCAAACTCATTCTTCTTCGAAAGGCGCATATCGTCCTCTGGAATGCCATGTTGTACGCAAATGTTATGTAAACCTTAGCGGATATTATGATGGAAGCTCTCTCTAGAGGATTAAGAAGAACTCTGAAATTCGGAGGAGTTTGGTCTACAACCGAGCCAACCGGAACTAGTTGACCGTATTCAGCTCACGGAACATAAGAGGAAGGCGCAATGGATGACGATTCAGCTTCTAAAAGTGCAGGACTTTCTCCATTGGACTTACGGCGAGAGGATGGATGCTTCATTCTGTTGAACAGAACTTGCATCTAACGCGGTCAGGTAATTCTATCTTTAACTAAAACTTCCCCTACAACCCTTGAATTTCGAAAGAATATCAGTTTACACCAACACATCGGATTTCAAGTGTAGACCGGGGGAAATGCAGTGTGTGATCTATGTGAGGTGGGCGTTCGGTGTCTTGAGCACTACAGATGATCTATCCCGTGCAGATAATTCACTTGCAATGAAGAATAAAAGGAGCTTCTCATACCTTTTATTGAAGTCATTTCTCCTACACTTACCCGTTATCGATCAACGATCGATAATGGATCCGTTGTCCGTAGTGATGCGGGAAGCTCTTTCCATTTCAAGTACACCAAGAGTGTGGTACCGTGACCAATCTGAGCTCTCTGGAAGGCAATAACAACATAAGCTGCACGCGAAACACTACCCTAAGCTGTTATTCCCTTTCGAAAAAAAAACTAAAACCAATTCGCGAGACATCGTGTTGGATCAACAATGTAACTGAGTGCAAGTCATTTCTGATTCTGTGGACGAAGATAGAAAAACATGTCAAGCACCAGAGCAAAGCCCAAGCATCGTTCCATAAAGAACTCAAGACTCGATTTAATATCTTCTTCCACAAAATTGCAATCAACTTGAATTCTCCGTGACGATCATCACCAATACAACTCCATCATCAAATTTCAAGCTAACAAAATCAATGTTACCCACCTATAATCGAGAATCAAGAAGAGAATGTAGATGGACTTAGAATGTTGGCGGCCTATGGAAAAAAGTGTCGGTGGTGATCCAGGGGAAGATCGATGGCGATCCAGAAAGGTAGAGCAACAAGGATGCGTAGCTTGGTCAAGGCGGCGGCAAAGTTAAAGATGGTTGAAGGTAAGGAGCCCTGGTGGCAAAGAACGGCGGCGGTGATGGCAAAGGAAGATCTAGGTTTTGGAATTTTTGGATCGGGTCGCGGAGTAGAAGAGTCGAATCGCATAAGAAAGCATGAAAGGGATAGGGTCGGCTCGAATAGATTAAGTAGGGCACAACAGAAAGAAAAATACACTAAGTCCATGGATTGCTAGGGATCCATGCAATTGCGGCTAAATTTTTCCCATACTCCAAGCACGATCTAGGTGTCTTTTGCAAGCCTCTTGAAAGTTATCAATTCATTGTTATAAGTAATGACGATTCCCCATTAGAATTCAATAGATGGCCGAAGGACCTGAACCAAATCCACATAATGGCCTCAACGTGATCACTCGAACTTCACCAAGCGGGAACTCAAAAGCAGTTACATATAGAGCACACCTTGTTTCCAACGAAGGCATACTCTGGAGAGCAAATATTATGCAGGTTTTTAACCTAATTGGATTCAAAGGAAGTCGGAACATCTACGCCGAGTCAGAGCAACTCAAGAACAAACCAAAAGGAGTAGAAGAACCTACTAAGAAAGGTCAAAGGAAAAGAAAGCAAAAATATGCTAAGGTGATGGATCGCTAGCGATCCGTCTCTTATGGACCTCTAGCGATCCGTATGGGTCGCTCGGGGATCCTCCAATCCTCTTACACCATAATCCAGTAGATATTCTAGGAATAATTGCTCAATTTGATGGAATTCCAAGCTAGTTAGATCGAGAAGTGAGCATTCGTTTGATTCCATCAGCAGTTAAATGCAAACAGCGTATGAATCATCATCAAAACATGGTAATAGCTATGAAATTACATGGAGAACACACCCATAAGACAAAGTGTGCAATTCAAAAGAATAAGTACAAAAACCATCTAAGTACATGGATCGCTAGCGGTCCATGCACTATGGATCGCTAGCGGTTCATAGGATCATGCTATATTGCTTTGAAGTTTTCGGAAAGGATGAAGGAAAAATACCCAAATAATTGGATCGTTAGCAATCCAAAACCTATGGATCGCTAGCAATCCATCACCTATGGATCGCTAGCTATCCATCAGGTTGGCATGGGACATCATGAAACTCTCTGGACTTCTTCGTGTCATCATGTAGAGGCTTTTGGTAAAGCAGCCAAGCCCAATAAGTTCTCCAACCCCTATAAATTCAATCCTACCTGCAACATAAAGAGGACTTATGGACTGGCTGCTGAAACTTTGCAGAAACTACTCTTCACTCTTCTCCTCCCACACAACTGTCATCTATAGAGTTTATTGTGATTCTCCAGTAAACTCTAACCCTAGTGAATTGATCTAACATACAAGATTCATTTGCATTGTAATCGGATTCAACTGGTAACAGCGGTTAGTTAATAGAAAGTTATAAAGTGGACATAGGCTTTATTAATAGCCGAACCACTGTAAAAATCTTCCTATCTTTGTACTATTTCTGCTCTTATTACATTTATTCTTTATATTATTGCTCTGTAAGAACAAGGCTGGTGCTTTTCCAATCAGCCCAAGCAGTTGATCCATTTTTTGGGTTAACATTCTTGTTATTACTTGATCAGTTAAATTACACATTTATCATTGTTAAGCTCACATTATTATAACCCAACATTGCATTTTGGGATTGGGGGAAAAATTACCATATAGGTAGTTCTAGTAGTGAGTATTGTCAAACTTGATTCCTGAGTGGGTAGAATTGCATCCAAAAGATCAAATAGATCTAATATGTTAGGATGCCCTGAACTGATCGAAAAGATATGACTATGAGATCTAAAACCTGATAAGACTTTGCGCGGGACTGGTGTAGAGTTGTTGTAACAACCGCCCTTCATAGTATCCAAAAGTGGGTGCCTTACATCATCGCGTGACTTTCAAATATCACAAAAGACAGATCATCGGGGTAAAATTAGAACCAAACACTAAACCAAGACATCGATAAGGTCTCACAACGAAATGACAACATATAATATACTAAATATATATGAATAGAATATAATAACAATATATAAGAGACTGCACTAGCGGAAGAAACTTACAAGTAAATATCAATAAAAAATAGTCAGAATAAATCAACTCCGAAAGAATAGAGTTCTTAATAAATATATGGTACAAAACTCTCGTATATAAATAACAGGTATGTCATGTACAATAAAATAACAAGTATATATATCTCAAAACATCGATGCCATGCCTCCAAAATGCTCCTTCTGCGCAGTCTGCTAGCGTATTCTCAAAAGCACCTGACTCCAGAATTACTAAATCGAGCACCCGAGATTGTTACGACATAAGCAGACAAAGATAAAATGGTGGTCATACATAAAGTCTGGTGTGAGGGGAACTATCTTAAAATACTATATATTAAAACTATAAACAAATAAATATTAACTACTAAATCACAGGCGACCCTCTCCACAAACGTGGCTTAGGGGTAATCTGGACTGCCTATAAATAAGTATAGTAAATCCATCTTAAAAGTAGGGGATCATACCATAACCTTCTCTTCTCCTATAACAACAAGTTAGCACAGTATCTTCCATTGTACTACAATAGCCCAAAACTACTAATAATATAGTATAAATATACCATGATCAAACCATGATCCCAAAACAACGATCACTACCGCTAAGATCGATAAGATACGCTCCAACGCATATGGTCACTACTGCTAAGACCGAATAGGTACATCACAACGCGTATGGTCACTACTGCTAAGACCGAATAGGTACGCCACAATGCATATGGTCACTACGGCTAAAAGCAAATGTTCGTAAGATTACCAACGTATGACCTAAGACGTTCGAGCTATCACAACAAGATAAAGCTATTCATTGTCTCAAAAGATCATGTCGAGTGTGTCATGGCAATCAACAACACTTTAGGTACACCACAACAAGGTCGATACCTAGGTAGGTCACATAAGTCCATACCCTGGGTAGCTCAAACTAGTCCATACCCTTAGTGTGTCACAACAAGTCGACAATAAACAAATCGTATATTACTCTAAGGTCAAAATTTTCGAGTACAGGCTCACTGCTTATATAACGTACGGAATCGCCACGCGCGACTGCAGTCTCCATGGCTTAAAACCCATCAAAAAACTCTAACGAAACCCCATACTAACCCAAATTGCATTCCAAATGGAATGCACGACCTCAATATCATAATACTCCTCTGGTATACCCTCCCGGTCTATCTCAAATTTTACGGTTTTGGAATACATGTCGAGGTGGTTCTCACGTGAGCCCTAAAATTAGATTACTCCAAAACCCCAAACATAGACAAGTTTATACTTATTTTACTCACATTGAGAAAAAAGAACTCAACCACAGTGCATTGAGTCCTAATTCGCTCGTTTGTAAAAATCGAGTATAAGAGACGTTCCGTCGCTTAATGATTATATATTTTAATTAATCATTTAAATATTTGATGGTTAAAATTATGGGTCATTACATTCTCCCCTCCTTAAAAGAATTTCATCCCCGAAATTCACATAAGTACGATAAAGTAACAGGACTGACCAAACTTCTCGAATCTCGGTTTCGAAAAATTACAACAGTACCTTCCTTTGTGCTATTAGCACTACAGAATTCCCAAATTAGAATACATCACACACTAGGAAATATGCGATAATCTATGTCATCCTACATTCCCGAAAAATTCATACATCTCTTAAGAAAAGTTCTCACTATCTAAATGCCAGCCTTAGCAAATAAGCATTTAAATAGCTATATATCAGCTCTCAAGTTTCTAATTCTACAATACAAAGAGGATGTGCACTAACATGGAATTCAAACATGTATTACCTCGGTGTAGTAACTGGTACTACTATAGTCATATACGAGAATCAATTGGAGAGCAAGATCAAGTGAGTCGGTATCAAAATTACAACTTACAACGAGTCACATCAAAAGGCAGTGGACTTGTATAAATCATGTCTCGCCCCATAGTGGGCATGGATGCTAAGCGACCTATTCCAGATAGCTAAGGAATACAAATCAATAAACCGTAATTACTGATGGGTGGAATCAACAATGGACACTTATTGCGATCCAACGATTCCGAATAAACAGGACCGTACACTAACGTACTTAGACATTTGTCGCGATTCAATTATAGATAGATTCAATACACTAACGTACCTAGACGTCTATCAAGATCCAATAATAGGCACTAATATAATGCCCATACAATGTATGATTACTAATATAAGATCAATATGTGTACGACCACTAATATAAGACCGATACGATATATCTAACTATACGTACCCTAGAGTAAACCCTCAAAGTTTGGAATTCATCATTGTCAATCAAATGACATGCGCTTAGTTATCTCATATAATCAACCTCTAATAAATAAATGACTATAAGAGGCAAGAAACCGTTAAATAATAGCCGATAATGATAAGCAACAAGAACTAGCTTTCAAACTATCAAACATGCAAGCAACGAAGTCCGCCACAATAAAAATCATCCAACATCAAAGTCAAACAACAACAACAAACAAAATCAAACAGTCACAACAAAAGCAAGAAAAAAGCAATAACAAACAACAAGCAATAGAAAGCAGCAAATAATAGCAAGCAAACACAAGCAGTAGCAACAACAGCAAGCAACAAGCAATAACAAACAACAATCAATAACAAGCATAAACCAATAACAAGCAACAAATAAGAATACAATAATGAAATATTTAAATGAGTCAACACCAACATGCTCAGTAAACATCAAGAGTCATACGCGCATGTTGAACCATAAACTCTGCCGAGTCAGATCCATATTCAAAAGGAATAAACGCCTAAGTGGAGCAACTCCTTTCATGCAAATAACACACGAATGACAAACACACCTCTCGGCTACAAAGTGGAAAACCTATACGATATGTAGAATCATCGAGTCTCTAAACTCAGAAATAAATCCTGTAATCATGCCTTTACTTTCCTTTTCTTCCAAACAAAACTCGTTCTCCAAAGGAGAAAAATTATACTAATTAAATCATCATTGAATGAAGATTTACAACTGTCTGGGTTTTTCTAGGGTTCAAATCCACCTCGACCGCACAATGTTAATAAGGATAATATACTAAGTGCACTACGACGCTTGCCTAGGCAAGTATCATCTCGTCACTTAGGAGATTATCCGAATTGCCACAAGACTAGTCGAGAAATCCTTCCCCAAACTCTCCCATGTAATAATTATACTACAATAAAATTTTATAATTTCTAAAGGTCATTAGAAATGACACGATACCCGCTCCGACCCTTCATTTGCTCGTAAGATTTCTTTGTTAAATTTGTGGCCACTAACTCCATTCATACGAACTCTGACCTAGTTCCTTGATCTGACTATTGAAATCTCCTTGCACGACCAAGGCCATGTTTTAGAAATCTCTCAGTCATGCCAAGAATCCAACTCAAGTGCTCATATACTAGAATCAAGTGAAAAACCCTATTCTAACTAGTACAAATCACCTAGAAATTTTACGCTCGAACTATAGGTTAAGAACTGGCACATGACCGGATCATTTTTTTAGAAAATATCCCTTTCGGCACATAGGATTGCTCCCATCACCTGAGGTTTACTGACACAAAGGAAAACAATCATAACATAAATGACTCTAGGCAAACGCCTATAAGTCATTTGTTCGGTCTCTGCTCATTATTGGGCATCCACCAAATCCTACCTAGATATAAATCCAAGTCACACTTTATCAATTGAACCTACTCAAATTGAAAGCTCATGCATCAAGTTCGAATGGTAACACTTATATCGCTTCACCTTAGCTTTGCAACTAAGGTGACTTATACAAGGTTTATCTCTACTGAAGAATTTACCTACTATGAAAGGTGTCAAGTTTAGCCTATCTACCAAGTAACTAGTAACATATAAAATATACCGCTCAAGTGTCGGAAGGAACAAGAGTTCCAAAACAAATAGAGCATACCTCACCACATAAGTTCCTTTCGATTTTCCTTAGTCATAAGCCCGCTAGGACCAGGTAATGCCTGAAAGGCACAAGCATCATCACTACACAGCCTTCAAAAATGTAGGACGGTCCTTCATCAAGTGATCAAGCTGGTCAAAATCGAAGCACTATGCTTTGCTTTACCTGGATGAAATTTCATAGCAAACATCCCTATATCCCGTAGGAGTGACATACTAGGCCATCTTTTCTTTTTCAAACAAGCTCGATCTTCCTTGTATCATGGTCGTTATGCTTCGGTTGGAGCTTCATTTGCATTTCCACTTTCGCTAATTCAAATGGTATCTCATGGGCATTCTCACAAAGAAGAACCATCCCAACGAGATATTCAAAAATGAACACTAATAGGGATAAGGCTATGCAATGAACCTCCAACCAACGCTTAAGACCCAAGACAAATCTCTTTGCCCACAACAACGAAGTAACAACCACCTCAAACCCCAAAAAAAAAATGTTAAACCGATCAACACTCCTTCACTGATAAGCTATCCGGCTCGATGGATGGAATACTCAAGCCACACATTCTTCTCGATCTTAGAAATGAACTGAAAACTTAAAGCAACGCCTAAATAAATTCTGAACCACAGATCTGCTTATCAGCCACAAAAACACTGCATCCTACCCAGCCAAAGTCTCCCTTCCACAATCGCCGAGAAACCATCCCACTTACGAGAACATTCCCTAGACTTGTATCGATGGAAGACTTCTCATGCATGTGTCCAAGACCACATCTCAGCAACAGTCTCAAGACCCAGATATGGCTTCCCTCTAAGGCTAAGGAAATTCAAGCACTACTTTAAAGAGTCCAAAGCTGGCGGAGCTAAAAAATGATGCCCAAAGGGCCATACCACTTTTGGCGCTAACTGCAATCAGTTGGAAATGTTCATGGGCGACGGAACATCTTTTCCAGTAGCTAAATAGTCTTTGAACTAATCAGGTATCTCAGACTGCCTATCCGCGGTAGCTCCTGTATTTCATCTTCTCATACGGATAGCCTGACGAAAATACCTTAACAACTAGTGGCAGAAATAATTTAAGTTCAGAAGACAAGTAGTGTATACAGTATTATATAACAGAAAAATACAAGTACGCTCTCTTAGCATATCAACTGGCCTACTTGGTCCGAGTGTTGAGCCTAAGCTTCGATATCAACTGTAAGAACCCGCCTTTCGTAATACACAAAAGTTGGCGCCTTACATCATCGAGTGACTTTTGAATATCAAAAAAGACAGTTCATCGGGGTTAGAACAAAAAACTAAACTAAGGCATCGATAAGGTCTCATGATGAAATGACAACATATAATATATTGAGTATATATGAATAGATTAATAATATATAAGAGACTGCACTTGCGGAAGCAACTGACAAATAAATATCAGTATAAATAGTCCGAATGCATCAACTCCAAAAGCACAGAGTTCTGAATAAATATCTGATACAACAGTCCCATATATAAATAATAGATCTATCCTGTACAATAAAATAACAAGTATATATATCTCAAAATATCAATGCCACGCCTCCAAAATGTTCCAACAATGCACTCTGCTAGTGTATCCCCAAAAGCACCTGACTCCAGAACTACTCAATCAAGTACCCAAGAGTTGCCATGACATAAGCAGATAAAGGCAAAACATTGGTCATACATAAAGTCTGGTGTGAGAGGAACTATCTCAATATATTGTAAATTAAAACTATATACAAATAAACAGGAACTACTAAATCACAGCCGGCCCATTCCACAAACGTGGCTCAAGGGTAATCCGGACTGCCTAGAAACAAGTAGAACAAATCCATCTCAAAGTAGGAGATCATACCATAACCAGCTCTTCTCCTATAACAACAAGTTAGCACAATATCTTTCATTGCACTACACTAGCCCAAAACTACTAATAATATAGTATAAATATACCATGATCAAACCATGATCCCAAAACAATGATCACTACTGCTAAGATCGATAAGATATGCTCCAACGTGTATGGTCACTACTGTTAAGACTGAATAGGTACGCTAGAATGCGTATGGTCACTACTGGTAAGACCGAATAGGTACGCCACAATGTGTAAGGTCACTATTGCTAAGACCAAACGTTTATATGATTATGAATGTAGGAACCAAAATGTCTGAGCGATCACAACAAGATAAAGCTATTCACGGTCTCCAAAGACCGTGTCGAGTGTATCATGGTCATGAATAACACTCTAGGTACACTACAACAAGGTCGATACCTGGGTAGGTCACATAAGTCCATACTCTGGGTAGGTCACATAAGTCCATACCCTTGGTATGTCACAACAAGTCAACAACAAACAAATCATATATTACTTTAAGGTTGAAATCTTAAACTACAGACTCACTCTATATATAACGTATGGAATCGCCACGCATGGCTGCAATCGCCATTGCCTAAAACTCATCGAACAATTCTAACAAAACCCCATACTAACCTAAATCGCATTCCAAATGGAATGCATGACCTCGATATCATAATACTCCTCTGGTATACCCTCTCGATCTACCTCAAAATCTATGGTTTTGGAATACGTGCTGGAGTGGGTCTCACATCGGGCTCGAAATCAAATTGCTTCAAAACCTACCAATATTTTATAGGTCGTAGCCCTAGAAATATGGTGAATAATGGTCCAAACCACCTCTCTATTCGAGTTTGTATGCGAAAGATATCGCATTTTGAAATTTCGATTGATTGATAGACAAAATTCGAAAAGCAAGTATTCAGACGTCTAAATCGGAACTTAGACTTCTAAATATAGTTTTAAACATCAAAATATAGTTTTAGATGTCTAAAAACCCCTGAAAATGCACCAATTCCTCTCTGTTTGCCCCCTAAGACTTATCCAAACATCTGGATGCCAGTCATGGGCAAAGGTTACCTTCAAACGTTCATAACTTTTGATCTGTAGCTTCAAATGACTACTTGTTTCTTCCGTTGCGACCATGGAGAAATCCTCTTCGATCTAAAGACTTCAAACCACGAAATTAAATAATTTGAATTTTTTTCTTGCCTTGTGGGTACCCATACATGTGTCGATGCACTCATTTGTGCACGCCTATGCACACACGTTCAGGCAAACACACATTAATGTTGTAATTCACATTTCGGACTTCACCGGAGAGATTACTCGACTCGTTGTACTCTTATGCAACATAGTGCACACAATTGTCGCCATGGCTATGTGAAATGCCTACAACGGACTTATAATCAATTATATTTCTATATATTCAAACAATTGCATATCTATATAAACAAACAATCACACAACAATTCTAACTACAATATTATCTTTGTTTTAATTGTTGCTTAGCTCCGAATGCATGTATACGTATACTCGTTCCTACATATACACGTATACATATTTTTGAATAAGTAATTAAATTATTACATACATCAAAACTTACTTGTATTTACTAAATCATTTCAATAAAAGTGAAACGTCTCCTTATATCATTTTATAAAATCTCTTACCATTTTACAAAATGTCATACTAGCTTATAAATCACTTTATAGCCTTTTTAAAATGCTTAATCACTTCATTAAAATAAAATATTCATCATTTTCCTATTTTATAAAATCTCATATCTATTTTATAAAATATAATCCTCATTTATAAAAACTTTAAATTATTTTATAAATACTAATTAATGCTCATTGGGTATTTAATCATTTTAATGATGGGTGTAGAACTCCTAAACCCCTAAATTAGCTTACTGACCTTTTTGTAACTCAATTCAAATAGATTAATTAATATTTTCTAGACATACACATCATTAGATTACTTAATTAATCACAAATCAAACCATAACATCACAAACAATCACCCAATCTAACACAAATCAATTCTAGGTCTTACTAACTTTTCAAAATATAGTAATTAGGGTCTTAAACAATTAATAGGTTAATGTAATCATGTTTACAACATAAACACAAGTCCAAACTAATCCAATCATTCTCCAAACCACTTTATATAATTCAATATTAGGCAATAAACGAAAATATGAAGTATAGCGTATAAATTGATAAGGAGAATCTTCCCCCTCCACTCACCTCTTCTTCTACAAACCATGCCCCAAATCACCAAAACCTAATTCCAAGCTTACTTTAAAGTTAACATATCCATCCAAAATCCGATTCAAGCTATTCCTTCATGGGTTTTGTAGAGAATGAGAAGAGAAGATTTATGGTGATATTTATTTGATTTTAGGAAATTTATATCGAGGGGTTAAGGCTTGGGGGTTAGAGGAGGATTAAGAGGTGATTAGGAGACCACTAGAGAAAAGGAAAAAGAGTGAACGTGGAAATGAAAGTGAAAATGAAAATATGAAGGGGTTAGCTTCATATAGGCTAGATAAATGGACTTAGCCTAAATTCATCTCTTTTCCCAAAATCACTATTCATCTTCGAAAATTATCAACTTCAAACATAGACAAGTTTATAGCCATTTTATTAATGTCAAAAAAGCGAACTCAAGCAGTGTGCGAGTCCTAATTCACTCGTTTGTAAAAATCGACCATAAGAGGTGTTCCATTGCTTAACGATTAAGTATAATAGTTTAAACAATCGATCGTTCAAATTTTGAGGTGTTACAGTCATGCCGTATGCTTCAACCGTAAGCCCCCAATTGGTAAAGGTCTGCTATTCTAGTGCGTAAGGATTTATCATTAGTGAGACTGGAGGGATTTGTATGCATAGTAGGGAACTCATAGCTCTATATGCTCACAATATTGCTTAAGTTGTTTACCCTAACCGTTTTTAGAGATTCTCGTAATCGTATTTGAAGATTATTATTGATTACTTCGAACTATATCTAGAGATTGTTTTGTTTACTCCTAACCATGTTTGGAGAATTTGGAATATTTGGTTAAGTTATGGTCCGAGTTAGCCCGATATGTAATTGGTTGGCCTACAAAACCCTTAGGTTCATTGTAACCCTAGGAAAATTACGATTTGAGATAGATAATCAGTTTTATGGGATAGGTAAACTTTAGGAATGCATAACCCTTTAAAGATAGATTTGTCTGACTTACCCTTAATGTATACATGCATATGATCATGTTATTGTTATTCTAACCATCGTGGTTGCAGGTGAAAAATTTATGATTGACATATTTGGATAAGATACCAGTGAGTGGGAAACCCGTTCTGCTAAGTGGCGTGGTCTCGCTAGATATCTGTTTTGGTTCGAGATGGTATATTATTATTCACACCCGACTTTTTGTCTGACTCGAAGTTTTTCCTATAAACGCTCGGGTACTCATTTGAGTAGGTCAAGAGTAGGGATATTCAGGTTAGACGAATAAGCTTTTGGGGACGTGCATGTGGCAAGTTAGCTAATGTAGGAGTTTTTATTTTGCTGTGTTCTATTAAGCTTATTTTATGGTTGAATGGATGTAATAACAGAATTTATAACTGTCTAGCATTAGACTTTGATCAACCAAGGAGGCATCTTCATATGCCGCTCTTGGAGTATTTTGTAATTATTATATTTTCTCTGAACATGGGCATCCAATCGGATTATGTAACGAATGTGAAAATGTTATTTCTAAAATGTAATGAAAGTTTGATTATATGTGTTTGAAAGAAATTCATATTCATGTGCTTCTGATGTTATTTATATAATTAATATAACTGTACTTTGTCCTTGGAGAATAATACTATTGATGACTGTAGCATCAGTAGCGCTAATTTTCAAGCGTCAAAATAGGGGTGTTACACAAAATAAATACCATAGATTTCTTGTAGATAGCAAGATAGAGGATTGTGCCCTAGAGGATGATACTCTCCTCACATTCGGACAGGCCCTACAAATTAAGGACTCTACCTTATGGCATGGAGCTATGAAATTTGAGATGGATTCCTTGTACATAAATATGTATGGAATTTGGATGATGTACCCAATGGGGTAAAACCCACTGGCTCTAAATGGACATTTAAAAAAAACTAATAAATATGGGAAGGCAGAGACCAATATAGAAAGGCTATTTACGAAAGATTTCCACCACGTTCAAGGTGTTGAATCGGAATTGATCGATATCTTTCTCGAAACAAACAAAAAGAAAGATGAAACATAAATCATGGATCAACTAAACCCTCTCGAGGGCTTGCTTAAGAATAAGAAAGAGGAATCTTATGGAAATATCATGGAATAAGGTTTGATCCTATTCATAGGGATTCCGTAAATAAAATATCCAAAAAGTAATATGACGAAACATTTTTACCCATAGCCATGCTAAAACCCATCCAGATATTTCTAACCATTGCCACCTTCTACGACTGTAAAATATGGCATATGAACTTGAAAGAAGCTTTACTAAATGGTGATTTAAAAGAGTTCATTTACATGTCATAGCCCGAGGGTTTCAAAGTTAGTCGGAGCACAGGAAAGGCTTGTAATCTGTTAAGATCTATATACAGTCTTAAACAAGCTTCGAGGAGATGAAACAAGTGTTCTGAGAAAATGAACAAAAAATTTGGCTTTTATTAGCACAAAGAGGAGGTATGCATATACCGAAAAGAACAAAGCAGTGATATGAGTTTATCATTTTATATGTCGACGATCTAATACAAATTGGCAATGATGTACCGATGTTGCAAATAATAAAAGCTTGATGTCCAAGAATTTTTCTGTAAAGGATTTGGGAAAAGCAACGTGTATACTAAGTGTTAGGATCTTTGGAGAAAGATCCAAAGGGTTGTTGGGATTGTCCCAATCTTGCACATAGACACAATGTAAAAAGGCTTAGTATGGACAATCCCAAAAACAAAAAGGTTTCGAGCAACCAAGAATTGTCCTTTCAAAGATGGATGTTCCTCATACTATTAAGGAGAACGAGCATATGAAATGGATACCATTTGCATCTGCAATTAGATCTATAATGTATGCCATGCTATGTACAAGACCAGATGTGGATTTCAGTTTAGGATGCGTAAGCCATACCAGTCAAATCTTGGAGAAGATCATTGGACTGCCATGAAATGTATCCTTAAGTATTTGCAAACATACCAAGGACTTATTCATAATGTATGAGAACGAAGACCTCCTTATGAAGGGTATACAGACTCAAGCTTTCAGAGTGATATCGATGGCAATAAATCGGTGTTAAAAACATATTCACATTAATTGGTAGGTAGTACGTTGGAAGAATTCTGAGCAAGAGATAGTAGCTGATTCAACGATGGAGGTTGAGTACATCTGTAACACCCCATAATTTAATAAATAATCGTTTAAAGGATTAATTTTGTGAATAAAGGTTTGAATGATTTAATTATGAATTTGAATAATATAGCATGTTTAGTACTTAGGTATACATTTACTTATCAAGATTTTTGTTTAGAAAAACCTAACTAAAAAGAATTAAATAAAGAAGTGGTGAATGGGCCGGTAGCCCATTTAATCATTTGAATAAAGATAACCACTTCCCTTTTTTCATTTCATTCTACCCTAAAACTAAAATAGAAGCTTTGAAGTTCTTGAATGGTAATTGTGGCATAAACAAGAAAGAAGAGGAAAAAAAGAAGATCAACTAACAATATAAATCAACTACGAAATATCGGTAAGTAACACATTATTTGGTTTCATTTCTTCCCCATAAACTATTCATGGCCAAATTAATAATGGATGTTCCTTATACTTCCCGACCCGAAAATTTATTAATATGTTAAGAATACATTATTAGATATAAGTTTTGATTTGTAGAATTTTTGCATAAGTAAATAAATTGATAGGAATTAATTGAGTGCAAAATAAGGTAAATAGTTGAAAATAAGGAGTTTGAGATATTTCATAAAGGAATAGATACAAATATTTTTTTATGATTTTCTGGAAATATATTAAGTACTTTCTGAAAGAATTTATGCTTGGTTGAAGGGAATTAAATGGAAGCATATGTAAAGTGTGTGTGTCATACATGTAAAGGGTAGTTCCCAACATGTACTGAGAGCAGTAGTGATGAACCGAGAGTATTAAAGCAAAACCTTAGTAACAAGACTTAAGTAAGGAAAGTTATGAAGTGCTTCTTTAAGTTTAACCAAAGGAGAACTCAGGGCTGAAGGCGGACCGAGGGCATGAGGATGATTAATGGAGAAGCTATGAGTAAATGAGATGATTTTATAAATTTAATGAACTAGATATCATAAGTCATCTAATCTTAACTAATATGGAGTTTCCTGGCACGATCGGATGTAGCGATTTCCAAGTCTTGTTTAGATCTCGACAGGGTGTTTGAAATCGAAACCATTAACTTCCAGAGGCTAAAGCATTTGCTAAGGTTAAGATAATTGGAAAAAATACTTAGAAAATAATTATAATGTAATAAGCAATAAATGATTACCGAATAAAAATCGGGCTTGAGCTATCTTGATGATCAGCAAATTAGAAAGCCTATAGTGAATGGTCAACTAGCGCGTTCGGTTGATGACGTAAGGCCTAGAGTGGATGTCAAGAGACGGGCACCATAGGTTTAAGGCCTGATGTGGAAACTAAGAGCGAAGTATGCATAAGGCCGAGTGTTCTAGACAAACATGAAAACGTAGGTGTAAGGCCTTGTATGGCAACCAAAACCAAATGCGTGGTGTAAGACCCAAAGTGGCAACCGTCCGAAAATGAATGCAATTGATGTAAGGCCTATAATGGAAACTAAGGAACAGTGGAAGATGTAAGGCCAAGTGTTGCAACTAAGAGATCAAGAACAAAGTAGGTGTAAGACTTGGAGTGGCAGCAGAAATATGACATTGTAAGTGTAAGGCCTGGAGTGGCAGTTGAAATACGAAAATCAAGTTAGCATGAGGCTAGGAGTGGCAGTCGAATTGCGATAGTGATGGTATAAGGTCTATCTGGCAAACAAGACCATTAGTGTATTTTTTGGAATTTAGTAAACTGTGAAGGCATAAGGCCTACGTGGCATTTGAAGGTTAGGAGTTTAACCATACATCTTTAGTAGTGGGGTTTAGGCCTTGGTGGTAGTCGAGACTAAGATATTTGGTCATAGTTAGTTTCATGAATGGATATGGTTTAGTATTCAAAAAAGTTCAGTTTTGATATAGCCTTATGGCATGTTTCAAACATTTAAGATTTTGTATGATTAAACTTAAAGTTAATTAACTTAATGTTGTGTTATAGTGAGGGGGAACTCATTCTGTGCTTTAGCGGTGTGGTTTCACTATGTTTTATGTTCAGGATAATATGTTACTCATGCTAGACTTTATGTTTGAACCATGTTTTAATTATTATTTTCCCTGTAAAATCATCGGTACTCGTTCGAGTATATTGAGTTTATGGGTTTAGACAGGTTGCTTTTGGGACAGATGAATAAAAGGTGCCAAAGACGAAGCCGGAGGCTTTGGCATTATGTTATCTATTTTAATTTAGTTATACTAAGTGTTTATATTAGCAACTTCGCATGCCTGGCATAACACTAGTATTTATTTCATATTATATTTTAGACAGTTGAGTGGGCACGAGTACTTGGAACTAAATTGTTAGATTTAATCTACAATGGTATGTTTCTTATTTTTAGTTAATGTCTTCTCTGCTTACTTAAGACAACATGATCTAACTGATCTCATCTCTATCGTTGAAAGATGTTTCCAAGTTGACTATAACACATTGGGGTTCCATTATTAGGTCCCATAATCAGGGATGTTACAGCATCGCCTTAAACGAAGAACCTAAATGAGCGGTCTGGATGCACAAATTTTTTGATCGAGCTAGAGGTGATTCCAAATGTTGAGAATCCCATGAAATTCTTTTATGATAACAATTCCACGATACAAATCAAAACGAACCCGAGGCTCATAAGAAGTCAAGGATCATACTCTAGACGTTCCACTTGATAAGGCAATTTATCAATGATACAGAGATGTTGATTTATAAATAAGATAATAAAGACAATATATCAAATCCATTCATCAAGGGGCTATCTCAATTAGTTTTGAGTAAATTAAATGAAGTGATGGGTTTTAGACTCCATAATTAGCCCTACGTGAAAATAGGAAATTAAGAGAGTTAGTGTTACACCCTATGAGAAATTATGTAAATGTGTTATATAACTAACTCTGCATACAATTTTGTTCATAATAAAAGTTATTTCTGGTGTTTATATTCTTTTATATATTGTGTTATAACCAATTAACATTAAATCATATAAACAAGAAAGTCCTTAAATGAAATGTCATAGGATTATAGTTGCAAATAGTTGCAACCAGGATTAATTAACCTTAACTTAAATAACATTTTATTTTAAATATTAATATGCAAGTTGTTTCGAGAAAGGATGTCGATATTTCTAGTTAGGCCAGAGTAAGTCACACTCTTCAAATGTTGAATAGTGCATTACTCATGGCTACTATGGACACCAAGGAGTTACATACTTATAGTTATTGGATAACTATTGAATGACTCGATCGAGAGTTTCTTGTTGGTTGATAACAAATTAGTCAAACATAAAATCTCAGTGTTATGAATACTATACTTTTATTACAGTCGAATCATGGCATGAGGATGGTCAAGTGATTATAGTTAGGACTAAGTTGAAGTGTAGGAAGTGAAACACTATTCAATAGATAATTCTTCTCCTCGATTATATGAGATTGGTATCACAATCAACTATAGTCAACTCAAAGTAAAAATCTCTGGTCAAAGTAAAACAGTTATGAATAAATGTTATTATTGAACCTACAACATTGTAGATAAAATGAATAGTTATACATGGATATTATTGGAGTCTTGAGCAAAATCAAACCTCATGTATCATATGATATAGTGTTGACGAAGAGAATATGTGTGTATATAGTATCGTCGCTTAAGGGTGTAGCTTAAGATCATCTAAAATATGATTTTACCGAAAAAATCTGTAAGTAATGAATTTAACCAAACTATCACGCCATCTGCTAAGGTGACATGTAGACGTCAACATTTGATTTTTTCGATATTAGTTGCTGACTGATTTCATACGTGTGAGTCATACAATAGATTATGTACAATCTTTAAAATATCACTGGATATAATTGGTTTATAACGTGTTATAAATTAATTAAATTAATTAGTATTTGAGAAATATTAATTGTGAGTGTATTTTGTAATTGGGGTAGCTCTTAGAAATTTTCCATGTACCACTAGTGATTATTTAGTGTATATAAAAATTTATATGTGCACGTATAGATATACGATATCGATATATGTATATATAAATGAATTTATATATACAAAAAATAAACAAATCGGTTAAATATTTTCTGATCATAACGTGTCAAACTAAGGTCAACAATATTATAAGGGAAATGGGGCTTGAATTGGTTTGAGTTAGTCGTTGAAGACTGAGTAAAAGGTTGAAGATATTTCTCCGTAGCTCTCTATATAAATACCAATAAAAACTGAATAAAACCACATCATTTTTACTTAACCCCTTGCTGCCACTCTCTATAGCCGACCTCTTCTCCTTTTCTTCTATTAAACTAAACATTGCATTTGTGATAGCACCCGTTCTTTTGCAGGTTCGGGTAGTGGATTGAAGATCCTTGAAGACAGAAACATATTGATGTGTATCAAACAACAAGATCTTCAAGGTAAATTTTATTTTGTAAACCTATATATAAGTTTATACCCTAACATGTGTAATATATGTTTTTATATGAAGATATACATACATACATACATAATTCAATAATTTCAAAAGGAAAAATTAATTTATATGAACTTGTATTATACATTAAAATATATATCGAAATTTTAAATTAATTATAACATTATATATATTTTTAGTCATAAGTTAAAATTTATTTTGTATAAATAAAATTTATGACTTGATAAATTATTATTTTATAAATATATTTATTATGTAAAACTTAAATATAGTCTCCGCTTAAATTAACATATGTATTTTCAATTAATTAGCATAATTGTACTATAAGTATATATAATAATAATATTGCTCTTGCTTTTAATGTAAAAAAATTATTTTTAATCTCTATCGAGAATTGTTTAATTGTATATCATAATATATATTACTTTATATTATGTAAATATGTATTTAAACAAGATATAATTTTATGTTTTATTTATATAATACATTTAGCCGAAATAAATAATCATAGATATTTTGTAAAATTAAAAGATTTGGCTTAGACACAATGTTAAAAGTTTATATTTGGTATTTTGAATTTTAGATCTATATAATATTTTGAAATAGTCTTCTTTATAAAACAAATATATTTAGTGCTGTATTCTTAGTAGTTACTGCAATTCATCTCTACTCATGTACTTAGCTTCATGATTTAATAAAAAGTGGATAGGCCACTATAAAAACTGGCTAGCTTAGCTAAAAGATAGTCATTTTTATTTTTAATTCAAATATAATATATATTGACTTAATCAAATTAGATTTAAATTAAGATAATTTTAAATGCTGAATTTTGATTCAAATTAATATGCTTTTATTTAGTCAAAATTAAATGGATATTATTCAACTTATATATATATATATATTTGTGTGTGTGTAGAATAATTTAAAATTATATTATATACAAATATGTATGATATTTAATTTAAATATATATGGCTTAATATTATACACACGCGCACATAAATATATATGTATATATATATATATTTATACACATGTGCACACATGATATATATATGGTATTAAGAATGCGTGTATACAAACCATATACATATATCTTAATATATTTAAACATATGTGTATACTTAGGCGTATTTATTACCCCTTGATATGTATATGAAATTATCATGCATATATACATACACATATATATGAGTATATTATACACACACACAATAGATGTAAATCTCAAAATTCATATGTGTCCGTATATATTTTATACCCATGTTTTATAGTTGTTATTTCACATCGCCATAGTATTTATGTATGTATAATATCTATAATGTACATCAAATATATAAAATGTAAATACTTTAGAATAATGTTATTTTAAAATGTAGGCTAGATCTAAATGCAAACTAGTTATTTTCATGGGCCATAATACCAACTTAGGGATTTTTTTTTGAAATCTACCATATTTCAGCCATGGCTAAATATGCCCAACCCAACACTTCTTGAGGAGGGAGCATGAGATCGGTAAGGAGAAAAGAAAAGTAAGGCCATTCTACACATCATCCTCCATACAGACTTCCAAAATGGCAGCATAGATGGTTATAAAGGATTATACATCTTTGCCTTATCCTCCACCCACCTATTACAAAAAAATTGGAGTGCCTCTTTAGTAAGATTAGATGGAAGGAAGGAGAGGTTGAACTCCACGTCCTAATCATCTTCCCTACTGGCAAAGGTCTACCTCTTGAACTGCATATAAAATATATAGAGGACAACTGGAGTAGCATTCTCTATAGCAATGCTATGCTCCTCGCCATCTTCAGCCAATTTCTTCTCAAGGGCGATAAGTTTCTCATTAACTAGTTTTGTGTCTTACGCCATCTTTAATTCCAATGTTGCCTCTTTGATCCACGTAGAGGAAAGGTTTTCCTTGAGCTATGTTACCCCATCCCTAAGTTGAGCGCGGGCAATCTCAATAAGGGCTAATTTAGAGTTAACGTTGTATAGTTGGATCTTGTAGAAATATAGGCATTATTTCATCTCCACCATCTACAGACTGCTTTGCGACAGTTGAGCTAAAAGTTGAAATCAACGCATGTATGTATGCATGTAATACTATGCAGCTCTAACATGGAAATAACCCCTATGAAGGTGTTCAAAGATGTCCTCGTAAGAATGCATAGAGAAGGTTGGAGAATTAGAATAGGGACAACAAAGGGTTGGAATAAATTGACCATCATCAAATGCCTAACCTTCTTCGCTAGGTCCGCCCCATCTTTTCCCTTCGGGAAAGGTAGTACATGCAAAGAAGTGGGGTTGAACTAAGAAATGAGTGGAACGGACTGAGGAGATTTTGTAGCAGGGCCAACACAGGTTTCCAAGTTATATTCTTCTTACTTGGGTGTGCGGTATCTTCCATATTTCGCTTGTTTGGATTCCTCAAAGAACCATGTGTAGGATTCTTTGAGCACGAAGCAAGAATGAAAGCTTTACCTAATTTTCTACTAAGCTGGGAAGACATTCTACCTACGAAGTTTAAAATAAACAATTAATAAGCCACAATAACATAGCAAATAATGTATAAAATATCACATGTATACAAGAAAGTATAATATAAAGAGGTATAATGCAAATAAGAACCAAACAAGGCGACGCCTTGCTCAGATGTGCAGGAGAAACTGCTAACTTCTTCCTCAATGTTATGGATAAGCCCGTAAATGATAACAAATCTAGAAAAGATATGGGTATATAGAAGGACATGGTACTAGCATGAAAGGATTTCATTGAAATTATTTTAACATTTACACACAATAGCATGTAGAGCGCAAAAAAAATTCCCACGGTCCCTAAATAGTTCCTTCTCCTTCTGGGTGAAGGTGGGATGAAGAGCTAAAGAAGAATAAGAAAATAAGATTAGCATGGAGCAGTTTTGTTTGAGGAAAGAAAATAGAAGAAATAAGAGAAGTTATACCTACGGTTTTGAAAGAATGGACAAATTCGTTGGAGATGAAAAAAGACTAATTTGACCATGGATAGATCTTAAGGAGTGAAGTGTGAACGACAGACTTCTGAACCTAGATATGATAAAAATGCTCACATCCAAAAGCAAAGTTCTCCAACAAGGAATATAATAAACGAAGCTCGCAATTGGAGGGAGGCAACCTAGATGCTCAATGTATGGAATGTAAGTGTAGACTAGAAGATAATAGGAAATATGGGCCAGCTAGATGGGAGTGATTCCTAAGCCATCCAATAACTCTTTAATCACTGGGCTTAGGGACAGATACCGTTGATGCCAAAAATGACACAAAACCTAAAAACCCGTAGAATATTGAAATCTAGCAGAAAATATATGCAAAAAGTAAAGAGACAAGAATTTTATAGTGGTTTGACAATCTCCAGCCTACGTCCACTTATTATTTTATTTATTAGAGGTTTGAGAGTCACGAGTACAAGGAATTTACTGATCTAAGTCCTACAAAAGCAAATGGTTACTTCCTAAGTGAATTCAATATAGAGATGAAGAAGGAGAAGAACCAAAAGTCCTTTTAGCCACAGGGTCTATACTTATAGAGAAAATCACTAGTATAGTCAGAAGTCCACGAAGTCCAAGGTCCAAACACAAGCCCGAAGGCGTAGGAGAGAGCACGTGGCCCTATGGCCAAAATCGACCACTTTGTATCAAAAGGTACCTCTTGGCACCGAGAGCTTTTCTTTGGCTATAACATAACTTTTCGACCTGGTTTTTTCTTATTTCTTCAACTTGGTGTATTCTAAACTATATTCCATAGAATTTGGCTTGATTCTAATGATTCTTATTATAACATTTGTATTATTCTGCTTTCTTTGCTTCCTTCTCATAAATCCTTAAAGTTGCTCGTCTTTTCTTTGAGGAAGTATTTCAAGATGATGGCTAAAGGTTGTGCATTAAGTACAAGGAGTTTGGGAGTTGCTAGGTGGAAGAATCACCTCTCAGTACCGAGTGGTCCACTTATCCCCATTTTTCTTGAAACTTGTAAAATTCCATCTTTAGATCCTTCTAAGTGTGTTTTCAAGTTTTTGAATCATTTCATCTTTGCCTTGATCTCCTAATTCCAGTTGAAATCTGCTTTGGCAAAAAAGCTAGTTAACACTTACCCTTCAAAATATGCCTTATGAATATAAGGTTTGCTTTTCTCAAGAATAAGTTTCAATGGTAGTCGATTTCTAGCGATCAAGCTTTCCAGCTATCCATCGATCCAAGTTTTGGTCAATCATCTGGTTCCTTCAGATTATCCTGCAAACCAAAGGTTATTCCAGACCCGCTATAGCTAAGTACTCTAGCCCTTGCTTTTGTGTTAACCATGAGCCATGATCAGCCTGCCTTTATCTAGAGGTATCATATTGTATATCAAGATAATCCCATGTTCGTCCAAGATTATCTATTTCAGTATGATTACAGGGTGTTCGAGCCTTTATACCAAGTCATCATCCATTCTAGGTTCGTTTTCACAGGATTATTTTATCATCCAAGCTAGGATTCTGTAACATCCCGTATCTGGAGGACAAAAGCTAAGTGCTATGGATGCTGCAGTCATCCACAGTATTAACTTCTGGTGACGAAATAAGGCAGTGTTAATGGTATCCATAATATCAGAAGTAGTTGGATATGAACAAAATCACAGATTTTCAAAGACAATAATTTCAGTGATTGTATTTCAAATAAATCATATCCAAGTTACAAAAATCCCAAACGTAATCCCAGGCATTGATCAAATATAATTTACAACAATATGCCAAGAGCGACATATGAAGATGCCCCCTTGGATGATCAAAGCAATATAGACATAATTGTCTTAATACACAGCGGAAACAATTTTAAAACATAATTCCTTAATTAGCTATCTGTCAGCCACCTGCTCATCTTCGGACGCTTTATTCGCCAAAATCTGCTAAAACCTGAAAACTTAAACCCTCAGCCTACTTAAATCAAATTTTGAGCACCCGAGACTTTAAGGGAAAACAAAAACTTTGAGTCAGACTTAAAGCCTGGTGTGAATAATTTCTGTTACATCTCAGTTTACTGATAAATAGTGAGACCACGCCGCTTAGCAGAACGGGTTTCCCCTCACTAATGTCTCTTTTTAAAACATATATTTTGCAAATCCTTTCCTACAACCAAACTGGTTAATCAATTGATTATAATAATAATATAGCAATATCCATTATGCTAAAACAGAAAATGAAAGAGACTATCTGTCTAAAATCTGAACTATATGTTCTAAATTCTGAGCTATCTGCTCTTTTCTGGACTATCTGTCCTAAAATTGATTAGAAATATCTTTTATGCTAGATAACGGGCTATCTGCCCAAAACAGATAAAAAGGGTGGACTAACTGTCCTTAAAAATTTAGAAAGGTCCGTTATGCTAATAAATGAACTATCTTTTCATATCAGAGCTAATTGCTCTTTCTGGACTAACTGTCCTGGACTAATAGTCCTTTGGGCTGACTGCCCTCAAAATGGGCTGACTGTCCGAATTTAAAATGAGCCGACTGCCCAAATTTTCTTTTGGGTTAACTACCCTTCAAATATCTGAGCTAGCTGCACTTTAAATTTTCCTTGAAAACTTTAAATATCTTTAGCATTACTCTAAGCTATTTTTGCCATGTTATATATACTTTACTCAAAATAATGTTGATGATGTTCCATAAGGATTGTCTATCCTTTATAACTTAAAACACTTAGGCTATCTTCCTAGTTCTTATATTCGAAACCTTTGTTTAAAACCTTCAAACAACCTTTCGAAAACTTAGAAGGTAACTCCTTCGAAAGTATTGAAGGTAACTCCTTCATATCCTTTAATAAACCTTTCGAAATCATTGAAGGTAACTCCTTCTAAACCGTTTAAAAGCTTTCCTTTTACAAGCTTTAAAACATATGACATCCGCCTTTTAAATCCTTTATACCTTAGTCTTTCGAAAACTTGCAAAACCAAACCTTTCGACTTTGTCGGAAGGTTTCTTTTCGACCTAGTCGAAAGGTTTCACCTTTCGACTTTTTCGAAAGCTTGGGGTACCTCCCTTATATAATAAACCTTTCGAAAGAAATGTAACTCAAAACCTTTTGAAGACATTAGGTTCAATTTAAAATAGGTGGAAAATCTTTCGAAACCAATCAAAGTTAACTACTTTGAAACCTTTAAAACGTTTCGACTTAAAACATTTGGATTATCCAAAAGGATCAGAAAAACATTGGAGTCAAAAAAAACTGTTTCAAAACCTTTATAAAACCTTTCCAAACCATTTGAAAACAATGAAGTGTTGGTGTTGGAACCTACCCTTCGAAATCAATGGAGGGAGGCGGCAAGTTTTAGAAAACAAAAGATAATCTTTGACTCCATCTGTGTCGAAAGATTAGGAAGCGGCAACTAAGCTTTCGGCCTTGTCGAAAGCTATACCTTTCGACATTGTCGGAAGGTTTCACTTAAAACAAGAAAGAAAACCAATCGAAACCATTTTTTTATAAACCTTTTTGACAATTTCGAAAGCTCTTTGTCGAAATTTAGCAGGCGTATTTTCTTTAAACCAAAACAAAACTTCATCTCTTTCGAAAGCTATAACCTTTTGACTCCATCCAATCCACTACGTACCAGTTGCTTGATACCTTGTGCATTGGTATTTGACCTAGCCGAAAGGTTTGATACCTTTTGACTTTGTCAGAAGGTCTGGAATAAAGGCGGAAGCTCTGCTGAAAGGGTTGAAATAGAAGAAAGACTATTTATTTATACTTTGAAACAGTTCTTTTGTACCCCACCTGCCTTGTTTGTCTAAATTTGATTAGTTGCCAAAATTTTATATTCAAAAGTGCTGCCGACTTTCCTTATTTGGATATTTGAATAATTTTGAAAAAGCCTCTTTCTCCTCTCTAATTACATAAAGCATTTAAGTCCCATACCTTAAATAATTTTATATAACTATTAAAGCACCTTGAAAAATTCTGGAAAAATTCCAGAAAATCAAATAATATGTTCTCTTCAACATATATAATTTTCGAATTGAAACTATATGTATTTTTCCCGTAAATAATTTTATAATCCAAATTAACCTTCTCTTCCTTAGAAAACTCATAATAATTCCACAAAAATTCTGAAAATCGAAACCCGTTTCTAAAATAACCTTTTCTAAAAATTCCATAATAATAGGGTTTTATCTCAAAACATGTCATAAAATCTATATGAACATATATAAATCATCAACATGTATATATAATCTTTTTATCATTCAAACACATGGCAAATCTTTGAAAATCATTCGGAATTAACCTTAAAACCGAAATTATTTAGAGATGTAAACATTATTCACCTTTTGCTTTAATGATTAAGGAGCTTGAGATTTGAATGAGTTTGATTTGAGGATGCGCCCGCTGGAGATGAACCCGCACCCGGGCCTTCCCAAAGTCATCGACACTCAGAGAGGATAAGGAAAGGTAAGGTCACTGCCCACAAAGCTCCGAGAAGCAAATCTATTGTCATGTCTTTACCAGCAGCGGGTGTGGTAATTTCAGAGGCTCCATTCTCGCACATGGAGAGCCCTTTCAAAGTACTTGCAGATCTCCCAATTTTGGATGATCTATCTCTTCAACAAGACACCGAGTTGGAAGGGATTCAAAGTGCCTTAGATTTAGGGGAGCCAACTCCTCCGAGCATGGCTACAACAAGCGTTTGGTCGGGGGGTTAACACATGCATGCATACACTCCACGACATTACACAACTGAAATCTATGAGCTATTCAATTTTCGGCGATAACTAACTTTGTTTCTCTTTTCACTCTACAGATTCAATGTCGAAGCAACCATCTATGCTTGGTAGCCTCCGCATCGCATGCCAAACGTCTAGTTCATACAGGGAGTCCCGCAGGCATGATTCTGACCATAACCGCCGTCATTCTAGCCAGAACAGGGATTACTATGATAGAGAAAGAGCTAGGGAAAGGGAGAGAGAAAGAGAGAGGGAAAGAGAGAGGTGAGATAGGCGCCGCTCCCGATCACGCTCTCCTTCACCCAGGGTTTCATTGCCACCCCCCAGCTCTGGAGCACAAACTGTTGGATCCTCTCGCCAGCCAGTGCCTCCATAAGTTCCAAGGCCTGGCGAACATTGCCACACAGCTGGCGCATACACTTCAATGGCTACCACTTCAACGGCTGCATAGATCATAGGAGAGGGAGTCGCTCGAATTGCCTAATTGAAAAGAGAGTTTCCTAACATCAGTTTCGACGACTTCCACTTCCCTCCAAATTTGATGGTGCTTCCAGATACGGCAGAGAAAATTATACACGACCATGTTTATCATGCCTTTGGCCAATATTGCGAGTGGAAGAAAACCGCAGAGAAGGCCTCGGCTATGGCATTTGAGCGGGCAAAGACAATTGAAGAGCTACAAGGAACTATCGCCAAGAAAGATCGAATAGTCACAGTGCTCACTAGTGAAAAGGACACTTTGAGGAATTCTAAAACAGGGGCTCTGAAGAAAGTTGACGAGACCAACAAGGAAATGGAGCGGATGAGGCAGGAGCATTTAAAGCTGGTAGATGATATGGGCCACAGGAATGCCACTGTTACAGCCGAGAGGGATACTGTGCTCAAAGAGCTTAAGGAGCTTAAGGAGAAATACGACGAAGTCGTTAAAGAAAAGGATGAGGCAAACAAGGCCACTTAGGAGGCATGTGACCAAACTATGGAGCTCAAAGGTGAAATAGATGCGACGGTGCTAAAGGTTCAAGAGATCGAGGCTAGGATTGAAGCCGAAGTCGGGGTAGTGGAGGCCAGGCTTGAAGGAGATATGGAAGATCTTTTAATCACCTATAATGTCAACGTCCAGAAATATCATGGCTTGAGTTGGCTCAATGATTACCCGACTCACCTACATAAGGCCTGGTGTCATTTTTGGCTGATGAGTAGGCCGAGCATCATACTGTATCCGTTGATGAGTTCGAATTGGAAAACCAGGTGCTGATTGGGGATGAGAGAAGAGTTCTCCATGATGCCCCTATCATATTTGAAAAAGAGAGACTCGCCATTCAGCGTCTGGACGTTGGAGAGAGTTCTGGTGTTGAGCATCATGATACGAGTTCTTTAATTTCTATGCCAACCCAGCCTGAATCTACCCCTGCAGTCGATCCTCTACATGTGCCTGCTTACAATCCCAATCAACCGCAATTGTCTCCGGCTCGCGAGCACATCTTCGAAGGAGTCCCGGCTCCACCCGCGAGCAAACCTGAGGAAGGAACTCCGAACACTTCTCGATTTCATTCTAAGTCTGGAGTATTATCAGAAGAATTCACTAATATTTTCTCTTATCTTCATTCAATGATAGGAGTTGCACCGGCCGTGCCCCCTGCAACCCAAGAGAAGCATCAAGAGTAGGAGGATATCGTGACGGAGGCGACTACTACTACAGCTACCGCATCGACCGAGGAATTTCATGTGAGCACGTTTATTTTCAACGAACAGAAGATGGAAGAACTCCTCGGTCATCAGAGCGATCCACTTACAGATTTGCCTTTTGTCACGGGCGAAGGCATGCTCACAGCCAGCTCTTCGGCCCCAACTGCCAGCATCCCTCCGGACACTCAAGCGGCTCATAATGAGGCGATAATGGTGGAGATCAGTGCCAAGATGGCAAGTGCCGCACTAGGTGGTAGTATGGGAGGTGGTATGGCAGGTCCTGGCCTGGCTCCTTTACGCATGGTCTCTCCGGGTGGTACAATCATAGTCATCAGGGTACCCTCAATGTCTCTTCATATAGAAAGCGCCCCCTTCCCTCCGACCACTCATTCCAAAAGTGTTCCAATTTCCATGAGTTCAGAGGTGGAGATTACAATTCTTCCCCCGACTGGGGACAAGCCGGGTAAAGGCAAAAGTTCAAAACGGCATCACAGCGGTAGCTCCAGTGGATCGACGCCGAAGGGAAAGAAGAAGAAGAAACATAGGGAGTAGGCATATCTCTTTGTGTCCCTTTTTGGTATATAAGTAGGAATTTCTTTTTTGCTTTCAGTAGGCCATGTATAGATGTGGGTTCGGCCCCTACTAGTAGGAATTTTTGGAATAAGCTTTTTTGTAATTATTTTGTTTCCAAAGAATAGATGAAGTAAACTCTACTTTCGATTTTTTGTCATAACACTGAGTTTATTTACCTAAGTGTTTCGGTACTTGAATTTTTATTCAATACGCTTATGAAGCTTTAATCTTCGGATAGGACTCGTGTCCGGCCGTTAGGTCTCGGAGTCATGGCTCCGAGTTGTAACCAAACGTTAAGTCGAGTCATAATATTGTACTACCTCAATCGGCAACTGGTGCTCGAGTTATGCCCCCAGTTTTGGGGACGAGTTGAAGTGGTCGGACGATGATTACTTTTCACCTTCGACACTTCTAATTTTACTTAGTCAGAACTAAGTTGTTGTGAGATGAGTTCGAGTGGTCGGATCACACTCGGTCATGTGTTGACAATTGCATCCACACTCTGGGGAATTAACTCGCATGCGGTACTTAGAGTTTATTTGTGTTTATACTCCAGTCCACGCTCTTGGGACTTAGAGTTAGTTGTGGGTGGTCAGTCATACCCAATTAATTTTTATACTTCTGTTCGCGCTCTAGGAATTTGAGTTAGTTAACAGACGGTCGATCACATCTATTTTGGGTTTTGAGATCTCGTTCGCACTCTGGGAACGTTAAACTGATCAGGATCATGGATGGTCAGATCACATCCATCCTGAATAAACAAGCGAAGTCATAGATGGACGGATCCATCCTCCTCGAGTTTAGATTACACATGGGTGAAGTAGTGGGTGGATGGACCCACCCTTCTCAAGCCCACATTTTTGATTTTAGGTTTATACTCCAGCTCGCACTTTGGGAGCCGGTGTTAGTTAGAGGATTGTCGTGTATCAATCCTTTCTTGGCTTCAGTGTGACAACTTGCCCCTGAGCTCGGATTTCACTTAGCGAGTGACCGGGCGTATCACAGTCACTCCCTATTTGAATAAGTCCCACCATACGGTGGAACTTAGCTCTCCATGCGTTGTGATGGTCGCATGACGCACTTCAAGAATCACAACTTTGGTTCGAAGAAATTGCAATTTATTGCTGAAATAAGAAAGTACGGCAAAGTCATTTGCCATATTACAAGTTCTAATTTCGAAATGCATAAACAAATTGCAAATGAAAAGCAGACTAAATGATTAAACAAAGCCTGTTATGTGTAGTAGTGACGAAGACTTTCGCTGTTCCAAGCTCTCGGCAAAGTGAGCCCATCGATGGTCGATAATTTGAATGTGCCGTCTCCAAGTCTCCGTTCGATAACGTACGGTCCTTCCCATGTAGGGTTCATATGCGAAGGGACTGGATAAATTCTCTTGAGCATGAGATCGCCAAGTTCAAAGGTTCGAGGTCGGAACTTGGCGTTGTACAATCGGGCGACTCGACTTCGGTGTGTGGCTGCCCTCAAATCAGCCTCTTCACGCTTCTCATCTAATAAGTCCAGAGATTCGGCAAGCAATATAGCGTTTGTCTTCGGACCATAGTAAGTCACGCGATGAGAAGGTACTTCTAGTTCGACCAGAATGACGGCTTCCGAGCCGTAAGAAAGTGAAAAATGGAGTGTGGCCGATCGCAGACTCGTGGGTAGTTTGATATGCCTATAGGGCCATGGGAAGCTCATCGACCCATTTGCCTCCGGCCTTTTCCAATCGCTTTTTCAGAATGGATTTGATAACTATGTTAACAGCTTCGACCTGGCCATTCGCCTGAGGATGAACAACTGCTAAGAATTTTTTCTGAATATGGAAACATTGATAGAAGTTCTTGAACTTGGCACTATCAAATTGGGCTCCATTGTCAGTGATAATGGTATGTGGGAGGCCAAAACGACAGATGATGTTGCGGACAACAAAGTTGATTACTTTCTTCGTCGTGATAGTAGCAAGGGGCTCAGCTTCTGCCCATTTTGTAAAGTAGTGAACTGCAACGATGGCGTACTTTGCACCACCTTTAGCTAGAGGTAAAGATCCAATTATATCGATGCTCCACGTGGCGAACGGCCATGGACGGACCATTTGAGTAATTTCAGTTAGCGGGGCTCTTGTTATTCAAGCATGTTTCTGACATCTGTCACACTTCTCGGCATAGTCTAATGCGTCCCGATTCATAGTCGGCCAATAATACCCATATCGGAGTATCCTCTTAGCAAGGGCTTGCCCCCGAGTGTGATCGCCATGTTCTCCCTCGTGCACATCATGTAATTATCGTTTGATTTCGTCGTGGGCGATACACCAGAGTAAAGTAATAGAATCATGCACTTCATTCTGGATAACGAATCATGAAGCTTTCCGAAGAACTTGTCTTTTCTCACTTCTGCGCTTGGGCAAAGCTCCATGCTCGAGATAGTTTCTAAAAGGGGTCATCCATGACTCCTTCTCAGGTGTGGCTTCATGAACCCAGCCTGTCTCCATCTGATCGATACTTGGAGAGGTAAGTGTCTCAACAGAGACAAGTCCCATTTGTTGTGCTTCACCAGTGCTGGCCAAATTTTGCCAGAGAATCGGCCTTTTGGTTATGATCTTGGGGTATGCAATAGATGGCATAATAATCGAACTGATTCAGTACTTCCTGGACCCGAGCAAGATAAGCAGCCAACCTCCAGTCTCTCGCTTGGTATTCTCCCGAACTTGACATACGACCAATTGCGAATCGCAGTAAATCTCCACAGCAATAATCCTCAAGTCTCTGGCGAGTCTGAGTCCGGCAAGTAAAGCTTCGTATTCGGCCTCGTTATTGGTTGCACGGAATCAAGCCTCAAAGCGTAACGTACGGATCGGCCTTTGGGGTTTCAAGCACAACTTCAGCGCCTGAGCAGCGGTCGTTCGATGCACCATCGGTGTAGAGTTTCCATATGTATCTAGTAGATTCACTAGTCTTGGGCAAGTCCTCTGGGATAGTGAATTCAGCAATGAAATCCACCAGAACTTGTCCTTGAATTGCCTGCCTTGGTGTGTAAGCAATATCTAACTGACTCAACTTGATGTTCCACTTTAGCAACATACCAGACGTGTCAAGCCGTGTAAGGACCTGTCGTAACGGCTAGCCGGTGTAGACTGTGATAGGATGAGCCTGAAAGTAGGGACGGAGCTTTCTCGAGGCAATGACGAGACAATAAGCTAGCTTTTCCAACTTCGGATAGTTTCTCTCTGCTCCGGTCAATCATTTGCTAGTGTAATAGACCGGTCATTGTATCTGATTCTCCTCCCGAATTAATGCAGCACTAATTACATTCTCTGACACTACCAGATAGATGTATAGTCTCTCATGATCAATCGACTTTGACAGGATAGGCGGCGTAGCTAGGTGCTGAACCAGTGCTCGGAATGCGCCTTCACACTCCTTGATCCATTCAAATTTCCGCTTTCCTTTCCCGATCAGATCGAAGAAGGGAATGCATTTGTCGGTGGATTTGGAGATGAATTTGCTCAATGCTGTTACCTTCCCGTTGACGTTCTGTACTTGCTTTATTGTTCTTGGAGTCTCGAGATTTCGAATCGCCCAGATCTTCTCGGGACTAGCCTCAATTCCTCGAGCGTTGACAATGAATCCAAGGAATTTTCCGGATGCGACTATGAAGTGACACTTCAACGGGTTTAGCTTCATTCGGTACTCTCAGAGGATGTTGAACATTGTTTCCAGGTCGTTGACATTATCGATGGAGAGTCGCGACTTTACAAGCATATTGTCCACGTACACCTCCATAGTTTTCTCGATCTGGCTTGCAAACATTCGATTGACAAGTCTTTGATAGGTCGCCCCAGTATTCTTAAGTCCAAACGGCATCACTTTGTAACAATAGAGTCCAAGATCGGTGAAAAAGCTGGTATGCTTCTGATCGGGTAGGTGCATTGGTATCTGATTGTAGCCGGAATATGCATCCATAAAAGACAAGAGTTCGTGTCCGGCCGTTGAATCTACAAGCTGATCAATTCTGGGAAGCGGAAAGCTATCTTTAGGGCATGCTTTATTTTGGTCTGAGTAGTCCACACAAATTCTCCATTTCCCGTTCGATTTCCTGACAAGCACTGGGTTGGATACCCATTCCGGATATAATGCATCTCGGATAAACCCGTTCGTCTTGAGTTTATCCACCTCTTCTTTCAGGGTGGTAGATCTCTCTAGATCCATACCGCACCTTTTCTGCTTGACCGGGACATGTCGCGGGTCAATATTCAATGTATGACTCGTGATTTCCAACGAGATCCCACACATGTCTCAGTGTGTCCAGCGAACAGGTCGAGGTTTGCCCGGAGAAATTCAACCAATTCCTCTTTCATCTGTTGGCTTAGCTGAGACTCGATCTTTATCATTATTGAGTCATCATCATCATCGATCGGAACATCGATCGTCAACTCTGCCGGGGAAGCCTGATTTTCATTGACTTCCTCTTCATTATCATCGTCTCTTGTATCAAGATTTTTAGGAATTGGTTGTGCCGCCCGGGCCTAGGCCCAGGCGTTAGCTGTCAATTGTCGGTAAAATGGACGTAGAGAGATTACTCTGCGTCCTTGCCCTTCTCTTTCCGCTGCGCCTCCCGCAGCTCAACAACATAACAAGTGCGTCCGGCCGCCTGATCTCCCTGAACAACTCCAACCCCGTTGTTAGTGGGGAATTTCAAAGTTAAACACCAAGGGCAATAGCTACCCTGAATTCATCCAGGGCCGGTCGGCCCAAGAAAGCATTATACGGCAAATTAATATCCAACACAATGAACTGCAACATCCGGACTCTCTGGCATTCTCCAACTCTCAACTCCACTGGTAATTCTACCATTCCAGTGAGTATAGTCACACTTCCATTGAAACCATATATACGGGATTGACACGGCTTCAGGTCCTTTGCTTCCATTTTCATTTGATCATACGTTCGCTTGAAAAGAATATTCACGGTGCTTCCACTGTCCACTAAAATCCTCTTCATCCAAGTAGGACCTATCTGAGCTAATATGACTAGTGGATCAATGGTGGGGGCTTCGACTCTATCAGCATCTCTGTCTCGGAAAATGATGTCGTCTGTCATTGTTTTTTGTTATTTAGCCGGAGCCCCATTATCAAGATTACTGCAACACTCGAAGTCCGCATGCCTAATCAAAATGGCATACGACTCCATTTCCCTCCAGCTCCGATCTGCTAGGCGAGGACCACCACTTATTACCAACCTCCCGCCAGTACGCATGTGTTCCTCCGGTCTATCCTGATTCGGTACTTGATTCTGGTTTGATGGGCCCGCACCTCCAGCCTTCGGTGCTCGAACAAATTGCTCCAACTTCCTATCTCGAATTAACTTCTCAATGATATCCTGTAAATGGCGATATTCATTGGTATTGTGACCATAGAAATCATGGAACCTATAGAATTTTCCAGATGGAATATGCTTTTCGAACGACTGCTCCAGAGTAGGCTTCTTATATTGTCCAGTATTACAGGTTTGCAAGTACACATTCTCCAGGGATGTATTCAAAGGAGTATAGGTGTCAAACATGGGAGCTCTACGTCGCAGTCCGCGATTTTGATCCTGCTTCTTACCCTAACTTACATTGCCTTTATGTTGATTCTGCTTAATTCTGTATATTTAATTGTACTTTACCAGAACTCTCATCGGTTTGCATCACATCGATGTTACTTTGAACGCCTTCTACACTGGGCCCTGCACCATCCTTCTTCCTGGATTGTTTAGCATCTTCCCTTCTTAAGAAGTGGGCCGCTTTAGAGTAGAAACGGTCCAGCGACAGGGGGGTTTCCCAACCAACCAGTTGCCAAATTCAGAATCAGGATCGATTCCTTTACTCAGTGCCATCAATATGGAATTATCATTAGGGTTACTAATCTCCGCGTAAGCGGCATAGAACCTTTCTAGATAACGTCTGCGTCTCTCCAGGAGCTTGAGTGACGCTAGATAAGGTGTTAACATCCTTAGGTCTTGTAACGTGCATATGAAACAGTTCGATGAATTTCGTAGCTAACTAATCAAAGCATGAAACAGATCGGGGCGGCAGGCGAGTAAACCACATAGTTGCGATACCCCTGAGGGAGATAGGAAAACTTCTGCATTTGACTGCATCGTCAACTCATGTGGCATTCATCAGCCATTCATACTTCAAAATGTGTTGCTTAGGATCCGAACTCCCTTCGTAAATAGGTAAAGTTTGCATTCTACATCGGCAAGGCGGTTCAGCATTAAGGATGTCATTAGTGAAGGGTGTATGACTCCGGGAGATTCCCCAGTCGTCATTGGAGAGGCCTTGACTTTTACGAATCATTTGATGAATCATGGTCGAGATGTCTAGTGTCTGGACATTCTGAGCATGCTGGGCCAAGGTGTGGTCGGGTTCCACAATGCAAGGATGGCTCGAGCGTGGTCGACGGTCCATACCTCGCCTCCTTGGCTCCAGGTCTTCGGGCACATAGGGTTCAGGAGTATGATCGCGTGGATGAAGGTTCGGATCTGTTCGTTCTCGAATGTCAGCTTCGAAGTTGATAGCGGCAGCAGCAGCACGGTTATCAGTAATGTGATAAGGAATTGTCCCTCCTAGGGAGGAGGGTCCTACCTAGTGGCTAGTAGATGGACCAGGTCCTGCTTGTCCAAGATTCAGAATGCGTTGATGCCTGGGAGCTTGGACGTAGCTTTTATCTAGTCGTGGACGTGTGGATCTGTGATTGTAACCAGAGGAAGCTGAGCTCTCAGTGGATGGGTAGGAAGCTTGATCCCTCCTAGATCTCCTTCGTCTTTCGTGATTCAATCGGTTGGTTAACTCCATGTTGGCACAGATCTGCTGGGTAAGCTGTTGGCGACTTTGGGTCAGTTCTTGCATCAACATCTGGAATTCCTCCCTGGTGACAGGACCTTATGGATCTGAAGGTCCAACTGAGTTCTGGCCTGTGGCGGGTAGCTGCGCAAGATTCGATTTATCTCTTCCTTCATGATTTGCAGCGGTTGAGGCAGTCCTTGTAGTAACCATGGTGAATGATATAGCTCGCTCCTAGATCTGATGAATCTGAATAGGATGGAAGAACTAGTGAATGTGAGATCTAGATCTTCTCCTTAGATTCTTGCAATCCAACGACAGTAGCAGATCCAAAGAGCAGGAGAAAAGCTGAATTCAATTCTCAATGAAAGCACCAAAGTGTTTGTGTCAAAATTGGGCACAACACTCTTCGGGCCTGTTTGAAGAGGCTAAAGTGAAGAATATAAATGGAAAATGAGGTAAATCTAACAAACACACCAAAAACAAACAAACAGAAGTATGAAAACACAGAGATTTAGAGTGGTTCGACGTTGTAACCCACCTCCATTGTAGAAAGTTTGCTGTTTATTGATATTACTCGCTGGTTACAGATGTTTAAACAGTACAATCAAGATACAACAATGATTTCGGCAGAGTATCGGCGTTCCAACATCCAAAAGTTCCTTTTCTAAAGCCCTTGGACTGCTATTTATAGGTGTAGGCTACAAATATCTCGCCCCAAACTCGCAAGACTCCTTCTCTCACGTGGGTGGGCCCACGTGATCGATCCCTGGTCATTTCGACTCGATCCATGATCGATACATATCAAATTCGTATCGATCAAGATATGATCTTTTTGGGCCGAGATCGATTGGGTACATTCTTGAGGTAGTACACAAGCTCCTGTGAAAATTAGATGGCATTTGGACTTGTTGATTTTGAGTTATGATCGATGCAAGTTTGTGTTTTCAATGTGCAGCCGAGCTTGTATTGATACGTTCGCACCGCTTTCATTCGTATCCATGGGACGAACATGATTGCTAGATGATGTGGCGCTATCTTCTAGTATTGATCCACTCTTCATTCCGAGCGACCGAGTCTTCCTTTCTTCTAGGCCTTGTTCGTATCGACCAATATAGCTTCATTCGTAACCATACACTACATTCCATTTCGTATCGCTCATGGATAGCCTCTTCGTATCGTTTGACAAGTAGCCCTTCATATCGATTATGAAGCACTCGATCTCGTATCGATAATATATGGCCACTCTCGTATCGATCAATGACGATCGATACGACTCATGTATGTGAGAACCGATAAGCAAGGTGCATTCAGGGGACCGTTACCTAATGCTGATAGTTGATGGAAACGAAGTTGTTAATTTGATGGATACGAAATAGCTCTAGTTTTTTGGATACGAAGGAAGGTAATGTCTGAGGGGTACGAATGTGGGGTTTCCTAATTGGATATGAACCGGTTATGTTTCACTCGAGATTTGATGGACACGAATGGGATGGTTACGAATAGATGGTTACGAATGGAATGTGTTCCTCATGAAACTTAATCGATCTACATCCTGAGCATACGAACTCCAAATGATTTGAAATTTGGAACGTTGGCTTTTATAGCTTTGCTTGTCGCGTCATCGATTGTAGCTCGATCCGGACTCGGGCAGAATTTATCAGAATCCATAGTGAACCTATGTATAACCGATATTCGGGACAAAATTTAAACAAGTATGGATCATCCCAATAGAAGTACTTGACTTGGGAAAGAAATTTATATTTGTCTTGTTTCGACCAAAATGAAGGAATTTCTTTAGTGACTAAATAGTTCACTATGTCGACATACCATGGATCGACAGAAATGGAAAGGAGTTGCTCATCGGTAAAGTTCTCATTGATTGGTAAAGGCGATGGTGCATTGGGAAGACGAGACAAGTGATCGGCTATGACATTGTCGGATCCTTTCTTGTCTTTGATTGTGAGATCAAATTCTTGTAGAAAAAGGATCCAACGAATTAAGCGAGATTTAGCATCTTTTTTAGCGAAGAGATATCTAAGAGCGGAATGGTACGTGTAAACAGTAACTTGTGTGCCTATCAAACACGTTTGAACTTTTCAAGTGCGAAAACTACCACTAGAAGCTCTTTTTTAGTGGTTGTGTAGTTAAGTTGAGCATCGTTCAGAGTCATACTAGCGTAATAGATAACATGAAGGATCTTGTTGATGCGTTGTCCTAAGATAGCACCAACTGCAAAGTTCGAAGCATTAGACATTATTTCAAATGGAAGATCCCAATTCGGTGAGCAAATTACAGGAGTAGAAACAAGTTCGTTTTTGAGACGTTCGAAAGCAGAAACACAATTAGAATTAAAGTCAAATGGAACGTCTTCTCCAAGAAGAGTCGTAAGAGGTCGAGCAATCTTACTGATGTCTTTCACAAAGCGTCTATAAAAACCCGCGTGTCCAAGGAAAGAGTGAATGTTTTTAACATATTTCGGAATGGGTAGATTTGCAATGACATCGATTTTCGCTTTATCTGCCTCAATGCCTTTATTTGAAAAGACATGTCTAAGGACTATGCCTTGAGTGACCATAAAGTGGCATTTTTCCCAATTTAGCATTAAATGTTTATCCTTGCATCATTTAAGAACCAATTCAAGATGGTTCAAGCATTCAGAAAAAGAGTTTCCAAAGATAGAAAAATCATCCATAAACACTTCAAGAAAACGTTCAATCATATCAGAAAAGATGCTGACCATGCATCTTTGAAACATAGCAGGAGCATTGCAAAGGCCAAAAGGCATACGTCAATAAGCAAAAGTGCCAAAGGGACACGTGATTGTTGTCGTCTCTAGATCTTCGAGAGCGAATGAAATTTGGTTATAGCCGGAATAACCATCAAGAAAGCAATAGAATTCATGGCCGGCTAAAGGTTCGAGCATTTGGTCGATAAAAGGAAGAGGGAAGTGATCCTTATGTGTTGCGGCATTTAATTTTCGATAGTCAATGCAAACATGCCAACCCATTTGAGTTCGAGTTGGAATAAGTTCGTTAGAATCGTTCTTGACAAAAGTAAGTCCAGACCTTTTTGGTACAACATGAATTGGGCTAACCCATGAACTATCAGAGATTGGGTATATGATACCATTATCAAGAAGTTTAAGAATTTCTTCTCATACCGCATCCTACATTTTTGGGTTAAGACTTTGTTGCGCATCACAAATAGGCTTGGCATCGTCAATTAAATGGGTGCGATGTTGAAAAAGAGCAGGACTAATTCCCTTTATATCGGTGATCGACCATCCAATTGCTTCCTCGTTTTTGGACAGAATTGAAAGTAAGGAAGTTTCTTGATCAAGAGAGAGAGAGAGAGTTGCAGAAATTATGACTGGAAATGTTTCGTTGTCACCTAAGTATGCGTACTTAAGGGGATCGGGAAGGGGCTTAAGGTCCAACCTCGGGGGTTGCACGATTAAAGAATTAGGTTGAGATTCGGACTCAACTGGAAGCGATTCAAATGGGAGCGTGTATTCAAACTCGTTGGGAATTTCATGAAACAATCTTTTGTACTCGGCCTCGCGGTCATCGTTAAGGTCGATTGTCTCGTTTTCGAAGTTTTCGTGAATTGCACTAACTTCTAACATTTGGTCACGTGGTTCATTCGATTGGTTTTCAAGATTGAAAATTTTAAGATCCAAAGTCATGTTTCCAAAAGAAATTTTCATCGAACCGTTGCGACAATTGATTAAGGCATTTGAGGTGGCTAAGAATGGTTGGCCCAATATCAAAGGGATTTGACTCGTAGGGTTGGTCACAGGTTGTGTTTTGAGAACGATAAAATCAACGGAGAAAATGAATTTCCCTACTCTAATTAGCATGTCCTCAATTTCTCCCATGGACTTTTTAATGGAAGGATGAGTGAATTGAAGCGTGACCTTTGTTGGTTTGAGCTCACCTAAGCCTGATTGTTCATACATAGAGTATGGAATCAAATTGACACTTGCGCCTAAGTCTATCAAGCATTTGTTAATCGTCTTGTCTCCAACTATACACGAGATCGTGGGCATCCAGGATCTTTGTATTTAACGAGAATGGATTGGGATAAGACTTCACTTAAACTGGCCGCTAAGAAGACTTTTTGGGCATTTGAGTGTGTCGCTTTTGGGTACACAAGTCCTTAAGAAATTTAGCATAAGTTGGGACTTTCTGAACGATGTCAAGAAGCGAGATGTTAACTTTCACTTGTTTAAAAATTTCCAACATCTTTTCCATTTGGTCCGAGTGTTTCTTTGGTCAAAGACGATGTGGAAATGGAACAAGATACTTAGTAGATGGGTCTGCTTGAGTAGAAGAAGAATTTTGATTGGCATTTGATTCGATGTTTAGCTCCATGTTTTGTTTAGATTCGTTTGTTGTTTTAGAAGTGTCGAGAGAAGTTTCCAGTAAATCGTTTGGATTAACGACTTGATTATTGATTTGATTACCGGAAGAAGAGTTGTGATAGCATTCAATTGGGTTACGTTGATATCTTGAACAACATGGGCTTGATTCGAATTAGCGTTTTGATTTCTGGGATTTGGAATGGGTTGGCTTGGGAATGTGCCTCGTTCACGTTCACTTACAGACGTGGATGGTTGACTCATTTGCATTTCAAGTTTTGCAATCGACTGACTCGTGTTTTGCATATATGAGGTCAATAACATTTGCAAATTATTGTTTGATTGGAGGCTTTGAGTAGTTGCTTTAGCCAACATTTCAAGATTTTTTTAAGTGAACTTAAACGTTTATCGTCTTCGGGGGAGGGAGCAAAATTTGGATGCAAATGATTGGGCTAAAAGGGAGGATTCGAAGCATTATTTGGGAATGCTTGAAGATTGGGATGAACCAAATTCGTGTTGGGATTGTTTTGGTTTCAAGCGAAATTTGGATGATTTCTCCAACCAGGATTGTACGTTGGAGAAAACGGGTCATTTTTAACTTTATTGAAAGCATTGAGTTGTTCGATCATATTAGGGCATTGATCGGCTATGTGATCCAGATCGTTGTACTTATAACACATTGGTTAGGAACTTGGTTCATTTGGTTTGATGAGAAAACGTTATCGAATTTATTAATCATTGCGTCAATTTTAGCTTCCAAAGCCAAAGATGATCCTATCGACTGCACGCTCGATCGTGAGTAAATTGATTTTTCATTAGAACGTTCCCATCGAGACAACTTTTCGGCTAGGTTTTCATGAAATTGCCAAGCATCATCATGATGTTGGGCGAGAAAGTTGCCTTGGCACATTGATTGGAGCATGGTTCGTGAGCTATTTTTGAGTCCATCGTATAAGATTTGTCCAAGCGTTCATTTTTCGAAGTTATGGTGTGGACATTTTATCAAGAGCGCTTTAAATCTCTCAAAATAATTTTCGAATGGTTCTCCCCTGAATTGATGAAAATTTACGATTTCGTTTTGGATTTTATATGTTTTTTCCAAGGGGTAGAACTTTTTAAAGAAAACTTTCACAAATTCTTCCCAAGTTTTAATCGAGTTAGATGGTAAACTATAGAACCATTTTTCAGCGTAATCCATAAGAGAAAATGGAATTAATCGAAGTTTTATCCTTCATCAGAAAGTTGTTGGAGCTTCATGGTTGCGCAAACTTGTTCGAATTTCGTTAAGAAAATGCATGGGTTATCGTGTTCAAAATTGCCAAATTTTGGAAGCGTGGCAATATAGTTTGAGTGAATTTCGAAATGGTTATTCGTTGGGGAGGGTAACGTGCTGCAAGATGGAATAGAAACACTATCGGAAAAGATTATATCCATAAGAGTTCGAGGGGCATTTTTGTTTGCCATTTTAGGAGGGCCGTTTGTTCGAGTTCAACGATTCGTAGTAGGGTCACGAGTCCAATGATTCGTAGAAGTGTCACGAATCCAAATACTCATGCACTAGCGAGTAGGAAAAGGGAAAAGGAAGAAGTTAGAATCGAGTTTAAAGAAAGAAGCAAGGTTTAGAAAATGAAGCGACAAATTATTTTTGGTTTTTTTTAAAAAGAAAATATTTACCAAAAGGAATTTATTTTTCAAAAGGGAAAATTGATTTTTTTTTTGGATTTTGGATTTTCTAATTTTTTTATATATGTATTTGTTTTTTTTTGAAAAGATTAATTTTTTTGGATTTTTGAATTTGATTGAAAATTTTCAAAGGAAAGGATTTAAAAACTAAGTTAAGGAAAATTTACAAAAAAAAATATTTGTTTTGGATTTTGATTTTTTTTAAATATGCATGAACTAATGCAACTAAATGAAAGCAAAGGACTTAATTACAAATTTATGTCCTTAGTAGCTCCTAATCCAAAATTGTATAATCACACTTTGTCTTAATCCAACAAAATATTTCTTAGCCAAGTAACGAACAGGAGTTATCGGTGCACGACGAATCTCCATAGCAATGCAACCAAAGGTTTAAGTACCTTCAGAGAAACAATCAGTATAATATTTATGAATCACCATAATATTTATAACTGATATTGCTCTACCGTAGCCTAGACACCAAGAAATAAAATTATTCAAAGAAGACAACTGTCAAGATATAATTAAGCCCTAAGTGAGCCAGTGACTCCCTTAAGTCAAATGTCTAATCGTTATTATTAGTCAAAATTCTAAGATGAAATACAATTTGTGGGCCAAGGAAGGTGTGATGAAATCCCCCACCATATGTGGATTTGAGTGTTGCCCTTAGAAAATACAAACAAGATGAGATGAATGCAAAACAAGAATTAAACGTAAATTAACAATGCAACAACAATGAAATTTGTTTTCGTGTTTTTTTTGAAAAACTTGGGCATGTTAAACGAGGTTGTTTTTTAAGAAATACCTTGGGCATGTTAAACGAGATTGAGAGGTGATTTTTGAACAAACAAATAAAAACTACTATTGTATTTGAAACAGATTCGAACCTAATCGGATCTATATCAAACACAATAATTAGCTAAGAACAGCAAAAAGGAATTGAACATAAGCCGGAGAGAAAGCAAGAATAACTGGGAAACGGCCTGAACAATAGACGGTTTCTCAATAAAAAAAGCAGACAACAACGAGAAAAAACAACCAAATGGAAACAGTAACTAACTATGGCACTTGGCCCAGACAACGTCCTAGGCGTAGGGGAGATCAGAGCAATAGGGAACGCCTAGACGACGACGCCCCCGGGCTGCGATAGGAGGCGATAGCAAGCTCGGCGGAGGAATCATGGCTCACCATCTATACCCCAAATCCTGCTAGGGAGTGACCTTCAAATAGAGGCTTATATGCAACACTCTTTGACGGATGGTGCCTTACTCGATCAAGGCATAAAGAGGGATTTCACCAGCTTACGATTCAACCTTGGTTCTATCACAAGAAAGAGCTTGGGCATTAATTCCTCCAAGAAGGTGCGCATAGGACTAAAGGAAAGAGGAGTTACAGATAGGGATTGATCTTTAACCCAGTTCTCTGTGCCCATTCCGCATGCGCTTCGCGCGCCATTGGCGTGACGAGTAAGATAATATACTAAGGGCTTCTTATTGCTATAGTGTTTATACTGGCCAATTGATCGGGGTCTCCAATTAATATACTGGCGCCTTTCTTTTGAATCCGCCTGAATTGTGCTTTAAACTATCCATTACCAAACTAGCTATCAGTGGTTGTTGTTTTGTTCAATCGCCAAACAGCCTCTTGCAAATTTGAAATTGGAATGGAGGGTTCCAAATTTCACCCATTCCAGGCCGACGTTATCTAGGAATGAGGTTGATCTACTGCGAACTCGAGTTGAAAGAAAGTGCGCCTATGCGCTTCCCTAACTCTAGAAGTTCGTGATTCGAAAGTTCCCTATTAATATACTGGGAGGGGAGCCGGGGAAACTTTCTTCATTAGACCCACCGGAACACCTTTTCTCCGATCAAAAAGACTGTTGTAGCTACTGGATGACAAAATGGATTTTGGAATTTATTAATTTTTTTCCAAAAAGGGTACTGTTAATAATCCTGTTGGTACTGAAAGCCCAGGTCCTATCGAACCAATATATTAATTGGGGTCGCCTCGGTCACTTTTTACTTTTTAGGATCAACCTCTTTCGGATATGAAAGAACCAGCCCTTGACAGGCGAAGAGAGCATCAGTAAGGCTCTGCCTTATCTATAGAAAAAAAAGATTTCAGTATGTGGATGCGCTAATGAATGAGAATCTAGGTAGTGCCTGCCGGGAGTTGGTGCTAAGTACCCTCTGGATCGGTCCAATTAATATACTAGCCCTCCCCAATTGATCGAGGTCGCCAATGAATATATGGGGCCTGGATTAATATACTTGGCCTAACGGTATTAATTGGACTGCCCCTATATGAGGCGTCAAGAGCTTCCTCGTCCGTATGAGTCGACATCGAGGTGCCAAATGACTCCGTCGATAAGAGCTCTTGGGAGTCATCAGCCTGTTATCCCCGGCGTACCTTTGATCCGTTGAGCGAGAGCCCTTCCACACGGGACTCCCAGATCACTATGGCCGACTTTCGTTCGATTCTCTTCAAGAAAGAATTCCTTATTCTCTAGAAAAACTTGAAGGCCCCTAGGAGGTATAAACATTGGGGAGGGATATTAATTGAGAGGGAGAATGGGACTTGGTTGCAAGAGGAGCCCGAAGGAGCCGCCCGCTTCCGCTCTTAGCCCACTTCAATTTCAGAAGCAAAGATGGTTGATCTGTATCAAGAACCTGATGATAATATGCTACGCCCCAGAAGAAGAAGATGCTCTGGAGAAGAACTCCGTCCGTTGAATCAATCTCCCTCCTTTTCTCTTTAGTTGGGGGCTTGATAAAATAATGATTGTGTTCTAGCAAATCTAATTAACTAGATAACACAATTAACTGTAAGAAAAATGTGAAATAAAATGAGAGAAGACAAAAAACAGTGCTTTATTAAAATTGCATAAAAGAAAATAACAATGGTTGAAAAGAAAAAAACTAAGTAGTAGTTAAAAATGCTGACAAACCTAATTGACAGCCACTGTTAACTAGTTACTATTACAAGAGAAGAAAAACAAAAAAAACAAGAAGAAGACTATTCTCAAACGGGATGCTTCAATGGCCTTCGGTTGAGAGTATATATAGGTGTGGAGAGCCTTTTTATTCGTGTGGAATTAATGAATCTAGCCCAAATATCATCCAAGTGAAGATCAATTTATAAGGCCATAAAATCAATCCAATGATATAGAATATGGCAACTGTTGATTATGATTTGTATGGGTAGATTCATAAAATATTTTCTTCAATATGTATCCACCATTCTCTCTAATCAAATCCGTGTGTACATTTTTCTTCATAAAAATAATATCTCTTCATCAAAATGGTGGATATGAAATCTGATTAACTCCATGTATATAATATCTCGTCAGTGCATGCCATCTATGGGAGATTCTTCATTTTTAGATTAATGAACTTCCAATAAAAGTAATAATGTGCTGCACAGGACTTGAACTCATGACCACTTGCTAAAGATTTTGAAGTACAACCACTAGGCTATTGACGCTTTGCATTATAAATCTTCAATTAGTGGCTTTTCATCACAATTGTCTCAAATTTAAGCTTCGCGTTAAAACCTAAAAAACACATGCAAAATACAACGTGTAGTATTGTTTATATGGCAAAATATATATAAAGAAAATGCATAATTTGAGGTCTAACAATTCCCCCACACTTGAACTTCTATTCATCCTCAATTAAAGAACATTTATTCTCCTAACTAATTTATTTGTCACACTTTTGTAGGAAGTACGGTTGCAATGTGCGTATGCAACAAGCCGTTAAAACTTTAGGTTTCCCTAGTAGGATGAGTGGTGTCTTGTGAGGGTTTTTAGTGGATACTACCTACAAAATCCAAATGCAGTACGTATGCGATGATCCTAATGTGGCTACTTGAATGCAAATTTAAAAATGAAAACTCGATTTATTTCAGAATAGTTGCAACATAGTAATGTATATAAGTCTAGTCGATCTCTAAAAAATTTTGGTTCCTCAACTAGTCACAAATTTCTAACATAATTCAAGTTTTCATATGTTAAACTCTAGTTTGACTAGTTGTTTTGGTTGATAATATAGTGCAGCCATTAAATAAATTCTTTATTAGCTTTCACAGTTTGCAAAGTGGTATTTTTATTTCCTTTTATATAACTAGTCAAATCAGTAAAGTCAAAAAAGTGCTTGGTTTTCAAATGCTTACTCTCTCATATTTTTATTTATTATATATACACACCTAACTTAAATGACCAAGGTATACCACTCATGCGCTGTCTCGCGGGCTTACGTGAGAGATAGGACAGAGCTTGGCCGATTATGCAGACCGACGCTGACCATGTCAACAAAATACCAGTAATCCTTAGGTGTCCAACTCATAAAATGAGACCAAGGAATACCACTCATGCACTGCCTCACGGGCTTACGTGAGAGTTAGGAAAGAGCTTGGCGGGTTTACACACCAATGCTAGATGTACTAGTAGTGTCGGATACCATTGGATTTTTATTATTACGTTTTTTTAACGTTTTTTTGGTATTTTTTTAAGAGGGGGAGAGAGTTATGAAAAATCAGCTTAGCACCACTTAGCCTTAAAGATTTAAAAAAATCAACGCATGTACTTTAAATCAACCACTTATAGAACAAAGACTACAATTTAGAAAAGTCTTCATAACCATCACATATGAATCTCCCTATGTACTAGTTACACTATTATCGCTCGCAATTCAACTTTTCAGTATATTTTCCATTTGATATTAGTGATTCACAAAAAATTTCCATCAAATGACTAAAACCGTTAAATAACTTTGTTGTACCAGTCTAAAGCAAATTGTGTTGTTTTTTTAAGAAGAACGAGATAAAAGAAACTGAAATATGAATGATGCGCAAATGAAATATGAATGATACCCCCCCCCCCATACTTGAATGAGGCAGTGTCTCTGCTATCTAAACCATGCATGTTACTCGAAAAATTCACCTTCTACTTAGGTCAGAAGATCTCAAACAAAGGACGGAAGGAAAAGAATCCAGATCAGACCTTTCGAAGAGGTTGAAGGGATGCAGTCGGCAGTATGAGGTGGCTCCAGACCTTTCACGAGAGACGGAGGGTATTATTCCGTAGAATCTAAGAAATTCCGACCCTCTAAGGGAGGGTAAGGAGTTAAGACATGGACATGCCACCCTATAACAACCCTTCTGAAAGCATGGTAGGCCTTTCGGGTCGGTAGGGACACTTACTGAACACCTTTCGGCGGTGCCGAAGGGTGAGCAATAAAGACACCAATAATAAGTCAGCAAAGAGCAAGAGGTAACCTTCAGACAATGTTCGAAGAAAGTTTGGCCCTCGACAACATCCGGGTGAAAACCAACCTTCTAACAAAGTCGAAGGGCTCATAATAGTCGGGAACCCTTCGACACCACCGAAGGGTTCACATACAGTACAGATGACAAACCTTCCAGCAAGGACAAAAGGTTCCTAACAACAAATAGAAGAAAAGACCTTTCGGCAGCACTCAAGGAACCAAGATGACATGTAAAAGGAAAGCCTTTCGATGAAGTCGAAAGGTTAGCAACTGTATAGGAGAAGGGAACCCTTCGGCCCAACCGAAGGCATAAGGACGAAAGCATGGCCGCCAGCATCTATACATAAGGCCCAAGGGGTCCTGTGTGAGGGGTGGATTTTTCCTCATTCCATTCTTGTACTTCTAAAATCATAGTTCTGTAACCCTAATTGGGTAGTGATTTGGGAAATTTTAATAAAACGAGAAGTCCATTCAAGTTATCAGAGGGAAGTCTTAAGTTTTGTACATTTTCTTTTCAGTTTACATTAATATTTGTTGGTTTAATCACAACTTTCAGGTGCAGTTACTCCGAAAGATTCGAACCAAAAGAAACAATGATATTCTTTCTTAGGTGGTCTTCATAACCCTTCGACAACCTCTGGTTTGTAGCCTAAACCCTTCGGATCTAAAGACGGCTTATCAGAATTGGTATACATAAAACCTTCCGGATTCATAAATGTCGAGGGTCAAACCTTTCATCCAGTATCATAACCTATCGTATCCCATCAACCTTATCATCACTCCAAATCCCAAATAGTTGCTTTCCCAGCCTTTCAGTAAAGAATTAAGTTAACTCTCTATATAAGATAGTGCAAGGAAATCTAATCCTTGTCAAGGAAAAAGCTTTCGGGCGGAGTCGTATAAAGGTTTAACCAAATCAAATACCCTTATACGTTAATTCAACAAGACCGAAAAGACTTCTTTCCTTCTAAATCTCGTATCTAAGTCTTCTTGGCCCCATCGAATAGTCAGGTTTTAAGTCTAATCGTGAGTAGAGAAGAAAGAAAGTTCTATATATCATTAACCTTTCGGTATAGCTCGGACTAATCCTATCACTCAGAATAGCTCGGAGTTATCAGCTGAACATTCATCAATCCCTTTAGAGATTCCATCTTCTACCTTTTTCCAATAACTTCTTTTATTTGGATTCTTTGGAGTGTTGACCATAAATTTGGTTAACAATGCAAATGATAAAAAAGGAAAGCGGAATATTTACAACCAGGCATGATCGAGGTGTCTCATGAAGCATAACAGGGTTCGTGGAGATCCATGAATTCGTCGTCCTCGTATTGCTCAAACTCTAGGAATGGCTTCAATCGTTGCCCATTGACCTTTGAAATAGATCCCTTCATTGTATTTTTGATTTTGATCGTGCCATAAGGTACACTGTCTTTACAACATATGGTCCAATCCATCGAGATCTTAGTTTGCTCGGAGATAAATAAAACCTAGAATTATATAAGAGAACCTTTTGGCCTACTTCAAATGTCTTTTGAAGTATGGATTTATCATGATGCATTTTCGTTCTCTCTTTATAAATCTTTGCATTTTCATACGGTTCATTTCTCAGTTCTTCAACTTCTGACAGTTGTAGCTTTTGATGTGATCCTGCTTTTTCAAAATCGAAATTAAGGTATTGGATTGCCCAAAGTGCTCGATGTTCTAGTTCGGGAGGGAGGTGACATGCTTTTTCAAAGATCAAGCGATATGGTGATAATCCAAGGTTTGTTTTATAAGCTGTGCGAAAATCCCAAAGGGCATCTATCAATTTAGATGACCAATCTTTTCTATTAGAATTGACAGTCTTTTGAAGAATCTGTTTGATTTTCCTATTGGAAATTTCGACTTGACCGCTAGTTTCTGGATGATATGGAGTAGACAGTTTATGAGTGATCGAGTATTTCTTAAGAAGAGATTCGAAGGCACGATTACAGAAATGAGTAGCGTTGTCACTTATAATAGCTCTAGGTGTGCCAAAATGAGAAAATATGTTCTCTTTCAGGAATTTGACAACAACTTTGTTGTCATTCATTCTCGTAGGGATGGTCTCGGCCCATTTAGAGACGTAGTCTACGGTAAATAAGATGTAAAGGTTTCCAAAGGAATTAGGAAATGGGCCCATAAAATTGATGCCCCAAACGTCGAAAATTTCGATGACAAGGATTGGGTTTAGAGGCATCATGTTTCACTTGGAGATTCGGCCCATTTATTGGCATCGAGCACACATAGCACAAAATTCGTGTGCATCACGAAAAAGAGTAGGCTAATAGAATCCACACTGCAGAGTCTTTGCAGCGGTTTTCTTTGCTCCAAAGTGTCCTTCACATGCTTGATCATGTAAAAAAGAGAGAATGCTGTGATATTCATGATCGGGGACACATCTACGAATGATTTGGTTAAGACAAGTTTAAAGAGATAAGGGTCATCCTAATAAAAGTTTTGAACATTGGAGAGAAATTTTTGTTTGTCTTGTTTCGACTAATGGGAAGGTATTTCGTTTGTTACAAGATAATTTACGATGTCAGCATACCAAGGTGTAGTAGAAATGGAAATTTGTTCATCTGAGTGTCATTGGCATTCTTATACACAATACGAGAGAGATGATCGACTATGACATTTTCAGAACCTTTTTATCTCGTATTTCTAGGTCAAATTCTTAAAGTAGGAGTATCCAACGGATTAAGCGAGCCTTCTCATCTTTCTTCAAAAGAAGATAGCGCAATGCAGCATGATCGATGTAAACTATGACCTTAGAACCTACGAGATATGATCTAAACTTCTCGAGAGCGAAGACAACTGCTAAAAATTATTTTTTGGTGGTTGAGTAATTCAACCGAGCATCGTTTAGAGTTTTTCTAGCATAAAAGATGACATAAGGGAGTTTATTGACTCGTTGGCGTAAGATGGATCCAATGGCAAAGTCAGAGGCATCACACATTAGTTCGAAAAGAATAGTCCAATCCAAGGGTTGGATTATTGGTGCTGAGGTCAAGATCAATTTCAAGGTTTTGAAAGACGTTTTACATTTATTGGAAAAGTCAAATTTAATGTCTTTGGTAAGAAGATTTGAAAGTGGTTTTGAAATTTTTGAAAAATCTTTGATGAACCTCCTATAAAATCCAGCATGACTAAGAAATGAGCGAATGTCGTCAACCGACTTAGGCGGAGGTAGGTTAGCAATTAAGTCGACTTTGGATTTATCAACCTCATGACCATCTTTTAAAAGAACATGGCCTAAGACTATTCCTCTTCTCACCATGAAATGACATTTTTCTCAGTTATGCATGAGAGACTTTTCCTTACATTGTTTTAACACGTTCTAAACGATGGAGGCAATTATTGAAGGATAACCCATAGATGGAAAAATCGTCCATGAATATTTCAAGAAAATCCTCCACTATATCAGAGAATATACTCATCATACATCTTTGAAAAGTGGAAGGAGCGTTACACAGACCGTTGGGCATGCGACGATAAGCGAAAGTTCCAAAGGGATAGGTGAAAGTAGTTTTTTGTCGGTCTTCTAGCGCAATCGGGATTTGGTTATAGCCAGAGTAACCATCAAGGAAGCAGTAATATTCATGGCTAGCCAAGCATTCAAGTATTTGATCGATGAAAGGAAGAGGAAATTGATCTTTTCTGGTGGCTGACTTAAGTTTTCGATAATCAACACAAACTCGCCATTTGGTTTTGATTTTTGTGGGAACAAGTTCGTTATTATCGTTTGCAATCATAGTTATCCTCGATTTCTTTGGTACAACTTGTACCGGACTGACCCATGTACTATCAGATATTGGGTAGATGATGTTATTATCCAAACAATTAATGATTTCTTCCTTCACCACTTCTCCTATGTTGGGATTTAGACGCCTTTGAGCTTGGCCAGTGGGCTTGGCCTCATCAAATAAATGAATACGGTGTTTAATGATTGAGGGGCTTATTCCTTTGATGTCTGTAATAACCCATCCCAACGCCTCTTTATTTTCCCTTAGGATTTTCAAAAGTTGGTTTTCTTGGTCCTTGTTGAGACGGAGGCCAAAATTATAGGGAGACTTTGAGATGAATCTAAGAATGCATACTTAAGATCGTTTGGAAGAGGTTTGAGGTCCAACTTAGGATGTTCTTCTGTTGCGACTTTAGTTGACATTAGTTGATCAATTTTTTGTGAATTGTTAGAGACGTCTAGTAAATCATTTAATTCAGGGGTGTATTCATCTATATTGAAATCAAAATTAAAGAGATCGAGACATATCATCAGAAAGTCTGACGTGTCACCAAGATATCCATCTATAAGCGTTTGGATCATGTCAACTTCATCTATTTCGAAATCCCTTAGTTGTTTATTAAGATTGAAAATATTTAGTTCAATGGTTAGGTGTCCAAAGGAAAGTCTGAGTTGACCATTTCCTACAGATTATGATTTGACCATTAGGATTTGACCATTAAGAATTGACATGGGTTCGATTTCTAGGACTATGAAACCACGGGGAAATAAAATTGCTCAATTTGGATCAGCACATCCTCAACTGTGCCCAAGGGCATTTTGACAAATCAATCAGTTAGTTGAATCATGATGTTCGTGGGTTTTAATTCCCCTGGCCCTAGTTGACAATACACAGTATAAGGCAAAAGATTAACACTTGCTCTGAGGTCAAGTAAGGCATGACCGATGTGAGTGTTGCCTATTGGACAGCCGATTATGAGACAACTAGGGTCCTTATACTAGATTGGGGCACAATTCGCAAGGACAAAGCTAGTATTCGCAGTCCGAAATGCAGTTTTCGGGACGCTAGTGGCACGTTTTTGAGTACAAAGCGCTTTGAGACATTTCCCATATTGGGGAATCTGCTCAATGGTATCGAGGAGTGGTATATTGACTCTAACTTGTTTGAAAATTTCAAAAAATTTATTGAAATTTTCAGACTTCTTCTTTGTGTTGAGTCTATGAGGAAAAGGAACTTTCGGTTTATAGACTTTTTCATCAGTTTTTTCGTTTGAAGAAGGGGATGTCGCATTAGGAGATAAAGGTGACGAAGCTATAGAAGCTGGAATGTTGGGGTTGCCAGCATCAAAAGATGAAGAGTAGTCAGGATTGCCGACCTTGGATAAAGAATGAGAGTCGATTGGATCAACAAGAGTGGGCATCAAATGAGTTTCAGAAATTGGAACATGGGTAGACTTTGGAAGAATGTCGGGATTGCTGACTTGGTTGTCTACCTTTTTTCCAGACCTCAATGTGGTGACAGAATTAACCAGATTTACATTTTCGTTCTCACAAAAATGTACTCCTCGAGAATTATACTTTGGGTTCACTTCGGGTTGATTAGGCAATTTTCCCTTTTTGTTGTTTGAATTACTCAAAAACAAATTCATCATTTTCTCCATTTTGTCATTTATGATTCGGTCCAACCTATCGTTATTTTATGTCATTTGTTTTTTTAGACGAATGATGTCTTGCGATTGTAGAGGAGGAGATTGAAAAGGTTGAGCCAATGAGTTAGGATGCCCATATGGTTGATTTGAAAGTTTAGATCGAGGGGCGGTTTGAGAAGTTTGAGTATTTTGGTTCATGGGATAAAAGTGCAAAGGGTTCGCAAAATTATTAGGGTTTGACCATAACAGATTTGGATGGTTTCTCCAGTTAGGGTCGTATTGAGATGTGTAGGCATTATTGTGGGCTAGGGCATTGGCCTGTTCCAAAGGGTACACTTGGGGTATTCCTCCTTCGACTTGGGAGTCCTTACGGTGGAACAATGAGGGGTCTATTTCATCTACTCCTCTCGGTTGTACATGGGATGGAACATGAATTGATTTCCATTGTTGGTCCTTTTCAGTATAATCTTCGAGGAAGGCCCAAGCCTCATTAGTTGATTTGCTCATAAAATAATTTTGACCCATGGTTTCAAGTTGGATTCGAGTTGGATAGTTGAGCCCTTCATATGCAACTTGGCATAGAATGGTTTTGGATATTCCATGATGAGGGAAATAATATACGAGTTCTTTAAATCGTTCAAAATATTATGAAAAAGTCTCTCCTTCATTTTGTGTGAACTGGTTAATCTCATTTCTGATTTTAAGAGTTTTATGAAAAGGAAAAAATTCACAAAAATATTATCGAACTTGTTCCAACTTCGAATAGAGTATGGTGGTAGAGAATTTAGCCATCCTTTTGTGCTAGCTTGTAGCACAAATGGAATCAATTGAAGCTTAATGGAGTCGTCCGACAATTGTTGCATTTTTAGTGCGGAAGTGTAGATTTGGAAATCTTGAAGAGATTCGTACGCATTTTCCAAACCCATGAATTTTGGAACCCCTTGGATGAAAGAACTTTTTAATTTAAAATAATTTCCTTCTGCTAGTGAAAAGAGAATGGCCGAAGGTTGGATAGTCCTTGTTGGATAGCATAGCTCCCTAAGAGAAAAGGGTCTATCCACTCTGACATTGAGATTTGGAAAGTTTTGATTCATTAAATTCTGTTGACCAATCTCATTTCAAAAGTTTTGATTTATATGAGATTCCCTTGGTGAATTTTGGTGGCTTTCACTCATTTTTTTTGGAAAGTTTTGAAAATTTCTGACAGAAATGGCTCTTACTTCAAAATAGTATAAAAAACTAAGTTGTGCTCTATTAGTTGACTGACTCAATTAGAAGGGGGAAGAGGGTCTTATGGTCGTTCACTTATAGTATAAAATACTAAGGGCTGGTGATTATGAAATATTCTACAAGCGCACAGGTGTGTAGTATGCAGGTCGAACACAGGGAGTTATTAAAAATTCATTTTTTTTAAGAAAAACCTTAGGTGTGTTAAACGAGATTGAGAGGTGATTTTTGAACAAATAAATAAAAACTACTATTGTATTTGAAACAGATTCGAACCTAATCGGATATATATCAAACACAATAATTAGCTAAGAACAGCAAAAAGGAATTGAACATAAGACAGAGAAAAAGCAGATAAAATAATGATTGTGTTCTAGAAAACCTAACTGACTAAATAACACAATTAACTGTAAGAAAAATGAGAAATAAAATGAGAGAAGACAAAAACATAGCTTTATTAAAATTGCATAAAAGAAAACAACAATGGCTGAAAAGAAATAAAACTTAGTAGTAGTTAAAAATGCTGACAAACCTAATTGATAGCCATTGTTAACTAGCTACTATTACAAGAGAAGGAAAATAAAAAAATAAGAAGAAACTATTCTCAAACGGGATGCTTCAATGGTCTTCAGTTGAGAGTATATATAGGTGTGGAGAGCCCTTTTCTTTATGTGGAATTAATGAATCTAGCCCAAATATCATCCAAGTGAAGAGCAATGTATAAGGTCATAAAATCAATCCAATGATGTAGAATATGGCAAGTGTTGATTATGATTGATTTGGGTAGACTCATAAAATATTTTCTTCAATATGTATCCACCATTCTCTCTAATCAAATCTGTATGTATATTTTTCTTCATTAAAATAATATCTCTTCATCAAAATGGCGGATATGATATCTTATTAACTCCATGTGGATAATATCTCGTCAGTGCATGCAATTTATGGGAGATTCTTCATTTTTAGGTTAATGAACTTCCAACAAAAAATAATGTGCTGCACAGGACTCGAACTCATGACCACTTGCTAAAGATTTTGAAGTACAACCACTAGGCCATCGATGCTTTGCATTATAAATCTTCAATTAGTGGCTTTTCTTCACAATTGTCTCAAATTTAAGCTTTGCCTTAAAACTTGAAAACACATGCAAAATACAATGTGTAGTATTGGTTATAAGGAAAAATACATATGAAGAAAATGCATAATCTAAGGTCTAGCAGCAGGGAACGAAGTTAGAGCTTGGATCTAAGGTGAGTGGGAATAGGTCTAGTAGGTTGATTTACTACAATTAAATTTAACCAATTCTACTTGATCTAGGATGTTAGTAATTAAAATGGGAACTATATACCCTAATCCCTAAATCTAATTGCTAGATCTGGAATCTAAAGTAAAAACTGGAACTGATATAAATTGGCTAATCTTATTTAAACTAAAGTTAAATCCTAACTATTTAACTTGAAATCTAGATTAGAATTTGAATTATGGCAAATTAATAAACCTGCAAACCCTTGTCATTAAATTTAAACCCTAGATTAAACAACTGTAATTAAATTGTATCAATCTAGGAAATTGGGAAGTATAAATCGATTGCTGTAGTTGCTTAGGGTTCATTCACTATATGCGCTAATTAATTAAAATTTACACTAATCAAAATTAAATCAAAATCTAAACAAACCCTAATTTTTATACGTGATCAGTCGACCCCTCACCTTGAGCGGTCGACCGATAGGGTGTAGCGGTCGGCTGGTTGTCACCTGAAACGCACAACCTAAACCTCGGCCTATGGCCTAGTTTAAAAATAAAAATTAATTTAAACATTAATTTTTTTGTAGGTCAATCTAACGCTATTTGGGTGTATGTTAGGAGTTGTAGAGAAGCCAGTTCCCTATGAGAGGATGTTAGGTCGTTGCGGTGTTGGATAAATGTTGCTTACCCAATTGGGGGTCGAGAAATCGATTGGGAGGCGATTTTATTTTCGCAAATGGCACTCACAGAGAGGTTCTGCAATGGCCACGTAGCACTAACGGATGCCAGAGGAGTGGGTCCAGCATAATGGGAATCCCGATATGCGTGGTTTTTGACCTGATGTGATACAATTCAGATGGTGGATCCTGACGCGTGCAATAAGATGCATACATTACGACCGAGCGGTGATCGCAGGGGCAAAAGATGAGACACACCGACGAATTGGCATTCTAGGATCTTTCCCTTTAGGTGTAGTTGGGTTATGGGTTATCGTAGTTAGGGAAAAATTGGTTCCCCAGTAGCATAGTGGCGATGATATTAGTGTGGAGTAGTTCCCACAGTAGCATTATGCGGAGATATTAGTGGAAATTTATTTCATAGTTGCCTAGTGGCAGTGTTTCCTTATCGGGTAGCTTTTGGAGCGGTGACCGATCGTTAGTTGTAAGATTCAATTCTTAGTTCAATTCTTGTAGTAGCCTTCCCAAGTTGTAGTGTAGGCATGTATTAAACAAGAATCCTTAAGTAATGGACCCAAGGAATACACGGGCACTTATAATACACCATATGTTACTTAGAGTAGAGTTAAAGTTAACTACACATGATCACCATATAATAAACTTGTACTCATTCACCAGACTTTTATCTGAACTACTCCTTCTTTTCATTTTCCATACCATAGGATGACATGTTAGTAGTTGATTGGGCATAGTATATGGAGAAAGGAGCTATACATTGAGGTTCTCATATTCTACATCGGTCATCATATAGTTACTTATTGTACTAAAAGTCTGTAAAACTTATATTGTACTTTAGGGACCGTGTATATGGAAATTAAGTATTTTGAAGACTGTTTACTAAAATGTCTATTTTTAGTACTTATATTTTAATTTCTTCCATTGTGAGATCTAAAAGTGTAAAATGTCTTATAATTTACATTTATAATTATGCTCTGAAATTGTACAGAAACCCAACAGCTCGTATTTCTTAGCATGCTGCAAGTCTGAAACTCACACTTTAGATCCGGATGTCGGGATGTGGAGCTTGTCACGTCTGGTATCAGAGCCAGGATTAAGATCCCATAGGATTTAGGCACGTATTGAGAGAACGTACTTGAAATGTTTTGGAAAAAAAGTTTCCATAAGGGTTTTCAAAAAGGTTTTTGAGAATGGACTTTTGAAAAGGTATATATATGTATAGACAAAAGTTTTCAAAGGTTTTACATATATATAAAAGTATAGCAAGAAAGAACACTATCACTTATTCTAGTCAGTACTGTCTATAGGAAAGTTAAAAATAATTCACAAACACTGATAGTGAGAATGATTAATTTTGATGGGAGTGGTTCAGAAGAAGCACCTAGAATTCATGCTGTGAACATCCACATATGGTTCTACTGGTGTCCTTAAGCAAGGAGACAAGATGAGCCTTACCCGACTAAGGGACTGTAAGTATAATTTTTTGATATGTGTATTAATACATAAAACTCTATATATTTTTATTCATAAGGTAATTATTGGCTTATCCCTTATATAAGCAGACAATTATGGGTCGGAATAAAGATTAACAATATAACAATTAAGGTGAAAATTAAACTTTTCATGTTTATTGTGGTTTACTCCATTGAGAAAGGCTGGTAGAGGTTTTATATACTAAGTGGCAGTAGCAAGTAAATTGTGGACTCAAGGGTGAGTAAAGAAGATTAGTACCATGAGAACCATATAATAGGAATATGATGTTGATAGCAGAAGGGGGACATGAAGGAGGACTTTATAAATTTAAGGAAGATTCTCAAGTTAAAGTAGAAACCCAATTCTCATATTAGTAGTAGTTGCAAGGACTCCTATTTACTTAAAGGTATGGCTAGAATATTTCCATATTGAAGTTGAACACTATATTGGAAAATAAACTTTAGTTAACCATCTTTAGAAAGAAAGACGAAAGCCTTATGCACTTAAAATATGGTTAGGTATAAGTGGGCTTAGGTAATTAGGTTGTTATTGTCTACTCCGATTTAAGTGATAAACCAATGAAAATGTTTTTTTAAAGTAAGGAACGGTTGATGTCTGATATTTTAAATAGAGAAAGAAGATGATTTAAAATTTTATGTAAAATAATCAAACAAACTTTATGGAATTTGTGTAAAAAGTAAAAGTAGAGAATCAGATAAAAAGTGATTTTCCAATAACTGTTTTAAATTTTTTGCTTTGTCTTTTAGGCACATTGTTACTCTTATTGTCGATGTGCACTTTGTTTTTAATAATAGAACTTTTAAAAAATAAAAATTGAGAAGTAAGTAAGACCCAACTTTTGAACCCATTTTATAAATAAGAAACGGTTAGTACTTGAAAATGTCCTTTATCGATGTTTTTGTCAAATTCTAAAATAATACTAGTAATGAGTAAAAAATACCACATTTCTTTAAAAATATTTTTTTAATGAAAAAATCCCTTATTTATAAAAGAATTTTTTTAAAAAGGTGTGTTTTATGTACATGCTTAACCATTTTGATAATTTAATTAAAGAAAATATCATGATTTTAGGTAAAAAGGGAAAACATTTGTTGAAAATGAATGGAGAGTTTTATAGTTTTAAAAAATTATTAGTTTTGTGGAAATAATGTTAAAATCAAAAAATTTGATTTAAAAAGGTAAAGTGAATAGTTATGACTATCGCATAAACTTAAAAGGAAAGAAATAAATCGGAGCTAGACCAATAGGATTAAGCAATTGACTATGGAATTTGGAAGCCTTGAAATGGTTGGGACAGAGGTAAAAAAGAAACATGGGAATCTAGTGATCTTTTCAATCAACAGTGGAATTGGAGAATATGACACTAGGTCGAACTTCCTGTACTAGTGAAGAGTAAACACCACATTGTGTATTTCCACCCAAGCATGGTTTGAATTATTTTAGTGTGAGAAAGTTTGGAAAGTATGATTTGGATAGACATATTTTATAAGGAAAGAGTAAGTCGATATGTATTATTTTATCAGAGGATGCTGCTGATGCAAGAAGTTTCTAGTTTAAAGTTTAAAAGGGACAAGTAGGATCTACTTCAATCCTTGTGTGGTTCATTATGTGACAAATGAGCATTTCCTTGATTTCACTAGGCAACCTAAATTGGAAAGCAAGTGTAGGCACGGTGCTATAGCAATAAGGTTGGTACCATATAGGTGAGAATAGGATACCTGTAGGGTACGGGCAGTCCAGGTATTGGTTGGTACCATATAGGTGAGAATATGATACCTATAGGCTATGGGCGGTCCAGGTATTGTATTGTTACCCTGAAGGCTACAGGTGGACCAGTAAGACGTGAGTGGGAAAATATATATTATATATATACTATTAGATTTATAGCATAGTAGATGTGTTCCATGTATGCTTATGTAAATCTTAGAATTGTAGTGTTAGTGTAGCGACCCGCCGTTCCGTAGCTTTTGAGTTGACAATAATTCACACTTGTCCAATCCAAATTGTATGAAAGTGCGAATAACTAGGGGTAAAGAAGAAGAAGAGATAGAAGAAAATAGAACAACAATGCAGAATCTCACAAATCGCAGCGGGACAATATATAATAGATAATAGCATATTTTTATACAAAGAAAAACTGTAACTGTAATATACATACAATCAACATAGTACAACAATCAACAAATCAATGTGGACAGTTATAATAACTTGTTCTCACAAGTGATGAATACACAGCATACACACACAGCGGAATATCTTCAATTACGTGGAATAAGCCTGAGACTCCTCCAGCTCGTCTCCTGAGCTCCATAGCATCTTAACCTGAATCTATAATACTCGGTCTGACCAAAGCATTATAATAAAATTACACCTGAATCGGTCTGGAAAACCAGAGTGAGAAAAACACACTCAATTTGATTTATTAAGTTATAAAACCTTTTCAAAATAAAGATATCGTAAGTCCACGCCGCACATAAACACGGTCGGATTTTTGCCTTACGATCATCAAACCATTTCTATAGAAAATCCAGTTATATTATAATAATGTCTAAGGGTCAAAATAATAATAATCAAGTAGCCGGTGATGCTCGTGCTATGTACATCACAACAATACTAGTATAAAATCAAAAATCGATAAGGCTCGTTCGCTAATGGTGTTGGATTCCACGAAGTTTCCCTCAGTACTTCGAGAATGGTCCTCCTGCAAAAGGATTAGAGTTATCCTTCCAAAGCATCATACCCGTCTAGCCAGGGTTTATAGGAAAAACATAACTGGTCTTGCTAAGACCGAGTGCATCGCTCCGGCATACCCGAAAAATAAATGAAGGTATTGCTAGAAAAAGGAGCCGATTGCACCCTATGGGTTTGCCAACCCTACTGGCCATGCCTCCTATCTCTGGTTTTAGTCAGTTCCGCTGATGAGGCTATGTCCGGTGTTCCAGCTTACGCACCGCTCCAAAATAGATCACGGAATTCCATATGGATTCCTACACCACAATGGCCTTGGAATCGCATACAGATTCCCACATCTCAAATAGATCTTGGAATCACACACGGATTCTCATACCCAACGGTCTCGGAACCACACATGGATTTCAATAATTCAATATAATACGAAACTCCTCCATAAAACCGTATATGGTTTTGGAGTGGTAACGGTTCTGAGTCATCCCTTATGAGTACACTCTCCCACTTTCCAGGCGCTGCATGAACAAATCGTCGATTTCCGGAATGCTCAATACCGGTTCTTTAGGAAATAATCAGACAATATATAAGAGCGGGGATCACCCCCTAACCGTTTAAGTGGACGGATCTCCTTATCATTTATCCTAGAAGAACAACGAGTTTATACGTACAGTATAGCACCACCGATGGTAACCGTACCATATAATTCCCGTGTTTCCCTTAGATATTTTCAGAGTTAAAATCCCTCGGTGCTAAGTGGGAAAACGTTTCCTACCACCAAAATTAAGAAGGATTACATATTTGAGCCAAGAATTGATAGTCGGTTATTTAACTATCAAATAAACAAACATTCAACCAAAGATTGTATTTCTCACTGAAATCACTAAGCCTCATTTAATTTGATTTCGATAAATCGAATCTCCTTATTAAAACATTCATATACTTATTTCATCGGAATACGTATATTCACAAATCCTTTCTTTCAAAAATACTTGAAAACTATTTGAAAAATATATATATGGAAGTGACATTCGGTATCGACCATGGATCGCAACTCGATGGTTGTGTCTCTATCCCAGAAAAACCAAACTTAACTTAGGCAATCTCTGCCTCCCGATTTCCGCCATGCAATGAATAATAGATTGCAGTTTGCACAATGGTTACGTCACTATCCCAGCGAATCCATAAGAAACTGTCGGCAATCTCTGCCCATCGAATTACGCTATGAAAATATACCATTACTTTCCAAAATATCTTTATTTTATAAATATCTCAAAACTATTTATAAGACTTCTATATAGATTTCCAAGTTTAATTTAGGAAAATATTCTTTTATAAATCTCAAATCATTTGTAAAACTTCCCTATTCAAATTTCAAATCTCTTCTAAATTTATAAACTTCTTTAACAAAATTCTTTTACAAAAAGGTTTCCTTTTATAAAAAATTTAGTATATAATTATAATAAATAAGATTTTAACATCACAAAAATATCTTAACCATTTTTAATAATATAAAAATAAAATTTTAAAAATAACAATAATAATTAATAATACGAGTACAAATGCACGCCCAGGTGGGCCTGCATTTAATCACAACGTGCATGCATTTTTAGTTGTACATGTGGAGCTAGATTTGATAGTAGCATCCCCATATTTGAACTCCGCCTAGGCAGAGCCGCTATTTTTTTTGTTCAGACTGCAATAACTTCTTCATACTAACTCGAAGTCAGGCGAGACTTCGACCGATAAACTCCCATCTAAATTCCAGACAATAAGAAACACTCGTATACTTCATCTAGTGAAGGTATACTATAGATCTCTATGGTGACTAATAGTTGTACTTAAAAATAACAGGCTACATCCCCGTATTTGAATTTCGTCTAGGTAGAAGCCGCTATTTTTTTGTTCATATTACAATAACTTCTTCATACTAATTCGGAATCGAGCGAAACCATGACCGGTGAACTCCCACCTAAATTACGGAAAATATATAACACTCGGATACTTCAGCTTATGAACGTATACAGTAGTTCTCCATGGTGATTAACAGTTGTACTTAGAAAATAACAGGATATATTCCCACTTCAACGCTCACTGTAGTTCTCCATGGTGATTAATGGTTGTACTTACAAAATAACAGGCTACATCCTCAGATTTGAACTTCGCCTAGGCAGAAGCTGTAATTTTTTTTCTTCAGACTGCAATAACTTCTTCATACTAACTCGGAATCAGGCAAAACTTCGACTGATGAACTCCCACCTAAATTACGGACAATATGGTACACTCGGATACTTCATCTAGTGAACGTATACCGTTGTTCGCCATGGTGACTAACAGTTGTACTTAGAAAATAACAGGCTATTTCTCCGTATTTGATCTCCACCTAAGCAGAAGCCGCTATTTTTTTGTTTATACTGCAATAACTTCTTCATACTAACTCGAAATCGGGCGAAACTACGGCCGATGAACTCCCACCTAAATTACGGACAATATAGAACACTCGGATACTTCAGCTTATGAACGTATATCGTATTTCTCCATGGTGATTAACAGTTGTACTTAGAAAATAATAGGCTATATCCCTCCTTTAACGCTCACAGTAGTTCTCCATGGCGATTAATAGTTGTACTTAGAAAATAACAGGCACATACTCATATTTGAACTCCGCCTAGGCAGAAGCCGCTATTTTTTTTTCTTCAGACTGCAATAATTTCTTCACTAACTCGGAATCGGGCAAAACTTTGACCGATGAACTCCAACCTAAATTACGGACAATATGGTAGACTCGGATACTACATCTTGTGAATGCACACTGTAGTTCTCCATGGTGACTAATAGTTGTACTTAGAAAATAACAAGCTACATCCCCGTATTTGAACTCCGCCTAGGCAGAAGTCAATATTTTTTTGTTCATACTGTAATAACTTCTTCATACTAACTCGAAATCGGACAAAACTTCTATCGATGAACTCATACCCAAAATTATGGACATAATGATACACTCGGATACTTCATCTTGTCAACGCACACTATAGTTCTCCATGGTGACTAACAGTTGTACTTAGAAAATAACAGGCTATATCCCCACTTCAACGCTCACTGTAGTTCTCCATGGTGACTAATAGTTGTACTTAGAAAATAACAGGCTGCATCCTCATATTTGAATTCCGTCTAGGCAGAAGTCGTCATTTTTTACTTAGACTGCAATAACTTCTTCATACTAACTCGGAATCAGGCAAAACTTCGACCGATGAACTCCCACCTAAATTACGGATAATATGGTACACTCGGATACTTCATCTTGTGAACACACATTTAGTTCTCCATGATGACTAACTGTTGTACTTAGAAAATAACATGCTACATCTCCGTATTTGAACTCCACCTAGGCAGAAGCCGCTATTTTTTTGTTCATACTACAATGACTTCTTTATACTAACTCGAAATCGGACAAAACTTCGACCGATGAAATCCCACCTAAATTACGGATAATATTGTACATTCGGATACTTCATCTTGTGAACGTACACTATAGTTCTCCATGGCGACTAACAAATGTACTTAGAAAATAACAGGTTATATCCACACTTCAATGCACACTGTAGTTCTCTATGGTGACTAATAGTTGTACTTAGAAAATAACAGGCTACATCCTAATATTTGAACTCTGCATAGGCAGAAGGCGCTTTTTTTCTTCAGACTGCAATAACTTCTTCATACTAACTCGTAATCAGGCAAAACTTTGACTGATGAACTCCCACCTAAATTACGGACAATATGTTACACTCGGATACTTCATCTTGTGAACACACACTATAGTTCTCCATGGGGACTGACAGTATACTTAGAAAATAACATGCTACCACATCTCCATATTTGAACTCCGCCTAGTGCAAAAGCCGCTATTTTTTTTAGACTGCAATAACTTCTTCATACTAATTCGGAATCTGGCGAGACTTCGACCGATTAACTCCCACCTAAATTACGGACAAAATGGAACACTTGGATACTTCATCTTGTGAACGAACAATGTTGTTCTCCATGGGGACTGACAGTTGTACTTAGAAAATAACAGGCTACCACATCCCTATATTTGTACTCCACCTAGTGTAGAAGCTGTTATTTTTTTATTCAGACTGCAATAACTTCTTCATACTAACTCGGAATTAGGCGATACTTCGACCGATGAACTCCCACCTAAATTACGGATAATATGGTACACTCGGGTACTTCACCTTGTGAGCGCACACTACAGTTCTCCATGGTGACTAACAATTGTACGTCGAAAATAACAGGCTATATCCCCACTTCAACGCCCACTGTAGTTCTCCATGGTGATTAATAGTGGTACTTAGAAAATAACAGGCTACATACTCATATTTGAACTCCGCTAGGTAGAAGCCATTTTTTTTTTTCTTCAGACTGCAATAGCTTCTTCATACTAACTCGAAATCAAGCAAAACTTTGATCGATGAACACCCACCTAAATTACGGACAATATGGTACACTCGGGTACTTCATCTTGTGAGCGCACACTGTAGTTCTCCTTGGTGACTAACAGTTGTACATAGAAAATAGCAGGCTGCATCCCCGTATTTGAACTCATTCTAAGCAGAAGCCGCTATTTTTTTGGTTCATACTGTAATAACTTCTTCATACTAACTCGGAACTGGACGAAACTTCGACCGGTGGACTCTCACCTAAATTACGGACAATATGGTACACTCTGATACTTCCACTTGTGAACGCACATTGTAGTTCTCCATGGTGACTAACAGTTATACTTAGAAAATAACATGCTATATCCCCGCTTCAACGCTCACTGTAGTTCTCTATGGTGACTAATAGTTGTACTTAGAAAATAACAACCTACATCCTCATATTTGAACTCCGCCTAGGCAGAAGCCGCTATTTATTTTCTTTAGACAGCAATAACTTCTTCATACTAACTCGGAATCAAGAAAAACTTTGACCGATGAACTCTCACCTAAATTACGGACAATATGGTGAAAGTCTACGAGGTGGATCGTGTAGTGTATATGCAAGTATACATGACAAAATATATGACATAACTAAAATAATAATAATCTAAGTAAATATAGAATAAGCACACTAGAATTTTATACTGGTTCAGACCTCCCGTCCTACGTCCAGTCCTGAAGCTCCCCTTCAGAATTCGACTATAAAAAACCCTCGCTTCGCCTGGAGGAATAGGCTTGGTTACAGCGAGTTGTTCTTGTCAAATGTTTGTTCTAATATAACACGGATGTTGATTAATTAGTACAATTGCTTCCAATATATTTCTAAGGAATATTGTCTAGGAAGAACTGAGTATATGGAAGAGTGAATACAAGTAAAGATTGCTAGAGTGCAGAGATCAAGAATATAGAATAGAGTATAGAATTAGAAAGCATAAGTAAGTGAAGTAAGTCGGTGTTCTCTTGATTCTTGATGCTATATATAGTTGTAGATAAGTACCTTGAGTAGTTACATCCATTAATGAATCCTCTAAGGTTGCTTCTGTTGATGGTGAAGAGTTGTGGCGAAGAGAAGCAGAGATGTCCATTCACATGTGGCCGTTGCAGTTCATTTCTGAAGTTCGAGTTTGAATTCAGACGTCTGGTTTTTGTTTCAGACGTTTGATACTATATATTTTTTGAATATAGTACAGGATCAGATGCCTGAGTGCTATTACCAAACGTCTGGTTTAGCCTATTTGTTGTTCCAGAGAACTATTTCAGACGTCTGGCTTGTGCACCCAGACGTCTGATATGGGGCATGTCAGTTTTTGTGCATCCTTTCTTTTACTTCCTTGTACCTATCGACTTATAGTCTCTTGTAGTGTCCTTTGAGCCTCGTTCTTGTCTTTCTAGTGATGTTGTTCTAGCAAGTACATGTATATATAAATATATATGTATATTCGATTTCCATTGTATAGTTGTTGTCATCGAAACCATAGATTGGATTTCCTAACATTCTCCCCCTTTTTGATGATGACAACTACACAATGTACTTAGATATAATTTTATAAATCTCCCCCTGAATATGTGCTTACCATTATTTCTCCCCCTTTGGCATTATCAAAAAGCATTAATACAAGAATATGTATGATATAATCAATAATCACATATTAATCAAAAAAAATTATACGATCGTCATTTTATTGAAGTTAGCAATATATCGTGTGTAATTTTTATTTAATCTTAATTTAGATAGCATGTACACACTATTAATCTGGAATATTTACTGATCGCCGGAAGGTTATAATATATCAATTTACTAAATTATCATGAATAGACGAAAGGTAACTAATTACGCATAAGTAACAAGCCAAAAAGAATCTTTATAACCATTAAACATAGTGATTACATACATAGATTTTTGATTCCATTACAATACAAAAGATGGAACCTATAAAAATATCTAAGGATTTTTAGGGGAAGCTTTGGCTTGATCATCTCCTTCATCTTCATTCTTGGAAGAACTAGCTTGTATTCTAGGAGATTTTGGAGTATGTTCTAGAGGTTCTTTTTCCTCTTCAAAAAGTTTAGAATGTTTTGAAGGAGGAGGAGAAGGCATTGGAGTTGGCCAATCTTCCGAAGGTGGTGTAGGGCCACGGACTCGTTGGAGAACCTCTTTTAGAACAGATAATGTTGTTGAAAGCGATGTTTCAACTGTGGCTAGGCGAGAAGCAAATGTTGTTTCGAAGCTATCGATACGCTTAGCCAATAATTTTTGATTTCTTGATAAGATAAGTTGATTTTGGAGAGTTAGATCTCGAATGCTTTCATTTGGATTAGTTTTAGTGCGAGTTTCCAAAATGTCATTTTGGCCTGGTTAGTCAAAAGGTGCAGGAGGAGGAGGAGTGTGTTCGTGATGTTGTTCTTCTTCTTGTGATGGTTGTGGTGGTTGTTGTTGGGGTTGAGGCCTAGCTTGTCTAGCTTGTTGACAACGTTGCATCCATTCTTCAAATGAAATAAAATCCGGGGGATTTTCTGGTAAGTGTATAAGAGAGAAGAATTTTGTGGAGGCGTACTTGGGGCAATTTCCTCAAAAGTCGATAAATATGATGGAATGTTATGGGCTTGCAGAAGGCGCATGATGTAGGTAGGGTAAATGATTGATGGACGTGATCAAGTCCAATAATGTTTAAGCTTGTCTAATATGAATTTCGCCCAATTTACCCTCGAACCACTAAAGATAGCATATAGAGCTTTGTGCTCTAATTCTGTTATTTGCTCATGGCTGCCAAGTCGAGGAATGATTGTGTTGATAATCATCTTAGTGAGTAGTCTTGCCTTAGGTCGTAAGTATTTTGAAGCAAATCATGGCATTTCATCTTCCCAAATTTGATGAGTAATATTATTTCTTGGTTTGAGGCGCATATCCGGGATGTCATACAAATCTTTTCCGGAGTCGGAACAACCTAGAGTACGGCCTATAATTCCCAGAGTAAGTCGAATAGTGTTGCCGTAAACACTCGACCAAAGCCAATTATCATCATTATCGGTATTCCATACGGCAGTGCTATCTAGATTAGCGTAGAAAAGGAATATTGCAAGCTGATCGATTTGGACATTATTCGAATTGAAGGAAATCAACTTTTGTAACCTAGCATTTTCACACATCTCATCCAAATCATACATAAGGAATTTAAGCAAATTATAGAAGGGACTTGTGTGTAGCTTTTTCTTCTGGATATCTTCATATCTTTTGATAGAATGAGGTATTCGATTCATCCACTTCTCAATCTGATCAGAGCATACTTGTGGGTTGGAGGATGTAGCTTGTTCTTGCTTTCTCTTAGATACTCTAGGGTTTTTAGTTTTGGGCGTCATGAAATCGAGCAAAATTAAAGAGATAGTGATTTGGAGAATTAGGGTTCCGGATTTGAAAGAGGAAACGAAATGAAATGTGAATTGGAAATTTGGGAAAAAGAGTTGTTTTAAGGTCACGAATAGGTGTCGATTGAATTTCAGACGTCTGTTTTAACCCTAGTTTGAAGACAGTAAACATTTTCAGACATTTGGGTGTTATTGGCAGATGTCTGGAATACACAGAATTGTAAATATTAAAGACAGAGAGTTTTGTAAGACGTTTGGATATAATGTCAAACGTTTGAAAATGGCCTGATTTTTATGTTAAGAAGGCAGAAACTTTGTTCAGACATCTGGTCACAACTTCAGACGTCTGAAATAGTCCGTTTTGTATTTTTTACGAGGCAGAGACAATTTTCATACGTCTGGTTGTTTATATCAGACGTCTGATATATGCACAGGATTAAAAAGTGGTGTGATACAAAGGTGTTAGACGTCTGAGGGAATTGATCAGACGTCTGAAATCTCCAGTATGTCTAAAAATAGTCTTATTTTGGAAGGTTTTGCTTGATTTTCGAGGGATCGATTTTATTGAAACATAATATTATTATTTTTGAAAACAAATACAAATATAATTAGATGAAAATACAATGAAAATAAACAAATTTATTTAGATGAAGATGGAGCATTGCGATCTTCAGATTTGCTATCCTTCCATGGCTTGAGTGGAGACCAAATATTTCCACGTTCGTTGGTTCTTAGGGAACCAGAGAATTGCCTTGGTGGAGGATCCTAAGGTGTATGATAAGAGGCAGAAGGATCCAAAGGATTGCAAGGAATCTGAAGTGGTTCATGTACATCCTTTTTTCGTGAATTGCAAAATTTGATCGCTACTTGCTCTAGAAAACTCAGTCGTCTCGTAGCGACTTTTTGTTCGAAGTATAATTCTCGTTGTAAATCCATTTGTTGCTTTTGGTAATGATGTATATCATCGATTTTCTCCTTGGTGTTAGGTGAGACAAATAGAAATCGTTTGGACCATTTTTTGTCGGGAGTGAATCCCGTGTGGTAGGAGGACCACTTATAGGTCGGCTCTTGACCTGGTGTAGGAATAGGAAGTCGATGAGGGGTATCCGGTGAACTATTCGAGGTTGGAGTTGAAAACGAGAGGTGATAGTTGTCGGAAGACATGTTTTTGTTTTGCTTTTGTTCGTTTTAAAAGGAACCAATATAAAATCTGTATTTTATTTGTAAAAGGAGGAGCTATTTATTCATGTTTTAAAAGCTTATAAATAGTTATTTTTAGAAAACAAACATTCTAAAGAAATTGTTGGTCAGTGTTAAAAGATTTTGTTTGTGGATTAAAACTTTTTAACCAAAAATAGAATGAATGAAATTTAGAATTAGCTGATAAGATCATTAAGAGAACATATTCCTAAATCACGTCGTAGTTTAACAAACGTTTATTCATTTAGTGGTTTTGTAAAAATATCTGCTATTTGATTCTCAGTATTTACGTATTCAAATGAAATAATTCATTTTTCTACATTGCCGCGTAAAAAGTGATGTCGTTTATCAATGTGTTTAGTACGTGAGTGATTTACATGGTTTTTCAATAAATTTATTGCACTTGTATTATCGCAAAATATTGGTGATTTATCGATAACTTTTCCGAAATGCTTAAGTGTTTGTTGCATGTATATCACTTGTGCACATGCTAAGGCCGTTGAAATATATTCGGCTTCGCAAGTGGATAAAGCGACACAGTTTTGCTTTTTGTTAAACCATGAAACCAACGATTGTCCGATAAAATGACACGTTCCGCTAGTACTCTTACGATCTGTTTTATATCCACCAAAATCCGAGTCGCTATATGAAACAAGTTCAAACGATGACCCCTTAGGGTAAAACAAACCGTAATCTCTAGTACTAGATAAATATCGTAAGATACGTTTAACAGCTCTTTGGTGAGACTCTTTTGGTTTTGCTTGAAATCGGGCACAAAGACATATGCTTATCATAATGTCAAGTTGACTAGCCGTCAAATATACTAAGGAGCCAATCATACTACGATATAATTTTTCATCAAAATCTTTTCCATTATCATCCTTTTCTAAGTGAACACTAGTTCTCATTGGTGTTGGTTTGCTCGAAGTTTTATCCATTCCAAATCGACGTAATAAATCGTTACAATATTTTTCTTGATAAATAAAAATACCATTTTCAAGTTGTTTTATTTGTAAACCTGGAAAGAAATTTAATTCACCCATGTGAGACATTTCAAATTCACTTTTCATAATATTTGAAAATTGAGTACAAAGATTTTCGTTAGTTGAACCAAAAATAATATCGTCTACGTAAATTTGTACAACTAAGATGTCATTATTTTCTCGTTTAATAAATAAAGTCGTATCTATTTTACCTATTTGAAAACCAGATGCAATTAAATGATTCTTAAGATGTTCATACCAGGCACGGGGGGCTTGCTTTAAACCATATAGGGCTTTGTGCAATTTAAAAACATGATCGGGATATTTATTGTGAACAAATAATGGAGGTTGTTCAACATATACGTTTTCTTTAATAAAACCATTTAAAAAGCACTTTTGACGTACATTTGAAATAATTTAAAATTGTGATGACTTGCAAAAGCAAGTAATGTACGTATGGCTTCGAGTCTTGCTACTGGAGCAAAAGTTTCATCATAGTCGATACCTTCTTCTTGATTATAACCCTGAGCGAGTAAACGTGCTTTATTCCTAACTATATTTCCGTTTTCATTTGCTTTGTTTTTAAATACCCATTTCTTTCCAATAACTGATTGATTTTCTGGTCTTGGTACTAATTCCCAAACATTATTACGTTCAAATTGATTTAATTCTCCTTGCATGGTTATTATCCAAAAATCATCGTTTGAAGCTTCTTTATAATTCTTTGGTTCAAAATTTGACACAAATGCAATATGACTTATTTGGTTAAGTTGATTTCTAGTTACTCTGGAATTAAGATCCCCAATGATATTACTTTTTGGATGATCTATTAGAATTCTGGGGGATGACACTAGAGTATTATTTTGTGCATTTGTCTCATTATTAGATGAGCTTGTTGTATTTGTTATAGGAATAATTTCTTCATCGTCATTAGTACGATTGTTAAGGAATTTTTCATCAAATGAAACATGTAAACTTTCTTCATTTGTGTTAGTACGTTTATTAAAAATTCTATATGCCTTGCTACGATCCGAATATCCAACAAAGATTCCTTCATCGGCCTTCGGGTCGAATTTTCCTAAATTACCTTTTGTATTTAATATAAAATATTTTGATCCGAAAGTTTTAAAGTATGATATTTTAGGTTTTCTTCCAAAAACATTTCGAAGCAAGTATGTTTAGTCATAGGTCGTATGGTTACTCGATTCAAAACATAACAAGCCGTAGCAATAGCTTCAGCCCAAAAATGTTTTGGTAAACCTCTACTAATTAATAGTGTTCGTGCACATTCTTGTAACGTACGATTTTTTTTCTACTACACCATTTTGTTGTGGTGTGCGGGGAAAAGAAAAATTATGACTTATGCCCTTTTTATTACAAAAATTAGTAAAAAGATCATTTTCAAATTCTCCACCGTGATCACTTCGAATATTATTAATTTTCAAATCCATTTGAGTTTAAATTTTTGTAGCAAAAATTTTAAACATACCAAAAGTGTCACTTTTATATTTTTAAAATAAGGTCCATGTATATCTTGAAAAATCATCAACTATTACAAAAACATATTTGTTGTGATTTAACTCATCAGTTTGTGCCATAAAACATACATTAGCTTGTTCTTCGTCGTCATCGCTGTCACTGTCTGATGATGATGAAGAATCCGAGTCATCCCATGTTACTTTGAAAACTTTCTTCTTTTTGAATTTTTCAAATTTGTTCTTCTTTTTATCATTGTTGAGCTTGGGACAATCTTTCTTCATATGTCCAAATTGATCACATTCATAGCATTTGATTGATGTTTGATTTGTTGAGCTTGATTTTCCTCCTTTTTGAAATTTGGTCATTTTCCTAAACTTCTTGAATTTGTTGTAGTTTTTGGCAATAAATACGATTTCTTCTTCGTCTAAGTCGGAGTCTTCATTTGTTGCTGGAAATGCTATGTTTTTCTTCTTCGAATTTTGTTCTTTTCTTGCCTGCGGATTAGCTTCATAGGACATTAAATTTCCTATCAATTCTTCAACTAAGATGTTGAGAGGTCATTAGCTTCTTCGATAGCTAATACTTTTCTTTCCCACTCTGGAGTTAAAGAATTGAGTATTTTAGATACTAAATCAAAATTTGTGAATTTAACTTTTAGTGCCATTAAATCGTGTTGAATAGTTTGGAATCTATAGTACATGTCCACTATAGATTCATTTTGTTTCATTTTAAATGATGAAAATTGATTTGGTAAAATTGAAATTTTAGTTTGCTTAACTTTGTTCGTGCCTTCGTGTGTAACTTGTAAGATATGCCAAATATCATATGCAGTGTTACATAACATGACACGTGAAAATTCATTCTTATCTAATGAACAAAATAAAACATTCATAGCTTTGGCATTATTAGAAGCTACGGTTTTTTGTGCATCATTCCATGTGTTCATAGCAGTGTCAGGTGCTTCATATTTATTTTAGTGGCTGACCAAATTTCTAACCCATTAGCTTCCATAAAAATTCTCATACGTGTTGACCAATATGCATAATTAGAACCATTAAAAAGTGGGGGACATGCTGTGGATTGGCCTTCTTAAAAAATACTTGCCATATTAAAGTGATTCAAATACGTGTTACTGTACTTTGATCAAACCTTGCTTTGATACCAATTAAAAGTCTACGGGGTGGATCGTGTAGTGTATATGCAAGTATATGTGACAAAATATATGATGAAACAAAAATAATATTAATCTAAGTAAATATAGAATAAGCACACCAGAATTTTATACTGGTTCGGACCTCCCGTCCTATATCTAGTCCCGAAGCTCCCATTCGGAATTCGACAATAAAAAACCCTCGCTTCGCCCGGAGGAATAGGCTTGGTTACAATGAGTTGTTCTTGTCAAATGTGTGTTCTAATATAACACGGATGATGACTAATTAGTACAATTGCTTCCAATATATTTCTAAGGAATATTGTCTATGAAGAACTGAGTATATGGAAGAGTGAATACAAGTAAAGATTGCTAGAGTGCAGAGATCAAGAATATAGAATAGAGTATAGAATTAGAAAGCGTAAGTAAGTGAAGTAAGTCAGTGTTCTCTTGATTCTTGATGCTATATATAGTTGTAGATAGGTACCTTGAGTAGTTACATCCATTAATGAGTCCTCTAAGGTTGCTTCTGTTGATGGTGAAGAGTTGTGGCGAAGAGAAGCGGAGATGTCCATTCACATGTGGCCATTGCAGTTCATTTCTGAAGTTCGAGTTTGAATTCAGACGTCTGGTATTTGTTTCAGACGTCTGATACTATATATTTTTTGAATATAGTAGAGGATCAAACGTCTGAGTGCTATTACCAAACGTCTAGTTTAGCCTGTTTGTTGTTCCAGAGAACTATTTCAGACGTCTGGCTTGTGCACCCAGACGTCTGATATGGTGCATGTCAGTTTTTGTGCATCCTTTCTTTTACTTTTTTGTACCTATCGACTTGTAGTCTCTTGTAGTGTCATTTGAGCCTCGTTCTTGTCTTTCTAGTGATGTTGTTCTAGCAAGTACCTGTATATATAAATATATATGTATATTCGATTTCCATTGTATAGTTGTTGTCATCGAAACCGTAGATTGGATTTCCTAACATATGGTACACTCGGATACTTTATTTTGTGAACGCACACTGTAGTTCTCCATAGGGACTGACAGTTTACTTAGAAAATAACATGCTACCACATGCCTATATTTGAACTCCGCCTAGTGCAGAAGACGCTATTTTTTTGTTTAGACTGCAATAACTTCTTCATACTAATTCGGAATCCGGCGAGACTTCGACCGATTAAATCCCACCTAAATTACGGACAATATGGAACACTCAGATACTTCATCTTATGAACAGACACTATAGTTCTCCATGGGGACTGACGGTTATACTTAGGAAATAACAATACCACATCCCCATATTTGAACTCCACCTAGTGCAGAAGCTACTGATTTTTTGTTCAGACTGCAATAACTTCTTCAAACAAACTCGGAATTAGGCGATACTTCGACCGATGAACTCCCACCTAAATTCCAGACAATATGGTATGCTCGGATACTTCATCTTATGAACGCACACTGTAGTTCTCCATGGTGACAAACAGTTGTACTAAGAAAATAACAAGCTATATCCCCACTTCAATGCTCACTGTAGTTCTCCATGGTGACTAGTAGTTGTACATAGAAAATAATATGCTACATCCTCATATTTGAACTCCGCCTAGGCAGAAGCCGCTATTTTTTTTCCTCAGACTGCAATAACTTCTTCATACTAACTCGGAATCAGGCAAAACTTTGACCGATGAACTCCCATCTAAATTACGAACAATATGGTACACTCGGATACTTCATTTTGTGAATGCACATTGAAGTTCTCCATGGGGACTGACAGTTGATTTAGAAAATAACTTGCTACCACATCCCCATATTTGAACTCCGCCTAGTGCAGAAGCCGCTATTTTTTTTGTTCAGACTGTAATAACTTCTTCATACTAATTTGGAATCTGGCGAGACTTGGACCAATTAACTCCCACCTAAATTACGGACAATATGGAACACTCGGATACTTCATCTTGTGAACGTACATTGTATTTCTCCATGGCGACTGATAATTGTACTTAGAAAATAACACGCTGCCACATCCTCATATTTGAACTCCATCTAGAGAAGAAGCCGCTATTTTTTTGTTCAGACTGCAATAACATTTTCATACTAACCCGGAATCAGGAAAAACTTTGACCGATGTACTCCCACCTAAATTACAGACAATATGGTACACTCGGATACTTCATCTTGTGAACGCACACTGTAGTTCTCCATGGTGACTAGCAGTTGTACTTAGAAAGTAACGGGTTATATCCCCACTTCAACGCTCAATGTAGTTCTCCATGGTGACTAATAGTTGTACTTAGAAAATAACATGCTACATCCTCATATTTGAACTTCACCTAGGCAGAAGCCGCTATTTTTTTTCTTTAGCCCGCAATAATTTCTTCATACTAACTCGGAATCAGATAAAACTTCGACCGATGAACTCCCACCTAAATTACGGACAATATGGTACATTCGGATACTTCATCTTGTGAACGCACACTATAGTTCTCCATGGAGACTGACAGTTAAAAGATAACATGCTACCACATTCCCATATTTGAACTCCGCCTAGTGCAGCAGCTGCTATTTTTTTTTGTTCAGACTGGAATAACTTCTTCATACTAATTCGGAATCCGGTGAGACTTCGACCAATTAACTCCCACCTAAATTACGGACAATATGGAACACTCGGATACTTCATCTTGTGAGTGTACAATGTAGTTCTCTTTGGGGACTGATAATTGTACTTAGAAAATAACAGGCTACCACATCCCCATATTTGAACTCCGCCTAGTGCAGAAGCTGCTATTTTTTTTGTTCAGACTGCAAAAACTTCTTCATACTAACTCGGAATCAGGCAAAACTTCAACCGATGAACTCCCACCTAAATTACGGACAATATGTTACACTCAGATACTTCATCTTGTGAATGAACACTGTAGTTCTCCATGGTGACTAACAGTTGTACTTAGAAAATAACAGGCTATATCCCCATATTTGAATACTATTTCTCTATGAGATGTAAAAGGGTATATTTGGAGTTTCAAAAAGACACGGAGTAAATCTATTCAATGAATTCTCTTTATTAGTAGCAAAAGATAATAATTTAATATTTAACATTTTAAAATCTAATATAAGTAATTAACTTTAAAACAACTTTTAAATAAAATTAGTTAACTTTATAATAACTATTATTAATGAAATAATTATCTAGTTCTAAATCATTAAAATTAAAATAATTCATTCCTTTAAACAAAATCAAATAAACAATTAACTTTAAAACATAATTAACCTTACTAAATAAAGGATTTTATAAACATTTGTAAAATAATAATTAAATAAACAACTCGTATATATATAATAATTTAATAAAACATTTTACTCCAAATTATAGAATTTAAAGTTAACCAAAACCCATAACTTGTCATATTCAGAAAGAGGCTTAACGATCACAATGGTACTTAATAAGCCACCATTAAATTCAATTTAACGTTCTGAGTTAAATTACATACATTTACATAATAACAAGTATATACGTAAGTCAATCCATAATTAACAATCAATTGTTAACATATCAATTAACCAGTATAAATCAACTGGCACTCAAATAATGTCCAATTTAAGCTAATAACAGAACAGGGATGGATTCTGCTAATCAAATGTCATTCACAATAAAACTTCTTTTTTTTTCATTTCATTTATTTTTCAACGGTGTTTATTTGGCCAAATAGATAACACCAATATATTCCAATTCAATTTACGTTATAATTAACAATGTAATCCCAAACACAATCCATTTATCAATTTCACACATATATGAATCAATACTGGAAATAAGCTTAAAAATAAACATAAACAGTTTAATAGCAATTAGAGATGCTATATCGTTACCCTAGATCCGGTTCAACCAATCTAATAGCATTTCGAGATGCTATATCGTTATGCTAATTTAATTTCAACAATCACCAATTTCAATAATCCAACAACCAGAAATAAATTTTATTTACCATAAAAATATACTGATTAACCAAATGAGTGAGTTTAAATCACCTTGAGTTTTCAAATCCGTTAATCGTTCCAATTCCAAATTTATTCCATTGCATAGAGTTTTGTTGCTACGAGCCAACGTGACTCGTTTTCGAAATTTTGGACCTCGCACGGATAAATTTACGACGTTATAAGCTAATGATTTTTTGTCTATGTAATCAAACTAATTACACATTAATTAAAATACATTCAAAATTAATCACTATATACCTCTCAACAGCTTTCTTCTCAAAACGAGTCTACTCTGCCTGAAACCAACCCACCCATGTCGCCGTGCCTCCACCCCGAAACAACAGCTTGACCCCTCCAGGTTCTCTCCTTCCATTGATCGCTGCCTGCAACCGCCCATTTCTGGAACAACACCACCATCATCGTACCTTCTCCGCCTCTCCCACCACAATAATCATCAAACCATAGGCACTCCTTCACATCGTGACTACGCGCCAAGTAGTCGATCGTATTTCCCACCACATTAATGATATCAATAACCAGACTTCTCATCGAACTCGCCATCCACCATCAATTCGAGTACGCCATCGCGAACCCTAAAGGTCGAACGAACCACCACCACCTTGAACTGATGCACCTCTCACCATTGTATACACGCATGTGCTCCTCTATCGCGGTTCGCCACAGGCGATCGCGAATCCATCGCGAAATTTCTTTTATTTATTTTTGATATCGATCTGATTTCATTTCAAAAAAGAAAGAGAAGGGCTTTCGCGATTTTAAACTAAAAAGGGAGAGAGGTCGGCGTGTTCAGAGATGTAGGGTGGCATTGAGAATAATAGTGGTTGACTTTGGAAAATTTTATAATATTATTTAATTTCCAAAATATCTCGTTTATGGCACCTTTAAATCCCGAACCCCTATCGTGGCGTGCCCCTGGCATCCCCAAGGTTATACACCTATTCCGAACACATTGGAACAAGTCTCGAGGTCTAATTTGATTATATGTGGAAGATATCTTTTTAAACCCGTGTTTCTATCCCGTACGACCAAACGGTAAATCCAAATGCTGTGAAATTTGAAATTCGATAATAATACACTATTATGGATCTAGTGGAACTGGTTTCGTTGAATTTCGAGATTGTGCCTCGGATCGCTATTTTGACGTGTCGATTAAATCGACGATTTCAAAATTTTACGAAATCACTAGAAATTCCAGTTTTAAAAGCTTATTAACTCAATTCTAATTCAAATAGAATTTATATTCATATTAGATTTCATTTCAATTCAAATTTCAATTATTCACCATTTTTGTATTACGATAAATCGCTATATTTGAAATTTAAATTCATTCTATAATTTCAACCAAAATCTTCATATTCAAAAATCAATTTATATCCCAAATCAATATTTAAAACCATTTAAATATTCAAAATCAAATGACAGAAAATCCGGGTCATTACAGTTAGAATTTGCATATATTTGAATCTGGAAAGAGTTGGGTGTTAGTAGTCCCTGAATTTAGTATTTGGTAGTAGTAGTTGATCATGTGATAGTTCCATATTTGTAGATTTAAATGACCAATGCAAGAAAAATGTAAATTGAGTTATCATAGTAAATTGTTGGGATCTAGGTAATATTTTAATTCATTGGAATGTAGAGACTTGCAACGTAAATTCCTATGGATTATCAGGTTCAAATTTATAAATAAAAGTGTTTCGTTTGAAATGATAAGGAATGCACCAAAAAGAAAGATATACATAAAATAGGGATATTTATCGTATTTTGTAGTGTATTTTTCAATAACTATGAAAATGATAATTCCTTTTAATTCAAAACGTAACACAAATTCTCCTTTTGGGATAAGACATAAAAATTTACACATCAACCTTTCCTTTGGAAAAGAAGTAATTCCAATGCATTAAAATGCAGAAATCCCTAAGTGTAAACCAAAACATGGATCGTTATGCCTAGTGGATTAGAAATAAGGCATCATTCCATATCGAGTTGTCTCAACCATGAAATGATTAGAATAAAGTGATAAAAGGTTATGTTTGGTAAAAAGGTATCATTTATGGGAGGACGTTATGAAATGTAAAAGTTTTGAAAGTCCAAACCATAAAAAATATCATACATAAAATTTTAGTCAAGATTTGTTCAAGGGATGGTTAATTCAAGGATTTGGGTCTCAGTCAAGGAAAATATATTGTTATTTGCATGCATTTCAGAATGCGAAGGCGGCTTTTATAGAAAATAAGATTAGGAAATTTTGATTTGATTTAGAGGGAGGGGTACAAGGGATTCTTCTCAATCATCCCTCAGATTGGAAGAAGACTGTTTACTTAAGGAAATTCATGAAAGACTACTTAGACATAGTTGTATGCATAGTAATCGCACGCGAAAAAAGTACCACCTAGGTAATTATTATCAATGCTAGAATAATTCTAGATTATAACTTCAATTAATTTTAGGATTTTTATTTTTAAGGTTGAATGGGAAAATAGACTAAACTTCCACTTGTGAAATTTAGGATGGATCCCTATAGACTTTAAACATGATACCAAGATACCATGATTTTTGAAGGACTGAAGAAACAATTCAAAAGTAAAATGAGATGGCTTAAGTTTAATCGAATTGGAAAATAAGTTTTGCTATTTTTAACAATTTAAGAAATCACCAAGTTTGGATATCCTTGGGTAAAGTGGAGTAATAGCAAAGAGCTAATTAGGAAGTACCATAAAAGGAAACACTTTTCACATTCGAGCTGTCTCGGTTGGTATCCAAAAGTTGAGGTGGTTAGTTATACCACTGGATGAGTTAAGGCAGTATGTTGTGCATTAGGGATTTCATAAAGCTATAGTTTTGTGGAAGCATACTTATGCTCAAGCTATTTAGCATGGTGCAAGTCGACACCATTTGAGTAAGTAGCAAGGACCATGGAGAATTACCTATGAACATACATTCGGATTAAAGGTTTATGCCAGTAGTAAAGAATGAGAAGTATAGTTGAAAAAAATGGATGGATTTGTCTCATAAAAGGACAAGGGCTGTACAAGATAGGCAGAAAATCTAGTACTAACAAGAGACATATGGGGTAGTCCTGGGATCTAAGTCCACTATTGTCCGAGGAGCTGAGTCCACTACAGTCTGTGGAGCTAAGTCCACAATTAAGAAGCAGATAAATAAAAAATCCCTAAGGCAAGATAGAACGTGACTAAATTATTCTGAAGTCGTCATTAGGTACTTGTGGAAGTGTTTATGTGATGTAGTTACTATGGTCGAGCAGTGTCAGTTAGAGAAAATTAAAAAAGAAAGATCAATCACTTGTTCACCATAAACTTATCTGTATTTCTGGACATAAAACAAGTCGACTTTGCGATGAAGTAGTCAAACAGGTTAGAGTCCAGTAGGGAGACGTCCTAGTTGAGAGCATATAAGAGCTTGAGGAGAAAATCCAAGCCGTCCATCCCGAACTCTTTTCTAAAACGTTTCCATTTTAGTTAGAAAAGTATATGTTATTTTTGTATTTAGGCTCTAGCTTAGGTAGAGACCCTTGAATAGTAGGAATTGGTGTAAACCTGACAATATGGCATGTTATGGATGGTGGATGCTAGTGGATCTATTGTTTGAATTATTTCTTTCACATTTAGGATAGTATATCCTCTAGGTAGTACACACATTATCTTTTACTTGTTCTTTAGATTACTAGATATTATGCATATGGATGTAGGGTTGTCGTTTATTCTATTTGAACATTATGTATGTGGATGTTGCATATAGATGGAATGGTTGCGCATACATGTAAAATTGCAGGTATATTTACGTAGGATGTTGCATACATTTTGAATGCATGGCATGAGCGTTTGCGTGATAGGAGGTCGACTAGATTAGGAGACCGCATACTCGTTGCATTAATATAGGTTCATGTGCATTTAATGTTGCATATATATGTACATATTGCATTAGAAAATTTCAAAAGATAATGATTGCTCGTGGATGATGGATGAGTATATGGTTGTAGCAATTGGTTGTTATGTGTGTAAGTTACATTTTTCTGTCATTTGAGATTTCGGGGATGAAATTCTTTTAAAGGGGGAGAATGTAACACCTCGAAAATTCAATAGAAATTTAATAAGACAATTAAATCAAAATAAAACAAGAACAAAAATGAAATTTTAGCAGACATTCGACTTTAGCTAAGAATCTTGTACTGTTGCATTCGTAGCGATTTTCTGGACAATTTTCATATATAACACTTCGAAATTGGAGTTAGTACGGAGAAGTTATGGATGTTTGAAAATTTAAAATTAAAATAAACTACAAAAAACAAAACTTCCCAAATTTAGACAATACAGGTCAACCCAGGGAGAAGGGCGGTCAACCCTACATGTGGAAAATTCAAGAATCCTGTACTCGTTTGAACGACCGAGATTGTTTGCTTTGCCGCCAAGTTTTGATAAGCATACTTGACCACACTAAAATATTCTCCAGGCCAAATCAAGAAAACAAATCGATTCCCAACCTCTATAAATTAACACCTAGGGTAACCCTAAATCATTTGAAAATTTACAGTCTACAAAAACTCTGCCAAAATTTCTTCTCTCCGCCTATAAACTTTCTTCAAAAACAAATTAAAAATCAAAGCAAGAGCACGCTTGTAATCAGATCTAGGTGGAGGCAAACTAACGGATGTCGATTCACGGGAAGGGAACAAAATTATAGCATGCATCTAAGGTGAGTGGGAATTGGTTTAGTAAGTTAATTTATTACAGTTAAATTTAACATATTCTACTTGATTTAGGGTGTTAGTAATTAAAATGGAAACTATAAACCCTAATACTTAAATCTAATTACTAAATCTGAAATGTGAAGTAAAAATTGGAATTGATATGAATTGGCTAATCTCATTTAAATTAAGGTTAAATTCTAACTATTAAACTTGGAACCTGGATTAGAAAATGAATTGTTGTAAATTAATAAACTTGTAAACCCCTTGTCATAAAATTTAAACCCTATATTAAACAACTGTAATTAAATTGTGTAAATCTAGGAAATTGAGAAATATAAATCGGTCACTGTAGTTGCTTAGGGTTCGTTCATTGTATGCGCTAAGTAATTAAAATTTACACAATCAAAATCGAATAAAAAATCTTAACAAACCCAAATTTTTGTACGCGATCGATCCTGTTCGATGGCCAATTCTCTATCGGTTTAGAAAATAGCTAAAAAAATAAATGAAAATTTAACGCAAGCGCACGACGTACAATGCTAGTACGTGGCGAATACGGGTCGATCCGCAAGGAATTATGTAGATTTTAAAATTTTCTATTCAATTAAATTAAACCAAACTTGAGATTGTGATTAGCTAAAAATGTAAAACAAAATGTTAGAACAAAAGTGATGAAAAATATGAGATTAGAAATCAATTTAGAGGCAAATCCACTTTCCTATTTTCACATAAATCAACATAAAATCAAATGATGATCTCTTTCTAATCTAAGTAGGATTAGTGATGTATTTATCATAAGCATGGCCTATTTGTGTTATTGATTAACACAACTTAAACCATCAAACTATAATACACATCTAATCCTACTTTTTAAACTCTCATGAAAATTGACATAAAGATTAAAACTAAAATTTATTTTAAGCATGATCTATTTGCTATTAATTAGCAACATAGATCATCAAATTTTGATTATAATTTCACTTCATTGCCATAATCATATTTAGATGAAGAGGAAATTTGTGAATATTGTGATTAAGCATAGCCTATTTGTTATGAACAACATAGACTATCAAATTCAACATGAAACACTAAATTACATAAATATTTATTTTTCCATTAAGCACAAAAGAGATCATATAATGAAAGTTATGTTGAATCTACGTGATTTAAGAGAGCTTCATTACCCCTAAATTTTAGGGATTTAGCTTCTCATTTGTGTTATCATTTCAACACATAGAGATTTCAACATAAAAGAAACAAAAACTTGAAAGAAAGCTATCTAATTAAAAAGAAGTAAATCTAGCTAACTTGAATGGAATAAATTCTAAACTTCTAACATGAAATGGAAGAAAGCATGTAAATAAAATGAACACAAATAAAAGAACATGTAGAAAAAGAAAGAGGCTTAGGAAGCCATTTTATTTCTCATTTGATTTGAAGCTACAACTTACATTCTAATTTCCTAAGTAATTCAAAAAGAAGAAGATCCTTTATATGTACATAAGAGGGCTATTTATACATGCACAAAACCCTAATCCAATTTTTAGAGGGCTTCCCAAAATACCCTTTAGGAAGTGTGGCCACCAAGTAATCATTAGTCTCTAATTAATCCATCATCAAGTATGCATGAAACTTTAACCTCCACTAACTTGTCCATTAGCTTCTAATTGTAGATTAAGGTAAGTGGGGTAGGTGGGGTCCTCCATGATGCATGGTTGAATTATTTCCATCTTCGTTCCTTTGTTTCCATCCTTGTGTAGGCATATCTTCATGAAATCTTCTTAAAATTTCCATCCAAAATTCCTATAATTAAAAAGAAAATGTGCAAATAAATATTCTCAAAACTAATTCATGCATAAAATTACTATTTTACCCCCACATTGATGTATGAATGGTGACTTGAAAGCACATTGGAAATTTGGTTTTAAACATGTAAAAATACCCAATTATAACATTTATTTAAATAAAAATAAATTAAACATGGATGTAAAAATATGCAAATTTACGTGCACATCAGGTCCACCACTCACCTTGAGCGATCGACCTTTATGGTGCAGCGGTCGACTGGTTGTTACCTGAAACGCACAACCTAACCTTGGCCTAAGGCCCAGTTTAATAATAAAAATTAATATAAACGTTAATTGTTTTCTAGGTCTATTTAAGGCTATTTGGATGTATATTAGGAGTTGTAGGGAAGCTAGTTCCCTATGAAAGGCCGCTAGGTTATTATAGTGTTGGGTAAATGTTGTTTACCCAATTAAGGGTTGAGTAAGTGACTGGGGGCAATTTTATTTTTGTCAATGGCACTCACAGGGAGGTTCTTGAATGGATGCGCAACATTGACGGATGCCAGATGAGTGGGCACAGCACAACGAGAATCCTGGTATGCACGGTTACTGACGCGACATGGTACAATTCGGATGATGGATTGTAAAACTCCATATTTTTATAACCTTATTTAAAATATTTAATTATTTAAATTAAATTAAATAATGAGAAGATTAATAGGTTGAGATTAGATTAGTTAAAGGTAGTCATGCCAAGTTTAGTGGGTTAACTAAAAAGAAATAACACTAGGTAATGTGTTAGGAAATGAGAATGGCATTATGGAAAATAGTAAAACCTTATACCGTAAACCCTTATGAGATGGTAACTCACGTTCATTCATTCTCATTTAACTAAAAAAACTAAATTGCTAAGGCTGGCCACCATTACCATTCTCAAGAGGAAAGAAGAAATCAACTAATTAAACACTCAAAAATCTCATCTATAATCTCAAAAGCTAAGGTGACTAATTACTACATCCCTAATTCTTTTAGTTTTCGGCTTTGTGATTAGATCTAAAATGTTTTTGCTATATTATTGTCATGTTTGATGTTTAAAGATATATATATATATATATATATTATAGTTGGTGAAATTATAAATGTTTATTCATGTTTTATGATATGTTTAACATGAAAACCCCATTTAATGACATCCGAATACCTTGGAAATTTAAATTGGGTTTGGAATAACATTTTAGAGATAAGTTTTGATTTTCATAATTTTCCGATTTATTATGGATTTTATATGAATTTTCGAATGAAGAAAATTGTTTATTGGTTTATAAATTATTTTCGGCTAAAATATTAATTGTTTGGGTTGGAAATTTTAATATGTTAGGTAATATATTAAAATAGATTTTCTAGGATTTTTCCAGAATTTTTCCAAGTCATTTGAGGGATATATAAAATTATTTGCGGTATGGGATATAAATGTTTATATATTTATAAAGGAGAAGGGGCATTTTGCAAAATAAAATGATTTATAAATTCTGGTGATTGCGGTAGCACATTTCTGAAAACTATTTTATTGACCAATGAAAATTTGAAAAACAAAGGCAGGTTAGTTGAAAAGTTTCCTTTTTAAGTTTAAAAATAAAAATCATACTTTTTCCATGTTTCAGCCCATACGGTAGTATACCTTCCACCCCAGACCTTTCGCCTCAGTCGAAAGGTTAGCTTTCGATAAGGTTAAAGTTCAATGCATAGGATATCAAGTAATTGGTACGTAATGAATTGAATATAGTCGAAAGGTTCTAAGCCGAAAGGTTGATGGCCTAAGAGGTTGGAATATAATTGTTTTGTAAGATAAAAGCTTTCGCCTGCTTTGCTTTCGAATTTGAGCTTCCGACTTGGTTACTTCCGACCAGGTCAAATTATTTAAAAGAAAAGACTTTAAACCTTCCGATATAGCCGATAGGTTGTTGCTGCTTTTGCCATTACTTTGTTATGAAACCTTCCGACGTCGCCGAAGGGTTTCTACCGCTTTTTATAAAGGTTTTACTTTGAACCTTCCGACCTAGTTGAAAGGTTTATCTGTTTTTAAAACTAGCTGTTTCTCCAATGCTTTCGGAAGGAAGCTTTCGACTTAGGTGGTTACCCTTGTTTTGTAAAGTATAACCCAAGGCTTTCGAAAGGTAGTTTAATAAAGACGAAAGGTTTTAAAAAGAAGGTTTCCAGATTATTTTAAGTTGAACCTAGTATACCTTCGAAAGGTTTATGTTTTAAAAGATTTTAAGCATTCGAAGGGTTTATTTCTTGATCTGTTTCGAAAGGTTTATTAGATGTTTTCGAAAGGTTTTTGAGGGAAGGTTTTCCAAAGGTTTTTCTAAGGCAATGGCTTAAAGTGATTTTAAAGAAGGATGTCTAAAGTTTATAGCTTCCGAAAGGTTTGCTTTGAATGAATTCGAAAGGTTTGAGAAATGATTTCGAAAGGTTTAAACATTGATTTTGAAGGAGGTAATTTCTAAGTATGAAAAGAGGTTCTTTCAAATGGTAAAGTGTTTACATCCTCAAATTTGAGTAAAGGATATATATATCTAACACGGTAATATGATTTGAGTAAAGTATAAAGATTTTATTCTTTTCCTTGTTTTAATTTGGTTTAAAGGTTTAAATCATTTTCAAAGTGTTTTCAAGGAAAATTATGGGAGGGGATCCTTAAGTATAAATGACTCAGATATTAGAAAACCAGATGGGACTAGTATGGGGTCGCGCCCTATACATTAGCTTGTAGCCCCAGCTAATTATTGTCCAAAATTCCAGTGTGTAGGGCTTGGTCACGGGACGACTAAAATTATGAGTACACACCGAAAGGAATATATGTTGTATACAGATAGGTTATTGGTGAGCCCGAAAAACCATTAGGGTTGGGAAGACCCGAGAGATGATTAAGTTAGGGACAGACCGTCCAGAAGTGAGATATTTAACAAATAGTTTAGGACAGACCGTCCTGATGGGAAATGTTAAACAGATAGATAAGGATAGATAATCCTGAATATGAATATCTAATAAGTGTTAGGTTAATTTTGATTATATTGTCTGGTAGGCCCGAGTCAGCCAAAGGTTAAAAGTTATCCAAACAAAACTTTTGTGTTTGAACAGATAGTTCATTATTACCTGATATTTTCGTTTGTTTACATAATGTTTATTTTGTTAAGTTTAACCATTGTGGATGCAGGAGCATAGTATATGGTTATATGAAAGCGTTTGCAAAGTTATGTTTTAAAAAGGATGTTAGTGAGAAGAAACCCATTCCGCTAAGCGGTATGGTCTCACTTAACATAATTAAATCGGGATGTATGTATTATTCATACCATGCTTTATGTCTGACTCGAAGTTTATGTTTTCCCCATAAACTCTCGGGTGCTCAAATTTGATTTGAGTAGGTTGAGAGGTTAAGGATCTTTTCAGGTTTTAGAAAGTTGATGAATAAGCTACCGAAGAATGCAGAAGGCAACGGATAGCTACTTAGGATTTGCTGCTTTTATTAATGTTTTGATGGACTTTCCGTTGTGTTATGATGTATTCGGTCTAATATAACCATATGACTCTGATCAATCGAGAGAGTGTCTTCACATACCGCTCTCGGCGTAATTTGTAATATTTTTATTTAATCTGTGCCCGGGAAAACGATTTGCGTTATGTAACGTGAATGTGGAACAAATTTTATTTTGGAAATGTAATGAAGTAATTTGTGGTTTTGAAATCTATGTTTTGTTTCATATTCAAGTGCTTCTGATATTATTGATACCATTAACATAGCCGTATTTAGTCGTCGGAAGCTAATACTATAGATGATTGCAGCATCTGTAGCACTTAGTTTTGGGCCTTTAGATAGGGGATGTTATAGCTTGGTATCAGAGCATGGTTTATGGAATACTTTAACTAAAAAGGATTTTTGAAAACATAATCCATAGGAATTAGAGTTAAGATCGGGGTATGAGATAACGCTATAATAACGTACTTGTATTTTATATATATAAGTATACGCTATATCTTTAGACTCCTAAATTAGTTAGGTTATTCATCTGTATCTCACGAGGTTTGAATACAGATATGGAGGGAAGAAGGAGTAGAGTAAATGTCGGAGGAGATAGCAGCACCACAAACGGAAATGCCTGACCAAACGCAAGGAGAGGTCCTGGTCAGGCACAAGCTGAAAATGCTGTTGCAGGAGTTCCCCAAGTGGATATGTGGGCAATGTATCAGTTCTTTGTGAATATGGTGCAAGATGGAGTAGCAATGGGTGTTGTTGGAGGTAATGATGCGGGAGGAGGAGCTCAAGAAGTTCCAGCGGTCAATCAGTATGCCAACTTGAGTAGAGATTACATCAGGCTTGGAGGGAAGCAGTTTATTGGTACCGAGGATGTGATTGAAGTGGAAAACTGGCTACTGCATTGTGAAAGAATTTTTGCTGATTTAGGGCTAAATGATGCGCAGAAAAGGAGGTTGGCCTCAAGGTAGCTGCAAGGAGCTGCACTATTTTGGTGGAACACCGTCACTGCCGAAGTTGATGAAGAGATCATTACTTGGGAGGAATTCAGGAGAAGGTTTTCGGTGAGATTTATGTCCGTAATGGCGCAGGACACATTGGTAAGGAGGTTTGTAGAACTAGAGCAGGGAGATATGAGTGTGTTGGAGTATACAAGGAAGTTTGAGGAACTAGCTCGATACGGGTATGCCTTGGTTGATACCGTTATTAGTAGGAATGAAAAGTATATCAGTGGATTAAGGCCAGAACTGATAAGTGCTACTTTGCGGCACTTGAGAGACCCCAGTGATGTAGTTGTTGAGATGGCATTGAGGCATGAAGAGGCATTGGCTTGCTTAAGGAAGAGAGTGAAAGCGGCTCAGATGGGACAGGCCCAGAAGAGGAAATTTTCCAGAGAAAGATTTCTCATAAAGAAGGAGCAAAAAAGAAAAGTAAGGCTAAAGTAGTTTGTTACAACCGCAACAAGAAAGGACGCTATGCCAACGAGTGTCAGGCCAACAAGGGAAAAGGAAAAGAGGCTGGTGGAAAGAAGGATCTCAGATGCTTTAATTGCGATCAAGTGGGTCATTACAAGAACAAGTGCCCAGAGCCATCAAAGGAAGGAAATAGGCAAGTTTATGCTTTGGAGCCCACAACCTCAAGGCCAGTTGTGCTGGACAAAGGGAAGGCTATTTTAGGAGGCTCACTGCAGATTCACAGTATGTCTTTAAGCGTTCTATTTGATACTATAGCATCTCATTCTTTTATTTCTCGATGTTTGGTAGATAAGCTTAACCTAGAACCATCATATCTAGTTATTTCCTTAAGGGTTGCAAATCCGATAGGAGGGTATGCAATGCTTGGGAAGAGGTGTGACCATTTAGAGTTTGATTTGCTAGGCCCTACTTTTGAGTGCTATTTGCATGTGTTTGACTTTGGGGGATTTGGGATCATCCTTGAGATGGATTGGTTAAGTAAAAATGATGCTAGGATATTTTTCCATGATAGGAAAATATAACTTAGTCACCTGGATTGTAGTGATCAGATAGTTTATACCGTAGAGAACCCTAGTTGTGAAATGTATGCTTTATTGGGTACTATGGAGTTGGAGGATGAGTTGCATCGAGTCTTTGTAGTTAGAGAATTCGTAGATGTGTTTGAGTCGGCAACTGGGTTGCTACCGAAACAAGCCATTGAGTTTCGGATTGATTTAGTGCTTGGAGCAGAACAGTGAGTAGACCGCCAAGTAGAATGACTCCCACCGAGATGAGAGAGTTGAAGGTGCGTTGGTTGATTTGGAAGGCAAGATTTTTATCCGACCAAGTAGTTCGCCGTAGGGAGATGCCGCTGTATTTGCTAAGAAGTCGGACGGATCATTAAGGTTGTGTATCGATTATCGTAAATTTAATGAGAAGATGATAAAGAACCGATATCCATTGCCAAGAATTGACGATTTGTTCGATCAGTTAAGTGGAGCCAAGGTATTCTCTCAGCTGGATTTGGCGATGGGATTTTATCAGCTTATAGTGGTGGGGATAGCATTCCTTTGATGGCATTTAGGACAAGATATGGATTGTACGAATGGTTAGTTATGTCGTTCGGACTAACTAATGCGCCAGCATTATTTGTGGATCTGATGAATAGGATTTTTTGAGAGCATTTGGATAAGTTTGTGTTGGTTTTCATTGATGACATTTTGATATACTCTAAGGATGAGGAGGAGCATGAAGTTCATCTCTGAGTCGTGCTTGAGACGTTGAGGGAGCATCAGTTGAACGCTAAGTTTACGAAGTGTCATTTTTGGAAGAAGGAAGTGAAGTTCCTTGGTCATGTCATCCCTGAGAAAGGGTTGTCTGTAGATCCGACTAAGATTGAAGCAGTGAACAGTTGGAAAAGACCCGAGACAGTGACCGAGATAAAGAGTTTACTTGGATTGGCGGGATATTATCGAGGATTTATCAAGGATTTTTCATGGATAGTTGCACCGATGACTAAGCTTACGTGAAAAGATGTGAAGTTCGTATGGACTGATAAGTGTGAGGAAGCATTCCAGACCTTGAAACACTTATTGACCCATGCACTAGTGTTAATGGTTCCAGAGGGGAATCAAGATTTGGTAGTTATACTGATGCGTGTGGAACCGGATTAGGAGCTGTGTTGATGCAAAGAGGTAAAGTGATTGCTTATGCTTCTAGACAGCTCAGACCGCATGAAGTTAGGTATCCTACGCATGACTGGGAGTTAGTTGTCATCGTATTTGCTTTGAAGGTGTGGAGGCATTATCTTTTGGGAGAGCGATTTGAGCTTTATACTGATCATAAGTCATTGAAATACTTGTTTTCTCAGAAAAAGCTGAACATGAGACAGCAGAGGTGATTGGAGTTTATTACTGCTTATGATTTTGGAATTGAGTACACACTTGGAAAAGGAAACAAGATGGCGGATGCACTCAGCCGGAAACATCAGAATGGAATATTGGATATGATTGCTGAGTGGAAAGATTTGGAAGCATTGTCAGCTTGTAGTGTGCAGTTTAGATCCGGGAAAGGTTCTAGTACCGGAAGTGATGTGTTGTCTTGTTTAGAAGTTAGGCCGGTAATGATTGAGAAGATAGCTTCTAAGCAAGAGGAGGATCCAATTTTGGCTGAACGGATCAAAAGGTCGAGGGAAGGAATGGAGAGCGATGACCTAAAGGATTTCAGTCTTGACCAAAATGGATGGTTGAGAAAGAGAGGAAGGTTGTGTGTTCCGAATGTATAAAACAGGAGGAGGGAAGTTTTGGATGAATGTCATCATTCGTAGTTTAATATCCATCCAGGAGGAACGAAGATATATTAGGATATGAAGAGAAATTTCTTTTGGGAAAGTATGAAATGAGATATTGGTTTGTGTGTTTAGCAGTGCTTGAATTGCCAATAGGCAAAGGCTGAACACCAGAAACCAAGCGGATTGCTTCAACCGTTGGAAGTTCCGTTGTGGAAGTGGGATTCTATTTCTATGGATTTTATTGATGGGTTGCCAAGATCTAATAAAGGGAATGAGAGTATATGGGCATAGTAGATAGACTGACCAAGAGTGCCCATTTCATTCCGGTAAAGTCAACTAGTACGGCAGCTAGTTTGGCGAAGTTATTTATGAAGAATGTAGTTAGACTGCACGGGATTCCTAGTAGTATTGTCAGTGATAGAGACTCTTTGTTTACTAGTGAGTTCTGGAAAAGTCTACAGGAAGCATTAGGAACCAAGCTCAATATGAGTAAGCTTAACATCCACAGATAGATGGGAAAATGGAAAGAGTTAACAAAATCTTGGAAGATTTGTTAAGAGCTCGTATATTAGATTTTAGGGGATCATGGGAAGACCATCTTCACCTAGTCGAGTTCTCGTATAACAATAGTTATCAGACTAGTATTGGGATGGCACCGTTTGAAGCATTGTATGGAAGACCATGCAAGTCTCCCATATGTTGGTTGGAGACCGGGGATAGATTAGATCTTGGTTCGAATTTAGTGAAGGAAGCTGCAGAGAAGATTGAGTTGATTCAAGCTAGGATGAAAGAGGCTCAATCTAGGCAGAAAAGTTATGCAGATAAAAGAAGGAAGGATTTGGAATTTTCTATCGAAGATTATGTGTTTGTTAAGGTTTCACCGATGAAGGGTGTAATTAGATTTGGGAAGTTAGCACCTAGGTTCATTGGTCCATTTTGTATTATTGAGAGGATCGAGAAACTCGCTTATAAAGTGGAGTTACTAAGTAGTATGGCTGGAGTCCATAATGTTTTCCATGTTTCTCATCTAAGGAAATGTGTTAGAGACCCGGAGACTACTATAGAACCTACAGTATTAGAAGACTTAGTCGTAGAGCCAGATTTGACTATAGTTAGGAAGCCGATTCAGATTGTGGCTAGAGATGAGAAGAAATTGAGGAACAAGACAGTCAAGTTAGTAAAGATTCAGTGGAGTAATGATGCTAGGGACTGTACTTGGGAAGTGGAGAGCAGGATTAGAGACTCTTACCCAGATTTATTTTGATGGTATGTTTTACCTTTGATTGTTTTGTTGTGTACCTTATCGTAATTTCGAGGACGAAATTCTTTAAGGTGGGGAGTCTATAACACCCCATATTTTTATAAACTTATTTAAGAAATTTAATTAGTTAAATTTAATTAAATAATGTGAAGATTAATAGGTTGAGATTAGATTAGTTAAAGGTAGCCGTGCCATGTTTAGTGGGTTAACTAAAAAGAAATAACACTAGGTAATGTGTAAGGAAATGAGATGGACATTATGGGAAATAGTAAAACCTTATACCCTAAACCCTTATGAGATGGTATGAGATGGTAACTCACGTTCGTTCATTCTCATTTCACTAAAAAAACTAAATTGCTAAGGCCGGCCACCATTTCCATTCTCAAGAAGAAAGAAGAAATCAACTATTTCGACACTCAAAATCTCATCTATAATCTCAAAAGCTAAGGTGAATAATTACTACATCCCTAATTCTTTTAGTTTTCGGCTTTGGGATTAGATCCAAAATGTTTTTGTTATATTATTTCCATGTTTGATGTTTAAAGATATATATATATATATATATATATATATATATTATAGTTGGTGAAATTATAAATGTTTATTCGTGTTTTATGATATGTTTAACATGAAAACCCCATTTAGTGACATCCGAATACCTTGGAAATTTAAATAGAGGTCTGGAATAATATTTTTGAGATGGGTTTTGATTTTCATAATTTTTCGATTTATTATGGATTTTATATGAATTTTCGAATGAAGAAAATTGTTTATTGGATTATAAATTATTTTTGGCTAAAATATTAATTGTTTGCATTTGAGATTTTAATATGTTAGGTAATATATTAAAATAGATTTTTTGGGATTTTTTTAGAATTTTCCTAAGTCATTTGAGGGATATATAAAATTATTTACGGTATGGGTCTTAAATGTTTTATATATTTATAAAGGAGAAGGGGCAATTTTCAAAATAAAATGATTTATAAATTCTGGTAATTGCGGCAGCACATTTTTGAAAAATATTTTATTGACCAATGAAAATTTGACAAACAAAGGCAGGTTAGTTGAAAAGTTTCCTTTTTAAGTTTAAAAACAAAAATCATACTTTTTCCATGTTTCAGCCCATTCGGCAGTATACCTTCCGCCCCAGACCTTTCGTCTCAGTCGAAAGGTTAGCTTTCGATAAGGTCAAAGTTCAATGCATAAGGTATCAAGTAATTGGTACGAAACGAATTGAATATAGCCGAAAGGTTCTAAGCCGAAAGGTTGATGGCCTAAGAGGTTGGAATATAATTGTTTTGTAAGAGAAAAGCTTTCGCCTGCTTTACTTTCGAATTTGAGCTTTCAACATGGTCACTTCCGACCAGGTCAAATTATTTAAAAGAAAAGACTTTAAACCTTTTGATATAGTCGATAGGTTGTTGCTGCTTCCTCCATTACTTTGTTATGAAACCTTCCGACATCGCCGAAGGGTTTCTACCGCTTTTTATAAAGGTTTTACTTTGAACCTTACGACCCAGTCGAAAGGTTTATCTGTTTTTAAAACTAGCCATTTCTCCAATGCTTTTGGAAGGAAGCTTTCGACTTATGTGGTTACCCTTGTTTTGTAAAGTATAACCCAAGGCTTTCGAAAGGTTGCATAATAAAGACGAAAGGTTTTAAAAAGAAGGTTTCTAGATTATTTTAAGTTGAACCCAGTACACCTTCGAAAGGTTTATGTTTTAAAAGATTTTAAGTATTCGAAGGGTTTAGAATGACTCCCACCGAGATGAGAGAGTTGAAGGTGCGGTTGGTTGATTTGGAAGGCAAGATTTTTATCCGACCAAGTAGTTCGCCGTAGGGAGATGCCGCTGTATTTGCTAAGAAGTCGGACGGATCATTAAGGTTGTGTATCGATTATCGTAAATTTAATGAGAAGATGATAAAGAACCGATATCCATTGCCAAGAATTGACGATTTGTTCGATCAGTTAAGTGGAGCCAAGGTATTCTCTCAGCTGGATTTGGCGATGGGATTTCATCAGCTTAGAGTGGTGGAGGATAGCATTCCTTTGACGGCATTTAGGACAAGATATGGATTGTACGAATGGTTAGTTATGTCGTTCGGACTAACTAATGCGCCAGCATTATTTGTGGATCTGATGAATAGGATTTTTTGAGAGCATTTGGATAGGTTTGTGTTGGTTTTCATTGATGACATTTTGATATACTCTAAGGATGAGGAGGAGCATGAAGTTCATCTCTGAGTCGTGCTTGAGACGTTGAGGGAGCATCAATTGAACGCTAAGTTTACGAAGTGTCATTTTTGGAAGAAGGAAGTGAAGTTCCTTGGTCATCTCGTCCCTGAGAAAGGGTTGTCTGTAGATCCGACTAAGATTGAATCAGTGAACAGTTGGAAAAGACCCAAGACAGTGACCGAGATAAAGAGTTTCCTTGGATTGGATGGATATTATCGAGGATTTATCAAGGATTTTTCATGGATAGTTGCACCGATGACTAAGCTTACGTGAAAAGATGTGAAGTTCGTATGGACTGATAAGTGTGAGGAAGCATTCCAGACCTTGAAACACTTATTGACCCATGCACTAGTGTTAGTGGTTCTAGAGGGGAATCAAGATTTGGTAGTTATACTGATGTGTGTGGAACCGGATTAGGAGCTGTGTTGATGCAAAGAGGTAAAGTGATTGCTTATGCTTCTAGATAGCTCAGAACGCATGAAGTTAGGTATCCTACGCATGACTTGGAGTTAGTTACCGTCGTATTTGCTTTGAAGGTGTGGAGACATTATCTTTTGGGAGAGCGATTTGAGCTTTATACTGATCATAAGTCATTGAAATACTTGTTTTCTCAGAAAAAGCTGAACATGAGACAGCAAAGGTGATTGGAGTTTATTACTGCTTATGATTTTGGAATTGAGTACACACTTGGAAAAGGAAACAAGGTGGCGGATGCACTCAGCTGGAAACATCAGAATGGAATATTGGATATGATTGCTGAGTGGAAAGATTTGGAAGCATTGTCAGCTTGTAGTGTGCAGTTTAGATCCGGGAATGGTTCTAGTACTGGAAGTGATGTGTTGTCTTGTTTAGAAGTTAGGCCGGTAATGATTGAGAAGATAGCTTCTAAGCAAGAGGAGGATCCAATTTTGGCTGAACGGATCAAAAGGTTGAGGGAAGGAATGGAGAGCGATGACCTAAAGGATTTCAGTCTTGACCAAAATGGATGGTTGAGAAAGAGAGGAAGGTTGTGTGTTCTGAATGTAGAAAACAGGAGGAGTGAAGTTTTGGATGAATGTCATCATTCGTAGTTCAATATCCATCCAGGAGGAACGAAGATATATCAGGATATGAAGAGAAGTTTCTTTTGGGAAAGTATGAAATGAGATATTGGTTTGTGTGTTTAGCAGTGCTTGAATTGCCAACAGGCAAAGGCTGAACACCAGAAACCAAGCGGATTGCTTCAACCGTTGGAAGTTCCGTTGTGGAAGTGGGATTCTATTTCTATGGATTTTATTGATGGGTTGCCAAGATCTAATAAAGGGAATGAGAGTATATGGGCATAGTAGATAGACTGACCAAGAGTGCCCATTTCATTCCGGTAAAGTCAACTAGGACGGCAGCTAGTTTGGCGAAGTTATTTATGAAGAATGTAGTTAGACTGCACGGGATTCCTAGTAGTATTGTCAGTGATAGAGACTCTTTGTTTACTAGTGAGTTCTGGAAAAGTCTACATGAAGCATTAGGAACCAAGCTTAATATGAGTAAGCTTACCATCCACAGATAGATGGGAAAACGGAAAGAGTTAACAAAATCTTGGAAGATTTGTTAAGAGTTCGTATATTAGATTTTAGGGGATCATGGGAAGACCATCTTCACCTAGTCGAGTTCTCGTATAACAATAGTTATCAGACTAGTATTGGGATGGCACCGTTTGAAGCATTGTATGGAAGACCATGCAAGTCTCCCATATGTTAGTTGGAGACCGGGGATAGATTAGACCTTGGTCCGGATTTAGTGAAGGAAGCTGCGGAGAAGATTGAGTTGATTCAAGCTAGGATGAAGGAGGCTCAATCTAGGCAGAAAAGTTATGCAGATAAAAGAAGGAGAGATTTGGAATTTTCTATCGAAGATTATGTGTTTGTTAAGGTTTCACCGATGAAGTGTGTAATTAGATTTGGGAAGTTAGGGAAGTTAGCACCTAGGTTCATTGGTCCATTTTGTATTATTGAGAGGATCGAGAAACTCGCTTATAAAGTGGAGTTACTAAGTAGTATGGCTGGAGTCCATAATGTTTTCCATGTTTCTCATCTAAGGAAATGTGTTAGAGACCCGGAGACTACTATAGAACCTACAGTATTAGAAGACTTAGCCGTAGAGCCAGATTTGACTATAGTTAGGAAGCCGATTCAGATTGTGGCTAGAGATGAGAAGAAATTGAGGAACAAGACAGTCAAGTTAGTAAAGATTCAGTGGAGTAATGATGCTAGGGACTGTACTTGGGAAGTGGAGAGCAGGATTAGAGACTCTTACCCAGATTTATTTTGATGGTATGTTTTACCTTTGATTGTTTTGTTGTGGACCTTATCGTAATTTCGAGGACGAAATTCTTTAAGGTGGGGAGTCTATAACACCCCATATTTTTATAAACTTATTTAAGAAATTTAATTAGTTAAATCAAATTAAATAATGTGAAGATTAATAGGTTGAGATTAGATTAGTTAAAGGTAGCCGTGCCATGTTTAGTGGGTTAACTAAAAAGAAATAACACTAGGTAATGTGTAAGGAAATGAGATGGGCATTATGGGAAATAGTAAAACCTTATACCCTAAACCCTTATGAGATGGTATGAGATGGTAACTCACGTTCGTTCATTCTCATTTCACTAAAAAAACTAAATTGCTAAGGCCGGCCACCATTTCCATTCTCAAGAAGAAAGAAGAAATCAACTAATTCGACACTCAAAAATCTCATCTATAATCTCAAAAGCTAAGGTGAATAATTACTACATCCCTAATTCTTTTAGTTTTCGGCTTTATGATTAGATCCGAAATGTTTTTGTTATATTATTGCCA